>CM076954.1:17345000-20058750 GCA_039566865.1 Aurelia coerulea
CTCAAATTCTTAGTTTCTTAGGAAACAATATGCGTGGTTCCAATGGACGACTGGTGCTCCTGTTTTCGACTTCCATCATGCACAATGGGACTCCCAGAATGATGCTTTCTACTCATCAAAAAGAATCGCACAATTCAAGATCTGATCTGTTACCTGTCTGAGCAATGGAGTTATACCTTGATAAAGTTTACGACAAATTATATGCTATGCATTAGACATCTGGTATGTAACGGATAGTGGGAATAATAATCTATTGTACTAATCCAGATTGCATTGGAAGTAACTTTCAACCACAAAATTGCCGCAAATATTGCAGACTATAGTGCAAAATCCACAAAGAGATTTATTCTTATAGCATCAATTAATTTTCTAATAACTACGATGATTGAAGATTTTACAGGCCGTCCAAAGTCTAAGGAATCAATGCTCTTGTTCCATGTCTCAAAACTGATATGGAACGACAACAGCAAGTGAAGAGAAGAGAAGAGAGTCCAAATGGTAGTTTGACATCATATACAGGATGTCCTAAAATATCTTACCCTATTTGTGCGGATGCTACGAAGGACCATTACGTTCTAGTGTCCCTTTCTTCATCCTGTTTCATATGATAGGCTTCAGCATAGAGTTTGAGACCTTGTTTTGGCCAATCTGACAGATGGTTGCTGATTTATGGCTCACAAAAGACAGCACTTTGCTTGTTCTCAACCAATTCCAAATCGAGTACAAATTGCAGGAAATGGTGTTAATGCTGTGTAGAAATTTGCTACATACAGGGTGTCCCAAAAAATTGTGCCCCGTTTGTCTGAAGATTGCGACAACACGGCAAAAGATTCTCGCCAAATTTTTGCATGATGGTGCTCTTCAGATGTTCAATTAAAGTTTGCAACCATCCCCATTAAAATCCGTTGAAAAATGATGGAGCTATCACCTTCAGGAGACCAAATTTGCCCGATCATTGAAACCAGCGGTCGGCCATCTTGTCTTACTATTTTACAGCTATAAATAGCTTTATGGAATGAACATGAAACAGCAGCCTCCAATGTCATAGCTCCTGTGAAAATTCCGATAATCCTCGGAGAGTTCCACTATTTCTGACCTCACAGAAATTATTTCTTACCTCACGTCAAGATACTTATCATTACAAAAATAGCAAGGCAAAATGGCCGACTGGTGGTCTCAGTCGTCATGCAAATTTGGTCTTCTGAAGGTCGTAGCTCCATCATTTTTCAACGCATTTTTACGGAGATGGTGGCAAACTTTAATTGAACATCCGAAGAGCATCATCATCGAAAAGTTTGGCAAGAATCTTTTGCCGTTTTGTCGCAATCTTCAGACAAACGGGGCACAATTTTTTGGGACACCCTGTAGTTTAAAAAGGGTTAGTTGTCTTGTTTATTGATAACATGATAATATTGCCCATTTTCAAATCGCCAAAACTTTCTTTCAAAACTGACGTGAATTTGACATTTTTTGAATAACAAAGGAAGTGCTGTTTTTGAAACAATCATTCTTCAACTTTCTTGTGCCACAGATCAGTAGCCACTTGTCCAATGGGCTAAAGCAAGGTCCCAAACTCTGAGTTGAAGCCTATTCTATGGAAAACTGTAATATGAGCACAGCGGAACTTAAGGCTCCTGCACAGCAACTATGTAAACGGGACATAATTTTTTGGAAGACCCTGTAGATATTCATTAAGGGGGATGAATAGTCAAAAACCTCCAATTTAGAATCTCTGTTAGAGAGCCAAAATGTGACAATATGAGTTAAACCTGCATTGCATTTAAAAAGGACACCTTTTTAGTAAAGAAAACTTTGAAAACCTAATCAACTACGCGTCTGAATAAACGGCTACGCCTTAGAACTGACCACGCCTTTTTCCGATCACGCGGAATTTGCTAACACGAAAAGGATTATAACTTTTTTCTCAGAAAAGCCACTGGCTTCAAATTTTTTATAGATATAAACCTTGACTGGAACTGTGAAGTAGACTACAATCACCTAAACTGACAGTGTCTGAGTACCTATGCCATCTTGTAAAGTTTTGGTATAAAAAATAGCCTGATCGACTTTACAAGAATCAGAATTACAGCAGATATATAGCAGTAAATTAGGTCTTTGTAGTCTACTTCAAAGCTCTATGTGTAAGCAACATCTTCTGAAAGTTTTAGGTTGATTTCTTTACCCTATCCCAAATTATCACCCAAGAGCTTTCTGAGATCAGGTAAAAAATGCGTTTTCAGGAAAATCAAGTTTAAAATTGAAGAGCATGAAAGTGTCCAATTTTGAACATTTGAACCTTAAAAGGCCCCAGATGCATATTGGGGTCCTTCCTCCTCTTGTTGGGCATCACTGTATCCTTTCTTCTTGTTCCTGATTGTTTTTCTTCTTTTTTTTACCTTGTCTGAACTTTTGTACATTGCATTTTTTATGCGCTTTTTATGCAGATCATTGCTAGAATTTCGTTTGTACAGCTCATCGTGCTAAAAAATGGGGGAAAGTCCCCCCCCCTTTTTTCCCCAAAGTCAGTCTTCCAATTCGTCTAAATCCGTCGAGAAAATTCCAAAGGTATCTTTAGAGTTTAATAGACAAATAAGGGGGTCGTCTCCTGGAGGTAAAAGGGCGTTTCCTAAATATAAAAAGGGCGTGGTACTGGAAATTTTTCCTGGGGGTTACGGCCCCAAAACCCCATTTATCTTCGTCCCCTCTACTATTTTGTGGCTGGCGCTGCTACTGGAGATGATCTAAACTTGAGGGAGGACAGAGTTTAAGGAAATTTTGCACCTCTAAGACCTCTAAAGGAAGTGTTGATCGTAGACCTATCGAATATCACATTACATTACTATTTTACAAGATACAATATTTGGCAACATTATATAAGTTATTACTCTATTTCTATACTATTACTCTAAGAGGCGCGTACACATTCAACATTCAACAGGAGGCTCTTCCACCAAAACGAGGATGCTACAGAAACAGTATATGATGAAACTTATTATGTGAAAACGCTTTAAAGATACGTTAGAGCACTGAAGATGTGAGAAGGGACGAGAGATACCCATTGAACAGTAACGAATTAACAATCAACTGCACAAAGGTGACTCAAATCTTAGATCGTAATTTACCTATGAGCTTTGATAAGGGCATGAACTCAAATTATTAAAGCCTTTAAGCAGAATGAAATCATTTTACATAAGAGACATTTTGCAACTGGAACCTGAAGTCAGTCAAGGAAGACCAGATGTGATGAAAGCAAATGATGGAGTAGAAAGGGGTTAGTTGAATACTTTTCAGTTGTTTATAGCAATAGACAAAATTGGATAAGGTTTGTTTTACACATTTCTAGTCATGTGACCATCCTCTGGCAAAATTTCAGTGTTACACTACGTTTTGCATTCATGGCCCAAGTTTGTTATAATTCTCAAAAATTTCAAACATGTTTTATCAAGAGATTGATGACCTGACTTGCAGTGGATGTAAACGAATCTTAGCTGATTTTGTATATTTCAGTAGAAAATTAGAGTGAAGAATTCCATGAAATTAAAGAGCTCGTGGGGCATGGTGCAAACTAAAATTCGCAGAGCTTTTTTTGGCATAATAACTGCAACTGCTGTTCAAAAACAGTTTTGATGTGTGTATTGCACTAATATAATACAGAAACAGTAGACAACGTAGTAATGAAATAGCATCTTAATAGACCTGAATATAAGCACGACATTTCGAGCATAATTCGATATCAAGTGAATCGGGTTATCCTTGATACGTTATGTGAAACGCTATGTTTTTACATGTTTTCGAAAAATGATGATAAAGACTAAATAATCTCCTTGAATCAAATTTTCATTGCCAATACTCATTAATATACAATGAAAGAATCAATTTTGAAATTTTTGATCTGTTTGGCCCAGTCATAACCATCTGGCTGACATACATTTCTCATTTTTACAAGCAGAAAAGGTGTCCACCTTCATGTACTGTCGTTGTTTCCATAAGGTAAGGAGCTAAATTCCAAAAGCAGGCACTGTTCTCAAAAACGTATTAAATGGTTTTGTACGCCTTTTTGCAGCAAAGTAAATACGGCGAAGATTCCTAGAGCAGGGTGAATTTTGTAAACAAAATAATGAGGAAAGAATGGACCTATACTCTAGATAACGAGTCTTGTTATCATATCTAATTCATTGTTGGTACTAAAATACTTATTATATTTTCGTTGAAAACAATGAGGTCTCCGAAAAGATAAAGCGGTCTACATTTCTGATGAACAAAATTTCACACCCCTAAAACCTAAACCTCCAAACGCACTCGATCAAATCCAAATAAACAGAGAGAAAACTTTCTGCCTGGGGGCATTGAAGGTGTGAAATCTATTTTTTAGAACTAAAAATCGCTTTGTTTTGTCGGAGACCTGATTCTTTTAGTTAACAAAACCAATCCTTGCTGATTCCTGACTGTGTGCTGGAGTTTGCAGCCATCACCTTGAGTTGAAGATAGTTTCCGAAAGATCTATTCTCCTTGTCATGCAATTTTGTGACTGGCCAAGAGGAAAATTCTCGGAATAGCAATGGTGAATTTCGTCAAACAAAAGAATCGGGTCGCTGAGACAAGACAACAGCAACTCTTGGTTCTTAATAAATAAATTTCACCCATTAGTGCACCGAAGCAAAAAAGTTATGCTATTGCTTTTTTCTTACTTGATTGAGAGCACTCAGAGGTCTGAAAGTTGTTCTCTAGAACCGTAAATCGCGTTGTCTTATCAGAGATCTAATATACTTGCTTACAAAATTCACCCCTCCTGCTGGTTCTCGCAATCGAACTCTGAATTGTTTGGTCAAGGTTTTTAGACTCATGACATAGTCCCAGTTATCGCAACAACAACAACGACGACAACAACAACGATAACATTTGTTGAGCGTCAACACTAGCCTCACTACACAAGGACCCTCAACTTACGCTCATCTAATTGAAGTGAATTGATGCTGCTGTTGTCGCTCCAGTAGTTATAGCGTCCATCAGCCTATCAATAGCGATAACCTACGAACATATAATCAGTCTACATCGTCCATAATTCTATAAATAGCGATAACTACGAACTTGTAATCAGTGTATCAAGGCTTAACGTAATGTGCTCTTTCCCGACAGAAAACAAGGAAGCGAACACTGA
Source organism: Aurelia coerulea (assembly GCA_039566865.1). Lineage (NCBI taxonomy): Eukaryota > Metazoa > Cnidaria > Scyphozoa > Semaeostomeae > Ulmaridae > Aurelia > Aurelia coerulea. The sequence goes on from CM076954.1 coordinate 17,350,159, forward strand.
TAGCAAGGCCTCTGACAAGGCAGCAGAATCTGGCCAAGGAGACGCTCGGACTACAGAAAACAAGTCAGTGGCATGGAGAAAGAAGTTTTCAACAAAACAAAGAAAGCAACTAGAAGACTCCTTTACAGAACAAAAATATTTGAGCGTAAAGCAAAGAGATATTTTGGCACATGATATTAAGCTCAGCTCAGAACAAGTTAAAACTTGGTATCAAAACAGAAGGACACGCTGGAGGAAAAATCAGATTGCAAAACTTCGAGATTCGTTTTGGAGAGCATATCCCTCATGGGAATATATACAGACTGAGACAAGGGGTGATAAAGTCTGAAGATGAGTTGTATATGCGAATATGAGAGAGAGTTACTGAGTTATTACGACATTTGGTACGGCTTATTGATGCTCAGAGAGACATCTAGTTACGTGCTCAGAGGCACCGTCCTTAAAAGTTCAAATCGGTCTCAAAATTTGATGTCACGTAGGATTTGCCAACAGAGCAAAATTATTCCTACAAACAATTTGAACTGTTTTTAGTCGCGGGCATTTTCACGTGACATCTAATTTATGACAGACTATTGGCATAACAGCCCCAAATCAGCAAGATAAAGGTTATAACTGTGTGCATACTGCTCCTGATATTAAGAGATTCGATACATAGATTTACAACTTTATGTCCTGCCCTCCATGCCAATGGTGTTCTGCAGGGACAGCTGATTAACCTGGGCAGCTGAAAAACTTGCTCATACCAATACAATGCTGATGGGGAGGGGGGCTTTAAGATGAAGATAGGTGCAAAAACGCGATGATTGTCTCCCACATTTTGTCCAGGATTGCAGCTTGTAATGGGATGTGAATAGTGACCGCTATGTGCATAAAAAACTTTAACGATGAATACACTTGGTTTGAAGCACATCTACCAATTTTTGCTTCACTGTGAACATAGTAGAACTGACTTACCTAAGGTGGGACGTATTTGTGAAATTCTATTTTGTTGCCGACATGCATTCCAGAAATGAGCATGTTTCAGAGTTTTTGAAAGTAATCATATTATACTTTGAAAATGGAAGAACAATGCCTTTATACGTAATTCCCTTTGACAGCGTAACTCATATACTTTCAAAGGAGAACAAAGACTTGCCCTAAGTCTATTTCGTCAAAAAAATTGTAAAAGGGAAGTTGTTTCGTAGTTTACTTTCAGATAGACTTATTAAAGTTGACGAAATAGACTTGGGGCAAGTCTACGGAGAACAAGAAACAGCTCTTTACAGTTTATTCAACTCACAATTGAAACAAAGCATCTTTTGTAAATTGTTTTGTAAATTTTGTCGCTGTACTTTTCAGACCTAATTGAAGTATTTTAGACAACTTTTGTAATATGAACGCTGAATATGAACTTGATACAAAGAAACTGCGTGTTTTCTTCGACAGTGCCCACAAGATTATTTCATATTTTCATCTGAATTACTTTCGTGGATGAAAATGCTTCCTGCCCACTCAGCATAAATTACTGAAAAAATTTCAGGCCAAACCTCTCCAAGCAATTTCCTGTTGCGTCGTTAAATGATTCACAAAGAACCTTTAATGAATCCTTTTTCAATGTAGATTCCGGTACCACGATCCTGGTTAGCTTGAAAGGACCTCGAGTGCCCCTCAATTAATGAAAAATGATAATATAAGAACATAACAAGATTTAAATAGCTTTTCATCTGCAACATATTTTCGTATTGAAATCTACTTTATTGGATTGATTTATGACTAAATTCCGAGCAATTCTTTGCTATATGAGCTATCAACAATCATAAAATAGATGAGTGAAGTTAGTCTTGGGATCAAATACCTCCATGTCTGTCTCAAACTGATGTCAACTGAGATCATGCGCGATAGGACACCAAGTGTGTTTCAGTGTGAAATTTCATCAGTAGCGAGACACCTTAACCCATTTTTGCGTGTTTTGAATTTATGTTTACTTCGCAGTGAGCCACCTTTCCTTCAAATGAATGTTTTCAGTAATTAAGTGGCTCACTCCTGAAAAACTGGAGGATTAACAACAATTTCTATCTTCTCGACAGCACGAACAAATGGAACATGAAACAAATCTTCGTCGAGAAAGATATACCATAGAGACTTTGCAGTGGCCAAAATATTTAGGCACAAAAAAAACAGGCTATGACATTGAAAATGATCGTTTTCTTGGATCTAGGATATGGCATGCAATGCCTTTATTAAAGGAGTCCCAGACATGAAACGATGGCAAAGGAAACATCACAAACTATGCCAAAGGAAAAATTAAAAACTACCAGTTTAGTTGCAACTGTAGACTAAGTAAATTGCATATTGATAATTTATATAGGGTTTTTATTGAAGTTTTGATTATAAATTGCGTACTTCCTATGTAATCTAGAGTAAATTTTTCATAAGTGACATGTACTTAGGTTTGGTTGGCCTTGATTAGCGCATTAGATAGAACAAAGCCAACGTTAAATAAAGAAATCATAATTATATATCATTATAAATAGAGGGTAGCGACCTGAGATGGCTAGAAACTGAGGAGGAGGCTGTCTACTGAGCAAAACAAATCTGAAGATTTAGAACAAACGGACCAGAGTATACTGGGTCCGAGAACTTATTAAATTAGCCTTAAATGGACATTCCTTATAGTTGATTAAATTCTTCTCTATAAAAACCGTTGTATTTATAAAATTCTTCAGTTGCTCTGATGATGGCCTTGTGGCCGAAACTAGTAAGCAGATAACTGAGTAAATGAAAAAAAGCGCAAAAGATCAACTCGATGCCTGCTCTCTGTAGATGTTGTCGATCTTCTTCATCGTTCACTTTATATTTTTTTCATTATAAATAGAGATCGATGTTCCTGCAGTTGACCAGCATAGGGCTCAAATCTTTTAAAAAGGTGGGTGTAAAATTCTATGAAATTTTTCTTTGAATTATATGGCTTGAAAGGAACTTATGGTACTTTGCTATAAATCTGCCGTGGAAAGTTTTTATATCTTGATTTTTTTCAAAATGGCGGCAATTTAATTATTTTTGAAAAAATTGATGGAAAATTTTGAAAAAATCTAAAATATCGTAAATCCTAACCCAATTGAGGAAAATGGATATAACTTTTAAGAAAACCATAGTTTATGAAGGTCTACAATATGGTGGCAAGCAGAAATCTGTAGCTTTTCTGGTTTAGGATTTGGAAATTTGATGACGTCACAGCCTCAAATTTAATAAATGCCACCATTTAGAAACGAATCAAGATATCAATAAATTTCCACGGCAGATTTACAGCAAAACACCCTACGTTCCTTCCAAGCCATTCATTCAAAGAAAACGTAATAGAATTTTACACCGACCTTTTTAAAGATTTGAGCCCTATGTTTAGTTGACCGTCAATCTCACGAACCAATCGCTACAATTCGCTTTGATGGAGATTGGCCTTAAGATGTTAAGGACGCTAAAATTAATAAAAAATAGCAATTTAATTTATAGCAAATTAAGTTTTATACCAATCCTTTGTATGACGCTACTTGGTAAACAATACACAGGGTCGATAGCTTTTATATTTTCTGTATCATGCTTTAACAGTGATAGTCCGGCAATTCCAAATAATGTGTGAAATGGATCTACCTGAAAGGCAAAATGAAAGATAAAACATAGGGCTATTATTATTATTATTAAACATCTATTTAAAGTAGGCTGAAATAATGAATAGCTAAATTACAGCTAATCAAGGCCTACTATTTACAATATATATAATTTACAATAAAACTATTAATATATATTACAGGACAAATCAGAGTTAAAATCTATCATGTTAGAAACCCAGCTTGCGGGATATATACTTTGCAAAGTCTAGAGTTGCATTTTCCACCATTCCAGCATCAAATTCATTTTTTGAACATAAGAAGGTTGTTAGATTGTTTTATTTCTTGCGGTAAATGCTGCCACAGTTTATTTCCAAGGTAAGTAATGGACTCAACTCCAAAGGACGTAGTTCGTACTTTTGGCAGTTGAGCATCATCACCATGCCTTAGACAGTACCTAATATTGCGTTGCATGAAAATATCCTTCATGAATGGTGGATTCAGACCGTCTTTTGTTTTATAAATTTTAGTCATGAGCAACTGTAGGTTTCTTACATGGATTGGCTGCAACAAAACTCCACAAAATACACTGGAAATACCAGGTACCCCCAAATAACTGTGCGAGCTACCAGGTGAGTCAGAAATACACTTAAAGGGAATGTAAGCATATAAAAGTGGCTCAAGCCATTTGCAGTCAAACTCTAGCCAATCACATATCGGTATTTCCTGTTGACTTCGATGAGTTACCCAAATATGGTGCGGCACGTGTCACGGCCTATCATCTTTGCACGGCTATTTTTATCAAAGGCTGATATATGCTTTGATTCCCTTTAAAATTACATGTCGAGGTTTCGCTTTTGTCTGAACTTTTAATGCCACAGGGGGTCCAGGAATGTCAGTGAAGACTGTAGTTTTGGTTTCTTGGTTCCTTGTAACCCGCATTATGAAAACGACAGCCGTGTAATCTGATACAGATTACATCATCTTTGTGGTCGGCATGCTAACTTTACAGCAGAAAAATCTTTGTAAAGATAGCAGGCAGACCGCAAGGATGATGTAATCTGTATCAAATTACACAGCTGTTGTTCTCATAATGCGGATCACAAGGAACCAAGAAACCAAAACGACAGTCTTCACTGACATTCCTGGACCTCCTGTGATAACACTACAACTACGACTCATGTCCCTACGCTTGTAGAAACGGAATAGCTCCTATATGGCTCATACGACAAACCTTTCAGCTGTTTTACTAAAGGTTCGATTAAGTGGCGCTGTGTCTTCTATCACTATTGTGTATATTCGAACATTCTACAAAATGTATCAAAATATCGTTCGATTCGGATTATATTTTAGAATATAGCTGAGAGATCTATTGGGTCTAAATCATCTGCCATTTTTTCTCAAAACCGGCGAGCTTAAAATGCCACAAAAAGCAATTTTCCAGAACTGATACCACAAAACCTGCTATCAGAACTTTGATCAATGTTCATTCAAGCCATGAATGCAAAAACTACCTCCTTCTAAGCCATATTCTGAACACCACTCGACGGTGCCACAAAACCTTGTCACATATTGACATTTTGGTCCGGTTTGACAGCTCTAGGGAAATAACGCAGTGACAACAACAACAACAATTCAACTCGATACCCTGTCCTTGAGTTTCTTCAAAAAGATTGTGCGCTGCCATGGAAATGTGTAAGAAATGTATCAGAAAATGCGAAAATTTTGCCATCAAAACGATTTAAATCACATTTCGCGGAGTAGAAAAGGCCTACAACGACGCTACGGAGTCAATTATGAAAAATATGGACCCTGTCATGGATCCGACTATGCAAAAATAATATCCTGTCCTGGAGTAAGAATACTGAAAATAGTGCCCTGTTTAGCGGCACGTGTCCCCGTTGGGAAAAATATATGAATACCCTTCTCCCCAGACCACAACTAAGTCCATGATATCAAAAGATATTGGCACATGTTTTTGCATCACTGTTTAGTTAGAAGGCTTGGCTATTTGTAAGATCCTGCTCGGTCATTTCCCTACAAAATACTGGAGTAAAGATTCTACATTTTTCGTTCAGGATAAAACATTTGTCATCTTTTCCCAGTCCACGTTTTATAAAGATTTCAAATGAGGCAGATCTGAAATTTTCCAGGGGAATCTATTATGTGCAAAAAGGTTGATGTTTGCTTCTTTTCAAAATTAGGTGCGAAGAGGTGGCATCTGTTGAGCTTTGATTGAGATTTCTTTGTAGTGATTGAGTGAGATACAGTGAGTGAGATACAATTACTCACCATGTCACCAGGTCGATCAGCAAACCCACCGGTTTCTTCATCTTGTGATGCTAATATGAATCGACATAGTTTGTCCTAAAAAATTTGAGAAAAGGGTCATAATTCGATGGGACTGAATCAAAATTTGCATAAAAATGCTAATTTGTTTGCGTTTTGAAAATACTCTTATACTAATGCATTTGAAGCCATTCTTACCAAAGGGGGCGGTCTCATTTTAGTAACGAAGAACTATAGACAAAATTGGCAAAGGTTTTGACACCCACTTCAAATCAGGTGATCAATTTCTCGAGAAAACATCTTCAAAATTCCTTAACATATTTTGCAGCATGAACACGTTTGTCATGAATGCAAAGAGTAGTATAGCACTGAATTTTCCCAAGAGTGTGGCCACATGACTTGCCGATTTTGTCCATTTAAGTGTACAGATTTGCAAACAAAATATACGAATTAATTGAATCCTAAAGCCATTTTGGCTCTTTGTTGCAAAAAAGTCTTGCTAAAGGCTCATTAAATTGAGTTATTAAAAATGGTTGAATTCAGACCCAGATTTTAATAATTTGAAAAAGGAAAAGCCACGATACCAGCGTCGATTGTCGGATCCAAAGATGCTTGCGGTGACGAATAAATTAATAAGTTTAAAGGCAGAAACACCGCAATGCAACAAAAACAGCAGCAAATGGTTGAATAAATTTTATAAATTTCAAATTATAAATTCATTTGCTTTCAATTCATTTGCCATTTGCTGTTGTTTTTGCGGTGTTTCTGCTTTTAAACCAGATTTTATTCTTGGACGTAAATACTTGCAATTTATTTGAACCTTACCTTGTCTATCCAATGTAATTTCCCAATTATCTTCAAAGATGATAAAACCCACCAAGAATAACATACATCAGGTAATTTCTCTGGTCTACCATTTAGGCCTCCTGAAGGTAATTGTCTTTCACACAACCACCAACCAAGTAAGTCTGCATTAACATGATGCAATGAATTTGTGATAGCCAACGCTCCCACACAACAGTAGACCTACAATAAGATGGATTACGTATTTATGTATGTAATATTTGCAATCAACATTAAAATTAAGTCTACTATAAAATATTAGGAAGGAGAAAAGAGATGTCTAATTACGTGTGTACAATATATAGATATCAAAGTTAAAATCTAATCTATAGACACACTTTAAAATGTCAGGGATAGCATCAACAGGCCAGTGCGACCTTTTTGCCATAACGGTACCTCCAGAGGAAGGAAAGAGAGAAAGAAAAGTTTTCAGGTCTCGTGTCAAATGATTGTAGCTTTTGGAATTTAGTAATATACATAGGGGCTGTTTTTTTATTTTGTAGGTCTTCAAGAATTCGTCCTCGATCTTATGTCTAAAACTGTTAAAGTTCTTGGTAGATTTAAGGTCAGAGAGTGAACTCTGTTCCAGATTTTAGGTCCTAGGAAGGAGAGACCACTTTGCCCTGTGTTACTCTTTCGAATTCATCAGCAGAATTTTCAGCAAGAGATCCACAGCTTGAAAAGCCACTATCTGCCGCCTGCCAAAATCAGTTAACCATCTTCTCCAGACTAGCATCATTTGTTAACAGCTGAAACTTGCCTACCATCTTGGACATGATAAAAAGCGAGACAGCGACTATTACATACAAAAACATTTCTAGTCTCGTAATTAAATTTTTTAGGATACGTTGAAACAAAATTCGCAATGGGAACTGGACGATTGAATTTGAATGAAATCATGATTGTTTTATCACCAAACGAATACGAATATAGATTAAGATCTTCAGAAATTATCCAAAGACTACAGGAGCCAATAGAGGGCTGTCGAACAATTTTTCCTATTTGTAACTGTTTTTCAGTCTTTCCAATAAATTTAAAACATCCAGCAGTTATGTTCGAAATGCCTATAGCGTTGCAGAATACAATCGACTATCGAGAGCGTCCTCCTCGTAAGTTGCCATTTAAATGATAGTAATAATAATTGTGTTTACCTGCCCAGAGTGCGATTCAGAACCGGGTACACAGCCGAATCCCCCATCGAAATTCATACATGATACAATAAACGAAACTGCATGGTCCACATCTATGGCATCCAATCTCCCCTGAAAGATTTGCAAAAGTTGGACATAGATTTTTTATTTCAAGACAACAATTTCCTTGATGAGTGTATTATGCAACAAAAATTTCATATTTCATCTACTAATCAAATTCCTTAGCAAAAAAGAACAAATTCTTCTTTACTGTTATCGTAACTTCTTTTCTTTGGTAATCAAGTTTCTTTGGAGCCGTATCATTCGAACTGAATAACAAATAATGACAATAATTGCTCGACAATCAAGATTTTGATTTCTTATAACACTCGAGAGAGATGAAATTCCTTTGCGTATTGTTCTGTGTGAGGAGATTCCGTACGATTTGATCAAGTGTTTTAGGCCCTTTCTCGGGCATTTGGTAACCAAGAAATTGTCGTAGAGTCGAACTTAACTATATTTGCAGTGCACCTAACAATACGAGAAAAAGACGAACATTTAAACAGCAGCTACATCGATATCATAAATCTATCTAATTGTAAGCTTAGCATTAAAGGGAATCGACATAGCTATTAAAAGCTGGTCCGTTCTGAGTTAAAAATTTAATCTATTGTACTCGACAACTTTGACACGTGTGGTTTCAATGTGTGGTGATGGAAACAATGGGTTTGTGGGCATTTCTTCACCCTTTTTATAGCAGCCTGTCGATATAGTTATGTCTATTCCCTATACACTTGGTACTGTAGTATATACTAAATAAAAGGTACTAGGAGAAAAACGGACGCAAAAAACAGACAGATTTTTCAGCACACTCTGATGGTAACGTAAGTTTGAAAGGCCTCAGTGTGCTGAAAATCTGTCTGTTTTTTGCGTCCGTTTTTCTCCTAGTACCTTTTATTCCCTATAAATGTTTCAGTTCTATACAAACATAGACTATGATACAAACATATGAGAATTGTCATACTACTCGTCTAACGTCTGATGATGAACAGTGTGACTAACCAGAAGTGACAGACACGCCAGCGCACAAAATGAAAACCTTGAGTCTTTTTCACCTACAATATAGAAAGATAAAAATAGTACGCAAACGAGTTTTCTTTCAAAATGAAATTTGACGATTGTTATCTGTTACTTTTCTCATTTGATAATACTTGCGATGCCGTGCGGTGTACTGAATGATTTTCAGTGTAAATTTGAATGAAAAATTATAATCCAACGCCACTTCTCTTGATTAATCAGTAGTTTTTCCACCGGCACCAGTTAGTGCAACTCCATCAACTTTCCATCATATGTATATATCTACAAAGCATAGAGGCTTTCTGTCAAGAATGTTCTGCTAACTGCTCCCGGGGGGGGGGGGGGGGGGGGTACATGACTTGAGGATGGACGGGGGTCTGCCGCCCGGTTTTCAGAAAGCTACCCTCTTCTAATTACCGAAACTTGCCTTTGATACCCACTTTTATGATTAATTTTGGCGGAAAACTGCCAATTTTAACCATTTTTTGCGAATTTCAGCGAAACTACACCCATGTTTATGGAAAATCTGCCGAAAAAGGACCCTTGTTTAGAGAATTTTGGGCTCAAAAACCCACCCATATGGGCGGCACATACCCGTACCCGAAATATGTTATGTACGCCCCCCCGGGTAACTGCTGCTTCATTGTAAACTACATGCAAACTGTATTTATGTAAAGATACGAAACAAAACGTATAAAGGTCCTTCTTGCTAGCTTCACAGGCTACATTAAGTGGCTCCTTTGTTGGGTTTACCGTGATAAGTTATATTTCCATGAGCACTAAACATCGTAAGAACAGCCCAAAACGAAAGATAATATGACAACACAATTGGAGAGAAGTGCAACATTATTTGACAGTTTTAAAGTAACTTCATATGAACACAAACAAGTCAACTGATGCTTAAACTGCGTTTAGCTATTGTTGAGTTCATACATTTTGTTTTGCTACTAAATTTTCTACCTTCTAAATTACCCATCGTTCATCGGCCGAGAGCTTTGGAGAATCCCCAAGGGGAGGGGGCACATATAACATGTTTAGTGGACGGGTATGTGCCACCTATATGTGTGGGGTTTTAGGCCTAGAATTATCTGAACAAGGGTCCTTTTCAGCAGATTTTCCATAAACATGGATGAGGTTTCGCTGAAATTCGCAAAGAATGATTTAAAATGGGTAGTTTTCCACCAAAATTTATCATAAAAGTGGGTACCAAGGAAAGTTTCAGTAATTAGAGGCTTCCTGAAAACAGGGTGGCAGACCCCATCCATCCACAAGTCATCTACCTTCCCTGTGGGCAACACTTTGCTTACCCCATTTATCACCAATAAATGATCCATCATGTTGCTGCAAGCCACTAACAAAGGACAGAATTCCATTAACATCCACAGACTCAATTTTATCATACAGAACAAGTATCTGCAATAAAATAAATATTCCGTTAATAATTGTGCACTTGAATCATAGTAGACTGTTGCTGGTACTTCTGTCATGCTACGAACCCTTTACTTCCTTTCCTGTCATTGAAATGCCAAAAATATGCCTCATTTTACCAAGAAAACCATATCTTAAAATCTAGTTTGAATTTTGTTATTTAGCTTTGGCTTGAATTCTGACTAACCAGTACAAATTTAATAGTCCTGTTATCTCAAGCAATAATAGCTGAAAAGATTGTCTTAATTTAGCAAATACCTTGCTTGAAATTTAAAGCCACTAAAGTAAGACCAGCCCCATATCTCAACTTACAGCATAGTTGTAGCTATATAAAATCAGCATGGACTCATTGTGTTGAGTCCTAGTAATCACCACCACCATCCACTCTACTAGCTCATAAAATAAGCACAGCATAACGCGCATTTCTTTGAGGATTAAAACGCAATTTCAAATTTAAATTAATTTCCTTTCAGAGCAATATAAATGTATTGTCAATATAACCTGGATAGCACTGAGTGTGTATAGAAGATGTGGATCATGATCTACACTAGCTCCAAATCCACCAGAATCGTGTTGACATGATTTAACAAATGTTATTATCTCTTCTTCATTCATCATCTCTAACTTGTCAAGCAATGCCATAGTTGTAAGACACCAATAAATTCCTCCCATCCGTAAATATTCTGTCATGATGTATTCCTGTTCAGAAATTAGAACAAATAGTTTGAATGTTGCTAAAAGGTAATGTGTTACTGTAAGTACAGCAACTTTGCTATTTTCACGTAATATTTCATGTGATCACTTAAACGTGGAACTTAAAAGGTAGCCAGCTCCAATATAAGCAGACTGATGATTTACTTGTGGTTGCACTTACAGATCTGAAACCAAAATCTCACAGCAGAGCAGCTTAAATTTAAATCCTAATTTTGCAATTGATCAGTTAAATTCTACCAATCACAGTTCACTCTTTGAGGCTCTTCATCAGCATCGTGTCAGCATATTTTTGTTGACAAGAGTGTATGCGCTGCTTTACTTACATTGACACATTGCCTTTGATTATTGATATACAGTAGTTGAATGTTCTAAACATGGCAGTTCCTCGCTTCCATTACTCTTTGGCATCCTGTGTGCAGCCTTAACGAGGCTGTGTGCAGGCTACTATTCAAAAGATATATTAAAGCCCCTTCATAAGGCAATTTAAACCATAATGAGTGAAAAAGGTGGAAGACAGGATTTTCCACCATTGATGCTGTTTTACTTCTCTGAATAAAATACTTGAATACTTCAAATCAATTACAGTGCAGGGCAGTGCAGGGCAGTGCAAGGCTTGTGCATATGAATATTACAAAATTCATCCGGAATAAAACTTAGAGGTACTGTGAAGTACAGTCCTTGCACATGTTAACTCATTCACCCCCACAAGGTATTTTTAAAGAGAGCTCTGTATATCCCCAAGATTTCAATATTGATCATCACCTTCCATGACCTTCTCCCCAAGCAGTTTTCACAGGATCACCACGAAGGATCAATCCAATTTTCATCGCAAATTGCAAAATATTAGTAAAAGATATAAAAAAATTTCTAAAATTTTTGAAGAATTCTTCAATTATGATAAGAATTCTAGCACCATATGCCCTGGCCGGTTTGATCAGCAAATCCTTAAATTACACAACCACCATCTCTCTTTTAGTAAGTGCTATTTTTTCTTTCTCTAGTAGTTACGTACAGTGAAATGTTCGTATTTACTGCAGTTTTATGTTGCCACGAGGTGGTCATTGTTTTTCCCTCCTGATGGTATTGCTTTAGTAGTAGGGTATAGTATTTTGTAAGTAGTGTAATCAGTAATTCGTTTTTGTAAGTTTTTAATGGAATGTTAAAAGAAATATGCCCTGAAGTGTGAAGACCAATAAAGTTTACCCTAGAGGTTTCAAACAAATGTTTCAACTTACATAATCATTCTTCTTTGATTCATATCCATAGATATACGATGAATGTTTTTCAATGAATAATTTTGTTGGTGCATCATTGGGTATCTTTATATCCTTTACTGGTGTGCCCTACAAGAAGAATGTAAGACACCGTTTAAACTGTATCAGTACAACTTTGGATCAATAGCAAAACAGATCAGCCTCTCCACACATAATTGAATTAAAAAGGTGCTGTAATGGCAAACTTGTAGTATTTTCTGCAGTAGATGATTCTTTGTCACAGAAAACCTTCACAGAGTTCATGCAAGCAACTGTAATGTCAGCTTTAGATTATGGTGGAATATTAGATCATGTATGGCAATCAATACGTATGATTCTGTGTTGAACAAGACACAGAAGTGTCAACAATTTTGCAGCCAGAGTTATCACAAAAACTAAGAAATACGATCATATATCTCCAGCTCTGAACAAATTTGAATGGCCAACAATAAAAGTAAGGAGATTTCAGAACAGAGACCTGTTTATGAGGAAATGCGTAAGAAAAGAAGTACCTCCATATTTGCAAGAGATGTTTATCGGAACAATCATATTCATCACTATGAAGCAAGGCAAACTTCTCTACTGTTACTGTACATCAACAGGATGAACAATAACTTTGGACTAACAACACTTTAACGATTATAACTCATTGCCAATTGATGCAGTAGATGTAGAAAGTAAACTAAATTTGAAAAGACATGTATCAATCAAATAACTTTGTAAAAACCAGGTTTTTATCTCATTAAGTTTTATTTGTATTTCTATTAAGAATGACTCATATTAGACAATAAAAGTAACTTGTAATGTTATAAATATTATATAGCTCTGGTCTTCATGTGGTAGATGGTCATGCTGCTGAAATACTACTTAATTTCATATTTAGAGCTTAATCAGTTAACAACTTTACAGTCTGGTCCAAACGTAGTATACCACGATTATTTTGATCGTAGTATGTGAGATATGGTAATTTTATATATTCTTAGCTATAAGACATAATATGTGGAATGTTGTAGGATATGAGCCATTGCTCATAACCCCCGTCCAAGTGGGAGGAACATTCGCTTTTGTTATATTGATGTTACGAACGAGTAAAAGTAAGTAAGACATGATCGTGATTTTAGAGTTACAGTTAAAATACGCTTCCACACAACAGTTAACTCAATTTTATGTGTTCGTCTCATGGTTCGCCATAATATAGGTCTGACATTTTGGTAGCAGAGGGTAGTTTGTTGTTTTAACGGCTACCCCCTACAGGCCTATGTATGCTGCAGTAGTTTGAAAAACAGTTTTGGAAAAGTTTGCTGAAGACCGATAAGGGATAAGAGTGAGCTCTCGAAGATGGCCGAGGAGCTACAGTTGTCCATTGAAAGCGTTCTGTACAGTACAACTGATGGGAAACTTAGAGAAATAACAACAATGTTAAAAATCGAAGATGCAGGCAAAACGAAGAGGCAAACAATAAACAAGATAAGAGAAGAATTAGAAAACATCTGTTCAAAAATGGGCGAAGGTGAACCTGAGGAAGATCAGGCAATCATGAAGACCTTGGGTGATTTGTTGGTGTTTCTCAAAGGCGGACCTCCACCCCTTGAAGAATCGAGAGACACGAGCGATGAAGAAGGAAGTACAAGCGAAGGCGAAGAATTGGAGAAAGCGAAGCAAGAGTATACGTTGATGCAGGAAGATTTCTTGAAAATGCTGCAGTTGCAGGAGGAAAAGATTTCAGAAGCTAAAGATCGTATTCAGAAGCTTACCAAGCCTCCAAGTTCTCGTATCTCAGACCCAATCCGCAGTTCATCGCCCCTCAAACCAAATAAAAGAGGTAAGGAAGTATTTACTTCTGAAACAAAGGCCCCAACGCAAAATTCAGCCCCAAATGTCTTTCGTTTCAAAGATCTAAAAATTCAGGGAGTCATTTCAAACGAGAAAAATCGCCTGTCTTTCACAAGTTTAAACAAACAAATAGACAGTGCAATTGAAAAAAGTTATCCCGAGAGAGAAATTGTCGATGCTGTGATAAATGCTATTTCACCTCAACTTTATTTAAGATCGTATTTGGAAGGCATGAAAAATCTAAGCTTGCAAGAACTGCGACAGATTTTACGCAGCCACTACTGCGAAAAGTCTGCCACAGAGGCATACCAAGAACTTACTAATGTGGTACAGGAGCCTAATGAAACCGCACTTAATTTCTTGATGAGAGCTCTAAAGCTTAGGCAACACATTTTGCTTGCAAGTGAAGAAAAAGAATCAAAAATTCGTTATGATGATAATTTGGTTCAGAATGTATTCATTAATGCTGTAGAAACAGGTTTAGCCGATGATGCGATACGTACCCGTATGCGCCCGTTTTTGGAAATGTCGCGCGTTTCAGACGAAGTTTTGATACGTGAAGTCAACGTCGCGATGACAACAGAGAACGAGAGAAGCAACAAATTTGGAACCAGGAAACGCCCTGCAAAGAACAACCAAGCCTCAGTTCTAGCCACTGAAGTTGCAGACAAGCAAACAACAAAGGAAACAAAAGCCACCAAACAAAACACGCTGCTTGCCTCATTGGAAGCTGTGCAGGCGGATGTCGCTATGATCAAAGATGCTATGAATTCACAACAGCCAGAAAATACGAGAAGTTCAGGGAAGTCAAGAAGACCCCCGTCAGCTTGTGAGTCTTGTATTGCGAAAGATGAAGCCGTGAAATGCGACCATTGTTTCATCTGTGGTTCCAGCGAGCATTTTGCGCGTGGTTGCAAGCAAAGAAAATCCAAACAGGGAAACTGGAGACGGCTGCATCAAAGGGACATGGTGTAGCTGAAAACGAAAAGTCCCATTTAAAGTTATGTGGTTATTGTAGCAGTAAAGAAAACAGCGAATCTGAATATTTGCTTTGCAGCCAGTGTAGAGTTGTTTATTATTGTAGTCCTCTCTGCCAACGTAAACATTGGTCTGAACATGGTCCGATTTGTAAAGCTTTGAATTTGTTGGCCCCAGACCCCAATGATTCGAACTCGTTGGAAAATGTAGCAAATAGTTTTGCATGTCACCTTTCACCAAAACAACAAGTTCGTCTGTCAAGTCTTGTTGGAAACAAGTGTATTGTTAGATGCAAACTGAATGGTCAGAATGCAAGTGCATTGTGGGACACGGGTTCACAAGTCTCTTTGGTTTCGAGTAGTTTTCTGAAGGAGAATTTTCCTTCGCTAGAATTACGAAAACTAAATGAATTACTCGACAGTGGCAATGACTTAGAATTACGTGCAGCTAACGATACACCCGTGCCCTTCAACGGATTTGTAGAACTGGAATTTGAATTGATGAATGGGTTTGGAGAGAATATTTTGACAGTGCCTTTTCTAGTTACTCATACCAAAATTGCTAATCCGATAATTGGATATAATGTTATTGAGGAAATAGTCAAATCGTCTTTATACAATTCAATAGACAATGACGTAAAGAATATTGCATTCGTGAATTCCGTGAAAGAATCCTTTCAACAAGCTACTAACAAAACAGTGCAAGCTATGCTTGACATTATTCTTGAAGAGAAAGGTGATGAATTGACCGTAATAAAATCTCCAAAACGCGCAATTGTATTGCCAGCAAAACGGTTTTCTAAAGTTACTTGCAGGGGGAATGCTCAGACTTTTGATGCTAAAACACAAGTTCTCTTTATTCCTGAAGAAAACAGTACGTTGCCCTCCTGTCTAGAAATCAAAGAAACGTTATTTTCATTGCCAAAAGGTAAATCTTTTCGCCTCAATATCGAGATTTACAATCCTACAGAACACACAATAACGATGAATAGTAGAAGTGTTTTAGGCCGTGTTGAGCTTGTAAAGTCTGTGACGCCTTTAGACGTTAAGTTGAAAAGTGAACCTCGTTTTGATCAAAAGGGAAGCTCTTCTTTTGACATGGAAACGAGGCCAAGCACGGAAACGAGGCCAAATCACAAAATCGAAGCAAAAACTGCGTCTATTGAAATTGACACTAAAAATGAAGCATTTTTAAATCAATTTGACCTCAGTTCGTTGTCTCCAGAACAAAAACAAAGCGTTTCTAAAATTCTCTTGGAGGAATCCGAATCTTTTGCACAAGGAGATGGAGATATAGGCTGCGCAGAGGGTTTGCAGTTACCAATAGACCTTTCTGATCCCACGCCAGTGCAACAGACCTATACCTCTATCCCCAAACCTTTATACCCAGAAGTCAAGCAGTATGTTGAGGATTTATTGAACAAGGGGTTTATCAAGAAATCACGTTCGCAGTATTCCAGTCCCGTAGTATGTGTACGTAAAAAAGACGGAACTTTGCGGTTATGTATCGACTATAGACAGTTGAATTCAAAGACTATTTCCGACAGGCACCCTCTACCAAGAGTAAAAGACACCCTAGAAAGTTTAGGGGGGAACAGATGGTTCACCCTTTTGGACCAAGGTAAGGCATATCACCAGGGTTTTGTGAGGGAAGAACATCGTCATCGTACTGCCTTTATAACGCCCTGGGGACTCTATGAGTGGCAACGTATACCTTTTGGCCTCTCCAATGCCCCTGGCTGCTTTCAACGCTTTATGGAACAATGTTTAGAGGGTATCCGTGATGAAATATGCATCCCATATTTGGACGATGTACTCGTTTATAGCAAAGATTTTGACGCCCATCTTGAAGATATTCGTACAGTTTTAAGGAGATTACGTGAAAATGGTGTAAAACTGAAACCAAAAAAATGCGAATTGTTTCGAAATCAAGTCAAGTACTTAGGACATATCGTCTCGAGTAAAGGGTATAACATCGATTCTTCAAACGTGAAAGCCATTACATCTTTAAAAGAATGCCCGCCTAAAACTGTTGGTGATATCCGTCGAATTATTGGCCTTTTAAATTACTACCGAAAATACATTGCCAATTTTTCACAAAAAGCAGCTCCATTATTTGATCTATTAAAACAGTCTGACAATGAGAAAGCCAAGAAATTAAATGATAAGAAATTCAGAGCTCAGCGAAATCAGAAAAATAATCGTCAACCATCATC
This sequence comes from Aurelia coerulea, assembly GCA_039566865.1. Taxonomy (NCBI): domain Eukaryota; kingdom Metazoa; phylum Cnidaria; class Scyphozoa; order Semaeostomeae; family Ulmaridae; genus Aurelia; species Aurelia coerulea. The sequence continues at coordinate 17,367,503 of CM076954.1, forward strand.
GAAAACAGCAATCGAATGGACTGTCACTCACCAACGTTCCCTTGATGAATTGATTGATTGCTTAACGAGTCCACCCATTTTGGGATATCCTGTATATGACATGCCTTATGTATTGCATACAGATGCGAGCCAGTTAGGTTTGGGTGCTGTACTATACCAGCGTCAAGATGGGGTTATGCGTGTAATTTCCTACGCGTCACGAACACTGACACCAGCCGAAAAACGATACAATTTACATTCAGGAAAGCTAGAATTTTTGGCTTTAAAATGGGCAATATGTGATGAGTTCAGAGATTTATTGTACTATGCACCCTCCTTCACAACATATACGGATAATAATCCGCTAACATATGTTATGACGTCCGCTAAGTTAAATGCAACTGGACACCGTTGGGTGGCTGATTTGTCAAATTTCAATTTTACGATTAAATACAGGCCCGGTAAACATAATGTCGACGCAGATGTTCTTTCTCGTATACCTCTGGACATAGAGAAATACATGAAGGATTGTACAGCAGAAATATCGGATGACGAATTTCAAACCACCGTTTCGGCGACTTCAAGCCAGTTTACCAATGAAACAGTTTGGGTTTCGGCACTTTCAACAAATGAAGACAATTTTACACTTCAGGACAGTGAGTTGAAACCACCAGCTAGTGATATTCGTTTAGATGTAGACGATTTGCAACGGTCGCAGCGCCAAGATTTTGCGATATCTAGGGTTATTCGATTTAAAGAAAACGGTTCCAAACCTAGCTACAAAGAACGTATCGATGAGCCTCGTGCAACCAAAACTCTTTTGCGAGACTGGGACAAACTTCACATTGATTCTGACGGTGTTCTTAGGCGAAAAACCAGCGAATACGATCAAATAGTTTTGCCGACCAAGTATCGTACTTTAGTTTACCGAGAACTCCATGATGAAATGGGTCACTTAGGCAGCGAAAGAGTTTTTCAACTCGCTAACCAACGATTTTATTGGCCAGGTATGCGCAATGATATCGAACATTACACCACTCGTGTTTGCCCATGTTTGAAACAAAAACGTCCACATGTACAATCGAGAGCACCTATGACAAGTATTGTGACAACTCAACCTTTTGAATTAATTTCAATCGACTTTGTTCATCTTGAACGCAGTGTTGGCGGATATGAATATATTCTCGTCTTGGTGGATCATTTCACTAGGTACTCACAGGCCTATGCAACGAAAAACAAAGCAGCACATACCGTCGCTGAGAAGCTGTACAACGACTTTATCCTAAAATTTGGGTATCCCGCTCGTATTCACCATGACCAGGGAGGAGAGTTCGAGAATCAATTACTCAATAGTTTAGAGAAGATTTGCGGAGTACGTCATTCCAGGACCACCCCATATCATCCACAGGGAAACGGACAGGTAGAAAGGTTCAATCAAACATTACTCGCCATGCTACGCACACTTCCAGAGCAAAAGAAATCGCGGTGGAGAGAGTATCTTAATAAGGTTGTACACGCATACAATTGCACGAAACATGCATCAACAGGATTCTCACCATTCTTTTTGTTGTTTGGTCGTTCTCCGAGACTACCTATTGACCTCATATTCGATACGAAACCAACTGTAGGTCGAAACAGCACTGAGAATTATCCTGAGTATACTCGCAAGTGGCGTAAAGCGATGACAGAAGCATACCAACTAGCTTCGAAACGATCCCAAGATGGTCAACGTCAGAGCAAGGAGCAATATGATAGACGTGTTCGTTCTACAGTTTTGCAACCCGATGATCGTGTACTTGTACGAAATCTAAACGAAAAAGGCGGACCAGGAAAATTACGCTCTCATTGGGAACAGGAGATTTATCGAGTTATCAAACGTGTCGAAGAAAACGCACCCGTATACCAAGTAGTATCTGAACGGAATCCAGACGGACGTATGCGCACTTTACATCGGAATCTTCTATTACCATGTGACGATTTACCGCTTGAACCTACTCAGCAACCAAAGCAGAAACGACCTCGGAAAACGCGTCAGCAACTAGCAGTATCACGAAACAACGACGTTAGCCATGAAAGTCACGAGAAATTGCAGGAGGATCCCGACAGTGACGAGGAAATCATCCTTTGTTTTCAAGATCATGAACCGAGAAGGCAGTCAAGCTGGCCTCGACCGCCAACCCCGTTCTATGCGCCTGAAACAAACGTGCAGCAAGATACAGATGCTGAACCAGACACTAACAACGTCCAAGAACCTCCACACGAGCCTTCTAATCTCGAGAACGATGATGATGTTCAAAACGAACCAGATATGCCGAACGCAGCAATTTCATCGCCCGAAACATCGTTTTCGACAGATGTAGGCCCGTCACCTGAAGTTCGTAGTAGACCACGTCGTGTGATTAGGCCGCCAGAGTATTTGCAGTACCCCTCGTTAGGAAATCCAAGTTCATTTCCAGTCGTAAATATGATGCAGGCACCACACCAATTGACAATGTATCCAAGACCGATAAATCCAAGTTATCCGATTCCGATTTATCAACCTCCGTTTATTCGTCCGATACAGCAAAGACAGACTGTCCCAATATGGAACTTCCCTATTGGATGTCACTGTTAAATGATCGACAGTGATCAAAAGACTCGATTCATGCACATTTTTTTTATTATCTTTTTATCATTTATGTATTCCTCAAAGACTCAGAATCGTTTATCGCAAGATTTACGATGACCATCGTTAACAATGTTACACATTGTTGTTCCTGTTGAGAAATTGACTCATGATTGACTTAAAATATCCAAACTCATAATCTCACGTCGTCCCGACAAGGTATCAACCTTATATACGCAGAAGACTATTTTTCAGAAACAGAAATCGTTGCAAGACGGTATTTCAAACGAAGAGACTAGACTTATCATTTCTTTCGCTCGTTTGAAATGGTTTCAGCGGACGTAGTACTACCGTCTGATACCATAGAATGAAATGATTTGATGCTGTTGAAGATCGTTAAGAGGATGTTGCAGAATCTTCGACAAGAGATCGTTATTTTAGATGCTCGAAGACCAAGATGTGGAAGATTCTTCGAAAAATAAAGATCATCGATAAACTCTAAAACGCTTAGTTAACCGATTACACAGTTCCGTAGAACTGCTTAAAACTAAGAGGGGGAGAGTGTGAGATATGGTAATTTTATATATTCTTAGCTATAAGACATAATATGTGGAATGTTGTAGGATATGAGCCATTGCTCATAACCCCCGTCCAAGTGGGAGGAACATTCGCTTTTGTTATATTGATGTTACGAACGAGTAAAAGTAAGTAAGACATGATCGTGATTTTAGAGTTACAGTTAAAATACGCTTCCACACAACAGTTAACTCAATTTTATGTGTTCGTCTCATGGTTCGCCATAATATAGGTCTGACAAGTATACTACGATAAACCGTGACTTTATGTTGAATGTCGTAGTATACTACGTTATCTTCAAGTTCGTTGGCAAAGATTTCCATACATTTCCTTACATTTCTTTACCCCAACGGAAAAGTCAACAATCAATATTTTTTTTTAAATTAGGTGAGATTGTACAGTAGATATGATGATAGGGCTTTGTTTTCATGTCTAACATTTAGTGCACGGCCCTTGGCCTCTGTACACGGCCCGCTGAAACCTTATTATCATAGTATACTACGATCTTGTGCATACAACATCGAAGTATACTGCGACTATCGTAGTATACTACGACATTGTAGTATACTTACTACGTTTGGACCTGACTGTTTACTTGTCTTGTCTTTGCCAAACAATGTAAGTTAATGTACAGGATCATTAAATAGATAGATAGACAGCTTGTATTTGGGGGCATGTTGTAAAAACCGGACCCTAAGACCCTAGGACCCTTGAGACCCCTAGGACCTTAAGTACTAGAAATGAAAAGGACCCTTAACACCAGAGTGTAATTCCTAGAATCTACTTCTCTACCAGATAATTTATCGAACTGGTTAACTACTGTTGAAACAACACTGAATCTGCTTGGCCTATCATCAATTTGGAATAACCCTTCCAGTTTCTCTGAAAAGGAAGTATGTAGAAAGTTAAAGTACGAATCAGCAGCACTTTTTAAGAAATTTTGGCATTCTGAAATATCCTTAGCCTGTCTAAACTCTGATCGGAACAGTAAACTACGAACTTATAAGACATTTAAATCTAATTTTAAACTAGAAACCTTTTTGACTAAAGACCTAACTTTTGAACATAGAAAAGCACTGAGTAAGTTCAGATGTAGTGACCATACACTTTTGATTGAGGTGGGGAGGCACAAAGGCCTACAAGTGGAACAACGTCTCTGCAAAATGTGCCAGTTAAACCTAGTCGAAGACGAATTTCACTTTTTGACAATGTGCCCAACATACAGTATGATAACTTAAGAATTGACCTACTGTTAACTGCAAATGTCGAGCCCTTAGACCCAAAGATACAGTTTTCCAATATTATGAGTAGCGAAAACACTGCAGTTCTTAGATGCCTGGCTGAATTTATTATTGATGCTAACAAGCTGAGAGACTCGCTTCATATTGTTACCTAGGCCCAGCCTGGGTGTTCCAAGACATCTAAACACATTCTCGCTTTTTTTTTGCTGCTATTTTACATTTCACGTAGCTTTTTTGATACTCTTGTTCAAGTTTTCTTTTCTTCTTTTATCGGGTTGTATTTAATATTATACGCTAGTTTAGTTTGTTTTATAGCTGCCATACCTACTGTATAGTAAGGTAGAGCTTTCATGCTATTATGATGATAATGAGGAAATTGTGTATCATTGACTTCCCCTCTTCCATCCAATGAACTTCCACTCTTTCAAACCAATACCAGAAATGATGCAGAGAGTTTATACCATGAAGAAGTACTATTTTGAGTATCTCCTATTGTGTTATTTTAAAGACTTTCTGCATGAATAAAGGCATCCTGACGTTGGTTTGAACGGACGAAAGTTCGTAGGATGAAAGATGGGAAGCTCATACAACACGCAGCCTCTTGTTTGACAGCTTGATGACATTGATCTCTTGTTTGCCTGTGGTGATGTCCCTCTGGTGTTAAGGGTCCTTTTCATTTTTAGTACTTTAAGGTCCTAGGGGGGTCTCAGGGGTCCTATGGTCTTAGGGTCCGGTTTTTACAACATGCCGTATTTGGGATGGCCTTTCTACAGGATGGACTACTAGAGGACGAGAAAACCTGAGATATATAGCGCTTGTCTATAAATAGGGCAAAGAGACACCTAATTCCTCTATTGTTTTCTTTAGCATTATTGCTTTCTCATAAGCCACGAGCTAGATTATCAAACACAATAGGCTATTTATAATAAATCTATGAGATCTCATCTTTTAACTCAGGTTATTCACTTTAATAACCAAACAAGTAAATTGACTTACCATATTCCCTTGTCTTTGACTGTCTTTTGCTTCCTTCTAAAATTACTTCACTTTGGCACTTTGGTGACCTCTTTTCAAATGGCCTCACTTTGACACAGCCTCACAAAGCTCAGTTCCAAGAAGTTGCATTTGATTGTTCTCTGCACATTTTTTGGCGGGAAAGTTTCCAGAACTGTCTGTCCGCAAGATGCAGGCATTATACTGTAGTACAGGCAAAAGATGCCTGAGAATTTGATCAACGTTTGAAAATGTCGATAGTCACTGTGCAATTAGGACAATGTGGGAATCAAATTGGTACTGATCTATTCAACTTGCTGATGAACGATGCCACAGAGGTCCCAAAATATTCAAGCGCAGAAACTAAGTTAAACAAGGATTACCACCAAGATGTTTTGGAGAGATTTTTCACAACAAATGATACGAAAAGTGAGAGGAAGTTTGTTGCAAAATCTGTATTGGTTGATACAGAGCCAAAAGTTATTAATCAATGCATTGCACAGTCGGAAAGATCTGGTATGTTATGATTAAAGTCGAGATTTTTATGAAAAGTTTTGTTTTTGCTCTGCTCTTTGTCGCGATCATCGATTGATTGTTCTCCAGAAATGTAATGAGCTTGTTGAGCCATGATGCACTTGCTTGCATGCCCAGGGGTACTTCATCCACAATGTTACTGGGGATTGTGCCCCCGAATACCCCATCACATAATTGAGAGTTTGTTAGACACACACAGTATTATATGGTATTGCCATGGGTGCATGCAAAGGCAGGGGCTTTTGCTGTTTTCGATCACATTCATGTTTTTGATCAGAGCTGTTTTAAACTATTGTTCTCAACAGTGGAAAGTACTAAATTTCCGCAAATATCATTTGGCCAAAATAAAATGTAAACTTTCAAATCTGGCCCCTGTCATAACAAAAAGGAGTCAAAAATTCTATAAGGCCTTCTCCACTTCTGTGTGATCTTGTTGCTTGGTCCTAAAAGTCACGCCTTTACTTTTACAATAATTTCAGGTGCGTTTTATCAAAATTACACACATGGGGCAAACTCGAAGAAAGAGGCTTCTTGTGAATCTGGGAGTGCTCTCTTTCAGCAGTCTTTACAAGATTGTTTCTTACTCATAATTTCTTGCAGGTAGATGGTCTTTTCCCAAAGACAGCAATTTTTCAAAGAAACAAGGCTCAGGAAATAATTGGGCCCAAGGCTATGAAGGCTATGGAAAGGAGGCTTCAGAGAACATTTTAAATCTTGCAAGAAAAGAAGTGGAACAATGTGATTGGTTCAGTGGCTTCTTGGTAATGATGAGTCTGGCAGGGGGGACTGGATCTGGGTTAGGGACGTATGTCACCCACTGTCTTCGTGATGCATTCCAAGAGTCATTCATTGTCAATCAAGTTGTTTGGCCGTATTCTACAGGAGAAGTAATCCTCCAAAACTACAATACAGTTTTGTCATTATCACATTTGTACCAAAGCTCAGATGGGATCACAATATTTCAAAATGATCATTTGAATAAAATATGCACTAGACTTCTCAATATGAAAGACGTTTCATTTGATGATGTAAACAAAGTAGTTTGTCATGCATTAGCAAGTGTTTTGCAGCCAGCATTTTCCTCAAATGACTCACCAAGATCGAATGTCTTGGGGAATCTTTTGTCAGATTTGTGCAGCCACCCTGCTTACAAACTGCTGTCTGTGAAAACTATTCCTCAAATGAGTGAAAAATCGATGGATTATACAACTTTTGTTTGGCCTGCTTTGATGAAACATTTAAGACAGATGCTCATTGCAGATTCAGCATTAGAAGAAGGTAATCACTTCATATCAGACCTTGCATTTTATTTTTGCATTTCACCTGTTTACAGTACTGGTGTTGGGAAAATTTGAGAGAGTATCAAGTACTGGCGTTGGAAAAGCTGAGAGAGTATCAAGATCAGCAACAAATGCTTTCTCCATACTTTTGCTTAATCAAACGTGTTATCTATATCGAGACAAAACGAGGATGCTAAGCAAAGAAAATTCTGTAGTGTCACCATGTTCTTGCCAACCATTAATGACAGTTTACGGATATATCTTTCATCAAAGTTATGCGCTTGTTTGTCCTCTTATGTCTTATCTTTATACCTGATGAAGAGTAAGACTTGAAACTTGTTAACAATTCTTTGCCTTCGTGTAGAGCTGTATTTTTGAAGAAATGATTTTTTTTTAATTTCCAGGTATTGATTGGGAGGTTAAAGTGCCACCAGCGTCTTCTTTAAGGGAAGCGACGAGTGAGGCATCATTGAAGACAACTTTTAACAAATCAATTGCAAATACTTTGATTTTAAGAGGCAAAGAATGTCAAAATGTAGCAACAACTGATTTCGGAGATAGCAACATGTAAGTATGCTTGTAAATAGACGATTACGCTAAAGATGGCAACGAGGAACTCTTTACCAAGATGCACTGCGTTCTTCAATCAAATTCCTATAGAATCGTTAAAGATTCGTTGTTCGAAAGCAATGCATCTTGGCAAAAAGTTCCTCCCTGACATCTTTAGTGTAATCGTCTATTGGGTGACTGTTGGAGAGAATATGTGCCTACTTGCTCAGTTGCAAGATTTTTATTTGATATTTTGGGTCCCATCAAAATTATTAGCTGATATTTTTGGGTGTTAATTTTCAGATGATACTTTTGGGAAAATTTCGAAAATTGCAGATAGACCTCACTGTGTGTAAGAGTTCAAGTGAACTCCCTGGGTCTCAAATTAGATCTCACGTGGAACTGTCCGCGAATGATAGCATTGATATCTTTTCCGCCATTAATTTTGCGTTTCCGCAAATCTCATTTGACTTCTAATTTGAGACAGACTTTAGCTGATTAGCTGATCATATTCCAGCAACTATGCAGGATTTGAAATTTTTGTAGAAGGGTCCTCAAACGCCACATATTCACGAGAAAAAGTGGACAATCCACCTTTTCAAGGTAAGAGGCGCGAAAGCGGAAGTATTTTGTTGTTTGAGATTTTGCATTTTTGAGACTAAAATCTTATTGTGCGTACAAAGTTTAGTTTTGAGACAAATTTTCACATTCATATCTGTCTTTGTTTAGAAACTATGATGATATAAAGAATATGGACTGATAAGGGCTTTGACCGTGAAATCGGAGTTCGGACAAAAATTTTTCTAAACTTTGATTTCACGGTCAAAGCCCTTGTGACTTTAAATTCTTAAAATTGTCATAATTTTGAAATGAAGACGTATATGAATGTGAAAATTTGCTACTTTGCTAAACTTTGTACGCAGAACAAGACTTTGGCCTCAAAAATGCAATATCTCAAATAACAAAACACTTCCGCTTTCACGCCTCTTACCTTGAAAAGGTGGATTAAATTCAAAAGAGATGAAGATGTTAAAGGCCTAATGTCAACCATGACCCTTTGTGCGCCGAATAAAAAGCACGACAAAAAGAAGTTGGGCTAAAGCGGCTTTCAGATGGTACAAATGGGTCTTTTAAAGTGATCTTTTTTTATATACATTCAAATATTAAATTTTACAAGATACTTTACATTCTACTATACCTAATTCTAATTACTATACGACACTACAGGTACGATACCATGGGGAACGAAAAGACTATGACTACCCCATGGCCAATATCTAAAAACACGAAACGTTAAACCGTATACAATCACACTACGAACATTTATAAATCAAAGGATACTATACTAGATTCAGTTTCACTCCAGATGTCAGGTCAGTGTTGCGATGAATTTGTTGATGCAACGAGTGCAACTCATTTGATGTTTAAGTGATCTTTAAACCTTCGTGAGGATGAAGGTATTCAGTGTCTGCTAAAGAGCATAATGCATCATGCTATACACGTTTTTGTTTATAAGAAACTTAGATCAGCACTTGGTACTAAAATTGTCTTAGTTTTGCCGGATGGCATCTTAGGTCCGGAGACGGGTGTGCTTAAAGTTGATTTTCTTTTGTGTGGGGATGTGGCTGCCAAAAGTGTTTCCACCGGGCTCTAGAATGTTTCTCTCAAAAAGATAGCTGACTTTAGATCTAAAAAAGTTGGCTGAAAGTAGTTACTCAAAACGTATAAGTTAAGCCAAGCAACATTGAATAACAACCCACTCTGAAGGATACCCTAACTGGCTCTAGAAATAATGTCTGCTGGGAATAACTGACGGAAACTATATTCTGCGAAATGGCACGACAACCCATTCGAGCAAATTTGCATAATGCTCTACCTGGATCCTACGTTTACCTTAGTAATGGTGAACATTTATTTCCTTATAGATATGCGAGATGGGTTCCAGAAAACAAGAGATTATCAGTTTGGCAACAGCAAAGGTCCTTCAATAGGTATGAGAAATCAGCAACGTTATTGAGTAATAGTCAAAGCTTTGTCGAGCCCTTGAACACAGTAGTGAAGAAGGCATGGAACATGTTTGCATCACGTGCTTATGTGCATCAGTATACCAGGTATGGCTTAAGTGACGATGATTTTGTAGACAGTTTTGGATATCTCGAGCAAATTCTTTCTGACTACCAGCATTTATGATCAGCCAAATGTTCTTTGAAATTCACTGAAGTGTATCAGGCAGCTATCAACTTCTTACTGGCATTTTAAATCATAAATTCCAATAGATCTTACTTTGTAAGAGACCATGCCTAAGTCGTTGTGGGAAGAGGAAGGATGGGGGAAAATTTACCAACCTTCAGCCATCAATTAGCGCTTACGATTGGGAGCGTACTGGTTACTGAAATTTCTTTTTATTCTTTGAGTGGCTTTTTGCGAAAGTCTGCTGGACAGATTCACCAAATGTTTTGTTATCATCCGTTTCGTGTTATTACAATAAGATTGCAGCTGGGGTGTTGTTTCTGGATTGGCAAAGTTGAATGTTACATTGCATTGAATCGCTGTAGTGCAGCAGGCATCCAGAGAGTTTGATTTAGGCTGTGTTGTAGCAAAGTTGACTTTGTCAAAGCATCATCAATATTTCACAGGCCTAATAGATTTACAATTGAGTTTCATATACTTTTGAACTGGGCCGTGCCGTGACATATGTGTATAAAGATAGTTTAGCTGTGAGACTCTTCATAAAATTAATGCTTGAATTTCTAGAAAGTTCTTTTCGTTCTCTCGCTCGTATACCGGGTGTCCCAAAAAATTTTAAGCGTTTGAGCAGTTTCTGTGAAGGAGCCTTGGTTTAGAAATTGTTTTTTCAGTCTATGCTTTAAATGAGATCTTAACTTAGATTTTCAGACCTTACATCTCCAATTCGGAGTTGTATTCACAAGAGTAATTCACTAAAACAGGCAAAATTTCTGACGCAGCCAAAGACATGATTATTTAATTATGCAGTTACTATTTATGTGTAATTTGTAAAAAGTTTTTGGGGTAGCTCAATAATACACTATTTTTTGCATGTTTTTGAGCTGTAAAAGTGAAATTTTCACTTCACCAGTTCGAAAGCCTGAACCTTTTATGACTGAACGATCACAACTGAACCGAAAACTTCCTTTAGTTTAAAGGCAGTCTATCACGTAGCTGATTGGCTGCAACAGAGTCAGCTCAACACAACGGATTTCTTTGTGAATCTGTGTATTTGAAACAAAGAAGGGCTGATCGTTATCACTTTCTACGGTCGTAGAAAGTCAGGGGATTAGCAGCCATTCAAATGTCCTATTCTTTGTATTGTCACTACCACCCAATCAAATGCGTGATAGAGTGCCTTTAAGACACCACTTGACACCCTTCCTTCAGTCCCAGAATGTTTCGTTGTCAGCTGTTAAAATGTAACGGTTCACAACTTTTGTTAACTTTTTCTCTAAACAGTATAATAGTTTAACTGGGCTGTCGAGCCAGCAATCACCCTCTTTATCTTTTACCTCAATCTTATTTAGTCAAAAATTTAATGCACGAAGTAAATTGTTAGAAAGAATGTTATCACCATGTCGGTTGAGATGGATCAGACTTCTGTTAAGATGTTGGTTGGCATGTATGTTGTTGTGTTCCAAAAAGCAAAATCATTCTGTGAGCACAAGTCCTGGAGAACAAAGTTTACTCTCTTTCTCTTTGATTCATATCTGTCGCCACGTGTTATAAGACCGGAAATAACGACTTCAATACCTTTATCGTTGATCTGACTCAAAACTACCTTCAAATACGCATAGAACTAAGGCCCCGTTCACACTGCTCCGTTTTTGTTTGTATCCGTTTTTGTGGCATCTAAGCTACCCGTTCACATTGCTCCGTGTTTGGAAAAACATCCGTTTTTGTCCGTTCACATTGATCCGCCTGATAACAAATACGGAGAGAAAAACCTCCGTTTTTGTGCGTTCATGTTGCTCCGTTTTTGTGAAACTCATTGTTGAATATTGGAGCGTTTTCAAAAACCTCCGTTTTTGTGCGTTCACACTGATGAAGTCCGTTTTCAAAAACCTCTGTTTTTGTGGATATCCACTTTTGATAGCGTTTTCGAAAACCTCCGTTTTTGTGCGGATCAGTGTGAACACTTTCACAAAAACGGACGTTTTTCTCTCTGTTTTTTGTACAAAAACGGAGCAATGCGAACGTGCCCTAAGTAGCAGCATAACTCAATTACCATCTGTCTTTGGTTGCTGCAGAGAAATGTTTCCTATATAAGTGAATTAATCTGCGAATACAAACCTGATTTGGACATGCATGGTCTCATAAAAAGTTTTGAAGCTAAGTTTCCTTCGCAGGAACTGTTCAAGCGCTGCAAACTTTCTTTGGGATACCCGGTATTTGGTTCGTATATTTTCCGTTTAAAGGCCCGCATTAACCAACTTCTGAATCTGTTCAGCCAACTATGAACCACGGGGGGGGGGGTTCTTCTTTAGTAAAGGTACCTGGAGATGTGCCGCGAGCAAGGGTATACTTTTTCTAGCCAAGGGGTACTTTTTTGCAATTTTGGCCTACAACGGTCATATTGCAGAAAAGTAGATTTCTTCAAAAAAATTTGGGAAATTGCAAGGAGTCTTTTTTGTCCTGGTTGCGTTTTATGAACGTAGGGAATATTTAGAAAAATCTTCACGGGTTTCTTTTATCTCCTTCACTTTTTATCTGTCTGATTTGTCCGTAAAAAAAGGCTTTGGCAGTCTCGGCCATGGGCCACGAGCAATCTGCTATGTATGACGAATGGTTCCTGTGCTGTGACTTATAAAACCAAATTTCAATCGTGCCGTGCCGCAGCATTTTCACACATGCGCACAACAACAAAAGCCATTGTTTGTCGTGGATGTGCAACCCATCCATTCCCAACATACGTATGCGTCACTGTGGTTCGGTGCAGCACGGTACGCCAAAGTTTTCTTCATGAAACAGAGGCACTCCAAGTCGAACTTCAGTCGAACTCAAATTCCTATGGTTCGGCACGAGGCGGCACGACATATAAAACGGGCCTTAGTGATCTCAATTCTGAGAAATATGGATTGGTACTTTCTGAATTTGTTTACATATAGGTCCTATAATGACGGGAGTTACGAGAAAGTCTCTTCTAATCGTGTTAATTATCATGAGGAGTTCAGTTCAGGTTGAGAGACGCGGCTCTAAATCGTGCTACATTCTCCATAGCCGCACGTTCAGTAATTCTTGCCTTCTTCCTTACCAATCGACAAGCAGATCTTCTTATTTCTTTGATTCTCAATGAATACACAATGGGATTCACAGCGCTATTTAGAAGTACTAAAAACCTTAAGCCGATACCTAACGTTAACCCATAGCTTGATATGTAACAAAAAGTATCGTTCTTGATATTCAGGACGAATAGCAATGTGACCATTTGCGGACAATAGCATGCCAAAAATACGATAATAATGATTCCAATGGTATAGGCCTTCTTGTTCTCCTCCTTTTGCTCTCGAGCCTTGGCTCTGTCACAGCCGTCTATGTTGCCAATTGATACTTGCTCCTTCCGCTTTCGACATATAACTTTGTAGATTAGTACATAACAGATGATCACTTGTGGAATGATAAAAGTTTGTAAAACAAGGTCACAGATAAATAACTCGTAACGACGATATTCTGCTATTATTGTCATGATCAGAGCGATTAATAATGTCATGAAAATAGCATAGTAGTATCTTCTAGCCGTTACTACTTCATTGTATCGAAACGGATGACATATTGCAAAATATCGATCCATTGTCACCAAGTAAGTCAAGCAAAATGATGACAATGCACCAAAATGGTATGCTGGAAAGCTGGTTACATACAGACTGCTCACATCAATCTGTGATGGTAGAATAAAGCATATTGATAGAAATATTGGTTGCATGATTAATCCAGCATATAAATCAGTCACACATAATGCACCAACTAAAACGTTCGAACGAGTATGGAGTGAACGGGTCTTTGCAAATGTAAAGATACAAATTGCATTTCCTGCTATCGTCCAAAAAATGAGTAAGATATCAACAATCTTGATAGTCGTAATGATAGCATTTAGTATCTCTTTATCTCGAAGTTCTTCTTGGCCGTTACACACCATACTTATTTAGTCACAGGCAGTTCCACTTTGTAACTCATGCGTATTTCCGTCCAACTATGTATTCGAATTGTTACCAAAAATCTAATAGACTCGATCGTTTTTCCATGTTCAACTATTTGTCCAGTTCATTAAAGATCTTTCTAATCATTGCGAAACATTACATACCAACAGCCACATTTACCGGCATTGGAATAAATTTATGACAAGCTATTTCGTGTTCTTCTTTAGTCATCATGGTTCTACCGCGGCTATAACATGAGTATTCCAGTTTTCTTGTGATTGTACAATTTTCATCATAAATCGTGTCCTTACCTTTTGAGCTATTGCTGAAAACGCTCTATTGATGCAAAGAGACTGCATGAATAAGAAGAAGAAGCTAGTTCCTCGTCTCTTTATTTTTGGGTTACCAAAGTAAAGAACAATTCGATAGCAACTGTAACGCTGCCAGCAACTAACCTGCCCATATACAGTCAGTATTTGTTATTTGATCCTACTTCTAGGTTAATGTACTAGCGTTCTAATTGTTTAAAGCGATAAGATTAAAAGCAGATGATATCAGAATGGGACTAAAATGCAAACAGTTAGCAGGTGCTGTGAAAAATTTGCTTCCTATATCGGATGAAAAGTTAGTGCCAGTTGCTTCCATAGCAGATCATTGTCCATTTAAAATTAGAAAGATATTCAAACATGAGTACTTTCCTGTGACACCCGAAATAAAGAAGTAACAGCTCGTTGATGATTGAAACAAAGGTTCTTAATAAGCAGCTGCAGTTGAAAGATTGTTGACCAGGTAGTAATTAGTCATCTATCTACATTACGCGGAGAAAGGAAATGGAAGGAACAAATCTTGATAATTTGTAGAATTTCTGTTTTGATATCAAAAAAAGGAAGTAAAATGTCTTCAAGCCCAAAAGGAAAGGAATTGCAGGACATACTAACGCTTTATAGTTTAACTTTCAATGATATAAGCACAGGGAGTGGGGGGGGGGGGGGGTTCTTCCATAGTAACGGTACCTGGGGATGTGGTGCGAGCAAGTGTATACCTTTTCGGACTTCTAGTCTAGCCAAGGGTATCCTTTTTTGCAATTTTGGCCTAGCAACGGTTTAGCCAAGGGTATCATTTTTGACAATATTGGTCCAGCGAACGGTCATGATATCATATTTGGTACAAAATTGGAAAATTGGTCCAGGAAATGGTCAAAATTGGTCTAGCCAAGGGTACCATTTTCGTGAAAATTGGTCCAGAGAATGGTCAAAATGGTCTAGCCAAGGGTACCATTTTCGTAAAAGTTAGTGTAGCCTACGGTACCACTGTGAATATGCTCGCGGCAGACCCCTGCCCAACATTTGGTCAAGAATCCCCCCCCCGTGCTATGTACCTTCCGATTTGAAAGTGATAACCACCCAGTGACCTACTACCTTGATGGACTCGTGTATTAAGCAATTCAACGAACTATGATAATTGTATGATGTGACAGTGGGAGTAGAAGGCCAAAAACCTATAACACTCTACGCTATATATAACCTTTTACAAACAATTAGAAGTTGTCTAGATGACATGCCAAGCTTCTAAGGCTATGCTTGAGCATTTTTTGGCTTCGTTTGATCCTTTAAACTCTTTATAAAGCCTTCATTAAGACATTCGGTTTCTTTTTTGGGGCCTTAGGTATCACATCTTAATTTAGAGAAATTCAATCGACAATGCTTTCCTTGCCAGGCCAGAATTTATTCGCTTGTGACATTACGCCGACTAACCTTAGGGTTTCCCGAGCTTTATGCTATCTTTCCTTGATTCTGCTGAAAATAGTAAAATATCATGCTCAAATCGTACATCCAAATAAATGGTCAGGATCCATCAAAGATAAGGACAAGGAAGATAATAGATATTGATAATATATTCACCTGATATATTTACAATTAACTGTACATTTTCATTGACCATGAATACCAGGTGTATCAGCAAAATGTTTAGACGTTTAAAGGCCTGTAGCTCTCAAACTATCTTTTGTAAACTAATGATGATTATGTAGCTTATAGATCAACTTAGAAAAGAAATTCTTATTAAATTTGTGGTATTGTTCTCAAATTATTTGCGATTTTATAAAAATGCTTCATCCTCAAGATCTTCTAAACAGGTCTAAAATCCTTGATCAACTTTGTTGTTGTATAATCGTACATACACTTAGGACAAAGTTTCCTATTAGCGTGAGGCTGAATGATGAAGGATTTGGCGAGATTTAGGCATGGTTTCAAGGATTTTGAGATGACTCATTTTTCTATGATAGCTTGTAATTTAAGAACGATAGATTGATTTTGACAACCAAAATTTCTTTATCGAAGTTGATTTGTTAGCAACATAGACATTATCAGTTTATTTATGGGAATCTGATAGATGACTTGAGAGCAAAAGTCCTTCAAACATTTGAGCTTTGTTTTGGCTCACCCAGTTTATATTAAACTTAGTTTTATACTCGATTACAGACATAATCATGCACTTCCTCTTTTGTCAATAGCATCTGCATTTACAAACTTCTATGATAACCAAGCTTGATCAAGTCTCATTCATAATAAAATCCAAATACGGATACGGTTGCGAACAACGACCTATTTTCAAATTTGGCGGATGCGAAATTGTCCACATTCGTGTCCCATAAACACCTGCTTGCAATGACCATGTCTTGTCCTTTGATTTGCCCAATATGAACATAACATACAAATTTGTATCGTGGCATATTGAGCAATTTTATCTTACTTTGTATCTCGTTGCATAATCCTTTCGACAATTCCTTGCATTCATTTTCGTCATATTCAGCTCCCTCTAACCTTTCACTTAGTACCTCATTTGCAATTTCGGTGATTTGAGAGGCAGGGAATTTGACAGTAGGCTCCATTTTATATGAGTTTTCCACCTTTCGAGCTGTGTAGTTTCTTTTGAGATGAATCGGTTCGATTGATGACACAAATGTCCTGCTTTCATTCAGTCGTCTGCTTTCTCGTTGCTCTGCTGTTGAAGGTTTTGAGAAGTGCTCCTTGCTAAGGTAAGCCAGTTGACTGCCTTGCTTCTTCCTCGTTTCGCTGGTGT
The DNA here is from genome assembly GCA_039566865.1 of Aurelia coerulea. NCBI lineage: Eukaryota > Metazoa > Cnidaria > Scyphozoa > Semaeostomeae > Ulmaridae > Aurelia > Aurelia coerulea. The sequence continues at coordinate 17,384,487 of CM076954.1, forward strand.
TTCTTCTGTCTGTTGATGAACTGTTGAATGCTTTATTAACAGCCATGATTCCGAATAAAAATGAGCTGATTAATTTTGATTTTTGCCTCTCGACGAATAGTACTGTGCAGGATGTCTCTTGTTGGTTCACTGATGGTGTAACCAACAGCTATAGATAAAATGAATAATTTTGTTATCAAATGAAGTGGACTTTTCCACAATGCCTAATTTCATTATTTCAACTTTAAACCTCATCAGTTTGTAAATTCTACCGGGTGAGTCAAAAAAGTCCGGAGTTTGACAAAATGCTGCTCCCTGAATATCAAAGCAATAATATTGAAAATTGTCTTTTTTATTCCCGATATGTCCAATAAGGTTTAGTAATTTACCCGGCTTTAATCGGCTATTCTTTCCCGTTGATATCGGAGATTTTCTGCAAAAAGCCCCATTCGAAAACCATCAAAAACCAAAGAAAACGATGAGCAAAATTTCCCTTTGCTTTCCTTCCTAGTTGGTGATTATGGCTCTCACATGCATGCATGCAAATTGTCCTCTTTGGACAATGAAATTTTCCTGAATAAGTTATTCATACTAGGGGGAAAGCCTTTTAATTCCCCAAGAGGACAACACGTGCTAAAGCGTGCTCAAGTCATTGCTGCAAGCTAAACATATCAGGGAAACTTGCTAATGATTTTAGAGCAAATTTTTCAAAGTTTCTCGAAGGGACCTTTTTCAGAAAATCCCTTGTAAAATCTGAACGGAGTGACCGATTTCATACAGGAAAAATTCAAAAAATATTTGAACATGTTAGGTATTCAATCAGATATTGCAAAATATCATTGCTTATATATTCAGGGAGCAGTAGCCTTTCAAAAATCGGGCCTTTTTTGACTCACCCGGTACAGAGTAGAAAACTGACCACCTTAATATCGAATTGCATGTATTTCTACCAGCAATACAGGATGTCCATAAATATTTGTGCGCAGTTTGCATTCCTACTGTTAAAGATCCATAAGTCCAATTTTTCAGTTTTCAGATGCTTTGAATAGAAGAGATTTTAACATAGAGTTTGATACCTAGATTGAGCAAATTTGAAATGTAGTTGATGACATATCGAACAAGAAAGTCAAAATTACTACCGGCTAGGTCAACAAAAAGAATCCCTGAATATTAAGATGGTGATATTGGGAAACATAACGTTTAACAGCAGACATGTTCAAATGGACCTCAATACTTACCTGACTGAAATCGGTTACTCTATTCTGAAGTTATGTTGGATTTTCTCCAGAAAGCCCTTTCAAGAAATCTTCAAAACAGGCTCAAAACAACGACCAACATTTTCCGAGGTTTCTGCTTTATCTCAATGAGTTCAATACACTCTGACGTGTTTTATCCTCTTGGGAAGATTAGATCGTCCGGAATGATCTTTTTTGCCCCCAGGGATGACAGTTTCATGTCCCAAAGGGATGAAACGTGCCAAAGCATGTACATGCCATTGCTATAAGGCACAGTCATACGAGAAATTTGGTCGTGATTTTATGCAGTTTTTGGAAGTTTCTTGGAGGGACTTCCTCCAGAAATTCTCTTATAATTTAAGAACGGAGTGGCCGATTTCAGACAGGTAAAATTTAGAATATATTTGAACATGTTGACTATTGAATGACATATTTTCCAACATTATTGTCTTGATATCAAGGGATCTGTGGTCTCTCAAATAGGGATTCTTTTTTTTACCCACCCGGTAATTGATGATATATCGAACAAGAAATTCCAAATTACTACATGTGATTCATTATTTGAAAAAGCTTTTCTTCCTAAAACTTTGTATGGGAGTCTTGCAAACTGAGGAAACCTTTAACCAAGCCCCTTCAGCATTTTAGCCTTGCCAAAGCTTCAGGTACACGTGGTGTTATCTGGGGGGCATGAAACGGTTCGGAAATAGTATTTTCTCCCCTGGGAGGCCTTGTCACGTCATGACTTGTCCTGCATACAAAGAGAATATGTTTGAGAGACAGTAAAAACGCATGCTTCTTTGTGTTGTAAAGAGATTTATTTCAACAAGATCAACGCGATATTTCATGACAAAACTATTTCATTTTCCCCTGATAATACCACGTGTACCTGGCAGCTTTGGCAAGGGTAAAATGCTGCAGAGGCTCTATCAAAGATTTCATAAGTGTGCAAAACTCCCATACAACGTCTTACGAAGAAAATATTTTCTGATTAATACATCAAGCAACCGATTTCGATGGGGAAAGGCTTATGATCTAAGTTAGACCTCTAGTTGTTTCAAAACAAAAGGATTTCACCTCCATTGATACATTTAGAAAACATCGTATATCTTGCCAATGATTTTTAATTTTACGATTTCACATTGATTTTCGATGCGTACGTATGGTCACGAGATTAATTCATCTAGGCAGTTAATACATGTCCCCAAACCAGGTCGCTAATAACATTTCTGATTTTCGCAAAGTAAAGCATTTGATTGGATAATCAATAATCCTAGACTCGATTCAATTTTTGTTGCAACAACTCAAAAACAAAAATTAAATTTTCATTGAAGTGTTCGAACTTTGGAGATTTTTCAAGGGCCGAAATTGTTTTGACTCACACAGAAGAGCGCAAACAAAGTAAAAACCATCTGGCCAAGGGCAAACTCAGATTTCTTGCTGCTACTAATTGCATTAATTTTATTCGAAAGTTCTCTTCTCTTTAATCAACTTTAAAGCTAAAAATTGAATTAACTGCAACATTTCCGATATACAGAGAATGAATTTAAAAGATATACCTAGACTAGAATGCTTGCTTTAACGGTGCGCTCTCGCTTTTATGATACAGTAAATCCCCGCATATAAGAACCTACTTTTTTGAGAGCCAAGCTGAAAAAGGTTCTTATTTTGAAGGTACCAAGACCAATTTCAAGGTATCAAGGTTCTTATTTGAAGAGTGCCTTGCGTAGGCTGTTCTAGAATCTTCACAAAAGATGTCTAGCCCTTTTATTTGTTTTGGTAAAGTAATTATGTACCCGATACCAAATTCTAAGCTTACAAACAGCAGGGGAGGAGATTCAAACTTTAACAGCCAACTAGAACAAAAATGAACTTGATAACGACAATGAAAAATAAACTTTGCTACGCCTGCAACAAGAACATCAAACTGAAACAGGTTCTTAATTATAAGGTGCATAATTTAAGAAAAACAGCCTCTAGGTTCTTATTTTTGTAGGTTCTTATATGCGGGGATTTACTGTATATGGAGAATGAATTTCGTGGAGTGTTTGCATTTCGTGGAGTGAAATTTGAAATGAACTTGTGACGAATCCAAGCAAGCTATACGTCATGCTTAACTTGCATCGAATCAATTAGGATTCAGATCGACAAAAGCACAAGTTAAGCGCGTCATGAAAATTTTATTTGAATTGAACGTCGCACTTCAGCTGCGCCAATTCATCCCGGCAATTTCGGGCAATTCCGAAACTACCTCTTTTTGGTGCTCATGCGGATACGAGGCTTCTTCATTTTAATCTCGTATGTTAAATTTCAAGAGAAACAGATCAACTCGATTTGATTCATCAGAAGCGCGACGTTTAAATCCAAGTCATGCTTTGGTCGCGTAGTGCAACTGGCAAGGACGAGCATAAGTCGTGCTTTACATTTGATTCGAGCTTAATTCCAAATTCAATTTGTACGTCGTGCTTATCTTGAATTAACCGGACACTTAGAAAATTTGAAAACAGCATATTTGATTCGATGCGAGCGTATGAATTGGCCCTGCTAATAAATCATCATTGTAATTAAATTCTTCTCAGGTTACTAAATTTTTGTTTTGTAAAGTATTTTTGGCACAGCCCCCTGAAAATCAGTCTGGCTGACTGACAGCGCTACCGTCAATAGAGAATTTTAAAATGAAAATGAGGAAATAAAAAATTTTCAAAATATAAAATGCTTCTCGCTTTTACAACACATAGAGAATGAATTTTAAACATGTAGATTGGTTGCTTTAACGTTCTGCTCTCGCTTTTAACTGTATAGAGAATGTAGAAAAGAGTAAATTTCATACTCCCATGACTATAGTTTTATTAGTTATTGATTAATTGATTGAATAGTCTAAAGTAAAACATAAGTAGTTGCTCAGTTACCTGTTACTCTTGTCGAATATCACAACTTCTAAAAGACACAATTTTCGAGAGATCGTCGATGTAGATTATTTGCAGTTCACAAAATCCACTTGCAGGTATAATTTTCTTTTGTAAGTTTTGTTCATATCCATCTGCCGCTGCCTATTTGCTTTGCAATCAGAATGGAGTACTGCTAATTTGCATCATAAATGAGTTGATCGTTCAAAGAGCCTAGCAGGTTCACGACTCCTTTGCACCTTAACAACTGAGAACACATCGTAGGAACACCCCCGTCTAAGTGTCCAGGCATAAGCTACCACGTTGATTCTCCCCGTGAATAGAATGTGATAAAATCCTCCTCCTGAACTAAAATGATTCATATAGATTTCCCGGCAATGTGTTTTGCAAATACCGGGGAGAAATTACATTCACGCAGCCGCAATTCCGCAGTTACGATGGCAGTTACAGTTACAAAGTTAGTGCTCCTTAACCAGGACCTAGTAAACAGCTGCTCACTCACTCGGACACATAGACGGGGGTTTCGCAACACTATACGCTTCCCACAATTAACCAATAGGCGAAAGGGTATAACAAATATTTGAACAGTAACAGATATCTCTCTGTTTTTAAATTCTGAAGATGTTTAGGTTGCTAATAGATACTGTGCGATGCTTTCTTTGTGAACAATTCGTTGGGTTAAAGTTATGAGAAAATTTATCACCGTACAAAAGACCTGCTCATTTCAAGTTTCGATTTATGCAACTTTAACAATGGTTCTTTTGAAATCAAAGAGATATAACAACATAGTGTGCGTTCTATGTTATGACTTACAATAAATTATTCTCCCATTTTAGCGATACATTCATTTTTTTAATAATTCTTACACAAATTTTCGACCCAAAAAAGTAACCTTAACACCCCTATCTGAACTATACCTGGGGTTTGAATTCAATGAGGAGGACCATAAATATGGCTTTTTGAACCCAGAGAAGTACGAGAAGTAACCAAATCCGAAACAAAATTTATACATTTTAACATTATTTGGACTAGCATCTACACTTTTTCTTTTGAAACACTTTGTCACGCACACCAAAAATCAAGAAAGTTTCCAAACTTAGAATTGACCCCTGATCGCTTCAATTAAGGTAGGAATTTGAAACTTTCTGGATCAAACTATTTCAGTTTCTTAAATTTCCACGATTTATTTCTCAAGTGCCAACAAAATCGATATTCTTTTTTTAATGTCGCGCGTTAGGATTTATCTACCAAGGTCTCATTTTCACAAAGAGACTTGCCCAAAGTTAGCTCCACATACAAAGTGTAACGAACCTTAGTATTTATCAGTAGAAATTGCCCATGTGTATTTTTTGTAGCTGTACATTTGATTTTAGTTTAGTTACACGTTCTCTATGTTAATGACTGTGGAGCTATCATGGTCTCCTGCAATCTGTGGTATCGCCCTTGTAGTGTAGTAAAGTAGCTCGTACGTAGTGTGTTAAGTAGTCTCTCTGCAAAAATATATATATTGAATATATAAAAAGAAAATAGACTTGGGAAATGTCTTGCAGTCCTAATTCAGCATTCTAGTACAGAAGGCCGCTGATAATGTTCAGCACTTCAGTTCATATCGAAGTTAGTAGCTCTGAATCATCTGCTCATCTCATTGAAATGATGTTGCTGTTGTCGCTCTGGTGAGGGCTTTATTTCTCTCGAGCTGTAAAACCGGAGAAAACTCAATCGGCGACAATTTTTGTCTCCCTTGTGTGCTAATCCGCATATGACTTAGAGGAAGGCTCTTTGCAATTATGGCTCGAAGAAACATTATCTAACTACTGATAGCTAGTTTTATGGTATAGCACTTCTTGAAAAATTACTTTTTGAGGCGTTTAGGCTCAATGGTTTGAGAAAAAATTGCAGGTGATTTAGGCCATGCTGAGGTATATAGATATCAAATCATTACGAGGCTAATCCATGTCTGCAAGAAGGGAGATAAGTCGTAGCTTTAGCAGGGATATCAGCTCAGCTCAGACAAAATTAAAACTATCGATAATTTCTGAATGTCAGAAATTAAGATGGCTACCTCGAGGCAGGAACTTTTCGCGACACCGAAGCTTTTCCTCTCTTGAACCAATATTTATGGCAGAGAATAAGCTGAAAGACCAAGTCGTGGTGAGCCCTAAAATGTCTTGTACTGTAACAAGTTTTTGCTTGAAATTTTGGACAACACTAAAGTCAGAAGTTTCAGACAGTAGTGACGTGAAGTCAGTTTCAAACAACGACTTTGCTTTGTAGTTGTTTCAGAGCTATCAAACATGCTCCAAATATTCACGTACTCGCTGTGCACAGTTGAAAAACGAAAGCATTAACTAACAACCATGCTTATGGTATCAATGAAAATGGTAATGATGGTAATATGTATCTACGATATACTTGTTTCCCACCGGGCTTCTGCGTGGATTGATATGCTTTGTTTATTTCTTTCACGAAGTACCAAGCCCTCAAGCACTAACGTTACACCTCTTTAGCGTTACACAGGCCCCTTGAAGTCTATCTTCTGACACCTTCTGCAGCTGTACCTTCATCAGGACTTGCCTTCTTCCCTACTATTCGACAAAGAGCTCTTCTCATCTCTTTCATCCTCAAAGAATACACTATTGGATTCACGGCACTGTTCAGAAGTAACAATAACAATAGACCTATAATTAACGTGAAATTAAAGCTTGATAAATAACAAAAACCATTATTCATATCAGCAACGAATAGAGCTGTTACTACCTGTGGCCCATAACAAACTACATATACGATAGTAATGATTCCAATGGTATAGGCCTTCTTTTTCTCTTCTTTGTGCTTTCGAGCCTGAACTCTGTCTTGGCCCTCTATTGTGCCTACTGATATCTGAACTTTCCGTTGTCGACAGATAACTTTATAGATTGATGCGTAGCATGTTATCACTTGGGGAGTCATAACCCCAAGTAAACATATGCCAAATATATGAACCTCGCGTCGGTAGTATTGGTCAAATATTGTCATCATCAAAACTGTGAAAACTGTAGCTCCGACAACGAGTAGATATTTTCTGACCGTTACAAACTCAGTGTATCGAAATGGATGACATATAGCAATGTATCGATCGATTGTTACTAAATAGGTCAAGAAGAATGACACGTTAGTACCAAAATATAGCGCATTACCCGTGCTTTCAACAAGACCGTTCATGTCATTCCATGAGGCTACCATAAAGCATGTTACGAGAAATAATGGCTGAACGATTAATCCAGTATACAAATCCGTTGCAGACAATGCAGCAACCAAGACATTTGAAGGAGTATGGAGTGAACGGGTCTTTGCAAATGTAAACAGACAAATTGCGTTTCCTGATATTGTCCATAAAGCAAGTAAAATATCAATGATCGCAACACTCGTAATGATCACATTTAATGTTTCTTTGTCTCGAAGTAGTTCTTGGATTTGACACACCATGCTTTGGTCGAGAAAATTCTCTCTTACTGTGTGAAAATCTCGTGAAAATCTGTCGCTAAGTTTTGTTTGTGGGAGAGTTAAGACTCTTATAGATTCGAAAGTTTTGATCCATTTATGATGTCTTTGCGTACTTTTTGTTAACTTTCCCAATCACACTTCAATGGTTCCTTCTCTCAAACTTTGTATGCGGTTGTCAAAATCAGTACATTCACTTTTTCCTGCTCTTTACGATAATCAATTCAAATTTCCAAACGATTCTATAGTGTTTTATTATTAAAACTTTCTATCAAAAATGGTTAGTCGGTGTCTTTAATCCATTTTGAATGTAAATAAATGTGCTAGTGTTTCTATTGTTACTGTCAAAATGATAGAAACAAAATAAAGTGCAGGTGTAACTACCAAAATGAAAGCAGGATGCAATTAATTGGCAGGTCCTTGTATTCCTCTCTTTCCGGTCTTTGATTAAATTGATATAAATTCCATCTTTCTTCAGATGTAAGAATGTAAGTGCAACATTAGACTTTCTCCAAGTCTATTCAGTGGACTATCAGCATTAAAAGAATATAATTATTGATGCGGGCGCGTAGCGTAGGGTACTAAGGTGACGATGCGAAGGAGAAACTAGTACGAAACTGAATGTACTCGTTCTCCTTCAAAGCATCACCTTAGTACCTTACGCCCCCGCAGTTGTAATTGCATTCTTTAAATGCTGAAAGTCCACTGAATAGATTTGGAGCAAGTCTAGTGCAACATTGACAAATTACAAACTTGTCCTAAATAAGTACACTTTTTTTACTGTTGCTGTGAGAAAAAATAAACTATCCCTGTTTCCAAGGCCAATCCTCACTTATGATACAAATTAGTATTATTGTTATTAATTCTTTCATTTAAAGTTGGCATAAAATCAATCTAATCATATTTTCTGTTGTTTTTTGTCGCATTTGTTTTTGTCGCATTGCGGTGTTTCTGCCTTTAAACTTATTCATTTATTCGTCACCACAAGCATTTTCGGGTCCGACAATCGACGCTGATATCGTGACCTTTCCTTTTTCAAATTAAGAAATTATAGCTACAATTGCTAATAAAGGCCAACTATTTACAGAAATGCATACAGTGCTACAAGGAAAATATAATTTACAATAAAAACCCTAAACCAGGGTAAAGCATTTTACATAATCTGTAGTTGCAGGCTTGGCATTTATGGGCTTTAATAAGTCTTTTGAAGATCTCAAGGGAGTCTGAATTTTTCAATCCTGGTGTTAGTGTCTCCTATACATTTTCCCCCATAATCTGACCGTATCTATTCCAAGGCAAGTTGTTTTTGCCTTCGGTTCGGTAGTTGTAGTTTATCAGAACACCTTAGATTGTAAGGCACTCCGTTTTCCTCAAAAATTTGCCCTCTACCATGAGCAATTGCAGGTTCCTCTGATGAACGGTTACCGAATTATCCATTTCTAATAAGTTTTCAAAACAAGAAACATTGTCCTTGTGTGCGACTCTTAGGGCCCTTTCTTGTATTTTATCTATCTTATTATTCAGGTTTCTGTCGTGAAACATCCAAATCAGCAAGCAATAACTAAATTGGGACATAACGAATGATTTCATCAACAGTTTTAATTTCTCGGGCTCCATGAAAACTGAAATACAAGTAAAAGCATGAGCCTTCTGTCTAGCCTTTTTAACAAGACGACAAAGCAGAAACTTCGTAAAATTACGTCATCATGCGATCTGATATAAGGCAGCGTTTAGATATATTAGGTTTTTAAAAGGAAAAGCCAAGACTTTCAGGCCTAAGGAAGAAAGCATCAAGTGTTGCCTTATTTCGGGATCTGTTGCAGGGAGCTAGAGGTACTCAAAGGTGAGAATTGCCTACCAAGACAATGATATTGGAAAATGTATCATTATAGAAATGTTCAGATAAGATTTGAAATTTACCTGACAGAACTTTGCCATTCCGTTCTGATACTTTGAAGGATTTTCTCAAGACAGACCTAAAGTTAAAGCTTGCATTTGTAAAGCACAAACAAAATCTAGAATTGTCCTATTCTAACCGAAGCTGCACACGCGCTGTGAACGATGGATAACCAAAAAGCAACACTGTTTCTTTGCTCTATTTATAGACAAATCTGTTTACCATTGCAAATTCTAATTGACACATCTTAGCTCGTTTTATCAACTTGTGAGAATCAAACCTCCCAAAATAATGGCCATAGACCTTTTAGCTATTCCACGAAAGAGCCTGAATTGAGCGTTATTTTTATAAATTTTTATACGCGAAGCTCGATCGAGTGGCTTAGAGCTTCTACAACAACTGTGCACATTAAGAAAATTCTACAAAATGAAGCAGAATATCGTTTGATTCAGATTCGTTTTTAGAATAGCTAAAAAATCTATTTCAACCTCCCTGGTGACACATTTCATTTTCAACTGGAAAGTAAAAGCGCTCGCTTCGCTCACATCTCTCGCTCCTGCGGAGGGCTGTTCCAACAAGAAAAATTGGTTTTAACATGTGACGAGGCGTGATAATCATCGACAATAGTAATTCAATAGTCTTCTCTGCTCATTTTTCTATCAGCAGTTTCGCATGTCAACCAAACTTAAAACGTTCAAAAATCGTTTGTTTGTTTGATCAACATGTATGCAAACTCAGTAGTTGACGGTTTACGTGTTTTTTTTTGGCTAACCTTTGATTAGATTAAGTGGTATCGCCGGTTATGCCCATGTCATCGCAAACCTTTGAACTAGATCCTCAAAGAAACATGAGCAGGACCATAAATATGGCTTTTTGAACCAAGAGAAGTACGAGAAGTAACCAAATCCGAAACAAAATTTATACATTTTAACATTATTTGGACAAGCATCTACGCTTTTTGTTTTGAAACACTTGCAACGCACACCAAAAATCAAGAAAGTTTCCAAACTTAGAATTGACCCCTGATCGCTTCAATTAAGGTAGGAATTTGAAACTTTCTGGATCAAACTATTTCACTTTCTTGAATTTCCACGATTTATTTCTCAAATGCCAACAAAATCGATATTCTTTTTAATGTCGCGCGTTAGGATTTATCTAACAAAGTCTCATTTTCACAAAGAAACTTGGAAAATGTCTAGCAGTCCTAATTCAGCATTCTAGATACAGAAGGCCGCTCATAATGTTCAGCACTTCAGTTCATATCGAAGTTCGTAGCTCTGAATCTTCTGATTAGCCTCACTCCACAAGGGCTCGCAACTTGCCTTCATCTCATCTCATTGAAATGATGTTGCTGTTGTCGCTCTGGTGAGGGCTTTATTTCTCTCGAGCTGTAAAACCGGAGAAAACTCAATCGGCGACAATTTTTGTCTCCCTTGTGTGCTAATCCGAATATGACTTAGAGGAAGGCTCTTTGCAGTTATGGCTTGAAGAAACGTTATCTAACTACTGATAGCTAATTTTATCTTTTATGGTATAGCACTTCTTGAAAATTACTTTTTGAGGCGTTTAGGCTTAATGGTTTGAGAAAAAATTGCAGGTGATTTAGGCCATGCTGAGGTATATAGATATCAAATCATTACGAGGCTAATCCGTTTCTGCAAGAAGGGAGATAAGTCGTAGCTTTAACAGGGATATCAGCTCAGACAAAATTAAAATTATCGATAATTTCTCATAGTCAGAAATTAAGATGGCTACCTCGAGGCAGAAACTTTTCACGACATCGAAGCTTTTTCTCTCTTGAACCAATATTTATGGCAGAGAATAAGTTGAAAGACCAAGTCGTGGTGAGCCGCAAAATGTCTTGTACTATAACAAGTCTACGTTTGAATTTTTGGACAACACTGAAGTCAGAAGTTTCAGACAGTAGTGGTGTGAAGTCAGTTTCAAACAACGACTTTGCTTTGTAGTTTTTTCAGAGCTATCAAACATGCTTCACAGATTCACGTACTCGCTGTGCACAGTTGAAAAACGAAAGCATTAACTAACAACCATGCTTATGGTATCAATGAAAATGGTAATGATGGTAATATGTATCTACGATATACTTGTTTCCCACCGGGCTTCTGCGTGGATTGATATGCTTTGTTTATTTCTTTCACGAAGTACCAAGCCCTCAATCACTAACGTTACACAGGCCCCTTTAAGTCTATCTTCTGACACCTTCTGCAGCTGTACCTTCATCAGGACTTACCTTCTTCCCTACTATTCGACAAAGAGCTCTTCTCATCTCTTTCATCCTCAAAGAATACACTATTGGATTCACGGCACTGTTCAGAAGTAACAATAACAATAGACCTATGATTAACGTGAAATTAAAGCTTGATAAATAACAAAAACCATTATTCATATCAGCAATGAATAGAGCTGTTACTACCTGTGGCCCATAACAAACTACATATACGATAGTAATGATTCCAATGGTATAGGCCTTCTTTTTCTCTTCTTTGTGCTTTCGAGCCTGAACTCTGTCTTGGCCCTCTATTGTGCCTACTGATATCTGAACTTTCCGTTGTCGACAGATAACTTTATAGATTGATGCGTAGCATATTATCACCTGGGGAGTCATAACCCCTTGTAAACATATGCCAAATATATAAACCTCGCGTCGGTAGTATTGGTCAAATATTGTCATCATCAAAACTGTGAAAACTGTAGCTCCGACAACGAGTAGATATTTTCTGACCGTTACAAACTCAGTGTATCGAAATGGATGACATATAGCAATGTATCGATCGATTGTTACTAAATAGGTCAAGAAGAATGACACGTTAGTACCAAAATATAGCGCATTACCCGTGCTTTCAACAAGACCGTTCATGTCATTCCATGAGGCTACCATAAAGCATGTTACGAGAAATAATGGCTGAACGATTAATCCAGTATACAAATCCGTTGCAGACAATGCAGCAACCAAGACATTTGAAGGAGTATGGAGTGAACGGGTCTTTGCAAATGTAAACAGACAAATTGCGTTTCCTGATATTGTCCATAAAGCAAGTAAAATATCAATGATCGCAACACTCGTAATGATTGCATTTAATGTTTCTTTGTCTCGAAGTAGTTCTTGGATTTGACACACCATGCTTTGGTCGAGAAAATCCTCTCTTACTGTGTGAAAATCTCGTGAAAATCTGTCGCTAAGTTTTGTTTGGTGGAGATTTAAGACTCTTATAGATTCGAAAGTTTTGATCCATTTATGATGTCTTTGCGTACTTTTTGTTAACTTTCCCAATCACACTTCAATGGTTCCTTCTCTCAAACTTTGTATGCGGTTGTCAAAATCAGTACATTCACTTTTTCCTGCTCTTTACGATAATCAATTCAAATTTCCAAACGATTCTATAGTGTTTTATTATTGAAACTTTCTATCAAAAATGGTTAGTCGGTGTCTTTAATCCATTTTGAATGTAAATAAATGTGCTAGTGTTTCTATTGTTACTGTCAAAATGATAGAAACAAAATAAAGTGCAGGTGTAACTACCAAAATGAAAGCAGGATGCAATTAATTGGCAGGTCCTTGTATTCCTCTCTTTCCAGTCTTTGATTAAATTGATATAAATTCCATCTTTCTTCGGATGTAAGTGCAACATTGACAAATTACAAACTTGTCCCTAAAGAAGTAGAATTTTACAAGATACTTTACATTCTACTATACCTAATTCTAATTACTTTACTGTTGCTGTGAGAAAAAAATAAACAATCCCTGTTTCCAAGGCCAATCCTCACTTATGATACAGAATTTACAAGGAAAAGAAACGCTAACGGTACGGGATTATTGCTTAGTGCATGGCTAAATTCTCAATAGATCTTAATCAAACCGACCAGTTTTGGATGAAGCGTAAAGTTAAAGTACATTTCTATTCAACTCATTAGAAAGGTCTTCATCACCATACAATAAAAGCTGCGTCAAAGAATGATTTGAAAGATTGGTGATTTGTACATAAGGTCGTAATAATTCAACAATTTCAGCGAGAAGATTTTGTCGTTGAACTCAAAAGAAGGGCAGAGCAACAAAAAGTGCTCCGTGTCTTCAATGCCATCGCTTGTTGGGCAATTGGGTTTATGGTATCTCTGAAATTATGCTTGAATTTATGGAGATTTAACTTGCTGAGACCAACCCTGAGTTGTGTTAGGTAGGATAATCCTGTGGGATCGTGAATTCCAAATACAGATTTTGCAGGGGGACGGATTATTGATAAGAGCTTTTTCTTAAAAACAGCAATAGAAGGTGCAAGTCTCAATTCAGGCTCAAGCTTATTCCATTCGCATAAACAGTTTGATAGAAGGAAGACTTAAATTTTTCTGTCCTTGCCTTTAGTCGCCCAATGACATCCTGTCCGCGGAGACGGTACTGCGACTGATGAAGAGGGGGAATTTAATTCTTTCATTTAAAGTTGGCTAAAAAATTACGGTTAAAATTGCTAATAAAGGCCAACTATATACAGTGCTACAAGGAAAATATAATTTACAATAAAAACCCTAAACCAGGGTAAAAATAATTTGCTGAAGTTCGTTCACTTTTGTGCGTGAAAAAGGCTGTGAAAGCCAAACCCTTGAAAATGAAGAATCAAACTTATCTCTATGCGAGGAAGTTACCAGAATTTATCAAGCCATCATATTTTCAAAATTTTCGCGGAAAGACCTCCATCAGGCATGATCCTGTGCTTTTTTAGAACGCAAATTCTCCAAAAATTGGGCCTTTGCAACGATCTAAAGGGCCTGGTCATGAAAAATTTTCCCAAGGGCCAGCCCACGGACCCCCATTTTCGCTCGCATCGAGTTTCAGCCCCCCCCCCCCCTTCCCAATATGAATTTCATTCCGACGGGCCTGTAATAAGTCTTTTGAAGATCTCAAGGGAGTCTGAATTTCCTGGTGTTAGTGTCTCCCACACATTTCCCCCCATGAATCTGACCGTATCTATTCCAAGGCAAGTTGTTTTCGCCTTCGGTTCGGTAGTTGTAGTTTATCAGAACACCTTAGATTGTAAGGCACTTAATTTGCCCTCTACCATGAGCAATTGCAGGTTCCTCTGATGAACGGTTACCGAATTATCCATTTCTAATAAGTTTTCAAAACAAGAAACATTGTCCTTGTATGCGACTCTTAAGGCCCCTTTCATGTATTCTTTTTATTCAGATTTCTGTCGTGAAACATCCAAATCAGAGAGCAATAACTAAATTTGGACATAACTAATGTTTTCATCAACAGTTTTAGACTGCGTTCACACAATGCCGGCACATTTTGAAAACGGTGAAAAATATGACGGTAGCAAAATTGGAGCTAGCGTTCACAGGATACCGGCAAAATTTCGAAAACGGCAGAAATTGTGACGGCAATTAACTCATTGCAAGCTCCACGAGAACGAGGCTGAGCGCCAAAGCCAGTAAGCCTCGTTTCAAAAACGTTGAAAAATGTTCCGTTTGCATCATTTTTCGAGTGTTCACACGATGCCGTTTTCAAAATGTGCCGGTTAAAGTTCCGTTTTCAAAATGTACCGTTTTCAAATCTGTCATTTTCAAAATGTGCCGGCATCGTGTGAACGCAGTCTTAGTTTCTCGGGCTCCATAAAAACTGAAGTACGAGTAAGGGCATGAAGCTTCTGACTGGCTTTTTTAACAAGACGACAAAGCAGAAAATTCGTAAGATTACGTCATCATGCGTTCTGATATAAGGCAGTGCTTAGATATATTAGGTTTTTGAAAGGAAAAACCAACACTTTCACGCCTAAGGAAGAAATCATCTACTGTTGCCTTATTTTGGGATCTGTTGCTGGGAGCTAGAGGTACTCAAAGGTGAGAATTGCCTACCAAGACAATGATATTGGAAAATGTATCATTATAGAAATGTTCAGATAAGATTTGAAATTTACCTGACAGAGCTTTGCCATTCCGTTCTGATACTTTGAAGGATTTTCTCAAGGCAGACCTAAATTTAAAGCTTGCATTTGTAAAGCACAAACAAAATCTAGAATTGTCCTATTCTAACCGAAGCTGCACACGCGCTGTGAACGATAGCTAACCAAAAAACAGCACTGCGTCTGAGTGTTTCTTTGCTCTATTAGATATAGACAAATCTATTTACCATTGCAAATTCCCTTTGACACATCTTAGCTCGTTTTATCAATTTGTGAGAACCAAACCTCCCAAAATAATGGCCATAGACTTTTTAGCTATTCTATGAAAGAGCCTGGATTGAGCGTTATTTTTATGCATTTTTATGCGCGAAGCTAGATGGAGTGACGTTAGAGCTTCTATAACAGTTGTGCACATTCAAAAAATTCTACAAAATGAAGCACAATATCGTTTGGTTCAGATTCGTTTTAGAATAGCTAAAAGGTCTATTTCAGCCTCCCTGGTGACACATTTTATTTTCCACTGGAAAGTAAAAGCGCTCGCTTCGCTCACATCTCTCGCTCCTGCGGAGGGCTGTTCCAACAAGAAAAATTGGTTTTAACATGTGACGAAGCGTGACAATCATCGTGAGGATTTACACAGAAGAAAACATAGAGCCTAACTATAGTAATTCAATAGTCTTCTCTGCTCATTTTTCTATCAGCAGTTTCGCATGTCAACCAAACTGAAAACGTTCAAAAATCGTTTGTTTGTTTGATGAACATGTATGCAAACTCAGTAGTTAACGGTTTACGTGTTTTTCTAGCTAACCTTTTGATTAAGGCTGGTTTTCTTATGTCGCAATTCATCGCATTTCATCGTAAATCATCGGAATCCAGGGTCTAGGATCAATTGCGATCATTTCCGATATATGAAAACTGCTCAAAGCATATGAAAACTATGCAGCCTAATTCATCCTAATTCATCCTATTTCGTCGCAATTGATCCCATCGAATCAAAAAAGTTTGTTTCTTGCGATGAATTAGGACGAATTCCGACGAATTCCGACCAATGAAATATATGAAAACCAGAATTGCAAAAATGGGATGAATTACGATTCGGCGGGAGCAGAGTAGACTTATTACATCACCAGCACCATTGCTAATGATAGATCGGTCTTTGTTAACTCTTTCAGTGGTCAAATTTCAAGATGGCGACTATCGCATATTTTATGAATATCATCCAAGACTACCCAACGATCTACAAGCGTTCTTCGAGAGATTTTGTAGACAAAACCAAGAAGGCCAATAAGTAGTAAACTATGTTGCAACAGCAGCCTTTGATTCACTACGGCGACAATTCTGTGTTCTGTTTGTTTTGATTCTGCTTTTCGTGCCAAAATTTATTTGAAATGCGCGCTCTTTTTGTTATCAAGGGTACATAGGATGAGATGAGATGAATTACGATACATGAAAACCTGAATTGCGATGAATTAGGATGAATTACGGTTCCCAGTTTTCATATATCGGAAGTGATCCTAATTGATCGTAGACCCTGAATTCCGATGAATTACGATGAAATGCGATGAATTACGACATATGAAAACCTGCCTTTAGATTAAGTGGTGTCGCCTGTTGTGCCTATGTCATCGCAAATCTTTGAACTAGATCCCCAAAGAAACATTCACGAAGAAGCTAACACTAATTGTATTTATAAATTTCACACTCCCATAATAACTGTCAATCGTATCTGTAAATATCACAATACTATTTTACTGAAAGGCTCTTTTGTTCAATTTGAAGGTGTCTTTTGCATCACAAGCTCTCTCGTGGATTTCCTGTCAACTGCGAAAAGGTCAACTTCAGTACTTCTGCTACATCACTTATGATTGTGTCTCTACCGACAACTACTTTAAGATTAATTAAGGGCCTTTTTTATGATAAACATTTTGTACAATATTTCATTCAAATCCAATATCAACAAGATTCAATTCGCATTGTATGGCCTGCTCTTGTTCGTGTGGCAGTTTCTGAGAATGCAAAGTCAGTACTAACTGCTACGTCCTTACCCAGCAGTCGACCAGCAGCAGCTCGTATTGCCTTGATCCTCAAACAATACACAATGGGATTGATAGCACTGTTCATAAGAAGCAAAAAGTTCATGAAAATGCCCAATGCAAACCCAAAACTCGTATAGTTACAAAAGTTGTCCTGCACTTTCAAGACGAACAAGTGTGTTGCCATCTGTGGTGCAAAACACATCAAATATGCGATAAGGATGATTCCAATCGTATAGGCCTTCTTGTTGTCTTCCTTTTGCTTTCGAGCTTCAACTTTGTCTTTGCCTTCTATGCTGCCAAGTGATGCTCTGACTTTCCTTTGTTGACGTATAACTCTATAGATTGATGCATAGCAGATAATTACGTGCAAAAATATAGCTGCTTGAGCACCAATGTTGATAGTATAAAGCAGGCGTCGGTAGAATTGCTCCATGATTGTCATCATAATGTTATAAAATATGACCAAAACTATAAGGCAATAATACCTTTTAGCCGTTACTGATCTGGTGTATTGAAATGGATAGCATATTGCGATGTATCGATCAAGTGTTACAGCATAAGTCAAGCAAAATGATACTGCAGTGCCGAAATAAATCCCAACATTATTGCTCACTACGAGTCTGCATACGTCAATATGCGACGGTAAAATAAAGGAAATAGTGATCAGCATGGGCTGTACAATTAATCCAGCATAAAAATCCGTTGCACACAATGCCGCAACCAAGATATTTGAAGGAGTTTGGAGTGAACGAGTCTTTACAAACGTAAAAATACAAAGTGCATTGCCTGCTATTGTCCATAAAGCTGTTAAAATGTTAATGGCTGCAATACTCGTAATAAGAGCATTTAATGTTTCCTTGCCTCTAAGTGCCTCCTGGCTATTACACACCATAGTTAGTCGTGCAGAAGTCTTTCTTTCAGTTCCATTGACTTATCAAATGTTTTCACGCATGTCCTTGTATGTTGGTTAGCTTTTTCTGTAGTAGGATCTCTTTTCGAATCATCTATTCCTCCTTAAACGTCGCATTCTTGCGTCGCATTCTTTTTGCATTCTGCTGATACACCTGTTCTATCGATCGTTCTTTTTCTATCCTAACTACAAGCATTGTTAGGAAACCAGGGCCTCTCCTGAGCTCAGTTTGAAGTATTCTCTGGGCTTGGGTTCCGCTCCTTGCACCCTCTCGGCCGGTCCTCGTGTTGTGGTGGTTTGGTGGGTGGGTTGGTTGTTTGCATTTGTTGTCGAGGTACTTTAGGGTATGTTAGATTGTTGGTTTAAAGTGGTAAGTTAGGGTGAGGGCTTGTTTCGGGTTCGGGTTAGGGTTGGGGTTAGGGGTTATGGTTAGAATTAATTGCAATAATCATTCTGGAGGTCTGAAAAATGAATATGCAACGATCTGTCACCCACAACATTGGTTTGAATTAGTATTATCTTGATACTACTGTAAATACCAACTTTGAATATTGATATTGATTAATTGAGCCTACTACATGCCTTCCTTTTATTCCTATTATCCTCCAGTCCAGTCTTTGGTCCTCTTTTTAAAACTTGACAATGTTGGTTCTCGTATGATACTGTTCCAGAAATCTACCTCTAAAAGACAATGATTCGAGTCCAAAGCCAAATGTCGTAGCATTTAATGTTTCCTTTCTTCGAAGTTCCCCTTCGCTGTAATACCAATCATATTCAATGCTTGGCCGTTCAAGCTAGGTACGCTGACCTATGTGTGTTCTGACAATTGGATGAAACTCACTCTGTGCTCTCTCCCCTTCCGAATGGTACATAGTAATGTAGATATATTTTCCTTTTGCTGAAATATTTCATGGAGATATAAAAAACTCTATCGTTTCTCAAGTTTATGCATTTCAAGTAGATAAGCACCAAGATCGATGAAAGACGCAACATCGAGATATTGTAACAAACCATTCGAAGTCTCAATCATGAGAACATATCTAGGGGGCAGGGGGGGGGGTACTTAGTATATTTTGCTGACCCAATGTGCAATCCTTTCCGGGTATCGTTTTCGCCTCTTTTTTCTAACGCCGGGTATCAAAAGAAGGGAATTTTTCTAAAGCCAATTGTCAAGAGTGTTATTTCATTGTTTTTCGACAAAGTTTTACGATTAGGGGTATGCTAGTTGCTGATTTTTACTACGTTTTGGGTATGCTTTTCGCCGATTTTCTCTACAGCCGGCTATCATTTCGTGGGAAAATTTCTAAAGTTGGATGAAAATTCTTTTTCTTTAAGTTCAATTGAAAGTCAAGTACCCCCCCCCCCCCCTCCGTGGAACATATTTTGTGTTTTAAGGTGTTCATTATAAACTACAAACTTCCTGCTAACAAATAAAGCATATTCATCTTGAAATACTTTGCTTGTTGTCTTATTGTTTTGTCTTATATCCAAGGGGGGGGGGGGGGGGGGTTCTTGGCCAAATTTCGGCAGGGGTCTGTCGCCAGCATATTCACAATGGTACCGTAGGCTAGACTAAAATTTACGAAAATAGTACACCATTTTGACCATTCTCTCGACCAATTTTTACGAAAATAGTAACCTTGACTTGACCAATTTTGACAATTTCCTGGACCAATTTGTCAAATTTGTACCAAATATGATATCATCACCGTTTGCTAGACCAATATTGTCAAAAAATGATACCCGTTGCTAGGCCTTGCTCGCAGCACATCCCCAGGTACCTTTACTATGGAAGAACCCCCCCCCCCCCTTTCCTCCCTGTGCTTATATCATTTAAATTTAAACTATAAAGCGTTAGTATGTCCTGCAATTCCTTTCCTTTTGGGCTTAAAGACATTTTACGTCCTATTTTGATATCAAAACAGAAATTCTACAAATTATCAAGATTTGTTCCTTCCATTTCCTTTCTCCGCGTAATGTAGATAGATGACTAATTACTACCTGGTCAACAATCTTTCAACTGCAGCTGCTTATTAAGAACCTTTGTTTCAATCATCAACGAGCTGTTACTTCTTTAATTCGGGTGTCCCAGGAAAGTACTCTTGTTGGAATATCTTTCTAATTTTTAAATGGACATTGATCTGCCATGGACGCATCTGACACTAACTTTTCATCCGATATAGGAAGCAGATGTTTCACAGCACCTGCTGACTGTTTGCATTTTAGTCCCATTCTGATATCATCCGCTTTTAATCTTATCACTTTAAACAATTAAAACGCAAGTACATTAACCTTGAAGTAGGATCAAGTAACAAATGCTGACTGTTTATGGGCAGGTTAGTTGCTGGAAGCGTTACAGTTGCTATATATCGAATTGTTCTTTACTTTGGTAACCCAAAAATTGAGAGACGAGAACCTAGCTTCTTCTTCTTCTTCATGCAGTCTCTTTGCATCAATAGAGCGCTTTCAGCAATAGCTCAAAAGGTAAGGACACGATTTATGATGAAAATTGTACAATCACAAGAAAACTGGAATACTCGTGTTATAGCCACGGTACAACCATGATGATTAAAGAAGAACACGAAATAGCTTTTCATAAATTTATTCCAATGCGAGTAAATGTGGCTGTTGGTATGTAAAGTTTCGCAATGATTAGAAAGATCTTTAATGAACTGGACAAAAAGTTGAACATGGAAAAACGATCGAGTCTATAGATGTTTGGTAACAATTCGAATACATAGTTGGACGGAAATACGCATGAGTTACAAAGTGGAATTGTCTGTGACTAAATAAGTATGGTTTGTAACAGCCAAGAAGAACTTCGAGATAAAGAGATACTAAATGCTATCATTACGACTATCAAGATTGTTGATATCTTACTTACGTTATGGACGATAGCAGGAAATGCAATTTGTATCTTTACATTTGCAAAGACCCGTTCACTCCATACTAGTTCGAATGTTTTAGTTGGTGCATTATGTGTGACTGATTTGTATGCTGGTTTAATCATTCAACCAATGTTTCTATCAATATGCTTTATTCTACCATCACAGATTGATGTGAGCAGTCTGTATGCAACCTGGATTCCAGCATGCTATTTTGGTGGGGTGTCATCATTTTGCTTGACTTACTTGGTGACAATGGATCGATATTTTGCAATATGTCATCCATTTCGATACACCGAAGTAGTAACGGCTAGAAGATACTACTATGCTATTTTCATGACATTATTCATCGCTCTGATCGTGACAATAGTAGCAGAATATCGTCGTTACGAGGTATATATCTCCACCTTTGTCATACAAACTTTTATAATTCCACAAGTGATCATCTGTTATGTACTAATCTATAGAGTTATTTGTCGTAAGCGGATGGTGCAGGTATCAATTGGCCACATAGACGGCTGCGACAGAGCCAAGGCTCGAGATCAAAAGGAGGAGAACAAGAAGGCCTATACCATTGGAATCATTATTATCGTATTTTTAGCATGTTATGGTCCGCAACTGGTCACATTTCTATTCGTCTTGGATATCAAGGACGATTTTTGTTACTTATCAAGCTATGGGTTCACGTTAGTTATCGGCTTAAAGTTTTTAGCACTTCTAAATAGTGCCGTGAATCCCATTGTGTGTTCATTGAGAATCAAAGAAATAAGAAGATCTGCTTGTCGATTGGTAGGGAGGAAGGCAAGAATTACTGAAAGTGTGGCTATGGAGAACGTATCACGATTTAGAGCCACACGCGATTAGAGGAGACTTGCTCGTAGCTCCCGTCATTATGGGACCTATACGTAAGAAAATTCTGAAAGTAGGGGAAACCGGGGTCAATTGTAACATTTTTTGAAAAATCAACCATATCGTCTAATTGATGATTAATTGCGCTCTTGGAGGTAAATGATGTTGTAGTTACATCTCTTGAAATAAAATAGACGTTAGTTTCCATTGCGTGGAGCTAATTTTTGTGACTCTGTGATTGTTATAACATCAGTGGGTCAAGTGTTACACTTGCCCCGGTAACACGGAGCAATTGTAACAAATGGCTGGAGCAATTGTTACATATTTTTAAAATCATTACAGATAATTATTATGTAACTTTATTTTTTGCCTGCACAAAATGTAGCATCATGTAGTAGATTATTCATGGCTTTAAAAAGAACAAATTAGAAATAAGTCGTGCTCTTTATTTCTATGTAAATTTGGATGCATCAGTTACCAAAAATTGACTAGATTGAGAGAAAATTTTTGTTTTGTTTACAAATTTCAACTTTTAACTCCTTAATATTACGTGCATGCACATTTAGTTGCTCGACCAAATTAGAAAATGAATCAAAGCCAAGGAATCGGCCAGCTTACATTGGGGTGAAATTAGAAAGGGTTTAGTATTGGAACGAACATTCCATGTTCGATTCTGTTCCGTGATTCAGTTGCTATTCAAATTGAACTTCTATTTCTGAAATTGACAAGTGTATCGAAATTGAATTTGAATTTCTCATTCTGCCGGGTGAGTCAATAAGAACAATCCCCGTTTGAAAAATACTGCTCCCTGACTATCAAAGCAATAACATTGTAAACTGCCTTGTTTCATTGTCATGTTCAATCACATTGAGTACAAGACTGTCCTTTCAGTAATTAGCCTGTCCTTTCAGACGCAATATGGAAAGCTGTTGATGCAGATGTACCCTACCCTATTCAACTATTGCAGTACGGGGATCGCGGGGATCAGTTTAAATCAATTTCAGATTCTTACGTGTTGTATGTGAAGCAGTTGTAGTTTTTGATGGATATGGGTGCGATATGAGTCCGGTCCAGCACCAAGGATGTGACCCATCAAAGAAGAAGAGGTCAATCTACTGGAGTGGAAGTAAAGTTCAAAGAAGGTATGCTCCTTGCAATAAAGAAATAAATATTTCTTGCAAACAAAGTAGACAAGCAGCGATTCATTAACATGCCAGGGCAAGAGTTGGAAGAAGAGGGATGCAAAGTTCATCATAAAAAGGGTGAGGCCGATTTTTATATTGTAAAGAAGGCCGTTGATGCATCAGTCAATGTTAACACCGTTGTTCTAGGAGAAGGCACCGTTCTGTTGATTCTTCTTCTGTACCATGCAAAGAACGACACAAATTAAATCTTTTTCTTTCCTGAGCAAAAGCAAAATGCCAAGAAGCAGAGTAAAGTATGGGATATTCAGTTG
Organism: Aurelia coerulea; assembly: GCA_039566865.1. NCBI lineage: Eukaryota > Metazoa > Cnidaria > Scyphozoa > Semaeostomeae > Ulmaridae > Aurelia > Aurelia coerulea. The sequence goes on from CM076954.1 coordinate 17,408,032, forward strand.
TGCCAGCATGTTGTCTGATCGAAAGAAGGCAATGTAGATTGTTTCTTCATGCTTTTTTGAGGTGTGATACCACGTCTAGTATCTTTGGCATTGGCAAGGGTTTGTCAGTAAAAGCTTTTAATAAATCTGAGCAGTTTTAGCAATGTGCAGCGTATTCTGTGATGAATCTTCTTCGAAAGAGCAGGTTTGTGCAACTGGCGAGAAGACATTGATCATCACATATAATGGCAAAGAAGAAGCTGCTTTAATCGAAATGCGGTACAACATTTTCTGTGAGAAACTCGTCTCTGCCAAGACTCAAATCAGACAAGAAGTGCTCCCACCAACATCAGCGGAAGCAAAATATCACAGCATGCGTGTTTACTGGCAGGTAATGATGTGGAAAGGAGAGGAAATCGATCCATGACAATGAGGATGGAACGTTATAAATGATGCAATGATTCCTCGGCACACTGGCCTCGATTGTGCACCAGAAGAATTATTAAAGCTTATAAGCTGCCATAGCAAGAAAGGATGCAAATATATGAGACGTTGCTGTATTAAAAATGGCCTTGCGTGTTCATTTGCATACGGAGAAGGCCGTTGGGTTAGCTGCGATAATTCCGATAATTCAATGCACCCAGAACATGACAATGACTGTGACCAATAGCATGTTCTTCTCAAATGAACATAGTATGTTATCAAATATATAGCATTTGATTGCCACACCTATCCCTGACATGTTTCTTGCTTAATTAAATTACAGCAACCCTCTTTGCTAGATTATCAGTTTCAGTTTAAGCTGCAAAACAAATAATATTTAAAGAATCACTTTCTTTTCCAGTAATATTGGGTTCTCTGTTGAAAACGATGTGGTGTTGTACCAACTTAATTGCAAAACTTTCGGTGACAATTTTCCATGTTCGGCAATTGGGATTTTCGGGGTCTTTCTTAAGAAAGGCTTTAAGTGTGAAGCTAGCAAATGCACAAAATTTGGTTTGTGTTGCAATTAGTTGTGGTTCAAAGCAGACATTGACTGGACAATAAGTTATGCTATTCCAATGAACGAATTATTTGGAAGAATATCTTTTAAATATCAGTTCTAAGTTGGGAGGCTCCTTTGTTATCGATTACATTTTCTCCCCAAAGCCAACTTCAGTAGCTAAATAACGTAATTTAATGTTTTTACCGCTGCGTATCAAAAGAAGGCAATTTTTCTAAAGCCGGTTATCAAGAGTGTTATTTCATTGTTTTTCGACGAAGTTTTTCGTTTAGGGGTATGCTTTTCGCCGATTTTTACGTTTTGGGTATGCTTTTCGCCGATTTTCTCTAAAGCCGGCTATCATTTGGAGGGAAAATTTTAAAGCCGGATGAAAATTCTTTTTCTTTGAGTGCACTCCCCCCCCCACGTTCAATTGAAGGTCAAGTACCCCCCCCCCCTCCGTGGAAGATATCTTGTGTTTTAAGGTGTTCATTATAAACTACAAATTTCCTGCTAACAAATAAAGCATGTTCATCTTGAAATACTTTGCTTCTTGTCTTTTTATGCTGTCTTATATAATTGAAAGTTAAAATATATAGCGTTAGTATGTTCTGCGATTCGTTTCCTTTTTAGTTTGAAGACATTTTAATTACTATTTTGATATCAAAGCCGAAATTCTACAAATTATCAAGATTTGTTCCTTCCATTTCCTTTCTCCGCGTAATGTAGCTAGATGACTAATTACTACCTGGTCAACAATCTTTCAACTGCAGCTGCTTATTAAGAACCTCTGTTTCAATCATCAACGAGCTGTTACTTCTTTATTTCGGGTGTCCAAGGAAAGTACTCTTGTTTGAATATCTTTCTAATTTTTAAATGGACATTGATCTGCTATGGAAGCATTTGACACAACTTTTCATCCGATATAGGAAGCAGATGTTTCACAGCACCTGCTAACTATTTGCTTTTTAGTCCCATTTTGATATCATCTGCTTTTAATCTTATCACTTTAAACAATTAGAACGCTAGAACATTAACCTAGATGTAGGATAAAAAACAAATACTGAATGTATATGGGCAGGTTAGTTGCTGGCAGCGTTACAGTTGCTATCGAATTTTTCTTTACTTCGGTAACCCAAAAATAAAGAGACGAGGAACTAGCTTCTTCTTCTTATTCATGCAGTCTCTTTGCATCAGAGCAATAGCTCAAAAGGTAAGGACACGATTTATGATGAAAATTGTACCATCACAAGAAAAATTGAATACTCATGTTATAGCAACGGTAGAACCATGATGACTAAAGAAGAACATGAAATAGCTTGTCATAAATTTATTCCAATGCCGGTAAATGTGGCTGTTGGTATGTAATGTTTCGCAATGATTAGAAAGATCTTTAATGAACTGGACAAAAAGATGAACATGGAAAAACGATCGAGTCTATTAGATTTTTGTTAAGAATTCGAATACATAATTGGATGGAAATACGCATGAGTTACAAAATGGAACTGCCTGTGACTAAATAAGTATGGTATGTAACAGCCAAGAAGAACTTCGAAATAAAGAGATACTAAATGCTATCATTATGACTATCAAGATTGTTGATATCTTACTTACGTTATGGACGATAGCAGGAAATGCAATTTGTATCTTTACATTTGCAAAGACCCGTTCACTCCATACTCGTTCGAATGTTTTAGTTGGTGCATTATGTGTGACTGATTTGTATGCTGGAATAATCATTCAACCAATGTTTCTATCAATATGCTTTATTCTACCATCACAGATTGATGTAAGCAGTCTGCATGCAACCTGGATTCCAGCATACCATTTCGGTGCATTTTCATCATTTTGCTTGACTTATTTGGTGACAATGGATCGATATTTTGCAATATGTCATCCGTTTCGATACAATGAGGTAGTAACGGCTAGAAGATACTACTATGCAATTTTCATGACATTATTCATCGCTCTGATTATGACAATAATAGCAGAATATCGTCGTTACGAGTTATTTGTCTGTGAACTTGTTTTACAAACTGTTATCATTCCACAAGTGATCATCTGTTATGTACTAATCTATAGAGTTATTTGTCGTAAGCGGAAGGTGCAGGTATCAATTGGCAACATAGATGACTGCGACAGAGCGAAGGCTCGAGAGCAAAAGGAGGAGAACAAGAAGGCCTATACCATTGGAATCATTATTGTCGTATTTTTGGCATGTTATGGTCCGCAACTGGTCACATTTCTTTTCGTCCTGGGTATCAAGAACGATACTTTTTGTTACTTATCAAGCTTTGGGTTCACGTTAGGTGTCGTCTTAAACTTTTTAGTACTTCTAAATAGTGCTGTGAATCCCATTGTGTATTCATTGAGAATCAAAGAAATAAGAAGATCTGCTTGTAGATTGGTAGGGAGGAAGGCAAGAATTACTGAACGTGGGGCTATGGAGAACGTATCACGATTTAGAGCCACACACGATTGAAGGAGACTTGCTCGTAGCTCCCGTCATTATGGGACCTATAAGTAAGAAAATTCAGAAAGTAGGGGAGACCGGGGTCAATTGTAACACTTTTTGAAAAATCAACCATATTGTCTAATTGATGATTAATTGCGCTCTTGGAAGTAAATGATGTTGTTGTTACATCTCTTGAAATAAAATAGACATTAGTTTATATTGCGTGGAGCCGATTTTTGTGACTCTGTGACTGTTATAACATCAGTGGCTCAAGTGTTTCAGTTGCCTCGGTAACATGGTGCAATTGTAACAAATGGCTGGAGCAATTGTTACATATTTTGAAAATCATTACAGATGAATATTATGCAACTCTATTTTTTCCCTACTCAAAATGTAGCATCATGTAGTAGATTATTCATGGCTTTAGAAAGAACAAATTAGAAATAAGTCGTGCTCTTTATTTCTATGTATAAAATTTGGATGCATTAGTTGAAAAATATTGAATCGATTGAGAAAAATTCATTGTTTTGTTTACAAATTTCAACTTTTAACACTTTAATATTGTGTGCATGCACATTTAGTTGCTCTACCACATTAGAAAATGAATCAAAACCAAATCATCGGCAAGCTTATATTGGGGCGAAATTAGAAAGGGGTTTGTATAGGAACGAACATTCCATGTTCAATTCTGTTCCGTGATTTAGTTGCTATTTAAATTGAACTTCTATATCTGAAATTGACAATTGTATTGAATTTGAATTTGGATTTCCCATTCTGCCGGGTGAGTCAATAAGAACAATCCCCGTTTGAAAAATACTACTCCCTGACTATCAAAGCAATAACATTGCAAACTGCCTTGTTTAATTGCCATGTTCAATCACATTGAGTATAAGACTGTCCTTTCAGCAATAAGGCTGTCCTTTCAGATGCAATATGGAAAGCTGTTGATGCAGATGTACCCTACCCGATTCAAGTATTGCAGTACTTGATTGATAGAGGGTCTCTTTTGCAGCGTTTGCCATGGAAGCGCGGGGATCAGTTTTCATCAATTTCAAATTCATACGTGTTGTATGTGAAGCAGTTGTAGTTTTTGATGGATATGGGTGGGATATGAGTCCGGTCCAGCACCAAGGATGTGACCCAGCAAAGAAGAACAGGTCAATCTACTGGAGTGGAAGTAAAGTTCAAAGGAGGTATGCTCCTTGCAATAAAGAAATAAATATTTCTTGCAAACAAAGTAGACAAGCAGCGATTCATTAACATGCCAGGGCAAGAGTTGGAAGAAGAAGGATGCAAAGTTCATCATAAAAAGGGTGAGGCCGATTTTTATATTGTAAAGAAGGCCGTTGATGCATCAGTCAATGTTAACACCGTTGTTCTAGGAGAAGGCACCGTTCTGTTGATTCTTCTTCTGTACCATGCAAAGAACGACACAAATTAAATCTTTTTCTTTCCTGAGCAAAAGCAAAATGCCAAGAAGCAGAGTGAAGTATTGGATATTCAGTTGTGCCAGCATGTTGTCTGATCGAAAGAAGGCAATGTAGACTGTTTCTTCATGCTTTTTTGAGGTGTGATACCACGTCTAGTATCTTTGGCATTGGCAAGGGTTTGTCAGTAAAAGCTTTTAATAAATCTGAGCAGTTTTAGCAATGTGCAGCGTATTCTGTGATGAATCTTCTTCGAAAGAGCAGGTTTGTGCAACTGGCGAGAAGACATTGATCAACATATATAATGGCAAAGAAGAAGCTACTCTAAACGAAATGCGGTACAACATTTTCTGTGAGAAACTCGTCTCTGCCAAAACTCAAATCAGACAAGAAGTGCTCCCACCAACATCAGCGGAAGCAAAATATCACAGCATGCTGTTTACTGGCAGGTAATGATGTGGAAAGGAGAGGAAATCGATCCATGACAATGAGGATGGAACGTTATAAATGATGCAATGATTCCTCGGCACACTGGCCTCGATTGTGCACCAGAAGAATTATTAAAGCTTATAAGCTGCCATAGCAAGAAAGGATGCAAATATATGAGACGTTGCTGTATTAAAAATGGCCTTGCGTGTTCATTTGCATACGGAGAAGGCCGTTGGGTTAGCTGCGATAATTCCGATAATTCAATGCACCCAGAACATGACAATGACTGTGACTAATAGCATGTTCTTCTCAAATGAACATAGTATGTTATCAAATATATAGCATTTGATTGCCACCTCTATTTCTGACATGTTCTTGCTTAATTAAATTACAGGAACCACTATTTCCTAGATTATCAGTTTCAGTTTAAGTATCAAAACAAATAATACTTAAAGTGAATGAACGGAGCTAAGTAGAGGCAATCTATAAATAGGACAAAGGAAACTCCTACGCACGTTATTGTTCCTCTTGCTAAACAATATCCACGAACGTCTCGAAATCATCAAATACAATAGGCTAATAATAGAATGCCCAGACTCCTTCCGCGCGGGGCTTTTATCTCCGTTGATTCTCATTAAAGAATCACTTTCTTTTCCAGTAATAATGGGTTCTCTGTTGAAAACATTGTGGTGTTCTACCACCTTAATGGCAAAACTTTCGGTGACAGTTTTTCCGTGTTCTTCGATTGGGATTTTCAGGTACTTTATTCAGAAATAATTTAAGTGTCAAGCTAGTAAATTCACAAAATTTGGTTTGTGTTGCAATTAGTTGTGGTTCAAAGCAGACATTGACTGGACTATAAGTGATTCTTGGCCAAAATTTCGGCATGGATCTGCCGCGAGCATATTCACAATGGTACCGTAGGCTAGACTAATTTTTACGAAAATGGTACCCTTTGCTAGACCAATTTTTACCATTTCCTGGACCAATTTGTCAAATGTGTACCAAATACGATATCATGACCGTTTGCTAGACCAATATTGTCAAAATGATACCCTTGGCTAGACCGTTGCTAGGCCAAAATTGCAAAAAAGGATACCCTTGGCTAGACTAGAAGTCCGAAAAGGTATACACTTGCTCGCAGCACATCCCCAGGTACCGTTACTATGGAAGAACCCCCCCCCCCCTCCCTGTTCTTATATCATTGAAATTTAAACCATAATGCGTTAGTATGTCCTGCAGTTCCTTTCCTTTTGGGTTTGAAGACATTTTACTTCCTATTCTGATATCAAAACAGAAATTCTACAAATTATCAAGATTTGTTCCTTCCATTTCCTTTCTCCGCGTAATGTAGATAGATGACTAATTACTACCTGGTCAACAATCTTTCAACTGCAGCTGCTTATTAAGAACCTCTGTTTCAATCATCAACGAGCTGTTACTTCTTTATTTCGGGTGTCCCAGGAAAGTACTCTTGTTTTAATATCTTTCTAATTTTTAAATGGACATTGATCTGCTATGAAAGCATCTGACACTAACTTTTCATCCGATATAGGAAGCAGATGTTTCACAGCACCTGCTGACTATTTGCTTTTTAGTCCCATTCTGATATCATCTGCTTTTAATCTTATCACTTTAAACAATTAGAACGCTGGTACATTTACCTAGAAGTAGGATCAAGTAACAAATACTGACTGTATATGGGCAGGTTAGTTGCTGGCAGCGTTACAGTTGCTATCGAATTTATCTTCACTTCGGTAACGCAAAAATAAAGAAACGAGGAACTAGCTTCTTCTTCTTATTCATGCAGTCTCTTTGCATCAATAGAGCTTTTTCAGCAATAGCTCAAAAGGTAAGGACACGATTTATGATGAAAATTGTACAATCACAAGAAAACTGGAATACTCATGTTACAGCAACGGTAGAACCATGATGACTAAAGAAGAACATGAAATAGCTTGTCATAAATTTATTCCAATGCCGGTAAATGTGGCTGTTGGTATGTAATGTTTCGCAATAATTAGAAAGATCTTTAATGAACTGGACAAAAAGTTGAACATATGGAAAAACGATCGAGTCTATTAGATTTTTGGCAACAATTCGAATACATAGTTGGATAGAAATACGCATGAGTTACAAAATGGAACTGCCTGTGACTAAATAAGTATGGTGTGTAACAGCCAAGAAGAACTTCGAGATAAAGAGATACTAAATGCCATCATTACGACTATCAAGATTGTTGATATCTTACTTACGTTATGGACGATAGCAGGAAATACAATTTGTATCTTTACATTTGCAAAGACCCGTTCACTCCATACTCGTTCGAACGTTTTAGTTGGTGCATTATGTGTGACTGATTTGTATGCTGGATTAATCGTTCAACCAATATTTCTATCGATATGTTTTCTTCTACCATCACATATTGATGTAAGCAGTCTGTATGCAACCAGTTTTCCAGCATACTATTTTGGTGGGGTGTTATCATTTTGCTTGACTTACTTGGTGACAATGGATCGATATTTTGCAATATGCCATCCGTATCGATACAATGAAGTAGTAACGGCTAGAAGATACTACTATGCTATTTTCATGACATTATTTATCGCTCTGATCTCGACAATAATAGAAGAATATCGTCGTCACGAGGTATTCATCTTTAACCTTGTTGTACAAACTTTTATCATTCCACAAGTGATCATCTGTTATGTACTAATCTATAGAGTTATTTGTCGTAAGCGGAAGGTGCAGGTATCAATTGGCCACATAGACGGCTGCGACAGAGCCAAGGCTCGAGAGCAAAAGGAGGAGAACAAGAAGGCCTATACCATTGGAATCATTATTATCGTATTCTTGGCATGTTATAGTCCGCAAGTAGTCACATTTCTATTCGTCCTGGGTATCAAGGACGATTTTTGTTACTTATCAAGCTATGGGTTCACTTTAGGTATCGGCATAAAATTTGTAGTATTTCTAAATAGTGCTGTGAATCCCATTGTGTATTCATTGAGAATCAAAGAAATAAGAAGATCTGCTTGTCGATTGGTAAGGAGGAAGGCAAGAATTACTGAACGTGTGGCTATGGAGAACGTATCACGATTTAGAGCCACGACTGTCAACCTGAACTGAACTTCTCATGATAATTAACACGATTAGAAGAGACTTTCTCTTAACTCCCGTCATTATAGGACCTATATGTAAACAATTTCAGAAAGTACCAATCCATGTTTCTCAGAACTGCGATTACTAAGCCGTTTCATATGTCTTGCCGCGCCGTGACGAACCATAGAAATTTGAGTTCGACTGAAGTCCGACTTGGAGCGCCTCTGTTTCACGAAGAAAACTTTTGCCGTGCCGTGCTGCGCCGAACCACGGTGACGCATGCGTATGTTGGGAATTGATGGATTGCACATCCTCGACAAACAATGGCTTTAGTCGTTGTGCGCATGTGTGAAAATGCTGCGGCACGGCACGACTGAAATTTGGTTTTATAAGTCAAAGCACAGGAATCATACATACATAGCCGAATGCTCGTGGCCCATGGCCGAAACTGCCAAAGCCTCATTTTCACGGACCAATCAGACAGATAAAAAGTGAAGGAGATAAAAGAAGCCCGTGAAGATTTTTCTAAATTTTACCTTCCTTCATAAAACGCAACCACGACAGACAACTCCTTGAAGTTTCCCAAATTTTTTTGAATAAATCTACTTTTTAGATGTTTGGGTGTACAAGTTTGGATGCCGGTTGAAATATCTCCAGGATTGGCGGAGTTATTGCCTTTCCAAGAGACATAATCTGTGAAGGCTTGTTGAGGCCTGTTTACCTCACTTCAAGTCAGGTGATAAAGCCTCTTGATAAAACCTCCTTTGAAATTTATAAGTTATTTCGCAACAAGCAAACTCAGTGGCGGAAATTCAGCTTTTTGAGTGGGGGGGCAAGCCGTAAATTTTCCGAGTCGGAGGAAATGCTTTTGTTCTCAGGCATTTCGCTGGAAGACTTAGACCTGACAAAAATAGTTCCTTAAATGTGCTAAGGTCATTGTATATCAGATTTCAAAACTATTTATATTCAGCAGTTGATAGAAAAAGGCAAGAATGTATTATGAACGTACTGTCGGTATGTCTAACAGCTACGAGGACGCTTGGGGCAAAGCCCCCAGGAAAATTTTTGAGGACACTCCCTCTATTTTTGCTTAGAATGCCTTTCATGACCCTATGTTTGCCAGTACTGAATTGGGATTTTGACAATGTTGTATCATTTTTTCAGAGTAGCATCCCAAGGAAATTTTTTTGGGTAATCAGTTGGATCCATTGTTTGCCAGTGCCAAATTTGAATATTTGATGATATGAAGATATGAATAACCGGTTCTAAAAAAGTTTTTGCGTGGAAAACCTCTACTTTTTCTTAGAACGCTTCTAACAATTCAGGTTTTGCCTGCCCCCGCCCCCATCATGGAAACTTTGTAAATTCGCTGATAATTTGTGTTAATGTCGCGTCCAGGAAAATTTTGGAGAACTCCAACCTTTACATTGGCTTAGAATGCCTCTCCCAAAGCTTCAGTATCTCGCGGAAATATTGTTACTCTCTAACTAACCCATACCCAAGAACTTTCTTCTCGTTTATGAAATAAATAAAAGTGAATAAAAACTTTAGAATATGCTTTTTGAGCTTGTGCATTTCGTTTGCTCTTTCTATATAAAAACTCGTCCACTTCTTGACGATGACTCGTTTCTTCACTACAGTTTCAATCCCACCTACGAAATTTCCGACTTTTAAGAAAATTTCCGAGTCTTATCGAATTGGGGGGGCAATTGCCCCCCCAACCCCCCCATAAATTCCGCCACTGAGCAAACTTGTGTCATGTATGCAAAAAGTAGTACAATACAGAAACTTCCCTAGAGTATTTCCACATGACTTGAAATGCGCGAAAAATCCTTTGTAGACTTTTAAAAATCACATAGAATGAATCTTGAGCAAAGTAACATTTAGTGGAAAGAAAATAGCAAGAACAATTGAAGACGCAAATTTTGGCGTTTTCGGGTCGTTCTTTCAACGATCAATATTGTTGTTGCTATTGTCTCTCAGCCAGAATTTCTATTGTTCAAGGTTCACTTCAGTGCCTTATCGGTTTGTGTGTGACAATAACTCCGACAATCCTGGAGATATTTTAACCGGCATCCAAACTTGTACACCCAAACATCTGAAGAGTAGGTTGCTTTAAAAGAATTCGGCAAATCTCAAGCAGTTTTTTTTCCTGGTTGCGTTTTATGAAGGTAGGTAAACTTTAGAAAAATCTTCACGGGTTTCCTTTGTCTCCTTCGCTTTTTGGCCGTCTGATTGGTTCGTGAAAATGAGGCTTCGGCGGTTTCGGCCATTGGCCACGAGCAATCGGCTATGTACGACGAATGATTCCTATGCTATGAGTCGCGATCGAGTCGAGATGCATTTGGCATATGGTTCGACTCAGTCGTCAGTGGATGTCAAGTTGGTTTTATAAGAGTCACGCCGCGTCGAACCAGACAAAAATTGTTCGAAATTCACTCGATTAGGCACGGCGCAGCACTACTTATAAAACGGGCCTTATAAAACGGGCCTAACAGAACCATATCAAGTGCTTTTCGTTTGAAATAACCCACCCATACGAGCTGCACGTCCAGAAGACATAACACTGAGTACCCCCAGCCCCAAGGCTTGTAAAACGAAATTTTCGTTTGCGTAGTTGTTTCAAGTTTCAAGGACCACAAATATTTGAATATTTGGATTTATAGAAGTTGCAGACAGAAAGCTATATCTTATGAAAGTTCTGGTCCTAATGATATCAGAACTTTGTTAACACATAAGTAACCAATTTCTGTGATGGATCAATGTAACTTTACAACCATTACTTTAAACCTCAACAATATTGTTTGTAAATTACATGTATGTATATATATGTAGGAGCATGTCAGAGGAGCAAAATGCACGTTTGGTGGGCTGTAGGATTAAAAGTATGCGGCCGATATTCAAAACTGACGTTTAATCCGTCAGTGAATGACTAGACTAACCTTGATGAGAAAATTTTGTTTGGTAAAATCAATCATCATTTAGACCCGAAATTCGAAAGGGGTTTGCATAGGAACGAACATTCCATGTCCGCTTCTGTTCCATGATTCAGTTGCTATTTAAATTGAACTTTTATTTCTGAAATTGACAATTGTATCGAATTTGAATTTAGATTTCCCATTCTGCCGTGTGAGTCAATAAGAACAATCCCCGTTTGAAAAATACTGCTCCTGAGTATCAAAGCAATAACATTGCAAACTGTTTGTTTCATTGCCAATAACGAGGACAGATTTTGTAAGACAATAGCATGAGTTGCTTTTGTTGACACCTGTATTCCAAGCGATTAGTGATCGCAGACAAAGGAAATTCTCTCATCCAGTAATTCAAAACAAACGAAGCCGCAAAAGTTTCTCTGAAACCCAGGTAGCTAGCGCGCTCGTTGTGCATTCTAGAAATTGTTTTTAAGAGCAGACATGAGCATATATTGAAAGAAGAAGAATGTATCTACACATCTACCACGGGTATTCTATTTATTTGGTTCAGAAGCTGAGCAGTAAGTATTTTAGTAACAAACAAAAGACATACAAGAATTCAATCGCCTCCCAATCTGCTTTTGAACCAGATAAATAAAATGTCCGAGGTAATTGTGTAGATATATCCTTCTTCTTTTGATCTATGCTCATATTTGCTCTTAAAACCAAGTTCTGGAATGCACAACAAGCAAGCCAGCTACCTGGGTTCGAGAGAAACTTTTGCAGCTTTGTTTGTTTTGAATTACTGGTTGAGGGAATTTCCTTTGTCAGCGATCGCAAATCGTTTTGAATTCAGGTGTCAACAAAATCAACTCTTGCTATTGTCTTACAAAATCTGTCCTTGTTATTGTAAAAATGTTCAATCACATTCAGTGATTTACCTGGCTTGAACCAGTGCCCTTCAGATGGGAAATTTTTTGCAGAAAGCCCTATTCAAAACCTGCAGAAACGATTGTTTTCCTTCCTAGCAATAATGATACTTGGATGTGTAAAATACATGTTATTTTGTCCTCTTGGGAGGATAGAATCCCCCTGAATGAGTTGTTCATAGTAGGGCGAAGACTTTTCATCCTCCCAAGAGAATAGCACATGTTACAGCTCAGCGTTTTCAAGTCACTGCTGTATGGTGAATTTATACGGGAAAGTTGCTCATAATTCTAGTATCTTTTTTAAGGTTTCTCCGAGGGACTTTCTCGAGAAAATCCTTTATGAAATCTGAACGGAGTGACTTATTTCAGCCAGGACAAATTCTACAAATGATTAAACATGTTGGCTATTCAATCAAATATTGTAAGATATCATTGCTTATATATTTAGAGAGCAGTAGCTTTTCAAATGGGGATTGTATTTATTGATTCACCCCCAGTAAATATTTTGCTAATTTACCTACCGAATTATGATTGCACCAAATTCCTGTAGCCATCGTTGCTCGCGAATCTCGAACCATACCTTCGAAAGTGTTGTAGAATAAGCAAAAGTATTTGCAAATTTTGTTGATGAAATTTTACGATATCTTGCTCAGTTGATTCGGTTGATACGCAACAATCGTCCTTATTTACTAAGTGGTTTTAAAGTGAATGAATTTCTTGTATAACTTGATTGATTTTACTTGATTAATTATTTATTTCCTTTGGAGGTTTCACTTCATAGTATGACTTCAAAGTTTGGTTTTTAGATATACTGCATTCAGCAATATGAAATTTAGATATTTGCAAAAATTGTGTTATTTGCTTTAATCGAAGTTCAAATTTTGAAACCGTTTTGCTGATTTTAGGTGCTATATTTTCAACAATTTCAACAGTGCTATGGACAGTGCCATTGAGGGAGTTGTGGTGCAGTAGTGTAATTCTCTGACTTTACAGCCAGAACAGTCAGGCGGACAGGGCTCGATCCCAGGTAGAGCCCCACCACTTGGGCGTTATAGCAAGGGGTCTCGGATTCGATTAGACTTTCTCTACGTTGGCTTCTCTTGCTTAGATGCTGTTTAAAACAAAACCTATCAAAAGGGCCAGAAAGTATGATTAAATCTGGCCTAAGTTCCAGGCTTAGAAGTAGACTCATTGCATAAGTCCCTCTAACTTTCACTTGTTGTTGTAATCTCCTCTGTTGTAGCAACAAGTCAGTTCGGGGAGTGAAACAGGAGACTTTGAGAATGAGTCTAGTTTAGAAGGATCAATGACTTCATTTGTCCTTTGCGAACCTGAGCTATGTTGATACTTTGTCAAGCACGAGATATACTACTTATTTTTTAGATGATTAATATTTTCGCATTCTAACGATGGTCTTCCCTGTTTTTTAATTTTTTTAGAGCTTTCCCACAACCATAACCCAAACAAACTAATTGGTACCATTCATTTCAAGATGATACGATTTGTTTCCCATAGACACACCAGCAGGAAATAAACTGTTCGTCAAAGGGGGGCTGAATCACATCAAACATTTCTATCGGTTTTGCAGGTTATCAATTTACGACGTTGTTCTATTGTACAAATGCGCTATTGAGTTGAAATCAATGAGGAGGTGGAGTAGTTACTTCTGGATGCCATTAATGCTTGTTTGTACTATTTTTGCTGCTAGGCGGAGGCATTGATGAAAGGGAGAATGCCCGGGGGGTCTACCTTGGAGAGAAACAACGGGGATGTGCCTGCCAGAACAAAATTTTATGTCCCTGTCCTGGAATAAAATTCTGAAAACATAATACCTGTCCTGGAATAAGATCGGGGAAACTGATGGTTTTAGTGAAAATGATGTTACTAAAAGTACTTTTCGCTAATTGCTAACGCTACCAACATTTTAATTTAATAGGTACATGAATTGGAGTATCTTTTTAAATGACGATCTTATCTGTCCTGGAAAAAGTAGCTCTAAAGGACACACCAGTCCCGGAATAAAGGTGCAAAAGGTATAATCCTGTCCCGGAATTTTCAGCCGAAAATGACACCCTATTGGCAGGCACATCCCCGGGTGGTCATTGTATATGTATTAGTAGACCCCCGGGGGAGAATGGTACCGTAGATACCCGTGTACCGTAACCTAGTGAATTAACAACCAACAGGCTTGAAATTGTCCACTTAGACTAACAACGGAAGATTTTCCTTTTCTTTTTCTTATACATTCTGCTGAAAAATTACAATACATATCTACATATTTTCTATACTTGTCTACTCTACTCTACTACAAGGACAAGACCACGGGGAGCAATAACATGTCTACCCACGATGCCAAGGCAGATTTTGTAATACAATTGCTTTAAGTTGCTTTTGATTGACACCTCAATTCAAAACGATTAGCACTGCAGACAAAGGAAATTTTCTCAACCAGTAATTCAGTAACAAACGAAGCCGCAAAAGTTTCCCCGAAACTAATAGGGCAAACTCTCGCCTTGTGCAAGCGAAAGATGATTTTTAAGAGAAGTTACGTGCTTATAATGAAAGAAGAAGGGTAAATCTAAAGCTCTGCCTGGCGGATTTTGTTTATTTGATTCAGGAGTAGCTGTTTTGTAATAGTTTCATTTAAGCCCTAAATGCGCGAGAATTACAATGCCTTCTGCTTGTCTCCTTATCTTTTTTGTAGCTAGTTCTCTTCAGATTCTGACAGATGTGCTTGCTTTTGGACAACTTTTAAACATTTGTACAAGATATGAATACCAAACTGTGACACTGTTAATAACCCATGTTTTAAAGAGGATTCTATATAATTCCATTGGCATTGAAGTTTCATACACACAGAAACAAGAGGTAATCTTCATCTTATGTTTTAGCGACACCTCTTTGTTACAGCCACGACCTAAGGATGGGCCATGAGAAATTTTCCTACATACCCGTGGGCCACGAAAATTTGTTGTTTCTTTCAGGGTGGGCCACCAATATTTTTGAGAAAATTTCGAGAGTTTTAATGTGAATCGTTACCGTGTCACTTTTCTCCAAAAGTTTATCAAAGGAAGAGTCGTAATCATTGTGGAGTGTTCTTACAGCACGCTTATGAGTAAGGTTTATCTTATGGTTGGCATCTTTGACACAAAATATCCACACATGTGAGCAATGGTTAAAGCTTGAAATAATTACTGTGTTACACAGTTTCATGGTCTGTTCTCCTGAGAGATAAATATTTAACCCCCTAAAAGCACTGACTTTTCTGTTTGTTTTGTTGCAGAGTGTTTTTACATGCTTAATGAATCTAAGCTGGTTGTCAATTTCGTTTCCAAGAAGTTTAAAATGTTCAGTGGATGGTATTTTTTCACCCTTATCAAGCGTAACTTCATTTTTTACATCTTGTCCCAAGAACACCAATTGGAACGTATCAGGGGTTTGCCACCATACCATTAGCATAAAACCAATTTAAGAGTGAGCTTAGGTTGTTTTCTAAATTTGTTGTAATTTCGCTTATACGAGTGCCACATGAATACACAGTGTTCTCATCAGCAAAATTACATATTTCTGAATCTTATTATTTCATATGGAACAAATCTTTTAGGAATATGTTAAATAGCAAGGGCCCAAGAACGGAGCCTTGGAGGACGCTTATCTTGACATTGCTCTAAGAACTTTTATAGGACCCACATTTACTCTGTGTTTTCTAAAATAAAAATAAAAAAAATATAAAGTGAACGATGAGAAGAAGAGGGACAACATCCACAGAGTACTCTGTGTTTTTGATTTATTAGGTAGCTATACATCAGTCACAAACTTTTTTGATGAAATCCATAGGCCTTCAATTTAGCAATAAGGATGTCATGCATATGGTATATACAGTCATATGCTTTTGATAGGTCCATAAAGATCGTACCACCTATACCAGAAGGTTTCCCTATACAGTGGCGGAATTGCAAATAAAACTCCAAATTCCAAGGGTCTCCCGAAATCGCTATTTGGTCACTTCCACAGTGTTTATACAATGAAGATGTATGCTTTTTAGAAGTCTTAATTGCATGCAAAACAAAAAAGAACGAGAAGGTGCGCAGTGCTTCTTGTTGAAGAAGATTGATAGATTTCAAATCCTTCTTCTTTTGGTCAGCATTTTTCACATGCACAACGATCAAGTCAATTATCCAGGTTCCGGGTCATCTTTTGCACCATTTTGTTTATACTTACAGCTTGGCTAATAGGTCAAAACTGTTTGTCTCCGAAGTTTTTGCTGCGCATGGTCGCCTGCACAGTCCTCCAGTCCTCAGCACCGTCAAGTTGGAACCGAGGCATCTTGATAAATACAGAAAACATTCGAACAAAATGGCGGCAAAAATCCAGCTGCGAACGGACCGAAGTGGCCACTTTTTGTGATTTCTGAAATGAGTAGCGGATGAAGCAGCACAGCAAGGGAAAGATATGTCGCATGAAGATGTAGAGCAACCCCAAGAGCCTGCAGCGAATAAATCAGAAACGTTTGTTTATCGATTTAGGCAATATGGAAAAGAGCATGTCCTCAAAGTTCCTGTTCCAATCCCACTTGAAACAACCGTGAAAGAATTTGCATATCGCATCATCAGCTGCCATTCTATTGCCTGTTACGTGGAAGATGGTAAGAGATAACTTATGATGCAGAGAGATTTTCTGCATATGTATACGTAGCATACAATAAAATGTAGCTCTCTCGTTTTTTTGTATATGGAAAGTGGGCTATTCCATTTTTACTCCGTACAGACCAGACTGATAAGTTTGCAAAGTGCGCACGGAAGATGCGCGCCTGGCTATTGTTTTAAGAAGAATGGTTCTATTGTTGTTCCTTTGTTATGCATCCAGGTTGGAAAACATGCGTGATTTGGCCTACGCGTAGTAGCGAGTGAAACAAATTTGAAGGTGCGAGCTGCGAGTAGACTTTAAATAGCTGCGAGAGATGCCAAATTAACAATAGGTCTTTTGTTCTCAGCTGCGAGAACCTTTTATTATAGCTGCGAGTAGCGAATTTGACAAAATTTCGTAGTTGCGAGTGAATGCAACTTTTCCAACCTGGTTAAACATGTCATTGTGCGCGGAAGATCTTCCGCGCTAACGACATGAATAGCAGTCTGGCGTACAGACAGGGGTATGGAAGGCAAATTCCAGGGATGAGATTACATAAAATTTCCAGGGTACTTGGACTCAAACCACCCTGGAAATCCAGGCAGGGCTGTTGTGCAGAACCCCCCGGATATCCGGGGTCATTGTGAAGAACCCCCTGGAATCCAGGGACTCCAGTAAACATACCCTGGATTCCAGGATCCTCATAGCAAACACCTCATTTTCCAGGGCTAAAATTTATGTGATCCCCCTGGATTTCTTGAATACTACATGAGAAAACTGGGGTGGACTGGACACCTTGGAAACACCCTTGCTCCCATGAGATGTTGTCTCCTCAATAGAAATGTTGGAGATGTTGTCTCCTCAATAGGTAGGTGAGTGCGTTTTGGTCTCCCTGGCCTCGCGATGTTTCAGGGATGGTGCTTTATGGGTCTTACTCAGGTCCGTTTTGGACCGGAGTGGGCCTGTGGGGTACCGTCTTTTGGGGGTGTTGCGGGGCTGTGGGGGACTTGCCGTATTCATCTACCTCAATGGCAATTAAAGCACGACCCCTAGGAAGAGCAGCCCATTAGGTTTTCAAACATCTATTTTATTAAGTAGTTTTTCCTTTTTAAATTCTCTGTAATTGGCTGATAGGACTTCGTGCCTAAATATTAATGATATGATATGATATGATAAATCTCTTTTCTTTTCTTCTGTAGAAATCTTGGTAGCACCACTGTGTTGATGAGAAGTTTGTTATATTTAGTTTTAGCAGTTTATTCTGGATAACAGCAAAGGGTGAATTTTGAAAGACAAAAGATCTGACCTGGGGCCCCTAGTATATTTTTGTTTACACATTTTTCCATGTATGTAGCAGGCCTCCGAGATTTTGTAAGTTTAACTTTGTATCATAGAGCAATAACATTGTAAAAACTTGGACATTCTATTTTTAGCCTTGTCTCCATGGTTACCAATTTTTCATACTACACAACTGTAATGTGGGCTTCCTGTGACTACACTCTGTAAAAAACTTTATATCTCTCTCAATTATGTTTAATCTGTCCAATTAAGTCTAAATTATGAATTTATATATGTTTTGATCTATATCTGTCATTTATTCATGAAAAGTCAAGTTTCATGACCTTTTAGCAAGCTTTCATTTATACGAGGTTGAATGACATTATAATGATCATCATGCTCTAGCAATGACAACAACATCATTAATTGAATCATGATTTCTAATTTTGATTATTTATATGATGAATTACCTTTGTGCCAAATTTGGTTGCCATATCTCATAAGAAAACAGAGATAAACTGGGGGGGACGGAGTCCTAGATATTGAGTGTTTCAAAACACCTATGTCAGATAGGGTTAAGACATAGCGATTTGGCAACCTCAGAGCCAACCTTAATGTTTTGCTTTTCTGTTTATTTGACTTGATTGAGTGCTCTCTAGAGGTGTGAAATCTATTTTTCTGAAAAAACTAATCGCTTTGTCTCCTCTGAAACCTAAATTTATAAAATTGGTGGATTTGAATATTGTTAGGGCTATTAATATTTAACGTACATATTTTAGAGCTCTTGGTAGCACTGGAAAGGTTTGTAAAGTCAAAGACAAAAGCACTGAGCAACAACTTAAATCATGCAGTAATATCCAACTTAAAAGATGCCCCAGACAAGGTCAATGAAATTGCAGATGCTTGGGTGAATTCTTACTCAAAGGAACATGCCAAGTACCAAAGTCAGGATGATAAGAGTGATGATGACATTGAATTTTCAAATATTTATCATGCTTTGATCCATTCTCCTGCTTTGGAGACACTTCTTCAACTGGAGCACAGTTATTCAGTTGCGGTTAAAGACCTCCTGGAGCAGAAAGATGGTGCATTGGACAAGCTACAAAAGAAGTATGTGTTGTTATAATTATCAATGAGAATGATGTTTTCTTGAGAATTCATTTGTTTTCTTTTAAATCTACTCAAGGACTCTTATCATAGTTTGAAGAATTCTTAAAAATTTTTTCAAGTATTCTGATAGATAATCTGCAGGGTTACAAGGTATATTCTTGAAGAGGGGTTGAGCAAGAATGAAAAGTCTATTGAAATTGTCGAAATTAGCATGTGCAGGAGATACAGAGACAAAAAGTTCATAGACAAAAAGGTTTTCTTTGTTGCAGGATAAGCAAGCGATTTTAATTCTCAAAACAGGTACAAATTCAGAAACAGGGACTGTAAGTGAAACAGGATGCTTCACTAGCAAGACCTGAGATGGCTAGTTTTGTTGACAAGTACATTTTATAACTTTTTCAAGGCATGAGGCAGATATGGAAAATTTGATTAAAAATGTTGGCCATTCTGCAACAGACCAAGATGTCAATAATCTCTCAAACAGGCAACTTGATGAATTCCAGGTAAGCAAAGTAATTTTTTCAGAAGTATGTAAGTAATTAATTATTCAGTTGTCATAAAAAATGCATTAAAATAGAAATCTTTCGAATAGAAACAAACATTTTTATAAAATCAGAAAAATGTCCTTTTTTTGCAGCTCAATGTTCAAATCCTTAGAATCATATCGTCGAAACCTGAACCGAGTTCTATGTTCATAAAACTAAACCAATTTTGAGCAAAGATCTGAAATGAATGCTTCAAATCGAGTCATCCATCACAAGGAAAAAGATATAACCTAAGAACTTTTTGAACGCTTTTTTTAAGGTGATTCAGACACAGAAGTATAAACCTTTAACTGCCCGAAACTTATGGATGTTTAGTGTATATCAGGTTTATTTGATTATAACTATCTTTTATTGTTACTTTCAGGTCCAAGAAACTTATTGGTCCAGTGCGTTATCAGATCTACAAGAAATGCAGAAGAGAGAATACAGAGAATGGGTTAATACAGTGCATGAAAATATGCTTTCAAAACCAAATCAGGGAGCAAATGGGAATCTAGAACATATTACAAAACGCAGATTTCCGTCAGAACCAAGAGACGTGAATACAGATTACCATGTTATTCATGAAGATGTTTTGAAAATGGAAGAGAGTTTCACAATTCATCTCGGTAAGACAGTGCAGTGAGAGATTGCTATACATTGTAATTTACATTCCTTTCTGAATCTTTTTCAACAATTTAGAAGCTCAAAGAGGCTGTAAAAGACACTTAGTAAACAAAGATTAAGATCAGCCAATCAATATTAACGATTTAGTGAGAAAGTCCTCTCGTTGGTGCTTGGCATAGAATTTCTTCAACCTGCAGTGAACTTTAGGCCCGTTCACATTGTTCTGTTTTCATACAAAAATGGTTGTGAAAATGTTCACACTGATCTGCGCAAATATGGCACTTAAACGGAGGTTCTCGCAAACGCACTTGATAAATGCGAACGCACAAAAACGGAGGTTTTCGAAAACATTCCAATATTGAGCAATGAGTGTCACAAAACCTGAACAATATGTGCGCACAGAAACGGATATCTTGGGCTCCGTATTTGTAATCGTGTGGCTCAATGTGAACGGACAAAAACGGCTGTTTTCCCCTCTTTTTTTGTACAAAAACGGAGCAATCTGAACAGGTAGTTTCGATGCACCAAAACGGATCATAGCAAAAACGGAGCAGTGTGAACAAGGGGGCCTTGGTTTCTTAGCCTAGCCACATCTTAGACTTGTCGCTCAGAATCCAGCTGTGTCTGTAAAATTGTTGATGACATGAAAAATCTAATCGCACTGGCTAATTCTACGGAGCTCAAACATGCAGAAAATATCTTTTTTTACAATTTAATCACAACATCCCCTCTATCTTGATCTTTATAACTGAAAAATTCGAGAAAATATATAGTATTAGAATTTAAGATAATTTCGTTCCTTTGTAAATTGTGAATCTTGCATCCTTCAAAGTCATCTGAGTCATGTTATTTCATTATAGGGCATCAAATGAAAACTATGCATAACATTCGAATTATTTGCGGTGACATTTTGAGTTTATGTCGACATACAACGACATTTGTAGGGTGAGTCAAATTTCCTTTTCATTTTTATCCTGATATACATATACATTTATAACTAAGAAAGTTGCTACAAATTTGTGATGATTCTAATTTCTTGTTTATTTGACCGCCAACAGAAAGTTCCTTTTTGATTACAAAGTCCACTTTGTAATCTAAGAAGGGGCTTCGATGTCAGTCAGTAAGAAAGAAAGAAAGAAAGTAAGTAACCCACTTCCGTCACGCTCGTTAAAGCAATTGATTAACGTTTTATCTCTGCTAATTAGCACTGAAATAAAGAAAGCGCACATAAAGCGCATACAAGACAGAAGTTTCCCGCGATCCTATAGCAACATTTGACGTCGGCTTATTTCATGTTAGACAGATTTGACACCATAAGATGGATAAATTACCATGATGTTTACCCAGGCACAACAACAAATTTCCCCAGAATTGGCACGTTCTTGACTTCATTAGCAGCTTAATTATGTCAAAACAATCGTTTTCTAGAACGAACGAATCATTAGCCACTTATTGATAGTACTCATTATGCAAATAAGTCAACTTTAGAGGATGATGTAACCGGTGGCCTGCACAGAGGCTAGCATTTGCAGCATCACCGAAGGTAGAAGGACCCCCTTCCTACACAGCTACAGAAAGGTGCAGAATCCCAGCAAACAATGGCGCCATTGACTGGGGGAAGGCACGTGATCACACTGAACCAAAACATCTTCATGCATATCATTTTATATTTGTGCAGAGCAAAATTGACTGACTAAATGTGCTCTCGTTGCACCTACGGTGAAGGTGAAAGTTCATTCTGGACATAAAGACCAAAATAGTTTAGCGCCAAGCGCTGGGATCGCAGAAGTAGAACATTCCTAATTGAGTCCGAGACCCCTTGTCGCGACGCTCAAGTGGTCGAGTCCGGGTCGTGACGCTCAAGTGGTGGGGCTCTACCTGGGATCGAACCCTGTCCGCCTGACTGTTCTGGTTGCAATGTCACAGGAATACACCACTGCACCACAACACCTTCAAATTACAGTTATTCAACTTGATTTATTTTCTGTTGGCTGTCAAACTGCCAAGGTCTTGTTGATGATTCTTGTAAAATACGACAATGTACTAGGATATTAATGCAACTCTACGTGTAAGATATTGATAAGAATTCTGCCAGAACTATCAGTTTCCATGTACATAACAATGTATTTGTGGCACTCTAGGATGTTGCTTTTCAATGGAAATTTCAGGAAAATATGTCTTCTCGAAGTCCGTGGTGGTCGGTGAAAATATCCTTTAAGAATAAGGTTTTGTTAAAACCTTAAATAACAGAATAAGAAGCTTTAAGCTGGCGTTTTAGATCCTTTTTTCGAATTTGTGTCACTTTTCAGACAGTCGGTAAGTTCAGCACAGTTTTTCAGTGAATGTTGGTTTATTTACGTGATTTTGAAATTGTCTTGTTTTCATTTCAGTGTGAACGGTTTTAATCATATTGACCCAGTTATGCATTGAAAGCCAACATCCTGATTATTACGTCTGTTCTTTTCCAGTGGAAATCTTGTCCCTCATCCTCAACGATTGCAAACAGCCATGTCCCTGTATTCACAATCTCTCTCTGCTCTTGTGCTATTGGTGGATGATAGAATGCAATCACAATTAGGAATAAAGAAGGGTAAGGTACTTCTCAATAGATGTTTCAGAGGCCTTTTGATGCAGTTCGCTGGCACTGGAAACTGCTCTGCGACGCTGTTGTAGGGTCAATCTTTATTTCCTGGAAAGTGCAGTCTTACCTTTCTGTTGAAATCATTGCAAACTTCTTGAGTTGAAAATGGTCCTGACATGATTTATGGCTGGAAATTTATATGCCGGGTTACCTTAAAAAATGAAACTCTTTCGAACATGATCACACTCTTATTATAAAGCCGATCACGAACATGCCTTCATTGTCTTGAAATGCCTTTGAATGTAAATAAATGTGTGTTCTTACACGCTACTGGATTTTCAAATTCTAGCAAACAACGATTTCACGAGTAATTATTAGTTTGAATTAAAGTTTGTGCCGCGTTATAGATTTCATTATATCTTACATCATTGACAAAGTTCTTATATCAGGTCGGACTCGAACGGAACTTTCATATGAAATCGCAAGATGTTACTAGTTTGCAACAATATGATATTACGTAATATGATATTGAATTTGGTCCTTGCCACAAGTACCCAAAGAGAAAATTCAAAGATCGGTAAAAATTCAAACTCAATTTTCAAACAGTTTAACTTCTCAAAATCAAATGTTCATGCTTGAAGTGTTTTAAAATACATATCGCTTTAGCTAAATATTCTATCTTCTTTTTCAGAATTTCGAAGACTTTGTATGCAGTCAACAGAGTTCCATTTCACAGATCTAGATAAGCAGCTTAGCGCGATTGAACACACTTTGAATAGAAAACCAGGCAGAACTAGAACTGTACGCACTACATCTGTTTTGCACAGAGTCGGATCAGATCAACCGCAAGCACCGACAAAGACATCCAATTTGCTTCAAACAGGTGGGAAATAAAGTTAGTCTGAGGCCTTGTTTAAGCATCATTTTTTTTGCCGTGTCGAATCGAACTGTATTAAAAACGGCAAGAATCTGTCATGTCTAAAAATCGAATTTAAACATCATTTTTTCTGTGTCGGATTGAAATTGAAATGATCAAAATGACCATTTTTCAAAATGCACGAGCGCAATGGCTGATCACACGTAGAAACTGCGGAACATGGCCTAGAATTGATTAATTAAACGCAACAGAAATACAGTGTTTAAAATCAAGTCGTGTTTCTGCCGTTTGACACGACGGAGCTGGTAAGCTCCTGCCGTTTTAACTATTAAACGGCTGGTGATTTAAACATCATTTTTATGTCGACTTTAATTAACACTCAAAAATTTTTAGCAGCATCTACTAAATAAATTCAAAAAAAGAATTGAATTCAACACGGCAAAAACGATGTTTAAATTGGACCTTAGTTTAAATTGTAACATAGAATGAAAGAGATCTCTCACTGCATGTCGTGTTTTGTTGCATATATTCCAAACCTTTAAAAATATCCTCATAAGATTCTACGGCCTAGTTTTTATTGAACCGACTGGCTTCAAGGAAGCTGTAGCTACTTTGCTATGATTCTACCAGTGGACTTTTCATTCAGAAAACTTCAGTACTTTTCAAAATGAAAGCATTTTTCATATTTCAACTCATTTGAGGGTGTGACCTCATCAAATTTCTAAGTCGTAAACCACGGGAGTGAAAGATTTGTGTTTGATACCATATTGTAAACATTCATAAACTATAGTTTTCTTAAAATGATTCGATGTTTCCTCAAAAAGTTTAGAAATTAGGATGGTTTGAAATTCGTTTTTGAATTCTTGAAATAGAAAAAATAACCTTTAATCCTGAAAATATTGAAGATTTCAGAAAAGTCCAACGGTAGAATTATAGCAAAGAGGCTAAAGTTTTTTCAAGTAATTCACTTCAAAGAAATAGATCGTAGAATTTTACATCGAAAGTTCGAAAGATTTTGTTAGGCCGATTTGTTGAGAAAGTTTGTAAGGTTAAAGATTGATTGCTCGAGGTAAGTTTTGGCTTTGTCTACCGGTTGTTTAAGAAATGAATCTATGTTTGAACACTTCTTGCGGAAGAGCCTCAGGATAGGTCAATGAAGGAATTATTGATATTTTAAGCGCTGCAAATCAAACTGGAGCTCTCAATTCTTGTTAAATATCTCTTTCAAATCCAGTTATACCCACATCAGATTTCATCAAGTTAATGCCAAAAACCAAAGGTTTAGGATACAGCACCCTCTTTTTACTCAATGTGAACATTTGCATGACAGAAAGTTACCAGGAAAAATGCGCTCATGACGGTAAAATTCGATAACAGATGTTATTGCGTTCAACGTTTTGTTTTTTGAAGGTGATTTCTATGTTACGCGACATTCTAATTTGGCACAAGTACATGTAGTATTTCACCTTGTTGCTGATGAATCAGTTGTGAAAACTAACATTACATCAAGACATCCAATCATAATTGGTCTACGTAATATCCTGCTATCAGCTGCCACTCATAATATCACAACGCTAACAATCCCACTGCTTATGGTGCATGAAATGACTGAGGTAAGAGAATTTCTCGAAATGTAATCTTCAAACTGGGCAACTTTTTTGTATCTATTTAAAACAGCTCCTTACTCTGTCTCAGCATACAGCGTATTCCAAAAATATTGTTTGTTTCAGTTAAAAAGCATTGTTTGTTTCTATTGTTTTCAAGCGAAAGACCTTTGTTCTAGCCAACTTGGGGGTTGTCCGCCACTGATTAAGCTTTGTAATGTGCTACGAATGTTCGAATTCTTTCCAATGTAATCAAAATTTGTGCTCGTTCCACAGAATATCACAATACAATGGTGCATGAAACGAGCAGAACTTATACTTAAATGTGTAAAAGGTATGTCATTCTAATTTCGGGCTTGCAGATTTTTGTAAAAATCCAGCTAACAGGACGAATTGTAGCCTGCGCGCAGTCTTTCTGTTGTGGCTGTTGAAAAGTGAACGAACGGAAAATATTCACTTTTCAACAACCACAACAGAAAGACTGCGCGTAGGCTAGACGAATTGCATATAGTACGTAACTTTGTTAATTGAATTCTTGATAAGTTGTTTGGCCCAAATGCCATAAATGCTAAAGTTCTAATTCTAAATCACGTGACCGATAAAAGGGTATAAAAGGGGCATACCATCATGTAAATATTCATTCTCCTCTGGATGACCGAAGAGTCGAAACGCGTAGAGAATCGAAGAAGAGAATAAAAGTAAAACTTCAAAAACTCCAAATCGTATTATTTTTGTGTTCATCTGTGTCTTACTATTTCAGATCTCTATTGATCAATTACAGGGTTCATGATGGAAGGCCTATGCTGGGACGGAGATGAATCTAGGACTATTCAATTCATTGTACCTGAGGTGAGACGTTTTTGTCATTCGCTTAACCAGTTCTTCATTGTGTTATGATGATACTGAGGCTTAATTATTTCATATTATTAGCTCTTATACAGGGTATCCCAAAAAATTGTGCCCCGTTTGCCTGAAGATTGCGAAAAATCAGCAAAAGATTCTAGCCAAATTTTTATATGATGTTGCTCTTAAGATGTTCAAATAAAGTTTGCTGCCATTCCCGTTAAAAATCCGTTGAAAAATGATGGAGCTATCACCTTCAAAAGACCAAATTTACCTGATGACTGAAACCAGCGGTCGGCCATTTTGTCTTACTATTTTGCAATGACAAATAGCTTCATGTGAGGTAAGAAATAGTTTCTGTGAGGTAAGAAGTAGTTGAAAACTCTTTAATGATTATCAGAATTTTTACGAGAGCTATGACATTGGAGGCTGCTTTTTCATTTCATCCATGGAGCTATTTATCGCTGCAAAATAGTTAAGACAAAATGGTCGACTGCTGGTTTCAGTCATCCGGCAAATTTGGTCTCCTGCAGGTCATAGCCCCGTCATTTTTACGGCCTCCAAGACTTTCGTGACTATAAATTCTTTCACACTCTTGTGAAATATGGTAACTGATTTTCAGTGCTGCCGTCACAATCTTAAACACAGCCTTACTTTCTTTTCAGGGAATTTCTGAAGATCTATTTGCAACGTTTACGAACATGTTGCCGAATGTGTTTCGTGTTTCGACACCTCTTGATTTATCAGGTATTGCGCGTGACTAGAAAGCAACGGGAACGTATCGTTTTCAAAGAAAGAACATTTTACAGGCAACAATACTATTATTTACGCACGTGTAACAACGCTAAATATTCTAGATCAATTCGTACATTAGACTTGGTACAAGTCTCTCTCTCTCTCTCTTGTCTGCACAACACAGGGGGGGGGGGTACTTGACTTAAATTTGTACGGGGGTGTGCCCACGAAAAAAAATTTTTTTTACCCTGCTCCAGGATTTTTCGCTTAAAATGATAACCTGTTCTAGAAAAATTTGGCGAAAAGTATACTCAAAAACATGAAATTTGACCGAAAAATGACCCGATCTAGCAGAATATTCCCCTTAAACATGTTTTGACAACCTGCTCTAGAAAAATTGCCTCATTTTGATACCCTGTGCTAGAAAAAATTGGTGAAAACGATACCCTTAAAAACGGCACATCCCCGTCGGACAAATATACTAAGTACCCCCCCCCCCCCCCCGGGGCTACAGAACATTTCTGAGTGGATGAGGGTCAATAAATTAAGTTAAAGATAGATACTATAAGAGGTAGATGCAAAAACGGAAACTTTTCTTAGCACACTGAGGCCTTTCAATCTTATGTTATCATCAGAGTGTGAATAACTAAAACGATCAAGAAACTATATGTTTTAGTTATTCACACTCTGATGATAACATAAGATTGAAAGGCCTCAGTGTGCTAAGAAAAGTTTCCGTTTTTGCATCTGCCTCTTATAGTATCTATCTTTGTCAATTTACATTTATTTATTTTACATAATATTGTGCTTTAAATCCATGAAGCGTCCGATCCTTTAGCAAATGCTCCAAAAGTATTGCATGAGTTACTGAAAACAAGAATTTTGGAATTGCAAATAATACAGCTAAGTGTCGACACGGTAAAAAATGTGGATCTAGCTTCAAGAGGGGAGGGGGGAGTGGGGGGGGGGGGGGGGAGGGGAGGAGTATATCATTGGCACTATGGTTAGACCTGCATTTGGACTTTTACAAAATGACCCATCTGTGTGACAACATTTTAAAAACTTTCGAACCCATTTGCATCTACAGACTGAGTAGCACTGTAGCAAAGAATACAGTCTTTATCGAATATATAATTGCGTTCAGAATGATCCATCCTTGCCTGGATATATAGTATATTCCAATTTTTACATCAATGACTACATATACACATTTGGCAGGAAGATTGATATCATCAAATTAATTCTTGAATCATTCGGCTGAATCTACGATAAGATAAAATAATGATCAGTATTTATATATTTCTAAACAGGGTGTTTCGAAAAAAAGCAACCCAGTTATAATTATTCCTTTTGTAGAGTTTAAGTAAAATTAAAAGCTACCCTCGTCTGACAATTTACAACACTCACCCAGCTGGCTTGGGCTCACGGGGTTCATGTAAACGGGGCCTGAAAGGCTAATTATTTTGCTGAGTACTAAATTTGAAATTATGTGTGGACCCCCTGAACCAGTGTCAACATTTTTGAAATTGACATGAAAGGATCTCTCCTGAGTAGAAATTAAAGTCACAAAAAACTGGACTATTCTAGAGATATTCAAGGAGTCGCATGAAAACATTCACTGTAGGGGGGGGGGGGGGGGCTTGTTTGGATACAGTGAAAGAATCTATAGGGAATCGATTAAATTATAGAACAAAATTTATCCAGGAAAAAAGCCCCTTGCCGCCGTTCTTACCGTTACTCATCTATGGTAAATTGTCTATTTAAAATTGACACGCATTGCTATGACCTTTTATAGGCATACGAAAAGTGATGGCAAATCGATTTACCTTGCTGTCTTTCTGTCTTTCTTGGCTTTTTTCGTGAAGATTTCATTTTATGTGCTCTTTTGTCTGTCCCTGTATCATCAGGGTGTGTAGATTCTGAAAAAGGGAAGACGGTGTTAACCAAGAGACATGGACTATCCAGCCCATTTAAATGTAAATTACTAAAAAATTACACCGATTTTTGGGAAGGGACGCGACAAGAATAAAATAATTTCTTACCCATTAGTTGCCCAGTTCTCTTGTCATTATTTTTATAGATCAGTTTGAGTGGAAAACATCAGTAAAATCTGCATGAAAGGTGGTGTTCTCTTCGAATTGTCTCTCACTTCTGCTGAGGCCCGTTTGCAAATCGTCAAAAGCTCAAACTTTCTCCTTCCTTTGAAAGGAAGAGACAGCCATCTCTTGGCATTTCAAGCTGACTATTTCTATTCTGAAATGAATTAGGGGCCCTTTACATGCTACAAATTTATCCCGTGTTAGCGTGTTGAAGTCATCGATGTAACGCAGAAATATGAGGAAAATTTGGTCGTTAAATTAGGCCTCTTTTGAATCGTTCTTGACGCGGCTTTCTCCAGAAAAGCCTTCATAATTTCAAACAGAGTGGCCGGTTTCAGTCAGGTAAACCTTAAAATGTATCTGAACCTGTCCATCATTAAATATTACATTTGCCAATATCATCGATCGATATCTGAGGAACAGTGATCTTTTCAAGCGGGGATTGTTTCTATATTTACATGCAGATTAGAATGAAATTCTAATCAGAGTTAAAGCAACGAACATGCAGTTTATTGTTTATTACAGATTTACGCCTCTGGCGATTTGCAGTACCATAGGTTTTGACTCTCTCGGTTCTCTAGAGATGTCAAGTGTTTTATTATCTACGTGCTCATTGATAATCGTGCATGTGGCATGGCTTCTTGTTGCAGTATAAAACAGAGTTTGATTTGATAATTTAGTAAATTTTGCACACTCATGCGGAGTGGTTGCAAAGTAAATATCCCACCCGCCTCTTTCACATTTTTCATGTTGGATCTTCTTTGCAGATGCATCTGGAAATTTCTTCCAACATGGACGAGGGGACTAGGACCCCGTTTACACGAGAGAAAACTGGATCGATCCAGAACGGGATCGATCCCAAACTGGTACGGATCGGCCTTGCGTTTACACGGGATCGCTTGGGATCGATCCGCTATCCGTGCTAGTTTGGGATCGATTGCCAGAGCGATCCAGTTTGGGATCGATCCCGTCAGAGCCTCGTGTAAACGGCTGGATCGATCCCAAACTGGCACGGATGCAAAACGAGGCAAGACGAACATTGAAATCGAGGCGTTTTCATAATGACACCTTTTGTTCACCCTGACAACAGATGGCGCAAAGTCTTTACGCATGCCCAAATCTTTATAAGGAGTCTGGGAATTAGTGACAAGCTGCCTGGATCGATCCCGTGTAAACGCAACAAAATTTGGGATCGATCCCGTGTAAACGCCTGCAAAATTTTGGGATCGATCCCGAACTGGATCGATCCCGTTCTGGATCGATCCAGTTTTCTCTCGTGTAAACGGGGTGTAGGTTTGCGGGAAAAATGCAGGTTTTCCGTCCAACCCTACCTTCGGGAGGGTGATTTGCTTTTCGGGAGATGGGCTAGTTCCCGCAAAGCCCAACTTGCCCTAATGATAAGAAAATGCAACCTTGTGTTTGTCCGATGCTATGAGGAAATATTCACAATAAGATTAAAATATATCTGAAGGGCAGCGAAGCCCAGCAGCGTTGCGCCTATTTATGGGAGAGTAGCTTTAACCGGTAGATAAGAACGCAACTTGTTTTCCCTGCGTCGGAGTTAAAATGTCTCACTCAGTTGAAGCAAGAGAAGCGTGACCAGCTTAATCCTAAAATATTTTATTATTCCAAATCATGATTGTATTATTATTATTATTCGACTAATAAGTTGAATAATAATTTGACACGTGCTGTAAAAACATGCGCTGTAGTGTCCATTGCATCAACGCGTGAGATTTTGAAGATGGCTGACCAAATAAGGATAAGATTCAAAGATTCGAAAGGAGAGGTGGCAGGTTTCCTCCGAATGGAAAGTAACTTTTCTCAAGAAAGTTTGTAAGTTGTTCGTCCAATTTTGAGGGAAGAAAAGGAGAGCTGCTTCCACAGCACTTCAAGTTTCTTCACGTCACCAAAAATGCACTTCACTTCTCAGCATTTCTTGTGGCTCTTGTCCATAAGGATGCATGGGCCTGATATCTCAAAAAGTGCGGAATTGTTTAGCAAGTTTTTGCACCAGTTCTTTACTGACACAAAAGATTCTGCTTACTTGTGAATGGGAATACCCTTCGTTCTACTTTGCAATGATTTCTTCCTTTAGAGGCAGTTGCAGTGGCTTGCCCGGTTTCGTTAAATCTGCCAAATGCATTGAATGCCACGTTGTGTTGTTGTTCATGCACCACGTCCGCTGAGCTGAACTGTCGCTCGATTTCCAAAGCGCAGGAGCGCAGTCAATAGAATCAAAATACTATTATTATTTCCTTCTTGGAAATCAATATTCAATTATTATTTTTGAATAATATTCACATAATCCAATTCAATCGGTCACACTACTCTGCTTCAACTGTAAAAATGTGTCTATCCATACTAACCAAAGATTTGAAGTTTTGATTATTCCGATAAGAATGTTTTAACCCTATTTTGGTTGGGGGGGACAAATTTACCCCCTAGCAGACTTTTTGTTATAACTCTGCCAGGAGAACAATTACGGCCCTGAAACCTTCTGACTTTTTGCTGCTACTTATTGTGCAACGACTCAAGAAGTTTTATGAAAATGTTTTGACAAATGAGGGGGAGGGAGACAATTTTCCTGACCTGACTCTGTCAAAATCACCAGTTCTCAAATGTTAATTTTTGCGAAAAAAGCAGCTAAATTGCAATATTTTGCAAATATATTTTGCAGGATAGTGTTATTTGATGTAATCTATCATAATTCTTATGTTTGGGTGGAAATAATGCTCCAACTTAAATTTTATCACATTTTTCCTGATTTTGACCGATTTTGCCACTTTTCTTGACCACACAAAGAAAAGTGCTGGCGCAAGCAATAATGGCGGCTAATTTTAGATTAATTCTCATAAAGTATACATGCCTGGGGGGCTATTAGTACACCAAGTTTGGTTGCTCTATCTATTTCCAATCAAGAGTTAGGTAGGGGGGGGGGCTTTTTTGCCCCTCCCCCCAACCAATACAGGACGTGTCAGATAGCCCAACCACTATAGGGTTAAAGGCCTCACAAGAGCTTGCGGGAAATAATAGGGTATTTCCTGGGAAAAAGTGGGAAATAACGGGATATTTGTTTGGAAGGAGAGAAATATATGTGGATATTCATTCCCCCAGGGAAGATACTCGCGCTTGAAAAAGTAGAGTTTCCTTCATTGGTAGGGATAAATTTGAATGTTTGCACTTCGATATGAACTGAACAAATTACGAAATATTTAAAGTGAATCAACGGAGCTAAGTAGAGACAATCTATAAATAGGACAAAGAAAACTCCTACACAGGCTATTGATCCTCTAGCTAAACAATATCCACTAACGTTTCGAAATCATCAAATACAATAGGCTAATAATAGAATACCCAGACTCGTTCCGCGCGGGGCTTTTATCTCCGTTGATTCTCGTTAACTTTCTTCAATTTTACTGTTGTCTTATTATTTATTGACAAAAATAACAAATAATAGTGAAATATTCATACCATTATCGTGATCCTCTGTTGAGGATTTTTTCTTTCGATGATTTTTTGATGAACGGAAGAACTTCTCTAATAAACTCTTAAGTAGGCAACCAACACCAACTCCAACAAAAAAGGTAATCCCTGCTACTATGTATATCAAATATGGTATTCCATCTGTCCAAGTTCTCTTCTGAAAGAAAGCAAGACCTAAAACAACAAACAGCAAAGCAAATAAGTTTTCGTTCTCATATTACGAGCGAGTAACCATCACGAGTCTCAACAAAAGAGCCTGGATCGAGCGTTATTTTTATACGCGAGGCTCGATAGAGTGGTGTTAAGAGCTTCTATCACCATTGTGCAAATTCGAAAATTCTACAAAGTGCACTTTGTAGAATTTCCGAATATGCACAATATTCATAGAAGCTCTAACGCCACTCTATCGAACCTCGTGTATAAAGATAACGCTCGATCCAGGCTCTTTTGTAGAATAGCTAAAAGGTCTATTGCTGGAAAATCTAACGTTTTTATATGCTCCAATGAAAATTTACAATGCTTTATTACGAGCTACACTACACTACTTACAGAAATACTCTACAATGATTTAACATTGAAATTTGAAGAAACTGATAAGAACACACGACTAGAAAAATACATGGCATGAACAAAAAAGAACAATTTCATGAAATGAATTAGAAATACATACACATGAAATAAATTAAAACCACAAAAAATCTACTCGTAAATTACTACTAAACGGTGCAACGTGACGGCATATAGCTAAGTTTGGAATTGTGTTAATCAAATCGATCAGTTTTACGGATAAACTGCAAAGTAATTGTGGCAATTTTCTCTTCGCAATCAGAATGTCGTTGGGCGAATAGGGGCAAGAACAGAAAAATTTCTTCCTCGCTGTTTATCCGAATGGAAAAAACTTGATCCAGAAATTAGAATTGCACCATCTGTTGCTGTTTTTAAGTCAAAGTTGCTATCCATATTACGCCCTCCTGCCAAATCCGTTTCTGGTATTCATGACCATATAGGATTATCTCATGTTACTCAACTAAGGGTTGGTCTAAGCACATTGAACTTTCACAGACTCAAGCACAATTTAGGGATACACACCCACCGGATACAATAAATCCAATGTGCCTCACAAATGATTGTGTTGAGGATGATACTAAACACTGTTTGTGGCCTTGCCCTTCTTTTGACGAAGGAACGACGTGATCTTCTCGCTGGATTCTTTTCGCTACTGCGACCATTTGGATAAATTAGTCCTTCAAACAAGGTTCTTGTGGACCTTTTATTGTGTGGTGACAAAGACCTTTCCAATGACATTAATAGAAATATGTTACTGTTGATATTGTGGAATTGAATCCATGGTATATGCAGGTGTTAAATCATTCATACATTTGTAGTACCAGGTAAGGCGGCTACTCTGCCTTCGAAGGTTTAGCAATTCCCAGCACAGCGATTTTCAGCAAATTCAATCCCTGATTGTAGGCCTATTTTGAAGGGTTTTGAGATACAGCCTTTAAATGAAAATGCTTGTGATATGAGAAAGATACAACCCGATTTTCACCAACCAAAAGCTATCATCTAAGTCAACTTGTTAGCTAAACAGGTACCATCGGTTTGTAGGGAATCTGAGAATGGTTTGAGAGCTGCAGGTTTTCAAACATTTCTACACTTTTTCATTCGCCCGGTAAAAGAGGTTCATGGTGAGTAAAATTGATAGATAATTATTTTTTTGGAAAAAAGATACTTTCTAAAAAAGAGACAAAACTGTGCACTTAAGATTGCTCAAAACTGAAATTTCAAAATCATAAAACAGCAATAAACTGGCTCACTGTCAAGTAAAAATAAGTTCAAAACACACAAAAGCAATTGGTTGAGGTGGCTCGCTACTGACAACAATTTCGCACTAATACTCGGATACTGGTTCTCATTTTAAAATTCGATTACATACAAACAATTTCGAAATAAATCAATCAAGTGTAAATAAATATTAATGCTAACGACTTGTAACAGAGGGTATTTCTCTGCCGCTATTAAAGCTGTGCTCACCAGCTTTTGTGTTAATTAATGTCTTGTTAGTACCTTGAATTTAAAAAGTGGTTCTTATTCTTCTTGCCGGGCAGCTATTTTGTAGGCACTTCTATTCATGGGCGATTCTGACACGCAAATAAAGAATGTGTCCAGAGGGTCCAGAGGCTGCTTATAAGAAAACCTGCTTGAGAACCATGACAAAGATTTAGGCCATCCATGCTTGAGAGTTAAAATGGCGGCGTTGGAAGCTGCAGTCAGCTCGGTTGGATTTAATGCAGAAATGATACACAAGGTAAGCATTCAAATTAATTCACTATATAGAAATAGCAAGACAGACATGTTCTCCACGTCAAGGTAAGCATTCAACTTCATTTGAACTATAATTATAGGAATTGAGATACATTCTTTACGTGTCAGAATCGCCCATGTTCTATTCCCATTTTTGGCCTAAAAGTAAACTTTTTAATTTCAGAATTTTTCGTTCTGCATCGTTCCGGCGTTGCTGTGAGTATGCATGCTTTATTCAAATACATTGTTCCAGAACGGTACATTTTCACACCTTATCTAGCTTTTCGCTGCCTGATTGGTCCGTGAAAATGACGCTTTCAGGGTTTCGGCCATGGGCCACAAGCATGCGGCCCAAGAGCAAGACAACATCTGACTCGAATGGCCAATGCAATGGTCAAACAACAAATCGTGGTATAAAGGCAGGTCCGTGCTTTTCTCATAAGGAGAAAATTTCATTTTTCTAAACAGTGTTGCAACTAGCCCCAGTCTCCCCTATTGAAATACAGTAGTGTCCCGCATATAAGAAACACAAATTTAAGAAACACAGACCTTCCTGGAATAATTATATCATTTCATGGAAGTAAAAGTTTACAAATGCAAATCAAAATAATATGTTTTTGATCACAATCATATTGCTTGTGTCTGAGTAGTTGATAGATAGTGCATGAATTTTCTAATGAGAAACTTTACCCTGATTTGAATTTTACCTCATTTTATAAGAGACATGTCAGACCTGAAATCAAAAAGTTTGTTTCTTATATGCGGGACACTACTGTACTGATACAGCACAACCATGAAGAAGAGTTAATATCATCACTTCAGTACAAGTTATGTTGTGGCGCAGTGGTGTAATCCTCCGATTTTGCAGCCAGGGTGGAATCCATGTAACCTACGCTGGACATCTCCGGCATGGATTCATGATCATCTATTGTTCTTCTTTGTTCTTCCATTGTTTTGGCAAAAATCTCCGGCGTGGACTTTGTATGGTTTCCACCAAGGTTTTGCAGCCAGAACAGTCAGGCAGAGTGGGTTCGATACCCGGTAGGATCCCACCACTTGAGCGTCATGACAAGAGGTCGCGGACTCGATTAGGTCTGCTCTATTTCTGCGATCCCAGCGCTTGGCGCTAAAACGCAACTTCACCTTCACATTCAGTTGTATTTTTAAATAATTATTTGCGTATTGTTTCACAAGTCCCTAGCTGAGCGTATTGCTGTAGAAATTATCATGAAAGTGGAGCAAAAATTAGTGAATATAGGCTTGCTCAGGGCACGGGGGGGGGGGTTCTTCCATAGTAAAAGTACCTGGGGATGTGCCGCGAGAAAGGGTATACTTTTTCGGACTTCTAGTTTAGCCAAGGATATACTTTTTTGCAATTTTGGCCAGCAACGGTCTAGCCAAGGGTATCATTTTTGACAATATTGGTCTAGCGAACGTTCATGACATCATATTTGGCACAAATTTGACAATATTGGTCGAGAAAATGGTCAAAATTGGTCTAGCCAAGGGTACCATTTTCGTAAAAATTGGTTCAGACAATGGTAAAATTGGTCTAGCCAAGTGTACCATTTTCGTAAAAATTAGTCTAGCCAACGGTACCCCTTCGAAGATGCTCGCGGCAGACCCCTACCCAAAATTTGGCCAAGAACCCCCCCCCCCCCCGTGGCTCAGGGTGTAGTTCTTATCTCAACCTTGACCATATGTCTTCGCTACTGCTCTCATGGATGTCACTATGAAATCGAGTGTTCAATCTATCTAATAATGCAAACTTCAACAAGTTGAAGGTTGTTGCATCTAACAAAGAAAAACAGAGGAAAACAATGAAATATGAAATTCATAGTGTTAAATTCAAAATAAAATGAAAAAATTCTCTTACCTCCTTTTGAATCGACGTAAATTTTAGAACATTCTATTACTTTGATTTCTCGTCTAGGCCCAGCGCATCCTCTGCTGGCATCATTACAAACACGCTTTCTCATACGATAACATTTATTATCCGGTTTCACAGTTGAGCTTTGTATAACAGTGCTCTCAGCATCATTCAACCATGCATTGATTATGTTGCGAAAGTATATAGGAGCTTCCCATTGACCATAAATACCACAGCCTGTGGTAAAAACAAGTTTGATTGATTACTGAATACTACACTGTACCAGCGGCGTGACCAGGGTAAATTAAGTGGAGGGCATTAGAATGAGGGGGTCTGGGAGCGAAGTCTCCAGGAAAATTTTTGGGGCCACGCCTTTTACTTTGGCTTAGAATGCATCTCCCAATATCATGCTTGCCTTTAGCGACAAGGAAACCTTGATCATTTTGTAACAGTTATCCTAGGAATCAGAGCACGAATAAAATTTTTGGAGAAAGATCCCTTACTTTGGCTTAGAATGCATCTTACAATACTATGCTTGCCTTTAGCGACAAGAAGAAAGATGGTTTACTTTGGCTTAGAATGCATCTCCCAATATCATGCTTGCCAGTGCTAAAATGGAAGATTTGACATTTCTCAGAAAATCCTTACCCAACCTATACCCAGCTGTTTTGTCTTCAGTTTTAGAGGAATCTCGAGGACCATCTTTCCACAAAAGTGTGTGGGGGGTAATTTCCCCCATACCCCCCTGTGGCCACGCCACTGCACTGTACAATAAAGGACCAAACAGAAGTGGAAAAAGTGTTTTCCTTTCTCTAAGCCTTGGTTTAAGGCTGAAAAGTTTTGCAAAAAAATTCGAACACTTTTCTTTTATCTACTATAACTAAACGTTGAGACGGTGACATCAAACGATCCATACGCATTTTCCATGTTTCTGAGATCTCCTCCTTCCGGACTTCTAGCCCTTGCATTTAGGTGCCAAACATTCCGCAAAAATATGTAAGTTCCACGAATCGCCTTCTTTTACCCAAAAAACGCCAGGCTCGGCCGCCAGGAGTGGAATGAGTCTGATTTTGAGATTTTCAGACAAAACCCTGTGGACAGAATTGACAAAATCCCTCACCCTGTGGTAACAGCATCGTCCGCAACACGGATTTGACCAGTGATGCTTTTGCCGAGAACTCGGTTTTTTGAGTTCCTGAAATTTATCGTTTGAGATAAGAGAACATTATTCAAGATGGATGATTAACCTACAGGCATGTGAAAACAGAATTCATTTCCTTGCATTGGTCGAGAAACTAGACGAAATCGTGCACGCTGCTCAAGTTCTTCAATGAATGAAACTGTGCTCATAAACTGTTTACATTCTCCGTTTTTAGCTGTTTAAATTCTTAAAATCCGTGGATAAAAGCAAAATTTTTAGCAGTATCATTCCTCTGCATGCTTGTGGAATTTCAGTTCGAAAACAATAAACTGGGCATTTACTTTCCGCCTTTAAGGTTTTCTTAGCTCAGATGGGGTAATGCCTTTCATTCATAAATTCAATCATATTTGCTGTTGTTTTTTGTCGTATTGCCGTGTTTCTGCCTTCAAACGTGATGCCTTTACATACATCGGCTATTAAATTAGAACAGTAATGGAAAAAATGATTGATTTCAATTTATTTGACAAAGTTAACCTTTCTTCTGCAAAACAGAATTCCAACGAACGAAATTTGAATATATTTTCATCAAAGTATGGCTGTTAGATGCCCCATGTTTTTCTAACTCGGCCGTGATATCAAAGCAAATAATAACAAACCTTTAGAATAGCATGCTGAGTCATAGCACCTAGGACATCTATCAGTATATTCATCTGCTTTTGTGCAAACATAGATCTTCAATGTTAATTTATACAGAACTTCTGTCCCATCACTGTAGCCACGGCACCGACCACCCACCTTTTTTTGTAGCCCACTCCTTGTTCCATTACCTGTGCCTATACAAAGAGTAGAAAATAGGAAATAAAGATAGAAGAAGAAGTCTCAAAGTTATTGACATGTACGGAACAACCAACATCGCTCAAGAACGGCCGGCATGGAAAAGCATATGCGTCGGATCTTTGCAAAACTTTAAGATTAAACTGTTATTGTCATATTTTTTCAAATCAATTTGCTCAATGCAAACTTCTTCGGGTAATTTGCGATAATTAGAAAGAGCGCATCTTTGATATCATCTATACTTTAAGTATTACAGTGTTTTAACTTCTATGAAAGGTTGAAGACGAGATGAGGTATCTGAGATATAAAAAAGGTGAGATTTGCAATATCGCAGAAGTGGCGATACACGCCCACTTTTAGATGCTGATGATGGATCTTCGAATAGATCCGAAACATTTGTTCTAATCATACGTAGACGCACTTGAATCATTGAAAACTGGATGGTCCTCTTATTATGTAACTTTCATTCATTCATTCATTCATTCATTCATTCCAAATTCTTTATACAGGGTGAAAACATTCAGTTGTTAATCAAAAACTGTTTTAACCCTATTGTACCCGGGGGGGGGCAAAAAATGCCCCCCAACCAAACTTTTGATTATAAAACCGAGAGGAAATAGACAAATGAGCTGAAACATCCATGACTTTTCCTAATTTTTAATTGGCAATTAAATTTTAGACTTTCTATTGTCATAATATAAGTCACGTGACCAGTAGATACCCATATTTGGAAAGTAGTCACAAAGAAAATCACAAAAACAGTCATAAATCCTTTGTCTTAACCTTGATAAAGTTGTGATTGGTATCAAACGATTCCCCTTGCAAAGTACTTTCGTTTGATATATACATTATTCATATTTGCTGACATCAGCAAATTATAGATTCCATGACGTCATGCAAATTGATGACGTCATATCTCTAATAAAGAAAGACAAAATTTTTAAATTTTGATATAAATCGATGGATAAACATATTATCTTCATTTCTAAATAGTTTATTGAGGTTTTCATACATTTTATTTGAATTAATTAGCACTTTTTGTGTTTTCAGTACTGAAGCTTATATCTGACATGGTCCCATTGTTTGGTCGCTTGGCAACGAACCACGTGACCAATTAGCATTAAAATCTATAATTAGACTCCTAATAGATGTACTTACTATTGTGCGAAGTTACAATGGCATACTATTTATGGTTTTGGAGATAATTAGCCCCCCCGGGCAGTGGTCTGACCCTAGGAGCCCGGGTAGAATAGGGTTAAAATGTGCCCTAATAGAAAAATTATATTAACAATAAATTAATTAATGGATAACCATCCAATACTACTTACTACATTGTCAGATGTATAACAAATTTAAACCTATTTTTAATAAATCCTATCGAAAAGAAAAGGAAGATTACATTGCTACAGAAAGAAAATCTATAGCCTATCCAACAGTTACACGTCAGGCAAATAGAAATGATGGCTAGTTTTGGGTAAGTGATAGAAGTTGACGGTAATCTAGCCTGACGTCTAATGTGGGACAGACTTTGGTCAATATGCAAAGGAAGTACGTGAAATTAGTTGTTCAACTAATGGACTTGTCTGAGCAAACTTTTCATCGTCGTTCTTGCCGTACGATCACAGAAGTACTCATCATATCCCTTTGATTGCATTTTCGCAGACATCTTCAGTCGATATCTTATATGAGACAGACTCTAGTCTTAAACGAACTTACCTATCAGGTAGTATGTTGTACCATAACGAAATTGTGGATCTCCTGGAGCTTCGGAATACTTTGAAATTCGAATACTGCGTGCACCTACATTCTTTGTTGGATCATGACAGAATATAAACGGGTTTCCAGTTTGTGCTAAATAAGGAATAACATGACAGATTATAAGACAGAATTACAATACCTATTATAATAGTGTACACAAACAAAATCAAAAGAAAAATTCCAAAATTGCCAAAGGTCGAAGATTCAATTTCTATTTAATTTTTCTCCTTGAGGTATTATTCCATCAAAGATCAAAATAGATTTAGAACAGAGGTGGAAAAAGAGCGAGAAGCTACGAACCAGCATGGCACGAAGCTCGTTTGTCAGCAAGGAAGAAAGAATGTAGGAAGGAGAGAAAGCGGAATAGAAGGAAGGAAACGATGGAGTGTGGACAGAAGAAGTGAAATGAAAGAGAAAGTAAAAGAGGAAGACGAGGAAGAAGAACGGATGGGGAAAAGATTGGCTGGAAGAGAAAGCAAACACTTAAAATATAAAGAGGAAAGAAAGGAATAAAGGAAAGAAAGCAAAAATAAAGAAGAAAGCAACATTATGATTTTTCCTTTCTTATTTAGAGATGTGTGATTCATGGAAGCTATCAAGATTAATTCCAGTTCTTAATGAATACATACATACATACATTTTCATTTGATAACGCAGGTTAATATTGGCTACAATACTGCAGATGTGGACCTGCAATTTATCATCTATACTGTACACAACATCGAAACTTATATCAGCAAATCAATCAGTCCATATCAGTTACTGTTGTTGTTGTTCTCTCGGCTGGGATTTAGGTAGTTCATCTTCAGCATCGCCTTTGCTCAGTTGGCATTCGATGTCGAACCAGCTCAAGCATTTATCCATTAAAGTTGCTTATAGATAGCATTTCGTAATCATAGATGTTTACACGTTTTTTTTTATAAGAAACTGGTTTATAAGAAAGTAGTACTACGATGACCAAAAATTTAAGAAACTCTAGTACTACTCTCAAGAACAGTTAAGAAACTCTAAAACTATATTTCTGTATGTCTCTCTTATTCTGTGTGTCTCTAACAAAGTTACCTTCGTCCTTTCTTGACTTTTAACTGCAAAATTGGTAAATTTTTGCCATGATGTGCATGCCTTCTTCTTGATGACAATGTCAATGCAAAATGGAAGCACTTTGTCCAGAAGAAGGCTCAACTTCGAACAATACTGCAATTTTAGGCCCAAAAAGGTAAGAAACTAATTAAGAAACTATTACTACTAAAACACCGAAATTTTCATTTGAAATTAAGAAACTTTTAGTACTAAATGCTGATCCAAGTTTCTTATTAAAAAAAACGTGTATGTAAGCTAATTGTAATTCAGCTGTATTTTCTTTGTGTAACGGTCAGAGGGTAGCCTAGACTCATTTCTGCAGACTTGTCGCGAACAACGACAACAGCGAAAGTTAGAGGGACTTACGTCATGAGTCTAAGGGTAGCCATGGTCTTTTGCTCCTCTTGGTATCGTTCTTGCAGTGTTGCAAAGTAGTTCGTACGAAGCGGTTAGCGTCTTAGGTAGCTCGTTCTTGTAAACTTTTTATATTGAATATAAACAAACATAACCAGGAAAGGATTACAAACAATCCTTACCTGAAGCATCGCATTCAAGAGCGGCAACCCCATCTGTAAGGAACCATCCATTCTCGTACATCTTCTCATATGATATGGTTACAGAACTGTACCATTCATGGTGTCTAGCAACTACTGGGCATGCAAAATTTACATAATCGGTCATATGGACATATATCGTGTTGATGCCTTTACTCGGGCAATTGAATCTACAAAAGAAAAACAATCATCCCAGTAAAATATTTCAATATGTCTTGTTGATGTAAAGCAATTGAAATATAAAGCTCTTCCGCATACGCGTTGTAGCAGCTAAAACACAAACAGCATAATTAAGGAATTATGGTCTCCCTAGATCACAGAAGCCCAGGTGCTTGACTGAACAATAATAAGAGCAAAACTTCAAAATAGTTAATTATAATACCTTTGTGTCTTATTTGTTATGCACTTCTCTACGGCTTTATTGTGTTTCCTTTTTTGAGGCTAATTTTGACGGGAGCAAAGGAGCTTGCTGCTTTCTAAGCCAGAGAGGAGCAAGGGAGCAACAATCCCCCCTTTCAGAGCCTCAGATAGAAAGAAACGCCTTTCAGACCCGGACCTTAGTTTATACGTGT
Source organism: Aurelia coerulea (assembly GCA_039566865.1). Lineage (NCBI taxonomy): Eukaryota > Metazoa > Cnidaria > Scyphozoa > Semaeostomeae > Ulmaridae > Aurelia > Aurelia coerulea. The sequence continues at coordinate 17,450,750 of CM076954.1, forward strand.
AGCAACCTCGTCACCAGGACCTTTTAAATGCCCTGGGGACGAGGTTGTACGTGTAGTAGGGTAAGACGGGGTAAAGTGAACTACGGGGTAAAGTGAACTACTCAGAACATTCGCGCTTCTCTCCAAAAGCAAACATGCAATGATAAAACATGATTTATGCCAAATGCTTTGTTACATGTGCTCACAGGAAATGAAATCATTTTTGCAAAATAGTTCTTCCTGTTGTTGCAAAAAATCCCTTTACCCGAGGCAGTAAAAACAACCTCGGGAAATCATGGTTGTTAGGTTTGGGCTCCTATCTTTGGTCTTAATTTTTGACCCCAAGACGAAATTAAATTCTATTATTGTTTTGATCGATTTGAAGCACATACCATGTGTTTACATTTTCCAAAAGGAAAGGGCCAAGAAAGACTTTCTTGTACGCTTACATAATATTTTAAAAGATCTACCGTCCAGTCGATATTTTGCTTCGACCGGGGTAAAGTGAACTACCCATGATTTTTCATTTTCTCATGTGAACATGAAGTCAGATGAAGAAGACCTTTTCAATCTCATTTGGTTCATAAGTCTGCCCTCAGAAAATCATAATTTGCCGCTCTGATTGCACAGAAATCTATTCTGATACCAGCTCCCTGAAAAGCCTCCCAACTTTTGACAGCCGAAGTTTGACCTTCATCAGAGACGTAGGAACCGGGGGGGCACTGGGGGCACGTGCCCCCCCAAGATTTTGAAAGAAACAAAGAAGTGCCCTTTTTATTTTCAGGATATGCCCCTTCAACTTAATGTAAAAAGTGCCCTTGAAGTGTCGTGCCCCTCCAAGTTTGAGATGCTTCCTACGTCCCTGACCTTCATTCAAAAATGAGGTTACTGATCCAAGAATTTTGTTGGGATTTGATGAAGCAAGCATACCTATCGACATGAAAAGTATAAATGGCCATCAGTGTGAAATTGGAATATAAATAATTGTTATAGATTTATAACTATTTTTGGTTTTATTTCTGGGCGGAGTTTTCAGGGCAAAATGAGCTACTTTGAAAATATTGTTTCTCTTTGTGGTAATTTGATATTTATATGCAATATAGTATTTTCGAAGAATATTCCCATTATTGTTCATCGACTTGTATTCAGGTCTCGCAATCTGACTCGAATTGGTGACTTAGACATTAGTTTTTGGTTAATATTTGATCTGCAAAGATCGTTCTCAACATAGGTCACAATTTAATTTTTTTAAATATCACTCTTGTGAAATTTTTGGGTTTTTTTCGTTTTGGCATGCGAAGAACTCCTTAGTGTTGCAAAATAAATCATATTTTCCGGTATTACCAGCATTATTTTGTTTTTATCGAACAATTGCTAAGTAGTTCACTTTACCCCGCTCCGGGGTAAAGTGAACTAGGCAGAGCGGTCGCCAAAGAAAGCTCTTTTGTGAGACAATGGAAAAAGATTTGAAAAATATTTTTGCTGGATAAACTGACCCAAAGACATAATGTCAAAACAACGTTAAAAAGTTTGCCCTCAGCTACAGTCTCTTTAGGATATCCTTGAAAAACCTCCAAAGTAGTTCACTTTACCCCGTCTTACCCTACACCGCCGTCTGAGTGCCCCGGTAAATTCTACCCCGGTAATTTCCTCGGTGAAAACATTTTAGCAAAATAGGTCCCCGGACAAGACGTGAATCTCCCCGGTATAAAATGCCTCACAAGTGAAACCTCAGCTGCAAATTGGAGCGAACCCCGAGGAGAATTTTGAGAAGATATTCCATCGTAGAAACAGTACCCCGCCAATAATTATGCCGTCCCTCGTTGCATAATTGGAACTCCCCGGTGAAAATTTGACCATATATTTCGGTCACTAGGATCCCGGTGAATATCTGACCTTTCACCGGGGCACTCGGACGGGGGTGTTGTAGGGCAACAGCAAGCAAGTAAGTCATCAGTCAGTCAGTCTGCTTGCCTTTGATCACTCCTTGGCAGCCTCGTCAATGTAGTGCACTGAGTGAATTAATCAATCTCAGTAGCGCACTATAGTGAGCTTCCTTACCAAGTGATCACATGAAGTATCACGAAAATTGGCATGCCCCCCTCCCCCGCAGAGCCACTGTACTTGGACACATGTGGCATGGACACTTGCCTTGTTGAGGAAAAACTCGATCTCGATCTGTTGAATTCAAAACAGAAAGACTGATCATACAAACTCACAATGGATTTCTTGTATCCCACTCGATAGTAGGCATTAAGATTGATCTTCCTGGTTTACCAATACCTCTACATTCGACATAAGCTCTGAAGATCGCAATTAAAATTAGCAATAAAATCTTGAAATTGAAAAGTACTTCCGCCATCTCGTATGTGATGCTACGAGCGATTATGGTGAGCTTTTCACGGCCTAACAATCATCGTACTTTCGTGCATCTTTGGTGTCAGCTGCAAATGGAATCTGATGGCATACAAATGTTCGTTTCTTGTTATTATAATCTTGTCACTATTGCAGAAGTTGCTTCTTGTTAATCTAACCTCTAATCATGTGTTTTTTCGCAACAGACGATTTCGCTAAAGATGGCGGCGAGAAACTTTTTAAGATGCACTGCGTTCTTTTATCGAATTCCTATAGGATCGTTAAAAATTCGCAATGTTGCGGTAGAATTACGAATCTCTAACGATTCTACAGGAATTCGATAAAAGAACGCAGCGCATCTTGTTAAAAAGTTCCTCGCCGCCATCTTTAGCGTAATCGCCTATTGCGAAAAAAACTTATGATTAGAGGTTATATTAACAAGAAGCAACTTCTGCGATAATGACAAAATTGTAATAACAAGAAACGAACCTTTGTATGCCATCAGATTCCATTTGCAACTGACACCAAAGATGCACGAAAGTACGATTATTGTTAGGCCGTGAAATATTCACCATAATCGCAGCATCACAATACAAGATGGCGGAAGTACTTTTAAATTTCAAGATTTTATTGCTAGTTTTTAGTGCGATCTTCAAAGCTTATGTCGAATCTAGAGGTATTGGTACACCAGGAAGATCAATCTTAATGCCTACTATCGAATGGGATTCAAGAAATCCATTGTGAGTTTGTGTGATTAAACTTTCTGTTTGAATTCAGCAGTTGTTGCTCTGCTCGACAAGGCAAGGCAAGGAGGAAGACTGCACTTTAGTAGACCAGCTTTATATCATATCGTTTGGGAATGTATTTAACCAAATACCCTTTCAGGGACCGGGGAGGGGAGCTGGGGGGCTAAGCACCCCCAATAGTTTTCAAGAGATAGTTTTTAGCTTTTTAACAAATTATGTTTATATGATCTTTTTCCATTTTAGCTGCTACAACGCGTATGCGGAAGAACCTTATATTTCAATTGCTTGACATCAACAAGACATTGAAATATTTTAATGGGATGATTGTTTTTCTTTTGTAGATTCAATTGCCCGAGTAGAGGCATCAACACGATATATGTCCATATGACCGATTATGTAAATTTTGCATGCCCAGTAGTTGGTAGACACCATGAATGGTACAGTTCTGTAACTATATCATATGAGAAGATGTACGAGAATGGATGGCTCCTTACAGATGAGGCTGCCGCTCTTAAATGCAATGCTTCAGGCAAGGATCGTTTGCAGTCCTTTCCTAGTCATTTTTGTTTATATTCGATATAAGACGTTTACAAAACCAGCTCATATATATGAGTTGCAATATTATGTACAGTGTAGGTGATAATCCATTAAGAACTGGAATTAATCTTGTTGTTTCCATGAATCACATAACTGTAAATGAGATGAGAATAATCCAAATATTGCTATTTTCATTTTTTCTTTCTTTCCTTTATTCCTTTCTTTCCTCTTTCTATTTTCAATCTTTACTTTCTCTTCCAGCTTATCTTTTCCCCATCCTTCATCCTTCCTTGTCTTCTTCTTTTTCTTTCTCTTTCATTTCACCTCTTTCTGTCCACACTCCATCGTTTCCGTCCTTCTATTCCACTTTCTCTCTTTCCTCCATTCTTCCTCCTGCTGACAAACGATGAGCTTCCTGCCATGCTGCTTCGTAGCTTCTCGCACTTTTCCATATCTGTTTTAAGTCTATTTTTATGTTTGATTGAACACCTCAAGGAGGAAATTTGAATTGGAAAAAAAAGAAATTAGATTTTCGACCTTTGGTGATTTTGGATTACTCTTTCGGTTTTATGTACACTGTTATAATAGGTATTGTAATCAGTGTGGTATTCTGTGTTATAATCTGTCATGTTATTCCTTATTTAGCACAAACTGGAAACCCGTTTATCAACTGTAATGATCCAACAAAGAATGTAGGTCCACGCAGTATTCGAATTTCAAAGTATTCCGAAGCTCCAGGAGATCCACAATTTCGTTATGGTACAACATACTACCTGATAGGTAAGCTCGTTTAAAATTGAACACTTTCTCATATAAGATGTCGGATGAAGACACGGGGGGGGGGGGACAAGACAATAGTCTTGGCCAAAATTTGGGCAGGGGTCTGCCGCGAGCATGTTCAAAATGGTGCCGTAGGCTAGACTAATTCTTACGAAAATGGTACCCTTGGCTAGACCAATTTGACCATTGTCTGAACCAATTTTTACGAAACTGGTACCCTTGGCTAGACCATTTTTCACAATTTCCTGCACCAATTTGTCAAATTTGTACCAAATATGATATCATGACCGTTCGCTAGACTAATATTGTCAAAAATGATACCCTTGGCTAGACCGTTGCTAGGCCAAAATTGCAAAAAAGGATACCCTTGGCTAGACTAGAAGTCCGGAAAAGTATACCCTTGCTCGCGACACATCCCCAGGTACCTCTACTATGGAAGAACCCCCCCCCCCCCTCCGCGTGGATGAAGATGTCTCCGAAAAAGCAATCTAAGGAATTTTATGAGTACTTCTGCGATCGGAGGACAAGAAAGACGACAAAAAGAATCATGTTCATGCTCTTAAGATATTTCTGTACCATCGACAAATCCATTAATCAAAAGTTTGTTCAGACAAGTCCATTAGTTACATAATAATAGGACCGTCCAGTTTCGACAATCCAAGCGTGTCTACAATATTAGAACGAACGTTTCGGATCTATTCGAAGATACATCATCAGCATCTAATAGTGGGCGTGTATCGCCACTTCTGCGATATTGCAAATCTTACCTTTTTTATATCTCAGATACCTCATCTCGTCTTGAACCTTTCATAGAAGTTAAAACACTGTAATACTTAAAGTATAGATGCTATTAAAGATGCGCTCTTTGTAATTATCGTAAATTACCCGAAGAAGTTCGCATCGAGCAAATTGATTTGAAAGAATATGACAATAACAGTTTAATTTTAAAGGAGAAGTCCGGGGTTGGTATGATTAATGATAAGATACAAGATAATGCTGCTACGAATGATGTATGATACTTTTTTTCCGCTATTTTTCGCCTTCTCGTTGTGAAATTACGTATAACAATAAGCCATTTGAGCGAAATGACGTCATATCGTGCAAACGAAAACGAGGCTGTGCGATTGTTTTTTCGCATCTTAATCGCTGCTAACCTCTTTATCGTGTACTCATGCATTGAAAATGGCACAAGAACGCGATAAAGAGGCTTGCAATAATAAAGAGGCAAAAAACAATCACACAGCCTCGTTTTCGTTTATGCGATATGACGTCACTTCCCTCAAATTGCTTATTTGAATGCGTAATTTCACAAGGAGAAGGCGAAAAATAGTGGAAAAAATTATCATACATCATTCATAGCAGTATTATCTTGTATTTTATCATCAATAATTCCAACCCCGGACTTGTCCTTTAAAGTTTTGGAAAGATCCGACGCATATGCATTTCTATGCCGGCCGTTCTTAAGCGATGTTGGTTGTAATTACCCATGTAGCACCTTAAAGATGCGCTCTTTGTAATTATCGTAAATTACCCGAAGAAGTTCGCATCGAGCAAATTGATTTGAAAGAATATGACAATAACAGTTTAATTTTAAAGGAGAAGTCCGGGGTTGGTATGATTAATGATAAGATACAAGATAATGCTGCTACGAATGATGTATGATACTTTTTTTCCGCTATTTTTCGCCTTCTCGTTGTGAAATTACGTATAACAATAAGCCATTTGAGCGAAATGACGTCATATCGTGCAAACGAAAACGAGGCTGTGCGATTGTTTTTTCGCATCTTAATCGCTGCTAACCTCTTTATCGTGTACTCATGCATTGAAAATGGCACAAGAACGCGATAAAGAGGCTTGCAATAATAAAGAGGCAAAAAACAATCACACAGCCTCGTTTTCGTTTATGCGATATGACGTCACTTCCCTCAAATTGCTTATTTGAATGCGTAATTTCACAAGGAGAAGGCGAAAAATAGTGGAAAAAATTATCATACATCATTCATAGCAGTATTATCTTGTATTTTATCATCAATAATTCCAACCCCGGACTTGTCCTTTAAAGTTTTGGAAAGATCCGACGCATATGCATTTCTATGCCGGCCGTTCTTAAGCGATGTTGGTTGTTCCGTACATGTCAATAACTTTGAGACTTCTTCTTCCATTTTTCTTTCTTATTCTACTCTTTGTATAGGTACAGGTAATGGAACAAAGAGTGGGCTAGGACTGAAAGTGGGTGGTCGGTGCAGTGGCTACAGTGATGGGACAGAACTTCTGTATAACTTAACATTGAAGATCCATGTTTGCTCACAAGCAGATGAATATACTGATAGATGTCCAAGGTGCTATGACTCAGCATGCTATTCTAAAGGTTTGTTATTATTTGCTTTGATATCACAGCCGAGTTAGAAAAACATGAAGCATTTAACAGGCCATACTTTGATGAAAATATATGCAAATTTCGTTCGTTTGAATTCTGTTTTGCAGAAGAAAGGTTAACTTTGTCAAAGAAATTTAGCTTGTTAAAATCTGTTATTCCTTTCCATATTTATGTGTTCGTTGTGGTATAGCTATTTCGGTGAAAAGTATTGTTTTTTCCCAATTTTTTTTCTTCCTAGTAGTCACAATTGAATCAGTACTTGTGAGATTCAATCGATTTCCTAACCTCTTCGGCCCTGTTCGCACAGTTTGATGCTTGATATTTTTCTAGCAATATTGTTTATGACCTTGATACTTCGTTATAACATCGATTGTGTTTTATTTTTATTCGTCAGCCCAATTGGTCAATGTGGCTCGCTTTGTAAGCCCTATTTGGTTCTAGAGTTGGGAAAAGTATCGTTTCCCAGAAATTTGTTTGTGTGTAAATATTCAAGGAAAATTTTCAAAAAAGTTTTTAGTCAGCCTCTAATGTAGAAAGTCTCTAGGAAATGCGTTTGTGGGTTATTGTTGATTGTAAGCAATTAGTAATGACTTTTGTGACCATCTTCTCAAAACATGGCCACGGGCGTAGTCATTGTATTTTGCTGCCTGTGGTATCGTACCTGTAGTGTAGTGTTGTATTGTAGTATAGTAATTAGAAAGTATAGTAGGTAACATGTAATGTAACATTTTGTGAGAGTATATATATAAAAAAACATTCTTTCTCCGTAAATACTGGTGATGATGAACTGGTTTTTACCTAGTAGTTGTATGTTAGGTTGTCCTTCCTTCACTATAAATGTCAACCCAATTTTGCAGTCAGAAAGGTATTTAGAAACTTATTTACTTTGGGAGTTACTATTTTTGCCAATCCGTTTTATGTGTAAAAGGAAATATTTCGCAATTTTCGCTGAAATTTTCCAACCATAAACCGAGGTTGAGAGAAAGGGAAAAAAATTACACTTTTGTTTGCCCCATTATTTAAAAAGTGTAGTATTAAGTAATCAATAAAACTTGTTTTTAAAAACAGGCTGTGGTATTTATGGTCCATGGCAAGCTCCTGTGTACCTCCCCAGCATAATTAATTCATGGTTGAATGATACTGACAGCATTGTTATACAAAACTCAACGGTGCAAGCAAAGAGTAAATGCTATAGTGTAAGAGAGCGTGTTTGTGATGATGCCAGCAGAGGATGCGCTGGGCCTAGACGAGAAATCAGTGTCGTAGAATGTTCTAAAATTTACGTCAATTCAAAAGGAGGTAAGAGCACACCTCCCCAGTATCGACCCCGCTGAAAAGATGCCCCGCCAAGAAAATGTGTTTCCCCGCTATTTTTGAGTTTAAGAATTTTCCCCTCCCTGTTTCTGTTATTTCCCCGCTGAAATTTTTGTTTCCCCGTCGAAAATTATGCAAATTCCATAGACGATTGCAGAAATCTTTCCTTTCTCCGTCGTGCTAGTTGTAATCCCCGTCGAAAATGTATAATTTCAAAATTTTCCCCGCTGAATTTTTAATGTCTGACGGGGTCGTTACTGGGGGGTGTAAGAGCAATTCTTCATTTTATTTTCAAATTTAACACTATAAATGTTATATTTCCACGCCTAAAAATCTCCTACTCCGAGAGAGGTATATCATTTCATTATTGTTTTTCCTTTTGTCTTTCTCCTTATATGCAACAGTCTGCAACTTGTTGAAGTTTGCATCGCATTAGAATTATGTGGCAGATAGATAACATTCGTTTTGGATATATCAAGATTTGACGTCCCTGAGACCAGTAGAGTGAAGAGACATGGGCAAGGTTGGGATAAGAGCTACGCCCCGAGCAAGCCTATATGCGCTATTTTTGCTTCGCTTTCGTAATAATTTCTACAGCAATACGCTCAGCAAGGGACTTGTGAAACAATACGCAAATAATTCTTTGAAATTGCAACTTATACTGAAGTGATGATATCAACACAACGTTTTCAGCTTAAAGGGGCTGGGTCACGTAAAGTAAACAAACTTCTTTCGAAACGACGATTTTGCAGTTTTTTTGACAGGCCATATCACACAGAAATTTCCACTATTTTGCTCAAAATGAAAGTACTATTTTGAAGATGAACTCTTGAACTTCTTAGAGAAACAAACGAAACAACCATATGTTGTAAGATTGCAAAGATATTGATGGATTTTTAGAAGTAACTTTATTGTGGATTCACCCCATCCACTAAAATCTTTGCAGAACACAATGGGCGCGTGCCGGTGCGTGCGGGCAACAATATAGATAATAAACAAAACAGATTTGTTTACGGTTACGTGACCCAGCCCCTTTAACTCTTCTTCGTCGTTGTGTTGTATCACTATTTCAGTAGAGGAGACTGGGGGTAGTCGTAACTTTTTTCAGAGAAATGAAATTTTCTCCTTATGAGAAAACCACGGACCTGTCTTTATACCCCATGTGTTGTGTTTGACCATTGGTTATTGAACACATGTTGATTCACAAAATGGGGCTTTTGGATTTTCGGTAAATTGCAAATGAAAATCAAGATCGGAGTGTTGCAACTTGCCTCGAGCTTGGGGCAAGTTGTAACAGGTACCGGGGCAAGTGGTAGCAGAAAAAAATAGACAATGATTAATATCTGTCTGCTAGTATAATCCTACTTTTTACATCAATAGCATAGGAATTGGATGTCGGCTAATGGCCGAAACCTCCAAAGCCTCACTTTAACGGACCAATCACAAGACGAATAAGCGAAGATGACAAAAGAAACCTGTGAACATTTTTCTAAATTTTGCTTACCTTTATAAAACGCAACCAGTACAAGAAACTGCTTGAAATTTCCCGAATTTTTTCAATAAATCTGCTATCCAGATGTTTGGGCACAGGGAGCCCCCATAAAAAGTAATAGAAAGCCAACTAATTGCAGCTTTTGCGAGTGAGACACAGCGAAAAGCGGCATCTATGGAGGAGCAACGTGTGCTTTGTTGCTTTGTGGAGGGGAGGGGATGGAGCGGGGGAGAAAAATGGCGGGCTCCTATATTCAATAAAATTTTGCTTCCATCCCCATACATCTCGGTTGAAAAATTTTGGAGCTACGACCTTCAGGAAACAAAATTTGCCTGATGACCGAAACCAGCGGTCGGCCATTTCGACTTACTATTTTGCAGCGATTAATAGCTTCATGGATGAAATGAACAGCAGCTTTCAATGTCATACCTTGTGTGAGAATTCCGATAATCCTCGAAGAGTTCTACTATGTCTGACCTTACAGAAAATATTCCTTTACCTCACATCACTGCAAAATAAAAGACAAAATGGCCGACCGCTGATTTCAGTCATCCGACAAGTTTCGTCTTCTGAAGGTCATAGCTCCATTATTTTTCAACAGATTTTTACGAGGATGGCAGCAAACTTTATTTGAACATCTGAAGAGCAACATCATATGAAAGTTTGGCAAAGATCTTTGGCCGTTTTGTCTCGATCTTTTGGCAAACGGGACACAATTTTTTTAGGAAAGCCTGTATAAAAATTTATTTGCATTCCATTGTTGTTTTAGGTTTTGTTTCTGCTGTAAAGCAAACTGGGAAAGATGGAAAATCATATTTGATATACTTAGTAGCAGTGATTTGTTTTGTCGCTGGTGTTTGTGCTGTTATTGTAGTAATAAAGATACTGCAGAAGTTCAAGACTCTTTCATCACGAGTTAATCAAGGTAGATATTCCTCGCCAAAGGGCCATGATACTGGTATGAACATTTCACAATTATTTGTTCTTTTTTGTCAATAAACGATGCAACGATAATAAAACTGAAGAGAGTTAATTACTTCATAATTTTGCACATTTCATATCGAAGTTCAAATATTCAGCTTAATCTCCACATAAGAAGGAATTTCTACTTTTTCAAACGGGAATATCTTCCCTGGGAAGATTAATATCCACCCATGCTTCCTACCTTCCAAGAAACTACTGTACTGCGTAATTGTTCGAATAGGAGAGTTCGATGTGAAGTAGGTAATGCAGTTCTATTTGTTCTATATACTAGTACTGTATGTAGAAGGACTGAAACTCTTCTTCAAGCCAAATGTAATAAACTGCTTTGTCTTCGCTCGCACTCCGCCATCCAAAGACAAAATTTGTAAGGTTCAAAATGTTCCTCAATCATCGAACTATACTTTCCAATACTTTGTTTCTTCGTCTGCAATGTTTGAAATGCGAACATCTGGCATTTCTTCGATGCACGTCTCGTCCAATTTACTTTTTCCTTTTGCTTGCACCATCGAACTGTAACAGAGCGATCGAATTTCGAATGTTTAAAAAATTAACCTAAAATTTGCCGTCAGTATTGCTTGCGTCAGCATTTTTCTGCTGTGTGGCAAAAGTGGCAAAATTGGTCAAAATCTGGAAAAATGCGATAAAATTTGATTCAGAACACAGTTTCCATTCAAACATGAACATTGTCTTATGGTATATTACATCAAATGGCACTACCCTGCAATATTATCTTTGCAAAATATTGCAATTTCGCTACTTTTTTCGCGAAAATTGATATTTGAGAATTGGCGATTTTGACGGAGTCAGTCCCTGAAAATTGTCTCTTTCCCCCTCATTTGTCAAAATATTTCTATAAAACTTCTTGAGTCGTTGCATGAACCTCATGAGCCCGGACAAGCTGGGTGGGTGTTGTAAATAGTCAGCCCGGGGTAGCCTGCGTGCAGAAATCTACAAAAGGAAAAATTATAACTGGGTTACTTAAAACTCGATAAGATTGATTGAAATTGAAATTGGTTGCTTTTTTCCGAAACACCCTGTATACCAGGTTAGAAATATTGATTATTATTTCATTTCATCGTAGATTCAGCCAAATGATTCAAGCATTAATTTGATGCAACCAATCTTCCTGCCAAATGTGTATATGTATTCACTGATGTAGAAATTGGAACCTCTATCGTATATACTGTAGATCCAGGCAAGGGTGGATCATTCTCAACGCAAATATATAGTCGATAAAGACTGTATTCTTTCCTACAGTGTTATTCACTCTGTAGATGCAAATGGGTTCGAAAGTTTTGAAAATGCTGTCACCACAGATGGGTCATTTTGTCGAAGTCCAGATGCAGTTCTAACCATGGTGACATTGATGTACCCCCTCCCCCTCCCCCCTCCCCTCTTGAAGCTAGATCCACACTTTTTACCGCGACGACACTTTACTGTATCATTTGTAATTCGAAAATTCTTGTTTTCAGTAAGGCGTGCAACACTTTTGGAGCATTTGCTGGGGGATCAGATTCTTGTGTAAAATTTTATGAATGTATATTGAAAAATGAAGCTTCTCGTTGTTCTCTAACTTTACGCCAATTGCAACAGTCCACATTCCATAGTCCGTTTGAGTTACTGGTCCATCCTTGCTTGCTTCTTCTTCAATGCTGATGAATTATTCAGCTAGCTTGATTTTTGTGATTTTAGTATTTGATGTGAATAATAGAGATCCTACCATAGCCATTGTATATCTTTCAATATACTGTAGAAAGTTGTATACACTCTTGTTTGGGCGTCCGACAGTCACTGTATGTTGGTGAATTGTACTGCGGTGTGGTGAGTAAAATCCAAATATCCCTTGCAATGACTGGGGAATGACTACTGTTTATTAGCCTCACTCCACAAAACCCTTAACGTGTACGCCCATCCTGTCTCATTGAATTGAAGTTGTTGTTGTCAATTCAGTAGGGACCTCGTTTCCCCAGAGCTTAACTTTACTTCATGCGAAATAAAAAGACCGAGAAAAAATAGATTTTGAGAATTGACATGCAAATCTCAGACAATTTGAGAATTTGACAGTTTTTTGCTGGAATGCCCCTGAGAGTGGACAATGGTCCGACGGTCTACTGTAAATCAACATATTGTTAATATATTCTCTTGTTTTGTTTTAATATGGGATACTTCAAGACCACATTCTTCACTTTTTCACTCAGCAAAACCTTTTTGGCAGGTTAGCCGATGCTGACTTCGACGTAAAAGAGTGGGAAAAGAGTGGGATTTTTTTACCTGGCTGGTAATTTGGCAAGGAATTGTAGTATCAACCCTGGATCCTCTTGTCCATTCCCTTGATATCTCTAAATTAATTGGTTTTATGGCCTAAGCTAAGATTTGCTGCTTGCCGTCAGATTCACTCTCAGCATAGAAGATTCAAGGACTGCTAACGCACAACGCAACTTAAGTTTCCTTAGAGCGGTAAAATTGAACAAGCTCTTTTAAGCCTCCTCTCTATCAAGTCCCCCTCTCTAATAAGCCCATCCCTTCTTAGCCAATATGCTTTAAATAAGCCCCCACTCTTAATTAAGCCCCCCCCCCCACTTGTATCAAATTTCATAGCTTACGAAAAATTTTCCATTTATTAACGTAATAGTAGTAATAAGGTAGCATGTTAATTTTGATATGGCTTTGGATAAAACTGTGTCGATTAACAAGGACAGATTTGGTAAGACAATAGCACGAGCTGGTTTTGATTGACACCTCAATTCAAAGCAATTATCGATCGCAGACAAAGGAAATTCTCTCAACCAGATAATCATAACAAGCAAAGCCGCAAAAGATTCTCTGAAACCCTGGTAGCTAGCTCGCTTGTTGTGCATTCCAGAAGTTGTTTCTAAGAGCAAACATGAGTATAGATCGAAAGAAGAAGGATATATCTACACATCTGCCACGGGCATTTAATTTATTTGGTTCAAAAGCCGATTGGGAAGCGACTCAATTCTCTCATTTGTTTGGGTGTGAGTAAAGTACTAACTGCTCAGCTTCTGAGCCAAACAAATAAAATGCCCGAGGTAGATGCTTAGATACATTCTTCTTCTTTCGATATATGCTCATTTTTTCTCTTAAAACCACTTTCTGGAATGCACAACGAGCGCGCTAGCTACGTTGGTTTCAGAGAGACTTTTGCGGCTTTGTTTGTTTTTAATTTATGGTTGGGAGAACTTCCTTTGTCTGCAGTCGCTAATCGCGTTGAATTCAGGTATCGACAAATCATCTCATGCTATTGTGTTACAAAATCTGTCATTGTTGTGTCGATTTTCAACCTCGTCCCCAGGGCCTTTTGTAATATTGGGACGGAGACGAAAAGTAAAATTACATGTTTCGTTTCCGTTCAAACATGACAAAAGGCCCTGGGGACGAGGTTGGAACAAACTTAATTGTTTCCTGATTAATCTCAGTTATTCTCACTCTTACATTTGCACCACCCTCTTTTACTCCCGAAACCATGTTGGTTGGCATCGTGAAGCTGAAAACATCCAAGCAACATTGTATCGGAGGTAAAAGGGTTGTTGTTCATTCGAAATTGTAGAATCTTACGTTGTTCCAATATATTTTGTCCAGGATTGTCTGATTGAAGAAACTTGCAACGTTGGTTAAAGAAAGGGGGAAATGCGAAAAATAATTGAAATCTTTGTAATTAAGATGACATCATTGAAAAAGTGTAAAGAAAGAATATCAGACTAAAAGAATTACGAAAAATTATTAGACTCTTTATCGAACTCTATAAAAAACGCCTTGTTCTCAATATCATTGCTTTTCGGAGCTCTTTCGTCACATATGGTGTGTTGTTACCTCTGATTCGGACAGTTTTATGTCGGGCATGTTTATGTGGGCCCACTATAGAGGCTACGAATCACGAATTCACGGTACCCTACCGGACAGGAACAAGTGTCACGAGGAGAAATGGATTTGCTCCAAGTCTAGTCCTCTGGTTCATTCCGGAGAGAAAGAAAGAGAATTTTTTGGAGGTTGAATTTTCAACGACGCTACAGCTAGGCTGACTCGTTGACTCGGCGATTGACTGTGCTTTTTATCTGAGCTCGTATCTTGAATATCTTGAATATTGTGCTGGTGTGAATTACTGAAATCTTTCTCCGGTGGAGAAAAGCGACGGTGAGCTGACGGAGCTAATCGATTCAGACCTCGTAGCGAACTGATCGTTGCTTAATTAAAGAAGAGTGAACGAGAGAAAAGTGTGTTTTGGCCTCTGGCGACCAAATCTTGCACTTGGGAATTTTCCCGCTTGCAAATTCCTGTCTCTATTGAAAGTCGGTGCCGAAAATCCGATGAGAATATTAAGAATATTGCAAATAAGAGCGGAAGCGAATATGATAAAAAATGGCTACACAGCGAAATCTTGTTGTCAAAATGAACTAGGATGCCAAAAGAGCGTATTACAGTAAAGTAACCCCACAGAAGCATGTAAAGAAAACATTTTTTTGGAAAAATATATTTAAGCCATCGTTCTCATCTACATGCACGGCTACTGATAAGATAGTTCTGGTCGAAACCGAGGCTATACTTACTGATGATAAGTAGGTCGCCAAGTGCTTTAATTCCATATAAATATATTTCTATGTTGAATTCCTACTTTGCAAATATGCCGAGTGCTTTAATTCCTACGTGTCGTACTTTCGCTTTTTGACTGAACTAATAATTTCGCAAAAGTAACACTGGCCAAAAATGCCTGTCCCACTTGGGGCTAAAAATATGGAATAGCCTTTCTTCTGATTTAAAAACTACAAACAATATAAACTCGTTCAAACACAAGAAAAAGGAAAATTTTTTCCAAAATATACAGAGAGAAGAAACGTGTATGTGTTCTATTGAAACACGCCTCCTCTCCCATATATATGAATCGGCCCTACTAAATTATGCTCCATCCAAAATCACTTTAACATCTGTTATTTACGATGAAATTAGATGTAGAAAACAATGCTATACTTACCACACTGCGTGAAAATCTCCGTCTTCTTCTCGCAATGAACGTTAGCTTTGAGCTTCTCGCCCAAAATCCAAGTCGTGGACGCTCAGTACAGACTCCAATGCCAATTTCCGCTTCGATCAGCCTGAGTCAGCATGAAACTCCACTACCCGGAGAATCCTTATCAATCCCATCTATAATGGCTGCTACGCATGCGCTTCGCAGCAATTATTTTTCTTTTGCAACCACCTCTAAGGGGACCATTATGGAAATAAGGTCAATTATGACCTTATTTAATGAACATTGTCATCGTATTTTATCTATTCGTTAGCTTTTTAAAACTTGTAAATTCTATTTATTTTCTATTTCATTGCATTCAACCGAAAATAACTTTATTTATTAACTAAACTACAATACACATACCGGGTGACCCAGAAAAAAGTGACCCAACGCAATCTGTTACAGAAAAAAAATTAAGTGGCCGATTGAAATGCTTCAAACTTTGTTTTGTAGCGCAAAGACCAGCCTATATCATAAGAATTTTTTAAATTTTTTTGGGCACGGTAAATTTCCTGAATTAAAGATTTCAAGGAAAAGAGCATGCTGAAAATTCTCAAAAAGTCATCAAAAACAGGGGATCGATTTAAAGCCATTTCAGATCTTCAAAACAATGAGGAGCATGTTTCATTTCAGCCTGAGAATATCTTTAGGTACCTAGAGATTATAAAACTTGCTCTGCAAACCTCCGAATGAGTTGCCTGTTCCCAGGCTGAAATGAAACACGTTCGTCATCGTTTGAAGATACGAAATGGCTGTAAATCGATCCCCTGTTTTTGACGACTTTTTGAGGGCTTCAGGCATGTCCTTTTCCTCGAGATCCTTAATTCGGGAGATTTACGGGACTGAAAAAAATTGCGAAAAATACTCATGACGTATTCTAGTCTTTTAGCGACAGAGCAACATTGGAAACATTTCAATCGGCCAATTACTTAATTTTCTGTAACAGATTGCGTTCGGTCACTTTTTTCTGGGTCACCCGGTATAGTAGTGAGGTCAGTCTAGCAAGATTGTGTATAGGTGTGCCAAATAGAGCTAACACGGAAAGCACATTATTCCTATCGCTCGTACGTTCATTTGATACATGTAACCTGAATCTATGAAAACAGGGGGAGGATGGGCGGGAGGGATCCTATCTTTCATAAAAGTACTTGCTATCGACCTGTGATTCTCCACGCCACGCCTTGAAGAGCTTTTTATATTTGCCTACTAAGCACGCCTCCACGGAGATCGTTCAACAATGCTACTACAAAATAGTTTCCTATTGTACTGTTAATAAATTCATTTATTTCTTGTATATTGTTTTATTTTACGTGGCAAATTTTAACATACAAACATACATACATAATGCTACAACCTCACTGGAGTGACAACAATATTAGTTAAATAAGATGAGCGGAAAAATTGAGCGTCCTTATGGCATGAGGCTGATCGTAGATCATGAAGACTAAATGAAGGTTGAATCATAGTAAAAACAGGCTGTAATTCACAAGTCAAAGAATCAAATTTACACGCAAAATTATTCCCCAATGTCTACTGTTTTCTTGTCACAATACGTGCAATGTAAAACTACAACGTCACTCTGACCTGGGAGTGACGACTCTAGGATGTCGGAATAATTCCATTGCATCTGATAAAAATACACTCTAATACACTTACACTACAGTATATTGAAAGATATACAGTGGCTATCGTAGGTTCTCTGATTATTCACATCAAATACTAAAATCACAAAAATCAAGCTAGCTGAATGATTCAGCATTTAAGAAGAAGCAAGGATGGACCAGTAACTCAAACAGAATATAGAATGTGAACTGTTGCAATTAGCGTAGAGTTAAAGAACAACGAGAAGGTCCATTTTTCATGTCACCATATCAATGTCACCATGGTTAGACTTGCATCTGGACTTTGACAAATGACTCATCTGTGTGACGGCATTTTCCAAACTTTGGAGCCCATTTGCATCCACAGAGTGAATAGCACTGTGGCAAAGAATACAAGTTTTTATCGAATATAAAATTGTGTTGAGAATGATCCACCCTTGCCTGGATCTACAGTATATACGAGAGATACAAATTTTTACATCAATGACTACGTATACACCTTTGGCAGGAGGATTGGCTGCACCAAATTAGTTCTTGGATCATTCGGCTGAATCTACGAAGAAATGAAATAATGATCAGTATTTCTAACCTGTTATACATGGTCTTTTAGAAAAAAAAACCCAGCTATACTTTTTCCTTTTTATAGATTTCTGCGCGCAGGCTACCCCGGGCTGACAATTTACAACACCCACCCAGCTGGTTGGGGCTCATTGGGTTCATGTAAACGGGGCCTGAAGGGGTAATTAATTTGCGGAGTACTCGATTTGAAATTATGTGTTGCTCCCCTTGAACCAATGTTAAAATTTTTGAAATTGACATGAATGGATCTCTCTTGAGTAGACCTAGATTTATGCCGATGGGTCTCTTGTATCCCTGTGATTTTTTACTTCAAGATGGCCCTTCGATCAACAGAGACTAATATTATTACTCTGAAATAATTCTTCAAAATCTCAATTATGACGTCATTGAATTAAGGACGTCACGAAACGATTTCCAAATTTCGTCAAAAACAAAACATTTATATACCAATCGAAAGGTCTCGTCAAATGCTGCCTAACTACGGTATTTTCGAACGCATTTGACTTACACGTAAAGAGCTATGGCGACATTAGTTCTAGAAATTTAAGCACAGAGACCTCAAGACACAAAGATCTCAAATTTTCACAGAAGTGGTTTTACCTTTGTCCGCCAAATCTACAGAAATAAAACCAGAAATTCTAACTTTTCACCAAGCGGTTCTACTTTTGTCCGTTGAATTTCCGAAAAAGAGACTAGGATTTCGAATTTTTCCCCAAAACACTTCTACCTTTGTCTGGCAATTGGTTTTGGGACACCGGTGCTTTCATAGCTACAATTACTGCGTACTTCCCAAGACAGTATTTGGTAGAAACTACCGGTTTTTGGGACAAACCTCGTCAGTGACACATTATGCTAAAATTGTCCGCCAAATTGAAGGAAAATAAATGCGAAAATGTGTCATCAAAAACGACCAGTTTTTGGGACAAGGTGGTGCAAAATTTTTTCGCGGACTACCAGTTTTTGGATGAAAGTGGGGCCATCGTTCCTAGTGTGACATGCCTGCCCTTTGAATATCTCTCTTGATTAACTCGTGATGAATGATCATTGCATCTCTTACATTAGCCTCACTACATAAGGACCCTCTAGTTACGCTCATCTAATTGAGTTGAATTGTTGTTGTTGTTGTTGTCGCTCCACTGAGGGCCTTATAACCATAGAGCTGTAAAACCGGACAAAAATATCAATCTGCGACAAGCTTTTGTCGCAAACTCATGTGCTGATTAGAGTATGGCTTAGAGGAAGGCGCTTTTTGCATTGATAGCTAGAATGAACATTTATCGAAGTTCTGATAGCAAATTCTCTGGTACAGGAGTCTTGGAAAACCGTTTTTGTGGCGTTTTAAGATCAGTGGTTTTGAGAAAAAAGTAGCAGATTGATATAGGCCCAATAGATCTTTTAGCTAAGATTCGAAAAAAGAATTCGAATCGAACGATAGCTTGATACATTTGTAGAATGTTCGAATGTATACAATAGTGATAGAAGCTCCAACGCCACATAATCGACTCTTGTGTAGAATAGCGAAAAGGTCTATTAGTAGAATCAGCAATAGTCCGGCGGATACGCTGAGGAAATGTGCACTTCGTAGTAGAATTATGAAATTTGGCATACTTGATCATCTTGAGATGCTGAAAATTTCTGGATATAGTGCCAAGCGAAATTTCATGTTTGGGCTATCTTACGGACTGGAATGTGATTAAAGTACGGACCAGTATCTTTGTTGATAAAAATTGCCTATCAAGTAAGAGTATAGTTCTGAAATGTATCCATATGCATTGTCAATCCGATATCTTTCTTGTCTCAATTCAATTTTCCGGTTGGGGCTATTTAATGGACTGGAAAGTGATTAAATTGCGGACCAGTTTCTTTGCTAATATAAATTACTTTTTAAGTAAGACAACTATTTTGAAATGCACTGATATGCATTTGAAGTTATCGATAAACCCAAAGTTTTATTGCAGCAAGTAAAATTTCCAGTTTAGGCTACTTCATGGACTGGAATGTGATTAATGTGCATACCAAAATCAAGGTTAACAAATGAGAGTTTATTATTTAGATGTAGCGTCCTAGAATATTTCCATCGAGTTACACACAGAATCTATACCTGCTGCAATCATCAGTGCTGCAAAACCATCTATTATAAACGAGAATATTGTAACATAATTTTATTAGAATAAAAGGTTAGAACATAGCACAATAAGTTCTATCAACACAGCATTGTCATAATCCATCTTACGTATTGCATTGACCTTTGCATGTGCACAAAGCAGTCCATTGCAATTTTCAATATAGATTTTCCAATCAATATTTCTATAAACCCCCATTTGTCACTTGTTCCGTCGCAGAGAAAGACAACAAATCTTTCCAACAGGGCAAAGCATTCGTCAGTGAGCTTTGATGGAACGTCGAGAAGTGCTAGAAACCCGGGGGGGGGGGGTATTTGACTTAAATTTGTACGGGGGTGTGCCCACGAAAAATTTTTTTTTTACCCTGCTCCAGAATTTTTCGCTCAAAATGATAACCTGTTCTAGAAAAAATTGATGAAAAGTATACTCAAAAAATGAAATTTGACCGAAAAACGACCCAATCTAGCAGAATATTCCCCTCTGACTTGTTTTGACAACCTGCTCTAGAAAAAATTGCCTCATTTTGATACCCTGTGCTAGAAAAAATTGGTGAAAACGATACCCTTAAAAACGGCACATCCCCGTCGGACAAATATACTAAGTACCCCCCCCCCCCCCCCCGGGGCTAGAAAGGCTGACTTGCTCTCTCCAAACGACATTCAGACATCCCACACTGTCTTTTCTTCACATTCAGAGAAGAATGATACGGTGTCAAATTCCAAAAATGCATGCAAAAACAGCACAAATCTAGCCCTTTCCTCTCCAAGAGCTATCGCATATTTGTGTGCTGACAAAGAATGAAATTTGGTGCTGAAAACCAAATACTAACCATAATTCATATACAATTGAGCAGATGATAGTAGGATACGGCAATGATTACAACATCAGTGTCAACAGTTCGAATCATGAGTTTCTGGTGACCTTTTCTTGCCGCATCAAAGCAGTGCATGATTATTCGGGTATACGCTTCTTGGTGGGTGCGTGGTGATATCTGATCCACATTTTGGCTGTTGGACGAACACAAAACCATTGACATCAATCTCTACAACAACGTTAGCTAACATGCTAAAAAGCTCCAATTTGTTTTTTCAACACGTAGAAATTCGTTCTTTTTTCTTGGTATCTGCACAAAGAGTAAAATTCGATTTCTTGTACCAGAGCCACGTTTTTCTCACGTAAAAGATTTCGAGCTCTTCTCGATATAGCTATCCCACACTAAATCTACTCTTGCATTGAAACTTTGATTAGCCATCTCTTGGTGTGTTTTGCAATTGCATCCTCGTCATAATAGTCTCAAAACTTGTTTGATGTTCCCAGTGGATTGAAGTTAACAACAGCTGCACCATCAAGAACTACAGCTGTAACTTCGGGCATATTTGGGGTAGTTTTGCAAAGATTTTCCAAGGGAGACACAACGGCTGCCTTCACCACTTCGGCATAGTTTGCCGCAATCTGAAATTGAAGGAAGACAGGCTTGATTGGCCTTGATTCTCATGAGCAAAAATTCAGATAGGCAGGGATCATCAATGGCGACGCTATGATTAATGAAACGTTCCTGCACAAATTCGTGATACTTCTCCCGACCTAGATCTTCAATTCCATAGCTACTGTTTACTACAGACTCGTCTGCAATCGATTTGCTTACCATGGAGACAAGCTCGGTGCTATCATCCATGAACGGACTTCCCATTGCAGCAAACTTCTCCTCGACTTGTTTAACATGCTTTTGAAACCGGTTTTGTTTTCCAGTGACTTGTTCGTGATGGCTATACTGGGCACCTGAATCTTTAGATACAGGATCCTCAAATTTCAAAACCAAGTTTGCAATTTCCCGACCTCCAATCATCCACCTGAGCTTCTGATTTTCTGCTAGACCAATTGCTCCTCCGTCTCCTTTAATTGCCTTGTTGTTCTGATTGTGCGTTTGAACGAGGGGCAGTGCGGAGAACGAGTGGTACAATTTTCTGAAGGTAAATTTTCCTGCTTTTGATTGTTCCACAACTGTGGGATGAGTGATTGCATATCTCTTATGTGCACCGAGAGCCATCGCGCATAGTTTGGTCAACCAAGAGCAAAGAACCAAGGAATATGACGAATGAGAGCATCAACATACATGGTGAAATCAGAAGACCTTATTGATTGAATAAAAACAAAAAACAAGGACAGTCAACTCTTGCTTCATCATCATTTGCCAATCTGAGTTGTTGCGTAACATAATACATTTCTATTGTTCTTAACTTGTTTATTCCAAAAGAAACCCAGTTTCATATTTATTACCTGGCTTGAGGTCTGGGCCATGGTGTAGTGAACATTTGTAACTGACATGCGCATAGGTGCAGTTCAGAATGCTACGGTTTAACCTCATTATTCATGTTCATTGATAAGGATACTGGTCCAAATTTTAATCACATTCCAGTCCGTAAAATAGCCCAAATCGGAAAAAATTCACTTAGGACAATATACATATCGGATTGGCAATGCATATGGGTACATTTCAGAATGCTACTCTTACTTGATAAACAATTTCTCTCAAAAAAGATCCTGGTCCGTACTTTAATCATATTCCAGTCCATAAAATAGTCCAAATCGGAAAATTCACTTGGGACAATAAAGATTTCGGATTAGCAATGAATATGGGTACATTTCAGATTGCTTCTCTTACTTGAGAAGCAATTTCCAGTCCGTAAAATAGCCCAAACATGAAATTTCGCTTGGCACTATATCCAGAAATTTTCAGTATCTCAAGATGATCAAGCATGCCAAATTTCATAATTCTACTACGAAGTGCACAATCTTACCCTCTTTTCGAGCTAATCCGCCGGACTACAAGGAGATATTCCGTTTCTTCAAGCGTTGGGAAATGAGTCTCTCTGTTTAGCGAAGCGTCATCATCAAATCAAAGAGCACAGGGAAACGAGAGACTCATCGTCATAAGTCTACTCTTACATGGTATCCTTACTACAATGACAATGTTTCAAAGGCCTCATAAGAGCTTGCGGGAAATGACAGGATATTTCTTGGGGGTGGAGCACGGGGGGGGGGGCGTTTGGCCAAATTTTTGGTAGGGGTCTGCCGCGAGCATCTTCAAATTTTTACGAAACTAATTTTTACGAAAATGGTACCCTTGGCTAGACCAATTTGACCATTGTTTCAACCAATATTGTCAAATTTGTGCCAAATATGATGTCATGACCGTTCGCTAGACCAATATCGTCAAAAATGATACCCTTGGCTAGAGCGTTGTTGGCCAAAATTGCAAAAAAGGATACCCTTGGCTGGACTAGAAGTCCGAAAAAGTATACCCTTGCTCGCGGCACATCCCCAGGTACCTTTACTATGGAAGAACCGGTGGCGGAGCCACGGGGGGGGAATGGGGGGGACAAGTCCCCCCCACTTTTCTCTGAGGTCACTCTTCCAATTCGTCTAAATCCGTTGAGAAAATGTCTTAGGAGGGGTTAGGTAGGTATCTTTAGAGCTTGATAAACAAAGAAGGGTGTTTCCTTAGGGTAAAAAAGGGCGTTTCCTGAGCATAAAAAGGGTGTGGTTCTGAAAATTTTCCTGGGGGCTACGCCCCCAGGAACCCCCGTCTTGCTTCTTCCCCTCCACTTTTTTTTGGCTGGCGCCGCCACTGGGAAGAATCCCCCCCGTGGGGTGGAGAAATATAGATGGATATTCATCCTCCCAGGAAGATACTACACGTATTTTTTTATAAAAACTGCCCATAAGTAACTCAACCCTCATATCCCCAAAAAATCAAGAGACTCCAGTATTGCTCGTAAGGTACTTGAGTAATGTCTAAACATTGGAAATGCTTAAAAAGCCTTGTTTTGAAGAATTCACGAGGGCACAGGTAGTGAACATGAAGGTTGTTATGGAACCTCTAAGAAACTCGTAAGAAACTCTTAGTAATCAAAATCTGATAATTTTAAGAAACTCTCAGTACCTGTTTGAAAAAGTATAATTTCCTTCGTTGGTAGGGATAAAGCCGAATATTTTCACTTCGATATGAACTGACCAAATTATGAAATATTTAACTTTCTTCATTTTTATTGTTGTGGTATTATTCATTGACAAAAATAGCAAATAATAATGAAATGTTCATACCAGTATCATGACCCTCTTTTGAGGAATTTATCTTTCGATGATTTTGTGGTGAATGGAAGAATTTCTCTAATAATTTCATAAGTACGCAACCAGCACCGACTCCGACGAAAAAGGTGATCACTGATACTACGTATATCAAATATGATTTTCCATCTTTCCCAGTCTGCTTCGAAGAGATAACAAAACCTAAAACAACAAGTGGAATGCAAATTAAGTTTTATACATCGGGTGAGTCACAACACTGTTTGAAGAGAATCAACGGATATAAAAGCCCCGCGCGGATGAGGTCTGGGTAGTCTATAAATAGATAGCCAATCAGATAGCGCGTAGGTAGACTGACACTACGTCAGTCACAAAATCATGTGATCACTTCATGTGACCAGTTTCTATTGGTATCATTACTGTTGATCTTTTGCTGCTGAAGAAAACAAAATGGAGGACAGAGAAGGCGTGCCTTCTCCACCACCAAAAAAATGTTCTGCAACAGAAAGGAAGCACGTTACGGAGAGATTCAGTATTCATTTAGGTTACGGTGAAGCTGCTAGGAAACTCTGGAATGAATGTGTCGAAATAAAAGATCGAATGGGATTCGACACACAGGCAGAAACGATCGAGTAGATTTTAGAGAAGGCAAGACCTTACCTAGAAGAAGAGAAAGAATGTATCTTGTATCCGTTGATTCTCTTTAAACGCTTGAAAGCCTGTTGCTCGCAAACTATTCATCGATTCCTTGCTTCTATATTTCTACATAGCATCCGAAGGTAGTTTCAGGACGCTGAGAAGCTAAGCTTATCGAAGCAGCGTTCTGGTCTTTCGTCTCTATGTGGCCACGTCTCATGATTCCTTCAACCTGGACTTACAGAGAGTTGGCGACTCTTCACACACTTTGTTGCATCAGGGCGCGGACGGACTCGAACAACCTTGATTCCTCTACAGTGATATATCTGTGTAGCTTGCATATTAACGTATATAAGAAAAATTCGTGTGTCAAAATCGGTCCTATTGTTCTCATAATATGAGTGAATTTATCAAAACTATCACAAGTCTCGATTACTGGAAAATCTAACGTTTTTAGGACACATTTTCAATGGCCCATAAAAATGGCAACAACAAAGGCCAACCAAGAGACGGCACGTGAAAGGCATGCTGGATGAAACAGACCCTTTAAATTTTAAACTTTTGACTGCAAAAATTTTAATTTGTAATTTAAAATTTGTAAAACTTTTTGCCTTAAGTAAATGGCTTATTCGTGGTGACAATGTCAATGCAAAATGCAAGCCCTTTGTCGACAAGAAGGCTTGACTGAACTGAACTGAACTGAACTGAACTGAACTGAACTGAACTGAACTGAACTGAACTGAACTGAACTGAACTGAACTTGTCTTTGAATAATAACGCAATTTTAGGCCCCAAAAAATAAGAAACTAATTACGAAACTTTTACTAAATCGAAATTTTCATGCGAAATTAAGAAACTTTCAGTACTAAGTGCTAATCCAAGTTTGTTATAAAAAAGTGTTTTGGTTTAGAATTTACGTTGATTTAGTTCTTTTCAAACATAATTAAATTGCCGCCATTTTGAATAGGATCAAGATATCAAAAATGTCCATTGCAGCTTTACAGCAAAGTATAGTAAATTGAAATTTTCATGCGAAATTAAGAAACTTTCAGTACTAAGTGCTAATCCAAGTTTCTTATAAAAAAAGTGTTTTGGCTTAGAATTTACATTGATTTAGTTCTTTTCAAACATAATTAAATTGCCGCCATTTTGAATAGGATCAAGATATCAAAAATGTCCATTGCAGCTTTACAGCCAAGTATAATAAATCGAAATTTTCATGCAAAATTAAGAAACTTTCAGTACTAAGTGCTAATCCAAGTTTCTTATAAAAAAAGTGTTTTGGCTTAGAATTTACATTGATTTAGTTCTTTTCAAACATAATTAAATTGCCGCGATTTTGAATAGGATCAAGATATCAAAAATGTCCATTGCAGCTTTACAGCAAAGTTTCTTTCGAGCTATTCATTCAAAGGAGAAATGTCCTCGAGTTTTACACCTACTTTTTCAAAGATTTGAAAGATTTGAGCCCTGTGCTGATCGCTTTGAGTTAATTTTCATGACCATTGAGATAACTGAAGCTTGCATAATTATCTTGGATTACTCCAAAATTCATGCATTAACAATGCCATATAAAAAAAGAGATGATTCATTGGCAGATACTAAAAGAGTTCAATAATGTTGAAATCCACAGGTTATTTTCATTACCGAGAAAATGTCTTTGTTTAAATGAAGCGAGTTAAAAGAATGGCCAACTTACCCGTTTTTATAGAATTCGGTGTAGTAGGAGGAGATGGTGTAGTAGGAGGAGGTGCCGTAGCAGGGCAAATTGTGTTCACCATTCTCCATTCAGTTTTATTGTATCTTTCCAATAAGCCAAAGACGCATTCACGGTAATTTATCTGGTAGCAACCATTCGTTTCATTTCGGTAGATCTCTGGCTTTATTTTCCATTCACTGCAACCTAAAAAAAGAGACATTCCGCACTAAAATTCATGCATTACTAATGCCATTAAAAAAGTGAAATAAGTCATTAGCAGACACTAAAAACAGTTCAATAACGTTGAAATCCACAGGGTACTTTCATTACCGAGAAAGTCACTTTGTTTAAATGAAGCGAGTTAAAAGATAGTACCACTTACCCTTTTTAAAAATCGATGTAGTAGGGCAAACTGCGTTCACCATTCTCCATTCCGTTTTATTATATCTCTCCAATGAGCCAACGAGGCATTCACGGTAATTTATCTGGTAGCAACCATTTGTTTCATTTCGGTAGATTTCTGGTTTCATTTTCCATTCGCTGCAACCTAAATGCAAAGGAATATGCCGAATGAATGAGGAAAAAGCTTTCGTAATTCCACTTTTTAAAAACGAAGCAAATAGCATGTTTGAAAATAATGCAACAAGCAACAAAACACTATTAAATCACCAAAATATACTAGTTGTCCAAAAAAAGTATACAGATTTGCTTGACTCCGCAGTTATGTGAATTTAGATTTAATCAATGGAAAATCACTCTCAAAATTTTCCCCGATATTTAACTGGCACATAGATACCTCATTTGCTAGATCGCTAGATCGCAGAAAACTGTATCAGTCAAGGTATCTTCCCTGAAATATAGAAAAATGCTTATGTTGTTCCAGTCCACAAAAAGAATAACAAGAATTTGAAACAAAATTATCGTCTGATCTCCCTCCTTCCAATATCTGGTAAAATTTTAGGAAAGCTAATATTTGATACCCCTTATCTACATTTTGACGCCAGTAGTTGACTAAACCTGAACCAGTCAGGTTTTCATCCAGGTGATTCAACGGTTAACCAGCCCCGGTCCATTGTCACCTCTATATTTCAAGCCTTTGACTGCAACTCCACTCTTTTATGTTCGCTCTGCCTACCCTGATATATTAATGATGATATTTTGCTCTTCATGGTATTGTCCTTGCAGTATGGTATAGTAGTTCGTAGTGTCTTAGGCCCGGGGGGGGCACTCCCATACTTGACCTGACGGGATGTGCCGCTCAACAGGGTGTCCTTTTGCGGTAAAAATTAAGCGACAGGGTGTCATTTTCTAGCAAAAATTATGCGACAGGGTATTATAATAGGTAAAAAAGTTATGCGACAGGGTATCACAAGCAAAAATTGTGTTCTACACTGTATTTGAGACGCAAAAATTTTTATGCGACAGGGTATCACAAGCAAAAATTGTGTTCTACACTGTATTTGAGAGGTAAAATTTTTATGCGACAGGGTATCACAAGCAAAAATTGCGTTCTACACTGTATTTGAGAGGCAAAATATTTATGCGACAGGGTATACTTTTGGCCTATTTTTTATGCGACAGGGTGCAGGGTGTGGAGAGGTTTTCCGCACACCCCCGTCACTTCCCTAGTCAAGTACCCCCCCCCCGGGGTCTTAGGTAAGGCTGCGAGCTAGCCGTTAGTGACGGGGCCCCCAGAAGATTTCTTGGGACCATGCCCTTCATATGTTAGGAAAACACCCTCTTTTAATATAGAAATACGCCCTTTCTATATAGAAACGACAAATGAAATCATTGATATGCATGTGAAATACTTCAATGCAAGGCTTTTAATTGTATCACAACTAGTATTACAAATAGCAAAACTTAGAATGAGTTATATGAGAATGTATTTGAAATATATATTTGATATTAACACAAGTGCCGTGGCAAAGTATGTATTCCAAAGAAGTCAGCTTGCAACGTTGATAATGCTCAAAGGGGAATTTTCCTTGGCTTGATAGCAAACGTTTTCTGCAGTGATGAAAGCTCTATTGAATTGAAGATATCCCGCTCACTACTAATGAGCACCAGCTGCTCAAGTCGTTCTTCTCCCATATTTAAACGAAGTATGTGTTGATAAACTTCACTTTGATATGCGATCACAAACGACACAAAAAGGTTTCAGAATGATGAGATCATATTTAGCATTAGATGACTAAAAAATCGAGATCATTGACTGAGCACAGACCTACCCTTGTTTTAAATTTTTTTATGACATTTTTGGGCGAATCTAATAAAAACATTTTCAAAAAAGTTGGGAGGGGGTACTTACCCCCCCCACCATACCCCTCCGTGGCTCCACAACTGCTTTAGGTAATTCGTCATTGTAAAATTTTATGATGAATATATAAAAAAATGTCAAGATTGCTCTTGAGATTAGCTGATTTTAGAAGTAAATTTATAAGTGAATAACAAATTTAGTTTTGCGTGCATTACGTCGTTACCTATAAAACGCAAGTAGGCACATTCTTTAAAAATACCACTTGTACTGAAATAGTGATACAACACAACGTTGAAGAAGAGTTAAGCTCAAAAGATTGTGTTAATATCATTATGTCAGTACACAAGTTGTATATTATAAAGAATTTATACTTGCGTATAGTTTCTTTCTTGTGTATGTACATTTCTGCCAAGCATCCGAAGGTAATTAAAAGGTCGCCGAGAAGCTGAGCTTATCAAAGCAGAGTCCTGGTCCTTCCTCTCGATGTGACCATACCTCGTGATTCCTTTAGCCTGGAGTTACAGAGAGTTGGCGACTCTCCTCACACTTTGTAGCAGGTTCGGCAGAGCGGGGACTCGAACCACCAACCTTCAGATTGGTAGTCAAGCGTACTAACACCAAGTCTTCACCGCGTATAGCTTCACAAGCAGGGAATAGCGTATTGCTGCAGAAGTTATCACAAAAACGAAGCAAAAAATAGCGGCATAGATGCTTGCTCAGGATGTAATTCTTATCTCAATCTTGGCAATATGTCTTCACAACTGCTCTCGTGGATGTCACTATGAAAACGAGTGTTCTACCAAATAATTCCAGAGGTAGATCCAGCCCGAAGTTGAGGGGGGGGCAACTTGCAAACAGGGTGCCTAAAAGGCAGCGGCAAATGAGCGCACCAAAGGTGCGCGAAAATTTGTCGACACTTTCTAAAGAAAATTCTTTGATTTACTACCAAATAACACCTTGATTTATACATTTCCCCATGGGTAGTTAGACACTGCTGGTGTGCTTCTATGGAGAAGAGCTGGATAATATGTATCTGCGGGGGATATTTTTTATAGTACTGCGGAGGAGATATCTGCGGGGGAAATTTTTTATAGTACTGCGGAGGAGATATCTGCGGGGGAAATTTTTATAGTACTGCGGAGGAGTAATATTTTCGTCCTTTCGATATCTCCTCCGCAGTACTACATAAAATTTCCCCCGCAGATACATATCATCCAGCCCTCCTCCATAGAAGCACACCAACAGTGTCTAACTACCCATGTTCTACCGTGACCCGTGAATTCATCATTATCATAATCAGGATTATCCAGTGACACTGACAACATCATTCGCCAAGGTGACTAGAAAGGACCTACTTTTTTATAAGAAAATCTAGACTCTTTGATCAAGAAAACCCATGGGTAGTTAGACACTGCTGGTGTGCTTCTATGGTGGGGCGCTGGATAATAAGTATCTGCGGGGGAAATTCTTTATAGCACTGCGGAGGAGATATCGAAAGAACGATAATATTAATGCCTTTCGTTCCTTCGATATCTCCTCCGCAGTACTATAAAGAATTTCCCCCGCAGATACATATTATCCAGCGCTCCTCCATAGAAGCACACCAGCGGCGTCTAGCTACCCATGATTTCCCCCATATTTAAACCATTTCGCATTAGAGTCAGGGTGAGGGGCGCTTTCCTCGCCAAAAAAGGGGCGCCAAGCTGATTTTCATCCTGAAGGAGGGGGCAGTTGCCCCTATTTCCCCCCCTAAATCCGCCACTGAATAGTTCTAATGGGATGCGAACTTGAACTAGTTGCTGGTTGATGCATATAACTAAGAAAGACAAAGGAAAACAATACTTATATGATATAATTCTAAGAGTGGGAAATTTTAGGAGTGTGAGCGGAATCTTTACAATGTTAAATTTGAAAATAAAATGAAGTCGTGCCCTTACCTCCGGTTGAACTGACGTACACTTTAGGACATTCTACTTCTTTGATTTCTCGATTAGGCCCAGTGCATCCTCTGCTGGCATCATCACAAACACGCTCTCTTACACGATAACATTTATTTTCTGCTTGCACAGTTGAGTCTTGTATAACAGTGCTGGCAATATCATTCAACCATAAATTGCTTATGTTACGTTGGTACGTAGGAGCTTGCCATGGACCATAAATACCACAGCCTGCGGTAAAAACAAGTTTGATTAATTACTGAATACTACACTGTACAATGATGGACCAAACAGAGGTGGAAAACATGTTTTTCTTTCTCTGAACCTCGGTTTATGGCTGAAAATTTCTGCAAACATTTCTGCAAACTTTCGAGATCCTTGCTTTAACCGATATAACGGGAACAGATCTGGTAAGACAATAGCAAGAGTTGGTTTTGATTGACACCGCAATTCAAAGCGATTAGCGGTGGCAGACACACAAACGAAATTCTCTCAACCAGTAATTCAAAACGAGCAAGGCTCCAAAAGTTTCTCTGGAACCCAAGTAGCTAGCTCGCTCGTTGTGCATTCCAGAAAGTGTTTTCAGGAGCAAGATTGAGCATAGATCGAAAGAAGAAGGCTATATGTACACATCTGCCACGGTCATTTAATTTATTTGATTCAAAAGCCGATTGGGAGGCGATTCAATTCTCTTATCTTTTTGGGTGTAATTAAAACACTTACTGCCCAGCTTCTGAACAAAAGAAATAAATTTGCCCGAGGTAGATGTGTACATATATTTTTCTTCTTTCGACATATGCTCATATTTGCTGCTAAAACTATTTTTGGAATGCACAACACGCGTGCTAGCTACTTGGGTTTCAGAGAAACTTTCGCGGCTTTGTTTGTTTTGAATTTATGGTTGAGAGAATTTCCTTTGTCTGCAGCTACTACTCATTTTGAATTCAGGTGCCAACAAAAGCATCTCATACTATTGTGTTACAAAATCTATCCTTGTTTACAACAGGTGGGCCAAAAATGGTAATCCTTGAAGTAAACAACTGTCTTTCTGAATGCAAGATTTGCCAGACATTTATATGGTAGTAATTACCAGCTAAAATACACCTACAGGGTAATAAAAATCAGTTGATTATTACTAAAGGAAGAAGGTAATTGAGAAGATGGTCACAAAGGCCATTTCTAATTACTAACCATCAACAATAACCCACCAACGCATTTCCTAGAGACTTCCCATTTTAGAGCCTAAGTATTTTGCTGAAATGTTCTTTGAATATTCACACAAAAACAAATTTGTGGGTAACGATACTTTTTCAACCTCTGGAACCAAATAGTGCTTATAAATCGAGCCACACTTCGACCGATTCGGTTGACGAATAAAAAGAACACAACCTATGTAAAAACGAAATACCAGGCCCTTTAACAACATTGCCAGAAATATATCAAGCAACAAACTTTGCGAACAGGCCCGAAGAGGTTTTAAAAATCGACCAAATCTCAAAAGTGGTTGCTGATTCAATTGTGACAACAAGGAAGGAAAAATTGTTAAAGACGATATCTATTCACCAAAATGACTTTGCCACAAAGCAAAACAAAAATAAAGATGCAAAAAAAGATTGATTTCAACATGCTCAATTTCTTTGACAAAGTTAACCATTCTTCTGCAAAACAGAATTCAAACGAACAAAATTTGAATATATCTTCATCAAAGTATGGCCTGTTAGATGCCTCATGTTTATGGCACGCCATAGCGGAAAATATTGTCAACATAACGAAAACAACCTTAACATCTACAAAGTTTCTATCGTTTCAGTGCAAAACAAATAATGATTTTGATAACTTTGTAAAAAAGTGCTCAACATTTCCGAGAAAGTGCTCAACATTTTAAAAAAGTGCTCAACATTTCCGAGAAAAAGTGTTCAACATTTGAAAAAGTGTTCAACATTTTGAAAAAGCGCTCAACAATTGAAAAAGTGCTCAACATTTTAAAAAAGTGCTCAACATTTCCGAGAAAGTGTTCAACATTTTGAAAAAGCGCTCAACAATTGAAAAAGTGCTCAACATTTTAAAAAAGTGCTCAACATTTCCGAGAAAGTGTTCAACATTTTGAAAAAGTGCTCAACAATTGAAAAAGTGCTCAACAATTGAAAAAGTGTTCAACAATTGAAAAAGTGCTCAACAATTGAAAAAGTGTCCAACAATTGAAAAAGTGCTCAACAATTGAAAAAGTACTCAACATTTTAAAAAAGTGCTCAACATTTCCGAGAAAGTGTTCAACATTTTGAAAAAGCGCTCAACAATTGAAAAAGTGCTCAACATTTTAAAAAAGTGCTCAACATTTCCGAGAAAGTGTTCAACATTTTGAAAAAGTGCTCAACAATTGAAAAAGTGCTCAACAATTGAAAAAGTGTCCAACAATTGAAAAAGTGCTCAACAATTGAAAAAGTACTCAACATTTTGAAAAAGTGCTCAACATCTTGAAAAAGCGTTTAACATTTTGAAAAAGTGCTCAATATTTTGAAAAAGTGCTCAACAATTGGAAAAGTGCTCAACATTTTGAAAAAGTGTTCAACATTTTGAAAAAATGTTTAACACCAGCAACAACAATTACAACAACAACAACAACAATACCGCATGGCACTCAGGAAGAAGATCTTTCCCACATCTGAAGTGAATCGAGTTATGAGTATGGATTCGAACGCAGAAGATTTCCTTCGAAGAAATTCCAATACTGGGAAAACGTAATATTAATTTTGATAAAGGAAATCCTTGACATACAAGGAGGTAAGTCCCATTTTTTTGGGTCAGAATATTGCTGAAAGTGATATTGTTGAACTGAACTGAAATTATGACCATGATAGTTTTTGGCATCAGATATAGTCAAAATGATACTTTTGGGTTCTTTAGGGACAATTCTGACCTTAATTTGCATTTTCGGGATATTTTATGTTTGTTTACATGTCAAAGTATTATACTATAACTGATAATAATATTATTATGATAAGTAAGTATTATAAGTATTACTATAAGTATTATAATATAACTGATATTTTTGTGTTGCAATGAAGCTAATCAACTGATATTTTTGCGTGGCCTAAAAATTTCTCGGACTGACTCCCCCGTACGTGTATGTGCAAAGTGCTCCGCCTGGGAGCATGGGGATAAAAACCAGTCCAGTGGAGCTGAGGAGCATGAGCAAATTTAGTTGCTGCCCGTTAAAGGGTTAACACAAATTTTTAAAAGGGTGTGTAACTTACCACGAGCACGTAGTGCACCAATCATCATTGACTCCCCACAAGCAGTTGTCACGCTCATAATTGACGAAATCAAAGTGTCAAGTTCATGGTCGGATAGATTTGCAAGCTCTACATTGTTGGCAA
Organism: Aurelia coerulea; assembly: GCA_039566865.1. NCBI lineage: Eukaryota > Metazoa > Cnidaria > Scyphozoa > Semaeostomeae > Ulmaridae > Aurelia > Aurelia coerulea. The sequence continues at coordinate 17,484,635 of CM076954.1, forward strand.
TCTCTCTGAATGCAGCATCATCCTGTCTCCGATTTCTGAGGGTTCTTTCGCTGACACCAACAATCGTAGCAATGGATCTCCAATTAAAACCAATGTCACGCAAAGATTGTACATACTCGGGGCAGATCCTAGCAGATGGCCGTCCGGGTCTTGATTGTCTTGGCTGTTCCTCTCCAACTCCAGCGTCTGCGTTTCTTCTACCAGATGGAGGTGGCAAATTATCCAGGTCATTAACCACTTGCACGAGATGCTCAAGCTGCGTATGGAACCTATCCCGCAATACCAAAATATGCGCTAAAACGCCGAGAATGATTGCGATGAAGTCACTTGTTTCTTGAGAACGGTCGTGGTCACTACCAATAATTTCGAGTGAGCGATTCAAAAATACCACTATGATACGTAGGTACTCCTCAATATTCCTTATGTACTGCTCAATAAGGTTTGTATCAGCAGAACTCGATTGCGGATATGCTTCAGCAACAAAACGGGCCAATGAATGCCAAAATTCAACTGAAGAAGTTCGGACATTTCTTCGCTGCATCTTTACTTAGGCCTACTGGTCAGTGACTTAGGCCATATGGCTTATTACCACATGTCACCACGTTGTTGTTGTTGTTATTGTTGTTGTTGGTGTTAAACACTTTTTCAAAATGTTGAACACTTTTTCAATTGTTGAGGACTTTTTCAATTGTTGAGCACTTTTTTAAAATGTTGAGCACTTTTTCAATTGTTGAGCACTTTTTCAAAATGTTGAGCACTTTTTCAATTGTTGAGCACTTTTTCAAAATGTTGAACACTTTTTCAAAATGTTGAACACTTTTCCTCGGAAATGTTGAGCATGTTAAACACTTTCTCGGAAATGTTGAGCACTTTTTCAAAATGTTAAACACTTTTTCAAATGTTGAACACTTTTTCAAAATGTTAAACACTTTCTCGGAAATGTTAACACTTTTTCAAAATGTTAAACACTTTCTTGGAAATGTTGAGCACTTTCTCGGAAATGTTGAGCACTTTCTCGGAAATGTTGAGCACTTTCTCGGAAATGTTGAGCACTTTTTTAAAATGTTGAGCACTTTCTCGGAAATGTTGAGCACTTTCTCGGAAATGTTGAGCACTTTTTTACAAAGTTATCAAATCATTATTCATTTTTCACTGAAATGATAGAAACTTTGTAGATGTTAAGGTTGTTTTCATTATGTTGACAATATTTTCCGCTATGGCGTGCCATACATGTTTTTCTAACTCGGCCGTGATATCGAAGCAAACAATAACAAACCTTTAGAATAGCATGCTGAGTCATAGCACCTAGGACATCTATCTGTATATTCATCTGCTTTTGAGCAAACATGCAACCGCAATGTTAAGTTATACAGAATTTCTGTCCTATCACTGTAGCCACTGCACCGACCACCCACTTTCTTCACTAGGCCACTCTTTGTCCCATTACCTGTACCTATACAAAGAGTAAAGTATAAGAAACATATATAAGAAGTTTCAAAGTCAATGACCTGTACGAAGCAACCAAAATCGCTCAAGAGCGGCCGCCATGGAAAACATAGGCGTAGGTGTGTTTGTAAAACTTTAAGATTAAACTGGTGTTGTCACATTTTTTCAAATCAATTGCTCGATGCAAACTTCGGGTAATTTGCGATAATTAGAAAGAGCGCATATTTGATAGCATCGCTACTTTAAGTATTACAGCGTTTTAACTTTGATGAAAGGTTGTAGACGAGATGAGTTATCTAAAATATAAAAAAGGCAAGATTTGCAATATCGCAGAAGTACTCATCATATCCCTTTGATTGCTTTCTCGCAGACATCTTTATTCGACATGTTATATGAGACAGATTTCAGTTTAAAACGAACTTACCTATCAGGTAGTATGTTGTACCATAACGAAATTGTGGATCTCCTGGAGCTTCGGAATACTTTGAAATTCGAATATTGCGTGCACCTCCATTCTTTGTTGGATCATTACAGTTGATAAACGGGCTTCCAGTTTGTGCTAAATAAGGAAAAACATGACAGATTATAAGACAGAATTACAATACCTATTATAATAGTGTACACAAAATCAAAAGAAAAATTCCAAAATTGCAAAAGGTCGAAAATTCAATTTCTACTTAATTTTTCTCCTTCAGGTATTATTCCATCATAGATCAAAATAGATTTAGAACAGAGATGGAAAAATGCGAGAAGCTACGAAGCAGCATGGCGGGAAGCTCCGTTTGTCATCAAGGAAGAAAGAATGGAGGAAAGAGAGAAAGTGGAATAGAAGGAAGGAAACGATGGAGTGGGGACAGAAGAACTGAATGAAAGAGAAAGAAAAAGAAGGAGACAAGGAAGGATGAAGGATGGGGAAAAGTTAGGCTGGAATAGAAAGCAAACACTTAAAATATAAAGAGGAAAAAAGGAATAAAGGAAAGAAAGCAACATTATGATTTTTCCCTTCTTATTTACAGATGTGTGATTCATGGAAGCTATCAAGATTAATCATCTACACTCTACACAATATTGTAATTCATATCAGCAAATGAATTCATATCAGTTGCTATCGTTGTTGTTCTTTCGACTGGGCTGGGGTTTAAGTAGTTCATCATCATCGCCTTTGCTCACCTGGCATCCGATGTGAAGCCAGCTCAAGTATTTATCCACAACAGTTACTTATATCTAGCATTTCGTAATATAAAGGTGTACGCAATAAAAAGACGGCTTGGAGTTGGAGTTCTTTATTTCATTATTTCTCTTCTACTGTTCTCGACGCGTTTCGACTCTATCGTCATCGTAATTATATATTTGATGCATTTCGTAATTATATATATTTGACGTAAGCTAGTTGTAATTCAGTTGTATGCTCTTCATGTAATGGCTGGGGGGTGGCATGGTCTTTTGCTCTTCTTGGTCTCGTTCTTGAAGTGTTGTAAAGTAGTTCGTACGTAGCGGTTAGCGTCTTAAGTAGCTAGTTTTGTAAACTTTTTATATCGAATATAAACAAACATAACTAGGAAAGGACTATAAACGACCTGTACCACCCTCTCACCTGAAGCATTGCATTTAAGAGCGGCAGCCTCATCTGTAAGGAACCACCCATTCTCGTACATCTTCTCATATGATATGGTTACAGAACTGTACCATTCAAGATTTCTACTCACTATTGGGCATGCAAAATTTACATAATCGGTCATATGCACATATATCGTGTTGATGCCTCTACTCGGGCAATTGAATCTACAAAAGAAAAAACAATTATCCCGTTAAAATATTTCAATGTCTTGTTGATGTCAAGCAATTGAAATATAAAGTTCCTCCGGCATACGCGTTGTTGCAGCTAAAATGGAAAAAGATCATATAAACATAATTTGTTAAAAAGCTAGAAACTATCTCTTGAAAATTATTGGTGGGGGGCTTAGCCTCCCAGCTCCCCTCCCCGGTCCCTGAAAGGGTATTTGGTTAAATACATGCCCAAAGGACATGACATAAAGCTGGTCTACTAAAGTGCAGTCGTCCTCCTTTGTCGAGCAGAGCAACAACTGCTGAATTCAAACAGAACGTTTAATCACACAAACTCACAATGGATTTCTTGCATCCCATGTGATAGCAGGCATTAAGATTGATCTTCCAGGTGTACCAATACCTCTAGATTCGACATAAGCTCTGAAGATCGCACTAAAAACTAGCAATAAAATCTTGAAATTGAAAAGTACTGCCACCATCTTGTGTTGTGATTCTGCGAGCTATTATGGCGATTTATATTTGCGTCTTGAGGTAGATTTCAATCACTGTTTGAGATATTTTACCTCACCTGTCAGCCTGTTTAGCTATTCTAAAAAAGAATCTGAATTGAACGACACTTTGATACATTTTGTAGAATTTTCGAATGTGCACAAAAGGAAAAGAAGCCCTAAAGCCCCTCAAGCGAACCTTTCGTAACAGAGGGCTTGTACAATTCTATGACTGTTTTCTTTGAAATAAATGACTTGGGAGGAACTTGCGAGTTTTTGCTGTAAATCTGCCGTAGAAATTTGTTGATATCTTGATCAGTTTCCAAATGGCGGCATTTATCAAATTTGATGCTACGACGTCATCAAATTCCTAAATCCTAATCAAGAAAAGCTATAGACCTAGCTATTGTTGCCACCATATTGTAGACCTTCATAAACTATGGTTTTCTTGAAGGTCATATAATTTTCCTCTATGACCTCTATCGGTTTAGGATCTATGATGATTTTGATTTTTTCAAAACTTTCCATGAATTTTTTTCAAAAATAACTAAATTGCAGCCATTTCGAAAAAAATTGAGAGGTCAAAAATTTTCCAAGGCAGATTTACAGCAAAGTACCATACACTCTTTTTTTAATAAGAATATTTTAAATTTTGTCCAGCCTCGATATCCTTAAGACAGTTTCGTTTTGAGCCTGAACATATTCTTAAAGTATTTATGTCAGTCATGCGATTCTCTGTTATGAACATCACAAAACAGGCAACTGCTGAAAAATGAGACACACATATGCCAGCTGAGGCTGGCAATATTCTTATAATATTCTTAAAAATTGGATGATTCTGAGCCTGAATATTCTTATAAACATTATTCTTATAAAAGAAAAGAGTGTAAGTTCCTTTCACGCCGTTCAATTGAAAGGAAAATGCCATATAATTTTACACCGACCTTTTTAAAGATTTGAGCCCTATGCTACCTTTCGTATAAAAACATATACAAATATAACCTCGCCCATTACGAAGGAATCCAATGAGAAACCAGCTTTAAATGGCAACAGCCTCGTTTTCATTACGAAATAGCGTAATCTTTCAATTTCTATCCTTAGATGAACATCTAAAAGGCTTAAATATTATGGAGAGACTGATTTTGAATTCTCATCAATAGGGGCTATGCAGCGCTGTTCATCATCAATTGATAAATAAAACCAATGGAAATGCAAGCGGATTATCTAAATAAAGTCAAATCGTTTCAAAGTTCCTCAAAATCGTCTTCAGAGTCACTACACTCGATACTCTCAATATCCTGCTCATCGTTGACTTCAGCTTGGTTAAACAAAAGCTCCGATACATCTTCTGGGTAACAAGTACCACTCCAACGAACTGATCCTCCTTCATCCCAACCATGATCTTCTGGGGAGCCCAATTGAAGAATCAAACTATCGAAGATCATGGCGACCTAGTTTTCTACGCAGAATATGAAGCTTCAGGTTTTCTTTGCATGGTGGCAGGGGACTAAGATCTACGACTTTCTTTTCTCTTTCGAACTTCTGCATAAACAACTTGTGTCGCAGCTGATTCACTGATAATATTCTTTGATTTCCATATAATACGCAAACAAACTTCTCGAAACCATTGAAGAGATTGTCCGACACCTGAGAGTTGCTTCCAACTCAGGAAAAAGGCTTACGAATTCAACTTTCTTCGACATTGTCCTCCAAAATGCTTGCTTTCCCTTTCTAAATAGACTGGAAACAAAGTCGTTGCCAGAAAGAGCGTGAAGGCCAAGTAATGCTTTCTTTTTCTCGATCTCAAGGCTTGATGATGTCATGTCGATTATCTTCCGTTGTTTTCACGTACCATTATCTACGAGAATCTTCGTTCCGCCGAATTCATGTGAAAGGAACAATGCTAGAATGTCGATGTCACCAGAGGGGGATCGAATCATGACAGCATCATCGGGTGAAGAATCCCCAGCTTTAACCAATGCCACCAACTTCGTGTCTGCTTCTTCGTGGTTGCTGGCCCAATTTTCGAGAACTTCAAAATGATCCTCTGTAACTTTCGCACACTGAGATTTGTTTGAAATTATTACTGTCCGGCTAAATATTTGGCTACGGCCTTCAATTATTGCAAGCTGAAGAAGATCAAACAACATCTCTTTGTTTTCCCCATTGCGGAGAAAGCTGTTAAAGTCATATGGCACTTTCATGTCAGGACTCGTCAAGACGTATCTCTCACTTACACCTCTCTTAACTCTATTACTACCCTTTATGCTGTTGTCCCTGTATGTGTCACAGACAATAACAATTGTTGTATACCGGGTCGGAACTGTAGCAAATATTTTGGTCGCCATTTGTCTTATTCTTGATGCAGGACGAACCAAACTTCGTATGGCTGCGGCAAGGGCCAAGTAGTATGTGTTCAATTTCTCCGCAGGTGGTAGTTCACCTGGGCTAACGATAGTTAGGTCACTCATGGCAGCTTCGTATAATTTGCTTTTAACGGTCTATCTGATGGCACCATCTGCTGTGCTGAGAGGCATCGATATGGGTGCAAGTGGAAACGATAGAGTAGTCTCGAGATCTACACCTGCCTTGTGCTTGTTCGAGTACGTAACTAGCAAGAGACGGTTTTCACGGGTGTTTACATGAAAAGAGTTTCATCCCACTCAGGCGGGCTAGCCTCTTTTTCGTGCCATAATTTGGGTGCCACAGTGCCACACGCTATAAACTTTGGTTGCAAGCAATTAATTTTTTTAAAGCAATGGCGGAAAACTTCCGTTGCAGATTGCAAAGCTGTCCGGAATACTTGCTCTTGTTACAGTTACTAGAAATTTTGATTTTATGGGCGATTTATCAAAAGTATCCGATGGATAGGTTCGTTGCATCTCAGTCGAGAAAACGAAATAGTTTCCTTCGAAAGACAACCATTACAGACGTCCACTTAATTTTCTTCATTTCTGTTCGCGTTTCTTTAATTCGAGTTCGAGGATTTGTTGTTGATTCAGTTGGCCACTGCTGATTTGTTGCTAGAAATGGTTTGGTGCCAAAATTATTTATTTAGGCACGCGTATAACGGAGACTCTCAGCCCACCTCGGTGAGCTGGCCCACTTGAGTACAATTCTCATCCCACCTGACGCGGATCCCACCAGCCTTTCTCACGGATCTCACTCTAGAGAGCTGGCCCACCTCCATGTAAATGCAATTACAGATTAACAAAGGACTGTACTGAAGACACAGATCTCACTCAGGTGAGCCAGCCCACTTAGGTGGGCTGGCCCATCTCATGTAAACAGGCCCTTAGACTTCTTTTTACATGTAATTCACAACATCAAAATATTAGATATTATACTAACAAAGCGTTTTATTAAATTCTTATCGTACAAACGAGGCTGTTGCCCCCCCCCCCCTAACAGTCCTAAGTTCAACTTAAAGCATCTATACCCAGCAACGATGCTTAATATACGTTAAGATAAGAACTATCTCCATTTAAAGCTGGTTTCTCATTGGATTCCTTCATATATGCGAAAGTGAGACTTTAAAAAAACCTGAAAACGAGGCTGATGGCCCCATAAACCCCCGTATAATATCGATTTTCGAAATCAGCACCCTTGAATTGACCAAAGGCACTTGGTTTCAAAAATTTCGCATGTATTTAGCCTTTTAGATGTCCATCTAAGGATAGAAATTGTAAGATTGCATGCTATTTCATAACGAAAACGAGGCTGTTCGCCCCCCTTACAGTTCCAAATTCAATTTTCAGCATTTATGCTCAACAAAGATGCTTAACATACTTTAAGAAATGACATATCTCCATTTAAAACTGGCTTCTCATTGGTTTCCTTCATATACGTGAAAACGAGACTTTAAACGTGAAAACGAGGCTGATGGCCCCCATAAACCCTCGTATAACATCGATTTTCGAAATCAGCACCCTCGAATTGACCAAATGCAATTGGTCTCATAAATTTCGCTCTCGGGTGACCATTCCCCTATTCTCCGCCTGGTCTACCATGGTGAGTCACCATACACTCTCTTTTCATAAGAATACTATATGTTTTGCCCGGGGGTGGGGGGGGTACTTGACTTAAATTTGTACGGGGTGTGCCCATGAAAAAATTTTTTTTTACCCTGTTCCAGAATATTTCGCTCAAACTGATAACCTGTTCTAGAAAAAATTGGTGAAAGTATCCTCAAAAACATGAGATTTGACCAAAAAACGACCCGATCTAGCAGAATATTCCCCTTTGACAAGAAATTTTCGTTTTGAGCCTTAAATATTCTTAATGTATTCTTATTCCTTCAAATCTGATATGGTTTCTTCAGGGGAACATGTCATGTCATTACGAGGAATCGAACGAAAGAAAAAATTAAGCACTTATAACAATAAAAATGTTCTTAACATATGTCAGTCATGAGGTTCTTTGATATGGACATCCCGAAACGGTCAACTGCTGAAAAATGAGACACAAATATGCGAGCTGAGGCTGAGCAATATTCTTACAATATCCTTAAAATGTGGATGATTCCGAGCCTAAATGTTCTTCTAAACAATATTCTTTTAAAACATAAGATCCTTTTGGATGATTACAAAGTCTGTCCTGAGCTAAACAAGCTAAGAATATCTGAATATTGATTTCTTCATAACCCCAAATGATCGTAGATGCTGTTTTTAGCTACAGTCAGAGGGATGAGTGTTGCTGCTAAAGTCGCCTTCAATGGAAAATCAAGCGCCTTGTATAAGAAAAAGAACCGCATCAAAGGCAATATTTTGGTCTTTATGTCAAACGAGAATGATACGCAAAAATCAAAAGTCATTACCCCTAGTTTGCTTAGTTCGTGCACAAAACTATTGGTGCATTTGTGTCAAATGAGATGTCATGTGAGATTTACGATAACGCAAAATTACTTATGCAGAACCCAACAGAACGTTTCAATTGTTGCTATTCGCGGGCATCTAATTTGAGACAAGCAGTCACGAAGATAGCCTCTGTGCAGAATGATATGCATGAAGATGGTTTGGTTCAGTGTGATCTCGTGCCTTCCCTGTCAATGGCGCCATTGTTTGCTGGGATTCTGCAACTTTCTGTAGCTGTGTAGGAGGGGGATCCTTCACAGCCTCTGTGCAGGCCGCCGGTTACATCATCCTCTAAAGTTGACTTATTTGCATAATGAGTACTATCAATAAGGCTAATGATTCGTTCGTTCTAGAAAACGATTGTTTTGACATAATTGAGCTGCTAATGAAGTCAAGAACGTGCCAATTCTGGGTAAATTTGTTGTTGCGTCAGGGTAAACATCTTGGTGATTTATCCATCTTAAGGTGTCAAATCTGTCTAACATGAAATAAGCCGACGTCAAATGTTCCTATAGGATCGCGGGAAACTTCTGTCTTGTATGCGCTTTATGTGCGCTTTCTTTATTTCAGTGCCAATTAGCTGAGATAAAACGTTAATCAATCGCTTTAACGAGCGTGACGGAAGTGGGTTACTTACTTACTTACTTTCTTTCTTTCTTTCTTTCTTTCTCACTGACTGACATCGAAGCCCCTTCTTAGATTACAAAGTGGACTTTGTAATCAAAAAGGATGTACCGGTGGTGTTTCGTTTACATGGAAAATTTTTACCTCGCCTAGGTAAGATTGCATCTCTGTGAAGCGAGATCTCACAATACCGGTGGTGCATGGTGTTGCGTTTATCATTTTATGTGCATCGTATTCTCTTCTTTTGGTATTTCGTTAACTCCTCCGCAGAACGATAGAAATTACTCCTCCGCCAGTACGTAATAGTTCAGCGCTCCTCCACAGAAGCACACCAGCAATGTCTACCTAACCATGGGTAGACGTGATGAAAATGAATGAAGGTTGAATAAAAACAAGCTGTAATTCACACTTCAAAGAATCAAATTTACAAGCAAAATTACTCCCCACAGTCTCCTTGTTTTCTTGTCAAAAATATGTGCAACGTAATACTACAACGTCATCCTGACCTGAGAGTGACAAAACTGTCAGGAAATCTGAGTAACTGTATTGCATCTAATAAAATACACTCTAATTACACTCTCGTGCTTGCAGAAGATGAACATGAATCTACGAAATTATCAGCACTAACAAAAAATAGATTGCGTGCGAGAAATAATCATACAATGTCTATTGAGCGAATAAACGACATTGGCTCTTTACGGAATTGTATGTTCGTGGTAAACTTCATAGCAAAGATCTTGATCTAGGACCTTCAAGAATAAAACAATCTAAGAGGCCCTTGACATGAGAAATTTCACCCCGTGCTGAGGTCAACGCGGGCTGAGTTTTGAAAGCATTGCTTTGGCTTTGCTTGAACATGAAACTTAACACGTTCATGGTACGGGTATGTGCTATCCATATGGGTGGGTTTTTGGCTGAAAACTCTCTAAACAAAGGTCCTTTTTCGGCAGATTTTCCATAAACATGGGTGGGATTCACTGAAATTCGCAACAATTGCTCAAAATCGGGCAGTTTTTCGCCAAAATTCATCATAAAAGTGGGTACCATGGCAAGTTTCGTTAATAGAAGAGTGTACCTTCCTGAAAACCGGCCGGCAGACACCCGTCCATCCATAAGGTTATGTACCTCCCCGCGTGGGGGGGGGGGCTGCAAATATCTCACAATGCAACAATCTGATTTCAACGCGCCCCGATATGAATTTTGTTCCTTTTACGATGAAGTCTTCAATATCAGCACAAGCTGAGTTGCCGAGTTGAGTTCAGCCCATCATGTTGAGTTTCAACTTGGCCTCTTTCATGTACGGTGTCAAGGCTGTCAACTGACTTGAAACTCAACCTGTGTTGAGCTCAGCAAAAGAAATTTCACATGCAAAGGGCCCTTTGAAGCGTGTTCAAGTCATTACTGTAACGCAGTTCTATTAGCAGAATTTGATCCTAACTCCCCAACAAGAGTTTGTACAACTTACACTACAGTATATTGAAATATATCCAATGGCTATCGTAGGATCTCTGATTATTAACATCATATACTAAAATCACAAAAATCACGCAAGCTGAATGATTCAGCATTAAAGAAGAAGCAAGGATGGACCAGTAACTCAAACAGAATATAGCATGTGAACTGTTGCAATTAGCGTCGAGTTAGAGAATAACGAGAAGCTCCATTTTTCAATATACCGGGTGTCCAAAATAATGTATACAGATTTGGTTCACTCCAGGGATGCGAATTTAATTAAATCAATGGCTAATCACTCTCAAAATGTTCCTCGATAGTTAACTTGAACATAGATACCTTGTTTGTTGGTATTGGTGCTTTGAGACCAGAGAGAGGGAGCAGAAATATCAATCTTGAAAGCTCAAATTTGCGTCCACTTGCAAACAAGAGCTTTGGCATTTTGGCCTAAGCAAATTCCTGAATCACATCGAAATTAAAAACTCAAATTAATGAAAAATTAAAAAACTTCCCAATGGGTGACTGGGGGGTGACTTCTGGTATACAGAATAACGTACGATCTACTATTGTTCAAATTCTATCAAGGCTATTGTTGATTTATACGCTGTGCCTTAATAAATTGATTAGGTCAAAAGGCTAAAGCTCTGGTTTGCAAGAAGAGGCAAATATGAACTATCAAGATTGATATCTCTGCTCTCAAAGTATCAATATCAACAAACGAGGTATCCATGTTCAAGTCAACTATCGAGGAACATTTCTAGAGTGATTAGACGTTGATTGAATCTAAATTCACAGCGCTAGAGTCAACCAAATCCGTATAAATTTTTTTGAGACATCTGGTACATTCATAAAATTTTACACAAGAATCTGATCCCTTAGCAAATGTTCCATAAGTGTTGCACGCCTTACTGAAAACGAGAATTTTGGAATTACAAATAATACAGTAAAGTGTCGACGCGGGAAAATGCGGATCTAACTCCGAGAGAGGAGGAGGAGAGGGGATGGGTATATCAATGTCCCCTTAGTTAGACCTGCATCTGGACTTTGACAAAATGACCCTTCTGTGTGACAGCATTTTCAAAACTTTCCAACCCATTTGCATCTACAGACTGAGTAGCACTGTAGCAAAGAATAAAGTCATTATCGAATATATAATTGCGTTGAGAATGATCCACCCTTGCCTGGATCTAAAGTACATATGAGATATTCCATTTTTTACATCAATGACTACATATACACATTTGACGGGAAGATTGGTAGCATCAAATTAATGCTTGAATCATTCGGCTGAATCTACGAAGAAATGAAATAATGATCAGTATTTCTAATCTGTTATACATGGTCTTTTAGAGAAAAAAACAACCCAGTTATAATTTTTCCTTTTTGTAGATTTCTGCGCGCAGGCTACCCCGGGCTGACAATTTACAACACCCACCCAGCTAGCTGGCCAGGGCTCATGGGGTTCATGTAAACGGGGCCTGAAGGGGTAATTATTTTGCAGAGTACTCAATTTGAAATTATGTGTTGATCCCCCTGAACCAATGACAAATTTTTGAAATTGACTTGAAAGGACTTCTCCTGAGTAGAAACTAAAAGTAATGCAACAGCAGACTACTAAAAATTCACTAGAGGGGGGGGGGGGGGAGCTAGCCTGGATAGGGTGAAAGAATCTATAGGGAATCGATTAAAGAACGCAATGCATCTAGGGAAAAAGCCCCTTGCCGGCATCCTTAGTGTTAATCGTCTATTGATAGATGGGTGTCACGGGTCTCCCAAAATGATGTATTATTGTTTGATTCCTTACATATCGATAACCAGCGAACCGATTTTCAAAAAGTTCATTTATCCGATTGCCGAAAGGCTACATTGTATTCGAGGATGTTGATTATGCTTTTACACCGTTGTTTTCAAGTCGAAAAGAAGATCGATCAATCTGCTCAAATTCAACCCTTACATGGCATGAAAAAGAAACGGCCGACTTTCCAGTCAACATTTTAGCTGTGATACGAAAGGCTGAACTTACAGTTACATGCCCTTCAGAGAATATAAAATTCAGCAAATACTGAATTCAGAGAATAGAAATGCGAGTTAAGCCTTTTGTATCACATCTAAAATGTGGAAATGAAAAGTAGGCTGTTTCTTTCTCATGCCATCTAAGGCTTGAATTTGAGCAGATTTGTCAATCTTCTTTTCGCTATGAAAACATCGTCGTGAAGCCACAACCAACATCTTCGAATACAATTTAGCCTGTCGGCAATCACATAAAACAAAGTTTTGAAAATCGGTTCATTTGTCATGGACATATAGGCATATACGATAATACCAGGTGTCCTAAAAAAATGTATACAGATTTGGTTCACTTCCGTGATGTGAATTTAACTTTAATCAATGGCTAATCACTCTCAAAATGTTCCTCGATAGCTAACTTGAACATAGATAACTCGTTTGCTGGTATTGGTGCTTTGAGAGCAGAAATATCAATCTTGAAAGCTCAAATTTGCGTCTACTTGCAAACCAGAGCTTTGGCTTTTTGGCCTAAGCAAATTCCTGAAGCACATCAAAATTAAAAACTGAAATTAATGAAAAATTAAGAAACTTCCCAATGGGTGACTGGGGGGTGACTTCTGGCAAACAGAATAACGCAAGATCTAATATTGTTCAAATTTTATCAAGGCTATCGTTGATGTATACGCTGTGCCTTAATGAATTGCTTAGGCCAAAAGGCTAAACCTCTGGTTTGCAGGGAGAGGCAAATATGAGCTTTCAAGATTGATATCTCTGCTCTTAAAGTACCAATATCAACAAATGAGGTATCTATGTTCAAGTTAACTATCGAGGAACATTTCTAGAGTGATTAGGCATTGATTGAAGCTAGATTCACAGCGCTGGAGTCAACCAAATCCGTATACATTTTTTGGGACACCCGGTACATTATTTTGGGACACTCGGTATATCCATGCATTGTTATGACCTGTTATAGGCATACGAAAAGTGATAGCAAATCAATTGTCATGCCTTATTGTCATGCCGATTTGGTTAACGCTGTTGTTGATTTTCTTTTAAAAGAATTCAGTTCATGTGCTCCGTTGTCTGTCCCAGCATACGCAGTGTGATTGGATTCTGAAAGAGGGAAAACAGTGGTAACCAAGGGACATGGACTATTCAACCCACTTAAAAATAAATTGCTGAAAAAAAGTGATATTCAAATTTTTGGGAAGGGATGCGTCAAGAATAAAAGAATTTCTTGCCCTGCCCATTAGTTGCCCAGTTCTCTTGTCTCCATTTTTATTGATCAGTTTGAGTGGAAAAGATCAGTAAAGTCTGCATGAAAAGTGATGTTCTCTTCAAGTTCTCTCTCACTTCTGCTTAGGCCCGTTTGCAAATCTTCAACATTTATCCTTCCTTTGAAAACTTCAAAACGAAGATAAGAGAGAGAAGGGGAAGAGAAAGCCATCTCTTGGGAAAAAAACCACCCATTAAGGGTACTTTCTAAGTAGATTTTAGTGATCGTTCTACCTAAACTGAGGGATAGAAATGCAGGTAAGAGAACTGGGCAACTAATGGGTAAAAAATTCCGTTATTCTTGTCCTCCCTTCCAACAAAATATATGCATTACTACCCATGTTGCAACAAACAAGGAGGATTTCATGCTGATGTGTCAATGATGTAATATGTCCTATAGCTGACAGAGAGCCTATTTTTGGAGCAGCAAACGAAACAAATAAGAAATACGCGAAGTGCATCTGCTCTGCGAACGAGCTATGATAAACAAGCGAAGGGCGTTTCGCGTCTTCTCGTGCTATACCGGGTGCGCCAAAATAAACTATGCACTTTTGGCAGGCCACGATAAATCGTACACTGGACCGATTTTAAAGATATATCACTTAATCTTTAGCAGAAAGCCTGAATTAGATTCTAAGATTTTTTGCAAATTTTTGCGTTTTCAATTTTTAGAGCTACAGGCGAGTTTCTTAAAATTTTCGTTTTCGAAAACACTGAAAACGATCAAAAAACGTTGATCAAATTTTCTAAAGACTCATCATGAATGGACAAAGAGAAAATGTTTTCAGCGTGATTTGGGGATTTGGAAATTGATCATTGTAAACTTCTGTACGAGTGTTATTTCAAATATTGGCTTGTTGCGAAATTCTGTAGTAGTTGCAATAAAGTGCCGCCCCAAAAGCCGTCACAAATCAAAAATGTAACAAAACTCCATGCTTGCTGGCCCCATGACTCTTCCTCGCTTGTCTTTTAACCCCCTTGATACAGGAACACAGCCTGCAGCAAAGCATAAATTCAATGACATTACAAAAGAAAAGACATTTCTTTATATTCTTGAAAATATTATTACATTTCTCACAAGATAGTATGAACTCTTGCACAGCAAATCACCACGGAAGAGTTTTCTCTTTGTCCATTCATGTCGATTCTTTAGAAAGCTTGATCGACGTCTCTTGATCGTTTTCAGTGTTTTCGAAAACAAAAATTTTAAGAAACTCGCTTGTAGCTCTAAAAACTGAAAACAGAAAAATTTGCAAAAATCCTAGAATCTAATTCAGGCCTTCTGCTAAAGATCAAGTCATAAATCTTTAAAATCGGTCTTGTGTACGATTTATCGTGGCCTGCCAAAAGTGCATAGTTTATTTTGGCGCACTCGGTATCTGAACCTTATTTCTTCCTTCTTCGCCGCGTATTGGTTTTGGGGGACGGGGACCAATGGGCCTATTTTTCAAAACAAAGTTCGAGCATCGTCGATGGTCAGGGACAGGGAAAGAATACAGCAGAAATACAACAAGGAATACAACATGAGTCAGCAATTTTTACGAATTCTTCAATATTTGACGCCACTTGTGATGTCATTCATTAGTTAAGCGATGGACTTCTTTTCCCCCTTTGGCATTCACAAACAACGCTGCTACAGCTTTTAGAGAAAAATACAACTTACCCCCCCCCCTTCAGTTTCTCAACGGATTTGGACGAATCACAAAAAAACCTTGCGCCCCCCCCCCACGCTACGCTAATGTTAAAGGTCTCATAAGAGCTCGCGGGAAATAATAGGATATTTACCGGCAAACAGCGGGAAATAACAGGATATTTCTTGGAAGGTAGAGAAGTATAGATGGATATTCATACTCCCAGGGAAGATACTCCCGTTCGAAAGAGTAGAATTTCCTTCTTTGGTAGGGATAAAGCTGAATATTTGCACTTCGACATGAAATGAACAAATTATGAAGTATTTCACCTTCTTCTGTTTTATTATCATTGTATTGTTTATTGACAAAAAATAACAAAAAATTGTGAAATGTTCATACCAGTAACCCGTGATGAATAATTCTTGTAGGATTTCAATAACATCATTACTACGATACCAACACAGACTCCAAAAACAAAGGCAGCTACTGCTAAGCCCGCTGCTTCTTTGTCTTTCAAAGTTGGTTTGTCATCTTCCCCGGTTTTCTTTGCAACCTCAGGACCTAAAACAACAAAGTGGAATGCATATAGATATATAAAAGGGGCATACCATCATGTAAATGTTCATTCTCCTGACGATGACCGTAGAGTCGAGACGCGCAGAGAATAGAAGAAGAGAATAAAAGGAAAACTTCAAGAAGAACTGCAAGTCGTCTTTATTCTTGTGTTCATCTACCTCGGGCATTCTATTTCTTTGGTTCAGAGGCTGAGCAGTAAGTATTTTAATTACACCCAAAAAATAAGAGAATTGAATCACCTCCCAATCGGCTTAGGAACCAGAGAATTAAAATGCCCGAGGTAGATGTGTAGATGTATCCTTCTTCTTTCGAAATATGCTCGTGTTTGCTCTTAAGAACAATTTCTGGAATGCACAACAAACGCGCTAGCTACTTGGGTTTCAGCATGGTTTCAGAAAAACTTTTGCAGCTTTGTTTGTTTTGAATTTCTGGTTGAGAGAATTTCCTTTGTCTGCAGTCGCTAATCGCTAATCGCTTTGAATTGAGGTGTCAATCAAGCACAACTGTTTCTATTGTATTACAAAATCTGCCCTTGTTATATGTAGGTGCTAAATCATTCATAAATTTGTATAACAAGGTAAGGCGGCTACTCTACCTCCGAAAATTTAGAGATTCCCAGCCCAGCGATTTTCAGCAAATTCAATCACTGATTTTAGGCCTATTTTGAAGGGTTTTAATATACGGCATTTCAATGAAAATGCTATCAATTTGAGAAATATCCGACCCGATTTCTACCAACGAAATGTGATCATCTAAGTTTATTTGCTAGCTACACAGGTACTACAGGTTTATAGGGAATCCCAGAATGGTTTGAGAGCTGCAGGTTTTCAAAAAATTGTACATTTTTTCACTCGCCCGGTAAAAGACGTACCTGGTGAATAAAATACATCGATAATTATATTTTGCAAAATAGATTCATTCTAAAAAAGATACAAAACTTTGTCTCGTGCTTAAGTTTAGGCTTAAAAGGTGGGTCTGCACTTAAGGTAGCTTACTTCTGAAAATTTCAACACATGGCAAAAAATAATCCTAAAAACAGTTAAATTATTTTGAAATCCACGGGTTATTTTCATTACCGAGAAAGTGACTTGGTTTAAATGAAGCAAGCTGAGAATGGGCTCACTTACCCTTTGTAGGATTCGGTGTAGCAGGGCAAATTGCCTTCACCATTCTCCATTCCGTTTTATTATGTTTCTCCGATGAGCCAACGACGCATTCACGGTAATTTATCTGGTAGCAACCATTCGGTGCACTTTGGTAGATATCTGGTTTTACTTTCCATTCACTGCAACCTGGATGCAAAGGAATAAACCAAGTGAATGAAGAAAAAAGCTTCCACCATTCCACTTTTCAATAAACAAAGCAAATAGCATGTTTGAAAATAATGCAACAAGCAATAAAATAGTATTAAATGACGAAAATATAGTTTTGCGTGCGAAATATGGAATCTACCTGACAAGTAACACGTTTGGTGGGCGGCAAAAGAAAACTATTCAACTGATAATCAAAACTAAAACAGTTACTCGATCAGTCGAAGGCTAACTTGACGCCTTGCAAAAGATCCAAAATAGAGCTGCAAGAATTGTAACGAGCAGCCGATACGATGCTTCTGCTGCTCCGATAATTGAGAATCTTGGCTGGTGAAATATCAGAAATCTTGTAAGAAAAGAGACAGCCACGCTAACTTATAAATCTTTGAATTCGCTTGCCCTAGACTACTTGAACAAATTATTCATAAAATGTTCGGACGGTAGAGAGCGGTTTCTGCGCTCATCAGAAACTGATCTTAAGATACCGTTCCTAAAAACTATCAATGGCCAAAAGGCTTTTTCTTATCGCGGTGCGAAACTGTGGAACAACCTAGAAAGAGAGACAAAATTGGCACCCTCCCTAAAATCCTTCAAAGGACAACTATAGACAGGGACAATTTTTATTTTATTAATTAGTCTTAGTTTTGTATAATATTGTAAATTAGGCATTTAATTTCTTTTGTTCTTAGTTTTAGTGGTTAGGTTTTTTCCTTTTGTTGAAACAGGTCAGGTTGAAAAACATATTTAAATATGAATCCTATTAACCTGTATAAATATTGTAAAATGAAATGACTGAAATGAACTTAAATGTGAAAAATGTGTTTGGTAAAATCACTCGCCTTATAGATTAGAAATTAGTAAAATTCTGGTATGGGTTTTGCATGGCAATTATAACTCCACGTTCAACTCTGGTCCATGCTTTACTTGCCATTGAAATTTAAATGAAATACAATAATCAGTTTCAAAAAAAGAATATAAACTTCAATGTCAGCTAAATCATGGACCAGCATGGAACGTGGAATTCTCGCCCCTATGCAAAATCCCTTACCAGTACCGGGTGTCCCAAAAAAATGTATAAGGATTTGGTTGACTCCAGCGCTGTGAATCTAGCTTCAATCAATGTCTAATCACTCTAAAAATGTTCCTCGATAGTTAACTTGAACATAGATCCTTCGTTTATTGATATTGGTATTTCTTGAAAGCTCAAATTTGCCTCTTCCTGCAAACCAGAGCTTTAGCCTTTTGGCCTAAGCAATTTCTTAAGGCACAGCGTATAAATCAACGATAACCTTGATAAATTTGAGCAATATTAGATCCTGTGTGATTCTGTTTTCCAGACGTCTGTATTTCTTAAAGGACAAGTCCGGGTTTAGAATAATTGTTGATAAAATGAAAGATTACGATGTTGTGAATGGAGTGTAGTACTGTTTCCCAACCTTTTCTCTCTTTTCTTTGCGAAATTGCGTATTTAAATCTGTGAAATGACGTCACTATCTATGACGTCATTTCGCTCACTTTGCCTTTGACCTGAACGAGGCTGCCAAATATGTTGATGCTCACAGCTTCGAAATGGATAGAGTACATGGACTTGAATGCGCCTATTGGCTACTACTTTCATAAATAAATCTTCTTGTTGCGTGTAGTGCAATTGTACAATGATAAACAAGTAAATAAAGTAAAATATAAGCACTTTGATGCGAATGAAGTCAGTAATGAACCAGTGTTTATATTTCAATTCGAATCAAAGTGCTTATATTTTACTTTATTTACTTGTTTGCTTTGATAAATAATTGCGTAAGCATTAAAAAGTACAATTAAAGGTTACTGCTCTCCGGTAAAGGTGCGATGAAGCCAAAAATATAGAAAAAGAGAATGATAAAAAATAGACACTCAGCATTATGCACACAGAAAACTCGAAGAAAATAAAATTAATTGAGAAACAAATTGTGCCCCATGCGAGGATCGTACTCACAACCTATAGATATCGAGTCTGACGCGCTACCTACTGCGCCAAACAGTCCGTAAAACAGACGTTGGCAAAACTCTACATTAATTTCCGACGTCACAATCGAACCTCCAAACCGAGGCAAGCCTTCTTGTCGCATACTCTTACAAGATGGCGACGACTTTGGGCCTAACTTACGAAAACTGTTGCACGAATTTACAACAGAAAGAGATCTCAAAACTTGGAAAGAACTCACTTTCTGTGTTCGGCAGTTGGTAAGGTTGTTTTTTTACATTAAAGTGAATGAACGGAAGAGGAGGTCATCTATAAATAGGGTATTGAAAACTCCTACGCATGTTATTGTTCCTCTTGCTAAACAATATCCATGATCGTCTTGAAATCATCAAATACAATAGGCTAATAATAGAATACCCAGACTCCTTCCGCGCGGGGCTTTTATATCCGTTGATTCTCTTTAATTGTAGAAACCCCGGACTTGTCCTTTAAAGAATCACATGGGTATAGTTCCACATGTCCCAGCTGAGCGTAATGCTGTAGAAATTATCACGAAAGCCAAGTAAATAATAACCGCACAGAGGCTTACTCAGGGTGTAATTCTTATCTCAACCTTGGCCATATTTCCTTCACTACTGCTCTCATGGTTGTCACCATGAAAAAGAGCTTTCTACCTATCTACCACAGAATGCAAACTTCAACAAGTTGTAGGTTGTTGCATATAACTAAGAAAAACAAAGGAAAACAGCAATGATATGATATACCTCTCAAAGTTGGAAATTTTAGGTGTGAATTATGAAATTCATAGTGCTAAATTTAAAAAAGGAAAAAATGCTCTTACCTACGGTTGCATTGACGTGAACTTTAGAACATTCTTCAACTTTGATTTCTCGTCTAGGCCCAGCGCATCCTCTGCTGGCATCATCACAAACACGCTCTCTTACACGATAACATTTATCCTCTGCTTGCACAGTTGAATTTTGTATAACAATGCTGTCAGTATCATTCAACCATGAATTAATTATGCTGCGGAGGTACACAGGAGCTTGCCATGGACCATAAATACCACAGCCTGTGGTAAAAACAAATTTGATTGATTACTGAATACTACACTTTTTAAATAATGGGGCAAACAGAAGTGGAACAATGTTTTTCCTTTCTCTGAACCTCGGTTTATGGCTGAAAATTTCAGCGAAAATTTCCAAATCTTTCCTTTTACGCATATAACAGATGGGAAAAATAGTAGCCCCCAAAGTAAAATAATTTCTAATATATCTTTCTGACTGCAATATTTGGCTGACATTTATAGGGAAGGAAGGACAACCTAACATACATCCATTAGGTAAAAATCAGCTCATTATTAACTGTATTGACAGAGAAAGAATGTTTTGGGAAGATGGTCACAAAAGCCATTACTAATTGCTTGTAATCAACAATAGCCCACAAGCGCATTTCCTGGAGACTTTCTACACTAGAGACTGTCCACGAAGCCTGAACATTTTCTTGAAAATTTCCTTGAATATTAACACCAAAACAAATTTCTGGGGAACGATACTTTTTCCACCTCTGGCAGGCGCAGATCAAGTGGGGGGGCCCGGGGGCCATGGCCCAACTAAACTTAAAAAATTGTCTTAAAAACCATTGTCTTAGATAAAGAAACGAACGATTTTCAAACCTTTACTTCCTGAAATACCCATGGCACAGCTACACGATAAGTTAACTAACTACAAGCCAGCCTAACAAACTCACAAACTAAAATAGCATTCATCAAAAATATGAAAATGGTGCGATTCTGAGTAAAAATTTCATTCAGTGGAAATTGAACTTGAATATCATTTGTTTCATTAACTTTGTCAAGTTATCGTTGTGGGTTAGGATCCTCCAGCGGATCCAGTGAACTTAGCTGCTGACATTTATTTATGATAGATTCTGCGAAGACTCGTATCTTCTGTTGTGACAGTTATAAAGTGTTAATCAAGTCATTTTAATTTTACGGTAACACAGTTTAGAATACAAGTGAAGCTTGTATGTAGAAACTTGCTGAGCTTTGAGAATTTTGATAACTTACTAGTGAAATGACTCCAATTATGGAACTCACAATTGGAAATTTCACCTAACATTGAAATGCCTCTGATTTGTGAATTTGAGATATACCTCGTTTTTATGCGAAGTTTTTATTTCTATTGAGGTGGAGCATATTTCAGCGATAACCATTCTCAAACTAGTGCTCATCATAAACATTTCATGGTCCCTCACTTTCCAAATGATGGCTCGTTGGTTTTTGCAAAAGAATGCCAGTTTGTATTCGAGGAGAAGCAAGGATTAATTGATGGGCTAAATGATCTAAGATGAAGCAAAAAGGGCGTTTCCCACGTTTTGCGAATGTCTGAAGGGCGTGGTCGTGAAAAAAATTTCCTGGGCGCTTCGCCCCCAGAACCTCATTTTCCTTCAAATGGCCCTCCCCAAAGTTCAATGCTGGATCCGCCCCTGACCTCTGCAACCAAATAGTGCTTACAAAGCGAGCCACATTGACCAATTGGGCTGACGAATAAAAAATAAAGCACTATCGATGTTATAACGAAGTACCAAAGTCATAAATAATATTGCTAGAAACATATAAAGCATCAAACTGGTTCAAAAATCGACCAAATCTCACAAGTACTTATTCAATTGTGACTACTAGGAAGAAAAAATTAAAAAAAACGATACATTTTCACCGAAATAAATATGGAAAGGAATGACAAGCTAAACTTCTTCGACTAAGTTAACCTTTCTTCTGCAAAACTGAATTCCAACAAACGAAATTTGAATTGCTTTTCATCAAGGTATGGTCTGTTAGATGCCCAATGTTTTTCTAACTCGGACATGGTATCAAAGCAGCATAGGAATTATTCGTCGTACATAGCCGATTGCTCGTGGCCCATGGTCGAAATCGCCAAAGCCTCATTTTCACGGACCACTCAGGCGGCTAAAAAGCGAAGGAGACAAAAGAAACCCGTGAAGATTTTTCTAAATTTTACCTACCTTCATAAAATAGAACCAGGGAAAAAATAGCTTGAAATTTCCCGAATTTTTGTGAAGAAATCTACTCTCCAGATGTTTTGGTGTTCAAGTTTAGATGCCGGTTAAAATATCTCCAGGATTGGCGGAGTTATTGCCACTCCAATAGACAAAATCAGCGAAGGATTGTCGAGGCCTATTTAAGCCACTTTACGTCAGGTGATAAAGCCTCTTGATAAAACCTCTTTTGAATTTTATAAGTTATTTCTTAACGAGCAAACTTGTGCCATGAATGCAAAAAGTAGTACAATACAGAAACTTCTCTAGAGTATTGCCAAATGACTTGAAATGTGCGAACAAGCCTTTGTAGACTTTTTCAATTCACATAGAAATAGCGAAAGACAATAGCAAGAACAATTGAAAACGCTGATTTTGGCGTTTTCGGATCTACAACAATCACTATTGTTATTACTATTGTTTCTCGGCCAGAATTTCTATTGTTCAAGGTTCAGTGCCCTATCGGTTTGTTTGTGGCCATAACTCCGCCAATCCGTAAGATACTTTAACCGGCATCCAAACTTTTACACTCAAACATCTGGAGAGTAGATTGCTTGAAACAACTTTGGGAAATTTCAAGCAATATTGTCCTGGTTGCGTTTTATGAAGGTAGGTAAAATTTAGAAAAATCTTCACGGGTTTCCTTTGTCTCCTTCGCTTTTTAGCCGTCTGATTGGTCCGTAAAAATGATGCTTTCGCGGTTTCGGCCATGGGCCACAAGCAATCGGCTATGTACGACAAATAATTCCTATGCTTATCAAAGAAAATAATAACAAACCTTTAGAATAGCAAGCTGAGTCAAAGCACCTAGGACATCTATCAGTATATTCATCTGCTTGTGAGCAAACATGGATCTTCAATGTTAAGTTATACAGAAGTTCTGTCCCATCACTGTAGCCCCTGCACCGACCACCCACTTTCTTTACTAGGCCACTCTTTGTCCCATTACCTGTACCTATACAAAGAGTAAAGTATAAGAAACATATATAAGAAGTCTCAAAGTCATTGACCTGTACGAAGCAACCAAAATCGCTCAAGAGCGGCCGCCATGGAAAAGCATAGGCGTAGAGTGTGTTTGCAAAACTTTAAGATTAAACTGGTGTTGTCATATTTTTTCAAATCAATTGCACGATGCGAACTTCGGGTAATTTGCGATAATTAGAAAGAGCGCATCTTTGATAGCATCTATACTTTAAGTATTACAGCCTTTTAACTTTGATGAAAGGTTGTAGACGAGATGAGTTATCTGAAAAATACAAAAGGCAAGATTTGCAATATCGCAGAAGTACTCATCATATCCCTTTGATTGCTTTTTCGCAGACATATTTATTCGACATCTTATAGGAGATAGATTTCAGTTTAAAATGAGCTTACCTATCAGGTAGTATGTTGTACCATAACGAAATTGTGGATCTCCTGGAGCTTCGGAATACTTTGAAATTCGAATACTGCGTGCACCTACATTCTTTGTTGGATCATTACAGTTGACAAACGGGCTTCCAGTTTGTGCTAGACAAGGAATAACATGACCGATTATAAGACAGAATTACAATACCTAATATAATAGTGTACAAAAAATCTAAAGAAAAATTCCAAAATTGCCGAAGGTCGAAAATTCAATTTCTACTTAATTTTTCTCCTTCAGGTATTATTCCATCAAAGATCAAAATAGATTTGGAACAGAGGTGGAAAAAGGGCGAGAAGCTACGAACCAGCATGGCATGAAACTCATTTGTCTGCAAGAAAGAAAGAATGGAGGAAAGAGAGAAAGCGGAATAGAAAGAAGGAAACGATGGAGTGTGGACAGAAGAGGTGAAATGAAAGAGGAAGAAAAAGAAGAAGACAAGGAAGGGTGAAGGATGGGGAAAAGATAAGCTGGAAGAGAAAGTAAAGATTGAAAATAGAAAGAGGAAAGAAAGTAATAAAGGAAAGAAAGAAAACATGAGGAGGAAAGCAATATTTCGATTTTTCTCTTCTCGTGTTTGTGCAGATGTGTGATTCACGGAAGCTATCAAGATAAATTCAAGTTCTTCATGGATTATCATCTACACTTTACACAATATTGTAATTCATATCAGCAAATGAATTCATATCAGTTGCTATCGTTGTTGTTCTTTCGACAGGGCTGGGGTTTAAGTAGTTCATTATCATCGCCTTTACTCAACTGGCATCCGATGTGAAACCAGCTCAAGTATTTATCCATAACACTAACAGTTACTAATATCTCGCATTTCGTAATATAAAGGTGTACGCAATAAAAAGACGGCTTGGAGTTCTTTAATTCTTTATTTCTCTTCTACTGTTCTCGACGCGTTTCGACTCTATCGTCATCGTAATAACAGATTTGATACATTTCGAAATTTCGTAAATATATATATTTGATGTAAGCTAGTTGTAATTCGGTTGTATGCTCTTCATTTAGTGGCTAGGGGGTAGCCATGGTCTTTTGCTCTTCTTGGTCTCAGTGTTGTAAAGTTGTTCGTACGTAGCGGTTAGCGTCTTAAGTAGCTCGTTTTGTAAACTTTTTATATCGAATATAAACAAACATAACTAGGAAAGGACTATAAACGACCTGTACCGCCCTCTTACCTGAAGCATTGCATTTAAGAGCGGCAGCCTCATCTGTAAGGAACCACCCATTCTCGTACATCTTCTCATATGATATGGTTACAGAACTGTACCATTCAAGATTTCTACCCACTATTGGGCATGCAAAATTTACATAATCGGTCATATGCACATATATCGTGTTGATGCCTCTACTCGGGCAATTGAATCTACAAAAGAAAAAACAATTATCCCGTTAAAATATGTCAATGTGTGTTGTTGATGTCAAGCCAATTGAAATATAAAGCTCTTCTGCATAAGAAGGAATTATGGCCTCCCATGATAAATGATACAAAAAATGAAGAATAAAATAAATTATTCTGGACGTGCCACTCATGTGGGTAGGTTTTTAATCTGAAATTCCCTATATATGGGTCTGTTTTTAACCATAATTCTCGTAGATATAGACCATTTTTTAGAATTTTCTTTTCGATGAGTCCCATAAGAATAATCCGCACCAAAAAAATGCAATTTTCCTTTGTTTCAAATCGACAAATTCATACACATGGATAAGCAATTTCCTGATATCCATGCAAATGGATTTGCAATTCTTGCATATTCTGTCATATAAATGGGTCCCTTTCTCAAAGCCCAGATTGGATAACTCCCATTTGGATAACTGCCTTCGTAGGTTGCATTTGAATGCGCTTATCCAACCCCACTTTGATTACGCATGCACCTCATGGTTCCCGATGTTGAATAAGAGGTTGTCCAAAAAATCCAGTCAGCACAGAACAAATACATTCGCTTCTATCTGAATTTAAACAATGCGGCACATGTTAGGGCTACATAATTCAAAGCTATGAATTGGCTTCCCACAAAAAAACAGAGTTGATCAACGTACATATGTGAACATAATGACATTTTTCAAAGGAACGGCCCCAGCTTATACTGACAAACATTCCACCCAATCGACAAAAGCCGAGTGACAAGAAGGTCCAAGTTTAAATAAACCTTCCATTCCGCAAAAGTAACAATCGCCAAAAATGCCTGTCCTACGTGGGGCCAAAAATATGGAATAGCCTATCTTTTGATTTAAAATCTATTTAAAATATCAACTCGTTTAAGCACAAGATCAAAGACAATTTTTCCAAAATATACAGAGAGAGGAAAATGACATATATGTGTTCTACTAAAACCGCGCGTCCTCTCTCACATTTCATGATTCGGCCTTACTAAAATACCGGGTGAGCTAGAAAAAGTTCACACTTTTGAAAATTCATAGAATCAAGAATTTCTGGATGGATTAGAATGAATCAATATTTGTTTGACAGCGAAAAGATCGAAGTATTTTTGTGATTTTTCTCGCCATGTTACGAGCATTGGAAAAATTGGTAAATTCAAATTTAGAAAAACTTGGTGGCTGCAAAATGACTGTAAAAAGCCTAAAATACTTGATCAAATCATAAAGGACTCCTCACTCAGAAGAACAGATAAAATGCCATTTCTCATGGGTGAGAGATATCGTCTGCATATTTATTGACATGGGATTGAAAATCTTTAGCACCTGTTTGAGAATCTATGTCTTATAAATCTTGAGAGAGGTAAAACGCATGTGCGTATTGTTCCGTGTTATGAGAGTCCTGAACGATTTGATCAAGTGTTTTAGGCCCTTTTTCAGTCATTTTGCAA
Source organism: Aurelia coerulea (assembly GCA_039566865.1). Taxonomy (NCBI): domain Eukaryota; kingdom Metazoa; phylum Cnidaria; class Scyphozoa; order Semaeostomeae; family Ulmaridae; genus Aurelia; species Aurelia coerulea. The sequence continues at coordinate 17,511,341 of CM076954.1, forward strand.
CCATTAAATTTTTCTGAAGTCGAATTTACCTATATTTGAAGTGCTCGAAAGAAGACGAGAAAAATCACAAAAATGCTTCGATCTTTTGGCTTTTAACTAGAATTTGAATCATTCAAATCAAAGAAGTACTTGTGGTGCTACGAATTTTCGAAAGTGGAAACTTTTTTCTGGCTCACCCGGTATGCTTCATTCAAAAGCACATAAAAATACATTGTTTATTATTTTTTTGCAACCTCTTCTAAGGGGACCATTATCATTTGGCTACACCTTCATGGTTCCACATATCCTTTCAGATTGTTAATGGGTATGGTCATGTTATCCGCTGTTGCAGCGTTATGAGAAGTAAATAAAAAGGCACTACGCCTACAAATGTTACAACCAAACACACAAGTAATTGGCGTTAAATCAGAAACGTTAAAATGGGTGTGAAATGTATACATAGTAAATTACGTTGCTTGTTCAGCCGCTATTAAGTAAATATTTCGCCTGGTTTCTTAGCAAACAACCACCAGCAATGCAACTGATACCATAATTCATGCAAACAAACAAAGGTGATACATGCTGACGTATTGGTAAATCATACGAACAATGATGAGATCATGCTGGAATGTTCTCAGCCCTACGGAATTGAAAGTCTCGTTGCTACTGTTTACAACCGGAGTATTGGAAAATTTCATGGATTATTTTCTAGTTTGCGTTTGCCTTTGATTATTTTCAAAAACGACTTTAAGTAATATCGATCAACACCTGACAGCAATATGACAGATCTTATTTCAGAGAAATGAAGCTACTTATCTACGTTAGTATTTCCACATAAAAATGAAAATAGCTTATTGTTATTGGTGAATAAATCACGATCATACTTTGCGACAAACGGTCAACCTCACAGAGTAGTCAGCCATCGCCTGATTAATTATCATTGTATCATACATAAAGTATGCTGTGAAACTTGAATGAATGTGAGTAAGGCCTCTAGAATATCTCTATAGAAGGTATAAATGGTATAAACTACAGTACATCAACTGGCAAGATTATTGAAAAGAAAATTGTTAAAAAGAATTGACCCAATGACTGAACCTTGCGGCGCACCAGTGGAAGATGTCCTTTAACCCTGACCCATCGAAGCAAGCTGTACAATTGATTTTTTCTCGGAAGAGAGCACCTCTGAACCACCCCCAAATCCACTTTAATGACATACAAGTCTCTTCAGTTAATGAGCATAAACATCTTGGCCTTATTCTTGATAAAAAGCTAACTTTCTCCTCCCACATAAAAGATCTTCTTGGTAAAGCTAACAAAGGAATAGGTATGATTAAACTTCTTTCCCGCTACCTGCCACGCCCTTCACTTGATCAAATCTATAAGTTGCATGTCAGATCACATTTTGACTACTGTGACATAATTTACCATGTTCCACCAGTGGATAATCAATACTCACATGAACGCACACAAAGTCTCCTTATGAATCGACTCGAATCGATGCAATACAATGCCGCCCTTGCTGTCACTGGTGCATGGAGAGGTACTTCTCGGGAAAAACTCTATAAAGAATTAGGATGGGAATCGCTCAGTAATAGGAGATGGTACAGAAGATTGGTTCTTTTCTTCAAAATCGTCAAGGGCCTCGCCCCTGCTTACCTTTCCTCGTTACTTCCAGAGATGAGAGAACAAAGCTATGCCCTTAGAAACACCAACAGCATCGCAGTACCAAAACGACGAACTGACGCTTTCAAAAACAGTTTTTTTCCGCATTGTATCAGCGAATGGAATAATCTAAGCCTAGAGTTTCGTGAATTAAGGTCACTTTCACTTTCTAAAACCAGATTGATTAGTTTAGTAAGACCAGTGAAAAATCAAATCTTTGGTATCCATGACCCCTCAGGTGTGCGTAGATTAACTCAACTGAGAGTAGGTTTAAGTCCTCTGCGAGAACACAGGTTCAGACACAACTTCCTTGATACCACCGATCCAATGTGCTTAACAAACGACGGTATTGAAACTACCACCCATTTTATGCTGCTCTGCCAAGAATACGCTATCCACAGAACTGTGCTCCTTGACAGAGTAACCTCCATTTGTGCATCCCATGGAGTGAACTGCAATATGTTGAACGATGTAGAACTGCTCACACTCCTACTCTATGGCAATGATCTCTTTAGTGAATCTTCGAATAAGAACATTCTCTTGGCAACAATCATTTACATTAATACTACAAACAGATTTAATTAAGCTGCACCCCTTTTTCTCCGTCTTCTTTGTTTGTGTCCTTCGTGTAACATGTGATCCCTGTGTGCCGGAGGTATTCCAATAGGGATCACACGATATATATCAGCCCGCCTTGTTCTATACAGCGCCAAAACTTTAAAGCGCCCTTGGCGGCATCTGAATATCCCTTACCAAAGGGATTTATTTCATAAGTAAGCACTAAGGGTTCCAATTGGAATAGAAACGGCTTCTGTGTTTTGTTAGATTGTCGGTGTTTGTTTGTTCATCGTTGCTCGTTGGCTGCAGGAGAGATGTGCTTGATCACACCTCTTGTGGTATAGTTGTGTAAATCGTCTTGTGAATCGTCTCGTATTATGTTAGATTATCTGTAGTTTTGTAAATTTTTTCACTGATATAAAAAAAAAAAAAAATCATTACTCGTTATCTGAATTACGCTTGACTCTTTTAGCTCCACATGGGATGTAAAGTATTTAAGTCTCTATCGAGTTGTTGTAAGTGTGCATTGATGAATTGCTATGATTCTTTATTATTTTAGCACAAAAGATTCAAAAATAATTTCATTATTTGAAAACAATTTGTTTCGCTCTCTTGGAAATGAAACAAAGCCAAATTGCTTTGGTTTCGTTCGGTTTCGTTCTCTTGGGAATGGAAAAAAAACCAAATTGTTTTGGTTTCGTTCAGTTTCGTTCGGTTTCGTTCGGTTTCGTTTCGTTTCTTTGAATATAATAAGCCCTCTGACGTAGTTTGCAAAAACACAGGAGAACTGATATTTTGCAAAACCTTTAATGGTTTTGCTGGCAAGTTTTCAATAAAGGTGATTTATCTATATTGATGCAGATATCATTGTTTGAAATTTAAGACTTATCAGTGTTTACCTTTTTGGTTACAGGTAGAAATATATTCCACTGAATAATGTACACGTTTTTTTTTATAAGAAACTGGTTTATAAGAAACTAGTACTACGATGACCAAAAATTTAAGAAACTCTAGTACTACGCTCAAGAACAGTTAAGAAACTCTAAAACGTTATATCTGTATGTCTCTCTTATTCTATGTCTCTCTAACAAAGGTGCCTTCGTCTTTTCTTGACTTTTAACTGCAAAATTTGTAAATTTTTGCCTCGATGTGCATGGCTTCTTCTTGATGACAATGTCAATGCAAAATGGAAGCTCTTTGTCGAGAAGAAGGCTCAACTTCGAACAATACCGCAATTTTAGGCCCAAAAAATAAGAAACTATGTGCGGATCCAAGTTTCTTATAAAAAAAAACGTGTAGTGGTAGTGTTGGTGATTAGATTTGTTTTCCTGTTCTTGCTTGGCAGGTATCATGTTGTACTTTATTGAAGTCTTAAGGGATTATTTGGATGACTTCATAGCTGGTTCTCAGAAATGATAGTCGAGAGGATTACTCATGCTTCCAAAGATTGTATAGCTCCAATGTAATTCTAAAATACATGAAACTGAAAGGGCTTGATTAAAATTTTCTTGTATAAATTTCTCATTTCTTCGAAATAGTTTTCAGGCATATCAATTATTAATGGGGATGTACAACCTGTCCTCTCTGCATGGATCTGAGTGTCAAATCATCAAATGTGTTCAGGCTAAACACAACATAGCTATAATGGCGATTTTCTGCACAGAATAGTAATCCAAAGTATCTGTGACAATCTTGGTAATCAAAGCCTTGGTGGAGGATTTGTCCTATTGTTTCTAACACAGAATATTTGAAAGTTTTAATGGATATCAAAAGTTCCATAAAATTTCATGGACATGGACAAGAAAGCAATGGAATGAAACTTATGTAGAAGCTGGGACAAAACTAGCCGCTATTAAAACTCCAGGCCGCAATTAAAAATCAATTGCCCGGGTTGTCCTGTATTTTCCGATTGTTAACAAAAATCTTGTACAGCACCTTTAATGCATAGCATTCAAAAGTGCACAGGTGCAGCAGCTATTGAAATTCTTTCCCTGCTGTGCCTCAATGAATATTTGGTGATGGACATACTGTGAGATGTTCTCTGAAACCTGAATTCTTAATCCCTTGATGACAGATAACACCCTATGAATTGAAAGTATTACAACAGGAACAGATCCAATGAGACGACTATTCTACAATGATTTTGCCTCTTGGGAAACCATTGAATACCAAACTGAGTTTCTATTACATTAAAATAAAACGTCATTTGGATTAACACTGGATTTGCATTTGACTCAACTATTACATTTTGCAGAAAGATTTCTCTATTTTTCTAATCTTAAAAGCTCAACTCTGTGCTGTTATTCAAGTACTTGTTGAAGCAAAATGATATTCTTGTGCAATAACTTTGCAATTTCAGATTCCATTTGCCTGTCTGTTTGCAAAAAATCTTTTTCAGGCATTATTGTGGCTGTTAAATTGCACTCTACCAAAGAAATTAATTTGCACACACAGTATGGAAAGTATGAACAAAAACAGCATTATCTACACCATCAAAAGGAAATCATATAAACCATTTGTTGTGCAACTGTGACTATTTTTTGAGTTTCATGATTTTAGGACTTCAGAGGACTCTTACAAAAGGGCATTGCCTGGACAACTTATTATAGACTGAGGGGCATATATCACTGTGTAAAAATCCTGTATATCTTTGGCAAAAATCCTTTTGTTTTTAAGAAAAATCCAGAAAAAATCCCTGAAAAGAATATTGTTTTAAAGAATCTTGTACGCCTTTTTGAAAGAGTGACATACCCCTCGTTATAGACAACAAACATAAACATTTTACCAACAGCTTTTTTTAGTAAACTCAGTACACAGGACTCATTGGCCATAACTATTGCTAGTTTATGCTGTGTATTGTCACAGGTGGGCTGCATCATTCATTTTCTGAAACCAATGATTAGAATAAACTCACTCAGTGAGATGAAAATAGTCAGTGAGAATACCTTCGACCGGAAATGCACTGAATTAGATCACTTGCGTTCACACCAGTAAGATAAGAGTTATCCCACTCAAACGATTTAGAAGATGATTTTGAATTTGCAACTCCAGCTCTTGTTTTAGTCCAAAGATCTCGTAGAGCTCGTGTTATCAAAGAGAATAGAAGAATCTGGATATGAAAGACCTTGAAGTCTCAAAAACAGCATTGTACCACAATGCATATCCGTAAGGCATTGGTTCACTTTCTCTATCCTTGCCAGGCAGATTAGTCCTTTGCTCAGTGAGAAAGTCAGTGACATAAATATCAAAACGATTTGATATTATTCTCACTGATTTTCTCACTGAAAATTTGCCAGTGAGAAAAATTTTGGGTGTTCACATCAGTGAGATTAAACATTATCTCAGTGAGAATATTGTAATGGCACTGGTGGGAACCAGGCTTAAATTCCTTTGGGAAACAGATAAAGATATGTCTGTGAGAATTTTGCAGGCAAGCCTGGTTTTTATCAGCCAAAGGTGTTGTGGCATTGTGGTGTAACTATCTGACATTGGAGCCAGAACAGTCAGGATGACAGGGTTCGATCCCAGGTAGAGCCCCACCACTTGAGCGTCACAACAAGGAGTCCCGGACTCGATTAGGCCTATATTCTACTTCTGTGATCCCAGCAGTTAGCGCTAAAAACTTTAGCCTGTGTGCAGACCCATTGTCACCATTGGTCTGCACGCAGGCTATAAAAACTGCAACTTCACCTTCACCAACTGTCATCAAGAACGTAAATAAAACGAGGGATCCAGTACCTCCCAATATCTTAATCATTATCAAGATTTTACTTCCAAAGGTAGAATTGATTTGGATTGACAGACCATACCAACCAGAAGAAATCTGAAGGTTCATACAAAAATAGAATTCACTGAAACTCAAAATATGTTCACTGAAAGATAGATACCACTGTGCTGTGCTATATGCTTCGCTGATCTCTACCAAGAGTCCTATTTTTGGTTCCTGTAGGTTCACAGTACTTTCTTATAAAGCCTATTTTAAATTGAGCATTTGATTCTTTTTGCTGAATGTGTAAGGAATATTAATTCCAGTTTTTGACACCAGTGGAAGTAGAAACTTTCGCTTTCCATATTCTAGCTTAACTTCAGGAATTTGCCTTTTCAGGACTTATTTATAGCCTTTACCAGGTTTCCAAGATTTCCTGGCTACTCTGTCTGGAACCTTGCAATGCTCGCATAACACAGATTGTTAATAGTTGATAGGTAGGCTGAAGGAGTATACAATGAAAAAATATAATACGACCCTCTATTTTGATAAAATAAAATGCTATGCCTATTATTATAATAAAATGAGCATGAGATAAAGCAAATCCGGTGCTAGACTCACTCACAATGGATTTCTTGCATCCCATATGATAACAGGCATTAAGATTGATCTTCCTGGTGTACCAATACCTCTACACTCGATATAAGCTCTGGAGATCGCCATTAAAATTGGCAATAAAACCTTGAAATTAAACAGTCCTTCGGCCATTGTTCGTGATACTGCGATTTACGTGGTGAAATTTCACGGCCAGTCACGGCCTAACGATATTAATGGCACTTTCATGCAGCTTTGATTTCAGCATTAGACTGTTGCTGATGGAATTTGATGGCACACAGAAATTCGGTATTAAATGCTTCTTGTTATTATCATCTCTAATCATCTGTTTTTTCGCAATGGCAACTCCATTTTTACGAGCCAATTCATTTCCTTGTTTTGTATCCTCTCTTTCAGTTTCCTAATGAAGTAATCTTGAAGTACAATAACGCTAACGGACCGCATCCCACTCAGACCCAGAATCAGATTTCAAATCAGAATCAGATTCAGTTCCAGAATCAGATTTGACCACAAAAGAATAGAATTGACATGTTTGCACTCCCAAGGGATAAAATAGCGTTTACTGAGTTAATTTAATTCTGCGCGAGTTCTCGCCAAAAGGTGTTCACAATTTTTCATACGAGCCTTAAAAAATAAGTTGGAGCTTTGCCCCCGCGCCCGTAACTAATAACATTTGCTCTCGCTCGTCCGCACTATCCATTTTTTAGGGTAAGACGGGGTAAAGTGAACTACTCAGAACATTCGCTCTTCTCTCCAAAAGTAAACATGCAATGATAAAACATGATTTATACCCAATGCTTTGTTATATGTGCTCACAGAAAATAAAAACATTTTTGAAAAATAGTTCTTCTTGTTGTTGCAAAAAATCCCTTTACCCAAGGCAGTAAAAACAACCTCAGAAAATTATGGTTGTTAGGTTTGGGCTCCTATCTTTAGTCATAATTTTTGACCCCAAGACGAAATTCATTTTTATAATTGTTTTGATCGATTTGAAGCACATGCCATGTGTTTACTTTTTCCAAAAGGAAAGGGCCAAGAAAGATTTTTTTGTACGCTAACATAATATTTTAAAAGATCTACCGTCCAGTCGATATTTTGCTTCGACCGGGGTAAAGTGAACTACCCATGATTTTTTATTTTCGCATGTGAACATGAAGTCAGATGAAGAAGACCTTTTCAATCTCATTTGGTTCATAATTCTGCCTTCAGAAAATCATGATTTGCAGGATAATGTTTCGCTCTAAATGACACAGAAATATATTCTGATACCAGCTCCCTGAAAAACCTCCAAAAATTTCACAGCCGAAGTTTGACCTTCATTCAAAATGCAATGCGGTTACTGATCCAAGAATTTTGTTGGGATTTGATGAAGCAAGCATACTTGTCGACATGGCCATCACTGTGAAATTAGAATATTGATGATTGTTATAGATTTATAACTATTTTTGGTTTTATTTCTGGGCTGAGGTTTCAGGGCAAAGTGAACTACTTTGAAAATATTGTTTCTCTTTGTGGTAATTTGGTATTTATATGCAATATACAATTTCCATGTATATTCCCATTATCGTTCATCAACTTGTATTCAGGTCTCGCAATCTGACTCGAATTTGTGAGCTTTTGGTTAATATTTGATGAGGGGTACTTGCGGTATTGCGGTATTGCGGTATCGGGGGTAAATTTTGTGCGGTATTGCGGTAATGACGGAAAAAATTTGCGGTATTGCGGTATTGAGCTTTCACAGCGAGGTATGCGGTATTGTACGAAAATTAACATCCAAATTTCATGCAATGCCATTTTCCTGTTGAAGAATAAAGCATCTTCGAGACGAATTGATAGAGGAAAGAAAAACTAAGGAGAGGGAGGTCCCTTATCCCTCTCTCCTTGTGCCTGCTCCCCCTGCTCAACCTTGAAATGGTACCTGCGCGGAGGAGAGCACGCAACATCTTTATCTGAAGAAAGAGAATCAAATTATTTGCATGAATCAAAACTGAAGATGTTGGAAAATCACCCATATTTTGAAATCAGGCAATCCGACAATGTTGGACAACTATACGCCTGTCACGGTAATTCCTGCTCTACAAAAAAGTTATCTAGAAGCTCATTTATAATAAACTGTCCCAGTTCCGTTCCTTGAATCGAATGGCATCAGTTTATGCCTGCATCAGTTTGGGTTTAGACAAGGGAGATCTATGCAGCATGCAGTAACCTTACTGTCAGACCAGTTTAGACAGAACGTTGAAAAGGGGCTACTTTGTGGTGCGTGCTGTCTATATTGACTTCCGCAAAGCCTTCGACACAGTACGTCATGCAACCTTGCTGGAAAAATTGCCAAGTTGTGGTATAGATTATGTGGAATTACAATGGATAGGTGATTATTTCTTTAATAGGAAACAATAGGAAATATTTTATAACACCAGCTCATACGAAGGAAACGTTACATTTGGTGTCCCACAAGGATCCATCCTGGGGCCCCTTCTCTTTGAGCTGATAACGACGTTCTTATTCCGCTCACTGATGCTGGCATTATATTTTATGCCGACGATACTGCTTTATATTGTGCAAGAAAGAACTCAAATGAAATAGAGCATTAGAAAATAACTTATTCATTAACTTGAGAAAAGGTAAAACTGATTTGTGCTATATGGATCACATCAAAAGTTATCCAAACAGCCAAACGTGGACATCAAAATCTACAATCAAACTATTCATGAGACAAAATCATACAAATACCTTGGGTGTAGATTTGGATAACCATCTGAACTTACATTTAGACTTCTGGTCTCATACCAAGAGGTGATGGGTTGAAAGCGAAAAGATCAAAAGTTAATCATGTGCTACATGATCTTTGTAATGAAAATGAAATTGAATTTATGGAGCATCTAAATATTGACCCTGAGAAACACCTCAATAATAGCAAGATCCATTTGAATAGACATGGCGATCAAATTTTGGAAAACAATATGTTTATGGGATGTACAAAACACAAGCATTGACTCAAAGAACCTTTAGATTCACAATTTAATATAGATTATGAAAATATGTCTTCTTTCGAAATAGATGGTACTCCTCTCCCTAATATGTCTGGTAACAGTCGCCCCGCGCCTGGCGTGAAATTAGGGTTTCGTAAAGGAATGGTCATTGCATCACTCAATGTTAACAGCCTTCCTGCGCATAAGGATGAGGTGGAAACTCTTTTGAAAGATAAGGGTATCCATATTTTAGACCTCAACGAAACAAAGAATGATGATAACTGCCCTAGTGACCTCCTTCAAATTGACGGCTTTAGATTCGTCCGGCATGATCGTAATCGAGATGGCGGAGGAGTAGGTTTCTACATAAGCAATACTATTGTTGCTGATGTACGTGATGACTTCCCCTCTTTTTCCCTAGAGGTTCGATGCATTGAGGTTAAGCCTGTTAAAGCTAGATCTTTTTTGTGGTCACGTGGTACAGACCACCATCTGATCATGTTGATACTTTCGATCGATTGGACCAGTTTTTTAGAGTCTTAGACGCGGAGGATAAGGAAATTCTGTTATTAGGGGACACTAACTGTAATGTTGGAACTCCCCTAGATGATTCTGACCCTCATGGCTCAAATATTCCACCATGCACAAAGCGTATCATGGAATTTTATGATACTTTCGGTCTTCAACAACTTATTTCCGAGCCTACACGTCCTACACGTGAGACTGCTAGTTCGTCTACAATTATTGACCACATTGCGACGAGTGATCCTCGCAACGTTGTCGAATCAGGTGTACTGCAGACTTGCATTAGTGACCACTCAGTTCAGTTCAGTTCAGTTTTTCATTTTAAAATTCCACAACATACAAAATTCAATAATGAACAACATTAACTAAAGTTATTACAAGTTACAATGACTACAAAACATCTAATATAAACTAGGGATAAATTAATACAGTAATACAATAAACTATAATATAATAGACAGGAAACCTCCCACAACCACCCAGCAACCCACCCAACCCCCGTCCCATGCCCAGCATGCACCAAACCGACCACAGGGACCAAAATCAGACCCAGATGCACCCCAGACCCCAACCGGAAGCACCACCCCCGATGACGCAAACAACGGCCATCCCCAGAACCAATCCCGCCACAACTCCACCCGCCCCATCCAACGCGCCCGAAAACACTGCAGCCAGACAGCATCCGCTGTCCAACCCCAGTACCCCCGAACACGCCAGACCCAAACACGAAGAGCCACGACGAGACCAGCCCCAAAAACGACAGTCATCGACGCCACCCAAAATGGCACCCCCAGCCAAAGCCCAAAACGCACCCACGCCCAACCCCATGGCCGACAAAGCGCAAACCAAGCACAAAACGAAAGGCCAGGCAGGCCACCTGACAGCCACAGGAGACTCCCTGTCAATAATAATAAAGAACATAAATGATAAATTTTACAACATAATTACATAGAATTTTGTATGGGGAGGAATTTCTTAAGGAGGAGCTCTCTCAGTAGATAGACTAATCGAGGAGAGAGCACCCCCTATCCTAAAAACCTATTTTACACTTTGCAACATTTTTACTAGATTTGATCAATCAAAGTGAAAGAAAGTTGTACTATCAAGATATTTAGGAATGGTAATTTGTGGAGAAAAGATGAAGTTTCATTTCGCGACGGAAAATCATTACTGAAGGAGACTGTTTGATCATGAACGGAATGTCGTTCCAGGATTTAGCACCCGCATATCTGATAGATCTTAAGCCATACTGCAGAGTATTCTTACGCATCATAAAAATATCACCCCTGCGAGCCTGCCTCGTATCATACTGATGAACAGATGACAAAGTGTCAAAGAAGTTGTGGAAGAAGGTAGGAGAAATCAAGTTAACAGATTCATACACGAAGATAAGCAGCTTGAGATGAAATAAATCATATAGCTTAAGAATTTTTAATTCAGAGAAAATTGGTGTAGATGAAGATGTGAAAGTCTTGAAGGCAATAGCTCTGACAACTTTCTTTTGTAGAAGGTAGATTGGTTTAGTATAGGTGTCATAGGTAAGACCCCAGACAATGATTCCATATTGAAGAAAAGAGGTATATGTGGTATACGTAGTTCGTAAATATTTAGGTTCGCTAAAACCACATCATAAAATGATAACAACACGACAGATGAAAAATTTTGATGAAGAGCTTTTCCTCAATGATCTTGCCTCTGTAGACTGGCATGCTATTGTGAGTGACTCGGGATGCTTGGAGGGAGCTGTTAATCGATGGTCTGATACGCTGTCTCAGATCATCGAAAAACATGCGCCCCTCCGGGAAAAGCGAGTCTCTGAACGGTATTGCCCGTGGATAACACCCGAATTAAAAAAGATCTGTAGGACAAGAGACAAACTGAAGATCGCTGCAGTGAAGGCTAAATCCGAGCTTTTAATGAATGCTTACAAGCATGTAAGATCCAAAGCTAATAAATTAAACCGCTCGCTGAAAACCCAATATTTCACAAATAAGATTCATCCCTGCGAAGGCAACATCAAAGAAACTTGGAAAACTATGAACCAAGTAATCCATAAGAGATCCAAAACTACTAATATTAAAGCTCTCAAAGAAGGTGACGAGACCATTACCGACACTAAATCCATTGCCGATACTATGAACAGTTTCTTTTGCAACGTTGGGAAAAGCCTAGCTGAAAAAATCCCTGCCAAACCTAATCCCCTTCTTAAGGTTACTGTAACCGTTCAGGCGGCGATTAAGAAACTCCGTTTACCACGGCCGTTCGTCAAAATATACCAAACAAACTTATGCATCATTCGACGCAGAATTAAACGAAGAATATCACAAAAATATATCCAGTCGATTCAATAAAATCATGAATGATTTATTCTAGATTTTAGGGAAAATCGACCATCCTTGCGAAAAAATCTTGTGTACCCCAATGATAATCGTTTGACCACGACTGTCTATTTACCTAAGACTTAAGGCCCAGAACTGCAAAATCGTGTCACGAATTTTTGATGAAAGGTATTTTCTTGAAATGATATCCTTTTAAATAAATGTAAATGTCTTAAATGTGTTTTTTAACTTTCAGACCCTTGTAAAAATCGGACCATTGGATCTATCACAAATCGCTGACACGGTTTCGTAGTTTTATGCTTTGTGACCCTGTGTGCCAAGTTTCAAGCGATTCGATTGGCCTGTTGGGTACACAAAGATTTTTTATTACCCACCAGTACCCCGGAATCCTGTTTCGAGAAATCAGGCTTTTATCAAAATGAAGCAAAAATTGCGGGAAATACGATTATGCATGAAAGGTCAAGCAATTAGGCTTAAGCGCGGTATTGGTAAAGCATTATATCAATAACATAGCAGCACGGGATGTCACGAACATAGCTGCAAGGTCAAGTGAGTTTACTTTAATCCCCTAATGTATATTCCCGCAACTTTTGAGAAACATGATTGCTCCTTTTAAAATGCTCAAATTTATAAGTAATTGTGACTATTTCTGGAAGTGAGTTGGTTTAAACAGTCCTCAAATACTTGTACCATCAGATTATGACAAAAACGAAAAATCGAGAATTTGTCGTCCGAACAGTTACAGTAACCTTAATGGTGATTTTGGAGATCCACCCAGCTGCGAGCCTTTTTTGTTTTCCCCTATAAACGAAGAGACTTTGATCAGGGTTTGTGGCGGTATTAAAACTTCAAATGGGTCGGGTATTGACTGTATATCTAGTTATTTCCTAAAAATTGGAATTTCGGTATTGGCGCCTTCTCTCGTGCAGCTGTTCAATTTGTCTCTTTCTCTCGGGCGATTCCCGGACAGTTGGAAATTGCGAGGGTAGCACCTATCTTTAAAGATGGAGCCACCGATAACAAATCAAACTACAGGCCTATTTCTGTGCTCCCTGTAATTTATCGACTTTTCGAGAAGCTAATCTTCGATCAGCTTTATGACTACCTTCACCGAAATCAGCTCATCTTTCTCCTACAGTCAGCGTTCAGAAAACTGCATTCAGTCCTAACGTGTCTACTTAAAAGCACAAATGACTGGTATTTAAATATTGACAAGGGGAAGTACACTGCTGCCGTCTTTATCGATCTCAAAAAAGCTTTTGATGCTGTGGACCATGATATCCTTTTGGACAAACTGAACTACTATGGCGTCAAGGGTAAAGAATTGAGCTGGTTTTGGTCTTATCTTTTCAATAGGAAGCAATTCTGTAGAGTGAATGGTCATTCATCTTCAACTGAAGGGGTAGATTGTGGAGTTCCCCAGGGCTCCTGCCTAGGACCCCTACTCTTTCTAGTTTATGTAAATGACCTCCCCTACTGTTTAAAGACTTCTGACGTGGCAATGTATGCTGACGACACCACTATCTATTACTCCTCTCCTTCTATTGACGATATCAATGCTGCAATCAATGCTGACCTTGAAGCTCTTAGATGTTGGCTTGAGGGCAACAAGCTATCGCTTAATGTCGTAAAAACTCAAGGGATGATAATAGGTAGCAGGTGCAAGCTTCACAGTATAGACTTGCCCAGTTCTTCCAAAGCTGACCTTAACATTGGTAATGAGGTGATTACCATGGTCAACAATACCTAGTATCTTGGTTTGCAGGTTGACGATCAACTTAAATGGTCTGCTCACTTGTCCTCTACACTCAAGAAAGTCTCTAGAGGTATCGGTATGTTGAAGTATTCTAATCGATACCTACCTAAGGAAAACCTCATTATGCTGTATAGAAGTCTCGTTGAGCCCTATTTTAGGTATTGTTGCCCTGTCTGGGGATCTTGCGGTGCATCAGCCCTCGATAAGTTGCAAAAACTTCAAAATCGAGCCGCCAGGATAGTCACAAACAGCCCCTATGACACTTCAGCTCTGCCTTTAATAAGGAATCTCGGTTGGCTTACTATTAGAGAACTGATCGATTCTGAGACTAGCAAGATGGTCTATAAATCTCTTAACGCCCTTGCCCCTGATTACTTGAGAAACATATTTCAAAGTGTATCCGAAGCTACTAACCGTCAGCTGAGGAACTCTAAAACGGGCCTTAGATTACCATTACTAAGAACATCAACTGGTCAGAAATCGTTTTCTTACAGAGGGGCAAAGGTCTGGAGTGACCTAGATAGTGGTGCCAAGGCATCCTCATCGCTCCACACTTTTCGAAGAAAATATAAAGCCAAACTATGACTCTTCTCGTTTTTCTTTCTTTTTTTTTTGTGAACGATTTATTGTAAATAGGGGTTATTATATATTTATTTATTATCTAATTTTTAATATTACTTTAGCATGGCTCCCTGTAAAGCAGTATGTAAATATTGAGTGGATTACCATGGATAAAAAAGTTAAAATGAAATGAAATGAAATCGACATTCGGAAATTGTGTTCAAAAAAGCGTCAACCAGAGTAAACTTTTTACGCATTCGCGAAAAAGTCAGCCCTTGTGTAGCAGAATCGATATTCAAAACAATGATATGTTCTACATATTCATAATTTCTGCCGTCAATGCAGTTTTACTGAAAGCACGTCAATGAAACTTTTCCCGTCCTTCTCACGTCACATTTTAGTCTGTAAAACATCTAACAACGATCTAATAGACAAAACTACAAATTTTGACGAAGGAAGGTGGATTTAGGTCGGAATCAAACTGCTACAGACCGGTATACTGTATTAACAGCGTTATTTTAGTTTTCTAGCGTTTGCGGTATTTTGCTATTTTTTGGTGCGGTATTGCGGTATTTGGTGCCTTTTTCGTGCGGTATTGCGGTATTGGGACCCCCCCCCCCCGAAGTACCCCTCTTTGATCTGCTCAACATAGGTCACAATTTAATTTTTTTTTAATATCACTCTTGTGAAATTTTTGGGTTTGTTTCGTTTTGGCATGCGAAGAACTCCTTAGAGTTTCAAAATAAATCATGTTTTCGGGTATTACCAGCATCATTTTGGTTTTATCGAACAATTGCTGAGTAGTTCACTTTACCCAATCGCCAAAGAAAGCTCTGTTGTGAGACAATGGAAAAGGATTTAAAAAATATTTTTGCTGGTTAAACTGACCCAAAGACATAATGTCAAAACAACGTTAACAAGTTTGCCCTCAGCTACAATCTCTTTAGGATATCCTTGAAAAACCTCCAAAATAGTTCACTTTACCCCGTCTTACCCTATTCACGGAGTTTACGAAGTGCAGTCAAGTCAATGGGGTAGTATTGGATGGTTTCAGGTCTTCTGTATCTCGTGGTATTTATTATGTCATGGTACGACGGTTGGTGTGTGCCTTCCAACAGTGCGAGAAGGCGCCCTTGTGAAGCAAACGTCACACATCAGATTAATAGACCTTTTAGCTATTCTGAAAAGAATCATCAGAATCGAACGATTATCTTGCTTCATTTTGTAGAATTTTCGAATGTCCACAATAGACCTTTTAGCTATTCTACAAAAGAGCCTGGATCGAGCGTTATTTTTATACACGAGGTTCGATAGAGTGGCGTTAGAGCTTCTATCGATATTGTGCATATTCGAAAATTCTACAAAGTGCACTACTTTGTAGAATTTTCGAATATGCACAATAGTGATAGAAGCTCTTAACACCACTCTATCGAGCCTCGCGTATAAAAATAAAGCTCGATCCAGGCTCTTTTGTAGAATAGCTAAAAGGTCTATAGTGATAGAATCTCTAACGCCACTCGATCGAACCTCCCGGATCAAACTGTATAAAAATAACGCTCGATCCAGGCTCTTTTGTAGAATAGCTAAAAGGTCTATTGGGCAGCCTTAGCAAGCTTTATCCCTCTATTTCGTAGACCCTTTATTCTTTAGGATATTTGGTCTACTCGTAGGCTACTCATTTCCTTGCAGTTTTCAAGAACTCCGGTCACAGGAAGCCCAATCGCGTATTATGGCGGCCTAAGCTAATACTAGTAAAAGAAAATAAAATTCATTCCGTAAATGGCTGATTGTTATCTCGGTTATCTCTGTCTCGATTGTGTCTTTCTTCTTGTGCTCTTGTACCCCGAAATGATTGAAGCATTCTGCCACCATGGTAACAGAATTGATGTTGTTGCTGTTGTATTGAAATAACGACGCAACATTATAGGTTGAAGTGTGTATACATATAAGAAAGAACAAGGACTGAAGCTTTCTTACTTACATAAATCTAACAACAGTTTTATTCTCGCTCAATCTCTGTGAATTTTGCATCAAACGCCCAGTTCTTTGCATGAAAATGTTCCCCAGCTTTTAAACTTCGTACTCAATGCATTTGTCTTCGCTTTCCTCCCCGAAATGATTTAAAACAAACGCGAAACAAAACTGATCACTTTGACAGTTTGAAATATGCTCAAGCTCCGTCCACCATCGTGGCCAGGATAAAAGGTGCCGACATTCGAAATTCGTCAGATTCTCGACGAAAATTACGACGCTAACCCCCGGATCTCCACCGAACATATTTGCTGCCAATAATCCTTACTTACAAACATCCGGGGGATAAAACCTTGATTTGCTACGAGTTTTGTTCGAATTTCGAACGTCGGCACTCTTTATCCTGGCCACGATGGTGGACGGAGCTTGAGCATATTTCAAACTGTCAAAGTGATCAGTTTTGTTTCGCGTTTGTTTTAAATCATTTCGGGGAGGAAAGCGAAGACAAATGCATTGAGTACGAAGTTTAAAAGCTGGGGAACATTTTCATGCAAAGAACTGGGCGTTTGATGCAAAATTCACAGAGATTGAGCGAGAATAAAACTGTTGTTAGATTTATGTAAGTAAGAAAGCTTCAGTCCTTGTTCTTTCTTATATGTATACACACTTCAACCTATAATGTTGCGTCGTTATTTCAATACAACAGCAACAACATCAATTCTGTTACCATGGTGGCAGAATGCTTCAATCATTTCGGGGTACAAGAGCACAAGAAGAAAGACACAATCGAGACAGAGATAACCGAGATAACAATCAGCCATTTACGGTATGAATTTTATTTTCTTTTACTAGTATTAGCTTAGGCCGCCATAATACGCGATTGGGCTTCCTGTGCTCCGGTACCATTTAAACTAGCTATCACTACTTTGATGAATGTTTCCAAAGCCATGATTGCAAGAAAATCCTTCCTCTAAGCCATATTCTGATTGGAAGGCAAAAGTGACAAAAAATTGTCGCCGATTGCGATTTTTGTTCAGTTTTACCACTCTAGGGACACGAAGTTCTTCAGGCCCGTAGGAAGCGGGGGGGCAGGGGGGCTCAAGCCCCCCCAATAATTTCTTAAAACAATGGTGCTACGTCACACGAATTAACTAGATATATTGTTCTCTATCGTTTTGAGAACAATTGCCCCCCCCAATCCGAAGCTGCTTCCTACGGCCCTGAAGTTCTTACTGAAGAGACAACAACATCATCAATTTAATTCAATGAGACACGATGGGTGTACACGTTGAGGGTTTTGTGGAGTGAGGCTAATAAACAGTAGTCATTCCAAGGGAAAATTTTTTTTGACTCACCACGGAAGTACAATTCAGCAAACATACAGTGACTTTCGGACGCCCAAACAAGAGTTTGCACAACTTACACTACACTACAGTATATTGAAAGATATACAATGGCTATCGTAGGATCTCTTATTATTCACATTAAATGCTAAAATCACAAAAATCAAGCCAGCTGAATGATTCAGCATTAAAGAAGAAGCAAGCAAGGATGGACCAGTAACTCAAACGGACCATAGAATGTGAACTGTTGCAATTGGGGTAGAGTTAGAGAACAACGAGAAGGTCCATTTTTCATGTCACCATATCAATGTCACCATGGTTAGACCTGCATCTGGAATTTGACAAAATGACCCATCTGTGTGACAATATTTTAAAAACTCTCGAACCCATTTGCATCTACAGACTGAGTAGTACTGTAGCAAAGAATACAGTCTGTATCGAATATACACTTGCGTTGAGAATAATCCACCCTTGCCTGGATAATACAGTATATACGAGAGATTCCAATTTTTACATGAATGACTACATATACACCCCGGGGGGGGGGGGGGTACTTGTCCGACGGGGTATATTTGTCCAACAGGGATGTGCCGCTTTTAGGGGTATCGTTTTCACTAAGTTTTTCTTGCACATGGAATCAAAATAAGGCAATTTCAAAAGAGGTTGTCAAAACATGTCAAAAGGGGATATTTTGTTAGATCGGGTCGTTTTTCATCATGTTTTGGAATATACTTTTCACCAATTTTTCTAGAATGGGTTATCAATTTGAGCAAAAAGTTCTGGAGAAGGGTAATAAAGAATTTTTGTGAACATACCCACGTACAAATTTAAGTCAAGTACCCCCCCCCCCCCTCCCTCGGGTATACACCTTTAGCAGGAAGATTGGTACCATCAAATTAATGCTTGAATCATTCAGCTGAATCTACGATGAAATAAAATAATGATCAGTATTTCTGACCTCTTATAAAGGGTGTTTCAGAAAAAAGTAGCCCAATAAAGTTTCCTTTTGTAGAGTTATGCGTGGAGGCTACCCCGGGCTGACTATTTACAACACCCACCGAGCTCGTCTTGGCTCATGGGGATCATGTAAATGGGGCCTGAAAGGGTAATTATTTTAGGGAGTACTCAATTTGAAATTATGTGTTGATCTCCCTGAACCAATGTCAAAATTTTTTAAATTGACATGAAAGGATTTTTTCTTGAGTAGAAATTAAAATAAACTACAGACTATTCTAGAGATATTCAAGGAGTTGCGCTAAAAAATTCTCTGGGATGCAAAAATCTATAGGGGGTCGATTAGAGAACGCAATGCATGTAGGAAAAAAGCCACTTGCCACCATCCTTAGTGGTAACCCTCTATTGTAAATTGTCTATTGTAAATTGCATGGTGTATATAATTATATGTGGGTGTATATTTATACATTGTTATGACCTTTTATAAGTCTAACCTTTTATAGGCATACGAAAATATGATAGGAAATCAATTTACCTTTTTGTCATGCCGATTTGGTCAATAATGTTGTTGACTTCTTTCAACAACATTATTGAACCAAAGATTTCAAATCTTTCATTTCATCATGTGCTCTGTTGTCTATCCCAGTATCCGCAGTGTACTTAAATTCTGAAAAAAAGGGAAGACCGTGGTAACCAAGGGACTTGGACTCTCCAGCCCCCTTGAAGACAAATTGCTGAAAAAAAGGTACCTGGGGATGTGCCGCGACGAAGGGTATACTTTTTCAGACTTCTAGTCTAGCCAAGGGTATACTTTGTAACGGTCTAGCCAAGGGTACCATTTTTGACAGTATTGGTCTTATCATATTTGGTACTTGAAGAAGTAACTACGATTTCATATATCAAATTTAGTCTAGAAAGTAAAAACTTGCAGTTTTCTGCTACTCAAAAATAAAATGTCCATACAGTAATTAACTTTCTTCAGTTTTAATATCATTGTATCGTTTGTTGACAAAAAAGAACAAATACTTGTGAAATGTTCATACCAGCATCATGGCAATTTTGGGAGGAATATCTACCTTGATTAACTCGTGATGAATGTTCCTTGGAGCAGTTCCGTAATTTCATTGCTACAACGCCAGAAATGAGTCCAACGAGATAAATAATCACTGCTAATATGTATTTGAAATTTGACTTTCCATCTTTCCCAGTTTGCTTTGCAAAGGAAACAAAACCTGAAACAGCAAAGTGGAATGCAAATAAGTTTTTTTAATCGGGTGAGTCAAAAAACGGACGTTTGAAAGAATGTTGCTCGCAAAACGTACCCTGGATACCAGAGCCTTAATATAAAGTTAGGGGAAGAAAATAAAAAAGAAAGAAAAAAGAGGGAAAGAAGAACTTCTTCTTCTTTCCCTCCTTTTTCTTTTTTTCTTTTATTTTCATCCAAAACTTTTTATTAAGGCTCTGGTACCCAGGGTAGCTCACGCAAACTATTCATTGGATGTTTCGGCCATGGGCAGCGTGCATGCGGCCCAAGAGCAAGAAGATATCTGATTCCGATATTTAGATATTTAGTTTTATATTCTCTGAGAAGTTCTATTCTATACGAGCCAGGAGAAGCATAGCTTATCAAGCCTGTACCGTGGTCTAAAATGAGAATTATTCTCAATTTAGATAACGGTCCAGGCTCAGGCTTGATAAGCTATGCTTCTCCTGGCTCGTATAGAATACACATTTTTAATGATAACTTTGTATTAGGGTGTATTTCTATGAAAATAAAATTGAATTGAATTGATTCCAATGCTTATGATGTAAAAAATAGGATTATACTAGTCATTATTCATTGTTTTGTTGCTGTTACAGTTTGCCCCGGTACCTGTTACAACTTGCCCCAAGCTCGAGGCAAGTTGCAACACTCCGATCTTGATTTTGATTTGCAATTTACCGAAAATCCAAAAGCCCCATTTTTTTGAACCAACCTGTGTTCAATAACCAATGGTCAAACACAACACATGGGGTATAAAGACAGGTCCGTGGTTTTCTCATAAGGGGAAATTTATTTTTCTGAAAAGTGTTACAACTAGCCCCGGTCTCCCCTCCTGAAATAGTGATACAAGACAACCATGAAGAAGCGTTGAGTTCAAGATGTTGTGCTAATATCACTTCAGTACAAGTTTTAAGTTTAAAGAATTATTTGCGTATTGTTTCATTATTATTATCAATTTATTTAAAGTAGGCATTATATATAAAAATAGCTATAAAATAAGAGCTAATTCAAGCCTACTATCTAAGTAAAATTTGTGCAAAAGAAATAAAATACAGAATAATTAGCTACAAATACATTAATTTACAGATTTTTACAATGTTTTTATTATTTACAATGCTTTCACAAGTCCCTAGCTGAGCTACCCTAGCCTGTGTTCCAGACCCCAGTTCTTTTTTGAGGGTCTGGAACACAGGCTAAGCTACCCTGGGTACCAGACTCTCTAACATAAAAGCAGAGCTCTCTGTTTTTATGTTAGAGAATCTGGTACCCAGGGTATAGCTGAGCGTATTGCTGTAGAGATTATCACGAAAGTGGAGCCAAAAATAGCGGCATATAGGCTGGCCCAGGATGTAATTCTTTTCTCAACCTTGGCCATGTGTCTTCACTACTGCACTTATGGATGTCACTATGAAAAAGAGCGTTTTACCTATCTACCAAATAATGCGAGCTTCAACAAGTTGAAGGTTGATGCATATAATTAAGAAAAACAAATGAAAACAACAATGATATGATATACCTGTCAAAGTAGGGAAATTTTTAAGTGCGGAAATATAAAATTCATGGCGTTAAATTTGAAAATAAAATGAAATGCTCTTACCTCCGGTTGCCTTGACATGAACTTTAGAACATTCTACGACTTTGATTTCTCGTCTAGGCCCAGCGCATCCTCTGCTGGCATCATCACAAACACGCTCTCTTACACGATAACATTTACTCTTTGCTTGCACAGTTGAGTTTTGTATAACAATGCTGTCCGTAGCATTCAACCATGAATTGAGTACGTTGGGAAGGTACGTAGGAGCTTGCCATGGACCATAAATACCACAGCCTATGGTAACAACAAGTTTGATTGATTACTGAATACTACACTTTGAATAATGGACCAAACAAAACTGGAAAAAATGCTTTCCTTTCTGTGAACCTCGGCTTATGGTTGCAAATTTATGCAGAAAATTACAGAAAATCTTTGCTTTTACCTATATAACGGATGGGCAAAAATAGTAACCTCCAAAGCAACAAATTTTCTAAATAACTTTCTGACCGCAAGAAGTAAAATCAATTCATTATTACCTGTATTTATAGAGAAAGAAGGTTTTGAGTAGCCACATCCATTCCTCCTTCGGAAAATAGTAACATCTGTGCGCAGGCTAGTTTTGAGAAGACAGTCCAAAAACCCACTACTAATTACTTATGATCAACGATATCCCACCAACGCACTTCCTGTACAATTTCTATTTTAGACACTATCTATGAAGCCTTAACATTTTCTTGAAAATTTTCCGTGAATATTCACACCAAAAAAAAATTCCTGGATGCAAGATTTTTGCCACCTCTGGAACCAAATAGTGCTTACAAAGCGCGCCACATTGACCAGTCAGGCTGACAAATAACAAGAACACAATTAATGTGAAAACGAAGTACCAAGCCCATCAATAATGATGCTAGAAATATATCAAGCACCAAACTGTGCGAACAGGGCTGAAGAGGTTAAATCGACCAAATCTCAAAAATTGTTGCTGATTCAATTGTGACAACAAGGAAGAAAAATAGTTAAAAAACGATACCTTTACACAAAAATTCCTTTATCACAAAGCACAAATAAAGATGGAAAAAATGATTGATGTAAACATGCTCAAATTTTTTGACAAACTGGATTTTTTATCTGCAAACGAGAATTCCAAACAAGCGAAATTTTGAATTGTTTTTCATCGAAGTATGACCTGCTGGATGCCCCATGTCTTTCTAACTCGGCCGTGATACCAAAGCAAATAAAAACAAACCTTTAGAATAGCAAGCTGAGTCAAAGCACCTGGGACATCTATCAGTATATTCATCTGCTTTTGAGCAAACATGGATCTTCAATGTTAATTTATACAGAATTTCTGTCCCATCACTGTAACCACTGCACCGACCACCCACTTTCTGTCCTAACCCATGCCTTCTTCCATTACCTGTACCTATACAGAGAGTAGAAAATAGGAAACATATATAAGAAGTATCAAAGTCTGTGTTTACAAGTACGGAGCAACCAACATCACTCAAGAGCGGCAGGAGCGGCCAGCATGGAAAAGCACATGCGTCAGATCTTTGTAAAACTTTAAGATTAAACTGTTATTGCCATATTCTTTCAAATCAATTGCTCGATGGGAACTTCCAGTAATTTGCAATTATTAGAAAGAGCGCATCTTTGATATCATCGCTACTTTAAGCATTACTGTAAGTTTGAACTTTTATGAAAGGATGTGGACGAGATGAGGTATGTGAGATATATAAAATCATGACTATGAATGATAAAATATCGCAGAAGTGGCGATATACAAGCCACTTTAACACACTGACGATTAATTGATCCGAAACGTTCGTTCTAATAATGTAGACACGCTTGGATTGTCAAAAAATTGACGGTCTTTTTATCTTATTATATAACTAATGGACTTGTCTGAACAAACTTTTGAGCAATGGATTTTTCGATGGAATTTTCATCGTCGTTCTTGCCCTACGATCGCAGAAGTACTCATCAAATGCCTTAGATTACATTTTCGCAGACATCTTCAGTCGATATCTTATATGAGACAAACGAACTTACCTATCAGATAGTATGTTGTACCATAACGAAATTGTGGATCTCCTGGAGCTTCGGAATACTTTGAAATTCGAATACTGCGTAGACCTACATTCTCTGTTGGATTATAACAGTTGATAAACGGGCTTCCAGTTTGTGCTAAATAAGGAAAAACATGACATAATAAACAGAGAAATTCCACACAGATTACAATACCTATCATAACAGTGTACATAAAATCGAAAGAGTAATCCAAAATCACCAAATGTCGAACGTTTAATTTCTATTCAATTTTCCTCCTAGAGGTGTTCCATCAAAGATCAAAATAGAATTATAACAGAGGTGGAAAAAGTGAGAGAAGCTACGAAGAAGCATTGCAGGAAGCTCGTTTGTCAGAAAGGAAGAAAGAAGGGAAGAAAGAGAGAAAGCGGAATAGAAGGAAGGAAACGATAGAGGGTGGACAGAAGAAATGAAATGAAAGAGAAAAAAAAAAGAAAAAGAAAAAGAAAAAGACGAAGACGAAGACGAAGACGAAGACGAAGACGAATAAAGGATGGGGAAAAGTCAGGCTGGAAGAGAAAGCAAACACTTGAAATATAAAGAGGAAAGAAAGGAACAAAGGAAAGAAAGAAAAATTAGGAGAGCAATATTTGGATTATTCTCTTCTCATTTACAGTTATGTGATTCATGGAAGCTATCAAGATTAATTCCAGTTCTTAATGAACTATCATCTATACTGTACACATCAGTCCATATCAGTTACTGTCGTTGTTGTTCTCTCGGCTGGGATTTAGGTAGTTCATCAGCATCGCCTTTACTCACCCGGCATCCGATATGGAACCAGCTCAAGTATTTATCCATAAGATTTACTCCTAATTAAATCTTTTATGTAAGCTAGTTTTGTAATACAGTTATATGCTCTTAGCGTAATGGCCAGGGCCTAGCCATGATATTTTGCTCCTCTTGTGGTATCGTGCTTGCAGTGTTGTAAAGTATAGTTCGTACGAAGCGTCTTCAGTAGCTCGTTTCTTAAACTTCTTATATCGAATATAAACAAAAATGACTAGGAAAGGACTACATGCGGCCCTTACCTGAAGCATTGCATTTAAGAGCTGCAGCCTCATCTGTAAGGAACCAGCCATTCTCGTACATCTTCTCGTATGATATCATTACAGAACTGTACCATTCCAGGTTTCTACCCACTATTGGGCATACAAAATTTACATAATCGGTCATATGCACATATATCGTGTTGATGCCTCTACTCGGGCAATTGAATCTACAAAAGGAAAAAAACAATTATCAACCAGAAATTCAAAACAGATAAAACCGCAAAAGTTTCTCTGAAACCCAAGTAGCTAGCTCGCTCGTTGTGCATTTCAGAAATTGTTTTTAGGAGCAAACATGAGCGTATATCGAAAGAAAAAGGATATATCTAAACATCTACCTCGGGCATTTTATTTCTTTGGCTCAGAAGCTGAGCAGTAAGTGTTTTAATTACACCCAAAAAAATAAGAGAATTGAATCGCCTCCCAGTCGGCTTTTGAATCAAATAAATTAAATGCCCGTGGTTGATGTGTAGATATATCCTTCTTCTCTCGATTAATGCCCATGTTTGCTCTAAAAAACAATTTCTGGAATGCACAATGAGCGAGCAAGGTACCTGGGTTTCAGAGACACTTTTGCGGCTTTGTTTGTTTTGAATTACTGGTTGAGAGAGTTTCCTTTGTCTGTGATCGCTAATCGCTTTGAATTGCGGTGTCAATCAAAACCAACTCGTGCTATTGTCTTATAAAATCTGTCATTGTTGCTTTCTGCCCATTGCAAGAGAACATAATAACAAATGAGTCTCGTGGGAAACAATTGAATACAAGAGCTTCTCCACTTTGTTTGAACACATGAAAATAGAAATGAAAATACAAGATGTCATATGGATGAACAACAATTTGCATAAAGGTTGACTAAAGTTAACTATTGACTAAAAGCTTGAATTTTACATTATAAAACACTTCAAAGTACAAACGGATTTTGCAAATAGACTTAGCATGCTAAATATTAGCAATTTCTGTTTTATCTGATCTTGAACGGTCAAATGCTGATGCTGTGGGGTTCATCAGGGTTTATCAACTATCTTACGCTTTAATATGGAAAACAAATGGACATTGAGAAACTGTATGATATACCGGGTGTCCCAAAATGACGTATTATCGTTTGATTGCATATATGTCCATAACCGATGAACCGATTTTCAAAAACTGGTAAAACCACAAACAACATCTTAAAATACAATTTAGCCTTTATGCAATCAAATAAAACAAAGTGTTTGAAAATTGGTTCATTGGTCATGGACATGTAAGCAATCAAACAATAATACATCATTTTGGAACACCCGATATATCTGTGACAATTTCGGAGATCAACCTGGTTTTTGTGGGGCAAAACTGTCATCAAAACTTCTTAAACTACAGATAGACTAAAGATAGGAACCAGGTACGAAAATACCACGGGGGAGGGGCTTCTTGGCCAAAGTTTGGGTAGGGATCTGCCGCGAGCATATTCAAAATGGTACCGTTGGCTAGACTAATTTTTACAAAAATGGTACCCTTGGCTTGACCAATTTGACCATTATTGTCTGGACCAATCTTTACGAAAATGATCCCATTGGCTAGACTAATTTTGACCATTTCCGGGACGAGTATTCTGTATGTCGAGCCTTCGAGCCTCGAGCCTTCGAGCCTTGTGTTTCGAGTCTCCAGCCCTCGAGCCTCCTTTTTCGAGTTTCGAGCCTTGTATTAGAGTCCCAAGCCCTCGAGTCCTACATCTTGAGCATCAAGCCTCATATTGTCAGACTGAATCAAACATAACAAAACAACAAATGAGGCGACATGTTTTAAGGAAGGTATATATAAACTAAGAACACAGAAATCTAACAATACCCTATAAAACTATATTTTGACAAAAGAGCCTTTTTCATCAGTCTTTGAGAAACCTGTGTGCTCTCACAATTTACACATTTTGCAGAACAAAAATTAATTGACTTTGGCAAAAAACTAGAGAATTAACAATTCAAGAAAGAGACATCTGGTATCAAAACTGGTCTAGAATTTAAGAAACTGGCTGCCAACCCCGTGCTTAAATTTCTCACAGAATATACGGGTATACTAAGATAAAGTCAAAAGATTTGTTGGCTCATGATATAAAACAGGAAGGCTCGAAACGCAAGGTTCGAAGACGAAGGCTCGAGGCTTGAAACACAAGGCTCAAACAAGGAAGGCTCGAGGCTTGAAACACAAGGCTCGAAGGCTCGAAGGCTCGAAGTTTAGAAACACTCGTCAAGGTTCAACTTGTTATCAAGTTTGACACCAACCAAGCAGTCTCGGAGTGGATGCTGATGCTGTTTAAATTTTGACCCTTTATTCTAATGTTGGTCATAACAAGGTCATAATTCCTTGCTACAAGGCTAAAAATTGATCTGTGTAAGGCCTAGTTTAGCCTTGTATTTTTTTACAGGCACGATATATGAGTTTATTTCAAGGCATAATTTTGATTGACAGACCGTACCAGCAGAAGAAAATCTTTAAGTTCAAATATGAAGAAAAATCTCTCTGTTTCTTTATATAAGCGTACAAAAAATGCAATCATCGCCACAGGAAAACTACTTTGTTATGTTAAGTTGATCTCATGACTTGAGGTCCAACTTGGGTAGAAGTTTGCTACGATAAGACCTCATATAGAGGCTTCTCTTTGTTTCTTTTTGCTGATGACACTAGCATATCGATTGTGAATCTGGTGATCTAGTATTGCTTAAAGAAGTAAGATCATGGCTTGACTCAAAAACTTGCTCCACTTGGACTGGACATGGAAAAACTTTGCACTGTTTCACTATCTGTAAAAGAAATTGCTGTCAGGTGATGCCAAGCTTAAATTGGCAAACAGAACACCCAACAGACAAATGGATGAACACCTTATGCATCACACCACTGAATTTTATAAAAAGCTATCGAAGAACTTCTGGCGTTTTCTAAGGAACGGGTCATGAAGCAGTTGTTTTTTGCAATGATTTCATACGGGGTGAGCGCAGCTTTTTGTGCAAGAATTTTTGTTCTCCGCCGGCCATGTAATATGATAAAATTTTTGCACTGTCCCTTACACCCGCGTATGTATACACTATTGTCAAAATATGCTGACACAATGCTGATGAAGAGGCTCATCAGGGTCCAACCGCAATCATGAAATATCACGAAAAATTGGCATGCCCCCTTATCTCCGCAAAGCTGCTGTACTTACATGGTATGGACACATAACTTGCCTTGTCGAGCAACAACTATCTCAATCTGTTGAATTCAAAACAGAAAGACTGATCATACAAACTCACAATGGATTTCTTGGATCCCATTCGATAGCAGGCATTAAGATTGATCTTCCTGGTGTACCAATACCTCTAGATTCGACATAAGCTCTGGAGATCGCCATAAAAACTAGCAATAAAATCTTGAAATTGAAAAGTACTTCCGCCATCTCGTATGTGATGCTACGAGCGATTATGGTGAGCTTTTCAAGGCCTAATGATATCGTACTTTCATGCGTCTTTCGTGTCAGCTGCAAATGGAATATGCTGGCATAAAGAAGTTCGTTTTATTGTTATTACCATCTTGTCATTATCACAGGAGATTCTTCTTGCTACTATCACCTATCACCGCACCTATCACTGTCGAGCTTACGCAATGATCTGGAAGTAATCTAAAGTAATCAGGACTATCGCATTCGCTCATCCGCATATTCGTTTTCGCTGAGTGCAACGCCCAATGCTATCTCGCAAGAAGTAGCCGAGCGATCTTTTTATGAAAATTTGCTGGAACATGGTTTTTTTTGCTGCGACAACAGCATCTATTATTTTTCAATCCAGCGAGCGAGATTAGTTCTGGTCGTTTGAAATAATAATACATAAAGTTGCAGCACCAAAACCGATGAACGAATGAAAAGGGAAATAAAAGATAGATGTGAGTTATTCGCCATCCTCGCACCAATCCAAGGAAGTCCAAGCAAGCCCTTGTGATGTAGCATTTGCGCTGCGCGCGAACTGCATGTTTTTTGTATTGTATTTTTGTGCGTTATGGAGATACAATTGTCAACTGAACCTACCGTGATTAGTGTTTCGGGATTTAAGGTCAGTACACTATTTCGCTCACGGCTTATCCCTAGCAACCTTAGCCAAAGGTCACCTTATTTCAACTTTATGTATTATTGTCTCTATATCTCCCTGGTTTCAAACAACCAGAATAACGCTTCATGATAATCTACCGACTCTTATTCAAGAAATAAAATTTCAGAGCTTCTTAATTATTCTTGAATGTAGTACTAGAGTTTCTTAAAGGTGGTGTGAAGCGAAAATTTTTATTGATGCAAATGAATAGCGCAGTTGAATGATAAAGAATGTCGTTTAAATTTTTTTGATACCTCATTTCGTTTTTGATTACAAAGTCCACTTTGTAATCTAAGAAGGGGCTTCGATGTCAGTCAGTGAGAAAGAAAGAAAGAAAGAAAGAAAGTAAGTAACCCACTTCCGTCACGCTCGTTAAAGCAATTGATTAACGTTTTATCTCAGCTAAATGGCACTGAAATAAAGAAAGCGCACATAAAGCGCATACAAGACAGAAGTTTCCCGCGATCCTATAGGAACATTTGACGTCGGCTTATTTCATGTTAGACAGATTTGACACCTTAAGATGGATAAATCACCATGATGTTTACCCTGACGCAACAACAAATTTACCCAGAATTGGCACGTTCTTGACTTCATTAGCAGCTCAATTATGTCAAAACAATCGTTTTCTAGAACGAACGAATCATTAGCCTTATTGATAGTACTCATTATGCAAATAAGTCAACTTTAGAGGATGATGTAACCGGTGGCCTGCACAGAGGCTAGCATTCGCAGCATCACCGAAGGTAGAAGGATCCCCCTCCTACACAGCTACAGAAAGTTGCAGAATCCCAGCAAACAATGGCGCCATTGACAGGGGGAAGGCACGAGATCACACTGAACCAAACCATCTTCATGCATATCATTCTGCACAGAGGTTATCTTCGTGATTGCTTGTCTCAAATTAGATGCCCGCGAATAGCAACAATTTGAAACGTTCTGTTGGGTTCTGCATAAGTAATTTTGCGTTATCGTAAATCTCACATGACATCTCATTTGACACAAATGCAACTATAGTTTTGTGCACGAACTAAGCAAACTAGGGGTAATGACTTTGATTTTTGCGTATCATTCTCGTTTGACATAAAGACCAAAATATTGCCTTTGATGCGGTTCTTTTTCTTATACAATGCGCTTGATTTTCCATTGAAGGCGACTTTAGCAGCAACACTCATCCCTCTGACTGTAGCTAAAAACAGCATCTACGATCATTTGGGGTTATGAAGAAATCAATATTCAGATATTCTCATGCTTGCTTAGCTCAGGACAGACTTTGTAATCATCCAAAAGGATCTTATGTTCAAGTTATCCACTGATATTAAGTTGCAGCTGATGACGTCATTTTGTTTGCAAATTACTAGGATAACATATGGAAATATAACTGTATCTGATTTTTGAAAGGTTACAGTGGTAAGAAATATTTCAGCTGAGCTGAATAGATGTTATATAAATTGCCTCGTGACTTAATATGATGTTTAGAAAGGCATGTTGATTGTACAAAGTTTTTTAACTAGATTTCTCTTTGGAAACATGGCCAACCTTGTATACTTTCTTTACATTTTGCAAACAAAATGACGTCATCAGCAAATCGTACAAAACAGTGGATAACTCTAAAATGAAATAAGGTATCAAAAAAATTTAAACGACATTCTTTATCATTCAACTGTGCTATTCATTTGCATCAATAAAAATGTTCGCTTCACACCACCTTTAAATCTTTGGTCATCGTAGTAAGTTCTAATGAACCAGTTTTTGATTACAAAGTCCACTTTGTAATCTAAGAAGGGGCTTCGATGTCAGTCAGTGAGAAAGAAAGAAAGAAAGAAAGTAAGTAAGTAAGTAACCCACTTCCGTCACGCTCGTTAAAGTGATTGATTAACGTTTTATCTCAGCTAATTGGCACTGAAATAAAGAAAGCGCACATAAAGCGCATACAAGACAGAAGTTTCCCGCGATCCTATAGGAACATTTGACGTCGGCTTATTTCATGTTTGACAGATTTGACACCTTAAGATGGATAAATCACCAAGATGTTTACCCTGACGCAACAACAAATTTACCCAGAGTTGGCACGTTCTTGACTTCATTAGCAGCTCAATTATGTCAAAACAATCGTTTTCTAGAACGAACGAATCATTAGCCTTATTGATAGTACTCATTATGCAAATAAGTCAACTTTAGAGGATGATGTAACCGGCGGCCTGCACAGAGGCTAGCATTCGCAGCATCACCGAAGGTAGAAGGATCCCCCTCCTACACAGCTACAGAAAGTTGCAGAATCCCAGCAAACAATGGCGCCATTGACAGGGGAAAGGCACGAGATCACACTGAACCAAACCATCTTCATGCATATCATTCTGCACAGAGGTCATCTTCGTGACTGCTTGTCTCAAATTAGATGCCCGCGAATAGCAACAATTGAAACGTTCTGTTGGGTTCTGCATAAGTAATTTTGCGTTATCGTAAATCTCACATGACATCTCATTTGACACAAATGCACCAATAGTTTTGTGCACGAACTAAGCAAACTAGGGGTAATGACTTTTGATTTTTGCGTATCGTTCTCGTTTGACATAAAGACCAAGATATTGCTTTTGAGGCTATTCTTGTCCTTATTTATACAAGGCGCTTGATTCTCCATTGAAGGCCACTTTAGCAGCAACACTCATCTCTCTAACAGCATCTACGATCATTTGGGGTTATGAAGAAATCAATATTCAGATATTCTTATGCTTGTTTAGCTCATGACAGACTTTGTAATCATCCAAAAGGATCTTATGTTTTATAAAAAACGTGTATTTTTATATTGTGGCTATCGTGAAACACAGATGGATAAGAGCAATAGCGAAAATGAATGATGCGGAGGAGCGAGAGCAAAAACAATTAGCCTGTTAACGGGCCCTTCTTTTTTAAAAAAAAACAAACTTTTTTTTGGCCTTTTTGATTACAAAGTCCTTTGTAATCTAAGAAGGGGCTCCGATGTCAGTCAGAAAGAAAGAAAGGTAGTCACGCTCGTTAAAGCAATTGATTAACGTTTTACCTCTGCTAATTGGCACTGAAATAAAGAAAGCGCACAGAAAGCGCACACAAGACAGAAGTTTCCCGCGATCCTATAGCAACATTTGACGTCGGCTTATTTCATGTTAGACAGATTTGACACCATAAGATGGATAAATCACCATGATGTTTACCCTGGCACAACAACAAATTTACCCAGAATTGGCACGTTCTTGACTTCATTAGCAGCTTAATTATGTTCAAACAATCGTTTTCTAGAACGAACGCATCATTAGCCACTTATTGATAGTATTCATTATGCAAATAAGTCAACTTTAGAGGATGATGTAACCGGCAGCCTGCACAGAGGCTAGCATTCGCAGCATCACCGAAGGTAGATGGACCCCCCTTCTACACAGCTACAGATGCAAACGTCGCAGGTGAAGTTGAGAGGAAAGGTGCAGAATCCTAGCAAACAATGGCGCCATTGACTGGGGGAAGGCACATGATCACACTGAACAAAAACATCTTCATGCATATGATTCTGCAAAGAGGATATCTTCGTCACTGCTTGTTGATTACAAAGTCCTTTGTAATCTAAGAAGGGGCTTCGATGTCAGTCAGAAAGAAAGAAAGTAAGTAACCCACTTCCGTCACGCTCGTTAAAGCAATTGATTAACGTTTTATCTCTGCTAATTGGCACCGAAATAAAGAAAGCGCACATAAAGCGCATACAAGACAGAAGTTGCCCGCGATCCTATAGCAACATTTGACGTCGGCTTATTTCATGTTAGACAGATTTGACACCATAAGATGGATACATCACCAAAATGTTTACCCTGGCACAACAACAAATTTACGTAGAATTGGCACGTTCTTGACTTAATTAGCAGCTTAATTATGTGAAAACAATCGTTTTCTAGAACGAACGAATCATTAGCCACTCATTGATAGTACTCATTATGCAAATAAGTCAACTTTAGAGGATGATGTAACCGGCGGCCTGCACAGAGGCTAGCATTCGCAGCATCACCGAAGGTAGAAGGACCCCCCTCCTACACAGCTACAGAAAGGTGCAGAATCCCAGCAAACAATGGCGCCATTGACTGGGGGAAGGCACGAGATAACACTGAACCAAAACATCTTCATGCATATCATTCTGCACAGAGGTTATCTTCGTGACTTCTTGTCTTAAATTAGATGCCCGCGAATAGCAACAATTGAAACGTTCTGCAGGGCTATTACTGAGGGGGAACATGGGCGTCGGCGCTTATATACCGTCGCAGGACCATTGTTATTTGTTTCTTTAAATAGCGGGTTGGATCATGTGATCGGAAGCAATCTCATATCAGAAAGTACTAAACTGTGCAGAGCACAGTGAGCCTCGATGCGAAGAGGAGGCTCGAAGAACTCTAATCGGAGTTCGCCGAGGCTCCTCCAATTTTTATTTTTGCGTTATCGTAAATCTCACATGACATCTCATTTGACACAGATGCACCAATAGTTTCGTGCACGAACTAAGCAAACTAGGGGTAATGACTTTTGATTTTTGCGTATCATTCTCGTTTGACATAAAAACCAAAATATTGCCTTTGAGGCGATTCTTGTCCTTATACAAGGCACTCGATTTTCCATTGAAGGCGACTACACGTATTTTTTTTTTATAAGAAGCTGCTTACAAGAAACTCAACTCTCAGGTCACCAAAAAATTAAGAAACTCCAGTACTGGGAAAATATAAGCCAAGAAACTATTTATTTTTATAAAAGAAATCCTCAACATATTTCAATTTATTTTCACTCGTTTCCTGTATCATATTACTCTTAAGGTACTTGAGTAGTGTCTAAACATTGGAAAGGCATAAAAAACTTTGTTTTGAAGTGTTCACGAGGGCACAGGTAGTGAACATGAAGATTGTTATGGAACCTCTAAGAAACTCGTAAGAAACTCTGAGTACTCAAAATCTGATAATTTCAAGAAACTTCCAGTACTGGCCCAAATTCTTAGTTTCTTATAAAAAATACGTGTAGCAGCAACACTCATCTCTCTGACTGTAGCTAAAAACAGCATCTACGATCATTTGGGGTTATGAAGAAATCAATATTCAGATATTCTTATGCTTGTTGAGCTCAGGACAGACTTTGTAATCATCCAAAAGGATCTTATGTTTTGCCTGGTGATCTCAGGCTAAAAAACAATTGGTTAACGTGGCTTCCAATAAAATGTTAAGGTGGCTCACTACCAAAAACTTTCACACACTTGGTGTCCTATCGCCTATGATTGTACTAGATTCCTTCCTCCTTCCACATTATTGCGGAAGCTGAAAGAGAGGATGTAAGGAAATGAATTGGCTCGTAAAAATGGAGTTGCCATTGCGAAAAAACAGATGATTAGAGGTGATAATAACAAGAAGCATTTAATACCGAATTTCTGTATGCCATCAAATTCCATCAGCAGCTGTCTAATACTGAAACCAAAGCCGCATGAAAGTGCCATTAATATCGAGTAATATCGTTACGTTAGGCCGTGATTTTCACCACATAAATCGCAGTATCACGAACAATGGCCGAAGTACTGTTTAATTTCAAGGTTTTATTGCCAGTTTTAATGGCGATCTCCAGAGCTTATGTGGAGTCTAAAGGTATTGGTACACCAGGAAGATCAATCTTAATGCCTGTTATCATATGGGATGCAAGAAATCCATTGTGAGTCTACCACCGGATTTTCGTTTATTATTATAGCATTTTTTTTTATCAAAATAGAGGGTGGTATTATATTCTTTCACAGTTTACTCCTTCAGCCTACCTATCAGTCACCTATTAACAATCTGTGTTATGCGAGCATAGTATGTGATGCAACAGCAAGGTTCCAGAGTAACCAGGAAGGCTTGGAGACCTGCAAAGGCTATAAATAAGCCCTGCAAAGGCAAATTCCTAAAGTTAATTTAGCTAGAATATGCAAAGCAAAAGTTTCTACTTCCACTGGTGTCAAAAACTGGAATTAATATTCCTGACACATTCAGCAAAAAGAATCAAATGCTCAATTTAAAATAGGCTTTATATGAAAGTACCGTGAACCTACAGGATCCAAAAACAGGACCCTCAGTAGAGATCAGCGCAGCTGATAGCACAGCACAGTGGTATTTTTCAGTGAACATACAGTAGTGTCCCACATATAAGAAACAACTTTTAAAATTTCAGATCTGATGCGTTTCTTATAAAATGAGATAAATTTGCAAATCAGGGTAAAGTTTCTTATTACAAAAATCATATACTGTTGAAGCAGACATGATCTCTATTGATGATTATCATTTTGAATTGTATTTGTAAATTTTCATTTCCAGAAAATGCTTCAGTTATTTCAGGTAGGTGCTTTTTGCATACAAAATAATTTTTTGTCATTTGAATAGGTACAGTTCAATACAACTGGAAAGCTGAAAAATTCCAAGGTTTCAATCCATAATTTTTAAATAAGAAACAAGTTTTTTTTCAGACCTGAACAAGTTTCTTATAAAATGGGGTATTATTTTGAAATCAGGGTCTGTGTTTCTTAAATTTGTGTTTCTTATATGCTGGACACTACTGTATTGTGAATTTCATTGAATTCTATTTTTGTTTGAACCTTCATATTTGTTCTGGTAGGTATGGTCTGTCAATCCAAATCAATTCTACCTTTGGAAATAAAATCTTGATAATGATTAAGATATTGGGAGGTACTGGATCCCTCGTTTTATTTACTAGTTCTTGATGACAGTTGGTGAAGGTGAAGTTGCAGTTTTTATTTGCCTGCGTGCAGACCCATGGTTACAATGGGTCTGCAGGCAGGCTACAGTTTTTAGCGCCAAGCACTTGGATTGCAGATAAGTAGAATAGGCTTAATCGAGTCCACGAAACCTTATTGTGACGCTCAAGTGGCGGGGCTCTACCTGGGATCAAACCCTGTCAGCCTGACTGTTCTGGCTGCAATTTCAGATGGTTGCACCACTTTGCCATAACACCTTTTGGCTGATAAAAACCAGGCTTGCCTGCAAGATTCTCACAGACATATCTTTATCTGTTTCCCAAAGGAATTTAAGCCTGGTTCACATCAGTGCCATTACAATATTCTCACTGACTTTCAGTGAGATAATGTTTAATCTCACTGATGTGAACACCCAACATTTTTCTCACTGGCAAATTTTCAGTGAAAAAATCATTGAGAATAATATCAAAACGTTTTGATATTTAAAAATGTCACTGACTTTCTCACTGAACAAAAGCACTAATTTGCCTGGCAAGGATAGAGAAAGTGAACCAATGCCTTACGGATATGCATTGTGGTACAATTCTGTTTTTGAGACTTCAAGGTCTTTCATATCCATATTCTTCTATTCTCTTTGATAATAGGAGCTCTACGAGATCTTCGGACTAAAATAAGAGCTGGAATTGCAAATTCAAAATCATCTTCTGAATTGTTTGAGTGGGATAACTCTTATCTTACTGGTGTGAACGCAAGTGATCTAATTCAGTGCATTTCCGATCGAAGGTATTCTCACTGACTATTTTCATCTCACTGAGTGAGTATATTCTACTGTAATCTCACTGGTTTCAGAAAATGAATGATGCAGCCCACTTGTGACAATACACAGCATAAACTAGCAATAGTAATTGCCAAGGAGTCCTGTGTACTGAGTTTACTAAAAAAAACTGTTGGTAAAATGTTTATGTTTGTTGTCTATAACGAGGGCTATATCACTCTTTCAAAAAGGCGTACGAGATTCTTTAAAACAATATTCTTTTCAGGGATTTTCTCTGGATTTTTCTTAAAAACAAAAGGATTTTTGCCAAAGATATACAGGATTTTTACACAGTGATATATGCCCCTCAGTCTATAATAAGTTGTCCAGGCAATGCCCTTGTGTAAGAGTCCTCTGAAGTCCTAAAATCATGAAACTCAAAAAATAGTCACAGTTGCACAACAAATGGTTTATAAATGATTCCTTTTGATGGTGTAAATAATGCTGTTTTTGTTCATACTTTCCATACTGTGTGTGCAAATTAACTTCTTTGGTACAGTGCAATGTGCAATTTAACAGCCACAATAAGGCCTGGCAAAGATTTTTTGCAAACAGACAGGCAATTTGAATCTGAAATTGCAAAGTTATTGCACAAGAATATCATGCTGCTTCAACAAGTACTTGAAAAACAGCACAGAGTTGAGCTTTTAAGATTAGATAATAGAGAAATATTTCTGCAGGCTACCTGTCTGTAAAATGTATTAGTTGAGTCAAATGCAAATCCAGTGTTAATCCAAATGACGTTTTATTTTAATGTAATAGAAACTCAGTTTGGTATTCAATGGTTGCCCAAGAGGCAAAATCATTGTGGAATAGTTATCTTACTGGATCTGTTCCTGTTGTAATACTTTCAATTCATTGGGTGTGATCTGTCATCAAGGAATTTAGAATTCAGGTTTCAGAGAACATCTCACAATAGTTCGATCACCAAAAATTCATTGAGGCACAGCAGGGAAAGAATTTCAATAGCTGCTGCACCTGTGCACTTTTGAATGCTGTGAATTGAAGGGGCTGTACAAGATTTTTGTTAACAATCGGAAAGTATAGGACAACCCGCGCAAGTGATTTTTAATTGCTGCCTTGAGTTTTTAATAGCGGCCAGTTTTGTCCCAGCTTCTACGTAGGTTTCATTCCAGTGCTTTATTGTCCATGTCCATGAAATTTGATGGAACTTTTGATATTCATTAAAACTTTCAAATATTCTGTGTTAGAAACATAGGACAAATCCTCTACCAAAGCTTTGATTACCAAGATTGTCACAGATACTTTGGATTACTATTCTGTGCAGAAATTCGCCATTATAGCTATGTTGTGTTTAGCCTGAACACATTTGATGATTTGACACTCAGATCCATGCAGAGAGGACAGGTTGTACATCCCCATTAATAATTGATATGCCAAAGAACTATTTCGAAGAAATGAGAAATTTATACAAGAAAATTTTAATCAAGCCCTTTCAGTTTCATCTATTTTAGAATTACATCGGAGCTATACAAAACAAATCAAATCAATTTATAATCTTCCTAGACTGTCTTGTCTTGACCATACCTGTAATGTACCTAATATTTTCATAGTGGGCTACCACATTGGAACATTTTGTGATCCTTAGCAGAGCCAGGGTTGGAACTACATATCTCAAATGTGGAAGAGCCCGGGGCAATTAAAATACAACAGAATAAATCAGAAGTCTGTCAGACCTCTCTGACTTCCTTCACCATGGGCCAATGGTTTTCGTTTCTTGTTTCGACAAGCCTTAAATCATTCAAACTGTTTGCTTGGTGTAAACCAACAGCTTGTGGTTTTGCCAAAATTCTAACCTCATTTTACACTTGAATGGGAAACAAGATGCTTTCATACTGTATGTCTCAGAAGTTATGTAAGTATTTTTGGAAGCATGAGTAATCCTCTTGACTATCATTTCTGAGAACCAGCTATGAAGTCATCCAAATAATTCCTTAAGACTTCAATAAAGTACAACATAATACCTGCCAAGCAAGGACAGGAGAACAAATTTAATCACCAACACTACCACTACACTATTCAGTGGAATATAATTCTACCTGTAACCAAAAAGGTAAACACTGATAAGTCTTAAATTTCAAACAGTGATATCTGCATCAATATAGATAAATCACTTTTATTGAAAACTTGCCACCAAGCCAATTAAAGGTTTTGCAAAATATCAGTTCTCCTGTGTTTTTTGCAAACCACGTCAGAGGGCTGATTATATTCAAAGAAACGAAACCGAACCAAACTGAACGAAGCCAAAACAATTTGGCTTCTTTCCATTTCCAAGAGAACGAAACCGGACGAAACAAAAAAAATTTGGCTTTATTCCATTTCCAAGAGAGCGAAACAAATTGTTTTCAAATAATGAAATTATTTTTAAATCTTTTGTGCTAAAATAATAAAGAATCATAGCAAATCATCAATGCACACTTACAACAACTCGATATAGACTTAAATACTTTACATCCCATGTGGAGCTAAAAGAGTCAAGCGTAATTCAAATAACGAGTAATGATTTGATAGGAGACATAGGAATCCCGCAAGGTTCAGTCATTGGGTCAATGCTTTTTGGCAATTTTCTTTTCAATAATCTTGCCAGTTGACGTAGTTTATACCTTCTATAGAGATGTTCTAGAGCCCTTACTCACATTCGTTCAAGTTTCACAGCATACTTTATGTATGATAGAATGGTAATTAATCAAGCGAAGGCTGACTACCCTGTGAGGTTGACCGTTTTGTCGCAAAGTATGATCGTGAGTTATTCACCAATAACAATAAGCTATTTGTCATTTTATGTGGAAATACTAACTTAGATAAGTAACTTCATTTCTTTAAAATAAGATCTGTCATAATGGTGCTTAAAATTGTTTTTTTTTTAAATAATCAAAGGCAAACGCAAACTAGAAAATAATCCATAAAATTTTCCAATACTCCGGTTGTAAACAGTAGCAACGAGACTTTCAACTCCATAGGGTTGAGAACATTCCAGCATGATCTCATCATGGTTCTTATCATTTACCAATACGTCAGCATGCATCAACTTCGTTTGTTTGCATTAATTATGGTATCAGTTGCATTGCTGGTGGGTGTTTGCCATGAAACCAGGCAAAATGTTTACGTAATTGCAGCTGAACAAGCAACGTAATTTACTATGTATACATTTCACACCCATTTTAACGTTTCTGATTTAACGCCAATTAATTGTGTGTTTGGTTGTAACAGTTGTAGGCGTAGTTCCTTTTTATTTACTTCTCATATCGCTGCAACAGCTGATAACATGACCTACCATACCCATTAACAATCTGAAAGGATATGTGAAACCACGAAGTGTAAGTAAAGTGGTTTGAATGTCAGCTGAATCAACAGACCCACCTTTTCTTGATTGGTTTGTAAAATACGGGCACTTGCCGATGTTCAAATCTTATTATCCACCTGAACGAGCGATTCCGGAAGGAGGATTCTTAATAAAGGCCGTACATATGGCAACATACCAACAACGTACCGGTGGACTAAAAATAGATACAACTATATGAAAATGCGTTACGTAGAGAATACTGGAGTTGTTTGATAGCCTGGGGGGTACTTCATTACGAGCGTGGGTCGACCTGCATTTATGTATCTATGTTGTACGTATGGTAAAATTCGCCACAAAATTAAATGTCTACATTGGTTAGAATAAATATCAAATAGTTAATATACAATTTACATAACAACTTTAATGAATATAAGTTAAAAAAAACTCCCCTAATCGTAGTGGCAGGGCTAGCATTAAAATATCGAGTTGACCTTATTTCCATAATGGTCCCCTTAGAAGTGGTTACAAAAATATCATAAAAAATATATTTTTATGTGCTTTTAGATAGAGCATATTTTAGTAAGGCCGAATGATGAAATGTGAGAGAGGACGCGCGGTTTTAGTAGAACGCATAGATGTCGTTTTCCTCTCTCTGTATATGTTGGAAAAATTGTCTTTGATCTTGTGCTTAAACGAGTTGATATCTTAAATAGATTTTAAATCAGAAGTTAGGGTATTCCATATTTTTGGCCCCAAGTAGGACAGGCATTTTTTGCGAGTGTTACTTTTGCGGAATGGAAGGTTTAATTTAAACTTGGACCTTCGTGTCACTCGGCTTAGGTCGATTAGGTGGAATATTTCGTCAGTATGAGCTGAAGCCGTTTCTTTGAAAAATTTCATGATGTTTACACATGTACGTTGATCAACTCTGTTTTTTGTGGGAAGCCAATTCATAGCTTTGAATTATGTAGCCCTAACATGTGCCGTGTTGTTTAAATTCAGATAGAAGCGAATGCATTTGTTCTGTGCTGACTGGATTTTTGGACAACCTGTTATTCAACATCAGGAACCATGAGGTGCATGCGTAATCAATGTGGGGTTGGATAAGTGCATTCAAAAGCAAACTACAAAGGTAGTTATCCAAAAAGGGAGTTATCCAATCTGGACTTTGAGAAAAGGACCCATTTATATGACAGGATATGCAAGAATTCCGAATCCATTTGCATAGATATCAGGAAATTGCTGATCCATTTGTATGAATTTGTTGATTTGAAACATTTGAAAAAAATTGCATTTTTTTGGTGCGGATTATTATTATGGAACTCATTGAAAAGAAAATTCTAAAAATCTGTCCATCTACCAGAATTATGGTTAAAAACAGACCCATGTGTAGGAAATTTCAGATGAAAAAACCCACCCACATGTGTGGCACATAATTTATTTTTCATTTTTTGTATCATTTATCATGGGAGGCCATAATTCCTTCTTATGCAGAAGAGCTTTATATTTCAATTGGCTTGACATCAACAACACACATTGACATATTTTAACGGGATAATTGTTTTTTCTTTTGTAGATTCAATTGCCCGAGTAGAGGCATCAACACGATATATGTGCATATGACCGATTATGTAAATTTTGCATGCCCAATAGTGGGTAGAAATCTTGAATGGTACAGTTCTGTAACCATATCATATGAGAAGATGTACGAGAATGGGTGGTTCCTTACAGATGAGGCTGCCGCTCTTAAATGCGATGCTTCAGGTAAGAGGGCGGTACAGGTCGTTTATAGTCCTTTCCTAGTTATGTTTGTTTATGTTCGATATAAAAAGTTTACAAAATGAGCTACTTAAGACGCTAACCGCTACGTACGAACTACTTTACATCACTGCAAGAACGAGACCACGAAGAGCAAAAGACCATGGCTACTCCCTAGCCACTAAATGAAGAGCATACAACTGAATTACAACTAGCTTACGTCAAATATATATAACTAGGCCCGCTCGGCGCGGCTTCGCCGCGCCTCCGCGTTCCTTTTAGCTTCGCTGTAGTTCGTCTAAGTGGCAGTACTTCAGTGGAAAATGTATCTTCGTTAGTTCATTCAATAAAGCAGTACTTGAGTGGAAATTCAAGGAAATGCATATGAGTGTATTTTGGGACTTGCTTCTTCCGTGGAAGTTTGGACGTGAAAGAGATAATCTGCTGAAAAGTTAGTTGCCGTCATTATTGTGGGTGCATTGGTTGTATCAGTTGTTTCAGTTGAGTTAGTCTAGCGGCGTTTGTTGCCTTAAGGACTTTGCTGCCTTAACGCTTTTAGGTGCGTCACCCGGGGGGGGGGGTACTTGACCTAAATTTGTACGGGGGTGTGCCCATGCAAAAAAATTGTTTTCCCCTGCTCCAGAATTTTTCGCTCAAAATGATAACCTGTTCTAGACAAATGTCGTGAAAAGTATACTCCAAAACATGAAATCTGACCGAAAAACGACCCGATCTAAGAAAATATTCCTTTTTCACATGTTTTGACAACCTGCTCTAGAAAAATTGCCTCATTTTGATTTTGATACCCTGTGCTAGAAAAAATTGGTGAAAACGATACTCTTGAAAACGGCTCATCCCCGCGCGACAAATATACTAAGTACCCCCCCTTGGGGGTGCGTCAGTTGCATAATGGGACTCAGTTGGTATAGTGGCCTTACTTACGTTAGTAGCTTCTTGCTTTAGTTGTTGAGTAGATTTAGTTGCGTTTCTTGGCTTAGTGGACGTGGTTATAGCTTGATGCTGTTTGCTTTGCTTTTATCTTTGTTACCGATGGCAGCCTCTCAGTTATAATAACTGATTTTTAGGAGGCTATGCTAAAAACTTAAAATAACAAATAATGTACATGTACATTGTTAATTTGGTAAATTACAATTGGTCGTTTGATGATGCATTTTTGCAACTCTTTTTTTAATGCTTTCAGGGTGGGGAAATTTCTAACTTCAGCGCCTTTTGTGGCGTTAGTTGCCTTATTGGCCTCAGTTGCTTTAGTGGACTAACTTACGTTAGGTGTTGTCTTGTCTTTGTTCAGTTGTGGAGTTGGTTTTGTGTTCTTTCTTTCCTTAGTGGACTTAGTTGCCCCAGCACCTTTAGTTGTGTTAGTTGTCGTATTGGCCTTGCTTTGATGACATTACGTACGTTCAATGATATAGAGGCGCTTTCGGTTATATTATTGTATACACGTTACGTAGGGTGAATGTTGTGGTTGCCTTACTTGCTGTAATTGCTTTACTTGGCCCAAGCAGCTTGATAAAAAAGTTATAGGGGAAAATTAGTTGGGTATTGCCCCAGTAGCCTTTGTTGTACAGTCTTGTTTGTTGAACAGTCTTGGGCCTGAGATCAGAAATACTTCAACCCTGAGCTCTTTTAAAAAGAAGGTGCAACCATGAATTTCACTCACCAGTTCTTTTCTGTTTTCTTTCGTTTATTTAGCACAAATTGTAATTAGTTTAGGTTTAGGTTTTATAGCAAATTTCGTTCTATTGTAGATGAGTAGTTATTTGTAAGTTTTTAGCATGGCCCCCTGTAAATCAATTATTTTTATTGTGGGGCTACCATGGGTAAGAAAGATAAAATCAATCAATCAAATCAATAAGATCAATCATGTTGCCTTAGGTGACCCTAATCCGTATGGGTTTTTTGGGGTACCATTTATGGGGGGGGGGGGGTTCCGCCCTTCTGTGAAAACTGCCTTAGAGTCACCAGAATTCAATAGAACTTGGTTCAATTACAGAGCAAGTAGTTTGTAGCATGTAGTGCAATTTGGGTATGGCTGCCACGTCTTATGTGGTCACAACGGGGTCACAGTGACATAATGAAGTTGAAAATCAGTAAAAATTAGGCGTTTAAAGTTAAATTTGTGTTTAAAGGCCATCTTGCATGAACTTTATGCAGTTGTTGGTTAAATTTATCAACATAGCTGGTGGGAAAATATCATTTTATTGAATATGACGATTTTGGAGTGATATTTTGAGCGAAATTAGCCAATTCTGATGACGTAATTTGTGCCACTGCTTTTTCTATGTAAAAATAGAGAGAAAGTGGCTGCAAAATGGTGGTAACCTATGACAAATGTATCAATAGAGCTCACTGAATTGAAAAAGTCTGAGAAAATTGAAAAAATTTACGAATTAGGCGAATATGGGAGCCAGAATGAGATCATAATAAAAAAAATGCCGACATCAGCAAATTCTACAAATTCTGGCATCAAACGAAAGCTCTTATTTGCAGATTCATTTGCTATGTGATGCTCCATAATTCAAGGAAATCT
The DNA here is from genome assembly GCA_039566865.1 of Aurelia coerulea. NCBI lineage: Eukaryota > Metazoa > Cnidaria > Scyphozoa > Semaeostomeae > Ulmaridae > Aurelia > Aurelia coerulea. The sequence goes on from CM076954.1 coordinate 17,555,471, forward strand.
TTCCATGGAAATCATGGAAAACAATGATCTTGCTGCTACCTGCTTCCAAGTATGGGCATATCACGTGACTTGTGTGAGCTCTATTGTTTCTGGGTATGTAAAAATTGCAGATCAATTAAAAGACTTTTCTTCCATTGGAGAATTGCCCGAATCACTGCAGGTCAGAGTAGAATGTGGAGATTTATTGCAGTCATTCATTAAATATAACGCAAAGTTTCATAAAACATGTAAAAATAAATATGACAACTATCATTACGAAAGAACATGCAAACGAAGAAAACTTGCAGATCATGAATGTTTGCCAGATACGAGTTGTGCTACACGAGGCACCCGATCACGTTTTTGTGCAGAAAATTTCCGTCCATATTGTTTCTTTTGCGAAAAAGAAGACGCCGAGAGTAACTTATCTAGTGCTCAGACATTTGCTTTAGATAGGCGTGTCCGAGATGCTGCATTAGTGCTGCATTTTTCCGTCAAAATGTAAGTAATCAATAATTAGCAAAAGTCAGGGAGGTTGGGGTGACATAGCTGATTTCGTTTAACAACCTGGCAAGTAAAACCTGGAAGGGGGTTGAAAAGCCCGGCTCACATATGGATTAGTTTCAAGATAGCTGGCTTACTTGCTTGCTCGATTCCTTTAGTTATGTATCATTTACGTTTTCTTAGTTAGTTAGTTAGCTACGTTGTTACAGTAGCATTTGCTGCGTTAGCTGCTCTTGCTGGTGCTGCTGTCTTACGTCTTACTTGCGCTGGTTGCCTTAGTAACGTTAGCTTCGTTTTTTGGTTTTTTAGCAGGTCAGTAAGTGTTGAATCTCCCTATGCAAGGTAGCTTTTGAAATAATGATCAGGGGAATGTGCTGCATGTCATCAGGGGGTAAATTTAGGGGAAGTTGGCAAGGTGCCAAGTGACGTCACAGAACTTGGCAAGGTGCCAAGTCACATGCTGAAAACCTGGCATTGTGCCAAGTCATGTGCCCTACATTGGCAACTTGCCAAGTAAGTCACATGACATGGGGGCTAGGCACGTGACTGCCCCCAGCAATTTAAAGTATCATTACCCCCACATCTTCGTCAGTAACTATGCTATACGCGCCCTCACTTGGTGTCATCCCAATATGTCTTGTATACTCTTAGGAAGAGCACCATTGTGAAGGAGAAGGTATCACGTGATATGGGTGTGGCCACGTGACAACCCCCAATTGGTGGTAACAATCGCTGGCATCGATCATGCACCCCACCACCCTACAACCTCGTCAATACTTACTGCGGGATGATGAAACCCTTTAGAGTGCCGTTGTGAAGGAGGATACCGCTGGCAGAGGCCTGCCAGCCACTGCGAAGGTGAATGTGCATGTGACGTCCAATGTGACGTCTTTGGTTGTTTACCATCGACCACAAAGTGATTTGTTCATTGATGGCCCTTGATAGCACCATCAAGGTATCAAGTGTGGTTAGTAACAATCGGCTAACAATCGGCTGTCACTCAAAAAACAATAACCTGCTGAAGAAGGCTGCCAACAATTTTCCCCCGCTGATACCCCAGCTGCAGGAGGCTACCCCAAAATATGGACATCCTCATGCACACATAGATTTTCCTGTCGATTTTTGGAGACGAAGAGCGAGCTTCCAGGACACGGGAGAGGTCTGGAATAAGTGCGGCAGACAGACAAATTCAGCGTTTGATCTGACCGTCTCAGCGAGTAGTAATATAGACTAGGAATCCGAACCCGCGCTGCGCGCGGGTTCGGAGTTCCTAGCTCCTGCGGAGGGCTTGGGCGCCTTTGGCGCCCGGGCCGCCTGCGGCGGCCACTGTCGCGCTTCGCGCGCCACACTATCAGTACTTCCAGTCTTATTTTCGTCGTTGGTGTGGTTGTTTTATACTTGCTCTTGTTATCCGTCATTGTTATAGTTACCTTAGCAGATTTAGTTGCATTATTAGATGAAGTGAGAATAGTTGCCGCAGTTCTTCACGTCAAATTCACATCACTTCAAATGAAATGAAATGAAATGAAATGAAATGAAATGAAATGAAATGAAATGAAATGAAATGAAATGAAATGAAATGAAAGGCCTTAATTAGTAGTAGGCCTTCTTAGCAGGCCTTCTGAGTAGGCGTTAATTAGCTGTGGTAGACCTTAATTAGCTGTAATTTTTGCTATTTGTTTTCTAGCCTACTTTAAACAGATTTTTAATTATAAAAATAATAACAAAAATAATAATGTCTATAGTTATTGCCGTTAACTTTATTCTCTTCTTTTTCATTAATTCACATTTTTTGTTATTGTTTTCTAGCTAGCCTCTTGACTTTTGTGGCGTTAGTAGCCCAACGGCGGGGTGGGGGAGCGGTAGTTTGCATTTAATGTAATCCATAATTTTTTTAAAGAGAAATCCATAAAAATTCCCTACAAACCCCATTGTTTTATAGAGTCCCGGAGGCTTTTTAGGAAGAGAGATAGACCCCTTGGCTTGCTCAGGCAGCTTTGCTTCAGTTGGGTTGATTTAGTTGCCTGGTATTTGTTCAATTAGGTGTTTGTTTCTTTTGTGGCGTTAGTAGTCTTCGTTGTTTGCCTTTGTTTTAGTGTATGCGTTATTTGTTTGGTAGAAATGATGTAGTCGTAACTCTTAGCTTAGGGGCTATAGTAGCTTTTTGCCGTTATTGACAGTACCCTTGTTCTTGTGGTAGCGTTGTTCATTTGGTTGCTCAAGTAGCGTTTGTTGCGTTGACCCCTTGATTTAATGAAGTAGCTCTTCTTGCCTCATTGCCGTAAGTTGCAGTTGCATTTCGTGACGTTGTGATTATTATGACAGCTTCTGTTTTTCTCCAGTCTCCCTACTCGTAGAGCTTTATTCGTTTCAGTAGAGTTGATTTCGATTCCTTCGTTGCCCTAGTTTTCTTTCTTTCTTATGTGGCATTGGTAGCGTTTGTTTTGGGAGAAATTAGTTGTTAACTTCGTTTCGGTGTGTGCGTCATTTGCTTAGTAGAGAAGATGTAGTCGTAATTGTTGCCATAGTGGGCATAGTAGCTTTTGTGCCCTTCGTTGCCTTCCTTGCGTTATTAGTGTTAGTTGTGCAAGGTAAACCTCGCTGTTGTGGTTGAAATCCATAAAAATTGCCTACAAACCCCGTTGTTTTAAAGAGTCCCGGAGGCTTTTTGGGAAGAGAGATAGACCCCTTGGCTTGCTCACGCAGCTTTGCTTCAATAGGGTTGATTTAGTTGCCTGGTATTTGTTCAATTAGGTGTTTGTTTCTTTTGTGGCGTTAGTTGTCTTCGTTTCGTTGTTTGCCTTCGTTTTAGTGTATGCGTTATTTGTTTGGTAGAAATGAATGATGATGTAGTCGTAATTCTTAGGTTAGGGGCCATAGTAGCTTTTTGCCGTTATTGACAGTACCCTTGTTCTTGTGGTAGCGTTGTTCATTTGGTTGCCCAAGTAGCGTTTGTTGCGTTGACCCCTTGATTTAATGAAGTAGCTCTTCTTGCCTCATTGCCGTAAGTTGCAGTTGCATTTCGTGACGTTGTGATTATTATGACAGCTTCTGTATATCTCCAGTCTCCCTACTCGTAGAGCTTTATTCGTTTCAGTAGAGTTGATTTCGATTCCTTCGTTGCCCTAGTTTTCTTTCTTTCTTATGTGGCGTTGGTAGCGTTTGTTTTGGGAGAAATTAGTTGTTAACTTCGTTTCGGTGTGTGTGTCATTTGTTTAGTAGAGAAGATGTAGTCGTAATTGTTGCCATAGTGGCCACAGTAGCTTTTGTGCCCTAAGTTGCCTTCCTTGCGTTATTAGTGTTAGTTGTGCAAGGTAAACCTCGCTGTTGTGGTTGCGTTAGTTGTTGAATTTCCCCCCAGTAGCTTTAACTCCGTCCATTAATGTAGTTGCTCTTCTTGGCTGAGTTCCCTTAGTAGCATTTGCTGACGTTGTTGTTATTTTAGAACGTTTCCGTAAATCTCAGCCTCCCTTGTGGAAGATAACATCAGGTAGGAAGACTGCAAATGTTATACTCAGCCCTTCGAGGAAAGATTCATGGAAATAGTGAAAGAAATGGACTGCTCGTGCGCAGGGGCATTTGTGGCGGGAAGTTGGCACATTGCCAAATGACGTCAAATAATTTGGCAAAGTGCCAAGTCACCACTTATATCCGAGCAATGGTACAAGATACGAATGTTTGGTTTGTTCCTTAGTGAAGTACAATGATTTATGTCCAAGCGGCAACCTTCATTTTGAAAAAAATATGAAAATCCTATGTGAAGACCTTTCAGAAAAACTGCGAAAATCATTGTTTCGTTTACATAGCTGCCTTAGCGCTTTTAGTTGCGTTAGTTGTCTAACCAGCCTCGGTTGGTTTAGTGGCCTTACTTATGTTAGTTGTCTTCTTAGTTGTTGAGTAGATGTAGCTGCGCTTCTTGCCCGTGGACTTAGTTGAGCCAGGACCTTCAGTGCCCTTAGTTGTCTTATTGGCCTTGGTAGCTTTAGTGGGCTTTCTTGCGTTAGTTGGCGTCTTGTCTTAGTTGCTAAGTAGATCTGGTTGCGTTTCTTACCTAAGTGGAGTTGTTTATAGCTCGATTTGATTTGATTTTATCTTTTCACCCATGTTAGCCCCCACGTGACCTACATTGGCAACTTGCCAGGTAAGTCACGTGACATGGGGGCTAGGCACGAGACTGCCCCCAACAATTAACCGTGGTAGCACCCTATTGTTCCTTAGTAACAAACTTGTATTGTCTTAACTTACTATAACCGGTGTCATTTAAGCATTTTCATAAATAGAGCTCCGTATATTCTTAGAAAGAGCACCATTGTGGAGGAGAAGATATCACGTGATATGAGTGTGGTCACGTGAGAGCCCCCAATAGGTGATAATAATCGCTGGGACCGATCATGCACCCCACCACCACCCTACCACCTCGTTGATACTGCGGGATGAAGCCCTGACAGAGCGCCGTTGTGAAGGAGGATACCGCTGGCACCACCTTGCCAGCCCCTGCGAAGGTGAACGTGCCTAATTTAAATGGATTTTTAATAATGAAAATAATAACAAAAATAATAATGTCTATAGTCTTGCAGTTAACTTTATTCTCTTCTTTTTTCATTAAATCACATTTATTGTTATTGTTTTCTAGCTATCCTCTTGACTTTAGTGGCGTTAGTAGCCCAAGGGCGGGGTGCGGGAGCGGTAGTTTGCATTTAATTTAATCCAGAATTTTTTTAATGAAAAATCCATCAAGATTCCCTGTAGATCTCCAGTCTCCCTACTCGTAGAGCTTTATTTGAGTCAGTAGAGTTGATTTAGATTCCTTCATTGCCCTAGTTTTCTTTCTTTCTTATGTGGCATTCGTTGCGTTTGTTGTGGGAGAAATCAGTTGTTAACTTCGTTTCGGTGTGTGCGTTATTTGTTTAGTAGAGAAAATATAGTCGTAATTGTTGCCATAGTGGCCATTGTAGCTTTTGTGCCCTTAGTTGCCTTCCTTGCGTTATTAGTGTTAGTTGTGCAAGGTAAACCTCGCTGTTGTGGTTGCGTTAGTTGTTCAAGTTCCTCCCAGTAGCTTTAACTCCGTCCGTTAATGTAGTTGCTCTTCTTGGGTAATTTCCCTTAGTTGCATTTGCTGACGTTGTTGTTATTTTAGAACGTTTCCGTAGATCTCAGCCTCCCTTATGGAAGATAAGATCAGGTAGGAAGACTGCAAGAGTTATACTCAGCCCTTCGAGGAAAGTTATGTCGCAACAGTGGAAGAAATGGACTGCTCATGCGCAGGGGCATTTTTGGGGGGGAAGTTGGCACATTGCCAAATGACGTCACATAATTTGGCAAAGTGCCAAGTCACATGACCGGAACTTGGCACCGTGCCAAGTCACATGACCAATTGTGGAACTTTGCCAAGTAAGTCACGTGACATGGGGGCAGACACGTGACTGCCCCCAACTAAAGTGAGATAGTGTGACTGCCCTGACAGTGTAGCCCCCTTTTGTATGGGATAGGTCATTTGAAATTAGCCAATAAGAGTCGGCTGTTATGTTTAGTAAGTTCAGTATGGAGTTTGTACCAATTGAAATTAGCCAATGGCAATCTGCCTATGCTAGATGGGCTGTGTCATTCATAATTAGCCAATAACAGTCAGCTTTGATCTTTAGTAGCTTCACTATGGGGTTTGTACCAATTGAAATTAGCCAATGGCAATATGCAAATGCTAGATCTGTTAGGTCATTTGAAATTAGCCAATAGCAGTCGGCTTTCAACTTTAGTAGCTTCACTATGGGTTTTGTACCAATTGAAATTAGCCAATGGCAATCTGCATATGCTAGGTCTGTTGGATCATTTGAAATTAGCCAATAGCAGTCCGCTTTCATCTTTAGTAGCTTCACTATGGGTTTTGTACCAATTGAAATTAGCCAATGGCAATCTGCATATTCTAGATCGGTTGTGATTTGAAATTAGCCAATAACAGTCGGCTATTATGTTCAGTAAGTTCACTATGGGCTTTGTACCAATTGAAATTAGCCAATAGCAATCTGCCTATGCTAGATCTGTTGGATTATTTGAAATTAGCCAATAGCAGTCGGCTTTCATCTTTAGTAGCTTCACTATGGGTTTTGTACCAATTGAAATTAGCCAATGGCAATCTGCATATGCTAGATCTGTTGGATCATTTGAGATTAGCCAATAGCAGTCGGCTTTCATCTTTAGTAGCTTCACTATGGGTTTTGTACCAATTGAAATTAGTCAATGGCAATCTGCATATGCTAGATCTGTTAGGTCATTTGAAATTAGCCAATAAGAGTCGGCTATTATGTTCAGTAAGTTCAGTATGGAGTTTGTACCAATTGAATTTAGCCAATGGCAATCTGCCTATGCTAGATGGGTTGGGTCATTTGAAATTAGCCAATAAGAGTCGGCTTTCGTGTTCAGTAAGTTCAGTATGGAGAGTGTACCAATTGAAATTAGCCAATGGCAATCTGCCTATGCTAGATGGGTTGGGTCATTTGAAATTTGCCAATAAGAGTCGGCTTTCGCCTTTAGTAGCTTCACTATGGAGTCTGTACCAATCCAAATTAGCCAATGGCAATCTGCATATGGTGGAGGGGCTATGTTATGTGAAAATAGCCAACAGGAAGTACCTTTTGTCTTTGCTGGAGAAGTGCTGAATGCTGCGCACAATGAGCTCTGTGCAGGTTAACGTATTCATTATGAATTGAAGTAATGAGCAACTAATGATGTGATCGTTCTTATAAACGATTGTTTCCCGGAGAAATAGCTTCCTAATGATCTTGGCACGATTAACTTCTTACATAATGATGTTGGCACGATGAAATTACCTGCAAAATCTGTTGCGTCGTAAGATTTGTTCGTGCAGATGATCTGTAGTTGACCGCTGAATGTTAGGATAGTGATTCGTGAAGTTGAAATATCTACAGGAGTGTTTGTTTTGGGAGTAGATCTTCGAAGATAGCGATTATGAAATTTAAATTGGATGAAATTACCTTGGGGGAAATAGTGAAGGGAATTCAACGGAAGTTTCAGAAAGCAAGCTCATGGAAGTGACACGTAAGTAGGCCTATGTTTTCGCTGGAGCAGGAAGAAAGCATTAGTTATATGCTTCTTGCGTATTATTGACGACAGAACAGTTTCACTTCTTGCTTCAGATCGGAATAGGCCTATGTATTTCGTGTTGATTTCCATGTTTTGCTGACTGGAAACGTAGGAACTTGCAAAGTCACATGATAGGAACTCGGGGGTTGTGCCGAGTCACATGACCGATTTTTGGCAACGTGCCAAGTGAGCCACGTGACATGGGGTGCGATCACGTGACTGCCCCCAGTCAGTCTTCCCATTGTTTTTGTGGAGGTGAGCCCCAACTGTTGTGGAGGAGGAACTGATATTTATTTTCTAGCCTAATTGAAATGGATTTTTAATAATAAAAATAATAACAAAAATAATAATGTCCATAGTTATTGCAGTTAGGATACCGCTGGCACGAGCCTGCCAGCCCCTGCGAGGGTGAATGTGCACGTGACCACGGGCGATGTGACGTGTTAGGTTGTTTACCACCACCGAGCACTACTGACTGGATTGTTCGTTGATAGCCCTTGATAGCAGCATCAAGTGTCATCAGTTGGGAAGACAATCGGCTGTCAATCAAAAACAATGACCTGCTGAAGAAGACTGCCAGGGAATTTGCCCCGCTGATACCCCAGCAGCTGGAGGTGACCCGAAAATTTGGAGCTCTGATGAGGCGCATAGATTTTCCCGTCGATTTTTCGAGACGAAGAGCGAGATCGCCGAGGGCGGGAGAGCTGAGATCTCGCTGTGGGTCACAGAGAAATTGAGCGTTTGATGTGACCGCTCACTCCTTATGTATATAGATTACGAAATTACGAAATGCATCAAATATATAATTACGATGACGATAGAGTCGAAACGCATCGAGAACAGTAGAAGAGAAATAAAGAAATAAAGAACTCCAAGCCATCTTTTTATTGCGTACACCTTTATATTACGAAATGCGAGATATAAGTAACTGTTGTGGATAAATATTTGAGCTGGTTTCACATCGGATGCCAGGTAATAAGGCGATGATGATGAACTACTTAAACCCCAGCCCAGTCGAAAGAACAACAACGATAGCAACTGATATGAATTCATTTGCTGATATGAATTACAATATTGTGTAAAGTGTAGATGATTAATCTTGATAGCTTCCATGAATCAGACAACTGTAACCGAGAAAAGAATAATCCAAATATTGCTCTCTTCGTTTTCTCTTTCTTTCCTTCATTCCTTTCTTTCCTCTTTATATTTTAAGTGTTTGCTTTCTCTTCCAGCCTATCTTGTCCCCATCCTTTATTCTTCCTTGTCTTCTTCTTTTTCTTTCTCTTTCGTTTCAATTCTTCTGTCCACACTCCATCGTTTCCTTCCTTCTATTCCACTTTCTATCTTTCCTCCATTCTTTCTTCCTTGCTGACAAACGGAGCTTCCTGCCATGCTGCTTCGTAGCTTCTCTCATTTTTCCATCTCTGTTCTAAATCTATTTTGATCTATGATGGAATAATACCTGAAGGAGAAAAATTAAGTAGAAATTGAATTTTCGACCTTCGGCAACTTTGGAATTTTTCTTTTGATTTTGTGTACACTATTATAATAGGTATTGTAATTCTGTCTTATAATCTGTCATGTTTTTCCTTATTTAGCACAAACTGGAAGCCCGTTTATCAACTGTAATGATCCAACAAAGAATGTAGGTACACGCAGTATTCGAATTTCAAAGTATTCCGAAGCTCCAGGAGATCCACAATTTCGTTATGGTACAACATACTACCTGATAGGTAAGTTCGTTTTAAAACTGAAATCTATCTCATATAAGATGTCGAATAAAGATGTCTGCGAAAAAGCAATCAAAGGGATATGATGAGTACTTCTGCGATATTGCAAATCTTGCCTTTTTTATATTTTAGATAACTCATCTCGTCTACAACCTTTCATCAAAGTTAAAACGCTGTAATACTTAAAGTAGCGATGCTATCAAATATGCGCTCTTTCTAATTATCGCAAATTACCCGAAGTTCGCATCGAGCAATTGATTTGAAAAAATATGACAACACCAGTTTAATCTTAATGTTTTGCAAACACACCTACGCCTATGTTTTCCATGGCGGCCGCTCTTGAGCGATTTTGGTTGCTTCGTACAGGTCATTGACTTTGAAACTTCTTATATATGTTTCTTATACTTTACTCTTTGTATAGGTACAGGTAATGGGACAAAGAGTGGCCTAGTAAAGAAAGTGGGTGGTCGGTGCAGTGGCTACAGTGATGGGACAGAAATTCTGTATAACTTAACATTGCGGTTGCATGTTTGCTCAAAAGCAGATGAATATACTGAAAGATGTCCCAGGTGCTTTGACTCAGCATGCTATTCTAAAGGTTTGTTATTATTTGCTTTGATATCACGGCCGAGTTAAAAAAACATGGGGCATCTAACAGCCATACTTTGATGAAAATATATTCAAATATCGTTCGTTTGAATTCTGTTTTGCAGAAGAAAGGTTAACTTTGTCAAAGAAATTGAGCATGTTGAAATCAATCATTTTTTCCATCTTTATTTTTTTTTTGCTTTGTGGTAAAGGCATTTTGGTGAATTTAACAATTTTTCCTTCCTTGTTGTCACAGTTGAATCAGCAACCACTTTTGAGATTTGGTCGATTTTTAAAACCTCTTCAGCCCTGTTTGCACAGTTTGGTGTTTGATATATTTCTAGCAATGTTGTTAAAGGGCCTGGTATTTCGTTTTCACATAGATTGTGTTCTTTTTATTCGTCAACCGAATCGGTCGAAGTGTGGCTCGATTTATAAGCACTATTTGGTTCTAGAGGTTGAAAAAGTATCGTTACCCACAAATTTGTTTGTGTGTGAATATTCTAAGAAAATTTTCAGGAAAATATATTGGCTCTAGAATGGGAAGTCTCTAGGAAATGCTTTCGTGGGTTATTGTTGATGATTAGTAATTAGAAATGGCCTTTGTGACCGTCTTCTCAATTACCTTCTTTCTTTGCAAATACAAGTGATAATCAACTGATTTTTACCCTGTAGGTGTATTTTAGCCGGTACTTACTACCATATAAATGTCTGGCAAATCTTGCATTCAGAAAGTTATTTAGACAGTTGTTTACTTCAAGGGTTACCATTTTTGGCCCACCTGTTATAAACAAGGATAGATTTTGTAACACAATAGTATGAGAAGCTTTTGTTGGCACCTGAATTCAAAGTGATTAGTGGCTGCAGACAAAGGAAATTCTCTCAACCATAAATTCAAAACAAACAAAGCCGCGAAAGTTTCTCTGAAACCCAAGTAGCTAGCGCGCTCGTTGTGCATTCCAAAAATTGTTTTTAACAGCAAATATGAGCATATGTCGAAAGAAGAACGATATATCTACACATCTACCTCGGGCAATTTATTTCTTTTGTTCAGAAGCTGGGCAGTGAGTGTTTTAATTACGCCCAAAAAGATAAGAGAATTGAATCGCCTCCCAATCGGCTTTTGAATCAAATAAATTAAGTGGCCATGGCAGATGTGTACATATAGCCTTCTTCTTTCGATCTATGCTCAATATTGCTCCTTAAAACACTTTCTGGAATGCACAACGAGCGAGCTCTACCTGGGTTCCAGAGAAACTTTTGGGGCTTTGCTTGTTTTGAATTACTGGTTGAGAGAATTTCGTTTGTCTGCGACCGCAAATCGCTTTGAATTGCGGTGTCAATCAAAACCAACTCTTGCTATTGTCTTACCAAATCTGTTCCCGTTATATCGGTTAAAGCAAGGATCTCAAAATTTTGCAGAAATGTTTGCAGAAATTTTCATCCATAAACCGAGGTTTAGAGAAAGAAAATTATTTTTTCCACCTCTGTTTGGTCCATCATTGTACAGTGTAGTATTCATTAATTAATCAAATTTGTTTTTACCGCAGGCTGTGGTATTTATGGTCCATGGCAAGCTCCTACGTACCAACGTAACATAAGCAATTTATGGTTGAATGATATTGCCAGCACTGTTATACAAGACTCAACTGTGCAAGCAGAAAATAAATGTTATAATGTAAGTGAGCGTGTTTGTGATGATGCCAGCAGAGGATGCACTGGGCCTAATCGAGAAATCAAAAAAGTAAAATGTCCTAAAGTGTACGTCAATTCAACCGGAGGTAAGTGCATGTTTTCATTTTATTTTCAAATTTAACACTATGAATTTCCTATTCCCACGCCTAAAATTTCCTTCTCTGAGAGGTATATCATATCAGTATTGTTTTCCTTTGTTTTTCTTAATTATATGCAACAACCTACGACTTGTTGAAGTTCGCATCCCATTAGAATTATTAGATAGAGCACTCGTTTTCATAATGACATCCATGAGAGCAGTAGTGAAGATATATGGCCAAGGTTGAGATAAGAATTACATCCTGAGCAAGGTTCTATGCCGCTATTTTTCGCTTCGCTTCTGTGATAATCTCAACAGCAATACGCTCAGCTAGGGACTCGTGAAACTAGATGAGTAAGTAATTTTATAAGAAATACAACTTGTACTGAAATAATTAAATTGGCACCAGGAACGCCGGAGAGGGGGGGCGCGGGGGGGCAAGCGCCCCTCCTGCCCTTTCCTAACGGGGGCAAGGGGGGGCAAAAGTGCCCTTTCAATGAAAAACGATAACTTACTTTGAAACTTGATAGAAAAGCCGCCATAGCTTCATTCCCTTATCAGAAACACACCAGTAACGAAAAATGACTGGCAATTGCAACTTCAAAATAAGCAATATGCAATTTCATGCGATTCAGAATGAGGACATGTGGAGAAATAGCCGAAAAATTTTGTGAAAGAACATTATTAATGTTCGTTAAAACGTTTTTGATAGCATTTTAAGCCAATCTAAAGGGCGTGGTCACAAAAATTTTTTCGGGGGAGTACCCCCGGACCCCTTATTTTTTAGGCTCGCCTTCGGTCTCGATTGCCCTTACGTTCCTAGTCGCCCCCCTTGCCCTACCATCGCTCCGGCGTCCCTGATTGGCACAATGTTTTGGGCTTAACTGCATATAGTATTTGCATTCTTCATCGTTGTGTTGTATCACTATTCAGCACAAGTCGCATTTTTTAAAGAATGAGGCTATTTGCGTTATATACCTCACGACGTAACACACGAAATACTAAATTTTCTATTCACTTATGAAACTGGCTCTAACTAAATCGATCAATCTCAAGAGTAACCTTGAAATAGAAATCCAGAAAGGAAGTCACCCCAACCCCCTCCCCAGGCAGTTTCTTAGTTTTTCATTAATTTAAGTTCTTAATTTCGATGTGCTTCAGGAACTTGCTTAGGCCAAAACGCCAAAGCCCTGGTTTGCAGGAAGACGCAAATTTGAACTTTCGAGATTGATATTTCTGTTCTCAAAGCACCAATACCAACAAACGATGTATCTATGTTCGAGTTAACTATAGAGGAAAATTTTGAGAGTGATAAGCCATTGATTAAAGTTAAATTCACATCACTGGAGTCAACCAAATCTGTATACCGGGTGCGCCAAAATAAACTATGCACGTTTGGCAGGCCACAATAAATCGTACACTGGAACGATTGTGAAAATTTATGACTTAATCGTCAGCAGAAAGCCTGAATTAGATACTGGAATTTTTTACCATTTTTTCATGTTCAGTTTTTAGAGCTAGAAGCGAGTTTCCTAAAATTTTTGTTTTTGAAAACACTGAAAACGATAAAAAAACATCGATCAAGTTTTCTAAAGAATCAACATGAATGGACAAAGAGAGAACTTGTTCGTGGTGATTTGCAATTTAGAAATCGACCAATTGTAATCTGCTATACGAGAGTTCGTACTAAATCCCTAAATCCCCCTGAAAACGTTTTCCTTTGTTCATTCATGTTGAATCTTTTAAAATTTGATCGACGTTTTTTTTATTGTTTTCAATGTTCTCGAAAACGAACATTTTAATAAACTCGCTTCTAGCTCTAAAAACTGAAAACGGAAAAATTTGTAAAAAGTCCTAGAATCTAATTCAGGCTTTCTGCTAAAGATTAAGTCATAAATCTTCAAAATTGGTCCAGTGTACGATTTATTGTGGTCTGCCAAACGTGCATAGTTTATTTTGGCGCACCCGGTACTTTTTTGGGACACCAGGTATATTTTGGTAATTTAATAGTGTTTTGTTGCTTGTTTTATTATTTTTAAGTATGCTATTTACTTTGTTTTTGAAAAAGTGTCCTCAATCATTTAGATTGCAGTGGATGGAAAACTAAACAAGAGATCTACCGAAATGAAACGAATGGTTGCTACCAGATAAATTACCGTGAATGCATCGTTGGCTCATTGGAAAGATACAATAAAACTGAATGGAGAATGGTGAAAACAATTTGCCCTACCACGGCAGCTCCTCCTACTACACCGACTCCTAAAAAGAGTAAGTGGGCCCATTCTTTAACTTGCTTCATTTAAACAAGGTCACTTTCTCGGTAATGAAAATAACCTTTGGATTTCAACATAATTGAACTGTTTTAGGATCTGCTATTGACTCATTTCATTCTTAAAATGGCATTGGTAATGTGTGAATTTTAGTGCGGAATGTCTCGTTTTTAAAGGCATGCTGTCATGGCCCTGATGGGATAAATAGATTAATCCTAAAGGAGATAATTATGCAAGCTTCAGTTATCTCAATGGCCATGAAAATGAACTCAAAACGATCAGCACAGGGCTCAAATCTTTCAAATCTTTGAAAAGGTGGGTGTAAAATTCTAGAAACATGGAGTAAATCTTGAAGTAAATCTGCCATGGACATTTTTGATATATTGATCCTTTTCAAAATGGCGGCAATTTAATTATGTTTGAAAAAATTCATGGCAATTTTTGAAAAAATTTAAATCATCGTAAATCCTAAACCAATAGAGGAAGAATGATATAACCTTGAGGAAAAACATAGTTCATGAAGGTCTACAATGTGATAGCAAGCAGAAATCTGTAGCTTTTCTGGTTTATGATTTAGAAATTTCATGTCGTCAAAGCCTCAAATTAAATTGATGCCGCCATTTTGAAATTTATCAAAATGTCAAACAATTTCCAAGGCCGATTTACAGCAAAAAAACCCTAAGTTCCTTCCAAGCCATTTGATTTAAAGAAAACTGCAATAGAAATTTACACCAACCTTTTTAAAGATTTAAGCCCTATGTTAAAACGATAAGACTCTCTACATTTGGGAAAGAAAGCAAGATCCTAAGGCTTAATGAATTCTCAACAAATAGATCCAGTTTTAGAGACCTTATATTTTATGTATACCGGGTGCGCCAAAATAAACTGTGCACGTTTGGCAGGCCACAATGAATCGTACACTCGATCGATTTTGATGATTTATGACTTAATCTTTAGCAGAAAGCCTGAATTAGATACTGGGATTTTTTGCAAACAGGTGTTAAATGTTAAGAGGACAAGAGGACAAAATGCACGAATGCATGCGAGTGTTATTATAGCTAGGAAGGAAAACAAGGGAAATTTTGTTTGTCGTTTTCCTTCGTTTTGCAGGTCTTCGAAAGGGGCTTTCTGTAGAAAATCTGACAAAAGCTCTCATATCGATGAGAAGGAATGGCCAATTAAAGCCGGGTAAATTAGTGAACCTAATTGGACAGATCGGGAATAAAGGGAGATAGTTTTCAATACCATTGCTTTGATATTGAGGGAGCAGCATTTTTCAAACGCCGGGCCTTTTTATTGGCTCACTCGGTACAAAAATTTACAATATCGCTCGATTCAGACTGTTGTTGTTGTTGTTGTTGTTGTTGTTGTTGTTGTTGTTGTATCTTTATTTTACATCGATTGAAAAAATCATCTAGTCTACTATGTACATATGTACATGGAAACTAATCAAAATCGATGGATACAGTAATTAAATTAAAATAAATAAATTTTTTTCAAACTGTTTGTACATTATTTACAGTAAAACGACAGGCGTTGCATTTGCACGTGGGGCCATCCCATTGTGATATTAACCTTTTGAAAATATTAAGGCTTTCAGCCAATTTTAGCTCATTTGGTAAGCAATTCCAAATCTGCGATCCTAAGAACTTGAGACTGCGAGCACCGAAAGTAACCTGGTTTGGTCTGTAATGAGTAAGGTTATCAGACTCGTTTTTAGAACAGCTATCTATAAAATTATTGATTTCTTTCTTTTCATTTTTGTAATATAGTCTGCCAACCATGGAAAGATGTAAATGGTTTATATAGAAATTCCAGCAGCAGCTGTTTTATGTTACAAGAACGAGAATGTCAACTTTGCAAAACTATGCCTAACATTACAGAGAGGCATCTAACTGAAAGAAATTGCCCACCACCCTTGACAACAATGATCCCGAAGCCGTCGCCATCTTCTGTTGCGATGAGCACACTCAAAAGGACATGCAATGGAAGCACGTCGGTAGTCGTTCAGACTGTCGTGAAGAATTCAACGGTCACAAAAACATCTCGTCTGTATATTGAAAAAACATTGGTTGTAACAGTGAGTCGTAGTCAATCAATTAAACAATGTGGTGCTACCACTGTGATGCCGTGTCCTTCACCATCACAAAACCCGCAAACGAAAACAGGTAAGGCTACATTTTGAAGTTATCGCCAGCTTTACGTGATTCTCCTTTGTTTACTTGGCAGCCCGCAGAGAATTAGACTCGCCCCAAGTCTATCTCTTCATTCCGTCTTCCATTCCCTTGGATCCGCCATTCCAGCATTTTGCCAAGAGGCCATCTATCGCTCGTGCCCTTTTCCGGAATGTTGGAATGGCGGATCCAGGAAATACCAATAATGGAACGGTAAGACTGGCTGCAGAGATAGACTTGGGGCAAGTCTTGGGCAAGTCTGGCAGAGAATAGATTCTCTACATAGCTATTTCAAAATATTTTTGTTCTCCAACAACCGTCAGCAAAGTTATTCATATTCAACTTTGATCCAGACTTTCATCGATTAAAGATGCAGTGTTTCTCGCCAAGAATTTCCTGTATAGGAGAACATCTGAGTGTTCAAGAGGGATCTGTAGACATTTTTGACTGAAGCACGGGCTGTAGGACACACTGAATTAAATAAAAATTTACTTATGATACATCGAGTCTTCCTTGTTTATTAGTTGGTTTCTGGCATATCTAGGTCACGCCCAGGGGGAGTACTCAGTAGACGTATATACGGGGAGGTAATTCCGATATTTCTGGTTTAGAATATTGCTGAAAGTGATATTTTTGCATCCCAAAATATACTGTACCGGGTGAGCCAGAAAAAGTTCCCACTTTTGAAAATTCATAGCATCAAGAGTACTGGATGGATTGGAATCAATATTTGCTTGACAGCCAAAAGATTGAAGTATTTTTGTGATTTTCTTGCCTTCTTATGAGCACTGGAAAAATTGGTAAATTCTAGTTTACAAAAATTCTGCGGTGGTTACAAAAAATGACTGTAAAAAGCCTAAAATACTTGATCAAATCATAAAGGACTCCTCACTCAGAAGAACAGATAAAATGCAATTTCTCATGGGTGGGAGATATCGTCTGCACATTTATTGACATGGGATTTAAAATCTTTAGTATCTGTTTGAAAATCCATGTCTTATAACTCTTGAGAGAGGTGAAACGCCTGTGCGTATTGTGCCGTGTTGGGAGAGTCCTAACGATTTGATCAAGTGTTTTAGGCCCTTTTTCACTCATTTTGCAACCATGAAATTTTTGTATAGTTGAATTTACCAACATTTGCAGTGCTCGTAAGAAGACGAGAAAAATCACAAAAATACTTCGATCTTTTTGCTTTTAACTAGAATTGGAATCATTCAAATCCATGATGTACTTGTGGGTCTATGAATTCTCGAAAGTTGGAACTTTTTTTGGCTTACCCGGTATGTTCATATACTGTATGAACAAAGTATATTCATGATGCCCGGTGTCCCAAAAAATCGCAACAGATTTGAAAAATTATGATGCAAGCTGTTTCAAATTAATTATCAAATGATAATTTTATCTAAATTTGCATTGATTAGATTATGTTTTGACATGTTTTTCAGAACTTTTGTTGACTTGGTTGCAGAGTTGAAAATCAACAAACTTCAAATTTGCTGTCAGGGCAAAGCCAGAGCTACCAGTATTAGTGCAAAGTATACTGCAACATTGAAAGCATGGCAATGTCTTACAACTTCGCAGGATTACGGACAAGCACACAACTTGATTAAGCAACTGTAGCAAAGGGATCCCTTGCTGATTCATGGGCTCGCCAGTCTCAAGGGAGCTCTTGGTGTTCATTTTTAATTGAAAGTATAACTCTAATAAGGGCCTAGTCATTTTAGAAAAAGTAAAGAAACATCATCGGCACATGTTTGGACAGAAATATTTATGAAAGTATCTGTTTAATGTTCAATTAACTTGTGTGTTTGTTTTTTGTCAGCAATGCTCAGAGATTGCAGGGATTGTCATGCTTTATAATTTGACATTATAATTCATGAATGCTGTTAATGCAGCAGCTCTGGTTTTGACCAAGGGGCAATTTTGAATCTTTTTTTAATCTTACTGATTTTTAAATCTACAATCAAGTCACATGAAATAATCAAAATTTAATCTAATTACTGCAGATTTGAATAAAAATGTTTGTTTGATAATGAATATGAAACTGTTTGCATTAGAATTTTTCAAATCTGTTCCGTTTTTTGGGACACCTGGTTTTTTTGCATCAAAATTGTCAAACTCATATTTCTGGGTTCGTTAGAGGCAATCCTGACCTCAATTTGCATTGTTTCTGGATATTTTATGTTTGTTTACGGGTGTCTAAATATACAATTGGGTGATATTTTTGGGTTTTTATGAAGCTGAATTGATATTTCTGAGTTGCCTGGAAATTTCTTGAACCGCTCCATATGTGTTTGTTATGAGTGCCCCCTCGGAGGTCACATCAATTTTCCGTGCATGTGTGGGGGAGGGGTTAAAATTAGCACTCAATATGTGTCGAAAACGAAATGGTAAACCAGGAAGACCAATGTGAAACCGACTCTAGCGTTTATCAGTAAACTCTTTTGTGTGCAGTTTTTATGATTGTTTATTTAGTTGCAAATTTAGTTGCATATCTTTTATATAATGGCCATTGAGTTGTCATGGTCTTACGCATCCTCTGGTATCGTCCTTTCAATGTAGTAAAGTAGTTTGCGTTCTAAGACTAAAGATATTTATTTTTTTCACAGTTTTCTCTTGTCCCACACCAACTAAAGCTAGCAGTACAAATTCACCAAAGAGCACTAATACATGGAAAAGTAATGGTAAGAAGCAGTTTTGTCGTTACCTATAATGGGTTCGCCTAAGGGTGTCAGGGCCCCCATGTTTTGATTTGAATATTCATTTACGAATTGAATGTTTTGCTGTTTTTTAAACGGAGTACGGTAAGGCCCCGTACTTAAAGGGCATATGTCATGAAGCTGATTGGTTCATGCAATACAATTCTCTCTACTGTTTATTACAAAGCACAGGATCGAGGCTGAATTTTCATTGCAATAAAGATTCATGAAACAGAAATAAAAAGTCTCGAAACAATGGAATTCCACTCCAAACTTGTTTGTTGTGTTAACCAATTGCTAATGTGACATATGTGCTTTAAAGGCAATCTGTCTCATTCATAATTGGCTGAAGATTGTATAAGGGGATTAAAGATTTGTATAGCAGGATTAACAGAAAAGAATTTGAAAAGAGATCATTTCGAATTGAACTGAATTTTTATCATGCGAAAAATTCAAAGAGTCCGGGCTCTAGCTCTAGCGTCTAAGCTTTGTTCTTCTAAACCAATCACATGCGTGACAGAGCTCCTTTAACCCTATCTCACCTGGGGGGGGGGGTGGATTCCACCCCCCCAACCAAACTTTTATTCGCCTATGCTAGAATATGCAATGCAGGATGCCAAGACTCCGCTACTTTGACTTTATATCTATACTGTATCGAATGATGAAAATTTCAAGATGCTAAATATAGCCTTGTAACCATGGCAACCAATGTTTTACTGTGTAGTCAACAAAATTTGTATACTTTTTTTTTAATTGTTGCAAATTTTAATCCCAAATATATGCAAAATTATACTTACACATGTATTTGATGATATCCAACTCAATTTGAAACAAAAGATTTCAATTTAGTGCCTCATTTCATTGTTTCAATCATGTTGGTAACAATCATGATAATCATAACTTAAAATCTTCTTATTGTCATAGCAACGAGAACAATAGAGATAATTTGAATTAATCATGTGATTTTGATTGTTTGCATCAAAGTATATATATTTACCTATTCTAAAGATTGTAGCTACTACGACAGCGAAGAAAAAGAGGGGGGGTGGAATCCACCCCCCCTCAGGTATTGACCGCTTCAAAACGCCCAGGTGAGATAGGGTTAAGAAACTACCTATTAGAAACTTTCTAGGCTACTGAAAAGCAATTAGCCCCCCCCCCCCCCTACTTATAAGAAACTCTTGAGGCTCACACCGAAAATAAACTTACTTGGTTTTAATCGACAGTATAGTCTGATCGTCTGAGAGGCCCTTTACATGAGAAATTTCAACCCGTGTTGAGTTTCAACACGGGTTGAGTTTTAACAGCATTGCTTATTTTGCCTTGCGTTTACATGAAATCTCAACACGGGTTGAGATTAGGTCACATGGTTGCACACAATGGAAGAAGGAATGTGAGCCCACTCCAATATTCGAATGATTGCGGAAATAGATTCGATCTCCTTTGTTCGCATTCTAATCTCGCCCCGAGTTGAAAAAATATCGCGTTTACATGAGAATTTCAACCCGTGTTGAAATTTCAACACGGGTTGAGTTGCCGAGTTGAGTTGAACCCGTGTTGAGTTTCAACTCGGCCTCCTTCATGTAAACGCGATGAAGGCTTACACCGTCAGCCGAGTTGAAACTCAACCCGTGTTCAACTCAACCCGGGTTGAAATTTCTCATGTAAAGGGCCTCTGAGAGCATTTAACTTCATGCATGCAGGGTGCATAAGAAATTTCTACCAAGATATATTAGATTTAAAATTTTTGCCCAATTTTGAATTGATGTTCTTGACAATCATTGATATCATACACACAGGGCTAACATATCTACAGATAACCCCATTCTGTTGTAACCTATTTTCAATGACTTTCCACAAAAGAATTTAGAAACATAACCCTAGTCCTACCTGGCTTTTTTTTATCTAACATAGCCGGTGTGTTTTGCACCTCCCCCTCTATAAATAACCGTAGACTAATGAGAAATCATTGAAACTTGGCAACGGCGTAGTCCCAACTAATCTCAACCGATTGGTAGTTTTGGGCGTGGCCACCTCATTAGGTGACGTCACTATGACGTCATAATGCTGGAAAATGTCAAAATATATGGTTTTGCGGCTGATTTGTTCTAAAATCGGAATAAAGGTTAAAAATGTTAATCACTTTTACCCCTCTTATTTGGCGTATTATTCATTTCCAATTCAAATATGATGCATAGAGGTGTTTTTAGACCCTTATTTTGGAAGAAAATGACAATAATTGATGACGTCGTCACTACAAACTGTGTTTTTCCGCCAAAAAATTAGTAATGATTGGGTCAAAATGCTTTAAAAGTATTGCATATAACGCAATAGACGATTCCGGAAAAGATGAAGACTCACTGGAGATACACTCTTTTTTTTTATAAGAAACTAAGGTCCGGGGCTGGTAGGCAGTTTCTTAAATAATTGGGCCATTTTCCTACCAAAAGTTTCTTACGTGTTTCTTATATTTTTAATGCCAGAAGTGTAGAGTTAATATTGTTTTGTCTAAAGGGTTCCCAAATTACTTAGTAAGGTCTCAAACAAGTCAATAACACAATTCGCACTCAAAATAATGTCCAAACAGTTGCTATAACTGTATAAAGTGTCAAAAAACTTTTGACTGCGACAGGAAAATTAAAACTGTAAATTACAAAAGTTTCTTAGTTTTTAAATCCAGGTAGGGTTGTTTCTTAACTTTCGAAAAATTGAGCCTACCGTTTCTTATAAGCGGTTTCTTATAAAAAAATGAGTTTAGAGATGGAGACTCAGATGGAGACTCACAATTATGCCACTCAAACGGAAACTTACTCTTCGAGGAGTTTCCGTTTGAGTGGCATAATTGCTCCAGGGCGCTTGAGGTCACGTCAATCGGGTTAAAATGGCGCATTCGCAGGAGACGTAGACACAAAAGGAAAACAAGTCGATACATCACGAACGAAATGATATATTAGGAAAGGAATGACTCGACGTATCATACATAAAGCTTTTTTAAGGTCAGCGTTTCCTACCACCCATGGTCTAAACATTTTGTTGACTTACCCGATTTAAACTTATTTTGCATTCAACTTTGTTGTTTTAGGTTGCCCCCCCAATATTGCAAAACAAACTGGGGAAGATGAACAATCATATGTGACATACGTAGTAGCATTGGTTGCTTTTGGCGCTGGGGGAATTCTTGTTATTGTAGTAAAGATATCATGTAAGAGATGGAAGGCTCGTCAATCACGTGTTCATCTGGAGAAATATTGCTCGCAAAATGGCCATGATACTGGTATGAACATTTTATAATAAGATTTGCTTCTTTGTCAATATACGGGGTGTCCCCAAAAAAAGTCTACAGATTTAGTTGACTCCAGCGATGTGAATTTAGCTTTATTTAATCAATGGCTAATCACTCTCAAAATGTTCCTCGATAGTTAACTGGAACATAGAGACCTCGTGTGTTGGTATTGATGCTTTGAGAGCAGAAATATCAATCTTGAAAGCTCAAATTTGCGTCCACCTGCAAACCAGAGCTTTAGCCTTTTGGCCTAAGTAGGTTCCTGAAGCACATCGAAATTAAAACCTGAAATTAATGAAAGATTAAGAAACTGCCCAATGGATGACTTCTGGAAAGCAGAATAACACAAGATCTAATATTGTTCAAATTTTATCATGGCTATCGTTGATTTATACCTTGTGCCTTAAGAATTTGCTAAAGCCAAAAAGCTAAAGCTCTGGTTTGCAGGAGGAGGCAAATTTGAACTTTCAAAATTTGTTTTTCTTTTTTTATCAATCTAAAATCTAAAAAGCAACAAGCAAATACAAGATACTGTGGCATTTGTAGCGAGGAAAGATGCGAGGTCACCGGGTCCTCGCCACAAATGCCACTTACAATGTTCTAAGAAATATCAACGGTAAAGTGATATATAAATAAAACAAACAAAATTCAAGAACAATAACAAAAAAACAGTATACACACTAATAAAGCAAGACAAAGTAAAGACTAAAGAGACCTCAAAAATCCACGCAAACAGCCCACAACCCACCAGACCACAACCACCGTGCCAGCAGTCCGATGAACAGCGCTGGAGTCAACCAAATCCGTATATATTTTTTTGGGACACTTGGTACAATACAGTAATAATAAAACTGAAGAAAGTTGAATACATTTGTGATTAGTTCAGTTCATATCGAAGTACATTATCTACCAGTCATCGCTATTATTTAAAAGAATCCCTGCTTTAAACGCCACTGTTTCCTGGATTTCGAGACGGTAATATCGGCAAATTTATTTTTGGACGTGTCCAGATGTATTTTAAGATTTACCCAACTGAAACCGGCCACTCTGTTTGAAATTATGAAATCTTTTCTCGAGAAAGTCAACAGGCCTGACATCACGACCAAATTGTCCTCATATTTCTGCCTTACAGCGATGACTTCAACACGTTTACACGTATTTTCTTTCAATGAAAGATTAAATTTCGGGAAATTATATTTTCATGCTTCCAGCGATGACACTTTCATCCTCCCAAAGAGATGACACTGAACATTTGAAACATGTGAAATAGCATGCAAACATGATAACATGTGAAATAGCATGCAAACATGATAACATGTGAAAGCCATTGCTGTAAGACAGAAAATTCAAGCGTAATTTTAGGCCTGCTTTGAAGGTTTCTTGAAAGGGATTCCGTGAGAAAATCACTCATAATTTCAGACGGAGTAGCCGATGGTAAATCTAAATCGCATTTGAATATGTTCACTATTGAATTATATGTTTGCTAAATCATTGCCTTGATTTCCAGAAAGCAGTGGCCTTTCAAATGGGGATCATTTTCTTTCTCACCCAGTAGTTGTTAATCTCTATTAAAATTGAGAATGAGGCAAGCGACGACAAACATTGTGAACTTCATTTTCATTTTATCGACATTCCATGTTGTTATAGTTTGACAATTCCAGGAGACTTAAACATACATAGTGGACATAAATGGCTGACGCATACTTTTGAAAAATTTGATAAATTTGATTTAAACATGTTTTGTACGTTTCGAACCAAACTTGGTTAATCTAAATCTAAATAACATTTAACTCTGCATTGGTTTTCTTGCCAAAAGGTGTTTTTTTACTTGTTTCTTCACTGCTTCTGCTTAGGCCTGTTTTCAAAGAAATGTTTTGTACGTTTCGAACCAAACTTGGTTAATCTAAATCTAAATAACATTAAACTCTGCATGGTTTTCTTGCCAAGAGGTGTTGTTTTTACATGTTTCTACATTGCTTCTGCTTAGGCCTGTTTTCAAAGAAATATTTTGTACGTTTCGAACCAAACTTGGTTAATCTAAATCTAAATAACATTAAACTCTGCATGGTTTTCTTGCCAAGAGGTTTTTTTTTTACTTGTTTCTACATTGCTTCTGCTTAGGCCTGTTTTCAAAGAAAGGAGAAAGTGTGAAGATTTGCAAACGGGACCGGCCTAAGCAGAAACGAGTGAGAAACGAGAAAAGGAAACTACCTTTTTATGCAGACTTTACTGATCTTTCTAACCTAAATTGATCAATAAAATTCAGATATGAGAACTGGGCAACTAATGGGTAAGAAATTCTATTATTCTAGTCATCCTGTCCCAAAAAATCCGTGTATGATATCCCATGGTTACAATTTGCTTCTCTCTTTCAGAATCAAATCACACTGCTGATACAGATGTACCATATGCGAAGGAGAATGGATCATATGAACTTGATTCTTTGAAAAGGAAGTCAACAATAGCATTAACCAAACCGGCATGACAATGAGGTAAGTTGATTTGCATATAAAAGGTCATAGCCATGCATAGAGAGATGGCACGTGCAAGGTATGCTGGTAGCTAAGACCTCTTTCCATAATTTAATTATTTATTATTTAATTGACACTTTTGTACAGTAAATCCTCGCATATAAGGACCTACATTTTTGACAGCCAGGCTGAAATAGGTTCTTATTTAAAGGTACTAAGACTAATTTCAAGGTATAAAGGTTCTTATTGAAGGGTGCCTTGCATAGGCTCTTTAAGTTTTCACCAAAGATCAGCCCTGTTCAGCCCTGTTCAGATGATCAGCCCTGTTCAGATGATCAGCTCTTTTCTTGTTTTGGCAAAGTTATTATGTACCTAATAAACAGTTCTAAGATTAAAAACAGCAGGGGATAAGATTTAAACTTTAACAGCCAACTGGGACAAAACGAACTTAATAACGAAGAATCAAAAATCAACTTTGCCACCCCTACAATAAGAATATATTTTTCATTAAACTGAAACAGGTTCTTGATTACAAGGTGCATAAGTTAGGAAAAACAGCCTCTAGGTTCTTATTTTTGTAGGTTCTTACATGCGGGGATTTACTGTATGTATATGGCTGCTCTTGAATGCAGCATTCTGTAAGAGGAATATCAACACCTTTTTAAGGACTGAAAATACGAAACTGATTTTGTCAAAAACATTTATGCCTAGAAGCACTTAAGGTTACCTACGGTAGGCAAAAAGACAACTTTATTCCCATGAGATGCATTTATTAAGAATGCTAAAAGAAGCTCTCTCAAAGATGAGTTTCCGTCTGTGTAAATTTCTTATCACTTTCTGGCATTTTAAGTAGGGCACACTTAACGAAAATGTCAATAGACCTTTTAGCTATTCTATAAAAGAGCCTGGATCGAACGTTATTTTTATACATTTTTATATGCGACGTTCGATCGAGTGGCGATAGAGCTTCTATCACTATTGTGCACATATTCGAAAATTCTACAAAATGTAGCAAAATAGCGTTCGATTCTGATTCTTTTCAGAATAGCTAAAAGGTCTATTAAGTAATGAATAATTAAATTTATACCCAAAACCTGAATACAATTTGAAAAAATATAGATTGTGCTTTCAGATGTACACATAGCATCTACTGTATTCAAACCGTATCATTTTTTGGAAATTTTCAATTATAACTGAGTTGCTTTTTTTCTGAAAGACCCTGTATAACAGAGCATAGGCTTCAAATCTTTAAAAAGGCTGGTGTAAAATTCAGTGGCCTATTTCTTTGAGCTGAATGACTTCCAAGAAACTTTAGCCATTTCTCTATAATTCTACCGTTGGACTTTTCTGAAATCTTAAATATTTTCAGAATTAGAGTGTTTTTCTTCATTTTCAAGAATTCAAGAAAAATTTTCAAAAAAACTTAAAACCATCGTATTTTCTAAACTGTTTGACGCAACATGAAATAATTTCGAAGAAAACCATAGTTTATGAATGCCTACAATATGGTATCAAGCAAAAGTCTGTCACTCATCTGGTTTATGATTTAGAAATTTGATGACGTCATATCCTCAAATCAGTTGAAATGTAAGATACGCTGTAATTTTGAAAAATATTGAAACTTTCTGGAAAGTCCAACGGTAGAATTATAGATAAGTAACTAAAGTCTCTTTCAAGCCATTCAATCAGAAGGAATAGGTCATTGAACTTTACACCCACCTTTTTACGCCGAGTTAAAGATTTGGAACCTATGCTGTATAACAGGTCAGAAATAATGATCATTATTTTATTTCATCGTAGATTCAGCTAAATGATTCAAGCATTAATTTGATGCAACCAATCTTCCTGCCAAAGGTGTATATGTAGTCATTGATGTAAAAATTGGAACCTCTCGTATATACTGTATATCCAGGCAAGGGTGGATCATTCTTAACGCAATTGTATATTCGATAAAGACTGTTTTCTTTAAGCTACAGTGCTACTCAGTCTGTACATGCAAATGGGTTCGAAAGTTTTGAAAATGCTGTCACACAGATGAGTCATTTGTCAAAGTCCAGATGCAGGTCTAACCGTGGTGACATTGATATGGTGACATGAAAAATTGAGCTTCTCATTATTCCCCAACTCTACGCCAATTGCAACAGTTCACATTCTATATTGTTTTGGAGTTAGGTGCTGTTTATATGGAGGAGGGCCAGCCCTCCTAGCAGGGCTAGCCCTCTTTGCCGAGATCTCACCACTCTGGTATAATCCTTCATAAAATTCTTTTTCGTTTATATGAGAGGAGGGCCAGCCCGCCTAGGCGAGATCTCGCTAGTGAATACCCGAGATCTCGCCTAGGAGGGCTGGAAATTTCCCATGTAAACGCAATCAAGAGGGCTAGCCCTCCTAGGCGGGCTGGCGGAAACAATAGAATCAACGTAGAACAATAGGATTAGAACGGATGGCGCCATCATGTCTAGCCCTCCTAGAAGGGCTAACTGTCCATGTAAACGCAAAATAAAATCCAGCTCTCTTAGGAGGGCTGGCCCTCCTCATATAAACAGCACCTTACTGGTCCATCCTTGCTTCTTCTTTAATGTTGAATCGTTTAGCTGATGTGATTTTTGTGACTTTAGTATTTGATGTAAATTATAAGAGACAAGCGATGCTTTCAAAACTCAGCCCGATTTGAACCTCAGCACGGACACTAGGTGAAATTCTCTTGTAAAGGTCCGCTTGGTTTTTATGTACGAAGTAAAACGAGTACTTATTGGAGTGAGGTTGTGTAACGCTCTCACTTACGCTCTCGCTCACCAACGAACCAAGAACGCTTTTCTTTGAATTACCGACGAATTCAAAGAATGCCCAAAAAATGCAATTAGTTGCAAATTACTGTTAATTTTTGTTGGCCTCTGCGGCATCGCAGAAGGTACTAGACAGCGTGAATTCATTGCTATCTTCTGCAAGCATAGTTTAGTGTAATTAGAAACGTATTTTTTTATATGCAATAGAATTATTCAGACATCATAGAGTCGTCACTCGCAGGTCAGGGTGACGCTTTTGTAGTTGCACGTAATTTTTATAAGAAAACAGTGCCACATTAACTTTTTCAAATTTAGCCAGCTTGAACTAAACCAGGTAAATACAGGTTTCGTTCTAATTAGCCTACTACACAAGGACCCTCAACGTTCTGGAACACAGGCTACCTCAACGTACGCTGATATTATTGAAGTGAATTGATGTTGTTGTTGTTTTCGCTCTAGTGAGGGCCTTGTATAGACTTATGACTTTTCGTCCCTTATTTCCCTGCGCTCTTTGATTTGCTGATATCACTTGGTGATTGGGACTTGTACCATTACTCTTATAAAGTGAGCCCCCTTCACGCCCATATAGAGTGGTTCCGTATTGACTAATCAAATTGCTAGAATTTAGTTTTCAACCAATAAGGAGGCGCTATTTAGACAGTTGTTGTTGTTGTTGTATAAAAACGGTTGATACGGCCTAGAGTCCTTGTAGCTGCGATGGATCAATTTTGTTTCTACAAAGGAAGATTACTGCTTGAAAGATATGTATTGTGCAATTAGTAGGTCAGGAAAACATTATTCTTTGTACTAAAAGTTTGCTGTTCACTCTTGAAGCTCTTTAAACCAGACTTTGAATCGATTATGTTGAGTGTATGAGAACTCCCGCTAGTTTAGGCCATTTTGAAACAGCGGGTACACTTTATAAGAGTAATGGTGAGTCCCTATTCAGCAAGTGATATCAGCAAATCAAAGAACGCAGGGAATTAAGGGACGAAAGGTCATAAGTCCAGGCCTTATTGCCAAACTCATCTCAGAACTAGAAAAAATTTTCTAGAAATCGGTGTATTGGCAGGAAAACGGAGTTTAATGAGGAAGCGAAGAGCAAGAATTGCGACGATAATCATTTTCATTGTGTTATTATTTCATTCCACGACAAATCCAAGTAAATAGTTATGACAAATCCATGTGACAAATCGGAGAAGTTATTAATTAAAAGACTAGGCCATGTTAAATTATAATTGACGTTTCGAAGCAATTTCGAAGAAAACATTTTCTGCTGGGAACAGATTTGTTTCCCGACCAATCAGGATGCAAGACTTAAAATAACTTGATCGAATTGACTGATTCTTCTTCAATTCAAACTTTCCGCCAAAGGCAAACAAACGCGTTCGACTGAACTGCTGCAAAAATCAAAATCTCAATGTAGCGAGTGAATTTGCTAGCTCTTTTAACTCCCCAAACAATCAAAAGATCACTTGTATGTAGGAGTTTTTGCTTTAATAATTCGAAGAAACATTCATCAAAGTACATATAGCTTTTTTTGCAGTGTAGCACTTCGTGAAACCCCTTTTGTGGCGGTGGTTTTGAGGAAAAATAGCACGTGATTTAGCCCATGTCCGTTTTTGGAAGCGTATGGCCATGAGTCGTAGTTATAGCCTCCATCAGTCTATCAATAGCGATAACCTACGAACATATAATCAGTCTACGTTCTAATCAGGGAGATGAAAGTAGTTTTTGATTGGTAATTTCTACCTTACCAATCTGCGAAAGCAGTAGACTTCGCGGAGTAGAATTACAAGTAAATTTATAATTAACAAGTAAATCGCGGAGTAAAGTTACAAGCAGTAGACTTGCTTGTAAATTTGATTCTTTGACTTGTAAATTACAGCATTTATTAATGCATAGTAAGGTTATTTTAAATTATGTTGATGCAGATTCGTAGCGATTTTTAGATATAAATGATCATTTGAGTCTTCCCTGGGTGTATTTTGAACCCGGGGGGTCTACTTAATACATTGAGCACCCGGGGATGTGCCTGCCAATAGGGCCCCATTTTCGGAAGAAAATTCCAGGACAGGGTTATACCTTTTGTGTATTTATTCCGGCACAGGTATGTTCATTAAAGCTTTTTTCCCAGGACAGGTCAGATTTGACATGCAAAATTAAGGTAACTCACAAAAGACACTTGTATTATCCAGGACAGGTAATATGTTTTCAAACATTTATTCCAGGACAGGGTCATAAAATTTTCTTTTGGCAGGCACATCCCCGTTGCTTTTCTCCAAGGTAGACCCCCGGGATTTTGAAATGGGCATCAATGATTCAACAAAACCGAATACTACATGTTTATAACAAGGACAGATTTGGTAAGACAATAGCACGAGTTGGTTTTGATTGACACCTCAATTCAAAGCAGTTATCGCTCACATTCATAGGAAATTCTCTCAAGCAGATACTCAAAACAAGCAAAGCCGCAAAAATTTCTCTACAACCCAGGTAGCTAGCTCGCCCGTTGTGCATTCCAGAAATTGTTTCTAAGAGCAAACATGAGTATAAATCGAAAGAAGAAGGATATATCTAAACATATGCCACGGGCATTTAATTTATTTGGTTCAAAAGCCGATGATTGGGAGGCAATTCAAATCTCTTATTATTTTAGATGTAATTAAAACACTTACTGCTCAGCTTCTGAACCAAAGAAATAAATTGCCCGAGGTAGATGTTTAGATATTTCCTTATTCTTTCGATATGGGCTCACGTTTGCTCTCAAAAACAATTTCTGAAATGTACAACGAGCGCGCTAGCTACTTGGGTTACAAATCATCTCTTATTACAATGTGCTCCAGACCACTTGAGAAGGAAAAAACTTCCCACTTTCGAAAGTTCGTAGCACCACAAGTACTTCATGGATTTGAATGATTTAAAGTCTAGTTAAAAACTAAAAGATCAAAGTATTTTTGTGATTTCTCTCGTCTTCTTAGGAGCACTGCAAATGTAGGTAAGTTTAACTTGACAAAAATTCCATGTTTTCAAAATGACTGAGAAAGGGCCTAAAACACTTCATCAAATCGTTAGGACTCTACTCACACAGAACAATACGCACGCGGGGGTCACCTCTCTCAAGAGTAACAAGACATAGATTATTGTATGGATTATCGATTATCAAACAGATACTAAAGGTTTTCAATCCCATTGCAATAAATGTGCAGGCAATATCTCTCACCCATAAGAAATTGCATTTTCTCTGTTGTTCTGAGCGAGGAGTCTTTTATGATAATCAAGTATTTTAGCCCTTTTTCAGTCATTTTGCAACCACAAAGTTTTTCTAAATTTGAATGTACCAATAATTTTTCCAGTTCTTGTAACGAGGCGAGAAAAATCACAAAGTACTTCGATCTTTTGGCTGTCAAGCAAGGATTGATTCATTCCAATCCATCCAGTACTCTTGATGCTATGAATTTTCAAGTGGGAACTTTTTTCTGGTTCACACGGTATCTTATTTAGCATTTGGGTTCAGAGGGGAGGGGCTTATTAGAGAGGGGGCATATCAGAGAGGGGGGCTTAGTAGAGCTTTTACGGTATTTTATGATGCTTGTTTACAGGAGCGACACTGACATCCAAAGTAAAACAACACATGGTAATTTAGAAATTTACAAAATTCATCACCATTCTTTTGATTCGAAGACCTCAAGAAAATAATAAAATGACATGGTAAATTTTCATTTTGATCAATGATCATTCTTGAACGCATACTGATAAGCTTACAAAATATCCCTGAATAGTTAAATATAAATGTTTTCGTAGATTTTTTAATTTAAAGCATCCTTTGTCACAGACAACCATGCAATCTCGATGTCATACGACAGCAATGAGTAACCTGAAACCAAGACAAAAATATCACAAGCTTGATAGCGTAGAATAAGGCCAACCTCATGTCATATATAAGTTAAGCCAATCTTAAGTCACTGTATTTGAATTCATATAGACTTTTCTTTAAATTTTTGTTACAATTGTTAAAAGTGTCGCATAAATTCCAATTTTAGTCTATATTTATTCCGAATCGAACATTGCAATAGAAAACAGCAAAACAATTTTCACATGAAGCTCTTTGTGTGCCTTTATGAACGTCTTACGGGGTGACCCGTCCAAAGAATATCGAAAAATTTTAGAGTAGATCGTAATTAATCTATCTGTAGAACCAAAAGTTCTGTTCAAAATTAGATCTGCCGCATCATAATCCTTATCGATATGGGTGACATAAATCAGCTGATTCATTGCACACCAAGCCATGTTTTGGGCACTGTTGCTGGGATTTCCGAACTAACCAAGAAACAACAATGAATAAGATGATTTACTCACCTAGACTAGCCAAATGAGCCAAATATTGTTTCTATTCCGTTAACGAGATCGTAGATCGTATCTTCCTTACTCGAGCCTATAGCTTCAAAATACGATCTCGTTAACGGAATACAGACAATCTTTGGCTCATTTGGCATGGTGAGTAAATCATTCGGAAATCTCAACAATAGTGACCCACAGCTGTCCATGATCAAACTGCTAAATTAATACTTTATATCCAAAGCCAAACGAGTAAAAATGAAATTCGTGATATGGCACAATGGAAGTTACAAATTGTCAATTGACGTATTTGAAAAGAAAATACTGAAACTCGTGGATTAAGAAGGAAAAACTGCTTCACCCAAATAAGACCCAGAACAGAACATGGCCACCTTACCTTTTAGACCACCACGCAAGTCATCAAATAGTCATGTTCGCATTGATTAGTATCCGGGTCAAAAACAAGTGTGAGAGGGTGGCATGGTCGATCATATGGTGAAGGGTGGCCAGTTACACACGTGATGAAATGGTGACAGTTCCATGGATTTCTGTAATTGCCTTCTGGTCTCATGTTGCAGAATGTCACTGCAGGATAAAGAAAGTTATCGTAAGCTTTCAAATCAATTAAAAAGTCAGTGGATATATTGGACTTTGCAACCAGCACCTTGCACGTGCTATCAGCGGCGTGGCCAGGGTAAATGAAGTGGGGGTGTATCAGAAAGAGGGGGTCTGGGGCGAAGCCCCCTGGAATTTTTTGGGGCCACGCCCTTTTCTTGGCTTAGAACGCATCTCCCAATTTCATGCTTGCCTTTAGCGACCTTGATCGTTGTGTAACAGTTATCCTATGAATCAGAGCACGAGGAAAATTTTTGAAGAAAGATCCCTTACTTTGGCTTAGAATACATCTCCCAACATTATGCTTGCCTTTAGTGACAAGAAAACCTTGATCGTTTTGTGTCTGTTATCCTATGAATCAGAGCACAAGCAAAATTTTTGAAGAAAGATCCTTTGCTTTGGCTTAGCATGCATCTCCCAATATCATGCTTACCTTTAGCGACAAGAAAACCTTGATCGTTTTGTGACAGTTATCCTATGAATCAGAACACGAGGAACATTTTTGAAGAAAGATCCTTTACTTTGGCTTAGCATGCATCTCCCAATATCATGCTTGCCAATGCTAAAATGGAAGACTTGACATTTCTCGGAAAATTCTTACGCAACCTATACCTTGCTATTTTCTCTTATTTTTTAAAGAAATCTCAAGGACCATCTTCCGACAAAAGTGGGGGGGGGGGGCAATTGCCACTTCGTGCTATCTCTTTGTTGGCATGGGCCTTGAAATGGCGACGACAAAGGTTCGACAAAGCAGGCCGGTAGCAACGGCCCTTTCTTCAAGGTTAAAGGTCTCTTTGACGTTGTTGGATAGAGATTTATGTCTCAGTGACTTTTAATTGTTCGAAATTCCGTCTTCTCGTAAAATTCCACGGATTGGAATCACTCTTGGTTATCATTTGACAATTAAAACAATCATCATTTTATTTAAAATTGAATCAGCCATCCAGTTCCAGTTGCATTCAAATTAAATAATGTTCAAAATCGTGATTGCTTTCTGCACAATGGAACGCTAGGAGCATGCAGAAAGCTGGATATCCTATGGGAGCAAAAAATATCGCAAGCACTGGATTTTCCATTGATTTGATGGGTTAACTTCGAGGCAATTACAATCAAAGTGCGAAATCCTTTTCTCTAATCCTTTTGTTGCTGAGCAAGGATAGCCAAACTCGATCTCAAATGCAGCCCTCTCTTTTGCCTCCCACCACCCCACAATCAAATGCTGAATGTCGAAGGAAGCTGCGAGTTTGCAGTGGTGATATTCGAAGAACGTCTTTTTATTTAGAAGCATGAGAAGTCCTCATCTAGGCAAAGGTAAGGTTTTTTCCTCTGCTACCTCGATGAAACATGGATTTGAAGCGTTTTAGCATGGATCGTTTTGGAATGGTGTTGATACTCCATTAGGCCGTGGCCTTAGAGCCCTATGCATGCGAACGACTCAAAACGAGTCAGATTCCACTCCGAACGTTTGTGCTCGTTGTTGTTTCTATTGAGTAAAAGTATTGAGCTGGCGTGAAAAACTAGCTAGCGTTGCCACAAACAAAATCAAACGAAATAAAAAAAAGATTTCGATTTTGAGGCAATATTATTAAATTGGAAAGGGGTCTTGATTCGCTAGTTTCGCTAGTCAAAAGTGAAGTTTTTTGAAAATAATTACCAAGGTTAAGTCATCATTCACCCTGAAGTCTTATTCTATTATGAAACTGAATAAACAGGTTGAACCAATTTGTCAAGTTCTTTAATCATTCTTAACACAGGGGGTGCTCTCTCCAGCATATGAGTCAAATCTTTCAATAGGGCACAGGGAAACCCGCAAATCTTCCAATTTCACGCTTATAAGCCAATGATATCGTCGTATTCCGATCACATGACTAAAAATAAGGCTTTCGAGATAACTTTTCGAGTACCTTCACGAAAATAAAAATGGATATTCGAGTAATAAAGATACAGAGCTGGTTTTACCACGAATCGATTCGAGAGGCCTCACTCCACATTTGTTTTTCTGCATTTGGTTCAAATCTCGTCAGGGATCGGCGTTACATCGACTTTCATTCCTTCGAAAATTGACCTATGTTCAAGAATTCTTCAGGAACGCTAAAAATAAGATATAGCTTTTAAAATTTCACATGTTACGTGAATTATGTCCAGGAATAACATGAAAATATTTGTTTGTGTGATTTTCGAAAATCCTAGAGGAATTAAAGCTATTTGCTGCGAAGAAAGCTAATGGGCCTACCTTCACCCGCAGCAAAATCCCAGTAATCGGCATTAAATCACTCTTTTTTTGTAATAATAATCAGCGGATACATTAACGAATAACTTCACCACAAATCCAACTTCTTTCCACCATTTTATCATCGATAATTTCGACAAAATGTGACAAGACTTTACAGCCTCTGCAGTAAACCGTCCAACTACCGTCGATTCAAACTTTTCTTGTTGCAAACACCAGGAAATCTTGCATAAAACAAAAGGTTGTGCAAGGCTCAGGTCTCCCATATGACACAGCAAATTGTTACCTTTGATAATTGATTGTACACCTTTGAGAATAGATTGCAGGGGAAATTTCTTTACACAAATTATGTACTTTTCCGACGTGACAAAGAAATTTGCAATCTTTGAGAAATGTTTTAATTTCTCTTTATTTTGTAACGATAGAATGCCCCCAGGAGTGTGCAATCTATTCTCAAAGGTGTCATTTTCCTGTGTCATATGGGAGACCTAAGTCTTGCAAAACCTTTTGTTTTATGCAATTCTTGCAAGACTTCCAACGTGTTTGCAACAAGAAAACTTTGAATCGACGGTAGTTGGACGGTTTGCTGCAGAGGCTGTAAAGTCTTGTCACATTTTATCGAAATTATCGATGATAAAATGGTGGAAAGAAATTGGATTTGTGATGAAGTTATTCGTTAATGTATCCGCTGGTTATTATTGCGAAAAAGAGTGATTTAATGCCGATTACTGCGATTTTGCTGCGGGTGAAGGTAGGCCCATTAGCTTTCTTCGCAGCAAATAGCTTTAATTCGTCTAGGATTTTCGAAAATCACACAAACAAATATTTTCATGTTATTCCTGGACATAATTCACGTAACATGTGAAATTTTGAAAGCTATATCTTATTTGTAGCGTTCCTGAAGAATTCTTGAACATAGGCCAATTTTCGAAGGAATGAAATTCGATGTAACGCCGATCCCTGACGAGATTTTAACCAAATGCAGAAAAACAAATGTGGAGTGAGGCCTCTCGAATCGATTCGTGGTAAAACCAGCTCTGTATCTTTATTACTCGAATATCCATTTTTATTTTCGTGAAGGTACTCGAAAATTCATCTCGAAAGCCTTATATTCAGTCATGTGATCGGAATACGACGATATCATTGGCTTATAAGCGTGAAATTGGAAGATTTGCGGGTTTCCCTGTGCCCTATTGAAAGATTTGACTCATATGCTGCTCTCTCCTCGATTAGCTTAGCTACTGAGAGAGCTCCTCCTTAAGAAATTCCCTACATACAATTCCCGTAATTTGTATTCTTTAGTTAATTATTATTGTATTAGTGGTTAATTATGTTGGTTTATTTTTCTAATATGGTTGTATTTAGTGTATTTGTTTAGTTAAAATGTTATTGTGTGTAGTGGAATTTTAAAATTATATGAACTGAACTGAACTGAAGCATACTCGGCACAAAAACTCAAAACATGCATCCAAGATCCTAGCATATTTTTGTGTTTGTGCAAAAGGAAAAATACACAACCATACGATTTTCGTACCTTTATCAGCTGCAGTTACAGCTCTGCATTTGTTCACATCTGGTGCAAAGATCTGTTTTGCAGGACAGAAATGCAAAGTTTCTTGCCCACTCTTGCATTCCAAATATTTGAATACATCAGGCAAAATGTAGTTTCCATCTGGTTTACCGGTGCAGCGATTTTTCGGAGCTGTCGAGAAAAACAACACTTCAAAATTAAAAGAATTTTTATCTATGTGTACCGGGTGACCCAGAAAAAATTGACCCAACGCAATCTGTTACAGAAAATTAAGTAAGTGGCCGATTGAAACGCTTCAAGCGTTGTTCTGTCGCTAAAAGACTAGCCTATGCTATGTGTATTTTTTGCAATTTTTCTCTACACGGTAGATTTCCAAAATGAAGGATTTCGAGGAAAAGGGCAGGCCTGAAATCCTTCAAAAGTCGTCAAAAACAGGGGATCAATTTACAGTCATTTCAAATCTTCAAAACAATGAGGAACGTGTCTCATTTCAACCTGGGAATATGTAACCCAGTCGGAAGTCTTCAGAGCAAGTTTATAGTCCCTGGGTGCTTGAAAATATTTTCAGGCAGAATGAAACACGCTCCTCGTTGTTTTGAAGATCTGAAATGGCTTCAAATCGATCCCCTGTTTTTGGCAACTTTTTGAGAATTTCAAGCCTGCCTTTTTCCTCAAAGTCCTTAACTCAGGAACTTTTCCGTGCCCAAAAAAATTGCAAAAAATATTCGTAATGTGGACTGGTCTTTTAGTGACAGAACAACGTTTGAAATATTTCAATCTGCCACTTACTGTTTTTTCTATAACAGATTGCGTTGGGTCACTTTTTTCTGGGTCACCCGGTACACTGTAGAATTAATAAATCAAAGCTGCCTATTTTTTCTACAGTTTTGTCTTATTTCTTTTGCACGCCCTTGGTAATCACAGCTTTCCTTTTACATGTCTTTGTGTATTTTGGTAGAGTCTACAGGGGTAAAATGGGTCGATCAACATTAACGATGTAAAGGAAGGCAGTTGAAGCGGGCTTTTTTCTTTTAAGTAATTTATTTTAAGTGGGCTGAATGGATTTCTAGCAATTGAAAGCTAATTTAGGCCCACTATGCATGCCGCATCTAGCCATAGGACCCCTAGTATAACGTTCCTTCCGAAGGACGGCGAAGTGAGTTGCGAGGTCACCCATCCAGAGATTGACGTCACTCGATCGAGCTTAACTTCAGTCACCTGACGAAAACTGTTTAAGCCGGTCGGCCACTCACCCCACGGTTGTAGCAATTGGAAAACTGTCGACTGTGAATTCATCCAGAATTTTGCCCTACCCATTTTACCCCCAGAAGACCCCACCCACTTGCATCGTGCCAGTCCACAAACAAAAGCTTCAATGTCTAATAAGTTCAACCAAGGGCGCCTACCTTGTAGGAACTGTGTTTATGCCCAGTACTTTCCGTGACATAGTACACAGAGCAATTGCTGTCCTGTTAATCCGCAGTGATTTCAAATTCTAACGTCTGTTAGTGTTGACCAATCAACAAGCACGCGGTCTGGCTCCCTGTGGTCATCTCGTATAACGGTTGATCTCATATTACATCAACACCGGACTTTGAAACCACAAAATTATTCTTACGTCATCAGGAAAGCAATTACCCTCTGTAGTTACTATGTCACAAAAACAGTACTGGGAATAAACACAGTTCCTACAAGGAAGGCGCCCTTGGTTCAACCTTGTAATTTTCTGAACAAAATAAATTCAAATATTTGGTACAACATGATCTGGGAAAGAGTTGTTAGAATTTGTTAACTCTTCTTGGGACAACTCGCTCCATTATACTTTCATTTAACTTACGTGTAGGGGTAGATAACTGCTTGCATGGGCATATCTCTTTATGTTCACATCGATCATTACTTGGATCATATACGAGAGATAATGGATGGCATGGTCTGTCATATGGTGCAGGGTGTCCAGTTACACATGAAATGAAATGATGGCAGTTCCATGGGTTTCGGTAGTTACCAGTTGGACGTGAGTCACAAAACCTATCTGCAACAATAATATTACAAAAATTGAGCATTTGTACATAGTCAAATAATAGTAGTTGAGGAAAATCGTGTCGATGAAGACTAAAATCTGTCTCAAAGTAAACGTCACATGTACCGGGTGTCCCAAAATGATGTATTGTCGTTTGATTGCTTATATGTCCATAACCGATGAACCGATTTTCAAAAACTGGTAAAACCACAACCAACATCTTAACATCCAATTTAGCCTTTAGACAATCAAATAAAACAAAGTTTTTCAAAATTCGTTCATTGGTTATGGACATACAAGCAATGAAACAATAATATATCATTTTGGGTACCCTTGGTACCAGACTCTCATTTTGGGACACCCGGTAGATATTCACAAATAAAAGAAACTTAAGTGTTTTGCATGATTAATTTTTCTTTATCGCAAATCTAATGTGACATATAAAAGTGGCTCAAGCCACTTGCAATTAAATTCTAGCTTATCAGATATCAGTATTTCCTGTTCACGTGGATCACTTAAGCATAGGCTCCAAATCTTTAAAAAGGCCGGTGTAAAATTGAGTGACCTATTTCTTTGAACTGAATGACTTCAAAGAAACTTTTGCTATTTCTCTATAATTCTACCGTTGGACTTTTCTGAAATCTTTAATAGTTTCAGAATTAGAGTGTTTTTCTTCCTTTTCAAGAATTCAAGAAAAATTTTCAAAAAAACTTAAAACCATCGTAATTAATTTCGAAGAGAACTATAGTTTATGGATGCCTACAATATGGTATCAAGCAAAAGTCTGTCACTCATCTGGTTTATGATTTAGAAATTTGATGACGTCACATCCTAAAATGAGCTGAAAGGTAAAATACGCTGTAATTTTGAAAAATATTCAAAATTTCTGGAAAGTCCAACGGTAGAATTATAGATAAGTATCTAAAGTTTCTTTCAAGCCATTCAATCAGAAGAAATAGATCATTGAATTTTACACCCACCTTTTTACGCTGAGTTAAAGATTTGGAACCTATGCTGATCAGTTATCCAAATATGGTGAGGCGCGTGTCATAGCCTATTGTCTTCGTGCGGCTTCTCTATCAAGTGCTTATATATGCTTAAATTCCATTTAATTCAAGTCTGAATGTCACCAACATGTTACGAAAACGTTACCAAAGTGTTACCACATAGTAACGGCAACTAAAGTTTAAGATGAATTTGCGATTTTAAGAAACTCCTAAACAATTCAATTACATGCTCTAATATATACCTGATACCCCACATTAAATGGAACCTTTGACGTACACAGGGTTTGCATAGTTTGCAGGCGAGGTTTTCCTTGTAAATTTGTGTGGCACTTCATTCTTCCACACGGAAATACACAGGGATGCAATGGACCAGGGCACTTACACGGGGATGTTTTAGGGCTGTAAAGACAGAATGAAAACTGTGCAGCGGTGCACGAAAATTCGAAGCTTTGAGTGGACCATTATGGAAATAAGGTCAGCTTGACCTTTTAATGCTCTGTAATTAGGGTGTTTATCTTCACGTTTTTAACGTTGAATATTGTATAGAATCTATCTTTATATCATAAAACTTGTGAATATTTATTGTGGCAAATGATACATACAGTCTCCATCCCCTTAGCTCCCTACAACAGAGCCTGAAATAAAGCAAGTTAGCATTTTTCCCTTTTATTTTAAACACTCAATTCATTGTTTCAAAAATCTTATGCAGTCAAGTTCTTCCTTTTACAGAATACACGATGACGTCATTTTATGCATTTTCTGCTATGTTTATCAGCTGACAGATAATTTCATTACCAAATATAAATACCTTCATCGGCTGTTGTCACTGCACTGCAGTTCTTTTTCTCAGCAACAAATATCGTGTTGTCAGGACATGTATGCATGATTTCTGAACCAGCTTTACATTCGAGGTATTGGAACACATCTGATACGATATAAAGTCCATCTGCTTTTCCGGTGCATCTGTTTGTTCTCACCATTGCTATCGCTGGAAGAACTGTGAGAGAAAAGTTACAGTTGAAATATGGGCATGAAGGGTCCATGGTTGATTCTAAACCTACACTTAAACGTTACTAAATCACAAAACCGTTTGTTAAACGACACTCTAGTTAAAGTTCAATTTCTCTAGTTATTGACACTCCAGTTAAACTCGTAAATTAATTCAAAAATTCAATATCGTACAAAGAACTAACATTTACACGACGTTTCGAGCATAACTCTTCATCAGGTT
Source organism: Aurelia coerulea (assembly GCA_039566865.1). NCBI lineage: Eukaryota > Metazoa > Cnidaria > Scyphozoa > Semaeostomeae > Ulmaridae > Aurelia > Aurelia coerulea. The sequence continues at coordinate 17,595,799 of CM076954.1, forward strand.
TAAAAATAGAAAGACAAGCGAGCATCGAGTTAAACTCCAGTTAAACGACAATCTAGTTAAACGTCACTAAGCCACTAAGTTCATTTTTGTAAAGTTATGGGATATTTTCGGACAGAGGTACGGGATATTTTTGAAGAATCGCATGCAATTCTTTTTTGTAGTTTACTGATCAAATCTTTCGCTTGAAGTGGATTCTATTATAAATTTAGCATAATTTTAACAAAAGTGAATGCTTTAACTCGTATTATCACGAGTAAAAAATGTAACGAAAAATTTTTATATGCACTTAAAAACCATTTCGAATAACAATGTTTCAAGTAGAGGTTTGTCTGAAAATTAACTCATCTAAGAGACATTTTCTGCGTCTGCTATGTTTGAAACTCATCTAAGATATGCAGTCAATGATTAATTATGAAACGTTCGGACTGTTTAAGGGATGCAACCTATCCTTTTGTGAAAGACGAAGAACTGACTGAGTACTGAACGTCTCTTATAAAAGTTCCTCAAATGTTTCTTAGAAGTTTGCTCAAGTTATTGTTGTCTACAAGTAGAGGCCCAAAGCACGAGCCCTGTGGAATACAGCCAGGGGTGACCAAAGGTTCTGTCTTGGGCCCTAGAAATACATATAGTAAGCTATTGTAAGTAATCAATGTAAAATAACCAGACAAATCAGACAAACAAATTAGAGGGGATCTCCTGTGGCTATGACGCTTTACAATGAACTACATCAGCCTCTAGACATAACGACACCATTATCAAATAACACAGTGCAGGAAACAAGTGAAAAAATGCTTTGGAATTCCCAGAATACATGCACAATTTTTTCAACTTTTAAATAAATGTTTGTATCAAAGTTTCTCAATCCTTTGGTCATTAGAGAGTTTGGCTTCTTCTAGAAAAAATTCGTTACAGAGGATACGTATACTTACTCAGTGCTATGATAACTAGAATCATCTTTGAAGTAGCTTTCCAGCAAAGCATGACCGATTGAAAGCTAACGTCGTGCTGTCGATCAAAGTTTTTTCGAGTGTCCATATCTATTCCGAGAAACACTTTATAAGAGGTCATTTACTTTATTCAGCTGTTGGCAAACTCTCCTTGATAATTTGTTTAGATTTCATTAAAGTAAACAGCATTGCTGCATCAGCTCTGCTAAGTCAAATTTTAGGATTTGATAATTTTCTCAGCTTTTCAAAGTTAGAAGAGATTGCCAACAATTAGCATGGGCAATGCACTGTTGATGTGGCCTATATTATGATCAAAATTGTATTTTTACTCACTGTGTTGTTTCTCTTCCACGGGATTGCGAGTAAAGCTTGATAATGTTGCTATTCCTTTGTTCTTCTCTCGTCAAGGAATCGAATGCTGTCATTATTCAAATACAATGAATCAGTTTGAGCTCCTACACAGCGATATGTCTTATTTCAAACTTCCCTTCAAAATGTTAAAGGGATGTTTGACATGAAACATATCGCTGCGTAGGAGCTCCAACCGTTTCAACAGTCTTTGAACAATGGCAACGTTCGATTCTTGCTGTGAAGAGAGAAGAACGAAGGAATAGCAACATTATCAAGCTTTACTCGCAATCCCGTGGAACAGAAACAACAAAGTGAGTAAAATACAATTTTGATCATATTATAGGCCACATCATCGGTGCATTATTGCCCTTTCAATTAGTGAAAAAACATACCTTTTTCAGCAGTTTTAACAATCGTACATGGATACTGTCCAGGATATAGGCATTGATCTTTGTAGGGGTCGAACACCAAATTCAGACCTGGATTTTGACAGCTAAATACGTATGTTGTACCTTGAGAACATTTGACGAATTGATGACAATTCCATGGCCATCGGTAGTCATCTTTAGGTAGCCCTTCGCAGAAAGTGGCTAAAAATAAAGAAGATAATGAATTATATGTTTTACTGTCTATTCATAGTAAGTGGTCTATTGACCGTTAATGATACAACAGTAATAACATAGTTTTGTTTCAGTCAAGCATCGGAAGGTATTTTTAGGAATACAATACCACTGAAAAGCTAAGCTTATTGAAGTAGTGTCCTGGTTCTTTCTCTTCTGGATGAGACGATATGCCTCGTGATTCCTTCAGCCTAGAATTACAGGGAGCTAGCGACTCTCTTTACTATAGACATGAGCGATAGGACACCAAGTGTGCATCAATGTGAAATTTTGATCAGTAGCGAACTACCTTAACCGATTGCTCTTTTGTGTTTAAAAGTTATTTTTACTTGGTAATGAGCCACTTTATATCTGTTATGTGATTTTAAAATTTTCAGTAGTGAGCCACCTTAAGTGCAGATCCACCTTCAAATGTCTCGTTGGGGGTTATTACATTTAAGCTGGGTCTCCACTAGACTGATGACAGTGAGTCCCAGTTATCGCTCACCAAAACGAGACTACGGCCTACCAAACCGAGTTCGCTGAAACGGGGTATATCAGTTTGGCGGAGGAGCGAAACTCGACTCGTAATCAGTCTAGGTCTCCACAAAGACTGGCTCACTACTGAACATTTAAAATCACGAAACAGCGATATGGTAGATCACTAAGTCACTACCAAGTAGAAATGAGTTCAAAACACAAAAACAAAATTGGTTAAGGTGTCTCGATACTGAATTACACACCGATACACATTTGGTGTTCTATCGCTCTCTAGGTAGCAGGTTTCACAGGACATGTACTCAAACCACCAAACCAACCTCCAAATTGGTGGATGGTAGTCAAGCGTGCTACCACTGTGCAACTGACCCATCCCATGAGCAACATATGGCAATGGTGGGACCGGATAATTTGTACTCACTTCATCGTAAAATCGGTAAGGCAGAGACATTTAGAGACAAGCCATCAAGTGTTCATAAGTATAAAAACATCATGAAATATGTAAAGCAAAATACAGCATAATTATCACAGCAAATTCGCAAGTCAAGTATCCATCAAAACTGAACTGCCTCTTGCTAGTCATGAGGGGCCTAATAAGGGAATGGGGGTATGGGTTCTAGTTACCATTCTCCGGATGTATCAATTTGATGACCATGTCTCGTGATATAGACTATGATTCACAACCAGTCTGCACGTAAGGAGCAAGAACTCTAACATATTCAAAGTCATAAAAAAAATAAAATTTTAAACTATTATGTAATACTTTTAATGATTGTACATAATATTTTTCTTTTATTTTCCACACTTGCGGATATTGTTTCGGCAGAGTAGCAACCACAGAGATATGACAAGTATACATGCTTGGAGCAGGGTTTTTGGGGATAAGGTTTGGCTTGAGGCAGGGCTATGGGGAGATAAGGTTTGGTTTGGGGCAGGGTTCTTGGGGGAAAGGTTTGGCTTGGGGAAGGGTTTTGGGGGGAGGGTAGTTTGATAGCTTGTCGTGTCTCTTGGGTTGTTATTCTGTTGAAACAATATCCTGCTCTATTTTAGAACTTTACTTTTGTAGGCAACCTTATTTTAGTGTTTTAATTTTATTGTAGTAATAAATAGTGTCCCCAATTAGCACAGTATGCTAAATACATAGACACTGTAATAAATTAATAATAATAATAATCATCATCATCATAGTCATGCATAATATTCTCTCTTAATAGATCTCAAAATTAATTTGCTCTTAACAAAAAATTCAAAAAAGGAATTTGTTGCTTTTCGAACACTTCTATTTTTCAAGTCACCCGTCACCCCCAGAATGTAATGCTTTTTGTACAAAGAAAGAAGATAGAATGAACAATTCGTACTTTGATCTGCAAGAGTGACTTCTCTACAACGCTCCTCTCGATGGATGTAAACTTGGTTGGCAGGACATTTTATTATCTGACTGTTGCCATTAGTGCACTGCAAGTAAACGTAGGTATCACGGAGAGGATATTTTCCATCTGGTTTTCCTTGACATAATACGTCACCAACACCTGCAAGATGAAAAATGTACAAGATTGTATTCACAATATTTATACACTAGGACACCTTATTACGATGAAAGATACGGATTTAATACTGATTAATGGGATTCTGCTGCGGATGAAGGTTGGCCCATTAGCTACAAATTAATGAAACTACTACAAAATGCTACACTTACAAACAAAACGGGGAAAAGTTGTTCATTAAAATGTAGCATAAAGACACAGGTATGATTTGTATAGTGTACGATTAAAGAAGATGCAACAACATAATAAAGCAGGCATCAAATCGACTTTTGCGCATTTATTTTTCTTCCAGTGCTAACTAGTTTCACCCACTAGGACATCTTCAGAGCAACTCAGGTATGATTTGCGTACACATCTTGTTAAACAAAAAACATCTTTTTTCCTCTCACCCAGCCACGGACAAAACATCTGTGGGCCTCAATATCAAGAGCATGAGAAATTTCGTCAAGTATAAACTTACCACGCGTACTTTCAACGGTGCTCTTAACAACGATGCATGGATATTCTCCTGTATACACACATTGATCTTTGTAGGGATTGAATATCAAGTCTGCTCTCTGACAATTGAACACATAAGTGATGCCGGCAAAGCATTTGATAAATTTGTGACAGTTCCATGGCCACACGTAGTCGTCATTGGGCAGCCCTTCACAGAATGTCGCTGAAGAAAATATGTAGTATATATTTCTGTGCAGGTGTGTTTGATCGGCTCAAAACCACGGGGGGGGGGAGGGGGTTCCTGGTTAAATTTTGAGTAGGAGTCTGCCATGAGAATATTCAAAGTGGTAACGTTTCGAAAATGATACCATTGGCAGGACCAATTTCTACAGAAAAGATACCATTGGCTAGACTAATACTGAAAAACAATGCCCTTGGCTAGATTCATTTCAAAGCCATTCGAGTCAGCAGATATCTCAAAATTGTTGGTTTGAACTCGGAAATATCAAAAGTTGATTCGTTTCGCGAAAATCTAGTTCATTATCAACAAAAATGGGTTCTCAGGATGAAAAGCCCTTGCTCAAACTACTGTAGCTGAAAACATGACCGTTCCCAAGACCAAAATATTATCAAATATGATACGCTTGGCTGGACCATAACTAGACCAAAATTGCAAAAAGGTGTACCCTTGGCTAGACTAGATGTCCCAAATAGTATGGCCCCGTGCTCAAAACTAGCACTGTTGGTTTGCAGTATATCAGAGCTTTCAAAAGTTGCTAAACTTTGCTATGTGCAATTTTTTGCAATAAATCTTTGCAATTTGATTACATATGCTCAACTTCATCGCGTCATAAATTCTATCATGTCACAACTGACAAAATTTGGAACAATTTAAACAGAAAGTATTTCTTTGATCTTCACTCGATCGACACAGTAGATGCCAAACGGTTAGGCGGAAAAAATTTATTAATAGGAATGACAATTTAGGCCTAGTAATTTTCCCCATTAGGTGTGAACTTTTCAGTTTGATTAAATTAGCGAAACTTTTATGACGTTGTTGGTTTATGTGTCGTCACAACTAGTCTAACCTATTTTAGAATGAATAAACTCAAATTGTTTCGAATGTAATAAAATGAAACAGAAAATTCGTACTTTGATCGGCAAGGGATACTGTTCTGCAACGCTTCTCTCGATAAATGTACACTTGGTTAGCTGGGCAGGAAATTATCTGACTCATTCCATTGGTGCACTTCACGTACTTGTAAGTATCACGCATGGGGTATTGTCCATCTGGCTTACCATTGCATAATATATCACCAACGCCTGGGAAAACGTAAAAGGTTTTCTTCACAACATTGTATCAACAGTGAGTCAAATACATAAACAAGGCAAAATTAGATTTCTAACCATCACACAACCTTCTGAAGCAATGTTTAGGTATCGCAAAATCAAATTCATAATTGACCTTTTCTTCGAGATCGCTGCTTGATAGAGATTTATTTCAATAACTACATGTCAACTTTTGCATTCAAAATGGCATGTTCCCTTAAAATTTACTTCGAAGCGTTGAATTTGATGACGTTCAGTGAATTAGCGCAAATTCTCAACACCCGTGTGGTTTTATACAGGGTGTCCAAAAAAGATTTTTCACCGTTTGACTAAATATTGAAAAATAACGCCACATGGACTACCCTGGGTACCAGCCTCTCTAACATGTAAGAGAGTCTGGTACCCAGGGTACACATGGACAAGATCATAGGAATGTAACGACGAAACCTAGCAAATCGTGTGAAAATTCATCGAGTTGCGAGCCTTCAGAGATAAAAAAGCGACAGCTGAAAGCAAAGATCCTTCGAGTACTTGTGATGCAAAAAGCTCAAAGTTCGAGGTCAAAGAAGGTCATTCAATGCCATGCCTTTTGACACTGTCAGAGCAAGGGCGCCTACCTTGTAGAAAGTGTGTTTATTCACGGTACTTTACGCGTAGTAATTGGTGTCCTATGACCCAGTCCTGTTAATCTTTGTATATCATAAGAGATTTTCAAATTTTAACGCCTGTTAGTGTCGATCAATCAAAAATCACGCTGTCTGATTCCCTGTGGCCAGATCGTATAACAGTTGATCTCGTGTTACATAAACACCGGAATTTGAAACCACAAAGTTATTAATACGTCATCTTGACCATGAGAGGACTGACTCTGTGTACTTCTGGGTCACGGTACGGTTCTTGGACACTCTCTGTACTGGGTCGCAGGACACCAATTACTCTACAGTACTGGGAATAAACACACTTCCTACAAGGTAGGCGCCCTTGGTCAGAGCAAACCAAATAGGACTTCGAAAAAGATTGCATGGGATTTAATCTTTTGTCAATGTCCTATATTATTCTTGGTTATTTATTGTCGACTTTTCGGATGCCTGTGTCTTGATATATTTACGATTTCTTGAAATTTGTTTGCCTGCGGACAAAATGGTCATTTTTGAGGCAGAAAGGAACGGAGTTAATCACGATTCTTTTTCGTTGATATGAAAGAAACAGGATTATTCTCTTTTCAATTTTGGATCCTTCGGTATTGAGTTCGGTTTTTGGATCAACAACTAAACTTGGACGGCAGCTGAACATGAAGCTGATCCAGCAACGCATTTTAAAAAGCTATCACTCACCATTGCTAGTGGCAGTCACCACCTTGCAAGGGAATTCCGACTGATAAACGCATCGATCGGTCATTGGATCAAAAACTAAACTTAGACGGCAGCTGAACGTGAAGACGGTTCCAGCAACGCATTTAAAAAATGTGCTGCATGACCATGGGTTTCTGTAATCACCATCAGCGAGTCCTTCGCAAAATGTTGCTGCAAGAAAAGAAATAATCAATGCCTACACCCGGTCACACAGTGATATGATTTATCATGTGACAACTACGCAAGGGTGTGATTGGTTCATTCTCCAAAACAACACTAAAATATCGCTCGGGACATTGTATTGCCCCTTTTTTTCAGCCAAGATCTAAAGAAAAAACCACACGATTACGATTTACGCTCAATTAGACAGAGCACCGGGGGATTAAAAAAGTTCAGAGACGTAGGAACCGGGGGCACTGGGGGCACGTGCCCCCCTCAAGATTTTGGAATAAACAAAGAAGTGCCCTTTTTATTTTCAGGAAGTGCCCCTTTAGCTTAATGAAAACAGTGCCCTTGAAGTGTCGTGCCCCTCTAAGTTTGAAATGCTTCCTACGTCCCTGAAACTTTTCATTCCACCGCCCCTGGCACACGAGAAGATGTTTCGCTCCTTAAATGAAAGGGGCGCTTGAAGGGAAAGCATCAAAATAATTTGAATTCAATAGTAGCATTTGCACATTCTTTTCCGGGGAGTGGCACACTTAACCCTGAAATCTACGCGGGTGTACCTCTGAAGCAGAGACATTTTCACTCTCTCTGCGCACAAATCGGCCAGAAAAGTTAGCAAAATTGAAATGTTCTTATCAAAATCCTTAATGAGAGCAATTATAGCAAAATGATATCCATCTCCTCGGGAGCATTTTTGGTGAAAAATGATACCCTGTTTGACAGCAGAATTTCTAAAACGTTACCCTTTTCAGGTTCATGAATCACAGGAAACACGCAAAATACAGACTTGAAAAGAAAAAACAGCTAAGTATTTCTTACTTTGGTCTCCTGGAGTAACAGTTCGGCATCTTCTCTCCCTGGCGATGAAGACTTGGTTAGTGGGGCAATTCACCATTTGTCCTTTTTGATTGGTGCATTTCAAATACATCAAAGTGTCACTAAGTGGGTAGTTTCCATCTGGCTTGTATTGGCATAGTGGGTCTGCTACAGCTGCCATGGAAGAAACAATTTCGATTATGATTTTCTAAAGTTGAGGTCTGCTCATGCAAGGTAAATTGTCTGAGCTAGTGAAATTAGACCCCATTTACATTACGCTAGTAGGAAACGAACACGGCATGAAATTGTGCCAGAAAGGCCTGCCGTTTACAATATGCCAGCATAGCATTCACTTGAAGACAGCAAGACACGAAATGAATACAGGCCAAGTGTAAACTAAAAATTACCAAAGCATTACCTCTGTTACAATCTAAAAAGATAAATGAAAAATAATGAGTTAGGCTGAGAGAGGCAAATTACTCTTCAGCCTTTTGACATCTAAAGACAATTATTCCAAGTCTTTGCATTCCTTTTGACTCTCCTCCGTTCGTTCTCCTCCTCCGTTCGTTCTCCTCCGCACTTCCAATTCCTCCTCATCGCGGTATCGCAGAGGGAAGACAAAGAACATTTCAAAAGCGATTATATCATTTTGGAAAGAAACGAAGTTTTAGGAAAGAAACGAAGTTTACTTTTAGAAATCTTAGTAGTGGATTCCCTGTGGTCTATGTAAACGTTCTTGAACTGGCACAATTTTTGTCCTTGATCTCCACAAAGAACGTTCAGACCACTTTTACACTGCATACTGGTACACTTTTAATCAGTTACAAAATTGTTATGGTTCAAGGGCGTTAACACACACTGCTCAAGAACGAAAGAAGGAACAGAAGTATGTATGTATGTATGTATCATTTGCCACGTATCTTAAAAATATTTACAAGTTTATAATATAAAAATAGATACAATACAATATATAACGTTAAAAATGTAAAGGAAAAACACCCCTAAAGCATCAAAAGGTCAAGATGACCTTAATTCCATAATGGTCCCCTCAGAGGTGCTCCTTACTGATTTGTGGGAACACTGCACAGTGACAGCTGATCAAGATAAGGCTCAAATCCTTACTGGTTGTCAGAGCATGCGGAAATCATCCAATTTCATGCTTGTCAGCCAATGAGATCACTCACTCCATTGCACTTAAAAAGTAATGGTGAAGTTCTTGAGCTAGATAATGCGCTTACCCATGACTCAGACACCAGTTTGACTTCGTTTGCCTTCTTTAATTTGCCAAATTTTTGTAAGAAACAACCAGTTGTGGGCGAATTGCAAAAACTTTCCTCGGTCCATATTTTTCTCTACACAGATTCTCCGCTTCAAACAACAAACAGTGAACTTTGACATTGTATCATAAAAGTCTTGCATCGCACAGAACATTCCTTTTGAACGATCCCATGCGCTTTAGCGAGGCACTCGTGAATTGTATTCACGCATTTCGTTCTTTTCGTTCTTATTTCAATCAATGCAAAACATAAAAAGAACAAAACATTGTTTTGGGTTCGCTAAAAAAGATACCCGGTTTTGCAATTTTGTTTGTTTGCGTTGACTGATTGAACCAAATGCGTGAAAACAATTCACGAGTGCCTCGCTAAGGCGCATGGAATCGTCCTATAGGAATGTTTTGTGATGCAAGACTTTTATGATACAAAGTTCACTGTTTGTTGTTTGAAGCGGATAGACTGTGCAGATAAAGATATGGACCGAGGAAAGTTTTTGCAATTCACCCACAACTGGTCATTTCTTAAACAAATTTGCTAATGTAAAAAAGGCAAACGAAGTCAAACTGGTGCCTGAGTCGTGGGTAAGTGCATTATTCAGCTCTAGAATTTTACCATTACTTTTTAAGTGCAATGGAATGAGTTTTAAGCGAGGACAAGCTTAGGCCCAAATGATATCTTTACCAGAAATCATTATAAATTGCCTCCAATTTTGAGATATGATAACAGTAAAGGAGTTTGGGTTATTGCTGAGGTCAGTATGCATAATTGCTGAAATTCTTATCTGTATATCTCATTTGTAGCGATTTCTGTAGATATTTCAACGAAGGTCAATATTCTTCGACCGGAAAATGAACGCAGCTCCGGCCCCAAACAAGCTGTGTGCCTAAACATGTAAACAACTCTGGACGGACATCCCCACAACTGCTTTATTAAGAAAAATTGCAAATAACTGAAGTATTTTAGCATCCATTTCAGTTTTAGTAAGGGTACTAGAAAATTTACCTCAAACGACCGATTTTGTCTCCAGGGGCTAGAAAGCGGTGATCTCATTGGCTGACAAGCATGAAATTGGATGATTTCCGCATGCTCTGACAACCAGTAAGGATTTGAGCCTTATCTTCAGCTGATCCCTTACATTTACATTTCTGTTGTGTTATGGATCTAAAGATTTACGGTCCAGTATGGTGTAAATGTGGATTCCTCTCTGGGGTTTGGAAATCACAAAAATTTGATATTTTTATCGATTTTCACACTTTCTTTTCGTGTATAACTGTCAAACAGATGATCGTTATTTGCAGAGTTCAGAAAAAGGTCAAACCTTCCTGCGAATGCCAGTTAGATCTCAGTCAAAAGAAATCAGAAATGCTGATACATGAGGCTGGAGGGGTCACACACCTCACATGACATCAAAACATAAACTATTTATGTCGCTAACGCAGATAAATTCAATTGCCAAATACATACCGCTCATGACCCCAGCAAGAAGGAACAGCATACACTGCGTGAAATTCATCTTGCTTGATGTCTGTGTTTCATCTGCGTCTGTCTTGTTTAGGAAATTGCCCAGAAATTTGCAAAATATATAGTGAATCTATCCCGGAAGTTGGGTTGGTTCAAAAGACCTTTGTCACGGTAGGCACATCATGTGACATTGCGCAATAACACAAGACTGGCCTTTCTAAGATAAGAGGGGAACTACCTCTTGTACGTGTCATTCTGATAAAATTTAACCAGCGTAGAACCCCGGAGGGGGAGGGGGTGGACTTGTGGATGGACGGGGATCTGCCGCCTGGTTTTTAGAAAGGTACCCACTTCTATTATGATGAATTTTGGCGGAAAACTGTCAATTTTATACTATTCTTGCGAATTGCAGCGAAACCCCACCCATGTTTATGAAAATCTGCCGAAAAAAGGACCCTTGTTTAGAGAACTTTGGGCCCAAAAACCCACCCATATGGGCGGCACATACCCGTACCTTGAACATGTCATGTACCCCCCGGGCGTAAAAAGTTCAAGAGCTTCCCAACCTTTCCTGAAGCAGCCATCTATCCTGGCAAATTGTTTGCGCCTTCGCGGTTTCTAGTTCAGCCTCCAGCAAACAAACAGCCTCTGCGACGGAGAGTGCCTGAGTGACAAAATATCTTGTCTTTAGGAACCCCAAGAGAAGAGAAGACGCAGTGTTTACTGGATTGCATTGCATAAAATGTATTCATATTAGTATGGGTGGTATTCCATAGTTCGAAAAATTACAAAAATTTGAGCCAAAGGTGTCGTTTTCTAGCCGTAATTGGAGTTTCTTTTTATTGTAGGTATCAGCCATCGTACTATGTTACTGTTTTGATCTGTGAAACTGTACGGTAAAAGAGAACATCTAATAGTTGCAGAATCAAGTTATAATGATTTGTCTGGACTGGCACAATATCATTCCAACGGGGTCACCTTTGCATCCTTTCTAGTGATGTTCAAGGAAATGGGAAATACAATGCTCAGAGCTGTAAAATCTATATTGATTATTGAAAAGCAATGGTGAACTTTGTTGAAAGATGTGACAAAACACATTTGCAAAATAAACCCCTCCACGGGACTCACATTTTCAGATTACGTATGCAAAAATATGTAGCACATCACATGCTTGTAGACGCGCAGGCTCCCACGCAGGCTAAGATTCATGTGACTGTGACTATGCTGTTCATCATCTGTTAAGGAGATTTCCCACAGACAATAAAGAAAAGTTATTTCCAAGAACAGGAACAACGGGAAAACTTGCAGATCATACTATCGCACGAAAAACTGTTTACGTCTTGCTAGCATACAGTTCAAATCCTTACTGGTTGCTGAAGGACGCGGAAATCATCCAATTTCATGGTGCTCAGCCAATCAAATCGCCTCTTTCTAACCACGTGATATCAAATCCGTCGTTGGAAGGGAATTCTTGAGTACCCTCACGAAAATTGAAATGGCTACTAAGTTACAATAATTAAATGGAATTGTTTTTAAAAAATCGGTAGGAGGGATGCCCCTCTGCAGTTTGTAGCGTGCTCAGACAAATATCTCATTTGGGGCCGAAATTACATTCATTTTCCGGTCGACGAATATTGACCTTCGTTAAATCATTGATAAAATTCGCTACAAATAAGATATAAGGATAAAAATCTCAGCGTTTATGGATATTGCCCTAAGAAATAACCCAAACACTTTCCCTTCTTTTACATGTCAAAATCGCAGGCGATTTTCAGCGATCTCTGTCAGAAATGTCATTTGGGCCTAAGCTTCTCACCGATTAAACCTCATACGTTGGCTCCAATATCGTCTTGCTACATTGAAAGCTACATTTCTTAATCATTTGGCAATCTGAGAGTGGAGTTCCTTATAAGCAGTGTCTTAAAAAATACGTGTAAAGAGGTGCTGATAGGTGGCCGGTATCATGCGATCCATATGTTTCCAAATTAGCAATAGCAGAGCAAAAGTAGTTCTTGGAAATAACAGCATCTTTCGGGTAGTAGCATTTCCTTTCAGTCATTTATTTGGGCATCTGCTGGACCTGATGAAGAGCCAAGCTCAAAACGTTGTGTTGTAACCAGGGACGTAGGAAGCATCTCCAACTTGAGGGGGCACGACACTTCAAGGGCACTTTTTTCATTAAGCTACAGGGGCACTCCCTGGAAACTAAAAGGGCACTCCTTTGTTTATTGCAAAATCTTGGGGGGCACATGCCCCAGTGCCCCCGGTTCCTACGTTGTGTTGTAACATCTTTTCATCTTTGTAACGTTTTTGCCTCATATTTTCTTGGTAGTGAGCCACCTTAGCGCTGTTTCGTCATTTCCACCTTAATCGTAAACCTCCAAAGGAAGTTTTGTCTTGATGTAGGTTGGTCTAAATTAGTATTTATCAATACTATTCTTAGCCTGCGTGCAGACTATACCCCCTTACGGAAAAGGGGGTATAGTCTGCACGCAGGCTATACTATTCTATTCTATAATAAACCAACATTTAAATAATGAACATACGTTATGAAAAGAGAAATAGGGTTGCAATGCATCCTGGTTACCCAAGAGCCTTTGCATTACAATAAGCCGCTGATCTTCTCATGTAGGTGGTGACATCTCCTCTCAGTCACTTAGGCATCTGAGGAAAATGGTGGTAATAGCTTAGCAGACAATGAAGCAAATGAAGCGCAATTTAATTTCCAAATAAACGCCAAATTTAATGCACAAAATTAAGATACATCCCCTCACTAAAAAATCAGTTCTTTGGAATGAATAAAAACAGCAAATATGTACAAAGAATAATATAAACACACCAAATTCTAATAAATATGAAGACCAATCAACGAATCAACCAATCGAGAGATAAGGCCCAGGGGGGGGGGACACTCATATATTTATCCGTACGGGGAAGTGTCGCTGAACGGGTGCTACACCGGGTCAGGGTATCAATTTTGTATAGTCGGATCCATGACAGGGTCCATATTTTCTATAATTGACTCCATACGTAATATCATTGCAAGCCATGGATTCTAACAGATTTCTATCAAATTTCCGGGGCAGCCTACCATTTCGTACAAAGAAACTCAAAAACAGGGAATTGTTTTTAAAAATTTTACTCTGGGACAGGGTATCATTTCCGGGAATTTTACTTTACTCCGGGACAGGCTGCTTTTTCAAATTATTCAGCGACACCTCCCCATATTTTCATAGACCACGTACCTCGAAAGATAAGAGTTCTTCAAAATGTTATAAATTCTGATCATAACAAAATACTCAGTTTATAAGGAACTTGCCTCTGAACCTTGAAGTACGGTTTCTTAATTTTGGGCTCAGTTCTTGTGGTAAAATGTTCTTGCACAGTTTCTTAAATTTCATGAAATTGAATTTCACAATTTATAGCATGGAACGCAAATATATCCAGCATTTTGAGCTAAAGAGAATTATGAGACAGAACTAAATCATTAAAAGAGATACATTTTAGTATCATCTGGGTCATTATGTACATGAACTCAGAATGAGAAGTTGAAAGAGTTTCTTAACCTCACATGGACCACTGATTGCGTCTTGTAGGATTTCTCGATTTTCTGGAAGAGGCTATCACATCAGAGTTCCATATTAACGGTTTCTCATAAAAAATGAGTGTAAATGAGCAATGTGATATGCATGACTTCTACTAAAGCCCTTTAAATTTGCCCATCTATGTCAGAAAAATGCTTATTTAAAGCACAACAGCCGACAAATGTATTTAAAAACAACTGCAAAATAAAAAGGAGGGCTCGGGGCTAAAGAAACATATAATATCCTTTGTGGGCTAAAAGAGGATAAAAAACTGTACATCTTTGTTTCTACAGTAACGGGACAAGTATACAGTAAGAGAAACGGGATGAAATTTGTCGATGGGATAAGTGCTATCCACACACAAGAGACTTCCTCCTGCGATTTAACATTCATACAGATGACGGTTTGCCTAAACAATAAAACGGAGACTTTTTTAAAGAGTTCTATTGCCTGTTTCTTTCTTCAGTCCTTTTTGCTGCCTCACTCAAGCCACAAATTTGATTTAAATTGGCTATCCTTAGGAAACTAAAAGCCACTTTCCCAATGAATTCTGGAATAAAACTTTAGTTGGTGTAAATTAGTTCACATTATTGTAATGTAGAACTAGAGCTTTTAACCAATTTTGAATAAATTGATAAATGAATCAATAAATAAATGCAATGAGCATAAACTTGCTTGCGTCTCACAAAATTTGCTACTCTTAGCAATAAAAAATAATGTGATTTTTACAAACTAGTGTAAACCTGAATACTAAATGCAAATCTTACGATGAAGAATAGCCTCCGCGCAGATTCAGCTCCTCCCCAGGGGAGGGGCTGTGCGCAAGCTTGCTCTTTCAAAACCAAGCCATTTCCTGTATAACGCGTTTCCGACTGACCCATGTTCTTCTCAATAAACATGTCTTTGAAAATTCGAAGTTATGATACACTACAGTATATCATTCAAAGTATTGAATAAATTCACATCATTTCGTTATGAATCTTGGTCAATGGACATATGCGGCCTTGCACTTTGTAGTAACGGCATGGATCTGTCTTTGTTGGACACTACAGTTATGCTTCAATTCTTATGCTTCTGCGGAGGAAGATTTACATCGTTCTGCGGAGGAGGTTTCGAGCGATCAATTTCGCTCCGTAGCGGTACATAAACTTTCCTCTGTAGAAGCAAAAAGCTGCAGCAATCAAGCAGAACTGCGGTGTCTAATTACCCATGGTGACAGGGTGCAACAACAAATTAATTTATAAGACGATTGATGTACAGTAAATTCCCACATAAAAGAACCTATTTCTTTAGAGCTAGGCTGACAAAGGTACTGAAATTAACCTCAAGGCATAAAGGATCTTAATTGAAGAGTGTCTTGCGAGGCCACTTTAGAACCTTCACCAAAGTAGATCAGCCCTATTATTTGATTTGGCAAAGTTATACTGTACCTAATAACAAATTCTAATCTCAGAGACAGCAGGAGAGGAGATTCAAACTTTAACAGTCAACTGGAAAAAATGAACTTAACAATGACAATGATAAGATGGCTAAAGTCAACTTTGCTACCCCTGCTATACGAACATATTTTTCATCAAACTGAAACTGGTTCTTAACTACGAGGTGCATAATTTAAGAAAATTAGCCTCTATGTTCGTATTTTTGTTGGTTCTTCTATTTGCGGGGATTTACTGTATTACGCATAGGTATGTTAGTAAAATAGAAGGAACAAGAAACAAACATCAGTATTAAAGATGTTTTGTCCTTGCCAAATAAAAAAGATATACTTCGCAAACTCAAGATCGACGCCATTTGGAAATTGTCCCTATGTTTTGTTTGACTTCACCATTGCTTAGCAGCTGTTCTGCCTGCAAGGAAATGGATAATAGAATAATAATTATTATAAAAATGATTCTAAAAATGCATGGGAGCAAAATATTGCCTGTTCTTGAAAATGACCACCAGCATCAAAAGGAAGGTTCTAGACTTACTGCAATGATGCAATGGATTTAGCCAACTATTTCAAAAGCGAAGTACGAAAATTGTTCTCATTTTCAATCCAATGCTGAAGCGACAACAGCAACATCAATACAATGAGCGAAAGTAAAAGGACTTAAATCAAGAGTCTACCTTGCCATTCTAAGTTGTTCTCGTTGTTCTGATATAATATCTGTTTTTCCTTTCCTCTTCGTCATCCACCATCCAATAACAAAGCCAAAGATGAGACACATCAATGCTGGGCCAAGCATACACATGACAAATACACCAACCATAATAGAAATGGAACCATTTTGTTCACCAGTCCTCTTTGCTGTATTTGGATTGTTATCTATGAGATGAAAGAGAAACGAATTCGTATTGACTGATGATATCAGCAAAATACCTACATTACTCCCAAAATATAAGCTCTCAAAATATATGCAACTTTGCTATGATTTGAGGTTTGAGCACAGGTGATGGGGAATAGTGAATATAATTGTATAGAATGAAAATAATGCGATAAAATATACCTTTAGTGCTTCATTTTTCTTGTTGTTTCTCCTGCAATCCGTCTGTGTGTCCACTCCACCGTTAGGCCCATCCGAAATAAACCGCCACCTCAACAACTAGGTCTGGGGCATGATAAAGACCCTGGAGCCTGAAGCGGCCTACGAGAACCTGCAAACCTTTAAATTCTTTTCTCTTCTCTCACTTCTTTTTCCTCTCCAGAGACTGGGACCTAGTTATTGAGGTGGTGGTTTATTTCGAGATGGGCCTAATGGTGGAGTGGACACACAGACGAATTGCAGGAGAAACAACAAGAAAAATGAAGCACTAAAGGTATATTTTATCGCATTATTTTCATTCTATACAATTATATTCACTATTCCCCAACACCTGTGGTTTGAGTTCAGGTTTTTCTGTCCCTTGAGAATCAAAAGACCTTGTAGCTATTCTAAACAAGAATCTGAATCAAACGATATTTCTATAAATTTTTTAAAGAATTTTCCTTTATGCACCATAGTGATAGAAGCTCTAACGCCACTCAATCGAAAATCTCATATGAAAATGTGTAATAATGTCGCTCGATCCAGGCTCTTTTGCAGAACTGCTGAAAGCGGTCTATTGTCCAATTTTGCTTAAAATCTTATAGAAATCAATTTTTCGCATCTTACAGCCTCTATTGTGGATAGTGCAATTCTAGATATATGCATGAAAGCTTGGACTACATTTATAATTAAAATCCAAGACTCGCTACTTTGAAAGTATCCATGTCTTGCGGGAATATAAGGATATATTAGCCTTTGATAAAAATAACCTTACGAAGACAACATCATGTGACACGTGCCGCACCATATTTGGGTAACTAATCTACGTCAGCAGGAAATTGATATCTGATAGGCTAGACATTGACCGCAAGTGGCTTGAGCCACTTTTATATGCTTACATTCCCTTTAAGCAAAACCTCTCCACATGAAAATTAGCAGGAAATTCAGAAGGACATAGATAAGACCAAATAGATTTCCACAACATTTGAAACAAATATTTACCAGAACTAGAAAGCAGAAGATGCTCTTTTCTGAAGTCGGAACTCAAAATCTTTGTAAAAGTCCACTTATTGAGATCCTTCGATAGCTTTGATCATGCAAAAGCATCACCTGCTCATCTAGTTATCTGAAATACCTTTAACCCTATCAAGCCTGGGGGGCTGAATCACCCCCCCCCCCCCATAGCGGCTTTTCTTCTGTGGATTTTTACCAAGTGCACTTACAACGCTGAAACTTTCTGAATTTTAGTTTTTATCCTTCTTATAATCAAAAATGAACTTTTCAGAAAAATAAAATTCATTCCAGGGGGTAAACGCGATCAATTTTTGAGAGATGTCTGTGCAAAATTTCAATAAATGCTAATAAAATCTACAGCAAATGCAGGAAAACAATGAAATTGGAGGAATATATGCTACTTTTGATCCTCTATCCAACTGCATAATTTGTTTGTAATTTAAACTTATGATTATGCGTATTTTGGCTGTACGCATGCGCACATTCTTCGAATTCCTTTGTGATGACGTCATCACTTTTTACAAAATTTTTCCTTGGCAGATAAAAGCTATTCAACCATAGAATACACTAAAATTAGACCCATGTCCTTATTGCCTTTCGTTTTCTCACAATCAACAATTTAAAATTTTTAGTACTGAGCCCTATTAAATTTGAAAATTCTATATTGTGACGTCATGAGCACGTCACGTCACATAACTAAAAATAAATTTCATTTTTGGGTTCAGCTCATGATGTACTATGCACATGCCAAGTTTCAAGGCTCTACATTGTTCAGAACGGAAATAAAACGAGCATCAAATACCCTAGGCCTGATAGGGTTAACTAATCGTTTCAAATGCATCCTAAATTTTAAAACTGCACTCTTGTAACTTGTTTGCACATCTTACAAGAAGCAAAGTACAATTTTGAAATTGTGTACATATTAAACAGAGTATTTTCCAATTTGTTCAAAATGTTTTGTAAATCCTTAGATTATCTTGAAAAGCTTCCTAAATCTCTTGCAAGCCTTTACGAAACATCTGTAATACTTTCATGAATCTCTTGTTACATCCTTATCAAATCATCAACAAATCTTTAACAAATCCCCCACAAGCTTTCCAAATATGTGGGAAACCTTTTGTAATTTGCTTACGAATTTCCTTAAAACTTTCTAAAGCATGTAAGAATCATTTTGTATTTTTGCTCAAAAATTTTGTCTACTGTTGGCTTCTATTCCTACCTTATGATTCATAGCATATGTTCAAAATACTCTTTTCGAAAATCACAAAAACATCACTGTATATCACTGATCTTAAAAATTTAATCCTGTGCAAAGTCTTGGATTGGCATTTAAGTTACGTTCTTAGGAGTTTCCCTATGTTGAAACATACTACAAATCACAAGATATGATTATCTAAATCCAATTTTGATTCCATACCATCCCAGAACATAGTTATTTCTGTGCTCGATAAATCTCTGTTTCCAGTAATCACACAGAATTGAAAATTTGCGTTGCATGCCAAGATACGGTTTCTGGCTAAATGTGACACATTTTGTAAAGTGCATGGTTTAAGAGGGCCTAACTATTCAAAGGAAAAACATGCATCAATCAATTTGATCATTTGCACTTTTCTATTTTCCTCCCAAAGCCGAGTAGTTTCATCCATAAGGCATCTTCAGACCTGAGCAACTGATGAGGTAAATAAATTGTTGTTGTTGTTGTTGTTGCTGTTGTTGTTGTCGTCGTAGTCGTCATCGCCGTTGTTGCTATTGATTTTTCTCTTATTACTGTCAGCTAATTCATTGCTGTTGCTAGGTTTGTTTCTTGTGTTGTGTTGTTGTGTTGTTGTGTTTCATCGGTGTACGAACTTGTGTCAGGTACCATCAAGTCATTCCCGCCTTTTGGCGATCCTCTGAACAAGCAATCTCCATTCCGTTTTGTTCATTGCTTCTTCATTAAGTTGTACGAAGTTAGCTTCTCGACTGAATTGTAAACAACCACGGGAGTAACTTTTCCCTTTCTCGTAACTATCCTTGCTATAATAATAAGCTGTATCTTATTCAAGTCTTCATTCATCTTTTTCGTAAGAATTACCAGATAAAAAAATATCATTGAAGCCCTTGACACGGTCACACATCAGATCATTTTCAAAATCAGGAAAGCACTCAAATGTTGAAGCTCTTCAGAAATGTGAAATGTGTGCGACACCAGATATATTTTGCTGTAAACAATGCGAACTAACCTTTGCAGTTCCAATGTGCAACTTCCATCTGCGTCTCTTTATGATCACAAAGTATTTTACTTGAATTACAGACGCTTTTGTAGGTTTGAAAACATGTATTATTCTCCTTAAAAGGAGATCCTACTTTGTCCCAGCCAGTTATTTTCTGCAAGTCTGCAAAAAATTTAAAAGGGTGATATCGCAAGAATAAGGATACATTAAGACCAAATTTACAAATTACGGTGCACTTTTGATCCAATACAAAGTTGTCACGGTTCAAGATTAGACTGATTACATGTTCGCAGTTATTGCTATTGAAAGATTGATGGACGCTATAACTACAACATCGATTCACTAACTGGAACAACAACAACAACAACGTCAATTCACTTCAATGAGATGAGCGTAAGTTGAGAGTTGAGGAAGATGAGTTTCATGCCGGCACGAGTTTTCATATCGGGTGCTGGTCTAAGCTACTGTTGTGTTTACTTGATGTCGGGGCGACATGAAACTTTCATTTCGGGGTGAAATTCGCTTTTTCATGCCGGCATGAAAAGTCACGCCAGCATGGAAATGGGATGAAAATCTCATGTAAACACAAGTACAATCGGGGCGATATGAAAATTAGATGTACGTGACAAATGTTTGACGTATTTGGAAAGTTTCATGTCGGGTCTCATGGCGATATGATTTCATGCCGGCATGAGTTTCATATCGGCTCTCGTGTAAACAGAGTGCATTTTCATGGCAGCAAGAGTTCATGCCGGCATGAGTTTCATGTCGGGTCTCCATGTAAAGGGCCTCTAGGAAAGGGGGAAACGGAAAGGAGACCGGGAAAGGTGAGAGAATTCCTATGCTTTCCCTCGCTCATACCTTCACACCTCCAGTTTCTTTCATTATTTTTTACATTATGAATATTGGAACGCAGGGTAATCTTGTCTATGCTACTACCGGGTGTCCCAAAAAACTGTATACAAGCTTGAAAAATTCTGAAGCTGAGAGTTTAAGCCCAATTATCCAAAGCTTGTTGTTGTGTTAACCCTCAATGGCTAAATCAACTTTTGATATTTTTCTGACCACTATGTCACTATGGATAATTTGGTTGTAGAGCTACAAATCAGCAAACGCAAAATTTACTCTCAGGACCAAGCCAGAGCCACCATTGTTAGACCACGTAGCCAAGAAACCCTAAAGCATAACAACCCTTGAATCAGCTTTGGATGTCGAGGGCGAACATGTTTCTGTCATCCCTCGAATTGTTAGCTCTTCTCAACCAGAAGCTCTGGTTTGGGCCTGAGGGGAAACTTTACACTTGCTGGTTTATTGCTCTGCAATCACGTTACCGAAAATTATAAGAAAAATACCGAAATATAATTCAGCCATTGTGGGTTAACATAAAACTAGTTTCTGGGTGATTTCACCTCAGAATTTTTCAAACTTGTACACAGTTTTTGGGACAGCCGGTATAAAACCGGTTTCATTTCTTGTGTGCAGCAAGAATTAATATGAATGAGGCTTGGGCTTACCATAGCAGTTCGTAAGGTTGGTAGGAATAACTTTTTGCGATGGTCCCTCGCAACTTCCACCAAAATCATCACATGTTCGTTCCCAAACTTCATAGCATTTGTTCTTTTCATATTGAAATTTCTCTGTTTTCTTCCATTCTGAGAAGACTCCACATCCTACGGAGGAAAAGAGGATTTTCACAAGTGTGTACGCATATTTTTTTCATTAGAAACCGCTTATAAGAAACGGTAGGCTCAATTTTTCAAAAAGTTAAGAAACAACCCTACCTGAATTGAAAAAGTTAAGAAACTTTTGTAATTTACAGTTTTAATTTTCCTATCGCACTCAAAAATGTTTTGACATTGAACCTGGGAAGAAATGCTAGGGGGGCAAATACTGTCAGAGTGCCGACAGTGAGACAATTTTTATGAACGAGTTCAATTCAAGTTCACTGAGATGACACCGCAGCAAAGAAATCTGGAGGTGCAAGTTATGAAAATTCCGACAGTGCGTAGAAATTGTCAACAATTTATGTGCCGATGTGGGGGCTCAACGAAATTTTGGAGGGCTCCTGCCCTACCCCAGTGCCCCCACCCGCTGACGCCATCATTGACTGCAGCTAGGCGTAAAGTTTTTTGGAGTATCCATAGCAAAAAAGTTGGCATGGAGGAAATTTGGTAATATTATATAATATCTATAATGTGTGGGTTGTAAAATGCATATTGTTTATACACTAAACTAATTTTCATTTGTGAGCAAATGTTAAATATTTCGGTTCAACGCGCTCGGTGTTCAATGTAAACAGTAGAGCAAAATGCGTGTACACTGCGGAGGATATAAATGCATGTGCATTGTCCACTTACATCAATTTCGACCACTTTCATGGAGTCCACGCCCCTAATCTAAAATGGCGTTCACTAGCAAATGACATCAGAGAGCCAGGTGAATGTGGTGTGTGTATCTGAAACAGTCTTGGAAAGGGCGATATGAAATGTGGAGATTAGGCCCAAGTTAGACCTGCACTTGTCCTGGTAAAGAAAACCAGTCATTTTTTACTTTTCCCCTCTTCTCTGCTTTCCATGACATTCTAATGTTCTCGGCTAGTGTTGATAAATTTTCACTAACATCCACGTCACCTGTTGTCCTATTGTTTAGCATATTGTTTAGCCTATTGTTTAGCCTATTGTTTAGGCTATTGTTTAGCCTATTGTTTAGCCTATGCAAACATTCTCCAACAGCTTTACTTACCTGCAGCCCCTAGCAGTCTCGCAGTCTTCTCAGGGTTATCTCGCGATTTGAAGGGCATTTGGAAGATTGGAACTTGGAAGAATGAAATTGTGCAATTTATATCGCCCTTCGTCTGTCCTCGTTTTGTTCAATCTTTGATCATCTTTAAACAACTTAGCAGTCTTAGCTCAAAGCAATAGATCATATGGTCATCATCTGGTCACTACCCTCATACAAAATTTATGTCATGCATTTGTTTTAATCAAATACCTTGCCTAATCAAGTTCTCATGACGCCATCATCCCTTGGGAACAGACTGATCTCCAAAGATCATCGCGGAGAGAGGTGTGACGATAGAAATAAGTGGCTAAGATTGCTACAGTAACGGGCAATCCA
This sequence comes from Aurelia coerulea, assembly GCA_039566865.1. Lineage (NCBI taxonomy): Eukaryota > Metazoa > Cnidaria > Scyphozoa > Semaeostomeae > Ulmaridae > Aurelia > Aurelia coerulea. Next base: position 17,619,008 of record CM076954.1, read on the forward strand.
TACACTAATAGCTGGAACATTGTTTACGAAGATAACTACACGTTTTTTTTACAAGAAACTGGTTTATAAGAAACTAGTACTACGATGACCAAAAATTTAAGAAACTCTAGTGCTACGCTCTAAAACTTTATTTCTGTATGTCTCTCTTATTCTATGTCTCTTTAACAAAGGTACATTCGTCTTCTTTTTACTTTTAACTACAAAATTGGTAAATTTTTGCCTTGATGTGCATGGCTTTTCTTCTTGATGACAATGTCAATGGAAAATGGAAGCCCTTTGTCGAGAAGAGGCTCAACTTCGCACAATACTGCAATTTGAGGCCCAAAAAAATAAGAAACTAATTAAGGAATTTTTACTACTAAAACACTGAAATTCTCATGCAAACTTAAGAAACTTTTAGTACTAAGTGCTAATCCAAGTTTCTTATAAAAAAACGTGTAGTTCAGAAGATAAGTGTTCACGGGGGGGTTCACGGGTTACAGTTCATCCTATCGACTATGTATTAGACTGAAAAAACTCAGATGACAAGAAGACAGTTTTCATTACACAATAACTTGTGATAAAAACCAACGAAATTTCAGGCATTTAGCTTGCACGTAATAGATCGTATGACTGGCACGTGACCCTAGATAAGTTTGCAATGGCGTTTGCCAGGACCCATCTTCGTGAAAATCGCAAGCAGTTACACGACAACGGATTGCCATGAGCCCATTTTTTATTGTGGTTACACGACAACGAGCCACCCTGCACTGCGAGGTATAAATCTATTGTCTTTGACATATCAGGTTCACAAGTCAATCGGGTTCATAAGCGTGCCCTGAGAGTGCTGCTAAATGATTTTGACTCCAGTTTTGAAGAACTCTTACACAGGAACGAGGAAATCACATTACATGTAAAAAATTTGCAAAAACTTATGCTAGAGGTATACAAATGTATTACTTCTGGAAACCTCTCCTTTCTGTGGGAGTTCTTCAATAGAAAAGTGCTTCCATATAACATAAGAATAAACGTATGGTTAGGTATGGGCTCAACTTAGGTCAACTCAACTTAAATGTCGTTCAGAGAATACTAATTCAGTTAATACTGAATTCAGAGAATATGAATACGAGTTCAGCCTTTTGTATCACATCTAAAATGTTGACTGGAGAAGTAGCCCGTTTCTTTTTCGTGCCAACTTAGGCTTGAATTTGAGCAGGCTTATCAATCTTCTTTTCGACATGAAAACATCGTCGTAAAGCCAGAACCAACATCTCCGAATACAATTTAGCCTTTAGGCAATCAAATTAAATAGTTTTTTTGAAAATCGGTTCATTGATTATGGACATATAAGCAATCAAACGATAATACATCATTTTGGGACACCCGGTACATCATACGAGCATAAATGCTTCAGTTTCCTGGATGTGAGAAAAGGGTTTCTGAAGTACCATTTCTCCAAATCTCAAGCTGCCTAATCTTTGGTAATCTTAAGATGTGAGTTTCAATGAAAGTTTCTGACCATGAATATGTATAGTTTAAGCGTCATAGACAATTTCCTAAACAGTACCAACCGTTGTTATAACATGCTGTATCCATGCATATTGGACATGATGGTTTGCCAGCCTCCTCTCGTGGACAAACACGTATTCGAAGAGTCATGTTGTACGTTCTTTCAGTACCATCATTATAACCAACACATCGACCACCGACTTTCTGTCCCAGTCCACTCCTGGTTCCTGTTCCAGTACCTAACGGAAAAAACTTTGTATGATCAACTAGACTTATTACAGTTCGTCCCTAGTTTTCGCTCGCTGTTGAGTAGAATTACTTATTGAAATCAAAAATATAAAAAAGGAGCGAAATTTACGACGAATTGTAATCAGTCTATGATCCAACTTCGTAGGAAATAAAGCAATTGTAATATTTTCCACAGCTAATTAGGCATTCCTCCTGCAAATAGACCATTCTGCAGTTGAATGCGAGGGCGCTTCGCTGCTTGCATTGTATCTTGGGATCGCATGGGGGTTTCGAATTTCAAATCTGATTGTGTATGTTGTACCCAATGTTGTAGCCCCTCATGATCCAAAAATGCACAGCATCGAGCAACTTCGCATAAAGATATTTTCCACCGACGAAGGCCTTATTGGGGACCCAACCTCGCCAGGTGACGTTATGAAATCATGATTGAACAAGGTCACATAGACCATTCCGCAATCATATACCGGGTGAGCAAAAAAAAAACGTGGGGTGTTTGGCACACTGTGACGTTGCTTGTAGCCACCCGATCGTCTTGAAATAAATTTGTCCATGCAGCAAAAGGTCTAACTTAGATTATAAGCCTAACCTCATTAAAATCGGTCACTTTGTGCATTAGTTAAAACGTATTTTCTTTGTAAGGCCTTGTATGGGAGTCTTGCAAACTGATGGAATCTTTAGCCAAGGCCCTTCAGCATTTTAGCCTTACCAAAGTTACAGATACATGTGGTATTATCAGGAGAGAAAACACTATTTCCTAACTATTTCATTCTCCTCTGATAATACCACGTGTATCTGTAACTTTGGCAAGGCTAAAATGCTGAATGGCCTTGCTGGCTAAAGATTCCATCAGTTTGCAAGACTCCCATACAAAGCCTTACGAAGAAAATACGTTTTAACTAATGCACCAAGTGACCGATTTTAATGGGGTAAGGCTTATTATCTAAGTTAGACCTTTGTTGCACGGACACATTTATTTCACGACGATCGGGTGGCTACAAGCGACGTCACACTCCGCCAAACACCCCACGTTTTTTTTTGACTCACCCGGTATGAAAGCGCTTAACGCTGTGCACCATTGGCATTGCATGGGGGTTGCTTACACACGAAAACACCATCTTGGACAACTTTGTAATTCAGCTTCAAATTTGAATGAGAAATCCCCATGCAATCCTCCAACGGGAAAGGCACCTTCGCATTTGACTACGGAATGGTCCATTGAGGTTGTGTTTGGGTTCATCTATTATCAATAAAATCATGCCTTCTAAGATGGCTTGATAAGGTCCAACGATTAATGTCAAAGCTCATTGTACACCCATTGTACTGGGTGTCCCTAAAAAATGTATACAGATGTGGTTGCCTCCATCGATGTGAATTTAGCTTCAATCAATGTCTAATCACTCTAAACTGTTCCTCGATAGTTAACTTGAACATAGATACTTCGTTTGTTCATTTATTGGTACTTTGACAGCAGATATGTTGATCTTGAAAGTTCAAATTTGCCTCTTCCTGCAAACCAGAGCTTTGGCCTTTTGGCCTAAGCAATTTCTCAAGGCACAGTGTATAAATCAACGATAGCCTTCATAAAATTTGAAAAATATAAGATCTTGTGTTATTCTGTTTTCCAGAAGTCACCCCCCCCCCCCAGTCACCACATTGAGAAGTTTCTTAAAGTTTCATTAATTTCAGTTCTTAATTTTGATGTGCTTCAGGACCAAAAGGTCAAAGCTCTGGTCTGCAAGTGGACGCAAATTTGAGCTTTCAAGAGTGATATCTCTGCTCTCAAAGCACCAATACCAAAAACGAGGTATCTATGTTCAAGTTAACCATCGAGGAACATTTTGAGAGTGATAAGCCATTGATTAAAGCTAACGTCACATCGCTGGAGTCAACCAAATCTGTATGCAACTTTCTGGGACACCCGGTATACAGTCGAAAATCAAGTAGATTCTTTACCAACATACGCCTGAACACTATCCTTTTCTCGCGCTGTACCTTGAGCCCTGACTTGGTAATGTAAATGAAAAATTACCTTTACCAGAACCAACCATCACTGCATGTACCAGGCCCTGGGGGGTTACTCCCATTATGGCCTAACAGGGGGTCCAGTCGGTTTGAGGGTCTTACGAAATGGCTACCAAATGGCCCTATTCATCAAACACATACTACCAATTGGGGGTATTCCAAAGGTTCCTGGCCAGTTATAAGATTTCAACTCTGTAGGCTCCTCCGCGTGGCAATATGGTCGTTACAGCGAAAAGTATCAATGAATTTTGAAGTTTTCTTTCTTTCTTCAATCAGTTTTTACCATAGAAAATTTTGAAAACTACAGAAAATTTTCACCACTACCAAATGGCTCAATTTCAGGTCCACAAACTACCATTTTGAGGTTTCTGTAAAGAGATACTACAATTTGAGAGTATTTTTGTAATTCCCCCCATACACTATGTCAAGCAATTGAAAGCACTGTTGCTTACCTATTAAATAATATGTTGTATTTGGTCGTATTCTCGGATCTCCAGGGGCTTCAGAATACTTCGACATTCTAATAGTATGACTTATAAGCTTCCATGGATCATTGCAGTTAAATAAGGGTGGTGCTGTTTCAGCTGAAATGAAATATAGAATTACACATTACGACACATTATGGATCCAATACATAAGAATGTCAATTGTCCAAAAAAATAATTGTTGTAACAGAATTGTAGTAGATTAACAACAAAAGGAATTTAAATAAAATGCTACACAATTCTCCCAAATATGAAATATAGCACATTATTATACGATATTACGGAGATGCTAGACAAAAGGTATATAACTAAATACTAATATTCAGCGAATACCTAGAAGAACGGTTACAGTGCATGCGGAAATGAGTGAACCTTGTATGGTTGAAATGCATACTGAAAGCACGGGCGGTAGGAAACGCTGAATTTAGAAAAAGCTTCTTGGCAAAAATCAACATTCTTGGCAAAAATCGACAAACATATACCATAACCTTAAACTGGTCACCTGAGAATAAAGGTGCAGCCAACTGTTCCACATGTGGGGATGGAGGATATCAAGACTTCAATTAGCTCCAGAAATAAAGACAAGGTTGAAAATAATTGTAAAACAAACCTGAAGCATCACAGTTAAGTGCAGCTGTTTCATTGCGAAGGAACCAGCCATTCTCATACATGTTAACATATGACAAGGTTACTTGATGATGCCATTCGATGTTCCTTCCTTGACCTTGGCAAGCAAAAATCAGGTAATCAGTCATCCGTACATTGACTGTGTTTATACCTTTACCTGGGCAGTTAAATCTAGAAGAGAGAAACATTAGATGTTAAGGTGGGTCTTGCCTCCAGCTATTTGAGGGGGGGGGGGTCCGTAATGTTGCAGGAAATTATTTCCCAGGCTTAAAACGGTTTTGGAGTTAAAACATCTTTCACTCGCGAGGTACATAACAAGTTGCGGACATGGGTATGTGGTGCCCATATGGTAGGGCTTTTGGGCCCAATCTCTAAACAAGGTCCTTTTTTGGCAGATTTTCTTTAAATATGGATGGGTTTTGCAGAAATTCACAATAAGCTTTCCATCAAAATTCATTATAAAGTGGATGCTAAGAGCATAGGAATCATTTGTTGTACATACAGTAGCTGAATGCTCATGGCCCATGGCCGAAATCGCTAAAGCATCATTTTCATGGACCAATCACACAGCTAAAAAGCGAAGGAGACAAAAGAAACCTACATGATCTAAAGATTTTTCTAAATTTTAATAACTTTCATAAAATGCAACCAGAATAAAAAACTGCTTGAAATTTCCCGAATTTTCCAAAGAAATCTACTCTCTAATTGTGTATCTGATTGTGTATTACACAATCTCTATAATGACAGCATTTTCAAATAATGGACATCTCAGCAATGTTAAATGTAACTTCTGTTGAAGAAAACAAACCATTCAAAACCACTACATTAGGCTCTGAATCTACAGTATGACCATCAAAACTACAGTACTAAGCACAAACCCACCACTGATAATAAAGCACCCACACCTTGCCATAAATGACAACATTTTACAATTTGAAAATTGACCCTGTTTCCCTCTGACCAAGTTCTTGCAAAGAAATTGTGGTTTCCCAATGGAAATAGTTTAAATTTGTTCCCTTCATTTGTCATTATTTGGGGTTCCACTTGGCTTAGTATGTTGTTCTAAAACAAAAAAGATCTACTGTGCTAGGATTTGCAAGTCACAAGACCCTAACTTCAAAGAATACGAGGATTTGTTGGTCATATGTTTGGAACCAACAACTGTAAAGAACGCTTAAAAACAACTTTGCACGGTGACTCGGGGTATGGAAGAAATATCAAAATATGAAGTTTCAAAATCTGAATTTATGTCATGCCCATACCATCAAGCACACTCTGAAGATTTATGAAACACAAAAAAATTTTTAATTGGACAACGGATAGCCAAGAAAATGATTTTTGAAGTTTGACCTAATCAATTGATTTGTTTACTTACCGAATAATGCTGCCTGAACTGAATTTTCGCAGCAATATTTCTCTGCTCAGAAAGGTCCTAAAATTTTTGTGTTGATCTTATTTCAATCCTCTGGTCATGTACTTTCAAGCAATCTCAATGTTGATCGGAAATATCTATATTTTGTTTAATCTCTATGTAATTCATAATGCCGGAAATTTGCCAAAGTCATAACTTCAAAAATAATTTTAAAAATTCAACAGTTGAGATGTAAAAATTGCGGCAAAATATATTTACCAAAAAAAATGCAAATTCAAAGCCACAGTTTGTGCAAGTTGCTACCAAAAGGTTTGTTCCAAATCGTACTCAAAAAAGAATTATGGTCATTCTTATTTTGTGGTACAACAGAGATCTTTTTCAATGTTTTCTGCAATAAAAATATACTGTATCATCACCTGCTAAAGTCTTAAACACTGACTTAAAGAGAATCAACGGAGATAAGAGCCCTGCGTGGAAGGAGTCTGGGTATTCTATTATTAGCCTGATGATATCGAGAAGTACGTGGATATTGTTTAGCAAGAGGAACAATACCGTGCGTAGGAGTTTTCTTTGTCCTATTTATAGATTGCCTCTACTTAGCTCCGTTCATTCACTTTAACTCCATCTCTTTGATATAGAGTCCTGAAATTTAACCCTCAGAAAGCATCACATTTCATTGATATACATCAAATCATTGCTTTCAAGAATTTCTATTTATCTCATAGCTGAAACGAAGGAAAACGTGTTTTTTCCATCATAAATACCACAACTTTAGGGCTTGAAAGACTTTGAGTGATAAAACCATGATAAAACTCATTTGCGTTGTCATTCTAACAACAATTTTTAACACTAATAAAGTCTTTGAGTCCTTCATTCATGGTAGCTATCATACAATCACGTTTTTGGTTGTTTTCTACTGATGGGACAAATAAAAAATGCTTGAAAACAGTTATTTATGTAATATCAATGAAACACAAAGCTTTCTGATGGTTAAATTTTGTGACTCTGTTTCTGTATATATCAAAGAAATGGAGTTAAGTCAGTTTTGAAGGCTTTAGTAGGTGTTGATAATTTTTATTACAGAAAACATAAATCTCTGTTGTACCACAAAAATAAGAATGCCCAAAATTCTTTTTGAGTATGATTGGAACAAACCGCTTGGTAGAAACTCGCACAAATATGGCTTTAATTTTGCAATTTTTTTGGGAAATAAATTTTGCCCCAATTTTTACAATTCAATTGTTGAATTCTATAATTCATTTTAAAGATATGAATTTTGAAAATTTCACCATTATGATTACATAAAAATTTAACAAAATCTAAATATTTTCAATCAAAGTTGAGGTTACTTGAGAGTACACGACTAGAAGATTGAAATAAGATCAACACGAAAATGTTCGGAACTTTCTGACCAGAGAAAAATTGCTTGGAAAATTGAGTCCATGCAGCATGCATTATTCCTTCTGCCTTCCGGAAGTACTTATGAAAAAAATCATTGTCCGATTTGAAATTTGTGTGTGTTTCATATACTTTCAAGAGTGTGCTTGATGGGCTGGAAATAAATTCAGGTTTTGAAACTTCATATTTTAGTATTTCTGCCAAACTGTCAATTGTTCCGGATCACTATCACTGTGTGCTTTGTTTTTAAATGTTCCGGATGGCAGGAAGTAACTATGAAATTTGTCGTGGAATCTTTAAGAAACTTGTAACAAACGATGGGTTCTTCAGTACTACTGGTGGATATTCTTAGTTTCATGCAATGCAATAAAGATGTGTAGATAGTTCAGCAGCATTGTGTGTGACTCATAATAGTGCGAGAGGAAAGAGCGAATTCACAACGCTCTGCTCTGCTACTCTTCTCATCGTAACTGGCTTTTGATTGTTTATCGTCATACTTACATCGAGTTCCTTGGATCCCAAATAATCGATGGCATAAGGAATGATTGTCTCGGCAATTTCCATTTGCTACCTTTCCATTTAGATTTAGACAAGACACTCCTCAAAGTAACAGAAAACAAACAGCAGCAGTAAATAATAGTCGAGAATTGAGCCATGTCCCCTTGTCTTGTGTGTGCCTGTGCCGGTTTGTTGAGAAGATGAAAAGGCCTTCGTCTTCACCTCGGACTAAAATCAGCGTTCTTAGTCAGTCATCTCTCCTTCTCGTTTCTAAAGTCTCATTCCTCGTTCGGCTGTGACGTCTTGAGTAATCGATGTAATCCAATACCTTGAAACAATCTTTCAGCGTCCCAAACACTTGACGTAATACCACACCCACTACTATAGATTCATCTGAATGAAATGTCGTTTCCGTACCTGCTACAAAGACTGGCCTACGCGGCTATAAGATCCGCACAATGCGACACCTGTCATGGAATTTCAATATACATTTAATTTCATTGCTGTTGTTGCTGTAATTCGGTCCGGTCTGGTTACTTCCCGGTGGCAACTCTGAAGATGCCGGAATAGAAAAATTATTAGATTTTGGAGAAAATAGAAGTACCTGTTCTTTTAGTTGCCTCAGTTTTTTATTGGTTTGGATAATTTTGTTTCCGTATCTTAAAAATATCGGCTTTAAAAGATCAAAGTCCTAAATCAACGGTGATGAGAAGAAAACAGAAACAAAGCCGGCTCTGATTTGTTGTCTTTTCTCACCGTCTTTTGAAACCGCTTGGAAAGCAGAAGTTGTTCTAGGCCCCGGGGGGGGGGGGCACTCCCATACTTGACCTGACGGGATGTGCCGCTCAACAGGGTGTCCTTTTGCGGTAAAAATTATGCGACAGGGTGTCATTTTCTAGCGAAAATTATGCGACAGGGTATTATAATAGGTAAAAAAAATTATGCGACAGGGTATCACAAGCAAAAATTGCGTTCTACACAGTATTTGAGAGGCAAAATTTTTATGCGACAGGGTATCACAAGCAAAAATTGCGTTCTACACAGTATTTGAGAGGCAAATTTTTTATGCGACAGGGTATACTTTTGGCCTATTTTTTATGCGACAGGGTGCAGGGTGCGGAGAGGTTTTCCGCACACCCCCGTCACTTCCCTAGTCAAGTAACCCCCCCCCCGGGTTCTAGGCCCCGTATGTGGAGTGTCGTTTGCGTCTAAATGCTGATGATGGCTTGATTTTCATGGTCTTTGTCATTTTATGCGCTGTTTCCTCGTTCCCTTTTGGTTTACACGCTTTTTTATGTAAGAAACTTGGATCAGCACTTAGTACTAAAAGTTTCTTAATTTTGCATGAAAATTTTGGTGTTTTAGTAGTAAAAGTTTCTTAATTAGTTTCTTAATTGACATTGTCATCAAGAAGAAGCCATGCACATCAAGGCAAAAATTTACCAATTTTGTAGTTAAAAGTCAAGAAAAGATGAATGTACCTATGTTAGAGAGACATAGAATAAGAGAGACATACAGAAATAAAGTTTCAGAGTTTCTTAACTGTTCTTGAGCGTAGTACTAGAGTTTCTTAAATTTTTGGTCATCGTAGTACTAGTTTCTTATAAACCAGTTTCTTATAAAAAAAACGTGTATTCGCCTTCCCTTTGTGTTCGTTCCATTTCCTTTATGTTTATTCCATTCTCTTTGTCTAATTGCAGCATTTTCTAATTCCCTTTGTCAATTTTCTTTCCCTTTGCCTCATTCCAATGGTCTTTCTTATCATCCTATTCCCTTTACCTTTGGGCTCATTTCCGTTCTTTGCATTTCCCTTTCTGTTTGTACCCTTTCTATGATGCATTGCGGCATGGTATGATGCATTGCATTGCGAATTTTGGCGCGAAACTAAGACGAATCAACACACGCGAAAGGAAAGGCCTGAATTTCGCTGCTCAACACGTCCTCGTGTCAACATCAATTCTCGAATCTCATTATCCAATGACAAACAATGTCTTCCATAAGTGAAGTTCCTTCTTTCACTAAAGATTCGAGAATCGATGTAGACGTGAGGACGTGTTGAGGAGCGAAACTTATCATACTCTACTTTGGCTTCTCTGAAACAGAATTTTTTTCTCAAAAATATGTAATAACTCAACGAAACGCTTAACTCAACGAAAGAGCAACGCTTTTTATCTCTTATTCTGGACTTGCTCCAAATCTACTCCTCTGATAGTGTCAGAGGAGTAGACTTGGAGCAAGTTCACTCTCAAAGGCTCCGTTATTCCGCATTCCCCGCAACTTTTTTTCCTGACGTGCCTGACGTTCCCGGTCCCAGGCCCCCTCATGCTGACTCAGGAACTTTCAACATGGCGGCCACAATGACACAAGATTCTGCTCAAGAAGATACTGGTTTCTCCTTCGAAAATTGCCGCAGGTTTGAAATATAGCTTACTTAAATCCACCATAACATGTGAAAATCCAACTAGATCATTTAGTTTGCCTTAGGTAGACCTGAATCGCTTGGTTTTATGCGAAACAGGATGATTGGAATTATAATTTTAGGCCCTTTTCTGTTGTGTTAGGCCATTCTTGTCTCTTCTTTTGGTGTGTTTCGTTTGATTAAAAGATTTCAGTTTCAATTCAAGTAATTTCTTTGGTACTGTTCTGCGAGAGAGCATTCTTGAGAGGTATGAAAGACTGCAAAAGGATTTAAGATGAATTTTTCAGATCATCATGAAGTGTCTGGACTCCTTAGAATTCTTGCCAGAGGAAGCCAGCCAAGCAAGACTAATATAATAAGCCAAGGAGAGAATAGAAGAGAAGAAGGAGGAGGAACTAGGAAAAAGCAGAGGGAGTTGATAATGTGCTTGAGTGAAAAAATCCAGTTTGCACTGCATGCACCCCCTGGTGGAAACCATGCAAAGTCCACGCCGGAGATTCTTGCCAAAACAATGGAAGAACAATAGAATATCATGACTCCACGCCGGAGATTTCTGGCGTAGGGTGCATGGATTCCACCCTGGCATGCACCAAGGGTTCATTTCATTCTCTGAGGTCCAAAAAAGATCGTTGGTGTGGAAAAGAAATTTTCTTGGCATATATTGGTTGGTATCAATTGAAAATCTGATAGATACAATGTCAGTACAATAGAAACTTATTGTATAAGTTAATTGAATTTAATAGTTTTATTGTTATGTTGTTTACCTTGCGTAAGATAGCTATTTTGTCACCGTAAATTTAGGCATGGAGTTTACATGGCATGCACCTTGGGTCTGCACTTCATAGTTAGCTGCCTTTTTAACGCAGTTTCGTCTTTTCAATTTATCATTATTCAATTCATTTTATGTTTTGCAGAAATGAGTTTCTGATGAATCAATGTAGTTCTAACAAGAGCAGCTATTTTCCCAAAGCAAAGAAGACTGGAACTACCATAGCAGGAATCATATTCAAGGATGGTGTTGTACTTGGAGCAGATACCAGGGCTACAGAGGTGAAACTTTTATCTCATTTATATGTGTATACATGTTTTTTTTATAAGAAACTGGTTTATAAGAAACTAGTACTACAATGACCAAAAATTTAAGAAACTCTAGTACTTCACTCAAGAACAGTTAAGAAACTCTAAAACTTTATTTCTGTATGTCTCTCTTATTCTATGTCTCTCTAACAAAGGTACATTCGTCTTTTCTTGACTTTTAACTGCAAAATTGGTAAATTTTTGCCTTGATGTGCATGGCTTCTTTTTGATGACAATGTCAATGCAAAATGGAAGTCCTTTCTTGAGAAGAAGGCTCAACTTCGAACAATACCGCAACTTTAGGCCCAAAAAATAAGAAACTAATTAAGAAACTTTTACTACTAAAACACCGAAATTTTCATGCGAAATTAAGAAACTTTTAGTACTAAGTGCTGATCCAAGTTTCTTATAAAAAAAAAACGTGTATACCGGGTGAGCCAGAAACAAGCTCCCACTTTTGGAAATTTGTAGCACCACAAGTTATTCATGGATTTGAATGATTCAAATTCTAGTTAAAGGCCAAAAGATCGGAGTATTTTTGTGATTTTTCTCAGCACTGCAAATATAGGTAAACTCAACTTTACCAAAATTTCATGTTTTCAAAATCACTGATAAAAGGGCCTAAAACACTTGATAAAGTCATTAAGACCCTCCTCACACAGAACCATACACACAAGCATTTCACCTCTCTCAAGAGTAATAAGACATCAATTCTAAAACAGATACCAAAGTTATCAAAGATACCAATCCAATGGGCAATAAATGTGCAGACGATATCTCTCACCCATGAGAAATTCCTTTTTCTCTGTTGTTCTGAGCGAGTAGTCCTTTATGGTCTGATCATGTATTTTAGGCCTTTTTCAGTCATTTTGAAACCACATTGTTTTTCTAGATTTGAAATTACCAATTTTTCCAGTGCTTGTAACAAGGCAAGAAAAATCACAAAAATACCTTGATATTTTGGCTGTCAAGCAAATATTGATTCATTCCAATCCATCCAGTACTCTTGATGCTATGAATTTTCAAAATTGGGAACTCTTTTCTGATTCACCCGGTATGTCCAAAAATGATGTCTTTTATTTGAATATAATGTTATGCTTCAATAGCTTAAAATTTTATTTACACAATCTTTAAAAAGATCTTGGATCAAACCCCCCAACAATAGTGTGATGAAATATAGAGCTGTGAGAAAGTATACATTTGAATCCAAGAGCAGCCAACCCTACCCGCTCATTTTTTTAACATCTCAAATCTGAACAAAGGTTTGTGTCTTATGTAAAGGGCCTAAAACCTTTCTTGATCATCTCATTCAAGACCCTGGCATTTGCTTATCAGACTAGTGATCAAAGTTGACTCTCATTTTCATATTCATAGCTTGATAGATACTTTACTTTAACATAGATGTCCCATGGTTCCTATACATATGTATGTTTGTATGTTTAAATTTGCCACGTAAAATAAAACTATTTACAAGAAATAAATATAATTTACAAGTTTTAAAAAGCTAAAGAATAGATAAAATACAATGACAATGTTCATTAAATAAATACGTTAAAAACACCCCTAATTGTAGTGGCAGGGATAGCATTAAAAGGTCATATTGACCTTACTTCCATAATGGTCCCCTTAGAGGTAGTTGCAAAAGAAAAATAATAAAAGTAAACAACAGATGTTAAAGTGATTTTGGATGGAGCATAATTTAGTAGGGCCGAGTCATATATATGGGAGAGGAGGCGTGTTTCAATAGAACACATATACATTGTTTTCTTCTCTCTGTATCTTTTGGAAAAGATTTTCCTTTATCTTGTGTTTGAACGAGTTTACATTGTTTGTAGTTTTAAATCAGAAGAAAGGCTATTCCATATTTTTGGCCCCAAGTAGGACAGGCATTTTTGGCCTCATATCTATTTACTGTACCAACGGTACCTCTTATCAACTCTGGAAATTGAACGATCTTGTATTTTTGCAGGATACTGTTGTTGCAGATAAAAACTGTGCAAAGATCCACTATATTGCTCCAAACATTTAGTAAGTATTCTTTTATATTTTCAATTGATATAGTGACCATTTCCAGGGCATCTTCTTCATTGTCTACCATCTCTTATGAGGACGCCTACAAAACCTAAGCTTTTGAAAATATGTTCCCCTCTTCCATGACAATGCTGTTTGCTTTAACAAATAATGCTTTCAATGGATCTGCACATAAAAACATTCTTGGGTAATTCTACATCAGAGAGGGACAAAAAGATAGCGTTTTAACCATGTACTCTTAGATTTTGCTGATTTTAGGGTATTCATTTAAGAATCATGATAATAGTAACATATCCAAATTTCAGCTCGGTACCATTCTTCATTCTGGAAATATCTTATTTCAAAGTTTTTGACATTTTTTAGGCCAAATTTGTTATTGGGCGCCATTTTGAATTTACACTTTTAGTGAAATTAGCTATCTTTTGATCACCTTTTCAGAATTTTAGCATCCAAATGTGGTTTTTATGTGAATTAAGGGTGGAAAGCCCAAAAATAACCTCAAAATTATGATACCACTAACAGAAATCCCCATAAAGTCCTAGAGTTCTCATAGCTGCGATGGATCTATTTTGTTTCTACAGAGGAAGATTACTACTTGAAAGGTATATGTGATTAGTAAGTTGGGAAAACATCATTCATTGTACTAAAAGTTTGCTTTCAATGTTTAAGCTCTTTAAACCAGACTTTGAAGCGATTTTGTTGAGTGCACAAGAACTCCCACTAGTTTAGGCCATTTTAAAACAGGGGGCCCACTTTTTAAGAGTAATGGTATGAGTCCCTATTGAGCAAGTGATATCAGCAAATCAAAAAATGCAAGGGGAACATGGGAAGCATACAGTAGGTTCCAAATCTTTAACTCAGTGTAAAAAGGTGGGTGTAAAATTAAATGACCTATTTCTTCTGACTGAATGGCTTGAAAGAAACTTTAGATACTTATATATAATTCTACCGTTGGACTTTCCAGAATTTTTGAATATTTTTCAAAATTACAGCGTATTTTACATTTCAGCCCATTTGAGGATGTGACATCATCAAATTTTTAAATCGTAAACCAGATGAGTGACAGACTTTTGCTTGATACCATATTGTAGGCATTCAGAAACTATGGTTTTCTTCGTAATTACTTCATGTTGCGTCAAAACGGTTTAGAAATTAGGATGGTTTAAAGTTTTTTTGAAATTTTTTTTTGAATCCTTGAAAAAAAAGAAAAACACTCTAACTCTGAAAATAGTAAAGATTTCAGAAAAGTCCAACGGTAGAATTATAGAGAAATAGCTAAAGTTTCTTTGAAGTCATTCAGTTCAAAGAAATCGGTCACCCAATTTTACACCAGCCTTTTTAAAGATTTGGTACCTATGCTAACAAGGGATGAAAAGTCATAAGTCTTCTGTAAATGATTATCTCAATTTAGCTGTTGTGGAGCTGGAACGGCTGCAGATACTGAATACACAACCAAGTTGATTTCTGCAAATGTTGGACTCCATACACTAAACACAGGCAGGCAGGTGGGTAAGATTTCTTTCACACTAAGAATATATCATTTAAGAACTCGGATAAATTCTAAGAAATTAAATCTTGAAGGTAATGTGTCCATGTAAGTACAGCAACTTTGCTATTTTCATGTGATATTTCATGTGATCACTTTGCCATAGATTTAGAAAGATATCCAGCTCTAGTATAAGCAGACTGATGACTTACTTGCGGCTGCGATTCCAGAGTTGAACTCGAAGTCTCACAGCAGGCAGCCTTGTTGTGAAATTTAAATTCTAGTTTTGCATGTGTTCAGTTAAATTCTACCAATCACAGTGCGCTCCTCGAGCTCTTCATCAGCATCGTGTCAGCACATTTTGACAAGAGTGTATACGCTCCTGTACTTACATGGACACATTACCTTTAAGTTATGAGGACTTTAGCGCAAAGACAAAGGCCAGATTCATTCATACATGGTTTTGCCAACTGCCAGGGGCCTAAACAAACTGAAAATAGTTATGCTTTTAAACAATGAAATAGACTTAATCAAAGAAAAATATACTGTATAAATCAGCCTGTGATAAAGAATATCATGCCACTGATTCATACAAGGTTATTCTTTCAAGAAATGATAGTATGCAATAGAAAAAGTAACGACTTCTTGAAATTGTTAGCATACCATATTATATCCCCGGGGGGAGGGTACATAACATGTTCAGGGTACGGGTATGTGCCGCCCATATGGGTGGGTCTTTTGGCCCAAAAATTCTCTAAACAAGGGTCCTTTTTTGGCAGATTTTCCATAAACATGGGTAGGGTTTCGCTGAAATTTGCAAAAAATTGTTAAAAATGGGTACCAAGGCAAGTTTTGGTAATTAGAAGAGGGTAGCTTTCTGAAAACCGGGCGATCCATCCCGGATTATATCTGCCAAACTGCTCTGAAAAAGTCTCTGGAAATCAATTCAAAGAAGCTTCCTCGCAAGCAAATTGATTTAAACTTACAAAAAAGCATTATCAGATTCACATCAAAACAATATGTGAGATTGCTCTTCTTATTTGGCTATCAAACAATATAGTTTTCATGTGTTTGAAAATACTCTGGACACAATTTATTTTCATTTCTACAGGCTAGAGTTTTAACAGCTGCAACTATGCTAAAACACATGCTGTACAGGTAATGAGCTCTACTGTATTCATTTCTGTTTATTTTGCCTTGAGAACAAACAGGCGTGTGAAAGGTATATCAGATAAAAAGTGGCCATTGTATGCAGTTCAGGCTGTGTGACACATTTTGTCATTTTTCTGTTTATATGATATGCAAAGCAAAAATGGATAGTAATGAAAACGGAATTGTTGTTTTTGTTTTAATGCCAACAAGGATCAATACTCTTTAATGATTTAGCAGGAAATGGCTTGGGGAATAGTGAAGATTTTTTACTTATAACTACATGCCAATAGAATTTCTAAAAGAATATAAAGAAATGGGAGAGGGCAAAGGCAAGCAAGCATGAGAAAGAAAATATGTGGCAATAAGTATCTAACATTAGGGCCACCCTTTAACGGGGAGATAATTAAAGGTCCTGCCATATGCCATGGGGAAATTGAGGAAGAAATTCAACACTTTACAAGAATGTTAAAATTTAATGAAAAGTTTCTTACTTAACCAGCATCACATGCACACAAAATTGTATTTCTATAAATTGTGCTTTTCTCCTCGATCAAATGAAACTCAAGTTAAGTGCAATAGGGCACCTTTGTTGTTCTGCAACATAGAAATTTAGATAGCATAACTTATGTCAAATAGACTTAAGATAGCTGTGGAAGGTTGTTTCATTTCTTGCTTCATCTTTGTTTAGATATCATGGACATGTTAGTGCAGCTCTAGTTCTTGGTGGTGTAGATCTTACAGGACCAAGCCTGTACATGATTCATCCTCATGGCAGCACAGCTAAATTGCCTTTTGTCACTATGGGTGAGTAATGTCATGTTGTCTTGTTCACAACAAAGGCACCTTCTACAAATAGCAAGTTGTGATAATGAATTGAAATGGCCTGAATAGATCCAATTCCATTGAACATAGGTTCCAAATCTTTAAAAAGGCTGGTGTAAAATTCAGTTACTTATTTCTTTGAACTGAATTACTTCAAAGAAACTTCAGCTATTTCTCTATAATTCTACCGTTGGACTTTTCTGAAATCTTCAATATTTTTAGAATTAGAGTGTTTTTCTACTTTTTCAAGACTTCAAGAAAAATTTTCAAAAAACTTAAAACCATCGTAATTTCTAAACTGTTTGAAGCAACATGAAATAATTTCGAAGAAAACAATAGTTTATGGATGTCTACAATATGATAGCAAGCAAAAGTCTGTCACTCTTCTGGTTTATGATTTAGAAATTTGATGATGTCACACCCTCAAATGAGTTCAAATGTAAAGTACGCTGAAATTTCGAAAAATATTGAAAACTTCTGAAAAGTCCAACGGTAGAATTAAAGATAAGTAACTAAAGTTTGTTTCAAGCCACTCAGTCAGAAGAAATAGATCACAGAATTTTACACCCACCTTTTTACGCCGAGTTAAAGATTTGAAAGCTATGCCATTGTCATTGGATACAAAAAGTAACACTTGCCTGGCGTTAAAGAAACTTGTAAATGCTTTCGCTTATTTTTTGAGTATTTTACTTACAACTTGGAAGAACCAGTTGTTCTCTTAGTGAACATGTCTGTCTCAAATTAGATGTCACCTGTAAATGCCCGTGATATCGTCCCCATGGTATCGTCCCCGTAGTGTTGTATAGTAATTAGAAAAGTATAGTAGAATGTAAGATTTTTTGTAATATTTTTATATGAATATAACAAAAATAGAATAAAAAGGCCGCGAATAATAACAATAGAAGTTTTTTGCAAAGGAATTTTGCGTTATCGCAAATCTCAGGTGACATCCAATTTGAGACAAGCTTTAATTAGCCAGAAAATGAGTTCCTCCATATTTTTTTCAAAATCCCCTCAAAAAGTTAGTTGTTTCTTGTTGTAGAGAGTTTGACATGAATTGATCTATTTGGTACCTAAAAGTTATTTTAATGATTTTGATTTGAGCAGTAAGGTGCAATCACAGTGACTGTTGCCATATGTCCTGTAAATTGGTGAATTTACTGATCCCGGGAAACTTAAGGAGTGGAAAATGTCCCCCTGGAGCTGGCATTGCAGTACTGCTTAGGAGTGTCCCAAGGAAGTATGTAGTATATAAGGTTGACACAATGCAAAACAGATCACAGCTCGATAGTGATTTTGTTTCTCAGATCCTGCCCCATTCCACCCACATCAACCCATATCTTAAAAGTAAAAGGATGTTGAGAGTTAAGAAGGGTACTCGACACTGGGTCTGATATGCGTTCATTAGACTGAGCCTACTATACCTTGTGTTAGACTGTAATGTTAGACTTTAAATTTTCGTAACATAATTAGAATATAGTATTGATCAGTAAATAAAGTTATTTTCGTTTGAGTGTAACGAATTAGAAAATGATGAGACACAATTTTGCATATGCAATTTCATAAACTACATGTTTCTACACAGGTTCTGGCTCACTTGCTGCAATGGCTGTTTTTGAGAGTAGATTCAAGCCTGATATGGAGGTATGTTGCTATTATAAGTTATAGAGCCCAAACTAACGAGAATGCGTTTCTGATCTTCTGAGAAGAACATGAAAAAGTTCAATTTTGATATTATCCTGTTTGTATGTTAATATTACTTATGTTTCGAAGGAATTCTACAGAATTAGAAATTGGCACAGTAGTTCCTTTTTATTATATTTTATAAAGCTACCGTATGTATCTGTTTATCCATTTCAGCTTGAAGATGCTATGCGACTAGTACAAGATGGTATTCGTGCTGGTATTTTTAATGACTTGGTGAGTTGTATTGCTTCTTGCAACAATGTATACATGAAACTGAATTCACACTCAAAGCGTCATTCTTGGCGCACTCCACATGACTGTGAAGTGCGGCAAAGTTGGATTAATGCAACTCTGCCGCACGTGCTGCATCGAACAATCCAATCGTATCAAGTGTGAATGCAACCTTCAATGATTTTAACTTAAATCATAAAAGAAAATCCAGAGCAAACACTATCGAACGGTATATTATTGTTACCTAGCATTCTCTCTAAATTTACTCAACCATTGCATACATGCCAAGTATACCGGGTTTTCTAAAAATGATGTAGTATGATTTGATTGCTTATATGTCCATAACCAATGAACCAATTTTCAAAAACTTTATTTTATCCGATTGCCGAAAGGCTAAATTGTACTCAACAATGGTGGTTATGGTTTTACGCAGATGTTTTCATGTCAAAAAAAGATCGATAAACCTGCTCAAATTCAAGCCTTAGATGGCATGAAAAAGAAACGGCCTACTTTTCCAGTCACCATTTTAGATGTGATACAAAAGGCTGAAGTTATATGTGGTTCAGAGAATACAAATTCAGTTAGTACGAGCCTGCGTGCAGACTCTACTGATTTCGTTTCATTTCAGAGAGGTTCTGAAAGAGAAATCAGTGAGTCTGCACGCAGGCTAGTTAATACTGAAGTCAGCGAATGCGAATAGGAGTTCAGCCTTTTGTATCATATCTAAAATGTTGACTGGAAAAATAGGCCGTTTCTTTCTCATGTCATCGAACGCTTAAATTTGAGCAGGTTTATCAATCTTGAAACCATCGTCGTAAATCCACAACAGACAACTTTGAATACAATTTAGCCTTTAGGCAGTCAAATAAAACAAAGTTTTTGAAAATCAGTTCATTGGTTATGGACATGTAAACAATCAAACGATGATACATCATTTTGGGACACCCGATAGATGGAGATACTTTTGCATGAATTCTCTAAAAATTCTTGCACCTGATTTTAATAAAAATTATTAGATATGAATTTATTTGGGATACTCCTATAAGAAACCTTCCTAAAATCAGGCTGAGAAATTTCTTATATGAGAGCACCATTTCTCAAAAAGCCAGCCTGAGGTTTCTTACAAAGTGGTTTCTATTTTGCGGGTTCTTGCTGTTCTTTGATTTAAATGAATTTCTGATAATTAAAACACTTCTAAACTTTTCAGGGATCCGGTAGTAATGTTGATTTGTGCATAATAACAAAAGAAGGAACAAGATACCTTCGACCTTATGACGAGGCAAACAAAAAAGGAGTGCGACAAGCATCCTACCGATACAAAAGAGGGACTACAGGTTTGTCTTATTTACTTTGAAACAAATTCATAGTATGAGCGAAATGTTTTGAGCGATGGTGACTCGTGGTGGGGAGCAGTGGTCTCAGCTGTTGTTGTTGTTGTTGCTCTCTTGGCGGGGGTCCTGTTGTTCAATATTATCGTCCACGGTTGCCTGTCATCCGATGTGAAACTGACTCCAGTGTTTATCTGTAAAGACTGTTTATGCGTAGCCTGGATGCCAGGGTGGAGGAAAATTTCACACAATTAAACAACATTTCATACCCCATCTTGAACAAAGAAAAATTTTTCTATACCACATCACCTTTCAATAAAATTGCTTGGTACCCCATCCAGAACTCTTTGAAGACATATAGAATATATGTACGTACATACCAATTTGTCCCAATGCGATTTGCATACCAGTCCAGTGATTCATCATTTCCAGATGTCTGTTAATTTTACTTTTAAATGTTCACTGATGACTTCATCATATAAATATTTTTCAAGCAAAATAGTTCTATACCCCATAAGAATTTCCCTTGATGTTTTCGCACCCCCACAAAGCAATGGGAAAATTTTCATACCCCTGTCAAAAATCCTCCTCTCCGGTACCCAGGATTAAAAATGACCGCTCTCTTACATATTCTCTAGTCTAACGAGACTTTTTTCTTTTCTCAGCTGTCCAAACCAGTAAGATTACTCCATTCAAATTTGACGTTACAAGCACGACAGTAGTTGAAGCAATGGAAACATAGAAGCAATGGAAAAATCATAGCAAGAAACATTTAGGAACGTTTAATTGACTTTCGAAGAGACTTTTGTTGTTACAGTTAGTTAGATATTGATCCAAAAAGGCAAGGTATGAAACTGTTATCCATTTTCTATCTACTGGCTCTCCAAGGTGTCCAAGTTTATCCAGAAAGTCATTTTCGACCAAAAAGTAAGGCTTGCATTTTTGCTTGGATATTTCCAAAACTAGGCATTTTTAGATGAATGCATTTTAACCAACAAGTAAGGCTGTAGGCTTACCTTTTCCATCAAAAGTAAGTATTTTGGAGCAACTCATTATTGTCCTAAAAGTAAGATTATAGGCTTGCCTTTTTAACAAAAAAGGGGTGTTTTCGGATCAACTCATTTTCGGCCAAAAAGGAAGGCTATAGGCTTGCAATTTTGACAAAAATAGGCATTTTCGGAGCAACTCATTTTCTGCCAGAAAGTAAGGCTATAGGTTTACATTTTTCACCGAAAATGGGACCATTCGGAGCAACTCATTTTCGGTCAAAAAGTAAGGCTATAGGCTTGCCTTTTTCACCAAAAATAGGTATTTTTATGAGCAACTCATTTTTGTCCCAAAAATAAGGCTATAGGCTTGCCTTTTTCACCAAAAATAGGTATTTTGGAACAACTCATTTTTGTCCCAAAAATAAGGCTATAGGCTTGCCTTTTTCACCAAAAATAGGTATTTTGGAACAATTCATTTTTCTCCCAAAAGTAAGGCTATAGGCTTGCCTTTTCCACCAAAACTAGGTATTTTGGAACAACTCATTTTTGTCCCAAAAGTAAGGCTATAGGCTTGCCTTTTTCACCAAAAATTGGTATTGTTGGAGCAACTCATTTTTGTCCCAAAAGTAAGGCTATAGGCTTGCCTTTTCCACCAAAAATAGGTATTTTGGAACAACTCATTTTGTCCCAAAAATAAGGCTATAGGCTTGCCTTTTTCACCAAAAATACGTATTTTTGAACAACTCATTTTTGTCCCAAAAAATAAGGCTTTAGGCTTGCCTTTTTCACCAAAAATAGGCATTTTAGGCTTGCCTTTTTCACCAAAAATAGGTATTTTGGTACAATTAATTTTTCTCCCAAAAGTAAGGCTATAGGCTTGCCTTTTTCATCAAAAATTGGTATTGTTGGAGCAACTCATTTTTGTCCCAAAGGTAAGGCTATAGGCTTGCCTGTTCCACCGAAAATAGATATTTTGGAACAACTCATTTTGTCCCAAAAATAAGGCTATAGGCTTGCCTTTTCCACCAAAAATAGGTATTTTGGAACAACTCATTTTTGTCCCAAAAATAAGTCTATAGGCTTGCCTTTTTCACCGAAAATAGGTATTTTGGAACAACTCATTTTTGTCCCAAAAGTAAGGCTATAGGCTTGCCTTTTTCACCAAAAATAGGTATTTTGAAACAACTCATTTTTGTCCCAAAAGTAAGGCTATAGGCTTTCCTTTTTCACGAAAAATATGCATTTTCACAGCAACTTGTTTTCGATTAAAAAAGTAAGGCCGTAGGCTTGCCCTTTCTCACCAAAAATTGTCCTTGTTAAGCAACTCATTTTCAACAATAAAGTAAGGCTATGTGCTTGCCTTTTTTTACCAAAAAAGTCATGTTGAGAGAAATTTATTTTCTACCAAAAAATAAGGCTATAGGCTTGCCTTGTAAGGCAAAAATAAGCATTTTCGGAGCAACTCATTTTCTGCTGAAAAAGTAAGGCAATAGACTCCTTCGTAAAAAGTCATTTTGAGAGAAATTCATTTTCTTCCAAAAAGTAAGGCTATAGGCTTGCCTTTTTAGGCCAAATAAGCATTTTCGGAGCAACTCATTTTCTGCTAGACTTGCCTCAAGCCTGGTAGGCCTTAATAAGATTGGGCAAGTCTAATTTTCTGCTGACAAAGTAAGACAATAGGCAAGCCTTTTGCACCAGAAATAGGCATTTTCGCGCCACGCACTTTCTGCTAAAAACTGAAGCTATAGGGTTTCATTTTTCGCCAAAAATGGGCATTTTCGTAGCCACTCGTTTTCTACCAAAAAGTAAGGCTATAGGCTTGCCGTTTTCGCAAACATAGCATTTTTGGAAGAATACATATTCGACTAAGAAGTAAGGCTACTAGACTTATTACATGGATCCTTGTTTTCTCTCCATTGCCCCAATTATTTCTCTCCATTTCCCCCCAACCCCCACATCAAAACTTTCAAGAATATCGTCAGTTTATAAGGCTATAGAAAACAGTCAAACTGATTCCTCATGGTCTCTCTTCACATGGATATTTTCTCGCTCAGCAAATTATTATCACAAAATTTACAATTCCTAATCAATATATTACAAGCTAATATCTGATATAACAAATCTTCGACTATCAGTGTTCTTTATTTGTTGAAAATTATTAGCTAAGCTAAATTTTACTAAAAAACCGTGAAAATATATGCGAATGAGTTGGATTTGGTTTTAACAAAAGTTCTATGGGAGTTCTGTCTGTATCCATCTACAGGTTTTGTCAAAATAAAGTGAACACGTTTGATAGATTAAGATCTCAGATTTGAATATCGGACTTTTTTATTCAACAGCCCATCACAGCCAAAGATGCATATGAAATTGTATCATAGTCTACAATTGTATGTTACAACGCTTGCATCAAAGTTCGTCAGTCAATTATAATGTTGTGTTTTCTTCTTCGTCTTCACTTTGAAAATGCACGTAGAGATCATCGTTGTAGTTATCCATATTCAGGTAAAGATGCTACGAAAAGATTAATTTGCTGTTTTAAACCACGCGCTATAGGATGTGTGGAAGTTATTCGTGCGAAAAATTGTTAAAATATAGATTAATCATTCTCACCTTGACTCTTTTTGTCTTGTTTTGTTTTGTTTAGTCTTGTATTCTGCCTCTGCAAGTCGAGGTAGTCCAGCAGCAACTTTTAGGCCGGTCAATTACGGCTTCCCCGCCGTTCGCTACGGTGTCCTATTATGCTGTTGTTGTTGTAGTCATGCTGTCATTACGACCGGTCTAAAAGTTGCTGCTGGACTACCTCGACTTGCAGAGGCAGAATACAAGACAAAACAAAACAAGACAAAACTAGTCAAGGTGAGAATGATTAATTTATATTTTAACAATTTTTCGCACGAATAACTTCCACACTTCCTATAGCGTGTTTAAACATGCAAAAATGAAATGATAATCTTGAGGATGAGATCGGGACCAAGAAAAGACATTTGCAATGCAATTCTCTCCCTCTCTCCCACTTTCTCCTGTCCTCCTTCGCAGAGGTCATTGTTCAAGTCTTTATTTCCCTGGTTTTGGGGTTTAAGTACACAGGAGAGACTACGGCCAGTCCATGCTCAATTGTAAACATACAGAGGTTGTAGAAGAAGAGTCATTAATGCTATGGTCAAATTGCAGTTGAAAAAATGATAATTCAGTTAAATTTTGCTTGTAAAACAAAAGTTGCTACAGTAAAATAAATACCTGTTTGAATAATTGTTTTCTATACGACCAAATAAAAACTGAACAAATTTGATTCGTGAGCATTTGCACTTGTCATCCTTTCTGAAATTTCCCCCAGAAATTTACTAAATTGTTGATGTAAGAGTTCTAATTCCAAAAGTACGTGATCGCAGTCTCCATTTGCATCAAACTTCTACAAAAATTGAGTGGAACACGCAAAAATTAGCCATTTTGATAGCATAGGTATGCCGATATTATGCTTGCAATTGAAAACATGAATTCGAAATTCAAAAGTAGACACACTCACGTCATCCTTGGAAAGCAATTCCTGAAATGTATCTTTGAGCTTTGAAAAACTGGGCCTCAAGTTTGCATCATTATTCCAACACTTCATCATGATCTCATACCTGTAAGATAATAATTATTTCAATTTAAAGGGAACCTAATCTGAAAATGATCCAAGAAGCAATCAAAACATGGTTTAGGAGTGCGGTTACGGTATGGTCTCAATGATTTTAACTTGCACGAGATAACAGAAAGTTCAAAGTTAATCGTATTCACAAGACTAGAGTTCCAACGTTGCTGGATAGTCAGTCTCAAACGTTCACAAATTCAAGCAGAGTCAATAGTGTTGTGTTCTACATAAGCAGCAGTATTTACCCTATTTCACGCATGAGAAAGATTAAAATACTAAGATAGGAGTAAAAAACCATTTAATTCAAAATTTGCTTGATTTTCACAATCTTTTAGAACATATAGAAACTGCTGTCTGTAAAGCAAGCACTTCTTTCAATTTTCTTGTGCCATGAATCAGTAACAATTCGCCAGCTTGACTCAAAAATGTCTTAAACTCTAAGTTGAAGCCTATCCTCTGCAACTATATGAAAACTGGGTAATATAATGGAAGTTACAACTTTTCAAATGCATCTGCATTCTGCACTAATGAGACACACTTTTTTGGGGCACAGTACAGTAAATCCCCGCATATAAGAACCTACAAAATTAAGCACCTAGAGGCTGTTTTCCCTAACTTATGCACCTTGTAATTAAGAACCTGTTTCAGTTTGATGAAAAATATGTTCTTATTGCAGGGGTAGTAAAGTTGATCCTTGATCGTCGTTATTAAGCTGATTTTTGTCCCAGTTGGCTGTTAAAGTTTGAATCTCCTCCCCTGCTGTTTGTAAGCTTAGGTTTAGTTATTAGGTCCATAACAACTCTACCAAAATAAATTACAGGTCTAAACATCTTTCCTGCAGACTCTAAAAGGGCCTATACAAGGCACCCTTCAAATAAGAACCTTCATACGTTGAAATTTGTCTTTGTACCTTTAAAATAAGAACCTATTTCAGCCTGATTCTCAAACAAGTAGCTTCTTATATGCGGGGATTTACTGTATTACCACTCATTGTCTTGGTAAATGTGGTGCATTAAAATATGGCACGCTTCTAAGCACTAATATTTCTTTGCATAAAATATTTAAAAAGACATGTTTTTAAAACTATAATACACTTACAGTTCAACCGAACAGTGCGGTGGTTTAGACATTCGATGACCATTTTTTATTTGCAAAGCCATCTCTTTTGACTTGAAAAGTGGGTAAGGGGTATCACCTGCGGATGAAATTGAAAAATTGTGACTGAATATCGGAATATAATCAGCTATTTAAATACAGCATAAGGAAATGCAATTCTTCCTAAATTTTTGAAAGCTAGAAGTGAAATTCTACGGTTCGAATAGTTCGAACTTAACATAACAAGGTAAAATAAATGGCTCCCAGCTCAACTTTCGAAACTCGAATAAACGACCAAAAGCAACTTTCCCCTTCCGAATGGGCGGAAATTCTATTGTTTACGACAGAAAATGTTGCTTTGCAATTGAATAGAAATGTAAGGTTCAATGACTTTTGACTGTGTAAAATTCCGTCCGCTTGGAAAATTCTACTGACTGAAAACTGGTCTAAACTCAGGCCCCGTTCACTCGGCCCCGTTTTTGTTATGATCCGTTCTTGATGCATCCAAGCTACCTGTTCACATTACTCCTTTTTTCTACAAAACAGAGGGCAAAAAACATCCGTTCACATTGATCCACCATATTACAAAAATGGAGCCAAAGGCATCCGTTATTGTGTATTCATATTTTTCCGGTTTTGTGAAAGTCATTGCTTATCGTTGTAGCGTTTTCAGAAACCTTCATTCTTGTGCCTTCATCTTGATCCAGTGTGTTTTCAATCACCTCCGTTTTTGTGACGATCAGTGTGAACACTTCCACACTACACCACACCAACACTTGAAGGTGTTGTGGCGCAGTGGTGTAATCCTCTTACATTGCAGCCAGAACAGTCAGGTGGACTGGGTTCGATCCCAGGTAGAGCCCCATCACTTCAGCGTCATGACAAGGGGTCGCGGACTCGATTAGGCCAATTCTACTTTTGCGATCCTAGCGCTTGGCGCTAAAAAAAACTGCAACCGCAACCGCAACACTGTAACCGTAAACATGGATGTTTTCTCTCCGTCTTTGTACAAAAACGGAGCAGTGTGAATAGGGCCTCAAAGGCAGAGCAGATGTTGCTGTTGGCGGTTTATTCGAGATTCGAACGTTGAGCTGCAAGGGCCTAAAAGCGTTCAGGAGAAGCACACAATATTTAGGCGAGTAAAATCATATATTATTTCATAGTAATTTCATTGCAGAATCACAACAATAGTGACCGAATTGCCCATGAGTTTTTCTTGTCATTCTAAGATAAGTTCATCAAAAGTGATATATAGACCAGAGGGAATCTAAATGATGTTTTAAAGGTAACAAAACCTACCAACTGTAAATATTTCATACAGAGCCACACCAAATGACCACCTGGAAATTTAAAATATCTTAAATGTGAGCTTTTTTTTTTTTATCCAATATAAAATTTTACAAAGACGAGATTAAATAAAACAACACTTACAAACTACTTTACTACACTACAAGGACGATGCCATGAGGAGCAGAAGACCATGGCTACCCCATGGCTATAACATAGAAAACAGGTAACTAAAAACTAAATCTAAATATACAAACAAGTACTAATACATAGGGCTACGCATATACAATTTCTACTATAAATACTAGAGTCGGGTTCACATTGGATGTAGGGCAACTTCTGTGTTTTGGATGTATCAGTTTAGTGTCACCTTGGACAGACGCTAAAATTTTACTGAACTCAGGAATTAAGTGTGAGTTAAAACTGTCGTCTGCACTATCGTAACATTGAATTACCCAACATCCAATGTGAAACAGGCGTAAACAAGTGAACAAAAAATGAAAAAAAAAGAGAAAAGGACTTAGTGACTGAGTGGCGTGAAACAAACTTTTCAGGCCAATTTTAATCAAACCGACCTGTTTTGCGGATGAAATCTAGTGTCAGTTCGAGTATATATTTGTTGATTTCGTTAGACAGATCTTTATCCCCATACAATAGAATCTGAACAAGAACGTCGTTAGAGAGGCTGTTTATTTCTACAAATGGTCGTAATAATACCGAAACTCCAGCGAGAAGATCTCGTCGTTGAACATCAAATGAAGGGCAAAGCAACAAAAAGTGCTCCGTGTCCTCAATACCGTCATTCGTTGGACACATAGGGTTAACAGTGTCCCTAAAATTGTGCTTGAATTTGTGAAAATTTAGTCTGCTGAGACCAACCCTTATTTGGGAAAGATATGAAAGGCCTATTGGGTCATGAATACCAAAGACAGGTTTTGCAGGGGGGCGAATTATTGATAGAAGCTTTCATCTATAAGATATGAAATGTTCACCAGAGTGGGGTCGGGGTTAGTGGGGTGAGTGACCGAGCGGCTTAAAAACGGTTAAGCTCGGTCGAGTGAGGCCAAACTCCGGATGGGTGACCTCTCGAAAGCCTGACCTTGCAACTCACTCCCAGGGGGGGGGGGGGGTACTTGACTTAAATTTGTACGGGGGTGTGCCCACGAAAAAAATTTTTCTTACCCTGCTCCAGAATTTTTCGCTCAAAATGATAACCTGTTCTAGAAAAAAATAGTGAAAAGTATACTGAAAAACATGAAATTTGACCGAAAAACGACCCGATTTAGCAGAATATTCCCCTTTGACATGTTTTGACAACCTGCTCTAGAAAAATTGCCTCATTTTGATACCCTGTGCTAGAAAAAATTGGTGAAAACGATACCCTTAAAAACGGCACATCCCCGTCGGACAAATATACTAAGTACCCCCCCCCCCCCCCCCCGGGAACTCACTTCGCCGTCTTGCGGATGGGACGTTAAACTAGGGGTCCCATCAGGCATGCACAGTGGGCCTAAATTAGCTTTAAATAGCTAGAAATCCTTTCACCCCACATAAATAAATTACTGAAAAAGTGGCTTCAGAGCTTCTATCATTGCTATGCACATTCGAAAATTCCTTGGATTCCTGCAAAATGTATAAGAATATCGTTTGGTTCATACTGTTTTGCAGAATAGCTGAAATGTCTAGCTCAATTTGTTGCATCACTTACACGTCGCTTT
This sequence comes from Aurelia coerulea, assembly GCA_039566865.1. Classification (NCBI taxonomy): domain Eukaryota; kingdom Metazoa; phylum Cnidaria; class Scyphozoa; order Semaeostomeae; family Ulmaridae; genus Aurelia; species Aurelia coerulea. The sequence goes on from CM076954.1 coordinate 17,648,099, forward strand.
TAACACTGAAGATCCCTTGAAATAATGATTCGTAAGCCATCCATTTTATTGGCAGTTTTTCCTGGATGAAACAAAAATACGAGGAAAATTTATGCAAAAAATTATCACATCTCAAATGTCACTAGTCACTAATTATCTGCCACTATGAAGCAGGTTTATAGAGTGCAAGTCTTCCAACTGTCTCGATCTTAATGAAGTCACTCTCTTTATTTCTAGAACTTCTGCTATTCCCTTCTGTCAAAAGTATTTCCACAGTTAATAATTATGAAAGGCAGGGCGAAAAGTACTGCATAAGGCTATGCAATATGGGCCTTGGTTCAAGAATAGTAACATTAGAATCGCGGAATGCAACTGTCAATAAAGCTGACGCAATGCACGTGTGACTTTTACTTGCACTTGCAACCGAACAAATAAAACAATCGGTGTTGCACTCGAAGAAACCAAATGTTAACATAAACAAAAAGAACGGACGGTTTGTTACGGGAGTACCTACTTGAGAAACTCTTTGGTAGAAACCAGTACTTTCATCCAGCTGGCGTGCAAGACCTAGATCACCTATTTTGCAGACATATTGACCATTTGATGTACCAACCAGGATGTTTCTGCATGCAAGATCACGATGAATGACCTACGAATGGGTACGTCACTCGTTAAAGATAAAAAAGTAACGGATGGAATTTCCGTACATGCAGAATCTTCGACTTACACTAAACTTCAATAATAAAATTAAACAAGTAAATAAAGTACAATATAAGCACTTTGATGCGAATTCAAACAAGCACTCTTTGTTTAGAAACTTCCTCGTTATAGAAGAACTGCCGTAGATCTGAACAGAGCTTGGTGCAAAACTCTTAAAAATCAGCAGCAAAGGTACCTAGTTTTTTGGCCATTCAGATGTTCCCTTTAATTTTAGGCTGAAATCTGATGTTGTCTCGGGATCTTGATCAACCAAGAAGTAGCTTTATGGCCTAATTTAGAATGAATCCATATGCGTGTTTCTCATAATCTTATTCGACCAGCAAGTGGAATTTCCTAAAGATACTTTATGATATCCGTTTTTTTCCAATGTTGTCAACAGGGGCGGTCACGCTTTTGTGAGCTGAATCTGGTATTGTGGTGCTGCCCATATAGTTTAATTAGTTGAATGTTTTAACAAAGGCAGCAGCCATTATTATTTTTGCAAACATTTGCTTGCTTAAAAGTCAGGCTGTGAAAAGTATCTCAATAAAAAGCTTTGTGATTTCATAGAATACCCTTTTCTCTGACTGCTTAGTTGGCGATAAGACCCCTTATCACGGATAATGTTCGATGACAGCCCCCTTTTAAAGGAATATCATTCAACCCTTAAGATACTTTATAGTACAAATACTGATTCTGAGATGAAGGTTTGGGATTGCTGCATCTTATTACCATTCACTGGTATCTCTTTGTTGGATAACGGTAGGATCCCATAAAACTCAGGTCATCAAATAGTTTCAGGCCAGATTTAAATCTAGTTTGGGAAATTTTCTAATGCACATGAAAATAATAGAACATAACCTTTTTGAAAAATCTAAGAAACATTTAAAGCAAAATAGTCCCTTGTTTGTGAGTCTACGTTCTAGGATCTTGCTTCAAATATACCCCTTTCCCAGCGAAATCATGGATGAGTGTGGTGTCATATTTTCATTTACATTGCACCTGCCAGGGGCCTATCATAATTTTGTTTTCCAAATTACTTCTGAAATTGAAGCGTGAGATTTCGCTGGGTATGTGGATCAAATGTTAAAAGTTTCTTCTGACACGGACAAGAACATCGTTAGATAAGGCCCGGTCTGAGCTGTGAACGATGTAAGAGGAAAATGCCCAACAACTTGATTCCGTCAGCCTAGACTGATTATAAGTTCGTAGTTATTGCTATTGATAGACTGTTGGACGTTATAACTATAACGGTTTGAGGAAAAAAAGGTTGTTGTTGTTGTTGTTGTTGTTGTTGTTGTTGCGATAACTGGGACTATTTCGTGAGTCTACCGTCAGTGTCACCAAATAAAAGTTCAAGTTCTTTATCACATGAAGATTTCTTCTACAAAATTTTGAAATATGGTCAACATTAAAATTTTGGTAAAATATCATACATTTTGAGAAGATATATGATTCATTCCATCTGCAATCATGAAGCAAAACTGCAGTAACTGATTTGCACTTAAGACTGACGTATGCAGTTCACACTCATTTGAACCATAGTAGCCACGTGACTTCCGTAAGAATACCTGCAAGTTGCCATGACGAAGGTATTCCAAAATGATGCAGTTTCTACCTGCAAAAAGAACGGTTTCTTTGGTAATACCGGTTTTTAAAACGCTTTGCAGCTTAGGGCTTTCAACAGCATTTTAAAAATAACTCCGTCGTCAAAATGTAACAAAACGATGATTTTTGCAGTTTTTGAAAGGTGATATCACACAGGATTTTCGTATTTTTTTCAAAATGAAAGTTTCTGTTTGGGCATTAATCATTGTACTTCATTTAGGAACAAACTAATCATTCATATCTTCTACGATTGCTCGGATATAAGTGGATTTTTAACGAGTACATTTTGGTGGCTTGGGTGAAGCCACCAAACAAACTGCAGAAAACAATGGATGAACAATGGATAATCGGCGACACATGCGAGTTTACGGATTTGTTTACTGTTTGACGACGGAGCCCCTTCAATTTGATTTTCTTGAAAATTTTTCCATATGCGATAGCTTCAAGGATCAAAATAAATGTGTACAACGTTGCTACTCTATTCCTCTTCCCTCCACAACAGGGGTTGATGCAGTTGTGATTTGAAGAAACAATATTTCAGATTTGTTGAACAAGGGCCTTTAATGTAATAAAAGAAATACAGTGAATACCTGTCAATGTGCAGCAACCAAGCAAACGAACAACATTCTGGTGAGGCCTGATAGTTTTCATGATACTCAACTCGTTGAGAAAATCACGTTGATCTCTTTCTCTCGCATTCTCTGAAAAATATAAATTCAAATTGGTATTATTATTCACTACCAAGATTTTCTAAAGGGCTGTAGATTTGAAATTGCACAATGTATAAACTTTCCAAAGTAAAAAAGCAGAACCAGATCAAAATGTCAAGGCATGAAGAAAATACCTGATCTCACATACAAAATGCATCTATTCCCATACCCTGGGTATCAGAGCAAATAAAATAAAAATGATGAAAAAGAAAACAAATGAATCTTCCTCTCTTTAATTCTGAGGCTCTGGTACCCAGGGTACTACTATTCCCAAAGACCTTTAATCTTTGGGTCTAGCTAATGGTACTATTTTCGTAAAAATTAGTCTAGCCAACGGTACCACTTTGAACATGCTCGCAGCAGACCCTTATCCAAAATTTAGCCAAGACCCCCCCCCCCCCCATTTTTCTATCAATCATACAAAGCATTTCATTAGCAAAGAATTTCTTTCGTATATTCCTATGACAACTTTCCGTTCATACCTTTCAGAATCTTGACAGCAACTTGTGAAACACCTTTATTTCCACTTATATCTGAAGCACAAGCACGATAGACCACTCCAAATTCACCTTGACCAAGTACTTTTTTCCTGTCAAGTTTATCGAAGGGATATTCAAAGTCATCTCCAATTATCTCGATGTACACTGGTTCTGTATGAAAAGAAAAACGCTCGTCAATCAATCAGTCGATTTTGAAATATAGGAAGCCGTAAAGTTTTGATGTCTTAACATAGTCTATACCGGGTGTCCCAAAAAAATGTATACGGATTTGGTTGATTTCAGCGATGTGAATTTGGCTTCAATCAATGTATAATCACTCTAAAAATGTTCCTCGATAGTTAACTTGAACATAGGTACTTTGTTCTTGGTATTGGTGCTTTGAGAGCAGACATGTTAATCTTGAAAGCTCAAATTTGCATCTTCCTGCAAAACAGAGCTTTAGCCTTTTGGCCTGAGCAAATTTTTAAGGCACAGCATATAAATCAACAATAGCCTTGATAAAATATGAACAATATTCGATCTTTTATCATTCTGTTTTCCAGAAGTCACCCCTAGTCATCCATTGGGCAATCTCTCAATTTTTCGTTAATTTCAGTTCTAAATTCAATGTGCTTCAGGAACTTGCTTACGCCAAAAGGCCAAAGCTCTGGTTTGCAGGTGGGTGCAAATTTCAGCTTTCAAGATCGATATTTCTGCTCTCAAAGCACCAATACCAACAAACGAGGTATCTACGTTCAAGTTAACAATTGAGAAACATTTTGAGAGTGATTAGCCATTGATTAAAGCCAAAATTCGCATCTCTGGCGGCAACCAAATCTGTGTACTTTTTTGGGGATACCCGGTATATGTTTCCTTATCGGGTTAACCAAGAAACAGTTCAGACGTTGACAAATCGTGGTACTTATAGTCTTTTTAAAACTAAATGTCGCCTGCAAATGCCAGCGAATAACAACATAGAAGTGTTTGCAAAGGAATTTTGCGTTATCGCAAATCTCAGGTGATATCTAATTTGAGATGGACTTAAGAGTACTGGATGGATTTGAATGAATCGAGCTTTGGTTGACAGCAGAAAGCTTGAAATAATTTTATGATTTCTCTTGCATTTTCATCAGGTATTGATTCTTGAAATTCTCAAAAAAAATTCTTAAGTAGCTCAAAACATGTTTGTCCAGTGCATTCTTCTTTTGGTCTTTTTTCCTTTGGTTGTTTTTCGTCGCTTTGCTACTGATTTTTCGATAAAAATGTTTCATGTCGGGAGTTTCCTACTATATTGTTTCGAACTAATACTATTCGTTATTTCAATTTAATCATGTTAAAAGAAGCAATGAATTTCAAAATTACCTTCATCGTCATCCTGAAATCCAACGTTGTCCACTGAATTTCCTTTTAATTCCTGGAGAAAATACAACTTTCGTTATTCTGATCTCAGTATCGTTGGCACAAATATACGAAATGCTGCTAAGCTGCAAACCTGACTAAATCTGATTGGTAGGCGATTCAATTCTCGTATTTTTAGGTGTAACTAAAAAAAGTTACTGCTCAGCTTCTGAACCAAACAAATGAAATGCCAAAGGCAGATGTTTAGATATATCCTTCTTCTTTCGATATATGCTCATGTTTGCTCTTAAAAAACCAATCCGGGAATACCCACAACGAGTGAGCTAGCTACCTGGGTTTCAGAGCAACTTTTGCAGCTTTGTTTGTTTGAATTACTGGTTGAGAGAATTTCCTTTGTCTGCAGTCGCTAATCGCTTTCAATTGAGGTGTCAATCAAAAGCAACTGTTGCTATTATGTTACAATATCTGTCCTCGTTTGGCCAGTTCTGTTTAATAGTTAATACTATTTCGCCGTGTCAGTTTTCATCATAAAGCATATTCATATTATTCTTACAATATGAACGGGATCATATACATTTGGCTCGCTTGAATCTTCCCTCTTCCATCTTACTGTATCCTCATTTTTAGATGTCCGTCTTCTTCGTTTCTTCGACCTTCTCCATACAACTACAATTACGATCAGCATGATGAAACAAACAACAACAACTGATACTGATATCATTCCAGTTTCCAATGAACTAAGGCCATCTATGATAAAAATGAACAAATTTTATTATCGAAAACACTGAAAACGATAAAAAAACATCGATCAAGTTTTCTAAAGAATCGACATGAATGGACAAAGAGAGCTTGTTCGTCGTGATTTGCGAATTAGAAATCGACCAATTGTAATCTGCTGTTCGAGAGTTCGTACTAAACTCCCAAATCCCCCTGAAAATGTTTTCTCTTTGTTCATTCATGTTGAATCTTTTAAAATTTGATCGATGTTTTTTTATTGTTTTCAATGTTTTCGAAAACAAACATTTTAAGAAACTCGCTTCTAGCTCTAAAAATTGAAAACGAGAAAAATTGCCAAAAATCCTAGTATCTAATTCTGGCTTTTTGCTAAAGATTAAGTCATGAATCTTCAAAATCGGTCCAGTGTACTATTAATTGTGGTCTGCCAAACGTGCATAGTTTATTTTGGCGCACCCGGTACCATATCACCGATAAAGAGTATTAAGATATCTTATCGGGACAACTTCTCTCGCGAAATTCAAAACAGGAACACGTTGCTGGGATGGCAACAACTGCACGTGCTACATTTGCATTTAATTTAGGGTTTTTATCTTATTTTGTTATGTTTTGTATTGTAAAAAGTTAGTATTAATTAGTTGTTGTTAACTAAGAACCAACCAATAGTAATTAAGTTTGATTTGATTTGATTTGATTTGATTTGATTTGATTTGATTTGATTTGATTTGATTTGATTTGATTTGATTTGATTTGATTTGATTTGGGGGCTAGGTCATCATTTATTTCTTTCTGGGTACATGAAACATAACTCAAATATGTTAAAAATGCTCTTTATTTGGCTCATTTCATATGCTATTTATTCGTGAAATAACTGTAGGATTAAGTCTATCTTATGAAAAAATATCGTCTTCCAATTAAAATCTTGCGTAATAAAAAGTAAAAATTTTCCAAAATACTTGGCACAGTAACATCAAAAGGCTTCTTTAACTAATCTGTTGGGATAACAGGCCTACTACCGGGTGAATTAAAAAAAGTTTACACGTTTGACGGGCTGTGAAATAAAAAGTGTATGGCCGATATTCAAAACTAACATTTTAATCAATCACTCAAAGGTTAACTTAGATAAGAAAATTTTGCTTGGTAAAATCACTCATCTTCAAGACCCACAAATTCTCCACAACGCATCATTGCAATCCCTGTCGATGGCAAGCATGAGTTTTGCAAAACAAAAGAATCAAGCCTCCGAAAGGAGTCAAACCAAACATTTCATATCGCCCTTGCTTTAAAGGGAGATTTTCGAGATTTAGCACGGGCAATAACACACTAAATATTACAATGTGTAAATGAAGACCAGTGGGTCGATCGAACGAAGTTCGGTTGGGCCAAAGCTCGCATGGAGCAACAGGGGTCACGTATATATCACAAATAAGGAAAGAATTTACAGGAAAGTGAAGAGTGAAGACTCAAGGTAAATTTACCTGACAGTATGATAGTTTTAGTCCTCCACGGTCCTTTCCCAGCTGTATTTGTAGCTCGTACCTGTGGAATTAGGAAGATGATTTACAAACGATTGACACCAAAGAACAATATGTGGTGTGTGCATATCAAAACATTGTTTCAGCATAGAATTAACGCTGCAAGTTTTTAAACAGAGCTGAGCTGAGCCACATCACATATGTTTTAACTTCCTTGTCAATGGGGTCCCAGCACAGATGAAATGCTATTCAAATACTTTCAGCATAAAGAAGGGGGCTTGGTACCACAGCCTGCAAACCCGGACCAAAATCTGCAAAGCTCTGTAGCAAAAAGTCACAAGACCCGAAACTGCACTCGAAAGTAAAATTTCTGAATTTTCGCCAGTATTTCTAGATTATCTCCAACTTCTTTCGCTTTCCATAACCACAAAATCTATGGCATTTTAAATACGAAACCCGGAAATCCGAGATGAAGATAGGCAAGCTTGCAGCACGTGAAAAATCTCAAAACCGGAAAACCCGCACGTTAAAAACATAAAACCCAAAACGTGAAGGATAAAACTGGCCAAACAAGCTGTCCATGAAACCCCAAAGAAAGTAAAATTTCTGAATTTTCGCCAGTATTTCTAGATTATCTCCAACTTCTTTCGCTTTGCCATAACCCTAATCATTCATATTTGCCAGGGACCTAAACTCGTTTCTCCTTTGCAGCGTCACATTAGTAGCTTATGCCTCCGCAGCAGTAATTATATTCTTTTAATGCTGATAGTCCACTGAATAGACTTCCAGTAAGTCTCGCATTAGCTAGACAAGAAGCCAACCTAAAATAAAGAAATTATTATCATCATCATGAATTTGTCTCGGACCGAGATAAATTACTTGTAAAACTTACTTGACATGTAATAGCGTCCTGTTTTCCAATGGATATCGTTATATATGGATAAAATGTTCTTTTCATTTTCATTCCATTACACTTTGTTTCATAATAGACCACAGCATCCCGTTTGAAAGGAGGTGGCTGCCAGCCAAGAGTCAGCGTTTTCTTTTCCACCTTGTACAGAAAACTACCAACTTCAGATGGAACTACGAGTGAAAAGAATTAAGTGGTTAGTAAAGGGAAACGCAGATGAGAAAGAACAGGAGAAAAGTTTTGCCAATAGACACCTCGTTAAATAAAGCTCCAGGGTAAATTTTGATCGTTTGATCTCTGCTAGGACGCAAAGAGTAAAACCGAAAAGTCGGAGTTGTTGGAGGTGTCGGAGATCTTGGAGCAGAGACTTTTTTACCTCCGACTTTTCGGTTTTCACTTCTATGTATTAAAAGCATTTCGACTGTAAAATCCTTGTTCTTAGAAAGCTTTGATTGCTTCATGTAGGGCCGAAGCCAGTGGGGGAGGGACGGGGGGTGGAGGAAATTTTGTCGGCAATTTTGCTCTCTTGTCGGATTTTTTTCATTTACAGGTCTTTTTTTATGGAGAAATGATGCATAGAACATGAGCTGGTTAACGTTGAAGGATAAATTCTGGCAGGAATTATTGAATTTACGGCATGTTTTTGATAAATCTTTACTAATCATGTGGGCTGCGAGGTTGGACTGCAAAATAAGGCTTGGATCAGTCATAATTCAACGAATGTTCCTGAAACTGTTGTTGTTGCTGTCTCACTGGATGCAAAGGAACAGAGCAACAAATTTCTCCAAAGCAAAAAATGATACTGAACTTCTAAGGGGGACCTCACTGGTTGGAAATCACATAACTTTATGCAACTGTTTACAAATAATATTTACGACGTGGCATCGATTTCACAAATGTGGAAAAACGATTTTACGAAGTGGTACAAATTGCCAATGATTGGCCTTCGCTACCTGATTAGACTTTACTTTGAATCGCATGCGAAAAAGAGCACAATATTCTGATGACTTTCAAAGTAATTTACGATGGATCCCGGTATCTGGCTACAGCATGGTACACCACTGCTTCTTTCTATTTCCAACAAGAGATGAGCGATCAGGGCAGAAGCGACTAAACTGTTTGATTAATGTTTTTCATATTCCATCAGAAATTTGCAATACGCGATGCTTATTACGCTACCTATAAAATACTCTGCAATACTAAAACGACACTACTAAGGCGATTCCATGAGGGGCAAAGTATCATGTGTACGCCGTAGAGAAAAGAAGACACAAAGTGCAACGACTACAGATAACAACTACTACAAAAAGTAAAATTCACAAACAGGGGTTGCTTGACGGATAGGAGAAATTTAGACGAATTCAATCAAATCGACTAGTTTCATGGGTAAAATGTAGAGTTAACTCAAGAATATTTCTATTGATGTCATTTGGGAAGTCTTTATCACCATACAGTAAAAGCTGCGTAATATAATGCAAGGACTTCAGCGAGAAGATCTTGTCGTTGAAAGTCATAGGACGGACAGAGCAGCAATTAATTTATTCGGACAAGACATGCTAATAAATTGTTATTTGCTCTTCATGACACTGTCAACGATGAATGTTACGTATATGCAGCTCACAACCAAACAAAGGAGAAGACAGATACACGTATTTTTTCTTATAAGAAACTGTTTAAAAAAACTCAACTCTCAGATCGCCAAAAAATTAAGAAACTCCAGTACTGGGAAAATATAAGACAAGAAACTATCTATTTTGATAAAGGAAATCCTCGACATGTTTTTACTTTACTTTCACTTGTTTCCTGTATCATATTACTCAGTGGCGGACTGGCTCCGATTTTTGCACCGGCCATGGATAAGTTAAGGGGGCCCTAAATGGGTGTCGTCTACATGGTGCGAGTGCGGTCATATGAGCAAAATTCGTCGCAATTCTTTGATTTCTTACCAATAGCAAAGCTAAAGTCACTTTTTTGAAAATGCGTGGCCAGGGTAAATTAAATGGGGGTGGGCAGTACAATGAGGGGGTCTGAGGGCGAATCCCCAAGGAAAATTTTTGTGGCTACGCCCTTTACTTTGGTTTAGAATGCATTTCCCAATAGCATGCTTGCCTTTTGCGACAAGGAAACCTTGATCGTTTCGGTGACAGTTATCCCATGAATCAGAGCATGAGAAAAATTTTTGAAGAAAGGTCCTTGACTTTGGCTTAGCATGCATCTCCTAATATAATGCTTGCCTTTAGCGATAAGGAAACCTTGATCGTTTTGTGACCGTTATCCTATGAATCAGAGCACGAGGAAAATTTTTGAAGAAAGGTCCTTTACTTTGGCTTAGAATGCATCTCCTAATATCATGCTTGCCTTTAGCGACAAGGAAACCTTGATCATTTTGTGCCCTTTTGTGACAGTTATCCTATGAATCAAAGCACGAGGAAAAATTTTGAAGGAAGAAAGGTCCTTTACTTTGGCTTAGAATGCATCTCCTAATATGATGCTTGCCAGTGCCAAGATTTGACATTTCTCGGAAAATTCTTTCCCAACCTATACCCAGCTGGACCCAGCTATTTTCTCTTCGGTTTTAGAGGAATCTCGAGGACCACCTTTCGACAAAAGTGGGGGGGGGGTGGCAATTGCCCTCTTCCCCGTGGCCACGCCTCTGATCTCGACAACCATTTTTTTACAGAAGTGGAGTGGACCTTTATTTTTTCTGCAACGGTGCTCCTTTCTCCACCATCCGTAACTTCACTCTCTGACTATATTCATTTCTTTGAACAAGTACACTGACACGGAAGGATTCAAATGTGAAGTGAGATGTCCATTATTCAAAATGCAAGACTACGAAAGAAGTCCCTTATTTTGCCAAAGGGGCCCTTTTCCAGTAAAGAGGGGGCCCTTTTTACAAGATTTTGAGGGGGGCCCACCGGCCACGGGCCGGTGGGCCGGTGGGCCAGTCCGCCACTGATATTACTCGTAAGGTACTTGAGTAATTATGTCTAAACATTGGAAAGGCTTAAAAACCTTGTTTTGAAATGTTCATGAGGGCACAGGTAGTGAACATGAAGATTGTTATGGAACCTCTAAGAAACTCGTAAGAAACTCTGAGTACTCAAAATCTGATAATTTTAAGAAACTTCCAGTACTGGCCCAAATTCTTAGTTTCTTATAAAAAAAATACGTGCAATGGATACTTACGCCCAGGACGCGTCATAAAAGCAATTGTTTCGTTTGGCCAATACTTCTTCGGAAGGTTCCTTGAAGCAGCATTTTTGGCGTAGATTGTAAATTTGTAATTGGTATATGGGTGAAGTTTTCTGAGATCAACTTTCCTTGAAGTAATGTTTGTAGCTTCTGGAGAGTACAGGATATCTTTGCATGCTGCTGAACCACTTTCAGCAGTGCTACATTCAATAGTGTACCATGCAGTAGAATTTGATTTCCTTGATTGCCAAGTTATTCTAACAGATGTGTTTGTCAAGTCAATTGTAGCCACATTCGTCGGTTTTCGTGGAAGAACTTTGAAGAATAAGCAAGCAAAGTTAGTAAACGGTCAAACTTCTTCATTAAATAACAACGTGTCACGCTTCCGTGAACTTGGTCAATCACGTTGCATAAAGACCATAGCAAATGGAAATTTAGGCCCATTCCCCGGATTTACAGTCTTGACAATGGCCAGAGTCTGAAGCAGGGGAATTTCGATTTTCAATAGATTTTTAGAAAAATGTTCCACATGGTCTATTTGCAATGCTACGCCTGCCAAAGTCTTGGTTCACCTTTGTAGTTTCTCCCTTTTTTTCGATTTCCCCCCCCCCTCCCGCTACTCAGATGGATTGCTGCTGGGACAATAATCTTTCAAATCAACACTGCTTGGGGGGAGGGGGTACTTCAAATAATCGCTATGGATAAAAATTCGAAAAACTGCGTCATTACAACAAATGGCCTAAGCGTTCCTGGAACTTTTGGCAGCCATTGTTGAGCACAAATGATTTCATGATTTTCAATACATCTGAAATCACAATTTTCTCAAATCTAGGGGACATTTTGTTAGATCGGGTCATTTTTCGGTAAAATTTTCATATTTTGCAGTATACTTTTCACCAGTTTTTTCTAGAATGGGTTATCATTTTGAGACAAGAACTCTAGAGCAGGGTAAAAAAAAAAATGTTTTCGTTGGCACACCCACGTAAAAATTTAAGCCAAGTACCCCCCCCCCCCGGGCTTTGTCAGCAAATCAAGATTTAGTGCCGTTAGCTGACATATGTCCGGCCTTACTTTTGACTACAAGGGCACGTCGTACTTCAGAGTGGAGTTCGTAAATAAACAGAAACTAGATTAGAACTATGTGAGTAGAAATATTCTTGCGGGCACATGTGCCTATCTACCTTCATACCAATTTATCTTCAATTACAACCCTTTCCTTTCATGCCTTTCATCATGTTTGCAAATTTTCGGGCAGTTCTTCTGGTAGTCGTTGGACCTCCTATATGAAGTGTGATTAAGGCCAAAACTAAATCATAAAATAAAAACCACACTTGGAAATTAAATCCGACAAAACGAAATCATAAACTTGTATAAATGCTCTATTCGAAAAAATAAAATGCATTTTGAAATCACGAGACAATATTAAATGCAGAAAAAAACACAAAATGAAATCGGAATCAAAATAAAAAGCATAATCTAAAATAAATTTACAAGACGAAATCAAAATGCAAATCTAACGCAAGATGAAATCCAAATGTAAACAGAAATCCCAATACGAAATAAATAAAAAAATAAAATGTGCAAGACGAAATCAAAATCTAAAATGAAATCAAAAGTTAAATCATAAATGTAAGGCAAAAACTGTCAGCTTCAAATCTTGGTGGATGCTTTGTTGGGAGCCTCTTGTGTGCACAGTAGATATTTCAAAGAAAAATCTCGTTTTCATGCTGAAATGGCCATGTGCAGAGCGAAATCAGTCATGCCCTAAGTGAAATCGCTCATGCGCTAAGTGAAATCGCTCATGCGCTAAGTGAAATCGCTCATGCGCTAAGTGAAAAACAAATCGAGCGCGCTTATAAGAATAGCAGTAGGCCCACAGTCGCTCGCGCCGAGTGTTCGGTTCGGTTCGCAACGGCAGGCTAACTTGAACTTGTGTCGCACGCACGTGTCAAGATGGTGACTAGGCCTACTGTCGCAGCATCTTCAGTGAGTTATGCTTTTTACGTTTACTTCACAATGGTAGTTGTCTGTGTCAGTTGGAAGGGAACTTAACCATATTTTCACTCGTTAGGCCAGAGGGAGCTTGGGGAATTTCATTCATTCAAAAAAGCGTACGAACTGTTTTCAGAACAAAACGATGTTTATAGATTTTTCTTGAAAACAAAATGAATTTTTCCATACGTGTACGAGATTTTTTGGGAGTGAAATGTGAAATGTCTCTTTAGAGGGAAGCACCCTACTTCCAGGGAAGCACCCTATTTTAGCCCTAGAAAACAAGCCCGAAAACAAGGTGTTTGCCAGGAGCATCTTAGAGTTCGATGTATTCATCTTAAGTCCCTGTGCTTGGGGGGCGGTTAGTAATGCACTATCGACCCCCACCCCCGGGAGATGACGAAGAATTAATTTAATTCTTGGTTCCGGTGTTCAGGCTTGGTCCGCAGGATATATTAATTGCTTTGCGATGGCTACTGCGATGGTCCGTAGAATGGGCCTCGATTACAGGGAAGAAGCAAGTTCAGCTCACAGAAAATGGAAGATGAGAATTTTTCTGTCACTTCCATCTTTTCGTGTGGCATTTTCTTTGTATCTACCTCGGTTCCTACCAAGAATTGAATTATCATTCCATGGTATATTCCCCGTTAATTCTCCGTCATCTCCCGGGGGTGGGGGTCGATAGTGCATTACTAACCCCCCCAAGCACAAGTACTTAAGATGAATACATCGAACTCTAAGATGCTCCTGGCAAACACCTTGTTTTCGGGCTTGTTTTCTAGGGCTAAAATAGGGTGCTTCCCTGGAAGTAGGGTGCTTCCCTCTAAAGAGACATTTCACATTTCACTCCCAAAAAATCTCGTACACGTATGGAAAAATTCATTTTGTTTTCAAGAAAAATCTATAAACATCGTTTTGTTCTGAAAACAGTTCGTACGCTTTTTTGAATGAATGAAATTCCCTAAGCTCCCTCTGGCCTAACGAGTGAAAATATGGTTAAGTTCCCTTCCAACTGACACAGACAACTACCATTGTGAAGTAAACGTAAAAAGCATAACTCACTGAAGATGCTGCGACAGTAGGCCTAGTCACCATCTTGACACGTGCGTGCGACACAAGTTCAAGTTAGCCTGCCGTTGCGAACCGAACCGAACACTCGGCGCGAGCGACTGTGGCCCTACTGCTATTCTTATAAGCGCGCTCGATTTGTTTTTCACTTAGCGCATGAGCGATTTCATTTAGCGCATGAGCGATTTCACTTAGGGCATGACTGATTTCGCTCTGCACATGGCCATTTCAGCATGAAAACGAGATTTTTCTTTGAAATATCTACTGTGCACACAAGAGGCTCCCAACAAAGCATCCACCAAGATTTGAAGCTGACAGTTTTTGCCTTACATTTATGATTTAACTTTTGATTTCATTTTAGATTTTGATTTCGTCTTGCACATTTTAATTTTTTATTTATTTCGTATTGGGATTTCTGTTTACATTTGGATTGCATCTTGCTTTAGATTTGGTGTTGGGAGTCACATTCCCATTTCGAATTAGAATTTCCGTTTGTCATTTTCGTTTAATCTCCATCTCGGCTTTCAATTTTTTATTTGATTTCATCTTGTCTTTTTTATTTATGATTCAAATAAGAATTAGGATTTCGTTTTATATTTCGATTTCGACTTGCATATCTTCTTTTCCTTGTGGATTGGGTTTTGTACCGTGGCTGATTTGGAAAATATGCCGCCATTTTCGAAAAACGCGGCAAAAATGGCGGTAAAATGTGCGGCCGCATGTTTTAAAACGCGGCCGAATCTTGTAACATGCGGCCGCACGTTGCAAGATGCGGCCGCATATATAATGTTCATAGTTTGTAAAATATGCCGCCATTTTCGAAAAACGCGGCAAAAATTACGGTGAAATGTGCGGCCGCATGTTATAAAACGCGGCCCCACATTGTAACATGCGGCCGCATGTTTTACCGCCGCATGTTACAACACGGCCCCACGTTGCAAGATGCGGCCGCATATATAATGTTCATAGTTTGTAAAATATGCCGCCATTTTCGAAAAACGCGGCAAAAATTACGGGGAAATTTGCGGCCGCATGTTATAAAACGCGGCCCCACATTGTAACATGCGGCCGCATGTTTTACCGTGATTTTAGCCGCGTTTTTGTAAAAATGCGGCCGCACTTTTCAACGAAGAATTTGTCCCTCGTGGTCTGCAAAGTACCTCAGAGAAGGTATTTCCTTGTGTTGTGCAATCAGTAATTTATAAAGTGCGTTCTATGGAGCTGTGCCTTTTTAAAGAAATATAAAAGCCTGAGAGCAGACAGAAAGCATTTGTGAAAGGGAGGGAACCCCTGCCTGATGTTTGATAAGACATAATTTTGATGTCATTGCCTTGCTAAATTAACCGAGTACGTTTGTTCATTGTTTCCATAGATGGGGGACATATGCATATTTCTGTCTGGAAATCTTAAAGACGTTCTGACAGAAATCATGGCGTTGTTTTCAAGCAATCTCTTAAGTCCTGCAGAAACAATTTTTTTCTCATAGAAATTTTGTATCATACTGATCACTGAAGGTCCCAGTCAGCTACACCCGTCGGCTTTTACCTTTGCATTTGATTAGGATTGTGAAGTTTATAACATTTCAAAATTTGATCAAAGAGCTGCGTGTAGCGTTTCTGCAAGCAGTTTAAGATTACCGGCGGGAAACTGAAAATTGGATCGACAAAACTCGGCAAAATTGGCGGTAAAGTATGCGGCCACACATTGTAAAATGTGGCCGCACATTATATGATGCGGCCGCACTTTATAATGTGTTGCCGCACATTTTACCGCCATTTTTGCCGTATCTTATATGCCCCAACTTGATGAAATACCGACCACATGTATAAACTGCGGACTAAAACTACAAACTATTAAGATTATATATGCGGCCACATCTTGCAACGTGCGGCCGCATGTTACAATGTGGGGCCGCGTTTTATAACGTGCGGCCGCGTTCTATAACGTGCGGCCGCACATTTCACCGCAATTTTTGCCGCGTTTTTCGAAAATAGCGGCATATTTTCCAAATCAGCCACGGTAGTTTTGTGTTTGCATTTTGATTTCGTCTTGTAAATTTATTTTAGATTATGCTTTTTATTTTGATTCCGATTTCATTTTGTGTTTTTCCTGTATTTAATATTGTCTCGTGATTTCGAAATGCATTTTATTTTTTCGAATAGAGCATTTATACAAGTTTATGATTTCGTTTTGTCGGATTTAATTTCCAAATGTGGTTTTTATTTTATGATTTAGTTTTGGCCTTAATCACACTTCATACTGCTAGCTTGACCTTTCGGCCCAACATTGGGGCTCTTTTAAACTTCACGAGATGCATTAAAATCAATCTGCATTCGAAACGTAAATAAAGTTTTTGATGATGATATGGACATGGTTCTTATAGGACATATCATATCGTCTCAACAAAATCATGTCAAAATAGCTAGTGAGACTACGTAAAAAACAACTTGCAACTAACCTGTTCTTGATTGGCTTTTGGAAATCTCTTGTAAAATGGCGAGGAGTAAAAGGAAAAGCCCCAGCAAGTTACAGTTTCGTCGTAAGTTAGCAGTAACCATGTTTTTCTTGTGCATAAGTTAGTCCAATGCAAAAGCTAGTTGAAATTGCTCGATATTACAATCACATTAGTTCATCACTCATCAGGAAGTTGGCAGCACCTTCATGACAGAACACTTCCTGATTGAGATTGGGCAACAAGTAATTTGATATCTTGATACATTTGCATTTTACAGTTTTACAAATAAACTGGGATTTTTTCATGTCACTCCCATAGAATTTATAAACTCCAGTACAGTGGCGTCGTGGCCGGGGGGGCCAGGGGGGGCCATGGCCCCCCCTGTGAAAATGTTGTCGGAAAATTCGTCAGTTTTCCATTCTTGTCGGAAAAATCGAAAAAAATTGAATTAATCCATTTTCCTTACATAGCTACTTTATGGCAATCGAAATGTATACATGAAATATCACTTTTTCGATCGCAAAAACTAGGTCCTTCGTTCGTTTTTCTGCAAAAAACTCCTTTTTCAATCGAAAGAAAGTGTGTTTTCTATTGGAAAAATAGACACATTAGGCGCAAAAAGTTTCGGACGAATAAATTTCAGACAAATGCTTTCGGTCAAAACATTCTTGGACTTTTTCCCCGAAAATTCGGTCGTCTTACCTACATTTTGGTGACTAAAAACGATACATTTACAATTTATTTTGCACGTTTCATACCTAAAAAATGTCATGCAATTATGGTTTGTGCATTAAGCTTTCAATGAGTTGCTCATCAGAATTTGCACAAGTGAATATTATTGAGGAAGATGGAAATGATTACTAAGATGGGATTACTTTCAGTTTCTGTAAACGGATGCGTATAGAAATGAAGATTTATATCAAGCTATCATGCTGCTATCTAAAATTTGAAAACGATCTATTTTTCAGTGCTTCTAAGGTCATTTTTTTCGAAATTTCCCACGAAAAACCAATAGTAGATTCTTCAAAATAGGGGCGTTTTGCAACGATCTAAAGGGCGTGGTCACAGAAAATTTTCCCGGGGGCAAGCCCCCGGACCCCCAGTTTTCCACCCTCCTTGCACATATAGCTTCAGCCTCACTTTCATCACCAATCACGTCTCAACAACAGCCTCACCTCCAACAAGAATCGCCTCTTAACAGGACTGCTGTGTCCCTTTCAAAAATTCTTCGCTATTATGGAACTTTTATATGACAAAAGTTCTTGCCATTTTGCCACTTTTTGTTCGTTACATTCCTGCTTAATTTTTGTCGGAAAAATGTCTCTTTGTCGGAAAATTATGACCCTTGGCCCCCCCTAAAATCATGCTTCCACGACGCCACTGCTCCAGTACAGTGGCGGAAATTCAGCTTTTTGAGTGGGGTTGGGGGGGGGGGAGGGCAAGCCGTAAATTTTCCGAGTCGGAGGAAATGATTTTGTTCTCAGAAATTTCGCTGGAAGACTTTTTAAAAACAATTCTCAAGAAAATCATGGGCCACGATGCTCGACAATTTGGATTACAATTTGGACAATTTGGATCTCCCACGAAGTAGATATTGAATGATGTCATAAATTCAAGAGTTTAAATACAGTAGGAGTGAGTTCTAAAATAATGATGATATATCGGGATGATATCAAAAATTATGCCATAGAATGGAACTCGATTCCACCTGACATTAGAAAGTCAAAAAATGTAAACAGTTTTAAGAATAGATGCGCAAAGGCCGTTAGTGTTTAGATATCTTAGTAAATTGCTATTTGTGTGTAGTGGCCCGTCCTTCAGTTTCCTCATATAATTTTTCTTTGCTACTTTATATTCCTATTTATCTATTTATTTATTAATTAATCAATAGATGTAGATGTATGCCACAAAAATACACCAACGCAAAGTGAACAAACCATCCAAAATTCGAGGCAGATATTTTGTCCGAAAACCTTTAAGATCCTAAAAAACTTTAAGCACTCGAAGAAGGAGCATTCGAAGGGAGTTTCAGCACAGGGCCACGATCTTGGCACTTTTATTCTGCAATTTAGTTTCCAAAAAAAGTGTATTTTCAAAGAGCAAGCAAAATTCAGTACAGCTGCTTACCTAACAAATATTTCTTCGTTTAGTATCCATACATTTTCAAATATCAACCTACACCCAATAACACAATACACCCAAAAACTGCATAAACGTTTACATAAGTCAAAATTTCTGATTTACACATTACGACTACACTCATCGCTTTCTTCATAAGAAACAGGTTATAAGAAACTGTTTAACCCTATCAGTCCTAGGGTATTTGATGCTCTAGGAAGACTAGGGGGGGGGGCTGATTCAACCCCCTGTTTTATTTCCGTTCTGAAAGATGAAGAACCTTGAAACTTGGCATGTGCATAGTACATCATGAGCTTAACCCAAAACTGAAATCTATTTTTAGTTATGTCACGTGGCGTGCTGATGACGTCACAATAAAGAATTTTCAAAGTCAATAGGGCTCAGTACTACTAAAAATTTTAAATCGTTGATTGTGAGAAAACGAAAGGCAATAAGGATATGGGTCTAATTTTAGTGTATTCTATGGTCGAATAGCTTTTGCTTTGCAAAGAAAAATTTGTAAAAAGTGATGACGTCATCACACAGGAATTCGAAGAATGTGCGCATGCGTACAGCCAAAATACGCATAATCATACGTTTAAATTAAAAACAAATTATGCAGTTGGATAGAAGATCAAAAGTAGCATATATTCCTCAAATTTCATTGCTTTCCTGCATTTGCTGTAGATTTTATTAGCATTTATTTTTATTTTGCACAGACATCTCTCAAATATTGATCGCGTTTACCCCCTGGAATGAATTTAATTATTTTCATTTTTTTTAGTTTTGTTCATAATTCCGGGACATGCCAAAACATTATACCCATAAATCTGGAGAAAGTGAAAATAACCAAAAATCATACCCATAAATCTGGAAACTATTAAATTCCCTTTAATCAAATCCATAAATCCGGATTTTATCACAAAACGGTGCCCTAAAAAAAGCACAACCCCATACCACTGGAGTACTTAAGTAACCCCCCCCAGGTTTCTTATAAAGAAATTAATGAGTGTACTTGAAATCGACAGACAAATAACGTCTGATAAAAATTCGTTTAAAAATGTACTTCAATTAATTTCAAAAAAGTTTCAGCAACTTATATCACATATATTACTTTCTAATTTAAAGTTCTATTCTATTCCTTCTAACATATACTGGGTGTCCCAAAAAAATGTATATGGATTGGTTGATTCAAGCGCTATGAATTTAGCATCAAGCGATGTTTAATCACTCTGAAAACGTTCTTCGATAATTAACTTGAACATAGATACCTCGTTTGTTGATATTGGTACTTTGAGTTGAGAGCAGACATAAATCTTGAAAGCTCAAATTTGCCTCTTCCTGCAAACCAGAGTTTTAGCCTTTTGGCTTCACCAATTTCTTAAGGCACAGCTTATAAATCAGCGATAGCCTTGATAAAATTTGAACAATATTAGATCTTGTATTATTCTGTTTTCCAGAAGTCACCCCGTCATCCATTGGGAAGTTTCTTAATTTTTCATTAATTCAAAGCTCTGGTTTGCAAGTGGACGAAAATTTGAGCTTTCAAGATTGATATTTCTGCTCTCAACGCACCAATACCAACAAACAAGGTATCTATGTTCAATTTAACTATCGAGGCACATTTTGAGAGTGATTAGCCATTGATTAAAGCTAAATACATTTTTTGGGACACCCGGTAATTTTTTTTAAAGTTACGTATGCAATTCTATGACCTATTTTCTTAATTTAATGGCATGAACAAAATTTCTTAGCTACTTTGCTATATTTTTGGGGATACATGGTACTCCCCGTATTGTTTTTCAGCTTTGTTTTTTGGTCAACTTGACAGCCAATCAGCACGGGGACTATGAACGCATGCGCTGTGGACATAATTCAATCATTTAAATATCTGCAGCCGTTGCGAAGAAAGTTGCAGTGACAGCAAGCAGTCGGGGAAGATTCGCAGCTCGATGTGCGGGAAACTTAGCATATATTTTATCAATTATTAACTGCAGTTATGTTTGATATATGCCCACAAGAAACTGCAAACAAAGATTTCATGATGGACCTTTCTGGAAGCTTGGCACAGAAGTAAATGTTGAACGGTTTTGGTCTTGCGTTGATAAATTGGCCTAGGCAAAACAAGATAGCGCTCCGTGTATGGAAAGCCCCGTTAAATTTCAAGGAGGCCATTTGAAGCAAACCAAGCAAAGTTAAGTTGGCATATAAATATCATTTCTTAACCAGATAAATACATTTCTTTGCCAAACTTCCATGAAGCGCTATCGCAAGCGATTCTGATTAAAAACCTTTCACCCATTGTTCTCTCGTCTAAAATTGATTGTTCTGTGGCGGATGTGGTTTCGTTTCAATGTCTGACTTCCAGTTTCCTTTCAAATGACTAAAAGTTCGTGATGAAAATAGTGGCATTACGTAATCGAATCAGCAAAAATTTACACACTACGCATGCGTTCATAGTCCCCGAGGGGATATCCACGTCCTCGTCAACTTGAGCTTGCACGTATCCCCAACAATATAATTCAACGTCTGGTATGTTTTTCGAAATTAACGCGCATTTCATAATAGGGAATAGACCTGTTAGCTATTCTGCAAAAGAGCCTATGGATTGAGTGCTATTTTAATACATAAATTATACGCGAGGTTCGATCGAGTGGCGTTAGAGCTTCTATCACTATTGTGCACTTTCGAAAATTCTACAAAATGTAGCAGAACATCGTTCGATTTTGATTCTTTTCAGAATAGCTAAAAGGTTTCTTCAATCCATAGGATATGATGTCATCCAACTTCTAAATCGTATGAGTGAAAGACTTTACCCTAATAAATATAGGACCATCAACAAAACACTGACGTATACTAAACTAAATTTAAAAAAATCAAACCCCTGTAGTAGTTAATAAATTTATTTCCACGCTTACAGCAACACAACCGAAACAATTGAGCAACTGTTTTTCAAGCACAACAAGTCATTTAGGCCGAATCAAGTTTGAATAATCTAAAATTTTACAACAAAATAAATTTTACAATAACTATTTTCGTCAATATGCTATGTCATGACTACGGTTATTAAAAAAGCTAATAATACTATATAATTTTACACCAAATAAATATATCATTTCTTCTTCGCGTGCGTCAAGAGGACGTATTCAGTTAAACTGGTTCGAGTAGCTCTAGATGAACCTGAAATAAAATAGACGTTAGTGATACAACAAGGGCAGATTTTGTAATACAATAGCAACAGTTGCATTTGATTGACACTTCAATTCAAAGCGATTAGCGACTGCATACAAAAGAAATTCTCTCAACCAATAATACAAAACAAACAAAGCTGCAAAAAGTTTCCCCGAAACTAGTAAGGCAAACTCTCGCTTGTGCAAGCAAAAGGTGGTTTCCAAGAGAAGTTACGTGCTTATAACGAAAGAAGGAGGGTAAATGTAAAGTTCTGTCTGGCTGGCGGATCTCGTTTATTTAAAGGCACTGAGTCCACATAAATAGCGCGTTCATGACCAATATCAACTTCTTTTCAATCATAAAGCAAAAGTTGTGATTTAATCGCTATTGAAATGCAACCAAAGAAATTCCCGAGGATAATGCAAGGATTAAGAAGTCTTTGGTCTCCACTGCTAATAACTTTAGTACTATTGTGCGATAACAAAGGGTCGTCAGCAGTTTGTCAGCATATATTCAGGATAGCGTTAACGCTCAGCTATTTATATGGACTCAATTCCTTTAATAGACCTTTTAGCTATTCTACAAAAGAGCCTGGATCGAGCGTTATTTTTATACGCGAGGCTCGATAGAGTGGTGTTAAGAGCTTCTATCACTATTATGCAAATTCGAAAATTCTACAAAGTGCACTTTGTAGAACTTTCGAATATGAACAATATTGATAGAAGCTCTAACACCACTCTATCGAGCCTCGTGTATAAAAATAACGCTCGATCCAGGCTCTTTTGTAGAATAGCTAAAAGGTCTATTCAGAAGCCGAGCAGAAGGCATTGTAATTCTCACGTATTCAGGGCTTAAATGAAACGATTACAAAACAGCACCTGAATCAAATAAACAAAATCCACCAGACAGAACTTTAGGTTTACCCTTCTTCTTTCGTTATCAGCACGTAAGACCAAGGGTGTTAGGACACGAACGTATTGATTACATATTTATTTACCTTGTTTTGATCCTTGTCTTGATTTCTTGTCTTCTTTGCTTCTCTGTTTCGTCTTCAACTGGTGTGCAACTGAACGGTTTATTTGGTCCAAATGCCTCGTGTTATTTGAATATATCTTCCTTGTATATTCAAATAACACGAGGCATTTGGGCTTAATAAACCGTTCAGTTGCATACCAGTTGAAGGTGAAACAGAGAAGCAAAGAAGACAAGAAATCAAGACAAGGATCAAAACAAGGTAAATAAATATGTCATCAACACGTTCGTGTCCTAACACCCTTGGCAAGACGAGGTTGGAGTCGGAGTCATTTTTCACTGAAAGATGCCTTTGTAAACTCGTCACGTTTTTTCTGACTCACTCACCCAGAAGTATTGTTAGTACACTGAGAAGTTCATACTTACATTTGAATCTCGAAATTCGACTGACATCGTATCTTCATCATCTATATAACTATCATCATTGTTTAATTCTGATCTTCGGCCTGCCAGCAATCTTGAAAATCTCACGGAGCTCTGATTCTCAACTTTGCGACGTACTGCTTTGCCAAACTGTCTCACTCGATCAACTGTAGACATGCTTGAAGCAGGACTATCCGGTAATATGGAAGTATCCATCTGCTTTTTAGCAAAATTTATAAATACCTGCAGAAAATATAAATAAGACATTTAAATTGTTCGTGTCATCATTGGATGAGATGTAGCCTAATTTTGCTGTCAAACTGTCGCGAAGTCTAGCAAAATAACACACAGGAGGCCCTTTAATTTTCGGCAACATTATTAAATATTTCATCCTGAAATTTGCCATTATTTCACATTTCCTAATGAGCTATTCTACAAAAGAGCCTGGATAGACCGATCCTATTATACATTGCTTGTGCGCAAGATTCGACTGAGTGGCGTTAGAGCTTGTGCCACTGCTTTTACTAGGATGAGTTGCATCTATGACATTTCAAATTCATTGCAACCCTGACCTGACATCTTGATAGAATCTAGTTTAGCATCCATTAGGTTTTAATCGTTCATAGTGTAGTTGCATGTAGTTTAACGTTGCTTGTCTTTATTCCTTGGCCATGGAGTAGTCATCGTATTTCGTTCCCCTCGGTATCGTCCAGTGTTGTAAAGTAACCTCTCGTTGATATCAGAGCAAACAAAATAGGACCTCGAAAGTAATTTAATTCTTATAATCATAGTCAAAATTTGCTGAAGATTGCATGAATCCAAAAACCGTAGTCCAAACAAAGTCGACGGAGAGACTGAATAATTTTCCTCAAAGCATCCAAATGCTTAAAAGTTAGGTCATCGAAAATCTTTTCAAATCCTATTTGGTTTGCTAAAACCAATGAGAAATAACAGAAACTATCGCCCATCCGACCTTTACCGTCAATGGCATTTAGAGGCCTCTGGTTTCAGCTTTCGCACAAATTTGTACTTCACTAGCTTGTAGCCAAAAGCGTGAATATTGAGCGGATTGCTAGATTCTGGTGTTCAAACTTAATCAAAAATCTCAGAAATCAGAAATCTTATCATCGAGACCCTTCACTATATCGTTATTTTTATATATTTAATCAAACGTCAACAAATTTTGTTGGGACACCCTGTATGCTTAGATTGATTCTGACAATACTCACATTTTCTAAAGTTGTCTGGTTGACAGAGAAGTCTTCAATATCCAGGCTTTCCTCGGCATCTTCTAAGCATCCAAAAATATCGGAAAGAGCAACATTCGACGATGCACTAATTTGGTAATTCAGAATGTTATGGTGAAACTCCTGCAGGACAGCAAAAATGCGATCAATATGGGAATTTAGGACTTTTCAAGATAATACAAAAAGCATGAGGTTTCCTGGCAAAATAGCACATAATTTAAAGGTAATGTGTCCATGTAAGTACACTCTTGTCAAAATTTGCTGACACGATGCTGACGAAGAGCCCGAGGAGCGTACTGTGATTGGTAGAATTTAACTGAACACATGCAAAACTATAATTTAAATTTTACAACGAGGCTGCCTGCTGTGAGACTTCGGGTTCAGTTCTGGAATCGCAGCCGCAAGCAAGTCATCAGCCTGCGTATATTAGAGCTGGCTATCTTTCTAAATCTACGGTAAAGTGATCACATAAAATATCACGTGAAAATAGCAAAGTCCCTGTACTTACATGTACACATTACCTTTAAGAATGTTTTCAGAAAGTAGTAAGATCTATTAAAAGGACTTTAAGCATATGAAAGCCCATGATCAAAATAACCATGAAAAAGACAATGACACGTGCCGCACCGTATTTGGGTAACTGCTCTACATCAACAGGAAATACTGATATCTGATAGGCTAGAATCTGACCGCAAGTCTTTCATATGCTTAGATTCCCTTTATCTGAATTTGATTGGTGGGGGATATCGTTTTGCTCATCGTTAACGGATGAAAATAGGGTTTCAGATCTATGTTACTTCATTTCACCGAGTTTATTATTTTTTGTTCTTATCTCTAGATCGGGCAATAAAGCAAATAATAACTTTTTACACACTTACTGCCCTCAAAAAAAGTTCTTAATAATATGAGAAGCTTCTGGAAAATAGTATCAAGCGTGTAATATTGAATTAAAACCTTACTGACAACAAGTCAGAAAATATTGTGATGTTAAGAAAATCATAGAAATTCTATCATCCTACTGCATTAATCATTAAATTTAATATTTGAATTCGGATTTTGTAATATTATTTGGATAGGAAGCATCAAATATTTCCTATTTCATCTCTAATTATACTGGCACAATCTTGATTGTTGTGTTATGGAGAAAATGTCTTTTCCTGGTACGTGAAAAATTGCACCAAATAATCTTTGCTGAAAGTTAGAATACAGTAAAAACCCACACATAAGAACCTTCATCTGTTAAGAACCTACAGCCTGAAATAATATATTTTGTACCCAATAAATAAGAACCATTTCAGGCTGATATCTAAACTAGGTTCTTAATAAAGGGTCTTATTCATTCATTGGGAAATAAATGCAACATGTTTGCCAATCAACCTCTTTTGTGAACTGCAAAACATTTCTTACAGAACTGTGATAGGCAGGGCCTGCAGGGATAAACAGGGTAAGATTGGGTTGAAATGGATAGGGTCAAGAGTGCCAATAAGTTTGGCTACGATTTAGATTCACATATTTTTCCCATATTAAGAACCTACACCCTGATTACTAGATGTGCCTCATTGCATAAGGACCTAAACAGGCTGAGTTCAAAATCTTAGGTTCTTATGTGCTGGTTTTTACTGTATTATGCTTGGTTAAAAAGGAGTTACCTTCAGAACAGCTTCAGGGAAATTTCCCTCAAAATAATTCTTCACTGGCTCTAAGTTAGGCATATCTCCTTTTATTCTTATTGCAATCATATAGCCTTCTCCAAATCTACAGGAAAGAATAATTCGTCAGGTTATGCAGAAGTAAAATAGATACAAGAAGAATGCTTAAGCAACGCTTTGCAAAGGAGCAATAAATATACATTTATCGTAAGGGGGCTACCACAATTGGAGAATTAAAATGTGCCCCTGCCTGGGATCGAACCCAGAGTCTTCGTGTCAAACGTCTCTCCAACACTCCACTGCACCACTCAAGCCCAATGAAATGTTGGAGAATATCTATAAATATCCAGGGTGTCCCAGAAAGGGAAACGATAAAATGTACAGGCTCCTGGTTAGATAACCCTATTTCTAAGATTTCAAATGAATTTTTGACACCAGAATTGGAAACAATTGCAAACAAATCAAAATCATATGAAAGGTTGAAATTTAACGTGGTTAAAATAGTGCTGGATCAACTTGTAAAGCGAGCATAAACACTTTGGTAGATCACGAATAACAGGCGTAAATTCAAGCCACAGGGCTGCAAATAACATTTATGTCTGCACATTGCTTTTGCGCACGTTTTAAATTTGAGGCCCTGCGGCTGACTCAGGCCGTAAATTCAGAAATTAGCCCAATACCCAATTTGAAGGTGTTGTGGCGCAGTGGTGTAATCCATTGACTTCGCAGCCAGAACAATCAGGAGGACAGGGTTCCATCCCAGGTAGAGCCCCATCACTTGAGCGTCATGACAACGGGTCGCGCACTCAATTAGGCCTATTTTACTTCTGCGATTCCAGCGCTTGGCACTAAAAACTGCAACTTCACCTTCACCCGAAAAAGCAACGTTATAGTTATATTAAGTTGTAAGTGGGAATAGGCCAATAGGGGTACAAGAAAGGAACACTGAATTCTTACTTGTTTTTTAGATGCTGCGTACTTCCAAGGCATTTGAATTTTCCATTTACCATAATTGCTAGTCGAGTGCAAAGTGCTTCGCATTCTTCCATGCTATGACAAAACGAGATTATTAGAGTTGGAAGAACAAAACATGTGACCACTCAAGGCAAATCACGTGCCGAACAACCCGAAGCAGTATCTGTACCAGGTGAATAACAAAATGTCGTCATTTGCAGAAAGATACCCAGGGGGGTACTCCCTAACTTTCAATACGGGGGGGGGGGGGGGGTCCATGCCATTATTTCTTTGCTGACCCCTAAATATTGAGCCTGATGTTTTGGGGACCCCAAATATTGTTTTCTATTTCTGGGGCCCCTGAAATTTTTTTGAATGATTTCAATTTGAGCTGCTTGATCTTTCTCAGTTTTTTAATAATACCAAAATATCTATTTCATGATTCGCAACTTCAGGGCCAAATTGCACGATTCTTCCTTTCTTCAGATTTGTGGACCCCAAATATTGAATTTCTGTCCATGTTGTAATTCACAGACCCCAAATATTGATTGAATATGAAATTTCGGACCCCAAATATTGGCATGGACCCCCTGTATTGAAAGTCAATGAGTACCCCCTTGGGGAAAGATATGATAAAGGGCTAGTTTCCAGTCAGTGGAATTTTCCGCGGGGGCAGAATTTTACAAAGTCAAAATCAAATCAATCCTGAAGTTCTATTCGATTCAATTACAAAGTGACATTTTCTTTCGTAAACAATGGAACTTCCGCCAGCACGGAAAACTCCACTGACTGGAAACTGGCCTTCAGAATAGACCTTTTAGCAATTCTGCAATAGAGCCTGGATCGAATGTTATTTTTATACAGTTTTATACGCGAAGTTCGATCGAGTGGCGTTAAAGCTCCTATCACTATTGTGCACATTCAAAAATTCCATGAAATGTAGCAAAAATTTTGCTCGATTCTGATTCTTTTCAGAATAGCTAAAAGGTCTATTATGCTATTAACTACATCGTTTTTCATAGTGTATGTTAATTTAAATGTGAAATGCTTTCCTCAAAATCGAAATACAATTCTAAACTTCTTGGAAAGTCCCTTAGACATGCTTGATACAGGACAGGGATTACGACAAGATTATGGAAATGTTCAGCTTGAAAATAATGACAATACAAGATTACGCTAAATATGGTGACGAAGAACTTTTCACAGAAATGATGCATTATGTTGTTTGATTGAATTCCTACTGGGTGAACCAAAAAAAAGTGACCCAACGCAATTTGTCACAGAAAATTAAGTAAGTGGCCAATTGAAATGCTTCAAACGCTATTCTGTCGCTAAAAGACTAGCCTATGCTTTGAGTATTTTTTGCAATTTTTTTTCGGTCCGGTAAATTTCCAAAATTCAGGATTTCGAGGAAAAGGGCCTGCCTGAAATCCTCTAAAAGTCGTCAAAAACAGGGGATCGATTTACCGCCATTTCAACTCTTCAAAACAACGAGGGGCGTGTTTCATTTCAACCTGGGATTAGGCAACCCAGTCGGAAGTCTTCAGAGCAATTTTATAGTCCCTAGGTATTTAAAAATATTCTCAGGCAAAATGAAATATGCTCTTCGTTGTTTTGAACATCTGAAATGGCTTTAAATCGATCCCCTGTTTTTGATAAATTTTTGAGCATTTCACTCCTGTCCTTTTCATCAAAATCCTTAATTCAGGAACTTTACTGTATTCAAAAAAATTTCGAAAAATACTCATAATGTAGGCTAGTCTTTTGGTGATACAACAACGTTTGAAATATTTCAATCTGCCACTTACTTTTTTTTCTATAACAGATTGCGTTGAGTCACTTTTTTTCTGGGTCACCCGGTATAGAGTCGTAAAAGACTCTTCATTGGAATGCAATGCATCTTGGTAAAAAGTTCCTTGCCGCCATCTTCTATTAAAATCTATCATAATCAATAAGAAACTAAATAAACCAGGCAAATATTTTGAAATGTGAGGGGTACAAATTTTTAAATTTTCCCTCCTTCAAGGACAATCATACAGAGTCTTGATGCTGAACATCAGAAATAAATAGACCAACATTCTTAGTCTTTCTTCGAGCAAGCTGAACAAATATTTCTCCAATAAAACTGCACACAGCAGCAGAACAGTACGATGTATTTCTGCAAAATAAACCTTAAAGACTATTTATTCCCCAACATCCTTATCAGTCTCACAGTGACTTTCATATTGCATTTGTCTGGGATACTATCACTGAAAATCATTCGGATTTGCTCCAGGAGAGCTAGACCCCCGTCTAAAATCTTCGGATTCTGCGCAATAGCGACTTCAGGGTCATCTTCCTTTGTTTTTCATTTGTCAATTCACGCATGCCCCAAAAATCCTCGCCCATTCCATTAATCAGCGAGCCAATCAGAGTTAGCGTCTTTTCAATTGTCATTTACAGAAGGGGGGGGGGGGGTTTGCAGTATCCTGAGCAAGTTTGAAAATGATTTTGGCCTAGCAATCCTGATTTGAAGCTTCAAATGAACTTTTTTATGCAATTGCCTTTGAATTTCAAACAACAGACTATACAAATTATCCGCCTTTTATTCTTGAACATTTGTTGTCATTCAGAATTTCTTTCCAGAAGCCATTTCATTCATTCATTTCATTTTTATTTATTTAGGCACGGTAGCCCCGTCAATCCATATGAACTGCTAACCTTGCCCGTGGTAACCTTGCTATAGCGTATCACAGTGGAAGAAAAATGAGCGCGCAAAGGAATAAAATCGCCCTTTGGCGACCATCAGAAGCGTTGATGGCAAGTAATACTCTTATTAAGTCTGAAATTAAGTCTGAAAAATCTCTCAGCTACTCTGATACTCTGATACTTTGATACTCTGATACTCTGATACTCTGATACTTTGATACTCTGATACTATGATACTAGGATACTCTGATACTCTGATACTCCGATGCTCTGATACTCACACTTTTATACTGTGACTGTATCACAATACCCTATCATCATCATGTTTACATCTTCACATTATGAAAAACCTCCTCTCATATTTCATATTTCACTTTGAGGGTTGCCCTTTGCAGAGCTGCACTCGGATTGGTTTACTAGTTAGACAGTTAACTATGATCTGAGAACACAAAATCGCCTCCAAATACCACAGACATCAACAACTTAATATGGAAAAAACTCAACTTGTTTCGTGGGCAGCTATGCGTGGAACATTCTTCCTGATACTGTTAAAAAATTGCGAGAGCATAAAAGGCTTCGAAGAAAAAAAAATGAGGCTGTGGAGTGCAGGTGGATGCACGCGTAAAATGTGCATAAGGTATGTTTACAAAAAGTTGTATGTGTCTTTGCGGCACTTGGAGATTAACTCTGATCTTCTGTTAAGTAGGTGTGTCTTGTTGGCTTTGCTAATGCAGAGCTTTTCAATGATAAATGACACCTCTTTGTTTCGTTTGAATAAGCCGCTGCATGGTTCGAGATGGACCATTTTACGTCATATGCTTCATTTCTATCTATGTGTTGTAGGAAGGGGTTTTGATAGCTCTGTGCTGTTCTCGTACTTCTTGTGCCTGAAGGAATTCATGTGGTTGTTGTAGCGCTGCTTGAATGTATTCCCTGTTAAACCGATGTACAGTTTGGGGTTTGTTTCGTTTGAGGTATCGTCATCGTCATCGTCATCGTCATCGTCATCGTCATCGTCATCGTCATCGTCATCGTCATCGTAATCGTAATCGTCATCGTCACCACCACCACCACCACGACGACCACCACCACCACCACCACGACAACCACCACCACCACCACCACCACGACCACGACGACCACCACCACCACCACCACGACACCACCACCACCACCACCACCACCACCACCACCACCACCACCACCACCACCACCACCACCACCACCACCACCACCACCACCACCACCACCACCACCACTGTGCTGTTCTCGTACTTCTTGTGCCTGAAGGAATTCATGTGGTTGTTGTAGCGCTGCTTGAATGTATTTCCTGTTAAACCGATGTACAGTTTGGGGTTTGTTTCGTTTGAGGTATCGTCATCGTCATCGTCATCGTCATCGTCACCACCACCACCACCACGACGACCACCACCACCACCACCACGACGACCACCACCACCACCACCACGACACCACCACCACCACCACCACCACCACCACCACCACCACCACCACCACCACCTTACAAACTTCTTACAAACAGACAAGCATGAGGCGAGGGATTAAAATAGCACCCCCAAAGCAGATATAGAAACAGAAACAGACCAAAATTATACCAGGAGCGAAATAATTAAATATAAAATCCTACATAAATATTGTGCAAGTTTTAGTTTGTTCCGTGTTTTCTCAGCCCATAATCTTAGTACTACACAAACTGAAAGCGCAGAAACTGCGAAAAATGACGTCAACGCAACGTTCTCACTAAAAGGAAATGTATGGCTAGATCAGCTTTTTGAAATAAAAAATCAAGAAATGGAGGTCCAAGGAAGAAAATATCAAACATTGACTTATTTCGGACTCTGCTGCAGGGAGCTAGGGGGGCCAAAGGTACCTTTTCCTGCATACAGGGGCAGTTTCTGCTGTCACACAAACTAGGTTTCGCAATAATCACAATGGCACGTCAAGTTACGTATGCTTAGATCACAGTGACAAATTATGGTTTAATTTTGAGTTGAAGCTCACATTTCAAGGACAAGTCCGGGGTTGGAATAATTGTTGATAAAATGAAAGATTAAAATGTTGTGAATGGTGTGTAGTACTTTTTCCCAACCCTCTCTCTCTTTTCTCTGCGAAATTGCGTATTTCAATTTGCGAAATGAGCGAAATGACATTATTATTTATGACGTCATTTCGCTCACTTCGCCATCGACCTGAACGAGGCTGTTTCCCCGCAAACTTTCAAGTACTTTCCGACGTCACAATCGATCCTCCAAACCGAGGCTAGCCTTATCACGTACTCTTACAAAATGGCGCGACATTGGGCCTATCTCAAAACTTGGAAAGAACTCACAATTGGTGTTCGGCAGTTGGTAAGGTTGCTTTTTGACATTAATTGTAGAAGCCCCGAACTTGTCCTTTAAGCTCATCGAATGTAAATGCACTACTCGTGTATTCAACGACTGTCTTAAAGGACAAGTCCGGGGGTTGGTATGATTGATAATAACGCACGAGATTGTACCGTTATGAATGGTGTATCATACTTTTCACCACCTTTTATTGCATTTTCCCTGCGAAATTGCGTATTCAAATAAGCAACCAGAGGCTAGCGACGTCATAAAGCGCAAAGAATCTGTGTCACGCTTGACGAAAACGAGGGCGCCCTATTGCTTTCTTGCCTCTGAATCGCTACTAGCCTCTTCATCACATTTTGATGGGAAAAAAGGTGACGAAATTGCAACGATGCTTGGCCCAAATTCACAGAATTTTTAACTAATTTGCAGCTGTTATGAATTTCAAAATGTGGAAAGAATAAGAATTTCATAATTCGCGGCAGCAATGGGTAAGTTTGTTTTCTAGAGTTAATCATACAACCCCGAACTTGTTCTTTACAACAACAGTCAAGTCCCATCAAGTGCTTCGTAAATAAAATCACCGAGACAAAGTAAAGTAAGGTAATTGTTTTTATGTGGCGACAAACTGCTGAAACACGTATCACTGGAACTTGAAAGCAAGAAATCTACGTTGATTAGAGACAGCTTGTTGTTTTCCACAATAATGATAATTTGTGATTTACAGTGGGAACAACCACTTTTAGACGCCATCAAGCTTTCTATTCCATCTTTGTTTTGCCACTTTAAATATTTGTTTTGATGTCAAAGGCAGGCAGGCATCATTCGCATATCATTGGGATCTGATGTAATTTCGTCACGTGCTTCACATGAGTTACAATGAAAACAAACTATTCCAGTAGCCATAAATCTTTCTCCAAACCACTTGCTTTATTATTGCAAGAATTTGTTGAGATGCATAAGGTAGCGTCTACGTATCACTGGAACTTGAGGCCACTTTCGTCATGGTGCTTTGTTGTCTAGCGACAGTTTCTTGATTTCAACTTGCTATTGTGACAAAATTTCACAAATTACAATGAAAAAACCCGTTTCCAGACGCCTTCCCTCTTTCTCTAAACCCCCTGCTTTTTCACTGTAAGTATTTGTCTTGTCTAGATGTTGAGGGTATCATCCATGTATCACTAGGATTCGATGGCAACTACGCTATGGTGCTTGCTGTCCAGTGATAAGTGGTGCCCTCAAAGTGCTACAGTAAAAATACCCTCTTCCAGACACCATCTATCTTTCTATGAATCCCTTGCTTCGTCACTGCAAATACCTGCTTAGATGTTGAGGGTATCATCCACGTATCACTGAGATTCGATGGAAGCGAGTCTATGGTGTTTGCAGTCTTAGCTTTTCGCACCTGAGCCTGATTTCGTATCCCTGTCCATTCTGAATCTTCAACTTGCCTGGACAATCTGTCTTTCCAATCTGACTTCAAGTACGCCATTCCTGTAGGTTCAATGCCAAACAAAGCTCTCTCTGCAGTTTCAATCCCAACAACTGTTACCATATATGGCAAGCTAACCCAAGTAACGTTGTTGTTGTCCTGCCAATAACAACTGGCGAAGCCTCTTGAGACGGCAGCTAGATTTCTTTTGCAAACAACCAAATCTCCATTGATGTCATCGTATGCTATACTGAACTCTGGCAGTGATAAGCGTTGTCCAGTGCCTGCTGCCATAGCCTTTTCTTGAAGCTTGCACTTGTAAGGAATCCGCTTTTCCATTGTCGTATCCCAGATTCCATTGAACTTCTCAAGGTTTGTGCGATATTCGAATTCGAGGAGCAGTTCACCAGCGCATTTTGTTCCTCTTAAAATAGCCTTTGGGATATTGAACTTGAAATCAAAGCAAAAAAACTGGTTATTTAGTAATCTCAGATTTTCTGTAAACATGTAAACAAGGCCTGGCTTTGTTTCATTTCGAGTTGGAGGAAAACTCAGAGCATTTAGGGGCAGAATTTTGGCTGACTGCAATGTGACAAACTTTGTGTTGTGATAAACAAACATCCCAAGTTGGTAGGCATTTGCATTGCTTCTTGTATGTTTTATCGTGACATTAAGTTGTATCTGATCACCATCCCTAAACTCGTCTTTTTGAGTTTCCCTAACGTCCAGCAAAAGCAAACTTCGATCTGGACTTTTTCTTTTGATTTCCATTGGATAAATAAAACACGCAAGCTCCTCCTCTGTCTCGTAACTTATCACGCTCCAAATGGTCCCAGATAACTGAGCATCAATTACCTGCAAGAAAAAATCGAGACGATTAAAAATGTGCCACTGTGGTCTAGTGGTTAAGACGCTTGCCCGGAAAGCAGGAGATCCGTGGCTCGATTCCCGGCGGTGGCCAATTTTAACTTTCTCGATTTTTCTGATAATGCAAGAACAAATGGATGCTTAGCGGGAATGTAAGCATATAAAGTGGCTTGAGCCATTTGCGGTCAAATCCTAGCCAAACAGATATCAGTATTTCTTGTTGACGTAGATCAGTTACCCAAATATGATGTGACACGTGGCTTTATTTTTAACAAGAACTGGAATATGCAAATGACGGAGTTATAAGTATATTCATGTCAAGCATGGTTTCCACTTAAACTTTTTCTGCTCTTTATTGCTCGGTTTGTTTTCGTTGCTCGCCTTCTTTGCTGCTGGATAACATATGGCTCCAATCTTTCGAATCTTAGGCTGAGGGGGTCTGAGCAACTTAACTATAACCTGTTGCATTTGATGTTGTTATTTCATTTTCATTTATTTCAAAAGGGTTAAATTCATTGAGTGAATGGAAATAAACTGATTTTCAATGTGCCCTGCTTAAAAACATAAATAAAATGGATAAGAATTACAAATCAACTTGAAGACCCATTTCAAAAGAGAAGAAAAACATATGAAAAGAAGGGACTCGGAAGTCAAACGTATATGCTGAACATCGATTTAGATTATCAACCTCTTTTATCTTAGAAACTACCGTCGGAGGATAGGTACTAGTATACCAACCTTAAATGAAGTATCTATTATTATTATGATGGTGTGACATCAGGCTGACTGGATAAATGAAGTACCGGGTGTCCTGAAGCCGGGGGGTTACTTGACCAGGTTTTGGTCGGGGACGTGCCATCGAAGCTTCAAAAACATACCCGTTCCTTATACCAATTTTGCGAAAAAGTATACCAAAATCATTCTTTAAACCAAAATTGCGAAAATCGATACCGTTCCTTATACCAAAATCGTGAAAATCGATACCGTTCCTTATACCAAAATCGTGAAAATCGATACCCTTCCCGATGGCACGTCCCCGTACCCAAAATATGTGAAGTACCCCCCCCCCCCCCGGGGTCCTGAAAAAAGTTTACAGAGTTGGTTGGGTCCAATAATGTTAACTGAGCTTTAAAGAGCCACTGCTGACATAAGTGCTTTGCGCGCTTAGAAAATTGAAAGGAGGTAAACACCAATGGCGACGAAGAACAATGTTTTGTTTGCGCTTATTATCGTTTATTGTTTTATATTTCCGTCATTGCTGAAAACAAGAGCTGAACATTTCACACGTATTAACCACAATTCTATAGGCCCTTTCTTTACTTATAGCGTCTGTTTTATTATGTTAATTTGAAATACAGTCCTCTGGAGGGCATAATGGCCTCATCATTTTCTTTCGTAATCTAAACTTCGTATTTGAACCGTTCGATATGGCAAACTAAACCGCACAAAAACAACAACGACAGGAAATAATCCACATATCTACGGATCACGCATCATGACCGTCCAAGAAGAAAGCGATGAAGATAATGATGGAGGAGGCAACAGTGGAATTGAGGTAGGCTTCTTTCCACATCCGCGATAATGTTGACATGCTATGCTAGGCCAAAAAACACTTTTAGACACCCAGAAAGTCGAAGAAGCAATGCATTGTGGGATTCGCACAGGCGCAAAGCACATATGTCAGCAGTGGCTCTTTAATCAATTGCTAATCACTCTCAAATGTTCTTCGATAGTTAACTTGAAAATGGATACCTCATTTGTTGGTATTGGTGCTTTGAGAGCAGAAATATTAATGTTGAAAACTCAAATTTGTACCCCTTTGGCCTTTGGCCTGAGCAAATTCTGGGAGCACATCGCGATTAAATACTGAACGTAAAGAAAACTTAAGAAACTGCTCAATGGGTGACTGGGGGGTGACTTCTGCCAAACAGAATATGATAAGATCTAATATTATTCAAATTTTACCAACGCTATCATTGATTTATTCGCTGTGCCTCAAGAATTTACTTAGGCCAAAACGCCAAAGCTCTGGTTTGGAGGTAGACGCAACTTTGAGCTTTCGAGATTAGTATTTCTGCCCTCAAAGCACTAATACCAAACAAACGTGGTATCTTTCTTCAAGGGAACTATCGAGGAAAATTTTGGAAGAGATTAACCTTTGATTAAAGCTGAATTCACATCGTTGGATCAAACCAAATCTGGATACCTTTTTTGGGATACTTGGTATATATCAACTACTTACCCTTTCCGTTGTATTCAAATCAAGTGTATGGTATGCAACTTCATTTGTATTAAGTTCAATGATCACCAGTGAAGTCATTTTCGTGTCTTTACTCCTAGAATGGCGTATTTTTCTATACCCATTTCTAATGCTCCCATTTTTTGTTCTTAATTCCGCTACGGAACGGTAGGTATGGGTTTGGTCTGGATTCTCTGCAAGAGTAGTATTTCTCGCTGCTGTTGTGATGTGAATAGTAGCTTTTTTGGAAAGCGGTGAAATACCATAAAAAGACAATTGATTCTCAATAACGTCTTGGATATACTGTGGGGAAGTCCTGAACTTGTCACGTTTAAACATAGGCCCTTTGGGCTCACAACCATACAGTTCCATTCTGATGCAATGAGTGCCCACGTCAGTTTGTCTCTCTAGAGGAATTATTCGAACACACCTCATTGGCATTCTGATAAACCAATTTACCCTTACGTCATTCAAAAGATTATCACAACCAATAAACTCTTTCCTGATTCCACTGACGATGTCGTTGTATGTATTCCAATTAGCGCAATCAAGACTGTATTGTATGTAGAATCGCTTTATGGGATGCATTATACCTCGTTGGGGTGCCATAGGTTGAATTGCAAGGCCAGAGATCAGTTTCACCACTCCAAGGTCTATTTGCAGCCAGTCGGAAAGTGCGGATTGTTTACCAGAGCACCAAGAGCGTGCCGCACTATGCAGTCTTGCAAAATGTGACAAGAAGTTGACTGAAAAAATTGACTTTGCAGTGAATCTTGAATCAGGAAGTTGTCCCGTTCTCAAGCCCATTTCTTCACCACAGTCACCAACCATCAGGTCTCGGAATATCTTTATTGCCGTTGTGAGTTTAGATGCACCCTGTCCACCAACTTTATTAATAGATTCTTCCCAACCCTTACGTTCACTGCCTGTATACGCAATTGTTGCCATGGATACTCTCGATTTTGGTAAGTTTGGAGTAGCCACTGTTGCAGATACACCATATTTTTGTAATGCCGTCGCTAGAAAACTATTTATTGCAACAGCGTCTTGTATAGCCATGAAAAGTATTTTCCCAGGTGGCAGTCCATTTAGATAGGTAGCTAACTGGTTTTGTATAGTACTCGATGCCAAAATATCATACACTTTCCTTGTCTCAAACAACCCACTGCGGTGGTCAAAAACAACAGTATTGATACCACGCGTACTCAGACTGTACTGATATCCGTTGACTGTGATATGCCCCTTTGCCACGCTGCACGAGAGAGGAGAAACAATATCGTCACAAGATTCGGATATGATATCAACCTCAAGTACGTCTGCAAAGAAAAAGCAAAAATTAATCAATGATTATGAACAATAAAAGTAAGATAATCGTAAAGTAAAATAATCGTACATAGAACAACACAGTGATCCAGATTTGTCAAAAAGTGGAAAAAATACCCAAAATTCAAATTGAAAATTTGATCTTTATTTTATTTTTCTGTTGTTCAGAAGGAATTTATCACCAAGATGCAAAAAATTTGAAACGAATTGAGCGATCGGTTGCGGAGAAACAATTTGTCAAACTTTCAAGAAATCCTATTGCATCGTTTCTAATCAATTTCAGGAAGAAATTGACCATTGTTTACAAAACATAACAAACTTGAAAATGCTGCTGTATCACACTCAGTACTCCGATTTGCAAAATCTTTTTTTTATTTAAAAGCCAGTAGAGTCCATCTATGCTCTCCTTGAAAACGTATCTGTTAATAAATTTCATCCAGGCAAATTATTGCAAAATTCACATTGTACTATTTTTTACAAATTTAGGCCTAAAAGTTGTTGATTTTCAACTTTAACGCTGAAAATAAAAAATAGATGTCAAAAGATGTCTTAGATATTGGTTTAGCCATTAAGTTTAAAGTATGTTGTACATATTGACCAAAGATCTCGTGCAGAAGCGTACCCAATTTTTTATCACAGAATTTTCAAATTTTTAGCTCTTTTTCAGTACTTTCTCTCATTTTTGAAAAACAATTAAAGAATCGATGAATCAACTTTAATGATTATTCAAAAGGTGTTAACAATTTAAAATTTATATATGATGATTACACAAGGTAGATCAGGAAGGAATTCCAACTATATTTTGAAAAAATTTCGAATAATACTTTCCAGAAATTTAGTCCTAAAAGTTGTTGAAATTCATCTTTCACTCCGAATACCGTGAAGGTCTTTCATGCCCCAAAAGGATGTATTCAATTTCGGACACTACAGAGGGGGGCTTGAAAGAGAGGGGGGCTAACGAGAGAGGGGGGCTGATTCACAAAATCAAATGACAAGGATATATATGAGAGCTTTTCAGTTCTTTTACACCATATTTTGCGGATTCAGCATACAATTTTACGAGTCAAATACATAAGTTCAGCATTTGACACAGTTTTATCCCAAACCATAAAAAAATTTACATGCAAG
The DNA here is from genome assembly GCA_039566865.1 of Aurelia coerulea. NCBI lineage: Eukaryota > Metazoa > Cnidaria > Scyphozoa > Semaeostomeae > Ulmaridae > Aurelia > Aurelia coerulea. Next base: position 17,687,322 of record CM076954.1, read on the forward strand.
CTTATTTAGCTCAATGAATGGAAAACCTTTGGTAATCTGAAAAATTTGATATTAGTGGGGGCTTGATAGAGAGGGGGTTATTTAAAATTTGGCTCAGAGGGGAGGGGCTTATTCGAGAGGGGGGGCTCAATAGAGAATAGCTTTTACGGTATGAAAAAAGATAGCAAAGATGTCTTAGATATTGGTTTAGCTTTTGAATTTGAAGTATTATGAATTTTTTGAAGAAAGATCTTGTGCAGAAGCCTGCCCAAAAACTGTCATAAAATTTTAAAACCTGTAGCCTGTTACAGACAGCCTTTCTTAGGCGTCTGTGAATCGATTACGAGTAGCCAACAAGACAGCAGTTATTTTTCACAAAACTATCAGAAAGCAATGATAAAGTCTCAATTTTAAATCATTTCTAATGTCAGTCAAGTGAAAATTCCAATTATTATTCCCTCTCCATGGCTTGCTGCAGAAAAAACAACTGTTTTCTTTCGCTCTTTTCTCAATGGGTATCAATTCTTCATAACAACGTGGAAACTTTGGGTATTTCTTAGAAAAACTGACAAAAAGGAACAGTCAGTTGAATCATTTCAGTTCAGCAAAGCTTGACAATATCTAGCAACATTTCTCTTTAGGTACATTTAGGTTGCCTTCATGTTGAGATAGCAATTAGAGATGGGAAAGGATATTGAAGGTCCAAAAGCATTTCAGAACAATTGTCTCATTTTCCATAGATCAGGTCTATGCGAAATCATCAACAGTACTATAACTGTTGCTAGGCCGAAAGAAACAGGGACATGCGATTTGCTTTCGTGGGATTTGAATGTCCAAACAAACGTTAAATGTATGTTTTATGGACTGAACCACTCTCCACAATGGCTTAAGGGATGGTGATTCTCAGGGATGAGGCAAACAATACTGTGTTATCGAAATTTTTCAAAACATTATTGGAATTCTTTCCTAATCTACCTTGTGAAATCATCATATGTCGATTTTAAATCGTTGACACCTTTTAAATAATCATTAAAGTTGATTCATCGATTCTTTAATTGTTTTTCAAAAATTGAGAGAAAGTACTGAAAAAGAGCTAAAAATTTGAAAATTCTGTGATAAAAAATTGGGTACGCTTCTGCACGAGATCTTTGGTCAATATGTACACCATACTTTAAACTTAATGGCTAGACCAATATCTAAGACATCTTTTGACATCTATTTTTTATTTTCAGCATTAAAGTTGAAAATAAACAACTTTTAGGCCCAAATTTGTAAAAAATAGTACAATGTGAATTTTGCAATAATTTGCCTGGATGAAATTTATTAACAGATACGTTTTCAAGGAGAGCATAGATGGACTCTACTGGCTTTTAAATAAAAAAAAGATTTTGCAAATCGGAGTACTGAGTGTGATACAGCAGCATTTTCAAGTTTGTTATGTTTTGTAAACAATGGTCAATTTCTTCCTGAAATTGATTAGAAACGATGCAATAGGATTTCTTGAAAGTTTGACAAATTGTTTCTCCGCAACCGATCGCTCAATTTGTTTCAAATTTTTTGCATCTTGGTGATAAATTCCTTCTGAACAACAGAAAAATAAAATAAAAATCAAATTTTCAATTTGAATTTTGGGTATTTTTTCCAACCCTGGATCACTGTGGAGTAGCTTGCATAGTTCAAGAAGTTTGCTGTCAAAGAAGAGGAATATTAATATTTGATTACATAAATATTTGATTTAGGAAATTTTGCAGGAATAAATTTTTGCGAACTTTATATCTTAGGGGATTTCGCAGAATAAACTTTCACGAATTTCTACTAAACAAGCGAAAAACGCAAAAGTTCCTTTCGTAAAAGTTCCTTCCCTTAAAGAAACAATAATAAATTCATTCAACCAAGGGTGAAATTGATTACAACGGGGCAGAAAGCGTCTGATTCAAAGATCCTCAGCTGTGGAAAATGTTACCACTAACAATACGGAATTCACAATCCCTTCGTCAGTTTTAAAGCAAAGATAAAACGTTGGTACAGAAAACTGTCCATGCAAATCATACTGCATTTTCATTCCGAACTTGGACTTTGCATGATAAATGTTTTTAGATATCTGCTTTATATTGCATACCTTGATCACTTGTAAAAATTTCACTAACTATTTTCTTATGTAATATTGTACATAAATTTTCAACGTTGGAATTAATTAGCTAATGCTTCATTTAGCTATCATATGTTAGCAACGATACATAAATTGATAATAATAATAATAGATAGTAGAGTTCATGACCTCTCGAGCTAAGATCGTTAACCAGTGAAAGAAAATTTGTAGAACGAGTTGAACCTGCTGAACCTGCTACGTAAAACGAGGAGAGTGACTAACTCTCCCAGGCTACATGAATCACGACGTGTGGACACATCGAGAGAAGGGCAGGAACATTGGACCAGTGGCTGGCTGGCTGCACGCTGGACTACCAATCTGAAGGCAGTTGGCTCGAGTTCTCGCCCTGCCGAGCCTGCTACGTAAAATGAGGAGAGTGACTAACTCTCTGCCATCCCAGGCTACATGAATCACGACGTGTGGACACATCGAGAGAAGGGCAGGAACATTGGACCAGTGGCTGGCTGGCTGCACGCTGGACTACCAATCTGAAGGCAGTTGGCTCGAGTTCTCGCCCTGCCGAGCCTGCTACGTAAAATGAGGAGAGTGACTAACTCTCTGCCATCCCAGGCTACATGAATCACGACGTGTGGACACATCGAGAGAAGGACAGGAACATTGGACCAGTGGCTGCACGCTGGACTACCAATCTGAAGGCAGTTGGCTCGAGTTCTCGTCCTGCCGAACCTGCTCCGTAAAACGAGGAGAGTGACTAACTCTCCCAGGCTACATGAATCACGACGTGTGGACACATCGAGACAAGGGCAGGAACATTGGACGAGTGGCTGCACGCTGGACTACCAATCTGAAGGCAGTTGGCTTGAGTTCTCGCCCTGCCGATCCTGCTACGTAAAATGAGAAGAGTGACTAACTCTCTGCCATCCCAGGCTACATGAATCACGACGTGTGGACACATCAAGAGAAGGACGTTACTTCAATAAGCTTACATTCTCAATGTCCTAAAAGGATCTTCAAATGCTGGGTAGAAATAAACAAGAACACGAGGAATGATGTACTACTTACGTCGATCATCGTAGAATGTCCATGCGGTTCCACTTGCTACGGGACAGCTCGAAAGAACAACTTTGTTTCCAGATGTTTCTACCCAGCCATGCGGTTGAACACATTTACCAGCAGTAGGTTGGTACAGCAGCCCATTTGTGAACAGATCGAATATGCTATTTTGCGATGCACAGTTTGCTGTAAGTTTGATTGTGCTTGCGGCAGCGTCATGAACGACGCATTTTCCACTTTCCACGTGTCGAAGAATTCTGCTGTCCTTGAACTCAAATCGATCGCAAACATAAGTGTCCTGGATTTTGAAGATACCATCTGATTTATCGTGAACTAAACATAGTTTACTATTAGAATGGCGAATTACGACGTGAGCTTGCGGCATGAGGAAGAATCTATTCCTGGTTTTACTACATTCCTGATTGAAAATCAACGAGGAATTTTCTGCCACCGAACCTGGTTGGGACTGTAGGCAGTAGCCTGTAGTGAAATGCTTCATGACTCTGGTTTGCTCGTGGTATTGCCAGATACTACCAGTGCCTGAGCATTCGTCGGAAATGCCAATTACGCTCCCAGCTGCTGCAGAAACAGGCAGCAAACATTTGTTTGTTGGCACGTGTATCAACCGCGAACCACCTTTCCAGCGAAATCTATCGCGGCAAATTAACTGGAACATCAGGCCTTGTCCTTGACTATATGCTACACAACGCCTGCTGACATGGCGGATATAGAAACTATCTGTTACCAAACTGCAAGAAGCATGAGAAAAGACAGTAAGAATTGTTGTTATGAGGAGAACAGTCATTTTTGCAGCTAACTAGACTAGAACTAAACGTTCGTGTTGTTCTCAGATGAAAATGCATCGACTAAACATTCTGTTGCCAGGTATATCAATTCATATCTCATGACTCAATACCACTTATTTATACGCAAAGCATCAGGAAATAGGATAGGCCCATTAATAAGTCATGGAAGGATGGTGGGCGATTTACTCAGTTCAATTGCCAGGACAGGAGATCAGGATAGGAGGTCCAATGCAGAATATATTCTAATTCTAATTCTAATAATATATTCAGCATATATACTATAGTGTCTGGGAAAAACTAGAATAAGATAAAATCGGGCAGAAATTTCCCGAATCCTGATAAATGTGGGAAATATGTCGTCTGAAATAAACGGGGTAGGTGTAAAAATATGCACATGTTGTGTTTACTGTGGAGAATATCAAAAACAAGCCAAGAATCATAAAACAGGACATTGGCAAGTGGAAGCTAAAGTTTGAAGCACATTTCCTGAAAGTTACTATGGTTTCCATATCCGGACATAAAATGGAGGGAAACAATTCTGTGCTTTTCAATGTGAAAGTCTATGAGTTGTAGTTTGAGCGTCCATCAGTCTATCAATAGCGATAGCTACGAACTTGCAATCAGTCTAATAGTTCGTGCCTAGCGCCGAAATGTTCCAGAATTGTAAAGGCTTTAGGGTCCTGATTAAAATGTTGACAAAAACATTATTTAAGTCGAAATATAATGATGATAAGGAGTGTAGACGACCACGACCACCACCACGACCACTACCACGACCACCAGCACCACCACGACCACCAGCACCACCACTACCACTACCACCACCACCACCACCACCACCACCACCACCACCACCACCACCACCACCACCACCACCACCACCACCACCACCACCCCACCACCACCACCACCATCACCACCACCACCACCACCAGCACCACCACCCCCACCACCACCACCACCACCATAACCACCACCACCACCACCACCACCACCCCCACCACCACCACCACCACCACCCCCACCACCACCATCACCACCACCACCACCAGCACCACCACCACCACCACCACCACCACCACCACCACCACCACCACCACCACCACCACCCCCACCCCCACCACCACCACCACCACCACCACCACCACCACCACCACCCCCACCACCACCACCACCACCACCACCACCACCACCACCACCACCACCACCACCACCACCACCACTATTAAAATTTCGATTAAAATCTTCATCAGTAGTAAATAATAAATAATAATAAATAATATATAAATAAATAATAATAATAATAATAATAATAACACAACTGTTAAAATCTTGAACGTTTCGATTAAAAATCTTCGTCAGCACTAATTTCTAAAGGACAACCGAGAATTTATACTACGTGATAAACAAGGCAAGGTAAAACTAAAGATAAAGTAAAATTACATTTTTACTAAAAAGAACCCTATTCCCAGGAAACATGACTACCCCCGAAATTAAAACCAAGTGGGAATGAAAATCACGTTTTGTTCCAAACTGTTTTTTTAGCGTAAATAATAATAATAATAATAATTAATAATAATAATAAAAACACAACTGTTAGAATCTTGAAAGTTTCGATTAAAAATCTTCGTCAGCACAATGTTTACTAGGCATACGTTATCCACTACATTCATAATCAGTTCATACGGTGTAAGACACAAGATTTAGAAGTCATTCAGTATGAATATTGTAATATAGAACTTTAGTGTATCTGATCATAACAAGGACCGAAAAAAAATTCAACTGAATAACTTCTTCACCCTGTGTCTCCATATATAGTTGGCCATTATTAAATTTGATACTGAGCACCACTGTAATGTGTTCTTTACAATTAACTTATCTACTGACAATGATCTCATAACAGTCCAAACATCCTTTTTGATACAACCAAGTGAGCCAAAGCAAAGCACTTTCAGATCTACATCCCAACCTAACAACTGTAGTAGACTGCACAGCGGCTGATACCGTTCCTGTTTGGTGTTTAACGCTTGTTCAAAATACAGATCGTAGCAGACAGTCACCTCTAAGATAATGCATTTACGTGACTGATTGTCAATGACAAGGATATCAGGTTTACGATGCGTAATCCTCCGTAGTTCATCACCATAGTCTGTCATAATAATAATAATAATAATAATAATAATATAATAATAATAATAATAATAATAATAATAATAATAATAATAATAATAATAATAATAATAATAATAATAATAATAATAATAACAACAACAACATGTCGAGCGATGTGAAATCTACGAATTCTAAATACCAGACGGTAAATAGATTTACTCGGTTCAATTGACTGTTACTCGGTTCAATTGACTGCAGGCGGCCCAATGCAGAATAATGCTGGCCTCAGGTGGTCAATCTGCAATGAAATTGTGTACATAGAAACAGAGCAATGCGATTCATGCAAAACTCAATCAGCAGATTGATCAATTGGGTGGTATCAACATGAAGTACAGGTTGCCAATGGATCTTTTTACTGAGCAGAAAACAAGATCTGAATGAGCAACCTCGTTCCCAGGGTGTTCTGACGGGTAGATTGCGTTGGATAGGCCATGCTGCCTGTCTGATTATGGGGGGTGTAAAGCCTGCGGTGGTGAAATTAACCCCACGAAAGTTGCACTTTAGTGCTGTATTACAATCAGGGTACTACCACCGGGTAAGTCAGAGAAAAGAATCCCCGATTGAAAGGTCACGGCTCCCTGGATATCAAGACAATGATATTGAATAATATATAGTTTAATGGCAGAAATGTTCAAATCTACTATAAAATTTACCTGACTGAAATCGGCCACTTTATTCTGAAATTATGAGGGATTTTCTCGAGAAAGCCTCTTCAAAAACCTTCAAAACGTGTCCAAAATCATGAACAAATTTCCCCAACATTTCTCCCTGACAATGTCCTTACAGCAATGACTTGTGGACGCTTTAGAATGTGCTATCCTCTTGAGAGGATAAATGTGTCCTCCCCTGGTATCGATGACCTATTCAGGGGGATTCCTATCTCCCAAGAGGACAAAATACATGAATTTATGTGAGTGTCATCAATTTTAGGAAGGAAAATTTGCTCATTGTTTTCATTCGCTTTTGCAGGTTTTTGGAAGGGGCTTTTTTTAGAAAATCACCCATATCCATGGGAAGGAATGTCCGATTAAAGCCCGGTAAATTACTGAACCTAATTGAACATCTTGGCAATAAAACAAGACAGTTTTCAATACTATTGCTTTGATATTCATGAAGCAGTGGCCATCAAAACGGGGATTCTTTTTTCTGACTCAGCCGGTATGTAAACGCTTGTTGCTGTTATCTTGAGTAAAATTTGTTGCTCTCCACAAATTCATCTTTGTCCTTATTCAGCAGTGCCGTCCAAGAAGTGCCGTAATGAATGTGATTGAGATACCAAAGTTGATTTAAATTGAGATTATTGAATATGACTTGAAATGAAATTCATGGTGACATTGCAGGGCAATGCTTGAAATAAATGCGTTGCGAGGTTGCGGCTATGCAGATCCGTTTTCAGTAGCTACCAAAGCAGTTCAATACTTCCTATGTATAGCCATGGATTGCTAATTATGCAGATAGGGCTATAAAATATTCATGCAAAAGTATAATATTTGGATTGGATTGGATTACATTCACTTTATAGTCAAAATTGCTTAGTCAGTGTTCAAAGAAGCTGTTATCTGGTTTCATGGCCAGATTGTGATGCATACAAGTAACGATGTATTTGAAATCAGTTCAGAAAATTGTGGCCTACTTCACAGTTATTGCATTGGTCTTCAGCTGTTGTAACTGTGATAATGGGTTATTGCCAAAATCCTTTTACATTCGTCATTTCTTTGGAAAATGCCTTGAATATGATGTGAGTCTTAAAGCTTTCGTCTTTGCAGTTCACTGTCGGGAAAAATTTGTTTGGAAAGGCAGAGCTCGTCTCATACACACTGCGACAAATAAATGCCTTGTGCCTCAAAGCAGTGCAGATGGAAGTACCTTAACCTTGTCAGACCAGTGTAATGGAACGAACAGTTTGTTCATCTACAAAGCTTCGGCACAAATCATCACGCATGCGATAACTGGCAAATGTCTTCACCCGCAAACAGGAGGCTCCGACCCACCAAAGGGTACAGCAATGATTGTAAGAACCGGTTGCTCTAAAAACAGAAACAAATTCTACTTCAAACATCAAGCTCATTTCATAATCCGCCATTTCAGCTCCCTTTGTTGGATGCACGATAAAGCCGACAACTTTTTCAAGCTTCAGAATTCAATGGCGTGCGACCGGTTTGAATATATAAACGGTTATAATTTGCGACATTTCAAGACGGGAAAATGCGTTGTTCCGTCTGGTTCGGTATTATCGTTGACTTCTGACTGTTCATCAAGTAATACGATCTTCCAGCTAAACCCTTATGCAAACATGCAACTATCTTCGTCAGTGTGCGTTCACCCTGAAGGTGGATTAATCTCCCCATCGGCAGGTACTCGTTTGGTTATATTCCCAGGTTGTGCTGATGAAGATAGGCTTCGGATGTACCTTTATGATGACAGAGGTAAGATTGAATTGATTTACTTTACTGAATGAGTAACAAAACTCAGATAACAATGTGACAATAGCGAAAATATGTTCGATATCTTTGAAAATGGCGGTTTAAATTCTACGACCTATTTCTTTGAACTGGATGACTTGAAAGAAGCTTTAGCTACGGTGCTTCAAGTCTACTGTTAGACTTTTCTGAAAACGTCAATATTTAAAAAAATACGGCATATTTAATATTTCAATTCATTTGAGGATATGATGTCATCAAGTTTCTAAATCGTAAGCCAGGAAAGTGAAAAGCTTCTACTTGATAGCATCATGTAGACATTCATAAACTATGGTTTCCTTGAAAACAATACCCTGTTTCATGAAACAGCTTAGAAATGGCCATGGTTTAAAGTTTTCTCCAGACTTTTTCTTGAATGCTGAAAAAAGAAAATTCGTCTAATTTTGAAAGTAATGAAGATTTTAGGAAAGTCCAACAGCAAAATTGTAGCAAAGCAGCTGAAATTTCTTTCATGTCATTTAATTCAAAGGAAATGGTCGCAGAATTTTACATCGACCTTTTCAAGATTTTGAAACTTGCTACAATACCGTTGCTTTTTCGAACATTGGGCTAATTAGCGGTCCCAGGTTCTATACTTGAGGCTTGAGTATTGCTATTTGCGTCCGACGCGAAGCAGAGGGTGCAAATAGCAACCGGGGGCATTAAATTAAAACTGAGGGCAGCAAAATTAACCCAATGCCCAGACAAGGCAACGCTACTACTATTGTTATTCATACTTAGCGACAGAAGTATCGCACGAGATGCTTTAAAAAGTCGAACTATTTTCAATTCCAATTTCGTAATTCGAACGCATTTAAGGGGCACTAAGTTCCTTTACTACTGACGAAGGGCACGGCCCGATACGTTTAGTTGCTATTTTCTATGGCGCTACAAGTATTTTTTTAGATTGAGATAATCAGTTGTTTTGCATTTAAGGGGACTGGGTCACGTAACTGTAAACAAACTGATTTTGCTGTTTTTCTAAACCATATCACCCGGATTTTCCATCATTATTTCACGATGACAGCGTTAATTTGAAGATGAATTCTTGACTGTCACAGGCAGACAAACAAAACACTCATATGTTGTAAGATTACAAAGATGCCAATTCCGATTGATTTCTAAAAGTAGCTTTATGGTGAATCATCATTATCATCATCATTGATTTATTTAACGTAGGCTCATTATAAAAGAAGAATAGCTAAATTGCAGATAATTTAGGCCTACTTTACAAAATTTACAAATTCCTAAAGTTAATCAACTAAAAATGTATAGTGGAGTATTTACAAGATAAAAATGAGCATGCCTTCCCTAAGAGGTCCGGAGCGACGCACATCTCCCAGAGAGACGACAGACACGCCGCGCGAGGGAGCCCCCAGACGCATATACTAAGCTGCGGCCACCGCTGGGGAACAATTCACCCCATCCACCAAAATATGAGCAGAAAGCATTTGAAATGTGCCGGGAACAATATGGATTGTAGAGATAACAGGTTTGTTTACGATTGTGTGACCCAGCCCCTTTAATCAGCGCCATTCTTCATAAGTTGACGCATATTGGATACAAAACTCCATATTTGTGACTTCTCTTGCAGACGTGCTTCATGTAAAAATCACATCGGAATCATGCAAAGATATCCCTGCTGGAAATAGCTGTGGAACAACTAAAGGATTCGTTGAAGTGAATGGTTACCAATACAGTCTCAATACGCGTGGGATAAATAGTGTTATATTTGATTACCGAAGTGGCCTGTTTGAACATAGAAGCACATACGACATTTATGCCAGCAGCACCCCAAGAAACAGCATGACCACTTTTCTGAATACTCTCGAGGAAGACAAAATACTGTTCATGTCAGTTAAAGATGCTGTCTTGATGCAAAGTAATCTTGCCCTTGCGTTGCAGAAATTTGGAGTGTCCGCAACATTTGCAACTCCAAGCATCCCAACCCAATATTCTTCCTTAGCTGCAGTTTTCTTTACTGGGAAAGTGAGAAAAAGCTGGGAAAAGTCCGTCAATAAAATAGAGGGGCAAGGTTCATCAATAATTGAAACGAAAATTAATATATTCCGTGATTTTAAAGGGACTGACGATTGCTCTGAAGAATTGGGAATACGAATCGGTAAACTTCCCGACACAAGATTTTATGCTAGAACAACATACGCCAATGATTTGTATCACAGACCCTTTGCAGCACGGCTTCATAGCTCCAAGGGCCAGTGGTGTTCTACAGTCAGTGTCCCAGTCTCCGACTATCTTCAGGTTGACTTAGGTGTCCCTAAGATTATAAGTGGCATTGCAATTCAGGCAAATGCATATCATGGCCAACATTACATAACTAAATTCAAGTTGCAATACAGTCTCGATGGAATGACTTGGCATATAAAGAAAGATTCTTCAGGAAGCAATAAAGTATTTGTCGGCCTTAAAAAGGCAGAAAAACACGAAACTCGTGCAAACTGGTTCGAGAGAACGCTTATGAGAATGGTGAGAATCGTACCCAAAACTAGGATATCATCTGCTGCTATTACCTGCTTGAGATTCGAACTCTATGGATGTTCCCCCGAAAAACCAATTTTCGAGAACAATATATTTGAGTCTTCTTCCCAACTTATTGCACAGTACAACAATGGGAAGGCGTCGATCTACAGCATTGCTCCTTTATCCAAAAAAGTGAAAATCGGCATTTCAACGGCAGCAGACAATGTAAGCCTTGCTCGGTATACTGATCAACTACATCTGTATCGCGTGAACGATTCGGTCACGTTTGAAAATGGAACAGTTTTGAAGAAGTCTGCAAAAGTGACAAAAATGGGAAACTTTGTGAAGAAGCAATGTCACATGGCTTTTACTGAATTCCAAGTCCCACAGACAGATTATCATGTATTTGAAGTTGGAGTGGGAAGCAGGGTAAGTTTTTAAGCTTTGGAGATACCGGATAACCAAATGCAAAATGATAATTCTTAAAAATCAACAAAAATTCTTGGGAAATCAGCGGGAAAGCAACTTTTTTGTCATGTATCGCCAGGTCGAAGCGCGCGCAAGGTGCCAACTGGGGATGACTGTTGTCTTTTATCAAACATGACTATGCTCTTCAATAAGAGGAAGGAAATTTGAAGAACAATCATTTGTTTAGTGTGTGAACATGACGTCAGTTCGAGATCGTCTTCATATTTTTTCGAAGTCGACTTGCTCCAAGTAGCGAAGCCATGAAACTCCAAAGATTGTTATAGTTGCGTGAAAAATTGGTTGGCATATTGCATTTTGATCAAGTCAACTGACAGACCGTGCAAAAAAATGCTGTTTTAGCAACAGCTATTTTTGCGGGGACATAAACACCTTAAACTACGCAGCGAAGAAGGCTTCTTCTCGTTTCCTAATCGTAGCGTCCTCTTGGTTGCTCCCGCAGAAGTAATTGTATTTTTTCAGTGCTGATAGGCCATGGAACAGACTTTGAGCAAGATACACTTAGCAATGAAATACACTCATTTTCTTTTACAAGAAAATAAAGTCCGGTGCTGGTAGGCAGTTTCTTAGATTTTTGGGCCATTTTGCTGCCAAAGTTTCCAATCTGTTTCTTATATTCTTAATGCCAGAAGTGTAGAATTAATTTTGTTTTGTTTACAGAGCTCCCAAATTACTTGGTAAGATCTCAAAAACAAGTAAATAACATAGTTCGCACTCAAAATAGTGTCCAAACAGTTGCTATATATAAATGTTTTGTTATTGTCTATAGATCATGGACACTGGACGAATAACTGCAAATACATGGAATACAATTAGCTACGAAACAGAGGAGCAAATCTCCATTTCAAGTATCCCCATTCAAATCAAACGAAGACCAAAAGATAGAAGCATTTTGAAACTTAATATCAGCAAATCAGACAAAGAGTTATTCGCCAATGGTGATGTGTTGAATTTCAACTTATCGCTATCACAGTGGGTTGGAGTGAACGATCGCACATACTCAAATGCATATGAGGTTGATGTTTTTGTATATTACGACAGCCAATTTTTAACCCTGCAATCAACCAGATACATTGCAAGAGATGAGTTCAGTTTGGAACCAACGTTCAACGCAACCAAGCAAGGCATGGTGCACATTAGGACGGATACATTTTGGCTTCTGAATAACCAGGAAATTTTATTTGAGTTGAAATTTAACAACCCAACTCAGATTTTGAAAGGAGATAAATGCAATGGCCATGTCATTGTTGACTTCAAGTACAAAACAAACCTTAAAGATTTCAATGGAACTGTCAACTATACAAGTGAGGAACGTGTCCCATACAAATGCAAGATTGATGCCAGGGCAATAACAATGCCAACTTCCATCCGCCTGACAGTTCCTGAATTTAGCATGCTATTTGATGATGTAAATGGTGATTTTATTTTCTGCAAAAAGAGATCCATGGTACCAGTGAGGAGCTCTGCAAGTTGCTACCTACAGCGAAATGAGAGTGTTTCTTGGATTGGTTTGCCTGGCATAGCAGCGATCGTTGGCACTGATACAACAAAGAAAACATTTTTCGGCATTGATTATAAAGGAGCTGCGTATTGGAAATCACACAATTGTTTCAGTTCGTTCATGCAAGTTGAGGATACAGAGTGGACGTCTATTGAAAGCCAGCAACAGATACGAAAAGCAAAGAGTGCTAATTTGATGACGTCGCTACCGCATAACGTAAGTGCCCCATGGGTGTTATCAACTGGTGGCAAATCTGTATGGGCAGCAACGAAAGATGGAATAATGAAATATACTGCAAATGCATGGAAACGAGTTGTTTGGTTACAGTAACACTTTCTTTCTTCTCTAAACTCACACCCGACAACACCTTTCCCGAGGAGCTCAGCCTCGCTTTGATGCCCCTATACAAATGTATAGAAAATGACCGGAAGTAAATATTTTCGCCGACTTTTTTTGAACGTTTTTTGCAGGGGTGCAAGGTGATTTTTCCGCGTTAATTTAATCATAAAATATAGTGAATTTATCTAAGAAATGTTTTAAACTAAAGTCGTCTTGATTTAAACTTTAAATTTAAGAAAAAGTCTGCTTTCCTGCTGCGCTGAATCCCGAGTTTGTAAACAGAGTTGTCAACGGCCTTTGAAAAATATGAAAAACAGAGAAACTTTGAGTTCAAAATGCCCAAAGAACTTGAAAGAGCGAAGATACAGCTATTGCGTTATATCTCAATATTTTGCTTTGGGACATTTGGGACGCTTGCTGACGCCATTTATCACAAAATTTTACTTTCGCGCCACAGTTTTCTTGCAAGAGAGGCCGGAAGTGGCGTCAGAATTCAGGCTTGGCGTTGTCGGGCGTGTAAACTTGTCTTAAAGTGAATAACCTGAGTTGAAAGATGAGATCTCATAGGTTTTTAAATAGCTAGCAAAGCCAAAGAAAATAAACTCAGAGAAACTTAAAATTCTTCAACCACGGTTACCCCGTCAGTCAACAAAGAGTTCTTTTCGGGAGACCGCGCATGAAACCTTGCAAATCAGAAGTTATATAAAGTAAAACCCTATTTTGATAACAATGATAAATAAATGATAAAGAAATGAAAAATAAATCATTTCAAAGCGTCTTTAAATGCTTTGAAAGAGGATGCCGGCTAGACTTTTGAATCTAAGAGGTTCCAAACTCCAACACCACGATATGAGAATGCTCACTAGACCATTGCATGTTTTCATTAGTGGGACGTAGAGATCAGTTGAGGTGTTTCTCAAATTCCTAATACTGCATGTAAAATTTTTTTGCAAACATTTCTGACTGGTAAGCTGGAGTAATATTACACCATGCAAGCTGTTTCGGTTATTATCATATCCGCTACAGTAGGCCAGTTTAGATTTTTATCAAGCCACTAACAGAATAATCTAACTATGCTGTTGGTCACAATTCTGGCTGCACGGTTTTAAACTTTTTGGCGCAAATTACAGGACAATTGATAATTCGTCCTGATACTTTTTGACAGTCTCGCAGACGTAACTGAAATCGTAGTATTGCAATATCCTGCTTTAAGCTACGCGATTGCAGCTCGTGATTGGAACCACTATTAGGTATCACTATATGAGACTAAGATGTTCCATGAAGAGATGATCGATATAATAGGTTTCGTTATATGTCCTTTTGTATTACAGTGAGGCAATAAAATGTTCCACGAGAAGATAAATTGATAGATACATCACACAACTAAAGCTAAAAAAAACTGTCAACTCAAGTTGGCAACTTGGGTTGATAGTTTGTGGCATTGCAGTATTGTAACATAGCCCATAATATTACATACATAGAATCGTAATAATGCACTCATGCTTTGTTGGGTGTTCGTTTTGATGTCGCATAAATGACGATCGAATTAATGCGTTGAGAGATTTCATGAACAGTTCTACGGACTGATTTTTATAGGATTGCAGTAATATGATTTAACGTATGCTATTGCATTTTGGTCTCGGTTCAGTTGGAAGCCATACAGGTGCAGCATAGCATGCCGAGTGATTGATTGATACAAGGCTCGATTTTGGAGTTTCAAGAACACTGTCCTATTTCTGCGCCATTGCACTTCTAGAATCGATATTACGAGCATCTTTTCGTGATGTTAAACCACTAACACTGTTTATAACATATTGTCTCCAATTAGATTTGATTGAAGACTTTAGATTATAAATCAATTGTGACGTGCTCGGTTGCTGAACCTCTTGGATTACTGCAATGTTGCATGTCCAAAGGGGGAAATACTAGGTATATTTTGGGTACCGGGGACGTGCCGGCCGAAAGTGTGTTCAACTGGCAAGAACAGAGTTGTTTTTCCTTGTGTTTATTTATATTTACAGCATAACAGAACGCTATAGTGTAGCCTAAACAGGAGCGGATTTCTAGCAAAGGTTGCCTTTGATTGACATGCCATTTCAAAGCGATTAGTGATTGCAGACAAAAGGATTTATACGGACGAGTAACGAATCTAAGGATGTAGACGAAGTAGACCGCAAAAGTTGCTCTGAAACATCGGTGGCTATCTCAATCGTTGTGCATGCAAAAAGGAGTTTTTAGAGATGAAATTAGCATCGATCGAATGAAGAAGGATATATAGCCACCCAAATATCATTTACCGTAAAAGCTCTATTAAGCCCCCCTCTCTATTAAGCCCTCTCCCCACTTACATCAAATTCCAGAGGTTACCAAAGATTCTCCATTTGTTGAGCTACATTAAGTCTGCATGTTAATTTTACTGTGTTTTGAGATAAAACTCTGTCAAATTCATGTTTTCAAATTGTAAAATTGTATCTTTAAACCACAAAATCTGGTGCACAAGGGACTAAAAAGTGTCAAAAATTAAATAAGCCCCCCGGGGTTTAATAGAGCTTTTACGGTAGGTTATTCAGAAGCTAGACAATGAACGATTGAATAGCACATTGAGGTATACGAGATTTTCAATGCTTACTTTCAGCTTCTGAATTACACAAATGGATGTGCTTCACCTCTCCGTCCGCGTGAGGCTTTTCAAGTAAGCGATTGAGGCCCTTCATCAGACCTTTTGAGGTTTTTCAGTACAGAGCAAGTTAATTGTAATCCGAGGGTTAAAAATTTGGTAAAATTGCCTCAAATAAACACTGGCACTTATTAACTCTGTTACTTTCAGAGGCAGTATCCTTTGGAATGCTCTTAGTTACGACATCAAGAAGTGTGAAAATATGGCAGTTTTCAAAACTAAAATCAAAGCATGGAAGGGGGCAAGCTGCAATTGTAAATTATGTTGTTAATAGAGCATTATATTATATCACATGTCATGTAATTATTTTTAGTTGCTGACATCAGCAAATTATAGATTCCATGACGTCATGCAAATTGATGACGTCATATCTCTAATGCAGTTGAATTAATTAGTGGCAACGAACCACGTTGCATTAAAAATTACAATGGCATACTAACTATGGTTTTGTTGTGTATATAATATGCTTACAACTATTTGTAATTTATCAACTTTTAATGAAATGTTAAACAAATGAATAAACGGCGATAGAGTAAAAATCCACGTGTATAAGAACATACTATTTGAAATATTTCTAAATTTGTTGAGGATACCGAGGATTGCCCCTTTTGTCTAAGCCTTTGTTCTGGTGGTAAAGTTTCAAAGCAGATCAATGGCAGGGAAACTTATTCCCATACCATGGGCAACAATGCACCGTTAATATAGCCTATATTATGATCAAATTGAATTTTTACTCACTGTGTTGTTTCTCTTCCACGGGATTGCGAGTAAAGCTTGATAATGTTGCTATTGTTTCGTTCTTCTCTCGTCACAGCAAGGAATCAAATGCTGCTATTATTCAAATTCAATCGAAACGGATGGAGCTCCTACGCAGCGATACGTCTCATTTCAAACTTCCCTTTAATTTGAAATGAGACGTATCGCTGCGTAGGAGCTCCAACCGTTTCGATTGAATTTGAATATTTGAATAATGCCAGCATTTGATTCCTTGCTGAGAGAAGAATGAAGGAATGGCAACATCATCAAGCTTTACTCGCAATCCTGTGGAAGAGAAACAACACAGTTGAGTAAAAATAGAATTTGATCTTAATGTAGGCCACATCAATGGTGCATTATTGCCCATGCCCATACTGGAGAATCTCATTGTATCTTTGTTAGTTCTTGTTTGGATTGTAGTTGTAATCTCCGCCCATTATCTTTTCACAAACCAAACATGCTTCCTGCGCATGATCACAGGTTTCCTTTTTGGGGCATAACCGTTGGTTGGAACTTTGATGAATCGTATCCCCAACAAAAATGCTGTGGCGCTAGTATTAGGTACTTGGGGAGACGAGATGCGGTCTGTCAGAGGAAACGTATGCGTTCCCCCGTGCAGTAGGTTAATGCTCATGCACAGTAGCGTTAGATTTGGAACTCTCACGGGCGTATGAGCATTAACGTACTGCACGGGGGACACATACCCTTCCTCGGACAAACCGAATCTCGTTTTCCCCAACAATAGCTGAACGGCAAAAAGAGGTTGAGCTGATGAATTTGAAAGCATTATTCTTGATTATTCTTGCGTCAGAGAAAATTTCTTCGCAAACCATGATTTAAATTTCTTCGCAAACCATGATTTTAAGCTGAACTCATTTAATTCAAAAATGATATTATTGTCGAACACTAATAGAACACTCTTTCTTGCCAAAGTGTTACATGACAAAAAATATGTGGAAGTGGTGGAAACTGCATGGCAAAAAAAACAACCATTCTAATAAATTTTTTTTGGTATTTCCAGGCTGAATTTTTCATGTAAAAATTAGAGCTTTTTAGCACTATAGGCTGATCAAGATTTCTTGTACAAGAACAGATGTGAAACCTCTCTACAACTTGGCTAGCATCCTATATACTCAGGAATTTTTCACAGACATTTGCAGTGCAATTTAGTAGTGTATTTTCTATTGGCTGAACAGACTGATTTGCAGCATAGGTTTCAAATCTTTAATTCAGTGTAAAAAGGTGGGTGTAAAATTCAATGACATATTTCTTCTAACTGAATGGCTTAAAAGAGACTGTAGCTACCTATCCATTATTCTACCGTTGGACCATGAGCGATAGGACACCAAGTGTGTGCCACCTTAACGTTATTTTGGTAGCGAGCCACCTTAATCAGTTGTTTTTACTGTTTTTGCCTAACTGATTAAGGTGGCTCGCTACCAAAATAACGTTAAGGTGGCACACACTTGGTGTCCTATCGCTCATGGTTGGACTTTTCAGAAATCTTGAATATTTTGTTTGAAATTACAGCATATGTTACATTTAAGCTCATTTGAGGATGTGACGTCATCAAATTTCCATATCATAAACCAGAAGAGTGACAGACTTTTGCTTGATATCATATTGTAGGCATTCATAAACTATGGTTTTCTTGGAGATCATTTCATGTTGCATCAAACAGTTTAGAAATTAAGATCGTTTTAAGTTTTTTTGAAACTTGTTGTTGCATTCTCAAAAAGAAGAAAAACATTCTTATTCTGAAAATATTGAAGGTTTCAGAAAAGTCCAATGGCAGAATCATAGCAAAATAGCAAACGTTTCTTTGAAGTCAATCAGTTCAAAGAATAGGTCATTGAATTTTACACCAGCCTCTTAAAAGATTTGGAACCTATGTTCTGATTTGCGAGGAGGATAATGACAATCTTCGAGCAATGCCCTTAGACTGATTGCAAGTTCGTAGTTATTGCTATTGATAGGCTGATGGACGCTATAACAGTCCCAGTTTGAGCAAAAATATATATTGTTGTTGTTGTTTTCATTGCTGTTGCTGTTGTTGTTGCGATAACTGGGACTCTTTCGTGAGTCTACAATGCCCTATGTTGCGATAAGATCTCTTTTGACCGGAATTCAGGTATTGACCGACAGTATATTGCTAATACTAATGAAAAAGAACTATGTCATTTACTTTTGGTCGGCGATCAAAATTTGAGTTTCCAAACAGAATTAAATTACTAGCAACGATTTTCTTCACTAAATCCTCGGCAAGAATCAATTAATTTTGGAATTTAACCAGCCCCCCAATCCTCAATTCTTTGCATTTACAAATTTCCCTTATGATGTAACCTTTATTAAGAATGCAAGTGACATTCATGGCGAGAAATCGGCGAGCTCCTGTCTTTGCTCGCCATGAATGTCACAGTATACTGCAATTGTAGTTTGCAGTTTTGATTAAAAAGTGTTAAAAATTAAACAAAACATAAAACAAACACAACCAAATGATTTTACGGAGTTTACTAGCATCCACAGAGTATATTTACGGATTGCATTAGTTAACTCATATGCCAGTCGAATACACCACTATTAAACATATAGGCTGCGGTCACACTAGGCGTTTTTAGCTCGTTGTATCTTTTCACAATAACGGGTTAATTACGCTGTGATATATGACCGCATTTTCATTGCACATACGACGCTGTTACAGTGCTTTGATCCTGAGAGATGATTCCATAAAACCGCAGCCTAGTTGCGGTAGTTGCGTAGTTGCGTAGTTGTCACATGATAAATCATATCACTGTGTGACCGGGTGTCATTGTACCGTTCTATTGCCGTACTTTCTGGCGACAAAAACAAATTGCAAGAAAGTCAAGCAATTCACATTACAACGGGAAAATACAGTAGTGTGACCGCAGCCATAGTTTTGGCAATGCTAATGATGCAAAGTTAGACAAGAAACAGCGCTACTGCAGCCAAACAACTCGCTTCCATGCATTTGCAGTATATTTCATTATTCCATCTTTCGTTGCTGCCCATACAGATTTGCCACCAGTTGATAACACCCATGGGGCACTTACGCTTTGCGGTAGCGACGTCATCAAATTCGCACTCTTTGCTTTTCGTATCTGTTGCTGGCTTTCAATAGACGTCCACTCTGTATCCTCAACTTGCATAAACGAACTGAAACCATTGTGTGATTTCCAATACGCAGCTCCTTTATAATCAATGCCGAAAAGTGTTTTCTTTGTTGTATCAGTGCCAACGATTGCTGCTATGCCAGGCAAACCAATCCAAGAAACACTGTCATTTCGCTGTAGGTAGCAACTTGCAGAGCTCCTCACTGGTACCATGGATCTCTTTTTGCAGAAAATAAAATCACCATTTACATCATCAAATAGCATGCTAAATTCAGGAACTGTCAGGCGGATGGAAGTTGGCATTGTTATTGCCCTGGCATCAATCTTGCATTTGTATGGGACACGTTCCTCACTTGTATAGTTGACAGTTCCATTGAAATCTTTAAGGTTTGTTTTGTACTTGAAGTCAACAATGACATGGCCATTGCATTTATCTCCTTTCAAAATCTGAGTTGGGTTGTTAAATTTCAACTCAAATAAAATTTCCTGGTTATTCAGAAGCCAAAATGTATCCGTCCTAATGTGCACCATGCCTTGCTTGGTTGCGTTGAACGTTGGTTCCAAACTGAACTCATCTCTTGCAATGTATCTGGTTGATTGCAGGGTTAAAAATTGGCTGTCATAATATACAAAAACATCAACCTCATATGCATTTGAGTATGTGCGATCGTTCACTCCAACCCACTGTGATAGCGATAAGTTGAAATTCAACACATCACCATTGGCGAATAACTCTTTGTCTGATTTGCTGATATTAAGTTTCAAAATGCTTCTATCTTTTGGTCTTCGTTTGATTTGAATGGGGATACTTGAAATGGAGATTTGCTCCTCTGCTTCGTAGCTAATTGTATTCCATGTATTCCCAGTTGTTCGTCCAGTGTCCATGATCTATAGACAATAACAAAATGTTCAATATATGCAGAAGAGATCATAATTTACAATTTTGAAATTGTTTGCAAAACTTTCATCATTTGGTTTGTTCCAGTTCCAAAAACTACCAAAGTGTGGTTTTTATTGCACGGTAAACATAAGAGATGAAATTTAAAACTTTTATGTCGCCTTATCGCCCTCTCGTTCACACTGCTCGATGAACCTGTAACATTTTTCAACAATCGATGATGAGGAAATGGATAGATATTTCATTGCCAAATGTAGACTCGCTCAAAGTTTTTACCGTGGCCTATCAGCACTGAAAGGATACAATTACTTCTGCAGGGGCAATCAAGAGGATGCTACGATTAGGAAACGAGAAGAAATCTCCTTCGCAGCGTTTTTAGGTGCTTATGTCCCCGCAAAAATAGTTGTGGCAAAAACAGTATTTTTTGCACGGTCGGTCAGTTGGCTTAATCAAAATGCAATATGCCAACCAATTTGTCACACAACTTTGACAATCTTTGGAGTTTAATGACTTCACTACTTGGAGCAAGTTCACTTCAACAAAAATATGAAGACGACCTGAAACTGACGTCATTTTAACACAACAAACAAATGATCGTTCTTCAAATTTCCTTCCTCTTATTGAAGATCACTGTCATATTTGATAAGAGACAACAGTCATCCTCAGTTGCCCTCTTGCTGGCGCTTTGAGCTGCCGGTACATTACAAAAAAGTTGCTTTTCATACTCATTTCCAAGGAATGTTGGTGATTTTTTATGAACTTTCACTTTATATTTTGTTATCAGGAATCTTCAAAGCATAAAAATCTTACCCTACTTCCCACTCCAACTTCAAATACATGATAATCTGTCTGTGGAACTTGGAACTCAGTAAAACCCATGTGATATTGCTTCTTCACAATGTTTCTCACTTTTGTCACATTTGCAAATTTCTTCAAAACTGTTCCATTTTCAAACGTGACAGAATCGTTCACGCGATACAGATGTAGTTGATCAGTATACCGAGCAAGGCTTACATTGTCTGCTGCCGTTGAAATGCCGATTTTCACTTTTTTGGATAAAGGAGCAATGCTGTAGATCGACGCCTTCCCATTGTTGTACTGTGCAATAAGTTGGGAAGAAGACTCAAATACATTGTTCTCTAAAATTGGTTTTTCGGGGGAACATCCATACAGCTCGAATCTCAAACAGGTAAAACCATGGGGTGTTACCCTAGTTACAGGTACGATTCTCACCATTCTCATAAACGTTCTCTCAAACCAGTTTGCACGAGTTTCGTGTTTTTCTCCCTTTTTAAGGCCGACAAATACTTGGGTGCTTCCTGGAGAATCTTTCTTTATATGCCAAGTCATTCCATCGAGACTGTATTGCAACTTGAATTTAGTTATGTAATGGAGGCCATGATATGCATTTGCCTGAATTGCAATGCCACTTATAATCTTAGGGACACCTAAGTCAACCTGAAGATAGTCGGAGACTGGGACACTTGTAGAACACCACTGGCCCTTGGTGCTATGAAGCCGTGCTGCAAAGGGTCTGTGATAAAGATCATTGGCGTATGTTGTTCTAGCATAAAATCTTGTGTCGGGAAGTTTACCGATTCGTATTCCCAATTCTTCAGAGCAATCGTCAGTCCCTTTAAAATCACGGAATATATTAATTTTCGTTTCAATTATTGATGAACCTTGCCCCTCTATTTTATTGACGGACTTTTCCCAGCTTTTTCTCACTTTCCCAGTAAAGAAAACTGCAGCTAAGGAAGAATATATGGTTGGGATGCTTGGAGTTGCAAATGTTGCGGACACTCCAAATTTCTGCAACGCAAGGGCAAGATTACTTTGCATCGAGACAGCATCTTTAGCTGACATGAACAGTATTTTGTCTTCCTCGAGATTATTCAGAAAAGTGGTCATGCTGTTTCTTGGGGTGCTGCTGGCAAAAATGTCGTATGTGCTTCTATGTTCAAACAGGCCACTTCGGTAATCAAATATAACACTATTTATCCCACGCGTATTGAGACTGTATTGGTAACCATTCACTTCAACGAATCCTTTAGTTGTTCCACAGCTATTTCCAGCAGGGATATCTTTGCATGATTCCGATGTGATTTTTACATGAAGCACGTCTGCAAGAGAAGTCACAAATATGGAGTTTTGTATCCAATATGCGTCAACTTATCAAGAAAGGCGCTCGCTGATTAAAGGGGCTGGGTCACACAATCGTAAACAAACCTGTTATCTCTACAATCCATATTGTTCCCGGCACATTTCAAATGCTTTCTGCTCATATTTTGGTGGATGGGGTGAATTGTTCCCCAGCGGTGGCCGCAGCTTAGTATATGCGTCTGGGGGCTCCCTCGCGCGGCGTGTCTGTCGTCTCTCTGGGGGATGCGCGTCGCTCCGGACCTCTTGGGGAAGGCATGCTCATTTTTATCTTGTAAATACTCCACTATACATTCTTAGTTGATTAACTTTAGGAATTTGTAAATTTTTTAAAGTAGACCTAAATTAGCTGTAATTTAGCTATTCTTTTTTTTAATGAGCCTACGTTAAATAAATCAATGATGATGATGATGATGATCCGCCATAAAGCTACTTTTAGAAATCCATCGGTATCGGCATCTCATTAATCTTACAACATATGAGTGTTTTGTTTGTCTGCCTGTGACAGTGAAGAATCCATCTTCAAATTAACGCTGTCATCGTGAAATAATGATGGAAAATCCGGGTGCTTTGGTTTAGAAAAACAGCAAAATCATCGTTTCAAGGGAAGTTTGTTTACAGTTGCGTGACCCAGTCCCCTTAAATGCAAAACAACTGATTATCTCAATCTAAAAAAAACTTGTAGCGCCATAGAAAATAGCAACTAAACGTATCGGGCCGTGCCCTTCGTCAGTAGTAAAGGAACTTAGTGCCCCTTAAATGCGTTCGAATTACGAAATTGGAATTGAAAATAGTTCGACTTTTTAAAGCATCTCGTGCGATACTTCTGTCACTAAGTATGAATAACAATAGTAGTGGCGTTGCTTTGTCTGGGCATTGGGTTAATTTTGCTGCCCTCAGTTTTAATTTAATGCCTCCAGTTGCTATTTGCACCCTCTGCTTCGCGTCGGACGCAAATAGCAATACTCAGGCCTCAAGTATAGAACCTGGGACCGCTAATTAGCCCAATGTTCGAAAAAGCAACGGTATTGTAGCAAGTTTCAAAATCTTGAAAAGGTCGATGTAAAATTCTGCGACCAATTCCTTTGAATTAAATGACATGAAAGAAATTTCAGCTGCTTTGCTACAATTTTGCTGTGGGACTTTCCTAAAATCTTCATTACTTTCAAAATTAGACGAATTTTCTTTTTTTCAGCATTCAAGAAAAAGTTTGGAAAAAACTTTAAACCATCGCCATTTCTAAGCTGTTTCATGAAACAGGGTATAGTTTTCAAGGAAACCATAGTTTATGAATGTCTACATGATGCTATCAAGTAGAAGCTTTTCACTTTCCTGGCTTACGATTTAGAAACTTGATGACATCATATCCTCATATGAGTTGAAATATTAAATACGCCGTATTTTTTTAAATATTGACGTTTTCAGAAAAGTCTAACAGTAGGCTTGAAGCACCGTAGCTAAAGCTTCTTTCAAGTCATCCAGTTCAAAGAAATAGGCTGTAGAATTTAAACCGACATTTTCAAAGATATCGAACATATTTTCGCTATTGTCACATTGTTATCTGAGTTTTGTTACTCATTGATCAAAGTAAATCAATTCAATCTTACCTCTGTCATCATAAAGGTACATCCGAAGCTTATCTTCATCAGCACAACCTGGGAATATAACCAAACGAGTACCTGCCGATGGGGAGATTGATCCACCTTCAGGGTGAATGCACGCTGACGAAGCCTGTTTCATGTTTGCATAAGGATTTAGCTGGAAGATCGTATTACTTGATGAACAGTCGGAAGTTAACGATAATACCCCACCAGATGGAACAACGCATTTTCCCGTCTTGAAATGTCGCAAATTATAACTGTTTATATATTCAAAGCGGTCGCACGCCATTGAATTCTGAAGCTTGAAAAAGTTGTCTGTTTTATCGTGCATCCAACAAAGGGAGCTGAAATGGCGGATTATGAAATGAGCTTGATGTTTGAAGAAGAATTTGTTTCTGTTTTTAGAGCAACCGGTTTTTACAATCAATGCTGTACCCTTTGGTGGGTCGTAGCCTCCCGTTTGCGGGTGAAGACATTTGCCAGTTATCAAATGCGTGATGAGTTGTGCCGAAGCTTTGTACATGAACAAAGTGTTTGTTCCATTACACTGGTGTGACAAGGTCAAGATACTCCCATCTGCACTGCTTTGAGGCACAAGGCATTTATTTGTCGCAGTGTGTATGAGACGAGCTCCGCCTTTCCAAACAAATTTTTCCCGACAGTGAACTGCAAAGACGAAAGCTTTAAGACTCACATCATATTCAAGGCATTTTCCAAAGAAATGACGAATGTAAAAGGATTTTGGCAATAACCCATTATCACAGTTACAACAGCTGAAGACCAATGCAATAACTGTGAAGTAGGCCACAATTTTCTGAACTGATTTCAAATACATCGTTACTTGTATGCATCAGCATCTGGCCATGAAACCAGATAACAGCTTCTTTGAATACTGACTTGTTGGGGATACATGGTACTCCCCATATTGTTTTTAAGCTTTGTTTTTGGGTCAACTTGACAGCCAATCAGCACGGGGACTATGAACACATGCGATGTGGACATAATTCAATCATTCAAATATTTGCAGCCGTTGCGAAGAAAGTTGCAGTGACAGCAAGCAGTCGGGGAAGATTCGCAGCTCGATATGCGGGAAACTTAGCTTATATTTTATCAATTCTTAACTGCAGTTATGTTTGATATATGCATACTAGAAGCTGCAAACAGAGATGTCATGATGGACCTTTCTGGAAGCTTGGCTCGACAACATTTAAAGGAAGCCATTTGAAACAAACCAAGCAAAGCTAAGTTGGCATATGAATATAATTTCTTAACCAGATGAATACATTCCTTTGCCAAGCTTCCATGAAACGCTATCACAAGTGATTCTGAATGAAAACTTTTCACAGTGTTCTCTCATCAAAAATTGATTGTTCTGTAGCGGATGTGGTTTCGTTTCAATGTCTGACTTCCGTTTGCCTGTCGAATGACTAAAAGTTCGTGATGAAAAAAGTGGCATTACGTAATCGAATAAGCAAAAATTTACACACTACGCATGCGTTTATAGTCCCCGAGGGGATATCCATGTCCTCGTCAACTTGAGCTTGCACTGTGCGCAGGCTAGATATTCAACTGTCACATGAATATTTTATAGCCCTATCTGCATAATTAGCAGTCCATTTCAATAGGAATGAAGTATTGAACTACGTCTGGTATCTTATGAATACAGCGCTACACCATAGTCAATAACAACCTCTGCTACGTATTCAAATCAAGCTGTTTGCTGCCGTTTTACCATCAATGCCCTGTTTTGATGTTTCACAAGATTCCAATCATACTCACTGCAGAACATCTAAAAATAGCATTTCTAACCAATGAAAAGGTAAACACATTTCCTGAAGATAAGAACGAAAACAAAACATGCAACCTTAAACACGCACCTCAAAAACATATCTAATTTCTCACTTCTCGACTTCTCATAAACCGAACAAGGACAGATTTTGTAGCACGATTGCATGAGATTCCTTTGTTGACACCTGAATTCAAAGGGATTAGTGGCTGCAGACAAAGGAAATTCTCTCAACGATAAATTGGAAACAAACAAAGCCGCAAAAGTTTATCTTAACCCCAGGTAGCTAGCGCGCTGGTTATGCATTACAGAAATTATTTTTAAGAGCAAACATGAGCATATATCGAAAGAAGAAGGATATACCTACACCACATCTACCTCGGGCATTTTCTTTCTTTGATTAAGAAGCTGAGCAGTAAGTGTTTCAATTACACCCAATAACAAATAGTACAATTTAATCACCTCCCAATCGGCTCTTGAATCAAATATATTAAATGCCCGTGTCAGATGTGTAGATATATCCTTCTTCTTTCAATCTATGCTCATGTTTGCTCTAAAAACAGTTTCTGGAATGCGCAACGAGCGAGCTAGCTACCTGGGTTTCAGAGAAACGTTTGTGTCTTTGCTTGTTTTGACTTACTGGTCGAGAGAACTCCCTTTGTCTGCGATCGCTAATCGCTTTGAATTGTGGTGTCAATCAAAAACAACGCGCGCTATTATCTTACCAAACCTGTCCTTGTTTTTAAGATTATGTTAAAATGATACGGGCAAAATTTGAGAACAGAACCAATTGTTATTGTCATATTGTTTGCCGTTTTCAAATTCCTGTGCAAGGTATGCTGTGCAAGGTACCCAATGTTTCTACAATATTTCTGATTTTGAAGGCGTGAGACTGCTCACAAAGTTGCGTTCAAAGTTTAGTGTACTGAATAAACCTACATTTAGACACTACCCTGATAGTCTTACTGCATTTTGTGCTTGCATTGCTCCCAGTTTGGATCGATGCGGCAAGATCTCTGTGATCAGCTCTCTGAAATTCCTGGTTTAAATGTCAATCTAGATTTGCTTCTGTCCGGGGACTCGCAGTATTATGTCATTATCAATCGAATAATCCTTGAAGGTAATGTGTCCATATAAGTACAGCGACTTTGCTTTTTTCAAGTGATATTTCATGTGATCACTTTACCGTACATTTAGAAAGATAGCCAGCTCTAATATAAGCAGACTGATGACTTACTTGCGGCTGCGATTCAAGAGCTGAACCCGAAGTCTCACAGCAGGCAGCCTGGTTGTGAAATTTAAATTCTGGTTTTGCATGTGTTCAGTTACATTCTACCAATCACAGTGCGCTCCTCGGGCTCTTCGTCAGCATCGTGTCAGCACATTTTGACAAGAGTGTATACGCTGCTGTACTGACATGGACACATTACCTTTAATCAAATAATGATAATGTTGGGTGTATATTACATAATAACATAAATAATAATGGTAGAAAGTTGTACGAATAAACTGTACCGGGTGACCCAGAAAAAAGTGACCCAACGCAATCTGTTACAGAAAATTAAGTAAGTGGCCGATTGAAATGCTTCAAACGTTGTTTTGTCGCTAAAAGACTAGCCTATGCTATGAGTATTTTTCGCAATTTTTTTCGGCACAGTAAATTTCCAAAATTAAGGATTTCGAGGAGAAGAGCATGCCTGAAATCCTCAAAAAGTCGTCAAAAACAGGGGATCGATTTGCAGCCATTTCAAATCTTCAAAACAACGAGGAGCGTGTTTTATTTCAACCTGGGAATAGGTAACCCAGTCGGAAGTCTTCAGAGCAAGTTTATAGTCCCTAGGTACTTGAAAATATTCTCAGGCTGAATGAAACACGCTCCTTGTTGTTTTGAAGATCTGAAATGGCTTCAAATCGATCCCCTGTTTTTGACGACATTTTGAGAATTTCAAGCCTGCCCTTTTCCTCAAAATCCTTAATTCGGGAAATTTCCCGTGCCCAAAAAAATTGCAAAAAATACTTATAATGTAGGCTGATCTTTTAGCGACAGAACAATGTTTGAAATATTTCAATCTGCCACGTACTTTTTTTTCTATAGCAGATTGCATTGGGTCACTTTTTTCTGGGTCACCCGGTATAAAAGAAGCTCGGATGCAAAACAAAAGGACAAGATATCTAGCACACTGAATATCTAAATGAATATCTCGATATCTGAACAAATATATTGTCCTTTTGTTGTCTGCATCCGAACTTCTTTTATACATAATAGCATATGCAAATTAACTATCTATAAAAAGCAAGGGCATATTTTGTAATATAATAGCATCAGTTGCTTTTGATTGACACCTCAATTCAAAGGAATTAGCGATCGCACACAAAGGAAATTCTCTCAAGCAGTAATTCAAAACAAACAAAGAGGCAAAAGTTGACCTGAGACCAGTAGGGCAAACTCTAACCATGTGCACGCGAAAGGCGGTGTTTAAGAGAAGTCATGTGCTTATAACAAAAGAAGGAGGGAAAATCTAAAGTTGTGCCTCGTGGACATTGTTTATTTGATTCAGAAGCCGAGCAGAAGGCATTACAATTCTCGCATGTTTAGGGCTCAAACGAAAAATTACTACTCAGCTCCTGAATCAAATAAACAAAATCCGTAACGCAGGACTTTAGATATACCCATCTTCATTCGATATAAGCACACAACGTCTCTTGAAAACCACCATTCACGTTCACAAGGCAAGAGTTTGCCCAATTGCGTTCAGGCCAACTTTTGTGGCTTTGGTTATTTTGAATCACCGGTTGAGAGAATTTCCTTTGTTGCAATCGCTAATCGCTTTGAATTGAGTTGTCAATCATCGCTAATCGCTTTGAATTGAGTTGTCAATCAAAAGCAACTGATGCTATTGTATTACAAAATATGCCCTTGTTGTGCATATTACATGATAACATATGCCAACTAACTATTTGAAATTACTTTAGTTTATCTTTTTCTAATTTAGCAATGTGCGATATATCATGCTCGACGGTTATGATATAAAAACAGAGAAAAGAGAATTTTTTCATCTATCACCATTCGATAGTTTTGACCCAGATCCCACCATCTTTCTTCAGTAACCCATCTCTCGTTGCTGCCCAAATTGGCGTAGATGCCTTTGAGAATAACCAGCTGCCCCCAGGGTTGAGTGGCAGTGATGCAGGGTCGTTGAAGGATTTAGCAATCCTCACATGTGCCTGACTTCTAACGAAAAACCATTCATCAATTTCGATATGAAATGACATCGTAAAAGGGCTTGGGGATTCCATGTAACCATCTCCTTTGTGATTTAAGCTATAAAGAATTCTGCTGGACGTATCAATCCCAACCACGCTGAAAATAGAATGTAAAGATCTCCAAGCAAAGTCCGCATTAGTCTGCATATAACATGACTTTCTCTTGCAAACAAATACATCATAATTGACATCATCAAAAAGCATGCTCCACTCAGGGATATTGGGATAGCCTGGGCTCTGGTTTGAGAATATTGCTTCTGTTGCTCTAAGCCTATAATTCACACGTTTTGCCAAGTCAATAATGGCCGTCCCGTTAAACTCTGGAAGATTGTTGTCATATTTGAATTCGATTAGCAAAGCTCCATCCAAGAAGCTACCTCTCTTGAGTGATTTATCAAGCTTCTTGGTCTTAAACTTGAAAGCGAGCACTTGCTTCTCATAAAGCGCTAATCTGTTGGTCTGAACATGGATAAGGCCTGGTCGCGTTTGATTGGTCGATGTAGGTGGTAAAATGTGATTTTTAACTTCTTTCATTAAATAAAAAGAAAGAAACTGTTGGTCATAGTAAATAAAAATATGTATATTGTAAGCATTTGAGTGGCTCATTTTTGGCTCTTGGAATAAGTGCCCATAAGAAATATTGAATTGCAGAATTTCACCCGCTTTAAGATCTTGTTCGCTTGTCTGGTTCACGGTGTAGTCAAGATAACTTCTATCTGTAGGGGATCTTTTGGCGTGATCACATTGGCTCATTACTACCAGCTTGTCATCTGTTTCGTAAGTAAATGTATTCCACATCGTATCAGCAGTGCCACTATCAAGAATCTAAAGAAGTAAAAAGAATTAAATGATCAGAATACCTCCTTTCCTTCCTTGCTCTTGGTAATGATAAAAGCCAGACAGTAATCTCGTCGATGCAAAGATCAGCATAGGCTCCAAATCTTTCTCTCGGCATAAAAAGGTGGTTGTAAATTCAATGACCTATCTCTGCTGTTTGAATGACTTGAAAGAAACTTGAGATACTTATCTATAATCCCACCGTTGGACTTTTTAGAAATTTTGAATATTTTTCGAAATTACAGCGTATCTTACATTTCAACTCATTTGAGGATGTGACGCCATCAAATTTCTAAATCATAAACCAGATGAATGACAGACTTTTGCTTGATACCATATTGTAGGCATTCATAAACTATGGTGTTCTTCGAAATTACGTCATGTTACGTCAAACAGTTTAGAAATCATGATGGTTTTAAGTTTTTTTGAAAATTTTTCTTGAATTCTTGAAAAAGAAGAAAATAACTCTAATTCTGAAAATATTGAAGATTTCTGAAAAGTCCAACGGTAGGATTATAGAGAAATAGCTAAAGTTTCTTTGAAGTCATTCAGCTCAAAGAAATAGGTCTCTCAATTTTACACCAGCCTATTTAAAGATTTGGAGCCTATGCTGTAAAGATCGATAATTATGTGAAATCGCAGCATATAAGCCAATGGGAAAGATTCACGTTGTCTTCCACCGGATGAGTTAATAAAAGGCCTGGCGTTTGAAAGGCCAAAAGTGATAACAACGGCGTTGCGCAGACTATACCTTTTCCTTGGGTATAGTCTGAGCCCAGGCTAAAACCAAAGCGATACGTACCATACCCACTATGCTCACATTGAATTCGTAATAATCCTCATCCTCAAGTGCAAACGATGTCTGTGCTGAGGCAGATATCCCAATCAAATCATGATTCAGCAACTTCCCTTGAGCAGAAGTTTCATCTACAACTAGTGTGCTGCTTTTCTTTGTCTTGCCACGAGAACTGAAAAACTGAAAGTGGTCGGAAGACTTTGCCAAAGTTGTTGAATCAGATGCGACTGAAATTGTGGTTTTAATGTCCTTCGAGACACGTGCAATACTGTAGAACAAGACGTTTCCAGCTTTTCTCTGGCTTACATGTGCGCTCGATGAATCGATTAAGTTGTTGATTAAGACTGGTCCTTTGGGGGAACAGCCAAATAGCTCGATTCTCATGCAGTGAAACTGAGCATTAGGTGTCCGTGCCGTTGGCACAACACGTATAAATCTTGAAAATATTCTTGGAAACCAATTAACTTTAGTGAAACCAACGGTTTCGTGACTGCCAATGAATTCACTTGTTGTGTTGTTGTCTTTGTAATCATGCCATGTCGTTCCATCATTGCTAACTTTGAGAATGAATTCTTTGACGGTGTTGTGAGCTCGATGATATCCTTGGATGGCAATGCCACTCACACTTCTCGGTAGACCTAAATCAACCTAAAAGGCCAAGAAGTTTTCAACAGGTCACCTTATGAGTGGAGGAAGGGTGGGAGGTAGCAGCTTTATTCAATGTACTTAGGCTCAAAATCATTATTACCCAAATCTTTGAAACATGTTGATGTAAAAAATTTATGACCTCTGCCTCTGACCTGAATGGCTCGATTGAAATGAACATAACGTCGGTAAACAAGGACAGAGTTTGTAAGACAATAGCATGAGTTGCTTTTGAGTGACATCACAATTCAAAGCTATTAGCGATCGCAGACAAAGGACATTTCTTTGGGTGTAATTAAAACATTTACTGCTCAGCTTCTAAACCACAGAAATAAAATGCCATAGGTAGATGTGTGGCTATATCCTTCTTCTTTCGAGATATGCTCATGTTTGCTCCAAAAAACAATTTCTGGAATGCACAACGAACGCGCTGACTACCTGGGTTTCAGGGAAACTTTTGCGGCTTTGCTTGTTTTAAATTTCTGGTTGAGACAATTTCCAGTGTCTGCAGTCGCTAATCGCTTTGAATTCAGGTGTCAACAATAGCGACTCGTGCTATTGCATTACAAAATCTGCCCTTGTTAACGGCTGTAATTCTCACGTGAACGTTGGTTATTTCAAAATGGCGGCATTATCAATATCATCACAGTCATCATCATCATAATCATTATTTTCAATCAATATCATCAACATTAAAAACACAACTGTTAGGGACCGTTCATTATTTACAGAGGGGTTGGTACTGAAGAGAAATGTTTTCTTGTCCAAAAAATCTTCCTACCCAACTCTAAAAGTGACAGCAAAAACATCTACCCAACAATTTTCAGGTTGAAAAAATGTTGTCCATAAACATGGTTTCAGTGTCAAACGATGTAAATTGTAAATTCAATACGGTAAATATTGATGACAAAGATGAGCAAAGTAGACACTGAAAGTGAAATGGATAATGTTGATAATATTGATGATGATATTGAGACAATTTTGGACTTTAAACATTTGGTTTTAATTGGTGGGAAAATTTTGTTTTTCCAACCTTGAAATTACATGAAAAAATATTCACCCAACCTTTTTATGTTAGAAAATTTCTCTTACCCAACCCATTTCTCTTCGGTACCAACCCCTTTATAAATAATGAACAGTCCCTTATATGTGCAAAAGTTTCCATATAAAATCTTCGTCAGTGTATTTATAAACCCAGACAGTAAAGTATTTATCAGATGAGCATAAAATTTGCAAAAAATATTTTGCTTTAAATGAAACAAGAGATTATCATTTTAAAATGCTATTAAAATGAAAAGAAGTTTTCACAAGTAAACAAAGCGGTATTGAAGCAAAGAATGAATTTCTCACTGTAGTAACCCCTTGAGGTCTTTCTCGAATTTTCCGCCTTTGAATTTGGACTAACAATAATGGTCCTCTCTGACTTCCATTGATATCATTTTCTACATTAATTTATATTTTTCACTGACAGTCATAATGTCATTAACAATATTACCTGCAAATGATGTGAGAGAGGTGAATTTCTTTCTGAGCAATAACCAGCTATATTATGTAACCTTCCTTTATATCCCGCATAATAATCACTATACTGCGAAGCTGCGATGATCCGTGAGTCTCGTATCTTTCCTGTTCGCATCCCCATTTCTTCAGAACAATCGTCCATTCCCTTTAAACCATGATAGATCATGATGTTTTTCTCAATCATTGATGTTTTATTTGGGCCAATATCACTAACAGACACCTCCCAACTCTTCCTTACATTGCTGGTGAAAGCAATTGCTGCCATAGAGGACCTTGAATCGTTGGATGATTCTGATGCAAAACGTGCTGATACCCCATGCTTCTGCAATGCCAATGCCAGAACATTATCTATTATCGCACCATCTTTGACAGCAATCAAGAGAATCTTTCCAGCAGGAAGTTTGTTTAGAAAGTTTGTCAATTCTGTTCTCTTGGAAGGGTCCCCATAAACATCGAAGACAGCACAGTACTCAAACATGCCGCTGCGGTAGTCCAGGACGACTACGTTAATACCGCGCAAGTTCAGGCTATGCTGGTATCCATTGACAGTAATATGCCCCCTTTGAGCTGGACATGAAATGGCCAGATCTGGGCAACTCTCAGATATTATCTTTACTTTCAAGATATCTGCAACATAATTGTATTTTTCATGAGAGGACTAACACAATTGTAAAAAATTATATGTTCAATGCCAGTAATCAATCTGAGAATCTTCAGCGCTAAACAATTCTCAGGAATAATCTACCTTTGGGTTATCCAAATTCGAATTTCATATCTTTAGCGGCACTTTGGCCTCTAACTTGAGACCCCTTCTTCCCTCCCTACTTTAGGGACAATGTTCTAAATCTTAACAGAAGCTTGGTCCAGAACAACTAGGGCAGGCCTCCAGGAGCGCAGAAAGCATAGAGCGTCAGATGCGGACGCTCAGACATTGTCTGCAGACAATTTTACTTTTCTGATGAAGACCAGAAGAAAACGTTTTAAGAAGTTTTTTTAGTTTTATGATGGATGATAACTGGAAAGAATTTCGACTATCTTGAATCTGGAATAATCTTTTTCTTTTCTTGTACGGCAGTGAATTACGATGGACTAAAGATTGTCATGCTGTAGAGGCAAAATCTTGCATCTCTGGTCTTTTTGTACTTTAACGTTCTTTCCCAAAATCAATCAAGGAACCAAAGTTGATTCCCGAGGACCTAATCATTCAAACTGATATGATTCGACAATTTATTCATTTTTATTCAGTTCTTGCTCAAATTTTTCAAAAAACTTTCATTCATGTTTGAAATAAACTCGACTTCCTCCACTAGAAGCGCTCGAACAAATCGTTGCTTTCGCGACATGAAGCAGTTCAAAAAGCCCAATGCGGATCGAACAGCTTCTCTTTTATTTTCAAAAGTCAAAGAATCTGTATGCAGGCAAGGCTAGATATCTCATCGGGGGTTTTCGTCGCATCGGTGCACTCTTGCGATACAAAAGTTGCAGGAATTTTGTGCCAAGGAATGCTCGTCCGCAGGAATATAGATACCGGGTGCGCCAAAATTAACTATGCATGTTTGGCAGGCCACAATAAATTGTAATCTGGACCGATTTTGAAGATTTAAAACTTAATCTTTAGCAAAAAGCCTGAATTAGATTCTAGGATTTTTGCACATTTTTCTGTTTTCACTGTTTTGAGCTAGAAACGTTCAAAAAAACGTCAATCAAGTTTTGTAAAGAATCGACATGAACGGAAAAAGAAAAAACTTGTTCGTTGTGATTTGGGATTTAGAAATCGATCGATTAATTTTATCAATTACTTACGTTAGGGAGATGAGATACGGTTTGTTCGAGGAAACATATTTATGTGTCTCCCCGTGTAGAAGGCCAATGCTCATGCACCTGTGAGACTTCCAACTCAAAACGCTACTGCGCATGAGCATTAATCTAATGCACGGGGGGACACATACGTTTCCTCGGACAAACCGTATCTCGTCTCCCCAACAAAATGACAATGATAAAAAATTGAATCTTACATCGATCATCGTAGAAGTACGATCTGATGCGATCTTCATTAATGCAAGGCTGTAGGAGAAGCGTCGTGCCATCTGTAGCATCTGCTAATCCTGTAGATGGATGAACGCACAAGTTGGTAGCTGGATGTTGAAGAATCGAAGAATCGTTGAGTTTAAAGATTGACTTTTCCGACGAACAGTTTGTTGACAATTGTAAAAATTTCGCTCCCTGTACCACACATTTACCAGATTTTACATGCCTCAGGCGCTTGCTATTTTCGTACTTGAATCTGTCACATACATGAGTATTGAATAACTTGAAAATGTTCTGTCCAAAGATATAAGTCCAACACAAGTTGCTGAAATGGCGAATAATGAAATGCGCCTCTGGAAGAAGGTAAAACCGGTTTCTTTCCAAATCGCACGAGAGTTTGAGAAGCACGGTGGAACCTTTTGTCACAGGGGCTAGAGGGAAAAAGCATTTACCAGAAAGCATATGCTTGAAAACGTGAGTGCCTCCATGATATTGAAACAAAGAATCTGTACCAGCGCATTGATGTGAGAGACCTAATCTATGTGCTGATCCCTCTGATTCGACCGGCAACACGCACTTCTTTGTAGGCATGTGAAATAGCCGAGCTCCACTTTTCCATCTGAACTTGCCTTGGCATTCCGACTTGAGCAGCAGTGTGTTTCTTGACCGATCATATCCAAGGCAATGCCCAGAGAAATGCCGTATATAGAAGGTGTCAGTTACAGGGTCCCCAGCATCAACAGATATACCAAGAAGTAGCACCAGCAGTATTATACACCACATCTTCGATACTTCGCAACACTACATCCACACATTGAAAAGAAACAGTCTTTTGATTAAATGGAGTGTATGCGAAGTACTTAAATGTAATACAGAGGTCCAATTAATTATTCAAAACCACCGTGAGGGGGTTACATATCAAGCGTATGTAGGAAACTACCTAGCAGCCTCAAACTTAGTTTCTTATCTAAAAATGAGTGTATCTAAATATTGCACATATAAGTTAATTTTCTTTAATTTAGGCTTTCTTTTGCACAGGTCAGTTTCTGAAACAGTTGTTGATCAATGAAATCCGTAGCCCGTACAAATATTTAAAAACGAAAATTGAAAATGTTATCACCTCAGGGCAAGTGTATCGGGGAGAACCTAAAGCAAGCTTAGAGACAGCAACCGACAATTTCCTCCCCTCATTCTCTACCTCCCACCTTCAGCAATGTTCTAGTGATTGAGCTTCCATGTCATCAATTG
This sequence comes from Aurelia coerulea, assembly GCA_039566865.1. Classification (NCBI taxonomy): domain Eukaryota; kingdom Metazoa; phylum Cnidaria; class Scyphozoa; order Semaeostomeae; family Ulmaridae; genus Aurelia; species Aurelia coerulea. Next base: position 17,724,056 of record CM076954.1, read on the forward strand.
GATCCAACTGACCAGGTTTGCGAAATTACCTCCACCTGATAGGTAGGGTGCTGGGTTGCAGATGGGCGCGCGATGACATTCCATCCTTTCCCGCAAAGTCCTCGAAAGTCCTCCAAATCATAATTCATGTTTTCAGTTACTTTGACTCAGATATGTTAAATATCGCGAATTTTCCATTGATCTTCAGAATACAAGACCATGCTTGGTTTCAACTCGCTGTAAATCAACAACGCAACCAAGACTGCTATTCTCAGAAAACCCTTAGCTGAACAAGAGTTGATCATAATAATCAAAACAAAAACAACATTTATCCATCATGGTGTTGGTATTCTTTACTTTGCAGAAAACAAAATGAAGCGATGAAAAACTAATCCTTCAGTTCTAAATCGTAATAATCGTTCTAGACTCCAAAGTGACAACGTATCTGTACGTCAAAGATTCAAGAACCAACATCCTGTGGTATACAAAACATCCAAAAGAGAGCTCCAAAATGTGCTAGAGCAGTTCAAATGTTTCGACAAAGAACTTCACAGAAAAAAGCAGTTTTTGATAAAGATTTCAAAGAAACCTTTATCTGCAATGTTCAAATTTATTCAAATCAACTTGTCATATACATATTCATCGTCAAAGAACATTACCAAAGCACACGCTCTACCAGGTTTGATGCCTCCAGTGTTGAAAGCTTTTATCAACGTCAAAGTAAATAAAAGGGGGTATACAGTTCTAACTTAAACATAAAACAAAGACGGGAGGGCACCACTTATTGTCCTATTATTATTTTTCCATCGATTTTGACTTATGTATGACGATGAGTCCCTTGTATCCCTGCGGTACCTTGCTCACAGGGACTCATAATGAAACAGTTAAAAACCTGACCCTATCTTCTGCATTCGATTGATCGAATCTGGATCGAACGACTGCTTCGGCTCTGTTCAAAGGTCACTCCTCAGAAAGGAAATGCGATAGAAACCACGGTAAGCAGACACTTAATCAACAAAACTTGGTATTCATCTGAAGAAGAAAGTTCACTTTACCTGGTGAGTGCAATGTAAGTCTTTTAATGCTGCAATTTCCATGCTTTTAAGACCAAGACATACCAGAGAAATCTTCAAGTATCTGCTGCAGCAACTTCCTTCAAATTTAGCAAGCTGCGTCAATCGAATTGAAGGTTCGAAACTTATTGCTCTTCGCCAAATCTCGCATTCTGATTGGTATGCTAGGAATCCCAGCATATTCACGCCCGACAACACCAAGCCTGAATTCTGACGTCACTTCCGGCCTCTCTTGCAAGAAAGGTGGCGCGAAAGTAAAATTTTGTGATAAATGGCGTCAGCAGGCGTCCCAAGTGTCCCAAAGCAAAATATCGAGATATAACGCAATAGCTGTATCTTCGCTCTTTCAAGTTCTTTTAGCATTTTGAACTCAGAGCCCCTTGGTTTTTCATATTTTTCAAAGGCCGTGGACAACTCTGTTTACAAACTCGGGATTCAGCACAGCAGGTAAGCAGACTTTATCATAAATTTAACGTTTGTCCTTTGTTTCATGGAAATGTTGTTGAAAGTTTTGGATTCCTCGATGTCGTTTTGTCCTATTTTGCCACCTTTTGCCAATTGTTGACGAAATAAACTTGTCTTTTTCTCGTCTTGAATTTCGGCTTGCAGTTTCAAGAAAATGAACTTTTGTTGGCCTAAATTTAACCGAAGTTTTTTCAAACTCCAATATTTTCTAAACTAAAACAGGAATTCTCAATTTGGAGATATAACGCAATAGCTGTAAGCATCTAGTTTCTAGAAATGTTGCCTGTTTTGCTGTAGCCTTTACCGGTTTCCCACAATTTTCAAAGGCAATTTTTCCTCGAGAGCCATGACCATCTAATCTTCGTTAACTTTACTTGCTTCCTTTCACAAACTTGTCTGCTTTTTAGTCAGAAAACAAACGTTGACCTTGGTTGAATGTATCACTTTCGAACTTAATCTGATGTTTTCAGAAATGAAAGTATTTTAGAGTACTTGCTAGCTGTTTTGGCCACCAGAGCAATGAGAATAATAACAAAACTTTGATTTCGCTCTCAGAGAACTTTTCGTCGGGTTTGGCCTAAATGTAAACAAACATAAAGTTGCATTGTTGCTTATTTTCTTCAAGACCAATGGGGAAGCTCTGACCTAGAAATAGGAGATTTGCTTACTAAAACAATGTTATCAAGGCTACCTTGTACAAAAAATCATCAACTTTGATTATTTTGCCTATAAATACGATAGCTTACTGCAATTATTTGCCCTTAAATCTGTTTTCTTTTTCTTGAGCAGAGTATCGCTGCTCTGATTCAAGTTTGCAAAGACATCTCCTATTTTGGTTTGCTGCTCTTTTTTGTACATGCAATTCTCTATGAGACAAAGTGAAATTTGCTATGCAGCAAACGTTTTTAGTAGGAGGAAATAATATTGTCTCTGTTTTATTTTAGGACCCAAACAGAACAAGATTATCCTTTACCAATCAAGCCCAACCTTGAAGCAGCATTTGACAACAACCACAAAAGACCGCAATTCTTGCTTTTTCAATGCCTGAAGACTGATGCAAAACTGATGGAACATGACTGTTGCAAACAAAGCATTCAATGAAAAACAATATTATGATATATCAAAAATTTGAGTAATCCAATAATTGATACTCTGATGATTTTACTCTGATGATAGGAAGATGGTAAGATAATAGCAATTGAATCATCACAAAATTGAAATTTTAATGCTTCCAATTCTGAAACAGTCTGAAACTTATTCTGAATTTGATCTGCAAAGGCAATTGTTTGCAAAGACAAAGACAAAGCTCGCCCGTTTCACCCTGTAGCCCCTGCTGCCATGCTTATTCATGAGTTTCTGAAAATTACCAAAAAGCAGTTATTGCCGTTGTCCATTCAGAAATAGTCATTGCAATTTCGATAGACAGCATCCTTCCCTATCTTCCTTGTCTGTGAGTTTTTAGAGCCAACAAGGGAAGATTTCCAGACTGCATTGAGTTGCTCCATCATTGACAGGAACTTGCCCAGTACAAATAACATATTTTTTATAATTTGCTATCCATTTGTCCATCAAAGCATCTGCCATCATAAACAAAACGATTTCGTTCTTGATCCATAAATATCCGAGTTCTTTCGTTGGAAGCTGCTTCTTCTTGTCTCTTTCTTTCTGGCGGGTTGGAGACTTATTTCATGAAAGCATCTCTTGTCCTTCACTGGCAGTAAAAGGATCGCTAGTGCTCTGCATATTGGTTTATTGCTTCGTTTCGTTCAGAATTAAAAAGTTTTCTTGAAAGCAAGCAGCAAGCAGACCACGCCGCTTCAAAAAAATTTCTACGATCTACGGCATTTTCTAAATGTCATGGTTTTCAAGGCGCTGCTTACGGCACCAAAAACAATGAATTCGAAAAACAAATACGGATGAGACCATCACTCCTGTCAAATTGCGTGGAGTTTACCAGGAAGTTTAAATCAAAACGATTTTGGTCTTAGATAAATTCACTACCTTTTAAGATCATTAACGCGGAAAAATCACACTATCATGCAAGAAGATTTGTCGACATTCAGTCACTTTCCTATACATTTGTATACATCAAAGCGAGGCTGAACTCCTCGAGAAAGGTGTTGTCGGGGTTGTCGGGCGTGATATTCTAAATAGGGTCAACTTTTTCAGAGTAATAAAAGTCTCTGTTGACTGAAGCGCCATCCTGAAGTCAAAGAGCACAGGGAAACAAGAGACTCATCGTCATAAGTCTAGTTTCCATGTACATATGTACATAGCAGACTAGATGATTTTTTTCAATCGATGTAAAATATAGATACAACATTCGACCATCTGCGGAGAAGAATGCCTTTTCATAACATGCAAATTAGGCAAGTGGCATATTCCACTTTTAACACCGCGCTCTCATTAGTTGAAACTGTTAGCATACTGCAACAACAGCTCAAAAAAGGCATGGTAGTAGTCATTATCATTATTATCAAATTGTAACAACTAAAAATAAAGATAAAAGCCCCCTGGAATGTTTAATCGATTCTCAGCAATGCTACATTACAAATGCATTCAACTAAACAAAGCAACTTTTCAATTCACTTACTTCCTTTACGAACTTATCTAGTAAGTGAATAGAAATGAAAATGGTACCTGAAGTTTGGAGGAATGTTTGTTGCAGAACCGAAGGTGGTCATAAATGCTGCATAAAGCATTCAGGCAACCAAAGGTACCTGTTACAGTCTTAATGTTGATTGGCAGCAAAAATAAAGAAAACTATGACAAATAGATAAGATCATCAAAAATACATGCTGGCATTGGCATCAGACAAACCACCCTAAAAGCCGCGTCAAGCTACGCAAATCAATTAGGAGACAATCCTTCATAGTTTAAAGCACTTGACGTTGTTTACATCCTAGGAGATGAGTTCATCACGAAATACTTGATGCTATAAAGGCTAGAACTGCTATTACACAGCAGAATTCACCTTTGTCCATTTTGCGCGAATAAACTAAATCAAAGAAAGATTTTCCAAGATTTATCCACAATGACGAATATTATGAGCTTCATTTTTCAAATCCAAGTTCGTAAAAGACACATGATTGGGCATCTAGGAAAACACTGAAGTTTCTTTTGATCATCCAATAAAAGAAACAATTAAGATTAACAACTTATTGATTGATTGATTGATTGATTGATTGATTGATTGATTGATTGATTGGCTGATGGAATGAATTGAATGAATTGACTTTTCAACTGACTGTTTGACTATCTGAATAAGCAACTGATTCACGAGGTGACTGTCTGATTGACTTAATGACTAAATATTGCATAGCTGGAAGCCTTATTCACTGTTACAACTTCTTCCAAAGGCATTGATACAAACTCTACACATCAAAACAATGGAAAACCACTTTATGGTCCATTTGAACCGATAATCGGAATAGCCACCCAACAGTGGCACCCCAAACTCGACCTATATCGGAAGTGGTACCCTAAATGGGCACCCCAAACAAACAGGAACCCCTAACTCGGATTCATTGGATTCAAATTTCAACGCTTGTCATGTATCTTTCGATATGATGTATCACTAACATCATTATTATCATTTAATAATTCACTCACTTTTACAGGAGTATACTTTAAATGAATAAAAACCTGAACTGAACTGAACTAAACTTAACTTTTAACTTAACTTCAGAAAATATATAATCAACTTTTTAATCTAAATGAGAATCTCAATGGCATATTTCGTTCTATTTTTACTCTAACGCAGAATGCTGTAAAACATCGCATTTGCTCATTTTCTTCCACTGTTGCCAACCCTTCAATCACAGCTATGGCGCTGCAGGTACCCATACATAAGAAATGCAAAAACAGAGCGTTGGACGTCTGTTGTTTTTTTTTTTAGTATGATATAAATGTTTGAGTGGGCATTTAAAACTTGGGCTTTTTACTTGGTATCTTGGTATATTTGATAATATTGTTGCAAGGACCGGGATCTCAGGAATATTACGTTGCAACTTTAACTTCTGTGAAGTTTGCCGTATTTTGTGGAAATGGCAACGAGTACAGAGAGCTAAAGTTGAAGAAGAAATTGCGATCAATAGACGATTGTACTAAAGATGGCGACAGGGAATTTTTTCCCATGATCCTTCACGTTCGACGATAAATCGACCAATCAAATCAATCGAAAGTCTCTTAGACGCAAGAAACGATGATAACGAAATTCCCTGGTGCCATAATCGCCTATTGAAACAACCAGGGAAGACTTTGAAATCGTCAAGGGTTTGAGAGCAGCTCTGGTTATTTCAACTGCTTAAAATTTTCTTTCAATCGGCATCTTTTAGTCTTTAGCCCTATGAGTTGAGAAGAAATGAAACAACGTAAACCCTGTCAATATACGACGGCAAACACTTTCACGATAAGACGTCATATAAAGAAATAATACTACGTACCTGCTCTATTTGTTCAGCAATTCATAATCAGACACCAGCTTCGCAGTTGATCCATTTGCGATAATCTAAATTCTAAATTAGATTATAAAATAAACACAGGCATACCTGTGACTTGTTAGTATAACTGAACGGGTACCCTTCTGAATGATGCTTAGAATCAGGTTCCATAAGAATCTCCGCGCACCAGGATCCATTCCTGTTGTTGGTTCATCCTGCAAGAAATGACATTACATCGTAGACTACAATCGTCACATTTTATCCGTTTGTGTCTCTTTACAAGCTTTATGCCAAAAACAGTCCTTTAAAAGTTTTAAGTTTTAAAAAGGTGGTGAACAATAGACGATTACGCTAAAGCTGGCAAAAAGGAAATTTTTACCAAGATGCATTGCGCTCTTAAATCGAATCCCATAGAATCGTTAAGTATTCGTAATTAGAATGAAATGCATCTTGGTAAAAAGTTCCTCACGGCCATCTTTAGCGTGTAATTGTCCATTTTATTACCTTTTCTCTTTCAATTGAATGGCTGGAAGGGAGCCTCAGATACTTTGGTGCAATTCCACGGTGGAAATTTTTTGATATCGTGATTTTGTTTGAATGGCAGCATTTTTCCTTTCATTGCAAGAATTCATGGTGGGTTTAAAAAAATCATAACAAATTCTTTTTGTTAACAACTTCGTTTTGAAATGTTCCCAAGGGCACGGGTAGTAAGCATGAACATTGCTATGGAATCTTTAGAGAATTCTCAAGAAGCAATGAAGAAAAATCTGATAACTTCAAGGAACCTTCGGTACTGACCCAAATTCTTAGTTTCTTAAAAAAATTAATACATGCACGAGAAATCTACACAGTCTGCGCGAAAACGCGACTACCACAGTGAGAGGGATTTCTAAAAAAGATTGCGCGTATTTCTTTATAAGAAACTAAGAATTTGGGCCAGTACTGGAAGATTCTTAAAATTATCAGATTTTGAGTACTTGGAGTTTCTTACGAGTTTCTTAAAGGTTCCGTAACAACATGTGCCCTTATGAACATTTCAAAACAAGGCTTTCTGAAGTTTTAGATATTACCGAAGTACTTTCCGAGTAACATGTACCGGAAACAAGGGAAAATAAAGTAAAAATATGTAAAGGATTTCCTTTGTCAAAACAAATGATTTAGTAGGCTATAATTTCCCAGTTCTGGCGTTTCTAAAAATTTTTGTGACTTCAGAGTTGAGTTAAGCAGCTTCTTTAAAACATAATACGAGTATATTATCTTACCATAAAGATCAATGGTGGATTCCCAATCAAAGATATAGCTGCAGATAATTTTCTTTTATTTCCACCGCTGTATGTTTTGCACGGCTTATAGGCATATCTTCCAAGAGCAAGTTTATTGATCGCCCACTCGACAACCTGTAGAGGAATTTGGTATCAATGTCAAAAAGCGAAAAATGTGGTTGCATTGAGCTACGGATAATAAGCAAATGCTAGAATTAACAGATGATTTTGTGTTGTCAAAGCACATGTAAAGGTTTGATAATTACTGGTGAAAAAAACTGAAAACATTCCTGCTCAAGACTTCGAAAATACCTCAGTCACACAAGTAGTGGTGGCTCAATTATTTTGTTACAATAGTAGCAAAATTTTTGAAAATTTTGCTCGTCATTTGCGATTTCAAAAACTACGAAAAGGCTTGAATTTAGAGAACTCTCTCGCTTGCTGTCAACAACGGCAGAGCAGACACTTTTTTTGTTCTATCAAGATTAAAAACTACAATATTTATACTTACATTACACTGTACCATCCATAGTGAAGAAAGACATAAAGTCACCGGGTCTTCACTATGGATGGTACTTACAATTCAAATTAATTTTCAATACACAAAACAAAGAACAAAAAACGACAAAATTAAAGATACGTTACACAAAACAGACAACAAAACAACAAAGCTAAGGCAGATTACTGGTTTAAAAGGAAGATTTGAACTTTTAAACTCGTAGGAAAACGAGAAAAAACAAATTTCAGTGTTTGTTCTGGTAATCTACCTCAGCAATGTGGGACAACAAAGAAAGGAAAGGAGAACACAACATAAAACTAATAGGGAACTGCTGTTGCTAATATGGCATCACTAGATCAATCAAATCGGCCAGAATTTTTGAGAAATGAGATCGTCGCATCCAGTATTACTCTATTTTCAATAGTACCTAAGGATGGATTTCCAAACAAAAGTCGATCACAAAGAGTATCATCATCTATATTATTGATACTGGCGATATCTAGTCCTGGGACATCAGAGAGCTGGTCAAAGAGATCTCTACGAAGTAGATCGTATAGGGGGCAATGCAGGAGAAAGTGCTTGTTATTTTCATTGTCTTTACCACAAAAACAAACTGGGCTGAGGCAGTCAAAAGCATGTTTAAAACGACACTTCGTAAATGACGTCATCGAGCAACATGATATAAGGGGGTTTTTGGATGAATAAGCTTCTTGAAATGATAAATCAAGAGTTTAAGGCTCAAGGAAGAAAATATCAAGTGTTGCCTAACTTTGGGATCTGTTGCTGGGAGCTAGGTAGACTGATTATATGTTCGTAGGTTATCGCTATTGATAGGCTGATGGACGCTATAACTACGACTCATGGACTTACGCTTCCAGAAACGGACATGGCCTAAACTAAATACAAACAAATAACAGTATAAATAATCGAGCTTTGAACAGAGTTTATTTTGTACAAAATAAACTCTGTTCAAAGCTCGATTATTTATACTGTTATTTGTTTGTATTTAGTGAAACATCGTGCAACACGCGTACAAGAAGTTTGTTTTTGCATTTATGGCCTAAACTACCTGCTATTTTTTCTTGAAACCACCGACCCTAAATCGCCGCAAAATGTGGTTTTCCTGAAGTGCTACACTGCAAAACAAGCTATCAGTACTTAAATGAATGTTTCTTCAAGCTATTAAAGCAAAAAAATCCTACCCATAAGTGATATTTTGGTTGTTTGGGGACGCAAAAGATCTCGTAAATTCGTTCGCTACTTTGAGATTTTGATCGTTGGAGCAGTTTAGTCGAACGCGTTGTTCGAATTCGTTTGTTTGCCTTTGGCGGGAAGTTTAAATTGAAGAAGAATCAGCCAATCCCATCAAGTTATTTCAAGTCTTGCATCCTGATTGGTCCAGGAACAAATTTGTTCCTGGCAAGAATTTTTTTGCCGTTTTGAGAAGAGTTAGTCCATAAGGCCCTTGACTGGAGCGACAACAACAACATTAATTCACTTCAATTAGATGAGCGTAAGTTGAGGGTCCTTATGTAGTGAGGCTAGGAGCTAGGGACTCAAAGTTACGAATTTTCGCGGATGCGCGCACCGTTTCTGCTCTGTCATCAACAACAAAGATTTACTCTTTTCTGTATTGGGACAAAATAGATTATTTGGAAATAATGGAATATCTAAGGCTCCACAATCTCAGCCAAAACTCTTGGAAAACTCACATATCTTTACTCTTCTCTGCCCCTTCTCCTTACAATGTTGGTTCGTTGTACGATTACGCAATGCTTTAGGGCACGACAACGCAGCCGAATTGCTTTTCTCCATATCTGGTGATCATATTTTCAGACCAGCATTGTTCAGGGGGGAAGGGGGCAGAAGAAAGAGTGAAGTGAAGTCTTCTGCTGTGTATTTTGCATCGTTAATCAGACGCAGTGGTGGAAAAAATATTTGCCTTCCTGCGAAGGAACTTCAAACCAGAATTCTTCCTTTCGTTGTTTTATAAATTTTCTCCGTGCCAGATTTCAGTGTAGTCGATAATTCACTAGGATCTGAAATTACTTTCAAAGCATCCTTGGATCACAAAGCTGTAAATGAAAAGACTATGATCCAAACTTTGATTTTCTTCTATTCTTTCCTTCCTTTTGTCCTTCCTGTCTCTTCATATTCCTCCCATCCTTCTTTCTTCCTCCTATCCTTTTTCTCTCCATTCTTTTTTTGTGCAACCTTTTTCCTTTCATTTCCTCACCTCCCTTCATAGTTTCTTTTCTTTTCCTTCCTTTTATTCCGCTTTCTCTCTTTCCTCCCCTTTTCTTCCTTCCAGACAAACAAGCTTCCTGCGAAGCTGCTTCGCGGCTTCACGCACTTTTTCCACCTCTGATCAGACGGAGGAGCAGCAAAATGGAACTTTTTCCATGTCTATTTGGCATGGATTGCAGCTTGAATTTCACATCAATTAAATCGTTAAAGAATGCAGAAAGAAACTATTTCGTTAAGGATCTTCAGAAAATCACTTGTATTGAACAAGACGTCGGTTTGACAATTGATTTATACTATTGTATAGCACATGAACGCATGATTTAGAACTTACTGTACAACGTCATTATCAATCGAATAATCCTTGAAGCAACTATTTCTTTTATCAAAAATACGGAAAGGTTTTCAAATTAAATTCAAGCACGAAACGGCAGCAGCATTTTCGTTTTTTGTTATTGTAGTATTCGTAGCGGGTGTCTTGTAAAGAAATACTCCCATTTTGTATCATGAATAGCAGATCTGGTATACTACAATCTTCATGATGTTTTGGCTGTTTCAACTATTTGTGTATATTCGTTAGAGTCAATCTTCTGCTGTAAGGTGGAGGAAGTTCTTCTTTCTGAGATGCCAAAGTTGTTCTTTTCTTAAATTTAATGCATATGTTTTCATTGATGTAAGTGGATGCCATAATTGGAACTCGATGACTCGATGACACATCATGTCCTTTCTATCTATGGCAGCCATAGAATATTCATATTTCGTTGCAATTTACTTGTTCCTATTTGTGATAAAAGAAGAAAGAAGAACGTACCTTTTTAACGCTGGATTCAGGAATTCCTCTTAATCTCGAATATAAGGCAAGATGTTCTTCAGCAGTTAATTCGTCAATCAAAGCATCAAACTGAGGGCAATATCCAATGATTTTATGTACTTTCATTGTATCGCTTATTATACTAGGATGGAAACAGAATCAAAATGAATAAAAGTACAAATGTCAATTTATCAACTACTGGTTAACAGAAAATGCAACTTTGTACAAAAGGACCAACATAACATTATCTCAGCTATGTTGAATATTTCATTGTGTCATGGGCCAAATTGATTTGCTAGGTATCTAATCAAATCTCTAAGTGGCTTTAGATTATTGGGAATTAGTGTGTTTTGAGTTACTTTGCCAAATTTCAAGACCTTTTTGCCAAAACTAGCGAAACCATATGAGACTACTCTTCATTTATAGCATGGCAAAGAAAATATGAATAAAAAACAAATATTCAAATCTTAACAATGATCTTTAGAATCAGTAACAGATCTTAGCAGTGTAAGATCAACAATTGGTAAACTATTTTCTAGTCTACAGTTTATCCAGTTATATGACTGATAGGGCGCAAAACATTGTAGTATAACTGGGTAGTTATTGTAAGTTACCTTTTATTCAAAACAAACGCATCTCCGCCAGTGACTGATACATCTCCAGTTAGCATTTTGAATGTACTTGTTTTGCCAGCTCCATTTACTCCAAGAAGTCCAAAGCACTGATTAGAAAAATAACAAAAGGAAAGTTTACATCGTTTAAAAACTGATAGCTGTAAAGTAGCAAAATTTCAATTTTGTCTTGAGGTAACTAATTCTAAAGCTGTCAATGAAATGAACAGAATCATTGCCGACTTCATTGCTTGTCAATATCCCAGTGGATTGCATTTACATTACAAAAAATTTATCAGATTATTTGGAGATGCCTTCTGGTAGACAGCAAGTACGAAATGAATTTAAAATCACTCAATATCCAATAATCTGGTAACATTAATTTATTTCAAAGATATTTTACCTCTCCCCTTGCAACTCCAAGGCATAACTTATCGACAGCAAGATTTTTGCCAGTTTTCCTCGAATGATAAATCTATGAATGGAAACGATACGGATTGATTTACATGAAGTAGAGATATTCCTCTTTGTTGCATCACGCGGGAATAAATTCTGATTGCGATTCTCACTTCAATGGATTTACAGCTCACATAATCAAAGCCTCATAACATCAAAACAGGGCCTTTAATTGTTTTGGAGTAGATGCAGCTGGAAACTTCAATACATTTCTGTTTTTCAGAGTGCAAATTGTTCATAGTTTCATAATGTTTTTCATAATGCCTTCTCAAGGAGCTCATTGCCATTCAAGGACACCATCTCGATTGGTACCTCACCCAAAGATTTAAGCTTTTCTCCCAAGATAGAAAATACAGAACGTTTCAAGAAGAGTGATTGTACTCCCCAGGTGTCAGCCTGTGACTCGGGGCGAGTGCACTAACCTCTGGGTCATCTACCACCTCAGAAGAAGGTATTATGAAATTTGCAAGAGAATTAATAGAAGCAGATATTGCTAATCAGATGTATGCCTCACAATAGAACAATTTGATTGAATAGACGATTCCGGAAAAGATGGCGTAGGGGGGCATTTGACCAAGATTCATTGCGTTTGATGATCGAATTTCTATAGAATCACTGTTGATTCCATTATAGAGCGCACTGCATCTTGGTCAAACGCCATCTTTTGCGGAATCGTCTATTGAGTTGAATGGCAAGAAAAGAAAAAGAGACTGCAGTATCATTGAGTTAGATAGAACGGAAAGGAAGCCATTCCAAGAAATTCGCTAACGCCTAGACTAGTAGGTTTGTACTATCTAGAAAGACGCAAACGCCTACATACGTGGTAACACTGACTTATATGATTCATTTCCTTTTCATTTCATTTTTCATTATTTTTACACGGTAGCCCCGTCCATCGAGAGGATTGCTTTACAGGGGGCCGTGCCAAACTTTACAATATTACTAAAAATTACTAAAAAATTACCTATATTTACAATCTAAAAAAATAAATGAAAAATAATGGAGTTAGCCTGAGAGAGGCAAATTACTCTTCAGCCCATTAAAACCATTGCTAAAAATACTGAATTTACAAAGAAATGCGAAAGTTAGCCAAAGTCGTGTGGTATGTACATGAATCATTTAGACTCACCTTGGTAAGATTTTCCAGTCGCAGAAGATCATCATCAGCATCACCACTTAAGATTCTTTCTTGTTCACCTTCAACGTCTTCATCATCGTTATTCATACCAGATTCCGTCGTTGCATTATTTCTAGGAAACAACAATGAACATTGAAATGAATATTGGAGTTGAAAGAGGAGATATCAGTTTATAAATCGTCTATTGTACTTGCCTTCTTTCGCACGGCGAAAGAAACTTTGTCCAATTTATAGACAGGCGCCATATAGCTCAGGTCATTCACTCTGTTGTCGGGTTTCTTGTTTGGGAGACGAGATACGCTTTGTCCGAGGAAACGTATGTGCCCCCCTGTGTAGAAGGCTAATGCCCGTCAGAGCTCGACCCCAAAAGGCTACTGCGCATGAGCTTTAACCTACTGCACGGGGGGATGCGTTTCGCACCATACTGATTTTGAACAATTTTATTGACAAGGATATAGAAATATCTATAGAGGTTAAAACCTTTTCAGTGCCAAAGGCACTGCTATCAATAAGGGTCCTGTCAAAAAAGGTGCTTAATTGGACAGAAATCAGCCTTGAGGTTCTTAATTGGCACTTTCTTTCGTGCGGTTTTTTACTGTATTTCATTCAATCTGTTCAACTCGAGTAAATAAAAGTAAATGAAAGTAAATGAAAATACAGGTAAATAAAATAGTACCTTCTCTTGCACGCACCAATATATTCAATCATCAAAGTAATCGTGAAGAAAACAAAGCCTTCAATAGCCATCATCACAAGGCTTCTTGACACTAACTCCCATTCAAATGGACTACGGATCTTCCCAAACTCACCAACCATTCTGTAGTAAGTATTTGAATATTCCGTAAATGCTAGATCCATGAGGCCACGCCCAAGACAGTAGTTGGGAAATGCAAGGGAAATGATTCGAAGAGTGTCGTAAGCCAATGCCAGTTCCTAGAAGAATCAAGTAGAGATGATTCATAATAGATGTCTACCCTACAGTTGATGACAAGGAGCTTCATTCTAAGACGCATTTCACTCCAGGTAGTAATGTTTAACGATCCATAAAGACTTCTATTGGAGCAATGCATGTTGGCAAAAGAATCCCTACCGCCATCTTTAGCGTCATCATGTATTGAAGATTGGTAAGATAAAACAGGAAACGATAATCAATGCTATGAATTTCTACTTACTTTTGGACTACCGGGTGTCCCAAAAAACTGTATACGGATTTGGTTGACTCCAGCGATGTGAATTTAGCTTTAATAATTGTCTAATCACTCTAAAAATGTTCCTCGATAGTTAACTTGAACAAAGATACCTCATTTGTTGATATTGGTACTTTGAGACCAAACATGTAGATCCTGAAAGCAAAAATTTGTCTCCTCCTGCAAACCAGAGCTTTAGCCTTTTGGCCTAAGCAATTCTTTGAGGCACAGAGTATAAATCAATGATAGCCTTGATAAATTTGAACAACATTAGATCTTGTGTTATTCTGTTCTCCAGAAGTCACCCCACAGTCACCCATTGGGAAGTTTCTAAATTTTTCATTAATTTCAGTCCTTAATTTCGATGTGCTTCAGGAATTTGCTTAGGCCAAAAGGCCAAAACTCTGGTTTGGAAGTGGACGCACATTTGAGCTTTCAAGATTGATATTTCTGCTCTCAAAGCACCAATACCAACAAACAAGGTATCTGTGTTCAAGTTAACTATTGAGGAACATTTTGAGAGTGATTAGCCATTGATTAAAGCTAAATTCACATAACTGGAGTCAAGCAAATCTGTATACATTTTTTTGGGACACCCAGTACCTTTCTCATGATCCTATCCTACGCAAAGCGGAAATATCCACGCTGAAGTTTGAAAGATCTTAGTCAAACCGACCAGTTTCGTGAATGTAATGTAAAGTTAATTCGAGTATATTTCTGTTCAAGTCATAAGAAAGGTCTTGATCACCATATAATAAAAGCTGCATCAAAGCATCATTTGAAAGATTGTTGATTTGTACAGATGGTCGTAACAATTCAATAATTCCAGCGAGAAGATCTCGGCGTTGAGCATCAAAAGAAGAGCAGAGCAACAAAGAGTGCTCTGCGTCCTCAATGCCATCGCTTGTTGGGAACATCGGGTTTATGGTATCCCTAAAATCATGCTCAAATTTGCGGAAATTTAACTCGCTGAGACCAACCCTGTAAGATAGGATATTCCCTGAGTAAGATAGGATAATCCCTTTGGATCGTGAATTCCAAAGACAGATTTTGAAGGGGGGGGGGGGGGGGGGCGATTATTGAAAGAGCTTTTCTAAAAAAACAGCAATAAAAGGTGCAAGTCTCAATTCAGGCTCAAGCTTATTCCATTCAGATAAACAATTAGGATAGAAGGTAAGAAATCTTTTTAGCCCAATCAACACAATTTGCATAAAGCATCAACGTGCATGTTTCCCATAGATGTATCAATCATTCCGCATAAGCTGACACGGTAGGATGATATCAAATGCGAGTGGGCTACCACAACTAGGAACAATAAATCTAGTCTCTGCAGTGAAGCCATACAGGGAGCTTTACATATTTCAGCGTCTGATTCTATCAAAACTTGGAATAGCATTATTCAATAATGAATCTCTTACCGGGTCATTTGGAAATAGCTGCAATATGAAAACCGTAACAGTGAATGTCACACCAAGGAAGAGATTAACCACAATGAGAACGACATATGCTGTACTTGCTTCTTTGAAGATGAATGCTGCTGGGTACATCATTGGGGTAATAGACCACCTGGGGGTCAAAAACAATACAGTAAGAATTCATAGGTATTTTCTTCGATTTTACACTCGGAAATTAGAAAATGTTGGTAAGGGGATTGTGCAAGATCGATACTTCCACGATCGATTCTGGTCCCTGATTTACTTGCCGTTGACCTACCAGGTGGGTCAACAAAAAGAATCCCCGTTTGAAAGGACACAGCTCCCTTGATATCAAGACGATGACATCGACACATACATAGTTTAATGGTAGACATGTACAAATTCATTTTAAAATTTACCTGATTGAAATCAGACACTCCGTTCTGAAATTATGAGGGATTTTGTCGAGAAAGACTCTTCAAGAAACATTTAAAACGTGCCCAAAATCGCGAACAAATTTCCCTTATATTTCTGCCTTGCACGTGGCTTACAGCAATGACTTCTGCATGCTTTAGCATGTGCTGTCCTCTTGGGAGGATGAAAAAGTCTTCCCCTGGTATCAATAACCTATTCAGGGGGATTACATGCTCTCAAGAGGACAAAATACATGAATACATGTGAATGTCATCATTTTAGGAAGGAAATCCAAGGAAAATTTGCTCATTGTTTTCACTCGATTTTGCAGGTTTTTAGTAGGAGCTTTCTGCAGAAAGTCTCCATATTCACGGAAAGTAATGACCGATTAAAGCAGGGTAAATTATTGAACCTAATTGAACACATTGGCAATAAAACAAGACAGTTTTCAATATCATTGCTTTGATATTCTTTTCTTTGACTCACCCGGTATAAATTCTATACAATTGTCTCTTTCAGAAATAGAATTCCAATGTCAACACCAAATACAACATGGTTCTGAATCGAACGTGGAGTTCTCGTTCCCATTAAAACCCCTTACCAGCATTTTTCAAAATCTCTGGGTCTAATATATGAATACATTTACCAAAAAAATTGTCACATCTAAGTTGGCCTTCGACTGATAGATTAACATTTTAGTTTTGAATATCGGTCCGGTACTTTTGTTCCATAGCCCTCCAAACGTTTTAACTTTTCTATTCATCCGGTATATCTATTTCGTCTATACATAATGCACGTCAGTACCATGAGCAATAGGACACCAAGTGTGTGAAAGTTTAAGGTGGCCCATTACTGAAAATTTGAAAATCACGAAACAGCGATAAGGTGGCTCACTACCAAGTAAAGATAAGTTAAAAAACAAAAAAACAATTGGTTAAGGTGGCTCGCTACTGATAAAACTTTCACACACTTGGTGTCCTATCGCTTATGTCAGTACAGTAAAAACCCGCACACAAGAACCTAAGATTTTGAACTCAGTTTAAGTTATTATGTAATGAGGTACATCCAGGAATCAGGGTGCCGGTCCTTGACATAGGGTTAGGGTTAGCCAAATCTATTTACATTCTTGGCTCAACCCATTTCAACCCAAGCTTACCCAGTTACAGTTCTGTATTAAATAATTTTGGAGTCCATGAAAGAGTATGATTGGCAAATAGGCTTCATTTATTTTCCCATGAATGAATGAATGAATGAATGAATGAATGAATGAATGAATGAATGAATTAATGCATTCATTCATTCATTCATTCATTAATGTATGACTGAGCGAAACCCTTTATCAAGAACCAGTTAAAGACATCACGCTAAATTGGTTCGTATTCATTGGGTACAAAATATATAATTTCAGGCGGTAGGTTCTTAATAAATGAAGGTTCTTATGTGCGGGTTTTTACTGTACATGAAGCTCTAGATACACAATCAATAAAGATAAAAATGCGTACATTAAACTTACCCGTAAAGCAGAAATAAACAGCACACAGCAGGAAAGTTGGTGGAAGATGAATATGCTGGTAGTCGAAACAGGTATAATATCAGCATGCAGGCCAAGGCTGGAATCATATAATTGCACTGTGGGAAAAAATCATAAGATTATCAATAATACATGGTTTCGTTTGCAAGAAAGACCTGAATGAGCTAGACAAAGTGGTAACATTTGAAAACAAATCAGCTTATTTTGTTTTGAATTTATTTTATCTTAATTTGATTCTAATCTAACTGTTTTGATTTTGTTTCTCTTTAAACATTCTTAGAGACCAAACTGTTGTGTAGAAGCGGTCGTTCGAAGTTTGCAAATTACTAGGAAATGTCAAATTCATAAAATGATTTATTAAAGTTTCAATAAATGATAATATAAAATGATAGGAATATCGATAGTACCAAGAGACCTTTAAGAGCTTTCTCTGTGCCCTGTCTAGAGAAGTACTTAGATTTGGCCTTGGACTACGATGATGTGAATAAAGTATCTTTATATTGTATGTATAGTATTTTTTGTTTATGTATCGTCTTTTAAGTAGTGTAATGTTATCATTTGTTGTAAAATAATAGTTAATTTGATCTGCTGAGTTTGGAGGTGACTTGATAACATTCTGTTCTTTGCCTCCATCACAACAGTAGATAAATTGAGTTGTATTGTCACTCGTATTTTAACAATTATTTATATTATAGAAAAAAAGTATTTAGAAAATTTGATGGATGCTTTTCGAACGAATAACTTTCAATAAATTGCTTATAACAACAGATGAAGCCGGGTAGAAATAGACCAAATATCCCAAGGTATGATTCCATCTTTACTAACGGTTATTACCTGACTAGCATCTCAAAAACGAGGCAATACAAGAATCCTGCCAATCGCATTGGCTAATTGCACATTTCCCGCGGTTTTCACGTAGCCTTGTATAATGCGATACAAGGACGCGTTTTTTTTTTTCACCACAGCAACTGATTTAAGCCTGTGAGATTTACAATAAACTCAAGCCACATAACAGTAACAAAATGCGTCTGACTAAATGATATAAGTTAAATTAGAAGCTATGATAATATAATATAATATAATAAAAGGCATTTATATTGCGCCATTTATCCACACAGCTCAAAGGCGCATTACACGATCTATAAAACTAAAAGGGTGATATTTTATACAATAATACAAAGAATGCTACAATTGTTGATTAAATAAAATCTAGTTAAAATATTCTTGAAACAGATGTGTTTTCAGTCTGCACTTGAAAGTGTCAAGAGAATCCGTTGCGCGCAATGCATATGGCAGTCTGTTCCAAAGATGAGGAGAGGCACTTGTAAATGCACGATCTCCAGCAGTCACTAGCTTTGTCCTTTGTATTTCAAGAGTCAAGTCATCATCGGCAGATCTTGTCCGCCACGCAGCTGTTCGTAATGTAACCAGCTCCGTAAGATAAATTGGTGCAAGATTATTGATGCATTTGTAAGTCAACGTTAAAATCTTGTATTTTATCCTGCATGATATTGGCAACCAATGAAGCTGTTTTAACACTGGGGTTATATGACTGTGTCTCTTCGCACCGGTCAAAATCCTGGCTGCGGAATTCTGAATTTTTTGCAACTATCAGGTAAAAGTCATACTAACTGGTTTTGTAGTCGTACAGGAAAATACAAAGCCCTTGGTCCTGCTGCACAGACCTTGCAAAAGCTCGGTCTGTACTTTTAAGACCTCGGGCTTTATATTTTAATGTACAACACAAAACCGGTTAGTATGCGCATATTACAAAATCAGTCTTCAAAATTGGCCCAGAGCATGATTTATTTTGGCCTGTGAAAAATTAGAGATCTTTTTGGTGGACCAAGACGGTCACAAAAGATTTCGTTGAAGATATTTCTAATAATCGAGGTTAGACGGTTGCAGTCAACTGGAAAAATTTTGAAAGATACAAATCGGTAATTACTAACCATATCCCATAAGAAATTTGCAAGCCAGTAGGTTAACGGTTCAACTCCACTGACAAACTGTAAATGCTTTGATTTTGTTACTCTTTCAGTCACCAAGAAAATGACAAAGCTGGCAGGCACAAAAGACATGGCTATGATGACAAATATGGCAATGACGACATCTGTTCCTTGTTTCCTAGACATCAGAGTGGTAATATCAATACATGAATTCTACTAATGGAAACTTGCAGATGAGATAATTTTTTACCGTACATAAACTGGTATGTTCTTGTAGTAGAGCTATTAAAATTTTACAAATCATATTTCCCTGTAAGGTTTTTCAAAAAGTGGATATATTTCCTGACCATGAGCAATAGGATATATAATTATTTGAATTTGCAATTAATATATAATGGGAACTTACTGTCTGAACCTTGTTTTCCAAACCGACCGCCATCTTGAATGAATTTCGCTCCTCCGCAAGCAATCTGGCGAAAGCGCGCTTGTCGAAGAAAACTTGTGTTTTTGAAATGTTACTTGCGGAGGAGCGAAGCTTCGTTCAGAAACCATTGATGCAGAATGGCGGTTAGAAAGGACTCTCGAGCTGTGATGCTGATTAAGTTGGTTTGGAAAATGAGATTCAGGCAGTAATTGCGAGATTAGGAAACGAAAAAGAAGAGCTTGAGTAAGTAGTCATTATATCTTGATAGCGGAATGAGTTAACTACGTAGATAAATCATGATGAGAGTAGCTAAGGCCATTCAAATCACTCATTTTTTTCTCCTGGGGCTGATGCTGGTACTTGAAGAAAACTAAGTGAAATACTTACACGTATTCCTGCGTAATAACATTCTTTGCTAAACTGAACGGATGAAATGCCGCCGTAATTCCTAAAAATAAAAATCAATAACACAAAAAAGGAACTGCATTCACAAATCTACCGGGTGTCCCAAAAAAAAGTACTCCCGTTTTTGAAAAATTGCGTAAATTTGATTATTAAGCCTGATATAAAGCTTTCTTTTTGATCCCTTCAGTCAATGATCCAAATATATTCATAGATGATTAAATGTTTGTTTTAATACTTAAAAGGCATGAAATGACGAACTGAGAAGCCTCAATAACTAAATAACCTTATACTGGGTGGGTTATTATCTTAAACTGGGTAAGTGATTATCCTAGGATAACAATCCGCCCAGCATAACATCACAACCCAACCAGTGTAAGATAATAACACACACATTATAAGATTATCGATCACATTTAGGATGATAACCCACCCAGTATGCTATCACAACCCACCCAACATCAGGTTATCCACCGCATTTAGGATAATAACCCAACCAGTTACGATGATAACCCACCCATTCACGATCACAACCCACCCAGTATAGGATTAACGACCCATTTACGCGCATAGGTTCCATAGCGTGTATCCGCATCTATGCAATACCGGCAGAGCCAAAAACAGTTCACATTTTCGAAAATTAGTAGCACCACAAGTGCTTCATGGATTTGAAAGATTCAAATTCTAGTTGAAAGCCAAAAGATCAAATTATGTTTGTGATTTTCCTCCTCTTCTTGCGAGCACTGCAAATATAGGTAAAGTCAACGTTACGAAAATTTCATGGTTGCAAAATGACTCAAGAAGGGCCTAAAACGCTTGATCAAATCGTTAGGACTCTCCTTACACAGAACAATACGCACGGGCGTTTCACCTCTCTCAAGAGTTATAAGAAATAGATTCTCAAACAGATACTAAAGATTTTCAATCCCATGGCCATGACTGTGCATACGAAATCTCTCACCCATGAAAAATTGCATTTTCTCCGTTCTTCTGAGCGATGAGTCCATTATGATTTGATCAAGTATTTTAGGCCTTTTTCAGTCATTTTGCAACCACAAAGTTTTTGTAAACTTGAATTTACCAATTTTTCCAGTGCTCATACGAAGGCTAGAAAAATCACAAAAATACTTCAATCTTTTGGCCGTCAAGCAAATATTGATTCATTCCAATCCATCCATTACTCTTGATGCTATGAATTTTCAAAAGTGGGAACTTTTTTCTGGTTCACCCGGTACGTTAACTGTACATCAGATAGATTATAGTTAATGATAATTTACCATAAGCAGCTGGATTTCCCATATCTTCTCGCACATATGATCGCAACACTGTGTTGCTTAGAGTATTCAAGTAGGTAGGCATTGAATGATAAGCCTTGTTACTAAACCAACTCTGAAATGAATAGAAATTTGATGTGAGCACACAAAACCGTAAGATAGATATGGAAACTATTATTATTATGTCCAGTGAGAGGCATGTGGCGTCAAAATTCAAATATTCAGGATAGCAAAATTTTCCCACAAAAATGAGCTCTGAAAATGCTTCATGCGATGAATTCGAAAGGCCGAAAGTTAATCGCCGAGAGGTAAATAAAATCTATTGAACGATAATAAATAAATAAATGATTTTAGTACCAAAAATAGCTGAGATGTTAAAAACACGACGTTTCGAGCGTATACTCGTTATCAAGTCAACGAGTATACTTGACTTGATAACTTGATGACTTGATAACGAGTATACGCTCGAAACGTCGTGTTGTTAACATCTCAGCTATTTTAGGTACTAAAATCATTTATTTACTATATTATCATTCAATTGCTATAGTACCACACGCAACAACATATTTCTTTAAATAAAATCTATATTGGGAGTAGGGGTCTATGAAGTCAAGAGCAAACAAATGATTTGTGGTACAAAATTTGAAAATAGCCTTAAATAACTGACTGATCGTATTAAACCCATAAACGCAACAAAACACCGTAATCTATAGAAAGAAGACAGTCAACTCCTGCAAACAAAATGTGCGTGATTGGTTGTTGTTCTTTTACAGGAGTTAACAGTCTTCTTTCTGCAGATTACGGTGTTTTGTTGCGTTTGTGGGTTTAATGCGATGAGTCCGTTATTTAAGGCTATTTTCAAAGTCAAGTGCAGAAATTTCAAAACCGTGCTGCTAGGATAATGACGAATAAGTCCCAAGCAGACTTGTTATCGAAGGGCTAAGATGGAAGATCATCGAAGAACTTGTAACTAATGAATCCACTGTCCTCAAATCCCTAGATGAACTGGCTCCACAGTACCTATGTGACCAGCATAGGTTCCAAATCTTTAACTTAGGGTAAAAAGGTGGGTGTAAAATTCAATGACCAATTTCCTCTGATTGAATGGCTTGAAAGAAACTTTAGATACTTATCTATAATTCTACCGTTGGACTTTTCAGAAATTTTGAATATTTTTGGAAGTTACATTTCAACTCATTTGAGGATGTGACATCATCAAATTTCTAAATCATAAACCAGATGAGTGACAGACTTTTGCTTGATACCATATTGTAGGCATTCATAAACTATCGTTTTCTCCTAAATTACTTCATGTTGCATCAAACAGTTTAGAAATTACGATGGTTTTAAGTTTTTTTGAAAAGTTTTCTTGAATTCTCGAAAGAGAAGAAAAGCACTTTAATTTTTGAAATATTGAAGATTTCAGAAAAGTCCAACGGTCGAATTACAGAGAAATACCTGAAGTTTCTTTGAAGTGATTCAGTTCAAAGAAATAGGTCACTGAATTTTACACCAACCTTTTTAAAGATTTGGAACCTATGCATATGTGACCTCTTCAGCCAAAATTATCATCTTACAGCCTTATAGCCTTCGTAATATGGGGACCAACTGAAAAGGTAAAAAAATGGCCAGAGATAATTCTCTTATAGTGGTGCAAAACTGTGGGATACAACTTTTCAGCTAGAAGCAGTCTCATTTTGGAACTTTTCAAAATTTCTTCAAATTGCTGCATATGAGATTTCTGACATCAGATTCAGAATGAAGACCCAAATTTTGTGTGGCTGCTAATTTTCATAATCCTATTGGTCACAATTGTGATTTTATGACGATAATAAATTTGAAAATATGTAAGGGATTTCACCGTAAATAATCACTGAGGGTGTAAAGTAACACCCTGAACAATTTTCATGGTCAAATTCCTCATAGATTTCCAAATTTATTATCGTCATAAGATCAAAATCGCAAACACTAGCATTATGAAAAGTTGAATCAATAAACTTTGACTGCTAAATCCAAATTCGTGGTCAAAAATTTCGTATGAAGAAATTTTCAAAAATTTCTAAAACAAGGCCGTCATAAATTGAAAAGGTGTATTGCCTATCAACCGAATCTAAGGAGGCATCCTCTCTGTATAGTTTTAAGAAAACTATCTAAATACTGGAATTTGTTTTCTTTTTGATTGTAAGTTTTAAACAATAGTTTACATGAATTTTAAATATTGTAAATCGGGTTTTATAACTTGATTTAATCACTTCGTATTTTGTTTTCCTAGATTGTAATTGAGGATTTAATCAGAGGACCCTCTAAAAATCAGCCTCTACTGACGGGCAACCCTCCTTAAAAGAATCAAATGTGAAATATGAAAGTAACAATGTTCTGTTTATGTGGTTAGGTGTTAAAATATCTATCATCTTACCTTGGCAGTGTGCCTTGCAAATAACCTTTTCACATCATTGACACGGAGTTTTTCAAATTGATCAGGGACTATTTTTCTTTCTTCACCAAAAGTTAATCCACCATACCTGCACGAAGGAAAAATAATTTCAGATGATGTTCTTTTCAGCAATACACTATGATCCAACAAATTTCTTAACAACTCGTGGTAAAAGTTCAGACCAGATCAAAGAGCTCTAGTTTTGTTTATATATGTTTTTAAAAATTTACGAACATGTTATTAATTACAATACCTACCAACGACGCTACAATACCACAGAAATGATGCCACAGGGAGCGAAATACGTGTCTTCCTTGCGGCCACTCGAGGGGTAATTAAATAAAAGCAACATAATACTACACCTGACTACTATTACAAAAAAGAAATTTCAAATATAAGCAGAATACATCAATTGCGTGTGTAGGTTTAAAGTTTAGAACCAAACATGGCAATTGCAAATTCGATTATTTGGTTGCAAGCTTCCTTCAGACATCACATAATTTCAAACAAGGGAAACTACTAAAACAAACACAAACAGAAGGGGTTTGGGTGTTCTAGTTAGGGATATAAGTAAGCTCCAGTTTGAATGGGGAAAAATATTCAAATTGTGAAGATTAATATTTCAGCTCTTAGTATATCAATATTAACAAACAAGGAATATATGTCCAAGTCACCAGTCAAGGATTATTATTAAACAATTTTCAGATTAATACACTCCAAGCATTTATCATTGGGCCTGATAAAATCTGTTGTTTTCATTGACACCTCAATTCAAAGAGATTAGCGACTGCAGACAAAGGAAATTCTCTCAACCAGTAATGCAAAAGGAACGCAAGTTGCGCCGAAACAAGTACGGCAAACTCTCGCCTTGTGCACGCGAAAGGTGGTTTTTAAGAGAAGTTATGTGCTTATAACGAATAAAGAAGGATAAATCTAAAGATCTGCCTGGCAGATTTTTCTTATTTGATTCAGAAGCCGACCAAAAGGCATTGCAATTTTCGCGCATTTAGGGCTTAAATAAAACGATTACCACACAGCTCTCGAATCAAATAAACTGAAATCCCGCAGACAGATCTTTAGATTTACCCTTTTCTTCTTCCGCTATATTGGCACATAACTTCTCTAAAAAAACCACCTTTCGCGTGCACAAGGCGAGAGTTTGCCCTTCTGGTTTTGGAGCAACTTTTGAGGCTTTTGTCTGCAGTACCGTTAATCGCTTTGAATTGAGGTGTCAATCAAAAGCAACTCATGCTATTGTATTACAACATCTGCCTTTATTACGAGGTGTAGCTATAGCCTTAATATAATCAAGCCTCATTAATGTGCGTGAGCGCACGACCAATGATCGCAGGCACAAGGTATCATCACATATTAGTTGCTAGTTTCTTTACTGTAATCAGAGTCATTTGTTTGCAGGCATATTCTTCTTAACCATTTGCTCGCAGGCACAGAATATTTTGATGAGGCCTGACATAATCTCTCATAAATAAAAACATATAAATCAACAAACCTGTGTCTTTTGAAAAATCCAGTTGTATACAGCAGATATTTGTCCATATCCAAACCAGTAACATTTAAAATCGTATCTCCTGTGATTGTGCTGATCCTATCTGGGTTACCCTCGATACCAGAATCGCAAACATAATTTCTTCTATCGGCTGAACATCTACATTTCGCTGCTCTCTTAGCCCTTTTCGCCTTCTTCGCAGTTTTGTGTTTAATTTCATACTTCTTTTGAAACTTCGATAACTGTTTCACACAAAAGTCATCGTACGATTTCTCCAAGTTTTGAGGGATACTGTAAATATCTCTAAGTGTCTTCAAAGAACTGTTACGAAATTTCAGAACACAATCAGCGCTAGCACCAGACGGCAACTTGAATGTGCTCTCCATTTTCTTCGATATTTGCGAATTCCCTTCGTTGTTGAAAGGAATGTAGTTCGGTAAAGGGCGAATCATTGTCGGGGAGAGAATCAGCTTTGGTAATGTCTCGTATCCTGGTCTTGACATGGCAACTGTCATTGCAATGCACACGAAAACTGCTGGCAGGAGAATTTGGGATATAAGACCTTTGAAATTCCGCCTACCATGATGGAATCTCTTCAGCAGTAGACCAAAGAATTGTTGAAATCTGCGATCGAAGTTTGAAGTTTTCACTGTTTCGTTTGCTTCTAATTCCAATATCGTACTGTCTGGAAAAGAAATAGGGGAAGCCATATAAATGTTTTTTTTTCTTCAGATTTTGGTATTGTCTTTAAATATTAGATCTGGTCTTGGTCTCGTGTTATGGAAACTAAAATTCTCTTAATTCGCTTTTATTCCTTGAGAGAACGAATGTAATGTAGTTTGTATCTATATCTATCCGTATATTTGATACGACATTTGCATTAACTGTCAAGAATCTTTTTGTGCCACTGGAAAAAGGGTTCTGAAGGGGGTAGAAATGGGGGTAAAATGGGATCTGGTATTTGCCCAATACCACACCGAAATCTAATGAACGGGAAATCGGAGTACTATTGGCACAATAAATGGACAGAGAATGAGATTTGATCAAATACTGTTTATCAACGAAAATATGACCGAGAACCCTCATAAGAAATGAATGGGACATCTATCATTGAGCACCCACCAACCCCTTCCCCTCTCTAACAGACCTTCAAAATGACCCTGACTAAAAAATTTAGAATAACATTGCTGACGACAAGTTGCCTGGCTTGCGTGTGCATGCAATCAGGTTAGAAGCTGACGACTGACAACAAGTCACCGTAGTGTAGTGGTTATCACGTGCGCCTCACACGCGCAAGGTCCCCGGTTCGAGCCCGGGCGGTGACATTTTTTAACAATCCGAACTTGGTCTGCGACACCATCAACCAACTGGTTTACGAATAAAACCCCACCCTTTGTTTGAAGAACGCCGGTCAACCAGCATCCTTTGCGGTCGCACTTTGCTGAGCACTGCTAAGAACGATGGCGTTCTTTAAGCACAGGGAATTTTGCATCAGTATTTTCGCAAATCTCAACAAAAAAGTAGCCTGCGTGCAGACTTTGGTTACTGTCTGGAGGAGAGGAAGAAAAGCAACCAAAGTCTGCGCGCAGGCTACAAAAAAGCAGTACGATAACAGTTGTACCATAAATTACTCCCCCGTGGCACTAAGTTAATTTCTGAGACTCCAGAGGGGGGCTTATTAGAGATGGGGCTTATTCACAAAGTCAAGTGACAAGGATATACATGAAACATGATAGCTTTTTAGTTGTTTTACCCAATATTTTGCGGAATCAGCATACAATTTTACGAGTTAAATACACAACTTCCACACGGTTTTTATCCTAAACCATATCAAAATTTGACATGCAAACTCGTTCAGCTAAATAAATGGAAACTCTTGTATATACTCTTGCATTTGATATAATTCTACAAGTGAGGGGGAGGCTTCATAGAGTCATCTAAAATTTTGCCTCAGAAGGGAGAGGCTCAGTAGAGCTTTTTGGGTATATAAGCACTTTGATATGAATTGAAGTAATTACAATAACGATTGATTTAGTTTACATCAAGTCAATAATTCTGAATTAACTTCATATCAAAGTGCTTATACAGGGACGTAGGAAGCATCTGAAACTTAGAGGGGCACGACACTTCAAGGGCACTTTGCTCTTGAGCTAAAGGGGCACTTCCTGAAAATAAGAAGGGCACTTCTTTGCTTATTGCAAAATCTTGGGGGGCACGTGCCCCCAGCGCCCCCCAGTTCCTACGTCTCTGTGCTTATATTTTACTTTGCTTACTTATTCCAACACATGGTGTAAACGAGAACTTTGCAGTCGTTCATCCAGAGTGAAACAGTAAAATTTACTTACCAGTTGACATCTGTGAGATATTTGGAGGATTCCTCGGGTGTCCGAACAAAACATTTTTTAAAGGCTTCTTGGGTGGCGCTTTTATTTCTTCAAGACCAACAATTTTATTAATTCTAAAATCACTAGATAACATCACCACGTTCATCACAGTAAAATTTACTTACCAGTTGACATCTGTGAGATATTTGAAGGGTTTCTCCGGTGTCCAAACAAAACATTTTTCAAAGGCTTCTCGGGCGGCGCTTTTATTTCTTCAAGACCAACAATTTTATCGATTCTAAAATCACTAGATAATGCTCTGCGATGACCACAATATCTTCCACACGGGTTTCTCCTATGTACACAAGTAACAACAGGTTTTGGCTTATCATCTCTGAAGAAATCACTTGAAAGTGAACGTTTATGACTGCGTTTTGACTTTTTGTTAAAATCTGTTGCAGGGATTTCTGTGGCAGTAGCTCCTTCTAAGACTGCTTCACGAGAAGAAGGACTGGTACTGAATTTATCAAGTTCGATCCCAGAGTCTGCATTTTTTGTAGCAATATTTTGCTGGTCTGTTGTCGTTGGCAAAGTTGCTGTGACTTCCCCGACCAAATCATTGTGATCTATGATCAAAAATAAATATATACTAAATCATCATGGTTTTATAAAAATTATTGAAAATATCTCTCTGAAATAAGACATATGAAAATGTACATTCAAATGAAACCCTGTGCCAATTGAGTTAAGTAAATGTACTGGACTATCCATCAGACTAACCATCTAAAAAGCACTACTTCAAGCAGGGCCCATAAGCAGGAAAAAAATTGAATATAAGAAGCTCAAAACTTAAATATGATATTTTGTTCTCTTCTTTAAAAGCGGTTCGTAAAGTTGTTGGTACAAGAAATGCTTTCAAGCTATACTAGAATACGGTTATTCAATAGACCTTTAGCTATCTGAAAAGAATCAGAATCGAACGATATTTTGCTACATTTTGTAGAATTTTCGAACGTGCACAATAAAGATAAAAGCTCTAACGCCACTCGATCGAACGTCGCGTATAAAAATGTATAAAAATAACGCTCGATCCAGGCTCTTTTGTAGAATAGCTAAAAGGTCTATAGCCATCTTTCATTAAGTTCTTTCAAAAATTTTCCAAAGACGGAAATCTGTTACTTGCTCAATCAAAAAGATATATTACCTGGATCGTCTTGAATGGACGATTCTGTCACTTTGAGGAAAACCTGATGAGAAAAGAAGATACCCTATTACTTATTAGCGTAGGTTCTTGACCCTAATTAATATATTTCTGTATTTGAAATATAGAAAATTGCATAAAAGTAGTCTTGGAAAAGATTTGTGCACAGTGAAAATCACTCTGTGGTCTGAAGGAAATTTGACATCAGTTTCTTCACGCCAGGCAGATAGGATAAAATGATGAATCAATGGGACTGATGCATGTAATCAGGTTGCAAATTTTGAACTCAACGTAACAATATCCCTAAAGCTCACTTCAAAGAGAACATATTGTCCTTACGATTGCCTAAATATGGTAAAATCCATTCACCGTATTCGTCATAAATTCCTCTGTTCAATAAAATTGTCTCTGTTTATTTTAACAAACGAGCCTACCTCTTCAAGCGTTGTATCACTCAGTCCAAAACTGTGACAAGCAAGTGATTCCTTATTCGCCTCAAGGCTTGCAAATAAATTCTTGAGAGCTCCCTTTCGTGAGTTCTTTTTTGGCAAGATGTAAGAGAATTCATGTTGCGTTTCGCATATCAATTGAGCAGACGGTACGAAGCCTCTTATGTACGTTGTGATATCTTGCAGCACCATTTTTGGAGTAGTCCCTTCCGGAGACCGAGATGAGGCTGGTGTCGAGGCATCTACAACAAAATGACAGAGCTCAAAAGCCGTCGCAAAAATTTGCGTGAAGTCAAAACAAAGGTATAATACCGTTGAACTAACTGGATTAGGAAATTTTCAATTTCATATATTTCAAATTCCACCACATACAATTTATAATCCAAACTACTAACTATACAAACGAATAACTAAACTACAAAGATAAAAGATAAGTTACAAAAATGAATACAGTAATACAGAAAATTAATACAATATACAAATACAAAGTACCACATACTAAATAAATTGCATACAGTGAATTACTTAAAGGAGGAGCTCTCTCAATAAGTAAACTAATCGAGGAGAGAGCCCCCCCCCCCCTTATCCTAGGATAATATCAGGTGAATAGACCTTTTAGCTATTCTACAAAAGAACCTGGATCGAGCGTTACTTTTATACATTCTGATACGCGACGTTCGATCGAGTGGCTTTAGAGCTTCTATCACTATTGTACACATTTGAAAATTCTACAAAATGTAGCAAAATGTTGTTCGATTCTGATTCCTTTCAGAATAGCTAAAAGGTCTATTAGAATGAATTTAAATAATCATGCATTTTCTTTTCATAGGTTAATAGAAATTGTGGCAGTGTAGATTCATCGGTTATGATTTTTCAATAAGTAAATTTTTAGTTTTGTTTTGAACGATATTTTTGATGGAGCATTTCGGAGTTCCACTGGCAATGTATTCTAAAGTTTGGCACCAAGATATCGAATTGACTTTAGAGCAGCAGTAATAAAACTAATGAGCCAGCCCAGTCAGGAAAATGTCTAACCATCTGTGAGAATTTCATTTTCTATCTCTTCATCAGATACTTTCAAACTGAATATAATTTTACAGAAGATGTCAACTTAGAAACAAAATCAGTTTTGACAAAATCAGTAATATCGTTGTCATATTGGAAGCAATTTCATTAAAATCTTTGATCTCAAAAATTTCTTCAAACTAAGCCTAAAATTCTTCAGAAAATTTCCTAACAAATTAACCTAACGTTTCTAGAAAAAGCAAGGGAGAGTCCCAAGTTTATAAATCATAAAGCAAACTTTTTACCAAAATAAAAAGATAATTCAGAAATAAAATAGCTAGACGGAGTTTAAATGTGATAAATATATAAATTGTCAGCTAATTTGATTAAGTCAATAAATATTTTCAAAAAGCTATGACTAAATTCTTATAAATTAAATCGAGGCCGTAATGAGAGGAAAAAGTTGAAATTTCACAAACTTTCAAGGTCTCTACAGTTCGATTCCTAAAACAGTGAACACATTTTCTTTAATTATTTTGGTAAATTTCGACAAATGGAAAAATGGAACAGGTGGGACGACACACTTTTCCCATTTTCCATTTGTCAAAAAGTTACCAAAATAAGTGTTATAAATTCTACCAAATATTCTTTACTTATGTGCAGCATATTTGATTATTATACTTACATTTAAAACGATAAAGAAAGCAGCGGTTGAAGATGAAATGGAGAGGCATCTACTTACTCGACACAGCCTCTCGTTGCTTTTCTTTCACCAGAGTAAGATGGTATCCATCACCAAACTGGCTCTTTAGAAACAAAGATGATCCACAACAACGTAATTTCCCGCATGAAATAATTGCAATCCTGTCACCAAGGATATCAGCCTCATCCATGAAATGAGTAGAGAGGAGAATTGTCCTTCCTATGTAAAGTAGAGATTAACAACTGTTTAAAATTAATTTAAAGGGCATGTGTCGTGAACCTGATTGGCTAATTAACAACTTTTTAAAATTAATCTAAAGGGCATATGTCGTGAACCTGATTGGCTAATGCAATACAATTATCTCCTTTGTTTCGTACAAAGCACGGCAGTAAAAATACATGAAGCAGAATAAAAAAGCACGAAACAATGGAATTCCACTCTAAACTTCTTTGTTGTATCAACCAACTGCTATCGGGACATATGCCTTTTAAGTGAAATTAGAAAATTCTTCAAAATCTGAGTCAATTGCCGACCCATCAAAATCTCCTCCATGGGTATTTGTGTCAAGTACAAGTTTTCTTTCGTCATTCTGTTAACGGTCAGAAAGATTTATGTAAAAAAACTGCTTCGTGCAAAACTAGCAGTATCAGATGACATGTGACAACTCAGCAGCGACAATTTTAAAAGTGTTCATTTCACTAAAGTCCCAAACTGAGCCAAACTGCGCAGTCTCAAGACTGAGCTGAACAGCAATAGCTTTAAGAAAATGCATTTCTTTTCTTTTTCAGCAATTTATTTTGAGTGGGCAGGAAGCATTTCTAGCTAAAGCTAATTCTAAGCCCACCATGCATGCCGCATCCCCAGGCATGGGACCCCTAGTTTCACGTCCCTTCCGAAAGACGGCGAGGTGAGTTGCGAGGTCAAACCTCCGAGGCCACACATCCGGAGTTTGACCTCACTCGACCGAGCTCAACTTTACTCACCTGACGGAAACTGTATAAGCCGCTCGGCCACTCACCCCGCCGAGTGTCAATTTCTATTTTACCTTCTTTGTACTTGACCAGCAAATCCCAAATTGCTCTTCGGGCGTAAGGATCGACTCCAGCGGTTGGCTCATCTAAGATAACAGTACGTGATCCACCGACAAACGCCATTGCAACGGAAAGCTTTCTTTTCATTCCCCCAGACAGAGATTCGACATTCTCGTATCGCTTTGAAGGCAAAGCAAGATCATCAAGAATTCTGAAAAAGAATATCAACATTTTGAAATAACGTCCAAGTTTTTCAGATGGGATGACAAAAAAGGATTGCAATAAAGGGAGGGCTTTCTTTTAAAGTGAATGACCTGAGATATATAGCGCTTGTCTATAAATAGGACAAAGAAACTCCTAATCCCACTATTCTTTTCTTTTGCATTGTTTTCATTCGCCACGAGCTGAATTATCAAATACAATAGGCTATTTATAAATCTATGAGATCTCATCTTTTAACTCAGGTTATTCACTTTAAGTACTAGATGATTCAGAACATTGCATTTTCCAAATGCTCCAGCCGGATAGCAAGCTGCAAAGCCTAAACAGATACAGGGATTGCATCAAATTTTCAGGAAGATCTGCACAAATTGAGGTATTTTAACAATATTTTCCGAAGCTGTCACAAAAAATTTTGGAACATAACAATATACAAGATAGAACAGCAGCCATAGGTTTGGTAACACCCTTGATTTCATTTTGTATTTCTGACAATTGGTAAAATGTAGTTAAAAACGATTTAGAAAGGTGAATGTGAAGGTGAAGCTGCGGCTTTTAGCACCAAGCGCTGGGATCGCAGAAGTACCGGGTGTCCCAAAACCCAAGTACTCCTGTTTAAAAAATCACCAAAAATTGATTATCAAACCTTTAATGAAATTTTCTTTTTGAATTGCTTTGTCAAAGACCCAAAAATATTCACAGATGATAAACTGTTTGCCTTTGATACAGCAAGGTAGGAAATTTACACGTTAAAAAACCTTATTTTGAGCTATAGTTTTTCAGCAAAATACTCAATCTTGCCTAAGAGTCAAAAATTTCAGATTTTTAATCATTGAAGTCTCCAAAGATAGTGCGCATTCATTTCTGTCATTTATGACCACACCAGAAGCTTTAGACGCACAAAGAAATTGATTTGGCAATCATCAGTGCTTTTTTGCAGTATGATTCAAAACCAGGTAGCCCTAAAAAGAGCTAAATTTGCTCATTTTTAACCACTTACAAGATCAGCTATGTCTTGCAAAATAATTTGGCCTTTGATCTACTTAACAAAAAAAGAAAATTGAAGATCTGCCGTGTAATCAAATTTTCGTGATTTTTCAAACGGGAGTACTTTTTTTTGGGACACCCGGTATCTAAGCGCTAATTGAGTCCGCGACCCCTCATCGTGACACTCAAGTGGTGGGGCTCTACCGGGTATCGAACCATGTCCGCTTGATTGTTCTGGTTACAAAATCAGGGGATTACACCACTGTGCCACAACACCTTGAAAGTGGTTGAGATTAGCTTTGGTTAGCTTTAATTCAACGGTCAAGCTGACGCTAGAAATCCCACTGTTAACAGAAAGTTCAGCGCCGTTGAAAAAAAATTTGCAATTTCTGGCTATCTGCATTTTCAAATTCACAGCCTCTTTGGGCAATCAGGCTTCTGCATTTGACCATTACCTGCATTTTAACGTTAAAAGAGATAATGTGATTGCAGTTGTAGAAAATGTGAAGAAAATTTCACATACTTGTCTACTTCTGGTCCAACTTGTGCTGCGGGCATTCCTTTGAGTCTTGCATAAAACCAAAGATGTTCTTCAACTGTCAGTCTATGTAGTAGATAAGAAGAAAATAATAATGAAGTCCAAGATCTAACGCAATAACTGGCGAAAAAGAAAAATTGTCTTTGGTAAAACGTGGATAATTTGCAAACTCTTTAGAGTGTCTACGGTGGTTTTCATCGTGCGAAATTTGGTAGAAAAATCTAACAATTTTACAGATCTTTTCAACAAAACTTCGAAGCAAAATTTATCGCATAAAAATCTAGCACGATATGACCAAATTGCAATGAAATACATTTTCGTGTCTAAGCTAACTTTTCAAAAATTTAAATTTCTTTAAATTGACGAATAAATCAGGATAGTGAATTAAAGCAAACGAGTAAATTTCATTCGTCATCCAGTAATGTGTGATGAGCAGAAGAACCACAAGTTGATGAAATATGCTCAAGATGAATTACCTTTCAAAAAGTACATTATGTTGAGGACACATCCCAAGACTTGTTCTTATCTTATCCATGTCAGACCTAATATCATTGCCATAAATATAAGCGGTGCCACTTGTGGGTGGAAAAAGGCCAGTCAGAGTAGACATCGTTGTTGTTTTTCCGGCTCCATTGTGACCAAGAAATGACGTTATTTGTCCCTCGTATAGATTTAGTGACATGTGGTCTACTGCCTTCTTCCCGGTTTTGTAAACCTAGAGAAATGACAAGAACAGGGGTTTGATTCATCAAAAAATCTTCCAAATGCTTTAAATCTTTATGATATTTCAAAATCCAGCAAGCACCACGTTGAAATAGACAGATACGAGGGATATGGCGGAGGGAATATCTTCCGAGAATTCTTTGCAATCCTGTTGTTGAATCACAATAACATCACAATCCAAGAACGTGATGAGCTCTGAGAATATGTCCCTCGGTCGTAATGAATGACTGAAAGATATCATTAAAGTCTGTCCCAAATTTGATATTGCATAAGATATGCGATAACGCAACATTAATCAAG
Source organism: Aurelia coerulea (assembly GCA_039566865.1). Taxonomy (NCBI): domain Eukaryota; kingdom Metazoa; phylum Cnidaria; class Scyphozoa; order Semaeostomeae; family Ulmaridae; genus Aurelia; species Aurelia coerulea. The sequence goes on from CM076954.1 coordinate 17,759,053, forward strand.
TAAAACACTGCAATCATTTCTATTCGCAGGCACTTTCACGTGATAATTGTCTCTTCTAGTTCCGACAATAGACCTTTTAGCTATTCTGAAAAGAATCATAATCGAACAACGTTTCGTAGAATTTTCGAATGTGCACAATAGTGATAGAAGCTCGAACGCCACTCGATCGAACGTCGCGTATAAAACTGTATAAAAATAACGCTCGATCCAAGCTCTTTTGTAGAATAGCCAAAAGGTCTATTACATTTCTTTATGTGGCTATTAAGTTGCCAGCTTTCAGTAGTAAATATAATTTGAGAAATCTTATCAAAATCTTTCATAGCCCGTGAACTTGCAAAGAAAATTACATAGTCCATTAAAAAAAACCTTAAAGTTAGCTGACGAAGCTAAGTAGAGGCATATCTTGACATATCTTCATTATTTGCATGTCTTTATGTTAATGGCCACGGGCGTAGTCATTGTCTTCTGCTGCCTGTGGTATCGTACCTGTAGTGTTGTATTGTAGTATAGTAATTAGAAAGTATAGTAGGTAACATGTGATGTAACATTTTATGAATATAAAAAAAAAGTAGAGGCAATCTATAAATTGGACAAAGAAATGCCTACGCACGTAATTAACCCCCCAGTGAAAAGATATGCACGCACGTGTCGAAATCATTAAATACAAGAGGCTAATTTCAGACCTGCATATGCAGCTCTGCATACGCAGTTCGTTATTTTACCTTGACTAAATCTTCAATGACAACTCCCAATGGTAGATGAATCGGTTCTGCATCCACTGCCAATAAGCCTGGTGTCTGTGGAACAACATTGTCTGCTTGCAGGGATGACATACGAGAATAAACACTCTTGCACGATTGATCAATTGCACAATTCTTTGAGTGTTCACCAAGCCAATAAGACAATTGGAATGGGAAGTACCATGGTCGTGGTAGGCCATAAAGACCTGGAAACACATGTTCAATGTACCATGTTAAGATGCCGTAGAGGAATGTATCAACAATCAGCATTGCAAATACACTGCCAAGATTGAATTCATCATTGAGAAGCTAGAACGAGAGAGAGAAGTTCCATATTTACTGAAATTACGATCTAATCACAATCTTATAATTAATTTGATTGGTTCCAATTCTGAAACGGTAGACTTGGTAGAATTGGTATACAGTAAGTTGTTTGTTTGTACGTACGAGCATAGGTTCCAAATCTTTTAAAAGGCTGGTGTAAAATCTAGTTACTTATTTCTTTGAACTGAATGATTTCAAAGAAACTTCAGCTATTTCTCTAAAATTCTACCGTTGGAATTTTCTGAAATCTTCAATATTTCAGAATTAGAGTGTTTTTTTACTTTTTCAAGAATTCAAGAAAAATTTTCATAAAAATTAAAACCATCGCAATTTCTAAACTGTTTGAAGCAACATGAAATAATTTCAAAGAAAACTGTATCCAGCAAAAGTCTGTCACTTTAGGGTTTATGATTTAGGAATTTGATGACGTCACTCCCTCAAATGAATTAAAATGTAACATACGCTGAAATTTCGAAAAATATTGAAAACTTCAGAAAAGTCCAACGGTAGAATTAAAGATGAGTAACTAAAGTTTTTTTCAAGTCACTCAATCAGAAGAAATAGATGAGAGAATTTTACACCCACCTTTTTACGCCGAGTTAAAGATTTGGAAGCTATGCTGTACGTACGGCTGCACTGAACAATTAATACAAAAGATATTTTGAATTGCAGTTTATAGCCTAGAGCTTAAAAGACTAAAAGTTTCGGACTTAACCCTTCATCAGTAGGGATGGACTTGAGTAGACATGAGCTTGCGTATGATTGGCTCCGAAATTCTCAAAAAGTTAAGTTTGATAGGTTTGGGGGAACTTCTGAACCTTCTGCTCCAAAAGGAAGAAGATTTGGCAGACATTGAAGAGACTGTCGTTTTCATTTGTGGATTTTTGTTTTTGCAATGGTGAATCCAAAATGATACCAGACAGCAAAATAGTTGGTTTGAAACAATGATTTTGTAGTTTTTTGAAAGTTAAGATCACACAGGCTTTTCATCTTTTTTTAAACGAACGCGTTATTTTGAAGTGAAATCCTTGTACTTCAAACAGGAACAAAGCAAACGTTCATATCATTTACGATTGCTCCGATATAAGTGGATTTTACACGTTCAATTTTTGATGGCTTGGGTGAATCCACAAAACAAACTGCAGAAAACGATAGAGAACGGTGGACACTTGCGGTGTTTACAGATTTGTTTACAGTTTGGCGACGGAGCCTCTTTAATTCCACTGTATCTAGACAAGCGAAGTAAGCTCGTTATATTCTACAGGTACAAGTTAGATAGAAATTCAAGTACGGCGTACCGGACTTTGCGCAATATTCTCCCACTGCAATCCTTTGCCATCTTGCTCATAAAGAGCAAAATATCTTGCACCAAGACCAAATGCGGTAGTCGAGAATAGACTTGCAAATGATTTCCAACCTGTTGCAACATTAACATGGGCTCCCTCTCGTATTGATATGAACACATATGGCATGTAAGTTAAGAAATAAATTATTCCTCCACATGCTGCAGCCAGTTTTGCTTTTGAGAAGAACACACTCATCAAGAAACAGAACAGAGTTGTTGCTATAGACGACAAAGTGAGGAACAACCAGATGACAACTGGATCACTGTATGTCAAAATTCCACCATACTAAAAGAAAGAAAACGAAATTAAGACATGAAACAGGGGCTTCAGTTACTTCAATTTCCAAAATCAACATCACATGCAGGCCCGTAGCAATCAGAAGAAGATGACTTGTCCTCCCACCTCCCCGATAACGTACAAAATTCCCTGAGAGTTTTTTCTGCTGCCATGCAGAGAGAAAATGTCACTAACTGATACCAGACAACTTTCTTTGTGATTTATACCAAGCTTAAAGTCTGCGATGTCCATGACGTGAATGTTTCTGCTTATCAAAGTCCTACCGTATGAGTCACAAAAAACTCTTGTGCTTGAAAAATCTTTGAAGCTCAAATATGCCACAAATGCTATAATTTTTTTATTATGAAGTTACATCAATGATTACATCAATGATCAAATTGGCGTTAACGGTATCTGAAACTCCCCAGCCTCAAATTCTTCCAAGAAAACTGCTGTTGTTGTAGCAATACAACATTTTCATACAGGGTCCTTTGCCTAACTGTCAGCTGTGAACTGTCAGGAAAATTTTCAGAATCCATTCTCGTGACCATCGAAATCATTTTATGACAGCTCAACAGTGCAATAAATAACTGAGTCAGAAGTCTTCGGAACAAACTAAATGGTACAGACTTCATTGGCATGCACAGCAACGAGGAGAGATAATGTTATAATAGGATATGCTAGTTTTGATTCAGACCAAAGTAAAAGCGATCAGCAACTGCAGACAAAGGACTATGCCTGGTTGGTCAACTCATAAAAAAACAAAGCACGCCGCAAAAGCTGCTCTCAAACTTATGTAGTTAGCTCGCTCGTTATAAATTCCTGAATAAAACTTTAAAGAGAAAACATGAGCACATATCAAAAGAAGAAAGATGTATCTAAACATCTACCTTTATGCAATATATTTGGTTCAGAAGCCGATTGGAAAGCGAGTAAATTCACGTATATTTTGGGTGTAGTCAAAACACCTACTGCTTAGCTTATGAACAAAACAAATGAAATGCCAAAGGTAGATGTCTAGATATATCCTTCTCCTTTCGATATGTGCTCATATTTGCTCTTGAATGTCATTTCTGTAATGCACAACGAGTGAGCTAGCTACCTGGGCTATAGAGCAACTTTTGTGGCTTAATTTTTTTCTTTTATGAATTCACCGATTGGGCATAAAATTCCCTTTGCCTGCAGTCACTAATAGCCTTGTACTTGGGTGTCAATAAGAAGTAGTGGATCTAATCGTAACATCATCTGTCCTTGTTATGTACAGTACTTCAGTTTGTAGCTCACCCTATTTGCATTACTTCAGAAATACCAAACGATTACCTTGAGAATGATAGTCATCAACATGACAATAACAGTCATGAGACATGTACTTGTAATAAACCATGCAGTCCAATGAACAGCATTGCTTAGGCCCATCATCTTCATCACTTCTTTCAATCTTTGCTCTTTTTCGTAGACGATGTTTTGAACCAGAATTGCCACAGAGTAGATGAATGATACAGTGATACATAAGGGCATCATGTACTGAATCACAAACATAAAACTGAAAGGTAAAATTTTTAGGAGGAGTGAAATATTGTCATTACACAGGAAGGAAGAGAAAAGAATGGAATAGAATAGAATGAAATATAATAGAATAGAATAAAATAGAATAGAACAGAATACAATGCAATACAATAGAATGGAAAAGAATAAAATATAATAGAATATAATAGAATAGAATAGACTAAAACAGAATAGAATAAAATAGAATAGATTAAAATAGAAGAGAAGAGAACAGAATACAATACAATACAATAGAATGGAAAAGAAAAAAGATCAGTAGTAAATGGATAAAGTAGGGAGGACATGTTTTGAAATCTGGAAATTTAAAAACAGTTAGCACAATAAGTAGTTGTAGATTATGAACAGGGAAGAGAAGAATGTGATTTTTGATGTGAAAGCCTGCAAAGAGCTACCGGGGATAAATCAGGTTGCAACAAAGTTTGAAGGGTAAAAATTAATCAAATAAGAATCTAGTGATACAAAATAAAATAGACAGACAGAAGGAGATAAGTGCTCCTCTTTGAGGTAGAAGAAATGATAAAGGTGTGTAGAATTGAAATGCCAATTATGGAGAAGAATACACGCTCTCAACAAAACGGCACATGATCAGTAGTCAGGATCAAAATCTCACATGCGTTGTACGATTTCTACTGTGATCGCCTACTCACTCTTTGCAGTTGTTTGTTGAACGTTCTATGGCGATTTTACTCAATTAAACGAGGTAAGAAACTTCTCCCGTATATTTTCCACATTTTTAGGTATTTTCCCTTGATTTTTGGTGATATTTCACTGTGAAATATGATACAGGGCATTGTTGATTGCAGGCGCAGCGGACCTTAGGCCTACAGTCTCTGTACTCGCCAGTAGCAAAAAGCATATTGTAGCAGCAATATTACTTTCACACGTTACCTTTAACATTGACAAGACTCTTGAAAAGTACTTACTGTAGCTAACTAGCTAAAACATTGGTTCAAGCAAAAGGAATTGAAAATACCTTTCCTTTTTCTAACCTTATTTTGCGTTGTGATAAATTTATGCGAGCTGATTTCAACTTGACCAAAGTGTTCACGTGCTCTTGTAAACAAAAAGATGCCTTTGAGTTTTCTATTCTTTGGATTTTCAAATACGGCAGAATGAAAAATACATTTAAATTTCCTTTTGATTCAATCAATATCTCAGCTAGTTAACTACAGTAAGTAAGAGCCTTGCAAGAGTCTTTTCAATGTGAAAAGTAATGTGTTAAAGTAACATTGCTGCTACGATATGCTTCTTGCCACTGGCAAGTACAGGAACTGTAGGCCTAAGGCCCACTACGCCTGCAATCGATGATGCCCTGCATCATACTTCACATTGAACAATCATCCAAAATCAAGAAAGAATACCTAAAGTGTGCAAAAAGGTACGTGAGAAGTTTCTTCCTCGTTTAATTGAGTAAAGTCGCCATAAAGCATTCAACAAACAACTTCGAATAGCGAGATAATATGCGATCACAGTAGAAACAGTACAACGCGTGTGAGATTTCGATCCTGATTACCCATCATGCACCGTTTTGTTGAAAGGGCGTATTATTGCCCCTAATGTGAAAATGGAAAGACTGGTATGGTAAAACGTGCTACATTTGCGGCGTTGTAGCTTTCGAGTGATTTGATTGGCCTGTTTAACAAACATGTGAAAATTTTTCAGCCACTCACGATCTGCTACCTATGCTTCTGAAAAGAATCAGTAATTAACAGAACAAGAAGCAAGCACTTACTCATCTTTCATATAACAAGGATAAGGCATCTCTTGTATATACAAGCCAGGACTTGTTATATCATGACCGACAAGCACTTCGGATATTGCACGTTCTAACTGATCTTGAAGCCACACAAAACCATAATAGTAATAACTCGATCCACCATGGTGAGGGCCTGGGTACCAATGTCTGCTTCGAATTTTTCGTGTTGATGGCATCAGTTGTCCATTCATACGAAGTCGATACATCACGTGAGATGGGAGTGAACCATTTTCTTCGATATTGTCAAAGAGGATGGCTAGTGCAAAAGAAATTGAGCATCAATGAAATCACAATAAGAACAAAATAAGATAGCAACCTTCCTCCAAGTAAACCATCTTCGCCGACAAACGGCATTTGGTCTACTGTCAATACTAACTTCAGCTGCATTTTCAGCTGGTATTAAGCCAAGCATCTACCTCTGGAATTTTACCTACCCTAGTGTAGAAGTTGTATTTTAAGTGTAATGCACGCATTTTGAATTAGATAGGATAAAACGTGTCATAAGGTAGTTAGATTTATCTTTCTATTTTCTACCGGGTGTCCTAAAAAAGTACTCCTGTTTAAAAACTCACCAAAAATCAATCATCAAACCTTTCATAAAATTTTGACTTGTTTTGTGAAGGACCCAAAATATTTTTAGATGATAAAATGTTTGCTTTTGATACAAAAGGGTAGAAAAATTACACGTTGAAAAACCTTAATTTGAGCTTTAGTTTTTAAGCAAAATACTCAATCTTGCCTAAGAGTTCAAATTTTCAGATTTTTTATCACCATTGAAGTCTCTAATGATAGTGTGCATTTCTTTTTATAATCTATGACCAAACTAGAAGCTTTACATGCACAAGAATTTGTTGAGGCAATCATCAGTGCTTTTTTGCAGTATGATTCAAAACCAGACAGACCTAAAAATCAGGTATGTCTGGAAAAATAATTTGGTCTTTGATCTACTTGATAGAAAAGGAAAATTAAAGATCGGTCGTGTAATCAAATTTTTGATGATTTTTCAAACGGGAGGACTTTTTTTGGGACACCCGGTATATACTAAAATTTTCTCTTATGGAAATTTCACAACCAGCCATTTCAGGCTATACTTATTACATAAGTCCTTGATTTCATTCCATCTCCACCCCCCCCCCCCCCACCCTCCCCTCTTAACGATACCCACAAAACTCCAACACAAATCCCTGGAAGAGAAGTTGTAGATAGATTACTATACTTGATTACTAACTTTAACTGCCTATACAATATTCAATGCAGCTAGAGCAGCTATAATCATTCACTTTGCACCTTGATAAGTTTATATAGCTGAAGAGATTTGAATATATATAATTTAAAATGAATAAATAAAAGTAAAAACTTGCACGGCTTCAATAATCAGCTGGGAAAACCATTATTTTATAATCGCCAATTGCTTTGTACTGACGCGTCAATCAAACCATGCAATAATCAAACACAACAGATGCCATTGCTATAGAAAGAGCCCTTGCTATACCACATTCACACCGACAAAGTTACATCAACGTTATCTAAACCAGGTTGAATCTAAACCAATCAAATGCATTCGATTTGCTGGATTGACCAATAAGAATGCAACAATCAATAACCTGGTTTAGTTTAAGATCTTTTAATTTGCAAGAGTGAATAGGGTATCAAAAAGTGGGCAAACAACCAGAGATCTTCACATTCTAATACTAATTTCTAATACTATGTATAGTCTGCTGGTATAAAAAACATTTTTCACTCACCTGAGAAAACAAATTTATTGAATTTTTCTTGCTTCGATGAGTTTAGATAATATTTCATAAGCGCATCTTCAGTTGGAAAGCCGTGAAAAATATCCAATTTTAATGGTTTCAATACAGCAACCCAAGCACCAGCTGCTCTGTCAATATAAGAAAGTCTTTTCAGCATCTTGCTGGATCCAGTTCTATCCAAAATTAATTCTTCAATAATTTGATTCATTTTCTCTTGCGATATATTCAAATGCTTTAAGATTGTTTCATTATAAACCATTCCTTTCTTGACATATGAATTATTCTTGTCAAGATATTTGGATATATTAGAGCTCCAGTCTCTGAGAAGATGTGGATAATGTTGTGAATACTGCAGTGCTTGCTTTAGTATCTTCTGTGTGCTATTTTTCTTTAGGTTCTCTCTTATTAGCCGGGTTGTGTTCATTAGTTGCATTGCAAAGTCTCTGGAGCGTTTGATTGACTGTAGTAAGTGACTGGCCTAAAAAAAGAAGTATCACAGTTGGCAGAATTATGTTTTAACTCAAACATCAAATTCATGATAAACTGAATGTTGCGTATCCCTAACATCATATAAAAAACAAGTTGCGTTTTTTAAACGATCGAAAAAACTGAAAATTTTGTGATTACAGAGATGTCTACCTGAATCTGCTGATAAAAAGCCTCGAACTGGGGGCTGAAAGAGACCTTCATATCGACTTTGTATTAAAATCGCTCCTTTTCAACAAACTGCTGACTCAGACATCGACCAACCCTTTTCGTCAATAGGTCAAAGCAAGATATTCTTAATTTGTCAATCAGATTAGTTTTCACAATCATCACTATATCAATATATCGGGTGTACCCCAAGGTTCCGTGCTAGGTCCAACCTGGTTGAATTTCTCTACAAATAATCTCTTATTCCTCATATTCATCCCTGAAGTACACTGTTGACAATTCATTTTCATAACTTTTTAAGTACAGTGACGGACACTTGGGGGGGGGCAGGGGGTGCGATCGCTTCAAAAACAATAGCAATAAGCAATTATTTAAACTGAAACAATAGCTTGCCCCCCCCCCAATATTTTGCAGAGTGTCCGCCACTGTTTAAGTGCATGCCTGATCTTGTCCATGTTTAGGGAATAGAAATTGCCTCGCTTTATCCTGGTTAGAACAAAATAGAAATTGCTAAGCCCAAAAACTGTGTGCTTTATTGATCAGAGAAATGTACTTAACTAGTGTGTAATGAATATGATGTTGGTAATGTATTGAATCGAGTTAAGAATAAATGATACACAAAGAGAAAGATGAGGTCATTTTTGCCACTAACTGTTCAAAGACGAGCAGCACCAGCTATTTACGAAGTCAAAAGTAATTAGGCTCACCTTTGCAATAACCTGATCAGCTTGAGTTCCATTCGGTGCATACAATATCTTAGGATCACCAGTGAGTACATACAAACTCCATCTGAGCGCTCTCATCGACGGTCCACTTCTTCGCATAAAATCTTTTGCATGGTCTGTTGGTTTCCCATTTTTCTGCTTGTGATCTGAGCCACAAATGAGTGGGCCTACTGCACGCCAGATAACTTGACCATGGGCGAGCATTTTATCTGAATGGCTTGCATTTGAGGCGTGTAGGATTTCACTCATATTGAAATTAAGGTCAAGTGCAATCATGCTATATCTATCAATCAGGTCTTCTACCTTACCAATCTTCTTCAGCTGGAAAAAAGTCAAAGTCACGGGTTAAAAATTGGCATTTTGATAATGGCATACAAGATCAATTTAACAAGGACAGATAATGTTACAATAGAACTCGCTACTTTTCATTGACACCTAGATACAAAGCAATTTGTGATTGCAGACAAAGGGAATTCCATGCTCGGTTCGTCAAAACATAAACAAAAACAAAGCAAGCCGCAAAAATTGCCCTGAAACTCGGGTCGCTAGCGCGCTCGTTGTGCATTCCAAAAATGGTTTTTAAGAGCAAATATTAGCACAGGTCGAAAGAAGAAGGATATATCTAAACTTCTGCCTCGGGCAGCCAATTGGGAGGGGATTCAAATTCTCGTACTTTTTAGGTGTAATTAAAATACTTACTGCTCAGCTTCTGTACGAAAAGAATCAAATGCCCGAGGCAGAAGTATAGATATATCCTTCTTCTTTTGATATGTGCTAATATTTGCTCTTAAAAACCATTTTTGGAATGCACAACGAGGGCGCTAGCGACCCGAGTTTCAGGGCAATTTTTGCGGCTTGCTTTGTTTTTGTTTATGTCGTGACCAACCGAGCATGGAATTCCCTTTGTCTGCAATCACAAATTGCTTTGTATCTAGGTGTCAATGAAAAGTAGCGAGTTCTATTGTAACATTATCTGTCCTTGTTGATCAATTTAGCATGAAAACACATTCCGACGTCTAATACAGTAAGTCCCGCATACAGTAACTCCCCGCATACAGTGAGTTCCCGCAAATAAGAAATGGACATAAAAGAAACTGCAGCCGTCCAGCATAGAGAATAGTTTCTCCTCTATAAGAAACCAGGCAGCCTGATCTTTTCTCTTCAAAGTACTTTTCCTCATGTGGTTCTTCCAAGAGATCTGTTTGAAATTAAATGCTACTTGAACATTTGTACCATAAGTGGTCAGACGCCACAGTTGTGCTTGATTGCCGGAACTTCTACCGTCTGCGGAGGAAAATTTTATGTACTGCTTCGGAGGAGGTAGCAAAGGCGATCGAAAGGAAATTTTTCGAAACCTCCTTCACAGAACGATATAAACTTTCCTCCGCAAAAGCATACAAGTTGCAGCATATCTGTGGTGTCTAACTACCCATGTTTGTACATGGAAAAATCGGAATTGCAATTTTAAACTAAGGAGGTTTGAAAATCATGTGCATTAATTATCTAGTACAATAATTAATGCTGGTGTCTAGACCCTTCTAAAATCCTACCAATTATGATTCCTAACTCGGAAAGTCTTATTGTATAGCACAGGACAAGGTTTCATAAGCAAACTATACTGTAATAAGCGCATACTAACCGGTTTTGCGTTGTACAGGAAAATATAAATCCCGAGGTCTTAGAAGTACAGACCGAGCTTACGAGGTCTGTGCAGTAAGACCGAGGGCTTTATATTTTCCTGTACAACACAAAACCGGTTAGTATGAGTTTTATTACCTGATAGCTTCTAATTTGACTCATATCACTCAGTCAAACGCATTTTGTTACTGTTATGTTGCTCGAGTTTATTGTAAATCTAACAGGCCTAAATCAGTTGCTGTGGTGACAAAAACAAAACGCGTCCTTGTATCGTATTATACAAGGCTGCGGGGAAACAGCGGGAAGTGTCCGATTAACCATAAGATCGGGGGGATTCTTGTATTGCCTCATTTTTGAAATGTCAGTCAGGCAATAAGAAATCAGAATATAGCCATTTCACGGCATATTTTAGAGCAACCTGCAAATACGGTGCATCCTGTTCAAAATACCGTTTCCCACTTGTTGAAAAATGACGAAAATATCAAAGCAAAATATCTTGAAAGGAATACATACGTGATCCTGTATGCGAATGATGACGTCACGATAGTGTAGTAAGCTTTTCCCGCTGAACTTTAACTGGAAGAAAATTTGAAAAGTTCGGTAAAAGGAAAACTTGAATAGCTCTGCAGCCTAACCAGTGCAAAAGGTAGTTTCGACAACAACTAATCAAATTTGATCCACTGAGACCACTTCAAAGCTTTCTAAATTAATGCCACAATTTCCAGCCCAGTTCTGTTTAATTCCATCTGAATATGCATTCTTCTGTCTTGCAAATGATCTTTTACCGCCAGTTCACCCTGCCATCAAGCTCTATTTCATTGGAAAGGCAAAGTAACGGGCAGCTCCCAAGCATAGGTATGCTTTTAGTTATTGCAACATTCAATTTTGAAATGAAAATAGTAATTAGCAATTTTTAGAGAACGAAAACGAAAAAGAGCTACAGGAAAGATAGATGACAATTTGCAGCTATTGCAGTAAAAATAGAACCCTGTGAAGAATTTTACTCTATCATTGCCCATCATCTACATAAATTTTACTGATCTTCTCTGTCAAATTTTAGAAAATTCTATAACAATTAAGACAAGAAAAACAAAACAAAGATTGTGAAGTAAAGTTAAGTAATTACCTTGTGCATCAAGGCAGAGAAATTCAAACCATTTCTTAATTCGTTGGTGAGTTTTGCTGTTTGACTGGCAGTCAAATTACATAACCTTGTTTGTATGGTCTTCTAAAATGAAAGATCAATCATTAGAGGTTGGAGAATATGAAATCTTTGTTTGTTTGGGTCTACCGGGTGTCCCAAAATGATGTATTATCGTTCGATTGCTTGGATGTCCATAAACCGATGAACCGATTTTCAAAAACTTTATTCTATCCGATTGCCGAAAGGCTAAATTGTATTCGAGAATGTTGGTTGTGGTTTAGGCCGATGTCTTCATGTTGAAAAGAAGATCGAAAAACCTGCTCAAATCCAAGACTTATATGGCACGAAAAAGAAACGGCCTGCTTTCCCAGTCAATCTTTTAGATGTGATGCAAAAGGCTGAGCTAGAGAATACGAATTCAGTTAATACTGAGTTCAGAGAATACGAAAAGGAGTTAAGCCTCTGCGTCACATCTAAAATGTTGACTGGAAAAATAGGCCGTTTCTTTCTCATGCCACCTAAGGGTTGAATTTGAGCAGGTTTATCGATCTTCTTTTTGACATGAAAACACAGTGGTAAAACCACAAACAACATCTTAAAATACAATTTAGCCTTTAGGCAATCAAATAAAACAAATTGAAAATCGGTTCATTGGTTATGGACATGTAAGCAATCAAACAATAATACATCATTTTGGGAAACCCGGTATATAACCCTTGTTTGGATGATCCTTGCTGCTCTTATGATTTTTATCACAGATAAAAACAACAATCTACATACAACAAAATATAAATATTCTGTGGCTGCCATAGCTAGAAAGGACATGATGTCATCGAGTTCTAACTTTGGCAGCCACTTACATCAATGAAAAATATGCATTAAATTTAAGGAAAGAACAACTTTGGCGTCTCAGAAAGAAGAACTCCCTCCTCCTTACATCAGCTGATTGATTCTAACGAATATACACAAATAGATGAAACACCCAAAGATATCATGAAGATTGTAGTATGCCAGATCTGCTATTCATGATACAAATGGGAGTCCTTCTTTACAAGACACCCGATACAAAAACTACTAATAAAATGAAAAAGTTGCTGCCGTTTCGTGCTTAAATTTAAACTGAGAAACTTTTCATATCTTTGATAAAATAAATTGTTGTCTCAAGGATTATTCGATTGATAATGACATTGTACTACTAGTCTCCGAACAGAAGCAAATCACACAAAGGTTTATCATGTAGATTGACATTTAAACCAGAAATTTCAGAGAGCTGATCAAAGAGCAGATCTTATGCTTCGCTGTTGCTACATTATACACCTAATTTAACAACTATCATTTTTTGGATCTCCTTGTCATTTAGTTTGATTGTTATAACCATTCTTGGTTGGTTGCTTTTAACTTGTCGCAATTAAATTTCTGTAACAGCCTGCCTTTTTCTTGATCCTTCTTTATTTTTCCACTCCCTATTCTCGTGTGTTTTCTCAAATTTCCATTTTAAAATGTTTTCACCTTAGGTTGGTCCTCATCAACTGAAAAAAGTTTCACTCAGGGTTTCCCGACTCCGCTGGAAGAATGTTTTTCCCTTAGCGAAGATTATCTTTGAGGTGAAATTCCATACCAACAGAATTCCGTCAGAAACGGTAGGTGGCAACATCCAAACTTTGTAATATTCTCTCACAACTGTTTTAGTAGTGTCGCTTATGGGCATATAAGAATCGAGGCAAGATAGCCAAAAATGATACAGATGAACACAAAAATAAGACGACTGGAGTTCGAATTTATAGCCAAAAACTATAAATATACCTTTTGTTTGGCCGTAGTGTTTTGAAGTATCAAAAGCCTTGAGAATTCCTGACTGCAAAATGCACCATGCAGATCTTTAGCATTAAGAAATGTAGCCTGAAAGAGCAAAAGTTTCATAAACTAATCCAGTCTGAGTACAAGATATAAGAGGCTACAGGGGCATGAAGCAAATTGCTTAATCAATAGACCTTTTAGCTATTCCACAAAATTGCATGGATCGAGCGTTATTTTTATCCATTTTTATACGCGACATTCGATCGAGTGGCGCTAGAGCCTCTATCACTATTATGCACGTTCAAAAATTCTGAAAATGCAGCAAAATATCGTTCGATTCTAATTCTTTTCAGAATAGCTAAAAGGTCTATTTTAACGCTATGTTTACTGACTAGGGTATCTTCTTTTCACTCATCTTTGCCGAACTTCTTCGAAAACAAAAAACAAGCTTTCTGGGTATCAAGCAGAATAAATTGAAGCTCGCGAAAGTGACAAATATCTTAGAATAGAGAATGATTTCTGTTTCAGAAAAGCATTCCAAGCTTGCTTGAAAATAGAAAAAATTATCAGACTTCGAAATTTAAAATAACTCTTTAATTTTCAGATTCATACCTACGAAGATGCCTCCAAATGTTCTGTGAACAATAGGGAATGGTGGAAATCCATTTTTCTGCACACATCCGATGTGCCATATTTTATTCTTCAAAGGACCACGTGATATTTAGAAGCTTCCTCAGTTTGTAAAGTGGAGAATCCGAAAGCTCCTTACTGAAATTATTTCTTTGTCTTTACTTAAGCACGTTATTTTCTATGATAAGCAATTACTATAGCCCCTTGTTGTTACCGTATTCCGTCCTTGTAGTGTTGTATAGTTCTATACAGTAAGGCCCCGCATTTAAGAAACCACTTTTTCACACGTCCGCCTATAAGGTTTCTTATATCTATGATACTTTCATTTTTTAGGCTGAAAGTTTCTTAAGTTTCTAATTTCTTTTCTGGAAAGTCGTGGGAAAATAGGTCACAACAGAAAAGGGCTATTTATAGATAGATTAGCCATATGTGTATGTTATTAATGATTGTCAAGAACATCAATTAAACTTCAGGTAAAAATCTGTTAAATCAAAGACATCTTTGTAGCAATCTCTTGACAGCCCTGCATGCAGTGGAATACTCCCTAGACCGTCATACCAGGACTTAGTGTTGTCCAAAATACAAGAAACTTCATATTGGGTATGATCCTCAAGAGTCTCTTATAAGTAAGGGGGCTAATTACTACAGTAGCCTAAAAGTTTATTTAAAGTGGTTTCTTAAATGCAGGGCCTTACTGTAGTAATTAGCAAGTATAGTAGGCTGTAACATGTATTGCAACATTTCAGATGAACATAAAAAATTACTATAGTCAAACGAAAAAGAAAGATGACTTACAAGGATCAAATTCTGAAAATTTCCTTGCTTCAGCTGATTTTCGGGCATCACAGATGAGCTAAGAATTTTCATCCAAGTTGGTCCATTCAGGAGTGAGGCAGGATCAAACAAATATTGCAGTACCACTGCATTCCGTAATTTTGCTGCGGATCCTTTAGAAGTCTCTCCATGTCTCTTCAGGATAGCAAGAAAGTCATCATATCTTTTCTCAAGCAGAAATTTCGATAACTGGAAAAAAGCAAGAGATTATTAAACATGAAAGAATTCGATCAAAGAAACGTCAAGGGTGTGTTTGATTAGTCTGCGGTGAGACCTACACTGGACAGTTTTTCTCACCCGTAGGGGTCGCAACGCAGACTTGGGATGAAATGAAGCGAACCAAAGCGCTATCGCGGACATTTCTTTAGGCTGGCAGAATGAAAACACGGGGAAATATACAGGAAGAGAGAGAGAGAGTGCAAGTGTCAAATCAAGGGCTAGAGATTAAGACTAATTCCTTTGCTAGAAGTGTTTGGATTTTCTCATGTAGCTCAGTTGAGAATTTAGCTATTAAGGGTGGGTGATTTGAATTTGGTTCAAAAGGCTACGGTAGCTATTTTCATGAAAGCCTCTGTACCCTTGAAAGCTTCTTTAAAAATCCGTCAAATTTTACAAAATTCTTATTATATTACTCGTTCAAACGGTGTTGCAGAATAACTTGAAAGCTTTTTGAAAGATCTATTTACCATACCACACACGAAAGATTGTGTAGCTACAAATAGGAAATTTAGGGTTGTATTAGATTGGTACCAATTCTCGAAATAGTAGACTTGGCAGACTCGGAATTCGTGTTTGATTGACTCGGAAATTCTCAAAACAATACTCTTGCTCGGTTTGGAAGGCCTTCTGAACCTTTTACTCTGAGAGGGGGGAGTGGAAGGACATTAGCCAATAGAATAAATAGTACCTCTGTCCCGTTAAAGGATGACTGCAAAACAGTATCCGCCAAATCATCTGGAAATGACAAATTCTTCAAGAGGATTGCCCGAAACTCCGCCGGATCCTTCAGAATGCTTACCAGCTTGAAATCTGAAAGAAATTTTAACATGCTTAAACGTCAAATAGCAAAGCTGCAAAAAGTATCTGAAAAAGCTGAAGATCGTTTCCTATTTCTTCTGGATTTTCACCACTACTAATCAAACAAATTTTGTATTTTCGAATTAATAATTTGAGCGTCACGGCATTTGAAGCGATTTTGTAGAGTGTACGAGAACTCCCACTTGTTTAGGCTATTTTGAAACAGGGGGCCCACTTTATAAGAGTAATGGTATGAGTCCCTATTGAGCAAGTGATGTCAGCAAATCAAAGAACGCAGGGAAACAAGGGACAAAAAGTCAAAAGTCTAAGCAGAGTCCAGAAAAAGTGACGGCTCCACGGCCGTGAGCTAGAGAAAGGTTTTGCTTCTTGATGTCATATTTGAGGAAGATTTAGGCATTTCATCAAAAATCTAGTTTGAGGAAAATTTTCAGTTGGTATGATATTTGACTGAGGAAGGTTCAGTAACTTTTGTAAAAAGCCTAGGAAACTGTTGAGTTAGATGTATGATTAAACTTATAGATATTAAACTTATAGAACTCATAGAATTGGCAGCCGGGGGAAGGTTTGACCTTTTTCTGGACTCTGCGACAGATATTATCAGTTTATAAGAATCAGATAATTTTTTTGAAGCATCTAAACAACCCTTCAAGCATCTAAACATCATTCTAACTCGTCAGGCAGAGTGTTGTAAACACAGGTTTTACAAAAAAGTTGGGTCGAAATCTACGGTCCCGTGACAACTTTTAGGAGACCTTGTTTTGAAAGTTTCTTTTGGTATTTTAAAGTATGCTCTACAAAATGGGCCTGGGTACATTTTGATTTTCGATGGGCGTTCGCCGGAAATGACGTCATAAGATTGGCACCTAGAAAATCCTTTTTACAGTTATAACTCGGGACAGATTAGTCGAATTCATCCAAGTAATGCACCATTCGACTCCTTGTGAGACAAGCTTTCGATTGATGTACACTAAATCCTATTTTGATGATATCAGAAATTTGTGTTATGACATCACTGAGCGTTGATGACGTCACAAACAAGATAAAAAGCATGCAATTCTGACATCACTGAGATCGAAAACATTTCAAATTTGATTATTGTTTTGCAATATTTATGTCTTTTAATACAAACTTATCAACTTTCCATGTCAAAAATTGGAATTAACATATCATGTGCTGAAGTCACTGCCTTAACAGAAACAACTACGTATCATTATAACAAATGTTTTTGAACCAGTGGCGGCTGGGGCTGGTACTCAGGGTATTAGTCTAATACCTCTTTTTTCAAGAAATAGTGACCTCATTTTTCAAAAATAGAAAATTTTTCATGCCGACGAACCTTTAGTGAATTCGTTTCTATTACGTCACTTTTAATAAAAAGAGTGTTGACGTAGAACTGTGCCCATATCGTTCAAGGCATGGAAATCTCGAACTTGAATGGCTATTTTTGGTTTCCTTTTATTTCAACATAATGCGTACTAATCCTTATTGACATATTTTCAATAGAGAGAAAGTGACTCTGCCGTTTTCAATGGAGCCGCTGGCCTTCCGATGATTTGGTATTAGAATCTGAATTCTAATACCCTCCCACAAAATTCTTTGGTCTGGAGCAGTCTCAATGACGTAAAATCCTTTTATGTCGCTGTGCTACAAGAATAGGTCAACAGCGAGAAGGTATTAGTTTTTCATTTCTAATCCCTTGGCGGCCACTGCATCCACTATCGTTATCGTTCTGCTGTAAAGATGAATCGCGTGTTGTAGAAGCAGAGTACCGTTAGTTGGGGTGTATCTTTGGGGTGTTTGGGGTTGTATATTTTCGTTGTTGTCGTCGCAGAGAAGTTTAACGCACGAACAGCGATTGCGCTTCAAAAAAGATGGGAAACCTTGTCTAAGAGTTATTTTGAAGAACAAATCATCTGACTCAGTGTATGAAACATATGCCTGGTCTTGCGGAGGTGGAGAGAAAAATACTTATTTTTGCTGGCCCTCCCTCGTAATGGGTGATATATCATCGGTAAGTTTTGGAGTGATTTTCTTTTATTTCACGATATTTTGGTTTGGCCATACATGAACACACGTACAACGACGAAAAAGTACTTGAGATTCGATTTTTTCAATCGTCATGATTCATCTATACTGTTATTTCATATAATCTGGTCAAATTGAGCAAGAGTAAGTTGTAATGATAGGTTATTTAGTCTAAACAAGCACAGTTACTCAAAAGTAACAGAAACAGCGAGAAAAGCTTTTTAGTGCACTGTTTCTTGCTATCTCCGTTGATGGTACTAGAATCTGAAAGCTAATACCCTGCGGCTCTAAGTTTGAGGCCAGGAGACTTTAACAAAGAATGCAGGAAGTGGCGTCTAGCTCTTAAATGTATGAGCAAGAGTTGGCCGTAGCCGTTAGCCACCAGTTTAGTAGAGACAGAAGGTGACACTGACACAGCTTTCATGGAAACAAACTTAACAAGTTAAACCTTAGAAACTTAACGATGAATTGTTATCATACGTGTTAATTCTATTTTTACATTGCCCTTGTTATTTTTACTAAAGCTGGATGTTTTATCGTTTTCAACAGGCCAGCAATGCGTTCTTCAAAGAAAGTGGCTACTTGTGTGGGTCCAACTTCTGGAAAATTGCAAACAAACATCAACATTCCCGGAAACATGTCAACAACCATACTACTTACAGGCTTCTTGGAAATGTTGATGAAGGGAGTGCACTTGATGAAGCACGACGAAGGGAAGTTGAAATCCACACAACAACAACAGTTTTTCTACTTTGAAGAACAACTAGATCTTGCGCGATCTTGCGGCAATTTAGAGAAAATCTGGGGTTGAATTTCTTGTAGAAAGCAAAATCTTCCAGGTGCTTCGCCCCTGGACCCCAATGGGGGGCTTACAGCGCCCCCCATACCCCAGCTGGTTTGGTTAACAATTAATTCGCTTCGCGAATAAATTGTTAACGGTTTGCTTTTGAGGGGAATTTGGGAACTAATACCTAAACTTTTTGGCTCCCAGCCGCCCCTGTTTTGAACTGTCTGAAATATAAAGTGGGATGCTGATGTGAAGAAACATGCAGTTCTAGACATCCTGTCAAGTAGTCAATCCATGATTAGTTATCAAAAACATCAATTGCACCATCTGGTCCCGAGTTGCTGTCTGAAAGCATCTCATATCAGACTCTGGTTCATTTCATTTCATTTCATTTTAAATTATTTATACAGGGTAAAAACATTCAGTTCATACGGAAAAAAAACTGCTTTACAATGTGCCCTGTTAAAACAGAAAAGAAAACAAAAAGAAAAAGAAAAAATTAATTACTCAATAAACTCCAAATTCTACTTAATACATTGTCAGATAAATTCCCTAAAAAAACCTAATTTTAATTATTCCTATCCAAACGAAAAAAGGAAATTAAATTGCAACAGAAAGGAAAACCGATTGACTATGTTCTTGATGGAAGGAAGTACGTAAAGTTTGTTTTATAATCCTTCCTTTAGTTTTAATTTGAAGTTTGATAGCGAGGGAGACAGTTTGATTTGGTGATCTAGACTATTCCAAACGGTAGCCCCTCGATATGCAAATGACTTTTGTCCATTGTTTGTTCTAAACAAAGGAAGTTTCAAGTCAGTTTCGGTGTTTCTTAGCGTCCTCATTGCCTGTTCACGCTGTCTTTGAAACATTTGGGCCATATAGTCTGGGCAAAGTTGGTTAACAGATTTGAAAACAGTAGTTGCCGTTTCAAACCTGATCAGCTCTTTAACTGTTAACCAGCCCAGACCTTTAATAAGGGGCAAGGAGTGTGCATCATAAGCACTATTTGTCACAATACGGGCAGCGCGATTTTGGAGAATTTGCAATCTTTTTAAGTCTGCCTCAGTGCAACATCCCCATACCGTGCAACAGTATCGTAGATAGGGTTCGACTATACTTCTGTACATGGTTTTTACCGTACTGAGTGGGACGTACCTCTTTGCATATCTCAGCATCCCTATCCCTCGCGAAATCTTCGCAGCAATAATGTTGATATGTTCCTTCCAACCTAATGTTTTGTCAATTTGTATTCCAAGATACTTAGCTTCGTTTATCATCGGGACAACTTCGTCGTCAATAACAAACTTAGGGCTAATGACATCACTGTTAGAAATGTTCTGGAGTTTTGCCCTGCTACCGTGTTAGGTTCGGATTCATAGTCAATGTTCTTAGCATCTTATTCGTTGAAACGATTCACCCGAGGAACTATCACATAATCGGGAATTGCTTACAGCTGGGTGTGTTGACAGAATAGACCTTTAGCTATTCTACAAAAGAGCCTGTATCGAGCGTTATTCTTATACATTTTTATACGCGAGGTTCGATCGAGTGGCGATAGAGCTTCAATTATTATTGTGCACATTCGAAAATTCTACAAGATGTAGTAAAATATCGATCGACTCTGATTTTTTTAAAACAGCTATAAAAGGTCTATTGGTTATTACAGCTCTACTGAACTGAACTTCCATCCATGCGGTCAAGGAGTTGGAGTTGGAGTTGCTTCATGAAAACGTCTCCAAATGTTACATTGGTAATTGGCTCCTCGGTAATGCTGTGCCAATGAATCTTCGTTAGGAAGAAGCCTCTCTGTACTCTACCACTTCATTGAAAGTCATTCTAAGAATCTTAGTTGTGTCACGTCTGCAAGGATTGGCTTGATACATCACGATAATTACATTTGGTGGTCAAATTCGGTAACTTTTGCACAACCTCTGGACATAGTTCAGTTTGTTATCCAAGATCAGAAATCAAACTGCAAACTCTGGGGGTTTTTTCGCTTTCTCCAACGTAAAGACTAGTCCATGACCAAATAAACCGTTGATTGCATCTGCACCTGTGAAAGCAAGAACACGCTTGGCCAATCAAACAGATAGCCTTTCCGATACATAAAAGATCATTTGGCCAGGAAGCTCATGAGCAGCTTGCGCAGCAATTGCACCAAGGTCCATATCTTCACTGTCGATTATGATCGGGTTTCGGCATTGCAGGAGCACTTTAGAGGCATGAAAGAAAAGCCTCAGGGTGTCGGCGGTGGTAATCGGACGGCGGTGGTAATCGGACATTTGCGAAAATATCTCGAAAACCGACACAAAAGTATGTTACAAATGAAATCCATCAAAATGGGTATTTCTTGCTATTGAAAGCTAACATTACAGATACTAAACAACTGTACAAAAAGCCTTCATGAATTTAAAACACGCTAAAGAAGTTGCTTTAGTTGTGCTTGGCAGTGTAGAAGCTGTCGTTGTGAATATCACACACCAGATTCAAAATTCTGGATCCGTTCCAGAAAGAAGCAAACATCTGAAACAATCACTTGAATTGGATGTCTAGCATAAATAGCGCACAGCATTATGCAAAATAATATTGCCAAAATTGATGTGTTTTTGGGTCCAAATAAACTGAAATTATGGCCATGATAGTTTTTGGCATCAAATATTGTGAAGATAAAATTTGTGGGTTCTTTAGAGGCAATTCCGACTTTCTAACTTGCATTGTGTCGGGATATCTTATGTTCGTGTAAAGAAATAAAATTAAAAAAAGGAGCTGATATTTTTTGGTTGCAATGAGACTAAACTGATATTTTTGGGTTTCCTGAAAATTTCTCAAACTGACCCCGTATGCGCATGTATTGAGTGCTCCTCTGGAACACTGGCTTTCATTTGGTTTGCACTGGCTGTGCTTTATTGGTTTCTCTTGTGTGAAGAAATTGTAACAATCGCTTTCTTTATTGTCTGATATTGGCCTCTTTGACGAGAAAAATCTTCCTTAAAAATGACTGGACCCGCTTTTCACCTTCTTTGTATGCACTTGAGATCTCTTCAACAAGACTTGGGGATGCAAGTAATCCAGATTCAAGTGATTGAAGGTGCTTGTGTTGCTCGTCAAAAGGATCACACCTTTCATTTCCCATTTCATTCGTTCATAGGTAGGTAGGTAGGTAGGTAATCATATTCAACGTGGCTAGCCTGTGAAAGTCTGAGAGAGACTTATTTCCAGCAGGGGCCACGGATGTTTTACCATCAACCCGCCGCAGCTACCAGATTTCCCCCACATGGCTCTGGTCGACCCAGGCTAGAGTTACGGACAGCGACCAAACTGTCCAGCGCGGGATTCGAACCTCGGCCGTTCTGACCTTTGGTTTACGAGTCACTCGCCTTAACCACTCGGCCACGCGCTTCTCTTTCAAGGTCATCAGTTTCGGTGCCACGACAAGACCCGATACCTGCCATGACGGCATAAGGGGCAAAGAACAAAAGTTTTCCGACAGAAAATCATTAATTACAACAGCAACAACAACAGTTTTACGAACATACGTTGCATTCATGCGTGATATGACTGAGCCAAGCATTACCTCGCAATCCAATCTTGCAGCTCACACAATTAATAAAGATTTATCAAATGCATGCCACAAATTCAATAATTCCTGCTAGACTTGATCTTTTAACGCTTAAAAAATCATGTTCTTTGCATCATTTCTCCTTCAAAATCTTCCAACAGTAGACCTGTAAATCATAAAAAATCCGACCAAAGAGTAAAATTCCGACAAATAGTCTGCAGGGGGCGCTCCTCCCCCGGTGGCTTCGACCCTGGTCGCAACTTTATGTACCACTATTTCAACCAACCAGAAACCAGAGAAGGCACCATTCTTTTGTGTTAGAAGCAGTTCTGTCTGCAGTGCAAGCTGCGAGCAATTCCGTATGATGGGATAACTCTACGAGTTAATGGTTTCAACGAACAAGAAGATGTTAAAAACATTGACTATGAATCCGAACCAGAGTCTGAGGTGCTTTCAGACAGCAACTCGGGACCAGATGGTGCAATTGATGTTTTTGATAACTAATCATGGATTGACTACTTGACAGGATGTCTAGAACTGCATGTTTCTTCAAATCAGCATCCCACTTTATATTTCAGACAGTTCAAAAACATTTGTTATAATGATACGTAGTTATTTCTGTTAAGGCAGTGACTTCAGCACATGATATGTTAATTCCAATTTTTGACATGGAAAGTTGATAAGTTTGTATTAAAAGACAGAAGTGTTACAAAACAATAATCAAATTTGAAATATTTTCGATCTCAGTGATGTCAGAACTGCATGCTTTGTATCTTGTTTGTGACGTCATCAACGCTCAGTGATGTCATAACACAAATTTCTGATATCATCAAAATAGGATTTAGTGTACATCAATCGAAAGCTTGTCTCACAAGGAGTCGAATGGTGCATTACTTGGATGAATTCGACTAATCTGTCCCGGGTTATGACCGTAAACAGGATTTTCTAGGTGCCAATCTTATGACGTCATTTCCGGCCAACGCCCATCGAAAATCAAAATGTACCCAGGCCCATTTTGTAGAGCATACTTTAAAATACCAAAAGAAACTTTCAAAACAAGGTCGCCTGAAAGTTGTCACGGGACCGTAGATTTCGACCCAACTATCAAGGCTGATTGAAATAGATTATGCGCATAATAATCGTATGATATAATCGAATATTTATTTGGAAGAATCAAATAACAACAATAATTCGATTCTATTGACCGATCCTGCGCTGTGGCAATCGGACGATAGTTCAGCCGATGCGTGTGCATGAGCAAAACATGATACGGCATACAATGCATTTGGCAGTACGAGTCAACCTCGATTACAGGGATATCATTGTCTTCAGCCTCCGCCCATTGTTACCCTGGGTTCGAGGTTGAGTACTAGTATAATCAATTATTTTAGGTTATGCAGGTCAAGCTTCTTTTGCTTTGACTGTAAACTTACTTTTAAAAAGGCGAACAGAGTCCTGAGCAATGTTGTTATCGCGAACAAGACCCCTGATGTCATCATGAAGATGTCGTATCTCTTCGACGCCTTGCACCTCATTACTGCTGTAGATTTCAACAATATGGCGTAGTAATATGTTCACACTAAAAGAGAAGATTGAAAATTATCAAAATCACAAGATTTTACAAAAGAAGTACCTGGTGTCCCAAAATGATGTATTATTGTTTCATTGCTTACATTTCCATAACCAATAGACCTTTTAGCTATTCTACAAAAGAGCCTGGATCGAGCGTTATTTTTATACGCGAGGCTCGATAGAGTGGTGTTAAGAGCTTCTATCACTATTGTGCAAATTCGAAAATTCTACATTTTCGAATATGCACAATATTGATAGAAGCTCTAATGCCACTCTATCGAACCTCGTGTATAAAAATAACGCTCGATCCAGGCTCTTTTGTAGAATAGCTAAAAGGTCTATTAACCGATTTTCAAAAGTTTGTTATATTTGATTATCTAAAAGCTAAATTGTATTTTAAGATGTTGGTTGCGGTTTTATCACGGCGTTTTCATGTCGAAAAGAAGATCGATAAACGTGCTCAAATTCAAGCCCTAGATGGCATGAGAAAAAAATGGTCTATTTTGCCAGTCAATATTTTAGATGTGATACAAAAGGCTGAGCTCCTATTCGTATTCTCTGAACTCGATATTAACTGAATTCGTATTCTCTGAACGACATATCTTCTCTGAACGACATATAAGTTCAGCCTTTTGCATCACATCTAAAATATTGACTGGGAGAGTAGGCCATTTCTTTTACATGCCATATAAGGCTTAAATTTGAGCAGGTTTATCGATCTTCTTTTCAACATGAATACATTGGCCTAAACCAAAACCAACATCCTAAAATACAATATAGCCTTTCAGCAATCGGATAAAATAAAGTTTTTGAAAATCGGTTCATCGGTTATGGACATATAAGCAATCAAACGATAATACATCATTTTGGGACACCCGGTAGGTTTAGAATATTAGGCTCTGTTTACACTGCTCTGCTTTCATATGGAAACGGACCAAACATAATCCGCTTTGCGTTCACACTGCTCCGCTGTGAAAACGGAGCTTTTCGAAAACGCTAATGAAAAAAACGGATAAATGATGCGTTTTGAAAACGATCTGTTTTCAGTGTGAACGCCGGGAAAACCATGTTAAATGTACACAGAAGAAGATCTCTAGACCTATAGAACTTTTAAAATATGCAAAACACCATGTGCAAGAGGATACCTTAAGAAATATGTATCTTATGATTTTTCAACCACATTTCAGTTATTGTTGCTCTGTTTAGGGATGTCATGGAGCGATTAAATTGCAAACATTGCAGAAATTACAGAACAGAGCTGCTAGAATTGTTACAAGTAGCCCTTTTGACACTCCATCTAATCATCTATTGCAGCGTCTTGCCTGGCCGTGAATTGATAAGCTGATTAATCGAGAAACATGTACGATGATTTATGAATCCTTAAATGACCTTGCACCTGAAAACCTTGGTAATTTTCTCTCCAGGTTGTTTGATGTTCATACTAGGGTTTTACGAAACACCAAATGCAATCTTGCTGTACCAAAAATGAAACAGGTTATGGCCAAAAATAATTTGCTTTCCGTGGAGCCGACGCATGGAATAAACTCGACTCGAAAACGAAATTAGCCACTTCGATCCAGTCACTCAAAACGATACTAAAAGCTTTAGCATATGGCTCAAATCTTTCAAATCTTTAAAAAGGTGGGTGTAAAATTCTATGACATTTTTCTTTGAACTGAATGGTTTGAAAGTAACTTATGGTACTTTGCTGTAAATCTGCCATGGAAATTTTTGATATCACATTTTTTTTTTAGTTCACCAGCTCTGTTGTATTAAACGGCAGAAACGCGACTGGATTTAAACATCGTAATCGTGCTGCCCTGCCGTTAATCAATCAAAATTCTAAGCCATGGTTCACGGTTTCTACGTGTGATCAGCCACTGCGCTTGCACATTTGGAAAAATGGTGACCATTCTAGCTTCAATCCAACAGGGCAACAAAAGACCATATTTAAATCGATTTTTAAACACGGCAGATTCTGCCGTTTTCGATACAGTTCGATTTAACACGGCAAAAATACGATTTTTAAACCAGGCATTAGTATTTCTTGTCATCTAACCTCTCTACATCAAGATTTTAGTCATATATTTTTACTAAACTTTTTATGAAGCTCCAAATGATGACTTACGTTGCATTTGGAAATTCTTGATAGCCATGTTTATTGACATGGTCGTATGCATTCGGGCAAAATGATTGCAGGAGTGGGATTATTCCCGCTGATGGCATCGCCTTTGCTGCATAATGACCTGCAGAAAGTAATAAAGCATCAGTGCTAAGCGCTAGATTGATTACGGCTCGTCAAAACGAAACATACACCAAACCAAAATCTTTAAACTCGAAAGGAGAAGGGGGAAATACAAATGTCCGGGAAGATGCATAACACCAACATATTTCGATGATACTTCCATGTTCGAATTAATTTATTCGCCAGATTGGTTGATTGAAAATCAAACACGAAGTGAAACTGAAATCTGCTTCAAGAACAGAATTCAATCAGTCGCTGAAGAGACCTCAGAGGTGAAGCAAAAGCTCCGGCCAAAAACAGAACGAGCATTCTATATGTCGAGCCTTCGAGCCTCAAGCCTTTGAGCTTTGCAAATCGAGCCTCGGGCCTTTAGAAACATTCAATTTTAGTGCAATTCGGACATATTGTACAGGGTGTCCCAAAAAAATTGTGCCCCGTTTGTCTGAAGATTGCGACAAAACGGCAAATGATTCTCGCCAAACTTTTGCATGATGGTACTCTTCAGATGTTCAATTAAAGTTTGCCACAATCCCCTTGAAAATCTGTTGAAAAATTATGGAGGTATGACCTTCAGGAGACCAAATTTGCCCTATCACTGAAACCAGCGGTCGGCCATTTTGTTTTACTATTTTGCAGCGATAAATAGCTTCATGGATTGAAAATGAAACAGCAGCCTCCAATGTCATAGCTCTCGTGAAAATTCCGATAATCCTCGGAGAGTTCCACTAATACTTTCGAGGAGTTGAGTCTGCACGCAGGCTACTATTTTTGACCTCACAGAAATTATTTCTTACCTCACGTGAAGATACTTATCACTGCAAAATAGTAAGACAAAATGGCCGACCGCTGGTTTCAGTCATCAGGCAAATTTGGTCTTCTGAAGCTCCATCATTTTTCAACGGATTTTTACGGGGATGGTGGCAAACTTTAATTGAACATCTGAAGAGCACCATCATGCAAAAGTTTGGCGAGAATCTTTTGCCGTTTTGTCGCAATTGTCAGACAAACGGGGCACAATTTTTTTGGGACACCCTGTAGAGAAATAAATTATGTGCAAATAGAAAGGGTAGGTAGACACCGCTGCTGACGTGACTGCTAAAATAAATTCCTGGTTTCCTATAAATATCATCTATGATGTCAAAAGTAAATGGCACATAATTTCACAAAACAACATCGATATTCGAAAGCTACATGAAAAATTGACCTGAAACAACAAAGTAACTAACTAGCCATGCAAGTTGCACTGGAATGCAATTAAAATGCATTTAGGTTTATGCCGAGTGGCCAGATGGTTTTGGTCAGGTATAAATTCAGCTTCAAATTTGTTTGGAAAGTCAGAAAAGAATACTCTAAAATGCATCATTTGAATGATGATGAATGATCATGAAGTCATTACTATATGTCATCAAAAATTACACTTTAAAGGCAGTCTGTCTCATATCTGATTGGCTGCAACAAAGTCAGAGATCAACACAACGGATTTCTTTGCGAATCTGTGTATTTGAAACAAGGAGGGCTGATCGTTCTCACTTTCTACGGTTGTAGAGAGTCAGAGGATTAGCAGCCATTCAAATTTCCTATTCTTTGCGTTGTGATTATCATTCAATCAGATGCGTAACAGAATGCCTTTAAGGTCAAAATTCGAAGTGTATGCATGTGAATCTTGAACTTCCATGATCGATTTAGTATGAATCGATCCTAAAATCAAAGGTTAGAAAGAAAGGTAGAGAAAATTCCCTGTCAGTAACAAGTCACAAAAAGGCAGGAATGCTGATTCTGGAACAAATGTTATTCTCGTTATCAGAAATCTTGTTAGGTTCTTTTTGTCAGAATTTTCATGTCATGAATTTGAATAGGCCCCTGGCTTCCAATTCCAAAAATAGCAGTTTACTACTTACTTTCACTACTACTGTATGGTGGCTTTCGGACTCTAATCCCTGTCAGAATTAGAAACAATACCAGTGGTATGAGAACTTCAAACAGCACCAGAAACTGAAAGAAAACCATTCATAAATATTACTGGCTCTTCTGGACTAAATAACTGGGATGAAAAATGAAGAGGGATAAATGTTGCATAAAAACAATGGTAGAGACAGGTTGTGGTCAATACTGTATGATAAAAATTGTTCTTTTTCCTCACCTGAGCAAACATATGGAGAAATTTCCAATTAATTTTATGAAAGAAAAATGTGACAAATGAAATCAACAAATTTTGATGATTTCACTCAGGAAAAATTAGTAGCCTCTCGTTTTGAGACAATGTATCTAAATCATTTCTCTTCAAAGATTATACATTGCTTAATTGAAAATCAGGAAAATTAGAAGGTTTCACACTAACTTCTCTCCGAATCTCATAAAAAGAGAAGTTATAACAGTAATCATACTCTGCAAGATATTTCATTCTAAAACTATTTTCATTCTTTGAGTTTATTCAACACATAGAAGTCTCTCTGCATGAAAACAAAGAACACAGCAGTCTGGGTGACAATGGCCACTAAAATAGGTTGAACAGCATCTTTGGTAGAGTTTGGCATGTAGACTCAAATAATAAATATATATCATCCAATTTAAGAACTATATATTGAGGGGTTTGTGCAAGGTCACAGCTTGCATAGTAGGCATAAATCTAACAATATCTCATTGAAATTAAAGATAGCCATGCCTTTCATGGTGGGAACTCCGATGACCTTGTGTCTATTCCCGCCATGATGGGCACAGTAGTTGTATTTTTGAGTATTTTTCTCCTTTTAATTGATTATAGAAAAAAAATAAAATAGCCATGCACCATAGACAATGCATATTCAAAGAAACAATGCTGTGTCTAAGTGCTGTTATCCATTTATATCTATAGCTAAGCCTACATAATTTACCATTTTTAATATTCCCTTCAGTCTTGAAGGGAATCGACTTTGTTAAAAGCAGGTCCAGGGCTAAGTTGAAAATTTATTCTGTTGTATTTTTGATGACTTTGACAGGTGCTGTTTTATTGTGAAGCTAAAGACACTTGAATGGGAGTTATTCTGCCCCAAACTATCTACTTTATATAGCCATCTACTGTGGATTCCCTACAGGTTTGTTCAATCCCATAAACCCCATCATGCCCATAAAACTTCCTGTTTATGATTCACAACACAATCAAGTACCAGTTACTGCAGGAAGCATATTAATCACAAGTATAAGGAGCATCTCTGAAGAAAAGTTGTTTGAAATTACAAGCAATGTGAATTTAAACAGCTGTTTAGCTGGTACTGCAGCCTTTTTGTATTGTGTATGCAAAACAATGAACCTACTGCAAATATATCTAAACCTGCAGCATAAATTGCCAAATGCTACATGATCATTTGTGCAAATTGATTCTGATCTTCACAAATTTGAAACAATTCATTGATAATTGGACTACTAATTTGAAAGTTGTTTACAAGCAATTTTCCTATGTAGTGTATTTCCATCAGCGTAGGGGGAGATAAAATTTAGGGGGCTGCCTGATAAAAAATCCATTGTTTAAGAAAGTTTTGCCTGACTTAAGGCAGATTTCTGCCCAATTATGGCTGATTTTTACAAACTTGTTCAACGTTTGGGAGGCTGCTGCCCCCAGCCCCCTACGCCTATGAGTGCATATACAGTAGGCCACTATTAGGCTTACCTTCAACAATGAAATCTTTAATTTAGTTCACTAGATTGGATAATTTGCCCAGCAAACTAAAATTATCAGTTGGCCATTTCAAATTCAGGATGCATATCAAATTTCATTGTTTTGTTCCTTCATGCATGCAGGTGGAGTTGTAGATTTTAGTGCAAAGCACTGGGATCAGAGAAGTAGCTCTAAGTGCTTTGAGTCTGCAATTCCAGCAACCATTTATCATGATGCTCAGACAGTGGGGCCCAAGGCAGGTGAGCCTTTCCATCTAACAGTTCAGGAAGCAAAGTCAGAGGATTACACCACTGGCACTACGAGAAACTATCATCATGTCTAAGGTCCTAATATTGAGGTGTTGTGGTGCAGTGGTTCAGTCTTATGACTTTGCAGTCAAAATAGTTTGGAGGGCAGTGATAAGAGTTCCCAAAAATCACATCAGGGTTATGGCATGGGGTTGCTGACTAGATTATAGCAGATTGCCCTCTGCGATAATACCACTTCTTTCAATAGACTACAATTTCATCAGATTTCTGCAAAACCTGAAATAAAAGGAAAGGACCAGAATCAGAGAGTTGGATATTTGCTCTCTCTGACAATATTGCCGCCTCACCCCCCCCCCCCCCTCGACGCCATTTGGGATACAAAGACTTCCAGCCAGATCATTACATCAGCTTTGGTTCTTCTTTCATTTCGATATCACGTGGATGCCTTTCTTCCCGTGCGGTAAGATAACATCCTATATAAATATTCCACCATCGACAAACAACAAGCTATTTTCCTGTTTAATAATCATTATTCAAATTAGTAGAGCCACGTAGGCCTCTGGCGGTTGTTGGTCTTCCATCTCTTTCTGAACGCTCAATGAAGGACCGTTAACAGCTTTGATTCAGTTCAAGCAATTCTCCTGCTAGCCAAATCAATTGAAGTGCAGTCATGATATTTTTCTTACCGGGGATCTCTTCTTTAGTGTAAAATTCTTCCATAGCAAAAGTCGTAATTGAAATAAAAAGCCCATCTTCATGGATTACGGCGTCTGAAACGGTGCACAACAGCCGGCACGAACGGCCTAAACCAACAGCGTCCCTTGGTGGTTGTGAAAATTTCTGCCAGATGGCTTTATGATCTGATATAATCTTCGGCCATATGTTAGTACAAAAATCTTTCTTCAAACTGCACCAAGTTCATTGATTAACAAACAACAGAGCTGTCTTTATCTGTGCTTTCCAGGTTCAGCAGCGTACGTTCGCTTTTGATTTGATGCTAAATAAAAAATTTCAACTTGTGTTGTTTTGAAATTTTAGATGAATTGTTCCTTTTTGATTACGAGGCCGGGATGTTAGGAGCGTTTCTTTGAATCCATGGGTGATAGAACACTTTTCAATCGAAGTATTTTTATCAGACCGACGACGACAAGAGCCCTTGTAACAGCAAAACCACCCTCCGATCAACAACAATCATGTACAAACTATGCTTTGCTCCAAGTCTATTTCCTGGAGTCCGTCTGGCCGACCCATGCCTTGTCCCAAATGTTCCACATTTCTTGGATTCACACCCCCAGATTCCGTAAAGGAATGCTGGAATATTGGATGGCGGATCCGTAAAGAAATGCTGGAATGTTGGATGGCGGATCCGGGAAATATGAGCCAGGGATCGGTCAGATTGACTTGTTCTATGAACAAACTTTTCAAAAGCAATGTTTATTTCCATACTGGTTGGCATAGGGAGCATATGAGTCAAATCTTTCAATAGGACACAGGGAAACCCGCAAATCTTCCAATTTCACCCTTATAAGCCAATGATATCGTCGTTTTCCGATCACATGACTGAATATAAAGGCTTTCGAGATAAATTTTCGAGTACCTTCACGAAAATGAAAATGGATATTCGAGTAATAAAGATACAGAGCTGGTTTTACCACGAATCGATTCGAGAGGCCTCACTCCATATTTGTTTTCCTGCAGTTAGTTAAAATCTTTTTTTTTTTTTTTTTTTTTTTTTTTTTTATCAATCTAAAACTTAAAAAAAAAAAGTTAATGCAAATTAATGTGGCATTTGCAGCGAGGAAAGACGCATGGTCACCGGGTCCTCACTACAAATGCCACTTACAATTTTCTAAGTACTATCAACAATAAATTAATAATAGAACACAAAAAAACAAAAAAATAAGATACATATGCACACTAAATCAGGACAAAGTAAAAGCCAAGGTAAAACTGAAGTACCCCCAAAACCCGCACAAACAGCCCACCACCCACCAAACCACAACCACGAGCGCACCGGCAGGGAGAATGAAACAAAGTTTCAGGGATTCAACCCCGAGGGGGAAAAAGACTTTCCAATTTACCATAGACTCCCCCCAACCGATGCACCCGCGGCAGCAGTGCGATGAGCAGAGACAGCCCACGCAAATTCCGGGAGCACTTCAGTCTAAAAGAAAAAAAAAAGGGTTAGGCTGCTGTTTTTCCAGAAAGTTTAATTAAACCGTCCAGAAGTTTTGATGAAAGAAATAGTTGCTTCTATGATGATTCTGTTTGCAAAGGTGCTTTCATTTGGGTTCCCATATAATAACAAATGACAAAGATCCTTTGAGTTCATGCTAGCAACATCATATCCGACATCTGAGACTTGACCAAGGAGATCTTGGCGCTGAGCTGTAAACTGGGGGCAGTGCAGGAGGTAATGCTCATTATCTTCCTTTCCTGTACCACAAATACAAATTGGACTCAAGCACTCAAAATTATGCCTAAATCTATGTTAAAATCTCGTCAGGGATCGGCGTTACATCGAATTTCATTCCTTCGAAAATTGGCCTATGTTCAAGAATTCTTCAGGAACGCTACAAATAAGATTTAGCTTTCAAAATTTCACATATTACGTGAATTATGTCCTGGAATAACATGAAAACATTTGTTTGTGTGATTATGTATGTTATGTAAATTATGTACTTTTCCGAAGTGACAAAGAAATTTGCAATCTTTGAGATATGTTTTAATTTCTCTTTATTTTGCAACGATAAAATGCCTCCAGGAGTGTGCAATCTATTCTCCAAAGTGTCGTTTTGCTGTGTCATATGGGAGACCTAAGTCTTGCAAAACCTTTTGTTTTATGAAAGTCTTGCAAGACTTCCGAAGTGTTTGCAGCAAGAAAACTTTGAATCGACGGTAGTTGGACGGTTTGCTGCAGAGGCTGTAAAGTCTTGTCACATTTTATCGAAATTATCGATGATAAAATGGTGGAAAGAAATTGGATTTGTGGTAAAGTTATTCGTTAATGTATCCGCTGGTTATCATTGCGAAAAAGAGTGACTT
Source organism: Aurelia coerulea (assembly GCA_039566865.1). Taxonomy (NCBI): domain Eukaryota; kingdom Metazoa; phylum Cnidaria; class Scyphozoa; order Semaeostomeae; family Ulmaridae; genus Aurelia; species Aurelia coerulea. The sequence goes on from CM076954.1 coordinate 17,792,408, forward strand.
AATGCCGATTACTGGGATTTTGCTGCGGGTGAAGGTAGGCCCATTAGCTTTCTTCGCAGCAAATAGCTTTAATTCGTCTAGGATTTTCGAAAATCACACAAACAAAAAATTGTCATGTTATTCCTGGACATAATTCACGTAATATGTGAAATTTTGAAAGCTATATCTTATCTGTAGCGTTCCTGAAGAATTCTTGAACATAGGCCAATTTTCGAAGGAATGAAATTCGATGTAACGCCGATCCCTGACGAGATTTTAACCAAATGCAGAAAAACAAATATGGAGTGAGGCCTCTCGAATCGATTCGTTGTAAAACCAGCTCTGTATCTTTCTTACTCGAATATCCATTCTTATTTTCGTGAAGGTACTCGAAAATTTATCTCGAAAGCCTTATATTCAGTCATGTGATCGGAAAACGACGATATCATTGGCTTATAAGCGTGAAATTGGAAGATTTGCGGGTTTCCCTATGCCCTATATGCCCTATTGAAAGATTTGACTCATATACTGCCATAGGGGTGGTTGCATAAACGGAAAATAGAAAGATTGTTGGAGAAGGAGAGAAAGAAAAAAATTCGCAACACCGAGCATCTCAAAAAGCCCAGCATGCACACCGTGCAGCTTCCCTCATTTTCAAAGGTCAAACAATCTGCACGCAGGCTAAATACATCATGTTTAATCGCTTTGTTTTTGCTTCATCGTTGCGCTTTTGCGAAAGAAAACTGGCAGGATATAATTGTCAAGGAGTCAAGAAACATTCGTCCGCAGGAATAGAAAAGTTTCTGACGCTCTGGCCCTTCTCGTCAGCAAAGCACAATCGTTTTTTGTCTTTGCATCCATAATCTATACACACACAGATCCTCGGAAATTTCTCATCAATCGCGTCTAAATGGCTGCTACGTGCCACAGGGGGGGTTATTCCAAACCTGGGGATGTGCCGCGAGCAAGAGCCATACTTTTTCGGACTTCTAGTCTAGCCAAGGTTATATTTTTTGCAATTTTGGCCAGCAACGGTCTAGCCACCCGGGGGGGGGGGTACATCACATATTTGGGTACGGGGACGTGCCATCGGGAAGGGTATCGATTTTCACGATTTTGGTATAAGGAACGGTATCGATTTTCACGATTTTGGTATAAGGAACGGTATCGATTTTCGCAATTTTGGTTTAAAGAATGATTTTGGTATACTTTTTCGGAAAATTGGTATAAGGTCGGGTATACTTTTTCGCAAAATTGGTATAAAGTCGGGTATACTTTTTCGCAAAATTGGTACAAGGAACGGGTATGTTTTTGAAGCTTCGATGGCACGTCCCCGACCAAAACCTGGTCAAGTACTCCCCCCCCCCCGGGTCTAGCCAAGGGTATCATTTTTGACAATATTGGTCTAGCGAACGGTCATGATGTCATATTTGGCACAAATTTGACAATATTGGTCGAGGAAATGGTCAAAATTGGTCTGGCCAAGGGTACCATTTTCGTAACAAATTGTTTCAGACAATGGTCGAAAAAATTAGTCTAGCCAACGGTACCCTTTTGAAGATGCTCTAGGCAGACCCCTACCCAACATCTGGCCAAGAACCCCCCCCCCCCCCGTGCATGCGCTTCGGAGCAAACATTTTGGCTCTTCGCCCCCCTATCCCCCTATGCAGTAATGGCTGGTATCGGCAAAGGGGGTTCAGGAATATCAGACTGTAGTTTTGGTTTCTTTGATTCCTTGTGATCTGGATTATGAAAACAACAGCTGTGTAATTTGATACAGATTACATCATCATTGCATTTGGCCTACTATTGTTGCAGTAGGAAAATCTTTTGTCATGCGAGAGCTCATTGGCTGCCGTTTGAACTCGCAGTTTTTTCAAATCCCGCGCATCGTATATTCTCCTGTAACAATAGAAGGCCGACCGCAATGATTATGTAATCTGTATCAATTTACGCAGCTTTCGCAGCTGTTGTTTTCATAATCCAGATCACAAGGAACCAAAGAATCCAAAACTACAGTGTCTGTTCACTGATATTCCTGGACCCCCTGGGGTATCGGCCCTGCTTGGATGTAAAAATCTTGTTTGATAAAATCACACACTTTCAAACTAAGAAATTCGGAAAATGCTGGCAAGGGATTCGTATGGCAACGAAAATTCCACGTTTGATTCTGGTCCATCATTTACTTGCAATTGATATTTATTTCTATTTCTGAAAACAACAATTGGATTGAATTAAAATTTCAATGAAAAGTAGATAGATCAAGTATTCAAGTCAAGCAAATCATGGACCAAAATGGAACGTGAAATTCTCGTTCCTATTCAAAGCATTTCCCTAATTTAGGAGGAAATGTCTGGATGTGTGATTTCACCACCGAAATTTTCAGAATTAAGTTAGCCTTTTAGTGATAAATTAATATTTCTTTTTTGATTATCGGTCGCGTACATTTTATTCCACCGCCAGCCAAACGTGTTAACTCTTTTTACTCAGCCGATATAGCTTCAAATTATCGGAAAATAAACAAACCATATGATAAAACAAGGACTCAGAACGAGAAACATTGCAGCTTGCCAGACAAGATTTTGATTTTGAGTGAATCTAGAGTTGAAAATTGCGCATGATGAAATTGGAAAAATATCCATGATAGCGGACGTTTGTAAAAGTGGTGTACTGCAAGCAACTCAGAATTGCAAGACCAAAAGACAGAATGCAATTTACACGTCATTCGGTAGTATTTAAATAAATATAAAACAGCACACACAAGGCATGCAACGATATTTTGTGATGAACATCTTACTTTTCATGAGCGAACAATATACAGGTGTCAACTGATTGATTAATTGCGAATCTAGCATCTGAGAACAAAACATACATCTATAAGGACCCACTCACATAAGACAAATGTACATTTCAACACGAAATCAAACTGAAATCATTAGAAGCAATTTGCCTAACCGAAAACTGAGGATGCACGCACGCATCTGCACAAAACAACATCAAATTAATGTACGGTTTAACCTGAGGAACTTGACCTTAAACTCTCACAGAAAAAAAACTAATATTTTCACCAGTTATTATTGGTTACTGAACGAAACCATCATTGAGTAATCAAGATCTTACGGTATATGTTTTGCGCTTAACTGACAAGGAACGATTTGGACTCAGATTCTCATGTTTTCGGGCTGTATAAAATAACTCTTGCGGCTTGATAAGCATAAAGAAATTTGAAGCAAAATTACGACAGCGTACGATAGAGGTTTCGCTTTCCTACTGCATTCCTTCTGTTCAAAAATGCAAAATTACGTTAGTCAAATCAAAATACTTGTCCCATTTTATCTATCTGCTGAGGTGACTAACAGAAAGAATGCAAACGTGCATACTATTACACATATTAAGTTCTTTTAAGCCTTTAGAAATTCAAAGGAATTCCAAACTCAAAATGAACCTATATTTTGCCAAAAAAGGCATTTTAAAATTGTGAAAATCCTGATTTGATTTCAACGAAGTCAGCGATTAACAACTATGGCTAGATAACAGAAGCCCGGGCATCGACTTGAAGCTAGTAGTAAGGACATTGTTCTTCAGTACCAGTTCCTAAGGTCAGCATAGAGAAGCCCGATAATTGAATTGAGTAAAAAATCTAACGTCCGTTGCAAATGTCCGTAATCTATAATTCGTCTTTGTCATCTTTGTCGTCCTTCGCTTCTTCCTTTTGTTCTTCACCACCTGCACCACCTTCTGGGCCACCTGGGCCACCTGGACCTCCAGGGCCACCTTGGCCGCCAGCACCTTGATATAATTTACTAACAATTGGTGTTACAACATCTTCGAGCTCCTTCTTTTGCTCTTTATATTCTTCTATTGAGGCTTCTTGGTGACCATCGAGCCAAGAGATTGCTTTATCTACAGCTTTTGTTACAGTGTCTTTATCATCACCTGACAATTTGCTGCCTAGCTTGTCTTTGTCGTTGATTTGATTCTTCAATGAATAAGCATAACTCTCCAATTCATTCCTAGCTTCAACCTTCTCTTTAACTTTTTTGTCGTCTTCTGCAAACTTCTCAGCATCTTGAACCATCCTTTCGATGTCTTCAGGTGACAGCCTGTTCTGGTCATTTGTGATGGTGATCTTTTCTTTGTTGCCTGTTCCCTTATCTTCAGCTGTTACTCTCAAGATACCATTGACGTCAATTTCAAAGGTGACCTCAATTTGTGGCACACCTCGAGGTGCTGGTGGGATACCATTCAAGTCGAATTTCCCAAGGAGATGATTGTCTTTGGTCATTGGTCGTTCACCTTCAAACACTTGAATGGTAACAGTCTGTTGTTGGTCAGCAGCAGTTGAGAAGATCTGGGATTTCTTGGTGGGTACGACAGTGTTTCGGGCAATAAGCTTGGTCATTACACCACCAACTGTCTCGATTCCAAGGGTCAATGGGCAGACATCAAGCAATACAAGGTCACCTGTTTCTTCTTCCCCACTAAGAACTCCAGCCTGAACAGCAGCACCAAACGCAACTGCTTCATCAGGGTTGATTCCTCTGCTTGGTTCTCTGCCATCAAAGTGCTTCTTCACCAGTTGCTGTACCTTGGGAATACGTGTAGAGCCACCAACAAGGACAATTTCATCAATTTCTTTCTGTTTCATACCTGCATCTTTCAGCACCTTCTTCACGGGCTCGATTGTTGATTTGAAGAGATCATTATTTAGTTCTTCAAACTTGGCTCTGGTGAGGGTTTCTGAGAAATCATCTCCATCAAAGAATGATTCAATTTCAATTCTGGTCTGATGTTGAGTACTGAGGGTACGCTTGGCTTTCTCTACTTCACGTCTCAATTTCTGAACAGCTCTATGGTCTTTCCTGACATCCTTACCCTTCTTTTTCTTGTAAAGCTTGATGAAATGCTCCATAACACGCTGATCAAAGTCCTCTCCTCCAAGATGAGTATCACCATTTGTTGCCACTACCTCAAACACACCATTATCAATTGTGAGCAGAGAAACATCAAAAGTACCACCACCAAGATCAAAGACAAGAATGTTCTTTTCGCCTTCTTTCTTATCCAGACCATATGCAATTGCAGCAGCTGTTGGCTCATTGATGATTCTCATCACATTTAGGCCAGCAATGACTCCAGCATCTTTGGTTGCTTGACGTTGTGCATCATTGAAGTAAGCTGGTACAGTGACAACTGCATGAGTAATTTTCTTGCCAAGATAAGCTTCAGCAATTTCCTGAAACAAAATTATAAACCAATTAGAACATGTAGTAATGGACTTTCAGTAAAATCTGGGCAGTTAAGGCAGTCAGCCTTAATTCTGCTCTACCTTGGTCACAAGTGGATTGCTGCTTCGTAATTTCAGCCTCTAAGGCCCATTTTATAAGTCGTGCCGCGCCGTGCCGAACCATAAAAATTTGAGTTTGACTGAGGTTCGACTTGGAGCGCCTCTGTTTTATAAGGAAAAGATTTTGCCGTGCCGTGCCACGCCGAACCACAGTGACGCATGCGCATGTTAAGTATGGTTCGGTTGCACATCCACAACAAACAATGGCTTTTGTCGTTTTGCGCATGTGTGAAAATTTTGAGGCACGACGCGACTGAAATTTGGTTTCATAAGTCGCACCAGGTCGACCCAGTCGAGAAGCCTTTGGCATATGGTTCGACTCAGTCGAAAAGTATCAATTTGGTTTTATGAAAGTCGCGCCACGCCGAACCAGACAAAATTGTTCGAAATTCACTCGATTCGGCACGGCGCGGCACAACTTATAAAACGGGCCTAAGGTTTCATGTCAACTGATAAAATGCCACTGGCCGGTTAAATCAGTAAAAACAGTGATTTCTACATAGAGTAGAGAGAAGGGCAAATCACTCCAAAAAATGGTACCACATGTTGAGACTTTTAAAATCTTGCAGATATTTCAAAGATTTTTTATATTTTTTCGGAGACTTTCAATGATTTTTTAGATTTCAAATATTTCTTCTAAGACTGTTCACAGATCTAATTTTTTTAGATTTAAAAGGTGTTCTGAAGATTTTAGATTTTCAGAGATCCTTAGAGATTATGCAAGATATCTGAGAATTCAAAGGATTTTTTAGATTATCAAAGAATTGTCAAAACATTCTTTAAGAATTTGTATCACTTGTTGTCAGCATATTTCTGGGAGTTGTTTAGATTTCAGAAGATTTCAAACTCTTTTGGGATCTCTAACACTAATTTTTTAGATTTTCCAAGTTTTTACGATCTTTTGGGATTTTCAACATTTTTGCAAGATTTTACAGGTTTTCATGATTTCTTGAAATTTGGGAGATTTTGAAGACCCTTCAAGATTTTTACAACATTGTACTTCAGATTATTGGAGTGAATTGACCCTTGTAGTAGAGACCAACACATGAAAAAAGTTGTAAACATCTTGCAATTTGTGAAGCGTATTATATTGTGTATCTAGTTTTGATGCAATTTCTACAAATTTCAAGATATTTTCTTCAAATTTTAGTCTGCAGTTGAATTCACATTAAAAGCATTGTTCTTAACAATGAAGCATGACAATGTTACACGGCTGGATCAAGGCAAAGCTCAGCTGGGAATTCAGCCTACAGTCTCTTGGTGTGTGGGCTTGTACTTTATTGACTTTATCTGGCATGCACAAGAAGTAGAGAGAACAGTGCACAAAAGTGCATATCTAAATATCATTATGTGGAAAGTCAGTTTAGAATTTGCATCATGGAGTTCAGAAGTCTAACATGTTTAAGCATCATTCTTTCCACTTTATTGACAAAATTACTATATCCTTCATTCTAAATTAAGATATTTATATGAATTACTTGCCATACACAGGTAAAACAGAGGCACAATCCTCACATCATGATTGCACAGTACAGCTTGGAATCAGCAAGGAATGCACTGGTAAAGTCTTGCAATTGGTAAGGATTGCACTGAACAATGATATGATTGCAATCATCAGTGGTAAGAAGACTTTACCAGCAATCTTGCAATTACATTAAATGTGATAGGCGCGGATTGAACTGCTTTTTTTACATGTGACAAGCTAACATGGTGAATACAGTAATGCATTCAAAAGTAAACTACCATGATTGACATCTGTTTTTGGTTAATGTCAAGATATGAATGAAAAACTTGTGAAAGTAGTCCACTGGGCTATTCACTGCAATGAGACAGTCTTCAAAATCTGAAGTCTATCACATTTCTGGCCTTGAACACCTACATGAACTGTTTCTCTTTGTTTCAACATTAAGCCTTCATTACATCAACACAGGTTAAGTTGTGGCTTTGAGCACCAAGTGCTGGGATGGCAGAAGTAGCCAAGCACTAATCGAGTCCATGATATGAATAAATTTTGTAATTTTCTAAATTTTGTAGAAAAACACCCTCCTTGGTGTGTTGGCAATGTATATTCAAAAGTTAATCATCTACCATTTTCAGGCATCAACATTACCCATTTTACCAATGCAAAAACATCATTTTCCAAAGAATCACTTTTCTTTTACCATGAAGAAATATTTGAAACATGTAAATTACCTTCATTTTGACAAGAACCATAGCACTAATTTCTTCAGCAGCAAACTGCTTCTTTGTTCCTTTCACATCAACCACAATATGCGGCTTCTTGCTTTTCTCTACGACTTTGAATGGAAAGTACTTTACATCATGTTGCACAGACTTGTCAGTCCATTCCCGTCCAATGAGACGCTTGGCATCAAATACTGTGTTAGTGGGATTGGAAGTAAGCTGATTCTTTGCTGCATCTCCAATCAATCTCTCACCTTCAGGTGTGAATGCTACATATGATGGTGTGATTCTGTTACCTTGATCATTTGGGATGATTTCTACTCTTCCGTTTTTGTACACACCAACTCTGCAAGAAAATCAAATGACATATCATCACACTATGATCATCAGGCAGCATCTACACAGGATTGCCAACATCTTGAACAGTATTCAGATGTTTATGCTTAGGCCTTGAATTTACAAAGGACCAACTAGAGCAGTTTCAAACAGAGCTGCTAGCCATGCCCAAATGGGTCAAAAAGTCAACTTATAAAGTTGACCCCATTTTGAACCATTCCTGGAAAGGTCTTGTGTAAAAGGGTGGAGCGGTTCAAAAGGGAAACAGCCATAAAATGCAGCTGTTATTCATGTTCAGCATTTAAATAGAACAAAAAGATCTTTGTTTGCACTTTGCACCAAGCATTGATAAACTTTTGATACACATTATCTAAGTTTCCAGTCTGGCTTGAAACTTTTTAATTTTCATAAGAATTACTTTTTACTTTCTAGAATTGCCCAGATAGTCAGAAGACCGGAAATTTTTCTTTCTATGCACAGAAAAACATGGCATAGACCTGATCATGGGATTTTAAGCTTGTCAACGCCCAATTCTCAAATCACCAAAAAAGTATTGAGACAACATATAGTGGTACTGAATACTGAAAGTATTGTTTGAACAATTATTTTCATTTTTATTATGTCCTGCAAATTTTGCATTTTCTTATATGAATGAAGAGTATCACAAGAAAAATAAGTACAAATAGAGAGATTTTCCCTCAGTCAATTTTACTATGCTACTGTGTCAATTAGATAGCCATGGAACATCACAAAAATACACCAGGCGAGTCAAAAAATAATCCTCATTTTAAAAGTCACTGCCCTGTGGCTATCAAGACAATGATATTGGCAAAAATATCATTTAATAGTGGACATGTTCAGTTCAAACAAATTATCACATTTAGCTTAACTACAATTGGGAACTCTATTTGGAAATTATGAGCGATTTCTCAAAAAGGCCTTTCAAGAAACTAGCATGAATGTCACAAACTCGCGATCTTATTTCTCTCTTGGTAAAGCAATGCCTTGGCACATGTTATCCCTTTGGGCAGGTGTGCAGAGTATGGCACTTGCACACCGGAGATTTTCAATAGCCTATTCAAATTAGACAATAGAGAACAAAAGAAATTTCTCGTTGCACACCGGAGATCTCGTCGAAACGTGCCATACTCTGCAGACTGGCCTTTGGGAGGCAGCCTACGAGTATACCCATTATCAAAAAAAGAAAATGTCTATGATTTATGAAACAAAGAGCAGAAACTTACTACTACAGGTTCCAGACATCTGCAACTCAATTTATGCAGCCTATGTTGAGTTGCGATTCACACAACATTTGAATAGAGGGTTAAAAGAATTAGAAATAATTACTTGGGAGGTTGTAACAAACACTTGCTCTTTGTTCCGTAGACCTTTCTTCTTTTGAATAACTTCTACTCCTAGGCAACCGTAAAAGCTCTATGAAGCCCCCCCCCCCCTTGGCTTATTCAATTTCAGGCACTTTTTAGTCCATTTTGCACCACATTTTGCGGTTTAAACATACAATTTTATGAGTTAAATACATGAACTCAACAAAGTTTTATCTCAAAACACATCAAAATTAACATGCAAACTTATTTAGCTCAATAAATGGTGAATCTTTGGTAAACTCTGGAATTTGATATAGGGCGGGGGGGGCTTAATAGAGAGGGGGGTTAATAAATAATTATGTAATCAATAATTAAGGTATTTGTGAGTCTGAAAGTGCCATTCAAGTCGATGTTGTCAGGCTGAATCGCTACAAAAGTTTGATTATGATTTTGGGCCATTTATGAAGGTTTCACCAAGGTTTCCTTGAGAAAATCTCTCATAGTTTTAGAGTGGAGCCGCTGATTTGAGTTGGGATAAATTTCCAGAAAAGTCCCACCTTTTAGAAATGCACATTTTGACCTTTGGCTATTGTTCTCCTATTGTTCTAGCAAAAATTCAAGGTCAGAGTTTCTCCTAAAGCAGTTTTGTAAAGGAAGTCCTTTGTGTTTGAACATCTCCAGTATCCAGTCTGCAGAGTGTGACAACTGGAAGCACAAGATCTTTTATAAAAATGCTGTGCACACAGATTTTAAAGGAGATCTTTTGTTTGCTACTTTGAAAACAAAGAATTAAAGACCTTGCAAGCGAGCACACCACTGCTTCATTGCAGAGTGGTCCACTACTATAAAAAAATATATTGCCGCTATCATTGTCTTGTGATCCAGGGAGCAGAAGCCTTTCAAATAAGGGGGTTGTTTTTTACCAAATTAGTACTAAAGATAGGTTTCTTGTTTTTAGCCATTGCTATCACTTGAAACCCTCTGTACTGCCAAAAAAATTTAAAGCCTTAGCAGCCAACACAAAATATTCTATACTTCAGTCTACACCAAGTTGAAGACATACAATGTGTGGCTAAGTGTAGCTGCAAGAAAAATAAATTGGTAGGTGCAAGCTGTAAGTGGATTTTAAAAGCTTTGAGAGTCATAAAAAAAATGATAGCCTATTTGTTCTTGCATGCACGATTCTTGTGAATGCAAGAGTTAATGCAAGTTTTCCAACGTGGAGACTACAATTAAGAATTTAGCGATTTGATTCAAAAATATTCCCCTCTTGTGTTCACTGTTTTTCTTCTGATGTCCAAGGATGTCTAATAACTGTATGCAAGAACCTTTGATGTCAAATTAAATGTGAACAATGCCATCAAATCCAGAGCCAGTGTGAATGTGAAAGTCTTCCTCTGAAAGATTTCTTTTGTAAAAATGAAACTGCAAAAAGTTGCCTCAATGTGCCACAACACAGGGGGATTTTGACTCATTGTGGGGTTGTTATCTAACAAAACTACAGTGACTATTGGATAGAAGAAAAGTGTTATCTCCTGTTTGAGTTGGTTTCAACTCTGCTAAGGCCCAAAATTTTGGCTCAAGTTTAGGGCGTCAAATTTCATATTCCCGTCCTAGATTTCATCTAGCTTGGACTTCAAACTACACTTAGACAGTTTTAAACATTGATTTTGCTGCATTAAAGAATCTTCGAACCTTGCAGATAAATAAAAAGCGAACTCTAAATGGGGTACGATTTCGTTAGGCCATCAACTTACACGGAATACGTTGTTCCAAGATCGATTCCTACGACAGTTCCAACGCTGTCTTTTTTGTCATCTTTCTTCTTCTTTTCGCCTTCACAATTGACAAAAACTGCGGCACATACCAACAGCAATATAGCTGTGACTTTCTTCATGTTTATACCTAATACTTTGCTTGTAAATCGATTAAATCTTTCTTGCAGTTTCGTCCCAACCAGCTGAGCTTTGCCTTGATTTCAAAGAGGCCTAATAAACTTCACGTTGCTAAATACTTGCACGCTCTTTGCGTGTTGTGATCTGATTGGTCAGTTCTCCAACATTTGGAATTTTCTGATTGGTTAACGTATCACCAGCCTCGTTTCGGTATATAGCTTCCTCCAAGTTGTTTCGAATCGTGATGTGTCGAAAGATGGTAGGTTTCCGAAGTGTTGCCCATAAATTCGTAATTTAAGAATTTTACGATTCTGTTTTCTGAGATCTATGTGGACGAATGTGATTCGAGAATGATGCATTCTTACTGGTGAAGGTGCAATGCACTCATTGAATTTTGCAACTTTAAGTTTTTTATAATTCTAACAGGGGGTTTCTTCATAACATAATAACTTTTTCATAAAGTTTCTTAATTTCTTGAGTTGTGATGCGTCTTGGCGAGTCGGGAAACTTTTACCAACGAATTCGCAATTCAGAAATTTATTTTGAGATCTTACGTGGACATATATGATTAGGAATGGTGCAATACTTTATTGAGGTTCATAAGCTCTCGTTCTGAGATAGCAACTCAAGAAATATGCATATTTGCTGGGTTTTCCTGAGCTCAAACATAACGATTTTTCTGAATCATTATGCCATGTCACACTAATAACAGCTTGGGGTTGCTTTATTGTAGAACCAAACAAAGGTTAGGTATGATGATAGTCATGGCTCGTTTGTCTTTTGACGGAAAACATCTCTTTTGTTTGTCTTCCGTTGAAGAGAGCTCTATCCTGCAATTGTGAAAAACAAAGCATAGGTTTCAAATCTTTAAAAAGGCTGGTGTAAAATTGAGTGACCTATTTCTTTGAACTGTTCAGAGAAACTTTAATAATTCTACCGTTGGACTTTTCTGAAATCTTCAATATTTTCGGAATTAGCAGAGTGTTTTTCTTCTTTTTCAAGAATTAAAGAAAAATTTTCAAAAAAACTTAAAACCATCGTAATTGTTAAGCTGTTTGACGCAACATGAATTAATTTCGAAGAAAACCATAGTTTATGAATGCCTACAACATGGTATCAAGCAAAAGTCTGTCACTCATCTGGTTTATGATTTAGAAATTTTATGATGTCACATCAACAAATGAGTTGAAATGTAAGATACGCTGTAATTTCGAAAAATATTCAAAACTTCTGAAAAGTCCAACGGTAGAATTATAAATAAGTATCTAAAGTTTCTTTCAAGTCGTTCAATCAGAAGAAATAGGCAATTGAATTTTACACCCACCTTTTTACGCCGAGTTACAGATTTGAAACCTATGCTGAAAAACAACACAAATCTAAACGGTAACGCCTGTTATTTGGCAAATGATCACTACCGACTCCAATGCACAAATTTTACAATCTAAAACAGCAAATAAACGTAAATCTTCAATATTAACATAGTTTAGAGGAAACCCTTTGCCTCATACTGATTCCGCTTGATTAGGGATTGGGTTGACAATGATGCTTTCTATACATTCGAACACAGTTTGCAAATCTTGATCTGCGTTTATGCGTTGTCCGTCTTGGTAATTTTCTTGCAGATCTTCTCGATGTGCTTGGTAATCTGATATCCTGTCGGTAACTGCGCCTTGTTCGTCATCTGGGTGCTGAAAAGTAGTTAAAACAAAACTTAACTTAGCATCGCCAAACTCTGTGCCTGGCCTACCACAGTTTACGATCATGTGTGTTTATGTGAAACAAAGTACATAGTTCACCTAAGGGAGCAGTCATAAATAATTGCAGGGACCGGGGCGGAAGCAAATGAGGAGGGGTCTGAAAATGTTTAGGGTAAATTTATTGGGGTCTGAAACTTTTAGAGGAATTTATACTGGGGTCTGAAAATAAATGTGCCAAATTTTTGAACATTTTGAAAAAAATTCAATTTAGTAGATTTTAGCTTAACTATTTATCAGTTTTCTCAAAAAAGTCAGATATTAAATGTTATTAAACAAAATTTAACTCAGCATCGCCAAACTCTGTGCCTACCACAGTTTTATGTGAAACAAAGTGCATAGTTCGCCTAATTGAATAGATTAAGCATAACATTTTACATCAACATGAAACTATGTGCCTAGTAAGGACACAAATGTGACACTTTTACAAATATGTATGCTCGTGAACAAGGGCAGATTTTGTGATACAATAGCAACAGTTGCGTTTGATTGACACCTGAATTCAAAGCGATTAGCGACTGCAGACAAAGGAAATTCTCTCAACCAGTAATTCAAAACAAACCAAGCCGCAAAGGTTTCCCCGAAACTATTTCGGAAAAGTCTCGCCTTGTGCAAACGAAGGGTGGTTTTTAAGAGAAGTTACGTGCTTATAACGAAAGAAGAAGGGTAAATCTAAAGCTCTGTCGCTTAGATTATGTTTATTTGATTTAGGAGCTGTTTTGTAATCGTTTCATTTTAAGCCCTAAAGACGCGAGAATTACAATGCCTTCTGCTCGGCTCCTGAATCAAATAAACATAATCTAAGCGACAGAACTTTAGATTTACCCTTCTTCTTTCGCTATAAGCACATAACTTCTCTTAAAAACCATCCTTCGCTTGCACAAGGCGAGAGTCTGCCCTACAAAGTTTCGGGGATAATCTTTTGCGGCTTTGTTTGTTTTGAATTACTGGTTGAGAGAATTTCCTTTGTCTGCATCCGCTAATCGCTTTGAATTGAGGTGTCAATCAAACGCAACTGTTGCTATTGTATTACAAAATCTGCCCTTGTTATGCTCGTGTGACACAATGTACCTAGATCACACATTGCAAAGGTTCATAGACCGGATTAAGTATAAAAAGTTTACTCTAGCATTGAACCTCTGTGCTTACCACAAACAAAAATGTCCCTGTTTACTGTTAGGTATGCTCGTGTGTCACGATGTGCATAAATTGGTTTATAACAGAGTCAAGTACAGTAAAAACCCACATACGTATAAGAACCTGTCATTTTGAAATCACCCTATTTAGGTTCTTATGCATATGATACTATTCTTGAAAACAGGATATAAGGTTCTTAAATAGGTTTTTATGAAGATAATTAATTACAGATCCTCGGAAATTTAGGCCAAATATAAGAAAACAAGGTTTTCAAGTACTCTCTATCACGACACAATTCTATATATAACAACCTTATCTACCTATTATCTGTATCAAATCACAAGGATTTTTTTACATTGTATCTAAGCTTTTTGTGTAAGCTTTGCATGTAAGCTTTGTATCTACGTAAGTATTTGGCTACATTTCTTGAAACATCTTAACACACATTACCAACCAGTAGTTTACATTTAACTTTTTTTGAGATAAGAACCTTCCTTAAATTTCAGGATCAATAGGTTCTTCTGTAATGGGATGCAATTAGAACATTTTAAGCCTTAGGTTCTTATTAGTGGGTGGTTCTTATATGCGGGTTTTTACTGTAGTCCTTACTAACCGTTTGCAATCTGTTCTTGATCTCATTGGTCCTTGGAGGTGCATAAAGTAAGTGATATCTGAAAGGAAACACATAATTTAATAGCCAGCATATACAGTATAATCTGGTTATAGCATACTCAAAGGGAGTCAATTTACGAGCAAGCTATGGGATCGTCTTTTGATGTTTTGATTTTGCTTTTTACCCCTCCGTACCCTGTATCAATCATTATCATCATCATTGTTATTGGTTTATTCAAAGTAGGCTGAAAGATATCTAGCAATATTACAGTAGGCCTAATTTGGATAGTGCATGCAACATCTAGGCATGAGACCCCTCGATTAACATCCCTTCTGATTAATGGGGAAGTGACTTGCTTGTTCAGGCAGCTGGAAATTCACCCATTCAAATTTTACCTCACTTGACCAAGCTTAACTTCAGTTACCTGATGGGAATTGCATAAGTCACTCGGCCACTCACCTCACAAGCCGCGAATTGAATAGACGATTTGGTCCTTGAAAAAATGCACAAAAAGACATTTTCGGGACTGGTAACAGAATCACAATATATGATTTTCATCAAGTTCATCCTTTTAGTTTCTTTACCTTGGAACCTCTTAAATTTGTCTAGAAGTGAGACAGTAAGTATCGTATTAATTTATATCAATAATCTCAACGCTGATTATCTCTCATTTATTTATGAAAAATTCTGGCTGCAGTACTATCAGCTGAAGAAATGCAGAGACTTACTTTCTGGTCCCTTCCATGAAAACTATTAATAGGCAGAAAGCGTTCACACGGAGTGAACTTAGCTGCAAGGTCGAGCAAGCTCCTTCTTTGTCTAATTTTAAGAACATTTCAAGAATTTCAAGTAAATTATGGTTGTACTTATATTTGTTTTTGAACTAACAGATCATCTTAATTTTGAAGATTTTCAACGGCTCCCCAAAAATCAGTCTTGCTCGGGGTTGACGTGCATGAATTAATCTAAAAAGGAACCAGAATGAAAACTAGCACTTCAGATCAATTTACCTCTCTCCAGTAATAGGGTCCACAGCACGCAGTGTTAATCTTTCAAGTATTGTGTCTGTTGGTACATCCAAGAATATGACCCTATTCGGTGCATATCCTGCTCGAGTTAATGCATCGCATTGTGTACGTGTCTTTGGAAATCCATGCAGCACCCAACCTCTTTTGACTGCATCTAGCTGACCTAATCTATTGACCAACACTTTCAAAACCAAATCATCTGGAACTGAAACAAAATAGAGAGACAGAGACGGGTAATTTGGTGATTATGCGATAGTGATTTCATGATTAACCTAAACAGGTGAGTCAATAAAAAGAATTCCCGTTTGAAAGGTCACTGCTCCCAGGATATCAAGATGATGATATCGGCAAGTATATAGTTTAATGGTAGACATGTTCAAATCAAATTTAAAATTTACCTGACTGAATTCGGCCGCTTCGTTCTAAAATTATGAGGGATTTTCTCGAGAAAGCCTCTTCAAGAAACCTTCAAAATTAATGTGCCCAAAATCACGAACAAATTTCCCTAACATTTCTGCCTTACACGGGCCTTACAGCAAAGACTTCGGCACGCTTTAGCACGCGCTACCATCTTGGGAGGATGAACAAGTTTTCCCACTGGTATCAATACCATTTCAGGGGGATCCCATTCTCCCAAGAGGACAAAATACATGTGAGTGTCATCATTTTTAGGAAGGAAAACTAATGAAAATTTGCTCATTGTTTTCACTCGTTTTTGCAGGTTTTTGGAAGAGGCTTTCTGGAAAAAATCTAACGTATCCAAGGGAAGGAATGGCCGATTAAAGCCGGGTAAATTACTGAACCTAATTGAACAAATTGACAATGAAACAAGACAGTTTTCAATAATATTGCTTTGATATTCAGGGAGCAGTGGCCTTCCAAACAGGGATGCCTTTCTTTGACTCACCCGGTAGTGATTAGGCGATTAAATGATTTAGTAAGTGATTTCGTGATTAACCTAGATCAGCAACCATTTCAGTTTCAAGACAATGTGCGGCAATTCTAATATCAACTGAAATCTGACCAGAAGGTGAGAAATCATAACATATTTTGTGCGTAAACCAAACAGATCACTCTTTGAGTGTGTATATTGCTGGTCTTATAATTACGAAAGAGGTTGAATAACTGGTACAATACATACTCTTAGCACCCTTATCAATGTAATGTTTGAGGGATTGTCCAAGATCACAGTCATCAGCAAGAGCTTGAGCAACCAAGTCATCACTAGAAACTAGAATGAAACGGAGACATACAACGTGATCTAAAAAGATTTGTAACTGTTTATCAAATGCTGATGCAATTGTTTTCAGGAAGTCAAAACAATTTAAAACTATCGTTGATTTCAGGAAGTCAAAACAATTTAAAACTATCGTTGATTTAAGGAAGTCAAAATAATAGCTTCATGACAATTGTGCCTTCATTAACAGCGTCAACCGGTGTGTAAAAAGACAATCTTCTGATCCACCTGGCAAAGGAACTAAATTTTCAAATCATAGCTCTAAAAATAATATCATTTAGCAATTGTAATTTGTCTCTTCATTGACAATAAAGCAAAATTCATACTTGTGGGGCGTTTTTCTTGCAACTGCGCGTGTCAGCCTTGCATCTTTGAGCAACAGTATGTCTTATTTGTCATATTTTTGGCAAATAAAAACGCATTCAGTTTCAATTTTAAGTCAGCTTAAAGCCTGTGAAGAAAATCGTTGTCTTACCATTAATCAATTGATATTTGCTTGTCAATAGTGAAGCCTGGACACTTTTGCCACATCCAGTGGGACCAAGAAGCACTACTCTTGGTGTATGGGGAGCCACGGTCCGTTGCTTAGTTAGCAAGTAGCTCATTACTGAAAAGGAAAATCATAAAAACTGAAAGGTCGGATTGCAGCTAGAATTCCCCCAAGTCTATTTCGTCAACTGTAATAAGTCTATCTGAAAGTAAACTACGAAATTAATTATACCTATTTCGCTAAGGAAACTAAATATACCTATTTCGCTTTTCGTATTTCCCTTTTCAATCCTTTTGAGGAAATATACTTTGAGCAAGTCTAGATGTTGTAGCGTAATATTTGAGGATGTAGCCATGTCTCAGATTTCAAGATACAATCTGGAGTATGCCAAGAAAGCTATTCAGCTCTTAAGGTCTGGAATGAAATCCCTACAAGTATCAGAGAGCTTCCACCTTGTGCCAATTACAAAAAACAACTGAAAATACATTGGATGTGCTGAAAGCTATTTAAAACACGGCTCCCTGGAAAAACAGCAACGATTAGCCTTCCAAAGTTTTCTTTTTGTTTATAGATAATGTTGATAAATAGAACTGCATATCTTTTTGTAGTATTAATATCATTAATAGCAGAAGGGGTATCATTTCTAAATAATTAAATGAAAAAAAAATGAAAACCAGGTAGGCCTAGATCAAAACTAGTTAACACGTTTGGTGGGATGTGAAATAAACAGTATATGGCTCATGTTCAAACCAAATGTTAATCTATCAGTCAACGGCTAACTTAGATGGGAAAACTTTGATTGATAAAAGCACTCATCTTTTAGACCCAGAAATTAGAAAAATGATGGTAAGGGGTTGGGAATGAGAATTCTACGTTCGATTCTGGTCCGTGATTTATTTGCCATTGAGATTTAAATTCCATTTCTGAAACAGATTCTTAGAACAAACCGCTCTCCCAGTCTCCTTTTTTACAATCGAAAAGGTCTATTGTATTTAATTTATCCCTCATTGGCAAGTAAATTATGAACACACAGGGAAATATGCATAACATTAGCGGTTGTTCACAAATCACTTTGAAAGGCAGCGAAAAAAGTATCAAAAGCGATCAACCAAAGAGAGAAGTCTCTCTGATAAGTTATCACAGAAGTGAATTTAACATAAAAATAGATTGTAAATTCCTCCACAGGTTTCTTATATTTCACAATGGACAATGAATTTTGCTTTGTTTCAAAATGCAATTGGATTGCAAAAATCAAATGCTTTTCTCTGACACTTTATGAAACACAGAAAATCAAAATAAATATACAAATGAGATACCTTGAGCAAAAACATCAGACTTTGGCTGATCTGCATCAATTCTTTTCGAGACATGCTCAAAGCATTTCATTAGTCCGGGAATACTCCTGAAAGTTCAAAAATACATAAAGAGGGATGCGGCTGGAATCATTGTCTAGATATACCTACAACTGGCAGCATAGGAATCCAATCTTTAAAAAGCATTGCACGATTGGTTGATGCATCTTTCGATTGCTTTAATGCTTTTAAAGGAACTTCTGAGTAGTCATTGACAATCTTTGCTATCTTGATCGTTTTCAAAATGACCTTCTTGGCTCAAAACAATTGTCCGGTTGTGACGTTATCAAATTGCTTAATCGTGAATTAAAAAGGGCACATATTTCTGCTAACTGCCGGATTATGGACCTTCATAAACTATCAGTTTCTTAAAAATTGTACCTTTTTTCGTCTATCAGTTTAGGATCCATGACGATTTTAATTTTCTCAAAGCTTATCGTGAATTTTTCAATAAAAAGAAAACGCAATAATTCTGAAGATAGATCAAGATCAAATCAAATACGAAACCGCTTATAAGAAACGGTAGGCTCAATTTTTCGAAAGCTAAGAAACAACCCTACCTGAAATGAAAAAAGCTAAGAAACTTCTGCAATTTTCAGTTTTGATATTCCTATCACACTCAAAGATATTTTGACATTGTGCAGTTAAAGCAACTGTTTGGACATTATTTTGAGTGCAAATCATGTTATTTACTCGTTTTGAGATTTTACTAAGTAATTTGGGAGCCTTTTAGACAAGACAAAATCAAAAACTTGCATCAACCAATCGTGCAATTCAGTGTATTCCCAATTCAGTTCAGTTTCTTCATAGATTGAAAATTCAACCACTACATCAGTTCAGTTTCTTCATTTTAAAATTCCACTACATACAATTCACTACATTGAAAATAGTTAATAGATCAACTCAAAAGAAAAATTACAACTAAATCTGATTAACTAAAAAGTAACAACAGTGCAAATTAAACAAGGACAGATCTTTCAAGCCCGGGGGGGGTTACTTGACTTAAATTTGTACGGGGGTTCGCCACCGAAAAATTTTGTTGACCCTGCTCCAGAATTTTTCGCTCAATGCTCAAAATGATAACCTGTTCTAGAAAAAATTGGTGAAAAGTATACTCAAAAACATGAAATTTGACCGAAAAGCGACCCAATCTAGCAGAATATTCCCCTTTGACATGTTTTGACAACCTGCTCTAGAAAAATTGCCTCATTTTGAAACCCTGTGCTAGAAAAAATTGGTGAAAACGATACCCTTAAAAACGGCACATCCCCGTCGGACAAATATACTAAGTACCCCCCCCCCCGGGCTTGCAAGACAAAAACAGCACCAGCCGCCGCCAATCGATACCGGAACCCAAAGCGACCAGCCACCACCAATTGCCCCGAATTCCAGCGCCAACCAAAGACAAACAATTTAAAAAATAATTAGATTCCTATCCTATAATTGGCAACAAAATGAAAGAATAATCTCACCAGGGAACATATAAGTAGATGAATTAAAATGAGAATAACAGAATGAAGACTGAAATGATAGAAAAGATAGATTTGGAAATAGGAACAAACAGAAAATTTACGCGAAAAAAAAAACATTTGATATACCGAGTGAGTCACCAAAATGTATTCACTGTTTAAAAAAATCGTGCAGGAAAGCAATGCAACCAATTTCTAAAATTTCTAATCCATCATTTTACTGTTCCTTCAATTTGATTTTTGAGATTTTTCTCAGTATTTTAGGAATCAGGCTACAGTTCTATTTCTTCATGCGTCCCAAAACAGCAAAAAATGGCCTGTTCACTATCATGTAGATTTTGAATTTTTGATGGCCAGCAAACAAGAACAGATTTGGTAAGACAATATCATGAGATAGCATGAGTTGGTTTTGATTGACACCGCACTTCAAAACGATTAGCGATCGCAGACGAAGGAAATTCTCTCAAACAGTAATTCAATACAAGTAAAGCCACAAAAGTTTCTCTGAAACCCAGGTAGCTAGCTCGCACGTTGTGCATTCCAGAAATTGTTTTTAAGAGCAAACATGAGCATAGATCGAAAGAAGAGGATATATCTATATTTGTTATGAATCTATGGTTGAGAGAATTTTCTTTGTCTGACGTCGCTAATCTGTTTGACTTCAGGTGTCAACAAAAGCATCTCGTGCTATTGTGTTACAAAATCTGACCTTGTTTGCCCAGCATGGATTGGGAGGCATAATTCACTGCAGAGGGAGTCTTTATGGGAATATCATTCTACTGAAAGGGGAACAATAGACCTTTTAGCTATTCTAAGAAGAGTCTGGATCAAGCGATATTTTCATGCTTTTCTGCACGAAGCGTTCGACTGAGTGGCGGTAGAGCCTCTATTACTTCTGTGCACATTCGAAGATTCTACAAAAAGTATAAAAATATCGTTCGATCTAGATTCTTTTCCAGAATAGCTCAAATAGACGTTTTTCAAGCGGAAAACGGGATGATTTAAAACTAAATGTTGAATCAAACACAGCTGATCCTCACTATCAAGAAGCTCAAATTTTGAATATATGCTAAAAAATTTCTCGTGTTATCCAAAGTGTGCTGGAAAAAGCAAGGAAAACAGTTCTTAGGTTCGTTAATCGTCAGGTAATGCGTTTACGACCCATGAAGATGTGCTGCGTTTTTTATCTTGTTTTCTCTATTTGGCCATTGTTTGGCAAGAGTTTCCAGCCTCCGGAATGATACATGAGAAGTTTTTCAAAAGACGTTATCAAATAAACTGCATTTTGAGAAACCCATCAGAGAAATAGCCTCGAATATTTCTCATAACAAGGGTATACAATATACATTTTTCAGTCAAAGGGTTTCTCGTATGGTGTTTCGTAATCTAGGGAATACACTGTGGTGGACTTGGAAACAACACCTGTGAATTAGACTGATTAAATGAGTCACATTTCTCAGCATTGAACTGAATGATGGTTATGGCTCAAACTGAGACTCGTGACAATACAGCTTCAAAACAACCAGGCTAATAGGCCAAATGGAAGAGCATTTCATTGGCTCATTAGATCAAAGTTTGAATTTTCGAAGCGAAGTAACTTTCAAAGAGACGTTCGATTTTTTGTTTGACGTTCGAATCGAAGGAAGGAATGATCGATTTTTCTTCACATTTTTGGCAAGAGTTTAGTTTGTGTTTAGACTCTGGTTGGTTGTGTGTCCTTGTATAAATTAAATCAAAGAAGCAGAGGAAAAACATTGAATGAATATAAGGAATTACGTTGTCAGTCTACCTGTGAAACTCCATGAGCCTTTTGACCATGACATCTTCGCTTGATTTAGGATCGTTCTCTAACCTCCTCAAAATATCAGAACTTGCCGGGGGATCGAATGTCGTGTGATAAACATCTAAAACAACAATGACGTAGATCACAATGACATCAACAGATAAAGCTCAACTCAGCGAAACTGTGCCCCCTTGACAGCGGGACGCTACCTGCACCAACGTATAAATTCAATGAAATCACAAAAGTAAAGAAGCTTCTTTCTATCAAGAACAGTAATGTTACATTTCTCCAATTAAAGAACCAATACTCGTGCAGCAAGTTATAACTAATCGATTCTAAATCCCTAATCACCATGAACAGATTTTTTCTTTATCCATTCCTGTCGAGAATTTCATCAACATTTTATATCGCTTCAGTGTTTTCAAAATTTAACACTTTTAAGAAACCCGTTTAAAGCTCATGAAACAGTAGACTTGCCCCAAGTCTATTTCGTCAAAAAAAATTCATCAAAAAAAATTGAAGGGAAAACGGTAGACTTTTAAGAAACCTTGCTTAAAGCTCATGAAACAGAGGACAAAAAATTTGCAAAGAATCCTAAAATCTAATCCAGGACTTTATTTAAAGATTAAGTGATGAGTCTTCAAATTCGATTCAGTATACCTTGGATTGTGGCCTAACAAAGTGGATAAATCTATTGGCGCAACCGATATCTACTTGAAGAGAGAAGATAATAGGGTAACAGTGAAACGTTGTACATACCTTTTGTAATCGGATCAATTCGTTTCCCCATAACTCTCTCGATCAGTGCAGTGTCCGGTGCATCAAGAAGAACTAAAAATGATTGCAAGAGATGTTATTCATTGATAAAAAGATGATTTAAAACAGTGATTGATAGCTAAAGATTTATTTCTACTGTTGTTATAGATATCGAGCACATCTTATTGTTGATAAATGCATGCTTTATAACGAAATGTTCTCAAGAATTCTAACTCCCTCAAAACCAAAAATGGAAGAAAACTCAGAGCTCGGAAGAATATTTTTGAGAAGCTTTTTCAATATCTCAAATTTTGCAGGATGTGCTCGCTCACATAAACAAGAGAAGCTGTCAACTGATAGTGAAAGTTGAATGAGCCATGATTAATATCATCAAATGAAGAAAAGGCTCTGTAAATAAGCCTTGAACTTTGATAGCCTCAACAAATATCGAAGGTGTTTAATGTTTTCGAAGAGCTGCAGTTCTTTACCATCGTTCAAAGTCTCGAATGGGAGGGGGGGGGGGGATTTTCATAGCTAGCAACAACTAACCAACTGTCAAAGTGATTTCTCAAACTGGTACGAATTTTTATCCGTTATATACATTCCATTAAAAATTTTACAATACGTATTACGGATTACATTACCTAAAAACTACCGGGTGAGTCAATAAAAAGGCCAGGCGTTTGAAAAAATGATGCTCTCTCGATATCAAAGCAATAATATTGGAAACTGCCTTGTTTCATTCCTGATATGTGCAATTAGGTTCAGTAATTTACCCGGTTTTAATCGGCTATTCCTTCCCATCGATAAATTTCCCTTTGTTTTCCTTCCTAGCAATAACGACACCCACATGCATTCAGACATGTTGTCCTCTTGGGAGGATGGAATTCCCCCTGAATGAGTTATTCATACTAGGGGGAAGACTTTTTCCTTCCCCCAAGAGGATAGCACGTGCTAAAGCGTTTTCAAGTCATTGCTGTAAGGTAAAGCCTGGTTTCCATTAAATCGTAGAGCGATCGTAAGGAGATCGGCGACAGTCTGCGATCGTCTGCGTTGCGTTCCCGATTTAATGGAAACACTTGCTTACGATGCTTAAGACCGTCGGCGATCGTGGATCGTAAGCGTCGGGAAAGTTGAACTAAGTTCAACTTTCCCGATCGTTACGACTGTCCAGATCTGGGAAAATGTTTAAGCCTGGTTTCCATTAAATGGTAAGGGGATCGGCGACAGTCTGCGATCGTCGGCGATCCCTATCTTCCATCTTCCATCTGCGATTTCAGCAGAGTGTTTCCATTCGTCGGCGACCAGTCGGTGACAGTCTGCGACGCACCTATACCATGATCCTTTTCAAACCCACAAGAAAGCGCACAAGCGTAACAACAATGACTACTATCATCTAATTGGCTAATCAGATCCACGTGATATTAGTTTAACAAAAGCGCGTCTGCGATGATCGCCGATCGTCTGCGATGTGTGTTTCCATAAACATTTTCCCAGATCGGGACAGTCGTAACGATCGGGAAAGTTGAACTTAGTTCAACTTTCCCGACGCTTACGATCCACGATCGCCGACGGTCTTAAGGATCGTAAGCAAGTGTTTCCATCAAATCGGGAACGCAACGCAGACGATCGCAGACGATCGCAGACTGTCGCCGATCTCCTTACGATCGCTCTACGATTTAATGGAAACCAGGCTTTATGGAACACACATCGCAGACGATCGGCGATCATCGCAGACGCGCTTTTGTTAAACTATGATCACGTGGATCTGATTAGCCAATTAGATGATAGTAGTCATTGTTGTTACGCTTGCGTGCTTTCTTGTGGGTTTGAAAAGGATCATGGTATAGGTGCGTCGCAGACTGTCCCCGACTGGTCGCCGACGAATGGAAACACTCTGCTGAAATCGCAGATGGAAGATGCTGGAAGATGGAAGATAGGGATCGCCGACAAGCGCAGACTTTAACACATTAGGGAACATTGCTCATGATTTTTAACATATTTTTCAAGGTTTCTCGAAGAGAAAGTTTTTCAGAAGACCCCTTGTAAATCTTAACGGAGTGACCAATTTCAGCTAGGAAAAATTTGAAAAGTTATTGAACATGTTAGCTATTCAACTAGATATTGCAAAATATCATTGCTTATACGTTCACAGAGCAGTAACCTTTCAAACGCCGGGCTTTTTTGACTCACCCGGTACTTTACGATACTACAAGGACAATACCGTGAGAAACAAAGACTATGACTACCCAACGGCATTACAAACAAATGTTAAACTACACCGGGTGAGCCAGAATAAAGTTCCCATTTTTGAAAATTCATAGCAGCAACAGTACTGGATGGATTGGAATGAATCAATATTTGCTTGACAGCCAAAAAGTCGAAGTATTTTTGTGATTTTTTCGCCTTGTTACAAGCATTGGAAAAATGGGTAAATTCAAATTTAGAAAAACTTTGTGGTTGCAAAGTGACTGAAAAAGGCCTAAAATACTTTATCAAATCAAAAGGACTCCTCGCTCAGAACCTCAGAAAAAAAGCAATTTCCAATGGGCGAGAGGTATCGTCTGTACATTTATTGCCGTGGGATTGAAAATCTTTAGTATCTGTTTAAGAATCTATGTCTTGTTACTCTTGAGAGATGTGAAACGCCCGTGTGTATTGTTGTGTGTGAGGAGCGTCCTAATGATTTGATCAAGTGTTTTAGGCCCTTTTTCAGTCATTTTGAAAACATGAAATTTTTGTACAGTTGAATTTACCTATATTTGCAGTGCTCCTAAGAAGACGAGAAAAATCACAAAATACTTTGATCTTTTGACTTTTAACTAGAATTGGAATCATTCAAATCCATGAAGTAGTTGTGGTGCTATGAATTTTCGAAAATGGGAACTTTTTTCTGGCTCACCCGGTATACAATTTTAGCTAAATATCACACGATTAAAAAAAAACGATAAATACTGTACTGGAACCTGTCTAGCTATAGATGTCAGGCTTATGCGTATACTAACCGGTTTTGTGTTGTACTGGAAAATATGAAGCCCGAGGTCTTAAAGTATAGACCGAGCTTGCGAGGGCTGTGCAATAAGACCGAGGGCTTTATAGTTTCCTGTACAACTACAAAACCGGTTAGTATGAGTTTTATTACCTGATAGCTTCTAATTTTGACTTATACCATTTAGTCAAAACTCATTTTGTTACTGTTATGTCGTTTGAGTTCATTGTAAATCTCACAGGCCTAAATTAGTTGCTGTGGTGACAAAAACGGGTCCTTGTATCGTATTATACAAGGCTACGGGAAAACCGCGGGAAATGTGCGATTAGCCAATGGGATTGGCGGGATTCTTGTATTGCCTCGTTGTTGAAACGTCAGCCAGGTAATAAATGGCAGTAATAACTGAGAAATGTCACGAACAAAGCTGTTTTGTTCATTTTGGATAACACACCTTGATATTATATTATATGAGAATGTTTATATGAAAACTTCAATACATACCAAAATGTTTCGGCATTATTCCAGCAGCTTGTAAAGCAAGTGCCTATGAAATAATTTGATAATTTGCAATGAATTACAATATCTACTGTAAATGACAATAGACCTTTTTAGCTATTCTCTAAAAGAGCCTCGATCGAGCGATGCTTTTATACATTTTACACGAGAGGTTCGATGGAGTTGCGTTAGAACTTCTATCACTTTTGTGCACACTTGAAAATTCTGCAAAATGTAGCAAAATATCGTCCGATTCAGATTCTATTTGAGAATAGCTAAAAGGAATATTGTTTCTTAAAATATTCTTGCATTTTTGAAAAGGAAAGTTAAATGAAAAGTGGGGCGTTTGCCAATTTTTGTTCATGCAATTCAAAACACAAATCCGTTTCTTCACAATTTAATTGCATTTCCTTAAACTTCATTTTGTGGCTAACTCAGATATGAATTGGTCAAAATCAGTGTTCTGTTCAATAATTACGAGCGATTTTAGCAAAAAATTGTATTTCGCAAGCTTCCTAACTAAACCTTCGGGCAGATTCATCCATATATGGGTGAACTTCTAAACCATGACAAATATACAGTATGGGTACTGTTTCTCCACCAGAAAACTGGAGCAAGGTAAGCACAAAAGAAAAAACTGTTGTTATTCAATTACCTGTTGTCTGTTTTCAGGTATGCCTTGTAAAACCCAGCCCTGAAACAAATAAGAAATAGTAATGAAGCATTCACGGCAATATTCTTGAAAAATGAGCAACAACATTAGTTTTGACCAACAGAACTTTTGTATAGCCTTTAGTATATGTATTGTTATTTGTCTAAAGATCATTTAGGGTAGCCATGCCTATCATGCTCCCAATGGTATCGTCTTTGTAACTATGTTTTTGTTAAATTGTATATTTTTAGATTGTGTATATTTTAAAAAAAACATAAGCAATAAATGGATATAGAATTATTTCATAGTTATAATTATTATGTCATAATTATGTCATAGGCACTCGTTTTATGTCTCTTGGATTTGTCGTCTATTACTCTTGGACTTGTCATCCGTCGAAATAGAAATGCTGAAATAATTCTGATAATGCTGAAATACTATACAAAACGATTTTATTTGTCGTCGTTCTTGTCCTCCGATTTCATAGTTATCTAATGGAACGGTTTTAGCTCTTTCTACAAAGATGCAGTTGTAGCCCTTCTTCCCAACAAGCTCTTATAGCCATTCTTGAACAATGGTCACTATATAGGTGCATTTTTTCGGATCAACAGAGGTTTTGTGTGTTGCAAATCTGCTTTACTTTGTTGATTCGACATGACTTTAAAAGAATGATTTATTTGGCAAACAAAAATTATCGAGTAAGTGGAGTTGTTGATTTGCTTGCTTGCTAACAAAAATGAAGCAACTCTCTACGCATTCAAAATGAACATACTCCAAAGACAATCATAATGCTGTTTATGCCCAAAAGAATCCAACCTACATGTTGTGCATAGAAGAAATGTCAATACTAATAACTTTGAAATCAGTTTTCAAGTATTACATACCCTTTGAAGACATTCTCTGTCTCGAAGCCTTTGAATCAATGTTTTTGAATGGACTGGCGATTTCTAAAAATACCAAACAATTTTTGAAATAAAAGTACATTCATTAGAACAACAAAATTTCTAAATTTCAAGATATTTTTTCAAAACAAGTTATTAAGAAAATTGTTGAGCTGAAAAATGAGTACCTAGTTTGTTTTCTTTTTTTTTGCATTTCTTCCAACAATAGCATCCGAAGGCAATTTGAGGACGCTGAGACCCCGTTTAGACGATGCCGGTAGCATGCCGGCATGACATAACACCACTCTCCATCGCAGAGGCTGTTTGTTGAAAACGAGCTTTCAGTTTCGAACTGGAAGCGCAGGAGGCGCAAAGAGTCTTTTTTGCGGCTTCTCTGTTTCTAGTTCAGTCTCCAGCAAACAAACAGCCTCTGCGACCGAGAGTGTCTACCGTACATGATTGTGAACAAGCTATTTTGGGTTGTTTTTAGCACATAAGGAAATATGACTTTTGTCTCATTTTACAAGGAAATAATGCATCAAAGATTATGAGAAAACCTTGAAACTTAAGTTGAAGCCTCGATAAGATAAAGGAATCAAAATTTTGCAAATTGGTCCAATAGATAATCCTGTACGATTTTCAAACACCTTTCTGCACTCTGTTGTGAGAGCTTTAGTTGAAAGCTCGGTTTCCAACAAACAGCCTCTGCGACGAAGAGTG
This sequence comes from Aurelia coerulea, assembly GCA_039566865.1. NCBI lineage: Eukaryota > Metazoa > Cnidaria > Scyphozoa > Semaeostomeae > Ulmaridae > Aurelia > Aurelia coerulea. The sequence goes on from CM076954.1 coordinate 17,820,830, forward strand.
ACCTTTCTGATTCACACGGCAGTAGCCAAACAAATAAATCTTTAAAAGTCAAACTAAATCCTTCTTGATAAAGGACCGTGCATTGTAGCGGAAGTTGAAGACCATAAGAAGTGCCCTTAAAATGTAATAAACTACGGTATTTCGGTAAATTTTTGCAGGTTTAAATCAACAGGAATCATTTTACAAATAGAATCTGAGAAGTGTGACATATAAACCAGAATCTGCAAACCTTGTCACCGCCAATTTCATCAAGCAACGTCTCATTGGATATGAGAATTGTATTCAGCTGTTCAGCCACCATCTTTGCCTGCATAGGCATAAAAAAACTTTAATAAGCATAGGGCTCAAATCTTTCAAATCTTTAAAAAGGTGGGTGTAAAATTCTATTCCATTTTTCTTTGAATTGAATGGCTTGAAAGGAACTTATAGTACTTTGCTGTAAATCTGCCGTGGAAATTTTTTGATATCTTGATTTTTTTTTCAAAATAGCGGCAATTTAATGATTTTGAAAAAATTGATGAAAAATTTTGAAAACATTCAAATCATCGTAAATCCTAAACCAAAGGACGAACAGTCATACAACTTTCAAGAAAACCATAATTTATGAAGGCCAACAATATGGTGAAAAGCAGAATTCAGTATCTTTTCTGGTTTAGGATTTAGAAATTTGATGACGTTATAGCCTCAAATTTAATAAATGCCGCCATTTTGAAACTAATCAAGATATCAATAAATTTCCGCGGCAGATTTATAGCAAAAAACGCTATGTTCCTTCCAAGCCATTTAATTCAAAGGAAACTGTAATTTAATTTTACACCGACCTTTTTAAAGATTTGAGCCCTATGTTACTTTAATAAAGATTAGTAGAATTAAATATCATGCTACAGAACCTGAAATTTGCATTCTTTTCATGCTCAAGTAAGAAAGATATATTTATAAATAATGTTTTAAGTTATAAAGGATTTTGGTCTATGGTCTACTGCAGTCATGGCTTAAAATTTAATAGTCCAGGAAATAAGTGAAAAAATCATGCACTTTTGGATACCAGCATGAAACTTGGCACAGACATAGAGCTTGGTCAACTGATCAAATTTTGATATAGAAGCAACTTCAAAAATGGCCCGTTGTCATGGTAACCAATTTGCAAAGCATTCTTTAAAAGCCCCTTCGTTACATAAATTTTAAAGCTGTACTTTTGAAAGTCATATGGTTTTTGGAAACATTTTATGCTTTCAATTGATTAAGTAATGGGAGAAAATGTTTTTCAACCATCTCAGAAAACATGGTTGCTATGGAAACTGCAATATTTGTGGCGGAATGGGAATTTTGCGTAAATTTGCATACATTCCAAAACATCTTTTCGGAAAAAGTATGAATAATACGGCCTTGATGCAAATTCAACATTTTCAGATAGGCAGTAGGCATTGGCAATAGGCATAGGGTTGGATCTGTTTGAGCCAAGAACCATTTTTGATAAGAATGTGTGGTCAGCGACAGCTGTTGTTATTGCAGACATCAGACAGAATTTAAAACAAAAGGATATCAAAATTTCTATCACCTATAAAATCTGATGAAAACTCACCAAGGATCGGCTACTCTGTCTCATACCATTTTTGAGTGTTTTGACAGAAATTTGAATCGAGTGCTGGGGGGGGGGGGCAAAAATGCCCCAATTCAAGGATGTAAACATGAAACCTCAAAGCAATCTCTTTGAATCTTCTAAATGATAAAAAGGGTCCTATTTGAAGAACACGGGACAATTGAATTGCATCAATGAAGAGAAACATCATACCAAACTTCTTTTTCCTGCACCAGGAGGTCCATGAATGATGATCTGTGGAACTAAAGGGATGAGTCTTGATTGAACAACAATTTTCAATATCAGAAATTATGATGATTTTTGAAAATGTCCTCAAAATCAATTCATCATATCAACTGATTGAATTAAATGGTTCCTTCTAACACTCACTTCATGATTCAAAAAGTTTTGCAAGGTAGTGAGGTTGAACCGGAGGTCTGTTATATTCCCAGGGGGGGTACATACTTATGGATGGATGGGGGTCTGCTGCCCGGTTTTCCAATAAGCTACCCTCTCCTAATTACCAAAACTTGCCTTGGTACCCACTTTTATGATGAATTTTCGCGAAAAACTGCCAATTTTCTACTATTTTTGCGAATTTCAGCGAAACCTACCCTGGGTACCAGCCTACCCTGGGTACTAGCTATGAAACTCGTCAGGCTGCTGGGGGTGACATTTTCCAGTCGGTAAGGAATACATTTCTGTATGGTCTTAAATCAATAAAATATTATGGTGCTAAACTCTGGAATGGTATCCCAACCTTTATCAAAATGTCAGTCTCATTCAATATCTTCAAGTCAAAATTGAAGGAATTCCTCATCAATGGTTATGGTCTATAATTCCCCATTAATCAAGAAGTAAATTGTTCTTTGGTGATTATTCTGGTTTTCTTTTCTGTTTTTTAGTAAAAATTTTGTTTTTCTTTTTCGTTTTAGATTAGTTTTAGTTTTAGTTCTCGATTAGTTCATCTACTAGAGAGCTCCTCCTTAGACAAATATATTTAAATTCATAATGTCTTGTAATGTTTTCCTGGTAGGTTAGGTATTTCATCTTGTTGTTATGTCATGTCTTATTGTCTTATTTATTTTAAGTTACTAGATATTGTTGTATTTGTATATGAATTTAGGTATATTTGTCAATGAAAACTGAAACTGAAACTGAAACTGAAACTCTCTAACATAAGAGTCTGGTACCCAGGGTAAGCGAAACCCCACAAGATGTTGAATTGAAATAAAAACATAAAGCTTGATATCGTGAAAATCATAAAAGTTTTATAATATTAATACCATCATCATCTGGCTCTTGCAGCTGCTCAATCATAAACTGCACAGGATCACCAGGTTGGTGAATTATGAGTTTCTGAATAAGTTTCTAAAATAGAAAGCAAATAGTAGACCCTCAGACATATAGCAGACCCTCAGATACACACTGCTGCACTGTAAGATTAGTGCATCTGCATAAGTTAAAATAATATGATAAGATAATAAAAATGATATGATTTGAAGCTTAGTGCATCTTAGATCCATGAGCATTTTTTTTTAAATTTTCTGTGAATTAGGGGAAATTAAAACCTTCTGGCATTGCAAGGCTAACATCCTCAACTCAATGTTTGTTTTTAAGGGATAAGTTAATTTCAAGGTTTGTGACATAATGTTCTTTGTGACAAAATGAAATGAATGCCTGATTATTTTCCATATTTACGGGTAAAAGAGCAATGGAATATTCCAGCCATGTATTGTTAGTCCAAAAAATCGTACAGTTAAATGCAAAATTTCACACTTTGATTTAGTACTTGATTCATACAATGTAATACTCCAATTGATGACATTTCCTACTGCATTTCTTTTTTATAAAGGCATCTACTGATCTAGGCCCAAAAATCAGTTCAAACTAAACTCAAAATCTTGTTTCTTCATTTCATAAGCAGCACAGTCTCTACTTTTTTGTGTAAACATGCAACAGAATGACAGGGGAATGCCTTTCCCCCACATTTCTATTCATTTAGATAAACCCAAAACAGTAGGTTCCGTAATCATAGCATATAAAAATCTTTTACGGGCAACAGGAGGACGGTCTAATAAAAAGGGCATAAAAAAATGAGCCTCGCAAAAAATCAATTGCAACATCGGCTGGTAGGCCCGGGGGGGGGGGTACATGACTTGAGGATGGACGGGGGTCTGCCGCCCGGTTTTCAGAAAGGTACCCTCTTCTAATTACCCAAACTTGCTTTTGATACCCACTTTTATGATGAATTTTGGCGGAAAACTGACCATTTTAACCATTTTTCGCGAATCTCAGCAAAACCCCACCCTTGTTTATGGAAAATCTGACGAAAAAGGACCCTTGTTTAGAGAATTTTGGGCCCAAAAACCCACCCATATGGGCGGCACATATACCCGTATCCTAAATATGTTATGTACCCCCCCCCCCCCGGGCTGGTAGGGCTCCGTTGAATCATTCGATATAAGATCATATTCGCTAGATCTATGGGAAAGTTTCCTTACCTCGTAAATCTGGAAAATACCATGCTTTTCGGCATAAACAGAAAACTCTGGAGGAATCAAAAGTGGTCTTTTCGTGGCGTCCATTTTGAATCGGTCTCAAAGTTGTTGATGCTTAGCCTTGTAGTCTTGACAATCACAGGGAATCAAGGGAGATCTAATTTCTCCCTCGCAGGAGCTGTAAAAGAAACTAGGAACAAAGAGGAAAATATTTCTTGCTCAAATTTCTGTAAGTATTTTATAGCAGAGATTCTAAGCGTTTCGAAAGATCGTAACGATTATAATGTCCCATTTCAGATAGATTATTAACATAACATAAAAAATACGTTGAATTAGGCCATTGGCCTGTACGACGGTCTCATACTGATCCTATTCCGGACTGGAAAGTTAGTAATTTGCGCATTTAATTTAAAGGCCCAATAAGATCAGGAAAATCTCACAGTTACTCCTTCTCATGGAAGATATTGTGCGCTATACAACTTTCCAGTCTGGATCCATTCAAAATTCAAAAAATATAAACTCCGGGGGCTTCCACAAGTGTCGCAGGCTGATGCCGTCAAAATATAAGAGCAAGATTGAAATATGCCCCCATGATTGGATTTGGATATTGGGACAGCTATAACTACACCGAGACACCTGCAGCCACCCCCTTCCGCAGTGGGAAATGATTTTATCTAAATAGCTAATAGTGTGTATTGATGATCCTTCCAGTGCAAATCTAGTCTGTTTTTAAATGTGTCCAGAGTTGGTGCTTGCACGACTTCATCTGGTAAAGAGTTCCAACTATTCACAGCTCTCTCCGAAAAGAAATGGCTCCTTACCGTTAACTACAACTTTTTGTCTTCTCCCAGAGAGAAAACTTTGAATCCATTTTAAGATGGATCCAGTAATGCCTAGACCTTTGAGCTTTCTAACAAGTCTTACGTGAGGCACCTTGTCAAAGGCCTTTGCAAAGTCCATGTAGACTATATCAATCCATCCTCCTTTATCTAGTATTTTGGTCCAAAGATCTAAACACTCCAACAACTGAGTAATACATGATTTCCCGGCTACAAATCCATGCTGACATGGAGTCAACAGGTTATTTGTTAATAAATGCTGTAGAACTTGATCCCTTATAATACTCTCATTTATTTTGCAAACTATGCTTGTGAGGCTGACAGGCCTATAGTTTCCTGGGGTTGACCGAGATCCTTTCTTGAAGATGGGAGAGATTATAGCATCCTTCCAATCTTGTGGTAAAAACCCTTCTTCAAGTGACTTTTGCATTATAATAGCTAGTGGCTCTGCAATTTCATTGGCCACTTCTATAAAAACTCTTGAGTGTAAGTTATCAGGACCTGGGGATTTGTTTGGCTTCAGAGCTTTAACTTTCTGCAGAACTAGTTCAGTAGTAATGTTATTCTTATTTCATACCAATTCATTTCATCCATCAATGTTTCTACACGTAGTTTTTTTTATAAGAAACTAAGAATTTGGACCAGTACTGGAAGTTTCTTAAAATTATCAGATTTTGGGTACTCAGAGTTTCTTACGAGTTTCTTAGAGGTTCCATAACAATCTTCATGTTCACTACCTATGCCCTCGTGAACATTTCAAAACAAGGTTTTTTAGCCTTTCCAATGTTTAGACATTACTCAAGTACCTTACGAGTAATATGATACAGGAAACAAGTGAAAGTAAAGTAAAAACATGTCGAGAATTTCCTTTATCAAAATAAATAGTTTTTCTTAGCTTATATTTTCTCAGTACTGGAGTTTCTTAATTTTTTGGCGATCTGAGAGTTGAGTTTCTTATAAGCAGTTTCTTATAAGAAAAAATACGTGTAGTTTATTCTTGTATTGCACTAATTTTGAGTGCTTCATTGTCGAAACTTTATGAAGAGTTTTTGTTAAGCATTACTTCTGTCCAAAATAATTCAATCTTTAAATTGAATATTACCACAAAAGCCTCTCGTGTTGATTGCACAATCAGAAAAAGTAAAGATTTGCTAAGTTATTTTGTTCCAACAATTATGCACAATTACAACAATGTCTTCACGGTAAGCTACAACATTTTCATCTATGCTTTTACTTTTTACTCGTTGCAAGTTTCCTAAATGCTTCTTTCTCAAAAGTTTGCATGAAATGAATGCGCGAGAGTTAGGCTTCCAGAAAATACTAGACAACTGTAAGTTTTTATCCTAGGGTGCGGGTGCAGGGTGGTGGGTGGATGGGGTCCTGCTATGTGGATGGGCGGCTGCTGCCCTTTGGTTTCATGTGTCATCCCGGTGGGGGTGGCCCATGTGGCTAGGGGCGGCGGCAGAGGCATACGCAGCACCTCAGGAGTGAGGGGGTCTGGGGCGTAGCCCCAGAAAAATTTTTGTGACCACGCCCTTCAGACGCTCGAAAAATGAGGGAAACGCCCTTTTTACTTATATTTTACATCGTAAACATGACTGCAATGAACACAAAATAGGCAGGATGTTTTGTTGAATTTGCATTGTGAATTCATACAGTACCTAGCATACCAAGTACGAATTACAAAATCGCTTTTCTTCTTTACTGTAAAATTGATTTGGCTCTAGTTGTTGTTATGATATTCAGGAAGTGCCTCTTGTCACCACTTCATTGTTGTTTAGTCAGTAAATGGCATCTTTTGCAAGAATCTTTTGAAAACAGGAAATTTTTGAAAACAGACATTCTACTTTGGCTTAGAATGCCTCTGCCAACATCGTTCAAGCATTTCTTAGAAACCCAAAACATTGCTCCACCAAACCTTAGACAAAACCATTCTCTCCTTGCTGTTCAAGAATCTCGAAGACCACCGCCTGACAGATTTGCCTGACCCCCCCCCTGAAGTGCAAATTTTATTGCATTTTTGTACAAATCTCGAGGAACATCTTTTTGAAAAGTGGGGGGGTCCGGACCCCCCCATTCCCCCCTTGGGTACGCCACTGGGCGGCGGCTGTTCGCCCAAGCGTGGGGCCCTCTATTCATTGCCTTGCATTTGTTTTCTCTCCAGATTATAAATTGTTGATGTCATTGCCTGACATCAAATGTGAGACAGACATTAACTTTTTCTTTTAGTTTGTTGTTCTTTCTATCCAGTGTATTTTAATTTTTGAATCGTAAGTGCCTTTCATGGTGGGAACTCCGATGACCTAGTGTCTATTCCCGCCATGATAGGCACAGTAGATGTACTTTTTGAGTTTGTATATTTTAATTGATTATATAAAAAAAATAAAAAATACTATCTCATTGACATCACAGACCTTTCCGCTCACAGAGAAAATTAAAACTTTTAAAGGTCGATCGCCATTTTTACACAACTTTAGTGTCGTTGTAAACGCAAATGCTACACTCCATTTCCCTCTTGAGAACCCTGAGGGCGGTACTCCCATTTTGGCCTGACAGGGGGGTCCAGTCAGGGTTAAAGAGGGCCAAAGCAAACAATTGTTTAAAATGCCTTCACATGGTAGTATCATTTTACAGAAACACCCAAATGGTACCGGGTGTCTCAGAAAAAAGTACCCCCTTTTGACTGAAAATAGGAACCAAGCAATAAGATATCATTGCTCCCCGACTTCACAGCTAAATTTATCAATGTTAAACTTAGATGCACGTACCTTGCATTTAGAAATCGTCCACCAAACACCGGAGATACAGGTTCGCAAAGTCAAAATTTACAGTGCACCCAAAACCAGAGGTTTTGAAAAAGGGCCTAGTCATGATTTATGATTTGTATCGTGGACATTTTCCAAAGTACCTGTAGTCTTTAAGTTTCCGTGTTTTGCTTTTGAAAAGAATGAAAGATGCATGGACATGGCGCTGATTAAACAAATATAGTAAAAATGTGGTAAGAGTGATAAAGTTGTGCCACATCTCCAAAATAAGCGTGCATATGCTCCTTTTCCTCCTCTTTAATGCAAAACACTTGGGATCGAATGCAATGCAAAGACCGATTCCTCAAAAGAAAAGACACTTCAAGAACAATTGAAGTAATTCAAGGTATAAATCTTTTCGAAAATAAAAAGTAAAGGTCAAAGTCGAAAATTCGTTTGCAAAATGCCTGTTTGTTGTCAAATTATGGCTAGGCCATTTCTCAAAACCTCTGGTTTCAGGTGCACTCCAATTTTTGACCTTGTGAACTCATATCTCCGGTGTTTGGTGGTCGATTTCCAAATAAAAGGTATGTGCATTTAAGTTGAAGACCAACAAATGTAGCCATGAATTCAAGAAGTTCCGAAATATTATCGTGTCGTTGCCTTGTTGAGTCAAAAGGGGGTACTTTTTTTTGAGACACCCGGTAGTTGATGGACCTAAACTTAGGCCATTTGGTAGTGGTGAAAATTTTCTGCAGTTTTTAGAATTTTTTATTGTAAAACTGATTGAACAAAGCAAGAATTTTTCAAAATCCATTGCTGATTATTGCTACAAAGACCATATTTTCATGAGGAGGAGCGCACCGAGTTCAGATCCTGCACTGTAACTGGCCAGGAATCTTGGAATACCCCCAATTGGTAGTTTGGCAAATAAGGCCATTTAGTAGCCATCTCGCAAGACCCTCAAACCGACTGGACCCCCTTGTTAAACCATAATGAGAGTACCACCTCCCCCGGGTTCAGAACCCTCATGCTCGACACAAATTCTGTAGCAGCCTTTGCAAGAAGAAAATTTATGTTTTTCGTCAAGTCACAGGGAAACCAGGATTGATTGGCAATGAATAAAAAGAATAACTCCATATGTATCCTCTGCGGGTGATTATCGGGGTGAGTGACACTGCGGAGAATGAGCGCGAAGCGCGAAGTTGCGGGCGATCAGCGCGAAGTGCGTCTTTAGTCAAGGAGTGATGTAGTCAATAAAACCACTAAACTGTCAGTTTAATGTATTCAGATTTCACACCTCGTCTTGTTTATTGCGTTTAAAATTGGGCAAAGTTTTATTTCATCTTGATTTCGGTCCCTCACTGTGTTTGAAATAGGACATCTTTCATCATTGCAATACTGATTTTGTCTCTTGCAGAACTTCCCATAAAGTAACTTGCATCTTGATTTGTTACCAAATTCTTCTCGTCTCCAGCGAATATATACATAAGAATAAGCTCGACATCCCAGACTTCTCAGGCATAAGTCATAACAATGAAGTGCTGTATATGTTGTAGTTCTGTTGACCTCACTATTATTGCATGGTCTGAAATTAACCCCTTTCTGATAACGTTCCTCTTCTATCGGTATGCAGTACGGTTCGATCGCGTCACCAACATGGCTGTCAAGGATGAAGAAAAGAAAAATAGCAATGGTAGGTAAATTTGCTAGTTGCATGATCATTAACATTTTCTTTGAATGCCGTCCACAAAAATCGCCCACTGCCTTCAAAAAACGTGAAACCAAGCAGTTGCAACGTCTCTGCAATGTTTTTTGACAATTTTTCTCAATGTTTCGTTCTAGAATTTAGGAACGCAAATTTATTACGTATTTTCACGTTGAAATTTCTTAATGCTATTCCAGATATCAGAGTCCACTGATTTCGTAACTCTCATGTACTCTCTGTAATTGCCAAGCGATTTATGTTTTCTCTCAACTATCTTTGCGTTTTCCTCAAAGTTTGATTCACATAACTTTTACTTTCAGAGATGCTTTGTCTAATATTAGTTTTACAACACCAATGATTCCTCGCCCTTCTTTCATTGTTAGAAATGAAGTTGCCAAAGAAGAAGCAGCAAACAGCATGTGTTCTACCTAAGTGTCTCTTTCCGGATGATCTCAGTTTTGAGTGTTTATACCTTGAACTCCTGTTGCACTGCAGACTTCAGCAGACTCTGGCTCTTTAAATCTACTTTGTCGTCCTTTTTGTCTCAGAACAGAGTACTAAAGCATCCAATCTACCGAGCTCATATTTTTCTCCAGTCAACATTAATTCTCTCTCCACGCATTGACGTTTTGATAACTTCTGACAATGACTAACATTTGTGAAAATGAATCTCCTAACAAATCTTCCAATAAGCCACGTTGCACCAAAAATGCTTTCCAATGTACAAAATGCCAACTACTATACTTTCAAGCTGGCTATTTCTTCACATCTGTTTCCTTGTTGGTTTACTTTCCATTATTCAAGATCCAAACTATTTCCTCTTTCAGTATCGTGACAGCTTCCCTTTAACCATCTGTTCCTCTTGCGTGTCCCCGTAAAACGCAGTCCTTCAAAACTAACACAATTCCTTGCACACTATCCTTAAATAGGTGAGGCCACATGATGGTAAATAATGAATGGCTTAGTGGACTTACTTCTGCATTCTTTGGAGACATCACATACCACCTGCAGATTTACACATTGATTATACGGCCTAAATATTCACCTTGCATTTTACTGAAAAGAACAGTACTTCAGGAAAGGTAGGATTCTTTAATAAAACATATCTCATTCGGAAGTAAATAAACTTTCTATTGAAAACGAGGACTACCTATTTCAAATAATTCTGTTGATTTATGCGTTATGTGCTGGATTTTGGAATCGAAACAGAACATTTCATTGAAATTACTTCAACAAAATTTGCAATGCAGCATAAGAAGTGCAAAGAATCCAATTTGAGTTAAAACTCCATTGCATGACATATCTTGGAGAACAGCAAAACAGACATAAAGAGAATCACTGCCACCAAAAATATCTATTCAATAGACTTGGTACTGTAGTATATACTAGAAAAAAAAGGAACTAGAAGAAAAACGGACGCAAAAAAACAGACAGATTTTTCAGCACACTGAGGCCTTTCAAACTTACGTTATCATCAGAGTGTGACTAAACCATAAATTCATAAGATTTCAACCATAGACTGTATTCTGACTTCATTTTCTCTCAACAAGTTTACTATCACTTAAGCATCATTAACCTGATGAGGTTTCAAATGTTTTAAAAATTGTACCTCGTTTTGACTGAATTGTATCAAACCAAGTTTCATAAGCAATTCATTGACCATAGATTCATGACATTTCAACCATAGACTATGTTTTGACTTCATTCCTCTTGACAACTTTACCATCACTTGAGCATCATTTCGCTGATGAGGTTTCAAATGCTTTAAAAAATATAACTCGTTTGACTGAATTGAATCAAACCAAGCTTCATATGCAATTCATTGACCATCAATGCAAAAGATTCAACCATAGACTCTGTTCTAATTTCATTTTTTCTTGACAAGTTAACTATCACTTTAGCATCATCAACCTGATGATTTTTCAAATATTTCAAAAAAATATACCTCGCTTTGACTGAATTGAATCAAATCAAGTTTTATATTCGATCTATTCATTATCTACTCATAAGATTTCAACCATAGAATGTGTTCTGACTTCATTTTCTCTGGACAAATTTAATTATCACTTGAGCCTCATTAACCTGATAAGGTTTCAAATATTTTGAAAATATTCCTCGTTTTGACTGAATTGAATCAAACCAACTTTCATATTCGATCTATTCATTATCAATTCATAAGATTTCAAACATAGAATGTGTTCTGACTTCATTATATCTGGACAAGTTTACTATCATTCGAGCCTCATTAACCTGATGAGGTTTCAAATGTTTTAAAAATATATTTCGTTTTGACTGAATTGAATGAAATAAATGTTCATATTAGATCTATTCATTATCAATTCATAAGATTTCCACCATATACTGTGTTCTGACTTTATATTCTCTTGACAAGTTGACTATCACTTGAGCCTCATTAACCTGATGAGGTTTCAAATGTTTTGAAAAATATGCCTCGTCTTGACTGAATTAAATCAAACCAAGTTTTAGATTTGACCTGTTCTTTATGAATTCATAAGATTTCAACAATAGACTGTGTTCTGACTTCATTTTCTCTGGACAAGTTTACTATCACTTGAGCCTCATTAACCTGATGAGGTTTCAAATGTTTTAAAAATATACCTCGTTTTGACTGAATTGAATCAAACCAAGTTTTATATTCGATCTATTCATTATCAATTCATAAGATTTCAACCATAGACTGTGTTCTGACTTCATTTCTCTGGACAAATTTACTATCACTTGAGCCTCATTAACCTGATGAGGTTTCAAATGTTTTAAAAATATTCCTTGCTTTGACTGAATTGAATCAAACCAAGTTTCATATTCGATCTATTCATTATCAATTCATAAGATTTCAACCATAGACTGTGTTCTGACTTCATTATCTCTGGACAAGTTTACTATCATTGAACCTCATTAACCTGATGAGGTTTCAAATGTTTTAGAAAATATACTTCGTTTTGACTGAATTGAATCAAATAAAGTTTCATATTCGATCTATTCATAATCAATTCATTAGATTTCAACCATAGAATGTCTTCTGACTTCATAATCTCTGGACAATTTTACTATCATTCGAGCCTCATTAACCTGGTGAGGTTTCAAATGTTTATTTTTTATAATGTTTATATATTTTAAAACATTTGAAACCTCATCAGATTAATGAGGTTCAGATGATAGTAAACTGGTCCAGATCAAATAAAATTAGAACACAGTTTATGGTTGATATCTTATGAATTGAACAAATTGATCGAATATGAACCTAAGTTGGATTAATTCAGTCAAACATGGTATATATCTTAAAACATTTGAAACCTCATCAGGTTAATGAGGTTCAATTGATAGTAGAATTGACCAGAGCAAATAAAGTCAGAACACAATATATTGTTGAAATCTTATGAATTAACAATTAATGGATAGAATGTGGACCTTGGTTTGATTCAATTCAGTCAAAACGAGGTATATTTTTTAAAACATTTGAAACCTCATCAAGTTAATGAGGCTTCAGTGATAGTAAAGTTGTCTAGAAAAAATAAAATCAGAACACAGTTTATGGTTTGAAATCTTATGAATTGACAATGAATTGATCGAATATGAACCTTGGTTTGATTCAATTCAGTCAAACATGGTATATATTTCAAAACATTTGAAACCTCATCAAGTTAATGAGGTTCAAGTGAAAGTAATCTTGTCCAGAGAAAATGAAGTCAGGACAAAGTGGATGGTTAAAATCTGATGAAATGACATTTGATGGATAGAATATGAATCTTGGTTTGATTCAAATCAGTCAAATATGGTATATTTTTTAAAACATTTGAAATCTCGTTAGATTAATGAGGTTCAAGTGATAGTAAACTGGTCCGGATCAAATAAAGTCAGAACACAGTCTATGGTTGATATCTAATGAATTATGGATAATAAATTGATCGAATATGAACCTTGGTTTGATTCAATTCAGTCAAAAAAGGTATATATTTTAAAACATTTGAAACCTCATCAGGTTAATGAGGTTCAAATGATAGTAAACTTGTCCAGATCAAATGAAGTCAGTACACAGTCAATATTGAAATCTGATGAATTGATAATAAATTGATCGAATATAAACCTTGGTTTGATTCAATTCAGTCAAACATGGTATATATTTCAAAACATTTGAAACCTCATCAGGTTAATGAGGTTCAAGTGATAGTAAACGTTTCCAGAAAAAATGAAGTCAGAACAAATTGGATGGTTAAAATCTGATGAATTGACATTTAATAGATAGAATATGAACCTTGGTTTGATTCAATTCAGTCAAACATGGTATATATTTTAAAACATTTGAAACCTCATCAAGTTAATGAGGTTCAAGTGATAGTAAACTTGTTCAGAGAAAATGAAGTCAGAACAAAGTTGATGGTTAAAATCTGATGAAATGACATTTGATGGATAGAAAAAGAATCTTGGTTTGATTCAAGTCAGTCAAATATGGTATATTTTTTAAAACATTTGAAACCTCATCAGGTTGATGAGGTTCAAATGATGGTAAACTTGTTCAGAGAAAATGAAGTCAGAACAAAGTTGATGGTTAAAATTTGATGAAATGACATTTGATGGATAGAAAAAGAATTTTGGTTTGATTCAAATCAGTCAAATATGGTATATTTTTTAAAACATTTGAAACCTCATCAGGTTGATGAGGTTCAAATGATAGTAAACTGGTCCAGATCAAATAAAGTCAGAACACAGACTATGGCTGATATCTTATGAATTGATAATTAATTGATCGAATATGAACCTTGATTTGATTCAATTCAGTCAAACATGGTATATATTTCAAAACATTTGAAACCTCATCAGGTTAATGAGATTCAAGTGATAGTAAACTTTTCCAGAGAAAATGAAGTCAGAACAAAGTGAATGGTTAAAACTTGATGAATTGACTTTTAATTGATAGAATATGAACCTTGTTTTGATTCAAATCAGTCAAACATGGTATATATTTTAAAACATTTGAAACATCATCAGGTTAATGAGGTTTAAGTGATAGTAAACTTGTCCAGAGAAAATGAAGTCAGAACAAAGTGGATGGTTAAAATTTGATGAATTGACAATAAATTGATCGAATATGAACATTGGTTTGATTCAATTCAGTCAAACATGGTATATATTTTAAAACATTTGAAACCTCATAAGATTAATGAGGTTCAGATGATAGTAAACTGGTCCAGATCAAATGAAATTAGAACACAGTTTATGGTTGATATCTTATGAATTGAACAAATTGATCGAATATGAACCTAAGTTGGATTAATTCAGTCAAACATGGTATATATTTTTAAACATTTGAAACCTCATCAGGTTAATGAGGTTCAAGTGATACTAATAAACATGTCCAGAGAAAATAAAGTAAGAACACAGTTTATGTTTGAAATCTTATGAATTGACATTTAATCGATAGAATATGAACTTTGGTTTGATTCAAATCAGTCAAATATGGTATATTTTTTAAAACATTTGAAACCTCATCAGGGTAATGAGGTTTCAAATGATAGTAAACTGGTCCAGATCAAATAATGTCTGAACACAGTCTATGGTTGAAATCTTATGAATTGATAATAAATTGATCGAATATGAATCTTGGTTTGATTCAATTCAGTCAAACATGGTATATATTTTAAAACAGTTGAAACCTCATCAGGTTAATGAGGTTCAAGTGATAGTAGAATTGGAAAAGCAAAAAAGTCAGAACACAATATATTATTGAAATCCTATGATTTGACAATTAACAGATAGAATATGAAACTTGGTTTGATTTACTTCAGTCGAACATGGTATATATTATAAAACATTTGAAACCTCATTAGGTTAATGAGGTTCAAGTGATAGAAAGCTGGTCCAGATGAAATAAAATCTGAACACAGTCTATGCTGAAATCTTATGAATTGATAATAAATCGATCAAATATGAACCTTGGTTTCATTCAAATCAATCAAAATGGTATATATTATAAAACATTTGAAACCTTATCAGGTTAATGAGGTTCAAATGATAGTAAACTGGTCCAGATCAAATAAAGTCAGAACACAGTCTATGGTTGAAGTCTTATGAATCGAAAATAGATTGATCGAATATGAAACTTGGTTTGATTCAATTCAGTCAAACCTTTTATATATATTGAAACATTTGAAACCTCATCAGGTTAATGAGGTTCAAATGATAGTAAACTGGTCCAGATCAAATAAAGTCAGAACACAGTCTATGGTTGAAGTCTTATGAATCGAAAATAGATTAATCGAATATGAAACTTGGTTTGATTCAATTCAGTCAAACCTTTTATATATATTGAAACATTTGAAACCTCATTAGGTTAATGAGGTTCAAGTGATAGAAAACTGGTCCAGATGAAATAAAATCTGAACACAGTCTATGCTGAAATCTTATGAATTGATAATAAATTGATCGAATATGAACCTTGGTTTCATTCAAATCAATCAAATTGGTATATATTGTAAAACATTTGAAACCTCATTAGGTTAAAGAGGTTCAAGTGATAGTAAACTTTTCCAGAGAAAATGAAGTCAGAACAAAGATGATGGTTCAAATCTGATGAATTGACATTTAATAGATAGAATATGAACTTTGGTTTGATTCAAATCAGTCAAATATGGTATATTTTTTAAAACAGTTGAAACCTCATCAGGTTCATGAGGTTCAAGTGATAGTAGAATTGACCAGAGCAAATAGAGTCAGAACACAATATATTGTTGAAATCTTATGAATTGACAATGAATTGATCGAATATGAACCTTGGTTTGATTCAATTCAGTCAAACATGGTATATATTTTAAAACATTTGAAACCTCATCAAGTTAATGAGGTTCAAGTGATAGTAAACTTGTCCAGAGAAAATGAAGTCAGAACAAAGTGGATGGTTAAAATCTGATGAAATGACATTTGATGGATAGAATATAAACCTTGGGTTGATTCAAATCAGTCAAATATGGAATATTTTTTAAAACATTTGAAACCTCATCAGGTTGATGAGGTTTAAATGATAGTAAACTGATCCGGATCAAATAAAGTCAGAACACACTCTATGGTTGATATCTTATGAATTATCTATAATATATTGATCGAATATGAACCTTGGTTCGATTCAATTCAGTCAAACATGGTGTTTATTTTAAAACAGTTGAAACCTCATCAGGTTCATGAGGTTCAAGTGATACTAGAATTGACCAGAGCAAATAGAGTCAGAACACAAAATATTGTTGAAATCTTATGAATTGATAATGAACTGGTCGAATATGAACCTTGGTTGGATTTAATTTAGTCGAACATGGTATATATTATAAAACATTTGAAACCTCATCAGGTTAATGAGGTTCAAGTGATAGAAAACTGGTCCAGATGAAATAAATTCTGAACACAGTCTATGCTGAAATCTTATGAATTGATAATAAATCGATCAAATATGAACCTTTGTTTCATTCAAATCAATCAAATTGGTATATATTTTAAAACATTTGAAACCTCATGAAGTTAATGAGGCTCCAGTGATAGTAAAGTTGTCTAGAAAAAATAAAATCAGAACACAGTTTATGATTGAAATCTTATGATGGAGCAGACGTCTTACGTTGTTTTATAAAATAATAAATAATTTAACCCCGGACTACACAAGGGACCCAATGCCACCACTTCAACAGGTCCAGTATTCACTTCGCGAGCGTGACACAATCGGGCAAATACGAGCAAGGACAGAAAAATATAAATCTAGTTTTTATCCTCACTGTTTGTCTGAGTGGAATAAACTTGATCCTGAAATTAGATTGTCACCTTCTGTTGCTGTTTTTAAGAAAAAGCTACTATCCATAATCCGCCCCCCTACAAAATCTGTATTTGGGATCCATAACCCTAAGGGCCTGTCTTATCTTACTCAACTCAGGGTTGGTCTCAGCAAGTTAAACTTTCACAAATTTCAACACAATTTTAGAGATACAATAAACCCAATGTGCCCAAGTAACGATGGAATCGAGGATACGGAACACTTCTTGTTGCGCTGCCCCTCTTTTGGTGTTCAAAGGGCTGATCTCCTCGCTGGTATCTCCATTCTTATACGACCATTTGGATATGCAAATGTTGCAAATGAAACTCTGTTGCAAATCTTACTGTACGGCGATAAGACTTTTCCAAATGAACTGAATAGAAGTATCCTTGAGCTGACGATACGTTTTATACATAGTACTGGTCGCTTTGAATAAAGTATCTCGCCCCCATCCCCCTAGTAAGCCACCAATTATTTAATTAACTATCGTATGTAAAGTCTGTCTCAAATTATATATGAGGTGAGATTTGTGATAGCGCAAAATTTTCCATACGGCGGCAGGCATCTTGTTTGTTGTTATCGCGGACAATTTTTCACCTTATGTCTAATTTGAGACAGAATGTAGTTTTCTTTCTTTTGCGTTCCCATGTATTATTGTCCTAGTTTTTCGTGATGCCACAGAATAGTCATGATATTTTGCATCTAGTGGCATCGTCTCGTAGTGTAGTAAAGTATTTTGTAAGTAGTGTAACTAGTAAATTTGTATTGTAAATTTTTAATGGAATGTAGAAAAAAAAAAAAAAAAAAAAAAAAAAAAAAAATCTTATGAATTGACAATGAATCGATCGAATATGAACCTTGTTTTGATTCAAGTCAGTCAAATATGGTATGTTTTTCAAAACATTTGAAGCCTCATTTGTTGGGGATACATGGTACTCCCCGTATTGTTTTTCAGCTTTGTTTTTTGGTCAACTTGACAGCCAATCAGCACGGGGACTATGAACGCATGCGCTGTGGACATAATTCAATCATTTAAATATCTGCAGCCGTTGCGAAGAAAGTTGCAGTGACAGCAAGCAGTCGGGGAAGATTCGCAGCTCGATGTGCGGGAAACTTAGCATATATTTTATCAATTCTTAACTGCAGTTATGTTTGATATATGCCCACAAGAAACTGCAAACAAAGATTTCATGATGGACCTTTCTGGAAGCTTGGCACAGAAGTAAATGTTGAACGGTTTTGGTCTTGCGTTGATAAATTGGCCTAGGCAAAACAAGATAGCGCTCCGTGTATGGAAAGCCCCGTTAAATTTCAAGGAGGCCATTTGAAGCAAACCAAGCAAAGTTAAGTTGGCATATGAATATCATTTCTTAACCAGATAAATACATTTCTTTGCCAAACTTCCATGAAACGCTATCGCAAGCGATTCTGATTAAAAACCTTTCACCCATTGTTCTCTCGTCTAAAATTGATTGTTCTGTGGCGGATGTGGTTTCGTTTCAATGTCTGACTTCCAGTTTCCTTTCAAATGACTAAAAGTTCGTGATGAAAATAGTGGCATTACGTAATCGAATCAGCAAAAATTTACACACTACGCATGCGTTCATAGTCCCCGAGGGGATATCCACGTCCTCGTCAACTTGAGCTTGCACGTATCCCTAACAATCATCAAGTTAAAGAGGTTCAAGTGATAGTAAACTTGTCCAGAGAAAATGAAGTATGAACACAGTTTATGGTTGAAATCTTATGAATTGACAATGAATTGATCGACTATGAATCTTGGTTTGATTCAATTCAGTCAAAACGAGGTATATTTTTTAAAACATTTGAAACATCATCAGGTTATGAGGTTCAAGTGATAGTAAACTTGTCCAGAGAAAATGAAGTCAGAACAAAGTGGATGGTTAAAATGATTGAATCAAATAAAGTTTCATATTCGATCTATTCATTACCAATTCATAAGATTTCAAACATAGAATGTTTTCTGACTTCATTATATCTGGACAAGTTTACTATCATTCGAGCCTCATTAACCTGATGAGGTTTCAAATGTTTTAAAAAATGTACCTCGTTTTGACTGAATTGAATCAAACCACGTTTTATATTCGATCTATTCACTATGAATTCACAAGATTTCAACCATAGACGGTGTTCTGACTTCATTATCTCTGGACAAGTTTACTATCCCTTGAGCCACATCAACGTGATGAGGTTTCAAATGTTTTAAAAATATTCCTGGTTTTGACTGTATTGAATCAAACCAAGTTTCATATTCAATCTATTCATTATCAATTCATAAGATTTGAACCATAGACTGTCTTCTGACTTTTTATTCTCTCGACAAGTTTACTATCACGTCAGTCTCATTAACCTGATGAGGTTTCAAATGTTTTGAAAAATATACCTCGTCTTGACTGAATTGAATCAAACCAAGTTTTATATTCGATATATTCATTATCTCTTCATAAGATTTCAACCATAGACTGTCTTCTGACTTTTTATTCTCTCGACAAGTTTACTATCACTCGAGCCTCATTAACCTGATGAAGTTTCAAATGTCTTAATAAATCTACCTCGTTTTGACTCAAATGAATCGAACCAAGTTTCATATTCGATCTATTCATTATAAATTCATAAGATTTGAACCATAGACTGTCTTCTGACTTTTTATTCTCTCGACAAGTTTTCTATCACTCGAGCCTCATTAACCTGATGAGGTTTTAAATGTTTTGAAAAATATACCTCTTACCTCGTCTTGACTGAATTGAATCAAACTAAGTTTTATATTCGATCTATTCATTATCTCTTCATAACATTTCAACCATAGAGTGTCTTCTGACTTTTTATCTTCTCGACAAGTTTACTTTTACTCGAGCCTCATTAACCTGATGACTGATGAGGTTTCAAATGTTTTCAAAAATATTCCTCGTTTTGACTGAATTGAATAAAACAAAGCTTCACATTCGATCTATTAATGATCAATTCATAAGATTTCAACCATATACTGTTTTCTGTCTTCATTTTCTCTGGACAAGTTTACTATCACTTGAGCCTTCTAAAATGATGAGGTTTCAAATGTTTCAAAAAATATACCTTGTTTTGATTGAATTGAATCAAACCAAGTTTTATATTCGATCTCTTCACTCTTCATAAGATTTCAATCATAGACTGTGTTCTGAAATCTGACCTCATTTTCTCTTGACAAGCTTACTATCACTTGAGCATCATTGCGTTGATGAAGTTTCAAAATTTTTAAAGAATATACCTCGTTTTCACTGAATTGCATCAAATCAAATTTCTTATACGATTCATGGACTAATTAGACTAATTATTTTAAGTATTTCTTAGTTTTTTTCAAATGTATATTTTGTAAGTTTCTAAGTGGAGTATATGACATGTACTAATATATGCAATTTGTTCCCTGCATGTTTTTACTGGATTGAAATTTCCAAACGAGCGCAGGAGGATTGGAAACTGCTGGACGCCAGCCAGATTTGATGTCGCTGGGCAGGAATTCTTCTTCCCAAAAGGCGGCAAATCAAACTTGGTGTTGGCAAATGGCGGACACGCTCTACACTGCTCCATCAAGAGCGAATTCCGACATCGAGTTTGACGAGTCAAGAACAGGCAAATAGCAGGTGAAATGTCACAGATACGTTGTACAAACCTTCAAGATAAGTTCTGCAATGGTAAGAATTGTTACTCTAATACCAGCACTAAGGCCTAGGCCTATATTTTGTCATTGTTTGCGTTTCTGACACAGCGATGCAGATGCATTGTGTGAGTGATGCAAGCAAAGTGAAGCATTGTTTCTTAGACCTGTTGGGAAGGGAGTAGAGCAGGGAGGGAGGAGAGGCAAGGGTTGTTCCAACAAGAAAGGGTGTAGCCTGTGAACAGGCCTAACGTCAAAGACCAACTTTCACTATTTCAATATTATAGGGACGACGGTGTGATCAAATGATCTGCAATCCTTGCTAGCTTGAGTTGTTGATGCTTAGCTAGTACTTTCTTTTTGATTTGCTGTGGTTTCAAAATTTCTATGAAGCATCAATCAGCATATTGACAACCCGGGGCACAATGATCCACAATGCAAAAATAGAGGCGGCAGAAAATACAAAATATTGCAAAAATCAATTTAATCAAACCATCATATTCATAATGATATAGTATATCTTTATCTTTAGTCAAGTAAGGATCAAAACAAGGCTAAAGTCTTTTTTATTTCCGAGTCAGGAGATATTCGCTTCCAAATTTGGATGAAATTGACATCTCAAATTGCACATTTTTGGTGTCAATTTCAGGAGAGTGAGCACATTCAGGAAAACAAAAAACAAAAATTTGCATTCAAGAAGTAAATTGACATGTAGTTCTATTATCAATTAAAACAAACACAGCTAAAATCGGATAACCCTGGGCAGAGATGTTTTTGAATGAATTTGTTGTTGTAATGAGCATTATTTAGAAATCGACCAAAAATTACATGAAAAGTAAACAATGTCAATTTCGTCCAACTTTGGAAGCGAATATCTCAGGACTCAGAGGTAAAAAAATCTAATTTTTGTGTTGATTTGATCCTTATATCCTCTTTATGATCATACATCATTATGACGGTTTTGATTAAATTAGATTTTTGCCATATTTTGCATTTTGTTCCTTTTGCCGGATCACAGTGCGGCTCATCGCCATGCAAAAGAACTTTAATCAACATTTTGTTTTAAAGGTTTGATAGGCCATTTGAAAAAAATATTGCATTGATGGTGCAGTTCTGTCTTGTGCCCTCATGAGATAGACAAATGGGAAAGGCCTCTTGTGGTTTTTGTTTTCAACCCTCCTTAGAATAGTTCTAGGCCACTTGAGTGACAGAGAGGATTTGTATGTGAAATGAGAAGTAAGAATGCCAAGAAATGATTGAAATTCAATTACAGGATGTCATTTGAACAGTAGGTGATGGAATCTGCAGTAGAATAATTGATGCAGAGGTGGAAAAAGTGCGTGAAGCCATGAAGCAGCTTCGCAGGAAGCTAGTTTATCTGGAAGGAAGAAAAGGGAAGGAAAGAGAGAAAGCAGAATAAAAGGAAGGAAAAGAAAGGAAACGATGAAGTGAGGAATGAAGACATGAAAGGAAAGAGGTTGTAAAAAAAAGGATGGAAAGAAAAAAGATTGAGTGAAAAGGGAGATGAGGAAGAATGAAGGATGGAAGGAAGATAGGATGACAGAGAAAGCAAAATTGAAAACATAAAGAGACAGGAAGGACTAAAGGAAGGAAAGCATAGAGGAAAATCAATGTTTGGATTATGTTCTTTTCATTTACAGTTTTATGATCCAAGGAAGCTTTAGCAGTAATTTTAGTTCCTAATGGATTATCGACTACACTGAAATCTGGCACTACAGAAGATTGATAAAACAATGGAAGGAAGAATTCTGGATTGACGTTCCTTCGCAGGAAGGAAATTTTTTCCACCTCTGAATTGATGTTTACATTATACATGGAGTAGTGTTTGATACAGTTGCATTTTGTACTTATTTCAGTGCTTATGTTTTACTTTATTTACTTGTTTATCTTCGGTAGTTTTTGATAACTGTAGTTCACAAAACAATGTTTAAAATTTTTATAGAATCTGCAAAATTTGGGTTTGCTACTTATCTTTAAAAGGTCTTCTTTTCAGTTATTAGGAAGATTGATGGGAAAAGAGGGAAAATTGTTTTGCTATTAATGAAATCATACTAAATTATTTAAAAGTCTTTGAAATGATAACTTCAAAAGTCCACTGCCAGAATTTGATTAGATTTTTCATGCAACACCTCAAAACAGACCAGTTGGTATGATTATATTGGGTGCACCAAAATAAACCATGCACGTTTGGCAGGCCACAATAAATCGTATGCTGGACCGATTTTGAAGATTCATGACTTGCTCTTTAGCTCAAAGCCTGAATTAGATTCTAGGACTTTTGAAAATTTTTCCATTTTCAGTTTTTAGAGATAGAAGCGAGTTTCTTGAAATTTTTGTTTTCGAAAACACTGAAAACGATCAAAAAACGTCCATCAAATTTTAAAAGACTCAACATGAATGAACAAAGAGAAAACGTTTTCAGGGTGATTTGGGGATTTAGCACGAACTCTCGTACAGCAGATTACAACTAATCGATTTCTAAATCCCAAATCAACCAAGTTTTCTCTTTGTCCATTCATGTCGATTCTTTACAAAATTCTATCGACGTTTTTTGATCGTTTTCAGTGTTTTCAAAAACGACCATTTTAAAAAACTCACGTCTAGCTCTAAAAACTGAAAAACAAAAAAATTTGCAAAAAATCCTAGAAATCTATTTCAGGCTTTTTGCTGAAGATTAAGCCATGAATCTTTAAAGTTGGTCCAGTCTACGATTTGTTGTGGCCTGCCAAACGTTCATAGTTTATTTTGGCGCACCCGGTTTAGTGTTACAGTTTTATAGTTTTATTGCTCTATCATAAAAAGTTAAACTTACTAAATCTCAGAAGCCTTGTGCGTTCTTGAAAAACGGGTAAACAAAATATACTGGGGGGGGGGGGCGGAATCCATCCCCAGGTCAGATAGGGTAAAGTATATTCCACTCTAATTCCAATTAATTTAAAGGGGCTCCGTCACTAAACAATAAAAAAATCTGTAAACTCGCACGTGTCACCAATTATCCATTGTTCATCCATTGTTTTCTGCAGTTTGTTTGGTGGCTTCACCCTGACCACCAAAAGTGACTGTTAAAAATCCACTTATATCCGAGCAATCGTAGAAGATATGAATGTTGGTTTGTTCCTTAGTGAAGTAGTTAAGTTATGTTTATTTGATATATGATTATTTCTAGCAGGTTGAATGTCCTATGATGAAGTACGTGTTATAATACCAATTAGTAACTTGTTTTTTGCTATTTATTTAGTTAACTCTAGCTGACCTGTTAAAGAGGCTCTGTCGCCAAACTGTCAACAAATCTTGTTCGTTCATTGTTTTCTGTAGTTTGTGTGGTGGCTTCACCCAAGCCATCAAAAAATAACCATGTAAAATCCACTTATATGTTGGAGCAATCGTAACATATTTGAATGTTTGGTTTGTTCTTTTGTGAAGTACAGGGAGTTTCTTTCAAAAAAATACTTTTATTTTGAAAGAAGATGAAAAGCCTGTGTGCTATTACCTTTCAAAAAAGAGCAAAATCATTGTTTCAAACAAACTTTGGAGATGGAGCCCCTTTATATAGAACTGATGGGGATTATTTTTCATTTTAGATCGGACAACAGAAGGCCAGTAATGGGCCTTCTTGGCACTCGCAATTATTGATGAACAACAGAGCAGAACGGCATGAGGTTTAAGAGGATTCCAGATGAGCAGACAGGTTGGATGGTTGTAGCTTTCATGGTCCTGTATGAAAATGTCATTGCTTTTTTATGATTTTTTTACATTCCATTAAAAACTAAAAAGGTTAGTGTAAAATTCTACTGCAGTTTTCTTGAAAACGGAGCTTTCCGAAAAAGCTGACGTCACAGCATCGATTTACTGCATATCAGAGCATGCGCTAGGTTCTTTGGGGATCACGCGAGGGCATTAAGTTAATCTACGCATGCTCATAGCCGACATTGGTCGTTTTCGAATGTGGCAGCGTTTTCGTGTGGACGGGGATATTTTCGAAAACTGTCCTCGTGTGGACGCGGATCTTTTTTCATACGGATAAAAAAGGTGCGTTTTCGAAAAGATCCGGATACGTGTGAACGTGGCCTGATTAGAAATACGTGTAACCCACTTTAGAAATGGATAAATTTAGAAACGCGTTTCAGAGTTGATTAATTTTAACATAGGTATCTTTCGACCCACCTGTGGATTACTGGGAACGCCTTAAACGGATAACTTAAACTCTCTTGCAATGCCAACGACATGCTCTATCTTTGTCATTTTAAATCAACACTAGAACGACGATAAAAGAGTGAAACGACCAAAAATGGCCGGTAGAAACGATATAAAAGAATAAAAAAGGATTCAAGTCAAAACTGGCTTTTCCGTTGACTCACTTTAAGAATGGATAACTTTTGGCGGTTTTTGTTTTGATCTGAGCTAATGGAAAGACTAGTTACTTGACAGTGTTACAAGTTGATATTCTGTCAGCTTGCGTGCATCCTCTTCATAGGCGGTACAGTATTAATTTATTCCGTAAATATCAATAACTTTAGTGGCAACTAAAAGCCTAACAGCTTTCAAAATTTCGACTGCTTTAAAGATAACCCAGCCGCCTGTTTGTAGGTGATGCGAAATGCGTTAGTAAACATTCATTCAAATATAAAAATGATATACAAATATATAGAATCAATATATAAAAGCAAGTCAAAATAAATATATAGAATCTTGATCACTTTACGTGAAGACCAGCCCCTTAAAGAAACAACTCCATGAATGTGTCACTGGTTGAGAATCATTTAGAAGAGAAAACGGCACCTGAATACTTTTGATTCACGCTACGATGACAGCCTATTACTTTTAATTTGTAAGCATTGTAGAGCGAAATCAACAAGCACCTCATAAGTGACGCTACAAACCAGTTTCGCCCAGTTTCAGGGATCATCAGTGTAGCAAAACAGTATGAGGCCTATCACCCGGCATTGAATGCTAGAGTCAAGTTGCTTGATGATTTCTTTAAATTTCCACCCTGCTACATTTTTACTTTTTCATTTTACACCCTTGACAATAAATAGATGATTGAATTGTGCTGATATTTTGACGGGGGTAATACAGTCTCCACTGTTGATCATATCTGATCAAACAATTGATCGAATAAACAATTGTTTTTCTCGTTCCTAACATTTGAGCATAATGAAGCGAACAGGTGCGCTATTGTGTGCGAGCGAAGCGTTGCTGTTTCTAGACAACCCTTTATTGAATGCATCTGGCCAGAGCTTCTTATTTGAATTGCAAAGTAGCCGCTAAAAGCAGCGCTCGTTGGAAGCCGACACGGATTGGTCAATCACCACAAAGTACTTGCCAACTAAATAATCACTTGATGGAAAGCTGATTCGTGCTCGCCACTTTTTGCCTTTTCTTCTATTCTCGCCAACTACGCTTTGCAAAGAGTTATAAACCATTGAATATATACTCAGTTTATTGGATAATCATATGAAAGTGATATATTGATGATTTAATATCTGGGAGATTTGTTATGTCGATTCAGTATTATGCGAAAAAGTGGAGGCAACCGATTGTGGAGATATGAGAAATTTCCACTTCGTCCTGCGTTGCGGTGATGAAGGAAATGCACGATAAGAGGAAAACGTGATTTTACATTATGAATCTTGAGGTAATAGAGAGAGAGCCTCATGATGCCAGAAACGGGATCAGTCCCAATGGAATTGTTAGCAACGGATCAAGACTGCTGTCTGTCAATAACAAACCGAAAAACGCAAGATTATCCCAGCCAAGACCGAGTGTTTGGACGCTCAAAGATGTCCAGAAAGTCATCCCCAAAGAGGGGCCGTCATCGTTGTTCATATTTCGGGAGAGTAACCCGATCAGGAAGTACGCCAAGTTGGTGGCAGAGTCAAAATATCCTTTCATTATTCGAAGATCAATTTTTTATGCGATTCAAGTAGGATGATTGGGCAGGTTTGACCTTATTTGTGTTAATCTATGTGCCTATTGAATGCCAAAGGCACCTGCTATATGTTGATATTGGTAGGGATTCAATCCACTTGCTTAGCTTGATAGTTATTGTCGACGTAATGCGGCCCTTGTTTTTGTCGAATTTTCATATGTGCCTTCATCAATGTGTTATTTCACAGGATGCAAAATGTTGCTTGTGAATTTCATCAGAATTGTACGTGTTACTTGAAATGCGCAAACAATTCTGTCAAGTGTTAACTCTAAATTATACATTGAATCTAATTAATCCACAGAATTGATATTGCAATGATTTAATTTCTGGGACAATCCAAGAACATCTTTGATAGATAAACAGTTGTTTTGATTCATAATGATTTTTGATGTGAAAACTAATTTTTACAAAATATTTAACAACTAGACATTTTGAAACAATAATATTGCAAACATAAAAAATTAATCAATAAATTTGATTCCTGTAACAAAAAGAAATCAAGAAATTCGGAATCTGTCCTAACAATCTTTGATAAATGCTTTGCTCAGTTCATAGCCATTCTCAATGTAGACATTACTTTCTGCAACAAAACTCTGTTTTCCTCAGTTCATAGCCATGCTCAATGTAGGCATTACTTTCTGCAACAAAAAGTTTGAATATGGACATAACATCAATCAGTTGAATTTCTGTTACAGAAAGATAGCAAAAATCATGACTGTTTTCTGATAAAGCTTTGTTTAATTCATAACCATTCTCGATATAAACATTGATTTCTACATCAGAAATTTGAAACCAAGACATGCCATCAATAGATCCATTTTCTGTGACAGAAAGATCGCAAAAATCATCATAGAGACTTTGTTTAATTCATAAAGGTTCTTACACTAAACTTTTGCGATATGTGCAATTAAATCTTAAATAAAAGAAATTACATAGAAATATTTTGAATTATGTAACACATGATGATAAAGATCTTTGTAACAAAGGCTTTTTGAAAGTCACAACGACTCTTATGGAAATATCAATAGTGCGCTTTGTCTACATGGATTGTCAGAAACTTTTTGAAGCGTGCATCATTGCGGATTCCACGTAGTTAGTATGGCGTAAGATATGCTAGCTTTTGTCAAAGTCTAAAATAATTTGCCAGTTATGACAAAAGTCAGAATACAAGGACTGTTTAGTCAACTAGAAATTGTGAATGAGATGCAAACTTCCCAAATCTAGATACTTTAAAAGTCATTTGAAAATGGCTGAATAGACCTTTTAGCTATTCTTCAAAAGAGTCTGGATCGAGTGATAATTTATACATTTTTATAGGAGAGGTTCGATTGAGTGGCGTTAGAGCTTCTATCATTATTCTGCAGATTCGAAAATTCTACAAAATGTATCATATCGCTCATAATTTTCATCCCACAGTCTGCCAAACGTGTGAGTGTGTGTGTAGGGTGGGTGGGTGGCAGCAATTACTAGAACTCAAAGTAATAAGTCCACAACCTGCTAAACGTGTGAACTGTTTTCACTCACCCGATATTCATCTGAGACCTTCTCAAACTCAGTTCTAGACTTATACTTTGATTCCTAGTAATCGCTACCACCCACCCACCCTACGGCAGCGATTACTAGGACTCAACGTAATAAGTCAAACTCAGTCCATCCTACTTTATTTTCATGTCAAGAGATGTCTTTGCTAGGCATTATTGCTGACAAATCATAACAATGTCGTCGATGCTGATTGTTTTGAAACTATACATTTGTTGTAAAGAATTCCAGCTATAAATTCACCTGTAACTACAGTTAACTAGGACAAATTTGTATAAAAGTAGCAAGTACCACTCATTTTATTTTAATGTATGCCAAATTTGCCAATTTTGTCTAGATTAGATTAGGCCATCCACAACAATGTTCTTGATACAAAAGCCGGAACTGTTTGTATCACAAACATTGTGGCCTAATCGAGTCTAGACAAAATTGAAAAAATTTGGCAAACACTGAAGTTATACTAATTTTTCCCCGTTACCTGTGCTGTAACCTTCTGAAACCCAGTTCATCTTACGCTATTTTGCTATCAGGAGGCAGTTTTCGCGGCATTCCTATGTTTTAGGGAGCTTTCAACTTCAACTCATATGTGGCGTCAGTTGCCTGAAACAGCACTCTCAACAAAAATCCTTGTAGTGAAAAGAAAAATATTCTATGTCACGGTACGTAATCTCATGTGCCAAGCTGAAGTTGTTTTGATTTTACGATTTCGACAGTTGTAAAGATATGCTTTACACAGCCTTGTTGTCTCCTTTAAGTAGACAGTTTCTCCAGCATTCATATGCTTCCAGGCAGCTGATAGTGCACTCAGCAATGGTCGTTTGAAGAAACGCTCTCAATGAATAACTCTAGCAGTAAAATAGCCTTTGTCATGTAACGTAATCTAATGTTCCCAGCTGAAGTTGTTTGATTTTGACGATTTCAACAGTTGTGACGATATGCTTTACACAGCCTTGTCTCCTTTAAGCAGACAGTTTCTCCAGCATTCATATGCTTCCAGGCAGCTGTTAGTGCACTCAGCAATGGTCGTTTGAAGAAACGCTCTCAATGAATAACTCTAGCAGTAAATAACCTTTGTCATGGAACGTAATCTCGTGTGCCAAGCTGAAGTTGTTTGATTTTGACGATTTTGGCAGTTGTGATGAAATTCTTTACACAACCTTGTTTCCCTGTAAGTAGACAGTTTCCCCACCATTCACATGCTTCCAGGCAGCTTTCAATTCATGCATAGCGTGGGTGGGCTGAAACAGCGTGCTAAAGGAAAATTCTCGCAGTTCAATGATGTGTGTCATGGGAGGAAATCACGAGTACTTAGCTGATCTTGTTTTAATTTTGATGATTTTTAACGAAAAACTCGCGAGTTTATCATTTAGCTTGTGGAGAACTTAGCTGGATTAACAACAGAGGCTAGGCCTCTCATGGAGCTAGGACGATTTAAATGAACGAGTCCTACTGTCCTGCTCAGCTTGCTCTTAAGTTTGGTTATTGTAGCAACTGTGTAGAAATATTGAGACTATGGAATCTTTTTAGCAATCATAAAAAAGATTTGCGTATTTCTGTTAAAGTAACAACTTGACATTGCTATCACCTCTTGTTTAAAGTTTCAAACACATCAAAAATTAGAAGACTATTTGGCATTATGTCCGAGGCCTTGTGATAAGTGGCTCATAAAGATTATTCTTGATTTTGATAATTGTGTCTTTTTGTGGTGGGGATACTGAGACTTTGAGTTTTTAAAGAACTCAGGATAACTCACAACAAAAATCAGGCGTCTTTTGAAGTTTTTTCTTCTACCGGGTGAGTCAAAAAAGGTTAGATGTTTGCTGGGCTGTGCAATAAAAATTACGCGACCGATACTCAAAACTAAAGTTTTAATCCATCATCCAAAGGCTAACTTAGATGTGGAAATTTTGCTTGGGAAAATCATTCATCTTATAGACCCAGAAATTTACAAAATGCTGTTAAGGTGTTTTTATGGGAACGAGAAGTGTACGTTTCATTCTGGTCCATGATTTACTTGCAATTGAAACTGAAATTCATTACATTTCAGTCTCAGAAACAGAGTTTCAATTTCTATGGCAAACCAGGATCGAACGTTTACTTCCCATAAAAGCCCCT
Organism: Aurelia coerulea; assembly: GCA_039566865.1. Taxonomy (NCBI): domain Eukaryota; kingdom Metazoa; phylum Cnidaria; class Scyphozoa; order Semaeostomeae; family Ulmaridae; genus Aurelia; species Aurelia coerulea. The sequence goes on from CM076954.1 coordinate 17,851,264, forward strand.
TGTTTCATTTTCCGTATTTTTGAGTCTAAAAGATGAGTGATTTTACCAAACAAAATTTTCACATTTATGTTTGCCTTTGATTGATGGATTAAAATTTTAGTTTTGAATATCGGACGCGCGTAATTACCATTGCACAGACTACCAACTGTCTACACCCTTTTTTGACTCGCCAGGTATACATACCATTAAAACTAAAAACAATACTCGAAATACGTTGTTGTACCATCCATAGCCAAGAAAGACACAGTTCTGGCTATGAATTGAACTTACAATTTTCAACTTAAAATAACTTTTAGGAAAGAAAAATAAGAAAATATAATGCACGTTAAAAGAAGCTAAAATGTGTCTCAAAATAGATTTCAGAAGATTCCGCAGGATATGAATTGGCAGATTTGAATCTTTGGAAGTTCTATTGGTTAAACAGCATCTTTATATTGTTGTTATGTTATGTTAGGTGCTGGAAAGCATCGTAATTAGAAGGAAATGGTTTTTTTATGTTTTTGCATCGGTTCGATGTAAGTGTCTACGAAAGCACTTTGGCTGTAGTTCCTGGACAGCATTCTATGCACCCAAAAAAGAGGTCATCAGAATGTTTATCAATAACAACTTGTGCCCGCAATAGCTTCATTTGAGAATTCTCTAAAGTCCTGAAATCATTAAACCCCCCCCCCCCCCTCCCAAATTGTTGCGTAACAAAATTGGTATATTGCCTATTAAGCCAATTGACCATGTTACAATACTGCTTTGCTACACGCAACGACAAAATGTTCATGCCATATTTTGCTATGTTGCGCATGCTTTTAAAATGTCTGGGATGACTGCAGTGTTATCATTTGACAACCGCAAATAGGCCTGCAAAAATTGTCAAAAACATGTACAGATCGATGAAATCTTTTCTGCTGCTTATGAGCAAGAATATAACGCTGCTGCGCAACAATAAAGCTAATTTCATAACGAAGTTCATTTGTTATTTGTTGCGCACGGTGAACAGCTGGTTCGATAGCATGCAATGGATGCTTTTCGTTCTATTTGTGTCTCAAAACGTAATGTTTGTATTTTTTCCAGGAATATTATTTCAAGAACTTCTGTAAGATTTATAAATGGTTTAGGATACAGCACTCGGGATCAGATACAAGTTCTTTCGAATTCAACATAGACTAGATTTCGGATTGATTCAAGTCAAATGATTGATATCAATTTAAATTGGCACTGTTTTCCCGCCATGAAGGACTGCCATAGGGTTGCATGTGTACTTCTGCTTACGTCATTAGATGGACACATTTCTTTCACACACTAAATTTTCAACTCCAGCAATTAGTGACCAATGCTTTAAAAATTCCAAGGATTGTTTTTCAACAACAAAAACCTCACTGCCCTGATCAAACAAAGGCAAAACCATGCTTTCCATAAGATCTTCGTGAGACACCTCCTCTTCATAACACATGGAATTTCGGCCTCCCGTTGACCTGAAATTCTTCAAACAGATTTCCAATTTTACTCAGCAGGAATGGATTTTAAATTTCGCTGCAATTGTTTAGTCATGCTCGTGCTATAAGGCTTTTTTCTTCTTTGAGAAATGCTTTCTTTGCAGAGGTAATTAACTTGAATGCTTAATTTGCTTAGATTGCTCAATGTTTATTTTCTTGGTGAAGATTACTCCGTAGCACTTGAATCAAAAGTATGAGCGTCTATAAAACGACTTCAGAAACTTATCTAATTGACTGATTTCAAGATCCTTGCTTTATTTTATACATGAGCATAGGACATCAAGTGTTTATCACTGTGAAAGCTTTTATTGGTAGCGAGCCACCGCAACCAATTGTTTTGTGTGTGTTTTTAACTTATTTTTACTTGGTAATGAGCCACCTTATTGCTGTTTCATGATTATGACATTTTCAGTAACCTCCAGAGAGGAAAACTTGTAGGTTATAGGTAGGCTATTTTCCCTTTGTTCGACCGTGGTCTCACGCGTCCAATATTGGGCATACCTTATGTGGAAATTCGGCCGGGCGATTCTGCTCTGCTCTGATTGGTCAATGAAGTCGAGTTTTCAAGATCGGAGGTCGCTCCAAAACTCACAAAACACACAAAGAAGGTTGGTTACGGTGGCTCGCTATTGATGAAACGTTCACAGTGATACACACTTGGTGTCCTATCGCTCATGGTTTGTCGATGAAAATTTAAAGGGGCTCCGTCATCAGCCTCTGGCTAAACAATATCAGCGGACGTCTCGAAATCATCAAATACAATAGGCTAATAATAGAATGCCCAGACTCCTTCCGCGCGGGGCTTTGATCTCCATTGATTCTCTTTAAGGTCCAAATGAGGAAATATCAAGTGTTGCGTAATTTTGGGATCTGTGGCTGGGAGCTAGGGAGGCTCAAAGTAACGCATTTTGGGACATGCGCGCGCAGTTTCTGCTGTCTGTCGCTGCATTGCACATCATTAACTTTACTTAGAATTTAGCCAGCGCAACAAGATGCTCAGAAGGATGGAGAGAGAATGTTAAAATCAGTGGTTGATTTATCTAAACAAGTGTTTCTTATCTTTGAAAACATGTTAAAACAACTATGCAAGGTGGTTATCAATATTTTAAGCCATTTGCTAGTATTTTTACACAGAAATGCTATCTTTTGCCACATTTAAGCAGAAGATATCATTGAAAGGAAGAAATATGCGTAATGCTTGGTTAAAAGCAAACAAACAGATTCGGGAGGCAAGCTGATGGTGCCTACAGCAGCACTGTTTTATAGCAGCTTAAGTTAATGCTACCTGTAGATGCGTTGGCCTGTGCCGGTCATTGGTCACTTTCTTGCTTCTCTCGTTTCTGTCTATGAGTACTTTAAGGGAGGAAATTTTTGCGGGGAGGAACTTTCACGAGTTCGAAGAAACGCCAAACTTTTGGAATTAACTTGATCGCGAATCGGCCAAAATGGGAAATCTTGCGGGAATAAACTTCCGCGTTTCGCAAAAATGCCACAATTCACGGGAATTAAAAATTGATTTCATAGTTTACAACATTTTGCAAAGATAGACTTTCACGAATTGTATATTTTTGGAAATCTTGCGAGAATAAATTTTCGCGAATTTCACATTGTCGGAAAGTTCGCGGAATAAAATTTCTTGAATTTCAATCAAAAACGCGAACAATGCGAGAGTTACTTACCGCGAAAGTTTCTTCCCTTAAAGTAGCTGGACACTCAGTTATTCAGCTTTTATGCTTCTGCGGAGGAAGATCTTTATCGTTCTTTGGAGAAGATTTCGAAAAGTTGAAATGAAGGAAGAAAACTTTTCTTTACTTCGATCTATTTCGCTACTTCCTCCGCAACGGTACTATATATAATATATCTGTTTTTCAAACTGGTCTTCAGCTTTGTTTCCTCAAATATCACGTTCTCGCCATGCAAGTTAAAGCTGCTTTTCAACGTGTTTACAACAGGATTACATTCTAAACCATATCAGGAATATAAAATCGGTTGCCAATGCAGGATTATACATGCTTGAGCTGTCTTAGCTGAACTGCGCTTGTTTACACTACTGCAAAAAACTGGTTGATCTTCACCATGAAACAGGTTTTAGAGTTTATCCCTATTTTGGAATGTTCGTCTTTATTTTCGGTTTAAAATGGGTAGTAGTGCCTGACTGGTGTTTATAATACTTCATGCTCTGTCTGGTTTTAGTGCGAAAACACTGCTGCAAAAACTGGTTGATCTTCACCATGAAATAGGTTTTAGAGTTTATCCGTATTTTGGAATGCTTATCAAAATGTTGGTATAAAATGAGTAGTAGTGTCTTGCTGGTGCTTATAATACTTCATGCTCTGTCTGGTTTTAGTGTTGTAGTCCCTACCTGGAGTTTACAAGACTGCATGTATTGTGTGCATGGTAGCGAGCTGTACTTTAAGATACAACGCAAACCCTTTCAGTAGCAGTTCCAAGGATTTACTATCTAGAATGAGACCGAATTCCAGTGTAAAATAGGTTGTAGTACCAATTTGGATAACCTGATTTTTAATGTGAAATGGATATTGGTAACTAGCTATTGTTTAAAGTTAGTTGGCAGCATGGTTGACAGAGATAAATACCTAACTCAAGAGCTATGCATATGCAGGTCTAAAATTAGCCTATTGTATTTTATGATTTCGGCACGTGCGTGCATATGCATATCTTTTCACTAGAGGGGAGTATTACGTGCGTTGGCGTTTTTTGTCCTATTTATAGAATGCCTCTACTTAGCTCCGTCAACTAACTTTGGCATACAAGGTATACAAGACGCAGTATGAAATTAGTAGCAGTTCCTGAGATCAGCTACTGATTTCAAACCGAAAATCAAACTGAATTCAAGAGTAAAGTAGGCTGCAGTTCATTGTTGGAGAACCTGACTGCAGTGTGAAATTGGGTGTTATATCTAGCTTGAGTTTAGAATGCCTTGTTTTCCATCCAAATGTAACTGTAAAATGGGAAATAATACCTCATTCAATGCGAGCTGGATGCAGTACCATATATCCAAGAGATTTCGTTTGATGTTTGATTTGGTATGTGAAATCCGAATGGGATTTAGTGTTTCGTTGGATTTCATGATCATTTGTCTATCGTTAGATTCTCTGTGTGAAATGGGCAGTAGAATCGATGAGACTTTACAATATTTCATACGCTGCCTATGTGTCGGAAATGGATAGTGATGCCTGACAGGATTTTACCAGACTTGTTAGATTTCTGTTTGAAATGGGTAGTAATATCTAAGGAGTTTGTAATATTCCGTATACACGTTTTTTTTTTATAAGAAACTGGTTTATAAGAAACTAGTACTACGATGACCAAAAATTTAAGAAACTCTAGTACTACGCTCAAGAACAGATAAGAAACTCTAAAACTTTATTTCTGTATGTCTCTCTTATTCTATGTGTCTCTAACACAGGTATCTTTATCTTTTCTTGACTTTTAACTGCAAAATTGGTAAATTTTTGCCTTAATGTGCATGACTTCTTCTTGATGACAATGTAAATGCAAAATGGAAGCCCTTTGTCGAGAAGAAGGCTCAACTTCGAACAATATCGCAATTTTAGGCCCAAAAAAATAAGAAACTAATTAAGAAACTTTTACTACTAAAACACCGAAATTTTCATGCGAAATTAAGAAACTTTTAGTACTAAGTGCTGATCCAAGTTTCTTATAAAAAAAAAACATGTACTGCCATCGTGAAATGCCTAGTGATTCCTAGCTGGATTTACCATTTTTGTGTGTGTATTGTTAGAGGACAAAGTGAGTGTGAAATGATTCGTGATATCTAGGGAGTCTACAATATTTCATATACTGCCAGTGTGGAATGGATAGTGATGCCTAGCTGAATTTTAACATGCTTTGCCTATTGTTAGATGACAGAATGAGTGTGAAATGATTCGTGCTATCTAGGGAGTTTACAATATTCCGTTTGTGAAATGGATGGTGAAACCTAACTGGATTTTAAGATGCGTTGTCCATTGTTTGATTTCTCGTATGGAACTAGTCGCATCCTAACTGTTGTAGAGGTAAATTGGGTATTAACTGTGTAAGTTTGGGGTAAAATAGGTAGGTGAAAATCTGGATAAATTTTTCCAAAATCTTTGTTCAGAGTTTTCCTCTAGCTAGAACCACTCGTTTACTGTTTTCTTGCAATCAGCACCACCCATTTTACCCCAGTAAACCCCATACAATACTTCATGTGCTGTCTATTCCCTGTTTGAAATAGGTAGCATTACATTACCCAGTTGAATTTTAAATCCTTCATTTGCAATCTGAATTTCGTTTGAAATGGGTGGCAGCGAGGGACAACTAACTCCCAACTTTCTCAGAAGCCACCTTAGAAAAATAACAATAAACTTTAAAGATCTCTTGCAAATTATGGAAATCCCAAAATCTTTAAAAAAATATGGTCAGATCTCGTCAAAATCATAAAATCTTGAAGTCTAGAAATAAATATTAAAATCTCTCTCAGGGTCGGACATGTTTGTCAAATCTCGCATCACCACAAGCAAAATCTTTTCACTCGATCATACGAGATTTATATGTATTATAGTAAGCATAAAATCTTTTTTTGCTGTAAACTTTCGTCATGGTCAACAAGAGTTGGATCTCCAGGGAGTTCTTTGAACATTTATCACTCGTCATTGTCTAGCTCAGATTAGAAATTCCAAATCAACAATTTTCACCATCCTGGTGAAGTTTACTGGTGGCCCATTATTAATGTTTTTATAAGTGGCGTTGTATTTTCAATCTTAGTTTCAATAAAAAGTTGGCAACCGTAGATACAAAACAGCTCTCGTGATAACGGGCTGTATTTTTGACCGTCCTTTGCTTTATTTTGAATTCGAGAGCTTGTTCACATCAAGGCAGGACTGAGCAGAATTGAACGATATAACGGGTGACCGAGATTGAACCTCTTTCTTGGAACTTTTTCTTCATTGATCTTGAAAACTTCTTTTTATGCATTCGTGTCAACGATCAAATTAATTCAAACTAATTGCAAAGTCTTGAAATGGCTTTGAATTTGTTGGAATGTCTGCTTTTACAAGATACCTGGTTTTGAAGGATACTCTGAAATCTTAGGATATAATTGTCAATTTGGATTTTTATACCGAAATACCCCGGAGATAAGGGGGGGGGGGGGGATTACTTCAATTGGCAGATGACGAAGAAATGGAACGAGGTTCGTCATAAAGAATCTGAAAATGATTTAGTTTGCAATGATTGCTACCCTAACCCTACTCCTAATCCTATTAGGGTTAGGGTTAGGGTTGCAATTTAGTTTGCAACCCTAACCCTAACCCTATTTATAAATTTTCAAAAAACCATACCCCAAAAACGGTAATTCAAAATATATACCCTTTTCAAAAACCATACCCTAAAATTTACGGGTAATTCAAAATATATACCCTAAAACTGTGACAAAAAGTCAAAGCTCTAACAAAGTATATGGAATTAGATCAAAATCAATACCCTAAAGAAATATTCTTCTAAAATGACACTCAAAAATTTATGTCTATTTGTATCTTACCAAAATGACACCCTAAGATTTATTTTCTGCCTGAAAAAAGGCACCCCAAAATATAGCACATCCCGTACCGGTATAAATGATAGTAAATGATAGTACTCCTGTTTACAAAATCATCAAAAATCAATTACAAAACCTTTGATAAAATTTCTCTCCTTGATTTGTTTTGTCAAGGACCCAAAAATATTCATAGATGACAAATTGTTTGCTTTTGATACAACAAGCTAGAAAAATTGCACGTTGAAAAACCTTATTTTGAGCGATGGTTTTTAAGCAAAATACTCAATCGTGCCTAAGAGTCAAAATTTTCCGATTTTTTATCATCATTGAAGTCTGCAATGATAGTGCGCATTTCTTTCTGTCATTTATGACCAAACTAGAAGGTTTACATGCACGAAGAAATTGATCTGGCAATCATCAGTGCTTTTTTGCAGTATGATTCAAAACCAGCTAGCCCTAAAAAGAGCTAAATTTGCTAATATTTAAACCAATTACAAGATCAGCTATGTCTGGGAAAATAATTTGGTCCTTGATCTACTTGACGAAAAAAGAAAATTGAAGATCAGTCGTATTATCAAATTTTGGTGATTTTTCAAACGGGAGTACTTTTTCGAGACATCCGGGTAGCAAAACTGTCATTCAAACCATACAACCTGTATTATTTCCTTCCTTTGAAAGGCAGATGAAACCTGCATAATTAATCTTATTTCAATTGCTTGAACGAAATGCAAAGGCACACAATAAAATCTACTTGTTGTCATCAATTTCTTAACAAATAGAATATAATCCATCAATCATCTCTAGATTTTGGACGTTTCATTACATATCCAATATATTCAAAGCTTGTTTTAGGACAGAGGACATCGCCAGATTGTTCACTGAGTGATAAGATACTTTTATCCAAGTTATAATATGGGCTGGGCAGTGTGGGTATTAATTTGTTAAAAAGTATAATCTTACTTACCCATTTGTGTCTCTCAGTCAGTTCTTAGGCCCTCGACTTGGAATCAGTTAAACCGCTTGCAACAGCTTATATATATATTCAAAGCTCGTGCATGCATCCAAGTTGTAATTTGGGCTGTACGGACACTGGTTTGTTAGAAAGTATAATCTTACTTACCCATTTGTGTGCGTCTCAATCATTTCTTAGGCCGTTGACTTGGAATCAATTAAACCGCTAGCAACAGCCTATATATATATATTCAAAGCTTGTGCAAGCATCCAAGTTGTAATTTGGGCTGCACTGACACTAGTTTGTTAGAAAGTATAATCTTACTTACCCATTTGTGTGCGTCTCAATCATTTCTTAGGCCGTTGACTTGGAATCAATTAAACCATAACTATATATATTCAAAGCTCGTGCAAGCATCTAAGTTGTAATTTGGGCTGCACTGACACTAGTTTGTTAGAAAGTATTATTTCACTCACCCAATTGTGTGCTGCTCAATCAGTTATTAGGCCCTCAACTTGGAGTCAAATAAATCTGTAACAACTACCTATATATTCAAAGCTTGTTCAAGTACGCGGGGTGAGTGGCCGAGCGGCTCAAACAGTTTACGTCAGGAGACTGAAGTTAAGCTCGATCAAGTGAGGTCAAACTCCGGATGGGTGACCTCGGAGGCTTGACCTCGCAACTTACCTAGCGGTCCTTTGGAAAGGACGTTAAACTAGGGGTTCCATGCCTGGATACGGCATGCATAGTGGGCTTAAATTCAATCTCGTCCCCAGAGTGAGTTCGTTGCTCTACCTCTACTCTGGGATACAAGAGGCCGTTCGGCAATTTGATTGGCTATTCGAAAACAATAGTAAAATCAGATTATAACTTGCTCCCATTCAAAAATGGCCTTTATTGAATCGCTAATTTCACAAAATCAATGGGGTGTATGGGGCAAGTGAGGAGTTTAAGAGGGGTAATGGACCACGGCGCATCCGAATTTCGGAGTTTCAGGAAATGTTGGGCTCATTATGACGTCATAACAGGGGGTTGAAAAATAAATGTTGCGATTTTCCGACCTGAGGTTACGTTTGGAGTCGATGCTCCATGGTTACAAGCCTGATTTCAAAACAGAAAAAAGTTTTCAAGAGACCATTCGTCTGCAAGTCTAATAACGTAATTTGGGGTTCAATATTGCCCCCAGAAGCGGAGCGCGCGCCCCCCAAAAATGGGGAATAATTTCGGCCTACCCCATTTTACGCCGTAACTCCGTTTTGCGAGAAGTAAACGGCCGCAGCATGTCAAAATTCGACGGAAAACTGTATTCTTTCACTAAAACACTTTTAATCTCTAATTTATCTCTAAAATTCGCCGAATAACGAGCCATTCTATTTTCAAAGCTGTGGGGGAAATTCTCGAAAATTTCAACTTAGGCCCTTTTTCCACCCAAATGGATCGTGCTCGTTTTCCTACTAAATGCATTTGCTAACCCCGGATTAATGATTAAATACCTTAAAAAGGGCTAAAATAGGGTCCTCAAAGTGTTTGTTTTTAATTTCTCAATTTATATACTTCAGAATTAGCGCTAGAGCAACGACCATTTTTCGTCGATTGTCGTTGCCTAGCAAACTGCAAATCCATAATGGGGCGCATCTTGCCATATATTGGCAAGATTGATGCCAAGTGTACCCCAGGGTGTTCTTTCGGCTTCGTGACCAGCGTATGACGTCAGAACACCCTGGGAACGAGGTTGGCTTAAGTTAGCTTTAGATAGCTAGACATCCTGCCAGCCTGCTTAGAATAGATTCCTGAAAAAGGTCTACTGCGCTGTAGGCGTGAAATCTATTCTTCAGAACGGCCAATTGCTTTAGAATATAATAGAGCTGAATCTATTGTTTTTACAAAGTTCACCCTTGCTCTGTTAGAATGATAGATACGTCATTTCTTCCGTCAAGAGTCCTGTGAAATTTCAATGTAGTCATAGTTTCGATACTGGCATCTTTTACACAAGTGCCTTGTCTTGTTTTGATAAGTTTGTGCTGATCTCTCATTTAAGGTGTGTATTTGGAAACATTATGCGTTAATCCTGTAACTAGACTTAACTACCTTCGTTAATCTTATCGCTCCACCTTAATCGTCTGAATCCAGAAAACGTGAAAGCAATTCAAGCTTAATTCTCCAAATTTCGGTCGAAGCGGTGATTTTGCAGTTTTTTGATGGGCAATATCACACAGAAGCTTAACTGTTTTTTGAGAATGAAAACATCTGTTTGAAGATAAATCTTTTGAGGAGAAAAACCAAGTATTCATTTTTACGATTGCTTGGATATAAGTCGATTTTTAACGAGCTTTTTTTAGGTGGCTTGGGTGAAGCCACCAAACAAACTGCAGAAAACAATGGGGAACAATGGACACGTGCGGTGTTTACATATTTGTTAACGGTTTGGCGACGGAACCCCTTTAAACTCTTGGTCAATCATGCTTGCAAGGAGACTAAAGTCTGTCTCAACTGGTGAAGGTGAAAGTGAAGTTGCGGTTTTTAGCGCCAAGCGCTGGGGTCACAGAAGTAGCCAAGAGCTAATCGAGTCCACCACCGCGACTCCTTGTGATGACGCTCAAGTGTTGGGGCTCTACCGGATATCTAACCCCGTCCACCTGACTGTTCTGGCTGCAAAATCAGAGGATTACACCACTGCGCCACAACACCTTCATTGCTTGAGATTCGTTTGAGATTCACGATAACGCAACATTACTCATGCATTGTTGTTATTCGCGGGAATTTTCACATGAAATCTAATTTGAAAGAGCGTGTTGTGCTCGGTGTGCTCTGTCTGTAATGCTAAATAAAATGAAGGGATAAATCCGAATCGTTTAGCTTCCTAAGCTCCTAAACCTACAAACAAACAACTTATGTCTGTAATGTTCAGATTTTCAACATTCTTGACGTAATTATTACTAGCAAGGCTGCAGCACTTTTAGCTCTGAGAACTCGAGTTTTGTTTGGTTGTTTCATTGCTATTTATTCACGCTATCTGATATCAGAAAGATGATTCCAAATTAAGCCAGTTTTTGTATATTTATGAGTCGTAGTTTGAGCGTTCAGTGGTTCAATCTGTGGCAGTAATTACGACGAATGTAATAAGTGTACCTGCCCATTCATGTTCAGATTTCAAATCGGTGCTAGAATTGTTGTATTACGATTGCTTCAAAGAATATATACATTTTTCTGGCTCACCCGTAATTTCCGACATCCGTTATTATCACTCGGTCGATTAATTATGAAATTATTCTTCGATGTCCCTGACAGAGTCTATCAATCATAGTTTAGATTATTGTACAGTATCAAAATTGCAACTGACAGATCTTAAACAAATATTATTTTCACATGCAGCGCTTTACAAGTTTAATCAATCATAAATCATACAAGCTACACAGAAACTTTCAGTTATCTACTAAATCATTAAAAGCTCCCTCGTGGTGAGTATCAATAAGCATCGATTGTTTCAAGCAGGTAGTAAGCATCGATTGTTTCAATTAATCGATAAGCAAACCTTTCAAATTGTTGTATCGTTGCTTCAAAACTGGCTTTCCACAAATCAAACTTTATTGAATCGGTTAAATTACTATCATCCTGCAGTGAGTCAAATTGGGTACAACCTAACATACTTAATCAAATTTTCCAACAATTCAGCATGATGATACTGAAACTACTACTACTACTAAATTGTTTCCACGGAGTTATCGGTATTCAGCTTTTTATTCCAGCTTGTTTTGATATTGTCCCAGGTCTTTCTATTTCTTGCTAGTTGAGGAACTTCATCCCATCGAACATTGATTTTCTTTCTATTTCTTGCTAGTTGAGGAACTTCATCCCATTGAACATTAATTTCATGCAGTTGTTTTTTTATGACATCAAGCCATTTGATTTTCTGTCTGCCCCTTGTGTTTTTGGTTGGCCTGTCTGATTCTGTGAGTGATGGCCAATCCATCTCACTCTCTAAATTGTTGGATAGTCACTCCATTTTTGCTGTTTTATGATTGATTCTAGTTTGAGGCTGCTAATTATCTTTGGATATTTGATATTTAGCAGATACCTATAGAATCTTCTTTTAAATGCATCAATCTGTCCATTTATTGTTTGATTACACAACGACCAACATTTCCCGAGCTTTCTGCCTTATCTCGATGAGTTCAACACATTCTAACATGTTTTATCCTCTTGGGAAGATGAAATCGTCCGGAATAATGTTGTTTCGCCCCCAGGGATGGCATTTTCATCTCCCAAAGGGATAAAACGTGCCAAAGCATGTACAAGTCATTGCTTAGGAAATAGACATGCGAGAAATTTGGTCGTGATTTTATGCAGTTTTTGTAAGTTTCTTGGAGAGGCTTCCTCGAGAAGATCATTTATAATTTCAGAACGGATTGGCCGATTTCAGGCAGGTAAAATTTAGAATATATTTGAACATGTTCACTATTGAGGGACATATTCGCAAACATTGTTGTCTTAATATTGAGGGATCTGTGGTCTTTCAAACAGGGATTCTTTTTTTGACTCACCCGGTATGACATATGTAATAAGCAAAAATAAACTAAAAATATAAAGTTTTTTTGTCGGCTGAAATTTCTGTATTAACGTCCGATAATTTTTTTTGTCCGAAAATATTTGTCCGAAATGTATTCGTCCGAAATTGTTAGCTTTTAAGCTGCCTTAGTAGATTCCTCGTAGAATCATTTCTTGATTCAGAAACGTTGATTCATCTGTCAAAACCCATTTATATTTACACTCTACGAAACTTCTGCTGATTCATTTGAAAAGCTTTTCCCCCGAAGTCTCAGTCGTCAAACACTAGAATATTCATTAAATTTTCCTCGGATCAACAGATTTCAACAAGAACTCAATTAAATGTCTTTGTCAAATTTGCTGCGGAAAATACAAGTTTCGAGTAGGCTGATGTTTGCCATGTGGGTGTTTTGCTAAACATCACCAGCTTTTCGCACGTCAAACGCCGGAGTAAGATAATACGCTTACGCCATGGATTCGTCATTAGTAAGTTTAAATTCATCCCGTTTGCCACTAAAAATAGCAACATGATTACACGTCGTGCGTGGGAAGAGGTTTCTTGTGTTCACACCGGGTGAATAAAAATACTTGCACGTTTCGCACAATCAATAACATTCTATTTTTAAAGAGCCATTGCCACCCAGCGTCCTTTGCGGGCACGTTGGAATATCAGACTGTCTGAAAACCAAACTTGGTCTAAGCGGAAACTATGGATGTATAGATGTTACTTACCTGTTACCTACATTTTACCTACCTGTTACCTGTTGGTCGCGACTACTTCTGGTAGATTTGCGGATAGATATCTCCAGCATAGCTTGCAAATCTTTAACTCGGCGTAAAAAGGTGGGTGTAAAATTCTGTTATCTATTTCTTCGGACTGAGTGGCTTGAAACAAACTTTAGTCACTTATCTTTAATTCTACCGTTGGACTTTTCAAAAGTTTTAAATGTTTTTCACTATTTTGGCATATGCTACATTTCAACTCATTTGAGGGTGTGACGTCATCAAATTTCTAAATTCATAAACCAGAAAAGTGACAGGTTTTTGCTTGATGCCATATTGTAGACATCCATAAACTATGAATTTCTTCGAAATTATTTCATGTTGCTTCAAACAGTTTAGAAATTACGATGGTTTTAAGTTTTCTTGAAATTTTTTCTTGAATTCTTGAAAAAGTAAAAAACACTCTAATTCTGAAAATATTGAAGATTTCAGAAAAGTCCAACGGTAGAATTATAGAGAAATAGCTGAAGTTTCTTTGAAGTCATTCAGTTCAAAGAAGTAGGTCACTGAATTTTACACCAGCGTTTTTAAAGATCTGGAATCTATGCTGATATCTCCACTGTTCTCTGTTGTTAGCTTCTCGCACGCATTGCGTCATGCTTCTCTGTGTCCACTGTGTGATGTCATTGACCCATGTTCTCCTTGGACGACCTCTTCCCCTTTTGCCTTCTACTTTTCCTGTCAATAGTGTTTTTTTGTATCTTATTTGCTCTGACTATGTGCCCAAAGTATCTTATTTTCCTTTGCGTTATTTCAAATTTGAGGGATCTAGTTCTTTTGGCTGATTGCAATACTGTCTTATTCGTCATATGGGCTGTATATGGTATCCTTAACATTTTCCGATATATCCACATTTCAAATGCTTCTATTTTTGCCCACGCTTCTTCTGAGATTGTCCATGTATAGATGTATCAGTTCTATAATCACACTGCAGTAGTTGGATTGATGAAAAAGTGTTACTTTTATTGAACTGTTTTAATTTTAATTTTTTCATTTTTCATTATCTTTACGCGGTAGCCCCATCAATCTAGAGGACTGCTTTACAGGGGGCCGTGTCAAACTTTACAATATTATTAATTAACTAAGAAGGGATTGACTTAAAATTACTTCTATGTTTACAATATAAAAATGAAAAACTAATAGAGTTAGGCTGAGAGAGGCAAATTACTGTTCAACCTACTTTTAAAAATGCCAAGGGAGGGTGCTTGTTTGACATCCAAAGGCAATTCATTCCAAGTCTTTGCACCCCGGATAGATATAGCCTCTGCCCACTGCAAGTTTTCATCCTTGGAACAAGGACATTGGCAAATTCATTGCGCAAATTCATACAAATTTCACGCGCAGAATTTTTCTTGAAAAGGTTTGAAAGATAGCCGGGTGCAAGACTTGATAAGGCTTTGTATGCCATAGTAGCTGTCTCGCTTTTTATCATATCCTCCTCATAGTAGCTGTCTCGCTTTTTATCATATCCTCCTCATAGTAGCTGTCTCGCTTTTTATCATATCCTCCTCATAGTAGCTGTCTCGCTTTTTATCATATCCTCCTCATAGTAGCTGTCTCACTTTTTATCAGCTCAACCACTGCACCGTGCATCTATATATGGTTTCCGTTCATCTCAGATTTGATATTTAGACAATTTGAAATTGTAGCGTGCCCGCAAAGGAACCTGGGTGGCAATGGCTTTGGGTGACAATAATGGGTGGGTATAGAATCCGAAATTACCGCAGTTGATTGCCAGATCAATTTCTTGGCTTCTAGCTTGGTCACAAATTTGTGTTGTTTTGCTTTCAATCAATTGTAGAAAGTCTTACATGGATTTTGTTATCTGGTTATGGAGTCTTTTGATATTTTGTTGTCGCCAGATCGATCAAGTTGCTGTATCAGTTTATGGCCTTTTACGGGTTGCGGTAAAAATGATTGTCTGTAGTTTACCTGCCAACCAGCCTTTTTGAGATTATTCCTTTCAAATGTTAATCATTTTGCAAACAAATAATAAACAAATGTTACCCGTTCAATTTCACATCTCAAGATTACCACCAGGCCTAGAAGCAAGCATAATCGCGTTTATGGCAGCTAGATAGTGTTATAGTGTGATAGTACACGTTGTCCCAAAAAAACTGTGCCCCGTTTGTCTGAAGATTGCGACAAAACGGCAAAAGATTCTCGCAAAAATTTTGCATGATGTTGCTCTTCAGATATTCAAAGTTTGCAACCATCCCCGTAAAAATCCGTTGAGAAATGATGGAGCTATGACCTTCAGGAGACCAAATTTGCCCGATCACTGAAACCAGCGGTCGGCCATTTTGTCTTACTATTTTCAGCGATAAATGGCTTCATGGATTGAAAATGAAACAGCAGCCTCCAATTTCATAGCTTTCGTGAAAATTCCGATAATCCTCGGAGAGTTCCACTATTTCTGACCTCACAGAAATCATTTCTTACCTCACGTGAAGATACTTATCACTGCAAAATATTAAGACAAAATGGCCGACCGCTGGTTTCACTCATCAGGCAAGTTTGGTCTTCTGAAGGTCACAGCTCCATCATTTCTCAACGGATTTTTACGGGGATGGTTGCTAGACTTATGACGATGAGTCTCTTGCTTCCCTGTGCTCTTTGACTTGATGATGGCGCTTCAGTCAATAGAGACTCATATTATTACTCTGAAAAACCTGACCCTATTAGGCCTAATATGCTGGGATTCCTAGCATACCAATCAGATTGCGAGATTTTGCGAAGAACAATAAGTTTCGAATCTTCAATTCGATTGACCCAGCTTACTTAATTTGAAGGAAGTTGCTGCAGCAGGTACTTGAAAATTTCTCTGCTTTGTTTTAGTCTTAAAAACATGGAAATTGCAGCATTAAAAGACTTATTTTGCACTCACCAGGTAAAGTGAACTTTCTTCTTCAGATGAATACCAAGTTTTGTTGATTAAGTGGCTGCTTACCGTGGTTTCTATCACATTTCCTTTCTGAGGAGTGACCGTTGAACAGAGCCGAAGCAGTCGTTCGATCCAGATTCGATCAACCGAATGCAGAAGATAGGGTCAGGTTTTTAATTGTTTCATTATGAGTCCCTGTGAGCAAGGTACCGCAGGGATACAAGGGACTCATCGTCATAAGTCTAGATGGTTGCAAACTCTAATTGAATATCTGAAGAACAGCATCATGCAAAAATTTAGCTAGAATCTTTTGCCGTTTTTTCGCAATCTTTAGGCAAACGGGTCACAATTTTTTTGGGACACCCTGTATGATAAATCAAAAGCCTTGGTATCTCTTTTGAAATTCAGATATTTGCCTTCCGCTTGAGTGACCCGCGAGTTACCCCTTGGCAGAGCAACCCTCCTTAAAAATCGATTGATTTAATTTCTCCTGGAATGAATGCATAAGTAGAAGAATATTAACAATGCCCAAGACTTTGCTCACATGACCTGTAATCGGCAAAGCAGAACTTAGCCGATTTCGTCTGTTATAATAATGAGAATTATTCTTTTGTTGTTATCGTTGTTGTTGCTGTTGAGAAATTTTGATTGTAAGCAATCAATTGGATATGGATGACTGCGTTTGGAAAGGTTCCATCGGATATTCACTGCTTCGATGATAACAGGAAGGAGCAATTCTATTCCACTGGAATACATTGATAATTTGAGCATTACTGATGAATGCTAGAAAGAGTTCTGTTGTAAATATATCACAAAGTCCTGATTTTATGCAAAAAAGCGCTGTTAGATTTTGGCCAAACACAATTTTTCAGGCGTATTTCTCTAGTAAAAACCTTCTGCGTATGTCTTGTTTCAGTGATCTTACATCCTTTTTACGTGGGACGTGCTATCCCGCTTAGCGGATGAGACAGTCGTGCAATGTCCAAAGCTTTTCGTATGTTGTTTACGAGCAACCTCGATTCCAGGGGCCCATTGTTACCCTTGGTTCGAGGTTGGTTTACAAGGGATGGGATAATTGTCAGCCATGCTTCTTGTTGTTGCTTTCCTTTGTGATATTGGTACCTGCTTTCTCTCTCTCTCTTTTTCTCTCTATCGGTGCCATATTCTTTCAGTACGTGGATTGCAATGGTTCTCCACATTTCCCTATCCTTCGATGTTTTTAGAAGATCTTGGTTTGCCACTTGTACGCAATTTCTGGCTGGTAGTTATTGGCTCATCCAATTCTTTAAAGTTCCCAGTAATGTTTGTCTGTGCCGTCCTCTGTCTCTCTTTCCTTCGATGCTTCCCGCCAGTATTTGGTTGTGAAGCTTCGCCTTTCTCATTACATGTCCTAAAATCTACTAAAGCTGTCTTTTCCTGACTGTTTTTAGCGAGCTTCTTTCCGCCGTAGCTTTTGTGAGAACCTCATCATTTGTCATATGTGCCATCTAGGATATTCTCAGGATTCGTCTATAACACTACATCTCAGCAGCTCTATCTTTCATCTGTGATGACATCGTCGAGCACTCGCTGCCGTATGAGAGAATGGGTTTAATGTGGCAATCCAATATTGTTCTCTTTGTCTCTGATCATGGGTAGTTAGAAACTGCTGGTGTGCTTCTATGGAGGAGCGCTGCAACTGATATGTACCTGCTGAGGAATAATTTCTATTGTTTTGCGGAGGAGATAACGAAGGACTTTAGACTAGCTCCTCCGTAATTAGTAAATAATGTTTTCCTCCTCAAAAGAACAAAGTTGTGGGAATCAAGCTCAACTGCGGGGTCTCACCACCCATGCTCTGGTAAGATAGAACGATCTTTGAGCACTTTTCCAGTTTTTCAAAAGCACCCTTGCTTTGACTGAAGTGTCCGGCCAAGTAGAGACATCCTGCCCGGCATGCTGTGACATTTTCCCATCTCTTTAAACTAATATTTTCAGAATCTGTTGGATTTAGAATTTTCAATCAAACGCACCATTGAAAGCATGACTGTAAAACCTTATTTCAAAGTTTTCTCGGTTGTATTTTTCTTGTATCTAGTGGTCGTTGAGATTCTACGTTTGTTCGTTTGCTTAAAGAGAATAGACAGCGCTATATCGAGTAGTCGCGAGTGGCTGCTATAAATAGGCTGAAGCAAATGCCTACGCACCCATTGTTTCTTTGGCTACACAATGAGATGGTACGTGTGAAAGTTATCAAATACACGTATTTTTTTCATAAGAAACTAAGAATTTGGACCAGTACTAAAAGTTTCTTAAAATCATCAGATTCTGAGTACTCAGAGTTTCTTACGAGTTTCTTAGAGGTTCCCATAACAATCTTCATGTTCACTACCTGTTCCACCATGGTATGGTTCCACTCTGAACCTTTTAAATCACGGTTTTTAAGCCTTTCTGATGTTTAGATATTACTCAAGTCCCTTCTGAGTAATATGATACAAGAATACAAGAAAAGCATAACTTCCAAATCTTTAATTTGACTTAAAAAGGTGGGTGTAAAATTCTGTGATCTATTTCTTCTGACTGAGTGGCTTGAAACAAACTTTAGTTACTTATCTTTAATTCTACCGTTGGACTTTCCAGAAATTCTCAATATTTTTTTGAAATTTCAGCGTATGTTACATTTCAACTCATTTGAGGGTGTGACGTCATCAAATTTCTAAATCATAGACCAGAAAAGTGACAGACTTTTGCTTGATACCATATTGTAGACATTCATAAACTATGGTTTCCTTTGAAATTATTTCATGTTGCTTCAAACAGTTTAGAAACTACGATGGTTTTAAGTTTTTTGAAAATTTTTCTTGAATTCTTGAAAAAGAAGAAAAACACTCTAATTCTGAAAATATTGAAGATTTCACAAAAGTCCAACGGTAGAATTACAGAGAAATAGCTGAAGTTTCTTTGAAATCATTCAGTTCAAAGAAATAAGTAACTGAATTTTACACCAGGCTTTTTAAAGATTTGGAACCTATGCTTACAAGAAACAGGTGAAAATAAAGTAAAACTATGTCAAGGATTTCCTTTTTAAAAATAAATAGTTTATTAACTTATATTTTCCCAGTACTGGCGTTTCTTATTTTTTTGGTGATCTGAGAGTTGAGTTTCTTATGGGCAGTTCCTTATACAAAAAAAAAAAAATACGTGTAGTGCACTCAATAACTCAGATTCATATTTTTTGTACTTGTGGTCGCTTGTGATTCTACAGTGTTTTTCGCGTATTGTCTTAGTTTCTTTATGAAAACATAAACAAATTCAAAGCTATGAAATATGTTTACACGATACATGTACAGCACAGTACTTGAAGTTATCCAAAGCAGCACCTGCCTTTTGAATCATTCAACTCACATAAAGCAAACTATCTATGTCACCTGTTAGCAATAATCTTAAAGCATTCTTTCCTCAAAGCTTGGTTTCCATATTGTCGTAAAATTTTCATCAACTCTTCACAAGAGATATATCAACCAAATGTGTTTTAGCTGCATGACTTCTGAAGTCAAATCTCGTAATTGCTACGAAATTCTTACAACTTTACACTTCTACTTGGACTTCCACGAGACTCAAAGGGAGTGTGCGATGGTGATAGGCATCTCTATGAATAGAATAGAGAAACACTAAGACAAAACATTGTTTACTTTGCTATCTTTTGTTCATGACATCGATTTGAATGGGATATTTTTAGATTGTTTTGCTCTATGCAAATGCAAGCTTTTAACCAAGGGCGCCTACCTTGTAGGAAGTGTGTTTATTCCCAGTACTGTAGAGTAATTGGTGTCCTGTGACCCAGTACAGAGAGTGTCCCAGAACCGTACCGTAACTTTGTGGTTTCAAATTCCGGTGTTTATGTAATACGAGATCAACTGTTATTTTTTTAAACATCAAATGCTCTACCTAATATAAGGCATGGCGATAATAAACTAAACTAAGCTAAGATAACAGCAGCAGTAACAACAATAACAATAAATTAACATTAAAAGGATGCTGGTTTTGGAATATCTATTTCGCCTCTACGTCTATATGGAATGCTTCTTTTAAATATTTTCCTAAAACTCTTGTATTTTCTGCACTGTCGTCGGCAAATACTTGTTATACGAGTTGGTCACAGGGAATCAGACAGCGTGATTTTTGATTGGTCAACACTAACAGACGCTAGAATTTGAAAATACACAGATAAACAGGACTGGGTCACAGGACACCAATTACTCTGTGAACACTAGGTCACGGATACAGTACAAGGTAGGCGCCCTTGTTTTAACGTTGCACAAACTTTTTAAAGTGCCGTGTAAGCTAACCTTAAGACCACGACTTCCTCTTCCCAATGCTGGCAATAGTAGTAGATATGTCGCAACTGAAGATATTTTCTAAATGCTTGAACTCCATAGTATTAGCCAATGCAATCAGGCTTTTAACGTCATTAACGAACAGTTTGATTCTGAGCCACAAGCTAAGATCCCGTTTTATTATGTGCCCCTGTTGAACAAGGTTTACCACAGGCATACAAGGGACTTGGGTAATCAGTCCATTGAACGACAGCAAATCTTTGGGAGCTAAATCATATCTACCTACCAACATACCTGCCTACGCACTTACCTTCCTACCTGTACCTACCTAACTACTTACCTATCTAGCAGTGGCGGACACTTGGCGGGGACGAGGGGTTGTGATCGCCCCTAATTTTGTTAGAATGAAGATCTTTTGTTTGAAAACATTATTGATTGACAAACTTTGTAATTGAAACAAGAGCTCCACCCCACATTTGGCAAAGTGTCCGCCACTGCTACCTTCCTACCTACCAGCCATGTCATTTTGCCGTTTCTTTGTTTGACTGAATGCGTTATTTTGCTATATTAATAAAAACTGGTTGGTTGGAGGAAATTTAGCTGATGCAGTTCATCAGGCTGCAGACAGAGAAGGGTGGCTTGCTCTTGTAATGGCCACAGCAGCGCATTGAGCGCCAATTGACTAAAAAAGAAGAAAAATCAAAACTGATTCATACCGGGGGTAACTACCGACATTGTACGGTATTGCATTCATGTGTTTCTTGATTTCTCATCATTAAATATTGAAGGATGCTTTTGTCACGGCAAATATTGATTTAAGCCTTTGGTAATGTTTAGAAATGCTGCATTTTGCGTCATTCACCCTCAAAACGAGAAGAAGAATCCTTTAAATTCATTGCATATCGTATAGGACAGTACAGTAATCAAAATATCTTTACTGGGCCAATTTCTTAGTTTTTTTTTGCTAGAATTATATTCAACAAAGTTGTCCTGTTTTCTTGTCTTTTGAGTCTTTTTCCAAAAGAAAATGTTCTATCTCTGCGACACTTTGTGACACTTTGCGACACTTTGCGACACTTTGCGACACTTTGTGACACTTTGCGACACTCTGCAATGTAATGGAAACCAGGCTTTACCTACAAAGTATTTATGCGTGCAAGACTCGGTTCATTTAGCAATAATGTTCGCGTCTTTTGATTGACGCGCCTTCAGATGGTTATTAGAGATCGTAGATCGTAGATATAACTTGAGAAATACCAATACGTTCTTGCTTCCTATGGTACACACAGTTAATAATGGGACTGAAACAAGCCGATATAGAGGGCAGCGTATTTGGCACTCTCTTCCACAGGAAATCAAGGAATCAAATTCTGTGCAACAATTTAATAATAAAATCAAACATTGGAACAATAAAGGCTGCGATTGCAGACTTTGCAGGCAGTACATTCCTCAACTCGGTTTTTATAGTTTACGCCATTTTGATATGAACTTTGTAATTTGATTTGAACTGTGTAATTTTATCGACTAGTTTTACTTGTATATATATATTTCTGTATTTAATTTGTTGGCTTGAATTAGCTTTGTAGTTATTGTAAGTTGCCAACGTTAAATAAATTGATAATAATGATAATGATACATGGATTTATGCGGTCTATTAGGCAAACTGCAAACATAGATAAACCAAGCTGCAAAAGATGCCCCGAAACCTGGAAGGCTAACTCACGTATTTTACATGCAAAAAGAGGCTGTCAAGAGATAAAATGAGTAGATATTGAAAGAATAAGGATAAATCTAAGCACCTCTGCCTCGTGAATTATATTTATGTAATCAAAAAGCTAAGCAGTAGTAATTGCAATTCTTATGTATTTTGTTGCATTTCAAGTGTAATTCAAAGACTAAACTCTCCATTTCCGAATAAGATAAAGGGAAGCACACAACTCTTCAAGAATGTGCGACTTCTAAAGGCTCTGTCCTTAATTCTATTCCTAAATGCGTGCCTAAATGCGCCTGAATTGTTTCTATATCCATGCAAAGGAAAAATCAACTTCCAGTAAAATTATAGCCCGACAAGGCTCTCCACATCGGTTTGAGAACCTGTTTTTTAGTTGTAGCATATTTTCTTGGTATTTTTTAGGCTATCCCGCTGACTTATTTTTTGTTAGCTAAACCAGCCTTACTTTGCAATGCAAAGCCAATAGTACACACTTGATTGACATATAAATTACGTATGAGTTGAAGTCTCTGTTTCGCTCGTAAATTTTCATTGGGTCATGCCGCAGATTTATACCGCAAACTGTTCAGCTTGCATTGATATGGTTTCTGCTATGACGATGGTATTAATGGTATCATTATTTCATTGATAATCATGCACAGATCACATGCTGTTTATTATAAATGAGTTACAATAGCCTTGATTGTGCTGGTTTTCGCCGTACTTCAATATTTATGTTATTCATCTGAAGGTTGAGTAAAAAATAAGTTAACATGTTTGACGGGCTGTGGAATAAAAAGTGTACGGCTGATATTCAAAACTGAAATGTTAATCTCTCAGTCAAAGGCTAACTTAGATGTGAAAATTTGTTTGTTCGATCATTTATCATTTAAACCCAGAAATTCTGGTGAGGGGATTGTATAGGAGCGAGCGAGAATTCCATGCTGGATTCTGGTCCATGATTTACTTGCCATTAAAGTTTAATTCAAATAAAATTGTCAGTTTCAGAAACAGAATTTGTATTTGAATGTCAATAGATAATGGCCCAGAATCGAACGTGGAATTCTCGTTCCCATACAAATCCCTTACCAGCATTTTCCTAACTTTTGGGTCCAAAAGATGAGTGACTGAACCAAAAGAAATTCATGGCTAAGCTAGCTTTGACAGATAGATTAACATTTCAGTTTTGAATATGGGCCACTAACTGTGGTCCACCTCGTAGAAAATTGTTTCGTTTGATGACAATTTTTTATTCGAAATTCAATTTTTTATCTATTTATTTATTTTTTTATTCAAATATATAATTTTACAATAATCTTACATTCTACTAAGCATATGAGTCAAATCTTTCAATAGGGCACAGGGAAACCTGCAAATCTTCCAATTTCACGCTTATGAGCCAATGATATCGTCGTATTCCGATCACATGACTGAAAATAAGGCTTTCGAGATAAATTTTCGAGTACCTTCACGAAAATAAAAATGGATATTCGAGTAATAAAGATACAGAGCTGGTTTTACCACGAGTCGATTCGAGAGGCCCCACTCCACATTTGTTTTTCTGCATTTGGTTAAAATCTCGTCAGGGATCGGCGTTACATCGAATTTCATTCCTTCGAAAATTGGCCTATGTTCAAAAATTCTTCAGGAACGCTACAAATAAGATATAGCTTTCAAAATTTCACATGTTACGTGAATTATGTCCAGGAATAACATGAAAGTAGTTGTTTGTGTGATTTTCGAAAATCCTAGACGAATAAAAGCTATTTGCTGCGAATAAAGCTAATGGGCCTACCTTCACCCGCAGCAGAATCCCAGTAATCGGCATTAAATCACTCTTTTTCGCAATAATAACCAGCGGATACATTAACGAATAACTTCACCACAAATTCAATTTCTTTCCACCATTTTATCATCGATAATTTCGATAAAATGTGACAAGACTTTACAGCCTCTGCAGCAAACTGTCCAACTACCGTCGATTCAAAGTTTTCTTGTTGCAAACACCAGGAAAGCTTGCATAAAACAAAAGGTTGTGCAAGGCTCAGATCTCCCATATGACACAGCAAATTGTTACCTTTGATAATAGATTGTACACCTTTGAGAATAAATTGCAGGGGAAATTTCTTTACACAAATTATGTACTTTTCCGATGTGACAAAGAAATTTGCAATCTTTGAGAAATGTTTTATTTTCTCTTTATTTTGCAACGATAGAAAGACTTTAGGAGTGTGCAATCTATTCTCAAAGGTATCCAATTGGGTATCATTTTGCTGTGTCATATGGGAGACCTAAGTCTTGCAAAACCTTTTGTTTTATGCAAGTCTTGCAAGACTTCCAACGTGTTTGCAACAAGAAAACTTTGAATCGAGGGTAGTTGGACGGTTTGCTGCAGAAGCTGTAAAGTCTTGTCACATTTTATCGAAATTATCGATTATTAAATGGCGGAAAGAAATTGGATTTGTGGTGAAGTTATTCGTTAATGTATCCGCTGGTTATTATTGCGAAAAGGAGTGGTTTAATGCCGATTACTGGGATTCTGCTGCGGGTGAAGGTAGGCCCATTAGCTTTCTTCGCAGCAAATAGCTTTAATTCGTCTAGGATTTTCGAAAGTCACAAAAACAAATATTGTCATGCTATTCCTGGACATAATTCACGTAACATGTGAAATTTTGAAAGCTATATCTTATTTGTAGCGTTCCTGAAGAATTCTTGAACATAGGCCAATTTTCGAAGGAATGAAACTCGATGTAACGCCGATCCCTGACGAGATTTTAACCAAATGCAGAAAAACAAATGTGGAGTGGGGCCTCTCGAATCGATTCGTGGTAAAACCAGCTCTGTATCTTTATTACTCGAATATCCATTTTTATTTTCGTGAAGGTACTCGAAAATTTATCTCGAAAGCCTTATTTTCAGTCATGTGATCGGAATACGACGATATCATTGGCTTATAAGCGTGAAATTGGAAGATTTGCGGGTTTCCCTGTGCCCTATTGAAAGATTTGACTCATATGCTATTCTACTATACCTATCTAAATTGCTATACAACACTACAGGTACGATACCACGGGGAGCGAAATACAATGACTACCCCATGGCCAATATATAAAAACATGAAAACATTAAAGTGATTAATGGACACTATACTAGATTCTGTCTCATATCAGATGTCAGGTCAGGGTTTTAATGGGTTGGAAGATGTCACGAGTGCAAATCACTTAATTGTTGATTTAGGAAGGTAAAATGGCCGACATCTGATGTGAAACAGAATGTACAAAGGAAAGAGCTATTTACGAAATTCAATTACCTCAACATGCAAATGTTTCGGATGGATAACTTTCAAACAAAAACTTAGGACCGAAGTTTCGGACGCGTTTTATCAAAGATATCCACTGATTGATTCGAATTAAAATTATCCCGAGATATATCCAAAAGTATTTTCGAGCACGTTGAAAGATAATTCGGAAAAAATCTTAGGGTATTGCATATGTACCCAAATATCCAAATTTCAAACTTCGAAATTAGACTCATCGCTGCGTAGGAGCTCAGGTGCGAAAAACAGTTTGAACTTTATGTGACTAAGTTTAGTGTGACTTTATGTTCACACTGCTCCGTTTTTGTTATGATCAGTTTTTGATGCATCCAATACCCGTTCACATTGCTCCGTTTTAGTACAAAAATTGTTGGAAAAACACCCGTTTTAGTCCGTTCACATTTATCCACCTGATTGCAAATACGGAGCTAACATTATCCGTTTTTGTGCGTTCACATTGCTCCAGATTTGTAAAACTCATTTTTGAATGTTGCAGTGTTTTCAAAAACCTCCGTTTTTGTGCGTTCACATTGATCCAGAGCGTTTTCAAAAACCTCCGTTTTTGTGGATATCCACTTTTGATAGCATTGTCGAAAACCTCCGTTTTTTGTGTGCCGTTTTTGCGCAGATCAGTGTGAACACTTTCACAAAAACGGAAGTCCCGTTCCGCACAAAAGCTGCACAAACGTGGAGGTTTTCGAAAACGCTATCAAAAATGGATATCCACAAAAACGGAGGTTTTTGAAAACGCTCCAATATTTAACAATGCTTTTCACAAAACCGGGACAATGTGAACGCACAAAAACGGATATCTTTGGCTCCGTGTTTGTAATCATGTGGCTTAATATGAACGGACAAAAATGGCTGATTTTCCCTCTGTTTTTGTACAAAAACGGAACAATGTGAACGGGAAGCTTGGATGCATCAAAAACGGATCAGTGCGAACAGGGCCTAGAACCCGACCAAAGGTGGCATGCCACAATAGGGCCTAACACGTGCCGCACCATATTTGGGTAACTGATCTATGTCAACAGGAAATACTGATCTCTGATAGGCTAGAATTTTACCGCAAGTGGCTTGAGCCACTTTTATATGCTTATATTCCCTTTAAGCTTTTCCTTCAATCCCGTGTAAAGATAAAACAACACAGTGGATTAGAATACGATTTGGTTCATAACATAGGCTACATCAACGGTGCATTATGTCCGTGCTAAAGCTACCCAATCTTCATTTCCTATTGCTCGTCTTATTGTTCTCACAGCGAGAATCTGCTGGTTCGCGATTCAACACCTATTCTGTGTCGTAAGAGAGTCAGCCTTTCGTGATTTCTTTATCCTGTCTCTTACATGTTACAACGGTTGATAAACCTTCAATCTCCTGCTATTGAAATTTTGAAACAGCTGCTTGGTGTGTAACAATCTTGACTTAATTTTAATCGCAGCTACGGTCCGCAAACATATGCTACATTCTGTGGCTATTTTAATGTAATGAATTTTTGACCAGCCAATTCACCTACTTGCTGATTGATAACTCAGATTTTACCGCTTTTCGAAGATGATTCTAGCAGTACAGCATGCTTCACATTATATCGGTGCTGTTGCTGGGGTCGTTCGTTTCATTTCATTTTTATTTATCTAAACTGGGTAAAATTATGAATTAAATACAAAAATTTGTTCGAAACTGCCCTGTTCAAAGAAAAAGATAAATCTCCGAAATTTAAGCTTCAAGAAAAATACCAAGACAATTTTGTGCGAAATCTTTTGATTTATTTATATCTTCTTCAGTCCCAAATGATGATTCTAGAAATAATTCGAGATTTGAACAGTTCTAAAGTTTAGAATCATTTTTGATTGTGGATGGCGGGTATAAGAATTGTGCAGTCAAAACAATTGTAAACTTTCTACATGATGGGAAAATTTTATCTTTAAAATACAAAGCTGTGAATTCAACGCAAATCGAGAGCAGCTGCTACATGGCAATTCATATGCAGTATTACAAGCATTTAAAATCACCGTAGGGATGGTATTTTGACTTCAAAGGAAGTCTTTGTCGTACTAAGCAAACATAAGTTTGGTTCTCGCAAATTTATTCGTCTAGTGATTCATAAGGAATTCATAAGGAGAATTCATAAGGAGAAATCAGAAAACTTTCACAGCAATGTATGGGCTGTCTTGAGGTCATATGCAGCTTTGATATCGATTTCAGGCGAGTTTTGAAGGTTTCTTAAAAGGGCTGTCTCGAGAATATCCTCATAACTTCAGAATGGAGCGGCCAATTTCAGTCAGGGAAAGTAAAGATACTATGTAATATGGACGAAAAATTGCCATCCTTCTAACACTAATGATCAGCAGATAATTCGAGAAACTGAAAACAAACACTTTAAAGATCTTTGTTCGACCGTTTTTAAGGTATTTAAACAATAATCCGGGGCTAGCAAGTGCAGTTGATAGGAAAATAAGCACGATTTGTTTGGGGCGAAAATCGGCCTAAGTCGAAATGTTTCGAAAATTTCACCGCAGCTTCGAAAAAG
Organism: Aurelia coerulea; assembly: GCA_039566865.1. Taxonomy (NCBI): domain Eukaryota; kingdom Metazoa; phylum Cnidaria; class Scyphozoa; order Semaeostomeae; family Ulmaridae; genus Aurelia; species Aurelia coerulea. The sequence goes on from CM076954.1 coordinate 17,879,330, forward strand.
AAATGACTCGTTATTCTCCGAATTTCACAGATAAATAGCAAATTGAAGTTGAAACAGGTAAAGAATGTGGTTTCCCGTCGAATTTTGAATGGCGCAAATCGGAGTTACCGCGCAAAATGGGGTAGGCCAAACCAAATTTACACCCTTTTTCAAAGAGCTCCTGATGGTGGTGCTCAATCCCAAATTTCGTTATAAGATTTGCAGATAAGTTGGCACTTGTAAATTGTTTTACGTTTTGAAATTAGTCAAGTAACCATGGAGCATTGACTCCAAATGTAACCTCGGGTCGAAAAATCGGAACAAATTTTTTCAACCCCCTTTAATGACGTCATAACGACCCCCAAATTCCATCAAAATTCAGATGCGCCATTGTCCATTACCCCTTGTAAGCCCCTTCTCTTCCCCATGATTGCTACTGACCAAATATGGCTAATTTATCCCGCATGCGCTAAATAGGGTTCAAATACGGTTCAAACCCTCATCAACTGGGGCAAATTATGATTTTGAAGGTATGCCAACAATTCGGTTTTCAATCTTTTGCCCTGTTTCCCGTGACAGCAACCCAAAGTTGACCGATTTTCCGCGAAGCAAGTCTTTCGAATAATTAATGAGCCCTTTGTTATCGAATAGCCAATCAAATTGCGAATTTGACCTGCCCAGTACCAGGGTCAGTACTGCCGTAGGAAGCTGGCCCTAGCAACCAGGTTGGGAGATGATAAAAGTTGGAGGAATCTAAACAATATCTCTTATGGCTTCTCCTTTTGTTATTGGTATATAGTCAAAAGTGCAGACTAATCAATTTTTGACAGTTATATTGCAAAATTTTTGCACACTGGGGATTCGGTATCCTGCTAAACAGTCCCAAGACAAGAGGAGGCCTCACGATGGGCTACTAATAACTATATTATATTTAGAACTTCAATTAAGTTGGCAAATGGCATGTCTTACATCGAAATCCTCTCTGCGCTCAAAAAATAAGAGGAGGTCTTACGACGCGCTACTAATTGCAGTGCAGCGGTAGCGAAGCTGCCATTTTAGGCCGGTTTACACGGGCGTTTTTTCCTAAATTTTTCCTAAACTTTTTCTAAAATTTTCAACATTTAGAAAAAAGTTACCGTGTAACAGGAAAATATTGACGTTGAAGTTTGATCTGATCTCCCGTGTTTTTAATCTCGTTAATTGGTTTTAATGAGCCATCGTTGACGATTTTATTCTGATCCAGGGTCAAAATAAAATCGCTTCTAGCATTTTTTTTTCAAAAGAGCCGACAAAATTTGAGATAATTGACTGACTTTGCTCAAATATTTTGGCGCGCTTTTTGAATTTATTTCACAGAGGATTGATGGATACTTTGGAAAACAGCATCGAGAGAAGACAAAACAAAAGATTTTTTCTATCAGCAACAGTTCTCAAGAAAAATACAATTCTTTTACATTCAAAAATCATTTTCGATAATAATTTGTTCTGTTGTATCGTATTGTTCTCCAAGTTCTACTCTTGGTGAAAGGGTGGATATACTGGCTCTTAACAACGATCGCTGATACGTTTCCTGCATCCGAGGAAAGAGTGGATGTACTGGCTCTTGACAACGATCGCTGATACGTTTCCTGCATCCGAGATATTCGACTGTCATTCCAATTTTGCGAACAGGAGTGAAACTTTTGAAGCTTTGTAGACCTTTGTAGATTTTAATTATGAGGTGACATTTCACATATCGCCAATTTCTGCTTCAATACAGATGGTCCCCAGCATTGGACATTGGTTTGGAAACGAAGTCGCTACTGATGCCATGATCTTATTCCGGTTTTGTCGCGCTTTGCCATTTTTGCAACGAAATCGAAAGGGGGAAGTATGCTTATCATGGGGATAATTCTAATCTAAAGCCATAAAGTCGTTGAAGATACTCAATTCGAATTAATTTTCATCATCTGTGAAATAAATTCAAATAGCGCGCCAAAATATTTGAGCAAAGTCAGTCAATTATCTCAAATTTTGTCGGCTCCTTTGAAAAAAAATGCTAGAAGCGATTTTATTTTGACCCTGGCTCAGAATAAAATCGTCAACGATGGCTCATTAAAACCAATTAACGAGATTAAAAACGAGAGATAAGATCAAACTTCACCGTAAATATTTTCCTGTTACACGGTAACTTTTTTCTAAATGTTGGAAATTTCAGAAAAAGTTTACGAAAAATTTAGGAAAAAACGCCCGTGTAAACCGGCCTTTAGACGAGATTTATCTCGAAAATGCGTGTCCCTATGTGAACAAAGGAACAGAGGAACGATAGCCATGACTCTTAAGTCCTTTGTTTACGGTTGCCTATTTGTCTTTGTGAATAAAGGAACAGAGGAACGATAGCCATGACTCTTAAGGCCTTTGTTCTGCACGCCTCCAGAAAAAGAATGGCCATGACTCTTGCTCGTTGCGTTGGAAGCTGGCCACACTGCATTGCATGTCGAGAAGAAGGGATTTCAGAGACTTTGGTACGTATCAAAATTTACCTCTAAATCATTATTGCAAATATGAGAGACTTTCTTTTTATCCTCTCTGTTTCTCTGTTGTTTTTTTACCATTCTTCATAGAATCGGTTGTCCAGCTGAAATGTTTCAGAGAAGGGAAGCTGTCGCGGGCGTCGGCCTAAGCGTTGTTGACATTGCTCGTCCTTGCACAAACAAAATATGCTGAGTACTACAACCGGCAGGGGTTGAATAAAGGAACAATGTTCAAAATTGAGACGAAGAATCTCAAGAAATGGTTAGGTTAGGCCATATAACATCTATGTTTACAGTAAAACCTTATTCAATTTCTGTTTTTGTTGCAGGACCAAAGAATTGCCTGTTCAACTTCCTGTGATGCAGGGATTGCATCTGCATTCATGCAAAGTAAAACACAGTAGGGAGTCATTATATAAAACAATCTGTTGCAGGATGGACAATTGAACAGTTGTCAGACTAAAGATTGCCAACGCATACAGAGCATGTTTTTCGACATTTTTGGAATTCAACATTGAACAGTTTGTTGTGATGATACAGCTGTTTCATCATTCTTGTTATTGCAGTACAATGAACAATAAGTGAAAGTTAATTACAAGAAAATGATCAAAACCAGTGAAGCAGATATGCTTGAAATGGCGGAATGTTCTTACGATATAGCGAACCCCGGATCATACGACCATAGGACCATAGGATCCTACAACCCAAGTTTCATTATTTAGCTGACAACATTTTATCATTATTTACAATAACTATTTATTCTATTTATATTGGATCATTTAGAATTTAGTTGCTGTGATAAAGATCCATCAAGCTATTTGTGTGATCAGTTTTTAAAACGTAAACATTTTACATAACTGCTCGTCAGTTACCTTTGTCATGCGAACAATTTGACTAGTTTCCAGTCAGTGAAGCTATATTGTAAACGAGAGAAAATGTTGCTCTGAGACTAAATTAGAAGGCTGAGCTGAACAACCCTTACATTGTATAAAATTCAGCCCGCTTGGAAAATTCCACTTATTTTTATGGCTTTAAAACTTACACATGCATAACTTTGCTTTCTTTTGTTTGAATCAAGCAAGGAACCCTATAGTTCTGGATATTGAACAGAGATATTCAGGGAAAAAGGAAGCATCTTTAACTTGGAGGGGCATGGCACTTCAAAGGCACTTTTTCATAAGAAGGGCACTTTAATATAGATCGGATTTAAGGTAACTCTGCTTTCCGCTCTAGTGCACAGCGAGATGCCGTTTCGCAAAACCACTCTCCTCAGAAAACAGTTAATTTCTCCAATATTATTCGGCCTATCGAAAAACGGTAAAAAGGATGTTGTTCTGTATAATCTGGGCAATCGAAAGATGTATAAATCGCAATGTTTCCGTCAACCCTGGTTTCACAAATCCTAGTTCAAATCTTTTTGCTAATTTCAGAAAAGTGGATTTATCTCCAAAACTACTCGAAAAATTTTCGATTTTTTTTCGTTCCATCTTTAGATTGGTTGTTGATTTACAACTTTGCCAAGTCTGATTGAAAAAGCTAGCCTAGATTTCCTGCAATCGAATTTCGTATTTCTGTTTACTTTTCGACAGCGAAATGGAGAAACCTTGGTCAACAGATTACCATGCTATGAAGCACGCTTGCAAACGCTCAGGCTTGAAATAACTTTCAGAAGTTTTTCCATTGGCAAACAAATGAACGTCATCTTTTGGGAATACCATACGCAGGTCTCAAAAGACATCCTTAGTGCGCTTGTAAAAGTATCATTTGCATCTATTGATTAAAAATTACTGATTTTTACCAGCAACTTCACGAAACCATGCTTTGGGTGTCTTTCGAGACGTTTGTAAGCATTCACTGACTATCAATTTCTTTTAGAGTCCACAATGAGCATAGATTTTAGATCAAGAACAAATTTTTTTGCAAAAACATTCGTTCGGCCGTTCAAATTGTTCTGCATGGGCTAAACTGTTGACCAACGTTTTTCCCCTTCGATATCGAAAAGTAAACAGAAATGTAAAATTCGATTGCAGGAAATCTAGCCTAGCTTTTTCAATCAGACTTGGCAAAGTTGTAGATCAACTACTTAGCTAAAGATGGAGCGAAAAAAAATCGAAACTTTTTCGAGTAGTTTTGGAGGTAAATCCACTTTTCTGAAATCAGCAAAAAGATTTGAGCAAGGATTTGCGAAGCCAGGTTTGACGGAAACATTGCGATTTATACATCTTTCAATTGCCCAGATTATACAGAGCAACATCCTTTTTACCGCTTTTCGATAGACCGAATAATATTGGAGAAATTAACTGTTTTCTGAGGAGAGTGGTTTTGCGAAACGGCATCTCGCTGTGCACTAGAGCGGAAAGCAGAGTTACCTTAATGATAAGAATGTGATACATGGCAGAAAATAATACTACAAGATTACTTGAGATTCCTTACTGATAATTACCTAATTTTTAGAATTGTCCTTTAACTCAAATCTTCCCTTGCAAAATTCGCCCTTATGGGGGGGGGGCAGATAACTGCTCGTGAATGGTAATGAGTAATCGCCCCCCTCTAACGTTGGCAGACTATTCTTCTGAGCCGCACTCACTTAACTCCGTTAACAGCTAGTAATTACATTATATTTGGAACTTCAATTATATCGGCAAATGGCCTGTCTTACATCGAAATCCTGTCTGCGCTCAAAGAATAAGAGGAGGTCTTACGACGCGCTGCTAATAATTATATCATATCTGGAACTTCAATTAAATCGGCAAATGGCCTGTCGATTCGCAATTCGACGCGGCAGAAATGCGACGTTTAAACTAGGCCTTACATCGAAATCCTCGCTGCACTCGAATCGCTGATACCCTACTTAATCTCCAAAAGAGTGGCTTTAACTCGCTTAATTTGTTCAGTTCGTTGCCAAGCATTTGCTCTGAAACAGTTTATCGCTAATAACAAATATCCCACGAGGGAGAATTTCTTTTAAGTTGACATAAGAAGCTTCGTTTGCAACCATTTTCCACAGCAACGGACGATGCAATGAGTTATTCTTTATACACCTGTTTACCTGCTTATTCGGCGTCCTTTCAAAGAGATTCCTCTCACAATTCTGTTTCTAATCTTCTACTTTAAAGAAATAATCCCCCAAACAAGACATTCAGCTACCTTTACTGCAACGCTTGGCATAAAAGTAAATACTAATTTACGATGAAAAGCATTCTAAATTTAGTAAATATCACAATTCATCTTTCTGCTTAAGATTTTTTTATTGCTGTATGTCAAAATTATATTTCTAATTTTACAAAAGATTTTCCATAGAATTGTACACATTAATAAAGAAGAAATACCGCAAAGCTCAAAACGAATTGCAGCCATTGCAATACAGTGAATTGCAGCCATTAAAAGATATACCGCAAAGCTCAATAAAGTTTACTAATAATTTGGAGTAATAATTACATCAAATAATTAGTTTTAACGTTTAAGTAGCATGATACAGTTGTTTGGCTGTAGTTCCAGCTAAGCGATACAAAGTTGTTGGTAAATCATTCCAAATCTATTTCGCAAAATTTAGTTCCGTTTTTGCATGTTTACATCTTAGTTGATCACGTTTGCTTGTCGAACATTTCCTTTTCTTGACTAAGTTTGTTTGAACATTGTTAGTTTGATCACGTTTGCTTGAAAAGCATTCTTGTTTTGGCTTGTTTGCTTGCTGAGCATTGTTCGCTTGGCTATGTTTGTTTGAAACATTGTTGGTATGATCACGTTTACTTGACAAGCATTTTTTCGTTTGGGTTGTTTCATTGAAGAGAATTATTTATTTGGCTTGTTTCCGTGACGACCACTATTTGCTTGGCTAAATTTGTCTGGAACATTGTTAGCTTGATCACATGTTCTTGAAAAGCAGTGTTCGCTTGGCTCGTTTAATTGATAAGTATTCTCCGCTCGGCTAGGTTTGCTTGGAATATTTTCAGTTTGGTATTGTTTGTTTGATGAAAATTGCTTCTTTCTGTTTGTTTGCTTGACTAGCATTGCTCGTATGAATACGTTTGCCTTCAACTTTGTTAGTTTGGTCATGTTTACTTGATGAACATTGCTCTTTTGAATATATTTGCTTCGAGTATTGCTAGCTTGATCACATTTGCTCAGTGAGCATTGTTCGTTACACTGCGTTTGCTTGGAAATTATCGGTTTGATTATGTTTACTTTATAAGTATTGCCCCTTTGGCTAGGTTTGCTTTGAACATTTGCTCAATGAGCATTGTTCGTTACACTGCGTTTGCTTGGAAATTATCGGTTTGATTATGTTTACTTTATAAGTGTTGCCCCCTTGGCTAGGTTTGCTTTGAAGGTTTTAGTTTGCTATATTTGTTTGATAAACATTGCTTTTATGGGCTTGTTTGCTTGAAAAATATTGCATTGCTCTTTATCTATCTTTATTTGAACATTTTTTTATAGTGATCACCTTTGGTTCGTGAGTATTTCTCATTTAACTACGTTTGCTTTGCACATTGTTGGTTTGATCAATTTTTGAAGAACAGTGCTCGCGTGGGCTTTGTCTGCTTTGAGCGTCATATTTGTTTGATAAACATTGCTCGTTTGACCATGTTTGCTGGGAACAGTACCAGTTTGTTTTTATTTGCTGGATAAGTGCTACTCATTTTGGCTTGGCTTGGATGAGGGAACTTTAGACTTAAGTAATAAATGTTTGATGTTTTTATTTACCTTTTTCATTCATCCATGATTTCTGTCCGTCACTAATTAATCATTTCCAAAAATAAAAGATTAGCACGGCGCCTTATAATCTCGTCTAAGTCGACCACAACCAGTTAAGAGTTTGCTTCATTGTTGCTTATCCTTTTTCATTTTACAGGTACTGACTAACTACCATTTTTTTACAAATCTAAAGGGAACTAAGCACAATTTCTTATGTAAATCAACTCCATTTAAAATGGTGACTCCTACTAATGCAAAGCTTTAAGTCGCTAGGCTTGATATCTTTCCAACGCGTTTTACTGTAGCATGAATCAAGCTTGACATTGTTGGCAGTCACTGTGAAAAAACAGACGTTGGATTATTAATGTTGTTGTTATTAATGTTGTTGTTGCTGTTGTTGTTGTTGTTGTTGCAAAATCAGATGTAGCTGCTGGCCTGATAATAAACCTTTTAGCTATTCTACAAACGAGTCTGGATTGAGCGACATTTTCATACAGATTTCAGATTTTTTTCAGATTTTCATTCCCAATCAAAAGCCTAGTACATGCTTAATACAAGTATACTTAATACAGCTAATGTAGGGTAAATAACAAAACGGAATAACATAACAAATAAGCGAAATGCAGCAAAAGCAATAAAAAGATGAAATATAATCGTAATTAAACTACTGCCATTGTTAAATATTTGTAAGTTCACCTAGATCTGTTTTGCTCTATATGTTGACTTTAAGCAACTTTCAATGAATTTATTGATTGCATGATTTAGTGGTATATTTTTTCATTCATCAGGTATATAAATTTAGTTTTTGTGTCCAAAAAGTTGAAAATTGGTGTTATTGATGATATTTCGCCAAATAGTTTGATTCTTTCATCGCTGTTTATCTTACATGTCATTAGACAATGTATTTCATCCTCCATGGTGTCACAGGAAGTACATCTGAATGGTGTTCTCGCTTCTATTACTATTGTGAAAATTTTTCAAAATGTACTGGGTGAGTCAGAAAAGAGTCCCCGCTTGGAAGGCCACTGCTCCATGAATATCAAAGCAATGATTTGAAAACTGTCTTGTTTTATTGCTAGTATGTTCAATTAGGTTCAGTAATTTACCCGGCTTTAATCGGACTTTCCTTCCCATGGATATGGGTGATTTTCTGCAGAAAGCCCCGTCCAAAAGCCTGCAAAAACGAATGAAAACAATGAGCAAATTTTCCGACCTAAAATTGATGACACTCACATATATTCATGCATTTTGTCCTCTTGGGAGAATGGAATCCCCCTGAATAGGTCATCGATACCAGGGGGAGGACTTGTTCATCCTCCCAAGGGGATAGCACGTGCTAAAGAGTCCACAAGTCATTGCTGTAAGGCCATTGTAAGGCAATAATGTTAGGGAAATTTGTTCATTATTCTTGGCACGCTTTGAAGGTTTTTTGAAGAGGCTTTCTCGAGAAACTCCCTCAATTTCAGAATGGAGTGGCCGATTTCAGTCAGGTAAATTTCAAAGTAGATTTGAACATTCCTACCATTAATCTATATATTATCCGATATCATTGTCTTGATATCCAGGGAGCCGTGACCTTTCAAGCGGGAATTCTTTTTTCTGACTCACCCGGTATAAAGATATCATTCGATTCTCATTCTTTTCTAAAAAAGCTGAAATGTCTATTCTTATATCCTTTAAAGGTAGTGTGTCCATGTAAGCACAGTGACTTTGCTATTTTCACGTGATATTTCATGTGATCACATAACCGTAGACCTAGAAAGATTGCCAGCTCTAAAATAAGCAGACTGATGACTTACTTGCGGTTGCGATTCCAGAGCTGAACCCGAAGTCTCACAGCAGGCAGCCTCGTTGTGAAATTTAAATTCTAGTTTTGCATGTGATCAGTTAAATTCTACCAATCACAGTGCGCTCTTCGAGGCTCTTCGTCAGCATCGCATCAGCAAATTTTGACAAGAGTGTATACGCAGCTGTACTTACATGGATACATTACCTTTAACTCGTAAAATGCTACATTATTTGTAAACTCATTTATTCATGATTACAACCTTAACTCGAGCTTACAGCTTTTGACTACTTCATCTTGTTCAATATTCTATTCAACTGCATTGTTTTGGCAATTGATGCTCCATTACCAGAAAATGACAAATCAAACACAAATAACATTGCGGTATGTATTACTTAAAGAGCCATTGCCACCCAGGGTCCTTTGCATGCACGCAGGAATTTCAGACTGTCTGAAAATCCATTTTTTTTAAACATCATTTAATAATTTACAAGACGTATTACTTATTACACTACTTACAAAATACTATACCGGGTGCGCCAAAATAAACTATGCACTTTTGGCAGGCCACGATAAATCGTACACTGGACCGATTTTTAAGATATATCACTTAATCTTTAGCAGAAAGCCTGAATTAGATTCTAAGATTTTTTGCAAATTTTTCCATTTTCAATTTTTAGAGCTACAGGCGAGTTTCTTAAAATTTTCGTTTTCGAAAACACTGAAACCGATAAAAAAACGTTGATCAAATTTTCTAAAGACTCATCATGAATGGACAATGAGAAAATTTCTTCAGCGTGATCTGGGGATTTGGAAATTGATCATTGTAAACTTCTGCACGAGTGTTATTTCAAAGATTGGCTTGTTGCGAAATTATGTAGTAGTTTCAATAAAGTGCCGCCCCAAAAGCCGTCACAAATAAAAAATGTAACAAAACTCCATGCTTGCTGGCCCCATGACTCTTCCTCGCTTGTCTTTTAACCCCCTTGATACAGGAACACAGCCTGCAGCAAAGCATACATTCAATGACATTACAAAAGAAAAGAAATTTCTTTATATTCTTGAAAATATTATTACATTTCTCACAAGATAGTACAAACTCTCGTACAGCAGCTTACAATTAGTCGATTTCTAAATCCCAAATCACCACGTAAAAGTTTTCTCTTTGTCCATTCATGTCGATTCTTTAGAAAGCTTGATCGACGTTTTTTGATCATTTTCAGTGTTTTCGAAAACAAAAATTTTAAGAAACTCGCTTGTAGCTCTAAAAACTGAAAACAGAAAAATTTGCAAAAAATCCTAGAATCTAATTCAGGCCTTCTGCTAAAGATCAAGTCATAAATCTTCAAAATTGGTCTTGTGTACGATTTATCGTGGCCTGCCAAACGTGCATAGTTTATTTTGGCGCACCCGGTACCCTACTACTAGAACAATACCATTTTGAGCGAAAAACTACGTCTTCCTCATGGCAACATAAAACATGAAATACGAACATAACACTACACGTAACTACTAGAGACAAAAAGATAGTTGATAAAACTACACGTAACTGCTACAAACAGAATTAGCATTTACTTTAAAGTGGGCATATAAAATATAATACAGTTTACATTTTACTGTACTTTATAATTACAAATAAATAGGTTAGGCACAAGAATTAGGGATATTTAATGAAAAGGACCATGATATTATACGAAACGTTCCGTTCTTGAAATATAAAAGATAGCTGATTTTAGGATGAAGTTATTTACTTCAAATGGCAACTTTTTGTCGCCGTACAAAAGAATTTGTAAAAGGACAGGAAATCAAATTTGGTCTAAGCGGAAAATATAGAGCCAGAGCCACATTGCATAAGTTGATCGGATAGAAAAGTTGACTTTTTTGGTTGACAGTTCTATCAGTTCAACCATGAGCGATAGGACATCAAGTGTGTGTGACCGTGAAAGTTTTAGCAGTACCAAGCCACCTTAACCCATTCTTTGTTGTGTGTTTTTAACTTATCTTACTTGCTAGTGAGCCACCTTATTGCTGTTTCATGATTTTTTGAAATTTTCAAGTAGTGAGCCACGCTGTTATAAATCGAATTAGAATCTAATTAGATTCTAGGCTATTTTGCAGATTTTGTTTCCATTTTTTAGAGCTAGACTAGATAAGCATTGCTTTTTCTAGGGTGTACAAATCAGTAAGTATTTAGTTTTAGCTGATTTGTGAATAAATATCATCATCATCATCATCATCATCATCATCATCATCATCATCATCATCATCATCATCATCATCATCATCATCATCATCATCATCATCATCATCAAGTGTAAACCTCCTCCAGAAGGAAAAACTTAAAGTGGATCTGCACTCGTAGTAGGTGGCTCACTGCTGAAAATTTAAAAATCATGAAACAGTGATAAGGTGGCTCACTACTGAGTAAAAAATAAGTTAAAAATACACATACAAATCAGTTACGGTACCGGGTGCGCCAAAATAAACTATGCACGTTTGGCAGGCCACAATAAATCGTACACTGGACCGATTTTGAAGATTCATGACTTAATCTTTAGCAAAAAGCCTGAATTAGATTCTAGGCTATTTTGCAGATTTTTTGTTTTCATTTTTTAGAGCTAGACGCGAGTTTCTTAAAAATTTCGTTCTCGAAAATACTGAAAACGATCAAAAAGCGTCGATCAAGTTTTCTAAAGAATCGACATGATTGAAAAAGAGAAATAAACTTAGTTCGTGGTGATTTGGGATTTAGAAATCGATTAATTGTATCGATTAATTGTATCGATTAATTAATCGATTTCTAAATCCCAAATCACCAATTTTTTGAAAATGAGAAATTTTTCTGACTCACCCGATACTTCAGAAGCTGACCTTAAAGGGGCTGGGTCACGTAAAGTAAACAAACTTCTTTCGAAACGACGATTTTGCAGCTTTTTTTACAGGCCATATCACACAGATTTTCCACTATTTTTCTCAAAATGAAAGTGCTATTTTGAAGATGAACTCTTGAACTTCAGAGAGAAACAAACGAAACAACCATATGTTGTAAGATTGCAAAGATATTGATGGATTTTTAGAAGTAACTTTATTGTGGATTCACCCCATCCACCAAAATCTGTGCAGAACATAATGGGCGCGTGCCGGCACGCGCGGGCAACAATATGGATTATAAAGAAGACAGATTTGTTTACGGTTACGTGACCCAGCCCCTTTAATTAACACAGTTCTCGTATGTTTTGTGTAATTCATGTGTGCTGCAATCATGGATATGCATGCTGATGTCAGAAAACGTGATGCAGAGAAGCGTCGCAGCCGCAACATGTAGACTATAGTAATTTACCGTTGTAAGGATAAAACACAGTAAGAAAGCACATTTTCAACACCGAACTGTACTGCAATGATATTTTCTTCAATTCGACCTCCTTTTTTTTGCAGGTTAAGATAGAGTTTTACTTTCTTGCCATCTTCTCGCTTGAAGCTATAGTAAAAATCGTTGCGATGGGATTTGTTTTGCATCCTCGGTCGTATCTAAGAAGTGGATGGAATATCCTGGATTTCACCGTCGTCATTGCAGGGTAAGCATGTCTACTATCGAATTAAATTTCTTTGAAAAATTTTAAAAATTTTGATTTTGTTACTGGTTTTTAACATTTAATTTTGCATTTGTTCCAAGGGCCAAATCGGTTTAAGCGATACTGCAAAGCATAGAGATAGCTTTGAATGGCACCGAAATTTCTATGTGATATTGAACTAGAAAATACCTTGAAGGTAATGGGTCCATGTAAGTACAGCGACTTTGCAGGGGACATGCCAGTTTCACGTGATATTTCATGTGATCACTTCGGCAATGGAGCTCTCTAGGTGCCAAGTAATAATCTAAGCAGACTGATGGCTTACTTGCGGTTGTGCATTCGGAGCTGAAATTTTAGTTTGCATGTGATCAGTTAGATCCTGCCAATCACAGTGCGCTCTTCGAGGCTCTTCGTCAGCATCATGTCAGCATATTTTGACAGAATGTATACTCGGCCGTACTTACATGGACACATTGCCTTTAATGAAACTGAAAATTGATTTAAATTTGCAAATCGAGAAAATCATCAATCCAAAATATTTATTCTCTGAGTATTTAGAAACTCAAGGTTTAAAAATGCTCTTTTTCGTCTAAAGATTAAGTCATCAATCCTAAAATTGACCTAGTATGCCATTGACTTGAGAGTCTGGCACCCAGGGTAACCATTTACCATCGCCTGTCAAAAATGGTCACTTTTTTGTGCAGCTGGCAGATTTTTTGGTAGAAATTAAGTTGTAGTCCCCAAGGGGCTCTCGTACAGATGTGGACATAGTTGCTCGTGTTATGTTTGGGTATGAATATTTGGCTTGCTTTTATTCCTGATGTTATCACATCTAAGTTGTGTTTTAAAGATAGGAAGGCTGTTTGATTGTTTTATTTCTTGTGGTAAAAGCTGCCAAAGTTTATTTCCAAGGTAAGTAATGGACTCAACTCCAAAGGACGTGGTTCGTACTTTTGGCAGTTGAGCGTTATCGCCATGCCTTAGATTGTAGCTAATGTTTCGCTGCATGAAAATATCCTTCATGAATGGTGGATTAAGACAGCATTTTGTTTTATAGATTTCAGTCATGAGCAACTGTAGGTTTCTTACATAGATAGGCACCGATTTAGACTGCTCCAAGACAAGCAGTTGAAGCCTTTATAGAGTTTGGTCTTCACTTGAAAATCTGTTTTCTCGCTGTTTGCTAATTTGCTTTTGGTCATTGCAGCACTGTAACATTTATATTGGAGCTGCTTCCTGGAGAAAGTGCAAGCAACTACAATATCAAATCACTGAGAGCAGTTCGAGTATTAAGACCGCTCAAGCTCATATCAGGAATTCCAAGTATGTAAATTGTTTCTTGATATGGTTGAGCCGCCGAAACTTTTTTTTGATAGGTTGATTTGTGTGATGATAGTAGTGACATGATTATGATTAGGATGTGTGATGAGAATTTAATGGACAGACTAAAGGACAAACCAGTGGGATGGGTGCTAGGTAAGATTGGGACCAGTTTTATACTGCAGGAAAACATGATTTTGAGGAAGATTCGTTTCTTTGGACACATAATAAAAAAGGAAGGCATAACGATAGCCGTCTGTGAAAAGTGGAAAGGTGCATTATCGAGGAAAACGTTGAGGGAAAGAGAAGAAGAGGAAGACCACTGACATCATGGGCAAGTGATATTGTTAAGTTGGTTGGAGGAAGTATGCCCGAGGCAGATCATCAGGCTGCTGACAGAGAAGGGTGGCATGCTCTTGTAATAGCCACATCAGTGCATTGAGCACTAACTAACGTAAAGAAGTGTAATGATAAGCATATCTAGAACATTCGCGACTTCCAGGACCCATTGAAGTCATCTTTCATCAAGCCTTTTTATGCTCAATGACAAATCAGTTTGTACAACCATTCTCCAAAACAGAAGAGATCATCAGAGAAGGATTTCGATTAGATTAGTTTGCCAGATTCTTACACCTAAATATTTATTGGTTGATTTGCATGGCTGATGCACTAACGCCGGATATTGTTTGAAAAATTCATAATGGGCGTCAAATTACGCCCATTATCATCAAAATAGCTGTTAGACGTTGTCCGAAAAATTTTTCATTCGAAATTGTTCAATTCTTTTCAAAAACGATATCTCGCCTTAAATTACTGAAGTCTTTCCGAAAGTTTTCTGCCGCAGTATTTACCTTGAAAAATTTCCCTCCAAATTGCTTCCTTGTTACTGTATGTAATTCCGTTACAGGTCTTCAAGTGGTTATGACGTCAGTTGTGAGAGCCATGTTTCCACTTATGCAAGTGCTCTTCCTGGTCATTTTTGTAATCATCATATACGCTATCATTGGACTAGAATTCCTCAGAGGCAGGTTTCGATGGACCTGCTATAATAAAGCCACGAATCAATGTAAGCTTGCTTTTTTCATTTTAGTTTTAGTTCACCTTGATGTTCTTGCATTTAAGGAGCCATGGTCACCCAAGGACCTTTGCGAGCATGCTGAAATTTCAGACTATACTGCAGTAGTTGGACTGATAGCAAAGCTTTACTTTAGTTGGACTGACCAAATAACTGGGGGAGGGTGTTAAAATGTAAAGGTGTTTTCTAATCATTGCTGGGCACAAAAAGATCATTTTTCATCGCCTGCTCCTAATTGGGGGGAGGGTGTCAAAATGTGAAGGTGTTTCTAATCATTGCTGGGCACAAAAAGAGCATTTTTCATCGCCTGCTCCTAATTGGGGGGGAGGGTGTTAAAATGTGAAGGTGTTTTCTAATCATTGCTGGGCACAAAAAGAGCATTTTTCATCTCCTGCTCCTAATTGGGGGGAGGGTGTTAAAATGTGAAGGTGTTTTCTAATCATTGCTGGGCACAAAAAGAGCATTTTTCATCTCCTGCTCCTAATTGGGGGGAGGGTGTTAAAATGTAAAGGTGTTTTCTACTCATTGCTGGGCACAAAAAGAGCATTTTTCATCTCCTGCTCCTAATTGGGGGGAGGGTGTTAAAATGTGAAGGTGTTTTCTAATCATTGCTGGGCACAAAAAGAGCATTTTTCATCGCCTGCTCCTAATTGGGGGGAGGGTGTTAAAATGTGAAGGTGTTTTCTACTCATTGCTGGGCACAAAAAGAACATTTTTCATCGCTTGCAGCAAAATAAATTATACCTCATTGGCCGTTTTCAAAAATGAATAAGAGCTGTGATAAAATGGTCTACCGGATAACCCAAAAAGAGAACCTTTTTGAAATCGTTGCATTTGTGTCTGGGTTCACATTAATCTGATAGATGCTAAGGATGCTGCAAACTCTATTTGAAATTTAACGCTTGTGGGAATACCTGCTTTTCAGAGCTATCTGGTTTCGATGCATTTTCTCAAACTGCAGAAATTTGTCATAAAATTGCATTTTTCATGCACTCAACCATTCAATGTGTTCGCCTGTGTCTGTGATTTAAGGACAAGTATTGGACAAGTCCGGGGTTGTAAGTCCGGGGTTGGTATGATTGATGATAAAATACAAGATTGTACTGTTATGAATGGTGTGTCGTACTTTTCCCCACCATTTTTCGTCTTTTTCCTGGGAAAATACGTATTCAAATAAGCGACCTAAGCGAAATGACGCCATAAGAAAACAAAGAATCCGTGTCTTCCGACGTCATTTTCAACGAAAATGAGGCTGTCCTATTGTTTTCTCGCCTTTCTCACTTCTTAATCGTTGCCAGCCTCTTTATCGTGTGCTCATGCATGAAAATGGCAACACAGCGACCAGATTTGGCCCAAAACATCAGGCTTTTTATTGGATTTACATCTATTGATAACCTCAAAAAGTGGAACAAAGTTAAGAATTCGCGGCAGCAGTTGGTAAGTTAGTTATAGCATTAATAATACCAAACTTTTGTCCTTTAAGAACCTTGGAAAGATTTGTGACGGTGGCTCTTCAGCAAACATGTCTCCCATAGTTACATGGTTATTATGATACAATTTTATATATTTTCATTGAGGCATGTTGCATGATTACATCGTCGTTTTTCTCTTGCAGTCCAGGACACTAAAACGCCGTGTGACCCAAAGTTTGTAATTGGTGGAAACTCTTACATAAGTGGTAAGAAATGTCCAGCTGGCTTCACGTGTACGAAGAATTGGGTAGGGCCTAACTCCGGCATCACATCCTTTGACAACATATTTCTTGCAATGTTGACAGTCTTTCAATGCATCACCATGGAGGGATGGACAGAAACGATGTATAATGTGAGTTATTCCTTCTTTTTATTACTTCAAAAAGCCTTTATCACCCCCAAGGTCCTTTGCGGTCACGCTGCAATCTCTGACTGTCTGAAAATCAAAATTGGCCTAAGCTGAAAATATGGATTCAGACTGAAGTAGTTGAACTGATAGGATTATTATTATTATTATTATTATTATTATCAATTTATTTAAAGTAGGCACATACAAAAGTAGCTCTAAAATAAAAGCTAATTCAAGCCTACTACAAAGTAAAATAGGTTAAAAATATAAAAACTTATCTATGATACAGAATAATTAGATATAAATACATATATACAAATTTTTACAATGTTTTACAGTATTTGCAGAATTTACAATGTTTCGAATTTTTTCTTTTCATGGTATTTATCCGCTCAAGAACCCAACCTGAGCCACGAAAGGTCTACACAGTCTACAGTTGCATTCCTCTCCTTTCCAGGTTTTTATTCTCCTTTTAAAGCTGGAGAGGGTATCAGATTGTTTCATGTCATTGGGAAGTGCCTGCCATAATCTGCTCCCCAGAAACGAAGTCGTTTCTAAGCCATAGCACGTAGTACGTAGCAGGAAAGTACACTGAAGTCAAATTTTTCTATCAATTCAATTCAATCACTGCAGTGTGGATCCACATTTTCCGCTCCGACGAAATTTGATTCAAAGGCAGTCTGAAATTGCAGCTTGCCTGCAAAGGATTCTGGGTGACAATGGCTTCTTAAGAAAAAATTTTACCGTTAGCAATTTTTGTGGTTTTTCGCGGTTTTGAGGCAAATCCTGGAAACTTTATTCCACGGAATGACCTAAAGTTTACAATATGCGGTTGAGTTATTCCAGCGAAATGTCTTTTAACAAGTCATCCATTGGGAATTGATTAGCCATTGATTAGGGCCACATCCACACGTATCCGGATATTTTTGAAAACGCATCTTTTTTATCCGTATAAAGAAAGATTCTCGTCCACACGAGGAGCGTTTTCGAAAATATCCCCGTCCACACGAAAGCGCTGTGATATGCGAAATTCGATATTCGATAACGATATTCGATATTCGAACTTCGATAAAAGAAAACAGATAAGCAAAATGCCCTCGCGTGATCCCCGAAGACCAGAACGCGTGCTCTGATATGTCGTAAATCGATGCTGTGACGTCAGCTTTTTTGAAAGGCTCCGTTTTCACCCGTCCACACGACAGTGTTTTCGAAAAGCTTCGTTTTTGGTGAACGAAAACGCCGTCCACGTGTGGACGCGAACCCAAAACGGATAAAACAGATGCGTTTTCGAAAATATCCGGATACGTGTGGACGGGGTCTTAAGCTAAATTCTCATGGCTGGACCCAACCAATTATCTATACCTTTTTCTGGACACTTGGGTATATAGGTAATATGGTCGTCTCGTTGATGAAGCTTTCACAATATGAGTCGTATCGCAAAATTTGTCCTGGCAAGTGTCCAACGTTCTTCGTTTGACCACCCTGTTTAATTCCAAAGACAATCTTAGCAACCTGACACGCAACGCAGTCCTATCTTTATTTTGCCCTAAGGACGAGATAGAAATGGATTTTTACGAAAAATAAACAATTAATTAGATTAGATAACAATAGTTATGACTTTGATATCCATGGTGAAATTAAAATCAGCGAAAGAATTTCGTGTTTTGTATTTCAAATCGATCAATAATGCTTTGAAAAGAATTGTATTGGTAGTCAAAACCAAAGTGAAAATCTAATCATACCGGGTGAGGCAATAAAAATAATCCCCGTTTGAAAGGCTACTAGTCCCTAATTTTGAAGCAATGATATTTTGCAATATCTGATTGAATAGCCAACATGTTCAACATAGGGCTCAAATCTTTAAAAAGGTCGGTGTAAAATTCTATTACAGTTTCCTTTGAATTAAATGACTTGGAAGGAGATAGCGTTTTTTGCTGTAAATCTGCCGTGGAAATTTATTGATATCTTGATTAGTTTCAAAATGGCGGTATTTATTAAATTTGAGGCTATGACGTCATCAAATTTCTAAATCCTAAACAAGAAAAGATACTGATTTCTGCTTTTCACCATATTGTAGGCCTTCATAAACTATGGTTTCCTTGAAAGTTATATGATTTTTCCTCCTTTGGTTTAGGATTTACGATGATTTGAATGTTTTCAAAATTTTCCATCAATGTTTTCAGAACTATTTAAATTGCCGCCATTTTAAAAAAAATCAAGATATTAAAAAATTTCCACGGCAGATTTACAGCAAAGTACTAAAAGTTCCTTTCAAGCCATTCAATTCAAAGAAAAATGGAATAGAATTTTACACCCACCTTTTTAAAGATTTGAAAGATTTGAGCCCTATGCTAACATGTTCAATTATTTTTAGAATTTTTCCTTGCTGAAATCGGTCACTTTACCCCCTGATTTTGAGCTATTGTGCAAACATACAAATGGGGGGTTGATTGTTTTCGGTTAGCAATGTCATAAACAACGTTTCTGCACAAAAATTGTTTAGTCTCGCCATATGTGCAACGGAAACTTATTTCTGTGCCAGTTAGAAAGCCACAGGCGACGGCCTACTCCGTTCAGATTTTACATGGGACTTTCTCGAGAAATTCCCTTCGAGAAACCTAAAACGTGCTAAAATCACCTGCAACTTTCCCCTCATATTTCCACCTTACAGCAATGACTTGAAAACGCTTTAGTACATGCTATCCTCTTGGGGGGAAAGAAAGAGTCATCCCCCTAATATGAATAACTTATTCAGGGGGATTCCATCCTCCTTAGAGGACAAAATACATGAACATGTGCTAGTGTCATTATTGCTAGGAAGGAAAACAAAGGAAATTTTGTTCGCCGTTTTCACTGGTTTTTGCATGTTCTTGAAAGAGGTTTTCTGCAAGAAATCTTCCATATTCAACGGGAAGGAATGACCGATTGAAGCTGGGTAAATTACTGAATGTAATTGAACATGCTGTCATTGAAAGCATAGGGCTCAAATCTTTAAAATCTTTGAAAAGGTGGGTGTAAATTTCTATTCCATTTTTCTTTGAATTGAACGGCTTGAAAGGAACTTATAGTACTTTGCTGTAAATCTACCGTGGAAATTTGTTGATATCTTGATTCGTTTTCAAAATGACGGCAATTTAATGATTTTGAAAAAATTGATGGAAAATTTTGAAAACATTTAAATCGTCGTAAATCCTAAAACAAAGGAGGAAAAATCATATTACTTCCAAGGAAACCATAGTTTATGAAGGCCTACAATATTGTGAAAAGCAGAAATCAGTATCTTTTCTGGTTTAGGATTTAGAAATTTGATGACGTCATAGCCTCAAATTTGATAAATGCCGCCATTTTGAAACTAATCAAGATATCAACAAATTGCCACGGCAGATTTACAGTAATAAACGCTAAGTTCATTCCAAGCCATTTAATTCGAGGAAACCGTAATAGAATTTTACACCGACCTTTTTAAAGGTTTGAGCCCTATGCTGTCATTGAAGCAAGGCAGTTTGTAATGTTATTGCTTTGATATTCAAGGAGCCGTACGGTATTTTTCGAACGGGGATTCTTTTTATCAACTCACCCAGTACAAACTCACGTGCTTCATACTAGAAGATTTTTATTTCCCTTGAGATAAACTCTTCAAAGCAATCTTTGAAAACAATGAGAAGTTTAGACATCTGCTAATCTGATAGAGTATGATTTCATAACAAAGATATACCGGGTGTCCCAAATAAAGGAAACAGATTTGGATTAATCTAAAAATGGATTGATTCCTTTAATCAGTTTGAAATATCATCAGCCATCATCTTTGAAAATTATTTTTAACCACGATATCTTGCTTTTTAAAGACCAATCGCTAACCATGATTTTAAGCGGCACCAAAGTTTAGCTTTCAAATGATATGAAACACGCTCTGGCCTAAGTTTTGTTTGTTTGCTTTCGTTCGGCGCACAAGGGATCATGGTTGGCAATGAGCTGTTAATGTATAT
This sequence comes from Aurelia coerulea, assembly GCA_039566865.1. Taxonomy (NCBI): domain Eukaryota; kingdom Metazoa; phylum Cnidaria; class Scyphozoa; order Semaeostomeae; family Ulmaridae; genus Aurelia; species Aurelia coerulea. The sequence continues at coordinate 17,900,077 of CM076954.1, forward strand.
GCCTCGAATGCTGTGATATTCAACAAGGACAGAGGTCGTAAAACAATAGCATCAGGAGCTTTTGATTGACACCTAAATTAAAAGCGATCAGCGTTTGCAGACAAAGAGAATTCTCTCAGCCAGTAATTCAAAACAAACAAAGCCGTAAAAGCTGCCCTGAAACCAGTTGGGCGAACTCTCGCCTTGTGCACGCGAAAGGCGGGTTTTAAGAGATTTCCCGAGTTTATACCCTGGGTACCAGCCTCTCTAACATAAAAACAGAGATTTTGATATTTCATCTCTATTTCATCTCAGAGATCTCTGTTTTTATGTTAGAGAGTCTGGTACCCAGGGTACCGAGTTTATAACGAAAGGAGAAGGGTAAATCTAAAGTTCTGTCTGGCGGAGTTTGTTTATTTGATTCAGAAGCCGGGCAGAATGAATAGCAAACCTCACGTATTTAGGGCTTACATGAAACGATTACTACTCAGCGCCTAAATCAAATAAACAAAATCCACCAGACAGATCTTTAAGTTCATCCTTCTTCTTTCGTTATAAAGTCATGATTTCTCTCAAAAATCGCCTTTTGCGTGCACAAGGCGACAGTTTGCCCTACATATAGATTGCCCTACCAATTTCGGGGAAACTTTTTGCGGCTTTGATTGTTTTGAATTAAAGAACGCAACTGTTGCTATTGTATGACGAAATCTGCCCCTGCTGAAGGGATGAGGTAAAAGACTTCAGGACTTCACTTGAATCGACCAGTTTCATGGATAAAATGTAGCATCAGCTCAATGAATCGGGAAAATTTTATCGCCATGCCACTCAATAAAAGAAATTGTAATACAGCTTCATATCCAAGATTTACATATCCAAGTGGTCGTACTCATGCATAGATTTTTTCCTCATTTGATTTTGATGAAAATTTGCGATAAAACGGGGGTAGCAACATGCTGAAATTTGTATACCATCAATTTTGCATGTGGCAGTATAGAATGCTTATCAGAGTAACATAAATGCAAGCTGATTTCAGCAATGCTGACTCGCACATCTTTGCAAGGGGTGATATGCTTTGTAGCAGGTATTGCGTTGCTAGCTTACCGTTGATTTTATTACACCCCCTTCCCCAGTAACGACCCCGCCGGACATTAAAAAATACAGCGGGGAAGTTATGAAATATATACATTTTCGACGGGGGATTGTGATATCATGACGGCAAAGGCAAAATTTGGGCTCACTACTGAAAATTTCATAATCACGAAACAGCAATAAGGTGGCTCATTACTAAAACTTTCACACACTTGGTGTCCTATCGCTCATGGTAAAATGGACCAGAATGATAACAGTGAGAAGAGTGGAGCTAGTCGACAGAGCTGAAACTGCGGACACATGCGCGAGAATTCGTAACTTCGTAACCCCTAGCTCCCTGCAACAGATCCCGAAATTAGGCAACACTTGATATTTCCTTGCTTGAGTCTTAAACTCGTGATTTATCGTTTTAAAGAGCTTATATATCCATGCACTTCCTTGTACACGTATTTTTTATACGAAACCGCTTATAAGAAACGGTAGGCTCAATTTTTCGAAAGTTAAGAAACAACCCTAACTGAATCAAAAAAGGTAAGAAACTAAGAAACTAAAAAAAGCAGTTTTAATTTTCCCATCATGCTCAAAATTTCTTTTTACACTGTACAGTTATAGCAACTGTTTGGACATTATTTTGAGTGCAAATTATGTTGTTTACTTGTTTTGAGATCTTACTAGGTAATTTGGGAGCTCTCTTGACAAAACTTAACTCTACACTTCCAGCTTTAAAAATATAAGAGACACGTAAGAAACATTTGGTAAAAAAATGGCCCAAAAATTTAAGAAACTGCCTTCCAGCCCAGGAACTTAGTTTCTTATAAAAAATACGTGTATCAGATTGCTTGATGACCTCATTTTACGCAGTTTCTGTTCTGTCGAGCTAGCCTAGCTCAAATATACTTACTTTATTATTCTAAAATATACTTACTTTATTATTCTAAAATATACTTACTTTATTATTCTAAAATATACTTACTTTATTATTCTAAAATATACTTACTTTATTATTCTAAAATATACTTACTTTATTATTCTAAAATATACTTACTTTATTATTCTAAAATATACTTACTTTATTATTCTAAAATATACTTACTTTATTATTCTAAAATATACTTACTTTATTATTCTAAAATATACTTACTTTATTATTCTAAAATATACTTACTTTATTATTCTAAAATATACTTACTTTATTATTCTAAAATATACTTACTTTATTATTCTAAAATATACTTACTTTATTATTCTAAAATATACTCACTTTATTATTCTAAAATATACTTACTTTATTATTCTAAAATATACTTACTTTATTATTCTAAAATATACTTACTTTATTATTCTAAAATATACTTACTTTATTATTCTAAAATATACTTACTTTATTATTCTAAAATATACTTACTTTATTATTCTAAAATATACTTACTTTATTATTCTAAAATATACTTACTTTATTATTCTAAAATATACTTACTTTATTATTCTAAAATATACTTACTTTATTATTCTAAAATATACTTACTTTATTATTCTAAAATATACTTACTTTATTATTCTAAAATATACTTACTTTATTATTCTAAAATATACTTACTTTATTATTCTAAAATATACTTACTTTATTATTCTAAAAGCCTATTATGCTATATTGCGACTCATGCATTCCGTGACCCATACTCAATTAATTTCAACATGGGTAGTTAGACACTGCTGGTGTGCTTCTATGGAGAAGAGCTGGATAATATGTATCTGCGAGGGACATTTTTTATAGTACTGCGGAGGAGATATCTGCGGGGGAAATTTTTTATAGTACTGCGGAGGAGATATCTGCGGGGGAAATTTTATAGTACTGCGGAGGAGATATTTTAATTAATATTTTCGTCCTTTCGATATCTCCTTCGCAGTACTACGAAAAATTTCCCCCGCAGATACATATCATCCAGCGCTCCTCCATAGAAGCACACCAGCAGTGTCTAACTACCCATGATTTCAAGCGTTGGTTTTGAAACTTTAGTATCAATATTAATCACTCATTGCAGATATTAATTAATCTTCCATGGTTGTTTTAAGTCAATTTTGCAAAGCTGTGGCCTCATGATGGCCACCATCTTCTTAGTTCATTGATTACAGTCCCACGCTATCCAGCTCAATGTGTTTAAATACCAAAAATAGAACGCTGTTGAGCTTTAAGGGGGTAGACCCCCAGAACCAAGCAAAAATTTTCCATATTTATGAAAAATTATTTAATTCATGAAAGTAAGGTTTGAAGTATGCTCTTTCAGGTACACCAAATCATTATTATCAAAACCAACGCTAAATCCCTATTTTAGGGGGTTTTCACAATGCCACCCTAATCAAATCTCCTTAGCAACGCCTTTAGTAACGAAAAATTTCGAAAATTCAGCTTCAAACGGGACAAAAATACCCCTCCAAAACCCCAGCAACCAAGAAGCTCAGTTTTGTGATTGAGTTGGATTGTTTGCATGAAAGAGAGGCAGTTTGGTGTCTATTACATGAAGCAATAATCTTATCTTTTCGAAGCATCGATGAGACGGTTTTTTGACCAGGCTGCAAGACGGATGATGGAAATTCAAAATGATCAAATTGGAAAAGCTTCAAAATAAAGGAACATTACCAAAGACGAACAAGTGATCAAAATGAACAGGGCATTAAAACCCAAACATACACCCAACGTATCGAGGCCTCAGCGTTTCTTCTTCTGTTCTGTGTGCGTCCTCTTAGGCCCATCTCGTCATCCTCAACAACGAGTCACAACAACATGTACTGTGTTTGGATGTAAAACCACAATCAAGTCATGAACTTGACTCGATCTGCAGAATTATTTTTGCTGGACAGGACACAGCACATGGTAGGCTATGCCTGAATATATTGCAAGAATATATGTCCTGTTTCCCAACAGAAAGATCTGTTTAGTTGCTGTTGGTATTTCAAATTGTGGCCTAAAAACTTCAAAGTAAAAACTCCTGGAATGCAAATAGGCAGTTTGACTTGAAAAATGGAATACACCATGATTTATAGTACTTGCATTTGCAACCTTGCAAGCAAAAGAAGTATTACAAATTTGAAGGAACGAAGAATGACCTAATTGCATCGCAGGCAGGATTGCAGGCCACCCTGCCCCAGCTGCACGAAGTAATTTGTGCCATAAACGTAAAGGACATTTGGGTAATTGTGTTGCTAACAGAAGGAAAAGTAATCAAAATTAGAAGCCCATGACCTTACAGATCTATCTGATCTGATGAGAAACCTTATCCAAATGTCCAGTCTCCTATATGATACGGCGAATCCCTAGAAAACGCAGTTATCCAAGATTGGGAAATGTCACAAAAATTGGTTTTTGGAAGGAAAGGACATGAATTTATGTGCTGGAAGTACTGTAACTCCCTGATATGATAGTATTCTATCAACAATATCTGTAGTAAAGAGGCTCATAATAGTGAAGAGCGAAAAGAATAGCAATGTAAAGTGACGCAACTCAACCAGCAGGCATGGATATATTCATGGGACAAAAGTAAAAAGAGTACAAGAACATTGAAAAACCATCAGGTTACTTCTTTTGAACTTGAAGAAGGAGCAGAGGGGGATGACTTATGAATTTTGTGAACTTTGAGGGAAAAATAGCAGTGAACATAGACGTTTTTTGTATGCTTCATTTTCAAAGCCATTTTCCTGCATTTAGCGAAAACCAACAAATCGCAATGCTTGTGACAATGTATTTCAGTCATCCTTTGGTCAATTTTCATGAAATTTTCAGGAGATATTCATTTCCCCTTGCTCTAGAGAATGAAAGATTTGGAACTGGCTATACCTCAGAGAAACAAATGTAATGCTGCTTTGAAAATTATTAGCATTGCAATTTTTCCGGATCTCAAAGTAAATTCAAAATTTCTCAGCAAATGAAGTGACAATCAAGCTGAAATGTTTTCATTCTCTAGCTATGCATATAATGAGTGCTTGAAAAAAGTTTCAGTCCCTTATCATTAATTTTGTGGAAATTGCATTGTTACAAGCACGCAGCACTTTTTGACCATTGTTATTGCCGCCATTTTGCCTAATTTGCATATTTGATTGAAGCAACAAAATTTTTCATTAAAAGTCAGTTGTCTTTATATCCTGTTCAAGTCTGGAGAGAATATCTCTAAAACTGACAAAGTTTTGTCAGTTGGGGGTCTACCCCCTTAACTAAACCCTCTCGTCGCATATTTGCTAATTCTTTAGCTTACCAGGAATTAACTGGTAGTTGCTACAGATTAGGAAGTCAGTGGTACTTCGATATTTGCAGAAAGCCAAATAATTTCTTGCTGCGTACTCGAGATTTTAAGCTTCTTTTGCTCTTAGGTCGCGATCACTTTAGGAACCAGTTTCATGAATTAAGCATATTCATCCATCAACACTGTGTTTAAAATTAACCGATCAATAGATTATTTTGACAATGCAAAAATGGGCTGGGGAGAGCCGTTTGTTCTGGTAAATGGCGGACAAAAATCTGGTAAATGGCTGCCATGGAGCGTCTACGAATGATAGATTTTGCTACACATAGCCGTTGGGTTAAATGCATGGTTGAAAACCTTGACAAATAATTGCCTAAAAGGTATCCGGAAAGATGTCCCATAACTCCTATGCCTCGTAACGACTAACTTTAAAATTAACTTTTTTGTGGAGGGAAATTTATCATTCGTAGAAGCTGAATGGCAGTGATTTACCAGATTTATGTGCGTAATTTACCAGAACAAACCGCTCCCCCAGTCTCCTTTTAATAATCGAAATTGTCTATTCAGACGGTCCCTTTCCATTGTTTCTAGATAAACAATGCTTTGATGATGCGTTGATAACTGCTTTTCAGACACCGTATACAGGGAACCAGGGTTACCCACATTTCCCAGAATTCATTGTACGCATTGAACACACATGATGTCAACATAAGGAAAATCCTCTCATTTAAAAATGCTGACTTCAGAACTTGCCTGTGACATTGAAGGTCTAATTACTCCATCAAGTGTTTAAGCAAAATTGATGATAATAAAACAAATGATGTGACATTCCAGTTGGTGCTCAGAACTTTAAGGTAGTTAATCACTGTGAAATCCCCTTTTATTTCATCAAAACTGCTGTGAATCTCTCGCTATTTAATCAAATAGTCACTGTTGCATTGCGCAGACAAAATTTAGGGATGGCCACAACTCTGATAACACTCACATCACTATATCTTTTTTGATAAAACCCTCAACAAAACACGACTTTGATAGCAATGAATTATAGATGAACTCAATCAACCTTGGGTAAAAACACATTGGAGATAATTGTAAAGTCATGTGGTTTTGTCGTTATCAGCTGACCCAGCTTCACTTAGGTATTTTGAAGAGTTTTTTCTGCGCGTATTTTTTGTTATAAGAAACTAAGGTCCGGGGCAGGTAGGCAGTTCCTTAATTTTTTTGGGCCATTTTGCACCAACAGTTTCTTACGCGTTTCTTTTATTTTCATGCCGGAAATGTAGAGTTAATTTTTTGTGTCGAAAGGGTTCCCAAATTACTTAGTAAGATTTCAAAACAAGTAAATAACATAATCTGCACTCAAAGTAATGTCCAAACAGTTGCTATAACTGTGCAGCGTTACAACATTTTTGAGTGCGATAGGAAAATTAAAACTGCAATTACAAAAGTTTCTTAGCTTTTTAGATTCAGGTAGGGTTGTTTCTTAACTTTCGAAAAATTTAACCTACCGTTTCTTATAAGCGGTTTCTTATAAAACAAATATGTGTAGTTGCTAACTTGAAGATAGCTTTGCATACTTCGAAAGCACTTCGACATAATGAATGTTTTCTTTCCAACGAGTAAACAAAACAATCCCCGTTATAAAAGCCATTGCTGCCTGGAATGCAAGGCAATAGTATTGGCAAGTGCATTATTGAATGGTGGAAATGTTCAAATAATTTAAGAATCTACCTAGCTGAAATCGGCAACTCAACTTAGACTGACGACGTGATTCCTTGTATTCGTTAAACGTTTTCAATCTGATGTTTTATTTTCACACAATTCAAAGACTCACGACCAAACTAATTCAAAACAGAGACTAAGATCTTACGAGGGATCTGAAGAAAAATATCGAACGTCTTCCATCCTTCGAGCGTCGAAAGAAAAGTCCAACAGGCACGTAGTCTGACCTTATTAAGAAAGTAGCGATCTGAATGGTCCCGCCGTAAACGCGGCAGGGATGGCCTAATTAGTCCGCGTTTTGAAGCTGTATAGTCATGAGTCTCAGTTTGAAGCCATAACATCAACAAATTGAATGCGGAAAACTGAGACTCATCGTCCTAAACTCAACTATGAAATAGACCTAGACTCATTCCAATAAAGTCTCTTGATTCGCTCCCCCTGCAGACTTGTCGCTACAACAACGCCTCAACAGACTTGTCGCCTCAACTGAAGCGATATCAACAACAACAACAACAGCGAAAGTTAGAGGGACTTATGTCATGAGTCTACAACAGACCTTTTAGCTGTTATGAAAAGAATCAGAATCGAACGATGTTTTGCTACAATTTTTAGAATTCTCGAATGTGCACAATAGCCATAGAAGCTCTAACGCCACTCGATCGAACCTCACGTATAAAAATATATAAGAATATCGCTCGATCCAGGCTCCTTTGTAGAATAACTAAAAGATCTATTATGAGCGATTTTCTCAAGAAAGCCCCTTTAAGAAACCTTCAAAACAGGCCTAAAATCACGGTCAAATTTTCCTAATGTTTTTGCCTTACATCAATGACTTCAACACGCTTCAGTACGTTTCATTAAAATCACTGGTAATTATGGAACGTTTTCTTTCACCAGCGTTTATCGCTAGCGATCGTTTATCGCTAGCGATGTTAATTATGGAACGGAAAACCGATTTTAACCAAACAAATTTTCATACCTAATTTAGCCTTTCTGCTATGCAATGAAGTTTAATGAAAAGTATTTGCAAAGTAAGCTAGATGAGTAAAAGTTGGCAAACACCCTACGTTGTTTCTGACTCACGCGGTCGATTTGAACTAGGCTGATTACACGTTCGTAGTTATCGCTATTGATTGACTGATGGACGCTATAACTAGCACTTGCAACGTAGTCTCGTAACTCGTCATCCAATTCAATGAACGCAGCGAAAATTGGGACTGAAGTAGTTAGTCTAGATTGAGCGTTGATATTCTTCTTTTTCAGACGTTCTATGCAATCGACACACATGGTTATATATACAGTTTTTATTATACGTCTTTGATTGTTATTGGATCGTTCTTCATGTTGAACCTCGTTCTTGGGGTCCTTAGCGGGTGAGTGCCTTTATTTCTTTAGATTTTCAAATGTTCGGTATCTGTATCCTCAACTTCAGGATAGACATTTGAGCAAAAAGGACAGATTTGGTAAGACGATAGCACGAGTTGGTTTTGATTGACACCGCAATTCAAAGCGATTAGCGATTACAGACAAAGGAAATTCTCTTAACCAGTGATTCAAAACAAGCAAAGCCGCAAAAGTTTCTTTGATTTCCAGGTAGCTAGCTCGCTTGTTGTGCATTCCAGAAACTGTTTTTAAGAGCAAACAAGAGCATACATCGAAAGAAGAAAGATATATCTACACATCTACCTCGGGCATTTTATTTCTTTAGTTCAGAAGCTGAGCAGTAGGTGTTTTAATTACACCCATAAAAATAAGAAATCACCTACGAATCGGCTTCCGAACCAAAAAAAATAAAATGCCCGAGGTAGATGTGTAGATGTATCCTTCTTCTTTCGATATATGCTCATGTTTGCTCTTCAGAACAATTTCTGGAATGCACCACGAGCGCGCTAGCTACTTGGGTTTCAGAAAAAACTTTCGTTTGAATTTATGATTGAGAGAATTTCCTTTGTCTGCAGTCACTAATCGCTTTGAATTGAGGTGTCAGTAAAACGCAATTGTTGCTATTGTATTACAAAATCTGCCCTTGTTCTTTTGAACAGACATTTTAAAGGGGATCGACATAATTAAAAGCTGGCCCGAGCCAAGTTAAGAAAGTAATCTATTGTCCTTGATAATTTTGACACCTGCTGTTCCATTGTGTTGCTAAAGAAACAATGGATATGTGGGCGTATCTTTAGCCTATTTATAGCGGCTACGAGATATAGCTGTGTCTATTCCCTTAGCAATGTTGATGCCATTGTGAAATGAATTAATGAATTCAATTCAATTCAGTTTATATTTCAAATCCCATTGCATACAATTCAAATGTATTAACTATAGAAACAAATTATTAGACTACAAGGACGTGAGACAATATTGCAGAAAATTTATGGAATTATCTGGTCAAGAAATATGCAACGCACTCTGTTTTATGATTAGTACAATTTCTGACTCAGTGTATGATAGTGAGTAATATCGATCAATGCAATGCATTCTGCGATCTCGGGGATATACAACATTTTTTACATGCATTAAGGGCAAACTGTCGTGGCTGCGATTGTCTAGTTGTGATTTTGAAATCCCTAATAACAAAAGACCTGGCCTCTGAATCATTAGCAAGCCTTTATGCTCTTGGATCATACTTTGCTTCGAGAATAAAGGGAGTCAGATCGTTATCACCTTTGTGAATTTCAGTGTACAGCGATATTACTGAAGCCTGCCTAATTCTATTCTTTTACATAGTGTTATTCATCCAATCAGTGCCACGACAGTGTGCCTTTAAATACCCTCACTATCCCAGAGTGCTTTCGATGTTACATCATTTCATGATGGCGTCCGCATTGCTGGTAGCACACAGGAGAAATACTCGATATTGCATAACGTAAAGTAACCCAACTGAAGAAACACGAATGTTAATCTCAGCTGGAGAGAGACAATGATTAAAGTGAAAACATATGGAAAATTGACTTGATCGTTGCAAGACTGCCTTTTCGGGTATCCAAGTTTCAACGCTTGTTATGCCTCTTTTGGTTTACGGTTTATTTTGATTTTGCAATTCGGCCTTGGAATTTGCCTTGATTGTTTTTGCAAATCACTTTGTATTTTGAGTAGGTAAACCAAAAGCATTGTTTACTTTTATCACGAAATTTGTCTTTATTTTGGAATTTTGGGGTCATTGTTCTGATTTGGGAACTGATTTCCGTTTGAAATCCTATTGTTCAAATTGTTTCAGTTTCGTATCAAAATTTTGTATTGTATGCAACCTGTATCTTTCTAGATTTAATTTTTATTTTCTAGCATTTTGATTCAGAAACTTTCCTTTCTATTTAACAAGTTAATATATGTTCCTTTCAGCGAATTTGCGAAAGAACGAGAGAAAGTGGAAAATAGAAGAAGTTTTTTGAAATTGAGACAAAATAAGCAAATTGAGAGACAATATGATGGTTATGTTGAGTGGATCATGAAAGGAGGTAGGTGATTCTGACTTTTGCTTCAAAGTTTGATGGCAACTATTAAATTTGGATATTTCTTGAAGGTATCGTAGCTGAGATTTTAAAAGCGAGATAAGCCTGTGAACCATACATTGATGCCAAACGTTTTGATAAGAAAAGATTTTAGAAAGAGATACGTGATCTTGATTTTCTTGCTTCCCTCTAATGGCCTTCAAATGTCGTTAGCTTGAAACTGACATCAAATGTTTCTTCTGTGTCAAGAAACTTTAAAAGGATATCTTCATCTTCTTTTCCATTTTCTAGAGGAAGTCATGGCCCAAGAAACGACCTCTCGAGATTCTACATCATCACCAAAAGATAGTGCTGATCGAATAGCAGATGCTTCTTTGAATCCAGCAGTTGTATTTACTAAAAATCGATACAAATTTAATTCGTCTTCAAGTCATAGGTAAATATCAAACTACAGTCAATACCCGCATATAAGAACCTCTAAAAATATGAGCCTAGAAGCTGTTTGTCATAAATTATGCACCTCGTAATCAAGAGCCTGTTTCAGTTCGATGAAAAATATGTTCTTATTGCAGGGGTAGCAAAGTTGATTTTGGATCTAATCGTTTGCACTTTCTATGGTTGTAGAAGGTCAGTAGGATCAGCAGCCATTCAATTCTCCTATTCTTTGTATTGTCATTATCACCCAATCAGATGCATGACAGACTGCCTTTAAATGTTTCTTTCTTCCTTTCAGAAAATCCAAATTTGACAGGATAAAGGACTGGATCAAACTATCAAGAATAAAGATCAGAGTGTTAGTGAAGCATACGGCATTTTATTGGACTGTCCTTGTCATGGTCTTTTTAAATACAATGATAGTGGCTACGAACCATTATGAACAACCAAAGTGGCTTGACAAATTTCAAGGTAAGAAGACACTGCATAGGTTTCAAATCCCTTCATTGTTTGATAGAACAACAGTGAAACAAAAAATAAGAACAATAGCGAAACAACGGGAAAGATTGCAGAGGCAACAGTATCCTTCATTGAACGATCCAATAAGTTTTGCTAGCAACTCTTTTTCGAGTAATTTCATAGCAGCAACCTCCCTCTATTTCTCTTTTCTTGTCTACGTATTTTTTCGTCTTTGATTTTGTTGTTTGTTTTTGTGTTTTGTTGTTTGTGTGTTTGGGGATCGTGCGATTTGATCTTAAGTCCCATCTGCAGTGAGAATGAAGTCACTGTGTGTATTTTTCCGCTGTGGATGGGACCAGTAACGTATAGTATATTTTAGACTAGATTTTACTTGATAAAAGAAACAGGAAACGCACGTCCTCGTGAGTTATTTCACCTTTCACAAAACTCAACCAGCACGCTAGCTTGTAGCCTGTGTTCCAGACCACTTGGAAAGGATAGTGGTCTGTGTAACGGAGCGCTAATCCGTGTTCAGACGATGAACTGAAATTGCGAAATAATTAAGGGCATTCTTTTACACATCTGATTGGCTGCAATGAAGTCAGTGATCAACACAACGGATATCGTTGTGAATAGGTGTGTTTGAAACAAATGAGGGCTGATCCTTATCACTTTGTACGGTCGTAAAAATTCAATAGGATTAGCAGGCATTCAAATCTCCTATTCTTTGCATTGTAATGTGAGTTCTTTGTATGAGACAGGCTTTTCTTTCTGATCACCAAGCAAATAGTAATTATGCGAATTATTAGTTGCATATGCTAATTTTTCTTCAGATTTTGAAGAAAATTTCTGTTATTAGATCCCCACAATCAAACACTAGTGGGGATGGCTCAGTGGTAGCACGCTTGACTACCAATATTAAGGTTGGTGGCTCGAGTCCCCGCCCTGCCGAACCTGCTACACAGTGTGAGGAGAGTCACTAACTCTCTGTAATTCCAGGCTAAAAGAATCACGAGGTTTGGTCACATCGAGAGGAAGGACCAGGACGCTGCTTCGATAAGCTCAGCTTCTCAGCGTCCTAAAACTACCTTCGGATGCTAGGTAGAAATGGATACAGAAAAAACACTAGGAGTAGCAAAACCAAATTTTGCATATTTATCAAATGCCGACACTTCAATTTGGAACGTCCTGTAAATCCGAAGATATTCATTGACCAATGCTGCGGAGTAAGGATGATTTTTGTATTCGCAGGCCTTTGAAGTTATGTGATAATTTCCCTGCGTTAATCGACGGATGTTTCTTGACAATCAATTATTTTCATTTCAGAAATCTCCGAGTTGGTTTTTGTAACAATATTCACCGCAGAAATGTTGCTGAAGTTATATGGTCTCGGGCCTAAGATGTATTTTCATTCGATGTTCAACATCTTTGATTGTGTTGTAAGTAGCATTAATCTCAGTTCTTCCACTGCAATTTCCTTTTGTTTTTTTGTTTTTATATTCATATAAAAATATTGCAATAAATTTTACATTCTACTATACTTTTCTATTTACTATACGACACTACGGGGACGATACCATGGGGAGCGAAAGACAATGACTACCCCAAACTTCAATTTGTCATCTGGCAAACAGCCTACGTATCCCCTCTATGCCAATTTGTTTTCCTCTTTTTTTCTAAATAAACTGCGTCGTTTTCAAGCTGCTTTGCTTCTATCTTGATAATTTCAAGTGTAGAATTGATTCAAATATTCCGGACCGGCTAATTTAATCATCGAGTTTAATTACTGACCTTGTTGCGACACTGCCATTTTATGTTATTACGCTGGTACACTGAATAGATGATTTAGGACTTAATTTAGAGGATTTGTTTAGTTAAATTTAATGACAGCGTGTTTGTCGTGTTCATCTTTCTTCTACAATTTCATGATATGAAGTTTCCATGGCATGAATAGTTTGGTATGGAAGAAATTTCATGAGAGTAAAAAAAGTTATTATGCTATTAATAGAATTCTTTTTTCGTTCTGTTGTCCCCTATATGTTGCCGCATATTCTTTAGGTCGAACCACAGGGAAACCAGTTATCTGGTTTGAGTGCGTTGCTTTTATCTTTTGGACGCTTCGTAGCTTCTCCGCCACTGCAGTAGTAGAAAGCCCCTCATTCGCATTTTTTCTCTGTCACGTTTCGTTCGCCCACATCCGCAGCGCCGGAGAAGCTACGCAGCGTCCATATGATAAAAGCCACAAACTGACACCAGATAACTGGTTTCCCTGTGGTCGAACCCGGTCTAACAACAAAATTGAACAGGTCTATTACATAATTGTCCTATGCAATCCACATGTATGGCTTAACTGACTATTGCATGTAAAATACACTCACAAGGTGAAGGAACGATTTCTTTTATTTTTCAGGTTGTAAATCTGAGCATTTTAGAGATTATTATCGGGCTAATTTTTAAAGATTTCGATCTTGGTCTGAGTGTCATGAGAAGTTTACGTCTACTGAGGATCTTCAAAGTCACCAAGTGAGTTGTCAGCATTTTAATTGTGATTCCTGTGCAGTAATCCTGCCATGGCCAAAATTTGAATCATTTTATTTTGTAAATATGTTGCTTGGCCACTTGACATAAATCCTTTGGACCGATTGGGCTACAATGTCAAAGTAATCCAAATTAACTAAAGAAGTAATAGTATTGTGCTCAGAAAGCAAAATGTGTCCATGTTTGATCGTCTCCAATAACTTATTAAAGACAGACTCAAACTTTATATATTTATTTTCACTTTTCCAACATCTTAATCTAGATAATGACATTTTGGCAGTTTCTTTACTTTACAAAGTCCCTAAGTTACGAACTTTAAGAGATGAGATGATAAAATTGTTTCGACCCTGCATCATTCAGGCCCCAACTTTTTGGCCTTTCTAAAATCTGATCATTCTGAGTGCAAAAGCCAGGGCTTCCGCAGCCCGAGACAAGGGGAAAAGTTCTAAAGTCTAACGTGGATGGCGAGAAATGAAGGTTTAAGAATTTCCCCGTGCCTTCTATTCGAAAGATTTTTTCTGATTAAGGACTTTATTGAAGTTGACTTCAAAATCATCATTTTTTAGGTATTGGTCATCATTGAGAAATTTAATCAGCTCGTTGATGAATGGAATGAAGTCAATTCTAAGCTTGATGTTTCTATTGTTTCTCTTCATCGTAATTTCCGCCTTATTGGGTATGCAGTTATTTGGAGGAAGGTAAGTAATAAGTTTATGAAAATCAGTATTTATATTAGAGCGGACTTTGATGTGGAGATAGCTCAGTAGTAGCACGCTTGGTTACCTATCTGAAGGGTGATGGTTCGTGGGGGGTTCGAGTCCCTGCCCTGCCGAACCTGCAACACGAGGTATGGTCACATCGAGAGAAAGGACCAGGACGCTTTTCGATAAGCTTAGCTTCTCAGCGTACTAAAACTATCTTTGGATGCTTGGTAGAAATATAGATAAAACGAATTAAGAACTTTGCTGTCTTGTGAACTTGTGAACTGCAAGTCAAACAAATGTTTCAAAAGCCCAAAGCAATATAAAAAACTGACTGCCTTGTCATTCATGCTTTACAAATATGTGTTTTCAAGCTTTTGTTTTCTTCTTTTTCAGGTTTGCAAAATTCGTAGACTACCCACGAACAAATTTTGATACATTTCCAGAATCAGTCTTGGCAGTCTTCCAGGTCATTACTTTCTTTAATCTTTATCGATCCAGATTTCTAACTATTTCCGAACTTACCAGATAGAGCATAGGTTCCAAATCTTTAACTCATCGTAAAAAGGTGGGTGCAAAATTGCAAAATTCAATGATCTATTTCTTCTGATTGAATGGCTTGAAAGAAACTTTAGATACTGATCTATAATTCTACCGTTGGACTTTCCAGAAATTTTGAATATTTTTCAAAATTATAGCGTATTTTACATTTCAGCTCATTTTAGGATGTGACGTCATCAAATTTCTAAATTATAAACCGGATGAGTGACAGACTTTTGCTTGATACCATATTGTAGGCATCCATAAACTATAGTTCTCTTCGAGTTTATTTCATGTTGCGTCAAACGGTTTAGAAATTACGATGGTTTTAAGTTTTTTTGAAATTTTTTCTTGAATTCTTGAAAAGGAAGAAAAACACTCTAATTCTGAAACTATTAAAGATTTCAGAAAAGTTCAACGGTAGAATTATAGAGAAATAGCTAAAGTTTCTTTGAAGTCATTCAGTTCAAGGAAATAGGTCACTCAATTTTACACCGGCCTTTTTAATGATTTGGAACCTATGCTACCAGATAGACTTATGACGACGAGTCTCTTGTATCCGCTGTACTTACATGAACACATTACCTTTAAACTCAAGCTGTTCACTTTACAAAACAACAGTGATTAAGATGGACTAGAGATACGATATTTTATTTTCAATTGTTTGCACAAAATCAGGTTTTTCAAGTGAAAATTGTATAGCTGTTGTGACGACTTACTTTCCAAAGCTGGGAAATGCACAATGAGAATCAGCCGTCTCTCGTATTGAAATCTATAAAACTGTCTCAAAACTAAATCCTCCTTTTATGCAGGATATTTTCAAACTAAAACAACCAACAAGGTCAGCAAGGAACCGAAACGAATTAATCCATCATAGACCAAACCAAGTTACTTTTGGTTCAAACAGTCTCTTATCGTTAGGACCACAAATTTGGAATGCTTTGCCCAAAAATATTAAATTAGCCGAAAACATTCAAACATTTAAGAGCCTAATAAAACAATGGGATGGGCCAACTTGCAGGTGTGGTATTTGTTGCTAATGACCTAAATATGTGTTATCAATCATTGCCAATAGTATATTTAGATATTCGATTTAGATTAGTTTCTATTTAGAAGCTAGAATGAAATTGAATTAAAATAAGATGACAAACAAACAGAATCCTTTATACCCTAAAGCAATTTCTTTGTCTTTCAACAGATCATGACAGGGGAAGACTGGAATGCAGTCATGTATAACGGTGTGAATGCATACAAAGGTCCAAAAGCAGCTGAGGGAGTCCTGTCAAGTCTCTACTTTGTGCTCCTTGTCATTTTTGGAAATTGTATCTTTTTCGTTCAGGTCATAATTTCCATGATTTATAGTGTGATGTGCCAATATGATGTGCTTCATATCCTCTTAGTTTCACTCCTCAGGACAGCATAGGTTCCAAATCTTTAAAAAGGCTGGTGTGAAATTCAGTTACTTAATTCCTTGAACTGAATGACTTCAAAGAAATTTCAGCTATTTCTCTATAATTCTACCGTTGGACTTTTGTGAAATCTTCAATATTCTCAGAATTAAAGTGTGTTTTATTTTTTCAAGAATTCAAGAAAATTTTTTCCAAAAACTTGAAACCATCGTAATTTCTAAACTGTTTGATGTAACATGAAATGATTTCGAAGAAAACCATAGTTTATGGATGCCTACAATATGGTATCAAGCAAAGTCTGTCACTCATCTGGTTTATGATTTCGAAATTTGATGACGTCACATCCTCGAATGAGTTGAAATGTAAGAGACGCTGTGATTTCGAAAAACATTCCAAATTTGTGGAAAGTCCAACGGTAGAATTATCGATAAGTATCTAAAGTTTCTTTCAAGCCATTCAATCAGAAGAAATAGGTCATTGAATTTTACACCCACCTTTTTACGCCAAGATAAAGATTTGGAACCTATGCTCCTCAGGATTGTATTTACCTTAAAATCTGAGTAATAATCCTCATGTTTCGGAAATTCTTTAGACTCTGTTCAGATTTGACAGCTAAAATCGTTTCTTTGAGCCTAAAAGCTTTCAGTCAGTGGAATTTTCCGAGCGGGCGGAATTTTAGACATTGTTATTATTATTGTTATTGTTAACAATTTCTTTTACGTTGGCAATATAAAAAAGAAAAATATATAGCTAATAAGCTAATTAACGCCAGTGAATAAGGTAAAGCTTGATTTACAACTTTCTACTTGTTATCTTTTGTTTACATGATTTTTATTTCTCAGTATCAGTTTTGATTATTTGTTATCATTTTATCTTCTGCCTTGTCAAAACTCTTAAATGAAACTTTGCACAATCTGCAGATGCAAGTATTTGTGTTGGAACCTTTAATTTCCTTCGACAATGAGAACCACAAAAGGTGACCTCTGTACTGGGTATTCTCTATTCCGTTTGTTGTTGTCTTTATATTTAGCAACTGCAACGCAATAAAATAAAAGGTCGCTCAGCCGTGATTTTCTATCCAAGTTCAGAGCGACATTTTCTCTCGCATATGATAGAAATTCCATCCGCTCGGAAAATTTCACTGACTAGAAATGCGTAGCGTAATAGACCATTTTGACATTTAGAAAAGGGCCTGGGGAGAGCAACATTTTTCTGGTAAATGGCTTCCACAGTTCAATTTATCGTTGGTGAAAAGCCCTGTGGCAGCCATTTACCAGAAAAATATTGCTCTCCCCAGATCCTTTTTCTAAATGTCAAAATGGTCTATTAGAGCACCTTGATAGTTCCGGGTAAGTAGAATGAAAGGTTTAGACAGTACTTGTTTGTACACTCATGTAATTAATTTGGTGAATACGTTTTTGAATAGCCAAGATTTCAAAAATAGATTCAAGACTTTAGCCTGTCTAAACGGACTTTTTTCGTACCAAAATATATGCGATCATTTTTTTAAATCATCGCTTCCAGGAGTTGCAAAAATTCGCTTAAAAGCATGAGTAGATTTAAGCAACGATTTGCTGTGTTACAGTAAATGATACACAACAAGGGCAGGTCTTGTATTACAATAGCATCAGTTTCTTGAGATTGACACCTCAATTCAAAGCGATTAGCGATAGCAGACAAAAGAAATTCTCTCAACCGGTAATTCAAAACAAACAAGGCCACAGAAGTTGCTCCGAAACGAGTACGGCAAACTCTCGCCTTGTGCACCCGAAATGTGATTTTTAAGAGAAGTCTTCTGCTTATAGCGAAAGAGGAAGGGTAAATCTAAAGTTCTGCCTAGCGGATTTTGTTTATTTGATTCAGAAGCCGAGCAGAAGGCATTGTAATTCTCGCGTATTTAGGACTTAAATGAAGCAATTACCAAACAGCTCCTGAATGAAATAGACAAAATCCGCCAGGTAGAACTTTAGATTTGCCCTTCTTCCTTTGTTATGAGCACATAACTTCTCTTAAAAACCATCTTTTGCGTGCACAAGGCGAGAGTTTGCCCTACTGGTTTTTGGGAACTTTTGCGGCTTTGTTTGATTTTAATTACTTTTTGAGAGACTTGCCTTTGGTTGAAGTCGCTAATCGCTTTGAAGTGAAGTGTCATTCAAAAGAAACTGATGCTATTGTATTACAAAATCTGTCATTGTTATGCTACACATGAAAGGTAGGATTCGCAAGATTTGAGGTTTTCCTTCTTGACTTTTGTGTTGTTTTGCATCCTTTACTCTTTCCAAAGATACACTTTTAAATGTTTTCTTGGCCATCGCAGTAGACAATCTAACGAACGCAGAAATTTTATCACAAGACGAAGAAGATGAGCAAGATATACTGACGCGACAACGAACAGCACGTGCTGGATTCTCAGGACCGGGTACACACTGGACAAAGTTGAAAGCTCTTTCATTTGTAAGAACGTTGCAAAAACGAGTTGAAGATGACGAGATGCGAGAAGCTTCTGAAAGATCGGTGCTTTCGAATTCGGCGACATCTTCGGAAAATGAAAAGATCAGGAAAGTAGTCAATGGATTTGCTGACAAGAGACAGGAGTAAGTTCAGTTTATCTTTTCTTATATGCCAGGTCAAGCAAAACGATCCGGGAAACATTTTAATCATGCCAAAAGATCATCTTTTGGCAGCCAAACCCCAGTGGAAAGCAATCAAAACAAGGATCTATCAAAGAACGTTTAAAACTAGTGTTACTTTCTAATTCATTTCATTCAACCGAAAATAACTACATTTATTTAGTAACTAATTACAGTTCTTGTAAGAGTCTTTCATGACAGTAGTACTAGTCAGTTTAGCAAGTTTGTGAAAAGACGAGTGCATGACAAACGAGTAATACGATAATTAAGCAAAGCAAGAAATTCTACAAGATGCATTACCTAGCATATTCTCAAATTGTACACTATATTGCAGTGCCTATCCTGGTTTAATCAATATAGTAGCCTGTCAGGACTTATCATTATGGACTGGTAAATCGAGTGTCTAAAATCTATCAAAACAGAATCAGCATCCACAACTTGATATTGCCATTGCTCTAAAATCTTATGGGAGGGGTGGGGAGGGGTTTCTGATCAGCAAACGAGCTATCGACGTGTGACCTTTAGACTCCTGTACAGACTATTTATACTGTCACTATTTCACGTGCCAGAACACAACTTAAAACACAGGCACGCTTGTATACGCGACTCTATTGTAACCTACTTAAGACTCTGCTCTTTCTTCCTCTCTTGGGACTAAATAAATTCAGGAACATCTTTCGTAACCTACTTACATTTTATGCAAATATTATCAAAGGGGTGGGGATTAAAAACAGAGCTTTCATAATTTTTAAACTTCAAGACCATTTTGATAAAACGATGCGAGGAAGAACTGAAAGTGACTCTCTTCTCTTTTCAGCAATCAGATTGTCAGTGCACAAATTCAGAAAAAGGTATTTTCTCATGTTGTTCCTCCTTGCTGCATTAAATTCAGAACCTTTTTGTTTTTAGCTCCTTGGTAGACTTATGACTTTTCGTCCCTTATTTCCCTGCGTTTTTTCATTTGCTGATATCTTTTGGTCAATTCATACCATTTCTCTTAAAAAGTGGCAGGCCCGCGTAGAATGGCTCCGTATTCACCAATAACATTGCTAGAATTTGATTTTCAACCAATAAGGAAGCGCTATTTAGACAGTTGTTGTTGTTGCATACAAAATACGGTTCATACGGCCTAGAGTCTTCGTAGTTGCGATGGAATGTATTTGTTTCTACAGAGGGCCTTAGAGCAATTATGCCACTATCTTCGAGGAGTCTCCGTTTGAGTGGCATAATTGTTCCAGGGCCCTTGAGGTCAAGTCAATCTGCCGCCACGCGCGATGATTAAAATGGCGCCTTCGCAGGAGAGGTAGGCACAGGAAGGAAACAAAGTCGATATATCATGAATGAAATGATAGATTAGAATAGGAATAAGTCGTTGTATCATAGACAAACCTTTCTTTAAATTCAGCGTTTCCTGCAGCCCGTGACTCTTGATCCAAACGAGCAAATCCTGATAAATCAATCTCCTTTTTGTCTCACAGTGGAACAAGATCCTTCAGCAGCAGAATTCTGTGCCAATCGTAATGGAAAATGAAAATGCAATAAATGAAGATCAGAACATGAATTTTGAACGAAGTGAATCAATCAGATCAAATACTCAGGCAATCAGTAATGGAAACACCCACGATGGCGATGGTACTGATTTATTTGATATCTCATCACTTTTATCTAAATAGCTGACGCCAAATCTTATTCATTTGATTCAGAAGCTGAATATAAGATATCAAAATTCAATTTTTATAACTTTGTATGTCCAATAGGCCTTTAGCTATTCTACAAAAGAACCTGGATCGAGCGTTATTTTTATACATTTTTATGCGCGAGGTTCAATCGAGTGGCGTTAGAGCTTCTATCACTATTGTGCACATTCGAAGATTCTACGAAATGTAGTAGAAATGTTGTTCGATTCTGATTCTTTTCAGAATAGCTAAAATTTCTATTGCTGACTTGCTCTTTCAAGTTCACTTTGCAGATCGTTTTTGCTGTGTAATTTTCACAATGTGCAATGCTCACTGTTTCAGTCTACTGAGTTAGTAAAACCATGTACAGAGGTCTGAGAGCCTTTAGCTTTCAGAGCATTCTTCAGATTCCTACAGAATAGGTTCCAAATCTTTGAAAAGGCTGGTGTGAAATTGATCGACCTATTTCTTTGAACTGAATTACTTCAAACAAACTTTAGCTATTTATCTATAATTCCACCGTTGGACTTTTCTGAAATCTTCAATATTTTCAGAATTAGAATGTTTTTCTTCTTTTTCAAGAATTCAAGAAAAAATTTCAAAAAAACTTAAAACCATCGTAATTTCTAAACTGTTTGACGCAACATGAATTAATTTCGAAGAAAACCACAGTTTATGAATGTCAACAATATGGTATCTAGCAAAAGTCCATCACGGTTCTGGTTTATGATTTAGAAATTTGATGACGTCACATCTTCAAATCAGTTAAAATATGAAATACGCTGTAATTTCGAAAAATACTCAAGATTTCTGCAAAGTCCAACGGTAGAGTTATAGATAAGTATCTAAAGTTTCTTTCAAGCCATTCAATCAGAAGAAATAGGTCATTGAATTTTACACCCACCTTTTTACGCTGAGTTAAAGATTTGGAACCTATGCTGATTCCTACTCTCCTCTCTCCTCCACCGAGGTTTCAAGCCCTTCGCAAAATTACGGACCACGGAACTAATGAAGAAAAACAAAGAAACTTCACGGTGGAGAGTATCGTACTCCTATAACAGATAATACCTATGTCACTAAATATAAACTTGAACAAGAACATTTAGTTTGTTGAAATCGATGGTATAGTGTTCGAGCTACAAGCTATTTTATAAAATTCCTCATCTCGAAAGCCTTCAAAATAAGCATTAATTATGCATGAATCCCATGAGCCTCTTGATATGCCAAGCAAATGTTTGAGCAAAGAGATAGTCGGATAAAATTTGATTGCTGGGCTAAATTGCATGCAAATATAATCATGGATTTTATGCCTGTTTCGAAGGATTCTGAAATAAGCATTTTTACAAAATCGCGTGTAAGATCAGAATGATAGGACCAATTTGGAAAAACCAAATTTTGACATAAGTTGATATGCTAGCTACGCAAGCATTATCAGTTTATGGGAATCTGCCGTGGTACATACATAGTTCATTTCATAATGATTTTTGACAAGTTGAACTTCTCAGAAAATCTCGGCCTCACCATGGTATTTCGAGTGTCCATATTTGTCGGAAATTATTAACGAAATGTCTGTGTTAAAACATAGTATCAAATATATGTCATAGATAGGTCGCTAGCTATTTTCACTCCATTTTATAGGTGCTAGCGTGGACAAAATCATAAGAGAAGAAGGACTGCTAAATGTGCTTAAAACTAATGTTGCCGAAAGAAGAAGGATCCAGAAACCAAATCCGGCTTTCAGAGAAATCTCGCTCTTCATTTTCACCCAGGAAAATCCGTAAGCCTTATTTTTTAAAAGGAATGTTTTTTATTATCCCGAATATTCATTTGTTTGCATCGGCATGGCAAGGCTTTTGGTGTGAAACTTCTGTTTAGGCATTACTCATGTTATACTCATTTGTATATTTTAAAAGCAGTCTGTCCCCTATTTTTCTGACCTTAGTTACTGCTTTATTTACCTTGTTTAAGTTGGAGCTAAATTCATGCATCACTGAGTCTCTATGACCCTGATTTCTTTGGATAAAGCGAATTAGCACAAACTTCTGGAATGTACAATAGAGACCTTTATCGATTTTATTTTCATTCATCGAAGGAGACAGATTGCCTTGAAGTAAGTGGGGATATGTTTTGGATTTCGTAGAATGAATGTAACAGTACCTAAGATATTTAACGTCAATGCTTTAGTTTCATTTCTTATTCTTTTGGCTATTTGAAAGTTTTGTTTTTATAGAAACTTCCCCATAAATGGTACATAAATTGTGTAGCTTTGATGAGTAAGGGCGAATTTTGGAAAACAAAAGATTCATGTTCACACTCAAGAGTGCACTCAATCAAATAAAAATAAAAATTGAAAACAACGCATGTATGCAAACGCAAACAGCGCATGGCGGCGTTGAAGGTGTGAAATCTATTCTTGAGGCTGTCAAATTGATCTGTCTTAGACCCCGTTTACACGAGAGAAAACTGGATCGATCCAGAACGGGATCGATCCCAAACTGGTACGGATCGGCCTTGCGTTTACACGGGATCGCTTGGGATCGATCCGCTATCCGTGCTAGTTTGGGATCGATTGCCAGAGCGATCCAGTTTGGGATCGATCCCGTCAGAGCCTCGTGTAAACGGCTGAATCGATCCCAAACTGGCACGGATGCAAAACGAGGCAAGACGAAAATGGAAATCGAGGCGTTTTCATAATGACACCTTTTGTTCACCCTGACAACAAATGGCGCGAAGTCTTTACGCATGCTCAAATCTTTATAAGGAGTCTGGGAATTAGTGACAAGCTGCCTGGATCGATCCCGTGTAAACGCAACAAAATTTGGGATCGATCCCGTGTAAACACCTGCAAAATTTTGGGATCGATCCCGAACTGGATCGATCCCGTTCTGGATCGATCCAGTTTTCTCTCGTGTAAACGGGGTCTTAAAGGGGCTGTACAAGATTTTTGTAAACAATCGGAAAGTACGGGACAACCCGCGCACGTGACTAAGCCTTGGGTTTTCAATTTCATCGCAGCTTCTACGTACGTTTCATTGCAGTGTTTTCTCGTTTATTAGTATGGAATGTGATGGAACTTTTGATATCCATTAAAACTTTGAAATATTCGGCGTTAGAAAAATAGAACAAATCGTCCATCAAAGCTTCGATCACCAAGATTGTCGCAGATACTTTGGATTACTATTCTCTGTGCAAAATCGCCATTAGCTATGTTGTGTTTAGCCTAAACACATTCGATGATTTGACACGCAGCGCCACGCAGAGAGGACGGGTTGTACAGCCCCTTTAAACAAAACTGTGTTCTTTGTTTTACAAATTTACCCTTCCTGCTTTTGTGGTAAATCTTTCAAGATACACATTCAATCAAAAAATCTTCTTGATGCATGTAATGCAATTGTACAATGATAAACAAGTAAATAAAGTAAATTATTATATGACATTCGAAAATACGGCTCCTCGGACCGGCAACGCAGCAATTCGATTGGTTCTTGATCGGTCCGTAAAAGCCGTACTTTTCGTTCGAAGCTGTATTGGACCGGGCGTTGCCTTAAAAATCAACAACAAGGGAGGAGCTTCTTGTGTAGGCTTAGGCCGCAAGAAGTGTCAGCCAAAGTTTAGCTTATTCATCGAAGATTTCTTTTCTGTAAACTTTGAAGACGAACTTGCAATCATACACAAGGAAAATGCCAATGTAGCTAACGTCGAAACGTCCTACTACAGTGATGCACAGGATCAAAGACACAATAGAAAATACAATCCAATGAACAATGTTCTCAAAAAGTTCTGCCATATAATAAAGCCTTTATTAAACGATTACTCGATCCATGCTGGAAAATATTTGGACCTTAGTTCCTTGTACGGACCTCACTGCGTTCGGTCCGTACGTCAAACTGCGGTCCAAATATTTTCCAGCATGGACCTCGTAATCGTTTAATAACCGCATAATATAAGCATTTTGATGCGAATTGAAATAAGCACATTTCAATATTCAATTTCAATTTCAATCTTTATTTCAATAGTCACGGCTTATTTCAATTCGCATCAAAGTTCTTATATTTACTTTATCTACTTACGCATTCAATCACATTGGTTAAATTTTTCCGTTTCAGAATTCGCCGTTTTTGCCATGCAGTTGTTCACCATCGTTTCTTTGATCCATTTATAATGGGTGTTATATTCATCAGTTCATTAACCCTCGCAATTGAAGATCCTCTTCGAGATGATAACCCAAGGAACAAGGTAAGCCAAATTTCCTATTATCAAAGTCTATACCCCAGGTAAGTAAAAAAAAAATCACACGTTTGGCGGGCTGTGGAATAAACAGTATGAGGCCGATATTCAAAACTAAGATGTTAATATATCAGACGAAGGTTAACTTAGATGAGAGAATTTTGTTTGGTAAAATCACTTATCTTTAAGACCCAAAAATGTTAGAAAAATGCCTGCAAGGGGTTTGTATGGGATCGAGAATTCCACCTTCCATTCTGGTCCATGATTTACGTGCTATTGAAATCAAAATTCTATTTCTGAAACTGACTATTGAATTGAATTTAGATTTTAATTCCAAACAACATTCATATTATCCGAAATGAAAGTTGACTTTTGGCATGGTTAGCAATCGGTCTTTAAGTGGAAGACTGAGCAATTGGTTGTTTTCCTGTAGATTTCCAATTCGGTAAATTTTTTGCATAATTGTTTTCCTTTCTTCGCAGGTTCTTCAGTACTTTGACTATGTGTTTGCTGCAATATTCTCCATTGAAGCCATACTGAAGGTATAAACTTGAATTTAGGATTTGAACTTTAAGTATTTTTTGTTTGATTGACCGACGCTTTGCCCTCAGTAATGTGTAGGCCTAAATTAGCTGTAATACAGTAAAAACCCGCACATAAGAATCTAAGATTTTGAACTCAGCCTGTTTAGGTTCTTGTGCAATGAGGTACATCCAGTAATCAGGGTGTAGGTTCTTAACAAAGGGTTAGGGTTACCCAATTGTATTTAAATTCTTGGCCCTACCCATTTCACCCAAAGCTTAAAACCTAGTTCACCCCTGCCTATCACAGTTGTGTATGCAGTATTTTCTGAAGTCCATGGAAGTAGTTGATTGGCAAACAGGTTGCATTTATTTCCCAATGAATGAATGAATGAATTATATCAGGCTGAAATGGTTCTTATTGGGTACAAAATATATAATTTCAGGCTGTAGGTTCTTAATAAATGAAGGTTCTTATGTGCGGGTTTTTACTGTATAGCTAGGTATCTGTAAATATTCAGCGTCCTTAAAACGATGATGATGATGATGATGATGATGATGATGATGATGATGATGATGACGATGATGATGATGATGATGATGATGATGATGATGATGATGATGATGATAATGACGATGACGATGACGATGATGATGATGATGATGATGATGATGATGATGATGATGATGATGATGATGATGATGATGATGATGATGATGATGATGATGATGATGATGATGATGATGATGACGATGACGATGACGATGATGATGATGATGATGATGATGATGATGATGATGATGATGATGATGACGATGATGATGACGATGACGATGATGATGATGATGATGATGATGATGATGATGATGATGATGATGATGATGATGATGATGATGATAATGATGATGATGATAATGATGATGATGAAGGTTCGAGGATATCTTGTAACGTTCTTGTACATGTTGAATGACAAAACCAACAATAGAGTTTTCTTTATATCGACGTGCGGAATTCATCCTTTTTAGATCATCGATGTTGGTCTCATTCTTCACAAAGGAGCATATTTTAGAAGTCTATGGAACCTTCTTGACTTCTTTGTTGTTGCTTGCAATGTAGCCTCCATTTTCATAAGGTAAGTGGATATTTCTAATTCCGATATACATTTACACTTCTGCTGCACACTTTATTGACAGTTCAGGTTCATAGTGGATTTCTTCGCTCAGCAGATGTTAATAACAGATGTTAATGACGGTATTAATAACAGGACTGTCGATAGGAGGGCACGGGTGGGACAAGAAGCTGCCTCAGGGTCTAGGGAGTCTCATACAATATCCTGAAAGAATCCCTTTCAGGACCAGAATAACAGGAAGAATTGTTTTCAAACCTCGCATGTTTTTCCCCAAGAAATCTTTGCTAAAATGGATTCTTAACGAATATAGAAGTCTGTCTCAAATTGGATGTCAAGTAAGATTTGCGATAACGCAAAATTTCCTTATGTATAGTATACTCCAGTTGGTGTTATTCGCGGACATTTTCACATGACATCTAATTTGAGACAGACAACGCAGATTGTGGTTGCAAAAAAAATTTGCACCTTTTTGCCTACTTCCTTCGCACCCTCATTCGTCGAATTTACCCCAAGGATACACAAATCGTTCGTCCTAAGGCCTTGCAAATCTCTCGGCGGCCCTGGCCAATAAAATTTACCTTCAATTCAAACGAGCCCCAATGAACGATAAAACGCGTTTGCAGACCTTAGTGCTTTTGTTAGGTATGGCAATGCCTTGTTTAGCTAGGCAGTTCTGTTTTTAGTTTTTCTTGAAAAGCTTCCTGAATGTAATGAGAAATGAAATTTAGATAGTTCCTTTATTCATAGAGATATCTTATTGAAATCTTCTAAATTTGATCTACTCGATGTATTTGGCCAAAACGTTTACGTTTACAAAGTGCAACACTGGTTTAAATTGAATAGATGAAAAAGTCAGAGCATCGTCAACAAATTTAGTATGTTGGAGACCCCCCAAAAACTCTTCTTTTGTCGCTTAAAGGCACTCTGTCACGCATCTGATTGGGTGATAATCACAATATAAAGAATAGGAGAATTGAATGGCTGCTAATCCTACTACGACCGTAGAAAGTGAGAACGATCAGCCCTCCTTTGTTCCAAATACACATATTCACAAAGACATCTGTTGTGTTGAGCTCTGACTTTATTGCAGCCATTCAGATGCGTGACAGACTGCCTTTCATAGCTTTATCGTTATCGATTGCATAGAAACAAATGATTTGATTGATTGCTCACAATGTTGTGAAGATATTGCATCTTTAGAGCCGGTCATTTTTTAGATTAAAAGACAGAATTTTTCTTCCAGCCTCCAACACAAAAGTTCAAAAATGGGACAGACAATCAAGGCTCTTCGTGTTCTGCGAGTGTTCCGTCCGCTTAAAGCAATCAGCAAGATCAAGAAATTAAAGGTATGCTTTTTAGGACTCAATTCTTTCAAATCTTTAAAAAGGTGGGTGTAAAATACCATGACATTTTTTTTAAGTGAATGGCTTGAAGAAAGGAAGTTATGGTAGTTTGCTGTAAATCTGATATCCTGATTTTGTTTTCAAAACGATGGCAATTTTATTGTTTTTGTAAAAATTCATGGAAAATTTTGAAAAAATTTAAGTCATCGTAAATCCTGAACCAATAGAGGAAAAATGATATAACCTACAAGAAAACCATAGTTCATGAAGGTCTACAATGTGGTGGCAAGCAGAAACCTGTAGACTTTCCTGTTTAGGATTTAGAAATTTGATCATGTCATAGCGTCAAATTTAATAAATGCCGCCATTTTGAAACTAATCAAGATATCAATAAATTTCCACGGCATAGTTACAGCAAAAAGCCCCAAGTTTCTTCCCAGCACTTTTTTCAAAGAAAACTGTAATAGAATTTCACATCGACCTTTTTAAAGATCTAAGCCCTATGTTCTTTTTTGTGCCTTTACTATTTCATGCTTTAAGCTCTATGTTTTTTGTTTACATCCTGATAGATACATATGTTTGGTATTCAAACAAGAAATGAACAAATTAAACAGCGCGATGAATGTCGGCACAGGAAGTGTTATATCGGTTCACTTCCCCTGAGATTTGTACCGCGCGGCCCAAAAAGACTTTACGAGCTACGATCTCTTACAAAAGTGTTAGACCCCTACGAAAATCTTTTTCAAAATATTGTCCCCCCCCCCCCCCCCATATCAATATTTTTTGCTTTGGCGAATCATTCATTTGATGGATCGGCATGAAACACACCCCTTTGCAATGCAATCAACATTGAAACGGGGGAGGGGGACAAAAATTCGATTTTTTCAATAGGGGTCCAACACTTTTGCAGGAGAATGTAGATCACAATCTACACTCTGAAATCAAACATTATTGACGCATGCTTTGCATCACTGTTCAGCTAAAAGGCTTGGGTATTTTGATTACCATTCGAAAAACCAATTTAAAGAAAATTATGAATCCTACATTTACTATTTAAAGTTAAGTAATCACAATCCTTTTTCAGTCAATATTTTGTGAAAACTTGACGTAAAGATAGATTTGAAGTCTGTGATTTTTAAAACGATTGACCTCCGTTCCGTGTTCTAATTTTTGAAATTGGTTGTTCTGAGGGTAATCTAACTTTTTTTTATCACAATTAAAAACAACTAACTACAACGAAATACAAATATTCTGTGGCTGCCATAGCTGGAAAGGACATGATGTCATCGAGTTCCAACTACGGCAGCCACTTACATCAATGGTAAAATCTACATCAAATTTAAAAATAAAGAACAAGAACAACACAGGCGTCTCAGAAAGAAGAACTCTCTCGACCTTACAGCAGTTGCTTGACTCTGAAACGAGCACAGATAGATGACTTAAACTGACCAAGCAACATCTCAAAAGATAGCTAAGCCCTGCGGCTACATGCTGATATCTTGTTTGTGCTCGTAACATTTGCGTTCTGGAAGCTAAGCGTCGTCTAGCTCATGAAGTTTATTTTGGTTCACCCAGTACCATTTGTTATTCTTTAAGCTGGTGACAGTTTCATCCGTTTTGTAATGATCTTCCTGTTCTCGACTTTTAGGCTGTATTTCAATGCATGGTATTTTCACTCAAGAATGTGGCATTTGTACTAATTATCACACTGCTGTTTCTTTTCATCTTTGCCTGCATTGGTGTCCAGTTGTTCAAGGTACATTGGAATTTAACGTCTACAAATTGACCAGTTTCGATCAAATCATTTCATCAGTTACTTTCACGGCATCCACCGGTTGAATAAAGGGAATTTTGCCTGTTTATCAGCAATAAAAAATGCAAATTATTGTATAGCGTTCGAAAATGGACCGGTAACGGAACGGTTTGTTTGATCAGTCCATAACAGCAGTATTTTCGAAGCCGTGTTTGATCGTCGTTTCCTTAGAAACCAGCAACACGGCCGTCTAGGTCGATGAACTATAAAGCTCTAGATTTATAATCATGACCAATGTACGGGAATGAAAATTTACCTTCTCCCCTATTTCCGAACAATTTTTAGGGTCAAATACCCTTATAACACCTGAAACTTTACATCACAGAAAGGCTAATATGCAACAACAACTAGGAACATGAAACATTGTAGCCAATATCTATACTTTGCCATGACCATCTTTTGACTGCTGCATCCGAATTTGAATCGAAAATTTCGTATGATGAAATTTGGAAAAATTTCCGTAATGCCGGTCGTTCGTCGATGTTGCATTTTGCTACACTACTGTTTTTTGAAAGCAATTTCCTACTTTTTTCTTTCAGGGTAAATTCTCGCATTGCACGGATACATCCAAAATGACACAGGAAGATTGTCAGTAAGTTTTGCTAATTTGCTTATTGTTAAGTTAGCTATGTTCTAGAAACGCCTGCAAGGCCTGTTATCAAAGTATAGGCTCAAAATCTTTTGAAAAGCTGGTGTAAGTTGATATGACCACTTTCTTTGCATTGAATGCTCGAAAAGAATTTATGTGCTTTGCTGTAATTCTGCCTTGAAATCTTTTGATATCTTGATATTTTCACAATTTTAACTGGTTTGAGGTTGTGACGTCATCAAATTTTGAAAGCGTAAACAAGAAATGTGACAGACTTGTAATGGCTAATATATAGACTTACCCCAAGTCTCGTTCGTTCTCTTATTCTGGCCTGCTTGGTCGGCAGTGAGCTGCGAAAGTGGACCGAGTGGGCCTGAATAAGACCGAATAAGACCACTGCCGACCGAGTGGGCCCGAATAAGATAACGAACGAGACTTTAACGTCCACACTGAAGACCTTCATAAACCATGTTTTTCTTGAAGTTCCACCAATTGTCTTCAATGAGAAAAATATTATGGGAGCTTACATTTTTTTGATAGATATATTCAATCCTAATCACTTCTAAATTATTTTCTTCTAGCGGCAAATACTATGATTTTCCTTCACGAGAAAGTGTTATTCAAAACAAACCAAATGTAAGTTTTCCAATTTAAAATAATGACATTATACCTTCTTATTCATCTCCTTTTTTACTTCTTCTAGTACTTCTACTTCCTCTTTTTCTTCTTCCTCTACTTGTTCTTCTTCCCCCTTCTTCTGCTCTTCCCCCTTCTTCTTCCTTTTTTTCTTCTTCCTCTACTTGTTCTTCTTCCCCCTTCTTCTACTATTCTCCCTTGTTCTTCCTCTTTTTCTTCTTCCCCTACTTGCTCTTCTTCCCCCTTCTTCTTCCTTTTTTCTTTTTCCTCTACTTGTTCTTCTCCCCCCTTCTTCTTCCTTTTTTCTTCTTCCTCTACTTGTTCTTCTCCCCCCTTCTCCTACTATTCTCCCTTCTTCTTCCTCTTTTTCTTCTTCCTCTACTTGTTCTTCTTCCCCTCTCTTCCCCTTCTCCTTCTCCGTCTTCTCCTTCTTCCCCTTTCTTCTTTTTCCCCCTCTTCTCCCTTTTCTTCTGGGTGCCGTGTCTTCTTCTTCTGGGTGCCATGTCAGAGACTGGCTGCCACAACATTTTAGAAAGATATTCACACAAGATGTTAAATTTTCTCTTTCCAAGGCACAAATTGCTACTACATATTCTGTCTTTATTTTTCTCATGATATGTCGGAAATATCTAACTTGTCTCTTTATTATAGCTTTAATCAGCAAAGACATACCGGGCGAGTTAGAAATAACTGGCATCTTTTGGAAATTTCAGGAAATGATCTGAAAGATTGATCTCAACCATTCTTGTTTTAAATCCATGTATAAAAGTGCAACTTAAAATTTTTTAGTCTAACTCAACTGCCCGCTGCCTCGAATGATCGCTAACAAATATTTTAGCCATTCCCCGGACTAGTCGAGCGATATTTTTATTCATTTCACAGAAAGCTAATTGATGTTTGAATTTTTGTTACAGTAATAGAAGCTCCACCGCCGATCATTCGAACCGTTTGAATAAATATACAGGGAAATATCGCTAGATTAAAATTGTTTTATTGCATAACTGTAAGATAGACGAAAGAATTTTCATTTCCTCCGTTCGATCCTTGTAGATTCACTGTCTCAAACGTTTCCTTTCTTGAAAAATCTCATTGCCCCCTGTTCCGTTCAAAACCTCCCCCCCCCGTTCCTCCTCCGAGTGAAGGTGAATTTGTGGTTGGGATCGCAGAAGTAGAGAAACCCTTGTGGACTTTACGACCCCTTTTCATGACGCTCAAGTTGTTGGGCTCTACCTGGAATCGAGCCCTGTCCGCCTGGCTGTTCTTCCTGTAAAGTCAGAGGATTACACCATTGCGCCACAACGAGTTCCAGATATCAGATGTCAATTGTACCTTTTATGAAATTTGTTTCTTCAGGTCAAGGAGAGAAAATGGACTAGATATGACTTTCATTTTGACAATGTCTTTGAGGCGATGTTAACACTGTATTCATCATCGACAGGCGAAGGATGGCCTAGGTAATTAATTTTTGCATTTTAGATAAATAATTCTTGAAAAATAAAGATGCAAGTTTATCCCCTCAACTTTACCGAATAAAGTAATTCCTGAAAGAATCATTTTCTGTGCTTTTTCAAATAAGAGTCCTTTGCATTTTTGCTTCTCGAAGACTGAATGTCGTGTCTGCTGTGCTCTCGATGATTGATGGCTTTTTCACAAAAATCAAATGGTTATTCACAGAACGGTCATTCTTAGAGAATTATATTTTAGATAAAAAACATTGAGGCTTGGTGAACGGTTATTTAACTGTGATTGTATGATTTTAGCCGATTGGATCGATGATGATTGCCATGAATGACGATATTTATGAAAAAAGGTCTTCAAAGCATCAGCAAACATGGCTGATGAATTTTGAGAATAGAAAAAAATTGTTGACGGATTTCCAAAGGTCGTATTAATGTATAATATTGAGCTACTTGCAAACATCAGGAAAATCAAAGTTATAAATTTAATTTCAAAAGTTTCTTTTTTCTATTTTACCCAGGGGTCATAATTTCTTAATCTTCAGACAGATTTTACCCTCAATTTCTTGTTGCTTCTTTTTTATCATTATACCGATGAAGAGTTAAGCTCGAAACGTTGTAACAATTTAGTTATCGTACAAAGTCGTGTTTTTAAAGAAATTACTATTTTATCGAATAAAAAGCTTGTATCTTCCGGGTGAGTCAAACTTTTTTTTACACGTTTGGCGGGCTGTGGAGTAAAAAGTATGTGGCTGATCTTCAAAACTAAGATGTTAATCTATCAGACAAAGGTTAACTTAGATGAGAACATTTTGTTTGGAAAATCACTCATCTTTAAGACCCAAAAATTAGAAGAATGTCTGTAAGGGGTTTGTATGGGAATCGAGAATGCCACTCCACCTTTCATTCTGGTCTATGATTTACGTGCTATTGAAATCAAAATTCAGTTTCTGAACTGAATATTGAATATTTATTTTAAAGTTCAATGCCAAATAAATCATGGGCCAGAATGGAATATGGAATTCTCGATTCCCATACAAACCCCTCACAGGCATTTTTCTAATTTTTTGGGTCTTAAAGATGAGTTATTTTACCAAGCAAAATTTTCTTATCAAAGCTAACCTTTGATTGGCAGATTAAAATTTTAGTTTTGAATATTGGCTACATACTTTTCTACAGCCCGTCAAACGTGTAAACTTTTTGACTTACCCGGTACATCTTCTGCATATCTCTTTGCAGCTCAATGCACAGAACGATAGATGCAACGAAACCTGGAAGTGGTCCAATAAGAAACAACAACCCAACCATTGCAATCTATTTTGTTGTTTTTGTTATCGTGTTTACCTTCATGATTATCAACATCTACGTTGCGTTGATTATACTCACATTTCAAAGACAAGGCGAGAAAGAGTTGACAGAGGGAGGCCTAGACAGAAATCAGGTAAGTACTATGCGCATACTAACCGGTTGTGTGTTGTACAGGAAAGCGAGGTCTGATTTAAAAATTTGCCAGGCTTAAATCGGCCCGGAAAAGGATAGTTAAAAAAACTTTCAGAATTGACTGAAAATTTTGATCAAATTTCATTCATTTACCAGCCTTAAAGCAACCACCGGATGACAACCACTGGGTGTCCCAAAAAAGTAAATGCGGCCCCTGCAAAGAAAATCTAGATTTAATCAATGGACAATGGCTAATCTTTTTTTAAACGTTCCTCGATAGTTAACTTGAACATAGATACCTTGTTCGTTGAAATTGTTGTCTGAGCGCTGAAATATTTATGTTGAAGATTCAAATTTGCTGTCAGCTCTATAAATTTATTATATACACTATATGCATACACTGTATACACTATATACACTATATACACTATACATACTTTTTTGGAGTACTCGGTACTTGTGTTAGCGATCGTTGCTCTCTTGGATGACGAAATCTGATTAAAATTATCTTTGCCCTGGATTGAAATTGATTATGTTAGACTAAGGCCCCAGAGGGGATCTTTTTGAAAAGGCCGTTTTCCTGTTCTCGTGTGGACGGGCGAAAACGGAACTTTTCGAAAACGCTGACGTCACAGCATGGATTTATTACATATCAGAGCATTTGCTAGGGTCTTTAGTGATCACGCGAGGGCATTTTATTAATCTACGCATGATGCTCATAGCCGACATTGGTCGTTTTCGAATGTCGCAGCGTTTTCGTTTGGACGGGGATATTTTGAAAGACACTCCTCGTGTGGACGCGGATCTTTTTTTATACGGATAAAAAAGATGCGTTCTCGAAAAGATCCGGATGCGTGTGGACGTGGCCTAAAGCACAATAACAGTAAAATCGATAAATCTTCAACACCAATTTTACCCCCTCTCAACTCAATATCTTTTTGAGTCATCTGGTATCTGACAATAATCTATTTTCATCAACAGCGAGATTGCATTCATTTTGCACTAACATGTAAAGCGAAACCACGGTACATGCCAACAGACAAGCATTCGTTTTCTTACCGAGTGTGGTACGTCGTCGATTCAAGACCATTCGAATATTGCATCATGCTTTTTATCTTCCTGAATACACTGCAGTTAATGATGCAGGTATGTTCTGATAACATTTAAATGCTTTTTCTAGGGCAGCCAGACTTTAACTCGAAAACCGAGAGCATAGCCTACTACTGTTATTACAAAGTATTAGTACTGTTATTACAGTCAGTAGAAAGTTGTTACGCTTAATCGGTATAGCACATTCTTGAATAATAGCGTACATTCTTGGAACAAATTTGAATGGTTCTTTTTGTACCAAAATTGCCATCAGCAGGTCTTTATTTAACCAATCTGATATTTATACTAAATGCCTACTAAATACTTATCCTAAATATTTATACTAAATACTAAAGGCACCTCCAAAGTACCCCCGAAGTATACATAGCTCTTTATCGAGTCCCATTTCTGGTTACAGTTGTACGGTCTAATTCATACATCAAATCGCTTTTATGACGAGCTGAGCCGCACCAGATTTGAATGCTTGATCCAGGGAGATGTAGATCAGATGGTTTGATCCATATGTCGAGCGGTCGAGCCGTTGGTCGAATCTGGCAAAAATATGAGCTCGGCTTGGCACGGCACAGAGCAAGCGGTTCAACATACGAACAGGCGATATGTTGGCCTGGTGGTTAGCGCTCTCTCCTCCTGCGAGGACAGTTGCGAGTTCGAATCCTTTGCTGGCTGCCTGTGGACTTGTCCAAGTCTCATTTTGTTTCATCCGTCGATTGAGACGTAGAAACGCAAAAGGTAAAAAGCGCTGCATGGAATTTCGTCTCCATTCCCCCGCAACGCCTTTTACCTTTTGCGTTTTAAGGCTCAATCTACTGATGAAAGAAAGTGAGACTTTGGACAAGTCGTGGCTGCCTGGGAAAGCACCTCCGCTCCTCGAAGGAAGGCATCAAGTCCTTCGGATGAATAACATGTATGGGCCTCAGTAGTGGATTCCTTGTGGGTCTTTCGACCATACAATATACTAAAAAACACGCTGCAGCAAATTATCAAACTTGATAATACGATACTATTATCTATCTTTCAGTACGAAGGCTCCTCCGAAACGTACACTAATGTCTTGGCTGGACTCAACATAACATTTACAGTCTTATTCTGCATGGAAGCTCTTTTAAAGATCGTTGCCTATCGTTTGGTATGTAGATCACAGATTTCTGTTGGTGCAAAAGTTGACAAGCTGGTTGGACTTTCAGAAATCTTGACTATTTTTTGGAATGACAACGTATGTTATATTCAAATCATTTGAGGATGTGACGTCATAAAATTTCTGAATCATAAACCAGAAGGATGAGAGTTGTCCTTGATAACATACTGTAGACATTCATAAACTGTGGTTTACTTTAAATTCTTCTATGTTTCTTCCAAAAGTTTAGAATCTACAATGATTTAATGTCTTTTTGAAGTTTCCTTGAATTCTTCACAAAGGACAAAAGCCTTCCAATTCTTAAAGTACTGAAGATTTCTAAAATGATTCAATTCAAGGAAAGAAGTCATATAATGTAACACCAACCTTAAGATTTAAACCCTATGCTTATGTTCATGACTCTGAAGGCGTTGTGGAACGCGAAGAAAATAATTTCTTCCTTCTGTAGTCATAGGCCAGAAATCTGACAGACCTCTTATTCGTCCGACTATGCGATTGTACTGTATAAAACAGCGCATTAGTCACAAGAAACTGCTAGTTCGAGGGTGGCGGGGTTAGCTCCCCGTGTGAAACTAAAATCTTTCAAAGTGTGGAACCCTACTTATGATTGGTAGCCCGCCCATTTATGGTCCTAGAGTAGAAGTAGAGATGCGAGTCTGAACTATAAAGGATAATGATCGGACTGATCCATAAAATGATTTAATGAATCCCTTA
This sequence comes from Aurelia coerulea, assembly GCA_039566865.1. NCBI lineage: Eukaryota > Metazoa > Cnidaria > Scyphozoa > Semaeostomeae > Ulmaridae > Aurelia > Aurelia coerulea. Next base: position 17,937,051 of record CM076954.1, read on the forward strand.
CGTTAATTCAAATAAAAGACTCCTCCTGCTCACGTCCCAATGAAAATTCTCCATTCTCTGATCTTTTCTTTTCAGAGCTACTTCAGAGATCTCTGGAATGTGTTTGACTGTTTCGTTGTACTTGGTAGCGTTCTTGATATAGTCTTGATGCACGTTCCGGTAAGTACCTTCATTTCCATACAGGGTTTGCGAAGACTTTATGCTTCGTTTGTGCTGATACCTGAAGTCCCTGTAGAGCTAACAAAGTGTTCAAATCTTTAACAAGGTCGGTGAAGGTCGGTGAATGTAAGTTTTTAATTCGATTACAGTTTTCGTTGAATTAAACGGCTCGGAAGGAACTTAGGGTTTTTTCTGTAAATCTGCCGTGGAAATATATTGCTATCTTTATTATTTTCAAAATGGCGGCATTTATTAAATTTGAGGCTATGGCATCATCAAATTTTTAAATCCTAAACCAGAAAAGCTACAGATTTCTGCTTGCCACCATATTGTAGACCTTCATAAACTAAGGTTTTCTCGAAGGTTATATCATCTTTCCTTAATTGGTTAGGATTCATGATGATTTAAATTTTTTCAAAATTTTCCATGAATTTTTTCAAAAATAGTTGAATTGCCGCCATTTTGAAAAAATCAAGATATCAAAAAATTTCCGCTGCAGATTTACAGCAAAGTACCATAAGTTCCTTTCAAGCCATTTCATTCAAAGAAAAATGTCATAGAATTTTACACCCACCTTTTAGAATATTTGAAAGATTTCAAGCTATCAAATCAATTGTAAGATGCATTGACCATTTGTGCAACTATTTTATAAATTCAATGCGTATGGTAAGATTTTCATGTAATTCACATGGCCTATTCCTGACTTCATGAAAATTTTCCTTATAAAACTAATTGCTTCATGTCATCTCTTCTAGACAATAACAAAAGTGTTTGACCCCAAGATGTTTCGGTTGTGCCGTGCTGCAAGAATTGTGAAACTGCTCCGAACTGGTGCTTCAATAAGGCTTATGTTATGGACATTCCTACAATCCTTCAAGGTAAGTAGAGTTACTACAATCGTTGTAATTGCGGGAGAACACCCAGCAAGTAAATTTTGTAAGACAGAAGATTCAGCTTTGCGACATTACAAAGCGATTCGCCTTTCTGAAGGGTGATTTCATACTTTCAACGCAGACGACCATTGTGTTTTGCTCTCTGTTTATTTTTATTTGATTGAGTGCACCCAGAGGTGTGAAATCTATCCTTTAGGAATGCAATCTTTATGACGTCAGAGAGCGGAATCCAGAGGTGGAAAAAATGTGCGAAGCCGTGAAGTAGCTTCGCAGGAAGCTTGTTTGTCTGGAAGGAAGAATAAGAGGGGGAGGAAAGATAGAAAGTGGAATAGAGAGAAAGAAAGGAAAGGAAACGAGAAAGGTAGGAAAGAAGAAATGAAAGGAAAAAGGAAAGACAGAAAAAGGAGAAGGGGAAGAACGAAGGATGAAAGGATGGAAAGAAGATAGGATGAAAGAGAGAACAAAGATTGAAAATGTAAATAGCAAAGGAAGGAATAAAAGCCAGGAAAGATTAAAGAGGAAGGAAAACGGTGTTTGGATTATGCTCTGTCCATTTACAGTTGTGTGGTCCAAGGAAGCTATTAATTGCAATTCTCGACTATTCCAAGTGACCCTAAACATGCCTACGAAACTGAAATGTGTGTTGTGCAATAGTTCAACTGAAATCTGGCACGAAGAACATTGATAAAACAACGAAAGGAAGGATTTTAGTTTGACGTTGCTTCACACGAAGGTAACTACTTCTTCCACCACTGGCAGAATATTTTGTCTTACGAAATTCACCCTTGCAAGAAGGCCCATAAATCAATACCTTGAAATAGATTAGTGTTAAAGTGTTTCAGGATTACAGTAGGCGAACGGATAGTTTTAGGGCTAGGTTTGGGTTCCCGGGGTTTGCAGCAACTCTGAGTTCACAATCTGCTCAACTTGCCAATATTTGACATGACTTCTTCATCATTTATCAACAGGCATTACCATACGTCACAGCCTTGATATTGCTGTTGTTCTATATGTATGCAGTCATTGGGATGCAGGTAACAATTGTCGATTTAAAATGACCGAACAGAACTAAGTGAAAGTAATCTATAAATATGACAAAGAAAACGCCCACGCATGCTATTGTTTCTGCAGCTAAACGATATTCATGCACGTGTCGATATCATCAAATATTTTTTTTTTTTATATCAAGACGCTATATCATTTGATACATGGTCAACTACGGCTACAGATAACAAAAGATGATTTAAATGCAAAATAAACAGTACGAAATAGAGGTTACAACTAAATACCTAAGAATTTCTAGGTTGGGTTTGATTTTACTTTTTATTGATTTCCGTTTTCTGAATTGAGGCGTTTGGAGTATATATCATGAAGAAATTCAGAAAATGTCTGTAGGAGGAGTTCATCTTCGTTGGACATTAAGTATATAAGTTTCTGTTCATCCGTTGGTATATATTTGAAATTGGGGCAGAGATTTTGTGTTTTATCTAGGAACACTGTCCGTTCAGAGATAAATGTTTGGCACGAGAGAATGAAGTGGGTCTCGTTTTCAATTTTGTTTTGGCAGGATCTGCAAAATCGTCTTTCTCTTTCTAAGGGAGGCTTGAAATGTCTTCCTTTTTCTATTGCAAGGCAGTGGTCGCTAAGGCGCAATTTTGATAGTATTCGTCTATGTGATCTGTTGGTAATTAGGGAGAGATAATTTTCTTATGTAATTTGAGATTTGTATGTTTTATATGATAAGGCTTTTGGGCAGTCACTCAAGTGATTTTTCCACTGTATCTGATGCTTTTGTATAAGGGTTTCTTTTGTCGCATGTTTTGAGAGTATACAATAGGCTAAGTGTACTGGGTGAATCAAAAAAAGGCCCGGCCTTTGAGAGGCTACTGCTACCTGAATATATAAGCAATGATATTTTTGCAATATCTAGTTGAATAGCTAACATGTTCAATTATTTTTAGAATTTTTCCTGGCTGAAATTGGTCACTCCATTAAGATTTTACAAGGGATTTGCTAAAAATTTCCCTTCGAGAAACTTTGAAAAACCTGCTAAAATCATTAGCAAGTTTCCCTAATGTGTTTACCTTACAGCGATGACTTGAGAACGCTTTAGCACTTGCTATCCTTTTGTGGGAATGAGCAAGTCTCCCCCTTAGTATGAATAACTTATTCAGGGGGATTCCATTCTCCCAAGAGGACAAAATGCATGAATGCATGTGAGTGTCATTATTGCTAGGAAGGAAAACAAGGGGAAATTTCGTTTGTGGTTTTCCTTCGTTTTTACAGGTTTTTGAAAGGGGCTTTCTGTAAAAAATCTCTCATATCGACGGGAAGGAATGGCCGATTAAAGCCGGGTAAATTACTGAACCTAATTGGACATATCGGGAATAAAGCAAGACAGTTTTTAATATTATTGCTTTGCTGTTGAGGGAGCAGCATTTGTTCAAACGCCGGGCCTTTTTATTGATTCACCCGGTAGACTTACATCTGCAGCTCTTGAGTTAGCTATTTATCTCCGTCAGCTGACTTTAAATACATATGTTTCATTTCGAAAACTTTAAAAGAGTACAGTAATTGAATCTTTGATAACTATGCTGCCAGTTAACTAATACCCCCGTTCTACCCTTTCAAGTCCATATGGAGAAAGTTTCCACGGCATATTTTATTCCCGTTAAGCCGAGATCTCACCTCGTGTAGCTTTACCACATAAAATTGCACAAGCGTTCACAAAAAGTTGAAGTTGTGATTTTTAGCGCCAAGCGCTGGGATCGCAGAAGTAGAATAGGCCTAATCGAGTCCGCGACCCAGCGGGGACATCTCTTTCGTTCATCGTTGATCCTGTGTTGCCAGAGACAAAACGCTATTGTTTTATTTCCCCGGCTTGCCGGGAAACTTTACCCATAAGAAAGGTCAAGGAATGCTACCTCGGCTAAGTGCGTTCCCCGTTGAAACAGGAGAATAACGGGGAACGTTTCTCCATACGAATAGCCCCTAAACCAGGTTATCAAATTGTGCGTTGTGATTGGTCAATCCAACAAATAGAATTGATTTGATTCGTTAGAATTTAGCCTGGTTTAGAAAAGTCAGGCTCAACTGTGTCAGTTTAAGTTGGGTATAAAAAGCTTCGTGGCTTTGAAGCGTTTCATTTTTCATGAGACAAGTAACGAAAAAAGTTTCTTTCATTTGGTTAATTTACGAGAAGTCCTTTCTCACTTATTTTGAGCTTCACGAGCAGAAGGTTCCTCAGAAGAGCTAGAGATAGCATACAAGATCATTTTTCATGAAGTACAATTCAAACTGAAATACGAAACTGAGTTTTTTGGGACACCTAACCGTATATTTCTACAGCACTTTGTTTATTTCAATAAGCCATTGATAGGATAATACTTTTAACTTTCAATTGTTTTCTTCACAGATGTTTTCAAAAATAGCATATGGAGATGTGATCACTGAATATAACAACTTTAGAGGCATCATTGAAGCGCTTCAAGTGCTCTTCCGGTAAGATAATTTTACTACTAACAGAGTGCTTAACTAACAGAGTGCTTTGACGGCATGTACTTTTCAAGCCATTTGCTCGCAGGCACAAAATATCTTTAATGATGCCTCGCTCGATTGAGTTAGCTATCCAGGTTTCAGGGGATCTTTTGCAACTTTCTTAAGTTATATATTTGCTAATTAATTAATTGACTGTAGAAATCCGTTCGTTTGTGCTCTGAAGACGATGTAGTACTGATTCAAATTTTACAACCAATTTCAGGTCCGCAACTGGTGAAAGCTGGAATAGTATTATGTATGCTTGTTACAATGAAGCCCCATGTGATGCACGTTACACTACTGAAAAATTTTGTGGCAATAAATATTTGGCAATCTTCTATTTTGGTACATTTATTTTCCTCTGTATGTTTCTGGTGAGTAGAAAGTTATGTTTTTCAATCGATATTTATTTCCTTATCAGAAAGTTGATTCATTCTACCAGTGTTCTGAAAAAAGAGTTCACTAATTTCAACAGCTACTGATTTACCCATTTCAAGTCATGTCACCATACTCTTGGGAAGTTTTAGTGTTATTACACCTTTTGCATTCACGGCTCACGTTTTCATGGCACGAATATGATAAAGAAAATAGAAGATCGTTCATTAAGAAATTGCTCAAGAAATGAAACTAAACGTTGAAGTCTGAGTTTCTGCTTTTTGAAAGAATGATGCCTGCACAGTCTGATAATATAAAAAACTTTGGAAAATTCGAATCTCTTCCACGGAGACGGGGGCAATTTTTATGCCATTTCTGGTGTCAAAGCTAGGTCATGCGAGCAACTAGGAACGAATCTCCTTTTTGAAATCATAATGAGAATGTACGTTTCCTTCCAACCAGGGAAAGTACCTTAGCCTTTTGGTCTATTATCGTACTGAAAGACCAACTTGCATCCGAATAGTTCCTTTTTTGTGGCTTAAAAGACTCAACAACTATTGATTTGCGAAGCATTTAGCTTCGGAAAGCCCCAAAACACGTTCAAACCAGCTAGCCAGGTGTCTTCCATTTTTGCATCATGAGTGTAAAGAGCAAAACAAATGTATCTTTCATATAATGATATTTAAACCCGACTACGTGCAAATTGCAGAGAAATGGGTCCTTCTCATTGAAGTATGCTCTGGCGAATTCGTTGGGAGCTTGAAATTCTTAAACTAAAAATGTAATCTGCTGACAAATTTGCTTGCTTGCTTGTGAATATTTCATTCTCTTTGCTTGAATGGATACCGGTTTTTAACAAATGTATTTCTTTCAGCTGCTAAATCTATTCGTTGCTGTGATCATGGACAATTTTGAGTATCTTACAAGAGATTCCTCCATCCTTGGTCCACATCATTTGGATGAATTTATCAGGGTTTGGTCAGAATATGATCCGGGTGCAAGGTTAGTCCATGATTTTCATTAAAAGGGGCCAAATTTTTCAAATTTCTTTAATTTCACTTAAAGAGGCCAAAGGTCTCCGAATTTCAGTCGAAACGGTGATTTAGCAGTTTCTTGGTGGGCAATATCACACAAACGCTACCTTTTTTTGAAAATTAGAGCGTCATTTTGAAGATAAACTGTTGTACTTCACAGAGGAAAGATCCAACATTGAGATCTTTTACGATTGCTTGGATATAAGTGGATTTTTAACGAGCATTTTTGTGTGGCTTGGGTGAAGCCAGCAAACAAACTGCAGAAAACGATGAAGAACGATGGGCACATGCGGTGTTTACTGATTTGTTTACAGTTTGGCGATGGAGCCCCTTTAACCAAAAATCTGGAGAGATGTGCCCATAAGATTGTGCAGTTTTGCTGAGTTTTTATTCCCCTTGTGCAGAAAATTGTAAGGAGGGCTTTTCATAAACAATGTGGAATTTTTGAATAAAAGGAAAGTTTTCATACTCAAGCTAAATTTTATTAATTGAACTGAATCTAATTAACAAGCCACAAATATGGTCATAAAACTTCAAAACTTTGTTTACATTTTAGTAAATTTCCTTTGGTGCTGCTTTTCATTAAGTGCAACTAATTGTTTCTTTCTACCTGGCATCCAAAATAGTTTTTAGGAATGCTGAAAAGCTGAGCTTATTAAAGCAGTGTCTTGATCCTTCCTTGTCACTTTGATGTGATCATAACTCTTTACTCCTTTAACCCGGCATTACAGAGTAGCGACTCTCCTTAATCTAGGTAGCAGGTTCGCCCTGGTGGGGTCTCGACCCACCAATTTTTAGAAACATCACTATATGAGGTGGCATCGTCACTATGTATTATCAGAAATTACGATACACTCTTTTTTTATAAGAATACTATAAATTTTGTCCAGCCTCAATATTCTTATGAAATTGTCGTTTTGAGCCTTAACATATTCTTAAAGTATTCTTATTTTCTTCAAATCTGATACGGTTTCAGGGGAAAGAAGAAAAACTTAAGCAATTATAACAATAAGAATGTTCTTAATAATGATAAAGTATTAAACATGCTTTTTGAAAAAACTAGATATGTCAGTCATGCGATTCTCTGTTATGAACATGGGAATACAGGCAACTGCTGAAAAATGAGACACGAATATGCGAGCTGAGGCTGAACAATATTCTTACAATATTCTTAAAATTTGGATGATCCTGAGCCTGAATATTCTTATAAACAATATTCTTATAAAAAAAAGAGTGTATCTTTTTGGCAACTTTTAATTCAATTTCTCTTATACCGAATATGACTTGCTTGCTCTACATTTTTTCATCCCATGCTAAACTAACGCAATTGAATTTATAGTGGACGAATACACCACAAGCTACTCTACACGCTTATGTGTCACATGGCCCCGCCGGTTGGTTTTGGAAAGAAGTGCCCAAGATCTCTTGCTTACAAGGTAACATAATTCTTGTACCATTCATCAAAAAGAATAACGAAACGTGATCGTTAGTTCTAAATACCAAGGAAGGACTTGCGCGTTGTGTAAACTCCAAATTGCAAATTTCAAATTGTTGGAACTTGGCTGATGAAACATATGACTCTGGCCGACATCTCCAAATAGATTACCCATCTGTTTCACCTGTTAGATAAATCGACACTTTCCTTATGGACATCAAAATATTTTCAGTATCATACATTCAGCAGCTTATATTTAACCCTGCCTTGCAGCGACATTGTTTCAAAAAATCCTGCACTTGCTTTAAAAGTGATATATAATTATCTCTTCTCAAAACTATATAAATATGACAAAGAATTCAAAAATATTGTAGACTTGTTGACTTCTTGCTTAAGTCAAGTGATTCAAAAATAAAAATCTCCATCAAATATGCAATTTAAAAAAATGAAATATCAACAGTTCTACTGTAGGGTCTGCAGGGGTAAAATGGGTGGTGTTGGTTACTACCGGGTGTCCCAAAAAAGTACTCCTGTTTGAAAAATCAACAAAATTTGATTACAAGGCCGATCCTCAATTTTCTTTTTTTGTGAAGTAGATCAAGGACCAAATTATTTTCCAAGATATAGCTGATCTTGTAATTGGTTTAAAAATTACCAAGTTTAGTTTAGCTCTTTTTAGGGCTACCTGGTTTTAAATCATACTGCAAAAAGGCACTGATGATTGCCAGATCAGTTTCTTTGTGCATGTATAGCTTCTAGTTTGGCCATAAATGACAGAAAGAAATGCACACTACCATTGGAGACTTCAATGATGATAAGAAATCTGAAAAATTTGACTCTTAGGGAAGATGGAGTATTTTGTTTAAAAACTATAGCTCAAAATAAGGTATTTCAACGTGCAATGTTTCTACCTTGCTGTATCAAAAGCAAACATTTCATCATCTATGAATATTTTTGGGTCTTTGACAAAACAATTCAAAAAGAAAATTTTATCAAAGGTTTGATAATCAATTTTTGGTGATTTTGTAAACAGGAGTACTTTTTTTGGGGACACCCGGTAGAAAACAGTAGACTCTAAACTGATAAATCAACGTTCACTGTGTGAATGAGGGTAGTTTGATCAGTTGTAGCTGGAGGAAAACTGCGAAAAGATATTTTCACAAAGTTTATCCAAATTTTGCTGTTCGCATTTCCCCCAAAACTTACCGATTTTAACCCCAGCAGATTTTATTCTTTCCTGAATAGCAACAAGGCATAGAGCATGAGGTTATGCCTGTTTTTTCTTCTTCCACAGCGCCTAATTCGAATGAACATGCCTGTGTGTGGTGATCAAACTGTAACATTTCATTCCACTCTGTTTGCATTGATAAGAACCAGTCTTGATATCAAATTAAAAGGAAATATGTTCAAGAACGACCAAGAGCTGCGAAAAGCGATACAAACTATCTGGCCTAACATGCCTGAAAAGAATGTTGAGAAGATCCTACCAAAACAAACAGGTACGGAAATATAGTTTGTTCGTACCTTCGGGACAGTTGATAGCTTTAGTTGAGTCATTTTGGAACTACTTTTTATGTTTAAAGGTGGAAGAGAGGTGAAGGCGAAAAATTCTGTACAATAGATCGAAGTTAAAGAATTAGGGATTTTTATTTTTGCTTTTTCAGGTATGGTAGCCCCGTGTCAGTCCATAAGGACTGTTTTCAAGGGGCCGTGGCAACTACTTACATATTCAAATGAAAAATCAAGTAGTTGGGATTAATACAAAATACAAGCAAAATGTTTTACTAATGTTATTTAGTCTTCTTTTGAAAGTGATAAGAAAGGAGGATGCGTGTTCAACGTCATATTGAAGCTGATTCCAAAGTTTTGGTCCCCAAAAATTTATAGCTCTATGCTTGTTTTAATGATATGGCAGTTTGCACAATTTGTAAACAAGAGTTTTCCAAGTAATGACAGCGTACGTTGTTTCTGCAGCTTTGGTTCTTTTCTCCTCATTTTGCTTTGATCAGTATAAGTGAAAAACAATTGATGATATCAATCCAAAAATTGATCAGTAGAAGTACCTGCTTTGTTATTCCTTTTAGCTGCTTCAGGCCAGCAAATGACTGTTGGAAAAATATATTGTGTCAAGCTATTGGTAACAAACTATCGCACAACCAAAGCAAAAGAGGTAAAGTATTATTTACCCTTCTACTGTGGATATCACTACTCTAAAGATATTTCAATTCAATCTTTACTATTTACCCTGCTACTGTGGAGATCTATGCTCTAAAGATATTTCAATTCAATCTTTAAATGATTATTGTATCAAATAGCAAGGAGCTTTAACATATCTCGTCCAGGAGAAGAAGTTGCATATCATGCAGAGCATCACTCTGAGCCCAGCTTCCATAAACCTTTTGAACGGAAAGGGAGCCCGAGTACAGTTACAGAAAACGTTTGATAGAATACCTTTTCTTCTCTTGAAACCCTACTTTTTATCATGCATGTCTGCAAAGAATTAGCTCTTTTTCAGTATTGATTAAAGATATATATTATTCTCTTCTTTGGGATTATCCACTTTCCATTTGGTGGAAGTTTAAGGATTGTATTGCCCTCGATACTGCCTTCACAAGAATCTAAAGACCTTTGGTTATCTTTTTTGTAGGATATTGTAGTCAATGAAGAAGAACCCGAGGTAAGATCTCTTCGATTTATCATTTCCCAATTAATCCATCATTATACCACTCTTCTTTTTCAAGTATCGTGCTAACCTTCTCTGTTGAGAGCCACTCTCAGCACTTTCTGTGGTGCTTCCTCAATAAACTCAACAATGTTTTTTCAGGATGTTGGGTCTCTGTCTACACCGATGACGCTTACCATTGATTTTGCCACTAAAGATTTTAACCTTTCGCCATGTCCTTATCACACCTGACGTTTTACCAAATGTTTAAAATGGTCAATTTATTTCTTCTTTGTACCAAAATCCCCGGGGGGGGGGGTACTTCATTGTTAGGTGATACTGGACGTGCCGCTCATATGGGTGGGTTTTTTTCATCTGAAATTCCTTATATATGGGCCTGTTTTTAACCATAGTTCTGGTAGATCACAGTGGGCCAAAATGGCGATTTTGCAGACATTCATGGATATCTGCCAGGAAATAAATGTTACAGGAGCAGTTCGTAGCTCATTTTCATTGTATGAGAGGGATAAATCAAATGGATCACAAAAAAATGAAAATTTTCATATTTAGGGGGGCTGGAGCCCGATATTCTAATTTTAGACCCTGAGCCAAAAACCTCTTTTATACTCCTCGGTCTCAAGAAAATTAGCAATGGTGACTGATGGCTCTTTTCAACATATTCTGTTGGAACAATGAATAAAGTTGAATATTTCTCCACATTTAGGGGACCGGGACCTATATTTCAGTTTTAGGAATTCTAAACAAAAGTCTCCTTTCTGTTACATTTCAATATAAGCCTAAGCTATGTAGAAGGTTCTTATGAACATAATATTACCACAATATGACCCAGCGGATTCTCCTTGATTAAAATATTTTGTATTATTCTGAAAAAATGGGCCTTGTCTCAATATCTTTTCTTGGGACACCCAAAATGTCCCAAAAAAGGCCTTTCCCCCCTGTTTATTTGAATTTTCCGAGGAGAAACAAAATGAAAGCTTCAAAAATAAACTTATCATGAGCTTCTCTTTCAGAAAATGTATTGGTGTCGATGTTTCTCCTCGTACTTTTGGAGATATTCTCCATTAAAGTCAAATTTTGCCCTCTGAATGAGACGACAAATCTGACAAAATGTCTGAAGAAAATTGTTGCTGTGGTAAAAGTAGACTTGAATAGACATTTTCAGCTTGCTTTTCAATAAACAGTGACTATTTACATTCTGGTAATGCCGATGAAACAATCTGCAAGCCATTTTCCTAGCCGAGAAACATTTATCCACATTCTTTGCCACTAGAATGCTGGGTGTAAAAGTTTCAAAGATTTTGTCCAATTTACTCAGATTCAAAAATCTATAACTCTGTCATAACACAAGATAAATGAAAACTTTAAAAAGCACACGAAAGCCCAATTATTCAGCTTTTTAAAACTGCATAACAACCAGTGATTTAGAGAATTTCAAAATTTTCGAATGTCTGCCTATAACCCACTGTGTAGATGGGTAGTTATTTTCAGAATTTTCTTATCAATGGGCCCCATAATGATAATCCACACCAAACAACTGGAATTTTCCTTTGTTTCACATCGACAAATTCATACACATGGGTCAGAAATTTCCTGATATTCATGCAAATGAGCTTGGAATTTTTGAATATTCTGTCATTCGAATGGTTCCTTTTCTCAAAGTCCAGATTCAGTTCGAACCATGTTCACAATGAAATACCCCCCCCTCCCGGGCCAAAATCGTAAAAAAATGTTAGCGTTCTTTGTACCAAAATTGTGAAACGATTCCCTTCCGGGTGGCACCTTCCCAGTACCCAAAAATAAATACAGTGCCTTTCTCCGAGCTTTAGACTCAACAACGATTTCTCTAATCAGCAGGGGACGCCTTCAGTTTTCAAGCGAATCATTTCATCATTTCGAAGAAGAGGTTCAAGGCGAAGATCAAGCCCTGATGAAGAAGCCTTTGAGATGACACTGAAACCTACCGATGTGGTGAAGCCTCATGATACGGTAAAGCGAACGAGAACTCTATCTTTAAAAAGGTAAGCAATAGATATATTTGTGGTTTACAAGATCAAATAAAGCCTGTATCTTAACCAAATGCAAAATATTTTTCGAGAAAGCGAGCTGTTGCGAAGATCCAATCAAATTAGTGGCCCCTCGCCATGATGTGACTAATTTCTCAAGAAATAATTTGTATTTTGCAGAAATTTCTTTCAAGTGAAATATCGGCTCAAAGCATACAATAGAGAACCGATCGCTAAATGTTGGTTTTGTTGGGGAGATGAGATACGGTTTGTCCATGGAAACTTATGTGTCCCCCCGTGCAGTAGGTTAATGCTCATGCGCTCGTCAAGTTACAGCCCAAAACACTACTGTGCATGAGCATTAACCTACTGCACGGGGGGACACATACGTTTCATCGGACAAACCGTATCTCTTCTCCCCAACAAGTTTATTTGTGTCAAGGACCCAATAAGTTTTGATAGATGATCGTCAGTTTGTTTTCCGGAGGCGAGACAATTAAACTACGGCATGAAAACCATACATGTTCGAGTCCTAAAAGATATGAGATCTAATTAAAGTTCGACATTAAGATTCAATTCTATTACCATTCTTTGTGCTTTCGGAGTATGCTTCAAAACCAGGTAGTTTCTGCAAGCACAAATTGACAAAAATTTCAAGACTTGGCAATATATCAAAAATCAGTTTGATCCTTGGTGCAAATACATATCCACGCATTTTGTTGACTTGTTCCAAGTCTGAGTTTAGCGTCCGGCAAGGACCAAGACTGAATATCCATTACCCATTTCATTACTGCGCTCTCTGAGATTAAAAATGAGATTTGTAGCACGTCAACACATGTTGTAGCCTGCGTGCAGACTCTACTGATTCCCTGAAGAGAAGTGAGGTTAGGAGGAGGAACCTCACTTCTCTTCACGGAGTCAGTAGAGTCTGCACGCAGGCTACACGTGTTGGTGATCGGTGGAAAAATGCCAAACACTATCGCCTGACTGAGATTTTACTCTAGTTTAAATTGTTTTCATAATCTACAATGCATGATTTGGTCCTCCCATAAAGGACTTCCCCCAAATGTGTTTCACTGGGCCTAACCAATAATAGATCTGAGTGGCTTTCCAACTATTACAATGGTAAAAAACTGTGTTTTGGATGAGGTATTGCTTTATTGTATGACATGGAAAAAGATAAGACATGGCTCAAAAAACGAAGTAGCGTGGTAGCGGCGCTACCAGGAAGGAAGCTGAAGTGCTCAAATTTCCCTGGAAAGAAAAAGGGACAAGGGGGAGAGAAACTGAAGGGAAGCGAGGGGACGAGAAGGAAAGGGGAAAGAAGAGAAGAAAGGGGAGGGAAGGGATGGAAAGGGAAAAGGAAAGAAAGAAGGAGAGAAAAGAAATGGGATAGAGTTGGGTAGTATATCGCTATCGGGAAAGAAGAAGAAAGTACGTAAGAAGGAAAAAAGGTACTAAGCTTGCTACCAGGAAGGAAACAAATGTTTGAGCCCTGAGATAAGATATAAATTTCCCCTCTCATTGATCCTTTCATATGCATAATTCTGAAATATGGTGTGTTTTGACAGTGGATAGATTCTGTGTCTCATCTGGTAACCGGATAGCAACGGGGTGAGTGGCCGAGCGAGCGGCTTAAACATTTTCCGTCTGGTGACTGAAGTTAAGCTCGGTCCAGTGAGGTCAAACTCCAGATGGGTGACCTCGGAGGCTTGACTTCGCAACTCACCTCACCGTCCTTTGGAAGGGACGTTAAACTAGGGGTCCCGTGCCTGGATGCGGCATGCACAGTGGCTTCAATTAGCTTTAAGTAGCTAGAAATACTTCCTGCCCACTCAAAATAAATTACTGAAAAAAAAAACACTGACAGTGATTCATGACCATCTGATTTGGGATGATAAATATTTGTTTCGCATTCTCTGCCCTTATCAACATAGGGCTCAAATCTTTGAAAAGGTCTGTGGAAAATTCGATCACAGTTTTCTTTGAATCATATGGCTTGGAAGTTTGCTGTAAATCTACCGTGGAAATTTATTGATATCTGTATTAGTTTCAAAATAGCGGCATTTATTAAATTTGAGACTATGACGTCATCGAATTTCTAAATCTTAAACCAGAAAAGCTACAGATTCCTGCTTGCCACCATATTGTAGACCTACATTAACTATGGTTTTCTTGAAGGTTATATAATTTTTCCTCTATTGGTTTAGCGTTTATGATGATTTAGATTTTTTCAAAAATAATTGAACTGCCACCAGTTTGAAAGAAATCAAGATATCGAAAAATGTCCACGGCAGATTTACAGTAAAGTACCATAAGTTCCTTTCAAGCCATTCAATTAAACAAATGTTTATAGAATTTAACACTATCCTTCTTAAAGATTTGAAAGATTTGAGCCCTACGCTGCCCTTATCACCAAGGCTTCTTTGCCAAGATACACTATTTTAGCCTAATTCAATCTGATTCAAAATATGTGCTTTTAGTAGAGGTTTATTCTCAATATAGCTCAATTTAATCGGTAGGACTTAAAAGAAAAAGCAGGAAAAGGTATCCGCACAGTTGGATTCATTGAATATGTTCATATGTGATTTTTTGCAGCACATCTGCTGCTGCCACCTTCTCGCCTTAAGATAGGTTCCAAATCTTTAGAAAAAGCTGCTGTAAATTCTATAGCCTATTTCTTTGAACTGAATGGCTCCAAAGAAACTTTAGCTATTTCGCTATACCTCTACCGTTGGGCTTTTCTGAAAATCTTGAATAATGGTGGCATTCAAGGTTAGTTGTGACTAGGGAAGGATGAAAGAAAAGCAACATTATCAAGCTGTTCTTGGTATCACGTGAAAGAGAAAACAACATGTGGGTAAGAAAAATTGGAGTCATTGTACCGGGTGAGTCAAAAAAGGCCCGACGTTTTAAAGGCTACTGCTCCCTGCATATATAAACAATAATATTTAGTTGAATAGCTAACATATTCAATAACTTTCAGATTTTTTCTGGCTGAAATTGGTTGCTCCGTTGAGATTTTACAAGGGATTTTCTACAAAATGTCCCTTCGAGAAACCTTGAAAAACGTGCTAAAATCATGAACAAGTTTCCCTAATGTGTTTACCTTACAGCAATGACTTGAGAACGCTTTAGCGCGTGCTATCCTCTTTTGGGAATGAAAAAGTCTTCCCCCTGGTATGAATAACTTATTCACGGGGATTCCATTCTCCCAAGAGGACAACGTGCATGAATGTATGTGAGTGTCATTATTGCTAGGAAGGAAAACAAAGGGAAATTTTGTTTGTCGTTTTCATTCGTTTTTCCAGGTTTTCGAAAGGGGCTTTCTGTAGAAAATCTCTGATATCGACGGGAAGGAATGGCCCATTAAAGCCGGGTAAATTACTGAACCTAATTGGACATATCGGGAATAAAACAAGACAGTTTATGTTATTGGTTTGATATTGAGGGAGCAGCATTTTCTCAAACGCCGGGCCTTTTTATTGACTCAGCCGGTGTAGGCCACATCAACGGTGCGTTATCACCCAGTCTTATTCATTATCTTCCGCTATATGGCTCTGTTTATCTTCAAAAACCCGTGACCTGAACTGTTTGTTTATTAATTCAAAATTAGACATCTTCAGTGGAGTTTCCGACCTCACTGAGTAACTGATTTCCAAAGATGATCACTTTTCCGCTGCATGCCTCTGACAATTTTCAAAACTCGTAAGCCTCATTTTCTCTTCCCCTCTGCAACCATCAAATCTCTATATTTAGATGCCACTCCCTATCTTAGGTGAAACAGAAGTAAACATGTTTTGACCATAGAAGAAACTGACGTCAAACCCTTCTTCACCTGCGAACACAGCGGTGGAGTAGGCTCTTAGCTTATGGGAAAGATTTTTCATTGATTATGCAAAAAGTATAGGAATGATTATCATCTCATTTGATTTGTATTTCGCGATAAACTAACGAGCAAATAACGGATGAATTACGAACAAGTCATTTTTACTTGTTTATGAACAACTAGGTGGGCCAAAAATCAATAAATATGTGTTTGTAAGTAAAAAGATAAACAACACATTTAGCGCTTATTCAAATGTAGAAAATAACAATAAAGCACTGGAAATAGCCTTAAATAACGGACTCATCATATTAAACCCATAAACGCAACAAAACACCGAAATCTGTAGGAAGAAGACTGTTAACTCATGTAAAAGAGCAACAATGAAAATAAACCTGTAACAAGAGAAAACACTGTTAAATCCCGCAAGAGAAAAGCGAATTAATCTTGAAACCTGAAAGGAAAGGAATAAGTTAGTAACTCACCAGTAACTGTGATAAAGACCAACGTGAATAACCAAAATGTGTTTCGTTCCACTCTCATCAGTTCGGTTCGTGCGAAGAACAAATTAACAATAAAGCAAGCCATTTATCGCTGTAAAATAGTAAGACAAAATGGCCGACAAAATTCAGCTATCAGATAAATTTGATCTTCTGAAGGTCATACCTCCATCATTTTTCAACAGATTTTTACGGGGATGTGCGGGGATGGCAGCAAACTTTATTTGAACATCTGAAGAGCAACATCATAAAAAAGTTTGGCGAGAATCTTTTGCCATTTTATCACAATCTTCAGGCAAACGGGGCACATTTTTTGGGACACCCTGTAAATTTTCTTGTCCAAGTCAATATTTTTAGCCACACAGGTTTTATCAGTTTATTCGAATCTGAACAGTGGTTTGTGAGATACAAGCTTTGAAACATCTACACTTTTTTCCTTACCCGGTAGTCATTTATACTACCTTTGTAAAGGCTCATGGGCAACCGGCGTGCATTGCAGTCCTATTCGTAAAGGTGACCTAATATAATTAAATAATTTTGTGATGTCTTTCAAGTCAGCAGCACGTCTTTGCAGCTCCAGATACGGCCATATTTCTCCTTGGACTTGAATTGTATGAAATCCTAGACTGATTAGATGACCATAGTTATCGCTATTGAAAGGCTGCCAGACGCTCGTCTCGGTTTGGTTTAATAGTCTCGTTTTGAATAGCGATTACTGGGACTCATCGTAAACAGTCTAATGAAATCCATGAAATCAATGAAAAACAAAACTAGCAATCACAATGCATGCCTGTTACCCAAGATCCTTTGAAACTAGCTCTGAAATCAGGCTCTAATAGAAATATAGCTGAAGTTCTTTCCTTTCCTTCTTATTAATTTTTGCTTCGAATTTAGGCCTGTTCACAGGCTATTGAAAAATCCATAGCCATGGAACTGCGATTATTTTCCAAAATAATGCAAAATGTATAGCATTTGAAAGAGTTTAGCAAGCGAAACTTGATTCTTGCAAGCACTGTAAAATTGTTTGGTCATTTAAGGTGGCAGCCATTTAAAGGCCATCCAAGTCCCTTGAGAATTTTATGAAGTTTTCCTTCACGAATCTGCGGACCTCCAAAACATCACTCAAAAGTGCAGATCTTTTATTGCAAACAGTGATCTGAACTCGATTTTGCAGAGTGACTGGTTTGACCATCATCTGTCACAATGCACTGTGGTCAGTTTTTTGCTCCTATACTTTCTTGATAAAATTTGACAGAAATAACCTCGACCAGCAGCGGCTATTTCGGAGCTCACTATTTGAGAAGGAATCACTCTTACGCTATTCTCCATGCAGATTCCTAATCAGAAGACATCACAATTGCAACCTCGACAAGCAAACAATTTTAAACATTTCCCAAGGGATGGAAGCCCCTTAAGTCGACAAATTTCGTAGGGTAGGGTGGGGTAATGTCGGTCTAAAATGAGCAAAATCTCAAAATAGATAGCTGGTAAAACGAGACTAAAATGCAAAACATTTCAAAAGTTTCGTTTAATTGACATTCAGTTTCTTGGGAAAAAATTTCAGCTCTGACAAAGGCAATTAAATATTTAAAAAAAATTTTATCGGCAACTAAAATAGGTCACCTAGTCTATTTTCCCACTGCAGATAAGGGACTTACAAATTAAGGCACACATATTTCCAAAACCATTTTTGCGACTTGCAAGTCAGTGATCGAATTTGATAAAACAGTCAAATAAAATTGTTTGCAGTATGTTTACTCCAATCAAAACACCCACGAGACAGACAAGAGAAAACAAAAAAAAGTAAATTACTCTTACGCTAAATTCTCAGTAAAAGCAGACTCTCACCTCATGGTCATTAGAATTAGATTGACCAGAAAAGACAGTGGCAGGAGAAAGTTTTCCTGGGCTTTGAGATTCTTGCACAATAGGCCGTTCAGTAAAGTTATTTTATAAAACGAGTCGAGATACGTCTAAGACGAATGTTTTATGTAAAAAGGCAGTTTAGTATGTAGACATTAAAAGAAAAATAGCCAACCTTTCTTCCATGTAACGAGAAAGGATATTTCTAGCAAAAAGCTCAGTAGACCCACTTTACCCCGTAGACCCAACTTACCCCACCCTACCCTAACGCTTGAGGGATTCAAGTTCCACTCTCAAGTCTGTTTTAAATGATGCTTAGCTTGCAGTATCTGCAATATAACGGTAGTTCTGTGAACAAAAATGATTTTGCTCTGCACAGTTTTAGGTCGTACTTTAGTACCTTACGTACATGCACGTTTTTTTATAAGAAACTGGTTTATAAGAAACTAGTAATACGATGACCAAAAATTTAAGAAACTCTAGTACTACGCTCAAGAACAGTTAAGACACTCTAAAACTTTATTTCTGTGTGTCTCTTTTATTCTATGTCTCTCTAACAAAGGTACATTCGTCTTTTCTTGATTTTTAACTTCAAAATTGGTAAATTTTTGCCTTGATGTGCATGGCTTCTTCTTGATGACAATGTCAATGCAAAATGGAAGCCCTTTCTCGAGAAGAAAGCTCAACTTCGAACAATACCGCAATTTTATCTTTGTTGTCATCTTCCGCTGATGAACATCTTCCGCTTGAACAACAAATTATGCAAACATTTTTCACCAGCTGCTTTCTGTGTAATGATTGGTGTCCGACTGGTGTTCAAGGAAGATATTGGAAAAAATTGTTCCGATAACAATAGAAAAAGTACCTGTTCCTGAGAATATGTATAACGATCCTCTTTGAGAGAATGATCTTAAAAGTTCTGAGGCTTTTTTCACCGCTAGATAAATTATAAATGAGAATCTTGCCACATGAAAACATTTTCATCACAACTGTTCTCCTGCAAACAAAAACTCATGTCTTTAAAGTTTTCCAGAGGAGGCTGAATGGGCAGGGATGTGGAAAGGATATCATTTCAATGGTTGCACAGAGTTTTATCTCACTACTTACGCACAGACCATGCGAAACGTTAGACTCCGCCTCCAGGAGCAATTGACCAGATTTTGGTTGTGCAAGTGCCACCCAAGCTTTAACAACATACCCTTTCCTTATACAGGGCGTCCCAAAAACAGTGTGCCCCGTTTGCCTGTCGATTGCG
Source organism: Aurelia coerulea (assembly GCA_039566865.1). Taxonomy (NCBI): domain Eukaryota; kingdom Metazoa; phylum Cnidaria; class Scyphozoa; order Semaeostomeae; family Ulmaridae; genus Aurelia; species Aurelia coerulea. Next base: position 17,956,614 of record CM076954.1, read on the forward strand.
ACAAAACGGCAAAAGATTCTCGCCAAAATTTTATATGATGTTGCTCTTCAAATGTTCAAATAAAGTTTGCTGCCATCCCCGTCAAAATCCGTTCAAAAATGATGGAGCTATGACCTTCAGAAGACCAAATTTGCCTTATGACTGAAACCAGCGGTCGGCCATTTTGTCTTGCTATTTTGCAGTGATAGATAGCTTCATGTGAGGTAAGAAATAGTTTCTGTGAGGTAAGAAACAGTTGAAAACTCTCTGATGATTATCCGAATTTTCACGAGAGCTCTGACATTGGATGCTGCTGTTTCATTTCATCCATGGAGCTATTTATCGCTGCAAAATAGTGAAACAAAATGGCCGACCGCTGGTTTCAGTCATCATACAAATTTGGTCTCCTGAAGGTCATAGTTCCATGTTTTTTTAACGGATTTTGACGGGGATGGCAGCAAAATTTTTTTGAACATCTGAAGAGCAACATCATGTTAAATTTTGGCGAGAATCCTTTGCCGTTTTGTTGCCATCTTTATACAAACGGGGCACAATTTTTTTGGGACGCCCTGTATCAATTTTTTCTAATGTTTACCCGATCTCATACTAATTTTTCGAAAATTGCCTATTTATTTGCTCCTCGTAACAAAATCGCAAATAGTTTTGTATACCCAAATTGTCAAAACGGCACTGCTCCGGGCGGTAGGGCCTAAATAGAGCCTTCCCCCGCGCATTCGGCTTGCAAACTGACAAACATTTCTTTGATTTGGCCTTTTTTATTGAATTGATTCAACCGATGCCTCGATTCAACATGGATTCATCGGTACATGACATTACAGATTCAGAAAACCAGGAAAAATCTGAGAGGACTCGCCCTTATGTTCAAAAAGGCCTACAGTTCCATAAACTTCGCACTACACCAGTGACATCAAAAGGCGTTCATATCACATTAAGATTTTTAGGGCTGCAACATCAAAAAGTACACTTTCGAGACTTGAAATGATGAATCCTCTGGCCGATATATTTCTGCAGAAGTAAAGAATTACAGGCTTAATCGCTCAGACGTTCTATAGGTAAGATTTATACCGTTGCAGAAAAATTGAATGAGCCAATCAAAGTGTGAGATTTCTCCCGTTGTACGATCTGATTGGCACTACCGAAAAAGGTAAGGCGGATGGGCCGCCCGCTTTTCGACTGTAATGTCATGATTCCCAGTGTTAGCACAGAGCCGGGAGTTCACCTCAATAAAAAAAGCGGGAACAGAAGACAATAGCCCATTTACCTCATGACGTAATTTAGCACGCGTGCAGTGCATTGTAAGAATGGCAGTATCGAGCGGTCATGTTGTCGCTACCATGGCATCTTTTAGTTGTTTACTTGGCAGAAGGAGGAAAAGATTTGGCGATATTGACCTTGAGATTGAGAGGGAAATCGAAGGCATAGATTCACCTACCGAATCTAAAACAATCCCTAGCTTTTTTCAAAGATTAATCTGCAAGAAGTTCACGATTTATTACTTCGCTGCCTCCATCACCTGAAGTTTTGAATAGCAAACAAGCAAAGTGCTGCTAGTTTTAAATATTTCATAGGAAAATTCAAGGATGGCTCTCATTTAGTTATAGACTTAAAGAAACAAGGACAGCAAAGCCAGCCAGAACGTCAAATTGTATCCAGCAAACCAAAGTGATGTCTCTTGTGCGCTATCTTTTAAATATTATTCAAAGACGAAGGCATGCCTCCTGCAGTTAAATGCCTGAGGACCATCGTTCTCTCTCAAGGCTAATATTTAAAATGAGCGAGTTTTACTCCGGAGACCTATACTAGATCTGAAGCACAGAGCGAGAGGAATAACAATTCCAAGTTCTATCACATGGAATCCACTGCTAAGATTGCCTTCTAAAAGTAAACTTCGTTTCTTTCGAAAACTTCGCTTCTCTCCAAAATGATATGATCGCTTTTGAAATTTTCTTTGTCTTCCCTCTGCGATGCCGCGGTGAGGAGGAATTGGAAGTGCGGAGGAGAACTCCTCCTCCTCCGTTCGTTCTCCTCCTCACTTCCAATTCCTCCATCGCCGAGGGAAGACAAAGAAAATTTCAAAAGCGATCATATCATTATGGAGAGAAACGAAGTTTTCGGAAAGAAACGAAGTTTACTTTTAGAAGGCATCTTAGTAGTGGATTCCCTGTGGTTCTCTCATTGAAAAGGACACCTTCATGGCCTCTCAACTCCTTTCAAGGGACGCCAAATCGCACGATAAACCAAGGGTGTTAGGACACCAATGTTTTGATAAACACTTACTCACCTTATTTTGATCTTTGTTGTCTTCTTTGTTTCATCTCAACTCGTGTCTTCATTGGCCTTTGTCTTAGTGCGCCTTCGCAGGAGAGAATTCGAAGGTGTGCTAACACACGGGAATGTAAGAGGTTAGGTTCAAATGACCAAACAACAAAGCGGTTAGGGAAACAAAGAAGACAACAAAGTGCAAAACAAGTAAATGAGTATTCAGTCAAAACATGGATGTCCTAACACCAAAAGCGAGGAATCAATGCCTGGAGCTATAGTGTCGCAGTTGCAGATAATGGCGTCGTTGTGTCTTAAAGAACGCCGGTCAATCAGCATCCTTTGCGGTCGCGCTTTGCTGAGCACTGCTATGTACGATGTCATACAAAAATGGCTGCCGCAGTCCAAAAGCAAATTGCGACGCGCGCAAAGGATGCTGGTTGACCGGCGTTCTTTAAACTACTTCTCGCACAACAGCGAAAATCTGCATTTACCAGCAGCAAGCAGTCGAGGTAACGCATGATAAATTCACTTATCCTACGGTAAAACTAGATGCTACAAAAATATTTAGGATATATGAGCAAATTTTGCGATGAAAACTTCATTAACACGCTAATCAGGTCATAAAGAAACATCTCACGCTATGAGATGTGCAAATGTATTTCAGGACCTTTGGTTATTAAGAATTAAATCTCCATAAACGTTGCAAATGTTATGATCTCACACTGATAAAGTGGTGAAGATTTTGTAGCAAGTACGAAAAATCTAACTGCTTTGATCCTGAGCTCCACAAGAGAGTCTCGCCAAGGAATTTCCGGAGACCAGCAAAGGCCTTTTAGAGAGCAGGCATGCAACTTATTATGGCCGCTGGTCCCTAACAATCTGCTCACAAAGTTTTGAAAAGAAGATAGGACAACAAACCGAAGATAGTTTGCTTGATTTATGACCTTATTCGCTGCTTTTACTTGCTTGAAAATTCATTGAATTGAATTTTCGTATCCTCTCAAACTACGACTCACAACGTGCTGTTCAAAAACCCAGCTAACGGCCACAAATTTAGAGGGTACTAATACTTCTTGGATAAAGCATGGGTAGTTAGACAATGCTGGTGTGCTTCTATGGAGGAGCGCTGGATAATATGTATCTGCGGAGGAACTTTTTTCTGGTACTGCGGAGGAGATATCGAAAGAACGAAGCTGTAAACAAGCTCAAAGTTATTCTCAAGCATTTTATAAAACAGTCTGAGAGTTAGCTGCGGAAAGATATTTTATTTTTGAGTTAATTTTTGCATCGTTGTTGAAGCAACATGGAGGAAGAGGCTATTAAAGATATATCTGATTTGAAATTAAAAGGGTTTCGGTGATTTTTTTCAAGATCTGAAGATGTTATTGGTGCTGCTCCATTTGCTGCTTTGAAGACATTCCGCTTCGCATTCATAGTAGTGCTTTCGCAAGGCACAAAATTTGTTTCCTTGTTTCGAATAATTTGCGCATGATTCCTTGTTGAGCAGCAATGAGTGGTGGTTATTCCTGTTGCTGTTGCTGTAGCTGTAGCTGTTGCTGTTGTTATTGTTGCTGTATTGTGAAGCAAATGGTTTTGTGGCGGTTTTTTCTGTCTAGCGCTTTGCTTGGATTATGAATGTGTAAACGCGAGATTGAATCATATTTGCAACAGTGTTGAGTACAAGAAAAGTTTCAACCATTGATAAACTGCACCTTCTCGTTATTATCCGTTGTTTTCGACCAACTAGCTACAGAAATTATTTTCGAGTTAAAAGTTAACTTAGAAATAACATCGTTTTTATTGAAATGTTGATACTAATCTAAAAATATGAACAGTTTTGCTCGGAAACTTTTCTGGAAAACTTCGAGTAAAGGGCTATCAGCTATACCAAAGTATCAACTAGATTGTCACGGCCCCCTGAAAGTGAAAAGCAACCTTTGCTGACGGGGTGTACCGTATGTAAATAATGTAAAATGAAAATGAAATGAGATATCAAATTCCTTCCTCGAACGAAGGCTCAAAAAGTTCTACCAGATTCTGTAAAATATCCTCAACTTTTTCAAACGGATTTCTACTTATTTCTGTTTCCTGTTATCTGCAGGCAACAGTGCACAGTAGAAACCTGCATGAAAGAACCTAGTTTTATACGAACGTTGAGGCTGAAATTCCATGATTAGAACTTTTTAAAAAGAGCCCAGAAGAGGCTAAAATTTCTAGAGGTTCTTATAAGATAGTTTAAAAGATAGTAATTTACTTGAAAACTGCAAAATCTTTCGCAATAAAACCTTGAAAGAAAGTGAAAAAGAAATGTATTGATAAAACTGATTCAAGGCTATTTATAAAATTTGATAGAAGATTCAATTACACTGGCATGTCAATATAAAACCATAGTTGACTTTATAATAAAAGGGCTCCAAGGCTATTTATAAAATTTGGAAGGAATTGGTTCTACTTGCCATTATTTTAAGTTTCTCATTGCGCAAATTTTTTAAACTAAAAAAGCTTTTCGGTTGGAGCTTGCAATGTTTCCTCTATTAGTTTAGGATTTACAATGATTTAAATTTTTTCAAAATTTTCCATTAATTTTTTCAAAAATTATCAAATTGCCGCCATTTTGAAAAAATAAAGATATCATAAAATTTCCACGGCAGATTTACAGCAAAGTACTATAAGTTCCTTTCAAGTAATCCAATTCAAAGAAAAATATGATAGAATTTTACACCGACCTTTTTAAAGATTTGAAAGATTTGAGCCCTATGCTTAAAAGCATAGTTAATAATAAAACCATATTTGCAGTGTGCAACCTATAGGCACCTTCCAACTATAAGCACCTTTTTCCGCCTTTTTAAGAACCTTACAGGCTGGACTTGATTATAATATCAGTCAATCAAGAACCTTATTCAGGCTGCCTCAAGAAAACTGCTGACATGACGAAGGGCATGGCCCGATTCGTTTAGTTGCTACTTTCTATGGCATTAGAAGTATTTTTTAGATTGAAATAGTCATTTTTTTTTTGCCTCAAGAAAACCTAGGCTTTTTCATGCGGATTTCTACTGTATATTCTTCAAGGCATTCAGATCAAGTTTTGAAAACTGGAAACAACTTTTCACAACAAAACCATCGTTTCGCTATTCTTCGAAATTTGCCCAAGAATTCGGATTTTCAAAATCATTTCTGCTAACTAATGTCCGCGGGTAACCTTGTAGTGTGATAAAGACGTTCAGATCAAATTTAAAATTGATAAATTAATATATATATTACAGGACAAATCAGAGTTAAAATCTATCATGTTAGAAACCCAACTTGCGGGATATATACTTTGCAAAGCCTACAGTTGCATGTTCCACCATTCCAACATCTAATTCGTTTTTTGAACATAGGAAGGCTGTTTAATTGTTTTAGTTCTTGCGGTAAATGCTGCCACAGTTTACTTCCAAGGTAAGTAATGGACTCAACTCCAAAGGCCGTAGTTCGTACTTTTGGCAGTTGAGCGTCATTACCATGCCTTAGGCAGTACCTAATATTTTGTTGCATGAAAATATCCTTCATGAATGGTGGATTCAGACCGCATTTTGTTTTATAAATTTCAGTCATGAGCAACTGTAGGTTTCTTACATGGATTGGCACTGATTTAGATTGCTCCAGGAGAAATACTCCTGTAAACAAAGCTAGATTGTTAGTCCCGCGACAATAGCACACGATAGGCGTCAGGAGTCAACTCTTTGAACATTTAGTGCGCAAATAGACTAGTTATCGCTCTAAAGGAACTAAAGTTACTTTGCAATATCATAATATCATGAGTGGTTAGAAGCCGAAATTGTGCTCGATTGCCGCAGCTTTGTTCTTTTGCAGAGAAGAACATTATTTACTAGGAGGAGGAGGAGGTACACGTTTTTTTTTTATAAGAAACTTGGATCAGCACTTAGTACTAAAAGTTTCTTAATTTCGCATGAAAATTTCGGTGTTTGAGTAGTAAAAGTTTCTTAATTAGTTTCTTATTTTTTTGGGCCTAAAATTGCGGTATTGTTCGAAGTTGAGCCTTCTTCTCGAGAAAGGGCTTCCATTTTGCATTGACATTTTCATCAAGAAGAAGCCATGCACATCAAGGCAAAAATTTACCAATTTTGCAGTTAAAAGTCAAGAAAAGACGAATGTACCTTTGTTAGAAAGACATAGAATAAGAGAGACACAAAGAAATAAAGTTTTAGAGTTTCTTAACTGTTCTTGAGCGTAGTACTAGAGTTTCTTAATTTTTTGGTCATCGTAGTACTAGTTTCTTATAAACCAGTTTCTTATAAAAAAAAATCGTGTAGCGTAAAAGAGTCTTGATACCTCCTCCGCAGAAATGAGTATGTTTTACTCCGTATCAGCATATATGCTGAAACATAGCTGCGGCGTCTAGAAGCCCATGCCATAATTGGACTTCGGAAATTTTCGATATCTTGAATGACTTCGAAAGTAAATCGTTTGTATTTTCATGGGAAAAATTCGTGAAAACTTTGAAAAACATTTTGAAATCATTGCAAATCGTAAATTAATTGAGGAAAAACGGCACAACACAGTTCGTTAAGGTCTATAATATGGTGGTAAGCAGAAATCTGTAGCTATTCTGGTTTACGATTTAGTAGTTTGATGACGTCACAACCTCAAAATTTGTTGAAACATAGAACGCTGTAATTCCGAAAAATAACAATGTGCAACAAGTTCATTTCAAACCATAGTCAATTGTTGGGGAGACGAGATAACGGTTTTTCCGAGGAAGCGTATGTGTCCCTCCGTGCAGTAGGTCAAACTCATGCGCAGTAGCGTTTTGGGTTGGAGCTCTGCTGGGCGCATGAGCATTAACCAACGCAGGGGGGGGGACACATACGTTTCCTCGGACCAACCGTATCTCGTCTCCCCAACAATCAAACAGAAGAAACAATAACCATCATCGGTGCAATCTTTTTTTTTTACATTTAACCTCTATGCTCGCGAAAATAGACCCAAAAGCTCGAAGTCAGTTTCTTCAGATAATATCCTCGTCTTTGTCAAAGCAGTTCTAGTAATTTCTGTTCGCCGACAATTTTTTTAAATTGACAAATGCTTTTTAGAATGAAACAGCGTTTCTCTTATGAAAACTTTAAAGGCAGGAGCCTTTTTGACCTAGAAATCGTGAAAATATCTGCAACCAGTGAGATATAGACAAGGAATCGTATAAATAGCCAACTGTAAACATACGTGAAACTTTGAATAATTAATAAGACAAGAATGCGCTGACTTTAGGCATTCTCAAAAATGACCGTATATTGTTTAGAATTCCATTTATACGAAGCCATGCGTTGTAAAAGAAACAGCCGCGACCAAGCTGCCCTTGGCTTGTCATTAATTTTTCAGTAGTTTGATCTCGCCAACCAACATAATGATAAACTTTTCAGCGACATAGGCAAAGGCTCGTACAACCAACTCGAAATTAAAACGACTAGCCAGTTTATTTCGACAACGAGTTTATGCTGCAACAACTATGGTTTCTTTCGCTAAGTTCAAGGAATTCTTCAACGACATCGGTTCGAGTATCAACGAAATAACGACATTCTCGTAAGTATTTTCGTCTTTGATCGAGATGTTTTATTCAACAGCTGCCAGTGAAATATTTGTGTTTTGAAGATTCTCTTGCCAACGCGTGCTGTAGTTTTATAGTTCTGCCATGGCGAAGAAAAACCTGCAAATGATATCGGCCATTTTAGTTGAGATATCACAGCTCAAAGTTTGGAAGTTTCAAGTTGGTTTGTTCGGAGAGGAATGGAATCGTTGCTTTTGAACAATTTTACGCTGTGTTATAATCACGCTTAAGACCGCTTGTTAATGAAAGTTTAAAATGATTAACGGGAAGTTGAGCATGATATTCACCAACGCCACTGTGCACACACGTCCTACACAAGCTCACGTTCTAAAAGCTAAATTTATCACTGATAGCGCAGTCTCAATTTGATCGTGAACTTCCTTCTGACTTTGCCGACCTGAACGAACAAAATAAAGGGCTACGCCTAGGCCATCGATTGTTTTTTACATGATCAGTTTAGGTGCAGTGCAATTTGTTTCACAGTTTTGAAAGCTCATGGGAATGTCTTTAGAATTATATTGCATAATTTGCTTTGGGTGGTTGATAAATGCTTGCATCGAGAGGTTGATAAACTTTTAGGCAAAGAACATTTTCTTTTGAATCGAGGTTTTCGTATGAAGCTTAAAAGCTTTGTATTCAGCGATCAACGTCAAAGTTTTGCACGTATCGTCGAAATGGTTTGATTTTATAATTACCATCTCTAGCAGGTAAGCAAACCTGCCAAGATTGGCATCAGCCGCCATTTGGTAAGTCTACCAACTTATGCCGATCTCTGCCTCTCATTTGAAATGTTTCCGTAGATGTGGAAGCCAATTCATGAAAGGCTTTTGAGTTTCGAACTTTTGCTTATCAACTGTTGAAGAGATTGGTTTAATTTATTCACAAGAGAGAGCTCTCTACCTTAATACAATGCAATTCAGAGCGTGACTACTAAATCATGCCGTATTATTTCATTTGCTTCTTCAATTTAGGCCAGTCTCTCACTCTTTTCAAATATTTTAGTAGCTTTTAGTTTGTTTGGATTCCAACGCTTTTACTTTGGAAAGTTTTCTAATCCATTTCTGTAGAGCTTGGTGTAATTTTTGCAAAAAGGAGAGATTTCTGCCGCTATGCAAGACATTTTAGGAGTTACATGTCTTGATCATTGCGTTCATAAGCGTTCGTTTCCATGTTTCAAACAAGTTCAACCTCAATTCTCGTTAAAGATATTAGTAGGTTTGGAAGCCATACTTTCCAAGGCCTTGCGTTTCAAAGTTTCCCAATCAATTGTTGCAGTGCTTGGTGCTATTCGTGCAAACAAGAGAGATTTCTGCTTTGATACAATGCAGTTTAGGAGCTTAATTACTTAGCCATACAGTATTGTTTCGTTTCGATGTGTCTTATGTTTATCATAAATTTTCACGATATGTACGGATCGTAGAGTCTATGGAGAAAACTAGTTGAATTTGAAAGATTTCAGATCCTTGTCTCATTCATCGTAGGAATTGTTGATTTTAAATATGACAAGATAGGCCCCTACCTAGAGGATAGTTTTTTGGGTGGGCAAATATTTCAAAGAGCAAAGACAAGATGGTGTTCTGTCATTTCTAAAGAGGAAGACAGTACCATGATTGAGCTATTTTGGCAGGCAGATCCTCAAGAATGGTTTCTGGCCGCATCGTTGCTTTGCTTGTGACTGAAAAACTGAAAGATTAAAAAGACTGAACGTAATGTGTTAGCAGATACATTGCCTTGCAAAGGGCTGGAAACGATTTGCTATACAGTAAACTATAAAACCACTTTATAAGAAACTCAGAACAATAGAAAAAGAACAGGGTAATTAAGGGTAATAATAGGTTGTTGAGGTAAGAGAGAAGTGCGCTTCTTTAGGGTGGGACTTTACTGTAGATAAATATACTGCAAATAACCTAACCAATAAATATTCTGCAAAATAGGACTTTACTGCAAATAAACCTTGGTTAATTTTCCTCGCAATCATCTTCATCTGACGTCTAATATGAAGCAGACTTTGGTATTAAATCGCATTTATTTTCTGTCATGTATTGTTTTAGTTGTCTTTCTTTCTTTTTTTAATATTTATGTTAATTGCCTTGGGGGCAGACACAATATATTGCTCCCCGGGGGTATTCGTCCCAGTAGTACTGTAAAGTAATTCTTGTAAGTAGTGTACGTTGTAATGTGTATTGTAATATTTTATTGGATTATATAAAAAAAACTTTACTGTAGCATGTTTTGAATCATGTAAAAGGGCTCCGTCTCCAAATTTCGGTCGAAACAGTGATTTTGAATTTTTTTTGATGGGCAATATCACACAGACGTTTACCTGTTTTTTTTCGAAAATGAAAGCATCACTTTGAGATAGATCTTCGTTTTTCACAGAGGAATATCCAAACATTCATACCTTTTACGATTGCTTGGGGATATAAGTGGATTTTTAACGAGTACTTTTTGGTGGCTTGGATGAAGCCACAAAAACAAACTGCAGAAAACAATGGAGAACAAAAAACACGTGCGGTGTTATCAAATTTGTTTACAGTTTGGCGACGGAGCCTCTTCAAGGATAAAAGGGTTAAATTTGTTCACTTTGATTGCAATAGTAGTTACAAGGATCGTTAATCGTAAATGCAAGTCTTGGGACAACAATATTTGTTCTATGTTGACCTCTTTCGAAAGATAAAACTTCATGATAGATCGTTACTTTGTTTTCATGCAACGATGCGAAGTTATTCACTAGATTGTGGACAGCTTGAAAACATTTATAAAAAAGTTAAGTTAGGTTAAACAAACTTAAATATAAGGTTTCTTCTCCTCCACGAATTTATCGCCTTTTTGTCATTTCTTATCTTGTTCGATGGAATAAAATGATCAACCAATGTCCTGTAGCATCTTAGACCCCGTTTGCACTGTACCCTACACCTGTGGTTCACGATCCAAAACGAACTTGTAAGGGATCCCGGGGGGCACTCCCATACTTAACCTGACGGGATGTGCCGCTCAACAGGGTGTCCTTTTACGGTAAAAATTATGCGACAGGGTGTCCTTTTCTAACGAAAATTATGCAACAGGGTATTATAATAGATAAAATTTATGTGACAGGGTATCACAAGCAAAAATTGCATTCTACACTATATTTGAGATGCAGAATTTTTATGCAACGGGGTATCACAAGCAAAAATTGCGTTCTACACTATATTTGAGTTGCAAAATTTTTATGCGACAGGGTATACTTTTGGCCTGATTTTTTATGCGACTGGGTGTGGAGAGGTTTTCCGCGCACCCCCGTCACTTCCCTAGTCAAGTACCCCCCCCCCCCCCGGGTAAGGGATCAACCTCACGTTTACACTGTTCCTGCTAATTCATAACACTTTTGTTCCTTCAAGCTATGCAATGATTTTGTTTTGGAGCAGTGTAAACAGTCTTAAAGGGGCTCCGTCGTCAAAATGTAAACAAAACGTTGATTTTTGCAGTTTTTTGAAAGGTGATATCACACAGGATTTTCATACTTTTTTTCAAAATGAAAGTTACTGTTTGGGCATTGTACTTCACTAAGGAACAAACCAAACATTCATATCTTCTACGATTGCTCGGATAGAAGTGGATTTTTAACGATCAGCTTTTGGTGGCTTGGGGGAAGCCACCAAACAAACTGCAGAGAACAATGGATGAGCAATGAATAATGGGCGACACGTGCGAGTTACGGATTTATTTACTGTTTGGCGACGGAGCCCCTTTAAACCGAAACAACTTTGCGACAGATCAAAACTGTACAGGGAAAGTGGAAACGTGGTCTTAAACAACCTTGAAAGCGCATATATGGCAGACACTATGTCGATGACTTCATCCCATAAGAGTCTGACGTCATGCAGCCTTGGTGAATACTGGCGCGACTCACGCAGCATGTGTTTTTGATGGAACGATGGACTCCCAGTGACAAGGCGGTTGGCTCCTTATCATCTATAGACATTTCGTCGCAACTTACGTCATTTCAAGAGAGGCCTTGCTTCTCTTTAAGAATAGCAGGCATTGTCAAATTGCATGTGTAATTTAAAGGGACAGCAAAGCACGACCAACATTTCCATTGCCGAATGACCTTGAATACATTCTTTCTAAAAGAACTTCTTTGCGTGGGGATGTAAGAACTTCTTCTTGGTTTGACAATAGTTTCACAGAAGGGCGTATTATCATTTTTGGAAGTAGCGTGGTATTTGTACAAACCATGTTGATGCAGTATTTCAATAGTTAAAACTCGCTCTTTCTAGTTGGTAAGGCCCAGCATAGGTTCCAAATCATTGAAAAGTTTTGTGTAAAGTTCTGTTAGTCCTAGTAATATTTTGTTGTTGCTGCTAAATAACCCACCCCCCCCCCCCTTGGACAAGCCCCCCTCCAATAAGCCCCCACCCCAGAAAAGTTTTTTGCAGAGTAAACCTCCGGGGGCTTATTCGAGGACTTCTGGTATATGCAAAAGGCACTCCCAACTTGGGCATTGAGTAAAAATATGCGTGGGCGTTTCGTTGTTTGAAGACTTTTGTTGCAAGCAGATGTTCATTAGGGATTTAATCTAATAATTTTCAAGAATATTTGTTTTTGTTGATAAAGTTTCACTTGTAAAAGGCCGTTGCGTAAGTGGTTCACAACAGATGAAAGAGCCATTCATGAAATTTCTCTTCAAACTGATATATGTGTTGATGATTATTTCATTAAACTTCGTAGAACTCCATATTTGGGTTGGCTGATCAAGGCTGTGCTTGTAATATTGGTTCTTCAGAAGTTCATAGTCCTTTATCTTCACATCCCATTTTTTCCTGCGTAGTTCGAACCAGGGGTTTTATGCTTCGTAAAATGCCATATGTCATAAAATTTCACATACATTCAGGCATTGAGTCCATAAAAATGTATGAGCGAAAACGCATCCTGAAAATTTGCTGACAAACTGCTGATGGCCCTTCGTGCTATCGTCAGTAGTAGGCCTGTCCATCGAGATTGTGAGATTATCAAAGTATTTATATGCCTTTATATAACATAAGTAGAAGGAAGGTAATTTTTCCTGATGTTTACCAGCTTTCCTTTAAAATAAAGATTATAAAAGTTCTCTGACGATGAATATAGATGAACGCGTCTTTCCTTTGCTGACAAACTGCTGATGGCCGTTAGTGCTATCGTCAGTAGTAGGCCTGTCCATCGAGATTGTGAGATTATCAAAGTATTTATATGCCTTTATATCACATAAGTAGTAGGAAGGTAATTTTTTCTGATGTTTACCAGCTTTCCTATAAAATAAAGATTATAAAAGTTCTCTGACGATAAATGTTGATGAACGCGTCTTTCCTGGAGGCTGCTTCGCCGCAGCTCTTGCCCGCCTCGAAAAGACAGAAAATGAGATAAACTACGGTTGCTACGCTACCACGCTTGCCCACCTTGGGAAACAAGAAATGCTAATGGCTCGTGGATGAATACTACCTGTAATTTCCAGGAGGTATCTTGTTTAAGGTCCTAATTATTTCTTTCCTTTGATGAATTCTTCATGGATACCCTGATGCACAATAGGGGGTTTTGTATGCAATGCAAGTTCACTTGATAATTGAAAGATATTGGCAACTGTTTAATGCAATTAGCTACTAAATTCATAGTAAGGTGCTGTTTGGTCGTATGAAAGACTTCACCTTGACTATTAGCATTTTCACACTGACGCAGTTAACCCAGCTTTATCTACACCAGGTTAAATCCCAACATATCAAATGAATTCGATGCGTTGGATTGACCAATTAGAACGCAACAGTTTGTAACCTGGTTTAGTTTAAGCTGGTTTCATTTGCCAGTGTGAAAGGGGTATATGTTGTTATCCCTCCGAAATATCCATTGAAAGCAGTTCCTTTAATCACTGTTGATTATCAAAGCAAGGATAAACTTAATGAGATGTCAAATTCAATTTCTGAAATCAAGCAGACAATCATTATATTCAGAGATTATAGCTAGCCTCACTACACAAGGACCCTCAACTTACGCTCACCTCGTTGAAGTGAATTGATGTTGTTGTTGTCCATCAGTTTATCAATAGCGATAACTACGAGCATGTAATCAGTCTACATTATGGCTTCGACACGAATCTTCATGACTTTTGAAATCATTCAAGCGTCAAATATCTTGTGATAATGAATTTTTGAAAAATGGAAATATGTTTGATAAATCTTACGGCATGGCTGGAGCATACAGGGTGTCCCAAATTAATTGTGCACTGTTTGTGTGGCTGCTGTGGAGGAGCTGTAGCTTTGATAGTCTCGATCTTTACACAGTTGCATAGGTCAGGCTTCCACTTAGAGTTTGAGACCTTGTTTGAGTCAATCTGAGAAGTGGTTGCTGATTTATGACGGAGAAAAGGCAAATTAAGTCGTTGCTTCAAAAAAAGTATTTTATCGTTCTCCAGCAATATCAAAATGAAGTATTGTTTCAAAGAATGGGTTTTACCGTCAAATTCAAATTTTCTCTGCATGTTTAAAGGAATTGAAAGTGTTGTCGTATAAATAAAACACACTATTAACCCTTTTGAAAATGCAGAAAATTTTAATACAACGCTAAAACCCTTTCTTTGAAAATTTACTTAATTTTGACACAGCTGGAGAACAATGGAAGCTTTGTTTTTGAAGAAACCGCTTAGTTGCCTTTCCTCTGACATAAATCAACAACTACTTCTTAGATGGACTCAAACAAAGTTTTAGGCTGTAAGTTGAGGCCCATCCTCTGCAACTGTGTAAAACCGATCCGATCTATTATGAATTAACATTTTTTCTTGACAGCCCCTCTTGACAAGACAAAGTTAATAACATTGTTAGATGACGTAAGGAACGAACAACTGCCGTTCATAATGATGAATTAAATATCCTTCAAATAACATGAGCTAATTATCGAAATTTTTATTTAGTATATAGACTTGACTTTAAGCATCATTAGAAAGGATCTTGTTCTAATTGTAAACTAGTTTTCTATTGTTTTGTTTTATCAACAATATAATTGTTTAGTTTCGTTATGATCAATATTTATGTCATCGGCGCCAACTAATCATAAATTTTCACATGATCACTTCTCTGTATTGATTACCATCTTTGTATTTAGATTTGACTTTGCATTTCTTTAAACATGCCCTTGTTGATCGTTTTTCAGCCATTGAATCGTTGAAAGCACGACGCCATCTTGTTTTTGGGGTGAAAATCTTCAAAGATTTCTTTTAGTTTCGATAAGGGACTGTTCATTATTTGGGTTGGTACTGAAGAGAAATGGGTTGGGTAAGAGAAATTTTCTAACTTAAAAGGGTTGGGTAAATATTTCTTCATGTAATTTCAAGGTTTGGAAAACAAATTTTCCCACTAATTAATACCAAATGTTTAAAGTCCAAAATTATCAATATCATCATCAACATCATCAACACTATCCATTTCACTTTCAGTATCTACTTTGTTCATCTTTGTCATCAATATTTACAGTATTGAATTTACAATTTACATCGTTTGACATTGAAACCTTGTTTATAGGTAGGGGTAGAGAAAAGTTTTTTCAACCTGAAAATTGTTGGGTAGATGTTTTTGCTGTCACTTTTAGAGTTGGGTAAGAAGATTTTTTGGACAAGAAAACATTTCTCTTCAGTACCAACCCCTCTGTAAATAATGAACGGTCCCTAAAGAAATATCCAAAAAATGCATGAAATTGATCTTACACCCTTTGCTCTCTGTGGTATCGTCCCTGTAGTGTTTTATAGTTGTATAATAGTTAGAAAGTACAGAAGGCTGTAAGATGTATTGTAACATTTTAGACGAATATTTAAAGGGGCTCCGTCGTCAAAATGTAAACAAAACGATGATTTTTGCAGTTTTTTGAAAGGTGATATCACACAGGATTTTCGTATTTTTTTCAAAATGAAAGTTGCTGTTTGGGCATTAATCATTGTACTTCACTAAGGAACAAACCAAACATTCATATCTTCTACGATTGCTCGGATATAAGTGGATTTTTAACGGTCACTTTTTGGTGGCTTGGGTGAAGCCACCAAACAAACTGCAGAGAACAATGGATGAACAATGGATAATCCCCGACACGTGCGAGTTTACGGATTTGTTTACTGTTTGACGACGGAGCCCCTTTAAAGATTGCTCCAATATTCTCCCTCGCCACAGTGAGTCGGGAAAGGACAGGTAGTAATTGTCAGTCAGACCTAAGACAATGAAATAATTGCATTAATAAGTTGTTCCTGAAAGTAAACCATAAATTGAGTGCAAGATAGCACTGAGAAATTTTGTATCAATAATTTTGTAAATAGCGCCACAAACTCCATCAGTTATGCATTGCTCGTCGCTTATTTAAAGTCAGCCTTCCTTTTCAGTGTTTGCCTATCTACCTATCTTTGCCTAGCAACATTTGCCTATCTATCTATATCTATAAAATTTTTGAATGATTTGAATAGCTTAGAAGGTTGCTGAATTTCATTTATTTTTCGCTATGTTTGTAATGGCTTCATTTACCCTAACTCTGATTTTCGAGTCCAAATTGATACAGTCATGTGAATAGATCTTCAAAAGCAGGCAGTAAAGTTACATGACGGATATCAAAAAGGCTTAAGCCTGTACTATTTTTAGAGTTATTGAAATCAAAGATGCTTGCCTGTTTAAAGCCCACTTCACTTATCTTTGCTCTATAACTTTAAGAATTTGCTGTTAAAGTTTGCTGCACAGAAAATGAGTAGAACTATCCGTTCAATTCTGGAAATATAAGCTGAAAGCAGAATTATCATAAAGAGGCTCCGACGGCAAATTGTAAACAAACCTGTAAACACCATTTTTCTTGGCACGTGTCCATTTTTGCCACAGTTTGCTTGGTGGCTTGACCCAAGCCACTAAAAAGTAACTGTCAAAAATCCACTTATATCAGAGTCATCGTAAGAGATATGAATGCTTGGTTTATTCCTCTGTGACATAAAAATATCTATCTTCAAACTAACGCTTTCACTTTGAAATAAATATGAAAAATCTGAGTGAAAATCACCTTTTCGACAAAAGTTTAGAGACGGAGCACCTTTTCTCTTGATGCAGAGGCCAATATAAATTCTAGATGGTTGGTGGTACTTCCCCAGGTAGCAGGAAGAGGGACTCGAATCCATGTCCTTCAGCAAAGAAGGCAGGGTCACCATCCACTAGGCCATCTACCGTCTAAACTACGCTTTTTGGTAATGTTGTAAAATGCAAATACAACCTCGTCTTCCAAATTAATCAATAAGAGTATATTTGTCGACATTTTAAGAATTCATGATGTTTAAACAAATCCATTGGAAAACACTGACTTTTTTATTTGATGAAGGCATCAGCATAGATCAGTCAAAATCCACAACGCTATAAAGATCCTAATTTAAGTAAATGGAAAGTCAAAATTGTGATTGTTCAATATTGACTTGAACCTCGGTAATTCTGTAGCTGATAATTAAAATCCTAAACATTCATTGCACAAGGAGAAGTTCATTTCAGACGCTCAAAGTCTTTGTCGGTGAAATTTTTTACCCGCATCTCGCTCAATTATCAGCTCCGTTCATAAACGTAGAAACAGATGGAGATATAAGCTAACAAATCATCAATATAGTTTCTAAATTCTTAATAAATTTGATTTATTTGTACGAAAATTTGGCCGGAGCAGCAGAAACCTAATGGCTGATTGACCTTCTGTGCGTGACTAGCAGCACGTTATTACCACCTGTATCCGTTTCCTGCGAGAAGGGGCTTCCTATCGAGAGAATAAGTAAGCGAGAAGGGGGGAAGAATCTTGAGACTTCGTTTCGAGTTCAGAGGCCTAGAAATAATCTCTAAAGTCTGTCAGCAGAAATTTACGAGAATACAAAATAATTGATCCAAAATCTTTTGGTTGTTTTATTCGCCGATAATTTCATCTGAAATCTGATATGAGAAGGACTTCAGTTCATCAAAATTTATTCAGATCCTAGAGATTCAAATCCTAAGATTACGTTTACATGGTAAAAATATGATGGTACCTGAGCTTCAGCTACTGTCCACACGATACCGGCATAACTCGATATCGGCAGTAGGTTTAACGGTGCCAATTAGACTCATTACATGAATCCTTGTTTTCGCTCCATTCCCCCATCGATACCCCAAACAGTAAATAACAATTCAATTCAATGGAGGAAAATTTAGACTGTCATCAGTCTAGGTGCTAATGTCTTCATCACTGCTACAAAGATGCTGAATTTCAGCGATGAAGAAATTTATCTGACCTAACAAATCAATCATCTGCGTTACGAAAGCATTGAAAAATGTTTAATTTTGATAGTTTTGAGTGTTCAAACGATGCCATTTTGAATTTGTGCTGGTTAGAGTTCCGTTTTCAAATTCTGCAATGTGCAGTTTCTGTGTGAACGGGAGGCCTATCCGTAACAATTTCTGCCGTTTTCGAATTGCGCGAGTATCGCATGAACGCAGTCTTAGTGAGCCCTGCTTGGCTACAATATTTATTCCCGAATGACAACTTGAATTTTCTTTCTACAGATCTGATAACAAGGGGCAAGGGCAGACTGGACAGCTCACTAGAGAAGGGAGGAGACGCTCTTCCTGGCATGATCTAGGCAGTTTCTTCCGCCAAAAGGAGGGTGCGCCTCTTGAAGGCGGTGAAACCAAGTTGGAAGGTGCTGAAAATGCCGATGGAGTGGTATGTACAATTTATTCTATTTCATTCTTTATGAATCCTCCTAAAGCAAGGGCAAATTTTGTAAAGCAAGATATTCAGGTTTTCGAGGGACAAAGCAATTTGCCTTCCTGAAAAATAGATTTCACGCCTGTGAGTGCACTCAATCAAATCAAAATAACAGAGAAAGCAAAACATTATGGTCGGCTGCGTTGAAGGTGTGAAATTTATTCTTCTTTGAGGCTGTCAACCCGCTTTATCACAGCCTGAGTTGTTTTTCGCTTACGTTCGGGTTGTTAAACGCCCCCATGTTTTTTGTGACTTACCCTGCACAATACAGCAGAAAAGCCGATGGTTCCAAAGCTTCAAAGAAAGATGCTTGGCGTAAGTATCGAGGCGTGACTTCTACGCACTAAGACCAAAATTTTAACAATCGCCATCTAAGTTGTTTTTCGCTTATGTTAAACGCCCTCACATTTTTTTTTGTGACTCGCCCCGTACAATGCTTCTCAAAAGGAGCCGGTTCAAACGCTTCAAAGAAGGTTGATTTGCGTAAGTATCGAGGCGTGACTTCTACGCACTAAAACCAAAATTTTAACAATCGCCATCTAAGTTGTTTTTCGCTTACATTCGGGTTGTTAAACGCCCTCGCGTTTCTTGTGACTCGCCCTGTACAATGCTTCTCAAAAGGAGCCGGTTCAAACGCTTCAAAGAAGGTTGATTTGCGTAAGTATCGAGGCGTTACTTCTACGCACTAAGACCAACATTTGAGCAATCACGATCTAAGTTGCTTTTCGCTAACATTCGGGTTGTTAAACGCCCTCACGTTTCTTGTGACTCGCCCCGTACAATCTTCTCAAAAGGAGCCGGTTCAAACGCTTCAAAGAAGGTTGATTTGCGTAAGTATCGAGGCGTTACTTCTACGCACTAAGACCAAAATTTGAGCAATCACGATCTAAGTTGCTTTTCGCTAACATTTGGGTTGTTAAACGCCCTCGCGTTTTTTTGTGACTCGCCCTGTACAATTCTGCTCAAAAGGAGCCGGTTCAAACGCTTCAAAGAAGGTTGATTTGCGTAAGTATCGAGGCGTTACTTCTACGCACTAAGACCAAAATTTTAACAATCGCCATCTAAGTTGTTTTTCGCTTACCTTCGGGTTGTTAAACGCCCTCACGTTTTTTGTGACTCGCCCCGTACAATGCTTCTCAAAAGGAGCCGGTTCAAACGCTTCAAAGAAGGTTGATTTGCGTAAGTATCGAGGCGTTACTTCTACGCACTAAGACCAAAATTTGAGCAATCACGATCTAAGTTGCTTTTCGCTAACATTCGGGTTGTTAAACGCCCTCGCGTTTTTTTGTGACTCGCCCTGTACAATTCTGCTCAAAAGGGGCCGGTTCAAACGTTTGATTTACGTAAGTATCGAGGCGTGACGTCTGCGCACTAAGACCAAAATTTGCAACTAAGGAGTTTCAAAATTCTCTTACGCAGATTTTGAGGAGTGACCCTTGACCACAACACCAAGAGAAAAGATTATAAGAAAAATATTTCGCAATAGCAATTTATCTTGTCAGAATAATCAAGTACTTGCAATCATTTTAAAGGTTTAGCTAATTCAGCGGTTTGCCATGAGACCCATGCACTGATTTCACAGCTTATCTGCTAAATATGTTTCCATAATCAAGGCATTTAGGCCGTCTTTATTCAGTTAATTACCAGAGCTAACTGCGAATCTTGACTCACACTTGAAGCGGTTTTCTTAACGATTCCCATATAAGGCTTGCGTTCTATGACGCATGAGCTTTCCTGGGTGAGTCAAAAGTAGTGTTAACGTGTCAAAAATCCCTAGAATTTGATTTGCTGCTTATCCTTTTCGACTTCATGTCATCAAAAGCAACGTTATTTTTGCCAATTGCAACAATATTGCCAAGTCATGCAAAAGGTTTTGAAATGATATCGTGAGAAACCCATGTTTTCAGCCATGACCATGATTTGGGCCATGATAAATCTTGCCCAGGATTCTCAATTTTTCCTTTTTGCAAAATTTTCGCTCACGAGCTTAAAGGGCCTCTATTTCCAAATTTTGTTGAAATGGTGATTTTGCAGTTTTTGAAAGGAAATATCACACAGACTTTAATCTTTTTTTTCAAAATGAAAGCGTTATTTTGAAGAAAAATCTTGGTGCTTCACAGAGCAACAAAAAACATTCTTATCCCTTGCGATTGCTTCGATATAAGTGGATTTTTGACGGTTACTTTTTGGTGGCGTGGGTGAAGAATTCTTTTGAATTTTTGAATTTTGGTAAATTTTCAAATATTGTAATTTTTTTTACTTACCTGGTAAATGACAAGATATATTACATTCAATCAAGATTTTTACAAATTACATGCAAGATACTATTTAACGCTACTTACAAAACTACTTTGCGTTACTACAAAGAAGATGACTTGGTGAGCAAAAGTCTATGGCAACTCCGCAGTTAGTACATAAAACTAAAAGTCTTTCTCAAGTTAGACGTCTTCGAATGAAACAATTGAATTGATCATTTGTGGCACGTTTGCGTTGCTCAAATCTCGTATGATGTCAAATTTAAGATAAACGAATGGGAAATAGACCTTTTAGCTATTCTGAGAAGAATCAGAATCGAATAATGTTTTGTAGAATTTTCGAATGTGCACAATAGTGATAGAAGCTCTAATGCCACTCGATCGAACGTCGCGTATAAAATGAATAAAAATAACGCTCGATCCAGGCTCTTTTGTAGAATAGCTAAACGGTCTATTGAACAAATATTTTTAATAATTGTGCTACGAACAGAGCTTTGTTGTGTACGACGTTTCGGGCTTAAACCCATTATCAAGACGATGGGAAAATGGGAATGGGAATTAGAAAATGCAATAATAATAACAATAATAATAATAATAATAATAATAATAATAATAATAATAATAATAATAATAAATTGAACTAAACCACCATCAAAAATTAACAGAAATAAAATGAATAAAAACACAACTGTTAAAATCTTGGAACGTTTCGATTAAAAATCTTCGTCAGTGCTGACGAAGATTTTTAATCGAAACGTGTGTTTTTATTAATAATAATAATAATAATAATAATAATAATAATAATAATAATAATGGTGATAATAATAATAAATAATAATTACGAACAGTCAAACTGGATAAACACTACAACTTATACAAAAAGCTGTTTTCAATCTGTGTCCAGTAAATGATCAACCCTTTCACAGTGAATTGAGCTGAACTTGATTCTCTCTGCTCATTTCATTTACGTCATTTTTACTTGATTCTTATTGGTATAAAATACAACAATTAAATATTTCTTTTCAGGCCCAAGGTCAAGGAGCACAGGGACAAGCAACAGTCATCCAGAACAGAAATGCAACAAGTCGTGGATCAAGTCTGAATTCCTCTCAAAATTCCCTTGCCAGGACATTTAGCTCGGGTTCTACTGCAGGCTCAACAGCTTCTCAATTGACACCTGGGTCAAGACAGCAACAAGGGAATTATCGTTCTACCGACGTAAATCGCAACGGCATGGTCCGGTTTAGTAATAACCGCGATCCGCATCACAGAGGAGCACGGACAACATCGTCCGGGTCTGGTTATTCCGGAGGTAAACCTGTTACTAGATCTTACTCAGCCGGTGCAGCAGATTACCAGAGAGCCAATTTACAGCAATATAGGACTGATCCCCGTAGTGTCGCATCACCGAATTACAGCAAAGTGCCATCATCATCATCAAGGCAGCATTACAGTAATTCACTGGGTAGCTCAACGCCTCAATCTTCAATGCATGGTCTTGCCAATAATTCATCTTCCCAACAGTCGATACATTCGTTACCAAACCCAAACGTCGCATCTTCGATGAATAACCTGCACAGCAACCATTCAGCTCCGCAAACTCGCTCAGCGCCAACCTCATTGGACGCTAATATTAATGACTACCGTTCTCCGGCGCTTCCTTCACATCAAGGTAAGCAAGGAAACCAAGTCTGGCATTCTGGGCCGCCATTTTATGGTCCACCGAATTCCATTGATCCGGCGAACTTGTCTCAAAGTGGCCGATCAGCTTCGGTGCCTAGAACTACCGGGGCGTATCCGCCTCCAAATTCGCAAGCCGGGTACGCACAGGCCCACTCTCATGGCATGCGTCAAGGGTCTTCGCGTCCTCCTATTAGTAATAGTAATGATAATGATCAATATATGGATCACAGAGGTGTTGATCGATCGCGTATGAGTAATCACTCGAATCAACCACCGATGGGTAATAACAGAGTGCACATGGACCAGAATAGAAATCCAAGCATGGCAAATCGTCAAGGTGAGATCACATATGATATATGGTGTGTTAGATTTAAATTCCTGGGGTTGAAATGTGTTCTTTTTTGTGAGATGTGTTTACTCTCATGAGATGTTAGGTGCAGTGTTCTCCTCACAAGGTTGCAATTTAATTCTGCATTCAGAATTAAGAATAACACAGTTAAACCAGCTTTATCTAACCCAAGTTAAATTTCAACCAATCAAATGCATGCGATTTGTTGGATTGACCAATTGGAAGACCCCATTCGATAACTTCGTTTATTTAAGCTGGTTTAACTTGCAAGTGTGTATGTGTTACTGGTTTGTGCAGTGACCAGTGCTAAATAGGCATCCACAGCTTGCTAGACTTCGAAAAATTCCCCCCCCCCCACCAGGATCAGTAGCCGAGCCTGGTCAACTGCCAGATGGGAAGGCAGGGTCGACCTGTTAAAACTGGGCTGTTTTTTGTTCAATGTTACCGTGGGAAGGTAGGTTGGCTCAACCTATAATCGCTCAAACGTTCAAAGGTTACATCATAAACAAATTAAGTACAAAGAAATAAGGAAGGAATGTTGCTGTGTATATTTCAACATTAAATGAACCTTGCCGAGGCTTTAATGCAGAAAATGGTTGCTTCTAATATGATTCTGTCTGCAACTGCGCCCAAATTTTGATCACCAAACAACAAAAGTAAAGGATATAGTTCTTTTGGATTTATATCAGCAACATTGAATCAGTCAATATCTGAGAGCTGGTCAAAGAGATCTTGGTGCAATATGCTGTATGGAGGGCAGTGCAGGAGAAAATGCTCATTGTCCTCTTAACCAGTGCTGCAGATGCACATTGGACTTAAACAAGCGAAGTTATGTTTAAATCTATGGCCATTCAAAGCACTGAATTCAACCCGAAGCTTGGTTAAAAATTTTATATCCAAGATAGCAAGCAGTAGACTGATTATATGTTCGTAGGTTATCGCTATTGATAGGCTGATGGACGCTATAACTACGACTCATGGACTTACGCTTCCAGAAACGGACATGGCCTAAATGATCTGCTATTTTTTCTCAAAACCACCGACCCTAAGATGCCGCAAAAAGTGGTTATCCTGGAGTGCTACACTGCAAAACAAACTATCAGTACTTAGATGAATGTTTCTTCAAGCTATTAAGGCAAAAAAGTCTTACCTATAAGTGCTATTTTGGTTATTTGGGGGCGCAAAAGATCTCGTAAATTCGCTCGTTACTTCGAGATTTTGATCGTTGCAGCAGTTCAGTCGAACGCTTTTGTTTGCCTTTGGCGGGAAGTTTGAATTGAAGAAGAATCAGCCAATCCCATTAAGTTATTTCAAGTCTTGCATCCTGATTGGTCCAGGAACAAATTTGTTCCTGGCGAGAATTTGTTTGCCGTTTTGAGAAGAGTTAGTCCATAAGGCCCTCAACTGGAGCGACAACAACAACATTAATTCACTTCAATTAGATGAGCGTAAGTTGAGGGTCCTTATGTAGTGAGGCTAAGCAAGCAGCTTCTTTTTAAACTGAGAAATCGAGAAGAATTTCTAATCTCACTCTCAAGTAGGTTCCATTTAGATATGGTATTTTGGAAATATGAGTTCGAATAGCGAATTGTTCTTCCTGTAGGTTGTTTGTAACAATGTGGGTTTCTTAGATTATAGATCAGATTTCGCTGCTAGGGTATCTCAGAATAAAGGTAATCTGGTTCACTGGTTTTTTCTATTCAAACAATTAAAACACAAAGAAGGATTACTCGTTACTATGCCATCCAAAGTAGGAAAAGACACAAAGTCATCTGGTCCCTATTTTGGATGACACTTACAATTTTAATACTGTAACAAACAAACAAACGGTACAATCTAAGGTAGCTTGGTACCAAACACCAAATGATGAAGAAGAACTTACTGGTTCACTAGTTTCAGTCTACACTTACAAATTTGTCCTTTTGCTGTAATTCATTATGTCTCTAACTGATTTCACTGAGCTTCTAATTAAACCCAACCTTAAGATCTGAAGAATACAATTACACAAATGAGAGAAGGGCAACATATTTTCATTAAATTTAAAGTTTCTTTCAGGCGAGAAAACAACGTCTTTCGGGACTTAAAGTAACTATATTCTCGAACCACATTCCACAAAAAATCCGAACATTAAATCTAAAGATATTTTGCAGTTGTTCTTCGTCGCATTGCAGAGTCTGCCTCGCGTCATTCACTTCTCGTTCTAAGAAACTGCTGCATACATTTAGACATCAAAGATCTTTTCCGATTCTTTAGTTTTTGAGAGAAAAATCCATCGATCAACGGCATAATCCTTTGCAATCTAATTTATAATTCTGTTGTATGATCGATCTTTGTCCTAAAGAGCTGTCATATATAATCTGCAGCTGCTTTGCTTCAAACAGTAGAATTTTGTACCGGTGGTGGAGTCAAAAAATTATCGGCATTTGATAAACTGTACGATACACGTATTTTTTCTTATAAGAAACTGCTTATAAGAAACTCAACTCTCAGATCGCCAAAAAATTAAGAAACTCCAGTACTGGCAAAATATAAGCTAAGAAACTATTTATTTTGATAAAGGAAATCCTCGACATGTTTTTACTTTACTTTCACTTGTTTCCTGTATCATATTACTCGTAAGGTACTTGAATAATGTCTAAACATTGGAAAGGCTTAAAAAACGTTGTTTTAAAATTTTCACGAGGGCACAGGTAGTGAACATGAAGATTGTTATGGAACCTCTAAGAAACTCATAAGAAACTCTGAGTACTCAAAATCTGATAATTTTAAGAAACTTTCAGTACTGGCCCAAATTCTTAGTTTCTTATAAAAAAATACTTGTAATACGTTATCCTACGATTTCAACGTGCGATACGTCATTTTAGAGGGGAAAGATACTTACCCTCGAGTACCGAATAAAGGGGGGGGTGAGAATAATCGCGGGGGGCTGGAAATGGTTCGATCTAACAATAATCAGAGGGGTTGGAACAATCGGGGAGGGGGAGGCTGGAAAAATTGAAAATAGTCGTTTTCTTGTTAAACATGTATATTTTTTATATTTATTCAAAAATTATGTTCACTATCATTTCAATTTTTCAAGAATTAATAAAGAGGGGGGGTTGGAATAAAAGTGAGTTGGAAAATTTTTCAAAAATTAATGAACGGGAGGGGCCGATTATTCGGTACTCGAGAGTAGATGTTGAAATTTATTTCACTAATATCGGTCATATCGTTCTAGGGCTATCAGAGATTTTGTTTGCAAGGTTTCGAAGGACTATAAATTTTGTTAAAATCATAACAAAGCCTCCAAGGCTGAATTCACACTTTAAACGAGCAAGAGCGAATGTTGTGAAACAAACGATTCAGGTTTCTGACAAAACAAAGCAATTTGCCTTTCTGAAGAATAGAGTTCACAACTCTGAGAGCGCTGGATAGAATCAAAATAAACAGAGAACTGAACTTTGAACTTAGTCGACTGTGATACCGAAGGTCAATTATCCGTCTGCCTAAAGAATGCTTCAAAGATCATCTGATATTTCGATTGCTGATGTGGCACTAAAATATTTACATAGGTGCCTGAACCCTGCGGCATGCATAGTGGGCTTAAATTAGCCGTCAGTAGCTATTGCTAGAAGTACTTCCAGCCCACTAAAAAAATTATTGAAAAAAACCCGATCCCTGCGTCTCATTTTTAAATCAAGATTTCAAAAAATGTTTACGCAAGAATTGCAGCAAAGTACCTCAAGTTCCTTTCAAGTCATTCAATTCAAAGAAAGCCACAATGGAATTTTGCATTACCTATTTTAAGATTTGAACCTTATGCTCCGAATGCATGAAAACAGCGATGCTCATTATCAATATATAGATTTTCACAGTCAAATAAAATCCTTAGATAGTGGTGAGTGCCAAGGGGGTTTCCATAAATCGACATTTTCTTGAGCGAAACACGAGTGGCGGACAATGGTTTAGTTTTAAAATAAAATCTAATCTTATTTGCCAGTTAACTGTGTCTGATTTCTCTTGTGTCTTCTCCCGGCCTCCATCAGCGCTGCCATTTGCTTTACCTTCGGCCAACGACTGTCCTGTGTTTTTGTGAGTTTCTCATAAACTTCAGCAAAACAACACAGTCGTTGGCCTAACGTAAAGCGAACTGCAGCGCTGATGGAGGCCGGGAGAAGACACAAGAGGAATCAGACACAAATAACTGGCAAGTAAGATTAGAATTCATCAATTTTAAAACTGAACCATTCTATTTTAAAACTGAACCATTCTCCGCCACCTTTGAGCGAAATTGGTACGTGCACTGCGTTTTTGTTGTCGTTTTTGTCTGTTCCACTCTCACCTGGCACACGAATATCGGCCTAGTTATCCTAATTTTTTCCACAATATGGCTGTTTTAAGATTTGTTACAGACTGATAAAAACCACGGTTTTCATAAATTATTACTTTCGTATGCGCTAAGGAGTGTGGGATTCTCTAGCATATGTACACCTCCTTGAAGACCAATCATTGGAAGTTCAGAAATTCATTCGTTTGATAAATTTATGTGTTTGTAAAGAAAACGACTGAAGTAGGAGCCGGCTGCTAACATATGTCCGTAATAATTCCTAAACTCGATAAAGTTCTTATGACTCATAATCCACCGCAAATATTATCATTTATTCAAATTAAGGGCAAATGTTTGGAAAATCTATTCAAAATCGCTCGCAAATTCAATGCAGTTTCTTCTGTTCTGTGCAACCGCAAAGGATGATATTTGAAAGCCAATTATGAAGTTCAACTTGATGTATGACTATGGTAGTTTTCTCGTTCTTCTTCTTCGCTTGAAGCTGTGAAAGAACTCTTTAAAACAAGATCTGGCTTACTTTCAACTCTATTCAATTTCAGTGTTGTTAACAACCAGGCTGAAATTTCACAAATTGGTCTTATCAACAGAATTGTTGATAGCAATTAAACTCTTCTTGGATTTTTGCGAAACAACACTGTTGAACTTCAGGACTATTGTATTTGATTGAAATTTGTATGAAACAGAAGCCAGAATTAAGTCATGTTACTTCGTAAGCTTTTTCCCCGTTGAAAGAACACGTTAAAGTCCTCACTCCGCGTTTAAGGCGCGTCCAATCAGATCACTACTTTCTTAATAAGGTTAAAACACTTGCCTATCCTTAGCGTTTGATTGGCAAGTTCGACTTTTCTGACGTTTGAAGAATAAAAGGCGTTCGATCTTTCTTCAGATTTTTCGTAGGAGTTTAGTCCACGTTTAGAATCTGTTTTGTTGTGAGTCCTCGTATGAGTGAAAACAAAAAGATCATATAATAGAAATATTGAACGAATGCAAGGAATCACGTCGTGTTTATGTTATATCAACATTCATATTGCACATGACGCATCTCCACAATTTACACGTGTTTTTCTTAATTAACTATGATTTTATTTGCCATTCGGAAAGCATGCCAAGTGTCTTTCCTACTTCCTCGCAATTTCAAATGCAAATTTCGCCAAATTAAGGCAGGCTGTGCTTTATTCTTTAGCACATGCTAAAAGCACTTGCTAGAAATGCGTTGATATTTCCTCTGTTGCGCAATTAAACGCCTCCAAAAGAGAGAAATATATACGATGCTGGCGTCGGCATTGAATTTTGCGTTTTGCTAACATCACTTTTTCAAAGAATATCTTTGAGCGAATAAAAGATAGGTGTGCCTTGTAGATGATTGACAGAATCTGATTCAATTGACCAATTTAAAGATCGCTGCTTTAATCTATCCATATATGTCTAATGTAAAGCTATAACAATGCTAGAAACTGCCCAGCCTTTTAGGGGTCTGACGAAACGAAGCATTTTCAAATGATACGTTATGGACGATTACGCTAAAGATGGCGGCAAAGAACTTTTTACCAAGACGCATTACGTTCTTTAATCGATTTCCCGTACAATCTTCAAGGATGCCCGTTTCATTGATGCCCCACCAGTAAACAGTCCTAAAGGCAATAGGCCACATGGAATGGGCTCTATAAATAGGCTACTGAAAACATCTTCAAACAGCCTTAATTAACGGAATCATCATATTAAACCCATAAACGAAACGAAAACACCGAAATCAGTAGAAAGAAGACTATTAACTCCTGTAAAAGAAACAAAAATCAAAATAAGCCTGTAACAAGAGAAAAACTGTTAAGACAAAACAAAACCGAATTAACCTTAAAACTGTTTTTGTCTTACAGTATTTAACAGTTTCTCTCTTGTTACAGGCTTATTTTGGTTATTGTTTCTTTTACAGGAGTTAATAGTCTTCTTTCTACTGATTTCTGTGTTTTTGTTGCGTTTATGGGAAAACAACTACGCGCTCATTGTTACCTTAGCTACACATATATGATGGGGTATATTTTTAACAGGGGCCTGGCCAGCTGTTAGCTGAATAGAGCACCCAAATCCCTTCTGTATGTGTCTGTTTTTAGTAATTTGTTTTTTTCTTGTTTTGTCTGTTTGTTTGTTTTTTCTTTCTGCAATTATGTGTCTTAAGGAAGCTTGCAACCAAATAATAGATTTTACATTGCCTTTCTTGGTTCTAAACCTTGCAAATCTTCACTCGAAATTGTTTGGTTGCAAGATGCCTTAGCTTGTAGCTCTGTTTGTCTGGTTTATATAAATGTACTTTTTCAATGTTTTTCTTCTTTTTAAGGCCTCGGGGTTGACATAGTATTTTGCTCCTCTTGGTATCGTAGTCGTAGTGTTGTAGAGTAGATTAAGTAGTGTAGGTAGTAATCTGTCATGTAAATTTTTTAGATTGAATATATAAAAAGAAAGCTTTTAACCATTTCGATTCCCTTTTCAATAAATGTAAGATTGTGAAACTCCAATCTTTATGATTGACAGTATTTGGTGAATTATACTTCGTAATTGGTTTATCTCTTGACGGTTGTTCAAAATATCCAAATTGAAAAGCATAGGCAAATTTGCGCAATTGTCATTTCGTTGTTTGCTACCCTCCAGAAATGTTCAAGGCAGTGTTTGGAAAAGAACTTTATGTTAGGGCCTGATTACATGAGAGTTTTCAACCCCGGGGTTGAGTTTCAACCCACCTGACCGACTTGAAATAAATTTGCTATTACATGGGTATTTTCACACCCGGGTATGAAAAAGCACGCCATGCGCAATACATCACGCATGCGTCAATAGCAATTCGACCCCGGGGTTGAAACAAGATTGCGATTACATGGACATTCACGTATTGAAAACAATGGGGATTAACGGCTCAGAAGTTTCACCTCGGCTAGCTCAAGGTGGGATGAGATTTCAGCCCCGGGTATAATTTCATCCCCGGGGTTGAGATTTCTCCATGTAATTGAAAATTCAAATCAATAAAGGAATAGATGGAGAGGTAGAGGATTCTTTGAAAATTTGATACATTTCGTAACGGTGTGAATTTTTCTTGCGCAGGTGGACAAGCTTCAAAAGCTCCCTATGAAGAAGAGGAAGAAATTTTAAACGGTCGCCAAACACAGCAATACTACGACCAAATGATAGCGCAGATCAACGACAAAATCGCTAAAGCGGTTGAGCGCGGACAAAGTCCGTATGCGGTGTACGCGGCAAATGATGACGAAGAAAGTGACTGGTGTTGATTTGTTTATCGGTGCTGGTCCTTTGCTGACAGATTTTGCTGCCATTATGAATTCATGGTCTGCCATTATGAATTGGTAGTCTACCATTATGAGATGTTGTTCAGCGTAAACATGCTTGATGCGGTGTATACTTGATTTTGCTTTTCATTCCAACATTTGTCATCGCCTGCAGTCGATACGCCATCAGCAGTAGAGCATATACCATTGTGATCACTGCCGAATTCTTCGAACTGACAGAGAAACCGGAAGAGATGGTGCATTACTCGTGTAGTGAGAACTTTGATGTATTAACAATCAAGAACTATATAGCCAAAGGAACAATAAGAGCACAGCAAAAATTACTTATAATCATTCATTGGTTTTCATAAATGTCTTTATAATCCATACTAAAAATATGTCATAAATTTAGAAACTAGGTTCGATAACCAGTTTGCTGCCTGGCTGGCCCATGATATGAATAATCATCTGGGTGCATTTTGGTGCCATTCGAATTTTGATTGATTGATTGATTGATTGATTGATTGATTGATTGATTGATTGATCTATTGGTCAAATGATCGACCGATAAATTTCTGTTATACCGGGTGAGTCAGAAAAAGGAATACCCGTTTGAAAGGTCACGGCTCCCTGGATATCAAGACAATGATATCGGCAAATATATAGTTTAATGGTAGAAATGTTCAAATCTACTTTAAAATTTACCTAACTGAAATCGGCTACTCCATTCTGAAATTATAAGGGATTTTCTCCAGAAAGCCTCTTCAAAAAACCTTCAAAACGTCCCCAAAATCATGAACAGATTTCCCTAACATTTCTGCCTTACAATGCCTTACAGGAATGACTTGTGAACGCTTTAGCACGTGCTATCCTCTTGGGAGGATGAACAAGTCCTCCCCCTGGTATCGATGACCTATTCAGGGGGATTCCATTCTCCCAAGAGGACAAGATACATGAATTTATGTGAGTGTCATCAATTTTAGGAAGGAAAATGTGCTCATTGTTTTCATTCATTTTTGCAGGTTTTTTGAAGGGGCTTTCTGCAGAAAATCACCCTTATCCACGGGAAGGAATGGACGAATAAGGCCAGGTAAATTACTGAACCTAATTGAACATATTGGCAATAAAACAAGACATTTTTCAGTATTATTGCTTTGATAGTCATAGAGCAGTGGCCTTCCAAGCGGGGATCCTTTTTTCTGACTCACCCAGTAGTACATTAGTACCAACAATCAACACGCCAAGGGAGGTTGATTTTACCTTTCAGGAAGTTCTGAAATCTAGTTACCAATTAAAAAGTTTAATTCTCTTAGACTACTTTCCTCCAAATGCAAGTTTTCCTATAATCTTCATGCAAATTTTAAGCTCTACCTTTTGGTAATTCAATCTTTTCGGTAAGCGTTCGTTGAAGAAGCCTTTGTAGACAGCGTAGAGAGAACAAGAAGAGGCAACTAAGTTTTGTCTCGAACAGAACTAGAGACATATCTGTTGAGTGCAGGCAGCTATATGTTTGCAGTTTCATAGATCAATGCACTAAAAGAGGAAATAAACTTAACTCACATTTCGAAAGATCAAGTGCATTTTTCTTGAAGATTCTGCAAAGGTATCTCAAATTTAATCTTGTTCTCTTCTCAAAACAATTTTGCCGATGACTGACTGGGTAATTCAAGCATTCTGGTCATCTGACAACGGACAATTCTTCATTCTTCAACCACTTGAAAGCAACAGTGATAACCAACGTGAGGTTTAACTTAACAACGTACATAAAGCAGACAAATTTTCATTGAAACTTTGCTTGCTGTCTTATGTCTTATAGCATATAACACTCCTTCATTATGGATAGAGGGAAAGAACTGACGGTTTAGCCTTGACTGTTCTCGATCAAAAAGCAGAACTAATCGACTGGCACTTGACTAACAGTAATGTTTAGCAGTAGTCTTAGTCTGACATTAACTGTAGACATGATTCGTGTTATCTTATGACAGTGCCTACAAGGATTTTCTTCTAGTAGGTTGGCAGTGCCTCGACCTATCATTTTCAAGGTTATGCTACAGATAATTGCGTCTTTGTGTGAGAATATTTCAGCATGCTAGTACCTTCACTCCGTAACACGACGAAATATAAAGGCATAGTTACTCAAGTCTTGAAACATTACTGCGATTCTTGTTATTGGTTAAATTTCTACGTACGAGACACACTGAAAACGATTTCTGTCATTTCGCTTATTCTCAGAGAAAATAGCCCTAGAAATTGCACACCCCTGTATAGCGAATATAGCAAGTTATCCCCTTACCCGAAGATCCAGCATAGACGTGAGAGGTTGGGAGACACTGGGGGCACTATGGCCCTCAAATTGTTGAAAGTGCCCTATTTCAACCTCAAAGTGCCCTTTCCTCAGCCCTGTGTTTAGTTTAACTGTGCCTGTCAACTTCTAAAGAATGGTCCTTCTGAGAGCCGTGCCCCCCCCCCAAGCGAGAGCTGCTTCCTATATCCCTGGCCCTTGGTTTATCAGCCGGTATCGTGTGTTCTCTTAATCTAATACGAAATGAGTAAAAATCTTGTTGACAGAATATCGTTATCGCAAACTTTATTGCCTGTCGTAACAGACCCTTAAGCTATTCTAAAGAAATAATCTGAATCGAGCGATAGTTTGATAGACTTATTACAATTTTCAAATGTGCACAAAGTGATATAGAACCTCCAACGCCACTCAACTGAACCTTCCATATAAAAATTTTAAAAAATATTGCTCGATTCAAGCCCTTTTGTAGAATAGCTAAAAGGTGTATTCATTGGGATTGGACAGATGATACTTCATTGTTATTATTGAGAGATTTTTGGTATTGTGTAGATGTGTAAACATATTTCTCTAGTTAGTAATAACTGTATCAATTTCTTGTAAATAGATTGTATCTTATCAATGCAATTAACTTGAGAATCTCAATAAAGAAAATTGTGCTTCCTTTTTTGCGTTTTAGGCCTAGCAAAACCCTGGTGCAATCGGCGTAGGCTGGCGCCAAGTGCTTTTGTTCTCTATTGTTTAGAGATCTTTGGCGGAAAGGGGGCTCGACTGGAGCAAAATGATATAAGAATATGCAAAAATGGCAATTTTCTTTCCATCCAGTGCTAGCGCCTTTCGACGCTGCGACAGACTATTCCACCCAGGGGCAGGGGCACTTAGTACATGCACATACGGGGAGGTAAGTCCGATATTTTTGGGTCAGAATGTTGACGAAAGTGATATTTTTGCTTTTTTTGATATTTTTGGGCATCAAATATTGTCAAATGATATTTCTGGGTTCTTTAGAGGCAATCCTGGCATCAATTTGCATTGTTCAAGGCAAAAAATGAGCTAATATTTTTGGGTTGTAATGAAGCTGAACCGATATTTTTGAGTTTCCTAGAAATTTCTCGGGCTGACCCCCCCCCCCCACCCCCACGTATGCGTATGTGCTGAGTGTCCCCGCTGGGCTATTCCACGAAGAAAGTTTGCTTATCCCCTTGCAGTTTGTAAGGGCGCAATGTGCGCTCGTTGCCCTTAGGATGTTGTCGTCCAAGTTATTTACTCAGAATATCACAGAATTGTTAAAAAAATCGCGACAGTCTCTAATTCTATAAAACGTGAATAGTTGAGAATTGTCCGCTCAAGCGTTGACTTGCTACAATTCGTTTCCGTTCTGTCTGAGACAGAACGGAAACGAAGACTTGTAGCAAGTCAAGCTCAAGCGTAGCAATTGACCACCACACATATTTCAATTTATATGGTCAACCTCATATTTCATATTTCAGTTCAGTAAGGAGGATGACTTTTCCAGCCTAGTGGCTGATTTTCAGATCGCTGTGCTGAAACTTTTGCAACGAGGAAAAATTTTCACTTGGTCATTATCTATTTGTTAAATAAGAGAACACAGTGGCATAGGTGTGTGGTATTATCTGTGGTATTATCATGTTAAGTTTTTCACTGACGCAGACTCACACGGATTGGCTATGCAAGATTAAGCGTCTGTGATCTGCATCAATTTATAACTTGAGGTAACCTTTTGTGATAAATCATAAGTTATTTATGTCCAATCTAATCTTATCTGCTTGGGAAATCTACCAGGAAGGACCCAACCCAGCCTTTTAAGATATTGTAGCCATAAAGAGTGTAGACTAGTGATGAATTTGTACATGAAACGAGAAAAATTATACATTGTTATTATATACTATATAAAGCGATACCTAATGAACTTGCCGATCAAGCTCTTAAATACAAGATTTTCAAATCGTATAAAATGATGTTTGTTACTCGACTACTTTGTTCATAATGACGAATTTCCCTATTATTTTCTTGCGAGTAATTTATCCTACATAATTCAATACTAAAAACTACCTTACGATTCAATTACGTATACAGATGGCTTGATCAAGTCAACTTTTTGCTCCCTCATAAATTCCGTGACCAAATACACCGGTTCTCGATGTGCAGTCACTAGCGTGGTGTTCGAATGCTTGAGATTTTGCTTTGTCTGTTCGGAATGTTTCGAGTAGTGCAGGAATCTGCAACGAAAAAAATCACAATTATTGTCAATCACAATAACACAGAAAAAACTTTTCTAGCACGAAAATAGGACCTGTTAGCTTTCCTACAAAAGAACCGGGATCGGGCGTTATTTGTGTACATTTTTATATTTATTTCGATCAAGTGGCGTTAGAGAGCTTCTATCACCATTGTGCACATTCCAAAATTCTACAAAATGCAGCAAAATATCGTTCGATTCTGATTCTTTGTGCCTGAGGAGACAAAACTTTTCTTTCAACCAAAATGAGTCAATGAGGGTGAATTCCGGTATGCAAAACAAAAATGTTTCGATAGGCCAAGCGATTTTCGGTTCTAAAAATAGATTTTACGACTGCATCCAAGCACGAAGGCTTTGCTCTCTCGTTTTATTTTGATTTGACAAAGCCCACTCAGAGGTGTGGCATATATTCTTCAGAACCAAAAATCAAAATCACTTTGTATCATTGGAGACATATTCCTTTTGCGTTACGAAATTCACTCTCGCTAGATGCACTGAATGAACATTGGATTTTCCTCATTGGAACTTTGGTGCAGATGGGCAGTCCAACAGTTGTTTAGTATGATAGGGAAAGCTCTTCGATGACCTTCATGGGAATTCTGATTAGTTTAAAGGTTTTGCTCATGCCGCCTGGTCAGCTGACAATCTCAAGAACGGACAAGGGTTACAGCAAAAGCAGAGCTGTAAAAGACTGAAGAGTACACTGGGAAAGAGCTTCAATCGAGCAATCTTTTTTTACATTTCAATAAGAAAGGTTTGATTGAGTGGCGTTGGAGGTTCTATCACTATTGTGCATATTTGAAAATTCCACAAAACGTATCCAAATATCGTTCGATTCAGATTCTCTGTAAATTTACTAAAAGGTCTATTGTGCGTTCCCACTGCGCAAGGATCTATCATCGCTGATCGCTGGGGAATAACATTTGATTGTAAAACCTTACTTTTACTACCAGTGTGAATCAGACTTAAAACAGTCAAAGGTTTTTCCAAATTTTGTCGCATTTGAAAAACTGGGGAAAGCGATCATAATCCATCGCACTGTGCTCGGTAAATGCTTTAAATGGATTGAAGCAGTGTTGACCGTATTCGTTCTGTCCTCTTTCGGCTGCCATTGTCTAATTCAGCGCGATGTACATAAACGTATGGGATGATAAAATCTGGGGGGGCTGTCCAATAAAATATCAATTGTTTAAAAAAAAGTTTTGCCCGACAAAGGGTGGGTTTTGTCGAAAGGGTGGGTTTTGTCGAAAAAGGCTGATTTTTGAATTTTTTTCGAACGTTGGGGGGGGGGGAGCTACCACCCTCTGGTCGCTTGGCTCGTAGGCTTATGCCGATGTATTTCTAGAATTTGTCGCTTACATTATCAAAATAAACAAGAATTTATGCGATCTTACCTTCTGAAATCTTCTCATTTGCCATGGTGGAAGTTGATCTACAGGTGGGGAATGTCTTCGGAGCATTGAAGCACGAGTTTCGTAATATCCTTTACCACTTCCCGTTCTTTTCTATAAAATGCAGAATCACGTTAATTACTTGCTGGACATGACCTATTCTTGGTTTTCAGGGGCTCCTTGAAGACCAATAGGGAAAATTCCCAACAACCCTTAGCAAAATATATTAGGTATGTTTGCAGCATGCTTCAAGCCCGATACTGACTTGTTTTTGAGTGTGATTTGAGTATGTTTGAGAGCTTGACTAAAGTAAGAATTTTGCACCGCTTGCGCTAGCTTGCAGCATACTCTTCTGAACTGAAGAAAAATTCAATCAAGCTTGATTGTAGTAATCAAGCTTTTTTCTTAAGGGAATAGACTCTTTAGCCAATATTCTACTAACTTAGCTAAGAAAAAAATTTCGGAGTGGAAGAGAAAGGAACAGTCAAGGGAAAGATCATGAATATAAGACATAATAATGTGAAAAATTTATATCTTCAGATATTCACGACCCTTCCCTTGATCTTGTGATCTTGTTATCTAGAGTATTGGTCAAGTGACCTTTTCGTACATTTCTATAAAAATTTTCATTGAGAGATGTAACTTCTTTCACTGTGTCATTTCAGTTAGAATCTCACAGCTGCCATTTGATTAACGATTTGAGCATAAAGTAAGATTATAAAAGCTTGCAACTTACTTGATTATATGCCTCAGCATTTCTGCTACTGATTTCAGCCAGCCTTCTTTCTTTCAACCATCTGGTCTGGTAACGATTCTCCAGTAAATCAAATACTGGTGTAACTGGTCTCTGTGTTGGCTTGCCAAATACCATTGTTGGAGGAAGTCTCTTTGGCAGTTTTAGTCTGTTCTCTTTTGCTGACGGTGGTGTAGTAACATCATGTGTTGCTCTGTATTGCGCCTGCTCCTCAGAAGTCACTAGGCCAGATTGCGTTGCAGCTTTGTTTAGCGTTATAAAATCCCTTGGTTGACTTTTAACCTTTTTATTTGGCATTACTGCGTTTTGATAAATCAGTGCTGAAATTGGAACATAATGACTTTACTAAATACAGCACAGTGATCGTTGTATATTGAATTTAAGATCATGGGTAGATGGACACTATTTTGATGCTTACTTTTTACGACAAATTTCGTGAAAAATTGCTACTCAAAGTTGAAAACAAAAAATCTATGTAATTCTAGGTGTTAGGTATTGATATATTAAATTACTAGAACCTATTTGGAGCATTCCTGTAAAAGGGCCCGTTTCAAATCGTTCTAATTTTGTCGCAAAAAAAGTTTGAAGATTGCATGTGACATAGGTTTTTCTTTCCTGATTTCCAAGCAAAACTGTAGCAGTGCCGTGACTGTTTTCTTCAAGGCAAGAGCTCTAGATTTGCGAAATTGGTTCTCAAGAATTCAAAAGAGGTATTCTCGATGCAGTGATAGAAACAATAGCCGATTTTTGTGAGACAATAGCTTAATGCTGTGAAACAATAGACCTGCATTGGAAAACAGAATCTGTTGTCTCTTTCTTTCTGCAAGGTCCAACCAATTGAGAAAGGTTTAATACTTTGATATGCGCTATGTTAAAATTCGCTTGATATCTAAATCTAGTGGAACTAATTGAGTCAAAACAGTTTCGCCGTCTCAACACCGAATTGTTTAGTTTGACAAAAGTACATCGAATCAGTCACAAGGCTATCATTTGTTGCTTCAACATATGGTTCAGCAGACTGACGACTTTTCTTTAAGCTATCTTGACGGGAATTTGCCACAAGTCACCATGAGGTTATCAGCATCCGCACAATAATGTATTCGAGGTTGGCATTAACTGAAGTAAGCCTGGCCCTACACCCAGCTCCACTTCGAAAGTTCCTGATGTGCTTGCCCCATCCCTCCAAGCCATTTCACG
The DNA here is from genome assembly GCA_039566865.1 of Aurelia coerulea. Taxonomy (NCBI): domain Eukaryota; kingdom Metazoa; phylum Cnidaria; class Scyphozoa; order Semaeostomeae; family Ulmaridae; genus Aurelia; species Aurelia coerulea. Next base: position 17,995,005 of record CM076954.1, read on the forward strand.
ACCAAGCTGCAATTGGTCCACCCTCATGCATATCAAAGAGCTCCCAGTTATGGGCCAACATTTGGTGAACAGATGAGTTAATTCGGAACCATGTCTTATTTGAACTCAGATCTTCCTGGCCATTTTTTGATCAATGTAGTAGATTGGGATTTCTTTGCAACCAACTAATTTGGATGAATAAGCAAGAATTTGGGGCTGAAAGTCTGTTGACTCAAAATTTCTTTTCTCAAAATGATAAAAAATATTCAGCAATATCCCTTTCAACATTTAATGTACTGTAAACTCGTGTATGCTGTTTTAATGTACTGTAAACCCGTGTATGCTGACCAACAAGGCAGGTTGTTACAACTTTAATAAAAATCACAGAGCTGTAAAATGAGTATATCAAAACCGAATATCGAAATTTTTGCTACAGTAGTCAGTGATACTATTCTTGCCTAACATACCTTCCGCTGCACCTGTTCCCTGTCCTAAAGTCTTTCTTCCGTAAGCAAAATCACCAGGTGGAAGTGTAAAGCACCTTGTTAATGGTTTCCCAAGCTGAGACTAAAAAACAGAAATAGAAGTGGAACATTATTCATAATCTGTTTCTAAGACAGTTGGTGAAGGTGAAGTTGCGGTTTTTAGCACCAAGTGTGGGATCACAGAAGTAGAATAGGCCTAATCGAGTCTGCAACCCCTTATCATGACGCAGAAGTGATGGGGCTCTACCTGGGATCAAACCCGGTCCACCTGACTGTTCTGCCTGCAATGTCAGAGGATTACACCACTGCGCCACAACACCTTCAGTTATTGGACGTCTTGCTCAATTTGCTGCATGCATTGTTTTTCAATTGGCAAGAGAAAATTCCTACACTTGGTGCATTTCACAGTAAGAAAACTTTTTGGCATACTGTAGATATTGATTAAATAAAGAGAATCAATGGAGATAAAAGCCCCGCGCGGAAGGAGTCTGGGTATTCTATTATTAGCCTATTGTATTTGATGATTTCGAGACGATCATGGATATTGTTTAGCAAGAGGAACAATAACTTGCGTAGGAGTTTTCAATGCCCTATTTATAGATGACCTCCTCTTAGCTCCGTTCATTCACTTTAATACAGAATATACCAAATGTTTGTATCTAAAGTCTACCTAGCAGCAATTTGGAGGAAAGTGCTATGTGTTGCTAACCAAAATGCTCTCACCACATCTTAACCATTGAAGAATAAATAATTTAGACCAACATGAGGGAATGGATTCAATAGTTCTTTTGTTTGCAGCAAACAATAGACAGACTAATCAAAATCATGTTTGCACCCTGCAGGGAGCTGAGTCTATTGTTTCAGTTAACTGCAAAGACATACACAAGTGAATTTGAGACACAAGCATGCAGTATAAAAGGACAATAAAGTTTTCTTCATCTTGAGATCTGGATATCAAAGGGTGTCTCCAAGCTATTTTTTCTGATATTTGAAGAAGACAAGGAGTCTCAAGTTATGTTGGCAAGTTACTAGCAGGTACAAACACAACAAACGAAATAACATCAAATGAAAGAGGTCTGTTAGCATAGAATAAGGGGAAACGTGTACTTAAAGAAGTAACTTACTTTCATCAGCAAAGGATTGTTAAATTGTGATTCTCTCTGCACTCCCAACCTCAAGTTTCCTATCGATTCCATTCTTGATCTGCCAATGAAAATTCAAATTTGTCATTGAAAAATATCATGATTTCGTTCCTTAGCTTCAAATTGTTACAACGTCATACGAATTGTCAGATTTCAAATAAAATGTTCTCGTCAACATGAGCTATCAAATTCGCTTTAACTTTTAGGTACACCAAATGAAGATAAAAACAATGCTCTCGGTCTGTTCGTTGAGAAGTAAAATCAAAACGGTGGTTGCTAAAAACAATATCTCTCTCTGGCTCTGCTCTGATGGCCTAATAAACACTGCAAGTAACCAAGTTCTTATCTAGAATAAATTATCTCATTAGATACTTACCAATTTTTTTATACTTGTATCAACTTTGTCCCTTTATGTGGAGCGACCTTTCTTGAACTCTTTTCTGTCACTGATCCGCTAATTGTGTCAAAGCTGATAAAGGAAAGTGAAACTTCACACAAACAGCAACAAACACTTTCGTTGTTATGGAAACCACGCAAGCCTCGTTTCCGAATCAGAATCTTGTTGCCATAGAAATTTATAGCAGCCTGCACAGAAGCATGCCCCTGCGCAAAGTACTTTGACTTATTTCCGGCAGAAATTTGGTTTTGGGGGTGGTTCAAGCGACTCAATCATCCACTCTTCTCCTGAAATGCACTCATTTTCTGTAAGAAACTTGGCTCTTAACTTTATAGACGTACTAACATTTATTGTGGAGTTTCCTAATTTTCATAAGATTGAATTTCAAAATTTATCATAATAAACTGAAGACCCAATGAGAGCCACCAATATAGCTTCTCTGCAACAACACAGATGATTACAAGAAAGAAGCAAATCGTAAACGAAAATTATTTGGGTTGGTAACGCACTTTTTGTTGATCGCTTCGAACGCTTTTAGTTTAGTTTCTTAATTTTCTAAAAGAGGCTACTCGAGGCTACTAAAATTTCCCTTTTAGATGTGTCTTATAAAAGATAAAACATAAGTGGCTCTGAATTGTTCTGTTTCCTTCTGCTGAAAATCAAGTTCCATCCCCTGAAAATCAAGTTCCATCCCTTGAATTTTTTTAATATCTCTCCCCCCCCCCTAGTATTTCCAGATCAGTTTTGTATTTTTATCACAGACACTGATTTTACTTTCATGTCGATCAAATCATAGCACCCTGGGTGCCAGAGAAAAAAATTTAGATTCATAATTTTTTTCATTTTTTGGTTCTGGTACCCACGGTAAAATCGTAATTTGCATCCTGAAGTCTCCTCCCGGGGGGGGGGGGTACTTCATTGTTAAGTTGTACTGGACGTGCCGCTCATATGGATGGGTTTTTTCATCCGAAATTCTCTACATATGAGTCTGTTTTTAACCACAATTCTGGTAGATGGGTACTTCTTTGAGAATTTTTCTTATTCAATCGGCCTCATAGTGATAATCCAGGCCAAAAAACTGACATTTTCCTTTGTTTCAAATCGACAAATTCATGCACATGGGTCAAAAATTTCCTGATATTCATGCAAATGGCTCGAAATTTTTGAATACTCCGTCATACGAATGGGTCCTTTTCTCAAAGTCCAGATTCAGGTCGAATCATGTTGACAATGAAGTACCCCCCCCCCCCCCCCCGGGAGTCTCCTGCAATAAGGCAAAGCTGAAATAAATGAACACGTAGGGAAATTAAAAAACCATCGTTTTTTGCAAATAGCCGACGGGAAAGCCGGGAAAGCCTTTCTCTGGAAAACCTCGGAAAACCTGGTGGTGAATGTGTTGTTCCACTCTGAAAACCGGAAATAAACAATGACACGCTTGGACAGACAACATTCTTTAGATTCCTTTGCCCGCACAGCTCACTGATCGCACAGGAGACTGGGACGAGATTCAACAATAACTTCTGTTTATAAAACAATAGGAAAGATAACGACACCTTTTGTTTCTGGCCTAGTATTGCTGCTGGATGCTGATGACCCTGTCTGCAAAGGAACCTCTCGTCTGCCTCATGTAAATGCGAAAAGAATAATGCTGCCCCACACGTGAGATACCTTTCAACCTCATCCAAATAAATTCGCCTTGACAGGACTGCAAGTTGCCCCGAAAGATGTCTTCTCAACAAGCTCCAGTTGCAAGCACAAGTACCTCAACCCCAAATCTGACAACCCACAGCCATGCTCAAGCAGGCCCTGCAGCTGCAGCCGTTTTCCTCAGCTCTGCTTCAAGCTCAAGTTCTTCCAAGCGATCTGGTAAACGGAAGGTGAAACCTAATCCCCCCATATTCAGCACCTTTTCAAACACATTTACAGACAAGAACAATGACTTTGTGTGGTAAGTTTGACACCAGCTTCAGTTAGGCCGGAGCCAGACCAGCAAACTGGACTGGAAATGGTCTGCAACAACCATAGAAATAGGGACATACCAGATTTCCACTGATATGCCCCCAGGGCGCTTATTCAAAGCACTCTGTTTGAAACCTCAAAAACATGCGCAAGAAATCCCAAAATTATCTTTGAAATCCAGAAAATCCTGCTGTACTTATACGGTCAAACTGCAGGAAAATGTGTAATGGGCCATTGACCAGTCTGGAATTGAGCCCCTTTCCACCAAAGATCTCTGGCGGACAGACTCTCTCTAAACAATAGAAATAACAAGAGAAGAAAAGAAATTGGTGTAAGCCTTTGGCGGACAGTGTACGCCTATTCCACCAGGGGCCATTGACTTTCGATTTTCGTATTTTTAACGGCATTTGGCCATTAAGATCAGATACCCCGCCCCCTTCTCTGCCTTAACAGCCTTTTTCGAAAGTGCCTCTGACAATAGACCATTTGCCAATTAAGAAAAAGGGATTGGTGTGAGCGCGGCCAATTCTGACACAGTCAGAAATCCAGGGGGTCCTCTCCATTTTCTAAAGACTGAAGATGAATGCACAAAGAGAAGACTTTTTGTGGCGATTTCGGGTCTAGAAATCAATTCATTAATGGATAAAACTAATTGTTACAATTAATCAATTCTAAATCCCAAATCACCACAAACAAGTTTTCTCTTTTTCTATTCATTTCCATTCTTTAGGAAACTTGAACATTTTTTTATCGTTTTCAGTGTTTTCGAGAACGAACATTTTAAGAAACTCACGTCTAGCTCAAAAAATGAAAACAAAAAATGTGCAAAATAGCCAAGAATCTAATTCAGGCTTTTTGCTAACGATTAAGTCATGAATCTTCAAAATCGGTCCAGTGTACGTTCTTTTGTGGCCTGTCAAATGTGCATAGTTTATTCTTGCGCACTCAGTATAAACTGTGTTACATGCAATTTTCAAAATGTTGGGCAAGATCATATATTTTCCACACAAGAAAGGGCAAATCTTGATATCGTAAATTCCTTGATAGTTCCCAAAATTCTCCCAAGATATCTGTATATTCAAACCTTTGGAATTTTTGAGTCAAGTAAGAACCATGCATTGTTTACAATGAAAAATCTTTGAGCAGCTGAAATGTTTTTTTGATATCCTGAATTTTATGATTTCAAAAAATCATTACAAAAAGCATTACAAAATTTTCCTTTCTTTGAACATTAATTCATGTTTTGCTTCATTGTAGCCCAGTGTGCTTTGATATGATTGATGAAGCGTACATGACAAAATGTGGCCACAGCTTTTGGTAAGTAACAAAGAACAGTTTTAATTTCAGAAATTTTGTTTGGTCTTTTGGAAGGGCAAAACTAGGATATGAAAATACAGTGTAGCTACATCAGATAGGATATTATTTTGTATATCACTGATTCTCTTAAATTTAAGTAATGAGCCACCCAAAGTTCATCCCTGTTCATCCTGCTTGTCAGTAAACAGGACGTAATTGGCAAATGGTTTTACCACTCAACAACCAATATTTAGGAACAACTTGCAAGATATTAATGCTTGACAACTGTGATGAGCTGCTGACATGCTTTTGATGCCCAGTGCAGACCAAAAATACTGAAAAATACATGGTCTGTTGCAGTAAAGCCAGAAGGCAGTAAAGCCAGCAGATAACAGTATGGCTTTCACCATGGCAAAGAAAATTTTAAAGAATTCATTGTTTTGTTTGGCCGCTGCTAACAGTATATTCTTGTACTGTATGCTATGTTTTGTTATGTTATTTGTTGCAGTTATCAATGCATCGTGAATAGTTTAGAAGAGAGCAACAGATGTCCAAAATGCAACTGTGTCATTGATAGAAAAGATCAAATCTTCCCTAATTTCCTACGTAAGTATGTTTAGCTTCTTTTTTGAGACCACTTTATCACAGTAGTAAAAATGTTTGTAACCCAAAATGATGTAAAACTTTTAGATCTGTGAATGAATGAATTGATGAAAGAAATTGATTCTTAGCTAATTAGTATATGATGATGAAAAAATCAATAATGAATAAAATGAACAGAAAATACATCTCCAATTAAAGGAAAAATTGTATGTATTTGTATTTTGTATTTTCTTGTAGTAAATGAATTGATCTTGAAATACAGGCAAGGGAATATTATGCCAAAAAGAAGGAAAGCTGAAGCTTCTGTAAGTTTATGATTTTGAATATTCTTGTATTTGCTAACTGCAATGTTTAGTAGTACCTTGAAAGAACAAGGGCAGATTTTGTAAGACAATAGCATGAGTTGCTTTGTTGACACCTGAATTCAAAGCAATTAGCGACTGCAGACTAAGGAAATTCTCTCAACCAGTAATTCAAAGCAAACAAAGCTGCAAAAGTTTCTCTGAAACCGGGGAAGCTAGCATGCTCGTTGTGCATTCCAGAAATTATTTTCAAGAGCAAAACATAGGCATATATGGAAAGAAGAAGGATATATCTACACATCTACTGGGCAGTTTATTTCTTTGGTTTAGAAGCTGCGCAGTAAGTATTTTAATTACACCCAAAAAAATAAGGGAATTGAATCGCCTCCCAATTTGCTTTTGAACCAAACAAATTAAATGCCCGAGGCAGACGTGTAGACATATCCCTCTCCTTTTGATCTGTGCTGATGTTTGCTCGTCAGAACAATTTCTGGAATGCACAACGAGCGAGCTAGCTACCTGGGTTTTAAAGAAATTTTTGCCGCTTTGCTTGTTTTGGATACTGGTTGAGAGAATTTGCTTTGTCTGTGATCGCTAATCGCTTCTTGAATTGCGGTATCAATCAAAAGCAACTCATGCTATTGTCTTATAAAATCTGTTCTTGTTCTTTGAAAGGAAGCAAAATCTTTGGTCCACCATTCATCACTATTTTTGAATAATACATCAGATCATGGTAGCCTGATAAAAGGGAAGATTTGGATGACATACGACAATTGAAAAATTTGACTTAAGGTCACCAAAATAGAGCTTTAACCTTCCACTGGAAAGTACCATCAACCTTGCTTTCTAATATATGACAATGTGATACAGTTCAGGCCTTGCACACATTAACACTGTTTCCCTGCTTAAGAATTCTTGAGAAAAAGTTTAATATCTTATGAAGTTTGTGTTTGAAAATGTTTACACTGAAGAATTCTTATCAGAATGTGACAAAATCTTGTCATGCTGATATGCACAAGGCCTAAAAACTGCATAATAGTACTTTTGAATTGATTTTACTCTAGGCTCATTACGTTGCTGAGTTGAAAGACATGATCGTAGCTGATTCTTTGGAATTATCTGATGTCAAATATCTACTTGGTGCATTGCGGAGAAGAAAGGAAGGTCTTGAAGCGGTAAGTTTTCTATTGTTAGCTCCCCAGACTTCAAAATTCCTATAAGACGCTGTCTTTTTAGAACTATTTTATCTCTTTGCACTAATTAAACTATTGCCCTTACCTTACCTGCTTATCCTATGTGCGCACAATTTTTACAAGCTTGAGTGTGGTACAGAACTTGAAAGGGATACATACCATCTGACAAGGAATGAAACAACACAAGATTTCAAATTGGAGATATCCAGGCAGGAACCAGACATTATCTTGAAAATAGCGTTATTAATTATCTCGCTTAAATATATACTCAATAGGCCAGAATGGAATGTGGAATTCTCGATTCCCACACAAACCCCCTTACAGGCATTTTTCTAATGTTTGGGTCTTAAAGATGAGTGATTTTACCAAGCAAAAGTTTCTTATCTAAGTTAACCTTTGACTGATAGATTAAAATTTAAGTTTTGAAAATTGGCTGCATACATTTTATTCCACAGCCCGTCTAACATGTAAAAAAAGTTTTACTCACCCGGCAGATTAAAAAATTATTTGGATAATTACCTGTCACAGATATACCACAAGTCCTTAGCAGCAGATATCAATTTATATTTAATTTGCATACTCTGCTTGTACTGCCCAAAACTTAAACCAATGTTACTATTTCTAGGATGGAAAAGCTGCTCAACTCGAGATCCTGAAAGATTTTCTACAGCAAGTCAGAAAGCATAAACAAGACGTATGTTATTTTTTATAAATGAACGTTCATGAACCATGTTTTGCAGAAAATTAGTTCCATGCTGGCTAAATACTCAAGAAAATCTAGCTTAATCTTCCATAATCACAAAGTTCCTCTGAAATTGTTATATCTCCATTCATTGATTTCAGTTGGGGATTTTTCATGACATTATTGGTGTCATCTTAACCGTTTTAGCAAGTGGACCAGCTTGTGAAAGAAATGAAATGGTTAGATGAAGATCTTGAAAGAGTGGGGGTATGTATGTTTATTCACTGAGTATACTTTATAGAATATTTCCAAAAGGCGATATGTTACTGTAAGTTGTTCGAGAATGAAAGTGATTTGCAAAGGGCACTGTGAGTGAATCTTTGGGCATATTCTTTTAGGCATCTGAAGTCTCGGAAGTATTCTGAAAACGGCAGACTTTGCGGAGAAAATGGCCAGTTTCCAGAAGAATGCGCATTTCAAAACAGGACGGAACGTAGTGATCGTTGGGGAAAATGCCAACAGGATACATATTTTGAAAACGGTAAAGTTGGCAGACTTCGCAAGTCTCATGAGAAAATAATTCATAATACTTCATCGTATTTTGGAAGGTTCTGTGCGATCTCTCGGAATTCTAGCAGCTTCTGGAGCAGAAGGTTCCCGACACCTCGGAAGTATACCATTTTTAGCAAAAGCCAAAAGAATATGCCAATCATCTCTCGGTAGTCTACCGAAAACAGAATGACCAAAAGAATGTGCTTTCGAAAAAAATGATCTGAAGTCTGCGAAGTATACCGTTTTCGGTAGGATGGCACCAAAAGAATGAGATTTTGGCTCCTACCAACTCTACCGTTTTCAGAAGATGCCCAAAAGAATACGCCCATTTTTCGCCTTTTGGTACATTTTCATTACTGCAACATTCTATACCGTTAGATGATGAAATATCCTTGCATCTGCAGTTATATTTCGTTGCTGATAGCAAGGCTCGTTTTCTTGAACATTTTGTATCATCTTTTGTTGTTTTGATCAAATCGAAGTGGTGTATAACTGATATCTCTTTATTTTACAGAAAAAAATTACAAGTCATAACACGGAGTATCAAACGTTATCGCTTGTAAGTATTAACAGAGCTCTCTTTCAGTTGACATCTGGAGTCTTGTTGTGATGAATTTGCATGAGTGAATCAATGATATTTGACTTTTTCATACTTTTTCATTTTTAAAACTTTACTGGACATCTCGTCTCACTGTGATTTCTCCAACTTAAAGGGATACCAATTAAGTCTAGTATGTCAGCCATCAATTTTTATTCAATTTGTTTTGACTTTCATCCAATTTAAAGCAACGCCTAGCAAGTCATGCGTGATATGATGTAGCAAGATTTTCTCTTCTCGTTGGTGTATCTGCAACTACCCTCATTGCGAATATTTGTCAGCTAGATCCAACACTGTTTGGTCTTTCTTTATTTTAATTGCAAATTACGTTGATCTAAGGATGGAAAATGGCTGCAAAAAATATTGATGCCAAATATAAAAATGTTTACTAGCTCCATTTGTTTGCAAGTACAATAGGAAAAATTTTCAGGTACAAGAGACATAAACTTAAATTTTTTCCAACCTCTTTGCCTTTCATCAATTTGCATTGAATCTTATTTCTTAGCCACATGTTGTACCAACAACGCCGACTGGCCCTCCTCCACACAGTCTGTCAAGTTCTAGGTGAGGCTATTATCCTTCAATCATGCGTATTCAGTCATTCTGGTCTCAAATGTATACGGAAACTCATTCCTTACGCAATCACTACATGTATTTAACTGATAGCTATGATAGAGTTGTGATATGTTGATTCAAGACGAATCTTTTCTTCTTTCCCTCATTCAATTGTGTTACTTTGAAAGAGAATTTAAAATCATAGTCATAATATCACCTGCAGAACAATTGGGTTCTACCCACTTATGATTCTTCGCCTTTTTTTCAAACTGTTCCCACTTAGCAGTGTTTCATTTGTTAGCTATGCAAATCTGGAACGAAACAGCATGTGTCTCAAACCTTTCAAATCTTTGATAGACATTTTCCAATTTGAGATATGTTCTAGTCATCGGTTTTGTTTCATCTATTCCTGACATATGTCTGATAATTTTTGTCTATCTTTAGTTTTCCTGTCGATGACGCACCTTATGATTGTCAAGAAGGATTTAATGCTAGTCGATGTGTAAGTTTTTCTATGCAAATATTTCTAGTTCCTTTATTTTTCAACTCTTTTATGTGCTACGACAAAATAACAAAAGCATGCTCTGAGTACCATAGAATAGCGTAGATGTCTAAAACATGACATTTCGAGCATATACTCATTATCACCTGACTAGAAATCAATCGAGCCGATCAAAAACAAGGCAATATATCACTTTATGTCCACCTTACTGTTGTTGTTTTCTTAGAAAACATGCCAACGTTGCATGAAATCTAGAAATATATTCCATAGTCTTTTTTCGTCACAATGTTATCGCAATATCTTGTTGACCTGAATCGACATTACGAACAAAATCTTATGCTCGTGTTGAGATAGCCTTAAATAACGATCTCATCATATTAAACCCATAAACGCAACAAAAACACCGAAATCAGTAGAAAGAAAACTATTACCTCCTGTAAAAGAAACAATAACCAAAGTAAGCCTGTAACAAGAGAAAAACTGTTAAATCCTGTAAGACAAAACCGAATTAACCTTAAAACCTGAAAGGAAAGAAATAAGTTGATAACTCACCCATAAGTTAATAGCTCGTGTGAAGGTTAAAATGGCTTAACGCTGCCTGTGAATGTACAAGTAGTACCTAGCAAACTAAACTAAGCCTCTTGCGTCCTTAAGCGGTTCATTTTATGACTAAATATTCAAGTAGATCAAATTTGGATTATTTTATAGGGGACACAAGCAATGATTTCAACGGCAACATTAGCAGCAAGAAGAAAACGAGTCCATATGCATTTTGATGATTTGGAATCATGTTATTTCAATCTGAGGCACGGAAGAATCAGCTGTTAGTATTTCTGTTTGCTCTTTCCTTTCGATAGATACTTGGCAAGTGAAGTCAACCCTGTCCTTGAGTCATTGTTTACACCAGTGGCTCCCAGATGTTTATTCTCCATCTCTCAAAGGGGTTTACCTTTTTCCATACTTGATTCAGGGGAAAGGGAACTCGTAAACCCCTTGAAAACGTATTTTCTCTTTTCTTGCCTTACTTTGATTATACTTAGCGAGTTTAGCCGCCAGAATGTCGAGAAAATGGTTCATGATTCAAGGTATTGGATATGTGTGAACTAAACCATCTTCAAGATAAGCAGAATATGTAATATAAAAAGACAACTGTTTATCAGCCAGACGTTTCGATTTACAATAATCCTTAGTTATGATTGAATTGATATACTTCAAAATCGGCTTAATATATTTTTGCCTGTTAAAGTGGGCATATTTTGCTCAAAAGTCAGATGGCTAAATACTTTCATCGCTAGGTTTGTTCCAGAATATCGTCATAGTTTTATAAGAAATAAAAAAACCTTTATTTTGTAGGCGAGAGAGGCGAAGATGTGCTGGGAACATTTACTGATAATCTCTTGAAATTCACTCGGTACAGTGAATTCAGACCATTGGCGACGCTAAGTTATGCCAGTGACATCTACAATGGTTCGAGTATTGTCTCGAGGTGAGTATCAACATAGTACCGGTTGAGCCAGAAAAAAGTTCCCACTTTCGAAAATTCGTAGCACCACAAGTACTTGATGAATTTGAATGATTCAAATTCTAGTTAAAAGTCAAAAGATCAAAGTATTTTTGTGATTTTTCTCGTCTTCTTAGGAGCACTGCAAATATAGGTAAATTTAACTTTACAAAAATTTCATGGTTGCAAAATTACTGAAAAAGGGCCTAAAACACTTGATCAAATCGTTAGAACTCTCCTCACACAGAACAATACTCACGGGCATTTCACTTCTCTCAAGAGTTATAAGACATAGATTCTCAAACAGATACTAAAGTTTTTCATGGCAATAAATGTGCATACTTTTGTGATCCAGGCTGTAAACAAGCTCTCACCCATGCTAAAAAATTGCATTTTCTCTGTTGTTCTGAGGAGTCCTTTATGATTTGATCAAGTATTTTAGGCCTTTTTCAGTCATTTTGCAACCACCAAGTTTTGTAAACTTGAATTTACCAATTTTTCCAGTGCTCGTAAGAAGGCGAGAAAAATCACAAAAATACTTCGATCTTTTGGCTGTCAAGCAAATATTGATTCATTCCAATCCATCCAGTACTCTTGATGCTATGAATTTTCAAAAATGGAAACTTTTTTCTGGTTCACCCGGTTTTTTTAAATAATTGTTCGATCTCATAATGATTTCATCGATAGTTCGCAGTTTCCACTGTTTTACGCTTTCAAACTGTACCAAATGTTTTCTAAAGCATGTGTGAATGAGAGGGAACGCCATAGAGACCCAATGTTACACCCTTTTTTGCAGTGGTCCAATATTCGTAAGAGTCGGAAAGAAATTAATATGGCAGTGTTCCTCGACATACTACAGGAAAGCTCCTAAGATGCTCAAACAGATTACTTTATTTTCCTACGCAAACTTTAACAGGATCTGAAAGCAGGTTTAAATCGTAACTATTTCATCAATATTGAAATTATACTTACGGAACATTCTTTGCGTAAGTTTGCTCAATCTTTGCATCTGAATGAAATTATTCTTAGACGCACAATAAAATCATTTTCTTGAAGACAGCAGTTGACTTAAATTTCAAATTTAGACCGTTCACTTATCAGAGACATGTAATTTCCATGCCAATTACCACTGTTTCTAATTGCTTGCAATGTCTCTTATGTAGAATTCAAGCAGTAATTTCAATTTTACTAAATACTTTTGTTGTTGTTACTTTTCAGCATAGAATTCGATCGTGACTGCGATTATTTTGCGATAGCTGGAGTTACCAAGAAAATTAAGGTTAGAGTTATCCTGCTCCTGTTGAAAATTTCCTTTTACTCATTTCTTCTATCGTTCTAATTTGACTGATAAAGAATACTGTCAGTTTCTATTTTCGACATTTAGGTTTCTAATTGTGAAGCAATTTTACTGAATCTTTTCATAACTGTGGATCACTTTAGTATTGGAAGTCTTGTCTTACGTATCTTTGCATGATGAGATTTATTTATCGTAACGATGTAATTTAATTTTTAGGTATTTGAATACAACCAGGTCGTCAGAGATGTCGTTGATATTCATTATCCAGTTCATGAAATGACGTGCAATTCAAAAATTAGGTATGTGATAAAGCAATCCGCTGTGTTGTCCATCTTGCTCTTGTTATTTCTTGTCCTATGTTCAAGTCTATGTTCATGTTCATGTTTTGTTTTGATTTTTGTTTAAAGACTGATAATTCATTCCCAAACATTTTCATAGATGCAATGTTTTTGTCATTGCATTATCAGATGATAGTTCATGTGATTTTCTTCATGCCCTTTTTTTGGTTAAAATATTGCAGACATGGATTGAAGAATGTGGTAGGCAGCAAAACTGAAACATTGAGTACAGAAGGCTCTTGAAGGTCTTGCAAGTGGATCGATTTTTAGAAAAAAAGCTAGATTACAACATCGTGGTAATAAATCATGCACTAATTTGCACATCTCACATCATTGATCACGTTCTTTTTGCAGTTCAATAGCTTGGAGTCAATACCACAAAGGAATGCTTGCAAGCAGTGATTACGAAGGGACAGTAACGCTGTGGGATGCATTTGCTGGCACCCATACAAGGCTTTTCCAGGTTCGTTACGTTTAATACCGGATGAGTAAAAAAAAAGACAATCCCCGTGTGAAGGGCCTCTCCTCCCTGGATATCAAGACGATGATATTGGCAATATAAAGGCTGGTGTAAAGTTCAGTTACTTATTTCTTTGAACTGGATGACTTCAAAGAAACTTCAGCTATTTCTCCATAATTCTACTGTTGGACTTTTCTGAAATCCTCAATATTTTCAGAATTAGAGTGTTTTTCTACTTTTTCAAGAATTCAAGAAAAATTTTAAAAAATCTTAAAGTCGTCGTAATTTCTAAACTGTTTGAAGCAACGTGAAATAATGTCGAAGAGAACCATAGGTTATGGATGTCTACAATATGGTATCAAGCAAAAGTCTGTCACTTGTCTGGTTTATGATTTAGAAATTTGATGACGTCACACCCTCAGATGAGTTGAAATGTAACATACGCCGAAACGTCTAAAATTATTCAGAACTTCTGAAAGGTCCAACGGTAAAATTAAAGATAAGTACCTAAAGTTTGTTTCAAGCCACTCAATCAGAAGAAATAGATCACAGAATTAACACCCACCATTTTACGCCGAGTTAAAGATTTGGAAGCCATGCTATGATGGACATGTGCAAATTGATTTCAATATTTATCTCCGTTTTGAAATTATGAGGGACCTTCTCAAGTAAGCCCCTTAGACAAACCTTCTAAACAGGCCTAAAATCACGACCAAATGTCCCAAATATTTCTGCCTTGCGGTGATGGCTTCGACACGAGGTGTTACTTTATACCCAAGAGCTACCTTTATGTAATGGCTTGAATTTTTATCTACTGAAGACATGCAAAGCCTGTGAGCCCACGATCAAACACTGGCTGGTCAACTTTAGCCATTCGTATGATAACATTGATTAAAGTGCTGATACTAAAGTATACATTGACTCGGTTTTTGTCTTGTAATCATGGTCAATTTTCTCTTCACAGGAACACGAAAAAAGATGTTGGAGCGTTGATTTCAATATGGTTGATCCAAAATTAATCGCTTCAGGATCAGATGATGCAAAAGGTATGTCCTTCCACGTGTGACTTTCGCACGAGTAGTATTTTTATGGCATAATATATATCACAACAAATCTTTGTTTGCTAACTCAAGTTCTAGATTGTATCGTTCCTTGGTTAGGAGAATGCTAAACAATGACTCGCTATTTGCCAGAACTCTTTGAAAATGCCAGCAAATGCCGTACATTGGTTTTGCTGTAAGTACTATTGAACAGCGTAGATATGCCCTCCTTTTCCTGGGTCACAAGAGACGAACCTTTGTCCATTTCGCTTTCTGTAGATTAGATTAATTATCTCAGTCATTCATTTTGTTTATTTGTTTATTCCTATTTTTAGTGAAGCTTTGGGCGACAAATATGGAGCATTCTGTATCAACTTTAGAAGCTAAAGCAAATGTTTGCTGTGTTAAATTCAATCCAGAAAGTAGATATCATTTAGCATTCGGATCTGCAGGTAATGACACTTTCCTTTTTCTGCATATATAGCAATTTTTCTGCAGGGCCTCGGTTTTAGTTGATTTTTTGCAAGAAAAAGCTATAAAACAGTTGTTGGGTAGACTGATTGCAAGTTCGTAGTTATTGCTATTGATAGGCTGATGGACGCTATAACTACGACTCATGGACTTTCACATTGAAAATTGGGACGAAATTGTTTCCCTCGATTTCATGTCCGATATGGAAACCATAGCAACGCTGTACAAAAAGGCGAGTAATGGCGTTGGGCCTAAATTGTCAGCTCAAACCTCATATAATAAAACGTCTCCAAATTCAAGTTTTGAGTGATGTTAGCAATGAACAAAAGTCACGAGTATTCGCATGAATGTTTCTTTAATCTAAGAATTGACAAACCTTTCAGTTTCAACAAGAATTTCCTCATTTTGAAGGCAATCTTCATCTAGCAATAGTGCACGCCAACACGTCGCAGCTCCTGAAATTCTCCAACCACCGAAAAGAGGCCATTAACCTCGTTTCAAAGGGCACAGAAAAATCTGTGCGCCCATTGTTTATTTTCGTCCCACTTTTTGATGTGAAAGTCCATAAGTCCCAGTTTGAGCAAAAATATACATTGTTGTTGTTGTTGTCATTGCTGTTGCTGTTGTTGTTGCGATAACTGGGACTATTTCGTGAGTCTAGTTGTTGGGTATCCTTTTAAAATGAATTAACGGACCTACATGGAGGTAATCTTTAAATGTAAATTAGATTGTATTTAGTATGTTGTTGTTATGCAGGAGTAGGGCAATTGACATTGGTTTCTTTGGTTTGTAGCTAATTTGATATTGTAATAACTTAGTTTAATCTTATGGTTTATTTGCTGTAATTAGGTTAGAGACCATCTTGGCCTAGATACCTTTTCAAGTAAAAAATAAAATAAAAATAAATAGGACAAAGAAAACCCCCACGCACGCTATCGTTCCTCTTGGTAAACAATATCCACGCACATGTCGAAATTCATCAAATACAATAGGCTAATTTTTGACCTGCATATGCAGCTCTCGAGTCAGCTATTTATCTCCATCAACTAACATTAAACCTATTTGATGCACAGGAGAAAGAGATCATTTGCAGCCCTGTAATATTAAAATTTAGTTTATAATTTAATATATTCTTATAGGCTAGACTCCAATACTGCATCCATGATTCTCACAACAGTTGCTTTTTGAATTAGTCATTCCACGAATTTTACAAGACTTTCCTTTTACGCTGAATAGTTTTAGATGCTTAGATGTACGCTTTGAATGCTTTGTGACAATTTGAACATCTTTGAAATTTGAAATTTAAAATTTGTTGCATTTTAATCCCTCCAGATCATTGTGTACATTATTACGATTTGAGGAACAATAAAAAGGCTTTAGCTGTCTTCAAAGGACATCGGAAAGCTGTATCATATACAAAATTTGTGTCAGCAACTGAAGTCGTCTCCGCGTAAGTTTCTTTACTTTGATCCAGTCTTTAATTCGCTTTTTAACAAGGAGCAATATTTCATGCAAGTTTTTGCACTCCACGTACTTTCGAGAAGTTTTGTTCGTATTCAAATTTAATTTTTACTGTCTTGAATTAGAATAGACCATTTCACAATTTGGAGGAAGCGACTGAGGAGAGCGCACTTTGGCTAAGTGAGGAGACGAGGAGACTCGTCTAAGGAGACCTGTCCGAGGAGATCTGTCCGAGGAGACCTGTCCGAGGAGACCTGTCCGAGGAGACCTGTCCGAGGAGACCTGTCCGAGGAGACCTGTCCGAGGAGACTGGTAGTAGGGATTTCGTTCGAAGCTTTTAGACCCGAATAGTGAAATCTTTTCTTTGAGTACTCAAGATTATATTTCGGAATTTCAATATCCGTGCAGTTTCTTGTTCTATAACTTGATTACGTATTTCTTGTTTTACATCTATCCCAAATGCTTTCAGGGCAGATCTTATTCATCATCTTATAGGTCATCACCGATCGATTAAAGCTTATTAGTTGTTTTCAAATATAGAAAGTTGACAAATTGGAAGAAGTAGCGGAACTATCATCTGAACATTTTGTCTTGTCTTGTCTTTTTCTTGCCTTGATCACTGTAAAATCATGGAATAAACTCAGATGCAATTTAACACGTGCCCTGCACAACAGCCATTGGGTGACTGGCCTGTAGAACTTCAGTTTCTTAAAATTTCATCTGGAACTATAGACTATAGTTCCTCAAAATTCTTAAATTGAAATGCAGTGTTATTGCCTAATTTTGTGCTCTCTAAATAGATCTACGGATAGTCAACTGAAATTATGGGATATTACAAAACAGCAATGTTTGCGAACTTTCAAAGGTCATACGAATGAGAAAAACTTTGTTGGACTAGCGTCAAATGGAGACTATATTGCCTGTGGTAAGAATTTTTTTCCAATATGTCTGAGTTGAGATACTGTATGCTCGCAATTTTGATATTCAGATGTATTTGTTGGATGCCCATTATTGTTATTGTGAGCCACAATTCAGATCTACAATGCAGGCCTTATCAAGAGGCTGCAGGCTGTAGACCAGGGCATGAAAACCCACCCGACCATGTGACCGGGAGGTCGCAGGAAATTTTCTATCAATACTGTCCTGCAGGAAATTTCCAAACTATATTCCCTTTCATATATCCTGCTTTGTTTCCCCATTTGTTTGTATAAATTAAAGACATGAATAAAGTCAAGCAAATGCAGATTGTATCTCATGTATCCGAATAATAAGCAGCTCTACATCCCAGTGCTTGCAAGATGATGTTTCAAAAGGTGATACGTGGTACGTGCAGGTTGGAGCCAGTTTCTGATGGTAATCTCATTGACAAAACCAGATTTTATTGTTATATTCTTGCAGGAAATTTAAGCATGATTTTCGTCTGGTCGCAAGAAGGAAAATATTTTTTCATCCCCTGCTGTAGACTAAGTTCGGTAAATTGGTCATTGAGAAATATCGTACAAACCCTGGATTAATCGTTACCAGAGAGTTAACGATGCAGGACGGCGGCTCTAGCCAAAACGTCATCGTATCCTGCAAACAGTATTCTTTTCATACGCTCCCTTTCATACTACAGTAAATCCCCGCATATAAGAACCTCAAAAAATAGGAATCTAGAGACTGTTTTTCCTCATTTATGCACCTTGTAATTAAGAACCTGTTTCCATTTGATGTAAAAGATGTTTTTTTTGCAGGGGCAGCAAACATGATTTGAATTGTCGTTATTATGTTCATTTTGTCCCAGTTAGCTATCAAAGTTTGAATCTTCTCGCCTCCTTATTTTAATTGGAATTAATTTTATTAGAATTGGTTATTATGTACATGATAACTTTTGCCAAAACAAATAACAGGCTGTGTTTAGATTCTTTGGTGAAGATTCTAAAAAGGCCTACGTAAGGCACTCTTCAAAGAAGAACCTTGAAATAGTACCTATAAAATAAGAACCTATTTCAGCCTGGCTGTGAAAACAGTAGGTTCTTATATGCAGGGATTTACTGTATTCAAAGGGCCAAGATGAAACTTTTTCCTTCAGTTAGATGCCTGAGAACCATCAGTTTTTCCTCGAAAACTGACATTTAAAATGAATGACTTTTACTTTGGAGACCTAGATTCGGCAGAAATGAGATTTGCAAGTTGTGCAATTGTAAAGGACGACTTCATAGTCTCTCAAGGTAAAAAACAAATTCGCACATAACAAGGAATCTATTCAAGCTAATGTTCTGTAAAAACAACAGTATTGCCCCTGCATTTGGCGTCGTGGTTTTGCAAGCTCCCTACCATTGATATTATCCAGTGTCTTGCAAAATTTTGGCTAGGCTTACCAACTCCAGCTGCAATACTTATCAACAACCAGTGTTAAAGTAAGATGCATATTGTTTCAGACAACCTACAGCATCTACTACACTATTTAGCAGTTGGAAAAGACATTTGTTTGCTACAGTTTTGGAAAGCAATCTCTACCATGAAGAAGTTCTGTTTCATGCTTTCAGGATCTTAATGTGCTATTTTCTCTTCTCTAGGTAGTGAAAACAATTCGCTGTATGTATATTATAAAGGGGTATCAAAGCAAGTTCTAACCTTTAAATTCGACACAATAAGAAGCGTCCTGGTGAGTGTTAGATTTCATTTACGAGAGTTAACAAACTCAAGTTCTCTTGTATTTATATATTTGACAAACAGCGCTGAAAACCTGTATAACAGAATTGGCTACGGGAATAGGAGTATCGAGAAGATCTCATATCTCATATATAGACGTACTAAACAATACAATATTTTATAAAATTTGTATTTGTACGTAAACAGTTGCTAACCTTGGTTGAGATCGGTTAAGATTGGTTAGTTAACAAAGTAAACAGTCAAACTGCATTAAATTTTTCTTGCACACCTTGTATGGTTACGTGTTAGGAGAGAAGCTGCAAACGTCGTTTGTTGTACTGCAATGCAAAGCTATTCATACAAAGTCTTTTCTTACCAGGTAGATTAAACATCTTCTTTAAATTGTATTAGGACTGTAGCCACTACAGGCATCACTGATTTGCTTCATTGGTTTGCGGCCAACATATTACAGTTTTCGCTGTTTCCATAGGAACGTGACAAGAAAGAGGATGACGTCAATGAATTCGTATCTGCAGTTTGTTGGAAGCCCGTGAGTAGAATTCTTTGTGATCTTTTGTATCTTGCTTGCATGTTTGCTGCTTTTATTTTCTTTTCCTTGCTTGCTCGATATGTCACAAGCAGGGCTCTAAAACATATTTTCCTTCCTGGTAGCAAGCTAATCATCTGCGTTTCTTCTTACGCACTTTCTTCTTCTTTCCCTGTATACCGCCCAATTCTATTCCCTTTTTCTCCCTTCATTTCCTCCCCTTCCTTCATTTCTTTCCCTTCTTTTCTTTTTCCTTTCTTTCCGTTTTTTCCCTCTTTTCCCTTCTTCCTTCCTGGGAACTTGAAGCATTTAAGCTATCTTCCTAGTAGCGCTGCTACCACGCTACTTCGTTTTTTTTTAGCCCTGGCTCACAAGCCTGAGTTTTTTCTTTGAGTTTGTTTCGAACATTCCATCACCGCCAACAACGGTCTATTTCTTTAAGGTGGTCAGTTTCTTTTTCTTTCCCTTCACTCTCTTCTAGGGCAACATATTAAGTTTGTGGTCTTTGTCTCAAGCTTTGTCGTTGCTAAGGCAGAAAAGGTCTAATAAGTTAACATTGTTTTATTTTATTCTCACAGGATTCAAATATCGTCGTTGCTGCAAATAGCCAAGGATCGATAAAGGTAAGTGAACTTTTTCGATAATTCTAGTTGTTCACGAATTAGGATACACAGTAGGCTTGTTCTATCATTCATTCAAGGCTAAATGAAATTAAAAGACGAGAGAAACCTATTCCTTGGTAATGAAATCGCAAAATAATTTGAAACGTACAAACAGTTGCAAAATCAATTGAACCTTTTTCTGGCAAATGGAATCTTTTTGCTCATTTGTGACACTATCATTTTTTCTTGTAACAGGTGTTGGAGCTGGTGTGAAATGTAAAAGAAAAAGATAGTTTTAAGATTGAATATTTTGGTCATACAGTAGTGCGTCCTGTTTGAGGTTTGGCTGTTTTGTTTCTGAATTCTGTAGATATTTAAGTACTTCGAATTTATTTTGCGTTAAGATTAGCTGATAGGAAAGGATCGTCCGCATTGATCGGTTAACCTTCAGCATAATGAAATCTCATAAATAGCAGCAAGTTGTTGAAAATTAGCCGATCACATGACCGCTTATATACCGGTTTTTGGACGGTAAAATACCGGGAGTTCCAAAAAAGTATACTTCCGTTTCAAAAATCACGAAAATTCCATTATGAAATCTATCATAAAATTTTCTTTTTAATTTCCTTTATCAATGATCCGAATATATTTGAAGATGATGAAATCTTTGTTTTTGTTAACCAAAGGGTATGAAATGACAGGATTAAAAACCTTATTCTGAACTATACTCTTTTTAAACAACATCGTAAATCTAGCCTAAGAGCCATGTTATTGAGATTTTTTTAGTCTCCATCAAATCTAAATACAATGATGGTTTGCGTTTATTTCTGACAGTTGTGACCAAACCAGAAGCTTAATACACAAAGAGAAATTAATCTGTTTATCATTACTGTTTTTTGCAGTATGCGTCAAAACCAGGCCGCCCTAGAAAGAGCTAAATTTGCTAATTTCAAAACCAATCACAAGATTAGCTACAGTAAAAGCCCGGCCATAAGAACCTAGGGGAGTAAGAACCTACAGGCTGAAATTGTCAAATTTATAATTGTTTCATAAGAACCAATCCATTGTATTTATTGTTTACGAAACCAGGCTGACTTGCAAAATTGTAACATCTAAGCTTTTTTTGGTACTTAAATCATTTATTTATTATATTACCGTTCAATTACAT
Organism: Aurelia coerulea; assembly: GCA_039566865.1. NCBI lineage: Eukaryota > Metazoa > Cnidaria > Scyphozoa > Semaeostomeae > Ulmaridae > Aurelia > Aurelia coerulea. The sequence continues at coordinate 18,016,769 of CM076954.1, forward strand.
AGTACCACACACAACGAACATATTTTTATTTGAAAATAGTGGGTTCTTATACGCGGGTTTTTACTGTATACCTAAGAAAAATAATTTGGTCATAGATGCCTTTGCCAAAACAAACAATTTTAAGATTGGCCATGTAATCGAATTTTGGAAATTTTTCAAACAGGAGTACTTTTTTGGACACCCAGTACTTTGCCGACTTTATACCAAAGATATGATGTGCAGAATGTTTCTGCTAAACATCAAGAAATATTCAATATTTTTAGCCGATATTCCGCCGTTCCTCGCTGAACAGCTAAATTCGTGTGCCAAGTAACTGATTTCCAAACTTGCAATATTCAAATACTCAATTTATAGATAAAATTTACTTTCAGTGGAATTTGGCAAGGAAGCAACCGATCGATTCGGACGATCCTTAAGTTTGGTCATTTTTATCAGAGATTTACTTTTGTCTATGTTTTGGGGGTATTGCCATGAAACATTCTCTTCAGATTACTAAAGAATGTTGCGTGTAATGATGAGACAGTGCAGTGTGTGATACTCTGATTGCCCTTCATGAATTTATCATTGGATTTCACCAGAGAGTCTTTCAAATCGTTTCTCATACTGAAAATTAGTGGAAGAGTGGACAAGATTGTATATGTTTGAAAGTAGAGCCATAGAAATATTTTTGTAGTTTGTGGAATGCGTAGCGTCTTGAAGTTACTCTCTTTTTATACATTTCTACCTGGCACCCGAAGGTAGTTTTAGGACGCTGATAAGCTGAGCTTATCGAAGCAGCGTCCTGGTCCTTCCTCTGAATGAGACCACACCTCTTGATTCCTTTAGCCTGGAATTACAGAGAGTTGGCGACTCTCTTCACTCTACTTAGCAGGCTCGGCAGGGCGGGGACTCGAACTACCAACCTTCAGATTGGTAGTCAAAAGCGTGCTACCACAGAGCCATTCCCGCTCCTCGTTTTCCGTGTACTTTAGCTACACTTGATAGGCTATTCTTGTAAGCAATTAGGCAATCAAGGTATCACACTCTGTCACATACAAATTGTTTAGATAATTAGATCTCAAGAACAATTATGATTATTTTTCAATATTCAATTCAAGTAACAATTAGTGTGTACGTATCAGGCGTTGGTTTTGGTCTGCATTCACGCTTACGTTATTTTTCTATTTTGAAGAATACAGCAATACGACGTACAGTAGAAGCCCACATACCGTAAAAGCTCTATTAAGCCTCCGGGAGCCTATTTAATTTCGAGCACTCCAAAGGGGGCTTTAAAGAGAGGGGGGAATGACAAAGGGTATATATATGATAGCTTTTTAGTTCTTTTACGCCATATTTTGCGGATTCGACATACAATTTTACGAGTTAAATACATAGATTCGACACAGTTTTATCTCAAATCATATCAAAATTAACATGCAAACTTATTTAGCTCAATAAATGGAAAATCTTTAGTAACCTATGGAATTTGATATAAGTGGGAGGGCTTAATAGAGAGGGGGGCTTATTTATATTTTTGGCTCAGAGGGGAGGGGCTTGATAGAGAGGGGGGCTTAATGGAGCTTTTACTGTAAAAGAACCTAGTTTTATGAGAACCTAGAGGCTGAAATTCCATGATTAGAACTTTTTAAACAAGAACCCAAAATAGTTTATAATAGTTTGAAAGATGGTATTATACTTCAAAATGCAAATTCTTTCACAACAGAAACTTCATGAAATGAAATATATTGAAAAATTATTCAAGTGATTGAATGAATGCATTGGCATCCAGAAATACTCTATCGAGTATAAGCATCTTTTTAAGGACGTTACAGGCTGGACTTGATAAATGGTATCATGTAATCAAGAACCTCGTTCAGCCTGCCTCATGAAAAGATAGGTTCTTTTATGCGGATTTCTACTGTAGCATTAGTTTAGTTTAGTTCAATTATTGTATTGCACTTTCATCATTCATTTTAGCTAACAGGTGTCCCAAAAAGTACTCTTATTTACAAAGTCCCCAAAATTCGATTGTGAAACCTATTATGAATTTTAAAATCCTTACTCTGAGCCATACCCTTCAAGCAACAGCATAAACCTTGCCATTTTAAAACTTAGTTTGAGATGTTTTTCATTTTCCTTCAAGTCTCCAATGATATTTAGCATTTCTTTCCGACACTTACAGCCAGATTAGAAGCTTAACATGCAAAAGCCCTAACCATCAATGCTTTTGGTAGTTTCCTTCAAAAACCAGGCAGCCTTAAAAAGAGCTAATTTACTCATTTTAAAACCAATCACAAAATCAACTATGCTTGGGAAAATAATGTGATCTTTGATCAACGTGCCAAAAGGAAATTTTAACGTTTGCGTTGGAATCAAATTTCGGTGATTTTTCAAACAGGAATACTTTTTTCTGGGACACCTGGTATTATATCATCGGTTTCATTTACTGTACAGTATTTGTACCGGAACGTTAAGATTTAAGCATCGTCTTTGGCAGCCCTCTGAGGACCCGGTACGCACGGTAGCGTAGCCGGCTGAATATGGTCTTTTTATATGAAAAATGATACATTTTAGTTAGTCAACAGTGAATGCCAGTGCAAGCAGCCCTTGAAAGCTTGATCAATTTGTTTTTCGTCATAAAGAGAGCATAATGGGCTTCCCAACGAAAATGGGATAAACCTAAAAAAGAATCCAATTTCTTAACAATCAAAACAGTGGGAGCATCAGGATTTTTTCAAAAATTTTAAGTCACCAAGTCTTGTGAAACCCTGAAATCAAGGGATCCCATTTTTATTGAATTTTGCTTCCTGGCAATTATATCGAGGTATCGAGATCAAAATTTGACTTCAGTCAACCCTCTTCAAGCATAAAAATCTTGACATTTACATCCCTTACCCTTCATTTTTATGGGAACACCAAAGTCCTTATTTTGTGCCTTAGATTTTCAGTAACCTTAATTTCAGAAAATCGATGCCGTATTTCGTCAGTTGGTTCATCATTTATGCATCATCTAATTTGTGTTGTGTATTGCAAGTGGTTAGTCTTGAATATACCTTTGATTTAAATTTAGTTAGCGATGAGCTGTGCTCATAATTATTAATGATTCCTCAATTATGAGTTTAGGTTCTCGCAATTGATGGTAAGAACAGGAGAGAATTTTTAACTTATTTCATTGTCTTTGGCATATCCTTCGGCTCGGCTTTATCAGAGACGTACACGCAACAGCATGAGTCAAAAAAGATGTTTCGGCGTTTGAAGAACATAAAACTTCGAAGATTCAACTGTGTTGCATAAAACAAGAAAGATTTTGTAACACAATAGCATGAGTTCCTTTTGATCGATACCGCAATTCAAAGCGATTAGCGATCGCAGACAAAGGAAATTCTCTCAGCCAAAAATTAAAAACAAGCAAAGCCGCAAAGTTTCTCTGAAACCCAGGTAACTAGCTCGCTTGTTGTGCATTCTAGAAATTGTTTTGAGGGCAAATATGAGCATAGATCAAAAGAAGGAAGAAATATCTACCTGGGGCATTTTATTTATTTGGTTCAAAAGCCGACTGGGAAGCGTTTCAATTGTCTTATTTTTTGGGTGTTATTAAAATACTTACTGCTCAGCTTCTGAACCAAATAGATGAAATGCCCGAGTTAGATGTATAGATATATTCTTCTTCTTTCGATATATGCTTATGTTTGCTCTTAAAAACAATTTCTGGAATGCACAACAAACGCGCTAGCTACCTGGATTCAGAGAAACTTTTGCGGCTTGCTTTATTTTGGATTACTGGTTGAAATAATGTCAAGATCTGCTTCTTTTTATTGGCACCTACAGAGCGATTAGCAATTGCAGAGAAAGGAAATTTCATGACCGCTGGTCAAGTTATAAACAAAACAGAATCGAAGCAAGCCCTAAAGCTTGCTCTGAAACCCAATTAGTTAGCTCGCTTGTTCTGCGTTCTAGAAAAGGTTTCAAAGAGAAAACATGAGCATAAATCCAAAGAAGGAGGATATACCTAAGCTTCTGCCTCAGGCATTTTATTTGTTTAATTCAGGGAGCTGAGCAGTAAGTTTCTTAGTTACACCCAACCCAAATAATACAAGAATTGGATCTCCTCGAAATCGGCCTCTATACCAAGCTAATAACAGGCCGAAGGCAGATGTTTAGATATATCCTTCTATCGATTTATGCTCATGTTTGCGTTTTAAAACCATTTCTGGAATGCACAATGAGCGAGCTAGCTACCTGGATTTCAGAGCAACGTTTGCGGCTGGCTTTGTTTTGTTTACGAGTTGACCGATCAGGCATAGAATTCCCTTGTCTGCAATCGCCGCTAATCGCTTTGTACTGTACTTAGTTATCAACAAAAACAAATAGTAGCGGATCTTTTTGTAGCATTATCTGTCCTTGTTGGCCTTTCATATAACTGAAAAAGAACAATGGTTAGGGCGTATTCTTTTGGGCATCGAAGTCTGCGAAGTCTTCTGGAAAACGATAGAGTTGGCAGACTTCACAGAGAAAATGCCAAAAGAAGACACGTTTTGAAAACCGTAGACTTGGAAGACTCTGGTCCCTCGGGTAGACTTCGCAGAGAAAATTCCCAAAAGAATGAGAATTGCAATGCATTGTATTTTTGTTTTACAAAGTGCAAATCCCAAGAGTTTTGCAAATTCATACTACTGACTACTTCATTGTAGTTTCGAATGTTTTGTATACTTTTTTCATTCACGAAACAAGGCTCTTTGCAACCACTCGGAGCAGTCTACCAGCTTCAAAGAGCAGAAGGTTTTCGAGGCCTCGGAAGTCTACCGTTTTCAGTAGAGCAGAGCCCAGAAGAAGAATACATGAAAAATCTCTCAGAAGTCTACCGAAAACAGGTACCAAAAGAATGCGATTTTAGCTTCTACCAATTCTACAACTTTCAGAAGATGCCCACAAGAATAGGCCCTAAGATAATTAGCCAAACCAAACTTTGGGGATTTTTTCAAACATTAAAACTTTTCAGACTCACCTGTTCCCAATTATGATTTTTTAACTTGGCAACAGCTTTATTAGTGGTAAAAAATTGCAGGCACATGCTGAAATGCTGAAGTTTCGTGTGGCTTTGGCTCATTCAATTCGCAAGGATATTTTCTTAGTTAAAAAGATAGTACGTTTCCCTTTTTTTGCCCACAGAAGAAGAGTCATTTTCTCCGTCACTGGAATTTTGATAATGACGCGAATCAAAAAATTCGATGTGGTAACCAATTTATTTACTGCAATTTCAACTGAACTGGTGCAGTAAAATGGTGCAGTAAATTCATGAAAAAGCTGCAAATCAAATCGTTGATGATCTTCTCTAGCAAGTGAATTGATGCAAGAATCCCCAATGGAATGTTCACGACGGCTGCAGAAAAATTCGGAAAATGTGTACCTTTGAATGCGGCATGCCTCTTCGAGGGCGAATACGTCACTTATGATGTTTTATTTCAGAACAGCCAGGAGCCGAAGATGAGACGAATCAATCAAAGCCAGAAAGGAAAACAGACATAATCCCAAGCTGGTCGAGGAAGTAAAATTCACACCAGTGCAAGAAAAACCCTGCAGCTTATAACTACGAGCACTCTAATCGATGCCTCTTGAGTTCCTTCCTAATCTCAAGCACCAACTCCGAAAGAGCAAGACTTGGCTCGCTTCGTATCAGATTCATTTTGCATGGGCCTAAATTTGTGGAGACGAAATCGCCGTGATCTTTCAAGGGCAAGGGCGGGAAACATCAAATGGTGTAATCAAGTTCAAGTGGCAGACAGAAACAAGGAAAGGCTTCGCAACTATGGGCACTACAAGTCACATAGCTATTGTAAGTAATTTATGGTCTGGGATATGCTGCAATTTTTGCAAGTGAAGGCTTGATTGTGGTCAAAGAGCAACAGATGTGCAAGATGGTTAGACCGGCCCCGTTACATGGTGTATTTTGGTCACTCCACAAAACAGCAATTTAAGTGTTATAAACGCCGAGGGGTGTATCACTAGGCCTATCTAAAAATCTCGAGCACATTTTGCAGAAATCCTTCTGTTTTCAAGGAAAATCCCTGAAAATCCTATTGTTTTAGAAAAAGCAATCCGACACTATGACATGAGAAAAAGCTTAGCTATTGGCAACAAACAAGCAATACAGTATTCTATTTTGCAGGTTCCTTGTGTTTATCTACAAATGGCAATTATTGGTATCCTAATCATTAGACTATAGGCCCTACCATTTTAATTATATTTGTGATATTTGGACATAAATTGTGGGATCTAAGATATGGCCATAGTACCATAGTATGGTGGATTAATTTCATGTGAATTGTTTCTGGTTTCATATTTGACATGTGATTAAAATGATTTAAAGCCACAAAATTGTTACCTATGAAAGCTTGTCATTTTTACTGGCTAGAACAAACTACGTAGAACAAAATGGAACCCAGACAAGAAAATTTTATTCTTGTTCAACAATGATTTCACATTCCTTGCCAGAAAATCGTAAGGAAGACTCACAAATCAATTAAACATTTCACTCATTTCTTCAGAACCCCAGCCCCCAATTGAAAAATATCCAAACTTTCTTCAATTCAAAGTTCCCCACACTTTTGGATGTGAGAGGCTTTTAGGGCCTGTTCATATGGAGAAAATTTCCCCGGCATTTTCCCAGTGAGGCAGGATTCCCGTTATGCCAAGATCCTGCCTCCTATAGCTTTACCACATAAGTTAGAACAAGCGTTCGCATGGGAAAAGATTTTCTTGGCTAGCCGAGATCTCGCTTGAACTCCACCAGGATCCCGCCTAGCTGAGGAAGTATTTTCCCATATGAACACATTTTCCCGGCTAGGCGGGGAAATCTCTTTTGTTCATTGAGTCTCCTGTGGTGTCAGAGACATTAGCGCTGTGTCCAGGAAGGTTACCTTGGCAGAGGAAGTTTCTTGGTGAAACAGGAAAATGCCGGAGAAACTAACTCCATATCCTGTATTTCTGTAGAAATACTGAAATACAGAAATACTGTAATAAATTCAGTGATGTTTTTGGTGATAAGAGAAATGACCATAGACGAGAAAAATCAGTTGCATGTTTATTTTTTCTTAGAAAGAAGATTGGAATGATCTTGCTGGCTATCTGCTAGTCAAACAAAATAGTAAAGGTATACAGTGCATCATTGTATTTTTTGTGGAAAATTTGCAAGCTCTTGCTTTGCAAATGGATGAGAAATACTGTAGATAGTACAGCATACTGCACATTGCTAAAGATTTCTATATACAGTTTGAAATTTCAGAAGAACTTTATTTCTATGCTATCATATTATCTTGAAACCTGGTTTTAGCAAAGTTATTTCAATATGCAGTAACAGCCCCAAAGAAGTCCTGCATGGCGGGATGAAATATTGGCAATATATATTCTTCACATACATTTGCTGTAGTTTATTTGTTCAGTGGCAGAAATTATGGGGGGGTTGGAGGGGCAATTGCCCCCCCCCCCAATTCGATAAGATTCGGAAATTTTCTTAAAAGTCAGACATTTCGTAGGTGGGATTGAAACTGTTGTGAAGAAAGGAGTCACTGTCAAGAAGTGGACGAGTTTTTATATAGAACGAAATACACAAGCTCAAAAAGCATATTCTAAAGTTTTTATTCACTTTCATTTATTTCATAAACGAGAAGAAAGTTCTTGGGTATGGGTTAGTTAGAGAGTAGCAATATTTCCGCGAGATGTTGGAGCTTTGGGAGAGGCATTCTAAGCCAATGTAAAGGGTGGAGTTCTCAAAAATTTTCCTGGACGCGACATTAACACAAACTGTCAGCAAATTTTCAAAGTTTCCATGTTAGGGGCGGGGGCTGGCAAAACGTGAATTGCGAGAAGCGTTCTAAGACAAAGGAGAGGTTCTTCACGCAGAACTGTTTTGAGAGCTGGTTATTCATATTATCAAATATTCTAATTTAGCACTGGCAAACAATGGATCCAAGAGCTCTCCTAAGCCCAAGTAAACTATCTGATTACCCAAAAATTTACTTGGGATGCTACTCTGAAAAAATTGTCAAACTCCCAATTCAGTACTGGCAAACATAGGGTCATGAAAGGCATTCTAAGCAAATATAGAGGGAGTGTCCTCAAAAATTTTCCAGGGGGCTTCGCCCCCAGCGTCCTCGTAGCCATTGAGCCTACCGACAGTACGTTCATAATACATTCTTGCCTTTTTTCTATCAACTGCTGAATATAAATAGTTTTGAAATCTGATATACAATGAACTTAGCACATTTAAGGACCCTATTTATGTCAGGTCTAAGTCTTCCAGCGAAATGCCTGAGAACAAAAGCATTTCCTCCGACTCGGAAAATTTACTGCTTGCCCCCCCCCACTCAAAAAGCTGAATTTCCGCCACTGTATTTGTTGCTGTATTTCTGCCCACAACCTTATTCATTTATTTGTCACCGCAAGCACCGTTCATTGCATATGATAACCATATGTGACAAAGCGATATGAACCTTTCTGAAAATTCACCAAAATTTGACTATTCCACTGATCTTGACAATTTCTGATGCCTTCTCAACCAGTTTACATGTTGCCCAGTCACCCTGCATATTCACGTCATAATCCCATTCCAACAATTTAATAATGTGGTCAAAACTTTTCATGTTCAAATCTTGATTTTCTTTTTGACAGTATTGAAGAAACTGAGATCATCAAGGAAAAAACTTTGGTAAGAACTATATTTTATGTCTTTTATGCAGAAAAACATGATTGAAAGGGTTTTCAAAGAATGTTCATGCATAGAGTGAAACATACAGTAACACACGCTGATGGCCAATTGATCATAGAGGGAAACTTAACATCTCTAAGCCCCCTCTCTACAAAGCCCCCTCCATGATAAGCATGCTCCCTATTTGCCAAAATTTTGAATTAGCAGCCACCACTCAAGCTCAATACAAACAAATAACAGTATAAATAATCGAGCTTTGAACAGAGTTTTATTTTGTACGACGTTTCGGGCTTAAACCCATTATCAAGGCACCACTCAAGCTCCCCCACTTTAATATCAAGTGCTAGAGCCTACCGAAAGATTGACATTGGTTTGTTTAGCTAAACAGGCTTGATGGTTTGGGATAGTGTAAAATTTGGTTATTTGACTTGAAAAATTGCATATTGACTCTGACTCTGCAACATGCAATTTTTTAATCTATGCATATACAATTTTACAACAGAATCTAAAGAGGTATCCTTTATATCCTTGTCATTTGATTTGGTGAATAAGTCCCCCTCCGGAGTCTCCAAAATTGAATAAGCCCTCCAGGTGATTAATAGAACTTTTGCGGTGTCTGCAAATGTGAATCAGCTCAGAATCAATGTTTCCTATTTTTTTAATTAATAGTACCAAGCAAGGATGCTGATAACATGGGCCTTTCGTGAAACAGATACTCTTTGAAGGCATAGTTCCAAATTTAATCCTGCTGACCTGGCAGTGTGTGCGTTTTCTCGCCTACAATGTTTTGTATGCCAACTGTGTGAGAAGATAATCTCAAAGCCTGGTCAAGGAAAATAGAGATTGTATTGTTTAATTTCAAAATTTGTTACTAAAACAAGATCAGTTACAATGTGCAGCTTGTGTGAAATTCACAGAAATGCGTAACTGTGATATTGTCAGATAAAACAAGATAGCATAATGCTATGTCTGAATTATAAAACAGCTTTGTATTTATTTATTCATTTAGCTCAAGACTATTTTAGCATTGCATTTCAACTTTCATAATGAAAGTGTGCTACAGTTCACTGTCATATATTTATCTTTTGATGAAGTTGTCATCCACTCATCATCTTCCAGGTGTGTTTATGATGAAGGAACTCATCAGCTACAGTTCTACAAGTCTTCAAAGGATGCATTTGTCAAAATGCCCTCTGGGTTAGCTCAAAATTTGATGTATATCTTTAGAAAGCCTCTCTTTCTTGTTCTAGTGAATGTAATCTACCCTTGTGTAGGTTCATTATGCTTGCCTTGTTTAAGTGTCTGCAATGAAATATGAAAACCTTGGTAGTTATAGAACCTGCCTATGAATTCACTGTCATATAGCTACAGCCTTAAATCTCGTTTGCACAATTTATAGGGAAAAACGTTAAGTAAATCTTTTTTTCAAGGTTGTTTTTTCTTCAGGGGAAAAGTTGTACATTGATCAAATTTAGCAAAGGCCATCCTAAGGAAATCTTCATGAGAGCAACAGTAAAGTACTTTTCTTCGTAGATTTTACAACCAGGGGCGTAGCCAAAGGGGGGGTGCGGGGGGGTGCCGCACCCCCCCAACATTCAGTTTGTCGGCAAATTGATAATATCTGTCGGCAAATCCGATTTCTTTGAACTGAATGACTGAACGATCTTGGGAAAGGCATTCTAAGCCAAAGTAGAATGCATACTCTCAAAATTTTCCTGGTGGCTTTGCCCCCAGACCTACTTATTTCAAGATCCCATTTGTCTTAACCTGTGCGTGTCATTGGCTATAGGGTTCCCTATTTGCTACTGCTCCTTCAAGCAATTTCATCAAAATAATTTGAAGAGCTAGCTGTACTCTGACATGTTCGTTTACTTTCCTAGATTAACTTGCTAAGGTGGGTATAAATTCTCAATGCAAATTCAATAAAACATCCTGCCCGTTTTATGCTCATTGCAGCCATTTTACGATGCAAAATAAAACTAAAATGGGCGTTTCCCTCATTTTCCGAGCGTCTGAAGGGCGTGGTCACAAAAATTTTTCTAGCCCACGCCCCATAACCCCCCCCCCCCACTCATCAAGTGCAGCGTATGCCCCTGAAATACTATGCCAAATGTCTACATTTTGAATTTAATCATCCATTGCTTATACGTTTCAAACTTTGATGATATACAATGGTATTTTCGTTTTTTTGTCGGCAAATTGGGGGTCTGCACCCCCCCCCCAACAATTTTCTTTAGCTTCGCCCCTGTTTACAACTGTGTATCAACATTTAGATATTTGCACCAAGGTTGTGTTGAAAATACAGAAATATAATGTGACCTTGTGAATTAAAGTTTTTCTTTATCAATGTGAGTTTGGTGTTAAAAAACATATCAATATATTCTGGTACCATCAATAAAAAAAATAATTTTTTGGCAGGTCACTCAATCTTCAAGGAGCAGAGTTTTACTATGAGAATACTGAATCATTTGACTTTGTCATAAAGTAAGTAATCATAATTTACACCAAGGTCATTACTATGTATATCTTTATGCAAACAGCATGGGAATAAAATGTTTCAACCAATTTCTGCACGTGGCCTGTGGCTGAAAACCTCCAAAGCCTCATTTTCACTGACCAATCAGACGGCGAGTAAGTGAAAAAGACAAAAGAAACCCGTGAACATTTTTCTAAATTTTCTCTACCTTCATAAAACACAACCAGGACAAAAAGTTGCTTGAAACTTAACAATTTTTTTTTGGAGAAATCTACTCTCCAAACGCTTGGGTATGCAGATTTGGATGCCACCAGTCCAAATATTTCTTGGTTTTTTGTCCCGGTTGCGTTTTATGAAGGTATGTAAAATTTAGAGAAATCTTCACCGGTTTCTTGTTTCTTCTTGGCTTATTTGCCGTCTGATTGGACCATGAAAATGAAGGTTTAGTTTCCATTCAATACCAACCCGTTCCACTCAAATACCGTCTTTATACTGTAGATGACGATTTTAATCGATTTTAAATAAGGGGTTAAGAACGTCTCACCAATTATGTTGTAGTTTGATATTTGTTTACTTTTAATGCTTATACCTCTTCGTTGTGTCCCCAATTAGCTTGTACGCTACATATTTTGACATATTGATTAGTTGATTGATTGATTGATTGATTGATTGGCTTACTGATTGGTTGGTTGGTTGGTTGATTGGTTGATTGATTGATTGACTGACGACGATGGATTTCTTTCTTCCTAATCATATGATCAATATTTAGAGAGGCTTGATTTTGCATTCCATAATACTCTCTCTTTCCTTACCAGTGTTAATAGCAAAGAACACCGTTTTAAGGCTGAGAGCTATGACATAATGATGGACTGGCTCCGAAGATTACGGGTAAATTTTGTTTCTATCTTTCCCTTGACTTAGTATTGTTTATCCAGATTACCAGGGCAGATTTTTGTAATAAAGTAGCAACAGCTGCGTTTGATTAACACCTCAATTCAAAGCGATTAGCGATTGCACGCAAAGGAAATTCTCTCGACCAATAGTTCAAAACAAACAAAACCCGCAAAAGGATCCCGAAACTAGCAGGGCAAACTCTCACCTTGTGGTTTTTAAGAAACGTTATGTGCTCATAACGAAAGTAGGAGGGTAAATCTAAAGTTCTGTCTGGCGGATTTTGTTCAATTGATTCAGGAGCTTTTTTGTAATCTTTTTATTTAAGTCCTGAATGCGTGAGAATTACAATGCTCTGGCGGAGAGGCGGAGAGCTATAAATTCAGAAATTATCTAGCATCTCATGCACTCGCTGCATGGACCGAATTTTTGAACCTTTGTTTAATTTTGTTTTGTTTAAATTTACATATTTCTGCTTGCCTGTGCTTAAACAGTGATCACACATTGAGTAGTATTCCCATGTAAACAATGCATGACGTTTTTATGCCCTAACGACAACAGAGCTTGATGAGTACAGATAACGTAAACTTAACGACCTGGGAGGCATGACATGGTGTATTTCATTGTTAGCTGCTCTTGAAAAACAAGCAAAAACATTTTTGTGGAAAATTGTCATTATTGTGGCACTAAAAGTTTCTCTCAATAAAAAACAAACAGTTTTTTTAAGATTAAGCACTGCGTCAGAGCAATACCGAGCAATACTTTCTTTCAGTTTACATACATGATTAATGATATATCGATTCAAAGTCTTCTCGCGGTTTTGCTACTTTCAATTCTTCTAAGACTGGTTCAGGTTGAGGGTATATTTTCTCTCATTCTTTGTGACAGGACAAAGTGTACCCAAATGATGAAAGAGCGACGTCTCTGATCGAAAAGCGAGCCAAATCTTTGGATTTCAACACTATTGCAGATGACGAGGTATGGATAAGTTTGTGTTTCCCGTTCTTTGTTGAAGTTTGCTTCCATTTTTGTGTCATGTACCTACTCTATACCGTTCAAAAATTGTCAGTTCAAACAATACACTCGCTGAAACTTGGGCAATTATTGAGATGCCATGGGAGCTACACTGGAAATAGATTACCGTAACTTCAGTGTTAAAGCATACATATGGGGGTTTTCTTTGTACATTAACTGTTTTTAGCAGGTTCTATGGATTTAGAGGCCTCCGTACTAAACAGTCGGTTGGAATTTTGCTTCACATGGAAGAGTGAATTGCCTAACTTTCTGAGGGCAAGCGTAAGGCAATTGAAGGCTAGAACAAGACCGCTAAGCTTTAAATTGTCTCATTCCGTAAATTATGGGTCTAAGTTTCCCATTTCAGTGAGCTCTTCTTGCTCATGAATTTGTTCGTGCTTTCTGCACGCGTAAGTAACGTTGTTTTTTTAATGCTCTTAGAATTATTATAATATTCATTCATTTTATTCGTCAATATCGTTTATCTTGTATTTCTTATACTCTTCAGACCCTCTTTCACAAACCTTACAAAAGCATGTCATTGGACAACTTGAATGAGACTCCTGGTAGAAGTGGTAAGGCTGATAGATTGATTGATTTGTAGATTGCTTGATTGATTAACTTTGTTGTTGAATGATGAATTGGTTGATGTGTTTATTCATTCATAGCCTAAGCAGCTGATGGTTTTGTGAGATCAAATCATGATCCGCCATTATTCTTAATTTTTCGCAAAAACAAGATCTTGAAAAAACTAACGAAAATAGATTACTGTAGGGTTGTAGAAAGTATTTGAAACTTGGGGGGCATGGCACTTCAAGGGCATTTTTTCGTTATGCTAAAGGGACACTTTCTGAAACAGAAAGAGGAATTTTTAGTCATAATTGCAAAATCTTGGTGGGGGGGGGTACGTGCCCCCAGTGCCTCCCGGTTTCTATGTCTCTGGATTACTGAAGAACCTGGCGACGAAGTGAAATCATTTATCTAACATATTTTTATCTTCTTTAATGCAACCGTACGCCAGACGAAAAATTTCGTTATGAAAATCGCCGCCACCCAAATCTTCTCCAAATTTTATAGTTGTTGTGTGCGAGAATAATCTCCACAGTGATGTTAAAAAATGTGCAAATTTTCACGTCAGCAATTCTAGCAGATGCTTGAGCTTGGGCCTATTCGCATTTGCTATCAAAATTTCAATGACATGTCGACACACAAATCCATCATTAGGCTTCTTCCTGGAAGTCATCATCTTTGGGCGTTACTTCGTCTTTCCTTTTCCCCAAAGCATGGTACTTCTACCGGCTAATTTCCTTCCAGGAATAAGACGTAAGCGTCGCATCTTTCTGCCGTGGAGCTTCCGACGATCAAATAGCAGCTCGACAAATGTAAAGATCAAGTTAGAAGCCGGCAGCCCAGAAGGAAGCCCAGCAGATGGAAACATCATGCCTATTTCAGAGTCGGCTAATAGTTTCCCTACAAGGTAAAGTTATGAAAATATTGATTTTTAAGATGTACCGGGTGTCCCAAAAAAAATATACAGATTTGGTTGACTCCAGCGATGTGAATTTATCTATAATCAATGGCTAATCACTCTGAAAATGTTTCTCGATAGTTAACTTGAACATAGATACCTCGCGTGTTGGTATTGGTGCTTTGAGAGCAGAAATATCAATCTTGAAAGCTCAGATTTGCACGCACCTGCCAACCAGAGCTTTGGCCTTTTGGTGTAAGCAAGTTCCTGAAGCTCCTGTTTATAGTCACGTTCTTTCAGACCAATGTTACTGTTCAGTCGCTATTGTTGTCATTTAGTTTCAGTTAGTTCCTCAGTAGCTGCTTCTTAAGTATGCAAGTTCTCTTGTACTAGGCTATTGATGGTAAAATGAAAATCTAAAATCTGAATCATCCATTTATTGTAGCAGTACTTCAAGAGCGAATCTTCCATAGTATATACAGATCATGAGAAAATTGAAAAGAAGATCAATATCGAAAAATTTAGCATTGTTTTAGTTTCATCTTGAATTCTCATTAATTTCTTGCGTGCTAAAATCTTTCAGTTGAGAATGCACAATGATATTCGATTCATTTCGTTTCAGCGACAGCTTGCCTCTTCCATCAACTCGTACTTCATCAGCTTCAACTAAGAAGGTTAGTTGCAATTTAATTTTTCATTGCTAAGCAAATGAACATGAGCTGATATGTATCTTGTTGTTTTGACTAATAGTACATTAACTCCCAAAAGTTTCAACAGGACAAACTTTTACGGACCGAAATTTTAATTTGTCGAAATTGTAGATAGTTTTTTCGCCAAAGTATTTCCACCGAAAGTTTCTGGTCCGAAACTTTTTGTTACTTAATCTCGAGTACCGAATAATCGTTCCCACCCCGCTTATTAATTTTTGACAAATTTTCCAACCCCCCCCCCCACACACACTTTTATTCCAACCACCCTTTTATTAATTCTTGAAAATTGAAATGATAGTGAACATTATTTTTGAATAAATCTAACAAATATACGTCCATTTCCAACCCCCTCCGAATATTCTCAGCCCCCCCGTTTATTCGGTACTTGAGAGTATGCAAGATGTATTTAGTCGTTGCTACGATCTCACCCCTATTGTTTTTGTGTTCTAGTGGAAATGTAAATCTTGCGCCTCCTTATCTTCGAATAATGACAACTTGGGCGATGAAGTGCACCGCCTAACAGAGAAAATCCGTCAGCTCGAAGAAGAGACTTCCCAGAATCGCAGGTAAATTGAAATTCCCAGAATTATTTTGCTAGATTTGCCATATTCATCATTGGCTCTTCTGATAGTGTAAGAGTATCATTACTTTCTTAACAGTAAAAGTATTATTAACTTCAGACGACATGTCATGTGACTCAATTATTTCGCACTGAAAATCAGCATGGGGATAAATGAAGCCATTTGGAAACATGGCGTCGCAATAGGTTTTGAGAGTGTATCGTTTGTGAATCGAAAAAGGAACCTCCCCCCGGCTTGATAACGGGCTATGCTCGAAACATCGTGCTTATTTCAATTCGCTTCAAAGTGCTTATATTTTACTTTATTTACTTGTTTGTCAAAAAGGAATATCTGTTTTAAAGAAGCGACAAGCAACTCTTGGAGTTTTTGGCGCCGTTTTGTTTTGATTTTTATCGGTAAAGGCAAGATTCGTGCTGCTTTCTTCGACTAAATTTCTGCTTTACTTCTATGAACGGCCTGCTTGTGCAATTTTTCATTGGTTCATGTCTGACTGAACAAGGGCAGATTTCATAATACATTTGCAACAGCAGCTTTAATTGATACCTCAATTCAAAGAGATTAGCCACTGCAGACAAAGGAAATTCTCTCAATCAGTAATTCAAAACAAACAAATCCGCAAAAGTTTTCTCCGAAAGAAGATAGGGCAAACTCTCGCCTTGTGCAAGTGGAAGGTGGTTTTTAAGAGAAGTTACGTGCTTAGAACGAAGGAAAAAGGGTAAATCTAAAGTTCTGCCTGATGGATTTGTTTATTTGATTCAAAAGCCGAACAGAAGGCATTGTAATTCTCGCGTATTCAGGGCTGAAATGAAACGATTACAAAACAGCTCGTGAATCAAATAAACAAAATCCGCCAGGCAGATCTTTAGATTTACCCTTCTTCTTTCGTTAGAAGCACACAACTTCTCTTAAAAGCCACCCTTCGCGTGCACAAGACGAGAGTTTGCCCTACTGGTTTCATGGCAGCTTTTGTGGCTTCGCTTGTTTTGAATTATTGGTTGAGAGAATTTCCTTTGTATGCGATCGCTAATCGTTTCAATTAAGGTATCAATCAAAAGCAGCTGTTGCTATTGTATTACAAAATATGCCCTTGTTTATACTCTGTCTACTTAACATGACTCAATGCCTTTAACTGTTGTCCTCGCTTGGGGAAGAATTCTTTCTCTTTCTTAAACCATGGACAGCCTCCAAAACTTTCTCTGAGCAAGTTCTGAACATCTCGAAGAGTGATGTTCTTTCTCTTTCTTCCAGTGTGATAAAAACGCTGAACGTTGAGAATCATATGTTAAAGAAAGACCTTGTGGCAATAACTGAAGATTTGGTGATTCAAGGTTAGGCTTTCGTTACTAACTCTTGCCTTATATGGAATCCTTTCAAGAAAAAATTATGCAACCTCGTTCCCAGGGTGTCCTTACGTCATACGCTGATCACGAAGCCGAATGAACATCCTGGTACACTTCAATCAAATCTGTCCAAAATAAGGACAGATTAGCAGCCATTATGGATTTACAGTTTGCTATGCAACGCTAATTGTGCGACCTCGATTCCAAACGACACAGTAACATTGTAATGCCTGTTGCTTAGTGACAAGATTACATTTGTGTTATTCGAAGTGTTCGAAAAATAATTTATGTCTGCTATTGCTTTTGAATAGCGAATCAAATTGCGGAACGGCCTATGGTATCCCAGAGCAACGAACTCACTCTGGGGACGAGATTGAAAATTATCCACCAAACCACCAAAAGGTGCCCACTTTTAACACTTGCACTGGACCGATTTTGAAGATGGCTGAGTAACCTTAAGGAAATCCCAAATTTTTACTTGGTTAATTTCTGTCGATTTTTCAGCAGGCTCTTTCTTTCCCGAATTATAAGCGATTTCTTGAAATCATTTGCTTGGAAAAAGTCAAATCGATAGAAAACCTTGGATTTAATTTACTAAAGACTTATCCGGAAAGGACATTTAAGAAGGCAGTGATTTGTTACATAGTTTCTGTTATATTTAACTCTTTATGTTCATTCCTTTAGATGAAGAAAATGATGCTAATCTCGAGTATGACAGGGTAAGCGCATTTTACAGAAGTTATTGCTTCTTAGCTTTGGTAATTCCTGTGTTAATTAGTTCCCCAAAATTCCAGCAACTACAGTTGATTTAAATCCAACGATACTCACAAAGGCTTACCAGAGTCTGGCTGACATATAAAATTGTTGATGAGACCTGAGTTAAACTACTTATTGTTTTAGCATTGCAACAAAATTCTGGAGATGCTTGAAACCGCTAGAGTTGTTAATCCAAAGCTACCTGATTTCAAGAGGTACGTAATATTTATTTATTCGTGGTAATTCCTTAGATAGATATGAAAACATCTGTCGCTTTTAGTACATTCGAATATTCGCCACATTTTTACATGATACGGAAAACCTTGTCACTCATTGGTCTATTCTGTATTCTGTCCTTGAAAAAATCACACACAGAATGATTTTGCAATTTGTTATAAAATCCGCTGTGGTAATCTTTTAACTATCCCAACATTTTTTGATAGTATTGGGTAGCTCCAGCAAAATTTTTATCAATTTTTTTAGGACAATTGTAAATTCAAGCGCATCCGTTTAAATTTAGATTCTACTGCTGAAAACATTAACTGTGTTTGTTTGTTTGTTTTTTTGTAATTTGGTCTTCACAGCTCTATTGCTATTCTTGAAGGTGTTGTTGCGCAGTGGTGTAATCCTCTGACATTGCAGCCAGAACAGTCAAGCGGACAGGGTTCGATCCGAGGTAGAGCCCCACCACTTGAGCGTCACGACAAGGGGTCGCGCGGACTCGATTAGGCCTATTCTACTTCTGCGATCCCAGCGCTTGCCGTCATTCACCATCACCTTCACCTTTACCTTGTTCGACATGGTGAATTCTTTAAAGTATCATTGTGTACTCTTCCGTATCATTGCAGTGCGACGTCTACAGTGTATACTGACAAACTTGGATTTATTCATGGAGAGAGGGAAAGTCCAGCTCAAGCCTTTCATTATTGCTGTGAACAGCTGAAGGAACATTACATATCAGAAGCTAGGGTGGATATGCCTTACTTTTTCCGAAATTCGAAAATCTAGTACTCAAATTGCGTTTTGCTGTCGCTTCATCAGAAAATTCTGGCAACAGCGAAACGTAATTTGGGTACTATATTTTCGAATTTCTGTATTGTATTTATGTAATTGATAGAAAGGAGCTTTATGATATGTTACTTTTTCCGGATACTGTGAACTTACGAGATTGAACTATTGTTCTCCTTTGGCTTTGTGTTCTCTTGAAAAGAATAAGCACCAAAGTTAACGTTAGAGTCGTTATATAGCGGTTTTATTTGAGGCTACCGTTGTTGATAATTCATGCATTTTAGAGAGGCCCCTGCTTTCATTTCTAACTGATTACAAATATAAATTGCAAATAAAGTTCAAAGTTTAAGACAAAGCCCCTTCAAGTATACAAAGAATTTTGAAAATCACAGCTTATCTGCACAGCTTTGGAGCATTTTTTTTTGTATACACAATCTAAAAATGTATAATTTAACAAAAACATAGTTACAATGACGATACAATTGGGAGCATGATAGTCATCGCTACCCTAAATGATCTTTAACAAATAACAATACAGATACTAAAGGCTGTACCAAAGTTCTGTTGGTCTTTCCTTGGGCAGAACTAGCTTTATTGCAGAGGTATAGATGAAACTGCTGCTTGGATCGAAATTAAGAGTTGACAGATTTTGATATAGTCTTTAGTAACATAGATACATTTGCTATACAGTTATTGATTATATGAAGATTAAAGATTGATAGAGAAGGACGAGACAGAGGATTGATTTACCTAGGTTTGCAATTGCTGGTGCTACATGATGTATGAATGAATTTTAGCGTTGATTCCAAAATCTTTTATTTTGGTTATGAGAAAATCTTTTATCACCATACAACATTTGCACAAGGGTTTGATTTGGCAGATTTAAGATGTTATGTGGTTGGAATGCTTCGTTAATCGCATTTCAAATTCCCTACGTTAATCAAATAGGCCCATCCCTTGAATACTGTCGCCCAGATTGAAGTAAACAATAGCTTCAGTATTGCCCTAGAAATAGTAATTTAATCATTTTTGCAATTTAGGGTGAAGATTTGAGAACAAAATGGAAGGAATTCATGAATATATCTGCGGGCAAAGATCTGGCATATAGCGTGAGTATTGGCAGCTCTCAATGAATAAAATGAGGATTTTTTTATGAACCCTGATTTGCCGGTTTCTAGAGCTATGTGCAAAGCAAACTATTTCTTGCAAAGCGTTTCGATAATTTGGATGTCCTATTTCAAATCCTACCCGCAGTTTCCAGATTAGCTCAAAGTTTAAGCATGGGTAGTTAGACACTGCTGGTGTGCTTCTATGGAGGAGCGCTGGATAATATGTATCTGCGGGGGAAATTTTTTGCAGTACTGCGGAGGAGATATCGAAAGGACGAAAATATTCGATATCTCCTCCGCAGCACTATAAAAATTTCCCCCGCAGATATCTCCTCCGCAGTACTATAAAAAATTTCCCCCGCAGATACATATTATCCAGCTCTTCTCCATAGAAGCACACCAGCAGTGTCTAACTACCCATGGTTTAAGATCGCTCACTACAAATATCGTTATAATTTGAAGGCCGTCCTTTGCAGGTCTCCAATATTCTCTGCTGTCTTTGGCAATGTATTGTTGTTCCTGCTTACAAGTTTATTTTCTCAATTTTGTATATTTCTAAAATTATGAGATGATGTTTCAGTGATGGTTTGTCTACTCATTTTATTCTCCCCATCCCCCCTACTCGTTTTATTCTCCCCATTGGATTGTAGTGTTGATATGATACGAAACTCTCCTTCTTCCATTAGGATGAGCTGAAAGATTTGATAATAGAAGGCGTGCCAGATGAGCTGCGTCCTGATCTTTGGAAAAGGTATGTGAATCCATTAAAATCATCCCTGTTGAGGGCTTAGAGGTTACCGCAAACTGCCTTACATCCTTGCTCACTACAGAGTTCAGGCCGTTTTCACACGATACCGTTTCAATAGACCATTCTGCAGTCAACTCCGAAGGTGCTGTTTTCGTTGCATTTCGGTATCGCATGGGGGCTTCGAATTCGAAATCAAATTCGAATCCGAGTTCAGAACTTTCATGCGATCCCGATACGCAAGGCGAATAGCGCCTTCGCATTTGACTGCAGAATGGTCTACTCGTTACTTATTCGCTGATCCAATGCGATGCATAAACTTCGTTAATGTAAACTTAGTTCACAGCATGTTTTGACGGCTCTGCTACATTCTGGGCTGCGTAGCATAGACAATAGTAATGCATTCACATGAATACAAAGCGAGGCGTGTCCGATTCATATTCCTTCAAGCGCAAAAACAATGCTACCTTCAAAACGCAATCATTTCACTCTGTAAAATCGTTAAGTAGCAAACTAGGGCCATAATTTCAGCCGGGAACAAGAGACAGTAGCGTTTGGTTTGTTGTCCCTTTTTCTGGGCCAACTAGACAGTGGTTACTCATTAAGCGGTCTGGTGGTAGATGATAGAGAAAATATTTTGATCTATGCCTCCTTTAAGTCATTGTAGCTCTGCATATGCAAGCTGAAATGATTGCGGCGGAGCGTAAGCGGAGCCGCAATACTATTCTATGTGAATCATGCTCGTGCGATGTCCTTATGTCAAGAAGGAAAAAACATGGTCGACTTACGTCATTCCACTTTGTTCATCCGCTGCAGGCTAATACGGGGGTGAAATGAAATTGTTTGTTAACAGCCTATTGTGATCACACAACATCGAAAACAAACCATAATCTGCCGCCTGCCTCTTTTTATACTTACTATTTTAGTTTATGTTTGAGTACATAGCAGAGGAACATGATATGCATATTTTTTCAAACCAACTGTTATATGAAATGGTCTCTGACTACTAGTTGCTGTCATAATTTGGGATTTGTAGCATTGCATATTCTAAGACAAATATTTTAATAA
Source organism: Aurelia coerulea (assembly GCA_039566865.1). Taxonomy (NCBI): domain Eukaryota; kingdom Metazoa; phylum Cnidaria; class Scyphozoa; order Semaeostomeae; family Ulmaridae; genus Aurelia; species Aurelia coerulea. The sequence goes on from CM076954.1 coordinate 18,038,618, forward strand.
ATAGTCACCTCAATGACACTAAACAGTTCCTACTTCATCGCTCCTTTAAGAATTCATACCACTGAAAGACCTTTTAACATCGAGCTGTGTGCCCCATTCAAACTGTCATCCTTTGCAAACATATAATGCCAAAGAATAGATCTAAAAGCCTCTTAGAATCAGTGCTAATATTAGGGACAATTTCTTCCTCCAATGTGACCAATTTTTTTGTAAGTTTTTCTTCAGTTTGTTCAAAATCAATTTCTTATAGTTCAATAAATTTTTGAAAATGTTGGCTTCAGCCGTAAATGTTATTCTAATCATTTCAAGGAAAGTCTCGTGAAAGAATGTAACACTTTTTCGATCTTAGTTGTTAGAATGTTAGAATCGTCTTACCCTTTTCGCAAACGCAACGTAGTTGGGCGAATCTGTGCAAGAACAGTCAGTTATGGTGCAAGTTTTTATCCTCATTGTCTATCTGAGTGGAACATGCTTGATCCTGAAATCAGATCATTACCCACAGTAAGTGCATTCAAGAACAAATTATCATCTCTTATTCGTCCCCCTGTAAAATCGGTTTTCAGTATTCACGATCCAAAAGGTTTAGCAATTCTTACACAGTTACGTGTGGGTCTTAGCAAACTAAATCTCCACAAGTTCAGGCACAATTTTAAGGATACAATAGATCCAATGTGCTCAATAAACGATGGCATTGAGGATACGGAACATTATTTGCTGTTCTATCACTTGTATGTTGTTTGCAGACGTGATCTTCTCAACAGTGTCAATGCAATATTGCACCAACATGGCCTGTCAAACCTTTCTAACAAAATTATGCTTAGAGTTTTGTTGTATGGCGATGAAAGGCTGCCAATTGTCTCGAATACAGAAATCATCAAGGCAACTCTGAAATACATTCATGCATCAGAAAATTTCCTCTCGCAAACAGTTTCCCTTTTTTTTTCATTACGTGATTTTTCTTTTATAGTCTTGTTATTTGTTTCTTTTATATTTGTTGTCAAAGTCTGTTCCAAAATAGTAACAGGTAAGGCTTTCTCCTCCGACAATCACTATTACTCATGCATATCTCGATATTCATCGAAATTTTCCGAATGTCTGGCCTAGCGTCTATTTTTGGACAAACTTTGAGTTAATTTTAAATTGCCGCAGGGTTGTTGTGAAATTCCATGCTCCCTGTGGCGTCGTTGTGTAATCGTATGTGATTGTGTGTATGTAGGTTGTATTTGTAGTTTAGATATATTGTAAATATTATGAGCATATAAAAAAAAAATCTTAGTTGTTGTAAACAACGAGACACAATCAAAAATATTTTTCATTCCTTGTTCAAGTTGAATCAATTCAGTGAAGCCTTAAGAAGCCTCATAAAGATATATAGGTAAAAACTAAGCAGTTGCTTCGTACCGCCGACTATTGCACTGCAGACGTCAGAGGCCAAATTATCTCTTGGAATTATCCTACAATATCGTGGTCAATCACGGAACAACCGTCTGTATCTTATACATATTTATCTTCGCAAAACATTACCTATCGTTCCTATCTTCACGTGGGTCACGTCAGAATAAAATATAGCACAACAAGAGGTTCGCCTGTGTAGACGGGAGGCGAAAACGGCACTTAAACTTACACGGGAGCACATTTTCCAAGGTGGCATGAAATTTTTGCCATCCTCAAATTCTACTGGTATCGTGTAAACTGGGTCTTTGACTGATTGCAAGGCCTTGTCAAACGGACGAATCTCCTGTTGTGTAATATTTTATTCTGACGTGAGCTGCGTGAAGATAGGTAATGTTTTGAAAAGACAAATACTTATAAGATATAGACGGTTGTCGCCTGATTGACCAGGGTATTGTAGGATAATTCCAAGAGATGTCAATATTCTTTAGCAAATGTATCGGCACCCTGCTGTGCGATATATGTTTTGGCGTGAAGATAGACAGATGTTTTGATGAAAGAAATGCTTGAAAGTAATGGTGTGGCCGCATAGTGATATCAAAATTAATCTACGAGATATATACCGGGTGAGTCAAAAAACGCCTACGGTGATTGCAAATTTTCAGTGACGGATTTTACTTTGCAAATTCGTTTCTTCAAGTTTATTTCGTAGAGGAGAGGCCAACTTAGATCAAATTTGTTTGGTTGAAATCAGTCGCTCCGTTCAATAATTGCGAGCGATTTTAGTAAAATGGTGTTTTGTAACATTCCAACTTTAACCCTGACTGAACCCCCTGTTAGGCCACAATGGGAGTACCCCCCCCCCCCCCTCGGAGAGAGCCCTTTAATTTGAATTAGATTCATATTCATGCACGCGCGAACTGCAAAACCATGACACAATTACTTTTTCTCTACCAACAAATATAAACAATGCATGCATTGTGTTAGAATACAAATGGAAATAGTATTGTTGTTTGTTTTGTACCCCTGTGGGACTATTCATCTAATTGTCATTGTTAGGAAGCAGGAGTTTCTGATGCTGTCTATGCTTTTCTCCAAAATATCTATATCACGAAACTGCTAACAGATACAGAAAGAAAGGACCTAGCAAACTGAATTTCTGAAAAACATTCAATACACCTGATGTGACTTATTTCTCACCAAACTACGACTCGTTACACACTTGCTAACCGTGCCTTTTCTTTCTCGTCCGCTATATCTATTCATTGTAAGATTTAATGACATGCAAGATATGTTCTAGCGTAGCGTAAAAATATGCCTTTTTTATGAGGGAAATATTTGAAAGAAACGGCGGTCGCCTATTATCCTATGATGTCAATATAATCTTAAGACATAATACTGATATTGATATAGTTTCAAGACATGTATACGCGAGCACCTTTTCATGTGTAATAAATGTTGTTTCGCATGAAGATAGTCAGTATCTTGAAAGCAATGATAGATCATCAGCTCTTTTCACATAACTATATGAATTTGACAAAGAATCTCAGGGAATTCCTTCAACCAGTAATTCAAAACAAGCTAGGCCGCAAAAGTTGGCCTGAAACCAGTTTAAGCGAATACTAAATCGTCAGATGCTTGAAGAGAAGTTAAACCCCCTTCCCTGCTCTTACGATATATCATTGTCTACATCTGATAGAACTTGTACGCAATTTGTATGAAAACGAAGGCGTTGCTTGCCCTGCTTGGGTTATAGCTTTGTCCACAGCGAAACAGATGGTTACAGATAGTGACAGCAGATGTAAGTTGAAGTTGAGAGAAGTTTCTTTGCTGTCTGAAGTTTCCTTCGGTGTTAACTATAGAGTACGTTACGTGAAACCGCGTGTAATAGCAGCATTTCTCTGGATTTTGAGTTTATAAGACAGCTATTTTATAGTGGTTTTGTTAGCTGGAACTTTTAGTTAGTTGGAATTGGTTGAAGAAGCTCGTTAGTGAAATTGATCAAATTGACTTTGCTGCCAGATATTTCTTTCGGTGTAAACTATGGATTGCGTGAGGTAGACGCAAATGAAGTAACATCATCTGTGGATCTTAAGTTGAAACTATATTAACAGTGGTTGCAGTAAGCTGAAATTGGAAATGAGATTGGCTGAAGAGCTTGTGAGTTGAAACAAATGAGATTAGGGTTGGTGCCTTAATTTCTCTTGTTATAGATTACAGAATGCATTAGATGAAAGCTCATGAAATACCAGTAGTTACGGATTTTAAATTGATGAGGTAGGTATTCAAACAGTAGCTGCTGTAAGCTGAAATTGGCAGTAAATTGGGATTGGTTGAAGGAGCTTGTAAGTTGAAACTGATAAAATTGACTTTGCTGCGTGCATTATTCTTGGTATCAATTACGGAAATGATTGGATTGGATAGAAGTGAATATACAGCAATTTTACATTTCAAGTTGATATGGCAGCCATTTGAACAGTGGTTGCTGAAATCGAAAACAAGTTGGGATTAGATTATGAAATTAGTTGACGAAATTGAAGTACTTTACAACGATTCTGGAACCCGTTTTGGTCAGGGACTTCAGCTGGGTTTGGTTAAAGCATAGATGACGTTGAAAAGTTGAAAAAGGAAAACGAATTTTTGAAGAACGAATTGCGCAGGAAAAACTTAATAATCGAAAGTTTGCAAGCAACGCCCCTGCCCGACCCTAATTTACAATATGGCGAAGGTTTGGGTAGCTTTGGCGAAGGCTTCATCTTTCCTCAACGTAAACATGTTGCTAGACAACACACTGCAACTCCCTGGCAACCGATGTTATACAATTTCGACAACAGATTCACACCTCTGAACAATTACGTGAATAGTGATCTGGAATCTGATTTCAATGCCAACGAGTCAGTAAACAAAGGTGCCCTAACAAAAGCCAAGCACCGAAGCGCAGCAAATAACAATCCAAAAGAAGCTAAGAACCAAAATTCTGAGAGCACCTATTCAAATGCAGTGAAGACAGGTACTGTTAAGAAAACTAATGCGCCCAGAAAAAGCGAAAAAAGGAAGGTTTACATTCTTGGTGACTCCATGATAAAAGGAATACAGCATTGGAAAATGCAAAGCCAAGACACACAGGTTGTAGTTCGCTCTTTTTCCGGAGCAAAGGTCAAACAAATGAGGCACTACGTTAAGCCTGCCGAAGAGGAAAATCCAAGCTTATATATTCTACACGTCGGCACTAACGACTTGCGAGAAAGCAAATCCGCAGAAAAAATTGCAGACGAAATCGTATACCTCGCCAGTACATTGAAGAATGACACAAATGAAGTTACTGTTTCGGGAATTTGTCCAAGGGAAGACAACCTCAATGATAAAGCTGCAACTGTCAACGAGATCCTTGCTAAGAGATGCCAACGTCAAAAGCTTGGTTTTATTAAACACGAGCAATTAGATGCTAAGAAACACACTAACACGAGCAAGCTCCATCTCAACAAAGAAGGTAATTCTATTTTGCAGAGAACATTCCAGAACGAAATACAAATGTGACTATTTAACGTTGTTAATTCTAGTAATACTATCTTAAATGATATTCCACAGGCGGTTAATCAAATGCCATTTAGGGAGGATGCTGTCGATTGTAATACTGTATCGACAGGGTCTCATCAGCATCTAGGTTTTAAAAGGGGTATGGCAATCGCATCCCTGAATATCAATGGTCTGCGCAGTCACCATGATGAAATAAAGTTGCTCTTAAATGACCAGGGGATCCATATTCTTGCCCTAAATGAAACTAAACTTGATGCTTCTGTTCCAACAGAGCTTTCTGCAATTTCTGGTTATCAGCAAAAGCGCCTTGACAGGACCTGCAATGGAGGTGGTGTCTCCATTTACGTAAGAGACTCTATCAAAATGACACCGAGGGATGATGTGCCTTCCCATGGTCTAGAACTTCTCTGTGTTGAAATTTCCCCACCCAAAAGCAAGCCCTTTCTTGTTGTTACCTGGTATAGACCACCCAGTGACCCTGTTGACTCCTTTGATAAGCTGGAAAAAGCTCTTGCTTTCCTTGACAAGGAGGGCAAAGAAATTATTCTCCTTGGAGACACAAATTGTGATCTTGCCAAAAAATCAACTGATCAGTCATTGGATAACAATGCAAAGCACATCTCTAGTCTGTATGAGCTTTTCAGCTTCAAGCAGCTTATCGAGGAACCAACAAGAGTCACTCTTGACACTGCAACGCTCATTGACCATGTCGCTACAACATGTCCCAGAAACATACTAAAGTCAGGGGTGCATGAGGTTTCCTTGAGTGATCACTATATGGTCTACTGCATTCGGAAATTCGATGGTGCAGTAGAAAAAGGTCACAAAAAGATCAAGACTCGCAAAATGAAAAATTTTAACGAGGAAGCATTCCTTGCAGATGTTTCTGGGATATGTTGGGAACAAATGCTTACTGAAACTGATGATGTCAATTTGCTTGTCAACCATTGGTCTGAAATGTTTTCTTTGATCATAGAAAAACATGCCCCTTTGAGTGAAATGCGGGTTTCTGAAAAATATTGCCCCTGGATTGACAAGAATCTTCGGGATTTGATGCGTACAAGAGACAAACTGAAAAAATCAGCAGTCAAAGGTAAATCCCCAATCCTTATGGATTCTTACAGACATATCCGTAATAAGGTCAATGCTCTTAATGTTCGGCTGAAGAAACAGCATTATACTGATAGGATCTCTGAATGTAAAGGCAATATGAAAGAATCTTGGAAAACAATTAATGAACTTCTCAATAAGAGATCAAAATCAAGTAGCATTGATTGTCTCAAAGAGTCAGGCATTGAAACTCGGAACAAAAAGGATGTTTCAAATTCAATGAACAACTTCTTTTGCACTATAGGTAGAGAACTAGCAGATAAAATACAACCTGCCGCTAATCCCCTACTATCAGGTGACTATGAAGTTAACAAAGACAAGGCCAAATTTAACTTCAAGACAATCGAGCTGAAAGATATCAGGGATGCATTTGCCAAAGTTAAAACATCAAAGAGCTTTGGGATTGACAATATCTCTAGCTACTTTATGAAGCTTGCTTTGCCTTATATTGAAAACTCTCTGGCCTTCTTGTTTAACACATCCATTCAAACCAGCCAGTTCCCAGATTCATGGAAAGTAGCTAGAGTTACCCCAATTTTCAAAGATGGTGATAAGACTGTTAAATCTAATTATCGCCCAATATCAGTCTTACCTGTCATCTCAAAGCTCTTTGAAAAACTTGTTTTTGACCAACTGTACCAGTATATGAAAGGAAATGGCCTTTTCACAGCTGACCAATCTGGGTTTTTACGCCTTCACTCCACGTTGACTTGTTTGCTTAAAATGAACGATGATTGGTACAATGGGCTTGATCTCGGTAAATTGGTGGGATTAGTGTTTATTGACCTGAAAAAAGCATTTGATACGGTCGACCACGACATTCTTTGTAAAAAGCTCGAACTTTATGGCGTGCAACAGCGAGAGCTATCTTGGTTTAGGTCCTACCTATCCAACCGCAAACAATTCTGTAGGGTTAACGGTGTTGATTCAGATATCCAGGAAATAGAAGTGGGAGTCCCTCAGGGGTCATGCCTTGGCCCCCTTCTCTTCCTCATCTATATCAACGATCTTCCCCAGGCTGTCCAAGATTCCTCTGTGACTATGTATGCTGATGATACCAGTCTGTGCCAACAGTCGAACAATTTGACTCAGTTGAATGAGGCTATAAACAGTGATCTTAGAAAACTGGACACTTGGCTGCAAGGCAATAAGCTGTCCTTGAATGTAGCAAAAACTCATTCAATGCTTATATCTACAAAGCAGAAACACAACTCTCTCAAAAGTCGAAACGAAGTCTTGGAACTGAAAATACGTGACAATGAGCTCGAAGTAGTTCAAAAGACAAAGTACCTTGGAGTACAAATCGATAGCTCTTTGGACTGGAAGGAGCAAATTAAGGCAGTTTCTACCAAGGTCTCCAGGGCAATCGGCTTTTTAAGACATGCTAAGTCTTTTCTACCTAAGGAGAGTTTGAAAACTCTTTACACAGGCATTGTTGAGCCCCATTTTCGATATTGTTGTTCTGTTTGGGGTTGTGCTGGTTCTACAGACATAAACCAGTTGCAAAAGCTTCAAAATCGTGCTGCTAGAATAATTACAAATAGCAGCTTTGAAACCCCAAGCAGACAACTTATCGAGGAGTTGGGCTGGAAGACTATCGTAGAACTCATTGATGTTGAGTCTAAAATGATGGTCTTCAAGTCGCTCAATGATTTGGCTCCACAATACCTGTGTAACCTTTTTATCAAAAACTCAACGAGTTCCTCCCGCAGTCTCAGGAATACTGAAACTGATTTAAGGTTGCCAAAGAAAAAGTCAACAAATGGGCAAAAATGCTTTTCTTTCCGGGGAGCTAAACTATGGAATAGCCTCCCAGCTGAATCTAAGACGGCATCCTCCCTGAATGGTTTTAAAAAGTCAATAAAGGGTTAATTTTTCTTTCAATTGTAAATATTGCATAATTGTAAATAGGGTTTTAAAGTTATGGTTTTTTAGTGAAAGGTTATTTTAGCTGTATATTGTAATTAAGTTTTTATTGGAGGGCCCCTTGAAAAACAGCTTCTGCTGAAGGGCAACCCTCCTTAAAAGAATGAAATATGAAATATGAAAATATGAAGATGGTTAAAGAAGCTTGTATGCTGAAATTACGCCTCAAAATTGGATGGATTTATGTTACGAAATGAGCAGATGAAGTTATAAAGGTTTACAGCAATTTTGGAATTCAACTTGATAAGAAGTCTCCCCTGATTTATGCTGGAAAGTTCTGGAAAGAAATTGCCAATGATGTCCTCAGCAACAAGGAAACAAAGTTTATTTAATCTGGCGTTTATTTTATGCATTTCGAATATCTTGCCCGTTGCTTGTCATACATGCAATCTTGATAGCGGCTCTTACAAGTATTGCAAACAAATTATGCCTTCTGGTGGTGTAATGACAGAAACTATTTTCTCGATTTACCAATGTCGCGACATATGCGATCGGAAGAGATGTGCGGCGTTTGAGTACCACGTCATCAAAAACGCAGCTACTGATGAAAATCGTGAATGTTGGCTGCATTTTATGAATTCGGGCAGCACTTTGCAGCTCATAGATGCAGCCAAATGTGATGACAACGAGTGGTGGTATAGTTGGATTCGTCCTGGGCCGGATGCAACCAGAAAAGGACATGGAAGAGTCTGGGATCTCGACTGCAAGCAGCCAGAATTGAAGATACATGAACCGCAGACCACAAGTATGCCTTTAGCAACAACAGACAGTGCCCCTACTACTTCGACGCCCTCGAGAGAAGTCGATCCGTTGCCAGAAGAGTTACTCAAATAGATTTGTTATTTCAAGCAGTATTTCTCGTAAATGATTTGAGTGTACTTCATCAGTTTTTGCAGGGACAAATTCCATATTAAGACATGGATTATGCGAGTAGTTTGACGTAATTTAGAGACTTAGCTACTTCCGTAATCCCAGTTCTTGGCGTTAAAAACCGCAACTTCACCTTCATTTAATTGCGCTATACCCAGAACATGAACTTCTCAGATTTTGCATCAGTAAGAGAACTATAGAAGGGTTTCTTGCTAGTTGCTGTACTGTTTAATGAATTTCAGGGGAAGTTTCGTTTTGACTTTCACAAGACAGTTTCAGAAGAGCATTAAAGCACGTTGTGGTTCTTTCTACTTGCTTAACTGTTATGTCGGGAAAGGGATAGCTGTATCGCAATCATAAACTCTGCAGATATATAACTTCGCCATAGGATCGAGCACAAAGAACCTTGAATTTAAGTTCAGTACAATTGTCAGTTTCAGAAATAGCATTTAGATTGCAATAACAAGAGCAGATTTTCTAATACAATAGCAACAGCTGCGTTTGTTTGACACCTCAATTCAAAGCGATTTGCGACTGCAGACAAAGGAAATTCTCTCAACCATAAATTCAAAACAAACAAAGCCGAAAAAGTTTTTCTGAAACCCAAGTAGCTAGCGCGCTCGTTGTGCATTCCAGAAATTGTTCTTAAGAGCAAACATGAGCATCTATCGAAAGAAGAAGGATATGTCTACACATCTACCTCGGGCATTTTATTTCTTTGGTTCAGAAGTCGATTTGGAGGCGATTCAATTCTCTTATTCTTTTGGGTATAATTAAAAACACTTACTGCTCAGCTTCTGAACCAAAGAAATAAATTCCCGCGGTAGATTGGGAGATATATCCTTCTTCTTTCGATATATGCTCTTGTTTGTTCTTAAAAACAGTTTGTGGAATGCACAACGAGCGAGCTAGCTACCTGGGTTTCAGAGAAATTTTTGCGGCTTTGCTTGTTTTGAATTACTGGTTGAGAGAATTTCCTTTGTCCGTGATCGCTAATCGCATTGAATTGCAGTGTCAATCAAAACCGACTCATGCAATTGTCTTACCAAATCTGTCCTTGTTGATTGCAATGCAAGCAAACCATGGACCAGAATAAAACGTGGCATTCTCGTTCCCATACAAACATCTTACATACAGTTCCTAATTTCTGAGTCTAAATGATGGACGATTATAATAAACAATTTTTATCATCTAAATTAGCCTTTGACTGATAGATTAACAGTTCGGTTTTGAATATCATCCACGTAAATTTTATTGCACAGTATGCAAAAGGTGTTAGCTTTGTTTTTACTCAGCTGGTAAATGGTAGGAAGCCAAAAGGTCGCCCATCACTGAAAGTTTCTTTCGTTAACAATTTATTGGGAGGGTCCTCAAATTCACTTTGTATTCATCGGTCTTGCATGTCTTTGTGAATATTTAATAGCCAGTTTCATGAAACCACACCTCTATTTATAGATTATTGAAGAAGTACCGAGTAATTAAATGCAACAAAAAAGCGATAGTATGCTTCATGCAGAATATAAATGCTTCTAACTAATTAAAAGGTTTCTGAAGTACTACTTCTTCCAGTAATTCTGTTTCTGAATTTTTGATCATCTGAGAATAGAGTTTCATGTCGTTTTTTTTTTGAAAAATACCTGCATTAGAGGATCGTTCGTCATGACAGAATTGTTGATGATATTTATTCACAAATCAGCTAAAACTAAATACTTACTGATTTGTACGCCCTAGAAAAAGCAATGCTTATCTAGTCTAGGGCGCTTACAAGAACAAGAACATAACAAAACTTTAACTATTATATGTTAATAAAGTTATAAGAAAGTTATAAGATAAATTTATGGAAAACATTACGATTGTACGAAACAGATATAATTCTAATTAACAACTACGCTACGAATCACAGTCACTTTTGAATATAAAAGGGAAGAAGAATTTTTTGAAGGAGAAGATGAATGAAACAAATGAACGGGAAAACATTTTGATAGAGCTGGGTTGGCTTGAAACTTTTGTTTGTTTGTTTGTTTGTTTGTTTGTTTTTGCAAGTAGTAGCTATGAACTTTTAAGAGGAATATTCCCGCAGTTTTGATTCGTTCAGGGCGGGAGCCTGTTCTTGTAAGTTTTGTTCGCAAATGTTTCTTATTGATTTTGGTAAGGTTTCAGGTCTATAGGCTAGCTGATGCATTATTTGAAGGTTCTTTAGTTCGTATTGGTCACATATTTAATGAGTTGAAGAGTAAGCTTCAACTAACAGCTGGATTGCCCTATTCTTTATTCTCTAAAAGGCGTTTTTTACTTGATTGACATGAATATTATATGAGGTATTTTAACATTTCGTTTTCTACGGTGCTGTTAGGCAGGCCACTGGGGTTTTGATTGCTCCTTGAAAAAGGTCACCCAACCCCCATTGTTGAAACCAGCAATTTTGCTTGGGATTCGGTGAGAAGCTTGAATGTTCTCATTGCAAGCCCAAGTTGCATTCAATGAAGTACCTGCGCCGAAACTGGACATACGAAACTACTCTCCAAATTCAATTGGTGTAGTTATCATTGATGGCCAGCATAATCAGTTCTAAGGAGTGAACAGAGATTGTTTAGCAAATCTGCGCTGAAGCTCCACTGACACGTTTCCAAGTAGGGCAGCAAACTAAAGTAAAGGATTCTCTGGTGAAATTCTCGCTGGTTTTGAAAGAAAGTGTACGCAGCGCTGTGAATCAATGGAGTAATTGAACTCTGAAGATCTGGACAGAGTGAGCCCCGGAATACAACCATGTAATAAATTGCCTCGCTGCTGTCGTATTTTGCAAAGGCAAATTTGAATGATGTGTAATTAGAATCGTCATCGATCATATTCCAAACAATCGAAGATAAACCCTGTTGCAACCAAATCAATTGAATAGTTGAACGCCAACAAAGCTGCGGAAATTGAACCCCGGAATACAATCTCTTGGTAGATCGTTGTATTGCTGTTGAATTTTGCAAAGGCAAAGACTTGAGAGGTGTTGCATTAAAGGCTATAACGAATGGTATTCAAACAGTGACTTGAAATGGATCAAATGCAAATTTTAAAATCTTCTTTGGTTATGTTGCTTCTTGTCAGCATTATGCCAGACAGGTTTGTTGTCTGCCATTTCTGCACTCGGGGGGCGGATCACTTGTATTGTCATGAAATCAAAGCAGCATCTGATAGTGATGCTGCAGTACAGCCAGAGTACGAGAAAGTTTACACCGTTCCTGAATGCCGAGATATTTGCGATAGCAAAGGTTGCATGGCATTTGAATATCAGGCGAAAGCAACAGAACGCCAACAAACTTGCAAATTGTTTTGGGGTGATCCGGACGACATTGATATTGAAGAAAATTTCAGTCGTTGTAATAAGGAAGAATGGTTATATAGCTGGAAGCGTCCAGAGGAGAACAAGGAAAATTGCAGAATCATTGAGGATGAAGTTGAGACGAATGAATTGCAAGTTTCGGAAGCGAATAAAACGAATACAACAACAGCAACAACAACTAACACGACTGATTCTGATGAAAAACAAAATGGCGGAAGCAACCAAACTCAAGTTTCCAAAGGCAGTAGTGGGACAACTGACAGGCATCAAAATCGTCACAGTTATTTGCCGCATCGGAGCCAGAATTAATATCGGCGTCGACGGTGATTGAAAAATGTTTCAGTGGTGAAGCAGAAAACATTTTGATAGAGCTGGGTTGGCTTGAAAATCTATGAAATTTTAAGAGGAATATTCCTGCAGTTTTGATTCTTTCAGGGTTTTCATAAAAGATTTTTGACTATCAATTGTTTTTACAGAAAGTGGGAGCCTGTTCCAAATTATAGGTCCTTTGTTGGAGAAAGCTCTGTAATCTCATGTTGAGCTCGTTTTCGTCCTGTTAGACAGTTATTTGTCCTGGAGATTTCGTGTTCTTGTAAGTTCACTTTGTTCGCAAGTGTTTCTTATTGATTCTGGTAAGGTTTCATGTCTATATGCTAGCTGATGCATTATTTTAAGGTTTTTTAGTTCGTTAAACACATATGTTTAACGAGTTAAAGAGTAAGCATGCAACTAACAGCTGGATTTTTCTATTCTTTATTCTCTAAAAGGCGTTTTTTACCTAATTGACATGAATCTTTTATGAGGGTTTGACATTTCGTTTCCTACGGTGCTCTTAGTCCACAGGGGTTTCGAGTGTTCCTTGAAAAGGTCACCCAACCCCCATTGATGAAACCAGCAATTTTACGTGGGATTCGGTGAGAAGCTTGAATGTTCTCATTGCAAGGCCAAGTTGCATTCAATGAGGTATGTACGCCGAAGCTGGACGTGCGAAACTACTCTCCAAATTCAATTGGTTTAGTTATCATTGATGGCCAGCATAATCAGTTCTAAGGAGTGAACAGAGATTATTTAGCAAATCTGCGATGAAGCTCCACTGACACGTTTCCAAGTAGGGCAGCAAACTAAAGTAAGGGATTCTCTGGTGAAATTCACGCTGGTTTTGAAAGAAAGTGTACGCAGCGCTGTGAATCAATGGAGTAATTGAACTCTGAAGATCTGGACAGAGTGAGCCCCGCAATACAACCTCGTAATAAATTGCCTTGCTGCTGTCGTATTTTGCAAAGGCAAATTTGAATGATGTGTAATTAGAATCGTCATCAGTCATATTCCGAACCATCGAAGATAAACCCTGTTGCAACCAAATAGATTGAATAGTTGAACGCCAACAAATCCGCGGAAATTGAACCCCGGAATACAATCTCTTGGTAGATCGTTGTATTGCCGTTGAATTTTGCAAAGGCAAAGCGTTGAGAGTTGTTTCATTAAAGGCTATAGCGAATCGTATTGAAACAGTGACTTGAAATGGATCAAATGCAAAATTTTAAATCTTCTTTGGTTATGTTGCTTCTTGTCAGCATTATGCCAGACAGGTTTGTTGTCTGCCATATGTGCACTCGGAGTGCGGATCACTTGTATTGTCATGAAATCATAGCAGCATCTGATAATGATGCTGCAGTACAGCCAGAGTACGAGAAAGTTTACACCGTTCCTGAATGCCGAGATATTTGCGATAGCAGAGGTTGCATAGCATTTGAATATCAGGCGAAAGCAACAGAACGCCAACAAACTTGCAAATTGTTTTGGAGTAATCCGGACGACATTGATATTGAAGAAAATTTCAGTCGTTGTAATAAGGAAGAATGGTTATATAGCTGGAAGCGTCCGGAGGAGAACATGGAAAATTGCAGAATCATTGAGGATGAAGTTGAGACGAATGAATTGCAAGTTTCGGAAGCGAATAAAACGAATACAACAACAGCAACAACAACTAACACGACTGATTCTGATGAAAAACAAAATGGTGGAAGCAACCAAACTCAAGTTTCCAAAGGCAGTAGTGGGACAACTAGCAGGCGTCGCAGGCGTCGAAGACGCTCCTGGAGAAGGAGACGTTATTATGTGTGGCGTAGGAGACGGATCTACCGGCGTCGACGGTGATTGGAAAGTGTTTCAGTGTTTGAAAAACCACCGAAATTCAGAAAATCTACTGACGTTAACATTTCTTTCGATGCGTAATTTTAGCAGAAATGATTTACCTTTCCAGAAAATTTCGAAGGTTTGTGAGCTAGGCCGATTTGGCGTAAGCTAAACTGTGAAATAAAAGAAAAATTTATCAGATATGTTCCTGATTTGCTCCTAAAAATGATATGTTTGTTGATGCAATTCAAACTTCAAACGAAGGATATTATAACTTAGGAATCATTAACAACTCTATAGGGTTTATTAAGAATGCAATGCATCTTGGTTAAAAGTTCCTCACCGCCATCTTTAGTCAATCTTCAATTGTGATTATAGCGTTACAGCCTAGGTCCTGAGCAATGCAGTTGGAATTACGGCCGAAAGCGTGAGGGCTGAATTCCTTGTCTTCGGTTCTGATCGAGAAGAATGCCGCGGTGGATTTTTCGATGAACACTCCTATTTGTTTTTTCTCAAGTTTGCTTTTGCAGCAATGCTGCTTCGTATGCACCAGTTTTAGTTAAAGCCATACGGGTTGTTTTATTAACATTTGCGTCTTGACTAATCGACCGGGAAAATGTCTTTGTTCTAGCTTGTCAACAAAAAGAAAATGTGCTCATGTGTTGCAAAGTGTGCCAATCTTTCCAATATGTTGCTTTATTAGGTTGAAATATGATGATGTGGTGATTATTTTTTTAATATCAATTTCTTTATCGTTCGATCGAAATACAAAGATAGCTAAAAGTAATTAGCTAATTAATTCCAACGTTAAAACTTTAAAATACAAATATTGCATAAGAAAATAGTGGATAAAATATTTACAAGTCATCAAGGGTATACATTATAAAAGCAGTATAACAGTAGATATCTAAAAATATTTATCATAGAAAGCCTAAATTTGGAATAAGAAATGCGGCATCATTTGCATGGACGACCTTCTCCGTACCAATGTTTTATCTTCATTTTGAACTCACGAAGGGATTCTGAATTGCAAAGTGCTGATGGTAACGTTTGCCACAGCTGCGGACCTTTAAATCGGACGCTTTCTGTTCCGTTGTTAATAGATCTCACCCTTGGTTGAATAAATTTATTATTCTTACGCAAATTGTAATGGCTTGTATTTTTGCAGAAGATTTCCTGTATAAATGAAGGGTTCTGGTCCCTTCTAGTTTTGTACATCTCAGTCACAAGTATTTGCAAGTTCTTTTCATGAATAGTAACTGCACGTAAGATACTAAGATACTAAGATAGGTGAATACTATGCATGCTATGAAATTTCTCCTTTTAAACTTGCGTCAGAAAATAATTGTTTCGAAAAGGGAAACGCCCTCAACAGAAACAGCCCTAGCTTCTCTTCATTTAATATCCTACATTTTTTGAAATACATTGTCATTTTCTGAACTGTTGGTGTACTTGCTAATGAGCTTTTAATTATTTACATACTGTTGATAATTAGTGCATGGCTTGTCATTTTTCTTCCTTTAAGTTTATCAGCAAACGAAATTCATCATTTACTTCTGATAAGAGAAACGGAATTGCCTTTTTCCTTTGATAATGAGTCAAATAACGTTTTTCTCTTTTATATACCGGGAAAAAGAATCCCCGTTTAAAAGACCACGGCTCCCTGGATATCAAGACGATAATGTCGTCAAATATATAGTTCAGTGATAAACATGTTCAAATCTACATTTATATTTACCTGATTGAAATCAGCCGCTCCGTTCCGAAATTATAACAGATTTTCTGGAGAAAGCCTCTTCAAGAAATCATCAAAACGTGCCCAAAGTCATGAGCAAAATTTCCTAACATTCCGGCCTTACACGGGCCTTACAGCAAAAACTTCTGTGCGCTTGTGGTATCCTCTTGGGAGGCTGAACAATTCTTCCCCCTGGTATGAAGAACCTATTCCAGGGGATTCCATTCTCCCAAGAGGACAAAATACATGCATACGTGTTAAGTGTCATCATTTTTAGGAAGGAAAACCAAGGAAATCCAGCTGTTCCAAAAGGCTCTGTCCTCCCGTTTTGAGCTCGTTTTCGTCCTGTTAGAAAGCTATTTGTCCCGGAGATTTCGTGTTCTTGTAAGTTCACTTTGTTCACAAGTGTTCCTTATTGATTCTGGTAAGGTTTCATGTCTATATGCTAGCTGGTGCATTATTTGAAGGTTCTTTAGTTCGTTAAACA
The DNA here is from genome assembly GCA_039566865.1 of Aurelia coerulea. NCBI lineage: Eukaryota > Metazoa > Cnidaria > Scyphozoa > Semaeostomeae > Ulmaridae > Aurelia > Aurelia coerulea. The sequence continues at coordinate 18,055,142 of CM076954.1, forward strand.
CATATGTTTAACAAGTTAAAGAGTAAGCATGCAACTAACAACTGGATTTCCCTATTCTTTATTCTCTAAAAGGCGTTTTTTACCTAATTGACATGAATCTTTTATGAGGTTTTGACAGTTTGTTTCCTAGGGTGCTCTTAGTCCACAGGGGTTTCGAGTGTTCGTTGAAAAGATCACCCAGCCCCCATTGATGAAACCAGCAATTTTGCTTAGGATTCGGTGAGAAGCTTGAATGTTCTCATTGCAAGGCCAAGTTGCATTCAATGAAGTACCTGCGCCGAATCTCCGTACGAAACTACTCTCCAAATGAAGTGAAGTGAAGTACCTGCGCCGAACATACGAAACTACTCTCCAAATTTCATTGATGTAGTTATCATTGATGGCCAGCATAATCAGTTCTAAGGAGTGAACAGAGATTGTTTAGCAAATCTGCGCTGAAGCTCCACTGACACGTTTCCAAGTAGGGCAGCAAACTAAAGTAAGGGATTCTCTGGTGAAATTCACGCTGGTTTTGAAAGAAAGTGTACGCAGCGCTGTGAATCAATGGAGTAGTTGAACTCTGAAGATCTGGAGAGAGTGAGCCCCGCAATACAACCTCGTAATAAATTGCCTCGCTGCTGTCGTATTTTGCAAAGGCAAATTTGAATGGTGTGTAATTAGAATCGTCGTCAGTCATATTCCAAACAATCGAAGATAAACCCTGTTGCAATTGAATAGTTTGGAACGCCAACAAATCTGCGGAAGTTGAACCCCGGAATACAATCTCTTGGTAGATCGTGGTATTGCTGTTGAATTTGCAAAGGCAAAGCGTTGAGAGTTGTTTCATTAAAGGCTATAGCGAATCGTATTCAAACAGTGAATTGAAATGGATCAAATGCAAAATTTTAAATCTTCTTTGGTTATGTTGCTTCTTGTCAGCATTATGCCAGACAGGTTTGTTGTTTGCCATATGTGCACTCGGGGTGCGGATCACTTGTATTGTCATGAAATCATAGCAGCATCTGATAGTGATGCTGCAGTACAGCCAGAGTACGAGAAAGTTTACACAGTTCCTGAATGCCGAGATATTTGCAATAGCAGAGGTTGCATAGCATTTGAATATCAGGCGAAAGCAACAGAACGCCAACAAACTTGCAAATTGTTTTGGAGTAATCCGGACGACATTGATATTGAAGAAAATTTCAGTCGTTGTAATAAGGAAGAGTGGTTATATAGCTGGAAGCGTCCGGAGGAGAACATGGAAAATTGCAGAATCATTGAGGATGAAGTTGAGACGAATGAATTGCAAGTTGCTGAAGCGAATAAAACGAATACAACAACAGCAACAACAACTAACACGACTGATTCTGATGAAAAACAAAATGGCGGAAGCAACCAAACTCAAGTTTCCAAAGGCAGTGGTGGGACAACTAGCAGGCGTCGCAGGCGTAACATGCATCGAAGGCGCTCCTGGAGCTGGAGACGTTATTATGTGAGGCGTAGGAGATTGTTCTACTGGCGTCGACGGTGATTGGACAGTGTTTCAGTGTTTGAAAAATTGCCGAAATTCAGAAAATCTACTGACGTTAACATTTCTTTCGATGCGTAATTTTAGCAGAAATGATTTACCTTTCCAGAAAATTTCGAAATTTCGTGAGCTCGGCCTATCTTGCAAAAGCTACACTGTTAAATAAAAGAAAAATTTTATCAGATATGTTCCTGATTTGTTCCTAAAAATGATATGTTTGTTGATGCAATTCAAACTTCAAACGAAGGATATTATAACTTAGGAATCATTAACAACTCTATAGGGTTTATTAAGAATGCAATACATCTTGGTTAAAAGCTCCTCACCGCCATCTTTAGTCAATCGCCCATTGTGATTATAGCGTTACAGCCTAGGTCCTGAGCAATGTAGTTGGAATTACGGCCGAAAGCGTGAGGGCTGAATTCCTCGTCTCCGGTTCTGATCGAGAAGAATGCCGCGGTGGATTTTTCGATGAACACTCCTATTTGTTTTTTCTCAAGTTTTCTTTTGCAGCAATGCTGCTTCGTATGCACCAGTTTTAGTTAAAGCCATAGGGGTTGTTTTATTCACATTTGCGTCTTGACTAATCGACCGGCAAAATGTCTTTGTTCTAGCTTGTCAACAAAAAGAAAATGTGCTTATGTGTTACAAAGTGTGCCAATCTTTCCAATGTGTTACTTCATTAGATTGAAATATGATGATGTGGTGATTATTTATTTTATTATCAATTTCTTTATCGTTTGATAGAAATACAAAGATAGCTTAAAGTAATTAGCTAATTAATTCCAACGTTAAAACTTTAAAATACAAATATTGCATAAGAAACTAGTGGATAAAATATTTACAAGTCATCAAGGGTATACATTATAAAAGCAGTATAACAGTAGATATCTAAAAATATATATCATAAAAAGCCCAAATTCGGAATAAGAAATGCGGTATAATTTGCATGGATAGCTTTCTCCGTACCAATGTTTTATCTTCATTTTAAACTCACGAAGGGATTCTGAATTGCAAAGTGCTGATGGTAACGTTTGCCACAGCTGCGGACCTTTAAATCGGACGCTTTCTGTTCCGTTGTTAATAGATCTCACTGTTGGTTGAATAAATTCATTATTCTTACGCAAATTGTAATGGCTTGTATTTTTGCAGAAGATTTCCTGCATAAATGAAGGGTTCTGGTCACTTCTAGTTTTGTACATCTCAGTCACAAGTATTTGCAAGTTCTTTTCATGAATAGTAACTGCACATAAAATACTAAGATACTAAGATAAGTGAATACTATGCATGCTATGAAATTTCTCCTTTTAAACTTGCGTCGGAAAATAATTGTTTCGAAAAGTGAAATGCCCTCAACAGAAACAGCCCTAGCTTCTCTTAATTAAGTATTCCACATTTTAGAAATACATTGTCATTTTATGAAGTGTTGATGTACTTGCTAATGAGCTTTTAATTATTTACATACTGTTGATAATTAGTTCATGGCTGGTCATTTTTCTTCCCTTTAATCAGCCAATGAAATTCGTCATTTACTTTTAATAAGAGAAACGGAATTGCCTTTTTCCTTTGATATGTTTATTGAAGCTGATAGTCCTTCGCAACGAGGCAGACAACGTTTTTCTCTTTTATATATTGTCATAAAAATTTACAGAAACATACAGTGAGTTATAATGCAACACCAAAATGAGCATGGAAATACAATAGCAACCCCGTGGCAAGTTACATTGATCATAAAAACTTATTTATCTACCGGGTGCGCCAAAATAAACTATGCACGCTTGGCAGTCCACAATAAATCGTGAACTGGACCGATTTTAAAGATTTATGACTTAATCGTTATCAGAAAGCCTGAATTAGATACTGGGATTTTTTGCAATTTTTTTCATTTTCAGTTTTTGGAGCTAGAAGCGAGTTTCCAGAGCTAGAAGCGAGTTTGCTAAAATTTTAGTTTTCGAAAACACTGAGAACGATTAAAAAGCATCGATCCAGTTTTCTAAAGAATCGACATGAATGGACAAAGAGAGAACTTGTTCGTGGTGATTTGCGATTTAGAAATCGAGCAATTGTAATCTGCTATTCGAGAGGTCGTATTAAACCCTCAAATCTACCTGAAAACGTTTTCTCTTTGTTCATTCATGTTGAATCTTTTAAAATTTGATCGACGTTTTTGATCGTTTTCATTGTTTCGAAAACGAACATTTTAAGGAACTCGCTTCTAGCTCTAAAAACTAAAAACAGAAAAGATTCTAATTCAGGCTTTCTACTAAAAATAAAGTCACGAATCTTCAAAATCGGTCCAGTGTACGATTTAGTGTGGCCTGCCAAACTTGCATAGTTTATTTTGGCGCACCCGGTATTAAAACGGCTTTACAAATAGACGAGAAAGGAAATATTCAATGAGAGAGGAGATTTGCAAGTTTTCATTGCTGAGTTATTCGAATTGTTGGATGCCTGGATATGTTCTAGCGTTGCTGTGAGAATTTTTGCTTTTGAATCACACGTTAACTGTTCATGCCCATAAAGGATAATTTTTAGCAACTCTTCGTTTGAAAGATTTATTAAACCATGAGGCAACAATATCACATTTACACTGCTGAGAAGATCCTGTCTATTTGCATCACAAGTGTGGCAGAGCAGGAAATTCATTAGTCTTCCATATCCTCAACACCATTATTTGAGTATCCCTGAATTATTCCATGGAGCATTGCGGACACCTTTATTTTGTAGGAAATTTTGTAGGAAATGTTTATTCGATACTACTACCTTAAGTCCTCTGCGGAGGAGCATTGCTTCGCGAGCAATGCTCCTCCGCAGAGGACTTAAGGTAGTAGTATCGAATAAACATTTCCTACAAAATAAAGGTGTCCGCAATGCTCCATGATTATTCTTGAATCCACCTTTTCAATGTAAGAGGCGCGAAAGCGGAAGTTTTTGTTATTTGAGATATTGCATTTTTGAGGCCAAAATGTTGTTCTGCGTACAAAGTTTAGCAAAAAAGTAGCAAATTTTCACATTCATATATGTCTTCATTTCAAAATTATGACAATTTTAAGAATTTAAAACCATAAGGGCTTTGACCGTTGACCGTGAAATCAAAGTTTGGACAAATCCCTTATAAATTCAAATTCTTTATACCATTATAATTTCTAAATAAAGACAGATATGGATGTGAAAATTTGTCTTGAGACTAAACTTTGTACGCACAATAAGATTTTAGTCTCCAAAATGCAAAATCTTAAACAACAAAATACTTCCGCTTTCGCACCTCTTACCTTGTCTTTTTTAATAAAAAGGGGGTGGATTAATGAAAATTCCCTTATTGAGTCCAACACGTAGCTGCGTTAGGATCGATAAATAGTTAAGCTAAAATCTACTCGAAAATATAGAATTTTCGAATGGTAATCATAATCATGATTTTGAATAAACGGATGACGAATAAGAGCGGGCCCAAACAAGAACCTTGTGGAATGCCGCATGTAACCAAGCTTTCGCTGGATGAGACAAACCAGTCACCTGCAAACATCCGTCGCGTTCAATTTCTCAACCATTTTTTCGTGATCTGCAATTCAATCGCTTTTTGCCGGTGTTTCCGTACCAGTTATCCGTGAAATCTATAAAGGATTCGTTAATTGATTAGTTAATAATTGATAAATCAATTAGAAATAAATTATTTAATTCCTTGTTTGTACGGACCCTGCTTGTCAATGTTTCTTGAAAGTAGCTGCTGTCGAAACGTTTACTCGACGTGCTCGACATGGCTCTGAGAAAAGATTGGGAAATATCTTTGAAGACGCTGGTACTTCTTTTGTTTCTTTTGCAAGTCGAGGTCGTCGTAAGCAACTTCTGTACTGCGGGTGCGGATTACAAGTATTGCCATGAGGTACTGCCGTATGGCTCAAATGTTATTCAACGCAACAAAAAAGTTTACACAGTACACGAATGCCGTGAATTCTGCGACAGAATCGGTTGCTTCGCATTCGAGTATCAAGCTGGCGCAACATGGAAGCTGCAAATGTGCAGGATCTTTTATGGTACATATGAAAGAATCATTCTGTCTCCAATCTACAGTCGTTGTAATGATAAAACCTGGTTCTATAGTTGGAAGCGCCCGATTGAGAATTCCGGAGGAAACTGCATATTATCGGGCAAACCACCTGAACCACTTCAAGAAAAAACGTTTGAGGATCCAGAAAATATGGAGTTGACAACTACTGCAAATCCAGAAAATGTGGGGTTGACAAGTGCTGCAAATCCAGAAAATGTGGGGTTGACAACTGCTGGAAGTCCGGAAAATGTGGGGTTGACAATTGCTGCAAATCCAGAAAGTGTGGGGTTGACAACTGCTGGAAGTCCGGAAAATGTGGGGTTGACAACTGCTGCAAATCCAGAAAGTGTGGGATTGGCAACAACTGCAACGCCTGTTACTGACGTCGATGAACTATACATAGATAAATCAGCTGAGTGATATAGCACTACTTAGACTGCATGGATAGTGTGATTCGTATTTATTTTTTTTTTATATCACAGTTAAAACTCAACAAGATACAAATACAATATTCTGTGCCGTCCATAGCAGAAATAGACATGACGTCATCTGGTTCTGGCTATGAACGGCACATGAACGGCACTGTGATTCGTGTGAGGACTGTGACAACATGTATCATCAAGCGTTGAGGCCATGTTTCCAGTCAGTGGAATTTTCTGAGCGGGCGGAAATCCTATTGTTTCCAAGAGTAAATGCTTTTTACATGAATAGAAATATAGGGTTGAATGACTTTTGATTGTGTAAAATTCCGCGTGCTTGGAAAATTCCACTGACTGGAAACTGGTCTTTACATGGAGGCTCTTGAGCAAGGGCAAATTTTGTCAAAATATTCACGTTTCTGAAAAGACAAAGCAATTTGCATGTTTGAAGGATAGATTTCACACCTGTGAGCGCACTCAATCAAATCAAAATAAACAGAGAAAAGAAGGAAAATTACGGTCGGCTGCGTTGAAGGTGTGATTTCTATTCTTGACGATGTCAAATCGCTTTGTCATAAACAGGTAAAGTCGTATTTACCTTTGCACCCAGTGCTTATATAGGTTCGGCAGGGTGGGGACTCGAACCACCAACCTTCAGATTGGTAATCAAGCGTACTGCCACTGAGTCATCCTTTGAATTTTGAAAAGTGGGAATTTATTTTCTGGCGTACCCGGTATAGATGCATTTTGTTTAGTTCTGTCATTGAAAGCTATTTTGATAAATCAAACAAGTTAATAATTATCATTACCTGTTTTTTACGAATTTATGCCTTTACATTTGCTTTAGATTGCTCGAAATTGAAATGTAGTCAGTACACAAATAGAACTGTAAACCTGCTATATTTGGCAAAGGATCTTTTTAAGTAAAAAGCCTCTTCAAATGCCATTGATAAATCTTATAAAATCCAAATTTATTAAAGAGGAATTTGCTGATTGTTTTGAAAAGTGAACTAACAATGGTAAACAACCAAAGTGTTCTTGAATGTCTTCAAGCGAAATTTGAAGATTGTTTACAGTGCCACAAGGCACAACGTATTTTACCCGTTGCTAGATCTCGTTGTTTCAAAAGCTACTGCCATTAAATACTTGCTAAGTTCCTGTTATATATTTGCTGCCAAGTACTTTCAGCATTTATTGTGAGAGTTGAGATGGCTTTGAAGAAAATGAAGATGCCGTTTAGCAAAATGATACTGCTGCTGTGTCTTATGGACGTAGCGTTTGTTAATAGCCACATGTGTACAGCGGGTGCAGATTACCAGTATTGCTATGAGGTTAGAATACAGGATGATGCCAAGAGCAAATCTGAACGTGTTTACACTGTCCATCAATGCCGGGATATTTGTGACAAGGAAGAGTGCATAGCTTTCCAGTATCGTGCCAGGGCTCGTAATGAGCAACAAAGTTGCATACTATTTTTTGGAAAACATGAAAACGTTCGTCTATCTGTAAATTATGATCGTTGTAATGATGAAACGTGGATGTATAGCTGGAAACGCCTGCCAGAGCCGTCGAGTGCACATTGCAGAATGTCAAGAAAGCGCTCAGAAATTGATACGTTGTCTGAAGCTAGTAATGGAGGTTAACAACTTCGCTATCTGTTATAACTGACTCTAGGCTTAAAACCTTTCGAACGGCTATGGTAAATGACTATTATATACAGTGTGTCCCAAAATATTGTGCCCCATTTGCCCGAAGATGACAGCAAAAAGGAAAAATATTCTCGCCAAACTTTTACATGTTGTTGCTCTTCAGATATTCGATTGAAGTTTGCTACCATCCCCGTAAAAATCCGTTGAAAGATGACGGAGCTATGAGTTTCAGGCGACCAAATTTGCCTGATGACTGAAACCAGAGGTCGGCCATTTTGTCTTACTACTTTGCAGCGATAAATAGCTTCATGGATGAAATGAAACAGCAGCATCCAATGCCATAGCTCTCGTGAAATATCGATAATCATCAGAGAGTTTTCAACTACCTCACATGAAGCTATTTATCGCTGCAAAATAGTAAGACGAAATGGCTGACCGCTCGTTTCAGTCTTTACGCAAATTCGGTTTTGTCGGTTTTGTGAAAGTCATAGCTCCATCATTTTTCAACAGATTTTTAAGGGGATGGTAGCCAACTTCATTTCAAAATCTGAGAAGCAACATCATATAAAAGTTTGGCGAGAATCTTTTGCCATTTTGTCGCAATCTTCAGGCAAACGGGGCACAATTTTTGGGACACCCTGTATTTCTTTGGATTGAATAGCTTGAAAATAAATGTAAACACTTTACTTTAGTTGTACAGTTGATATATTTGCCCCTGACCGAAGCAGGGCATAGCAGTACTCCGTGCGTCCGTGCGTAGATAATAGGCTGTTTTAGCATCAAGACGCCAACGTCTTCGAAGACGGGGACGTTCAGGGGTTTTTGGAGCGTTCCAATTTTCCATCCATTTTATCTCAAAAAGCTGCTCATAAAGAGGAGTACTCCTTGAAAATAGTTTGTGTTCTCGTGTCTCCATTGGTTGTGAATATGCTCACATAGTTTTCACTTTCCATATCGGCGCTCTATTTTTGGTGAGCGGCCTTCAAAACTACACTTTTCAGGTTGTCGATTTCATAACAGAACTTACACAAAGCCCCAGGAGATTCACAAAAGTTTTGAAGATAATTTCGCTTTGTAAATTACATCCTCGAACAAAAGAGCTCTGCTGGCGTCTTCTCGGCTCGCGTCTTCTTGCTAGAATAGCCTAATATACGGCTATTTATAATATAGATATATAAATATAGATCTATTTATATTATAAGATCATAATATAATATTTGATCTTAGTATTTTCCTGTTTTATTTTTCGTCTTTCTGGTTAAACCGGTTTTTAATCTAATGGGAGCAGAGGCTGCGATCACGAGGTTGACAAAATGGTGGATAGCGGTAAGCAAACTGAAGTTGTTAGTGGTTCGAATATGTGCAAATTGTCAGCAGAAAAGATAAGAAGAAATAGATGTGAGTTTGATTTTATTTCATTTGAAGCCAAATATCATGCTGACCATGAGTAGGAGAACAAGGACAGATAATGCTACAATAGAACTCGCTACTTTTCATTGACACCTAGATACAAAGCAATTTGTGATTGCAGACAAAGGGAATTCCATGCTCGGTTGGTTAAGACATAAACAAAAACAAAGCAAGCCGCAACAATTGCCCTGAAACTCGGGTCGCTAGCGCGCTCGTTGTGCATTTCAGAAATGGTTTTCAAGAGCCAATATTAGCACATGTCGAAAGAAGAAGGATATATCTAAACTTCTGCCTCGGGCATTTTATTTATTTTGTGCAGAAGCCAATTGGAAGGGGATTCAATTCTCGTACTTTTTAGGTGTAATTAAAACACTTACTGCTCAGCTTCTGTACGAAAAAAATAAAATGCCCGAGGCAGAAGTTTAGATATATCCTTCTTCTTTCGATATGTGCTAATATTTGCTCTTCAAAACCATTTCTGAAATGCACAACGAGCGCGCTAGCGACCCGAGATTCAGGGCAATTTTTTGCGGCTTGCTTTGTTTTTGTTTATGTTTTGACCAACCGAGCATGGAATTCCCTTTGTCTGCAATCACAAATTGCTTTGTATCTATGTGTCAATGAAAAGTAGCGATTTCTATTGTAACAATTTCTGTCCTTGTTGAGTAGGAGTGGTACTGGTGATGTGATTTTCGAACGCCTCGACATTTAGGCTAGACCAACCAACACAACACATGCAAAATGCAACAAAGTGATGATAACAAAACTTTAGGCCAAATTTGTGAAGCCTTATAGACCCACCTACAGGTGGGGGGGGGGCGGGGCCTTTAGTATTTACTATTGCTAGTTGATGTCTTGGACTAGTGCCATATCAGTTGCACTGGATTACAACAAAATAGATTTCTAAGACCTATCAGATGTATTATGAATATGACTTTTAGAAACATCTGCATTTTTACTACCGGGTGCGCCAAAATAAACTATGCACGTTTGGCAAGCCATAATAAATCGTACACTGAACCGATTTTGAAGATTTATGATTTAATCTTTAGCAGAAAGCCTGAATCAGATTCTAGGACTTTTTGCAAATTTTTCCGTTCTCCGTTTTTAGAGCTAGAAGCGAGTTTCTTAAAATGTTCGTTAACGCCTGGCGCTACTAACTGACCTGAACAAGATGGCAACGCCCTTCGCTTCAGAGAGGAACTATATGGATACAGGAACAGTTGGCCCCTGTAACACTCTGCAGAAACACAAATAGATAGACGATGCATTTGGCAGCAATTGGGGTCGTATCTTGGCAATTGCTTATCTACACAGATCAATTCATGATCCTCTTTTCCTTCATTCGGTTGAGGATACATTAAGGTGCTGGTTAGACCCCTTCTCCATCCTTTGGTTGGGGACCCAGCTTAGGCATATACACGGTATAAACAACTAAAACAATACTACAATTTGATCTAGATGTAAACATATGTTCTAAAATTATGCCGCCATTACGAAGGGCGGCCAAGAACGGAAGGGATTGAAAATCCAATGGCTTCAGCACATTGATACGACCCAAGGGTGGGAAGGGAGGGGAAACGAAAGCAGAATAAGCAGCCACAATCAATCAATATGGCTAACTGGAACTAGTTGGTGCTTGACATGAGATTATCCAGGGGGGATGCAACAAATTAAGTAGCATGGCGTTAAGCTACATTTACTCTTGCTGACGTAAATGCTTGCATTTTCGAAACATTGAAAACGATAAAAAAACGTCGATAAAATTTTAAAAGACTCAACATGAATGAACAAAGAGAAAACGTTTCCGGGGGATTTGGGGGTTAAGTACGAACTATCGTACAGCAGATTACAATTCGTCGACTTCTGAATCGCAAATCACCACGAACAAGTTCTCTCTTTGTCCATTCATGTCAATCATTTAGAAAACGAAAAAAGATGTTTTAGAAACGATTTAGAAAAAGATGTTTTTCGATTGTTTTCAGTGTTTTCGAAAACTAAGATTTTAGGAAACTCGCTTCTAGCTCTAAAAATTGAAAATGATAAAATTTGCAAAAAATCTCAGTATCTAATTCAGGCTTTATTCTAACGATTACGTCATAAATCATCAAAATCGATCGAGTGTACGATTGATTGTGCCCTGCCAAACGTGCATAGTTTATTTTGGCGCACCCGGTATATTTATTCACTTAATCATCCTAGCCTGTTTCTTCTCACATTTTATGTTTTAAATTTGTTTAAGATTGGATAAAACTGAGATCAGATCGTCTATGATAACTGTAAACTTGCTATGTTTGCAATGGAATTGTTCTTTGCCAACAATCTTCCACTTCTATTGATATAGAGCTTATAACACACGAAAAAATAGTGTTAACGCGCCCACATTTGCTTCCTTGAATTTTAATATATAATAAGGCAATTTGGTAACTGTTTCCATGGAGATAAATGTATGTGACAAACAATTAAATTTTTCATTATAGAAGTTTTCATACACGTTGTCTCAAAATAAAAAAATATGCAACAGCTTGCCAAGTTTGTTTTTCTTAACCCTATTTTAGTTGGGGGGGGGCAAATTTGCCCCCCTAGTAGACTTTTTGTTATAACTCTGCCAGGAGAACGATTACAGCCCTGAAACTTTCTGACTTTTTGCTACTACTCATTATGCAATGACTCAAGAAGTTTCATGAAAATATTTTGACAAATGAGGGGGAGGGAGACAATTTTCCGGACCTGACTCTGTCAAAATCGCCAATTCTCAAATATTAATTTTCGCGAAAAAAGTAGCAAAATTACAATATTTTGCAAAGATATTGTGCAAGGTAGTGCCCTTTGATGTAATCTATCATAGTTTTTATGTTTAGATGAAAGGTATGCTCCAAATTAAATTTTATCGCATTATCAAATTTTATCGCATGGCGGCTAATTTTAGGTTACTTTTCATATTTTCATAAAATACATGCATGGGGCTATTAGTACACTAAATTTGGTTGCTCTATCTATTTCCAGTTAAGAGTTAGGTAGGGGGGGCTTTTTTGCCCCCCCCCAACCAAATTAGGACGTGTCAGATAGCCCAACCACTATAGGGTTAAAATTTATGATTTGAAAATTTGCTTATCATTTTCAAGGAGAGTAACTACAATTGCAAATATGCCAAATCTATTTATTTTTGTTCCTTTCAAATTTTGATTTTGGAAATTGTTCTAATCATTTCAAAATGAAAAACAAGAAAAATCTTCCAAAATTTTTTGAATCTATGATGAAGAGATTTGCTAGAGAAAGCAACCTAATTGCAAACAACGCAAATCCACGAAATTTTTAATCCTTTAAATTTAAGATTCAAGAGATTTACTTTACATTTCCAAGGAGCATAATTAAGTTGTCTGTTTCCCTCTAATGTCTTTATTGGAGTTTGCAATTTGCATTGAATATGCTACGCAAATGCTGACGCGAAATTCGCGAATCTTTTTAAACCGCCTTATTAGATCCCATTAAAGGTAGCTCTTCTTACGACACCTGCCTCTAAACTAATGTTGTCAATCAAGTGGGTTGTTTCATAGCCTGCGCGCAGACCCATTGCCTTGCAGGCTAGTCGTTTTATTGCAAGTATCTTCGACACGCAGCTTAGCCATAACCAATGATGGGTGAGAAGAGAAGCAAAAAAGCGCACTTGAATGCGTTAGCACTTATTCTCTGTATTGTTCAAAGTGTTCAAAGTGATATGGTTAGAAGTCACATGTGTACTGCTGGTGCGGATTACAAGTTTTGCCATACAGTCATTCCGACGTCTTCTGCCAAACAAGAATTTCCGATTATTCATTTGGTAAATACAGTTGATCATTGCCGAGATATTTGTGACAAGGAAGGTTGCAGCGCGTTCGAGTATCAAGCCAGCGCTAACAATAGGCAACAGCAGTGCATATTATATCTTGGTATATATGAAAGCATTCAACTGGTGCCAGATTTCCATCTCTGCAATGATAAAGAGTGGAGGTATAGCTGGAAGCGACCAACAGAGAAATCTAAAGGACATTGCCCGGGAAAACGCTCTGAAACTCTCCAAATACAGTTACCCTGAGCTGATAATGGGTGCTATCGCGGACATTCTGGCGCTGAAGTGGCGCCACCCGGCGCTGCGTGGACCACGCGCCATCGCCCGTTGCTGGCGTTGATGCAATTTTGAATTAAGTAGATTGATAGATATCTACGAGATTTTATGAACTTTTGATTGATGTTATGGTTCAGAATTTATTTGTGTAGAAAATCATATCAACTTTGATACCAAAATTTAATTTATCAAAATCGTTCAAATGAAATTTTCAATTTAGAAGCAATTTCATAAAAATGTTTAATCTCAAAATCCTTCATAACGGCCTTAATACTGCATGGATGCACATTGTTCGACCAGATTAGTAGAGAATGAATCAAAACCAAGCCTTCAGCCAGCTCTGACCTGGTCAGCTGTCGTTATTTCCCATTTTCACATTTTCACATAAGCTATGGAGCTTAAAAGTGTTAATGTAGTTTTGATCCTAAATAGATGCCAAATTTTGTAATTCAAGAGCAAAATCTTTCAGACACAATTTACAGTGAAAGCACGTTTTTATTTTCGTGCTCAAAAACATGTTTTCCCCCTGAAAATGCTGCAAACTTGGCTGAACATTCCTGTGTCTCAAGTCGTATAGAGTGTTAGAATGAACATGTTCTGGGCAAAAATCACATTTTTTTGCTTTTTTCTGCAAGGCGTGAGAGCCAGTGTTACAATTTCCCTGTGTTACAATTGTCCCCGGTCTCTCCTATTTCCCAAGTTGTTGACAAGTAGCTGCAATAGACAAACAACTTTTTTCGAGGGGCGTATCACTCTCTGAAAATCTCGTACACCTTTGGCAAAAATCCTTTTGTTTTCAAGAAAAATCCGTAAAAAATCCCTGAAAATCCTATTGTTTAAAAAGATCTCGTGCGCTTTTTCGGAACGGTGATACACCCCTCGACTTTTTTAACATCAGATTGAAGTAGTTAGCTTTTCCTGCAAACAAAGAGGAAAGGCTATGATTGATTCTAAAAGTTCTGAACTCTCTATTGAACTTGTATGCGGGAGTTACAACGTTGCTTTCTGCCTAAACATTTTCACTCTTCGTATCAACCTACTTTCAACAAAAGTTCAACTTAAGAATCTAAACGTATAGCAGCTGCTAATTTTGCTGCCGTCTTGCCGTCAGGTTCCGCCCCTAAGTAAATATTCGATGCAAATATTGTTGCGAAATTTAGGAATTCTTTAAGAAATACTTAGAATTGATTTGAAATAGTCAGTTGTGCTGAGCACTTTCTGAGCACATATGTCGAGCTGTTTGAGCTGTTTTGTGAAAGATCTAAAAATATTCATAGATAATAAAATGTTTGCCTTTGATACAGCAAGGTAGAGACTTTACACGTTGAAAAACCGTATTTTGTGCCATGGTTTTTGGGAAAAATACTCAATCTTACCTGAGATTCAAAACAGTAAATTGATCTGGCTATCATCAGTGCTTTTTGCAATATGATTCAAAACCAGGTAGCCCTAAAAAGAGCTAAATTTGCTAATTTTCAAACCAATTACAAGATCCGAGACAAGATCAGCTATATCTTGGAAAGTAATTTGGTCCATGATCTACTTGACAAAAAAAGAAAATTGAAGATCGGCCGTGTAATCAAATTTTGGTGATTTTTCAAACTGGAATACTTTTTTGGGACACCCGGCAGAAATAACAAAAATTACAGCTAATTTAGACCGTCGAATCTTTAAAAAATGTAAAATATATACCGGGTGAACCAGAAGAAAGTTCCCACTTTTGAAAATTCATAGCATCAAGAGTACTGGATGGATTGGAATGAATCAATATTTGCTTGACAGCCAAAAGATCGAAGTATTTTTGTGATTTTTCTCGCCTTGTTACAAGCATTGGAAAAATTGGTAAATTCAAATTTAGAAAAACTTTGTGGCTGCAAAATGACTGAAAAAGGCCTAAAATACATGATCAAGCCAATTTCTCACGGGTGAGAGATATGGTCTGCACATTTATTGTCATGTCATGGGATTTAAAAAATCTTTAGTATCTGTTTGAGAATCTATTGTCGTATTGCTCTTGAGAGAGGTGAAACGCCCGTGTGTATTGTTCTGTGTGAGGAGAGTCCTAACAACTTGATCAATTGTTTTAGGCCCTTTTTCAGTCATTTTGAAAACACGAAATTTTTGTAAAGTTCAGTTTACCTATATTTGCAGTGCTCGTAAGAAGACGAGAAAAATCACAAAAATATTTCGATCTTTTGGCTTTTTACTAGAATTTGAATCACTCAAATCCATGAAAAACTTGTGGTGCTACGATTTTTCGAAAGTGGGAACTTTTTTTCTGGCTCACCCGGTAATTGGGTGATTCTTTGAATTATGATCTTTCTCTAATTTGCCTGCAAATAACAGCAAGAGAAATGTTTTGCAAAGGAATTTGCGTTATCGCAAATCTCAGGTGACATCTAATTTGAGACGGACTTTAAATAGCTTGAAAGGAACTTCATGCAATTCACAATGATTTCAAACAGACCATTTTTATATCAGTATCATTTCAACATCAGATAGTTCTTTATATTTTGCTAGTTTTGGAACTTGTGGCACCATAAAATTACTAGTTTCTTTGGTTTCTTTCGCATTTTTTTATGTAAATATCAATCTAAAATTTTACAGTATACGTTTTTTTTATAAGAAACTTGGATCAGCACTTAGTACTAAAAGTTTCTTAATTTCGCATGGAAATTTCGGTGTTTTAGTTGTAAACGTTTCTTAATTTGTTTCTTATTTTTGGGCCTAAAATTGCGATATTGTTCAAATTTGAGGCTTCTTCTCGACAGAGGGCTTCCATTTTACATTGGCATTGTCATCACGAATAAGTCATGCACATTCAGGCAAAAAATTACCAATTTTTGTAGTTAAAAGTTAAAAAGATGAAGGTACCTTTGTTAGAGAGACATAGAATAAAAGAGACATAAAAAATTTGAATGTTTAGAGTTTCTTAACTATTCTTGAGCGTAGTACTAGAGTTTCTTAAATTTCTGGTCATCGTAGTACTAGTTTCTTATAAACCAGTTTCTTATAAAAAAACGTGTAACAGACCATAGTTACAAGACGATACCACAGGGAGAATGAGAATGATTTAAAACCCCGTGGAATTAACATAAAGTATTTGCATGGAAATAACGAAATAACCAGAATATTACAGCGTACGCAAGCCATGAAAAGAAATTAAAATGATACAAGGGCGGGAGGAGGAGAGGACATTTCACGGAAATGATTTGAGAAAATCTCTTTGATGATTCAATGAACCCTAGTGTTACTTTAACCCTATCTGGACCGGGGAGCTAAAATAACTTTTTTTGCTA
This sequence comes from Aurelia coerulea, assembly GCA_039566865.1. Lineage (NCBI taxonomy): Eukaryota > Metazoa > Cnidaria > Scyphozoa > Semaeostomeae > Ulmaridae > Aurelia > Aurelia coerulea. The sequence continues at coordinate 18,071,576 of CM076954.1, forward strand.
ATTTTTAGGCTAATATTTTTTGTGAATTTTCCTAACTATCTCTTTTGCAGCCTTCACCCAAATTTCTACAAGATCTCTCATGTCTTTTTGGAAATATAACAATTTTTTCAGAGAGTAGTTTTAATACACTCATTTTTTTTATAAGAAACTAAGGTCCGGGGCTGGTAGGCAGTTTCTTAAATTTTGGGCCATTTTGCTACCAAAAGTTTCTTACGTGTTTCTTATATTTTTAATGCCAGAAGTGTAGACTTGATCTTGTTTTGTCTGAAGGGTTCACAAATTACTCAGTAAGATCTCAAAACAAGTCAATAACATAATTCGCACTCAAAATAATGTCCAAACAGTTGCTATAATAACTGTACAGAGTCAAAAATATTTGATTGCGACAGGAAAATTAAAACTGTAAATTACAAAAGTTTCTTAGCTTTTTAAATCCAGGTAGGGTTGTTTCTTAACTTTCGAAAAATTGAGCCTACCGTTTCTTATAAGCGGTTTCTTATAAAAAAAAATGAGTGTATCTTGGTTGTTTCGCGGTCAAACCCTTTATATTTTCAATCTAAGATAGTTCCTGACAGAAGTAAGGTAATTGGATTAAATTTTCAGTGCAAGCATAAATCAATAAGATAATATGGAAAAGAACATATTTTTGTTTTTCTCTTATTTAACATCATTTATGACGTCATATATCTAATGAATCTAGGTAATAAATATGAGTTTACTAAGTTCATAATTTTTTCAAAAAAATCACGTCTCTCGGAGATTTCGCTATTCTATTTGACAATTAATGTTATGAGAAGTATAATATTTCTCTTTCGCGAGTTTTTACAGTCCATGCTGTATTAGAACTGTTTTTGGCCTAAACAAAGAAAATAAATGACGTCATCGAAAATACAACAATTAGAGTAAAATAAATTAGATATTCGGAAGTTTCACATCAAATTACATAAAATGGCTAAGTTTCATCTTCCTAGCCCTTGTCAATTCGGAGTTCTGAAAAGCCCGGTCCAGATAGGGTATTATTTTATTTGATTCAAAAGGTAACCTTACATAACTATACATTTATTCTCTTCATACAAGGGTGTTAGGACACGGATGTTTTGATTACGTATTTATTTACCTTATTTTGATCTTTTGTCTTGTTTTCTTGTCTTGTTTTCTTCTCAGTTTCCTGTGTGCAACTGAACGGTTTAGGCCTAAATGCCTCGTGTTATTTGAATATATCCTCCTGTGTCTTAGCACGCCTTCGCAGAAGAAAGGTGTCAAACCGCAAAGCCATTTTGCGGTTTGAAACCTTCCTTCTGCGAAGGCGCGACACAGGAATACAAGGAAGATATATTCAAATAACACGAGGCATTTGGGCCTTAACCGTTCAGTTGCACACAGGAAGCTGAGAAGAAAACAAGACAAGAAAACAAGACAAAGATCAAAATAAGGAAAATAAATACGTAATCAACACATCCGTGTCCTAACACCCTTGCTTCATATTGTCAAACTTGAACAAAACCTTTCCTGTAACAGCTGCCGCCATTACAAGATTTTTCAACCATCTGATTACAACCAACCACCTTTGATTAAATATATCAAGCAAACCTTGTAGCGAAGTGTTTGTTAAGTTTCGTTAAGATTTTTTTTAAAGTAAACAACGCTCTTGTTTCTTTGATTTTTTCAGCGACAGTTTTTTTAAGAATTTAAGTGCCTTTGTTTTCAAACATTGGTTGATATCCTTGTCCGGTATTTTTAATTACAAGTTTCTTCGACACCTATCCTGATCGATGAGCAAGTATGGCTGAGAGAACGTTATCAAAAGCGATAGTGTTCCTCGTATGTCTTATGAACGTCAAGTTTGCTGTTAGCCACATGTGTACTCGGGGTGCTGATTACATGTTTTGCCATCGAGTCTCACTAGCAGATGGCCAAATAGTTAGTTGGGATGTTTATACAGTTGATCAATGTCGAGATATTTGCGAAAGGGAAGGCTGCATCGCCTTCGAATATCATGCCAGACCTCATAATAAGCTGCAGACATGTAGAGTATATCATGGTACAGGCGAAAGCGTTGAGCTGGTACCAACTTTCGACGTTTGCAATGATGTGTTTTGGAAGTATAGCTGGAAGCGTCCTATTAGGAAATCAAAAGGGAATTGCACGATTCCGGAATGATGCTGCGAAGGTTGTCAAACGCGCAAAGGCTTGGAGTAGATATTAGATATCAAAGTAACGATGGGATTGGCAACGGAGCCGTCGCTTTTAACTGTACTGTATAGAACTTTAAATATCTACTATAACTAAGCGTTGAGACGGTGAGATCAAACGATCCATACGCGTTTTGTACGTCACTGAGATCTCCCCCTTCCCGTCCCACTGGCCCTTGCATTCAGGTGCCAAAAAATCCGCAAAAATATGTAAGTTCCACGAATCGCCTTCTTTTCGCCAAAAAACGCCAGGCTGGGCCGCCAGGAACGGAATAAGTCTGATTTGGGGATTTTCAGGCAAAACCCTGTGGACAGAATCTATAAGATCTCTCACCCTGTGGAAACCCCATCGTCCGCAAACGACTTTTACCAGTGATGCTTCTGCTGAGAACTCGGTTTTTTTGAGTTCATGAACATTTATCGTTTTAGATAAGAGAACATTATTCTAGATAGATGATTAACCTACAGGCATGTGAAAACAGAATTCCTTTTCGCGAATTTGTTGAGAAACTAGACGAAATCGTGCACGCTGGTCAAGTTCTTCAACGAATGAAACTGTGCTCATAACTGTTTACATTCTGCGTTTTTAACAGTTTAAATTTGCTTAAAATCAGTAGATAAAAACAAAATCTTTAGCTGTATCATTCCTCTACAAGCTTCTGAAATTTCAGTTCGAAAACATTAGCCAAATCGCTTCTACTGGGCATTTACATGTTGGTATCGTTGGAATTCCCTTCGAAATCATAACAATTCATATGATAACAAAATGCTCATACACAAAGATAATTTGATACTTCCGCCATTACGGTTTTCTCTGCTCAGACAGCATATTGGAAAAACCAGACCTTATGACCTTGAGACCCCTATGACCCCTAGGACCCTAGGAAGTAGTGAGTTTTGAAAGGACCCTTAACATAGAGGGGTCATCCCCTCTGCATAAAGGCTATCTGATAACGAGGATGCTAAATGCTAATCAGGTTTCAGGTTACTTCTACTATAATTTTTCAAATTTAGTGCCAATACAGACAGACAGCAGTAGTAAGTAGTAGTAGGAACAGAGAATGGAGTTACACCAGAATTCAAAATAAAGAAAGGAGTACGGCAGGGCTGCATATTATCACCAAGCCTTTTCAATTTATATACTGAGAAGATATTTAGAGAAGTGGAAGATATGAAAGGAGTTGTTGTAGGCGGCGTAAACATCAACAATTTAAGATACGCAGATGATACAGCTCTAATAGCTGAATCTGCCGCAGATCTACAGGAATTGATAAATGCAGTAAATGAAAAATGAAAGCCATATGGGATGGAAATGAACGTTGGAAAACAAAATCAATGGTCGTGAGTAAAGTAAGTCCGGTACCAAGAGCTAACATCACTCTGGAGGGAGCACAAATCCCCGGGGGGGGGGGGGTACATGACTTGAGGATGGACGGGGGTCTGCCGCCCGGTTTTCAGAAAGCTACCCTCTTCTAATTACCGAAACTTGCTTTTGATACCCACTTTTATGATTAATTTTGGCAAAAAACTGCCAATTTTAATCATTTTTTGCGAATTTCAGAGAAACTACACCCATGTTTATGGAAAATCTGCCGAAAAAGCACCCTTGTTTAGAGAATTTTGGGCCCAAAAACCCACCCATATGGGCAGCACATACCCATACCCTAAATATGTTATGTACCCCCCCCCCGGGCATAAATCAAACAAATGGCTAATATGGTCTATTTAGGACATATGGTGACGGAAGATGGCAAGAATGAAACTGAAATCAAAAGAAGGATAGAAATAGCTAGAAGTGCATTTCATAACATGTCAAAGATTTTAACACCAAGAAGAATAAAGGTCTAAACAAAGAAGCGGCTGGTTAAATGTTATATCTGGTCAACTTTACTGTATAGTGCAGAAACATGGACCATAACAAGAGCAATGATTGGAAAGATTGAAGCCTTTGAAATGTGGATATACAGGAGAATTCTGAAAATATCATATACAGAACACAGAAGAAATGAATATGTATTACAAAAGACGAATACGAAAAGATCGCTGAGATCGAAAAGATCGCCGAACAATAAAGCAGAGAAAATGTGCTTATTTTGGGCACCTGATAGGAGGAGACGGGCTTCAAAGGCTTCTCCTTGAAGGAAAGTTCAACGGGAAAAGAGGAAGAGGCAGGCCAAGATCAACGTGGTTTGATAACATCAAGGAATGGACACAAATGAACTATGCCGAAGCCACAAGAAAGGCACAGCATAGAGAGAACTGGGCATCCGTGACAGCCAACCTGCTCAAAGCAGAAGGCACCTGACGACTACGAGTGCCAATACTGTTTATTGCAGCCTGGAGGGGGGGGGGGGGGGGGGGGTGAATACCATTGAACAGACATAGCATCAGTACAAATAACAAATGCATTTCATTCTTTAAATAGTCGACAAGGGGTGTTTGATCCCCCAGAAATGGAAGCATTTCCACCCTTTATCAGTGCTCATACTGAAGAATACAAATATTATTTACGATGCATTAATATTATTGCTCTTTGTTTTAAATTTCCATGAACTTCTATTGTGTGTTTTTCAACTTTTGAGCATTTTTTGGTTCCACCCCAGTTTAAATTTGTATGGAGGATGCACTAACAAAACAAACAAGGGTAGGGCAGGGACTTTCTCTGAATGTTACGATGGATGAAGATGTTAATGATTTAGCGGATTCTTTCATTCAGCTAAGTGAAGGCATAGTCACTATTATGGTTAAGATGAGAGTTACACAATCAGCAGTAAGTTTCCATGCTTACAGAAGAACAATGCCAGTGTCTAGATCCGCCCCTGCTTGAACGGTATTAACCCCCAGGCAGCAATCAACGGTATTGGGGCCAAATTTGAACAATTATAGCAGAAGTAGCCTGATTAGCATACAGCATCCTGATTAGCATTGTAAGCATATAGTCTTTATGCAGAGGGGACAGCCCCTCTATGTTCAGGGTCCTTTCAAAATTCAGTACTTGAAGGTCCTAGGGGTCATAGGGGTCCTCGGATCATAGGGTCCGGTTCTTCCAGTATGCCAGCTCAAACTGCCTTTACTGACACCGACTATTACATTTCTATGGGCTATTATCTTGGCAATTATAACATTAAAGTAATAACGTCATTCTATTATGAGGGCTACATTTGCCTAGACTGATTACATTCGTCTAAGTTTTACTCCTTTGAATTGAATTGTTATTTAAGGTTATAGCCATTCCTGAAGGGGTATTGCTGAGGGTATCGTTGGGGAATTGAAAGAAGACAAGGACTCATGTAATAACTCCAGCTTGTGCCTTTCTTTTCTTTCGTACGGCTCCAATGTCCGGGCAAGGGGGGGGGGGGGGGGGGGGGAGGGGGTACTCTGGTATATTTAAGAGAGGGATTCTCAAGTTATTTTTTTGGGTCAAAAATTTGGGCAATATTAATTTTTTGGTTCTATGACTTGTACAGTTAGTTTTTTGGGTTCCTGAAATTCTGCCTTACTCTTTTGGGTCTCCAATATGCGGAATGTTAAAAAATTGAGGAAAATATAATTTACAAACTAAATTAAGTCAAGTAACATCAATACTTTGGTCACAGAAATTGATAAAGAGAAAATAACGCCAATAGGCAACACATTCTTTCTTAAGCAATCACTCGGTACGACGGCGGGCCAGCTCGGCGCCGCAGGCGACGAGCGGCAAGCCTAGTCTATATACATATTCGTTGCAGTCGGATGTGGCGTCATTCCCTTTGTCCCTCTCGCCAACGTTCTCATTGTCTAGACAGTTCGATTGAAAGAACCGCAACATGGGCGAAGTCGAATCGCAGGTGAAAACGTCGCCCAACATTCCGTTCCTCCTCAAAACGTCCTCTTTTTCCAGTCAACGCTCTGGTCGAGGGGTTATTCGCCAAATTCCTCACCCCACTTTCGGCTTGCCAAGCCCTTTGTTTCCCTTTGTGTTGAGCTCGAAGTCCTTTGTCATTCGATTGTTCTCGCGCTGCTCATGACGTCAAAAAATGGGTGTCCTTCAAAACCCCATTGAGGGGTTTTCTGATTTTTTAAAAATCCCAGTGGGATCTCTATTCGCTTGATATGCATTGGGACCCATTTGGAGAGGGATTCAGGTCCGGGGATTTTCTAGGTGCTGGAGGGGGGTCGAGTGGAAATTGCACATTTCCCACCCTTCAAAGGCCATTTTCCCCAGTTTATTTGCTAAATGTTGTCTTTTGACAGCCTTGCTATATTTAAGGGGTTTCTACCTCAAAATATGAGTTATTAGGAGAGGGGTTGGCGCTCCAGGGTGCCACAATTGCAACATTTTCTAATTTTTAGATGCCTTTTTAGCCCTTTCTCGGGGACTCCCCCTTCTCTCAAGAGAAACATCCCCTTTTATGTTTTCAACTACCATCTGAGTTGTCGCGCAAAAAGGTTTTGACATTGTTGTGCAGCATGGAAAATTGCTTTCAAACTGTTGATAGTTTTTAGATTAAAATAGTACTTGAATTGTTCCTTGAGAGGATTAACATTTACGATACTCTCGACCAGCTTTTGGCAGCAAATGGCCACTAAACCTAGATTGGCTTGAAGTCTCTTATTAAAGAATAGGCCTTCATGAAATGAGAAGAGGGAAGGAAGAGTAAATTGGTGTGAAATATTGGACGATAACTGGAAGTAAGGGATCGGCAACGAATGCGTGCATTCTGTTTTTGACAGAATCCACATGTGCAGAAATTGAAGCTGAAGAAAATCCTTCAAAGAAGGCGGGGCCAGGTCTTGGGCCAAATCGAAATAAAGTTTAGCTATGGGAGTTTTTCAGACTCCTGTCGACTCTTGTGATTTCCCGCAGTCTTATTTTAGGAGTCTCCATAAGTTTTATTTTTACCTGCTGTCTTTTCTGCTATTTTACAAGGCAGTTTTATAAAGAAACCAGCGATTTGCACGTCGCCCTTTGCCTGATTAAAAACGTGAAACGAGTTGAGGGGTGTTATCACTCTTCCGAACTATCCTCGGCTGAACATGATGGGTGATCTGAATTGAGAGGCCTAATGTTTACAAGCTATTCTGTTTTCAGAGGTCATTGAAATTGAACAACAACACATTAAACATTACATTACAATTCTATTTGTACTTTCTTCATTGGAAGGCAACACCGCTAATTGCCCTTCCATTCCAGACACATATCTGACGTCAATACTTTTCAAACCAGAACAATTGCTAGAAAGAACAATCAGAAAGTGATTTCAGAGCCTCTGTTTGGGATGAGAGGGCTAGAAAGCAAAGGGCGAGGGGGTAACTCCTGGTATATATGTGTCTTTGAGAATTCAGAGTTAGGACCCGTAACCAGGGCAAAATTTTAAAATATGACCCCATAAACCGGGAAAAATCTACCACAATAATCGTAACATACAGAGTAAATTAAGAATTTATAGAGCTATATTCCTTTTTATGAAAGTTTTTTGTAGAATCTTAGGAAAAACGGGGTATTTTTCTTCAGAAAATATTCCAACGCAAAAACAGTGAAATGCTGGCTGGTAGACTCGGGGCCCTAAAATAAAAGTCAAAATTCACCTGGCCCAAGTTTCATACCCCAAGTTTTACGGAATTCTACTGTTTTCCAACAAAGGGCAGAGGCGCCGGAGGCTCCATGATGCGGCGGGGGCAGGAATCGCAGAAAGGGCACCTTAGGGTGTCAAAGTTTGTCGTTGAAAATAATCAGTAATCGTCGTTTAGGATATTGTGCTCAACATCTATTTCGACACGGGCATCGCGAGCCCAATAAGCTGGGGTAGAAAGGCAGAAGGGGATCTAGGGGCGAAGCCCCCAGAAAATATTCTCCTGACCACGCCCTTCAGACCCTCGGAGAACGTGGGAAACGCCCTTCAGACACTCGGAGAACATGATGGGAATGCCCTTTTTATTATTTTGATCTATTTCGATATTTCTGAAAAAGCAACCATCTCAAGCAGTACTTTTTACAACAGCGGGCATTTTTGTGCAACAAAAATCGAAAGAGAGAAGAGCATCATATATTTATTTACGAGGAAGGAAATATATGGTTAGAATTGAAATTTAAGGCCTTTCAAGAAATCTTCAATAAAGGAATTGAGAATTCAAGAGGAAGGCCAGTTATCACAGAAGTTTCAAGTCAATAAAAATCTACCCTCCCGAATCTTTTTGACTGATTTCGAGAAATTATAACATTGACTCTGTGAAAACTGTGGTCGATATGTCTACCCCAGACCACCCCGTGGCGACGCCACTGTCCTTCGAACGTACTGTAATCTTGAGAGCAGAAGGAATTGTTCTATTACTGTGACTGCGGACGAGAAACAACTCATTTCCAACTAACAGACGCGATTAATCAATTGTTCTCTGAAATACATTTTTTGGAAAGGGCACTTTGCTGCCCCCGCGCTGCCCCCGTACCACTAGGGCAACGGGGGCAGCTGCCCCCGCTGCCCCCGTGACTCCGGCGCCCTTGACAAAGAGAAGACTGTTTTCCAACAAAGAGAAGAGATATCAGTATAACTGAATCGGAATAAAGTGCCAAAATCCCAAACCTTTCTCTTAGAAATAGTGTTTGTACTGTACAGATTTCTTTAGGGCTCAGTGATACTCCTTTAAAGGGGTTACCTTCAAATTTGCCATGATAATGGGTTTTTTCATCAACTAGAATGGCAGAGAAAGGGTATCCTATGGAATGGTATGGACGAGCGTGGTGTACCTTTCACTGTTGAATTGCACCCACCCGAAGTGTGCAGTACAGTTGGGGATGTTCAGTACAGTGGGGAGGTATGTTTGAGTACAGTGGGATATTCAGTATAGTGGGGAGGCATCTGCAGTTCAGTGGGGGATACCTTGAGTGCAGTGGGGGACGGGGGTGTTCAGTACAGTGGGGAGGCATCTGCAGTTCAGTGGGGGATACCTTGAATGCAGTGGGGGACGGGGGTGTTCAGTACAGTGTGGAGGCATCTGGAGTACAGTGGGAGGATACCATGATGGCCCATGATATGTGTGGTGAGGCATCATCGGTAAAGTAGGGGGATATTCAGAGCAGAAGGGGGTAGCTAGGGTAGTTACCAGGGGGCCTGGGGCCTCTGGGGGCCCGCAAGAAATAAGGTCCTCCAATAAGGTAAGATATGGAAGGCAGTTTTCTGATTATTCATACAAAGGTAGAACAGGAGTGGACCTACAATTGAGCACTGCACTGCAGAACGCCAAAATATGTTGTCATCATAAATCTGGATTTCTTAGAGTCAAGTTGCACTTATTATAGCTTGTGGCCACTGAAGTATCTTAGCGCCCAATGGAGAAATTTTCTTGAGAACCTGCAAGACGGTTGAGAGGGAGGGAGGTAGCCAGAGTAGTTACCAGGGGACCCGGGCCCTCTGGGGGCCCACAAAAAAGTAAAGTATGTACTTTTTCTTTGTTGTAGTTTTCTTTCAGCAAAGTTTTCAGGCCTCCGGGGCCACTGAGATTCTAAAAAATTCTAAACGCAGTGTCTTACCAGTGCGTAGGAGGGCGTGGCCCAAGGATAAAAAACCTACCCTCTCTCTCGACGGCCCTGGGGATAAACACTCATGTTGTTAAATGCTCCCTTGCGCAAGTATGAACAGCAGCTTTGTAGAATATAGAGTGAACCTATGACGAAACTTTGGTCACATAAAGTGATAACAGAAAACAACTTCAAGAGGCAACAGATTCTTTCTCAAGCAATCACTCGGTACGACGGCGGGCCAGGTCGGCGCCGCAGGCGCCGACCGGCAAGCCTAGTAGATAAATTATGGGGTGTTTGCAAGCTCGAAGAATTCATAGATACGCTAAAAGCCCACATACCGAGTGAGTAACCCGGGGGGGGGGGGTACTTGACTTTCAATTGTACGGGGGGGTGCACTCCAAGAGAAAAAATTTTCAACCGGCTTTAGAAATTTTCTCTCGAAATAATAGCCGGCTTTAGAAAAAATCGGCGAAAAGCATATCCCAAAACGTAAAAATTCGTTTAAAAACAATGAAATAACACGTTTGAACAACCGGCTTTAGAAAAATTGCCTTCTTTTGATACCCGGCGTTAGAAAAAAGAGGCGAAAACGATACCCGGAAAGGAGTGCACATGGCGTCAGCAAAATATACTAAGTACCCCCCCCCCCCGGGGTGAGTAAAAAAATCCTCCTTTAAAAAAGGCCACTGCTTCCTGAATATCAAAGCGGTAATATTGAAAACTGTCTTGTTTTATTGTCAACAATATGTTCAAAAGGTTCAGTAATTTACCCGGCTTTAATCGGCCATTAATTCGCATGGATATGGGAGATTTTATGCAGAAAGCCCCTTCCAAAAACCTGCAAAAGCGGATGAAAACGATGAGCAGAATTTCCTTGGTTTTCTTCCTAAAAATGATGACACTTACACGTATGCATGTACTTTTTCCTCTTGGAAGAGTGGAATCCTCCTGAATAAATTATTCACACCTATAGGAGATGACTTGTTCATCCTCCCAGGAGGATAGCACGTGCTTAAGCATGCATAAGTCACTGCTGTAAGGCCCGTGTAAGGCAGAAATGCTACGGAAATTTTTTCATGATTTTGGCTCGTTTTGAAGGTTTCTTGAAGAGGCTTTCTCAAGAAAATCCCCCATAATTTCAGAACCGAGCGGCCGGTATCGGTCAGGTAAATTTTAAAATGGACTTAAACATGTCTACCATTAAACTATATATTTGCTGATATCACCGTCTTGATAGCCAGGGAGCCGTGACCTTTCAAACGGGGATTCTTTTCATTGACTCACCCGGTATAAGAACCTAAATTTTTCAAACCAAGCTGTTTTGGTTCTTATGTAATGGATGATATTTATGAAATCAGGCTGTAGGTCCTTAGATTAGATTCTTAATTTTTCTCCAATGCTGTTTCCTTTCTTCGTATTCGCGCGTTTTTCTGTAATTTGTACCTGATGTGCCAAAAACTTCTTTGCAAGTAGAAAACAACCAATTGACAGTAGAAAATAAGGATGAATAATGTTTCAACCAATCAGATCAGGTTGAAATTGTTCTCTAGCCAATCAGAGTGCTTACAAGGCAATATAATCCTCTTTTGAAAAATTGTTGCTTTGGCTTGTTGAGACAAAGTACTGCGTTCTACAAGCTGGAAACTGCGAGGCGTTTTGGGTACGGGGGCGTGCCATCAGAAATGGTATCGATTTTCACGATTTTGGTATAAAGGCCATTTTCCAATGAGTTGAATTTTCCCAGCGGGGGGAATTTAAATGATAAATGGTCGCTCAACTGTAACTTTCTATTCAATTCCAGAGCAAAATTTTCTCTCACGAAAAATAGAATTTCCGCCCGCTCGGAAAATTGCAATGACTGGAAATCAGCCCTAGGAACGGTAGCGAGTTTCATGGTTTCGGTATAAGGAACGAATGAATAGCCCATCTTTCAAACAATTGGTATCAGGTCGGGCATACTTTTCGAAAAGTTGGTATGAGGAACGGGTATATTTTTGAAGCTTGGATGGAACGTCCTCAACCAAAATCTGGTCAAGTGACGTAACCACCTTCTTCGCTGGTGCGTCTTTTGGCAAACTACGGTAAATGATGAATCCTTGGTTTTGTGAAAGCAATGCCTCGCAAATTGAAGAAATCAAGAAGTCAGCCATGAGAATGCTATGTTGAGCAATATTGATTTGATATGATCTTTATGAACCTTTTCAGACTCATAGCTGACAAAGTGAAGCATATTAAAAGCGAAAAGGTGAGAAATCTCTTTATTGTTAAACTTCAAAGCTTCCTTTCTCACATTACCGTACTAATTTATCGTTTTTAGCTTCACACAATGTTTCCAGCAGCCCCCCGTTCTATTAATGCCAGGTTATATGCTTCGGCAGATCTTTTTTAATGATGTCATACAATAAGAACCGGCAAAATAGAAACCACTTTTTTCAAAACAGCCTGTTTAGTTTTCCATTAAAACTTGTTCTTATGTGCGGGTACCATTTCTCAACAAAATCACCCTGAAGTTCCTTGAAAAGTAAACTTGCCCAAAGTCTATTTCGATTACAGTAGCTGTTTGAAACATCTATATTTGTACTATGCTAAAACTAACCAACTTAAAAAAAGTTCTAGTATCGAAAATATGCTATGCATAAGCGAAGGAAACGTTGTAAGCATCATCGGCATCTCATTTTTGTATTTACAAATAAAGCACGCAAAATATGCATTAAATCCTCCTCAGTCAAAATTCCACGTTAAGCTCTCATAGCGAATCTAATAACAAGGATGGTAAGAGAAAAGCATATGAGACTGTTTTAAAAGCATCAAGGATAGGTAGCTCCACATTAAATATCAGTAGAATGTGTCACAGTACTTATGTAGAAACCTAACCATTGTGTGCCTTTTTTCCAGGGAGATGACTACTATAATTCTCTCTGCCTGCTGGTACCAAATATCGAGGTATTTCATGCACTTATTTTTTCGCGCTCTTCTTCCTTGTTTTATCTTAACTTTATGGAACTGCTCTGAACAGTTGTATTTGTGGGTACAAGTAGAAATTATGGTGAATCAATTACCTTACAATGTATGAAGATCTTCTTTGTTTCAGATGAAATATTGTTTTGTAGGGCCGAATCATGAGTGTAAGAGAACAAGGGCAGATTTTGTAATACAATAGCATGAGTTGCTTTTGTTGACACCTCAATTCAAAGCGATTAGCGATCACAGACAAAGGAAATTCTCTCAACCAGTAATTCAAAGCAAACCAAGCCGAAAAAGTTTCTTGGAAACCCAGGTAGCTAGCGCGCTCGTTGTGCATTCTGGAAATTATTTTTAAGGGCAAACATGAGCATAGATCGAAACAAGAAGGATATATCTACACTTCTGCCGCGAGCATTTTATTTCTTTGGTCCAAAAGCTGAGCAGTAAATGTTTTGATAACACCCAAAAAAATAAGAGAATTGAATCGCCTGCTAAACGGCTTGTGAACCAAATAAATAAAATGCCCGTGGCAGATGTGTAGATGCGTCCTTCTTCTTTCGATCTACGCTCATGTTTGCCCTTAAAAACAATTTCTGGAATGCACAACGAGCGAGCTAGCTACCTGGGTTTCAAAGAAACTTTCGCGGCTTTGTTTGTTTTGAATTGCTGGTTGAGAGAATTTCCTTTGTCTGCAATCGCTAATCGCTTTGAATTGAGGTGTCAACAAAAGCAACTCATGCTATTGTATTACAAAATCTGCCCTTGTTATGTAAGAGAGGATAAGAGGTGTCGATAGTACACATATACGTCATCTTCCTCTCTTTGTATATATTTGAATGGAGTGGGGAAGAGAAAATTTAAACATTTATAACTCTGTATCACCATAAAATCAATGTGACGAGCATTAGGAGTGTGGAAACTTGTATCAAGACGAAAGTTTTGGCGTTTAATCTAAACCAAGGATCAAAGTTTCTTTCAAAGAAATTTTCTAGAATTTTCCAAAACAAGGGCCTAACCGAGTAGGCCTGAATAAGATAACGAACGAGAGTTAGGGCAAGTCTAGGCCATCAGTTGAAAAAGTGTATTTGAAGGCTTAAATTCTTGCATTGCAAGTATCATAGAAAATATGTTTTGATCTTTTCGAAGGATGCAGAAGACGAATTCGACGATTCGATAGAAAAGCAAATCAGAATTGATCTGTTGAGAACAATGCCAGCACATAGCAACTTCAAATCGTTTGAATCAGCCGGGGTATGTATAGTGGACATATTTAATGGTTTTCTAGCAAAATCCCCAAAAGTTTACTATGCTTCATGAAGCTTGGATTTAGATTAGACTTTGTTTTGTATAAATCTCTACCATGAGCAACTGCAGGTTCATCTGATGAACAGCTACCGAATTATCACTTTCTAATAAATCTTCAAAACTAGAAACATTGTCCTTGTATGCGACTCTTGAGGCCCCTTACGTTACGGATTACTGCTTGATCACAAATATTTCGTTGCTACGTCTTTGAACTTGGCAGTTGTATCCAGTAAGAATTTTTCTGGCACTCAGCATAGTGCAAAGCAAAGTTTTCATGCGTTAGGCGTTATTAGGTTGGAAGCTTCTAAAGCGCATCAATTTCAGTTTCTCTACTTGACAGGAAATCATTTTTCATCCCCTTTCTCCACAGATTGAAATGTTATACAGAGTTCTCAGAGCGTTTCTTTTGCACAGTCCGAAGATAGGATATTGTCAGGTTAGTTTCAGTAATGTTTTGGTCACTTTATAAATGATGGTAATAGTTCTGATCGCGAAGTGAAGCACATTTTTAAACTTTTAAAGAACTTCTTTGGCAAGAGACATATCCTAAGTCATTCTCATTCATAACACTATGTAAAACTTTGCAATTGCTTTTTCCACACTAGAAGACAGAAAATGTTCTGGGTGGATATTTCGTCTGCTCGTTTAATGTGAATTTCAAGACAGACTTTTCACGTCCTTTCTATCTAGACAGACATCATCTTCGAAAAAGCGTCTAGATGCAGGAACAAACCGTAAAATCAGTCGATGCTTCGGACATAAATGTTTGTCCATCCCGTTGTTGCACCAGGCAGATTGTCAGTCTAAGATGACTTGTTCATCCAGGAGATTTGTTCATTTTCTAGTGTGAAAAAGGCTAATGTTTAGAATTGATCTTGTCTTCTGCAACTCACCAAAGGTGCGGATTTATGTAAATCTTGCTGGGTATCCCAAAAAAATGCTCCAGTTTGAAACATCACCAAATTTTTTTCATAAGACCGATCTTCAAATTTCTTTTTGTAACAAGTAGATCAATGACCACATTATTTTCTAGGCATAGCTGATCTTGTGATTGGTTTTGAAACAAGTAAATTTAGCTATTTTAGGGCTACCTTGTTTTGAAGCATGATTCAGAAAGCACTGATCATTACCAGATTAATTTCTCTTTGTACATTAAGCTCCTAGTTTGGTAATAAATGTCAGAAAGAAACGCAAACTGTTATTGTTGACTTGAAGGATAATGAAAAATCTCAATATGTTGGCTCTTAGGCAAGATTACCAATGTTGCTTAATGAGTATAGCTCAGAATAAGGTTTTTCAACATGTTATTGTTTTCCCTTTAGGTGAAGACAAAAAACATTTTATCATTTTTAGATATATTTGGATCATTGACAAAAGAGATCAAACAGAAAATTTTTTGATGCGTTTGATAATCAAATTTTGCCGATTTTTCAAACGGGAGTACTTTTGGAACATCCGGTAGCTTTCGAAAAAAATTTATTTGGTGGAGCAAAGACTTCAACGAGATTCAATGTATTCGTACATTATAGTGATTTTCGAAGATATATCAAGTTTTGATCGTATTCTCGAATTCTACTATATAAACTGAAGTTTACAGGACACTAAGATTTTCTCAAATACAAGAATTTCCAAGGGAAAGTTCTGACTCAATCCTAATTTTCTACTTTTACTTTTAGGGAATGAATTTTATGGTGGCAATTGGTCTCCTGTCCCTTGAAGAAGAAGATGCTTTCTGGTAATTGTTCATGCCAGATTTATCAGTTTAGGAAACTCTGCAAACTAAACGGCCATTTGAGATGTAAAACAATTCACCCAGCTATCCATGGCTTTTGCTCTACCAACTTAGTTATTGTGCTGCGTGCTCTCCAGGCTTAAAGTCCACTTTTTCAAAATAGTGTGAACTAACCAAGGGCACCTACCTTGTAGGAACTGTGTTTACTCCCAGTATTGTGTTCATGAAAAAGTACACAGAGTAATTCCTGTTCTGTCAAGATGACGTAACAATAATTTTGTAGTTTCAAAATCCGCTCTTGATGTAATATAATACGAGATCAACTGTTATACGAGATGATCACAGGGAAACAGAAAGCGTGATTTTTGATTGGTCAATACTAACAGACGTTAGAATTTGAAAGTCACTGATAAACAGGACAGCAGACTATTTTCTGTGTACTATGTCACGAAAACAATTCTGGGAATCAACACAGTTCCTACAAGGAAGGCGCCCTTGGACTAACGGCCCCGTTTGCTTTATATTCCATCTTACAACAGTCTGATTAAGTTATCAGCAAATTGCCGTTCTTAAACATTCCTTTTTTCTTATTCCGATTTTGACTAGTTTTGCTTTGATCAGTGTCATGTGAAAATATTCACAAACCAATTCTGGTTGCATTCGCAGTATTTCATGTATCTAATTGCTTGGGTTTTCTCGTCAATAACACATCGGAATAATCGCAGCCAGCCAAACGTTTTCATTTTGTTTAGGCTACTCGTGGCAATAACAGAGGTTTACTTCAGCTCAAAACATTACAACCATTATCTAACTGGATCGCAAGCTGACCAGGTAGGCTTTCAGTTCCAATAGTCATATTTGAACTTCATTCAAAGGGTGGTGTCTTAAGACCGTCGTGTTTCAAATAGCCGGATAGTAATACCCTTTGATACCATGTACTTGCTTTTTGAAAACGTACTATGTTGGCTATTGTAGCAACTTGGTTCAAGACCTGAAGCTTTTGGTATCGACAGTGATTACAAATTCTTTCATTATTCTATCACAGTTCCTCCTTAATATTCTGCGTTATTTTCTCATCTAAAACCTTGATCAAGAGTAAATGCTACATGAAGCAAAGCAATCAAGCTACATAGCCTCATAGCCTGCGAATAAAGCTTTCCTCTTCTTATGAGAATTTTCTTGCTGGAAAAACAGTTAATATGTCTTTGGGTGCTTTAGATTGTATTAATTGCAGCTATGGATTATTTGTACAAGATGCCAACCTGGCTGAAAAAGAAAATACCAACGACCAGAGCTGGGTTAGGAGATGGGTTGTGCAGGGGTAAAGTGGGTAGGTTCAGGTAAGATGGGCAGTGTTGATCGCTGGAAAAAAGTTGACCCTGAACTGATAAATCAGCATTCACAATGTTAATGAGGGTAGTTGAGTGTAGTTTGAGTGGTTGTAGCAAAAAGAAAACTGTGAACTAAGATTTCAGCGAAATGTTTCCAAATTTTTGGCCCTACCAATTTTACCCCAGTAGACCTTATTCTGTTCTCTATTGTTACGTACACCCCTTGTTCGCATATTTGCCCTTCGTTAGTTTATTCAAATCAAAGCATCTTTCATTTTCATTTCAGAAAGTCCTTGAAGAGTTGGCCTTAAAATATTTACCGAATGTTATGCGAGCCATCAAAGAGATTGGATGTGAACTTTCACCTGTTACCTTCAATTGGCTTATGACCTTATTTGTTGATTCTGTTCCATCCGAGGTAGGTTTTAAGCACGGGGGAGGGGGTTCTTGGCTTAATTTTGGGTAGGGATCTGCCGTGAGCATATTCGTTGGCTAGACTAATTTTTACGAAAATGGTACCCTTGGCTTGACCAATTTTGATCGTTCCCTAGACCAATATTGTCAAATATGATACCCTCGGTTAGACCGTGGCTAGATCAAAGTTGCAAAAAGTATACCCTTGGCCAGACCAAAAGTCCGTAAAAGTTTACCCTTCGTCACGGCACTTCCCCGGGTACTTTTACTATGGAAGAAGTGCCCCCCTCCCCCATAATTTTAAGTAACTTTGTACTAATCACCAGGAAAATACGAAATTTTTCTTAGATTTTACGTATATTTAAAGGAAATTAGAATTCCGTGACTAACTTTAAACAGGGATGGCTCAGTGGCAGCTCGCTTGACTATTAATCTGAAGGTTAATGATTCGAGTCCCCCGCCAGGGGTAAAACATTTTCCTTCCTGGTAGCAAGCTAAGTACCTTTGTTTCTTCTTATGTACTTTCTTCTTCTTTCCCAATATACTGCCCAACTCTTTCCCACTTCTTTTCTCTCCTTCTTTCTTTCCTTTTCCCTTTCCTTTCATTCCCTCCCCTTCCTGCTCTTTTTTCCCTTTCCTTCAGTTTTTTTTTCCTTTTTCCCTTCTTCCTTCCTGGGAAATTTGAGCACTTTAGCTTCCTTCCTGGTAGAGCCGCTACCACGCTTCTTCGTTTTTGAAGAAAACATGATTATTTATCTAAGAGGAGGTAACTGTTAACAGTGAGATGACGAGAATTGTGATTGCCTTGTGGTCATTTCTGTGTTCCTTTAATCAACCGGTTTCCTCTTATTAACTGAATTAATATAAGCAGATTCTAATGTTGCTGTATGTTTGTAGGTTGCTCTTCGGATATTGGACTGCTTCTTTATTGAAGGACACACGGTAAGATCTATGAAAACTTTATCATGTTATCTTAATTTTCTTTTCAATCGTATCTAACGAAGGGACCGAAAATGATACTGGCCAACCCTTTCTGGTGTACTGGCGCCGTGTAATAATCCACTGACTTTGCAGCCAGAACAGTCGGGTGGACTTGAGTCCCACAAATAACTAGCGTCGTGACAAGGGGTGTGGACTCGATTAGCGCTTAGCTACTTTGTGATTCAAGTGCTTGGCACTAAAAAGCGCAACATCATCTTTTTTGAAGCATTGGGCTCATAACTTTCAAATCTTTAAAAAGGTGGGTGTAAAAGTTAACATTGTTCTTTAAGTTGAATGGCTTGAAAGGAACCTATGGCACTTATAAATCTGCTGTGGAAATTTGTTTGATATCTTGATTTTTTCAAAATGGTGGCATCTTAACTATTTTTGAACGAATTCATGGGAATTTAATAAAAGATTTAAATCGTCGTAAATCTTAAGCAAATAGAGGGACAATGGTGTAACCTTCAAAAAAACCATAGTTTATGAAAGTCTACAATATGGTGGCAAGCAGAAATCTGTAGCTTTTCTGGTTTAGGATTTAGCAATTGATGACGTCAGAGCCTCAAATTTATTAAATGCCACCATTTATACAATAATCAAGATATCAATATATTTCCACGGCAGATTTACAGCAAAAAGCCATAAGTCCCTTCCAAGCCATTTAATTCAAAGAAGATTGTAATAGAATTTTACACCGACCTTGTTACAGATTTGAGCCCTATGTTTTTTGCAGCTTAAATAAAACTTTAAACAGATATTCCAGTTGCTTTTGCGACACCTAAATGTTGCCTTACAAAGTCTAAGTTTTCCGTTCAAACACACACTAAAGCAAACATACTTTAAATGTATCACTTTGATTTGTTTCTAAAATACTCGATATGGTGGAACTTTTTGACTTTAAGCAAACATACTTTAAATGTATCACTTTGATTTGTTTCTAAAATACTCGATATGGTGGAACTTTTTGACTCACTTTGTATCTCTTCACCTTATTTAAGTGAACATTTTTGTTGGTTGGAATTATTTCTCAGCTCACATTGAGTTACATCATAGTCATGTTACATCAATCATTTTATTCTCTTTAGGTGTTATATCGCTTCTCTCTTGGTCTTCTCAAAATGAACGAAGGTGGAATTTGTAATAAAACCGAGATGTTAGCGTTGATGAAATATTTGAAGAAAATTGGTCACCAGATACACGACATCGACGATCTCTTTAAGGTATGACTGCTTTATTTATATAATTAACAACATTACATTTATTAAAAGAAATCTTTTGAGATATTTGAATTATTCATTGAGCATGGTCCGCTTGCGATTCAATCCGATCAGCCAAAGGAAACTATGTTTTGCGGTGGGGCGATCCTATCATTGATTTCTTGTAGGTATGAAACAAAGCATATGCTGGATTTGAAGGGGCCCAAAGGAACACATCCCCGTTTCTGAGCTTGAAAATAAAAAGCTCTTGAAGATATAAAACTTCAGGTTGTGAGAATTTTCTATTATTCGATAACATAGGTACTATATAGCTTAAGATCAGGTAATGTGCCCATGTAAGTACAGCCATTTTTTTATTTTCACGTGATATTTCATGTGACCACTTTACCATGGAACTCACAAGGTAGCCAGATCTAATATTAGCAGACTGATGACTTACTTACGGTTATGCTTCCAGAGCTGAACCTGAAGTTTCACAGCCGGCAGCCTCGTTGTAAAATTTAGGTTATAGTATGTGATCAGTTAAATTCTACCAATCACAGTGCGCTCTTGGGGGCTGCTCTTCGTCAGCATCGTGTCAGTATATTTTGACAGAGTGTATACGCGGCTGTACTGACATGGACACATTGCCTTTAAGATCTGTTTTGTTGATCCAATTTCAAAAATTGGTTGCGTGCGGAGGAAAGAACTGGGAGTATTGCTTTGAGAGCCAATCTATTTCCCTCTTTTTATTATCTGATTTATTTTGTAAGCATGAGCAGTTAATTTTGCGTTATTTCAATCTTAGCTATCTTATGGAGCATCGTGTCAGCATATTTTGACAGAGTGTATACGCGGCTGTACTGACATGGACACATTGCCTTTAAGATCTGTTTTGTTCATCCAATTTCAAAAATTGTTTACGTGCGGAGGAAAGAACTGGGAGTATTGTTTTGAGAGCCAATCTATTGCTCTCTTTTTATTATCTGATTTATTTTGTAAGGATGAGCAGTTAATTTTGCGTCATTTCAATTTTAGCTATCTTATGGAGGTTTTGAACCATTTCCCGAGAAAGAAGTCATGGAAGCGATGTATGAAAGACATTTCAGTGTTATTCAAGAAGCTCACGAGAAACGAGAAGAAGAGGATAAGGAATATGAGAAAAATAAAAAGCACATGGTACGTGTCAAGTCATTATTTCCAACGGTGTTTTTTGTTTTAGGTACCAGGTGTCCCAAAAAAGTACTCCAGTTTGAAAAATCATGAAAATTTGAGTACATGACCGTTCTTCGATTTTCTTTTTGTGTTAAGTAGATCAAGGACCAAATTATTTTCCCAGACACAACCGATCTTGTAATTGGTTTAATAATTAGCAAATTTAGCTCTCTTTAGGGCTAGCTGGTTTTGAATCAGACTTCAAATAAGCACCGATGATTGCCAGATCAAAATCTTTGTGCATGTAAAGCTTCTAGTTTGGTCATAGATGACAGAAATAAATGCGCCCTATCATCGGAGACTTCAGTGATGATAAAAGATTTGAAAATTTTGACTCATAGGCAAGATTGAGTAGCTCTCCGAAACCAAGAGTTATTAACAAATGCTGTGTATCACCAGCATGGTCATTTTAAGCAATGCTTACCATCCGAAAAACCAGATTCCCAGATTCCCCATTTTGAGTGAAATAATCACCATCATTTTCCAGTCAACAGTTTGTGAAAACTGAACGTAGTGATGTATTTGAAGTCGTCTGGGGAAATTTTTCGTTTGCAAAATGATTGACCTCTGTTCCTCATTCAAAGTTCGTGGTCTTTTGGATTTCCCCTTTTTTCACATCTTCCAAAACATGGACTGCAAAACGATGGAATAGTCCGAGAAGTGAATGAATCTCCATATTTTTGAAACCGTTTTTTTGGACAGCAGGCATAACTTAAACTGACCGAGTAACATATCAAAAGATAGCTGAGCCTTTCAGCTACATGCTAATATCTTGTTTGTGTTCATAACATTTGCTTTCAGGAACCTAAACGATGGAATAGTCCGAGAAATGAATGAATCTCCATATTTTTGAAACCTTTTTTTTCAGGCAGTAGGCATAACTTAAACTGACCGAGTAACATATCAAAAGATAGCTAAGCCTTTCAGCTACATGCTAATATCTTGTTTGTGTTCATAACATTTGCTTTCAGGAACCTAAACGATGGAATAGTCCGAGAAGTGAATGAATCTCCATATTTTTGAAACCGTTTTTTTCAGACAACAGGCATAACTTAAACTGACCGAGTAACATATCAAAAGATAGCTGAGCCTTTCAGCTACATGCTAATATCTTGTTTATGTTCATAACATTTGCTTTCAGGAACCTAAACGATGGAATAGTCCGAGAAGTGAATGAATCTCCATATTTTTGAAACCTTTTTTTTTCAGACAGTAGGCATAACTTAAACTGACCGAGTAACATATCAAAAGATAGCTGAGCCTTTCAGCTACATGCTAATACCTTGTTTGTGTTCATAACATTTGCTTTCAGGAACCTAAACGATGGAATAGTCCGAGAAGTGAATGAATCTCCATATTTTTTAAACCGTTTTTTTGGACAGCAGGCATAACTTAAACTGACCGAGTAACATATCAAAAGATAGCTGAGCCTTTCAGCTACATGCTAATACCTTGTTTGTGTTCATAACATTTGCTTTCAGGAACCTAAACGATGGAATAGTCCGAGAAGTGAATGAATCTCCATATTTTTGAAACCGTTTTTTTCAGACAGCAGGCATAACTTAAACTGACCGAGTAACATATCAAAAGATAGCTAAGCCTTTCAGCTACATGCTAATACCTTGTTTGTGTTCATAACATTTGCTTTCAGGAACCTAAACGATGGAATAGGCCGAGAAATGAATGAATCTCCATATTTTTTAAACCGTTTTTTTGGACAGCAGGCATAACTTAAACTGACCGAGTAACATATCAAAAGTAACTTAAACTGACCGAGTAACATATCAAAAGATAGCTAAGCCTTTCAGCTACATGCTAATATCTTGTTTGTGTTCATAACATTTGCTTTCAGGAACCTAAACGATGGAATAGTCCGAGAAGTGAATGAATCTCCATATTTTTGAAACCTTTTTTTTCAGGCAGTAGGCATAACTTAAACTGACCGAATAACATATCAAAAGATAGCTACGCCTTTCAGCTACATGCTAATATCTTGTTTGTGTTCATAACATTTGCTTTCAGGAACCTATGTACAATCTAGCTCGTGAAGTTCTTTAGCATAGGTTCCAAATCTTTATCTCGGCATAAAAAGGTGGGTGTAAAATTCAATAACCTATTTCTTATGATTGAATGGCTTGAAAGAAACTTTAGATACTTATTTATAATTCTACCGTTGGACTTTTCAGAAATTTTGAATATTTTTGGAAATTCCAGCGTATCTTTCATTTCAACTCATTTGAGGATGTGACGTCATCAATTTTCTAAATCATAAACCAGATGAGTGACAGACTTTTGCTTGATATCATATTGTAGGCATTCATAAACTATGGTTTTCTTCGAAAATTATTTCATGTTGCGTCAAACAGTTTAGAAATTACGATGGCTTTAAGTTTTTTTGAAATTTTTTCTTGAATTGTTGAAAAAGAAGAAAAACACTCTAATTCGGAAAATATTGCAGATTTCAGAAAATTCCAACGGTAGAATTATAGAGAATTGGCTAAAGTTTCTTTGAAGTCATTCAGTTCAAAGAAATAGGTCACTCAATTTTACACCAGCCTTTTTAAAGATTTGGAGCCTATGCTAAGTTCTTTTGGGTCACCCGGTAGTTTTTACCGCCTTCATTTTTTATCACTCCCAAGGATGTGCTGCTTAAATCGCTCTTGATTTGTGAGGATATGCTGCATATTTGAAAACATATTTCTCCAGTAGTATTAATCGTGTTAATATGGTAAATTTACCTTTTCTCAGCGAGTACAGCCGAAAACGATCACTATTCAACTTGGCAAAGACTTTGATGACATCCCAGAGGATTTTATCATTGAAAGCTGTGCGTCAGAGGGTATGTAGAGCATATTTCTTCTGAAAGGCACCAAAATTCAATGTCGTTACTGATCTTAAAGGCACTGTGTCCATGTAAGTAGACGACTTCGAGGGGGGTATCTCGAAAACATGTGATCTTTCGTTATTTTTCATGTGATTTCCGTCTTGTTGATCAAAACAAACAGTAGGGTCGATGCTCGAAGGTCCTTGTTTTTTCTTGGAGGAATAAAGTCTCAATGTCAAAACGATTTCTATGTCTATCACCCACGGGTGATAATTTAACTTTTATTTTGAAATGTCAAATTTGGGAGTAAGATTGTGGCGTTTTTAGGTTACAGATTCGAGTGAGTTGTACATAATTAAAGGGAATAGACGCAGCTCATCTCGTAGCCGCTATAAATAGGTTAAAGAAACGCCCACTCGCCCATTCTTTCTTTAGCTACAGAATGAAACTGCACGTGCCAAAGTTGTCAAATACGATAGATGATATTTTTTAACTCGGCCCCTTGGCCCGGGCCATCTTTTAACTTTGTCGATTTCCTTTTGATCATTGTCTCAACCTTGTATTTTCATTGCATTCTGTACCTCTTTCCAAGCCAACGACCATTGTTTGATATTTTTTCGAATAAAGATTTCATTGACAGTTTTTAGTTTCCTTGTCAAATAGCGTTGGTCGCTTTGTTCATCTCCTAAACCTTTTTTTCTTCATCATTACAATTTGGTGCAGGATCGTTTTAAAGAGTAATGAGGAAGTTTCCATCAAAGCATAATTTGTCTGGAGGAAGACTGAACACATTTGCTAGAATCTGGTGCTCTACTTTAAATCTCATGCAGCTCGTTTAAAAAAGATTATCTGATGGCATTAAACTTTTTAATCTTTCCTTTAGAAAACGCAAACAAGGTTTGGTTGTGCTGCTCAACGCACAATTTAGGACGATTGTTTGTACTTGATATCGTCAACAGAGTCATGCATCCAGTAGACGGAGATGTAAGTGTTTGCATAGTTGAACCACAGGGGGTCCAGGAGTGTCGGTAAAGATTGTAGTTTTGGTTTCTTTGGTTCCCTGTGATCCGGATTATAAAAACAATGGCTGTGTAATTTGATACAGATTACATCATCGTTGCGGTCGGCCGCTATTTTTGCAGTAGAATATAGTACTCGTTTCCTTTTCTCTTTTCTTACCGTTACGATGCACAAGGATTTGAAAAAACCGCCTGTTCAAACCGCAGCCAATGAGATAAGAGCTCTCACAAAACAAACGTTTTTCTACTGTTGCAATAGCAGGCCAACTGCAACGATGATGTAATGTGTATCAAATTACACAGCTGTTGTTTTCATAATCCGGATCACAGGGAACCATAGAAACCAAAATTACAGTCTTTACTGACACTCTTGGATCCCATGTGGTGGAACTTTTCACGCTTGAATTATCTATGTGGCCCAGTGATAAGAGTATAGAAGGTTATGTTTATGAACAGAACACATTTCATTTCAAAATTGTAGCTGTTACATTAATGTTCCGAGTGACAGTATGTAGGTTACGACGCTCTCTGCAAAATTACAATTCTGTGTCAGAATTAACTTTGAAGTGCTTGTGCACAAGGTATGATATTCCTTGATGTTATAAACTGAATGAAAAGAGTACCTTGGACATTTTGAATTGATTGAAGAGATTATTTTGATGTCGAATACGTTAACTTCTAGACAGAAAACTTGGTTCTAGGAAGGACACAAATTCAGCAATCAACATCCCTTATGTTGCAGCCATTCGTTCGTTTTACGTGGTAAAATTGCAGTAATGTCGTTTTACTTTTCTCACAGATAAAGTCGAGATGTTTGTGCTTAACCAGATCAAAATTTTCCAACACAATGATTGTCGGCACAGCAGATGCATCGTTACATGGCTTTGACGTTGAAACAAGGTATTTTAATCTACATTTTATCAAATTTAACAACGGGCTCTCCAATAGTGGAGATGTCCAAAATCGAGGGAGAAAAGGAACATTTCTATCCACTCGACCCAGACTGTTTGGCAAATTATAAGCCAAATTTATTTCTGCAAAATTTTTTTTGTGCAACTCTCATTCCTTTGTTATTCACAAGCGCTTGAAGGGCTGCAGACCGTACTTCATTTTTTTACTTTTCTATTTCTTCATACAATGTGAAAGCACCAATATATACCGGGTGAGTCAATAAAAAGAATCCCTGTTTGAAAGGCGACGGCTCCCTGGATATCAAGACGGTGATATCGGCAAATATATAAGTTAAAGTGAATAAACGGAGCTAAGAGGAGGTCATCTATAAATAGGGCATTGAAAACTCCTACGCATGTTATTGTTCCTCTTGCTAAACAATATCCATGATCGTCTCGAAGTCATCAAATACAATAGGCTAATAATAGAATACCCAGACTCCTTCCGCGCGGGGCTTTTATCTCCGTTGATTCTCTTTAATGGTAGACATGTTCAAGTAGATTTAAACATTTACCCGACTGAAATCGGCCACTCCGTACTGAAATTATGAGGGATTTTCTCAAGAAAGCCTCTTCAAGAAACCTTCAAAACATGCCCAAAATCACCAACAAATTTCCCTAACATATCTGCCTTAAATAGGCTTTACAGCAATGACTTCTGCGTGCTTTAGCACGTGCTATCCTCTGGGGAGGATGAACAAGTCTTTCCCCTGGTATGAGTATCCTATTCAGGGGGATTTCATTCTCCCAAGAGGACAAAAACACAAAATACATGAATACATGTGAGTGTCATCATTTTCAGGAAGGAAAACCAAGGAAAATTTGCTCATTCTTTTCACTCGTTTTTGCAGGTTTTTGGAAGGGGCTTTCTGCAGAAATCTCTGATACCCACGGGAAGGAATGGCCGATAAAAACTTGGTAAATTACTGAACTTAATTGAACATATTGGCAATAAAACAAGACAGTTTTCAATATTAGTGCTTTGATATTCATAGAGCAGTTGCCTTACAAACGGGGATTCTTTTCTTGACTCACCAGTTATATAAATACTGCTTTACAGTTTATCCTGTTAAATAAACAATAAGGAAATCTTTAACTACCTATATATTTGCAATGTTATTTCATACAAAAAGAACATGCCTGCAGAGTCTAAATATAATTTTGAAACACGTAACAGCTACCGATTGTTTTGGCGTCAGTACCTAATTTATTCTACAGATTAGCTCCCCTGAAAGAAAAGGTCTGGTAGAGCAACCGTGTATGTATTTATGATATGTCAGCTGGCAGTATTCAACAGCTCTTACGGTTCAAAACATTACTTTGATGACATGCCTGCTTTTTTTTAGAAAAGAGATCTGGTCTTTGCAAGTGGATGACTCTGTGTCAAGCATATCATGTGATTCTAGTGGCAATATTGTTGCGACGTTGGCGAGTGGTTCGATTGCCGTTGCACAGGTAATTCTATTTGTTTTTTGAATGAAGATGGGATTTTGAATAGCTGTATAGGTCTCCGTTTCGGCATGGAAGACATAATAATTTGTTGAATCAGTCAAATAATCCAACCTTTGTTTCATCGTATTTCACGTCCCTCGAAGATTTTTCACTCTCTTCTGCACTCTTCGCCTCCTTTTTAATGGACAATAGACCTTTTAGCTATTCTCAATAGAATTTCTTCGATATTTTTTGTGGAATTTTCGAATGTGCACTAAAGTGATAGAAGCTGTAATGCCACTCAATTGAATATCTCGTATAAACATGTTTGAAAATATTGCTCGATCCAGGCTCTTTTTGAGAATAGCTAGATCCAGGCTTTTCTTGAGAATAGGCCTAAATTAGCAGTGTAGGCCCAAATTAGCAGTAATTTTGCTATCTTTCGTGTATTTTAAGCCTACTTTAAAGAAATAGTTGAGGGAATTTCTTTCGTATCCAATCGCGAATCGCTTTGAATTCAGGTTTCAACAAAAGCAACTCATGGTATTGTGATACAAAATCTGTCCTTGTTGCGTTAAATTGTTCGTTCGGTTCTCTTTTTTTTGGATAACCTGGTATTACTTTCCCAATTTTATGTTTTGTAGACAAATCCTTTGGCTCATGCAAAATTAAGCATGTTTACCAGGTCTAAAAGTTGGTGTGATAGGAGTTCTGAATGTTTTTACATTTATCGTTTCGAACAGCTTCAGGCAGGGTGACTAATGTTATAGCCATCCTTTATTTGCAGTTGGTCACTGCAGTGATGCCTTTGTTGTTACAACCCACCACATACCATTCAGTCTGGTTTCCTTGTCCTTTGCCAATGACCCAGCGAGAGCTAAAAACATTTACATTAGAGCTCAGTTAGCTACGTCATCTGGATTACATAAACGGTCGTTAATTTCTTGTTATATAGCTTTTTAATTGATATAAAATTTTGTGTCATTGTAAGAGGGGACAGTTTTTGTCTCCATGGCGGTACACTTTGATCTGGGTCATAGGAATAATTGGTTTTCATTTCTTGATGTCCAAAAAGTATCGAAAAACAGTTTCACACTGTTCACACGAATTTTAAATCACTCATATTATTTATAAGAAACACTTCTGCAAACAAAATTTCACTTAGGAATCTAAAGCATACTTCCGGTCCGTTTGTTTTTGTTTTTTGGCTGTGAATTGTTAACGAAGGCAAACCATACCGATGAAAACAACTAGAATGAGGCACTTTCTGAGGAACTCTTAAGAAACTTTTGCTATTTTAGAATGAAAGATTTTATGAAACGTTCAGTACTGGGTCAAATTCATAGTTTCTTATATAAAGACTTGTATTGCATATCAATTAGATATTAATCCTTCTTTAAAGCTAACTGTTATTACCATGATTATTGAAGTATCAGTTACCCCATCTTTAATATTTTGATATTAATCTTCAATATTCATCACCTTGATCTCCATTTTGTTTAGCAATCCTTTTGACCCGATTATGAAATACTGCATCATAGAATTTTTCATCGTTTTCTGTCCTTGAAAATCGTCGCATTAATAGACTATTTAGTTATTCAGGAACTTGGGGAACTTTGGCTGCAATTTGATTCAAACGGTTCAAGTGGTCGGCTAGACTTATGACTTTTCGTCCTTTGTTTCCCTGAGTTCTTTGATTTGCTGATATCACTTGACGAATAGGGACTCATACCATTACTCTTATAAAGTGGGCCCCCGGTTTCAAAATGTCCTAAATTAGCGGGAGTTCTCATACACTCAACAAAATCGCTTCAAAGTCTGATTTAAAGAGCTTAAACATTGAAAAGCAAACTTTTAGTACTAAGAATGATGCTTTCCTGACCCACGTTTCGCAAAATACATACGTTTCAAGCTGTAATCTTCCTCTGTATAAACAAAATAGATCCATTGCAGCTACGAGAACTCTAGGCCGTATCAACCTTTTTTTATGCAACAACAACAACTTAAACAACTGGAAACTCTGAAACTCTTTTATTTCAATTTTAGCAAAGCAGCGAAGACCCAAAGCCCAGTCGACCAGTTTACTTGCACATTGGCAGAGCTCCCGTTGTATGTGGCTGCATTTGCGATAATTACTTTTGGTGTGGATGTGGAAACAACATTGTTATTATCGATATTGAGTAAGTATATATCAACAGTATCGGACTTTGGCTGTTACATTTAAAGATTCTGAAAAAAAGTTGTCAGGGATTCTCAGATCAGCTGAGTGCCTTCATGGTGGGAACTCCGATGACCTAGTGTCTATTCGCGCCATGAAAGGCACAGTAGATGTCCTTTTTGAGTTTGTATATTTTAATTGATTATATAACAGAAAGCTGAGTTTTCCGACAAGCAATTAAATTGGATTTCTAAAACCCTGATCATTTTCAAGTATATATGATACCAGTTGTGCCAAAATAAACTATCCACAAGATAAATCATACTGGGCTGAATTTGAAAATGTATGACTAACTCTTTTGCAAGAAACCTGAACGTCGATCAAATTTTCTAAACACTCGACATGGATGGACAAAGAGAAAACTTTTTCGTGGTGATTTCGGATTTAAGAAATCGATTTATTGTAATCTGTCGCACGAGCATTGGTTCTATCTTGGGAGAAATGTGAAATTACTTTCAGTGAAAGAAATGTCTTCCCTTTTGTAATTCTATTGAATTAATGCTCTCGTTGCAATTGCGTCCCTGTGTCAAGGGGGTTAAAAAGACATACAGGGAAGCGTCATGAGGCCAAGCAAGCATTGAGTTTTGTTGAATTTATGATACTGGGAACGGCTTGGCGCGGCACTTTATTGCAACTACTACAACATTTTGCAACATGCTAGTCGTCGAACTAATGCTCGTGCAGAAGTTTGCACTAAGAAATTTCTGAATCCCCTTATCATCCCAAAAATGTTTTCTCTTTGTTGATTTATGCCAAGTCTTTGGAAAATTTGATCGACATTTTTAGATCGTTTTTAGTGTTTTCGAAAACAAAATTCTTAAGAAACTCGCTTGTAGCTCTAACCACAGAAAACAAAAAAAGTGTGCAAAAAATCTCCTGGAGTCTAATTCATGCATTTTGCTAAAAATTAAGTCATAAATCTCAAAATTGGTCCGGTGTATGATTTATCATGGCCTGCAGAAAGTGGGTAGTTTTTTTTGGCGCAACTGGTATGACAACAAATCATGCTTTAAGTCTAGATTATGATCTTAATGCACAGAAACAATTATTACTTCACTAGCTCTCCATTTATCATAAAGCAAGTAATTTTTATCCAAACTGTGTTAACATGGGGCTCAAATCTTTAAAAAGGTCAGTGTAAAATTCTATTACAGTTTTCTTTGAAATGAATGGCTTTGAAGGAACTTAGGGTTTTTTGCTGTAAATATGCCGTGGAAATTTATTGATGTCTTGATCAGTTTCAAAATGGCGGCATTTATTAAATTTGAGGCTATGACGTCATCAATTTTCTAAATCCTAAATAAGAAAAGCTACAGATTTCTACTTGCCACCATATTTTAGACCTTCCTAAACTATGGTTTTCCTGAAGTTTATATCATTTTTCCTCTATTGGTTTTAGATTTACGATGATTCAAATATTTTCAAAATTTTCCATTAATTTTTTCAAAAATAATTAAATTGCCGCCATTTTAAAAAAAATCAAGATATAAAGAAATTTCCACGGCAGATTTACAGCAAAGTTTTAGCTGAGTTCCTTTCAAGCCAATTAATGCAAAGAAAAATGTCAAAGAATTTTACACCCACTTTTTTAAAGATTTGAAAGATTTGAGCCTATGCTAACTTTGTTTAGTCCAAAAGGAACTGTTTCTATACTTTAGGCAGTTTACAGATATCTAAAGTTGTTATTTCATTTCCTTTTCTCAGCTGTTATTTATTCCATTTTCAGGACCCTTGATGAGGTAGAATCAATCCAAGTTTGCCCAAATCTACGGCACAGTATATCAAAACTCATTGTCAGCGATATTGGTGTTTGGTGTTCCGTTAGAGGGTATGCCTAACGTAGCCTTGTGGGGCCTTATTTAGTTTTTGCTTCATTTCAATTTGTGGCTGTGTTCAATAATTCTCTGCACTGTTTTTCCAAAGCTGAAAAGTTGTGTATCCAGAGGAAGATCTATCATTAGGTTGTTTAGCCTTAAAAAAGGTGATATTTATCGGGGATGGTAATTTGCAAGATAATTTGTACACATTGCTCAAGGTCTGTAGGCCTAGGATAAACAACGAATGTAGCCTTTGCAATTCATACTAAAGGAGTCTGAAGTGGTCAGTTTTGTTATGTGCTAGTGAAGATAAAAGCTTAGTTATTAACAACCAGTGAGATGCCAGAAAGGATATGAGAGCCACCCTTTTTCTTTACAAAAAGGAGACAGGACTTCCATACGCTTACTTCAATCAAAAGATAAATGAGCACCTTTCATCCCGACCAATAGTTGTAGGAATTCTAAAATGTTAAAAAATAATTATGGAAGCTTTTATCATCAATTTCTCTCTGAAGGAACCATTTTGACATGTTAGTTTAGTCTCGTCAACAAAAATCACGTGCTCTGCTTTTGTTGTTGTTGTTGTTGTTGTTGTTGTTTTTTCATTCGATATTTACATAGCTAACAATATTTACAATATATACGAAGTTAACTAATCTAAATCGAATGAAATTAGATGCTTGCTTCACACGTTCTTCGTTCTTTCTTCTTTCAGATCATCAGTGTTACAACTATTCGATAAAAAGAGATTTAACTGTGTTATGACTACAGATGTGATGGACGAAAGTGGTCTTGCCTCTGAAAAGGTAATTTTATCTTGTTTCTTTCAGTTTTCCTTGAATCTCTACATTACAAAATATTTACTTCCAAGCCCTAGGCAGTCATTTATTAATACATACCCTTTTAAGCGCTGTTGTAAAAGAATACATGGGAAGGTATAAAATGACGTGCAAACATACTTTGATACAGAAGCGAGCCTGTCGAATTAATCACAAAAGGAGATTAGGCCATAGAGTGCTTCATGGAATTTTTTAATTCGTAGAGAACGTGTGTTTTCAAAATGAAGTCGCGTGGCAGTCAAAACTGTAGTATATATGCACTACATGGAACCACGTGGTTCCTGAGAAGCATACAGTAAATAACCGAGGAGGAGCATTGCAGTCTGAGATATACACCAGCTACAGTAATAGCTCATTTCTACATTTGGCACAACGTCTCTTGAATCACAGAATCTCTTGTATCTTGTCTCTGAAGAGAATCTACAGCTAATTAACATCCTATTTTCCCTAGATCTCCCATCTCAGCAGTACAAGAATAACTGCAGTATTGCCCAGAAGAAATGAAGTTTGGGTTGGCCAAGGCAATGGCCGATTTCTGATCTTCGATGTAAAGCAAGGGCCTAAGCCGTTATCCGAATCAACCGACAGTTCTATAGCGGATTTGACAGAAACGGAAATTAACCTCGACTTGGAGGAAGAAACAAGATCAAGAACTGAAAGTAAGCCGATACCCATTGGACAAGCCAGCGCGACTTGTTGCCATGAAACTTTAGTACGGAGAACTGGTAATAATTTGTCATCTTTCAGTCTGGGAGACTCCGGATTTGTGTTTGTCTCAAGGTTATCAGGGTCGCAAGACAAACTTGAACCGGATGATAAATTCCATATTGTGTTAAAGCAGTTGCAGAGGATTTCAGAGGATCCGGTACGGTGCTTGATCTGTGTGCGGTAAGTTTAGTTAAATTTGCTATCTTCAGGCCACATGGAGCCCCCTTAAAAAGTAGCAGAAAGCAAACGAAATGCGGCTTCTGCGAGTGAGACACGGTGAAAGCGGCATCTGTGGAGGAGCAATGTTCACTCCTCCGCAATTGTTCTCCCCGTTCTTTCCTCTCTCCGCAAGGCCGCAAAATGCACACCAAACATTGCTCCTCCACGGATGCTGCCTTTCGCCGTGTCTCACTTGCAGAAGCCGCATTTCGTTTGCTTTCTGCTACTTTTTAAGGGGGCTCCCTGTGTTCAGACAACTGGATTATTTACAAGCCTATTGGCACAGCTCTGCAGGAAGTAAGGCCCTTTGCTCGTTGAGATATGAGGCAAAGGCTAAGCAGAGGCCGTTACAAACCCTGGTTACGACGTATTATATCGTGTCATTTTGTGTCATAGATGTGTCCTTTCATTCACAACGTCAATCGCTCTTTCGTATTCAATGCAAATAATGAAAGATACTATTGCAGGTATCATTGGTCCTTTTTCACTGAACGACCACTATACACAGCCTCTCGCCAAAGGTTGGAATTCTTCCCTAATTTTAGTTACACTGAGAAAGAGCATTGCCCCCAGGCGGTTAGATTTAGGGGGGGAAAGTCGGGGGAATAAATTCATGTAACAGCATTGTGTAATTTTGGAAAATTTTTTTGAGAAGTCTTCTCTAATCATTACTAAATCGTATCGCTCTTGGTTTATGCTGTTATGTAACTCTATCAGAAAGGATTGTTTGACAAACTTTCACCCCGAAGCCCTTGAGTCCCAGGGGGGTCACTTGAACTTTTTATATACGGGGGGGTCCATCCGCAGTTTCCTAAATTCACCTAAAAGTATCAAATAAAATTTCACAGACCCAAAAATATCAACTAAAAATTTTTGATGAGACCCAAAAATATCAAAAATACAAAATCTTGCTTAGTTTAAACAGCATCTATTTCATGACACACTAGGTCTTGGGAGACAGATACACAATAGCATGCAGATCCACTGTGCATTCTTCTGTGTAGCAACTGATGGAAAATATTTACTCAAATTAGGTGCTGAAGAGGTGGCAAACTAATAAATAAACTACCAGAATCATGTCACAAAACCCACTTTGTGACTCCAAGATTGAACCAATAATTGACAGAAACCAAGGAAACCCATGGAGTAACCCATGGCGGCTACTCCATCATGGGTTACTCCTCACTAACATGGCTTACTACGTACAAGTCAAACTGACCTGAGCTACTGTTGAACCCACTTCGTGACTCCAAGATCGAACCAATAATTGACAGAAATCAAGAAAACCCATGGAGTCACCCATGGCTACTCCATCATGGGTTACTCCTCACTTACATGGCTTACTACGTACAAGTCAAACTGACCTGGAGCTACTGTTGCTATGAAAGGGATATCCAATTTTGGGGGACAGAATAATTTTTGTTGGCAAATACTGCTATTTTGCTATGCCTTGTTACCTTGTTCCTCACTTCTTAGGATTCTTGGTCTTTCTTGGTGACAGAATTTTATTAACTGTTTGTAGGAGCCAAACTCTAAAGATTAATGTTCCTCACACAAAACTTGGATTCCTCTTTGCATCTTGACAGTAATTCACACCCCCCCCCCAAATACTCACCCTTTATTCATCCCAACTGCACCCAGTGTTCCAGTGCTGCTCCCATATTTGGGGTGGTAGGTGAAACTCGAAACCAGGCAAAGAAGGAACGCCTTGTGTAGTAGGGGGCTAGGCCTCTAGATCAACAAAAAGTCCTCCAATCCAAAGTCCCCAGAGCCATTCAATTGATCTCACAGTGCAATCTATTACTATCTATTCTTATATCAATAGAATCATCAATCCACCAACTTTGGTGCTGCAGAGTGAGACAGAAGCTGGTTCTTTCTCTGGTCGTATTTGTCTTCTAAATTTCTGTCTGCCATTATCGTTGTTGTGAGTGCATCAGCCTCGATAGAATATCACAGGAAAGCCTTCATTGAAATAATTGAAATTAATTTATTTGGTTTAAAATTTTTGTTGACATGGTTGAATGTTTTTGAACAAATTTTTTGTCGGTTTACTGGATAATTGTTCCTTTTTAAGTCCCAATGAATTGAAAACATTTTCAATCAATTCTAAATATTTTCAAATTAATTTAAAAGTTCCAACAGTGGTTTCCCTGTGATAAAATTGTTAGAACGAAACGAAAGGGAGACAGTGAAATTGGCGGGAAAAAGTGAAATGTTGCCGAGTGTATGACCCTTGTATATGTGTTTTTTCTGTATGGATGGATCGCAAAAACCTCATTTTTACGGATGTTGAAAGAAATCCTAACTGTCTTTGATCTGGTTGAACCCAAAAGTATCAAAAATCCATATTGTTTAAATCAGCTACCCATAAGTATCAAAAATATATAATTTTGAATCAGGTACCCAAAAATATCAGATTACAAAGTAAAGTCTTACCCATAATTATCGGATGGACCTCCCCGTATATAAAAAGTTCAAGTGACCCCCCTGGGCCTTGAATACTGATATTCATTATTCGGTAGACTTATTACACGGATTTCGTTGTCTTTGCTCCAAAGCACCAACCGTTACTTTTGTGACACAACATGGAATTGGTTGCAGTTGTTTATGTGGCATCAGATTACCACAAATCTTGTTGGAATACAGTCTTGCCACACTTGTCGTCCAAGGTCCTTTGGGGCACACTGAAATTTCAGACTGTCTGAAAATCAAATTTGGCATGAGCAGAAACCATGGATCCACACTGCGCGGTGTATACTAAAGGTGTGTACACCGTTCCCGTTCCTGCAGGTGAAACACATTTTCCCTTGATTTCAGGAAAAGTTGCAAAAGCCTCAAAATCATACTGATGTTTTCAAGGGAACGGTTATGCAGTGCTTGAACTGATAGAAAGGCTTTGCTTTAGTTTAACCGAATTGAACTGCTCTGTCAGTTCACTACTGTACTGTGAGTCTATAGTTTCCGTTTAGGCCAAATTTGATTTTCAAACAGTCCCACATTCAAGCGTGCCGCAATGGACCCTGGGTAACAATGGTTCTTCAACAAGAGTAGAATTTAACTGCTTGAACATTTATCTCCAGGAATGATCTTAAACAGGTCCTAAGCTGCGTTGGTGCAATCAACGATGAATTGTCAATCGTTTTGTGGTCATGTGAAAGGCGTCAGGTAAAGTAGCAGAGTTTTGCAATTCTACATTCATTTCCTTTTTACGTTTCCTTAGATTATCCTCGCATTACACATTTAGTAACGAGTGTTAAAGCCATGGTTTTACGGTGTAATATAGATGTAAGGTTTTAGTGTCACCTTTACTGGAGTTGCTTTGGTTGATCTAGGTCATACAGGATCCTGATAACGGACAGAGAAATGTCGAGAAATCTGTTTAATTTGAAATTGTGAGCAACTTCTACGTACCAAATGCCAAGGATGGTCTAGACCTGCTCCAAGTCTATTCAGTGGACTATCAGCATTAAAAGAATATAATTACTCCTGCGGGGGCGTAAGGTACTAAGGTGACGCTGCGAAGGAGAAACGAGTACGAAACTCCAGCTATGACAAGTCTTCAGTTTCATACTCGTTTCTCCTTCGCAGTGTCACCTTAGTAGCTTACGCCCCCGTAGTCCACTGAATAGACTTGGAGCAAGTCTAAGGATGGTCAGTCTCGCCCCCAGACCCCAGAATGAGTTCGTTGCACTACCTTTACTCTGGGATACAAGAGACCGTTCTACAATTCGATTGGCTATTCGAAAACAATAGCAAATATCATTCTTTTCTCAAAAAATCCCTAATTATTCGAATAACAACAACGTAATCTTATTTTCCCTCGAATCTTCATTTTGTTTTCAGAACAAAGAAATGTGGTATGCGCAGACAGTATCATATGGAGCAATTGAAGAAGAGAAACATTATACCAGCTTTAACAGCCTAAAAAAGTGAGTCTACTTCATACCATTTTTATTATTTCAAAGTAGGTATTATTGATAATTTAGGCTATTGTCCATTGGAAGGGTATTCAGCATTTACAGCATAGGTTTCAAATCTTGAAATAGATCGGTTTGAAATTCTATTACCTATTTTTTGAATCAAATGGCTTGAAAGAAACTTTAGCTACTTTGCTATAATTGTACCGTTGGCCTTTCTAAAAAATGTTCAATATTTCTGGAGATTACAGCGTATTTTGTATTCAAGTCATTTGAGAAAGTGACGTCACAAAATTTGTGAATCGTAAACTGGAAGAGTGGAAGACTTGTGGTTGATACGATACTGTAAACATTCATAAACTATGGTTTTCTTGGAAATTATCAAATTTTCCCTCAAAAAGTTCAGAAAGTATGATGATTTTAAGTTGTTTTCAAAAGTTTCCTTGAATTCTTTAAGAAATTAGAAAAGCACTGTAGTTCTTAAAAAGTCCAACGGTAGAAGTATTGCAAAGAAGCTAGAATTTTAGATCGACCTTTTTACAGATTTGGAATCTGTGCTATCATCTACATGTATTTGAGGATTTGCTGTCTTGTTGCACAAATCAAAGTTATGCAGGAGGAGTTGCAGCTATTTATATTTACTCTTCGTGAAATTGAATAAAGACACAATGTTGTCATATGCTAGACTTATACCATAGTCCCTTGTCGATTGACTTTTCTGAGCTGACAAGGGTTAGACCCACGGAAACAAGGGATTCGCTGAATAGGTTCACCAGCAGTTTCGAGCTCAAATTATTCTCAGTTATCCTGGCTCCTTCTCTGAAGAATAATGTTATTCTTTAAATAAAAATAGAAAGAAATTTTTGCGATCACTAGGAGAGGGAAAATGTTTTCATGTTGACACGGAGTTTTGCCAGTGATGCTTTAAAAGAGAGGTTCTTTTTTTAAGGGAAGAATACTCAGAAAAGTAATAGAATAAACATTTTATAAACTTTTGAGCGTTCAATTTAAGTGTACGGTATCAAGATTTTATCGTCTCCTTTGCAGTTTTCTAACACATTAACCGAGCTATGAATTTCACTCCTCAACATTGGAATAAGAAAATGCAAGTATAAATTCAGATGTCAGGTTTCAGTTTGTCAGGACAGCCTTGAAAGGGGAGTCATGATTGAACGTGATATCAGTTATTTGCAAAGTATCTGTACTTTGTAGGGATTCTTCGAAATTTTCGCAGTTTCTTCCTTGTTTCAAGCTGACTCCAAACGCCATAAGCTACTCAGTTTCTTTGACAATATCAGTTGTAAAAATGCCATACATTTTTTGTTATTTATGAAGCATTTTCCATGAGATTTGAGTTCAGCCAGGGCCTAATTTAGTGTGTTATTGTCCGCTAGAGCCGTGGCTATTGAAATTGGAAGTTCGAAGAAAATAGTTGCTATGTTCGATTATGCTTAATTTTCCACAGTTTCCTGACATCTGCTCCAACAAAATTTATCTAAGTTTCACCCTGAATGCAACATTATTTGCCTGGTGCGGTGTTAGTTGTATACCTCTCGCTGTTGCGCCATTGCTGTAAACCATACATTTAGGGCAACGGGATAATATCGATGTACTGTATCATTGATAGATGTATCTTAAATGTTTCATCCATTCTTTAAATTTTATTGCAAAATATCCCAAAAGTAAAAAATTCGGTTTTTTATGTTATTTTTGTACTCACGGTAGTTGCTTCAAGAAGACAGGCTTGATCTTTACTTTGATGCTTATCTCAATGCTTAAATTTAAAAAAGAGCTAAAACATTACCAAACATTTAAGGAACAACGAATTATTAGAAAAAAGACTGTTATTTTTCCAAGTTCAAAACATTCATAGATATGTATTCACTTCTTTTACCTTTTACCATAATGACAATAATTTAGCGATCTCAAGATTGAGACGAAGTTTTGTTCAATTCAGCGATCGATCCAGCCCTCGTTGAGAATGGTAGGATGATGACTTTGGTATAAATTTTCCCCAACTTTTCTGCCATCGGGAAAGGTATGTTTCTGGTAACCTTTTATCAGAAACTCTAGTAGTAAAAGTTAGACAATTTAGTTAGAGAATGTGTACTAGGTAATCAGAATGAAGTTTCTGCACTTTCAAAATAAGCGATGTTTGATTTCACTGCCTTTGCTGGATTGGGACCTTTGTGCCGGTGATACATTAGCGTGAAAACCCCTTGAAATACTTCATTTAGAACCATATGAGACATCGCAAATCTTTCCCGGGAGCTTTGATTTTACTTTTTCTTTCTCGATTCGTGCAATAGGTATATGCATAAGACTACTTTTTGGCCTAATCAATCATTTTAAAGCATTCTTGTAGACAAGTATTTCATTCGAGGTCTGCTTGTCTTCTGGAAGAAATCTAGCCTTCCTTTATAGAATATTTTTAGAATTTACAGACTTTAATAATCTCTTACTTTATTTTAGCATTTTTTGTATTATTGTAGCAAATATCAGGACCCTTCTCTTTATATCTAAATATTGCTGTATTTACCAAGATTTGTAGTTATAATGTATCGAAACCAGCTAGTTTGGTTGATTTGAATATGGTATTATTGTTATTAATTTTAATGTTATCAATTTTAGAATAAAAGAAGTCCAAGGCTTGAAGTCTAGAGTTGTACTATCATGTTGTACCGCGTGAATCAATAAAAACAATTCCCGTTTGAAAGGCCTTTTTCCCTGCTGGATATCAAATTAGGCCCCGTTCAGGTACGAAATGAATACGACATAAAACTGTGCCATATTGGTCTCTCTCTTCAAACGGAATCGCCGTTTACACTATACCGGCACAAAATGAATGCGATGCTCTCATTTGCCAAATTATCGCCTCGATGTGAATCCGACATGAAGTGATGCCGTATTCGCCGTTTACACTATGCCGGTTGAGCGACGAAGCCTGTTAACATGCCGTATTCATTTCGTGCCGTATTCAAGTAAAAATTATGCTGGCATAGTGTAAACGGGAGGCCAATACAGCACAGTTTCATGCCGTATTCATTTTGTTCCGGCATAGTGTAAACGGGGTCTTAATGATATTGGCAAATATACCATTTAACAATAGACATGTTCAATTATTTTTAGAATTTTTCCTGGCTGAAATTGGTCACTTCGTTCAGATTTTACAAGGGATTTCTCGAGAAAGTCCTTTCATGAAGTTGAAATGTACAATATGCTGTAATTTCGAAAATATTGAAGATATCTGAGAAGTGCAATGGTAGAATTATAGCAAAAAGGTAAAATTTCTTTGATGCTACTCAAGTCAAAGAAATAGGCATAGAATTTTACACCAACCCTTTCAAAGATTTCGAACCAATGCTATGATAACAGAGCAAGTTTTGAGCTAAAGTTTCAATTGAAAATCTACGGTAAAAATTTGACAGCCTTTAAAGACAATTTTGCAGTTTGCCGACACTCTTTTAACATTTGTCACAGTCTCAGGCTACTAGCTATGGACTTCTTGGGCATAAAGCGATTATATATTGTAAGCATTTTAGATGGAATTTGAAATGAGAACAGCAGAATCATTTCTGACTACTTGCCTCTGAATTATCAAAGACAGTACTGGCAGTCGTATCTCAAACTTTCTTTTATCTTACACGATAAAGACATTTGATATTTCTTGTCTATCCAGAACTGAAGTAAAAAATGCTGACGCCCGCATTTTCAATTGTCATTTCTAGCGATCTGATTGGCCGAAACGGATCATAACAAATTCGCTGATTGGATAAAAATCAAATCCTCCTGTCCTAATTGGAGCTATAATCTCCTGCAAAATCCTTTTTAGAAAAAAACGCGTTTCCGAGAGCTACTTGCAAATTAGTGTCGCAAAAAAGTTATTTTCGTTGGCTTGTGTCACTGTTTGTTTTGGTGTTGCTGTGATTTAAAGACGATTGGCAGTCGGTTACAGAAAATGCAAGAGAGGTAATGACTCGAAGTTTTTGCTCCGCTTTCAATAGATGCAAATATTGCTTGTGAATGGGATGCATCTTATTCAGATCAAGTCGCAAGAAATTTGAGTCGCAACTGGAAGCTAGGAGCGTTGCATGCAGGTATCAGCTTCTGGCAGCCTGAACGACACCGAAGTTTGAATGTAGTTTAAATGCATACCTAATTTTCATGCGTCTTTCAAATCACCCTGTTAAATCTGTCCTGAAGTCTGGGCGCAATGTAGTGGAATATGAGTATATGACCTGACCTCGGTAATTAAGTATAATGAAGGTAAAGTAATGCAGTATCTCGCTGGTGAATTTCAACTTTATTGCCAGGGCGATCAGGAGTTATATTTATGATTTTGGAATTTTTAAATGGTCAAACGTTTATGAATTCTTTGGAAAATGAAGTCCATCAGAAATTTAGGACCCTATTCTAGTTTACAAGGGTTCCTTCTCACGGTGAGGGAAATACCGTCGGAAATACAGTTTTCATTAAATTGTCATTCATCAGTGACTATCGACGACCAACGGCGATTACTTTCAGAATCAAACAATTTTGTTTCCAGAGCTAATTTTTTATGAAAACAGAACATCGGCGATCATCGGCGAGTTACAATTTGTATGTCACACTCAGTAGCAGAGAAGAAACGTGTACAACATCAGCAACTGTGAAAATCGTCATCAATCGCTCGTTAATTTTTCCGATCTGGTAGACAAATTACTTGATAAACGATTATACATTCGTTGAAAGTATGACCACGGGGTGTAGGCGACGCTGTGTTTTCACTCCAACGGGGAGTCTTTAAGCTGCGTTGTAAGAATGACATTTAACAATGATTTATAGCTAAATGCAGCAGCTCTGTTAGGGGAAGGAAGACGCTAGGCCATCGGGAGATTATTCTCTACCCATCTAGTTTACAAGTGCATCTTTATTTACGCAAATCCTTTGCAATTAATAGATCTTATAAGGATATCCCCGTTCTCGCTGTTTTGTTCTACGTCTTTAGTTTCAAGCTGTTCTGTAAATTATCTGTGAAATTTTGCGGTGCCATTTGAGTGTTATTGATTATTAATAAGAGATTATCAGTATTAATGGCCTAAAATCTAGACCAAGCCCTCCGCCCCGTGGCTTAGCACTACGTAGGGTAGAGTTTCAAAGGGAAACGATTTGTCCCTGAGCTGCATCTAATTCTAAAAACGTATACACGTATTTTGTATGAGAAACTAAGAATTTAGGCCAGTACTGAAAGTTTCTTAAGATTCTTAAGTACTTTTCGAGTAATATGATACAGAAAAGAAGTGAAAATAAAGTAAAAATATGCGAAGGATAGCCTCTTAATCTTTTGGCGATCTGAGAGTTGAGTTTCTTATAAGCAGTTTCTTATGCCTACTGTTGTAGGTTCGCGAGTAGGTACAAAATGTCGCACGCACAACAATTCCAATTGATATACGAGGCAATGTCAAAAAAGCAACATCCTTATGTTTTACAAGTAAAATATCAACAATACGGTTTTGAAGCGCTCCCGCCAAAAAGCGTTATTCACGAAGTAGCAACCGATTTTGGTGTTCGAAAAGCAAAGCATCTTAAGTTCCACTGAGAACGTTTCGTCCTGCCAGAAATGTTAGTTGTGCTCTTTGATTGGTCAATTTCAACAGACGATTACGCTAAAGATGGCGGGCAAGGAACTGTTTACCAAGATGCATTGCGTTCTAATTACGAATCTTTAACGATTTTAAGGATTCGATTAAAGAGCGCAATGCATCTTGGTAAGAAGTGCCTTGCCGCCATCTTTAGCGTAATCGTCCATATCAA
This sequence comes from Aurelia coerulea, assembly GCA_039566865.1. Taxonomy (NCBI): domain Eukaryota; kingdom Metazoa; phylum Cnidaria; class Scyphozoa; order Semaeostomeae; family Ulmaridae; genus Aurelia; species Aurelia coerulea. The sequence continues at coordinate 18,114,145 of CM076954.1, forward strand.
TTTGCGTTCCTTTAAATCTATTGTGAAGATTTTGAGGTGACTTGTACCTGAGACCATAGTCCAAACAATCATAACTTCTGCCACCTGGAAAAATTCTTATTGTTTTTGTCGTCCTCATTCGTCCTCCGGGGTTTACGTCATATCAGGTAGTAACAATAAATTCAAGATTAATGAAAAAATGCTCGAGGTGAAAATTTTGAATTTAACGAATAAGCCTGTGTGATTTGCGATCAAAAATTAATCTAACGGCTTAAAGAAGGCTATCATATTTAAAACTATATTGGTTAATGACCTTCAAAAGATTTCACACGTGTAACAAACAAAGAACCAAGACAGAGAGTCTGGAACCAAGGAATTTTTATCTGAGGGACCCACTACTATATGTTTCGTTTAGATATCAAGAAAAATGGGATCTTTTTGCCCATATCCAGCTGTTCCTCGCTAAGCAGTCGATATAGGTTGCTAAATAACTGATTCCTGAAATTGCAATGTCCAAATAGAGGATGGTGACAGGGGGTATTGATGGTAACTGGGCCCGTAGGAAGCAGGGGGCAGGGGGCTGAAGCCCCCCAATGATTTTCAAAACAATGGTGCTACGTCAGAAGCATTAACTAGATGTATTGCTCTCTATTGTTTTGAGAACAATTGCCCCCCCCAATCCGAAGTTGCTTCCTACGGCCCTGGGTACTGGCCCCTATGGTACCTTTGGCGCTGGGTACTGGTAAGAATTACTGTGAGGACAATTTTCGAGGACTTGGAACACGGAAATCATCAATTTTTTCATTCCGAATTTTTCCCAGTATTTTACCGTAATTTTCTATTCAAAGTGGTACTGTTTTACTGCTCCGATGGTCCCTGGTACTGCCCCTGTGTTACTGTGGTACTTTTTACCTGTCACCATCCTCCAAATACGTAAAGGGAGTGTGCAATGGGTTCTCTATAGGCTTCTCTATAAATGGAACAAATAAAACACTCAGACACGCGGCATTGTTTCTTTGGCTATCAATTGTTCACGGCGCATGTGCAACTTTGATTTGAATAGGATATTTTTAGAATTTTGCTGCTCTTTGCAAATTTACTTTGAATGTAAACAACCGATCGTTTTTTTACATATTTAATCAATTAAAACTTAAAAGAAGAACTCAAAACTCAAAAGTACATCTACTGTGCCTATCATGGCCGGAATAGACACTAGGTCATCGGAGTTCCCAGCGAGTAAGGAACAATTTGGAATTTTGAGAGAACACAAATGCAAGGCAAAGGACAGAGGGCCCCCACACGCAGACGGACAGCTGCACATGCAAGCGATCGGACAGCCAACCGATCAGTTCGGATCGGACAATCCCTTATCCCCAATTGATTTTATCATTGTCGAACTTATAAGATAGCAATGACCTGCCTATCACAGTGGTGCGTGGCTACTTTCGTGAGTGAAGTCCAATTTTTTTATTCCATGTCATTAAAACTTGATTTATTGCCCTGTGAGATATTTGCCCTGCTGCGTTCCCGCTCACGTTAGCACGATCTGAGATGCCTATCATAAAAGGCATTGGCGCTAAAAAGGAAGAGATAAGAGAAGTGTTTACTTATCTTTCGCGTCTAACTTTGAGACTGTACTTTATGATGATTATTTGCATGTTAGGAAGGAAGGCCTAAAGAGTAGCAACTCCTACTTAAACTTTATCTACTTATTTTCCGCGTTTTTTGTAATGTATTCAAAGACTTATTACTGCAGGGGGCCTATTTACGCGAAGGGTGGCTCAAAAGTTCTGAGTATAGTCACTGGAAAAGGAACCATTACATTGAATGAACAACAGCTCAGCAGCCGTAATTGACATTATTTGTGAAACCATTCTCTCACTTCAAAAATTTTGGATTCATTCGCTTCACAAACACAGTAGATTTGCCGTTGATAGACATATCCACCTCCTTATTCACCCCCACGAAACATATGTGCAGTACAGTGGGGAGGCGCTCTTAGTACGGTGGGGAAGATTCAGTACATTGGGGTTTGGTTCACGGAGAGGGGGGTTCTTCCATAGTAAAGGTACCTGGGAATGTGCCGCGAGCAAGGGTATACTTTTTCGGACTTCTAATCTAGCCAAGGGTATACTTTTTTGCAATTTTGGCCTACAACTGTCTAGCCAAGGGTATCATTTTTGACAATATTGGTCTAGTGAACGGTCATGATATTACATTTGGTACAAATTTGACAGTATTGGTCCAGGAAATGGTCAAAATTGGTCTAGCCTAGGGTACCATTTTCGTAAATATTGGTCTAGCCAACGGTACCATTTTGAATATGCTCGCGGCAGACCCCTACCCAAAATTTGGCCAAGAACCCCCCCCCCCCCCGTGGTTTGGTTTTTGGGTTTATTATTCTCGGGTCTTTGTATACCATGGGTACCAGACTCTCAAGCAAAATTGAGATATCAGTTTTTTAGAGAGGTTGGTACCCAGGGTGATTCTTAAACAAGAACGATGTAAAAAGTTGAGCAATCATTCCTATCCTTTGTCCGCCCCATTTTTTGTTGGTGCTGTCCATACCCCCATTTCAATTACTTCAAAAATCTTTGGGAACAGTAATTTTACCATCGAAGAATTGTGAAAATGACCTTGAAATTTGTCTTTCGCCAAGAACCTCCTTTGCGTGATGCAAATCCATAGCGTCTCGCAGGAGTAAAACTTTGCGGTCGCATGTGAAAATGCTGATATAGTAGGTGTTAGGAAATTGCACTCAAAAAGTTCAGATTCGTGATGGAAGATAAATTGCGCATTGATACTTTTCGAGTTGTGATCTTTTGCAGATAGTCAGCGCAATCAAACCACGGCGCCATTAAGTAGCTGTCACTACTCTTCGTAATGTGTCACATAAACAATAGAAAAAATGGGATACTCACTAAACCACTTCAGTTGATCTCAAAATGCACCCAAATCCCTCTCATGATTGTGAACTTCTAAAGCCCCGTATTAATGAGTGAGGTTTTTGGTAATGCGGAGGAGAGGAATTTTGCTGTGAGCAGGTACTTTATTCGATAGACCACGAGAGCCAATCCATTTTCTGTTGCCATCAATCCTATTTGTTCCGTTCGTTTTCCTCCATAAAATTCCTATTCGACTAAAGGCAAAGAAGGTTCGATCTAAAAATAGCCTTAAATAACGGACTCATCATATTAAACCCATAAATGCAATAAAAACACCGAAATCAGTAGAAAGAAGACTATTAACTTCTGAAAAAGAAACAACAACCAAAAAAGCCTGTAGCAAGAGAAACACTGTTAAATCCTGTAAGACAAAACCGAATTAACCTTAAAACCTTAAGAAGGTTCGATCTGCACGTATCTACCAAGAAACAAATTCCCAAATCTTTAAAGAAAAAATTGAGATTTTTGGAGAATTGAATGGAGATTTATCATTCAGATTTTTAATGAAACATTGCTCAAAGGTTCTCTTCGTGTGCATTTTGTTTTTTATATTCATTTCTCGTTGTTGAAATGTTCAACTTTTTCTCCAAATTATTATTATCATTATTATTATCATTTTATTTAAAGTTGGCAACTTACATAGCTAAATATAACAAAAATGCTATTTCAAGCCAACAAATTAATTACAATGATACAAGTAAATACAATGATACAAAATATATACAAGTAAATAGTCAGTAAAATTACAAAATTCATAAAATCTGTATATAAAATCTACAAGCAAGATGTATGAAACTATAAAAAGCCGAGCCCTGGTATGTATCGTTTGCAAAGTCTGCAGTCACAATCTACATTTTTCCAAAATTTTATTTTATTCTTGAATTGTTGCACAGAATTTTCATCTTTGATTTCCTGTGGAACGGACTGCCAAATACGCTGCCCTCTATATTGGACCGTTTCAGTACCATGATTAACAGTATTTACCTTTGGAACCATGAATGTATTTATATTTCTCAAATTATAGGCAGAACTTCTTTGAAGAAAAATCTCATTCATAAATGGGGGGTTTTTCGATTATTTATTGTTTTGAACATTTCAGTCATTAGCAACTGCATATTTTTCTCATGTACTGTTACAGATCTATCTTTTTCCAGCAAAGTTGCGAAACTAGAACTATAGTCTTTATATGCAATCCTCAGGGCTCTCTCGTGCAGCCTATTGATTTTGTTATTCATCTTTCTGCTATGAAACATCCAAACCAACGGACGGTATTGGAATTGGCTAGTCACAAATGCTCTCATTAAAAGTCTCAATTTAATTTATCAGTACCTAGATATGTGGACATCCATGACAAAGCAAAGAGTTTGTTACCAGCCTTTTGACAAATATTACTTATGTGCTTTTCAAAGCTAAGATTTGCGTCAATTAAAACTCCTAACAGCTTCTCCTCCTTTGAATTAGTAACGGCACGGCTGCCTATATTTATGCTGACCTCTTGATTTGTTCTTTCACCAAATATCATAAAATGGCATTTGTCTTCGTTTAGCTTCATGTAATTGTTTCCAAACCACTCGATTATGATTTTGGAATCATTTTCTAGCCTAGAGATTACATTTTCAAGACGCATATCGCATGTATAGATGGTTGTATCATCCGCATAGTTACATATATCTGTTTCTTGTATCGATAACAGAAGATCATTGATATAGATATTGAAAAATAGAGGACCAAGGACGGATCCTTGAGGAACACCAAACCTTAGATGCTTATAGGTTGTATATGTAGCTTCGGGTTAGCTTCGAAGTCCACTTTCGCTTTGTTTCAAACTTTCCAATAAGATTTTTAAAGACAATCATCATTAGTCCAAACTCTGGTTTCCATTTCATTATTTCAGTTATTGGTTAGTTGTGAAAACGGTTAGTTGAAGCGTTTCCTTGTGACCCAACCCAAACGACTCAACGACCAAACGACTCCCCAAACGACCAAACCAGGATCAAGCATGGGCAACGGGGCAGACACTACGACTACGCCAACCTGTATACATTTAGATTACTGCTTCGAAAGGTTAAATAACTCTGAAAGGTGGTCTTACTTGTCTGCTCTCCAAAACGAAGCTCTCGCTTGATCCTGCACGTGACATAATTTGTTTCCAAGGAAACGATTCTTTCAAAGATGGCTGCTTCACAGCTAAACTTACGAGAGGGCCTAAATGGCGTCCTCCATTTAACTGCAGGCAAGACATGAACATGAGGCAGTGCAATGATTTAGATACATGTAAAAAAGGGAAAGTATGTTTTATTTATGTCCTTCCATCGCTCTCTATACACATATGAAAAGGAAAACAATTACAAGCTAAAAAAGAGATTTTTTTACAAATGCACGTGGCTGGTACCGCCCAAGAATTAACCCATGTTTATCCCATGATATGACCCAGGAGGCTTTAAAGCAATGAATTCGAGTGAATGAGGAGCTAAACTGGTGACTATGAGACAACTTTGCTTTGATTTTGCTCATTAATAGAAGGATGAAACATGGCTATGGTCTCTACCATTATTATATTAAGAAAGCAACGTTGAAACACTCAAGGATTTATTTGTTTTATTGAAAATATTAATGAAATGATTATGCTTCAAAATTGATTAATTTACACAAATTGACTCATTTAGGTTTAAGGAGGAGTTTGTCTCTCACCTTTCCGTGTAAATAAGTCAATATTATGTACGAAGTACCAGTTGGCCAACTTGTAAACTAAACTCGTAGAATCGTTTTTTGAGCCTGTATTTGCTAAATATATTCAGTCCTAGACTCCTTAAGTGCAATGCAATCATTTAACAAATATATATGGTATGAATTACGTCTGTTAATTTACGCATGCTTATGCAAACATTATTTTCACTCGTGTTGGTTGCGTGTTTAGGTTTGCTTGTTGCCATGACAATGATACTTGGGTGGTTTTACTTCCATTTTCTCAATCACCTCTGGCGTGTTTTCTTTATCTCTTTTGATATCACTCCAGAGCCTAGCCTGCGTGCAGACTCTACTGATTCCCTGAAGAGAAGTGAGGAGGAACCTCACTTCTCTTCAGGGAATCAGTAGAGTCTGCACGCAGGCTATCCAGAGCCTTGCAAGGCAACAGATTCTCCTCCCTATGCTAATAGATTCGTTGTTGCTCCGTTTGTTGTTGCTGTTGCTACTTGCAAAGATGGCGTATGGTCTTTGCGTTGGACAGTCACGGCGGTGCTAATAGTTCTTGGAATCTTCTTTCCTTCTACATTCTCATTTGCTCTAATCTTGAGGTAGATTTTTCACACTTTATTTTCTCTGGTTATGTACCATCTGGCATGGGAAGTTGATATTCATCAATATTTTTGAACCCATTTTGCAAAACACAAACTGATGACGACATACGAGAAGGCCTCATGGTACTAGATATTTTGTATCTTTTGTGTTTAATAATTTGCAACTGCATGTTGTAATTTCTTTCACGTTGTGCCATTGCTAAAGCAGAACATATCCAAATTCTATGTCAAGATTTTTATGTCACACCGTGGCCTTATGAAAAGAACTATTTCATTGCGTCAGAAACCTGAAAAAAACATACTTTCATGCATGAAAATTAAGAGTAACCATTTTGTGACATACTCTTCGGATGATGTACATCAAATGGTTATTGTTCATTGTTATCGATATTTTCGATTTATTTTGTCCTCATATTGTTTTTTCTATTTCATGGGCATCATAATAATCATCATCATCATCATTTTTGATTCATATCTATTAGGCTATTAGAAATGCAAAACTTTTGAACGGACTTAGCACTGAAGTCAGGAATTCTTCTACCATGAGAGATTTCAGAGTTGCGAAAATAAACTCCAAATATTTGTTTGTTTTATTTTGTTTGTCATATGGCAATTTGTAATATAATTTTTAGTTATATATATATATATATATATAGTAGTAGCATACCCTCTTCACCGGACACTTTATGTATTGGTAACATATCAGCATTCGTTGTAAATTATCATGAATTTTCAGCATGTCCCCCTGTAACTCGGTTGTTGTAACTGATGGGCCACCATGGATAAAAAGGATCAAATCACATCAATCTAGAAGCATAAGACTGTCGTACGCGCTGTAACAATGACAGATTTTGTATCACAATAGCATTTGTTGCTTTTGTTGACACCTGAACAGAATTCAAAGCGATTAGTGATCGCAGACAAAGAACATTCTCTCAACCAGGAATTCAAAACAAACAAAGCCGCAAAAGTTTCTCTGAAACCCGGGTAGCTAGCGCGCTTGTTGTGCATTAGTCCAGGAATTGTTTTTAAGAGCAAACATGAGCATATCTCGAAAGAAGAAGGGTATATCTACACATCTATCGCAGGCATTTTATTTCTTTGGTTCAGAAGCTGAGCAGTAAGTGTTTTGATCACACTGAAAAAATAAGAAAATCGAATCGCCTCCCAATCGGCTTTGGAACCAAACAAATGAAATGCCCGAGGCAGATATGCAGATATATCTCTCTTCTTTTGATAAATGCTCACGTTTGCTCTTGAAAATCATTTCTGGAATGCACAAGGAGCGAGCTAGCTACCTGGGTTTCAGAGAAACCTCTGCAGGTTTGCTTGTTTTGAATTACTGGTTGAGAGAATTTCCTTTGTCTGCGATCTCTAATCGCTTTGAATTGCGGTGTCAATCATGATCAAAAGCAACTGATGCTATTGTCTTACAAAATCTGTCTCTATTTACGCGCTGTAGAAAAGGCAAAGAAAGCTTGTCGCAGGATGGGCGAGCGTTTGCTGTTACTGGGGCATTTCAATTGGTCTAAATGGATATTGGCTATTTTAATACTTACCTCAGGAAAATGGGCTATCAGTGCATCAGCCTCTCTCGCACCACAGGTTAATCTGACTGCGGAGGAGAGTGCACCAGGCCCTTTTGCCTGAACAGCGGTAGTTTTTACGGTCGGTGATAGACATGGAATAACGAATTCCGGCTAATGCACCTGTCAGGAAGTCCGACTGGACAACCGAAAAACTAAAAAGTTAACCCAAAAAACAATAAACTCAATAACACAAATATAAGAAGGGACAGGGAGGGTGGGAGAATTTCGTCGTGAAGTCTTCATTTCATTTTAGAGAATGAGGTCGGTTGAAATAACTCCAGAGTTTATAGCTCGACAGATAAGACGTGCCGGCCGAGACATCGCAAATTATCCTTGGGTGGTCCGATGAGTCGCCTAGTGATGAATGCAACCTGTTTTGTTGATTTAATGATTCATCCTTCCCAACTAATGAGACAGCTCTGGCATTTATCCCAGTCAGCGAAACAGTTCCACGCCCCAGCCAAAACACGGACCGAGGAACCAGGATCCAAGCCAAGGACAACCCCGCAAACCTCCCGAGGACGTATTAACCGGGCTTAAATTGCATTTCAACCCCCATTTAATACTTACCTCAGGAAAATGGGCTATCAGTGCATCAGCCTCTCTCGCACCACAGGTTAATCTGACTGCGGAGGAGAGTGCACCAGGCCCTTTTGCCTGAACAGCGGTAGTTTTTACGGTCGGTGATAGACATGGAATAACGAATTCCGGCCACAAGAGCACGCAGTGCTCCACCCAATCACCAACCGTAAAAGACTTGGACGAACTTCTCCCTACCTAAGCAGAACTTAAATAAAGCAGATCTGGAACAAAAACGTATAAAGCCTACGATAAGGCATTAAAAAGCAAGCCTACGATAAGGCATCATCCAATCATATACAAAAAAGACAGGATGTCAAGGCACGCGCCCGCGTGTATGACCCCTAAAAGGTAAACAAAACGAAAAGTGGCGGCCAGGCTTAAGGCCTAACCGTCACCAAAGATGCAGCTGGTGCTTAAGCACCCGGCGGTGCCCAAGCACCCGACAAGGCCTTTCGGCCAAACAGCTGATGCAACGTGCATCCGACACGCCCTGTATTAGGGCACACAGCATTGAAACGATCCTGTATCGTGCACGACATTGACACTGCACAGACGATGACACAAATTACACTGTGTACAATACAGCAACATGACAACGATAAGCGATTTGCATTGGGCTGATGGCACGGCCATCCGGGCACACCATATTGCATCACATCCACATCACGCGGCTCCTCGACTGCAGCTTAGTTTATACCAGAGCTTCCAACATGACAGTCTTTTTCTTGGTTTCATTGCGTTCCATTCCTACAAAATAAAAGGTTATGCGCCGACTAGGCTTACGGCCCAGCCGTCACGAGGCATGCTTTTGGTGCAGTGCACCCGACTGGCCCGATGGCCCAGCTAAACTGATGCAATTTGCATCCAACACGCCGTGCATAATCGTAAGCAGCTGATATCACTTGGGCATCGGCCCTATCTATGGCAATAGCAACATTGATTTAACTCAAGTAGGCAAAACACACTCTACGATATACGATATCGCAGGGCGCAGCACTAACAACAGATTGCTTTCGTTGGCTTTTCACATCTACACCATGGCATTTTACGAGCCTGGGCTAAATTTACTAAGGCTGAAGGCTACCTGACTGCCTTCTCGTGCACGTCCCTCCTAGGCTTTACCATTAACATTGAATATATATGCTGTTTTTCACCCGATCGATAGGGAAATTATCGCTAGATTGACAAGCTTACACAAAATGCTTCATAACAATAAGCACAGATACGAGTATGATATGCTGAGCACGAGATACAAAAGGCAAAGGTACATATAGCCCTCACGATGCCATTTTTCACAAGTCAGTAGCAACAAATTGCACGATACGATTACGAGCCTGCTAGTGAAAACCTAACCAATATTGCTTTTGCTTCTGACAACAGAAAACGTAGGCCCTTGCTCACCCCATATTACGAACTAAACCGGGCATTAGGCATTTAAAAACGGTTATAGTTTAAACTCATCCACGCACAACGATAATTTCATATGAGAAAAACCCACAAACAATACTTTGTTAGCCCCAATTTGGACTTATTTATTGCTGAGGAGTTAGGGTTTTAAACTCAAAATTGCCGGTTCGAAACTTGCAGAAAGCGGAGAAATACGCAATGCAATGAAAGTATGGCGAGTCTATTAAGATAAAATCATGTGTACCTTTCGGTTTATGCTCACCGTGTTTATGAACGGATGAAAATTGTAAGAAAATTGCTGAAAATAATCCTTGCAACCTATTCACAACAATGAGAGTTGCAGATGAGCGAAGCTATTATCCTTTGCATGTCGAGGTTTGCCCCCTTTTGTGGACCCGGATTTCAGCCTTAGATCCACTATTTGCTCGCCTCTGCTCGTCCAGCCATCCACCTGACCTGCACAGGCTGGCAATTATGCTTTAAAATCTGGTGCGTTGGCCAATCTGATATCTTTGAGTTTGTTAATTCTTGCTTGTCTAATTTGAAGCTATGAGCACATTAAACGGACAACAGTGAAAATACGACAAACATTTGTGTTGGAACCACCTGATTAGAAATGAATTCTCTCTATCTTGTATTTACTTGCCCCCAATTGTATTTACTACTAATAGCAATCCATCACTGAATGAAACATTTTTGCTTGCAAATAATCCGCTTATTAATGGATGTTGAGTAGTTTTACTTGCTGAGGCAGACCACGAATCTATTCATCGAGCGGTCAGGGCAAATCCCTGCAGATCAAAACAAACATCGAAAATAAAACAACAACAACAACAACAACGACCAGACAAACAAACAAAACATTGCGGTTGATGGAAAATGAGGCACTTACAACATCCTCGCAAATATTTCATGACGACATTGACGTGTTTGCTGTCGAAATAGATCAAACGAGGCGACCGAGACTCTGAAACAGCTAGCCCGGTGGGCGTAATGATCAAAAATGTCCTCGCTTTGTCACGATATTAGTATACTAGTGACATACACAATAACCTACTCTTGACACCTTGCCAAAAACTGAGAGTTAGTACATGCAAAACATCAATGGATGTTATTATTGAATGCAAATGATTCGAAAGGTTCAAATGATCCAAGTTCAAATTGAATTTCAATGGACTTTCCTTAGTATGTAGAAATCGATGATCGATAATTCAATTATGTATTTGGTGCATTTCTCTCGAATAAAAGGTACTAGGAAAGAAACGGACGCAAGAAACAGACAGATTTTTCAGCACACTGAGGCCTTTCAAACTTACGTTATCATCAGAGTGTGACTAACTCTCGAATAACTATAAAAGCTCGCAAGTGTAGCTCCTGTTTAACTGAAGATGAGACAAGCATGTCTCGAAACGTACAAAATCATGGCCTAGTCTAATAAGTAATATTATAATCACAATTGAATTTTTCTTAACTAATTGGACATGTCGAGCTATTTACTGAGGTGTCTTTCTCTGACATGACCCTCGAAATGATGTTCGTCGCGGTTCTAATGTGACAATTTTTTTTTTGTAAAGCTGCGCTGTCCAACCAATGTTCCAAATTGAATTCTATTGAGATCAAATGCATCAAACTTTTCACAGCAGGTAAGACCCGAGGGTGACGGCCCTCTACTAATATCGAGGTACTCCCAACGCACAACCCGAGATAACCCAGCCCCAATAGGACGCTTTAATCTATCTTTGTTTTTGACACCAAAGCCGTTATGCACCAATATTCCGATAATAAGTATTTATAATGGCAACAAACCGAAAACGAGTTAGGCAAATTAAAGGAGAAACAAGCTCTGTGTTGCTAGTTGTGTACACGACAAACGTTCACGCGCGAAGCCGCCCAAGGGGGCCGCCCTCCCGTAAACATATTTGTCTTGCTGTTTGCACGCGTCGGCACAAACACAACATCATTTGCTTTCAACAGGACGCAGAAAATTATAACAAAAAACTCCCTAAAAGACAGCTATTGTCCTAATAGACATTCTCGCACGCCCTAGCGGAAGAGCGGTACACCCTCATGTAGTCATGTGCCAAAATATTACCCTGTTGGAGTGCTTGTCGTCTCGTAACGCCAATAGGTACATTTTTATATGAATGTTGAGCCTACAGCAGCAAATCTTTTGCTTGGTACTCAACAACGTTGAAGGCTGCCACATAATTCCAAAATATGGTGATGGTGACCCAATTTTCATAGTCTGACAAAAAAGGCACAACCTCTGAACAATAATGATAAACAAGTAAACAACGTAACATATAAGCATTTTGATGCGAATTGAAATAAGCATGACGTTTCGATTATTGCCCGTTATCAAGCCATTATCAAAGGCAGAAACACCGCAACACAACAAAAACAACAGCAAATGGTTGAATCAATTTTATGCCTACATTTCGCCCTGCCATGAAGGACTTCTTCACAGCAAAGATAATCAGGGTTTGCAATGTGACTAGCTAGGATTATCCCCTGCCTAAAAAAAAAAATCAACTGAGTCATTTGCTCAGTTTCCACGCACAGCATTAACAGCGGGAACGATGGGTCACAGGCCTAGCATCGCACAAATGTTTTATTCGATTTTTTGGAAATCCGAGAGGAATATGAAATTCTTCTAAATATAAAATATAAAACGGCGTCACCTGAATTTCACCAGTTGACAAACCTCTTGTCCCAAAAACAACAAATGAGAACAGTAACCAACGATTCTTGATAATAGTTCCAGGAACTTCACTATGTTCCCTCGTTGTTTCCATTTTTTCAATCAGAATTTCGTCGTGAAGTCTTCATTTCATTTTAGAGAATGAGGTCGGTTGAAATAACTCCAGAGTTTATAGCTCGACAGATAAGACGTGCCGGCCGAGACATCGCAAATTATCCTTGGGTGGTCCGATGAGTCGCCTAGTGATGAATGCAACCTGTTTTGTTGATTTAATGATTCATCCTTCCCAACTAATGAGACAGCTCTGGCATTTATCCCAGTCAGCGAAACAGTTCCACGCCCCAGCCAAAACACGGACCGAGGAACCAGGATCCAAGCCAAGGACAACCCCGCAAACCTCCCGAGGACGTATTAACCGGGCTTAAATTGCATTTCAACCCCCATTAAACGGAATTCAAGCCGGTATCACAGCAACAACGCTATCACACATGATTATAAATGACTACGCGAGATTTGCGACCTAGTTCAGACTTCTGACATCCTTGTTAGAGGTCGTCGTGCAGGGTACGCAGAAATACCCAATAATTTCCGTTATTTTGGAAAGTGAGGTAAAGAGATAAGACTTGGCTTTTACGACTAGCTGCGACTGGAATACGTTGCACATCATAACGAGGAACACGCGTGGTAAATCAAGGAAGTGAGTCAAGATTGGATTGAAATTGTTTCGAAGTCCTGCTCCGTTGTCTGTTTCGTGGTGATGGAGATGGATAGGCCTAGACGAAGGCCAAAACGCTTGAGGTCATTTCTTATCAAAGATATAATTGCCAATGACGACGAACAAGATGGAGAATGTGACGACGAAAGAGAAGATATATTTGGTAAGAAGAAGAGTTTTTTATCTAAATGCAAACGCTTGCTTCGTTTGCCTTTTTTCGGTTAATTCTTGATCATTTATAGGAAAATCTTTAAACCTTTACTAAAGTGTTCCATCTCTCAGTACTCTTACCCATTAGTGCCTTACTATTTTTGCGTTTTCATCAGGTAATTTGTATTCTTATAAAGCTTTGTTCGCGGTAGAGTGAAAATGCGTCACAAATGCACCAGAAATGCGACAGAAAAGGAGAAAAACATGGAAATTATTCTGGCCTCAATTTGAGATTTTTTGGTTCCTTTCAAGGTATCCGGGGTCTGCTCCAAAGTGTTGCCATGAATATATTTCATCTTGGAAACAATATGCACAACCTCTGTATCTAATGACTAGTATTGTACTAACGTCAGGTAGCTGAAAACAAACTCTGACCAAAACAAAAATTGGTATTGTCAGAATTTCAATGTTAAATATTTCTATCCTCCGAAGAAAATATTCGGACAAATTTATATAGACTATTTCGCTTGCCTACACTGTTCCTATCAGACAACAGTAGCTTATTGATATACAACACTGGAGACCATTTGCTACGAATAGTGAAATTAGTTCGTTTGGGGAAAAGATATGAACAAGGCTGTGTAGTTTCGCTCAGGAGAAGAAGTGTTTTACCCTGCTGGGTGTCAGCGCCCAATTTCAATTTTCCTTTTGAATTTTCCAGGATTGGTGCCCAGGGTAGGAGATTTCCAAAGATGTGGGGTTGCAAAAAAACTTGCCTGCCTTTCTTTGTTAAAATACTTAGGGCATTTCCAAATAGGCTCATTCGTCAAATCATTCTCCTGTACCTACAAATATCTTGCTAGTGAGCTGCTAAGAATGGGACGTGCTACTCAGTCCTTGGCCAGCCAAAAGGGTAACTCTGTTATGTGTGAAGCTATTCTAGGCAAGTATATGGCAAATCACTTCAAAAATAGCGCAGGAGATTTCGGGAATAGATGAAGACTACTTGTGAAATTTGTTTCTGATTTGTTGTTGATTAATTTTGATCAGAACAAAAAGAAATACCGAGAAGTGTGAGTCTCGCATAAATAAAAGAAATGTCTCGTATATTACGTTCTTCAGCAGTTGCAATCAAAACCTTTCCGGTTGAGTCAAAAATGTCTGGGCGCTTGCTTAGATGCATGCTCGTGAGTTTTCTACCACTATTGTTAGATCGTACAGCTACGGTATATTAAGGTAGACAGGCCATCTCAGATGCGCTAAGTTCATCATTTAGATCCATGATGCTGTTCTAATTTTACGGCTGATTTTTCAAAGTTTTCTTGAGAATTCTTGAAAAAGACACGAACTGTCGATCAAACATTCCCAGTTTTCAGCTGCATAACATTCTTCTTTCCCCTATTGCGAAACTGAGCTTAAATAAGCTACGCTCGAGGGATGCATCACCCACTAAAATAGGGTACGAGATTCACACGAGAACAAAACGATTTCTACTGGATGTCAGGGAATATTCAAGCAAAGAAAACAAAAGTATTTCAGCCAAAAATGTACGAAATTTCTTGAGAGTGATATGACCCTCGGCCGGCCAAAGCAACTGGCAGGCACAGAGAATATTCTATTGAGGTCATTGAGTATTTTGACTTTTATTTCGTGTCCCTACCAAACATAACGGGCCGCTCTCATTTTTCAGAAAATCGAACTAAATTTGATTTATATTTTAAGACCATTTTGAAGGTTTTCCGGAGCACCTT
Source organism: Aurelia coerulea (assembly GCA_039566865.1). Lineage (NCBI taxonomy): Eukaryota > Metazoa > Cnidaria > Scyphozoa > Semaeostomeae > Ulmaridae > Aurelia > Aurelia coerulea. Next base: position 18,129,263 of record CM076954.1, read on the forward strand.
AAAGTGAAATCGTCCAAAACTTTGGAACATCGTGACCGATTTTGATAAGATAAATTTGCACACCTTATTTAGCCTTTCCGCCAAAATGATGTTAAAAGAGAATTGAAGCCTGCTGAAAACTGAAATTTCAATAAACTTTTCAGAAACTTTTCGGTGAAGCAAAACATTTTCATTCCTTCTCGTTGCTGAAAGTTTAAAAGAAACAGTTCGCAAATCTCAAACATTTCTCAAAGCGATGGAAAAAGCTTTGACCTTATCTGGATTCTTTGAATCATCATTTCACACAAATTATAAATTAAATTATATTTTCATCGATGATTTAAGTGCGAAAATTGGAACCATATGATAGAACGTTTTCTGAAACCTGTTGATCGCGAACAGAGACTGCAATCGTTGTCATAGTTTGTTAATTCACTTTGATGAAGTTCTTGAAGTAAATATTATAAACTGCCATGCTAGTTTGCCAGGGTGGACAAGGAATTTGCTGATTTGTTCAAATGGCCAAAGATTGGTAAAACTTTTCGATGTGCGTTATGACCGGTTATGACTAAAAGGACCGCTTTACGAGACAAGAATTTCTAAAAGAAATTGTTATATAAACATTAGTTTCGATGCAAATTTAGGCAGAAAATCCTACTTTTTGCATCAAGATTTTAAAGGTTTTAGCATTCTCCAATGTTTAATCATTTAAGATTTTAGCCCAACCTTCGTCAGCATTGTGACTTTCTAAACCAAATTGTTATGAATTACAGCCATAGTCAATGTTACAACAAGAGACATAAAACGTGCAACTTTTTCCAGAATTTTGTATCGTGCCGGGATTCCGTCCAAAAACAAAGTTTGAAGATTCATCGTAAAGCCAAATTTTTGTGATTTTTCAAACGGGTCTACAATTATTTGGGTAAAATTTGAATCAACATTTCTTCACAGTGCCAAATTGTGATTACCCTGGGTACCAGAGACAGAGAGAGAGTCTGGTACCCAGGGTTAGTTTCACTGCTTGCTTTGGCTAGTGTCAAATTGTACATAAAAACACGAACAATTTTGTAATTCATTGTCAATCTCCTTTCAGCTCCAAAATCCAAAGACTCCTTCAAAGAATCTTACGCAGAAAAGTTTCGTCCGGAAACGATGATTTCAGAAGAAGTATGTGACGTCATCGGTGCTAATCTCGACAGCAACAACAACAACAATAACAATAACAGCAATGATCGCGACGAAGAAGACTCAAACAGTGACACTGCCGAAAATTCATCGGAAAATCCCGAACCAAAACGAAAATACCCGCGAGAACGAACAACGTTCACTGCAGCGCAATTAAAGTTTCTGGAAGAACTCTTTCGAGTTAAAAAATATCTCACATTGATCGAACGAAGTAAAGTTGCGACACATCTTGAACTGAGCGAAAAACAAGTTAAAACTTGGTTTCAAAATCGACGGACAAAGTATCGAAGGCAAAAGCAAGGCATAAACTCAGCAGTGGTTGCCCATAATGCAATTCTTTGTCAGGACATGATGCAAAACATTCATGCAGCAACCGCACATTGGAGGGCTACTCCGACATCTTGTTACCCAAGCGAAAAGACGGACTATCAATCTCACAGAACCGTATTAACGAGAAAACCGGAGTGCGTTCCGGATGGAAGTTTGCATTACCCGAGAACGTGGCACCCTTGCAATCATATTCGATAATTTCACCGGCAAGGCTTGGTACCCACTGCGTAATACGCACCATTGTTTAGAACGATGTCTCAACTTTTAGATGCACCGAACAAGGGTGAATTTTGTGAAACAAAAGCACATTTTCCGTTCTCAAATCTTCAGTTCAACCAACATTACCGTTAACCTATTTCTGGTTACTTTGATTTGATTGAATGAACTCAGAAATGTGAAACATATTATCGCTTTGTCATTGCAGAAACTTGAATCTTCTTTCGTTTCACAAAATTCACCCTTGATGATGTGATGTATCAAGCGATGTACGCCGGGTAGCCTTAGCAAGAGACAACCATTGCAAATCAGTAATTTCATTACTGTCAGGGGCATGCATGATCATAGGTTTTGCTTTCAGCCTTACTACAGACTTGTTTCCTCCTTCCTTCGGCAAGCCTTGGGTTAAGGTTAGGATTAGGCACAGCCTGACGTGCCTTGACCCGCAGATACAAACGTTTTGAAGTCTGTAAGTCGAAGATTTTTTGACCGATTTCTATGAGAATTGTAGCAAAATTTAAATTACAATCTTCTTCATACAACTACGTAAAGCTCATGGGCTTTCAATATGGTGGTTGTCCGCAGTATTCAGCCAAACTTGGCAAAATTATCTTAGATACCTAGTATTTATATCAGACAATTTATCAGAGAGCTTCTGTTTGTCATTTCTTAGTTTAGCCCAGAGTCAGCGAAACATTACGGTCATGTGGTCACCAGGGCCGTAGCTAGAATCTTCGGATTGGGGGGGGGGCAATTGTTCCTAAAACAATAGAGAACAATGCATCTAATTAATTCGTGTGACGTAGCACCATTGTTTTCAAAATTATTGGGGGGGCTTCAGCCCCCCCTGCCCCCCCGCTTCCTACGGGCCTGTGTGGTCACTGAAAGCGCGGAAGTCTCTAATAACTAAGGAATGACAACGTCACAAACGCACCCATTCTCTTCTCCAAAATGAGGACGGTTCCGTCAGAAACATTCATTTGTCCGGAGGAAGTTCGACCATTTTTCTGGACTCTGTTAAAGCCCTAACCAAGATTCTCTTACTGGACTTTAGTTAGTTGACCTCGTTGACCTGCGCCCTTGAATGCACTGCAGTCATTCACAAGGGAATTTTCAAAGCTAGTTAATGCAGTGACCACCAAGTTCTTACGCTTAGGTGGCGGCTCTAAAAATGGCCTACCTCTCGAAAGAGTTACTAATTACAAATGAGGTGTGCTTTTAGCGAGGCATATCACCTTGTAATGATTAAACCGAGATTTGATAATCAAATGAAGGTGAATGACAGTTAACTTAAAACAAGTCTTCTATTGGGTGATTCTTGACAGACAAATAGCCTATCAAACCAACTTTAAATTGGGCTCAAATATTGCGTTTACGCTTACAGATAAATTTCGACCACTTTCTTGTGTCTTAATGAGCTTGTTAAGTTGCTGTATCAATTTCGTATTACGATCATTTTAAGTAAATTATGCTTGTGTGTGCCAAAAAGTATTGCCTTGAAAATCATTGTTGCTTGAGAAATTTTAGGAGCAATTTAGAAATTTGAAACCCGCAAGAAAATCGATCCTTCTGAGGAACAAGCGTGGTTGGTAATGGTATCAGATATTTCTATTCTCCTCCCCTCGCTCCTCCCGCGCTCCTCCCGCAGAAATTTGTGCTTTCCTTCCAGTCTGGCTCCCTGACATTGTTTGCTGATTGAGGGACTGGGCCCCATTTAAATAGTATCAAATATCCGCTCCCACTGATACCCAGCACTATCCCTTGAAAGACAGAGCATGATTACGTTGAAACAGAATAGATGTCCCACAAATTTGATGATGAAACTGAAGATTCTTTTGAACTGCAAGATGTTTAATGCAACTATAGCTCAAGCATGCAGAAAATGCAGGGAAGAAGCAACGTTGAATCTTGTTCAACAAAGAATCTGGTTTCTGACAACACAAGCGATTGTTTTTTCTGAACAAAAGACTTCACTTCTTCAGCTCACCCAAGCAAAAAAGGGGTTTACTTTGCTCCCTCCGTTTATTTTAATTCGATTGAGTGCGCTCAGAGGCGTTCAATCTATTTTGGTATACCGGGTGAGTCAGAAAAAACGTGGGGTGTTTGGCGGACTGTGACGTCGCGTTTAGCCACCCGACCGTTGTAAACTAAATTATTCCGTGCAGCCATAAATCTGACTTAGATCATAAACTTTTCCCCATCAAAATCGGTCATGTGATTCATTATTTAAAAAAGATTTTCTTCCTAAAACTTTGTATGGGAGTGTTGCAAACTGAGGAAACCTTTAACCATGCCCCTTCAGGGTTTTAGCCTTGCCAAAGCTGCAGGTACACATGGTATTATCTGGGGAGCATGAAACAGTTCGGAAATAGTGTTTTCTCCCCTGGGATGCCTTGCCACGTCATAACTTGTTCTGCAAAGAGAATATGTTTGAGAGACAGTAAAAACGCATGCTTCTTTGTGTTGTAAAGAGCTTTATGTCAACAAGATCAACGCGACGTTTCATGACAAAACTATTTCATTCTCCCCTGAGAATACCACGTGTACCTGCAGCTTTGGCAAGGGTAAAATGCTGAAGAGGCTCTATCAAAGATTTCATAAGTGTGCAAAACTCCCATACAACGTCTTACGAAGAAAATATTTTCTGATTAATACATCAAGCAACCGATTTCGATGGGGAAAGGCTTATGATCTAAGTTAGACCTCTGGCTGCAGCAAAAAAATTTAGTTCGCTATGATCGGGTGGCTGAACGCGATGTCACAATCCGCCAAACACCCCACGTTTTTTCTGACTCACCCGGTAAATCGCTTTGTCCTGTCGGAAACCTGATTACTTTTGTTTACAAAATTCACCCTTTGCTCAGGGAAGATGATACATCAGTCTATCCTCTAGGGGTGAGGGTGAATTTTGTAAACAAAAGAATTAGTTCTCCAACGCAAAAATGCGATTTGCCTTTCTAAAGAATAGATTTTCACACCTTTGACTCGATTCGCTGAAAATGTGAAATCTATTCTTAAGAACCGAAGTTCGCTGTCTTGTGGGAGACATGATACTTCTGTTTACGAAGTTCTTGATTGTGTTCGGGAAACCTCACTGAATGTTCTTTGTCTTAAGTAACATTTTGTTGTTTATTCGCTGAAGATTCCAAATCTATTCTTCAGAACCGAAGTTCGCTGTCTTGTGGGAGACATGATACTTCTGTTTACGAAATTCTTGATTGTGTTTGGGAAACCTCACTGAATGTTCTTTGTTTTAAATATCATTTCGTTGTTTATTTGTGCATTTTAATGCACAAGGCATAATTTTCTGAGAATAAAGCAAAGTGTATGGTGTGAATAGGCATAATTTTCTGAAAAAAAAAACGAAGTATATGGTGTGAATATTGACTCAGCCTTATAGGTGCGAATTTATCTTTGTTAGCTACTTAGTAATTTCATGTTATACATGATGATGTGTATGAATGATATTGATAATGAACAACAGCAAGAAGTTTCTCTTCTTTTTTGTACATTGGTAAACTATTTTTCGAAGCAGATTTTGTATTGACCTCGAAGAAAGTTGCAAAATTTCTTTCTATTGACTCCAAAACGTACTCAAGCGGTAATGGGAACGGTGTATACTAAATGTCTATACGCCGTTCCTGTTACCACACGAGAAGCACATTTTCCAGTGACCTCAACAAGGACAAATTTTGTAAGACAATAGCATGCGATGCTTTTGTTGACATGTGAATTCAAAGCGATTAGCGGTTGCAGACAAAGGAAATCCTCTCAACCATAAATTCAAAACAAACAAAGCCGCAAAAGTTTCTCTGAAACCCAAGTAGCTAGCGCGCTCGTTGTGCATTCCAGAAATTGTTTTTAAGAGCAAATATGAGCATATATCGAAAGAAGAAGGATATATCTACACATCTACCACGGGCATTTTATTTCTTTGGTTCAGAAGCCGAGCAGTAAGTGTTTTCATTACACCCAAAAAAATAAGAGAATTGAATCGCCTCCCAATCGGCTTTTGAACCAAACAAATTAAATGCCCGAGGCAGATGTGTAGATATATCCTTCTTCTTTCGATCTATGCTCATGTTTGCTCTTTAAAACAATTTCTGGAATGCACAACGAGCGAGCTAGCAACCTGAGTTTCAGAGATACTTTTGCGGCTTTGCTTGTTTTGAATTATTGGTTGAGAGAATTTCCTTTGTCTGCGATCGCTAATCGCTTTGAATTGCGGTCTTACAAAATCTGTCCTTGTTTAGGCGATGCAATATTTGGCCACCGAAACAATGGAAATTTGGCCACCGAAGAACAAATCCATTTGCACGGAGCCATTTTACACAAACACAACACTTCTATGCTGATCTACAGAAGCCCATAGTTACAAAGCATAGGAAAGGTTGTTTTGCTAAATGCTGTTTGTTTATCAAAGATCTTCAACCGTTATTTTCTATCCACGTGTATGACAGTGCAGATTAAAGAGCTTGTTGTACCTCCTGCGGTGGGTTTTTCTATTTTCGCCCGATCTTCACCAGCAGGATTTTATTTTTAGAGTGAGATTTTTCCAGATTTTGTATCCGAAGTAAGCCGGGGTTTAATGAAGAGAATTTATTCATAATTCACGACGTGATTTTGCCCTCAGGAGATAGACTATTTTTAAAAAACTGGCTCCCATCTGCTTTTCCTACAAATTAATGTGGATTGTTCAGTTTGGTTCAATTAAAATTTATAGAGTGAAACAATTGTTTTCGTATCTGAGGATTTGCTTTCTAATGACAAGTGAACCGTTTGAATGTGAAAATCTTAGGCACCAAAGAGAGTTTTATCTGTAAAAGTCTATTTTATCAGACTCACTACAATCCCCACTTATCGCAATGGCAACAACACTTTTTTAATTATTTGCATTTTGTACATTGAATTGAATTGTTGACTCAAACTTTTTTTGAGTGTCCATCAGGTTTGTTAGTTTGAGAGCTTTCATAAGCCTATCAGTAGCGATGACTATAACAATGCAATCAATTTTGGCCTAAATCAGTTGGTCTTACTTAGCAGCTATTTGCTACTGTAGATATATAGCCAACTGTAAATAAATTGAATAAAAAAGTAACCACATCCTTTGTTATAATGATCAGAAAGTTTGACTGATTCTTGACATATCGAGGAATGTGTTTTCTGGCTAAATGCTGGTTTTCAGCCAGGAACTGATGTACAATAGGAGCGAAAATTCTAGAAAATCACGTTGAAGCTGTGGGAAGAGGGGACACTGCAGCAATTAATCTAGAATTTTTACAAATCGATTGCATGGTCTTTATGGTAAGATTTTTCATACATGTTGTTAATTCACCCAGGAAATCTAGTAAAGAAGAAAAGAATAAAACGTAACGGAAAACATAAAAATGTAGGGAAATCAATGGGTTCAAGCACATCCAGGAGTAAACAAGGAGAACGCTGATTTGAGCAAAATGAGTACCAAATTGTAAATAATGGTGCAAAAATGGGGGGGGGGGGGGTAAAACATTTCCTAAGAATATTCCATTCCATGAAAATAAAGCTATGCAGCTTGGGTAGTTTTCTTAGTGTAAGAAAAAAAACGACTTTTTATAAAATTGCCTCCTTATAGCTGCTTATCAACAGTGGATCATGAAAATTTTGAATTAAATTTGTATGACATCTCTATCTCTTTAGATACTTTTAAAGTGGGACCAAAAGATCTGCTTGGCCAAAGGTCGAAGAAGCAGAGGGTTAGATATTCATTTAGGCAGATAATAAAGATTTCACTTTGAAATGCTTTCCAATAGGCTTAGTCCGCCATCTAACTTAAGATATTAGATTCGACCTTACGGTTATTAAACTGTAAAATATATTGATAGATTGAAATCGAATTGGAAAATGATAGTCCACAAGCATCTTTGATAATAGACTTCTAAGAGGTCACATGATAACTCTCAAATTGTTTAAGAGCTAGGTCAAACTTGATATTTTCCAGATAAAGACGGGTTGTCTAACATCTATCAGTTTTATGACCATTTGTTAATTCATTATTTACTTCATTCATTTTGCAGAATCTTTGTCATTTGTCAAATACGTATAACTTCTTAACGGACTCATGAAGCAAATCTTTGCTGTAAAATATGAAAGGTCATAAATTTTGTCATGGGTGTCATGCCAACAAAACCAATTGTCTCTCCACTTTGAAGAATGAAGAAGAGAGCAGTAAGTTTCTTTCGAAACCTTTCTCTCCTTTCTTCAGCATACATAGGTTCCGAATCTTTCAAATTGAAGCCTCCCAATGTTGCGAAGAGCAACCCCGACCTGGTAGCATGGGCGAAATGTTTTGAGCGATGGTGACTCGTGGCGGGGAGCAGTGACGTCAGCAATTGTTGTTGTTGTTGCTCTCTTGTTCAACATCATCGTCTACGGTTGCCTGACATCCAATGTGAAACTGACTCCAGTGTTTATTAGTAAAGATTATTTATGCGTAGCCTTTAGTAATTCTATTTAATTGTATATTTAGGTTTCATTTAGTTGCCCGTCTTGATGTCAAAACCATTGGGTAGTCATGGTCTTTTGCTCCCCCGTGGTATCTCGTCCTTGTAGTGTAGTAAAGTAGTTCGTAAGTGTTGTTATAAGTAATCCCGTTTTTGTAAATTTTAAACTGAATATATCAAAAAAATAAAATAAAATCATTCAAAGGTTCTGCTCAAATCAACTTCGTTCCCGGGGTGTTCTGATTGTACACTGGTCACGAAGCCGAATGAACACAACAACGAATGAAACCCCAATATCTGGACGCGTCGTTGTCCATTACCCCTTGTGAACTCCTAACTTGCCCCATAAACCCTACTGATTTTGTGAAGTTAGCGATTCAATAGAGGCCATTTTTGAATGGGAACTAGTAATTATTTGTTTTGCTATTGTTTTCGAAAAGCCAATGAAATTGCCGAACGGCCTCGATCTTGTATCCCAGAGTGGAGGTAGAGCAACGAACTCACTCTTTTTTTAAAAAGGTCAGTAGAATTGTATTACAGTTTTCTTTGAAATAGATTTCTTGAAGAAACTTTGGGTTTTCGCTGTAAATTGCCATGGAAATTTATTGATATCTTGATTTATTTCAAAATGGCGGCATTTATTAGATCTGTGGCCATGACGCCATCAAATTTCTAAATTCTATAGCAGAAAAGCGACAGATTTCTGCTTGCCATCATATTGTGGACCTTCATGTACCGTGGTTTTCTTGAAGATTATGTCATTTTTCCTCTATTGGTTTAGGATTTCAACAATGATTCAAATTTTTTCCATGAAATTTTTCAAAACTATTTCAATTGCCACCATTTTGAAAAAAATGAATTTCTACGGCAGATTTACAGCAAGGTATCATCAGTTCCTTAATTCCTCATTAGTTCCTTTCAAGCCATCTATGGCCTATTTCTCCTCTGAATTAAATAGCTTGAAAAGACTTTAGCTGCTTTGCTATAATCCAAACAGTTTCACTTCTCGGAATATTTTCGAAATATTGTATTTTGCCTTTCAAATCTTTTCAGGATGTGACGTCATCATATTCCTAACTTTTAGCCAAAAGATTGAAAGACTTGTGCTCGATATCATACTGTGGAAATTCCTAATTAAGGGGGTGTACCACTCGAAAAAGCAGTTTTTATCAAAAAATATTTTGTTCCTTCGTTGGGTTAGTTCTAAAATGCATACAGTATTTGTTCTGTGCTATTTAAGGCGATGGCGCTCCAGTTATTCTGTGATTGGCATAAAATGAAACAACCTTGTCAATCAAATGAAACCTTCGAGCGTTCTGGCCTAAAAGTGGTTGAAAAACCACTTTTTTGTTCACGTGACCAAAAAGTCGCCTAACGGCGACAATCGATTGGAGGAGAATTGAAATTCAATGCACTTCAATCCATATTTTGAATGCAAATTTTGATTTTGGCGGTTGGCCTAAAATAACAGAGCAGTTGGTGTACACACGATTTGCATGATGGAAGGACATCACAATTGCTGGTGCAAGCCTTGTCGAGAAGCGAACTTAGAAAAATACTCCACATTCGACGTGAAAGGCTTGTTACGAATGTTTCAGAAAGACCTGCGTGATGAAACTTCAGATGCACTCGATCGGACGTTTGCTGTGGTGATGAGGCGAATTGTGGCAGCCAAGGCATTTAAGGTTGTGGCTGAACGAGTCACACACTACAAGCAAGTGAAACGCCAGTTGCAAGAACTTGGCTATGAACAAGATAGGATTAAGACCTTAGCCAGGAGAATAAACAATTCTTGTTGGGTTTTTAAAAACTTTAACAAGATTGTTTCCAACCTTGAACTTTGTTCACTGTTGGATATTCGCCGCCTTTCTCTGAAAGAGCTCTACCTGGCCAAGAACATGCACTGGTGTTTGGCAAGGCAAGAACTTGCAAGAGAGAGATTGAGAGGGCCTGGTGATATAGGAGTACATCGCTACAGAGACGATGACTTTTATAGTCTTCTAGAGTCAGTGAAGAGCAGTGCATGTTACCAATCCATTTGCCACAATGATCACGAAGTTAGCAAAGTCATCATAAGGCTGCATCGCCATTTGCTCAATTTTCGATGAGTGACCTTAGCGTCCTCCTAAAAACGGTTTTTTTAAAAACCACCAAACCAGCCGTGTTGCTGGACCGATGTTTGTATCTCATATCAACCTCATTTTTCTCTTATCTTTTTTTTCTTATGATGTGCAACTGAATTAGCGGGGGTTTGGGGGCGATAGCCCCCAATGGTAATAATAAATGGATAAAGCAAATAATATGTCAATGCTACTATAATATATCAATGCTACTAATTCCTGATGATAAGATTTGACCAAACGATAATAGAAATTTTTGAAACATTTGAAACATTTGTGAATGAATACTATAAAAGACAAAGAAGCTAACTAGCATTTGACCAATCATTTTATGGGGGCTGCCGCCCCCAAACCCCCGCTACTTCAACTACACTAACATGATTACGTTGAAACAGAATAGATGTCCGACAAATTTGATGATGAAACTGAAGATTCTCTTGAACTGCAAGATGTTCAATGCAACGATAGCTCAAGCATGCAGAAAATGCAGTGAAGAAGCAACGTTGAATCTTGTTCAACAAAGAATCTGGTTTCTGACAACACAAGCGATTGTTTGTTCTGAAGAAAAGACTTCACTTCTTCAGCTCACCCAAGCAAAGGGGTTTACTTTGCTCCCTCCGTTTAATTTAATTCGATTGAGTACGCTCAGAGGTGTTCAATCTATTCTTCAGGAAAGTATACATCGCTTTGTCCTGTCGGAAACCTGATTTCTTTTGTTTACAAAATTCACCCTTTGCTCAGGGAAGATGATACATCAGTCTATCCTCTAGGGGCGAGGGTGAATTTTGTAAACAAAAGAATTAGTTCTCTAACGCAAAAATGCTATTTGCCTTTCTAAAGAATAGATTTCACACCTTTGACTGCATTCGCTGAAGATGTGATATCTATTCTTCAGAACCGAAGTTCGCTGTCTTGTTGGAGACATGATCCTTCTGTTTACGAAATTCTTGATTGTGTTCGGGAAACCTTACTGAATGTTCTTTGTCTTAAATAACATTTCGTTGTTTATTTGTGCATTCTAATGCACAAGGCATAATTTTCTGAGAATAAAACAAAGTATATGGTGTGAATAGGCATAATTTTCTGAAAAAAAACGAAGTATATGGTGTGAATATTGACTCAGCCTTATAGGTGCGAATATATCTTTGTTAGCTACTTAGTAATTTCATGTTATACATGTTGATGTGTATGAATGATATTGATAATGAACAACAACAAGAAGTTTCTCTTCTTTTTTGTACATTGGTAAACTATTTTTCGAAGCAGATTTTGCATTGACCTCGAAGAAAGTTGCAAAATTTCTTTCTATTGACTCCAAAACGTACTCAAGCGGTAATGGGAACGGTGCGGTGAATACTAAATGTCTATGCGCCGTAAGGACAGATTTTGAGACAATAGCATGCGATGCTTTCGTTGACATATGAATTCAAAGCGATTAGCGGTTGCAGACAAAGGAAATCCTCTCAACCATAAATTCAAAACAAAAAAAACCCCGAAAGTTTCTCTGAAACCCAAGTAGCTAGCGCGCTCGTTGTGCATTCCAGAAATTGTTTTTAAGAGCAAATATGAGCATATATTGAAAGAAGAAGGATATATCTACACATCTACCACGGGCATTTTATTTCTTTGGTTCAGAAGCCGAGCAGTAAGTGTTTTCATTACACCCAAAAAAATAAGAGAATCGAATCGCCTCCCAATCGGCTTTTGAACCAAACAAATTAAATGCCCAAGGCAGATGTGTAGATATATCCTTCTTCTTTCGATCTATGCTCATGTTTGCTCTTTAAAACAATTTCTGGAATGCACAACGAGCGAGCTAGCAACCTGAGTTTCAGAGATACTTTTGCGGCTTTGCTTGTTTTGAATTACTGGTTGAGAGAATTTCCTTTGTCTGCGATTGCTAATCGCTTTGAATTGCGGTGTCAATCAAAACCAACTCGTGCTATTGTCTTACAAAATCTGTCCTTGTTTAGGCGATGCAATATTTGGCCACCGAAACAATGGAAATTTGGCCACCGAAGAACAAATCCATTTGCACGGAGCCAATTTACACAAACGCAACACGTCTATGCTGATCTACAGAAGTCCATAGTTACAAAGCATAGGAAAGGTTGTTTTTGCTAAATGCTGTTTGTTTATCAAAGATCTTCAACAGTTATTTTTTATCCACGTGTATGACAGTGCAGATTAAAGAGCTTGCTGCAACTCCTGCCAGCTTTTTCTATTTACGCCCGATCTTCGCCAGCAGGACTTTATTTTTAGAGTGAGATTTTTCTAGATTTTGTATCCGAAGTAAGCCGGGGTTTAATGAAGAGAATTTATTCATAATTCACGACGTGATTTTGCCCTCAGGAGATAGACTATTTTTAAAAAACTGGCTCCCATCTGCTTTTCCTAAAAATTAATGTGGATTGCTCAATTTGGTTCAATTAAAATTTATAGAGTGAAACAATTGTTTTCGTATCTGAGGATTTGCTTTCTAATGACAAGTAAACCGTTTGAATGTGAAAATCTTAGGCACCAAAGAGAACTTCTTCTGTAAAAATCTATTTTATCAGACTCACTACAATCTCCCAGTTATCGCAACGACAACAACATTTGTTGAAATTTTTGCATTTTGTACATTGAATTGAATTCTTGACTCAAAACTGATATTTTGAGTGTCCATCAGGTTTGTTAGTAGATAAGCTCATCAGTAGCGATAACTATGACTATGTAATCAATATTGGCCAAAGTCAGTTGGTCTTAATTAGCAGCTATTTGCTACTGTAGATATATATAGCCAATTGTAAATGAATTGAATAAAATAGGTAACCATATCCTATGTTATAAAGATCAGAAAGTTTGATTAATTTTTACCCTGGGTGCCAGACTAACACCCATTTTATGTTAGAGTCTGGTACCCAGGGTAATTAATTTTGAAAATATCGAGGAATATGTTTTCTGGCTAAATGCTGGTTTTCAGCGAGGAACTGATGTAAAGTAGAAGCGAAAATTCTAGAAAATCAAGTTGAAGTTGCAGTGGGGAGGGGGCGGGGGCAGAGGGGCGATGGATCTAGAATTTTACAAATCGATTGCATAGTTTTCATGGTACGATTTTTCATACATGTTGTTAACTCACCCAGGAAATCTAGCAAAGAAGAAAGGAATAAAACGTAAGGGAAGACATAAAAATTTAGGGAAATCAATGGGTGCAAAAACATCCAGGAGTAAACAAGGAGTACGCTGATTTGAGCAACACGAGTACCAAATTTTTAATAATCGTGTAAAAATGGGGGCAAACAATTTCATAAGAATATACCATTCCATGACAATAAAGCTATGCAGCTTGGGTAATTTTCTTGGTGTAAGAAAAGAAACGACTTTTGTAGAACGGTAAAATTGCCTCCTCAGGATCATGAAACTTTTAAATTAAATTTGAATGACATCATTATCTCTTTAGATACTTTTAAAGTGGGACCAAAAGATCTGCTTGGTCAAAGGTCGAAGAAGCAGAGGGTTAGATATTCATTTAGGCAGATAATAAAGATTTCACTTTGAAATGCTTTCCAATAGGCTTAGTCCGCCATCTAACTTAAGATATTAGATTCGACCTTACGGTTATTAAACTGTAAAATATATTGATAGATTCAGGGGCGGCGTGGCCCACCGGGACACCGGGAAATTTTCCCGGTGGCCCCCAGAAATCTTACAAACATGGGCCCCCTGAAGCTAAACTGGAAACAAATTTACATGTATTAAGTCTACCGGAAAGTATGGCTCGTATCTTTCGTTAATTTATCCCTTCTTTTGTTTGAGTGGCCACAGTAAACAATCAGAGGCCCTGTATTGATATTTAAAACTTAACTTATCAATCCATCTCTACAATACCGGGTGAGCTAGAAAAAAGTTCCCACTTTTGAAAATTCATAGCACCAAGAGTACTTTGCAGATTTGAATGATTCAAATCCTAGTTAAAAGCCGAAAGATCGACATATTTTTGTGATTTTTCTCGCCGTCTTACCAGCACTAGAAGTATAGGTAAATTCAACTTTATAAAAATTTCATGGTTACAGAATGACTGAAAAAGGGCCTAAAACATTGATCAAATCGTTAATACTCTCCTCAAGCAGAACAATACGCAATGGGCATTTCACCTCTCTAATGTGTTATAATACATTGATGATTTTCAAACAAACACTAAAGATTTAAATCCCATGGCAATAAATTTGCACAGGATATCTCTCACACATAAGAAAATGCATTTTCTTTATTGCTCTGTGTAAGGAGTGCCTTATGATTTGATCAATGTTTTAGGCCCTTTTTTAGTCCTTTTGCAACCATGAAATTTTTGTAAAGTTGAATTTACCTGCATTTCTAGTGCTTGCAAGACAGCGAGAAAAATCACAAAACTACTTTGATCTTTTGGCTTTTAATTAGAATTTGAATCATTTAAATCTGTGAAGTACTCTTGATGCTATGAATTTCCAAAAGTGGGAACTTTTTATGGCTCACCCGGTATATTGAGAGGTTGTGCCATGTTTGTTTTTGTTGCGAACTCGTGTCTTCTTCATCACGAAATTTGTAGATCGAAATTAGCTCATCAGTTATGGGTCTTTGCCTAAACAGAATAAATGTCACAACTCCTGCTTTCGCTTGTGAAAGCAACATCCACCAGTGGACAGTCACTGTTCGTGAAACACAACCTAGGCTCGATGTAAGATACTGTGTGGGAGATCATTTGGTGGGGGCACAAGAAAATGGATGTTTGAGAACTAACGCTGGAAAAAGTAGGAAGACCTTCAAGAGACAAGAAGGCCAAGAAGGCTCGGCCCTATTGGTGAAACCAGATGGCTTTCAAAGTCCCAAGCCCTGACCAAGATATTTGGCACTTATTCAGCATCACACAAAGGCCTATATGCTGAAATGCTTTTGGTGCTTGATGCAATAGCTAGTAACATCATTCCATGAATCAACTCGCAGCGATGCAAAAGTTTTAATGGATCACTTTCAGAAATTCGAGACGATCCTAACAGCTTTCATATCCTTGAGAGTCTACAGTATAACAACGCAATTGTCTTTGTATCTGCAGACAAAAGGCTTCGACATGCGACAAGAAAAGATAGTGCGTAGGAAAAAGCGCTTAGATGGTGAGCAATGCCAGGATGAAGCAGTTGTTGATGAGCTGCAGTCATGCGTCAATACGTTCAATTTGATGATGGATATCGCATAGTCACAAATATGAAGAACAGATTTTTTAGACCATAAGGTGCTGTACAAAGGTTTCTCTTGCTGCAACCTAAAACGATTCAAGGAGCTCAAAGCATCAGGAATTCCAGCAGCCGTAATGGCCAAAATTTGTGATCTCCTTGGGAGCAGAGTCGACAAAAATGATTTGTTCTTGCAGCTCGAGAATTTTGTCAATTCGTTTTTGAGATTCGTTTTTTATGTCATTGCCAGAAGAATTTGAAACCATAAGATGGGAGGAAGTTGACGATGAAGCAGAGACCGCTTGCAAGCAAACTTCAAAGCTGCCTTTCGTGTTTCACTTATCACTTGTACATATAAAGTTCTGCATGAGCATAATTTGAACTGTGTAACATACGTACTTGCAGCTTTATAGAGACTGTCAGTTTTTGCTGATGCTTGTAGATACACAAGGTTGAATGTGAAAGAAAAGAAATTTCTCAAAATTGAACCTTATCAAGACCAGGTTGAGGTTATCTTTGAGCCAAGAAAACCTTTTTTCCTCGTGCTCTGATTTATAGCATAACTGCCACAAAACGATCAAGGATTCCTTGTCGCTAAAAGCAAGCATGATATTGGGAGATGCATTCTAAGCCAATGTAATGGAAGTTTCTTCAAAAATTTTCCTCGTGCTCTGATTCATAGGATAACTGTCGCAAAACTATCATAGTTTTCTTGTCACTAATGGCAAGCATGATATTGGGAGATGCATTCTAAGCCAAAGTAAAGGGCGTGGCCCAAAAATTTTCCTGGGGGCTTGGTCCCCAGACCTTTCAGTACCCCCCCCATTTAATTTACCCTGGCCACGCCGCTGCTGTTCGTTCGTCGCCATGTTTTTCGCAATTAGTTGCATTGATCGTTTCTGCGGAACCAGAAGTTGTTAGATCTTATTTTCCGAAAAGGGTGTCAGACAAAGCATGGGCCCCTTTCTCGACGAATTTTCCAGGGCCCCTCATTTTTGCCACGCCGCCCCTGGATAGATTGAAATCGAATTGGAAAATGATAGTCCACAAGCATCTTTGATAATAGGCTTCTAAGAGGTCACATGATAACTCTCAAATTGTTTAAGAGCTAGGTCAAACTTGATATTTTTCAGATAAAGACGGGTTGAATAACATCTATCAGTTTTATGACTATTTGTTAATTCATTATTTACTTCATTCATTTTGCAGTATCTTTGTCATTTGTCAAATAATAACTTCTTAACGGACTCATGAAGTAAATCTTTGCTGTAAAATATGAAACGTCATAAATTTTACAATGGGTGTCATACCAACAAGAGCAGATTTTGTAATACAATAGCAACAGTTGCGTTTGCTTGACACCTCAATTCAAAGCGATTAGCGGCTGCAGACAAAGGAAATTCTCTCAACCAGTAATTCAAAACAAACAAAGCCGCAAAAGTTTCCCCAAAACTGGTAGGGCAAACTCTCGCCTTGTGCAAGCGAAAGATGGTTTTTAAGGGAAGTTATGTGCTTATAGCGAAAGAAGAAGGGTAAATCTAAAGTTCTGTCGCTTAGATTATGTTTATTTTATTTAGGAGCTGTTTTGTAATCGTTTCATTTTAAGCCCTAAAGACGCGAGAATTACAATGCCTTCTGCTCCGCTCCTGAATCAAATAAATATAATCTAAGCGACAGAACTTTAGATTTACCCTTCTTCTTTCGCTATAAGCACATAACTTCCCTTAAAAACCATCTTTCGCTTGCACAAGGCAAGAGTTTGCCCTACCAGTTTTGGGGAAACTTTTGCGGCTTTGTTTGTTTTGAATTACTGGTTGAGAGAATTTCCTTTGTCTGCAGCCGCTAATCGCTTTGAATTGAGGTGTCAATCAAACGCAACTTTTGCTATTGTATTACAAAATCTGCTCTTGTTTGTCATACCAACAAACCCAAGTGTCTCTCCACTGTGGAGAATAAAGAAGAGAGAAGTAACTTTATTTTGAATTGTTTCTCTCCTTTCTTCAGCATATTTTCCGAATCTGTCAAAGGTTCGGTTTTTGAACATAGGGCTCAAATCAACCTCGTTCCCAGGGTGTTCTGATCGTACGCTGATCACGAAGCCCAATGAACACAACAACGAATAAAACCCCAATATCTGGATGCGTCGTTGTCCATTACCCCTTGTAAACTCCTCACTTGCCCATACACCCCACTGATTTTGTGAAATTAGCGATTCAATTGTGGCCTTTTTTGAATGGGAACTGGTAATAATTTGTTCTGGTATTGTTTTCGAATAGCCAATGAACTTGCCGAGCGGCCTCGATCTTGTATCCCAGAGTGGAGGTAGAGCAACGAACTCACTCTTTTTTTAAAAAGGTCAGTAGAATTGTATTACAGTTTTCTTTGAAATAGATTTCTTGAAGAAACTTTGGGTTTTCGCTGTAAATTGCCATGGAAATTTATTGATATCTTGATTTATTTCAAAATGGCGGCATTTATTAGATCTGTGGCCATGACGCCATCAAATTTCTAAATTCTATAGCAGAAAAGCGACAGATTTCTGCTTGCCATCATATTGTGGACCTTCATGTACCGTGGTTTTCTTGAAGATTATGTCATTTTTCCTCTATTGGTTTAGGATTTCAACAATGATTCAAATTTTTTCCATGAAATTTTTCAAAACTATTTCAATTGCCACCATTTTGAAAAAAATGAATTTCTACGGCAGATTTACAGCAAGGTATCATCAGTTCCTTAATTCCTCATTAGTTCCTTTCAAGCCATCTATGGCCTATTTCTCCTCTGAATTAAATAGCTTGAAAAGACTTTAGCTGCTTTGCTATAATCCAAACTGTTTCACTTCTCGGAATATTTTCGAAATATTGTATTTTGCCTTTCAAATCTTTTCAGGATGTGACGTCATCATATTCCTAACTTTTAGCCAAAAGATTGAAAGACTTGTGCTCGATATCATACTGTGGAAATTCCTAGACTGTATAGTTTTTAAGCTTGCAAATCTGGTAAAGTAGCAACATGTTCTTTCAAGCCATTGATTCTATTCAGATAAATTGGCAACAGAACTTTACACCAACCTTTTTCAAAGACTTGCACCCTATGCTTCTGTCTCCATCCCCTTCCCGTCGATTTCAGAAGACCCTTGCACCTCTTGAACCCAGCGTACAGTATTTAACTTCGTTTTTGGTTTACATTAAATTAGTCCAAGATATTGTTCCCCTTTGACCAAGTCCTGTCGTTGATGAAGATATCATAGCAGCATGATGAAGGTGTACATCCCAATTACTCAAATTAGTAATTTTTTAACAACTTATTTTTTGTAGTCTATCTTTTTTAGTATGCATTTTTTATTGTAATTTTTCCTGTACTGTGTTTGAGTTTCAAAATATTTTGATGATTTGAGATTCTAATTTCTTCAAAGAGTTTCATATAAAACTATGCGTACCACCAGACAGGGCCGTCGAGAGAGGGACCGGGCCCCAGGGTCAGGGAAGGAGGAAGGCCGCCGGAAATTTTTTTGACCCACACCCTTTTATCCTTGAGCCACGCCCTCCTATGCACTGGTAAAGCGCTGCTTTTAGATTTCATTTGGAATCTCAGTGGGCCTGCAGGCCTGAAAAAGTTCCTGAAAGAAAACTACAACAAAGAAAAAATACATACCTTATTTTTTGCGGGCCCCCGATGGCCCCGGACCCCCTGGTAACTACCCTGGCTAACCCCCAGGGGGGTACTCATTGACTTTCAATACGGCCATGCCAGGGGGGTACTCATTGACTTTCAATACGTCCATGCCAATATTTGGGGTCCGAAATTTTACGTTGAATCAATATTTGGGGTCTGTGAATTACAGCATGGCCCAATATTCAATATTTGGGGTCCACAATTCTGAAGAAGGGAAGAATGGCGCAATTTGGCCCTGAAGTTGCGAATCATGAGATAAATGTTTTGGTATTATCTAAAAACTGAGAAAGATCAAGAAGCTTTAATTGAAATCATTCAAAAACATTTTAGGGGCCCCAGAAATAGATAGCAATATTTGGGGTCTCCAAAACATTAGACTCAATATTTGGGGTCCTCAAAACATTAGGCTTAATATTTAGGGGTCAGCAAAGAAATAGTGGCATGGACCCCCCCCGTATTGAAAGTTAGGGAGTACCCCCCTGGGGGCTAACCCCCCCTCTCGACGGTCCTGCCACCAGAAGAATTCAATTTAGATACACGAATTATCGTGCTTCTCGTCAGCAAAAGAGACAAAATTAACTTTATCAAAGGACACAGAATACAAAGGTGGGATGAACATGTTTTATCTCGAAATCAAATTTCAACTTTGAGGATGGATGGTTACAGTATCGAATTACAAGTCAAATTTAAACATTATCTATTTGGCTTTATATTAGTCTGAGGAGCTTTCTCAAGGCTTGGCTCCTTTGTATCAGTTATTTTTTAAAGGGAGACCAATATCCATAGAGTTCTGCATCTAATCTCTATGTTGTCACGGTTTTTAACTAATCTGAAACAGGGGGTGGTTTGAGGCTTTCATTACACTCAGTTTTTTTATAAGAAACTAAGGTCCGGGGCTTGTAGGCAGTGTCTTAAATTTTTGGGCCATTTTGCTACCAAAAGTTTCTTACATGTTTCTTATATTTTTAATGCCAAAAGTGTAAAGTTACTTTGTTTTGTCTAAAGGGCTCCGAAATTACTTAGTAAGATCTCAAAACAGGGAAATAACATAATTCACACTCAAATAATGTCCAGACAGTTGCTATAACTGTACAGTGTCAACAATTTTTGAGTCGGATAGGAAAATTTAAAACTGTAAGTTACAAAAGTTTCTTAGATTTTTCAATTCAGGTAGGGTTGTTTCGTAACTTTCGAAAAATTGAGCCTACCGTTTCTTATAAGCGGTTTCTTATAAAAAAATGAGTGTACACGACGACTGCATGGGTGAGGAACATTACGTTGTTTTCCATACCCCTCTCTTCCATCTTCTGGTACGTTCCCTTTCGTTCTCTTTCCTAGAAAACAATTAGCTGTTAGTAGCCCTGTCCACAAGTTGAAACAGTAATGAAAATTAGACCTAGAAAGGATCTGTTTTCTGGTCATGCTGGGATTAAACGTCTTGGTTTGCGAAGAACTGGTCTTTGAAATTAACGATTTTTGACTATGTTCAGTATGATGACGATGATGATGATGATGATGATGACAACGATGATTATTATTAATCATCAATAAATGTTGTCGTTGTTGTTGTTGTGGTTTTTATTATTTGTAAGCAACAAATGGTTCCTGCTGAAATACTGAATATGTGTTACATAATTTCAACTGTATTAGCGTCAAAAGACTCAAACTTCCAGGAAACTGCAGTTGCCTCATAAGAGAAAATGTTGAAATAAAATAAAAAGACACTTCTCGAAGCATCCTTGGCGCTAATCTTATGCACATTTGTCAATTTTTCATACATCAATAGCACTTGGTCTTAAAAAATGACAATAAATGAGCAACTTTTGAGCAACTTTTTGAAAAAGTGGCAACTTTTGAGCAACTTTTCAGGAAATTATGAGCAACTTTTCGAGATATTTCGAGCAACTTGTGGACAGGGCTAGCTGTTAGCATACAGATAGCGATAGCAGAAGAAATAAGAAATATGGAGAAGTTTGACAATGTAAGAACAACAATATTTTTTTTCATAAGACACAATATCTAATTAGATACATGGTCTAAGCTTCTACTTTTCTACAACTAATTTCTATTTTACTAACAATTATAAAGATGACAATAATAGTGACGATAAACTGTAAATGAGTAGCTAAATTTGGTAAGTTGCGTGGAGGAATTTCAATATTTGCAGTCTCTTGTTATAAATTGTAAACATCTATTTACCAAGTAGTTCGAGAAAATGATGATCTTCATTTGTCTGAAGAAATATGTATTTTTGTTCATCTGTTGGAATATTTCTATAGTTTGGATAAGTGTCGATGATTTTGCTATTGAAGCTTTTTCTTTCCGCTGTAAAGGATTTGCATTGCATAATGAAATGTATCTCATCTTCAATATGCAGAAGGAGAGTATCACGTGGATTGTGTTACTGTTGCATCGTTACGGAGCGGAAAGGTGGACCAGTTCTTGCCAGGTGGACTGCACTGCAGTGTGAGGGGGGGGGGGGGAGTATATTCCAAGCCCTCTTCAAGTTGCCAATGAGCTAATGTTACAGTGAAAGCCATCTCGGTAGTAATTAGTTAAAATAATTATCTTTCAACTTTACTTAGGGTAATTCGTTTCGTTTCGTTTGTTAGATTAATTTATATCCTTGTACCAAATTCATTAGAACTGGCATGGAGCAATTCAAGCAAGTCCAAGAACTTTTTGCTATCCAAGTCCAAGAACTTCTTGCTATCCAAGTTCTTTCCATACCCTTTTGTCTGGTTAAATTTTGGGAAGATCTAACCATTATTGGCTTATCCAGTAGTAACCCCCTGAGTTTATGAATGAGGAACTGTTTGGTAACATTGAAGGAACGATATCCTCTCCCACGCCTGCTGCTTCGGTTACCAAGATAGATTTTCAGTGAATAGAAAGGTTTTGAAAATGTTAGTTGCTATGAATATGCTTGAACGAACATATTCTGGATTGCCCAGCTGGTTATCAATTCATTATACAAAGCATTGCCACCAGTTATCACGTGACCTTAATTAATCAAATCGCCTTTCTTGCTCAGTGCAAAGAACAAGGCCGAAAAATAGCAAAGTCTGGAAGCAATATTTCGCAATGGTTGAAGCACGGAAACTGTAAACAAGGTTGCCCTGAACACGACAAGATACTGTGTGAAAGCAAGACTCTTTATTTTGTTCCCACATCAATCAAATAATCGATTTTCATGGATTGTCTGCAGAGCAAATTGGATGCATTTGATTTTCTCAACGGCTGATGATTTGCTGAGATTTTCAATTTCATTACAACTTAATTAATTCCAAATGGTTTTTGAGGATAAGAAAGAATCACGAAAATCCCTTGATAAAATGGTATGTTGAATTTGTTTACCTTTGTATCATTTCCAACTTTTGCTTATTTGTTTTTTGAGTAAATTTATTGAGTAAATTTAGCTTGCAAAGGGGAAGGAAAGGGCAGTCTGCTGCAAACAGTCATTTATTGGTTTTGCTGACGTAAATGTTGCTTGCTGATAAGGAAATTCCCGTTGTATTCAAAACAAATGATGACTTTCGATTGTTTTGTTTTCAATATCTCAAACACTCAGTCAGTTGAAAGTGGTTACCACGTTTTGCCATGTGGTTGTTATGCTTATGTCTTAGGTTGATTTTCGACATTGTTTTTTTCTATTGACTATGTTTTCAAAATGTTTCAAATAACCAAGTTTAACATGGTCACGATATTAAACAAACCATGGCCTTGTCAACACAACCCAGCAAAAAATATATTGAAATCTAGGATTTATTTATTCTGCAGGTCATCAAGGGGGGGGGGGGGATTCAAGTGCTTCAAGGCTTTTGCCATTCGAGGGAAGGGAACTTCTTGTCGATTCACTATACACCCTTGGATACTGTACAACAGTAACAAGATACCCCTAGATACTGTCGATACTGTCAGTAGGGTGTTGGTGAATTTTCTTGCTTTCAGTTCATGAAGAAATTCTGACAAGGAATATATATTTCTTTCTATGATTTTGCGCCCTTTTCCCCCCAACCTGAAGCTCCGACCTCAGAGACAATTTTCCGGGGTCAAACTTTCGAGACTGGGAGGGGGCAAAGTCTGGGGGTTGGGGGCAATTGCCCCCAGTTCTAATGTTAACCCTATCCAGACTAGGCTTTTTGAAACTCTGGGGAGACTAGGGGGGGCACAAAGTGCCCCCCCTGGTTTTTCACAGAATCATAAGTGCTAGAGACTTGAAACTTGGCACAAGTAACAAACATGATAAGGCAAACAAGATGGTGTGATTTGTTTTTGTTTATGTCACGTGATTAAGTGCTGACGTCAGCAAATGTTGCTAATTTGGGTGTAAAACCACATGTACTTTGTCGCGTTGTATCTCCATATTCATAAATCATATCGATGTGATATTTGAAACATGGAAGGATTATATCCTTGTAATTCTTATTTTGAAATTTTTGCTTTGTAATACTAATATTTTTGCTGATATCAGCATTTATTCATTTTGTACGAAAAAAAGAGCGATTTTTGTCTAAAATTGATTATAAATTACTTTTAAAAATAGCAAAAAATGCTAAATATACATAAAAGGACCTGCTGCATCATATAATGTCACTCATTTTTCAAAAGATGAAGCATAACATGGTTTTTCGTCAGTACGCATGCGCAACAACCAATTGTTGATGACGTGATCAAAAATCAATAAACTATATATCAAATGAAAGCTTGTCTCAAGACGAGTTCAGCGATGTTTGTCTCATTGTCATAGAGGCAGTGGTTCCAAAGTTATGGCTTAAAAGGTATTAATTTTGCCGAGCACTCAATTTAAAGTCATGTGTTGACCCCCGGAATCAGTGTCAAAATTTTTGAAATTAACATGAAAAAATGTCTCATAGATAGAAACTAAAAGTCACAAAAAAGCTAGACTATTCTAGAGATACTCGACGAGCTGTGTGGAAAAGTTTACTAGGGGGGCACTTTGTGCCCCCCCCCTAGTCTGGATAGGGTTAAAAAGGCAGCCCTACCGACCTATCAATCAAAGCATTTTGTTCCAGAACGGATAAACTTCCTTGCAGCATCATCGATTGTACTTTATACTATTCTATTGTATACTATTGTTTCCAAAAATAGTAATTTCTGACTCCTCTTCGGAAATCGGGCGGTGACACATACATACCACACATAGATGCCCAAATTTACACAATCCAACACATAATTCACAAAATCCAAAAATTTGGTTTTGGCTTTCTTTCTGATAAAATTGAAACAATTATCTCAAAAAGTAAAGTTTATTTCTTGAGGCATCTGATAAGAAATTCAAGGGTTCCAATAAGGAATAATTTTTTTGGAAAGGGAGGATACCATTACTTTCTGACAGCTTTAATTTTACGTATGCAATTTGATGAATAAAACGCCGTGAAGATGAACTGCGTTAGCAGTTTCTGCTCCCCTTTTAGCAATCATTGGGGCAAAGGGAAGGCGTTTTGGTTAGAGGGCCGAATTGTTGTGTTTTCATTTCCATCAAGTACAGGGTCGAAATAGCAGCACTATTGTCTTACTGTGATTTGATTAGTCGATTTAAAGATTTCTGCTTCATTGAACCTGTGCATACTTGTGGTGAGCAAATGAGCTCTCCGTTAGCTGTGGACGATGGAAGAAATATGAGAGGCCTTGTCGTTTTCGCTGAATTTTAGGAAGTATTCTTGCCTAGATAACCCAATTAAAGGGCAGTAATATATTATCATTGCCTCTTCTTGTCGCTGCAGGCATACAAAGGTAGAAGACAGAGTCTACCAGTCTCACTCCTCTTCAAGAGTAGCAGCAGCAACTTAGGCCCAGCAGAGAGGGAGACGCTCCTCTTTGGAGCCAAGATGTCTCGCATGAATTCAGAGCCGTCTGTTCACATGCAAGTGGAACAGCTGCGGGAATCATTAAAAGTAGAGATAAGACGTGAACTGAAGATAAAGGAAGGAGCTGAAAACCTACGGAAAGTATCCACCGATAAAAAGACGCTTGCCCAGTGTAACCAGGCCATCAAACAATCCAACGCAAAGCTCGACCAACTCCATCATGAGTTGCAGGAGGTGAACGCACGTCTGTCAGACGAAATATTAACCATCGGTCAAACAGGTATTATGTCTTCTTTTTGTTATTTGTTAAGCTTGATTACCAACCAATTTATGTCCAAAAAATAACCTCAAATTCCAACCGAAAGCGGCTTTAAAGGTGGCCTATCTATCTAGAACAGCTTGCTGGCCGAACGAAGCAATTGCAATGTAATTTGATTCCTCATCAAATAGTGTCTCATCTCAAAACCACAAAATAGAGAAATCAGAAAATGTAGCTTCCCCTCTTGGTTGCATTACGGTACTTCTAAAAATTTGAAAAATGGATTGAATTGTTAAATGCTACCAATATTACACAAGTTATTACACTTGAGACAACAGAAACAGTCCTCTCTGGAGAAACGTTGAAGCGAAATCCCACCCGGCCTAAAAAGGCCGGCCCTCTACATTTCAGACGACAACAAAACAAACAATCGAAGGGCTTGTAAGAATGATGATGTTGTTTGACGTTTGCTCGCTAACGTTTAAGAATTTAGTTTGTCCAATTTCAAGCGATTGAAGGAGTTCAAGCCCATGTATTTTTACACAGGAATTTAAGCTTAGGGACTCGAAATGCGCCATACTTTCACAAAAGACAACAATTTCCGTCAGGCATGTCCACTGATTTGCTGATGGTACAATTAAGTTCTGTTGCCTTTTGTTTTTCTGCTAATTAACCATTGAATAGAGTAATATAATCAATTTCATTTCAAAGGTCTACAGGGCTGAAATTGGAACCCAAGCTTTGAGTGATGATGATGATAGTGATTTATGAAAACAATTGATGTTAAAACTAACTACAAACGTTTTCATACGCCCTAGAGAAGCATAGCTTATCGAGTCTAGGATACATACAACTAAAATTGTTGTGAATATTTTGATCACATATTTCCAGGAGCTGCAGTTGTTGGAAGCACTTTGCTTGACATTGCAAACATGGTTTTAACAGCAACACCACCTATCTTATCCCCAACCTACCAATTTACCCTTGCAGACCCTACTGAAATCAGGCTGCACCAGGGTGGAGATTAGGGAGGAAATTTCAGAAATTTCCTTTCCATATGTGATAGGTCAAAATGTGATATAACTGCCCAGGTTACCCTTCCCTACTCAAGTTACAATATATAAAGCCATCCACTATTTGTAACCTGGCAGTCGCACTGGTTAGGTTTTTGAATATCTCTTTGCAACCTCAATCTCTTTCCAAATTCCAAAACAATGAACAGTCAGAAGCTCTTGACCTGAGACGTGCGCATAAGCATATTCATTTTTATGGTGGAAAATGTACTTGCTCATTGTTTTATTTAAATCAAAAGCTGAGCAGTTAACTCACAAAATCTAATGGTAAGAAAGTGACAAATAGTTGTCAAGGTGTAATGCTTACTGCATTGGAGCAAAGATATTTCAAGGAAAATTTCCTGCCATACAACTTTCCTTTAAATAGATCACTTAATGGTACATCATAATCGTAATCTGTATCAAGAAAATAAACATTGACAGGAATCAGAATAGCTATATTCAGTATCCACTATAAATAGGCAAATAGACCTCCACATAACATATATACCCATTGGTTCTTCAGCTACCTATGTCAAAGATGGCAGACAGATTTTAATCCTCCAATTCTGGTAGCCCACTCACAATAAATATATTTCACCATGTCAGCTGATGCCGAATGATTCTATATATGTATACATGGCTCTGATGAAGGCTTAATGCCGAAACACGAACAAATAAAAAATGGCTTTTGTCATGGTGTAAGACCAGGGATCTGAATGACTTCAGATTTCTCTAACATTTCATTTTGCTTGAGTGGAGAAAATGTTGACACAAAGACTCCAGGTTTGATCCCAGGCAGGGGCACATTTTAATTCTCCAATTGTGGTAGCCCACTCACAATAAATATATTTCACCATATCAGCTGATGCCGAATGATTCTATATATGTCAAAGATGTCAGATACAATAGGCTATATTTTTATTTAGCCAGGACCCGCGTTTTACTGTGTCTTTTCCGTTAAATCTCTCTTGCTACAATGCAATAGTCCAGCTTTGAAGATATATGATTGATGAAACAACATTCTTGATTGGAAGAGAAATTGGCACTAATGCAGTTTCACACACTGTAGCTGTACTGATCCTAACAAAACCCTACCATACCATGGGGTAGTCATGATATTTTGCTCCCCATGGTATCTCGTCCTTGTAGTTTAGTATAAGTAATCCTGTTTTTGTAAATTTTTATAATGAAAAAAAAAGAACCATATCAAAACCCTACCAAAACTCTATAGGTGTGCGATACTGCAATAGCCCTGAGAAATTTTCTGTGCCTGACATATTTTGCAGAATTTCCTGAGAGTGGTCATCTTATGATTCAACACTTTCTCCACTTCTGGTGTGTAAATTCCTAAGGAAAATAAACATAAATTGCCTGGGGACAAGAATTTTGTGCTGTGATTCACATAGAAAAAATAAGAGTAGATTGGACACCTAAGACTAGTCATACTAGAGTTGTGCCTTTTACACCTTACGCAAACTGGATCACAATGGATACTGGGTGTGCTAAAAATTTATCCACTTTGGCCAGGCCATGGTATGAATTGACCAAAGTTTAGTGGCCAGGTCCATAACGCGGAACTCGCGGAAACCGCGGAATAGAATTTTTCCGCGAGATATAATTCCGCGTTATTCACTGGCGTATTAGGCAAAAGTCCATAACGCGGAATTTAAAAACGCGGAATTTTTTTTCAAACCCTGAAAATTGCATTCTTGATTCAAAGTCATCCTTGGATCTTCGAAACACTTTTAAACAGTGCACTTGCGCCCCTCTTCGCGATCGGCCCACTATTGCATCGGTGTTGTTATTATTCATTTTGGCTAGGGCTATCGAGGTCAGTGGCCTAACTATATGAACAATGTTGACATTGTGTTGGCAAATTCAGAAGTAAAGCCACGTTCTCCTTTTAACTCATCAGTAGGAAGAATCAAACAAACAGAAATTCATCTGTTTTTCCTTCAAACTGTGCTGAGAAAATTCTCGAAAAATTTCCGCGAGATTGAGTTCCGCGTTATTCACTGGCGTTTTAGGCAAAAGTCCATAACGCGGAATTGAAAAACGCGGAAATTTTTTCAAGCCCTGAAAATTTCCGCGTTTTTCAATTCCGCGTTATGGACTTTTACCTAATACGCCAGTGAATAACGCGGAACTCAATCTCGCGGAAATTTTTCGAGAATTTTCTCAGCACAGTTTGAAGGAAAAACAGATGAATTTCTGTTTGTTTGATTCTTCCTACTGATGAGTTAAAAGGAGAACGTGGCTTTACTTCTGAATTTGCCAACACAATGTCAACATTGTTCATAGTTAGGCCACTGACCTCGATGGGCCTAGCCAAAATGAATGATAACAACAACGATGCAATAGTAGGCCAAACTTGAGGAGGGGCGCAAGTGCACTGTTTAAAAGTTTTTTGAAGATGCAAGGATGACTTTGAATTAAGAATGTAATTTTCAGGGCTTGAAAAAAAATTCCGCGTTTTTCAATTCCGCGTTATGGACTTTTGCCTAATACGCCAGTGAATAACACAGAACTATATCTCGCGGAAAAATTCTGTTCCGCG
This sequence comes from Aurelia coerulea, assembly GCA_039566865.1. Classification (NCBI taxonomy): domain Eukaryota; kingdom Metazoa; phylum Cnidaria; class Scyphozoa; order Semaeostomeae; family Ulmaridae; genus Aurelia; species Aurelia coerulea. The sequence continues at coordinate 18,158,138 of CM076954.1, forward strand.
GTTTCCACGAGCTCCGCGTGTTCCGTGTTGTGGACCTGGCCAAGTTTAGTCTGTAAGTCAAGATCCTAAGTTCTTTGTTACTGTATTCTGGTCAGCTACAAGGCAAGTCCCAACCAATTTGCTATTCATAGTCTGGAAAGGCCATCTTACCTACTTTTTATACTTTAGCCGATCTCCTGATCAAGCCGCTGTGATGAATTCTTCCCAGGTGATTCTGTCTGACATCACACTGCACATCTCATCGGTGTTTGCCAGACCCGTATCATGCTTGATTACGTCAATGTAGTTGATTTTTTCCTACCCCGGTGGACTCTTGCCATTTTTGGCTAGCACAGAACAAGGTTAGAGACTATTTTCGTGTCATTACAAACACAGTGACCAGCCAGTCAGAGACAACACTCTGCTTCTGAATGACTTTTAGTAGGCTGCCATAGAGTTTGTCATTCATCATGTGTTGCCAAAATTGATAAAAAGTATCAAAGTCCTCCAAGCACTATAAGTTTGACAAGACTAAGAGAATGCTCTTGGAAATTTAGAAAACAGGCATATTGTCCAGTAGCAATCATGCAAGTATGGGGTACTCCTAACAGTAGTTTATTGGCCTTTCAAAAATTTAGGATCATTATTTGGGAGTCAGTCATAGAAGGATGGCACAAACCCCTCCTTTGTATAGAAAACAATGATTTGCTCCCTCTGGGAGTACCAAAATACATTTGAGTTTGCTTTAGCAAGCAAAACCTTCATGAAACACATTTAAAGCTATTTTGTTCTGACATTTGTCAGAGTATGAATTTAAAGATAAAATCTGAAAGAAGAAACACTATACACTTGTTTTATGCAGCCACTGGTCTTCAGAAACACACTACCTAAAGAGCCTTTAGATGCTTTTGATTGGCTTATTTCGAAACACAGCTGGGTATGAAATTCTTGTCTCATCTTATGGATATTATCTGACGTTTTCGTCAAATGAATGTTGGATAAAAAAGGTTCTTTAGCATGTTTCATGTTGGCTCAACTTTTCAAAGCAATCTTTAAATTTGGTTTTACGAGAAGAGTTTTCAAAGTACCTTTTTAGGACATTTTTCTCAGTTTGTAATCAGAACAGGAGCAGTGGCAGCTCCAGGGTAGGGCTGGGGGGCTACAGCCCTCCATTGGAAGCATCAAGCTCCTTTCAGAGGGAAATTTTAGGTTATGACGTTTAAAAATGGTATTTGTAGTCCTTTTGCCCCTCTCCCGTTGGAAGCTCCAGCCCCTCCGTTGGAAGATTTCTGGTGCCATCCCTGAACAAGAGTATATTAGAGATGTAAAGAGACAGACTTTCATTTTATAGGTTTGATTGTTCAAAAGGCCACTTAATGTTGCATGAACACTAACAACACTGTTTTTTACCACAAATACCTGCTCATCTTTAATGCTGATTTGGCAATGCAATTGATCCAAAGGCATACAATTGAAAGATTTTCATTTTGACAGATTTAAAAGAAAATACAGTTGGGATTGACCCAGGTTGATAAGTAGACTTATGACGATGAGTCTCTTGTTTCCTTGTGCTCTTTGACTTCAAGATGGCGCTCCAGTCAACAGAGACTCATAATATTACTCTGAAAAACCTGACCCTATTAGGCCTAATATGCTGGGATTCCTAGCATACCAATCAGAATGCGAGATTTGGCGAAGAACAATAAGTTTGGAACCTTCAACTCGATTGACGCAGCTTACTAAATTTGAAGGAAGTTGCTGCAGCAGGTACTTGAAGATTTCTCTGCAATGTTTTGGTCTTAAAAACATGGAAATTGCAGCATTAAAAGACTTATTTTGCACTCACCAGGTAAAGTGAACTTTCTTCTTCAGATGAATACCAAGTTCTGTTGATTAAGTGTCTGCTTACCGTGGTTTCTATCACATTTCCTTCTGAGGAGTGACTGTTGAACAGAGCCGAAGCAGTCGTTCGATCCAGATTCGATCAATCGAATGCAGAAGATAGGGTCAGGTTTTTAACTGTTTCATTATGAGTCCCTGTGAGCAAGGTACCGCAGGGATACAAGGGACTCATCGTCATAAGTCTAGTTGATAAGTACAAAGGAAGTTCATATATTAAAACCCCATGTGGCTCATATTTGTATGGCTTTAGATAAGCTCTTTGAAATGTAACCTGCATGCTGCTGAGGCTGTACATTATGTTGCCTAATTCAAATGTTCAACTCTACAAGCATTGTACTAAATAGCTGTGACCTTGTGTAGAAATAGGAGGGACATCAATACTATCTGTTCTTTCATATCCCAATGGGATTGAGATGCATATTGCAGGTTACCATAGAAAAACCAACATGGAAAATTTTGCAGTACTATCCTGCTTTGCCCTTTATCAGACCTTACATTCCATTTATAAAATCTTCCAGTTTGGTAATGGCCAGGTCGAAAACGCGGAAACCGTGGAAAACACGGAAAAACATTTGAAGTTTCTGAATGGCGAGAAATAGTGTTTATTGTGTTAAAATATAGGCAAGAAACCTCTAAATAAGCCAAATATTCCATCAAGAAGACAAACAAGAAATTTCCGCGTTTTCCGCGTTTTCGTTTTTGCTATAGGTGATTTTCGAAAACGCGGAAAACGCGGAAATATCTTTATATCAACTTTTATCAGTAGCTTTGCGCAAATATAGATGAGTAATATGTTATAAGCTTTCTCTCGTAATGAATTCTTTATCAAAATAGACTTCGTAGATCCGAATGAAACTTTGGATCATAAGATTTAAAAATTAATGGGCCTAAGTGGCCTATCAGGAATTCGAGAGGAGTTTGTTGATAGCTTCTCGACCGTATCCCTTTATGATGCTATGGGTGGATACAGCATGTTATGTCGCCTACTGAAGCAACGAACTAAACTTAGAGCCTCCTTCCTTGAAGAATAGACTTTTTCTGCGTTTTCCGCGTTTTCGTTTTTGTTACAGGTGATTTTCGAAAACGCGGTAAACGCGGAAATCTCTTCATATAAGAGCACCATAGCACCATAACGGGATACGATCGAGAAATTATCAACAAACTCCTCTCGAATTCCTAATAGGCCACTTAGGCCCATTAATTTTTAAATCTTATGATCCAAGTTTCATTCGGATCTATCTATTTTGATAAAGAATTCATTACGAGAGAAAGCTTAACGTATTACTCGTCTATATGTGCGCAAAGCTACTGATAAAAGTTGATATAAAGAGATTTCCGCGTTTTCGAAAATCACCTATAGCAAAAACGAAAACGCGGAAAACGAGGAAAAATTATACTCTACAAAGGAGGAGGCTCTAAGTTTATTTCGCTGCTTCATTATGGCGACATAACATGCTGTATCCGCCCATAGCATCATAAAGGGATACGGTCGAGAAATTATAAACAAACTGCCCCTCTAATTCCTAATAGGCCACTTAGGCCCATTAATTTTAAATGTTATGATCCAAAGTTTCATTCGGATCTACGAAGTCTATTTTGGTTATTGGTAAAGAATTCATTACGAGAGAAAGCTTAACGTAATACTCGTCTATATTTGCGAAAAGCTACTGATAAAAGTTGATATAAAGATATTTCCGCGTTTTCCGCATTTTCGAAAATCACCTATAGCAAAAACGAAAACGCGGAAAACGCGGAAATTTCTTGTTTGTCTTCTTGATGGAATATTTGGCTTATTTAGAGGTTTCTTGCCTATATTGTAACACAATAAACACTATTTCTCGCCATTCAGAAACTTCAAATGTTTTTCCGCGTTTTCCGTGTTTTCCGCGTTTTCCGCGTTTTCGACCTGGCCGTTTGGTAATTGCTCCTACTGTGAAAAGTTAGCCAAACATACATTACTCATGGCCATTATTTGGTAAAAATCCCATAATGAATTTGAAAGGAGAACATCTTGATGACAGTGCTAAATGCATTTCTGGATCGGATAACAATCAAAGTATTCAGCTGCAGGATATATCATTGGAATGTCATGTTGGAAGCTTCAGACAGTACAGACTTTGCTTACATTAATGGTTGTCCTGCCAAAGAATTCTTGTTTAATAAAATTCTGTCTAGCTCAAGAATTCCTGTAATAATGTAAAGAATTGTTGTCATGTAAATGTGTGCAAAGACCGTACTCTATTTTGAATTACGAGTATTCTAGTGATGCAACAACAACAAAGGCCCCAAAACATATCTATTCCCAATATGTCCAAGTTTCCTTCTTGTCATGGTCCATTTAATGTTTGTACACATTGTGTGGAGGCCTGCCTGGAAAGTTGACTTTTGTTGGCCAAAATGTATGTGACAGACCTTGCAAGGAGAGGCACTCTAGCTCAATGAAGCTCTTCCGCACACCTGGAAACTCCAGGAGCTTGATAAAGTGAGCACCTTGGTTGATAACCTTTCTTAATCCATTGAACGTTTAGTGTCTTAAAATTCATGGATTAACATTTCTCAGGTGCTCAACCAAAAGCACCTGGAACTTTTAAGGTGCTCTGATTGTCAAGCACCTATAATTTTCTTCCCTGCAAGGCCTGATATGTGGTCATCATAAAAGAGACTTGGTGACTGAGTTTCTTTTCATGCATGGTTAAAGGAGCTTGAAACAACCAATAGGTATCTGTGAAGATTTCTTAAAAATGCAAGGCTGGGATTGTTCTTGCAAGAAAAGCAGAAAACGATATGGCCTCATGTTGCCATGACAATTTTGATTATCCATATCTAGCGGTATGTAGCCAGATATCCATATCTAGTGGGTGTTTTCAGAAGTCGCTAAACATCATATTTTATTTCTTATCTTTCATTTAGGAGGGAGAGATGTACCTGATGCAACATCATCACCTTTGCCTCCTCAACAACATGATGAAAAAGTGAGCGCAGAACTTTCAAACGGCAGGATTGCATCCCTGGAAAAACAGCTGGCCATTGAAATGAAAGTGAAGCAAGGAGCAGAGAATATGCTCCAGATGTTGTCCAAGGGAGAGAAGAACAAGAAATTAATTCTTGAGACAACTCAAATGCTGGAAGATTCAAAAGTCAAAATTGATGGCATCAAAATGTCTGTGCTGAGAGAGCAGCAACAAATTATGGCATTTGAAACTCAATGTGATAATAACGGTGAAAGTAGCTTGTCCAGAAAATATTCAAGTAAGGGGTCATCACTAGAGCATAGGATTGAAGATATAAGTCATCATATAGATGTTGAAACAAGGGTTTCAGAAGGTGCTAAAAATATGAGAACACAGCTTATGAAAGTGCAAGATAAGAAGGCTCTGCAAGAGGTTTGTTGCAATCTATATATCGATATATTTGTTTTGTATCAATTTGACGAATAAAGTTTGCTTCTTTGACTTTTGCTCAGTGGTTGAAAATTATGTACAGTAGTGTACTGTGTGTACTGTTTGAATACAGATCTAGCCTCTGAAGGGAGTTTTAGCTCACACTATCCTAAAAGGCTTTCTTGAAGTGATATTAAAAGGGACTGCTCATTGCTTCATTTGCTGCACAGAACATATGTTCCATCTCTTTATCCCTCTTCCTGTACAAAAATACAAGGCTAAGCTTGGCCTTGTACAGGCCAAGTTTTAGCCTTGTAGAGGGGATTATGGCCTTGTTATGACCTTGTACTAACCTTGGAAGAAATTTACAAGGCTATCAGTAAGATTCCAAGCTGCAACCAGTCTAACAGAAGGTTTCCACAAGGCTTCTGCAAGGCTAATTAGAATTTTTCAAGCCATTTACAAGGTTACAGCAAGGCTATTCCAGGCTATAACAAGGTTGTAAGGCCATAACTACAAGGCTTGTACATGGCTATTACATGGCCTTGTATTTTCGTACAGGTTGCATCTTAAATGACTTTGATGCAGATAATTTAGATGCTCTGCTAAGTTTTATGCTATTTGATTTATGTCTATTTTTTGTTATGTAAGTAACAGAGTGTCATCTTCAAAATGGTTGTAGTATATTTTGATTAATAATTTAATGTGGGAGATGCATTGTTTATGTGTCAGCACTCGTCATGTGTCAGCATTCATCATTGCCCTTCTGGAAGCAACTGCATGTTATGGCAATTTAGTCTGAAGGTAAAGACCACATGTCAATGTTCTTTGTTCAACCATATCTATTCAGAATGATTCTTTTAGTCATCATCATCATCATCATCATCATCATCATCATCATCATCATCATCATCATCATCATCATCATCATCATCATCATCATCATCATCATCATCATCATCATCATCATCATAACATTATTTTTAGTTGGTAGATACATGTTACTAAAAACTAATTTAAACCAACTATTTACAATACGACAACATTATTTACAAATTAAACATGTACATCCTTTGCCATCCCATTCTTTGATCCCCTTTTTATGTTTTTATGTACGAAGTATAACAAGCACATATAGGAGTGAGGTAGTGTGACGCACCCACTCACTAACGAACCAAGAACGCTTTTCTTTGAACTAACGACAAATGCAAAGAATGCACAAAAAATGCAATTGGTTGCAAACTGCTGAATTTTTTTTGCTGACCTCTGCGGCATTGCAGGAGTTACTAGAATGCAAATTCCGAACCAGCTAAGAAAAGCCAAGAATGCCAAGAATACAATCAGTTGCCAACTGCTGGCGTATTGCTGCGCCATCGCATCCACTGCAGAGGTATCAGCTCTCATTAGTTCATCATCTAGAGTGCTCCACAGGAGACTACCTCTGAAGGAAACAGAATTTAGTCCATATCAATGTGACTGTGCTGATGAAAGCCTGCATAGCTCTTTGGTTCGTAGATTGTAAGGTATATTCTGCAGCATGGATATTAGGCAAGTGGTGCATTCCATTTTGTACCCCCATTCTTTAGCATTAAGCTGCAACCAAGCTCTTCAATGACAGTTATGTTGTTCTAGTTGTAAGTGAAATGCATTAGGTTGTCATTTGATACCTCATCCGAACTGGCTGCAGTTTAAATCTAAACCAGGTTATCAAATGGGGCCTCCTAATTGGTCAGTCATACACATCAAATGCATCTGATTGGTTGAAATTTAACCTGGTTTAGATAAAGCAGGTTACTGTGTCAGTGTGATGCGGTATTAGTCATTTTAGGATTTTTTCCATTGGTTAACTTTATTTTTTAGGCTGAGAAAAGGATATTTGAATCTGGTGAAAAGTTGGACCTGCTACATTTATCATTAGAAAAGAGAATGATAGAGGTTTCACCTGAAGCCGCTGAAGCAGGAATATTCAAAGAAAACAACCATACCATTGCCAAGGAACAGAAGAACAGACTGCAGAAATCTGCAGCCCTAACTGGACAGCTAGAGGTTTGTAAATGATATTTTCTAAAGGTTTTGGTAGCTTAATTGTTAGCTTAAATTTATGAATGCATGTTTCATTGTGAATGCAATCAGCATATTTCTACTAAACTTTTATTAAAGCAGCGCTGAATGATGATGCTTTTAATGAAATTTGTCTTGTAACCACCATGTGAAATATTTGATTACATTTCTCTATCTTTTAAAAAGTTGGATAGTATGATTGTCCCAACGATGTATGTTTTACTCAAATGATAATCGTGTAAAGTAAATCTTGTTTTGTAAAATAATCCTGAGTTTTCGATAGTAGAAAGATTCCTGCATATAATTCTTTTGTAACCTTTGGTTTAATGCAGTGGTGGGCAGCTTTGCGAAATATTGGGGCATTGGCCTAGCTATTGTTACAAAAGATTTTTGTTCCAGCCAAACATTGGGGCAACTGCACCCCCTCACCCCTTAGTGTCTGCCACTTGTTTGATGTTAGGTATCTCAAAGTCTGATTTGAAGTCTGCTAATTTCTATAAAGACTCGCATTGCTGTTGTAGATCACAGTCATTGGTGCTGACGATCTGTTGGAACAAATTCCCAATCGAGCCCCTCGCAGAAACTTTTCAATGACTGGAAGCCCTGACAACAAATTTAGACTAAGTAAGAGAGGATCTACACTTGGATATCATTCTTACAAAGCTGATGAAGCGGTTTCAAGTAAGTCCTTTTTAATTTTCTTTCTTTACGTGACTATTTTATCAGTAAGGCAGGGCTGTTACAGCTGCATCAGAGTGCGGACTATGGAACAACTAAAGGAGCAACAACTTATTCTACAAAAGATCCTGGATCGAGCTGTATTTTTATGAATCTCTATCCGAAGGGTTTGATTGAGTGGCGTAAGAGCTTCTATGATTATTGTGAACATTCAAAAATTCTACCAAATGTATCAAAATATCGTTCAATTCAGATTCTTTTTCAGAATAGCAAGAAGGTCTGTCACTGGAGGACCAAAAATGAAAACTTACGAGCTAGATTGCATTCAGCTTCACCGAATCAAATATACCCTAACCCTAGGCTTGTCACATCCAGCAACACGGACAGATTATGTAAGACAATAGCATGAGTTGCTTTTGATTGACACCGCAATTCAAAGCGATTAGCGATTGCAGGCAAAGGAAATTCTCTCTAATTCGAAACAAGCAAAGTCGCAAAAGCTTCTCTGAAAACCAGGTAGCTAGTTCGCTCGTTGTGCATTCCAGAAATTGTTTTTAAGAGCAATCATTAGCATAGATCGAGAGAAGAAGGATATATCTACACATTTGCCTCAGACATTTAATTTGATTGATTCAAAAGCCGATTGGGAGGTGATTCAATTCTCTCATTTTTTGGTTGTAATTAAAATACTTACTGCTCAACCTCTGAACCAAAGAAATAAAGTGCCCGTGGTAGATGTGTAGATATATCCTTCTTCTTTCGATATATGCTCATGTTTGCTCTTAAAAACGATTTCTAGAATTCTCAACGAGCCTGTTAGCTACCTTGCTATTGCCTTACAAAATATGTCCTTGTTACTCCTAGTGCAAGTCAAGTTATCAGTCTCTTGATAAAACATCTTTTGGTCACATGACTTGAAATGGGTGGAGACAAACCTTAGCCGATGAGGTCTAGTAGATTTTGCTCATGTAGCATTGTAAATTAATTTGGTGTCACGGAATTTGCTGTAGAGATTACGAAATTAGCTACGGAGACACTCTTAAGATTACAATTTCATACTTACGATCAGCATGATAGTTCAGGATATCGTGTACTGAAGCTGCTACTGTGATTTGATTACAAACTTGCTTTGTATATGAAATCGCAAAATGTAAACATGCCCTTGAAATTTCAACTTGACAGGTGAATCGAGGGAAACATAGGCTTAGCATGAATTCGTGAAGTAAATACCCACTACTCTTTAATAATTCCATTTCTTCGTGATGGACCGCCATTGAAAAGTCCATATTTCAGTTGTCCGCTAATTCAGCTAAACCTTTCGAGAACAGTTAGCTTGAGTGTTAGCTTTATTTGATCATAAGATTGGTTGAAGATCATAGCCGTGATTTCTGCTTCTTTTTTGATAGATGAGATATGTGCGGTGTTAAAACTTGACAACTCAGACGCTGGACAGACAGGTTGGAAGGCAGGTGGCTCACATTGCTGGAATCAAGCATTCTTTCTAAACTTGGATAAGGTATGACCGATGAAAAGTTTGTTTCTCACTCTTAAATAAACTTGAAGTGATTTGTTCAATGTTGGAAATCAGGCCATTTATAGACTTTAAGTTGGTTCTACTTGCCATTAGTTCTTTCCACTCATTACGCTCTTCTTTTGCTTTGGTCGGAGCTTTTGCCTCACCTCTGAGGCCTCTTCAGCGAAAGATGATTCATCATGCAAGGACACATTTGGTAAAACCAAAAAAATTAACATTTTCGAAAAGACAAACCTATTTTCCTCTCTGAAGAATAGATTTCACACCTCAGAGTTCATTCGATCAAGTCAAATTAACAAAGAGAGCAAAACTAATGATTCGGTGGGCAAAAAGTGTGAAATCTATGAGGCTACCAAATTGCATTTTCTTTATCACAAAGGCAGCCTTTGTTTAAAAATTTGCCCTTGCTAATTCTTTCTCATTCATCGTCAGTTGTGAATTACGACACTTCTTAAATATAGACCTTTTTGCTATTTTTAACAATTTTTTTGAATCGAAAGATACTTTTGTTCATTTTGTAGAATTTTCGAATTTGTACCAAACTAAAAGAATGTCGAACGCCAAAAGTCCCTCGATGCACACTAGACTTTTCCAGAACAGCTAAAAGGTCTATTTACCCCAATTTTCTTGATTTTACGTTGTATTGTTAACTTAAAAGAGATGTTTGAAAAGGAAAGCAACGAATTTCTGTTTATGAGACATGTTTCGGACATACATAGTCATGCATACTTACTTACATCGTTTCGGACATACAATATATCTTGCACATGATTATCTCTCAAACTTATTTATAAGAAATTCTGATGGCAATACTATGAACCTAAGAAAAGCTGAAACTGACTTGCAAGTACCATTCATGAAAACTAGTAATGGGCAGAAGGCGTTTGCATTTCGTGGAGCGAAAATCTTGAATGAACTTAGCCGCGAGGCCAAGCAAGCTTCCTCTTTATCTTCTTTTAAGAACGAGATAAAGGGTTAATTGTAAATTGATTGTAATTAGTGGTTGATAAATTATTTATGATTGTAATTAGTTTCCTTTTCTCATTATTAGTTTTGGTAGATTTTTGGTTTGTAAAGTTGTTTGGCACGGCCCCCTGAAAATCAGTCTTCAAAATGGAAAAATGAAAATGAAATTGATATTTCATAGAACACATAGAACATACATCAGTTGATAATGAAATACCTCATTGTCATTCATCACCAGTTATGGAATAAATGGCCGCGGATTGTCAAAAATCGACGGGAAACCGTATTCTGTCACTAAAACACTTTTAATCTCGAATTTATCTCTAAAATTCGCAGAATAACGAGCCTTTCTTTTTTCAAAGCTGTGGGGAAAATCCCGAAAATTTCTACTTAGGCCCTTTTTCCTCCCAAATGGATCGTGCTCGTTTTCCTACTAAATGCACTTACTAACTCCAGATTAATGATTAAATACCTTAAAAAGTGTTGAAATAAGGTCCTCAAAAAGTTTGTTTTCAGTTTCTCGATTTATCCACTTAAGAATCAGCCCAAGACGATCGGCCAGTTTTCGTTGATTTTTCAAAATTTGCTCCCAAGTTTTGGACTTATTACATTTGAAGTAAGGGGTCAAATCAGCTGATCGTTTGTTTATGTACCCTACTCTACAAGTCGATCATGGGAAATACATCGAATAAGATATTCTGAAGTGGAGAGGATTCCCTGATGTTACTAGGGCTGTCGGAATTGGCATTTCCTTGATTGCTCGTTCTGTTGTTGATTTTGAAGAGAGATGTTTAAAGTGGAAAACTACGAACTTTTGTGCGCTTTCCAGTGCTCTTTCGTGGACTAAAAGACACCTCAAAAGAGAGGCTAAAACACCGGTTACTATTGACCCCTAAGACGTGAATCCTGGGGAAAATTGGCACTGTGGTTACTTAACGAATTCTGTAATTTGTTCCATGAGTTGAGTAAACAGGCTAGAAGTTCTTTCATAATTATCCGACAACCAAACTTGAATTGATGAATCGACTTCAGATGTTTTAGACGAAGATATCAGTAATCCTCTAGAGACACAGTCTATTTTCAATGCGATCTGTACTTGCCATTTTAAATAATTTATCATAATCGGCTTGTTAACCATATCTAACAGTTTATTGTTGTAAATCATTGTAAACATTGCACAATATGTTTCTTTTATCTTACAGTCGAGAGAACTTGAAATTGGAGTATACTATAAAGACTATCGATCTCTTTGTGGCATTGCTTTCCTCAAGCTCGAAGAATTCCTGGATAATCAGAGACACGAGGTTTGCGTGCCATTAGAACCTACTGGGATGCTGAGAGCAGAGGTATGTTTGTGTTCAAATCTCTTATTTGCTTCTTGCGTAGATCTACTTCCCGTAAAGGAGCTCCGTCTCCTAATTTCGATCCAAACTATGATTTTGCAGTTTTTGATGGGCATTATCACAAAGACTTTCAGCGTTTTTTCATAAACGAAAGCGTTATTTTGAAGATAGATCTTTGCACTACACAGAGGAACAAACCATACATTCTTATCTTTTACGATTGCTCGGGTACAGGTGGATTTTAAACAGTCATTTTTGATGGCTTGGGTGAAGCCACCAAAGAAACTGCAGATAGCAATGGATACGTGCGTGCCTAAAGGCCAATTTCCAGTCAGTAGAATTTTCCGAGCGGGTGGAATTTAAGACAATAAAAGGTCGCTTAGCCGTAACTTTCTATTCAATTCCTGAGCGATTTTTTCTCTCGCATACAATAGAAATTCCGCCCGCTCGGAAAATTCCACTGACTGGAAATCAGCCTTAAGACAATGGTGTTTATAGATTTTGTTTACAGTTTGGTGACGGAGGCCTGTTAACTACGCATACTCAACAAAGAAATTTAGAATAAAGCACGCGTCTCTTTCTTACAACGTTTACGATAACTCTTTATAGGCAACTTTTAGATTTCACAGGTTCATCTTAGATCCTCGGATTTCCCCATTTACTATATCTGATCTTTGCTAAAGTATGCAAGGGATTTTGAAAGACACGCCTTTTGATTCTCGTACGCCTGCATATCCTACCGTGATTTGAAAACTTTAAAAGATTGACGTGAGAGCTTCTGTCACCATATTCCAAAATTCTTCAACTTATTGCAAAATGTAGAAAAAGTCGCTCGACCCAGACAGCATTAGCTGTTATCTTTTGTGCTTCCGTTACCAGTTGTCTCCCACGGTATAGTACATCAATTAATTGGAACTGAATGTTTGAATTAGTTAAACTATCAAGAAAATTCATTTTCCACGCATTGTGTACGCCCGTCGTTAGTTCATTCCCACTATCGAAAGTACTAGCAGTTGTGTTGCTGGACGGGTGGGTTGCTAGCTAGATGTACCAGTTGCACAAGAGCAGGTCAAACACCTCCCAGACAATCGGCCGCTTTCAGTGCTCGCTAGCTGCTTATAGGCAGGCAACAGAAAAACAATGGCGGCTTATTCACTCCTCTGACTCAGGTCAATACATGCATAATTAATAAAGAGGAAATATTCACAGCTTTGTCTTGAATCAAAATGAAATTAGGCTTATAGTAGAATATTGTAGAATTCGGATGTTTCAATGGCTTCCTTGGAAAATAACAGTGTCGTGTTGTGGTGAGTGACCTTACTGGAGGAAGCATTTTGTGGCAGAAAGAAGAGTTTGTTTCGCAAGAAGAGTAGATAGAAAATGGAATGACATGAAAGTAGAACATCCATTTTCATTTAAATGATGATGTTTTGGAAAACGAATATGTGAAGTTTTCGAATGTGGTATCATTTGGGGTTGTAGCGGATTAAATGGCGAAAAAGATCTATTCAAACTGGACAACAGACTGAAACTTCACCTCTCTGTCAGATAGAGGGATTAAGTCCTGTATCGTCTCGCATCTACTGTGCATTTTTCCGTAGTTATTCAAAAGATTAATCATGTCGAATTTCGACCTCAGTGCTGCTTAGATCTGAGAAGACCGTCCTCGGGGAGTCTTGCAAAGCACATTAAGCTGTGCCTGTCTTCGTAGTTAAACCAAACGAATTTGATGCACCTAATTGAAACTGGAACTGGAATAAGATTGGAAAGAAGAAAGCACTTTATAAGTCAACAGAAGCCTGTTTTGGAATTGCCTTGGATTCCTTTATTCCTTGTTCGGAGCATTGAGCGGCGTTAAAACCTAGGATGTTATCCCAGTTAAGAGATTGGCCTATTCACAGCAGTGGATCACACCTCAGTCATTGAGTGCGCATTTAACCGCGCAGTATCTTTTTCGACTACTTAAGTCGTCTGTTTGGATTAAGTTAATCGTACACAATCCAGATCAAGATTAACTTGACGAATGAAGTAATTATGGCAGGAACAGTGAAGCGAAAGAGTTTGAATCGAGACAAAACAAATGGTGCTGCGAGTTCTCAAAGATCTGACAGTGTGAGTAAACCACCGCCGTTTAGATTTGGGAAGCTATCCTACAATGAAGCCAGGATTTTGTCATTAGAAAGAAAATCACGCACAAAGCTTGTTAATCCTAACGAAGGAAGAGAGTTTAGCATGCTTGGTACAAAGCAGGCACGTGGATTGATTAACACGAAGCTGAGAGATTTTCAGGATGACACAAAGAGGATTGTTAGCAGCAGTGCCAAGGAGTTGTTAAGGAGAGACTTGAATGAAGTTGGTCTGATGAAAGAATCGAAATCGAGGGTTATTCAAAATGGGGGTTTTTATAAGATGGGTAGTAATGGATCTGCTAAATGTCTGTTTGATTTTGATAATGGTGGGCAGCTTAGGGAAAAATCTGTTGCGACTTCAATTACTGCAAAAACTCATGAAACTTCTATCAGAATTGCAAATGAGAGACTGGAGTTAGAGAAAAGGCCTAGTCGGGGTACTTTGCGAGACTCAAACACGCGTAACTTTGCAAATAGGGATCAAGGATGCACTGAAAAGGCTTCGACAGATCAATTCACTCGAGATTTGGTAGCCCTCAAGAGGATGGACGATTGTGCAAACGAAAGGGCCACAAAACATCTGCCAACCAAAGGGCCTACTTCGAACGATGCAGCAAACTTCGATACGAAATCTTCGAATCTGGAAACAGCAGTACAAAGTTTAGCTCAGGATCGTTTGAAAACAAAACAAAGAAGAGAAACTCGTAGTTCGCTTGTGAAACAGAAATCGAAACGAATACCAACGCGGCACAGCAAATACGTATCAGAACTGGACGAAAAAGTCAGGAATAAGTACAGGAGACAACAAGTTGTTAAGCCAAGCACTGAAAATGATAAATCGAATGCTGAAAATTCGGCTGGAAAGGAAAACAAAGATTCGGTTAGCTCTAAAGAACCTTTAAACGGTCTTGAATTTTCGAACGTCGCGTGTCACAAGAATACTACACATGGGCCTACCCGAAAGCAATTTTTAACTTGTGGCAGCTCAAAAGTACAGAGTGAGGGCAAGTCGGAGAAATCTCGCCTTACTGTGAGCAAGACTTCGGATAGGATCGAATATTATCCATCTAAACAAACGATGAACGGACAAGGAGGGCGGGTGAAATCGGCGCCGGTCATTAGGACATGTCGAAATGTTGAGTCATTTTTGGTTAGAAATGGTTTGATTCCAAAGTCTAGTGGAAAGCCGGAAGACAGCAAGAGTGGTACCAAGGTACCAAGAAAGAAAAGCATAAAACTAATTTTGTCAAGGAGTAGAGCAAAGTCGATGCGAAAGAAAAGAATTGTGAACGGTATAGCGAAACAAAAGAATGACATTTTGTTAAATCAGAGTGATGCCGATGTTGTATCAAATGGCAGTGCTCAACCAGCACAGTTACGCAATGGGCATGTTACAAACGGGTGTCTACCGAAGGGACGTTTGATGAATGGGCACGCTGCAAATGGCCACATTGCTAGCAGGCATGGTTCAAACGGGCATGTTCTAAATGGGCGCATTCCGAATGGGCTGGTTCCAAACGGGCACATTCAAAATGGGCATATTCCAAATGGGCACATTGCAAATGGGAATTACAAGGTTTGTGCTTCACATATTTCTTTTGCCGATTGATATGCCCCTTAGTTCTCGTATGGGCCCTTTTTTATGCATATTGTTGAAGCTACTCCTGTCGGGTAGGTGACGATGTAACAATTTTGTAGCCTTATTTTTAAATAGCAGTTGTTGCGGTGATGGGTAGCGTTTAAGCTAAGCCCTATTCATTGCGATGCACTGTGTATGTCGTCCCTTACGTATAGGACGCGTACTGTACTTCTGTTTCTCGATTTGTAAAGGGCAGAAAGAAAAAGGAAGGCTTGAAAAGAGGGGAAATTGTAGCCTGCGTGCAGACTCTACTGTCAGTGCAGAGGAGGAAAAAGGAGAAGCTAGGAGATAGGGGAATACGGGGTTAGAATGAAGTTGAAGGCGAGAAATATTGAAGCACTAAGTGCGTTTGATTTATCAGGAGAACGATAAGATGGCAGAAATTGATGTAGAAGGGTCATTGTTTACTTCTCGAATTTGACGACAGAATAGCCGAACAATCCTTGGATTACCGAGCGTCTTGTTCCCGCAGCTGCTGATATATTTTGCCCCAGTGAAACTACTTGTAGTACATACTTAGTGATGTTGAAGAAAACCATAGTTTATGAAGGTCTACAGTGTGGTGGCAAGCAGAAATATGTAGCTTTTCTTGTTAGGATTTAGAAATCTGATGACGTCATGGCCTCAAATCAGGGAGTGCCGAAGGCCGTCATAGCCTCAAATGTAATGAATGCCGCCATGTTGAAACTAATCAAGATATCAATAAATTGCCACGGCAGATTTACAGCAAAAAACCCTAAGTTTCTTCCAGGCCATTTATTTTAAAGAAAACTGCAATACAATTTTACACCGACCTTTTTAAAGATTTGAGCCCAATGTAAGTTCTGCCTTTTTCAAGTGCATTTGTATTTGATGCGGTAGCCATTCATTATTTACATGCCATAGGTTTCCACACGATTCATTCTTCCCAAAATAGCCTTCTGATTTAGCTGATAAGATTGTGGTTGCGATCCGGCTGTGCTATCAGCCACCGAACCCTTTGTTTATTGCGGATCTTATCGTTACCGAGGAAATATGTAACCGCATCGTTTATCCTGAATGTGGTTATCGCTATATGTTGTTATTGTTAGGCTGGAGACCTTCAAGGTCTTTTCCGTAACATTCTCCACATTGGGAAAGATGGCTTTTAGCTAGGGCCTGGTGCGCACAAGCGTAGCAACGCATTAGAAATGTATCAGGAATGCTATAGAAGAAAAGTTTTGAAGATTTTTTTGCCTCAATTTGATATTTTGTCGGTGCCTAAATCGAAGTTTTGACTTTATTTGGAAGCGTCTAAGATGCATTTAGAAATGTGTTATCTCCATTGTAACGCGTTGTTACTCCAGTGTAAACAGAGCTTAACTGGAGAGCGAGAGACAAAGCAAAGAGTGGACGACTCTTGTTGGGAAATTGTTGATTTATTTTTCGGAGCATGGTTTTTTTGGTTCTGACTATAATTTTAAGGCTGAAGTTGCACACACTTCGCAGTTAGCCTACACCGTAAGGATTCATAACCCAAATATGTTGTGTCATTTGCGGTAGCTTCTTGAGGGTTGAATGTGTTCAGGATTTGGATGGTTTGCAAATTTTGTTTCATGAAAGAATGAAGCCAAAAAAACATAATAGTTATCCGTTGATCTTGTTGTATGCTGTATCAGTTAAAGGGTCGCCAAACTGTAAAAAAATCTGATAACACCGCACGTGTCTATTGCTTTCCATTTTTGTCTGCAGTTTGTTTGGTGGCTTGACCCAAGCCATCGAAAAATGCTCGTTAAAATCCACTTATATCCAAGCAATCCTAAAGGATATGAATGTTTGGTTCCTCTGTGATGTGCAAAGATGTATCTTCAAAATGACGCTATCATTTTTGAAAAAACAGGTTAGCGTCTGTGTGATATGATCCATCGAAAAATTGCAAAATCACCGACTTTCACCGTTTCGATCGAAGTTTGGAGACGGAGCCCCTTTAAAGATCTGTTGTTAACCATGATTACTTGTACGCCGAATGAACTTCAAGATAAAGAGAACGTAGGCCGGAAACGACTTTTAGATTATAGGAAAGTCAACTTTGGTGCCACGAAGGATCATGGTTAGGAACGTTTTTCTAATATCCTACTTTCAGGTGAATTCTCATTTCAAGAAATTTTTGCCACTCCCCAAATAAGGTTAACGCTTCTGAAAAAACGCCATCCTTATTTGACAGCGTCAAGAGAGGCTCTATAGGCATGAATTCAGTTTTATAGTTGCATTTAAAGAAGGGCACCGCTACCGTGTACTGATCAATGTCCTGTTAGTATCCTCAGTACTGTTATTTAGAGAGCGGGTACATTTATTGTTATACATGTTTCTGCAAGGGCGTTCGTTGTGGACTCATGATTCCTTGAAGTATAGTAGCAGGTATGAGCGAAAGACCAACGAGGGTCGCAAACAGGTACATCGTGATCTGCTCTGGGTTTTCATAGTAAACGAATTGTTGTGAAGTGTGAAAATTTCGATGATGCTCGATCTTACACAAGCTATAATTGTCAAAAGAACTTGAAGGATGTTTTTGGATAATTCATGTCTGGATTTGCCGTTAAGACTTCTCACCAAGCTACAAAATGTAAGAAATGTTGCTAACGTTTTTGGTTTTATTTACGTTCATTCATGATCGGCTACCAGCCACGTGATCCAGTCGATATCTTCATAGGCCTAAACTGCATGGGCCTAGACTGGAGGGTGAGCTGCTAGTGTATTAGATGCCTGCCATCAGGAAAGACTGGCGCTGAACAAATTTGTCGTTCAGAATTAGCTGTTTTGCCAAATTTTAACTGTTTTGCCAAACTTCAGTTTTTGTTGATCGGATCTTGTTTTTTCGAAGCTTCAGCATTCATAATGAAATACTTGAGTTAGTTAACTCGGTTAGGGATGGTTCCCACTTTCTTCAAATCCTTGATCCTTCATCTTGCTCTGTCGTTGTTGTTGGTGTAAACGTTAATTTGTAGTTGTGTCGTATTATTGTGCTATGCCCATCCAGTCAGTGTTTTGATGATAACACAAAGTGTACCGATTGGCTTGAAAGTTGAAAACTACGAGTTATCGTTTGTTTAACTCAACCTTTGTTCAGTATCATAATTTTGGTTTGATTTGATCGCTGTGGAGAGAATTGTAACTACATTAAAATACTGGTTGTGCGTTTTCCTTGAATACTAATAGGCTTGCGAATTTGCAGATTTCATTGTTATTGAGTGGAACTATGGTTTTATTTCTTTTCATCTCGCTCGTTGTCAGTAGGACTTTCATCCCAGATAATCTTTTTGCGTAGTCGTCGGTGACTTTGTTATTCTCTTTTGCAAAGTATCCTTTATTTCAATATCCCAGGCAATTGCTCTAATTATTCGTATTAGATTATTAGATCTGCAGCAAAGTTCCAACAAAAGTAGATTCCCTGTTCTCTCGGCTTCGACGCAGTGGTCGCCTTTAGGCCCTTAATGGATTTTAATCCTTCCTGGATATTGTTAGTGTTTTAAAAATAGATAGTTTAGTCGTATTTGTGGAAAAACTCAAGTGCACTGCTTGCAGCCAGGACTCTGAAAGTCTCGGGTCCTGCTTAGTGCAGACGATTCAAATATCGTTCTTATTTCATTCTTAAATGTTCAATATACGCTTCTGTTGTAATATTTGGATCGCTCTTACTACTGCATATCTGTAGTGTTACAGAGTGAGTGATTTGTGTTGTGCGTATTTTCAAGTGATCTTTCAATTTTTGTAGGCCACATTCTACAACCCAATGGTTAATCGAAGGCCGAAACTCCAACGACAGAAACAGCTATTCCCCAAAGCAAAAGGTTTGTAGCTTTTTGTTACTATTTAGTATTGTAATCTCTTTCAAATTTGATGTCAGGTAAAAATGCTGGCGAGTAACAACAATTAAAGTTTTTTCATCAGTAATTTAGCCTTATTGCGAATTTCACGGGACGTCTAATTTGAGACAGACTTTGGGTGATTTGTAAAGCCCCCTCAGCATGGTCATCAAGGGAACTGGAGAAATGCAGAAGATTTTGTCCGAAGCAAACATTTTTTAAATCAAAGATTGTTTGAAACTAATTAGATTCCGTTCGAAAAAAGAAAAGGCCACGATACCAGCGTCGATCGTCGAATCCGAAGATGCTTGCTGTGACGAATAAATGAATAAGTTTGTAGGCAGAAACACCACAACACGACGAAGAAACAACAGCAAATGTATGCGAAGGTTAAATTAGTATACTCAAGACTTTACACCACGTCTCAGAATGAATTTACACAGGCAATGCGTTTCCTGTAACGACATACTCTACATGGGTGATCATCCTTGCGGCGCTGGGTTGGCGACTAGTCATTTTTTCATATTGGTTATTCAATTTTTATTATTAAATATAAACATGTCACAATGTTAGCAAAATCATAACAGTACGACACTTCAAAATATAGCGTTTAAAGTGATTTTATGATTGTTGGTAACTCTTTTAGCCAGATTCTACTAAACCTCACTAAAATTTTCTCTGGGATACTTATATTCGCAATATAGCTCGGAAATTTCTGGCGAGAAATTACTTCAAATATTACAGACAAATTTCTGTTAATTTCAGGATTCTTTTGGAATCCTTTTATCAATGTTATCGTTATCTCTGGACACCCAAGGTTTTTACTGAAAAGTCATAATACGATTTTGTCATGAATCCTATTGTTTGTATCATTTTCAGGAAAGCACTTCTTACGAGCTGGACAAATGAATACAAATATAGCAACATGGGCGAGATTACTGAAACGAGCAGCGCCCCCAACTTGTGCGACGACAACGTTCAGCCCGAATAGCACTTTAAATACGAACTCAGCGATAGATACAACGTAAGTTTGATTTGTCATTTTAACGAAAATTTTGATAAACGATCAACGTTTTCATGGTCAAGGGGGTGTGGGCAAGAGCAGTGAATAAGAAGCTCTTTACGCGTGCATAAAGAAGACTAGCAGACATTAAAGGGGCTCCGTCTCCAAATTTCGGTCGAAACGACGATTTTGAAGTTTTGATGGGCAATATCACACAGACGTTTACCTGTTTTTTCGAAACGAAAACATCATTTTGAAGATAAATGTTTGTACTTTCCAGAGGAAATAACCAAACAGACATATTGCTTGGATATATTAGTGGATTTTTAGCGAGCACTTTTTGGTGGCTTGGGTGAAGCCAAGCAACCAAATAAACTGCAGAAATAGTGGACACATGCGGTGTTTACAGATTTGTTTACAGTTTGGCGATGGAGCCCCTTTAAACACTCGTGTGTGAGAACCTACAATTATGCTAGTCAGCCTGGGTTATTATACAATGAATACAAGGCTTGGTTCCTTGCTTACATAGCGATCAAAAAGCAAATTCAAGCCAATAAATTAATGAAAAAATTATAAAAAGATGTGTAGAAGTAAACTCAGTTAATATGATTACAAAATTCAGATAAAATCTATGTTGAAAACAACTCGATGCCTGCTCTGCTCTCTGTAGATGTTATCCCTCTTCTTCATCGTTCACTATGTGTGAAAAGCACGACATATGAAACTACACGAATCCGAGCTGAGGACAAAATCTGCAGTTGCAGTCGTCATTTTTCCAAAATCAAATCAACAAAAATCCTCCAAAGACCGTTGATAAAATATAGAATATTTCTACGCTTGCATAATTTTTTCTTCTGTTTCTTAACCTCCCAATTTGAATGGACTTTTGCGCATTAAGTTCATGTAATTCGACAGTAAAGCTACTTACTACGTAGAGCACTAACCCAGATGCTTTAAACCTAAAGATGTGAGATAGGGCTATCATCTTGATATAAAGCACCTTAGCAAGTGTAGCTTAAACCTCTTAGTCCCAGTTTATCATTGTGTTGTCACAATGTTCATGAAAGACCAAAGGAAGCGCTTATAAAGGTGGGATCTTGGAAAGATATCTTTAAAATAGTTAAATTGTTTAATTACTTTTAATGAGCGATGTCGACAATTGTTTTTATCATTTTATAAAAGAAACATTGCCTGTCAAGATTGTGAAATCTCGCTCTCAATTTTGAATCTTGCCGGCTTCGCTATGAATTCATTCCCAACTATTTGTGTTCAAATTCACAGGACAAGAGAAGTGACACTCACGAGCTCGATACCTCGAACTTCTGAATCGGAATCCTTCGGATCTGGTTCATTTTCGCCGAAATCAATTCGAAAATCATTACAAGTCGATGAAAATCAAGAAAACAAATCAGCAAATACATCGCCTCTTCCTGATCAACGACCGAACTCACTAGAGATACAGGTAAATTGTTTGCTTAATTCAGAAGATTGTAGAAGGAACTTTCTTTCATTCATTGTTATTATTTATACACGAATACCCCTTCAGCTAACAGAAAAAATTCTCATAAAGGTCTAATACAAGTGTTCTATTGAATGAAAATAATAATATCTGAGATAAGGAATGGGCTGTTCTTCCAGAGGGTCATGCTTCATGGTTTCTATCTTTAGCATTTTGAGCTCGTCAAGTGCGCTTTTAGTTCTTTTTGTAAGCTCCTGAGTGTTTGGATTTCTCTAATATTAGCTGGGATATCGTTCCGAACGAATTGGGTGTTGAAATATTCATTATTTTATGAATTTTCAAATGTAACTAAGTTAAGAAAATCTCTTAATTATACGAGACTGTTCAAATAATCAAGTTATAGAATTCAATTCATCTTCAGCATCACAGAAACATTTCACACGACTTTATGAATTATTACCATACCATAAAACAGACAATATAGTGATAACTTGTGCCTTTCATGGTGGGAACTCCGATGACCTAGTGTCTATTCCCGCCATGATAGGCACAGTAGTTGTATGAGTATTCTTTTCCTTTTAATTGATTATATAAAAAAAACTGTAACTTGTAAGTTAGAAGTTTTGGTTCAAAAAGAATTATTCAAAGAAATTATTGCTGAGACCATAATAAGAAATTGTCCAAAGAAGTAAAACTGTTTTCAAACTTGTAAACGTTTCGATTATAAAATCTTCCTCAGTAACTAAATTTCTCAGTAAAGAAATTGTGTATTACTTGAAAAAGCCTCATGCAAAACACGTTGACCCTACAAGGTCGAACTTATTAAAAATTATAGACAGACTTAGAACACAGACCTATCCATATTTCATGAGAGTCCCAATGGATGATTATGCTAAAGATGGCGGCAAGGAACCTTTTACCAACACTGCGTTGTATTTACGAATTTTTAAACGATTCCACAGGAATTCGATTAAAGAACGCAATGCATCTTGGCGAAAGGTTCCTATCCGCCATCTTTTGCGCAGTCATCTTTTCACTTTTTCCAACTTTGTGCAATTTTTCATCTTTTTTACTCCCATCTTTTGTTCCTTACCGTTTTATTTTTTGTTCTCTCCATAAATTGCTGTACTTCAATGAGAACCTCTATTTATATATTGTCACAACTTCTTTCCATAGATTTCAAAAACCCGAGCGTCACCGACTCCTGTACACCAAAATATTCAACCCCCAGAGACACCAACGCTGCTTCCCCCACCTGTACCTGCCCATGCGAATAAAAAACCAACTTCTTCACCTAAAGCAAATCGACGGTCCAAGTAAGTTTATGTTTTGGTTTTGGGTACATTGGTTTTTAAATGAATTTATGTTTTTTATTGATACAATCGATGCGATGAAGGGAGATAATGAAATAACCATCAAAATCTGTGTGAAAGAAAGTAGACAGGAAACTCTTCTCGGTATAACCTTTGATCGATCACTATCTTTCAAAGGACATGTGAAGACCCTATGTAGAAAGGCCGGCCAGAAACTCCATGCTCTTGCCCGTATATCCTGCTACATGGACACTGAAAAATTGCAGCAGCTAATGAGAGCATTTGTGTTATCGCACTTTAGCTACTGTCCACTTGTTTGGATGTTTTATGACAGTTTAAACCATAGAATAAATCATGTTCACGAAAGGGCACTGCGCATTGCGTACAAGGATCACGGAAGTGATTTTGGTTCTCTCCTGGAACAGAGCAATTCGGTGCCCATCCATGTAAGAAACCTACAGTTGCTTATGACGGAAATTTTTAAAACAAAGTCTGATCTAAATCCACCTTTCATGAAAGATATTTTTATGGAGAGAGGTATTAGCTGCAACCTAAGGCATGGCAATGACGCTCAAATTCCAAAGGTGCGAACCACGTCCTTTGGAGTAAAGACCATAGCCTACCTTGGAAATAAACTTTGGCAGTTTTTACCGCACGAAATAAAACGATCAAGCACCCTTCCTATTTTCAAAAAACGAATTAGATGTTGGAATGGCGAAAAATGCAACTGTAGGCTCTGCAAAACATACATTCCAAGAGTTGGGTTTCTAACATGATAAACATTTCTTGGGCCTTCTCGCGAGGATGGGGGCGGTGCACTGCTTCCCGGTGGGATGGGGGATGTGCTGTGCGGGATGTGAGGTCCCCTTCACGATGCAGGCACTGGGCTGCGGTTGAACTGGGGAATTGCTCCCTAGCGGCGACCGCAGCTTAGGATATGCGTGTGGGGGTTCCCTCGCGCGGTGTGTCCGCCGTCTCTCTGGGAGGTGGGCGTCGCTCCGTACCTCGTAGGGAAGGCATGCTTTTATCTTGTATATAATCCACTAAATGTTTTTATTGATTAGCTTTAGGAATTAATTTGTAAATTTTGTAAATTTTTGTAAAGTAGGCCTAAATTAGCTGTAATTTAGCTATTCTTTTTATTTTACTTAGCCTACATTAAATAAATTATTGATGATGATGATGATGATGATCGACGTACAACACGGACAACAACTTTGTTTTACATTGGTTTTGTTGACATGTAACTAATTGAGCATCTTGTAAAGCAAATAGAAACTCAGGCAAGCCCAAAAGATACATGGGAAAGCAAGGCAGAACTAGCAATGTTTCAAAGAATTCCAATTTCCTTCCTTCGTTTTGTATATTAGTTTGTGCCGTTACCTACCGGCTGAGAGAGAAATAACGTGGGTGGGGTGTTGCTAGTTTTATTGATGCAATTTAGTTCGCAAATTTGTTTTTTTAATTCTTTGCATAAGAAAAGGTCAACTTAGATATAAAAATTTGTTTGGATCAAATCGGTTGTTCGATTCCGTAATTGCTAGTAATTTTAGTATACCGTGTTTTGCAAGATTCCCACAATAGGCCTTCAACTAGCTCCATATTAATGCACGAGTGAAGCATGACAAACATACTGTTTCTCTCTTCCATAAATTGAAACGAGTCATGCATTGTGTTTTAGCACAAAGGGAAACATTTATGTGATTATTTTGCATCTCTAGGGTACTGTTCATGTAATAATCATTTCTAGGAAGCAGAAAGTTTTTGAAAAATGATACTTTTCATCAAAAATAGTTAAGTCACAAAATTGAGGATAAATATAGAAAGAAATGACCGATTTTAACAAACTAAATCTCTACAACTAATCTAAACTTTCTTCTGCAATATAGAAACGTCAACAAACATGATCTGGTTTGTTTTTTCACAAAAATATGGCTTGTTAAACGCCCCACGTTTGCCTGACTCACCCGAAAGTTTACTGAGGCATCTTTCTGGGTTTAGCAACATTTTGATAGTCTGGAGCACTAACTGCGCGATTTGCCCAAGGAAGCTGCACGCAAAGATACGAATGGGCGAATGAATGCAGAAAAAATTTCGAAGAATACGTTTCCAAGGGATTTGTGCGAAACTGAACCAAAGTCTTTATCAAATAAGATGTCCATCGCAAAATTGCCATGGAATGCTCTTCAGTTGTTTTTATTCGCGGGCATTTTCACGTGACATCTAATCTGAGCTTTAGTTCTAGCCTTGCTTTGAAGGCATTGTTGAACCCTATGATCCTATGGTGGATATCTTGCAAAGTGGCATTGATGAAACTATGATAAGACCTTTCTTTTCATCACTGTCTGATTTATTTATTAATTCATATTTGTTACACGATATCCCATCAGTACCAAATTAAAATACAAAACTTACAAGTCTGTGATAAATTAATAGTGAAAAACAAAATTTAGAATTTGGTATTAGCTAGAATTAGATCCAGGCTGAGGTCTGATCTTCCTGGGAGGCGTGTTTTAGCTAGGGTTTACTGAGCTCTTTAAATGCGTTTTTAATTTTCTTTTAAACTGATAGAGTGAGGGGATTTCCCTTATTTCAATTGGTATATCATTCCAAGCTTCAAGCCCAGAAAGGTGTTAACATTTTTTGTACAATCAAGCTTAAACTTTGGGATGTCGAGATAATTGCGAGATAATAAGATTTCTTGCCAAATGAAGAAGTTTCTATTTTTCTCTTGTTACAGACGAAAAAGTAAAGGTCAAATGTCGATGAATGACTTCAGATGTATAAGCGTGCTGGGTCGAGGCCATTTCGGAAAGGTACTGGACATTTTTATTTAACTGTGATGATATTATCGCATTAACGGAATTATAAATGCTTTCATATTTTAATATCTGAATTTGATATCTTGCTTACAGTACCTCTCCTGCTTTAGCACTCAAGTGTACTGATAGATTTGAAGAGAGGCTTGACAAATTTGTAGTGGAAACGCCAGAAATACCTTTAGAATACTTCTACTGCACAGCAGTTTTTGTTGCAAAATAGTCTAACCATCAAAAGAATCCATAGAATAACAGAAGAGACCTCAGTGATATTTGTAAACTTGAAACTTTCCCCTGCAGGTCATTACAAAGGCTGTCGAGTTTTTGGTTGAACATGCTATCCAACGATATTGTTTCTACAGTTTTTACCAGTTTTATTTTTCGTTTGCAGGTACTGCTGGCAGAATATAAAAACTCTAAAGAATTATTTGCAATAAAAGCGTTAAAGAAAGGAGACATTATCTCGAGAGATGAAGTTGAAAGGTTTGTTCTTTGCCCAATCATTGCAGTTTTGATGAGAATTTTTCATTTCAGGAAAGCAAATTCACAAATGGCTTTTAGTACCCGAAGCAGCAAAGCGATTTGCTCTTTCTTTGATAGTACCACCAATAGGCGTATGTCTATGTGCTCCTTAAATAATACCAAAATATGCTTGGGTGTCCCGTTTTTATGTCATCAATTTGTCGTTCAGGTTTTAGAACAGTTCCTCTGTTCATTTTGGTGTGCTGTAATTTTAACTGTAATTTAAATGGTGAAAACGACTGTGAGAGAATTTATCTGTCTAATTCAGAAATACTATCATTCCCCATTGCTTTTGAATTGAAACATCAACGTTACCTTCAAGGACAAGTCCGGGGTTTCTACAATTAATGTAAAAAAGCAACCTTACCAACTGCCGAACATCACTTGTTACTTCTTTCGACGTTTTGAGATGTTTTTCTGTTGTGAATTCGTACGACATTTTTCGTAAGTTAGGCCCAATGTCGACGCCATTTTGTAAAACGCGATAAAATAGCTAGCTTTGGTTTGGAGGTTCGATTGTGACGTCGGAAATTACTATGAGAGTTCTATGTGAAAATAGCCTCGTTCAGGTCGAAGGCAAAATGGGTGAAATTACGTCATGAATAGTGACGTCATTTCGCTCATTTCACATATTGAAATACGCAATTTCGCAGAGAAAAGACAGAGAAGGTTGGAAAAAATTACGACACACCATTCACAACATTGTGATCTTTCATTTTATAAACAATTATTCCAACCCCGGACTTGTCCTTTAAAATTTAAAGTTCTTTGAAGATATTTTCAGCAGTATCAGTAGGCATTAAAGCAGTTCAATGCATTTAATTCGAAAAACCTCTGCTATTTGTAGTTGTAAAGCGCTTCTTTTCACAGTTGTAAAGTCCTTGTAAATATTTCTTACTTGCCAAAGTGTTTTGAAATTGTATAGCAATCCTCTTCTTCTTCTTTCTCTAGTTTGATGTCAGAAAAGCGGATATTTGAGACAGCGAACACTTCAAGGCATCCCTTCTTAGTCAATTTATTTGCCTGTTTTCAAACTTCGGAACATGTCTGCTTCATAATGGAATATTCGTCTGGTGGCGATTTAATGATGCACATACATGCCGATGTCTTTTCAGAACCTAGGACTGTGTAAGTATGATTTTGGTGAAATTGATTTCTGCATCTAAGTAAGCCCTTTTTGCTACGTAATGGTTCGTAATTCAATAAAATCCATATTTAGTAGACCTTTTAACTATTCTATAAACGAGTTTAGATCGAATGATATATTGATTCATTTTTACAGAATTTTCTAATGTTCACGAAAGTGATAGAAGCTGTAACGCCACGCAATCGAACCTTTCATATAAAAATTACAAAATATCACTCAATCCAGACTCTTCTGTGGAATAACTAAAATGTCTATTGATGGTTGTACGTTTCTGCCACCGCCGATACGCTATTCAAGGACACCCGATGTTGCAATCTGTCAATTAGAAAGTCATTTCTCTATAACTTAAAGATATTTGTTTACGGTAAATCCTCGCATATTTTTTGGCAGCCAGGGTGAAAAAGGTTCTTACTTTAAAGGTACTAAGACTAATGGCAAGGTATACAGGTTCTTATTTGAAGAGTGCCTTGCGTAGGCTGTGTTAGAAATTTTACCAACGATGTTCAGCCCTGTTATTTGTTTTGGCAAAGTTATTATGTACCTGGTAACCAGTTCTGAGCTTACAAACAGCAGGGGAGGAGATTTAAACCTTAACAGCCAACTGGGGCGAAAATGAATTTAATAATGACATAAAAATCAACTTTGCTGCCCCTCCAATAAGAACATATTTTTCATCAAACTGAAACAGGTTCTTAATTACAAGGTGCTTCATTTAGGATAAACAGCCTCTTTGGTTCTTATTTTTGTAGGTTCTTATGTGTGGGGATGTAGGGATTTACTCTATCATTAGATGATTTAAATACAAAACACAATTACTCTTTTGAATGGGATGTGAAAATTGTGTTCTTGTCTTTTGTAGGTTTTACGCTGGTTGTGTTGTTTTAGGATTACAATTTCTCCATAACCACGATATAGTATACAGGTATGGTATTTTGTCTTGCTTTTATTTAATCAAATTTATTGAGGTTGCCATAATGTTAAAGTCAGTCTGTCATGCATTTGATTGGCTGCAACAAAGCCAGGGCTAGAGCTCAACACAATGGATGTTTTTGTGAATCTGTGTATTTGGAACAAAGGAAGGCTGATCGTTATCACTTTTTACGGTCGTAGAAAGTCATTAGGTTCAGAAGCTATTCAATTCTCCCATTCTTTTATCATCCAATCAGATGCGTGACAGACTGCCTTAAGATAGATGATTAGTTAGCATTAATTGACAACAGGTCCAAGTTAGCTGTTAATGATGGTGATGATGATGATGGTGATGATTGTTATTATGATGATGATGATGATGATGATTATGATTATGATTATGATAGTGACTTTTATTTAGCTTTGTCAGTAACCTCTAATGGTAGAATCTACCTTAGTGCGATTTAGTTCTCATCCAGCTCAACCAAGTTCATATTATAAGGATATTTTCATTCACCTACATTTATATCTTTTTAGCCAATACTTCTAGCTCTCTGTTTACGAGCTTTTTTCTCGTTCACAGGGATTTGAAACTAGACAATCTTCTATTAGACAGCGAAGGCTTTGTAAAGATTACTGATTTCGGTTTGTGTAAAGAAGGAATGGGATACGGTCAACGAACGGGGACATTTTGTGGAACACCTGAATTCTTAGCACCTGAGGTAAGATAGCCGAATTGACTTATGCTGACCCTATTTCGGGTAGATGAGGACCATAACCTGGGAGGAAAATTTGCACCTGGATGAAGGTTAGAAAAGGGGAGAACCACGAGTCGATAAGAAATAATAGGTTTGTCAAAATATTACCCTCAGCCACAAATCGATCAAATCAGACAGGACAGGAAATTATTTAAAAGTACACATGAATGACCTATACAGAGATTAGCCATGGCAAATATACCATTTCATAGACAGTTTTTATTTTGTCTTTCTCCGTAAAGATGAGTTCAAGCACTGTAATACCGTAAAATCTCTATTAAGCCCCCGGGGGCTTATTTAGTTTCTGGCACTCCAGAGGAGGGGGGATTAATAGAGAGGGGCCTTATCAGAGAGGGGAGGGGCTTATTCAGAAAATCAAATGACAAGGATATATATAACAGCCTTTTAGTCCTTTTACACCATATTTTGCGGATTCGGCATATAATTTTACGAGTCAAATACACAACTTCGACAAAGTTTGATCTCAAATCAAATCAAAAGTAACATGCAAACTTATTTTTGCTCAATAGGTGGGAAATCTTTGGTAACCTCTGGAATTTGATAAAAATGTGGGGGGGGGGGCTTGATAGAGAGGGGGGCTTATTTTAAATTTTGGCTCACTGGGGAGGGGCGTATTAGAGAGGGGGGCTTAATAGAGAGGGGTTTAATGAGGTTTTTACGGTAAACGAATTTTCCAAGTTTCATTATTCCTTTGCTTTTTGTAGGTCCTTACTGAAACTTCTTACACAAGAGCTGTTGACTGGTGGGGACTAGGTGTACTCATTTTCGAAATGTTAGTTGGAGAGGTGAGTATTTTTAAGCATTTTTCAGTTTTGTTAGAAAGTCTGATATTCAGTCACTGGGGTTTCAAAACTAAGATACCAGGTTTCCAGGAATACCAGGTGCGCCAAAATAAACTATCTAATTCTGGCAGTCCACGATGAATCTTACAGTGGACCAGGGCTAAAAAAAACGAAGTAGCGTGGTAGCGTCGCTACCAGGAAGGTAGCTGAAATGCTCAAATTCCCCAGGAAGGAAGAAGGGAAAAAGGAAAAAGAAACGGAAAGCAAGGAAAAGAGGAGAAAGAAATTAAGGAAGGGATGGAACGGGAAGGGAAAGAAACTAGGAGAGTAAGAAAATGGTGGTAGAATCGAGCAGTATATTGGGAAAGAAGAAGAAAGTGTGTACGAAGAACCTAAGGTCCTACCTTGCTACCAGAAGGACAAATTTTTTTGAGCCCTGCAGTGGACCGATTTTGAAGATTTATGACCTAATCTTTAGTAAAAAGCCTGAACTAGATTCTAAGATTTTTGCAAATGTTTTCTTGTTTTCAGTTTTTAGAGCTATAAGCGAGTGCTTAAAATTTTAGAAAACTCGTTTATAGCTGTAAAAACTGAATACAAAAAAATTTGTAAAAGATCCTAGAATCTAATTCAGCCTTTTTGCTGAAGATTAAATCATAAATCTTCAAAATCGCTTCAGTGTACGATTTTTCTTTGACTGCCAAAAGTGGATAGTTTATTTTGGCGCTCCCTGTATACATTTGGTTTTCTTGAAGGTTATATCATATCTCCTCCATTGATTTAGGATTTACGATGATTTTAACTTTTTCAAAATTTTCCATGAATTTTTTAATTGACAATAGAAATGCTGCCATTTTGAAAACAGATTTACAGCAAAGTACCCAGAGTTCTTTCAAGCCTTTCGATTCAGAGAAAAATGTGATAGAATTTTACAGCCATCTTTTAAAGATTTGAAAGATTTTAACCCTATGCTAATATACCTTATCATTTATTGTTGTCAGCAGTAAATACTGTTAACATAGAAAGCGAGGAAAAATCATGTTTGGCTCAGAGAAGAAATTAACAGTTCGGAAAAACATTTACCACCCATGATATATGTAATCTTCGATATACTTATTCTTAAACTCAGTTCAAGTTTCAATTTATCGTGTTACAGTCTCCATTCCCTGGTGATGACGAAGAGGAAGTGTTTGACAGTATTGTGAATGATGAAGTCAGATATCCAAGATTCCTGTCGAATGAAGCTATAGCATTAATGAGAAGGGTAGGTTTGCTCGTCAAAATCTTTTTATACATCTGCTGTATTTCTTTTATAAGGAAACTCAAAAAATATACCTATGTGATTGATTAGAGCTTATGAAAGACCTTGCGATAAGTCACAGTACACCATATTGCTTCTGGCTAACTTTGAGCAATTTTAATTGACTTTCAGCTGTTTTAGTTGCTTGTTTGGATTGATAATCGCAATGATCGTTTTGCTACCGGGTGTCCCAAAAGAAAAGTACTCCTGTTTAAAAAATCACTAAAAATTGATTATCAAACCTTTGATAAATTTTTTTTTTTGAATTGGTTTGTCAAAGACCCAAAAATATTCACAGATGACAATATGTTTGCTTTTGATATAGCAAGGTGTAAAATTTACACGTTGAAAAACCTTATTTTGAGCTATGGTTTTTAAGCAAAATACTCAATCTTGCGTAAGAGTCAAAATTTTTAGATTTTTTATCATCATTGAAGTCTCCAATGATAGTGCGCATTTATTTCTGTCATATATGACCAAACTAGAAGTTTTACTTGCACAAAGAAGTTGATTTGGCAATCATCAGTGCTTTTTTGCAGTATGATTCAAAACCAGGTGGCCCTAAAAGGACCAAATTTGCTCATTTTTAAACCACTTACAAGATCAGCTATGTCTTGGAAAATAATTTGGTTCTTGATCTACTAGACAAAAAAAGAAAATTGAAGATCGGCCGTGTAATCAAATTTTGGTGATTTTTCAAACGGGAGTACTTTTTTTGGGACACCCGGTAGCTTGAGTCACCTGAATATCGCCTTGGAAAATATATTCACCAGGACAACCTCGCCCTTGTTGTATCCTTTTGCTGTAGATGTTTTCAAAATTTAAAACTAGGAGTTACCGTAAAAGCTCTATTAAGCCCCCCTCTCTAATAAGCCCCCCTTTGGAGGGTCCGAAATTAAATAAGCCCCCCGGGGGCTTAATAGAGCTTTTACGGTAACCACGAAAGATGATAGACTGATTACACATTCGTAGTTATCGCTATTGATAGACTGATGGACGCTATAACTACCACTTGAAGCGTAGTGCCATCATCCAATTCAATGAACGAATCGGAAATTGGGACTGAAGTAGTTAGTCTAGAAAGATGACAGTGTAGTATAATTACAATGCCTCGAGATCTGAAGAGGCTTAAAGGTTGTGAGGTAGTTTTATTCATTTTTCCTCATTATGAGTGGCACTTTCTGTGTAGCTATACTAAGCTGTTTTGGGTAAATGGTCTCAAACCGCTATTCGAATTTAGGAAATTGTAGTTGCCAAACTTCTTTTAATGGGACTGTCAGGTATGACCCTATGTACATTTCTCGAATTCTTCTTTTGAAAATTAGCACCAAACTCTTTGCAATTTCTAGCTGTTACGGAAAAACCCAGACAGGCGACTTGGTTCTAGCCCTCGAGATGCTGAAGATATAAAGAAACAACCGTTCTTCAGGGTAAGCTACTTAATCGGTTTCTTGCTGCTTTTCAGTGTGTTGGCTTAGAGTTAAAACTGATTAGATCCTTTGTAAAGACATTCTCTTGAAACTATCATGATTTGGTTCATACAGTTCGTATCTTTTATTCACAAAAAATTCTTGAATTCAAAATTTTCAAAATTTTCTTGGAATTATGCTCAAAATGTATGTCCACCATTGAGCATAAAGATTAGCCGAAAGGCAATTCAGAATTAGTCTAACTAAAGTTACCTCTCCTTTCAATTACAGGATGTTCGATGGGAGGATCTACTAAGCAGAAAGGTTAAACCACCTTTTAAACCAAAAGTGGTAAGTCTGTTCAATTTTAACAAGTTTATTTCAGTTTTTTTTGTAGCCCCAGTGTCTGCGAGCTCAACTTTTGGCCGGTGATCACTAAAGTTTTGAGATGTCTTGGCATCGCAGTGGTCTCTTACCTAACTATTTGTAAACTTGTTACTGTAACATTTCAGAAAGCTTGGGGTTTGCTTTGGTTCCTTGTATACACATCATCCTTCTGTTAGGCAAATAGAAAATATTGGTTTGAAACAATAGCTAATGTATAGAATGTTTTCTGTGCAATGTTTGAGATTCAAAAATGTCAGTTCGACTATTACTTGACCATAAACTATTTTGATTCAATTGAACATTATTTTGCCAGAATGGCTCTCCTCTGAGTTACTCAGTTAGCCATCAGAGTAGTTTACAGATCAATCAGATAAAATGGTTTCTAGGGTAATAACAGTGGTGGAAAAAATATTTGCCTTCCTGCGAAGCAACGTCAAATTAAAATTCTTCCTCCATTGTTTTATCAATCCTCTCCGTGCCAGATTTTAGCTTTTAACTATTGCACAACACACATTTCAGTTTCGTAGGCATGTTTAGAGTCACTTGGAATAGTCTAGAATTGCCATTAATAGCTTCCTTGGACCACACAACTGTAAATGGACAGAGCATAATCCAAACACTGTTGTCCTTTCTCTTTAAATTTTTTCTGACTTCATTCTTTCCTTTACTATTTACATTTTCTATCTTTATTTTCTCTGTCATCCTATCTTCTTTCCATCCTTCGTTCTTCTCCTTTTTCTTTTTCTGTCTTTCTTTTTACCTTTCATTCCTTCGTTCCTCCCTTTCTCGTTTCCTTTCTTTTCTTTCCCTCTATTCCACTTTCTATATTTCCTCCCCTTTTCTTCCTTCCAGACGAAAAGCTTCCTGCGAAGCGGCTTCGCACATTTTTTCCACCTCTGGGTAATAATTTTGTTTATTGTGTCCTCTTTTCTATTAAGTATTTTTGGTGTTTATTTTTTTCAGAAACATCCTGAAGATGTTAGCAATTTTGATGAAGAATTTACCTCAGAAGATCCTGTTTTAACTCCTGCAAAAGAAAAGAGGAAAATCACTGAGGCAGAGCAGGTAAAAAGTTGTTTAAATATGAAACGAATGTCTCTCTGATATTTTAAACAGAATTTTGCCTGTACAGTAACTTTTAACAATTTTGATATTAAAGCCGCAAGCCTAGAGCCCCAACGTTTTTATTTGCAGACGCTTGCAATCAGCGCCAATTCAGTTACCTATGCCACCTCGAGATATTTGAAGCCATAATGCATTCCTTACTCTCTCATTATGACGTTGAGTGTGAATCCCGAATAGACCTTTTTAGTTGCTAGAAAAGAGGTTTGGATCGAGCGTCCAAATCTGATGAAGTTAGAGAAAAAAACGAAAGCTGTGAAGCATGAAGTTGTTCGGATCTCAGAACACTTTTCAGAGTGTCAATCAACGACAACTTTGCTGATAGTTAATCGGTAATACACTGGCAAGCTTTGTACGCCTTTTGGAGTTGTTTGTCGTTCTTTTCATCCAATGTTAGCATCGAAATAACGTTTCTTTTTATTTGAATAGCAACGTTTGAAAACAGCAAACTTCGATTCGCAAACAAGCAAAGAAAACTTCTGGTATGCTTGCACTTTTGTACTGCGACTGTTACACAACAAACTCAGCTAACATTGAAAGAAAATAACAACAAACAACACCAAAAGGCAAATAGTACTCGCCTGTTTAAAAACTGTAACATTTGTAACTCACTAAGAGTAAATCTATCGTTGATTAACTCTCTGAAAAGTGTTCTGAGATCCGAACAACTTCTTGCTACAGCTAGCAATGCTCATACTGAGAACGGGGGTCGAGCTTTCGCTTTCCTCCTCAAACTTTACCAGATTTGGACGCTCGACCCATACCTCTTTTCTAGAAAGTAAAAGTTCTATCACAGATTGTTGATGGTCAATGTTCGACTTTCTTTTCAATATGTCGTTTTTTCTTCTCCCCTTACTATTAACCCTGTCCTTCATCTCTCCCCTCCCGCAGCGTTTTGTTTCAGTTCGACGGAAGGTTTGAAAATTTCTTGCTATCGATGTTGTCCGTTGAGTAAAGTTCGTTGTGGAGAAATTTGACCAAAAAGCGTGCATTTTCTTGCCGAGGGACATTTGTCAAAGAACGCAGTTTTAAAATTTTTATCTTTCCTTCCTACGTAATTCCTCTTCTGTGATTCTAGATTTCGTGCACTAGACATCTCTCAAGCTACAGAGATGTTTAATCAAGGCAATACTAAACAAAACTTAACGCAAGTTTTGCGATATCCGTATTTTCTATTGCCATATGTGCCATTTTATATGCTCTAGTATTGTTTTATGTCAATGTTTGAAGCAAATTCCTTTCTATTTTTAGGTGTTATTCGCGGAATTCAATTACACGGCTGATTGGTGCTAGCACACCATTGAGAGGCTCTCACACTGATGAATACACTGTAGTGGGCTGCAGTATCGCAAGTTGATCCGGCCTCACATTGCAGAAAGGGGATGTCTTCAGACAAAAAATGAGTTACAGGGAATAAAGTGCAAAATTGTTCAACTTAACGCAAGAACGTTCATATTAATTGTTGATGTGTAAAAAGCTCAAGACGGACAAATGTGTATGTACTTATTTGATCCTGATATCGGACAATGTAACTGGTCTTACGTTTTTTGGTGCACAAAAATTTCTACTGGCGTCCTAGATTTTAGATTTTAATTTTTGGCTGTCAGCATCCCATTGTCATTATTTTTGAGCACACCACTTTTACACCCCCGTCTAAGTGCCCCGGCGAGAGGTCAGATGTTGACCGGGGTCTCAGTGACCGAAAAATATGGTCAAATTTTCACCGGGGAGTTCCAGTTATGTAACGAGGACGGCATAATTATTGGCGGGGAACTGTTTCTACGAGGACATATTTTCTCAAAATTCTCCCCGGGGTTCGCTAAATTGCAGCCGAGGTTTCACTTGAGTCTTAAGAGGCATTTTGTACCGGGGAGATTAACTTCTTGTCCGGGGACCGATTTGGCTCCAATTTTTTCACCGAGGAAATCACCGGGGTAGGATTTACCGGGGCACATAGCCGTGGGTGTACTTTTGTCGTGTACCGTTCAAAACATGATATTTCATCACTGTTCCGACATTCCGAAATTCGTTTTTCTGATCGCGTTTATGTATTGGGAGACTTTTTGTACTGGCATGTTGCATCAGCCAGTTATGTTCATATTCTTCCTCATTGTATTCATACATGCCTGCATTGAATCTTGTTGCGTTTGTCTGGAGGAATTTGCTCAAAATGTTGCCTTCACGGGGCCCATCTCGTATAGTGGATTGTTTTGATTTGTTAAGTGTGGGCCTGCAACCACAAAATAATCCGACAATTAGAGTAAAATTTCCGACAAAGAGCCTCCTGGGAGGCGCTCTGACCCCCAGCCCCCCCCCCCCACTGGCTTCGGCCCTGATTATGAGTAAGGTTTTATTTAAAAATTCGCGTCACTGAAACAGCTTGTCAATGCTGACGCCATTTAGTTTGACAGAAGCAAGCAGTTTTATCCGCTTGGAAAATTGTAGCGTGCCTGCGAAGAACCCTTTGGTGACAATGACCATGAGAATGAGAATGAACTCAGAACGTGCTTTTACCCATCATCATGTGTTTTGACTCTTATGTCAAACAAGCTGTTGGGTATTTTTATCGTCCGGCTAGCAGCTTGTGAACTTAATAGCCTGTTGTTATTATTGCTGGCCGAAGCTCTTGTCAATCAGTACAGACTTCTGCAAACGTTTTCGGGTATTTTTCATATCAACCCATACGCACAGGGTTTCGAAGGAGTTGGTCGTATGTTGACTGTTGTATTAACATAGTATTTACATAGCATTACTGTTCAAATTGGCAGGGAAAGCTGTCACTTGACTTTGAATCTGGTGTTTATAATGATCTTTGTTAACCGATGTACTAAAGTAGGTGTATCTCATGTTTTGTATCAACTATATATTGAATTGTAAGTTCATAAATTGATGGAATGAATACCATCGAATGAAGTATTCTTCCTGTTTTTCTTGAGCCGTCTTTCTCTTTGCTTTTAACTTTATATTTGTCTTAAGGTTCTGTTTCATTTCAAACCCAATTTCAGACAGCGTATTTTTCATGTGCTGAATATGTTTCATCCAGCATTCCTTGCATCCATTCATTCCTTGGTCTGTTGATGTTCCTTTGTTGTCCGCCATTTTCATGGCCCATGCAAGGCATGTTGGATGAAACAGACCCTTTAACTGCATGGAAAGTACGGCGTCTGAATCAAATATTGAGCCTATTCTTCTGTCAAATGTGTATCGAAAAGGGAGACATCCAAGGGTTTGTTTGTTTCTCTGAAGTGTGTACCTGGAGTATTTCACCTCTGGACATGTCTGATTATATTATTTGCTTTGCTTGGGCTCTCGCCTTTTGATCTTCGAAAACTACACAGGTAATATTTGCGCGCTAATCCCAGTCCTTTCTCCGGAAATTGAATGACGCAAGAAAGGAGTGAACAGGGATAAAAGGTGTAAATACTATTTATTCCTGGGAGTGAAAGAGGAGTTGCCGTTACTTACCAAACTCATCACCGCACCTTTTAAATTGCGTAACACCTAGCCTGCGTGCAGAGTCTACTGATGCCCTGAAGATAAATGAGGTCCTCCGCCTCACTTCTCTTCAGGAAATCAGTAGAGTCTGCACCATATGTGGTCTAAAAACCCCACTCGACGTCTTTCCATTTCTTATTGGGGAGACGAGATACGCTTCGCCCGAGGAAACCCATGCTTCCCCCCGTGCATTAAGTTAAAGCTCATG
Source organism: Aurelia coerulea (assembly GCA_039566865.1). Taxonomy (NCBI): domain Eukaryota; kingdom Metazoa; phylum Cnidaria; class Scyphozoa; order Semaeostomeae; family Ulmaridae; genus Aurelia; species Aurelia coerulea. The sequence continues at coordinate 18,196,224 of CM076954.1, forward strand.
CGCAGTAGCGTTTTGGGGCTGAAGCTCTGACGAGCGCATGCACTTTAACCCACTGCACGGGGGGGGGGGGGGGGCACGTTAGTTTCTTTAGACAAAGCGATCTCGTCTCCCCAACAATTTCATACCTTGAGTGTAATGGGATTCTGCTGATTTCCAGTAAAGAGATATCAGCACAGTGACTGTTAGTAAAGTGCAGCAATCTCAGTCCTTCAGTATTTGTACTGTAAAATGCCAGTAGGGCTCAGCTCGATTAAACGGGGTTTGAATTTAAAGGTTTCGGTGATAAGGGGTCTTTTCGCCAACTAGACAGTGGGTATTCCAAGGAATGGGTATTCCATGAAATGGTATGGGCAAGCATTGTGTCACCTTTTACTACTGAATTGCACCCACCGGGCAGGTGGTAGCGTTATGAATAGTATGTGAGGGTCTAGCCTCAAATACTGAAGGAACCTTAGCCCAGTGTATCGAGAAGCTCTCAGCAGTTGACAGCATAAAAGGTTCAACTTGGTTTGAAAAATGTTCCCAAACTGGAATATTTTTTTGATTTACCAGAAGGCATGCAGCCATGCTTTGTTCTATTTTTAAGCTAGACGCTATATATATATCCGTTATTTATCGTTACAGTTGCAAAAATCCAGGAAGGCTTGCTGTTGTTTTGGATGAGGTCTTCGACCTTTTGACTCGGTTGGGTAATCAAAATCCGATTTTGGACTGCAATGACGTAATTTGCGGTTGGGCAAAAGCCCATGTGATTTGCTATCACGTGATAGAAGCTATGAAACGGAGAGACTTTGTTCGGAATCAACATATCTAATGATTTTGCAGTCAACCCCCTCTTATTATTATTTGCGCAAGCGCAGTAAGTGCATTTCGGTAATAATATTAGCATTGCGCTTGCGTTATCAATGCTTCCGGGGGTCGGGTATATGCTCTGCAGACTTATTGCTCTTTTCACAGCCTGTTGTTGTGTCATAGATGTGTGTTGTGTTTAGCGTTGCAGCCTCAGCCCAAACTGCACGGTTAGAAAGACTCAGCACAGGCAGATGAAGCGAGATATTTGTTATCAATTTAAACCCTTCTGATATTTGGTAAGTTTGTTATTTATTCGTTTGGTAAACTTTATTTGCAAACAGTACAGTTAGGCAAGCAAGGAAGTTGGCTGCTAAAACAGCGCTCCGACCCTACTTTGGAGCTCTTTTAGGCCCTGGGCTGTATGTAGATATTTCAAGTATTTTTCAAACCGGCTTTTGGCAAACAGTTCTGTTATGTTGCAACATTCATTGTTTGACACTGGAAAATGTTTGATGGACCGTGAAAACTTTCGTTTAATCATACAGAGCCTGGTGGAATCTAACTAGTTTTATTGAATCTTTCGGAAACCAACTTCATGATGACGTTCCCAAGTTAAAGTCAGGAGGGGGAGGGGCCAGAAGTGTCCTCTTATTTTCGCGGGGTATTTTACAGCTTTCATTTTGTAGTCGAGGAGTAACATGAAATATGATTAATCACTCTTTGACTTTGTCGAATAAAACAAGTTAGAAAATAAGATCTTGAGATTGTAAGATTCTTCATAAATTTGATGTTGATCTACACAAACCGTAGGCCTAGACGTTTGACTAAACTTAACTTCCCTTTGAGGGGAGAGTCAAAATTCACATGCCTGTGGTTGTATTTTAAAGCAAAAAATCCACACACAAACACAAAACTTCAATGCTGAAAATAAATGATAATTTTTCATTGACTTTGGGTTTAGATACCATGCATGATTTGCGTTCTTTTGGTTACGTGATACAGAATCACATGTTGAGCTGTGGCTTTGATGATTCACAGGGCGTCTCCATTGCTTCTGCTGGCTTTTGTTGCTTGTACAAACAGAACGGCACATCAAGGGGCTTTTAGTTAATTAATCATTTTGACAAAGAACACTCTAGCCAGAGTCATTAGAAAATCTAGCGGAGAGAATCCTCAATACCTCAATGGGCTGGCCTTCGCCATTAAACAATTGACTCTGTTCAGCTAGTTTTTGTAATCCTGTTTTATTGCATTTCCCCATGCATATGGAAACGCTAACGTTGTTCTTTTCAATGGGATCTCCGTGTATAAGAACCTTCAATCCGTGTATAAGAACCTACAATCCGTAAAGATCTTTTTGTTCTGAAAACTTCATATGCTTTTTCGAAATACTTTTTCGAATGAGTGAAATGCCCCTCGAAGGTATTCATGTGTTCATGTGTATCATTCAATAATGGACATACCATACCCTGATAAATAAAAAATCCCCCCGTTAAACCTTCAAAATTTTCTTTGGTTTATGCCACCCCTGGGCCCCAGACTGATAAGTTTGCAAAATGCGCACGGAAGATGCGTGCCTGGCTATTGTTTTTAGAAGAATGGTTCTATTGTTGTTCCTTTGTTATACATGAAATTGCGCGTGGAAGATCTTCCGCGCTTATGACAAAGATAGCAGTCTGGCCTGGGCCTCCCTCTCCACTCCAATATTTTTCAATCAAGATAAACAATTATATTTACGAATTACAGAGTATAACCCCCTTTGGAAAGGTATCTAGGGTAGTGATGCCAGGTTCCAGCTACCAATGACTGGGGAGGACATGTGAAAAATGGGGGTCAAGTTGAGGATCCCCTGGCTGGATAATTTGTCAGGACCACGCCCTTTTTTATAGAGAAGTGCCCATTTTATTGCTAAGAAATGCCTCTATTGGTCCTCAAAATTAAGGCTCTAAAGCGCTCCTCATAGACAATTTCTCTTTGGATGTGGATGAATTGGCAAATCAACTATATGGAAAGAAATGGGGCAACTCATCCCCGAAGCACCCTGTGGTGCCACCACTGCACTCATTTTGTTTATAACTAGCTAAGGAGTTTTGTAGATAGCATAAAGTATATCCCATGAGGGACTTTATGTCTTGTTCAATTCCTACGCTGACCACCCCCCCCCCCAGGCAGCCCAGGGGTCAACAAAAATTGCCTGCACAAATGCTCAGGGGCCGGACACTGAGAAAATACCATATTCCCAATTACTGTATAAGAAAAAGCTCCTGTTTTTGTCAAATGCCACTCAAATGCCTGGGGGCTGGGGAAAAATTGACCTTCAAATGCCCGGGGCCAGGAATATTTTTAGCAAATGCCCTGGGGTGTCCTGGGGAGGGGGGGTGGTCAGAGCAGGAATTGAACGAGACATCATATCATAAAATGTGGAAGGGGTGTTTGATTTATTATTTGAAAGATGCAAAAATAGTTCCTGTAGATAATCAGAGGATTGATTAAACTGGCTTTGTAAACATCTCCCTCCAAATGTATATTTAATGAGAAGGTTACACCTAAGACATTTGGTAAAGTAGACCACTGTGAAACTCCCTTTTGTAGGTATTAATTTTGGTATTTTGGAGTTTTATTTGTTAATTTTCAAGTTTTACTTATGAGTTTTCTCATTGAATCCTGTCATCTGGTAGTAAATATTATCTGTTTAAGCAGGTCTTAGTGATCTTCATCAATGGAATTTATCTTTTAAGTTGTCTTGAACCTGCTCATTTAATTATTTATTTCTAATTAAGAGTATTTGGTCCAAAGTCCATTCATGAAACAATTGCAAAATTTGTTAATTTCAAAGAAAATTCATAAGAGATGAAAGAGCCTGTAGGATTTGGGAATCTAGTTATAAAGGCAGCTGTCTATGTGGTAATTTAATTTTTCCTTGAGTATATCTAATCTGAATCTGGTTTGGTTATTAACAACAGATGTAATCTCCCAGAAGCTTTTAAGAAAGAAACAGTTGAAAACATAATTCAGGAAAAGCGGAAAACATTTTCATGCGACACGAAACCTTTTTAGAAAAGAACTGAAACGAGGTGGAACTAGAAATATTTATGGTGCAGTTATTCAGATTAGAATACGCCTATCCAGGAGCCATGAAGAAATTTTAGTGTGCTCTTTGATTGGGTGATTGCTAATATGTTCCATGCAGCTATGACATAGGATCATAGTCATAGGATCGATAGATCAAAACAAACTTGAAACTGGCTAAATCACAAATTAGCATTGTTGACCCGGGGGGGGAGGGGGGGAATGCACTCCTATACTTTCCTATAGTATCATCATGCTCGTACAAAGGCTTAACATATGCACCCTAAATTTTAGCGAAATACATACCCTAATCGCGGAAAATTTTCTTGAGAACAGACCCTTTCCCGTGTCAAAATAGAACTTCTCTATTTCAGGTACCCTAATCGCTGACAATTCAGTTACTAAAACTGCTAATATTGCCGGTGTGATTTGAAGAGGAGCCAACTGCTCCCGACTTCCTACCCCTTCTTGTGCTAGTCTGCTAAGTTCTTTGACTCGTTACGAATTCTATCTTATAAATTTTGATTAAAATATCATTGTAGAGGAGTTTAGATTTATCAAATGCAGAAAAGTGCACCCTTTTTTGAAATTATAGTCGAGTTGGCACCCCTAAACACGGGCCCGTGCGGACCCGTGCCTACTTTCAAGAAAGGTACCATTTCCCGCACTATTTTCAATTTTTTCCACGAGCATGATAACACACCATAACAGGTACCAAGTGGTCCCCCGGGATTGTTGAGCATAAGTAGAAATGTGTTTGTGTTTCATATCTCTCAGTTTTTATTCGATGATTCATTGTGACCGATGTCAGACGAAAATTTTAGCAAATATATAATTCTGCCCTTCAACGTTATTTGCGTCCCTATTATTTCCTTTTTCGTTGAATACTTTTATTACACCTATATAGTCAGTTAAAGTAACTCATGACTAATTATTGTGAAATTACAGTTACTTTCATCAAATATTTTTGACCGAAATTCCCGAAAAGAGTCCCGAAAGGCCCGAAAGTTTTTGTCTGAAGTTAATTTTTTCCCAAACTTTTCCATTCGAACGTTTACGTCTTTAATGTAATTCTTTGTTCTCCCATGCTATATTTTCTTGTGATGAACACCATTTTCTAATTTTAGGAACGATGCAAATGCTAGAAACGATTCAAGAATATGTCCCTTTCAAGCATCATTTCGTGTACTTTAGTTCATGGATTGGCAGTCGGTATGGGGCGACAAAACCTGCAGAAAGTATACCAACTCAGCACGTGACTGACGAAGATGACGCAGGAAGAAAGTCATTGATTGAGACAGACGCAGAAAATGACACAGAAGGAAACAGCAATATTGAACTGAAAGAGAACAGCCTTGTCGAGGATGTTATTTCAAGGGACGATTTGCGATCTCATCCCCTCGAAGCGAGTGAAGTCGAGACAAAATTCATCGACTCTGTGCCAGGATCGGAAGAGAGCCTTCTTGAAGAAAATGGTGTGACGAATAGTAAACAAACATGTTTAATGAAAAAAGACAGCAGAAGAAAAGCAGGAGTTAATTATGGATCGATGTTAAGAACTGATGTTGTTAATAGTGGCAATGAAAATCACCTCAATTCTAGAAGTTCACAGGAACGGAAATCTAGGGTCGATTCTTTTCTCTATAATAACATTCCTGTTGAAGAATGCAGTTGCTGTAGTGACTCTGAAAATGATCAAAGAAGAAGGTCTGCTCACAGAAAAAAGTCGAAAGACAGAAATCGTGAATCCCATTCTTTCAAACTACCGCTGTTTCTGAAGCGTCGGAAGAGAACTAAAAGACGAGGTAATACTTTCAATTCTCATAAATCATACACAGGAAAAGTTCGATGCGACTGTGCTATCGGTGGGGAAGATCTGTGTCTGATTCATATGAAAAGTCACAGTGAGTCGGATATCAATACATCTATGTATAAAGTCGGAGACGACTATCTGGCCGATTTGTCGGATATTTCAGTGAAATCATTTTCTATAGTGGATGATGAAAGTAGTAATGACAGTTACGTGGATATCAATTTATATAATGTTAGAAAATCGTTGGTGGATTCAGGGAGTTATAGCCAATCGGATCGAAGCCTTGAATTATCAAGTGATTGGTCAGAGATACATCATACTGCAAGCGACCCAAGTTTGGCCGACGAAGGTTTGAGCGTTGCAGAGGAATGTCGCGAGAGTGATATTCCAGACACTGCATCGGACTTTAGCCAAGATAGCCGTACAACTGCAACACTGCCACAAAGAAAGCGTCTTCGCAGACGCTTTAAAAAGATTCCACTTTTGGGACACAACGTAAATGAATCCTTCATTGAAAATGAATGTTTTTGTTGCCATTGTATTGTCATGTAGCTGTTTGTATGCCATATTATGTATTTAGCTGTTCGTATGCCCTATGTTATTTTGATATCTTATCTTATGTTAGTATTTAAAATATAACGCAACGTCCCCTTATTTAACAGTATTTCCATGCAAGCTCACGTTTCATTTCATAGAATTCGATATGGTGGAAACATTCAGAAAGCTCCCAGCGCCTCTCTTTCAGCACTTTGAAAAACCCAATCTGAATATGGAGCACCTCTTATCCGAAGGAAATTTACCAAAATTGGCCTAAATTTGTATTTTGCTAGAACCATTGGATATGGCCTGATTTGCTTTCAGGTCGATGTTCTGAATATGATCTTTATACTAGTACGTTGTTTGCTCAGGTTGTGAGATTTGGCCTGGATCTGGATGTGAGGATTCTATCTCACTGTATACGGTGGGGTGAGTTTTTGCATCTTGGTGGGCATTTTTTGCTTTGGGGTGGTGCATGGCGCGCGGAAATGGCTTGATTACTAAGACTGTTTTATGTGCAAGACGTCGGCGGGCATTTTGACTCAGCCAGTATATCATGTCATAACACCAAGCAGCAACCGCTCTTACTTTATGTGTTTATTTTTGCTGGTTTTTTGTTTTTTTAGCATAGTTGAAATGTAAGTGCCAGCCATAGTGGGGACCAGATGACCCAGTGTCCTTCCTCGCTGTGGCTGGTACATAGAATTGTATCTATTTTGTAGTTTTTCATTTTTTGTGGATCAATAAAAGAGAATGAAAAATACCAGTACAAAAAAGGCCATCTTTTCATGGTACCCTATTCACAGTTGTCTTAAAGTGCCACTAAACCTTTGGGGAACTTTTTGTTATCTGATAGAGTTTAGTTTTCATGGCTTGAAACCGAAAACAATTTTTCGATATGACGTTCCGTTCTTTTTCTATGGCTTTTCAAAGTGCCAATTTTGGGCAAACTTTGGTGTCAGGTTCGCGTAAAATCATTCCATGAAGAGGTCTGGACCGAGAGGTCTTGACGTCATACCGGGAATGCGAAGCGAGAGTACACATTGAGGTGACAGTGACCAGCAATGGTTGGGTTTTATTGAAGTTCATGCATACAAATCTTTTACCTTCGCGCATTACCGCAAAGCCAAAGAAAGGCATCGTTTGCAGATTTGTCTGGTTACTCAGCCAACTTTTAGATGCATCTAAATTCATGGATGCTACCTATAAGAATATTACTAGTATTACCAAAAGGGGGTCAAACAATTTAAAAACAACTCTTATAGATAAAATTACAATCGTTCAATGATGGTAATCAGTACTATTGTATGTTTTGAGTCCAACAGCACTCTTTTTTCTTTACAAATATTGTTAAAGGTCGCATGTGTTAATGTACGTATACTTGTTTGGCAGCAGTAGTAACTTCGTCGTAATACTTGCACCCAAAAACTAGAGTTCAAAAGTTGACCAAAACGTGGAAATGAGGATCAGCCCATACTGTAATGCTAAAAACGTTTTCATTTTGAACAATAATTTCAAACTTTCCTTCAGAATGAAAAATTTTTTGGCTCTTTGGGCTGATCCAAGTTTGTTTTAAACTGGCGTATATGGCTTTCTCTCGTTTCAAAGTCCTACGTCCAGTTATCAGCAAACGTGTGGTGGTTTCTGATATTCAGGGACGTAGGAAGCATCTCAAGCTTGGGGGCACGACATTTCAAGGGCACTTTTTCATTAAGCTAAAAGGGGGCACTTCCTGAAAATAGAAAGGGCACTTCTTTGTTTATTGCAAAATCTTGGGAGCGCATGTGCCCCCTCCCCCAGTTCCTACGTCTCTGCCGATATGCTATCTATACATCCATATGCGAACCTCTCTGCAGTCCAAACCATATGTTTCCATGACTTCATGAAAAAGGCAAGTCCTTTTGGAATAAATAATGCTAACTGTAACGATCGCACAGTTCACCTGATTAGAAAATAGAAATCGAGCGTGCTGCACTGTTTTTAAGAGCTTAAAGTAGAGCTTTTCACCACAGTACGGAATGTTGCAAAATTACATTGTTTATTTACAGTTGAATTAGGTGGAATGATGATGAATCATCCAATGAGAGCTTTGCTAATATAATAGTTCCATCAATGTTTTCTTAGCCTGCATGCAGACTTCGAGTGCGCAAAATCTGCTTGCAGCTACATTTTTCACCATCAAATAAGGCTTGTTACAGAGTTAATAAAAACAAACGCTGTAGTCTTATTTCTATCCAAAAAGCTACTTATGTACAGTTAAATTTGATCTAGACACGTATCGCAGTTGATGCAACGTTAACGAACGACTTTGTGGCGGTTATTGTGCCTATTTAATTTTCACGAGAACTAGTCTCCCAGTTTTTTGTTCAGGGGCGACCTACCCTGGGTACCCATTCCTTATTTATTTTTATTTTTGTTCATTTACTCTTTTTGGCTCTGATAACCAAGCGTAAGGGCGACCTTTCCTTAGTTCGAAAATTTCCTGGAATTTTATGAAAGAGGTTTACTTTTGGCCTTTTCTAGACCAAATCAATTTCATTCTGTTTTCTTCATATTCTCTTCTCCGCAGATGTTTTCTTCCCACAATGCATTACTATTTCGTTTAAAGCTCTTAAAAAGAATAATTGATTTTGTTGATTAAAGAGAGTATACCAACTTAATGTATTACTGTTTCGAAATTTCAGTATCTCGTCTTATTTAATCGAAGAAATTGTACTCTGTTTCTAGGTATATTTTCGTTGCACAGGAGCAGGAATAAGCTATAAAGTTGTCTTCCCTGCTTTCATTCTTGCTGAAATCATAATGCTCAATACTCATATTCTAAACCTTAAAGAGCCATTCTCACCCAGGATCCTTTGCAGGCACGCTGTAATTTTTTGACGGTCTGAAAGTCGGATTTGGCCTAAGCGGAAAACATGGATCCACACTGCAGCAGTTGAACCAATATGAAAAATATTACTTTGGTTGACTTTTCTATCAGCACAGCTGCTACAGTCTGGATACATCTTTCCACTCAGATGATTTTCAGATAGCCTCCTGAATTGAAGCCTGCCTGCCCGCAAAGAGGACCCTGGGAAACAATGGCTCTTTAGTAGGTACATAGGGGGTACAAATAAGTGAGTACAAATTTTGAATTGATCTCGGGGAGAAAAAAGTGACACATGCTAGAATTCCCTTGAATTCCCGAGGGTTAAAGCCCTTTCATTTTATTATTTTATCGTCTGTTGAATGCGTTTTGGGTGATTTTGGAGCAAGCAATTTCACTTCCAGCTAAAATTTAGTTTATCTCAAAGAAAGCTGTTTCTAGCTTTCCCTCACTCTAGTGTTGGGAATGCTCCGGGAGGGTACATTTGTCCCACGGGGATGAGCTGTTTTATTCAGGGTATCGCTTTTACACCCTTTCAATTTTAGAGTTTTTAAGGGATTTTTCAAACCGGAATATTTTGTTAGAGTGGGTTGCCGGCCGCCCAGTCCTGTCTTTACGTTTTTGACTTATGGACTATACTTTTCACAGGCGGCTATCGTTTGTTGAAAAAACCTGCAGCCGGGTGAAAAAATTTGAATGTGCCATTTTGAAACAGTCTCGTAATCAGTCTGATTTGATTTTCTGCAACTTCAAGATCCAAATATAGCAAAACAATACCAAGATCAACTTCAAATTAGAATACAACAACAAGATAGCACAAACAAAACACCACAACAACAATGGGATATCATAACAAAAGAGATTCATAAAACAGCCATAGAAACTCTAGGAGAAAAGAAAAAGAAACTTTTTAGCACAAATCCAGAGATTGTCAAACTATCTAAAGAACAAAGGCAATTACAAACAGAAATGAATAATAGCAACAGTATTAAGTGTATAGAGTTAAGAAAGCAAAGAAATAATAAGCTGAAAGAAATACATCAATTACTAGAACAAGAGAAACACAACAAAATCATAGCAGAAGCTGAAAACATAAACAGGTCTGGCAATGACTCTGCAAAAATGTACAAAGCAGTAAAAATCCTACAACGTAAAACGCCAAAAGCACCATTAATCATTGACACAGGATCTGGAATAACAACAAATGAACAAACACAATCAGAAATTCTAGCAAACTTTTTCAAAAATTTCTTCAATAAACCAACAGGTGAAACAACCCTTGACGTAAAACCATGCAAAATGAAAATACCTTTTACATCAGAGGAAGTTAAAGAAGCAATATCAAAACTGAAACCAAACAAAAGTGCTGGCATTGATAACATAAGAGCTGAACACTTGCACTCAGCACCACCTCAGATACACAACAGAATAGCTAAAATACTAAATGAGATAGCAGAAACAGGACAAACTCCAACTGAAATCAAAAGAGGAATCCTAGTACCACTGCAGAAACCTGGGAAAAAAGCAGGACCATGCACTAATATTAGACCAATAATACTTTTATCTCTGCTAAGAAAAATCTTAGCCATTATTATGTTGAACAGAACAAGTCATAAAATCGAAAAACATATCCCTCGTTCTCAAGCAGCATACCAAAAAAATAGGTCAAGCACAGAACATGTATGCACTTACAAAATACTAGCTGAGAAAGCAATATCATCCAATGATTATGATCTCCACATCCTACTAATGGACCTATCAAAAGCCTTTGATACAATTCACAGAAAAACTTTAATAGAAGACTTGAAGCACATTGTTGATAGTGATGAATTGCATATTATAAAAGTAATGCTTGAAGGAATAGAATACACAGTAAAATGTGGAAACAGTTTTAGTCAACCTTTCACAACAAACACCGGATCGCCACAAGGAGACTGTCTTAGTGCAATATTTTTCATCCTTTACCTTGCAAAAACACTTGAGTACAACATCCATTTAAATGATCATAGCTACGCACTACCAGCACATCTAGGAGAATCACCCCATCAAGCATCAAAAGATCATGATTATTGCCTCTCTCCCATGCAAAGCCACAAAATAATGCAAGAAGCCTTAAAAATAGACACACAATATGCTGATGATTGCGGAAGCGCTATAGTAACGAAAGATAAAAGAGCAGTTGAATACATAAAATCAACAATACCAGGAAGATTAAGAAGTAGAAACCTTTTATGCAATGAAGACAAAACTGAACAACATATCGTAAATCGTGACAATCGATATGGCACATGGACCAAGTGTAAATATTTAGGGTCAAAGCTAGATACTGAAGAAGATAGGAAACACCGTACCATGCTAGCCACAAATGCCATGAACAACCTGACAGAAATATGGACAAGCAATATAAACATAGAGAAAAAGATGGAAATTTTCAATGCATTCATAAGGAGTGTCTATATGTACAACACATGCCTATGGACAGTTACCAATAAAACTAGAAACAAAATTGATGCAACCCAAAGAAAATTACTAAGAAAAGCACTCAACATAAAATGGCCAACAAAGATATCAAACGAAAATTTAATGAAGTTGACAAAACAAGAATTATGGTCAAAAATCATACAAAAACAGCGAATTAGGTGGTTTGGACATGCACTACGCCTCCCTGAAAATACACCATGCAAGCAAGCAATAAACGAATTCAAACGAGCAGTCACAAGACCAAAAGGCCATCCCATCACAACATGGTACAGTCAAGTTTTAAGGGAACTCAAAGATAAAAACGTTGAGATAAACAACCTCGAAGAAATCGCAAGTGACAGAAGAAAATGGAGAGAAATTGTAACAAAATTTAACTAACTGTAATGTAGTGATACGTAAAACAGGTAGAAAAAAAAAAAAAAAAAAAATTGTTTTCAAAAACTGGTTCTGATTGGATAATGGTTTGAATTCTCATCGCTGATTGGCTTAGCGTCGTTTGTGCCCGCTTTTCGAATCTGTTCGGTCGTTGTTGTGTTGTGAATGTGGCACACGCACATTTTCGGAGATACGTTTGCTTTGCTTTTAGCTGTGATTTTAAACACTTGGAATTTATCAATATTTGACTGTATGAATCGCATTTGTTGAGAAGTTTGAATATCAAACTTGGCAGAGGGTAATGCATTGGTTTACCAAAGAGAAAGCTGTGTTACTGTAAAGGAAACTTCGATCAAAGAAATAGAGCTGCCTGTGTGTGAACATTCTTTGGCCTAAGTTCGTTGGCCTAAATTCTGATCATGGATCACGTTGTTCGTCCACAAACGGCTGGAGGAAGGCTTCAATGGGACGTTCCAATGAAAATACAGCCCTTATCAAAAGCCACTGATGTTGAAGCACCACCTGATGCAGTTCTTGAACTTGCTTGCTTTGTTAAACCACCAAGATTATGCTTTGAAAACGTCAAAGTGGGAGATACCAAATCTAGAACGTTGAAAATTTTCAATCCTGGTGTTGAGATTGAAACCGTCGTGCTCGAGAAGTTTCCAAGTGCAGATGCAGGATTTGAGATTGAAGGCCATTCACAAGAACATTCGCTTTGCCTGCAAATTGAGCCTCAAGAAGAAGTGAAGATTAAAATTGCATGGAGACCAACCGTTGCTGCAAACTCACGTCATCTCGCTATTTTCAAATGGATTGGAGGGCAAAAGTTGCAAGTCATAATTTTGGCATCTTCTTTTGATCCGAATGCTGGAAAAAAGAAAAAGGTATGATGATGATGCTGCTCAAAAAGGTCCCTAAAAGGTCCCAGCTAGATACGTCACAAATGAGAAATGTGCTAATGCATTGGCTGCTTTCAAGCAGTTTCAAGCCTGCCAGTTTTTATCCAAGAAAATGATTATTACTCCCAAGGGGGTCACTTCATACTTTCATATAATATCATGCTCGTACAAAGGTTTAACATATGCACACTAAAACATTGACCTGTGAGAGAACATACCCTTTCCCGTGTCAAATAGAACTTCTCAAGTTGCTGACAAGTCAGTTGCTAATTGCTGGTGAGATTTTAAGAGGAGGAAACTGCTCCCGAATTCCTACATCACCTTGTGCTGGTCTGTTAAGTTCTTTGACTCGTAACAAATTCTGGGGTAAAATGGGTTAGAGTGAGAAATTTTGGATGAATTCTGCTAAAATCTTTGTTCACAGTTTTCCTCTAGCTAGAGCCACTTGAACTTCTCTCCTTTGCATAGTGAATGTGGACTTAAAGGCACACTGCCGTGGCTGTGATTGGCTAGTCATGGTGTTCAAATCACTAACAAAGACCTAGCTTCTACATAATTACCAAGCCTTTATGTCCTTGGATCATACTTTGTTTCAAGAATAAAGGCTGTCAGATCGTTATCGTCTTCATAAATTTCAGTGTACAGCGAACTTACCAAAGCTTGCCTGATACTATTCTTTTTTATTGTCTGATTCATCCAATCAGTTCCATGACAGTGTGCCTTTAACTGTTCAGGGTTTTCTGTTTTCCAGCAATCAAGACCACCCATTTTACCAGTCTATTTCAAGAATGGTCCATTGTTTTCTGATGCATCCAGTACACCAAAACAGTCTTTCAGCAACATTCTTTTATGAGCAATTGTCGCAAAAAATGCTGTCACCTTGATTTCTACAAATAGCAGTGATCTTGGATTCAATTTATGCTTCATATATGAATAATGTGGAACACAATTTGTAAGTGCAGGGTGTCCCAAAAACACTTTGCCCCATTTAAGTGTGGCTGCTGCAAAGCAACTGTATGTTCCATTGCTTCGCTCTTGATAAATTTGCTAAATAATGCGGAACACAATTTGTAAGTGCAGGGTGTCCCAAAAACATTTTGCCCCATTTAAGTGTGGCTGCTGCAAAGCAACTGTATGTTCCATTGCTTCGTTCTTGATGAATTTGCTAAGGATTAGCCTGCGTGCATCCCCTACTGTTTCCGCTGAGATGAAAATTTCCGTTGAATTTAATTCATTTTCTGACGTCAGAAGATGAATTCAATTCAATGGAAATTTTCATCTCAGCGGAAACAGTAGCAGATGCACGCAGGCTACTAAGGATAGGCTTCAACTAAAAATTTGAGACTTTATTTTAGCCAATTGGACAATGTGTTTGCTGATTTATGGCTCAAGAAATTTGAAAAAGTGATTTGTTTCCAAAACAGTATTTTCTTTGTTCCCCAAAAATGTCAAAATCATGTAGATTTAGAAGGAAAGGGTTCCAGCATTGTATTTGCGTTTTTCTACTTTTGAAGATGGTTTAATGTTATTATGTTATCAGAAAACATTGCAATTATTCCATTTTAAACTGAGAAAAAATTCCAAAATAGCAATATAAGTTAACCCTTTCTTGCAATTTACTTGATGTTTGGAGTGCAAACAAAGTGCTGTTTGGAGCAATCATTTTTCAAATTTGTGTGTGCCATAAATCAGCAACCACTTTTGTCAGATTTGCTAAAACAAGGTCTGGAATTGACTATGGTCCGAAACTCTAAGCTGAAGCCTATCCTATGCCAATGTGGAGAAGAAAACATATAGCTCCTCCGCAGCAGCCAGACAAATGGGGCACAATTTTCTGGGACACCCTGTATATCTCCACAGTAAATTTTGCATTTACTTGCATTGCAGGGAAGACGTGTTCCAAGTCGCAAGGCACTGCAACCAAGTGGCAGATCAAACATTCCAGTCGGGCGGGCACCTTTGCCGAAACCAAAGCTAGAACTGCCAAAACATAATCAAATACAAGAGAGTCCAGATGCGAAGTCCCTTGTTGAAATTTTGCCAGATACCCCTTCTAGAAGGACTACATTCACTGTTACTCATTCCAAGTACGCAAAAGATGGTGAAGAGGCAAAGGCTGTAAGTGAAAACAAAGAAAATGCCATGCCAAATACACACCAGTTGTTTCAGAACAGTAAAACGTTCAATGTCGAAAGAAACGAGAATCCAGACGAGAAGAAGCAAACATTCAAAAAATCCCATCAGATGGAAACGAAAGCGAACGATGAGGATGAAAATTCTCCGGAAGATGCTAAAAAGAATCAAGATAGATTTATGATTGCCAAGAATGACTGGCAATGGGAGAATGCACCGATGGATGGCAATACGTTTCACGAAAGCGAAATACGCTTGTCCTCATCTCCAATAAGATGGTTTGGTGGCTTCGAGCGCTTCACGTCATCCAAGTCGAAGGATGACTTGAATCCAGGGCAAGTGGTCATGAATGGCGAGGTGAAACATGAGTTCATTCCCTACCCGAGCTTCAACAACACGGATACATTTCTGAACATGGAGATGTCGACGACACATCGGCGAAAAGTAGGTTATCATGACGAGTCTCTTTCCTTCAGCTCGGCTGCTTCGAGTTTGTTTACGATAACCAGGGAAGAGAAATTCTTGCCACATTTGGAAACTGTTAACGAAACCAGTGATTTTTGTGCAACGCCAAAGGTAAATGAATCAAAAACGCTGGTAATTGAAGAATCAGATGTTAGTCAGATGGAACCAACTCCTGAGCTGCAAAGAAGTCGTGTTGCGGATGAGGTGGTCTGTCGTAACGAAACGTTCGAGCTATCAAGCAAGAACGGTTCTGTCGAAAGAGAGAATGGAGGCGAACAAGGAATAATCTGGAATGGCACGGTGCAAAGAAGCAATTTTGACGAAAAAGCCGCGCTAAGAAGTGCCGATGTTGACGATGAGACGATCCGAGTATCAATAGGGAATGTCACTAAACCTGCTGCAGCGACCTATGAGGAATTGGCAGATGAAGACGTGGCAGAGGGTGTTTGCTGTTTAGAAAAAAGTGTCTCAAGAGAAGACCAAGTCGATGCTGTTGCTGTAGTTAACGAGGTCTTACCTGTGTTAGTGGACGAAATTACCCCCAAAGCTACAGCCATAGAAGAGGTTTTGCTTAAAGACACATTGGTAGTCAAAGATAGGGCTGCAGTTGAATTAGAAGAGAAGGCTTCTACTGTTCCGGTCGCAGAAATTGCTACAACTATCAGCGAAACCGGGAAAATGAGGCCCCCAGCGATACCAAGTAACAGAGAGGGTAAAACTGGAAGGAAGAAAGAAGAAAGGGTAGTCAATTCAAGATATCTTACTGCACAAGATAAACGCAAAGATGCTGCTTCAAGAGAGAAAAAAGGACGAGCAAATGAACAAATCAAACGTAGACCAAATGTGGTTGATGCCAAATTTAAGGCTGTCACATTGCCACAGAAGAGAAAGACTGACTCAAGTAAGTAACACTCTTCAAAAGATTAAACTCAGAGACGCAATCGCAAATGATTTTTGTTCGAAAGTCTTAATGAGACTCCTCATGCATACAATAGAAACTTTGTATATTCCGAAAATGCATTAACGATTTTCGTACGATTTCTAGAAGTATGGGAAAACAATAAAAGGAGAAGAAAAACGAATGCCCACACTTTTTTACGGCCTGTTGTGTGAATAAACAAGGGACAAGGAACGGATTTGTAGAAAAAAGATAGATTTGCACTGTCATGTCGTGCGTCTCGAAAAAATGCTGACTTGTTTCACACATGCTTGCAAGCGCTTCCCTGAGTCTTTCGTATTTGCCCATCGATAATCGACAAACCGATTGTTTCAGTGTTGTTGTCGAGTAGGCTAACAAACTTTTGGAATTTTATTGCAGAAAAACTGGCCAAGCTTTTGACTTCAAATTTGGCATGTGTGTCCATGAACATATCGCGTGGGTGGTAAAAAGTTTGATTAAAATCTTTAGATCAACGGAGTTGAAAATGAAGTTCTTCTGAAACCAGTAAAATATTTTGAAATGAGCCTT
Source organism: Aurelia coerulea (assembly GCA_039566865.1). NCBI lineage: Eukaryota > Metazoa > Cnidaria > Scyphozoa > Semaeostomeae > Ulmaridae > Aurelia > Aurelia coerulea. Next base: position 18,213,125 of record CM076954.1, read on the forward strand.
CTCCAAAGCCGCGGATAAAAACAGCTTTGTTTGATATATTTTTCGATTACCAGGAATATGAGCAATACTATACTTTTTACCGATAGTTTTGATAGATCGATTGGTTCCAGAGCAATTAATACATTTCTGCAGAGGAGGGTTTCTGAAAAGCGGCTTTCCGTGCTCATCAGAGAAGAAAAATTTACAATATGATTTACGAAGATATAGAAAAAAATGATATCTAAAAACTACATAGCATATGGACAGGCTACTTACAAGAGCACGAAACGGAAACGGTTACAGTAATAACAACTTTCAGCATGAACAATTTCGGCTATTATCACATTTCGGAGAAATCAATGTTTATCAAGAATTTTGGCCAAAAATTTGCCACTCAAAATTTTCTTTCTGCATTTACTTAATGTTTGCATTCTTTGCAGGCTCCTCATCAAGGAATATCAAACCAAGCCTTGCAATTAAAAAGCTGAAATTGAACAAGCCACAAGAAAAGATACCAAGACACCCGATGCCGTATGCTGCAAAGAATATGTTCTATGATGAACGTTGGATAGAAAAGCAAGAACGAGGTAACAGTTTATGTACTGTGTTTTTATGTTCTTATGCAAGGACAACGTAGCTTCGTGTGATTCAGAAAAGAGTTCTCTTTTTTCGGGCAATATTCAGTTGTACGCTAAGGTCCCGTTCACACTGCTCCGTTCCGTTTTTGTTATGATCCGTTTTTGTTGTATCCAAGCTACCCTTTCACATTCCTCCGTTTCTGTACAAAACCGGAGGAAAAACATCTGATTACCAAAAAGGAGCTGGAAAAAATATTCATTTTGTGCGTTCATATTGTTCCGTTTTCATTGACCTCGTTGTTGAAATGTTGCAGTGTTTTCGATAACCTCCGTTTTTGTGCACATCCACTTTTGACAGCGTTTTCGAAAACTTCTGTTCTTTGTGCTTTTTTTTTGCGGATCAGTGTGAACACTTTCACAAAACGAAGTTTATCTCTCCGTTTTTCACAAAAACGGAGCAGTGTGAACGGGGCCTAAGATGACAATTTGCAAACATTAAGAGTTAAGATTGGGCTTCTTTTGAAAGTCACAAAAATTTCACAGACAAATAGTATGAAATACACTTGTTGCAAAAATTTTAATTTTACAAACAATGGGGCTATCTTATTGGTTAAAACATTGTTTGAAAAAGTTTTGCTGCGAATACCATTAAAAAAACTCGCAAAATTCAAACGATTGTCAGTCACTGGCGGAAACTTTGCCACATATTGGTGGCAAAGCTCTTTTCAGTTGAAATTGCAGTATTTTCAAACAAGAGGTCTTTGTTCTGACCAAGATCGTTTGGGTGCCCCTATTGTCTGCCACTGTGTCAGTTTTCCCATCAAACACTTTTTCTGTATGTGTTCAACATTCCAAACAGAAAAGGAATATAAATCAACTCAATCCAATGATTTTGCTACTTTTTAGGAAAGTTTGATGTTTTTATCGCTCTGGAATTTGGGCAGGACATTCTGGAAAGATTCTGACTGCTTCTGGTCTGTTAACAAAATGATAATGACTATCTCCGTTTTTTCAGGATTTAAAAACTGGCTCAACTTTCTTCTGACACCGCCGGAGGATGAGACTCAGTTAGAAAATGAAAATTCACGAGGTAATCCTTTCTTGTTTTCTTCGGTCCAATCTTGTACTGTAGTAAGAAACAATCCTCTGAAAAATGTGTTTAGCTGCAGCTGCAGTTTATCATAGACTTGATAAAAGGGATAATACACTGTACAACCCGTCCTCTCTGCGTGGATCTGCTTGTCAAATTATCGAATGGGTTTAGGCTAAACACAACATAGCTAATGGCGATTTTGCATAGAGAATAGTAATCCAAAGTACCTGCGACAATCTTGGTGATTGAAGCTTTGGTGGAGGATTTGTTATTTTTTTCTAACTTCGAATATTTGAGAGTGTTATTTGATATCAAAAGTTCCATCATATTTCATAGACATAGACAAGAAACACTGCAATGAAACTTACGTAGAAGCTGGGATGAAACTGGCCGCCATTAAAAACCCAAGGCTTTAGTCGCATCCGCGAGTTGTCCCGTACGTTCCAAATGTTTACAAAAATATTGCACAGCCCCTTAATAAGTCCTGCCATGCTCGAGTTGTCAAAGCTATAACCGTATGAGGACCTTCAGAAGAGATTTATATAAATTCGATAAAATTCAATTTTATTCGTAAATTACAAGTCGCTACAATGCAAAGTAGATCTATCGAAAAATGCTTGAATTCTGCAAGACCAAGCAAAGCATTGCTTATCTAGCTTGGGTCACTAAAGTAGAAGTTAAAAACTATGCGAATCCTTGTAATGATATCATTGAAACTAACTTGTAGCAATATGTGAGCGAGGTAAATCTTTATAAAGCAAATAAGACAGTCATGTACGTGAAGCAAGCAGCAGATTTGAGTCAATGACTGTACATTTTGCCATTTAGGAATGCTCACATTGGAGTGTGATTCAAACCAACCAGTAGCTCCAACCAAAGAAGTTCTATCATTCCGCTTATATGCAGCAAAGCGAAGAATGGCAAGACTCCGAAAGGAAGCTTGTATGCTTTATCAGTGTGATCAACTTGCTTCAGTCATTCATAAGCTGGAACGTGAAATCGAACATGGAAGGTTGGCAATTCGAGCGGATAGGCACGTCGATGCAGATTTAGGTAAGGCAGATAAAAGCTGGACAATTTTCTCTGTGCTGCTTTGGAAGTGACTTATTGACTGTTAAAGTGAAAAAAGAATCAAACGATTTTAACCCTATTCGTACTGGGGGGGGGGGGCGTTTTTCGCCCCCCCTAACAGACTTTGCTGCGTTACGCTAAAACGACAAGAGATAGAACCACCAGTTTTCGTGACTTTTACTAAAATTTCATAGGCAATTAAATTTTTAACATTTCATTGTTCTACCTCTGATCATGTGACCACAGTAATACCATATTTGGAGAGTAGTCAACAAAAAAAAGCTTAAAATGTCCGTAGTTTTCGTCTCGTTTGCTTGATCGATCTCAAACATGCACCATTCAATTGCATTTGACGAGTACTTTCATTTGATGTATAAATTTGTCATATTTGCTGATGTCAGCAAAATTTAATATATATGACGTCATTCACATTTATGACATCATTTACCTAATAAAGAAGTGTCAAATATAAATTTTTTTGGTCTAATTTGCTTCATCTTATTGATTTGATTCATTTTGAGTCTATATTTACCAGATAAAAGGGCAGGACTGGCAAAAACCTGCGATTAAAGTAAATGCATGCAACGAAAGGCTAATTTAAGGCTAATTGTGCTAAAAATAGACACTAAAAAATTTTGCAAAGTATGTATTTTTAAACTATAACATGTTTCCTTCTATTTGAAACAAATTTGGAGAAAATCACTTGAGTGGTTGATTAAATATAATTTTTCTGGTTAAGAAGGCATAAATTTGCCAATTTTCGTCAGTTTTTCGGTTGCCTAGCAACGAATCACGTGACTTATTAATTGTCATTGTTATATTTGAATAGCCAATTGTCTAAAGAACAATAGGGGTAAGTCTTATCGTTGTATCTTTTGTAGTTTTGGAGAAAAAGAGGGGGGGCGAAAAACGCCCCCCCCCCCCAGTACAAAATACCTAAAAAATCGCCCAGTACAGATGGGGTTAAGGTTTTGTTCAATCATCGCAATCAAACTTATTTTTCTGTGCATTTTGATTTCAGAAATGAAAGGAGTAAACATGGTATTTGCGGTTTTACCAAATATGGTATTTTGTGGTTTTTGATTGCGAAGAGCCTCTCCTCTGCTTGTACTCTTGAAGTTTAGATAGCTACCTCATTGAGATTCACGCTTAGTTCTAGCTGTTTGCTTCCAAAGTTATCAGAAGGTTCCGGGGGGGGGGGGTATCTCGACCCATCATCTCAATCTGACCGGGATGTGCCATTTTGCCTGAAATATTGGTACCCATAATTCCGTAGCCTGCTTGCAGACTCTAGGCCATAATTACGTAAATCTGATGAAAACCTGGGCCATAATTCCGCAAAATTTCTTAAAAAGATACCAATAATTTCGTAAGATGTTTTGAAAACCTTTTAAAAAAGTACCCCTAACAATGGCACGTTCATGTACCAGAAAAATACTAAGATACCCCCACCTTCCTCCGAGAGAAGGTTTACCTTTTATACCACATTTCTCAGCTATTTTTCTGGTATCGCATTATCGTTCTTAACCTTTCAGTTTCGCAAAATCTTTGGATATTCATTTTTTTACTTTTATCCAGGTGTGCGCAAACATATTGCAGATATGCTGCTGTCATTCAATCCGTTATGGCTGAGAATAGGACTAGAGGTAAGGCTGCATCATTACACACATTGATTAAAGTAGAACCGCATAAAGCAGAACCAGTTAACTGTCTAGCTGGACTGCTATGTCGAAGTCGTTGCAAACAGAAGTAATAAATGACATATCATTTGCAAAGTTTCTTCAATATTTGGAATTGTTACTCTGCATGAAGCAGCAGTTCCAGCAAGACACTTGATCACGAAGAGAACATACCTTTTGTTATATGGGTTTTTGTTCCTTGTCATAAAAAGGCTTTATCGTTGTAGGCCTGCCACTTCATGTTTCCTAACTTCAATACTTCATCAAAGAACAGTTTTGCAATTCGTGTTTTTATGAACAGTTCTTCACAAAATTTTTTTCCAGATCCATTCGTGAATCGACTAGCGAGATTTTAAAATTCTTGAGAAAATCATGTCCTTGTACGACTTACGTTGAGTTCTCATACCCATCGTGCGAACTACAAGGACAAGAGAAATATCGTTTTCCAAGCAGTGCATGACATCAATTCTTGTTCTGCGTCCCAAACTGATGACAGTTATGTTTAGTATTCTTGATTTTTGTTGCTTTAGAGTAGAGCAAGTGCTTACGTCCATATGCCTAAGTGCGGTGAAAAATAATGGTTTGTATGTGAGAAAAACGCCCAAAGACGAGAGATGCTCACTTGGTTGCTTTGCAGTCATTTGTATTGGCATCTTTGTAATAACTTTCCAAAGTAGCTAATTAAGTTTCCAAGTTGAGGCTTATTGCATGTCATCGCAAAAATTGAATTGAATAGACGATTCTGGGAAAGATGGCGTGGAAGGTCATTTTATCAAGATGCTTTGTGTTGAATCATGGAATTTCTACCGGGTGTCTCAGAAAAAAGTACCCCCTTTTGACTGGAAAGGAGTCAAGCAATAAGATATCGTTGCTCCCCGATTTCACAGCTAAATGTATCATTGTTGAACTTAGATGCACGTACCTTGCATTTAGAAATCGTCCACCAAACACCGGAGATACAGGTTCGCAAAGTCAAAATTTACAGTGCACCCAAAACCAGAGGTTTTGAAAAAGGGCCTAGTCATAATTTGTATCGTGGACATTTTCCGAAAAGCCTGTAGACTTTAAGTTTCCTTGTTTTGCTTTTGAAAAGAATAAAAGATGCATGGACATGGCGCTGATTAAACAAATATAATAGAAATGTGGTTAGAGTGATAAAGTCGTGCCACATCCCCAAAATAAGCTTGCATGTGCATTTCCTCTTCTTTAATACAAAACACTTGGGATCGAATGCAATGCAAGGACCGTTTCCTCAAAAGAAAAGTCATTTCAAGAACAATTGAAGTAATTCAAGGTATAAATCTTTTCAAAAGTAGAAAGTAAAGGTCAAAGTCGAAAATTCGTTTGCAAAATGCCCGTTTGTTGTCAAATTATGGCTAGGCCATTTCTCAAAACCTCTGGTTTCAGGTGCACTCCAAATTTTGACCTTATGAACTCATATCTCTGGTGTTTGGTGGTCGATTTCCAAATGGAAGGTATGTGCATTTAAGTTGAAGACCAACAAATGTAGCCATGAATTCAAAAAGTCCCGAAATGTTATCGTTTTGTTGCCTTGTTGAGTCAAAAGGGGGTACTTTTTTTTGAGACACCCGGTATACAATCACGGCTGATTCCATTATAGAACGCATTGCACCTGGTCAAATGTCCCGTCCTCCGACGTAATCTTTTCCGTAATCGGATATTATAACGGACTTATCGTGTCTTCGTAATTTTTTAAAATCTAAAATTCAAATGATCGAATGCTTTGCTTCCTCAGGTTGTATTTGGTGAAATCATACCAATGCAAAACAATGATGATGTCAGCAGTCTCTCCCGGTTTATCCATCGCCGGTTGCTTGGAAACCCAGACATTGCTGCCTTGTATTCGCACCCATCCGTTCCAGGTCTCTTCAAGCCAGGTAAAATGAAACTTTCATAAGTTTTGCCACCTTTATGGGCTTGTCTCACAAAGATTTTCCTTCCTTTCAATAATTTTCTTGTTACTTTATTGTAAAAGATTAAATTCTTTGTGAATGAAAGATGTAAAGGTTTCCATTAGATTTACCAATTTCTTGTTTAAAGCATTTTCAAAGTGATAGTAGTTAAATGACTATGGTTAAAGGTTACTCTCCTCCGCCGGTTTTTTGCCTCCGCCGGTTATTTGCAAAATTGCGGACCACAGAAGCATGGACTACAGAACTACGGAACCAAAGAACCATAGACTTCGGAACTAGAAACCGGCGGAGGAGAGTAGTTAAAGGTAATGTGTCCATTTAAGTACAGCGACTTTGCTACTTTCACGTGATATTTCATGTGATCATTTATCCGTTTTCCTAAAAAGATAGCCAGCTCTTGTATAAGCAGACTGATGACTTACTTGCGGTTGCGATTCCAGAGCTGAACCCGAAGTCTGACACAGCAGGCAGCCTCGTTGTGAAATTTAAATTCTAGTTTTGCATGTGATCAGTTAAATTCTACCAATCAAAGTGCGCTCTTCGAGGCTCTTCGTCAGCATTGCGTCAACAAATTTTGACAAGAGTGTATACGCAGCTGTACTTACATGGACACATTACCTTTAATTTTGACAAAGACGAAGGTCCTTTTTATAGATTCAGGTTCAGTTTTAAGGAATAATCCATGTAAAAACTCATATTATACGTAGCAGCATGAAATTCAAATTTTTCGTTCATAATGCCAGTATAGGATGACAGGATTGTTCCTCGTTGAATAACTCTATTAAAAGCAGTTACTATGCAAGGCACCAGACAACCAACCAGTAATCAATCGATCAAGCAATCAATTACTCAATTAATTAATTAGTCAATCGATCAATACTTTTCTTTTCTGTCCCAGGATACGTAGAAGCATTGGGGAAGTTCACCTTGAAGAAACTGTTATTGGTAATCATCTATCTTGATAAAGCTAAGACCTGCAGACTTATTAGTCATGATCCTTGTCTGTTCAAGAAAGATTCCCAGTTCAAGGTTAGTATATCATTTGCTTTCTAGTCTTAACACATGGGTGCCGTTCTGTGTCTACATATGCTTCTCAAGCCTTGATGTGTCATGTTATCAGATGTGATTTTAAAACGCATTATCAGTTGTGGGGAATACGCCATTTACAAACACAATGTGACTGCCTCCAAACTTTTGCCATAAATCTCATTTTTTTAAGTAGCAGGTTGTCGTGGCCATTTCCCAGCACTTTTCCCTTCCGTGTGCTCTCGAATACAGAGTAAATGGGAGGGGGATGAGAATAATCTGGGGCTTGGAAATGGTTTGATATAATGATAATTGGGGGCTTGGAACAACCGGAGGGGCCAGGTTGGAAAATTTGAAATAGTCGTTTTCGATAAATGCACTTATCTCTTTCATAGCTATGTTCACTAATTATGTTCATTATCATTTCAATTTTTCAAGAATTGGTAATGGGGGGGGTTATAAAAGTGGGAGGGCTGGACATTTTTCAGAAAATTAACACGTTGGGGGGGGCAGTGATTATTCGGTACTCGAGAGTAGTAGTAGTTGGTTTCGTTGAGCCAGAATCAGGGATTACATTAGACTGATTAAAATTTGTCGTAAATTTCGCTCGTTTTTTTGTAATTTTGATTTTAACCTTTTCGCTCAATCTGTTCGAGCGAGCAAGTCAATTCCATGAATAGGTAAAATAATTCTACTCAATGGATGAATAAGTAAAAAAGTTTTGTATTTGCGAGCGAAAAGTAGGGACGAACAGTAATGAGTCTAGGATTGCATTTTGCTTCTAGGTGAGTACAAAACTTTTGGGTTTTGCCATAACATACAATTGTAACAAGTTTTCTTGTTCCAACAAACAATAAAGCCGAAACCCTATTTCAAATGTGAATACTGTAATATACCATTCCAAAGTAATATATCATTTTTGGAGCTGTTTCTTCTACAAAAGAGACTCAAACTGTAATATGAAAATGCTCATTGTTTCTTTTGCAGTCTACTCGAGATATGCTGTTGATGTTTTCGAAAGATTATTTGCACCGCGAAGGTGATTTGGTGAAACATTTAACATATCTTGGATATTCAGTATCGCATGTTCAGGTACGACATTTTTTCAGAACTACTGATTGTGGCATTACTTTACATGTGTTCTTTTGGGGTTTTTATATGTATGCACCAGGTCACCCAAAAAGTGGAACTTTTTAAGAATCACCAAAATTTGATGATATACCGATCTTGAAATCGTTTTATGCATTTGAGTCATGGATGAAATAGATTCAGACATAATGCTAGTTCATTCCTGCGGGAAAGAGCTATTAGACCTTGCAAAGCCATGCTTCGAGCATTTCGCAAAACATTGTACTTTTATCTAAATTCGATGTTTTTCAATTTGATAGGAAACTTCCAACTCTACTTGATATCAGAGCTTTATGAATACCATCAGCAACCAATTCAAAGGCACACTAACGTGGCTGTGATTGGCTAGTTGTGATGTTGAATCACTAACAAAGACCTGGCCTCTAAATAATTATCATGCCTTTATGTCCTTGGATCATACTTTGTTTTCGAGAATAAAGGGAGTCAGATCGTTATCGTCTTCATGAATTTCAGTGTACAGCTAAATTACTGAAGCTTGCCTAATCCCCTTCTTGTTTATTGTCCTATTCACCCAATCAATGCCATGACAGGGTGCCTTTAAGTGGTTCTGCTGGAAATCGTCCATGTTGATATCATTCTTTGCAATTTCAGAGTATGCTCCAAAACCAGAAAGCTCATAAGAGCACACATTCCCCCAAATTCAAAGCCATTTCAACACGTTACAATGTGTCTGCAATTTTTTGAATTGACACGAATGTGCAAAAAGAAATTTTCATGATCAGTACGATATAATTAGTTTGTTTGATCATTTTCGAGAAAATTATTCTATTTGTGGTGATCCGGTCGATGCTTTCAATAAGATACTCATTTCAGTTATAGTATCCTAAAAATTTGCCATTCTAAAAATCAAGGAAACTTTCAGATATTATGGAGCATGTCTTACTCATTATCAATGCTTTGACAAGGCAGTTATTCGAAAATAAAGGCTCTCTTCTGTTTTGTAGACACCATTGCAAGAATTTGATTTTGGAGTCAATAACCTTGCTGCCGATCTGCGTGATGGTCTCAGACTGGTGTAAGTATTTCACAGCTATTTATAGAAGCAAAAAACGTATCCTATTATAGGTAAGCCCTTGAAGCCATGTTTTTTATTCTGACTGGTTAGTCTGCGCTATAGTTTTGCTTTCAGTGGACGAGACAAGCGCCGAAAATCATTTGTATTCTTCCATTTTATTGACATTCCTTCTTCCAGTTCTGCTTTCTTCTGTTTGCTTCCATTAGGAATTTACAGGAAGGATAACCTTTAAAGTTCTCATCAAACCAAATCGAAGAGTTGTTTTCAAAGTTCTGTTCACAAAATCATTCAGTTTAGGTTTTTCAGTTTACCCCTTCTCCTCCTAGTGCAATGACTGAAATTCCTATGCAAGTATTGTATGTTTTTCCCTCTAGTCGTGTCGTAGAATTGCTGACAAAGAACTGGAATCTCTCATCAAAATTACGCGTACCAGCCGTTAGCAGATTACAGGTAAGCTTGCATTTACGCATCATACAAACTGGGTTATCAGATGAGCAAGGGTACATTTTGTAGAATAAAAGATCCAGCTCTCCGACATCACAAAGCGAAGTTCCGGTTCTGAGGAATTGATTTCACACGTTCAACACAGTCGTTATTCCACTGAAGAAAATTTCTGTGAAATGTGAAATATCTCTCGAGATGATGACCGATGCCAAAGTGGGAAGCAGCGTTGCTGTCATGTGCTCAATTTCACAAGAAGTATCAACAATTCGCAGAAATTTCCCAGAATGGAATATCGGCTTTCGTTCTCTTTGTCGAACAAAATGAGGTTTGCTAAAAATTTCATTGTCAATCTCATTTCTTGGTATCCTCTTTCGCGCCAGTCTTTCATGAATTTGACGCTTTGGGCCTGAGGTTTCTATGAGATTCAAGTAAACAATTAAATTTCATAACATATCAATGCATTGGATACTTGACTGTATCCTGCGCTTATGTATGTCCTTTCTTTCTCTTTGCAGAAAGTCCACAATGTAGAAGTTGCATTTCAAGGCTTGAAGGATAATCATTTGGATGTCAACGAAGGTGGGTTTTTTAAGCACATCTCCTCCTTGAATGGCACGTCATTGAACCAAATCTCTTATACCTTGAAGTAAATGAACGGAGATATAGCGATCTGCGCTAAACATTGCACAACAAGAATTACACTCGGCACATGTCTCCTATTGTTTTCATCGATCGAGAGCATAAATACAGTAGGTTATATTCGACCCAGTTTCCCTAGTTAAAGCTAGCCTTCGTTCAGACTATACCCTATTTTCCTTTGGTATTGTCTGCACGCAGGCTACTGTAAGCGTGATTATGATTTGACTATTGCTAATCAGTGGTGGACACTTTGCTAACTATTGGTTGGCAAGCTATTGTTTCAGGTAAAACGCATTGTTTATTTTAATTTTTTTTCCAACAAAAGATCTTTGTTCTAGCCAAAATTGGGGGGCGATCGCACCCCCTGGCCCCCCCAAGTGTCCGCCACTATTGCCGATCCTATATTTAAATGATTTTGATTTTAGGGGCAAAAACTGATGCACGATACATCGTCGATGGTCACAGAGAGAAAACTCTGCATTTGCTGTGGCAGATTATTTTCCATTTCCAGGTTTGTTTTTGTATAAATTTGCTGTTGAATTCTGCTTGATTTATCAACGTATATGGTGCTCTTCTGCAGCATGGAATGTAGATTACAGTACTGCTGATGGTAGGTCAAACATCGCGACTTGCATGTCTTTCTTGTCATGCTCGATTGATTTAAGACGAAAGAATATTGTGCAGCTTGTTAAGGCTACCAAGTTCGGGAGAAATTTTAAATGTTTGCTTCAACTATTTGACAGTACAACTTTGATATTTGGTTTTTTCCATGAAAGTTTTGTTGTAATCCTTGTTAAAGTTGAAGTGTTTTTATGTGTCTTTTTGTAGGTTGAAGTGCTTTTGGATGAACAGAAGTTGCAGGACGAGATAAAACATTTAGAAAGAAACAGGCAATTGAAAAGAGATTATGACGCATTGCATCAAAGTCAGAAGTCTGCAGGAAACAAGCGTGATTCATTGGACAATGAAATTTACTCCAAGTCACCAAAGTTGGGCTTACTTTTGAAATGGTGTCGTTTGGTTGGATGCTTACATGGGGTTAAGGTAAGTGAAGCACCGAAAACGCCCAACCTGTTTGCCAATCGATGCAATGCAAATGACCTATTCGCCTAAGGTTTGGGTCCACCCAACTCAAGTCATTTGACCGGGAAGTTTTAGTGTTATTATGTTTTTGGATTGATGGCACAAGTTTTCATGGCACAAATTATATTAAAGAAATGAAAGATACTTTGTTGAAAGATTGATTACTTGACTTGAATTGGGTGCAAGCAAACCTTAGCCCAATTCGTCTATCTTGTACGATTTTAGGTTTTTTGAAGAGAAATTGTGAGCAATTTAGACCCCGTTTACAATATGCTGGTACGAAATGAATACGGAATGAAATCGTGCCGTACTGGCCTCCCGTTTACATATGCCGGTGTAATATACGGCATAGTTTCATCGCTCAACTGGCATAGTGTAAACGGCGAATACGGCATCATTTCATGTCGGATTCACATCGAGGTGATAGCTTGGCAAATTAGAGCGTGTGCCTTGACAAATCTTCGCTCTGCGCAGGTCAAAACCTATCGTATTCATTTTGTGCCGGTATAGTGTAAACGGCGATTCCTTTTGAACAGAAAAACAAATACGACACAGTTTTTTGCCGTATTCGTTTCGTACCGGCATTGTGTAAACGAAGTCTAAAGCGGCCAGAGAGAGATTCAAGAGAGAGTTATTGAGTGTTTAAATTCTCTACCAACAGAGTTATCTGGCCACGGATTCTGTTCAGTGCACCAATCGTAGTAATTCCTCACATTGCTAACGTTTCTGTGCTGGCGCATCATGGACGTATATTGACATACAATGTCAGGATCGCTTGTTGGAATCCCACTCTTCAAGCTTGACTTTCCATTATTTTGCCATTCTTTCAGAACAGTCGTAAGATTGCTTTCAATGATTTGTTGAGCTGTTCAGAGTCTGATGTCCTTTGCTTTATTTATAATTGTGGCCTGAGAAATCGGTCGTAGAAATATTTACTTTACAATCTGTAATCGCTTTTTTATTTGCAGGTCGAGAATTTCACAGTGTCCTTCTCAGATGGCCGTGCGTTGTGCTATCTATTGCATCATTATCATCCAGCGTTAATGCCGAAGCAGATGGTTAACGATGAAACGTCGGTCACCTGTGGATTGTCCCAAGACGAGAGTGATGATGATGATGATGATGGTGAAGATGAAATTGACCAAAGCCTGATCTATAAAAACTGGACGCAATCATGCAAAGCAAATAGTAAGTATTCAGTACACCTACAAGGTTGATCATTTTAAGACAACAGACATGGATAATCATGCAAAATTTCACTTCATCCTGGAAAGCTTTTCAGCACAACCCGTTATGAACCAAAGCTGTCCAGGTTTTACAAAACAAATCTAGCTGATAAAAAACTATGCATGGAGGTAATTTAATGTCTTGAAAATTTCAGCCTTTAAATATCAAAGAATTCCATGCACCTGTCTGTCAGCGGGCACTAAATTTCTAAGTATTTTGTAAACGTGTAGCATACAAAAATATGACGGGAAGAATAATAGAAATATCAGAGGCTGCAGTTAGAAAGTAGATGACAATTTTGATTTTAGTAATGGGCCTATAACTTTTATTTGATGTTTGGTATGGCTATTTGCCTAATTTACAAGTTTCTTGATTACAGATATTGCTGGAAACAGACAGTTTGAGAAACTACTATCAAACGAGAAACGAAATTTCAATGTGTTTTGCGAAAAAGTAAGTAAAAGAATTATCTGTTACTTTCAGAATTTACGAATATCCCTGGTGACAGAAAGATTTTCAAAAAACTACCGTATAGCTAAACAGAAAACTATACCTACATAAAAATATGTAAATACTCCCTGTTAGATTTTAAGTGTGTGACGATAGTCTGTCTCAAATTAGATGTCACCTGCAAATGCCCGCGAATTATAACAATAGAAGTATTTTGCAAAGGAATTTTGCGTTATCGCAAATCTCAGTTTTGACATCTAATTTGAGACGGAATTATCAAAGGATCCCCATTGTTTTGACAAGCGACATGGCGGAAAGTAGAACCCAGTGAAAGCATCTCCGTCAGATCATGTTAACGCTAGCGAAAAACTTTCAACGTCTTTTGTTTATTATTTTCTTCCTTCATTTTAAATTTTATTCATTTTTCATTTTAAATTCTTTATACACGGTGGCCCCATCAACCAAGAGTGGCTGCTTTTCAGGGGGCCGTGGCAAAAACCTACTTACAATACTACCAACATTAAAAATAAAAAGAATATTTACAATGTTAAATTAGAATAAATGAAAAATTAAAAGCTATTTACATTTCAGTCTACATTTAAAAGTAGACAGAGAGGGGGCTAGCTTGACTTCATGCTCCAACTCATTCCAAAGCTTTGATCCACGGAACGAAAATGCTTTTTGGCCATTGCTTGTTTTCATTCGTGGAGCAAGCAAGTCAGTCTCAGAATTTCTCAAATTTACAATCTCCCTTGTCGAGTTTCTCGTGAATAGAGTAGAGAGGTAAGTGGGCGCGAGACCACTTATTGATTTGAAAACAATGGTAGCCGTCTCTTGTTTGATCATGTCGTGGACTGTCGGCCATTTGAGCTCTTTTATCAAGTTTGCTGCTGGTGCATCATAGCTACTGTTGGTAACTATTCTCGCAGCACGATTTTGTAACTTTTGTAGCGCCAACAGGCGAGAGTCTCCACAGCTACCCCACACAGAGCAACAGTAGCGAAAATGGGGCTCAACGATACCTCTATACATTTGACTAAGGGTATGCTTTGGAAGCAATTTCTTAGCATATTTTAGGAAACCTAAAGAGCAAGATATCTTTGAACGTAAAACCTTGGTATGCTCATCCCACACAAGATGTTTATCAAGTTGTACTCCCAAGTATTTCGCATTATCATCCTTCAAAGGAATGTTCATTTCTTTTCACGAAAACTTCGTGAAACACCCGGTACCACTGACTTTTCGAAATTTTTATGAAAACTAAACTCAAATGATATCAAATTTTGTATGCTTGTTTGCAGGTTAAAGAAATTGGTGCCAGTCCAGCAATGGTGCTTGCATCGGATATGTCAAATACAATTCCTGATGAAAAGGTAAGCAGTACATGTTTAGTTCTTTCCACATTAAAGTACTCTAGCCATTAAAAATCTTATCTCTCATCGAGTCTTATCGAACAGTCGACTAAAGTTTTTGCGATGCTCACGTTGAGCAACGAAATAAAATTCTACCGGGTGAGTAAAAAAAAAACGATCCCCGTTTGAGAGCATAGGTTCCAAATCTTTAAAATGGTTAGTGTAAAATTTAATGACCTATTTCTTTGAAGTGAATGACTTCAAAGAAACTTTAGCTATTTTGCTCTAATTCTACCGCCGGACTTTTCTGAAATCTTAAATATTTTCAGATGTAAATGGTTTTTGTTCTTTTTCAAGAATTAAAGAAAAATTAAAAAACACTTAAAACTGTCGTAATTTCGAAGCTGTTTGACGCAACACGAAATGATTTCCAAGAAAACCATAGTTTGCGAATGTCTTCAATATGGTATCAAGCAAAAGTCTATCCCTCTTCTGGTTTATGATTTAGAAACTGGATGACGTCACATCCTCAAATGAGTCAGAATATAAAATACGCTGCAATTTCGAAAACATTCAAGCTTTCTAAAAAGTCCAACGGTAGAATTATAGGTAAGTAGCTAACGTTTCTTTCAAGCCATTCAACTTGAAGAAATAGGTCATAGAATTTTACACCCACCTCTTTATGCCGAATTAAAGATTTGGAACATATGCTCCGTTTGAGACGCCACTGCTCTCTGGATATCAAGGCAATAATTTTAACAAGTATGGCATTCAATAGTGGACATGTTCAAATGTATTTTAAAAGTTACCTGACTGCAATCGGCTACTCCGTTCTGAAATTATAAAGGATTTTCTTAAGAAAGCCCCTTCAAGAAACCTTCAAAACAGGCCTAAAATCACGATCAAATTTTCTGTGTTTTGCACAAGTAATTTCGCGTTATCGCAAATCTCTCGTGACATATAATTTCGCGGGAAGAAACCTTTGCGAGTTGCAAAAAACGCGAAATTTTTGGAATAAACTTTCGTGAATCGGCCAAAATGGGAAATTTCGCGCAAATAAGCTTTCGCGAATTTGTGATTTTAAAAACTTTCGCGGGATAAACTTTCGCGTATTTCGGTCAAAAAGGCGAAAAATGCGAAAGTTTCTTCCCTTAAAGTATATCTTGAAACTGATTATCCAGTCTAGTCAATCCATTAGTGTGAGCTAATGCTCAGTGCACCATTGCTTGACTTCCTTTTCTGCTATTTAGTCTTTGTTCATCGCGTCAATGAAACATAAGTTTTCGGATTTTTGATATGGTAGCGTTGGCATTCCTTGTACATACATAGACATGAAGGAAACTTCACCACAAGAGCTTGATTGTTTTTCTCCTGTCTTAGATTCTAAAGTAGGGGCTAGAAATATCTCTTTAATTCAATTGAGAAAATCACTTGATGGAATGATATTTAAAATACACCACTTTTATTTGATTTGCAGGTTGTCATTGTTTACTTATCCTTCCTGTGTTCACGTCTACTCGATTTGCGTGAAGAAATTCGTGCAGCAAGGTGTATTCAAACTGCTTGGAGGCAACATCACTTGAAAGAGGAAAAACGCAAGCACAAGGTATGTGTCATGCACAGATTTGCAAACAAAGGCTGCACCATATAGTGTCGACAAAATTATTAGCATTGATTTCGGTGCAGTCAACCGACTGATTGGTCGATTTCTTCTACTGTACATTTGTTTGATACAGTTGTAAAAATGCGTAAAGCAAGCTATAATATTTGCCAGTCGTCAAAAGCCTTTTCTGATCTGAAGCTAATTTTTTGCATGATGAAGTATGCAATATTTCATAATCATGCAGATAACTATCGAGAAGATTTTCTTCAATTGATTGACTTATTCTCACTTGTTCTCTTTCTATTAGATTCGAAATACCGCTGCAGCAAAAATTCAGGTAAGCTAAAACATCTTTTCATTTACGTCTTTCAAACATATGCTGTAACTCCGCACTAGGTAACTCCAAATGAGTTCTCAAGTCTACCACGATGCGTTTGACTTGTAGAGCAACAGCTGATATTGACCATGTTAATTGTGTACACTAAATACTGAAAAAAGACCGGGTGAGACAGAAAAAAAGTTCCCACTTCTGACAGGCCAGGATAAATCAGACACTGGACCAATTTCAAATATTTTTGATTCAATCTTTTATCAATATCCTATATCATTCTGGGCTATTTTTGTCGATTTTTCACATGCCTACTTCTCAGAATATTTACAATTTCTTTAAATTTGTCCGTCTACAAACTGCCCAAAAGATCGAAAACAGCGATCAAATTTTCTAAAGACTGAACTTGGCTGAATAAAAGAAATACTCCTTAAAATGACTAGGGACTTTGGAAGTTTGTGCATGCAGGGAATTAAGAAATATTTCTTACAAGCGTATAGATTTAGGACTTCTTGATGCGACGAACTGCTACCTAATTCCCTACATGCACAAACTACAGTGGCTAGCAAGCAAGTATCATTTCTATTTCAAAGAAATGATAATAAACTGAAAGTATTTATATTGAGAAAAGTGATGTTTAAGTTGTGCAATCGCCAAGCGACCGCTCGTGCAACATAATCCATTTCCAAATTCCCAATTCATTTTGAGGAGCACTCCCTTTATTTTTGCCAAGTTCAGTTATTAGAAAATTTGATCACTGTTTTTCGACTTTTTTTGGGAAGTTAACAGACGAAAAAAATTCACGAATTCTTTAATATTTTAATAAATAGGCATTTGAAAAATCGACAAAAAATAACCCCGCATGATATAGGGTATTGACAAAAGCATAAGTAAAAATATTTGAAATTGGTCCAGCGTTTGATTTATCCTGCCCTGTCAGAAATGGGAGCTTTTTTTGGCTCACCCGGTATGAAATATTTTTGAGATAATAGAAGATTCAACTATTCTACGAAAGATGAGGCTAGATCAGACGATATTTTTATGCATTTTGTAGAAATCAAACGCACTCGGTAATAAGCTGTATTATTATATGGCGTTCGAAAATACGGCTCCTTGGACCGGCAACGCAGCAATTCGATTGGTTCTTGATCGGTCCGTAAAAGCCGTATTTTTCGTTCGAAGCCGTATTGGACCAGGCGTTGCCTTAAAAACCAACAACAAGGGAGGAGCTTCTTGTGTAGGCTTAGGCCATAAGAAGTGTCAGCCAAAGTTTAGCTTATTCATCGAAGACTTCTTTTCTGTAAACTTTGAAGACGAACTTGCAATTATACACGAAGAAAATGCCAATGTAGTTAACGTTGCAACGAGCAACTACAGTGATGCACAGGATCAAAGACAACAGAAAAGTACGATACTATAAACAACGTTCTCAAAAGGTTCTGCCATATAATAAAGCCTTTATTAAACGATTACTCGATCCATGCTGGACAATATTTGGACCTTAGTTCATTGTACGGACCTCACTGCGTTCGGTCCGTACGTCAAACTGCGGTCCAAATATTTTCCAGCATGGACCTCGTAATCGTTTAATAACCGCATAGTGCTACTCATTCAAAAATCTCGTTTCAAAAGTGTAGAAAATTACGCTCGATCCAGACTCTTTTTGTGAGATAGCTAGATGATAGTCTGTTCTCAGATCATAGTTACAATTTGAATTGTTTATGATAAAAACGATTTTATTCTAAACCCGTCAGTTACTGATATGAGACAATTCATTAGGAATGTTTTGATGCCGTTCTGCAATTTTATAATATTCCTTTCCCTATGACAATTATCATTCATACTTGAATGTTAACCAAGGTTTGTTTATGCCTTATAGGCAGCCGTGCGTGGATTCTTGTTACGAAAGCAACAACTGAAAGAGGAAATCGCAACAATAAAGATTCAATCAATATGGAGGGGTTACGCTGCGAGGAAGAAGATTCTGACGGAGAGAAATGCTGAAATGGTTCAAAAGCGAGAGCTGGCTGCTAAGAAAATTCAGGTAAGAAATGATTATTTTGACAAAATTTGTTCTTGAAAATTTGGGAAAGAGGACCGCCTGAGTGTTTGAAATGTCTGATTTGCATTGAGGCTGCTTCATAAGGCCACGAAAGAAAGCGCCATCCTCAAATTTGGCATTCTTGTGAAGAAAAATCTATTTTGCTTTGGTGACGAGTTGTAGTTCCTGAGAAACATATGATTTTTATATTGCATATATGTATGCTTTGCATTTCCTCATTCTTCAAGAAACTAAAAATGTCAAAAATCACATTTCATAACCGCCTTCTCTTGTTGTTTTGTTTGCACCCTCGGCTTTTGTCCAGCTAAGTATTACACTACACACAAAGGTTTAAAGCATTATCGATTCCATTGCAGGAAATTGCCCGAGAGTTTATAAAGCATAAGAAACAAGAGAGGCAGCATAAGGCCGCTACTTTACTTCAAACCGCAGTACGCCGATATTTGAGACAGAGGGAACAAATTTTGCAAGAATCAGCTGCACGGAAAATTCAACGTCACTACAGATCATGGAAGGTGGCTACCTCTGCAAGGTAAGTAAGGCTGTTTGTTTCACTCAGTTCTATTCCATGGACAAACCCATCTTTTTCGTACTTAATTATAACTGACATAATTATGAGGTGTAAGGCAAAATTGTTCGCTTGATTTTGCTGCTTCTAAACAAAGTGTCCTTGGTCTCAATATTTTGGATTTTTTATGAACAAATTTCTTTATGCTACTGAAACATCTGAAAATACTGTCTTTCCTCCATGGTAATTCTTTTCATTTCGTACTAAATCAGTGTTTTTCTTGATTTTTTTAAGGGGGCTCAGTCTCCAAATTGTAAACAATTTTGTGAACAGCATTGTTCCAGGCACGTATCCATTGTTATCTGAAGTTTTTGTGTGGCTTTACCCAAATCAACAAAAACCGTCCAAAATCTACACATATCCGAGCAATTGTATTAGGTATGAACGTTTAGTTTGTTCCTCTGTGAAGTGCAAGATATGAGAATTCTGTGTGATACCGGGTGCGCCAAAATAAACTATGCACTTTTGGCAGGCCACGATAAATCGTACACTGGACTGATTTTGAAGATATATGACTTAATCTTTAGCAGAAAGCCTGAAATTAGATTCTAAGATTTTTTGCAAATTCTTCCATTGAGCTACAGGCGAGTTTCTTAAAATTTTCGTTTTCGAAAACACTGAAAACGATCAAAAAACGTTGATCAAATCTTTCTAAAGACTCATCATAAATGGACAAAGAGAAAATGTTGTCAGCGTGATTTGGGGATTTGGAAATTGATCATTGTAAACTTCTGCACGAGTGTTATTTCAAAGATTGGCTTCTTGCGAAATTCTGTAGTAGTTGCAATAAAGTGCCGCCCCAAAAGCAGTCACAAAATCAAAAATGTAACAAGACTCCATGCTTGCTAGCCCCATGACGCTTCCGCATCGCTTGTTTTTTAACCCCCTTGACATAGGAACACAACCTGCACCAAAGCATAAATTCAATGACATTACAAAAGAAAATACATTTCTTTATATCCCTGAAAATGTTATTACATTTCTCCCAAGATAGTATGAACTCTCGTACAGCAGCTTACAATTAGTCGATTTATAAATCCTAAATCACCACGAAAAAGTTTTCTCTTTGTCCTTTCATCTCGATTCTGTAGAAAGCTTGATCGACGTTTTTTGATCATTTTCAGTGTTTTCGAAAACGAAAATTTTAAGAAACTCGCTTGTAGCTCTAAAAACTGAAAACAGAAAAATTTGTAAAAAATCCTAGAATCTAATTCAGGCCTTCTGCTAAAGATCAAGTCATAAATCTTCAAAATCGGTCTTGTGTACGATTTATCGTGGCCTGCCAAAAGTGCAAAGTTTATATACCGTAGAAAAGGAATGTAAACCTGTCTCTTCTGTATTGTAACACTTGGTACATTTATGTTTTAGGGCATCATATGCAGAAAAGAGAAATGCTGTGATCAAGATACAAGAAGCATACCGCAAGTATCGGAGCAGACGTAACGAGAGGTATACAAAGGCAGCTGTACGTATTCAGACTGCTTGGAGGATGTACTACTTGCGGCAAAAATTCTCCAAGAAGAGATTTGCAGCTATCACCATACAGAAGAATTGGAAAGCCTATACTTGCAAGTCGAGATTCAAGGCTTTGCGAAATGCAGCAGGTAGATTGCAAGTTTACGCTAGAGCATACATCATTGGATCAAAAGCAAAGAAAGAATTTGTGAGAAAGAAGAACGCGGTGATCATTTTGCAAAAGTTGTATAGGAACTTCGTTTCAAGAAAGGTTGCTACAAGAAACGAGGCTGCTGTCAAGTTGCAGTCTTACGTACGGATGGTCAAGAAACGACGACAGTATGATGAGCTAAGGAAGACGACGATGCTGCTGCAATCGTATGTCAGAAGAAATATTGCGAGAACAAAGTTTTTGAGAAAAAGAAATGCTGTTGTGGTGATTCAGCAACGATTTAATGCTGTCAAGCAAGGACGTAAAGCAAGGGATGAGTATGCGCAGCTTCTACGTGCATGTGTTGCAATTCAAGCTGCCATAAGAACGTGTCAAGCCCGTCAACGATATGCTAAACTACGGCAGAATGTCATTAGAATCCAAGCTTTGGTAAGACGAAAGCAATGCCAAGATCGCTTCAAAAAGCTCAAGAAAAGTACGGTCGTGCTGCAGCGTAAACAAAGAGCAGTTGCAGCGGGAAGAGAAGCGAGAAAGGTGTTCTTGGCTCAAAAGTCGGCATGCATCACGATTCAGTCGTTAGTTCGTGGAAGAAACGCTCGAAAGCAATACAAGGCTTTGAAGAATGGTTTGATAACTATTCAGGCTGTGTGGCGAGGGAAGAAAGCAAGACGAGATTTCATAGCACAAAGAAATGCAGTGATTAAAATTCAAGCAATGTTCAGAGCATGGCAGCAAATGATCACTGACCGAAACAAGTTTTTGGAGCTAAAGAAAAGCTGTGTAGTGATACAAGCTGGATTTAGAGGGTCGAAGCAACGAGCAAGATTCGCGCAGCTGAGGCAGGCAGCAATCAAAATGCAAGCACTGCATCGAGGTAAAACCGCAAAGCGCAGGTATAAAAGAATGCAGAATGCAGCTGTAATCATACAGCAGAGATATCGAGCTAACATGGCGGCCAAGAATGAGAAGAAGAGGTATGACCAAATGAGGGTATCTTGTGTTCGAATACAATCTTGGTACCGAAGCAAGGATCAAGAGAAGAAATTCAAAGCTCTTAAACAAGCTGCGATCTTTTGCCAGAGTCACTTTAAACGTGTCAGAGCTATGAAGAAATATACCAAAGAGAAAGCCGCAGCCTTGGTCATACAGAGGAGATATCGTGCAGTGAAATTGGCACAGGCTGCCCAGGTTCATTTTCTCATTACGAGAGCAGCAGTAATCAGCATTCAATCAGCCTACAGAGGGTACATAGTCAGGAGAGAGCTTATGAAATTGCAAGAGGCTGCAACTAAGATTCAAGCATTGATTAGAATGCACTTGGCAAAGAGAGAATTTCAAAGGTGGAAGAACGGTGCTATCTCACTCCAAAGGAGATTCCGTGCCACAAGGAAGGCCAAGACTCAGGCAGTGAAATATAGGGAAATGAAGAAAGCAACCGTCGTGTTACAAGCTGCTTTCAGAGGATACCTTCAACGAAGAGAGGTTCTTAGAATGAAACAAGCAACTACCAAGATCCAAGCATTGTTTAGAATGTGTCTGACAAGGCGAGAATTTGAAAGGCAGAAGAGAAGTGTTATCACGCTCCAAAGAAGAATCCGTGCCACAAGGAAAGCCAATATCCAGGCAATTAGGTATAACAATTTGAAGAATGCAACAATTATCCTGCAATCAGCTTTCAGAGGATACCTTGAACGAAGAGAGTTTCTTAGAATGAAGCAAGCAGCTACCAAGATCCAAGCATTGTTTAGAATGTATCTGGCAAGGCGAGAATTTGAAAGGCAGAAGAGAAGTGTTATCACGCTCCAAAGAAGAATCCGTGCCACAAGGAAAGCCAATATCCAGGCAATTAGGTATAACAATTTGAAGAATGCAACAATTATCCTGCAATCAGCTTTCAGAGGATACCTTGAACGAAGAAAGTTTCTTAGAATGAAGCAAGCAGCTACGAAAATTCAAGCGTTGTGTAGGATGCACTTGGCGAGGCGAGAATTTGGAAAGCAGAAGAGTGGTGTAATCGCTCTCCAGAGAAGATACCGGGCTACAAGAGAAGCTCGCGTCGAGGCAGAGAAGTATAGGGAAATGAAGGAAGCAACTGTTGTGCTACAATCAGCCTTCAGAAGTTACCTTAAACGAAGAGAAGTTCATATAATGACGCAAGCTGCTACCAAGATTCAAGCAAGCTATCGAGCATTCACGGCGAGGAGAAAATATGCCAAAATGCGTAGCGCAGCCACTGTTATTGTGAGAAATTTCCGCAAGTTATTTGACAAGCGAAACAAATCGGCCATAAAGATTCAATCTTGGATGAGAATGATCCTCTCTCGAAGAAAGTTTATCAGGCAAAAGAATGCTGCTATTGTTATTCAAATGCATTACAGAGCGTATGCTGCAGGCCTGATGCAGTCTGTATGTTATCATATAATGCGCGGTGCTGTCATCACTCTGCAAGCATGCATCAAAGGATTCCTGGCTCAGAGAAAGTATCAGAGAAAACGAAAGGCAGTCATTTTAATGCAGGCAGCAATCAGAGGGTATCTTTGCCGCAAGAAATACGAGGCATTGAAGCGAGCTGTTATCAACATGCAAGAGCGCATCCGTGCTAACGCTGTTGGTAGAGTTATGCGCAGAGAGTTTATTTGTAAAAGATCTGCTGTTTTAACAATACAACGAGCACTGAGAAGGCGAAATAAATTGAAAGAAGCTGCTACTACCATACAAACATTCTACAGGGCTGCAAGGGATCGTAGAACGTTCATCAAAATGCGAGATAGCTGTTTAAAGATACAGAGAGCTTTCAGGAGATACCAATCGAGAAAGGAAGCAGCGATGACCTTACAATCAAACTGGCGCATGCATCTTGCGAGGAAATCGTACAAACAGAAGAAAGCTGCGATTACCATACAGACATTTTACAGGGCTGCAAGGGATCATAGAATGTTCATCAAAATGCGAGATAGCTGTTTGAAGATACAGAGAGCTTTCCGAAGATACCAATCAAGAAAGGAAGCAGCGACAACCCTACAATCATACTGGCGCATGCATCTTGCAAAGAAGTCGTACAGAGAAAAAAGAGCTGCTATTGCCATACAAACATTCTACAGGGCTGCAAGGGGTCGTAGAATGTTTATCAAAATGCGAGATAGCTGTTTGAAGATACAGAGAGCTTTCCGAAGATACCAATTAAGAAAGGAAGCAGCGACAATCCTACAATCATGCTGGCGAATGCATCTTGCGAAGAAATCGTACAAACAGAAAAAAGCTGCTATTACCATACAGACATTCTACAGGGCTGCAAGGGATCGAAGAATGTTCACCAAAATGCGAGATAGCTGTTTGAAGATACAGAGAGCTTTCCGAAGATACCAATCAAGAAAGGAAGCAGCGACAATCCTGCAATCAAACTGGCGCATGCATTTAGCTAGGAAGTCTTACAAACAGAAGAGAGCTGCCTGTGTGAAAATACAAACGGCTGTTCGCTGCTACCAAGCCCAGCAAGAGTACCTCTTGAAGCAAGGTGCTGCTCTGGCTATTCAAAGGCGATACAGAGCTTACTTGATTGGGTCCCTTGAAAGAATGAGGTATTTACAGGCGAGAGACTCTTGTGTTTTGATTCAAGCACATTTGAGAATGCAGCTACAAAGAAGAAGGTATCTAAGAGTCAGAAAGAGCGCTGTCACACTACAATGCTATATGAGAGCTCTGCTGAAAATGAGGAAGCAAAGACGAGAGTTTCTAGCGAAGAAGAAGGCTGCCATCAAGATTCAAGCTGTCTATCGTGGATACAAAGCCCGGCAACTTGCTACACTTCTCAAGCAACGAAAGCATTTGGAGGAATATATGAGGCTCGTTAGAGAACGACAACTCTTTTTACAGAGGCAAGCTGCAGCCGTGATGATACAGAAGCATTTCAAAGGAATTGCCGTCCGCAAATGGTTTCTACAAAAGAAAACAGCTACGTTGATAATCCAGCGCCATTTTAGAGGATATTTGACGATGAAAACAGACCGAGCTCATTTCCTTGACGTGAAAGCGAAGACCACCGTCATTCAATCAGTCTATCGTATGCACCAAGCAAAGAAAAGGATGAGAGTGCTGAAGCGCGACAAGGAAGAAACGAGAAGAGCAGCCGTTGTTTTACAGGCAAGCTTCAAAACATTAGTGATCCGTAAAGACTTTTTGAGAAAGAGAGCGGCTGCTTGCAGCATCCAGAGATTTTACAGAGGTTATCTACACAGCAGGAGGTTGCAAGCGGAATTCCGGCAAATAAAAGAAAGTGCAGTTATTATACAATCAGCATATCGAGTATTTGCGGCCAAGAGAGTACTTTTGGGATTGAGAGAGGAAAGAAACAGACAGCAACGAGCATCCTTGATGATACAAAAGCATTACAGAGGTTTTGTTGCAAGGAAGGACTTCAATGCCTCGAGGAATGCTGCAGTAATATTGCAAAGGGTTTTCAGAAGCAAACTGCTTGCAAGAAAACTTAGAGAAGAGTATGTTTATAAAAGAAACTGTGTTTTGAAGATACAAACAATTTATCGTGTCCATCTTGCAAGAAAATTTGCACAACGGTTAAGGGATGACAGAGCACATCGTGAGGCAGCTGCTGCCAAAATTCAAAGGTTTTTTAGAGGATATCTAACTATGAAATCATGTAGAGCTGAGTTTGTGGCTCAGAAAGACGCCGTTATCAAAATACAGCGCTGCTTCAGAAAATACTGGACCAAGAAGATGGACTCAAAGATCAAAGCGGCTGTTGTCATTCAAAGGATTTATCGCTCACATCGAGAAAGAGTTTTTGCCATCAATACGGCTGCGGTCATCAAGATTCAGGCTGTTTACAAGGGATACAGGGAAAGATGCCGATACCAGAAAATCAAAGCTGCTACTCAATTGATTCAAGCCAGATACAGCTTTGTTCTTAGGCGCAAGAGACTCGCAAGGCAACAGCAAGCAGCTATCATTATTCAAAGATGGTACAAAGCATGCTGTCTGGTTAAAGTTCAACGGAGGAACTATGAATGTGTGAAAAGTGCCGCTCTTGCTATCCAGGTAAGTTGAAAGAACAAGGACAGATTTGTAAGACAATAGCATGAGTTGCTTTGGATTGACACCTGAATTCAAAGCGATTATCGATCGCAGACAAAAGAAATTTTCTTAACCAGTAAATCAAAACTGACAAAGACGCAAAAGTTTCTCTGAAACCCGGGTAGCTAGCACGCTCGTTGTGCATTCCAGAAATTGTCCTAAAGAGCAAACATGAGCATATATCGAAAGAAGAAGGATATATCTACACAGCTATCTCGGGCATTTTATTTCTTTGGTTCAGAAGCCAATTGGGAGGCGATTCAATTCTCTTATTTTTATGGGTATAATTAAAACGCTTACTACTCAGCTTCTGAACTAAAGAAATAAAATGCCCGAGGTAGATGTGTAGATATATCCTTCTTCTTTCCATATATGCTCATGTTTGCTATTTAAAACAATTTCTCGAATGCACAACGAGCGTGCTAGCTACCTGGGTTTCAAAGCAACTTTTGCGGCTTTGTTTGTTTTGAATTACTGTTTGTTTTGAATTACTGGTTGAGGGAATTTCCTTTGTCTACAATCGCTTATTGCTTTGAATTCAGGTGTCAACAAGAGCAACTCATGCTATTGTTGTTACAAAATCTGTCATTGTTATCCTTGGTTACATTTAAAGGAACTCTGCCGTCCAGTTGCCAACAAATCTGTAAAAATTGCTTTAGTCACATGTCCATTATTTTCTGCAGTTTGCTTAGTGGCTTCACCCAAGCCACCAAAAAGCAACCATAGAAAATCCATTCCTCTATGAAGTACAAAGATTTATCTTAAAAATTACGTCTCCATGCTGAAAAAAAGTTGAATAATCTGTGTGATATTGCCTTTCAAAAACTGCAAAATCGCTGTTTCGACAAGACTTTGGCAGGGCTCCTTTAATAACCCAAAGCAGAATTCACACTTGAAACATTGTCGTTTGCAGTTCACATCACGCGAGCCTTAGGCTCTTTACATTGTACAGAGCCGACAGAACCAAGCCCCAGATGCTGAAAAAGGAAAGCTCACACGATTTTGTATGCAACGAAAGATTTGCGTTGTGTCATTTGTTGTTTTCAGCAAAGATTATTCCTATCCTGGAACCTGAAAAGAAAGTTGTTAGATTTTGTGAACATGTTAGTAATAAGAAATATACAACATTTTGAATTTATATATCTCTTTGATATGTAACAAGGGTCAGTCAAAGGTTGGGACCTTCTAAAGACACGCAACTCTTCGAAAAGTCTCAGGAACCTGGTTCCCAGGAACTTTGAGAAAAAAGGCATAACCTTTTGAGAATTCCTTTGTATGGGTTTCGGTTCCATGACACAAAGAGGCTTTATCTTTGTAGGCCTGCCACTTCATGTTTCCTAACTTCAATTCTTCACCAAAGAACAGTTTTGTAATTTGTGTTTTTAAAAACAGGTCTTCAAGAAATTTGTCTTCCAGATCCATTCGTGAATCGACTTAGCGAAATTTTAAAATTCTTGAGAAAATCATGTCCTTGTACGACTTACGTTGAGTTCTCATACCCATCGTGCGAACTACAAGGACAAGAGAAATATCGTTTTCCAAGCAGTGCATGACATCAATTCTTGTTCTGCGTCCCAAACTGATGACAGTCATGTTTAGTATTCTTGATTTTTGTTGCTTTAGAGTAGAGCAAGTACTTACGTCCATATGCTTAAGTCCGGTGAAAAATAATGGTTTGTATGTGAGTAAAACGCCCAAATTTATTTGGCATCTATTGTGATACTTTTCCAAAGCAGCTATATTAAGTTTCCAAGTTCAGGCTTGTTGCATGTCGTCGCAAAAATTGAATTGAATAGACGATTCTGGGAAAGATGGCGTCTGACCAAGGTGCATTGCGTTTAATGATCGAATTTCTAGACAATCACTGTCGATTCCATTATAGAACTCACTACACCTTGGCTAATACCCCTCGATACCATCTTTTGCGAAATCTTTCTTTTGCCATCTTTTTCACCTAGAAATCTGTTATTAAAGGTCTCTTGCTCTTCTCAACATAGGGCTCAGATCTTTAAAAAGGTCGGTGTAAAATTGTATTGCAGTTTTCATTGAAATAAATGGCTTGGAAGGAACTGAGGGTTTTTTTGCTGTAAATCTGCCGTGGCAATTTATTGATATCTTGATTAGTTTCAATATGGTGGCATTTATTAAATTTGAGGCTATGACGTCATCAAATTTCCAAATCCTAAACTAGAAAAGCTACAGGTTTCTACTTGCCATCATATTGTAGACCTTCATAAACTATGGTTTTCTTGAAGGTTATATAATGCTTCCTGTATTAGAATTTGGATTTACGATTTTTCAAAATTTTCCATGAATTTTTTTCAAAAATGGTTATATTGCCGCCATTTTGAAAAAAATCAATATATCAAGAAATTTCCACGGCAGAGTTACAGCAAAGTACTATAAGTTCCTTTCCAGCCATTCAATTCAAAGAAAATTGCAATAGAATTTTACACCAACCTTTTTAAAGAGTTGAAAGATTTAAGCTCAGCCCTATGTTGCTCTACTCTATAAAACCTAATTTTATGTTCGTGTAGTTTATGTTATTAATCTCTTGTTCCTTGCAGAGTTATTGGAGAGGATATCAAGTGCGAAAGAACACAGCTAATCGCAAAATCATTGCAGCACGGGAGAGAATCAAGAGTGCTAATTCCGAGGCCACAGAACCCAAGAAATTATGCAACCGAACAAAGTCTGCGTTGAGTTATTTACTGAATTGCAGAAATGTCAGCACCATTTACGAGGCTCTGAAAAATCTTGGTGAGTTTTGATCATGATGATCTATGATTTTCTACACACCCCCCAGTAACGACCCCGACGGACATCAAAAATACAGCGGGGAAATTATGAAATGATACATTTTCGACGGGGGATTATGATATCATGAGGGGCAAAGGCAAAATTTCGGCTATCATCTGTGGTAGAAATTGTATAATTTCCGATGGGGAAACAGCGGGGGAACAACAGAAACAATGCGGGGAAATTTTTAAACTTAAAATGGATGGGGAAACAAATTTTCTTGGTGGGACCATCCTTTTACTTTGGCGGGGCATCGTTTTAGTGGGGTCACTACTGGGTGGTGTTTATATGGTTCTATGATGTTCTATGGCTCCATGGCGATGGGTAAGCCCACGATTCTCCTTCCAAAAAGTTACTCATCTCTACCCTATCAAAAATTTCGAGGCTCGTTTTTAAAATTACTGGGATGGAGATCCTTAAAAAGTTTCTTGTTTGAAAAATCACCAAAATTTCATTCCAAAGCTGATCTTCGAATTTCTTTTTGGGCTAGTAAATCAAGGACCAATTTTTCCAGGTAGTCCCAGGTTTCCAGGTATTATTTCCCAGCTTATCGTTTTGAATGATTTTAAAACAAGCAAACTTTTCAGTGCTGCCTGGTTTTGAATCATACTACAAAGAGAACAGATGATTACCACCCTAAAATGAATGATATTTGGACCCAGTTATGAAGGCGAAAGGAGAGAGGCGTAGTACTTCTGAAGCGATTAAAGAATTTTTAGTGGGTTGCGATCTTGGGGAAAGGGGTCAGGGACCAAGACCGCATTGCTAGACGAAAACTAATCGTCGCCGACCCCTAAAATAGACTTTACTTTCATTAGCACCATAAAAGCTTCTGCGTTATTTCTCCTCTTTAGTGTTTGCATCGTTATTCCTTTTCACCCTCCCTTTTGCCTTTATTTTGTAGAAGTCTCAACAAGACTGTCACAGGAATGCTGCGAGAGACTTGTGGAAGATAATGCATTACGAGTCATTTTTCAAATTGTCAAGAACTGCAATAGGGGCTTACCGTCAATCAATCAGATCTTCATGGCTCTGTGCGTTCTTATAAATCTTGCAAAGGTGATTGTTTATTTTAATTTTAGTGACATTTAATGAAGATGATTTTTTAACGATACAGTTGTTCCAAACGTTTACAGTACCGGGTGTCCCAAAATGATGTATTATTGTTTGATTGCTTACATGTCCGTAACCAATGAACCGATTTTCAAACACTTTGTTTATTTGATTGCCTAAAGGCTAAATTGTATTTTACGTTGTTGGTTGTGGTTTTACCAGTTTTTGAAAATCGGTTCATTAGTTATGGACATATAAGCAATCAAACGATAATACATCATTTTGGGACACTCGGTAGAAACCACATAAAAGAACCTAGTTTTATAAGAACCTCGAGGCTGAAATTCCACCATTAGAACTTTTCAAACAAGAACCTACAAGAGGCTGAAATTTCTGAAGGTTCTTGTATAATAATTCAAAAGATGGTATTTTACTTCAAACTGCAAAGCCCTTCACAATTAAAAACTTTATAAGCGAACTATATTAAAAGCTTTTCCAGTGATTGAAGGAATGCACTGGCATCCATAAAAAACTGTACCAAGTATAAGCGCATTTTTAAGAACCTGGCAAGCTGGACTTGATTATGGCATCAGTTACTTCTTTCAGGTTGCCACAAGAAAACCAAGGTTCTTTTATGCCGGTTTCTACTGCACTTTTTCCAGAATTTGGTTTCATTAACCTTTTTCACACAAGCAGACGAACAAAAAATCGCCTGATGTAAAGGACAGAATTTGTGGCGTACAAATGGCCTGACCTTATCCGTCTATCCAGACGATTTTTCGAAGAATTCTTTTCATCTACAGTGAGAAGCCGCAAAATAGAAACCACTTTTTAAGAATCTCCAGGCTGATTTTGTTAAGAAATGGTACCCTCATATAAGAATCTGAACAGGCTGCTAAGAAAAAAGTGGTTCTATTTTGCTGGTTCTTGATGTACACGGTCGACCTTGGCTTTGCTATTTCAACCTAAATTTTCCCTTTATGTATGACGCTGAGTGGTCAGCTTGGCTTCATACGCCATTGGGAGCTCCAGGAGCTGAAAAGTCCTGTAAAAATGTTATATATGTTGTCGAGAGCTATGTGAAAAAGCTGATAGATTTTCCTAAATATGATTGTTTTTTTACTAATTCCAAGATGTGATTCTTTGTTTTCATGCAATATTTTATAAAAGTTTTACCTCCTACGATAAGTATCCAATTCACAGAACGATGATATTGAGTACGAAATATTCAATCTTATTCTTGCTCGAAATTCATTCTCAAAAATTGAAGGAGCAAAAATAGACAGAAAGCACCCGAAGATTAAAGCAAAGATGCTTCAGGAAAGAATTTTCAAGAAGAAAACATTTGAAAAAATTGTTTGAAAATTTGTAGGAAGTTATTTGAAAGGGTGAGTTTTTGACAAATTTTTTATTATGTTTTCTCAATTATTCTCCCCCCCCCCCTGTGATCAGCCCTTTTCATACTAGAAGAAGAACAGATCGTCCAGATGGACACATGGTCTTCAGATGCACAGCTCGTGTGGTGTGAAAACGGGACGGACAAAATTTTACGTTCAATAAAAGTCGTCTGATTTTGTCCGTCTATTTGTCTTCTATCCAGACGAGTTTCGAATACGATTTGTTCGCACGCACGGACAAGTCGGTAAAGTCCAACTTGCATTCACATCAGACCAATAAATGTCCGACAGCATGTCCTTCCAGACCATTTGTTCTTCTTCTGGTATGAAAATGACTAATCTTCATGTATGACCAAGAACAAGGACTTGAGATCCGATAAATTTGCAGAGGTATTGTACATCGGTGATGGGAGTAATTTGGTTTTTCCCGTTTTCAGTGCCCAACCACTTACATGGCCATCGTAGGAGAGAAAGATTCTTTGCTGCTACTTGTTGATTTGATGGGAAATTTTAGAGAGAAGAAAAAAGTGTTCCCTAACAGCTGCACCCTCTTGGTTACTTTATGTGGACATTCCAACATCTCTCAGGTATTTATTATATTTCTGAATAATTTTGTGCAGACGAATTTTTTATTCGAACTTTAATCCACCTTTTCAAGATTAGAACTGCAAAGCGGGAAGTTTTGTTGATCGCTTGAGATTTTGCTCGCCGACAATATCTGATCATGATGAATCTGATGTGGATGTTCTGCGGAAAATACCGAAAATACCCTCGAACAACAATTGATCAAATTCAGCCTGTGGATAATGTCACACTGCCAGTCAAGCATAATTTATTAGCACTATTTTGGCATTACTTCTTTTGTATCGTAAATGCCTGCGTGTAAAAAGAACGTACAATTTTGGTAGTCAGCCTGGGTTTTGCACAGTGAATACAATGGATTGGTTCTTATAAAATGGGGGCCTAATTTCACAATTTTAGCCTGCAAGTTTTTAATCCACTAGGTTCTTATACGCGGATATTTACTGTAGCATGTTTTGATATCATTCTTTTTCGTTACAGCTTGTGCGAAATAATTCAATACTGGAGAAGAAGCTGAAGGGTCTTTATAGTGTCATAAGCAGAAAGGTTGCAATTGACCTTAAACGAAACAAGACAAACGCAAGATTGCAGAAAAATGTCAATGTTAAAGATAGCAAAGACTCTGTCAGCATCATAGATCAGATGGCATCGTTGAAACAGTTGATGGCGATTCTTAACTGGCTGTGAGTTCAAATTAGTTGTTCAGAAGTTACGTAATTTAAGTTCGAGCATCTCATACTCTTTGAGGAATCACTGAAAGGTTTTTTTGTTTGAGCTGAACAAATAACAGTGATAGCAAACTTTGGCTGCTGCCGATGTACGTTACATGAGAACTTTCCGGGAATAATGTTTCAGTTTGCGATGTATTTTGAAGCTCTTCTATAAAAACAGACAGAATTGTAAATACTGTTCCATTGTTTCGTTGATATATCATTCTTGTAAATAGATTTATGTAATGACGTGTTTTATTTTGAGGCAAAGATTATCTTCTTTGGGGAATGTGTGACAGGTAGAAAAATGCTGTTAAGCTGTCCATCCGATAAGGATTGATTTTTTGAATTAGGGGAAACAATTCCTATACCGGCTGCGCCAAAAAACTATCCACTTTTGACAGGCCACAGTAGATTTTACACTGGACTTATTTTGAAGATTTCTGACTTGATCTTGAGCTAAAATCCAGAATAAGATTCTAGGATTTTTTATAATTTCGTTTTCATCAGTTTCTTGAGCTGTAGGCAAATGACTCGAAATTTCATTTTCAAAAAACTGAAAACAGTCTAAAAACGGCGATACACTTTCTAAAAACTCGACAATCATGGATGAAGAGAAAACTTTTTTGTGAAGGTTTGGGAATTTAGAAATTGATTAGTTATAATCTGTTGCACTTTTTGATGCATATACTGCAACTGCAAATAGCAAAGAGGCGGAGTCTACAATCCTTGCCAAAAGAAGCTAGGACACAGGCATATTTCAGTGTTTTTATGATGTTTCCCGAAACATCGAAGCAAAAATATTATGTTTAGGACCTTCTGAGCCCCCTCCCCCCTAATTCAATATAAAGGAGGTCGAATGGCGTCTGATTTGAGCAATATTGAAACGGGGGGGGGGGGGGAGTGGGGGCACGTAATCAAAGACCAAAATAGTGCAACTTGGTGACTTGTCCCAAGTATTTAGGCCAAGCTTCAGCCAGCATAAATTTATCCGAAATAGAACGATTCAAAATACTACGAATCTAACATGGGTTTGAGCTTAACTGTAGATAGTTTTCTCGCCTTAGTTAAGGCAGCCAATTCCGAATAGGATTGACAAAACAAACATACCATTTGCAAACAGCCTCTGCTGTCGTGGAAAGGTAGACTCTTTATGACAACAGCATCAGCATTAGATTCCAAAATCAAATAACTATATTTCAGGACCGTTTACGTTTGCAACACCATGCCAGACCAACCATAAGAAGCGTTAGATGTTATATCAAGTTTAATGAATCATTTTATATCAGATGTATCCGCGACAAAATGTAAATATATTTTGAAACAGCAGCTAATCATTGAGTCTATCTCTTTCAAAAATCTCTTCAATATCGCTTTACCTTTTGATAAAACACAAACTCTTTCAAAATCAGCTGATTTAGCATAAAAGTTAAGCCTACAGCCTTACTTTTTGACAAAAAATGAGGACTTTCAAAATCAGCCAATTTTAGTGAAAAAAGTGAGCCTATAGCCTTACTTTCTGGCCAAAAATAAGCACTTTCAAAATCAGCTGATTTCAGCAAAAAAGGTAAGCCTATAGCCTTACTTTCTGGCCAAAAATCAGCACTTTAAAAATCAGCTGATTCCAGCGAAAAAGGTAAGCCTATAGCCTTACTTCCTAGCCAAAAAATGAGCACTTTCAAAATCAGCTGTTTTCAGGGAAAAAGGTAAGCCTACAGCCTTACTTTCTGGCCAAAAATGAGCACTTTCAAAATCAGCTGATTCCAGCGAAAAAGGTAAGCCTATAGCCTTACTTTCTGGCCAAAAATGAGCACTTTCAAAATCAGCTGATTTCAGCAAAAAAGGTAAGCCTATAGCCTTACTTTTTTTGCAAAAAATAAGCACTTTCAAAATCAGCTGATTTCAGCAAAAAAGGTAAGCCTATAGCCTTACTTTTTGGCAAAGAATTAGCACTTTCAAAATCAGCTGATTTCAGGGAAAAAGGTAAGCCTATAGCCTTACTTCTGGCCAAAAATGAGTGCTTTCAAAATCAGCTGATTTCAGAAAAATGGTAAGCCTATAGCCTTACTTGATGGCCAAAAATGAGCACTTTCAAAATCAGCTGATTTCAGAAAAAAGGTAAGCCTATAGCCTTACTTTCTAGCCAAAAATGAGCACTTTCAAAATCAGCTGATTCCAGCGAAAAAGGTAAGCCTATAGCCTTACTTTCTGGCCAAAAAATGAGCACTTTCAAAATCAGCTGATTTCAGCGAAAAAGGTAAGCCTATAGCCTTACTTTCTGGCCAAAAACAAGCACTTTCAAAATCAGCTGATTCCAGTGAAAAAGGTAAGCCTATAGCCTTACTTTCTGGCCAAAAATGAGCACTTTCAAAATCAGCTGATTTCAGCGAAAAAGGTAAGCCTATAGCCTTACTTTCTGGCCAAAAATGAGCACTTTCAAAATCAGCTGATTTCAGCGAAAAAGGTAAGCGTATAGCCTTTCTTTTTTTGCAAAGAATTAGCACTTTCAAAATCAGCTGATTTCAGCAAAAAAGGTAAGCCTATAGCCTTACTTTTTGGCAAAGAATTAGCACTTTCAAAATCAGCTGATTTCAGGGAAAAAGGTAAGCCTATAGTCTTACATTCTGGCCAAGATTGACCACTTTCAAAATCAGCTGATTTCAGAAAAATGGTAAGCCTATAGCCTTACAAGATAGGCACTAAATCCTTACTGGCTGACAAAATTGACACGTGACACGCCTTAAACCAATCAAATGGAACCGACAACCAACAGGGAAATTTGAAATGTCAGATTTTAGGCCACTTTTTTGGATTTTAGGCCGCTTTTGGACGATTTTACCACCCTTCGCCAAAATATAAATCGACAGAAGGAGCATGAAGATTTTCAAAAAATTTCTTCACAGACCTGTTCCCAATACTCTAATACACAGTTAATCATCGTCGCTACAAATTATTTCAAAATTTAGAGAAATGCCGAAGTTTTGAATTTGACCTCATTGACCTCACTGTGGCTTGCCATAGTAAAGATCTCAGTAATGGCTGAAACGTATGCATATGGAGAATAGATACTTTGCTTCGAAGGTCTTATTCTGTGTGTTTAAGTATCTCCAAAACTCCTCAAAAGAAGACACATTTAGAGCAGTATCTGTATCTTTTTCAGTTTTAAATTAACATAGATACATCTAAGAATCAAGGCTGAGGGGTAGGATGAACAACAGGAAAAGTGAACTGTACGGGCCTAACAAAACACCGCACCATCGTTATAAATTAGAGACGAATTTAACAGGTACTTACTTTTCTATCTCGCAAGAAGAGAACCACAAACTAAAATGTGAACATACAATTCCAATGAACTTTGAATCAATAACAAACATATGACTTGCCACGATCAAGAATGGCAAGAGCTGTAACATCCAACGTGGCCATAACAAACGATTTCGTGATGTCCTCTTCGATAACCAAACCCTTGCTCCCAATACTTTATCCAACTCTGCTCTCATCCTTACGAGATCGTAAGAATGGGAATCGGCACTTACATTTGGCCAAAACCTCTTATAAATTCATCAATCGTGTGCCTTGCTTTTGGTGCAAGAAATGGCTATCGTTTCGTCCTCAGTGTAGCAGGTACATGAAATAGATTTGAAATGTTGGATTCAATACACGTAAGAATAAAATAACAAACGGATTTCAGGGAAAAAGGTAAGCCTATAGTCTTACATTCTGGCCAAGATTGACCACTTTGAAAATCAGCTGATTTCAGAAAAATGGCAAGCCTATTGCCTTACTTGATGGCCAAAAATGAGCACTTTCAAAATCAGCTGATTTCAGAAAAATGGTAAGCCTATAGCCTTACTTTCTGGCCAAAAATGAGCACTTTCAAAATCAGCTGATTTTAGCGAAAAAGGTAAGCCTATTGCCTTACTTTCTGGCAAAGAATTAGCACTTTCAAGATCAGCTGATTTTAGCGAAAAAGGTAAGCCTATAGCCTTACTTTTTGGCCAAAAATGAGCGCTTTCAAAATCAGCTGATTCCAGCGAAAAAGGTAAGACTATAGCCTTACTTTCTAGCCAAAAATGAGCACTTTCAAAATCAGCTGATTCCAGCGAAAAAGGTAAGCCTATAGCCTTACTTTCTAGCCAAAAAATGAGCACTTTCAAGATCAGCTGATTTCAGCGAAAAAGGTAAGCCTATAGCCTTACTTTCTGGCCAAAAATGAGCACTTTCAAAATCAGCTGATTCCAGCGAAAAAGGTAAGCCTATAGCCTTACTTTCTGGCCAAAAATGAGCACTTTCAAAATCAGCTGATTTTAGCGGAAAAGGTAAGCCTATAGCCTTACTTTCTGGCCAAAAATGAGCACTTTCAAAATCAGCTGATTTCAGCAAAAAAGGTAAGCCTATAGCCTTACTTTCTAGCCAAAAAATGAGCACTTTCAAAATCAGCTGATTCCAGCGAAAAATGTAAGCCTATATCCTTACTTTCTGGCCAAAAATGAGCACTTTCAAAATCAGCTAATTCCAGCGAAAAAGGTAAGCCTATAGCCTTACTTTCTGGCCAAAAATGAGCACTTTCAAAATCAGCTGCTTCCAGCGAAAAAGGTAAGCCTATAGCCTTACTTTCTGGCCAAAAATGAGCACTTTCAAAATCAGCTGATTCCAGCGAAAAATGTAAGCCTATATCCTTACTTTCTGGCCAAAAATGAGCACTTTCAAAATCAGCTAATTCCAGCGAAAAAGGTAAGCCTATAGCCTTACTTTCTGGCCAAAAATGAGCACTTTCAAAATCAGCTGCTTCCAGCGAAAAAGGTAAGCCTATAGCCTTACTTTCTGGCCAAAAATGAGCACTTTCAAGATCAGCTGATTCCAGCGAAAAAGGTAAGCCTATAGCCTTACTTTCTGGCCAAAAATGAGCACTTTCAAAATCAGCTGATTTCAGCGGAAAAGGTAAGCCTATAGCCTTACTTTCTGGCCAAAAATGAGCACTTTCAAAGTCAGCTGATTCCAGTGAAAAAGGTAAGCCTATAGCCTTACTTTCTGGCCAAAAATGAGCACTTTCAAAATCAGCTGATTTCAGCGAAAAAGGTAAGCCTATAGCCTTACTTTCTGGCCAAAAATGAGCACTTTCAAAATCAGCTGATTTCAGCAAAAAAGGTAAGCCTATACCCTTTCTTTTTTTGCAAAGAATTAGCACTTTCAAAATCAGCTGATTTCAGCAAAAAAGGTAAGACTATAGCCTTACTTTTTGGCAAAGAATTAGCACTTTCAAAATCAGCTGATTTCAGGGAAAAAGGTAAGCCTATAGTCTTACATTCTGGCCAAGATTGACCACTTTGAAAATCAGCTGATTTCAGAAAAATGGCAAGCCTATTGCCTTACTTGATGGCCAAAAATGAGCACTTTCAAAATCAGCTGATTTCAGAAAAATGGTAAGCCTATAGCCTTACTTTCTGGCCAAAAGTGAGCACTTTCAAGATCAGCTGATTTCAGCAAAAAAGGTAAGCCTATAGCCTTACTTTCTGGCAAAGAATTAGCGCTTTCAAGATCAGCTGATTCCAGCGAAAAAGGTAAGCCTATAGCCTTACTTTCTAGCCAAAAAATGAGCACTTTCAAAATCAGCTGATTCCAGCGAAAAAGGTAAGCCTATAGCCTTACTTTCTAGCCAAAAAATGAGCACTTTCAAAATCAGCTGATTCCAGCGAAAAAGGTAAGCCTATAGCCTTACTTTCTGGCCAAAAATGAGCACTTTCAAAATCAGCTGATTTCAGCGAAAAAGGTAAGCCTATAGCCTTACTTTCTGGCCAAAAATGAGCACTTTCAAAATCAGCTGATTCCAGCGAAAAAGGTAAGCCTATAGCCTTACCTTCTGGCCAAAAATGAGCACTTTCAAAATCAGCTGATTCCAGCGAAAAAGGTAAGCCTATAGCCTTACTTTCTGGCTAAAAATGAGCACTTTCAAAATCAGCTGATTCCAGCGAAAAGGTAAGCCTATAGCCTTACTTTCTAGCCAAAAAATGAGCACTTTCAAAATCAGCTGATTCCAGCGAAAAAGGTAAGCCTATAGCCTTACTTTCTAGCCAAAAAATGAGCACTTTCAAAATCAGCTGATTCCAGCGAAAAATGTAAGCCTATAGCCTTACTTTCTGGCCAAAAATGAGCACTTTCAAAATCAGCTAATTCCAGCGAAAAAGGTAAGCCTATAGCCTTACTTTCTGGCCAAAAATGAGCACTTTCAAAATCAACTGATTCCAGCGAAAAAGGTAAGCCTATAGCCTTACTTTCTGGCCAAAAATGAGCACTTTCAAAATCAGCTGATTCCAGCGGAAAAGGTAAGCCTATAGCCTTACTTTCTGGCCAAAAATGAGCACTTTCAAAATCAGCTGATTCCAGCGAAAAAGGTTAGCCTATAGCCTTACTTTCTGGCCAAAAATGACCACTTTCAAGATCAGCTGATTTTGGCGGAAAAGGTAAGCCTATAGCCTTACTTTCTGGCCAAAAATGAGCACTTTCAAAATCAGCTGATTCCAGCGAAAAAGGTAAGCCTATAGCCTTACTTTCTGGCCAAAAATGAGCACTTTCAAAATCAGCTGATTTCAGCGAAAAAGGTAAGCCTATAGCCTTACTTTCTGGCCAAAAATGAGCACTTTCAAAATCAGCTGATTTCAGCAAAAAAGGTAAGCCTATAGCCTTCCTTTTTTTGCAAAGAATTAGCACTATCAAAATCAGCTGATTTCAGCAAAAAAGGTAAGCCTATAGCCTTACTTTCTGGCCAAAAATGAGCACTTTCAAAATCAGCTGATTTCAGCAAAAAAGGTAAGCCTATAGCCTTACTTTCTGGCCAAAAATGAGCACTTTCAAAATCAGCTGATTTCAGCAAAAAAGTAAGCCTATAGCCTTCCTTTTTTGCAAAGAATTAGCACTTTCAAAGTCAGCTGATTTCAGCAAAAAAGGTAAGCCTATAGCCTTACTTTCTGGCCAAAAATGAGCACTTTCAAAATCAGCTGATTTCAGCGAAAAAGGTAAGCATATAGCCTTACTGGCCAAAAATGAGCACTTTCAAGATCAGCTGATTTCAGCAAAAAAGGTAAGCCTTTAGCCTTACTTTCTGGCCAAAAATGAGCACTTTCAAAATCAGCTGATTTCAGCGAAAAAGTTAAGCCTATAGCTTCGCATTTGGCCAAAAATCAGTACTTTCAAAATCAGCTGATTTCAGCGAAAAAGGTAAGCCTATAGCCTTACTTTCTGGCAAAGAATTAGCACTTTCAAGATCAGCTGATTTCAGCGAATAAGGTAAGCCTATAGCCTTACTTTCTGGCCAAGAATGACCACTTTCAAAATCAGCTGATTTCGGCAAAAAAGGTAAGCCTTTAGCCTTACTTTCTGGCCAAGAAAATGAGCACTTTCAAAATCAGCTGATTTCGGCAAAAAAGGTAAGCCTTTAGCCTTACTTTCTGGCCAAAAATGACCACTTTCAAAATCAGCTGATTTCAGGGAAAAAGGTAAGCCTATAGCCTTACTTTCTGGCAAAAAATTAGGACTTTTGAGATCAGCTAATTTCAGCAAAAAAG
Source organism: Aurelia coerulea (assembly GCA_039566865.1). Lineage (NCBI taxonomy): Eukaryota > Metazoa > Cnidaria > Scyphozoa > Semaeostomeae > Ulmaridae > Aurelia > Aurelia coerulea. Next base: position 18,253,223 of record CM076954.1, read on the forward strand.
GTAAGCCTTTAGCCTTACTTTCTGGCCAAAAATGAGCACTTTCAAAATCAGCTGATTCCTGCAAAAAAGGTAAGCCTATAGCCTTACTTTCTGGCCAAAAATGAGCACTTTCAAAATCAGCTGATTTCAGCAAAAAAAGTAAGCCTATAGCCTTCCTTTTTTTGCAAAGAATTAGCACTTTCAAAATCAGCTGATTCAGCAAAAAAGGTAAGCCTATAGCCTTACTTTCTGGCCAAAAATGAGCACTTTCAAAATCAGCTGATTTCAGCGAAAAAGGTAAGCATATAGCTTCGCATTTGGCCAAAAATCAGTACTTTCAAAATCAGCTGATTTCAGCGAAAAAGGTAAGCCTATAGCTTCGCATTTGGCCAAAAATCAGTACTTTCAAAATCAGCTGATTTCAGCGAAAAAGGTAAGCCTATAGCCTTACTTTCTGGCAAAGAATTAGCACTTTCAAGATCAGCTGATTTCAGCAAAAAAGGTAAGCCTATAGCCTTACTTTCTGGCAAGGAATTAGCACTTTCAAAATCAGCTGATTTCAGCGAATAAGGTAAGCCTATAGCCTTACTTTCTGGCCAAAAAAATGAGCACTTTCAAAATCAGCTGATTTCGGCAAAAAAGGTAAGCCTTTAGCCTTACTTTCTGGCCAAAAATGAGCACTTTCAAAATCAGCTGATTTCAGCGAAAAAGGTAAGCATATAGCCTTACTTACTGGCCAAAAATGAGCACTTTCAAGATCAGCTGATTTCAGCAAAAAAGGTAAGCCTTTAGCCTTACTTTCTGGCCAAAAATGAGCACTTTCAAAATCAGCTGATTCCTGCGAAAAAGGTAAGCATATAGCCTTAGTTTCTGGCCAAAAATGAGCACTTTCAAAATCAGCTGATTTCAGCAAAAAAGGTAAGCATATAGCCTTACTTTCTGGCCAAAAATGAGCACTTTCAAAATCAGCTGATTTCAGCGAAAAAGGTAAGCATATAGCCTTACTTACTGGCCAAAAATGAGCACTTTCAAGATCAGCTGATTTCAGCGAAAAAGGTAAGCATATAGCCTTACTTACTGGCCAAAAATGAGCACTTTCAAGATCAGCTGATTTCAGCGAAAAAGGTAAGCCTATAGCCTTACCTTCTGGCCAAAAATGAGCACTTTCAAAATCAGCTGATTCCAGCGAAAAAGGTAAGCCTATAGCCTTACTTACTGGCCAAAAATGAGCACTTTCAAAATCAGCTGATTCCTGCGAAAAAGGTAAGCATATAGCCTTACTTTCTGGCCAAAAATGAGCACTTTCAAAATCAGCTGATTTCAGCGAAAAGGAAAGCATATAGCCTTACTTTCTGGCCAAAAATGAGCACTTTCAAAATCAGCTGATTTCAGCGAAAAAGGTAAGCATATAGCCTTACTTACTGGCCAAAAATGAGCATTTTCAAGATCAGCTGATTTCAGCGAAAAAGGTAAGCATATAGCCTTACTTACTGGCCAAAAATGAGCACTTTCAAAATCAGCTGATTTTAGCGAAAAAGGTAAGCCTATAGCCTTACTTTCTGGCCAAAAATGAGCACTTTCAAGATCAGCTGATTTCAGCAAAAAAGGTAAGCCTATAGCCTTACTTTCTGGCCAAAAATGAGCACTTTCAAAATCAGCTGATTCCTGCGAAAAAGGTAAGCCTATAGCCTTACTTTCTGGCCAAAAATGAGCACTTTCAAAATCAGCTGATTTCAGCAAAAAAAGTAAGCCTATAGCCTTCCTTTTTTTGCAAAGAATTAGCACTATCAAAATCAGCTGATTTCAGCAAAAAAGGTAAGCCTATAGCCTTACTTTCTGGCCAAAAATGAGCACTTTCAAAATCAGCTGATTCCAGCGAAAAAGGTAAGCCTTTAGCCTTACTTTCTGGCCAAAAATGAGCACTTTCAAAATCAGCTGATTTCAGCAAAAAAGTAAGCCTATAGCCTTCCTTTTTTGCAAAGAATTAGCACTTTCAAAGTCAGCTGATTTCAGCAAAAAAGGTAAGCCTATAGCCTTACTTTCTGGCCAAAAATGAGCACTTTCAAAATCAGCTGATTTCAGCGAAAAAGGTAAGCATATAGCCTTACTGGCCAAAAATGAGCACTTTCAAGATCAGCTGATTTCAGCAAAAAAGGTAAGCCTTTAGCCTTACTTTCTGGCCAAAAATGAGCACTTTCAAAATCAGCTGATTTCAGCGAAAAAGTTAAGCCTATAGCTTCGCATTTGGCCAAAAATCAGTACTTTCAAAATCAGCTGATTTCAGCGAAAAGGGTAAGCCTATAGCCTTACTTTCTGGCAAAGAATTAGCACTTTCAAGATCAGCTGATTTCAGCGAATAAGGTAAGCCTATAGCCTTACTTTCTGGCCAAGAAAATGAGCACTTTCAAAATCAGCTGATTTCGGCAAAAAAGGTAAGCCTTTAGCCTTACTTTCTGGCCAAGAAAATGAGCACTTTCAAAATCAGCTGATTTCGGCAAAAAAGGTAAGCCTTTAGCCTTACTTTCTGGCCAAAAATGAGCACTTTCAAAATCAGCTGATTTCAGCGAAAAAGGTAAGCATATAGCCTTACTTACTGGCCAAAAATGAGCACTTTCAAGATCAGCTGATTTCAGCAAAAAAGGTAAGCCTTTAGCCTTACTTTCTGGCCAAAAATGAGCACTTTCAAAATCAGCTGATTCCTGCGAAAAAGGTAAGCCTATAGCCTTACTTTCTGGCCAAAAATGAGCACTTTCAAAATCAGCTGATTTCAGCAAAAAAAGTAAGCCTATAGCCTTCCTTTTTTTGCAAAGAATTAGCACTTTCAAAATCAGCTGATTCAGCAAAAAAGGTAAGCCTATAGCCTTACTTTCTGGCCAAAAATGAGCACTTTCAAAATCAGCTGATTTCAGCGAAAAAGGTAAGCATATAGCTTCGCATTTGGCCAAAAATCAGTACTTTCAAAATCAGCTGATTTCAGCGAAAAAGGTAAGCCTATAGCTTCGCATTTGGCCAAAAATCAGTACTTTCAAAATCAGCTGATTTCAGGGAAAAAGGTAAGCCTATAGCCTTACTTTCTGGCAAAGAATTAGCGCTTTCAAGATCAGCTGATTTCAGCGAAAAAGGTAAGCCTATAGCCTTACTTTCTGGCCAGAAATGAGCACTTTCAAAATCAGCTGATTTCAGGGAAGAAGGTAAGCCTATAGCCTTACTTTCTGGCCAAAAAAATGAGCACTTTCAAAATCAGCTGATTTCGGCAAAAAAGGTAAGCCTTTAGCCTTACTTTCTGGCCAAAAATGAGCACTTTCAAAATCAGCTGATTTCAGCGAAAAAGGTAAGCATATAGCCTTACTTACTGGCCAAAAATGAGCACTTTCAAGATCAGCTGATTTCAGCAAAAAAGGTAAGCCTTTAGCCTTACTTTCTGGCCAAAAATGAGCACTTTCAAAATCAGCTGATTCCTGCGAAAAAGGTAAGCATATAGCCTTAGTTTCTGGCCAAAAATGAGCACTTTCAAAATCAGCTGATTTCAGCAAAAAAGGTAAGCATATAGCCTTACTTTCTGGCCAAAAATGAGCACTTTCAAAATCAGCTGATTTCTGCGAAAAAGGTAAGCATATAGCCTTACTTACTGGCCAAAAATGAGCACTTTCAAGATCAGCTGATTTCAGCGAAAAAGGTAAGCATATAGCCTTACTTACTGGCCAAAAATGAGCACTTTCAAGATCAGCTGATTTCAGCGAAAAAGGTAAGCCTATAGCCTTACCTTCTGGCCAAAAATGAGCACTTTCAAAATCAGCTGATTTCAGCGAAAAGGAAAGCATATAGCCTTACTTTCTGGCCAAAAATGAGCACTTTCAAAATCAGCTGATTTCAGCGAAAAAGGTAAGCATATAGCCTTACTTACTGGCCAAAAATGAGCATTTTCAAGATCAGCTGATTTCAGCGAAAAAGGTAAGCATATAGCCTTACTTACTGGCCAAAAATGAGCACTTTCAAAATCAGCTGATTTCAGCGAAAAAGGTAAGCCTATAGCCTTACTTTCTGGCCAAAAATGAGCACTTTCAAGATCAGCTGATTTCAGCAAAAAAGGTAAGCCTATAGCCTTACTTTCTGGCCAAAAATGAGCACTTTCAAAATCAGCTGATTCCTGCGAAAAAGGTAAGCCTATAGCCTTACTTTCTGGCCAAAAATGAGCACTTTCAAAATCAGCTGATTTCAGCAAAAAAAGTAAGCCTATAGCCTTCCTTTTTTTGCAAAGAATTAGCACTATCAAAATCAGCTGATTTCAGCAAAAAAGGTAAGCCTATAGCCTTACTTTCTGGCCAAAAATGAGCACTTTCAAAATCAGCTGATTCCAGCGAAAAAGGTAAGCCTATAGCCTTACTTTCTGGCCAAAAATGAGCACTTTCAAAATCAGCTGATTTCAGCAAAAAAGTAAGCCTATAGCCTTCCTTTTTTGCAAAGAATTAGCACTTTCAAAGTCAGCTGATTTCAGCAAAAAAGGTAAGCCTATAGCCTTACTTTCTGGCCAAAAATGAGCACTTTCAAAATCAGCTGATTTCAGCGAAAAAGGTAAGCATATAGCCTTACTGGCCAAAAATGAGCACTTTCAAGATCAGCTGATTTCAGCAAAAAAGGTAAGCCTTTAGCCTTACTTTCTGGCCAAAAATGAGCACTTTCAAAATCAGCTGATTTCAGCGAAAAAGTTAAGCCTATAGCTTCGCATTTGGCCAAAAATCAGTACTTTCAAAATCAGCTGATTTCAGCGAAAAGGGTAAGCCTATAGCCTTACTTTCTGGCAAAGAATTAGCACTTTCAAGATCAGCTGATTTCAGCGAATAAGGTAAGCCTATAGCCTTACTTTCTGGCCAAGAAAATGAGCACTTTCAAAATCAGCTGATTTCGGCAAAAAAGGTAAGCCTTTAGCCTTACTTTCTGGCCAAGAAAATGAGCACTTTCAAAATCAGCTGATTTCGGCAAAAAAGGTAAGCCTTTAGCCTTACTTTCTGGCCAAAAATGAGCACTTTCAAAATCAGCTGATTTCAGCGAAAAAGGTAAGCATATAGCCTTACTTACTGGCCAAAAATGAGCACTTTCAAGATCAGCTGATTTCAGCAAAAAAGGTAAGCCTTTAGCCTTACTTTCTGGCCAAAAATGAGCACTTTCAAAATCAGCTGATTCCTGCGAAAAAGGTAAGCCTATAGCCTTACTTTCTGGCCAAAAATGAGCACTTTCAAAATCAGCTGATTTCAGCAAAAAAAGTAAGCCTATAGCCTTCCTTTTTTTGCAAAGAATTAGCACTTTCAAAATCAGCTGATTCAGCAAAAAAGGTAAGCCTATAGCCTTACTTTCTGGCCAAAAATGAGCACTTTCAAAATCAGCTGATTTCAGCGAAAAAGGTAAGCATATAGCTTCGCATTTGGCCAAAAATCAGTACTTTCAAAATCAGCTGATTTCAGCGAAAAAGGTAAGCCTATAGCTTCGCATTTGGCCAAAAATCAGTACTTTCAAAATCAGCTGATTTCAGGGAAAAAGGTAAGCCTATAGCCTTACTTTCTGGCAAAGAATTAGCACTTTCAAGATCAGCTGATTTCAGCAAAAAAGGTAAGCCTATAGCCTTACTTTCTGGCAAGAAATTAGCACTTTCAAAATCAGCTGATTTCAGGGAATAAGGTAAGCCTATAGCCTTACTTTCTGGCCAAAAAAATGAGCACTTTCAAAATCAGCTGATTTCGGCAAAAAAGGTAAGCCTTTAGCCTTACTTTCTGGCCAAAAATGAGCACTTTCAAAATCAGCTGATTTCAGCGAAAAAGGTAAGCATATAGCCTTACTTACTGGCCAAAAATGAGCACTTTCAAGATCAGCTGATTTCAGCAAAAAAGGTAAGCCTTTAGCCTTACTTTCTGGCCAAAAATGAGCACTTTCAAAATCAGCTGATTCCTGCGAAAAAGGTAAGCATATAGCCTTAGTTTCTGGCCAAAAATGAGCACTTTCAAAATCAGCTGATTTCAGCAAAAAAGGTAAGCCTATAGCCTTACTTTCTGGCCAAAAATGAGCACTTTCAAAATCAGCTGATTTCAGCGAAAAAGGTAAGCATATAGCCTTACTTTCTGGCCAAAAATGACCACTTTCAAGATCAGCTGATTTCAGGGAAAAAGGTAAGCCTATAGCCTTACTTTCTGGCCAAGAATGACCACTTTCAAGATCAGCTGATTTCAGGGAAAAAGATAAGCCTATAGCCTTACTTTCTGGCCAAGAATGACCACTTTCAAAATCAGCTGATTCCAGCGAAAAAGGTAAGCCTATAGCCTTACTTACTGGCCAAAAATGAGCACTTTCAAAATCAGCTGATTCCTGCGAAAAAGGTAAGCATATAGCCTTACTTTATGGCCAAAAATGAGCACTTTCAAAATCAGCTGATTTCAGCGAAAAGGAAAGCATATAGCCTTACTTTCTGGCCAAAAATGAGCACTTTCAAAATCAGCTGATTTCAGCGAAAAAGGTAAGCATATAGCCTTACTTACTGGCCAAAAATGAGCATTTTCAAGATCAGCTGATTTCAGCGAAAAAGGTAAGCATATAGCCTTACTTACTGGCCAAAAATGAGCACTTTCAAAATCAGCTGATTTCAGCGAAAAAGGTAAGCCTATAGCCTTACTTTCTGGCCAAAAATGAGCACTTTCAAAATCAGCTGATTTCAGCGAAAAAGGTAAGCCTATAGCCTTACTTACTGGCCAAAAATGAGCACTTTCAAAATCAGCTGATTCCTGCGAAAAAGGTAAGCATATAGCCTTACTTTCTGGCCAAAAATGAGCACTTTCAAAATCAGCTGATTTCAGCGAAAAAGGTAAGCATATAGCCTTACTTTCTGGCCAAAAATGAGCACTTTCAAAATCAGCTGATTTCGTATAGCCTTACTTTCTGGCCAAAAATGAGCACTTTCAAGATCAGCTGATTTCAGCAAAAAAGGTAAGCCTTTAGCCTTACTTTCTGGCCAAAAATGAGCACTTTCAAAATCAGCTGATTTCAGCGAAAAAGTTAAGCCTATAGCTTCGCATTTGGCCAAAAATCAGTACTTTCAAAATCAGCTGATTTCAGCGAAAAAGGTAAGCCTATAGCCTTACTTTCTGGCAAAGAATTAGCACTTTCAAGATCAGCTGATTTCAGCGAATAAGGTAAGCCTATAGCCTTACTTTCTGGCCAAGAATGACCACTTTCAAAATCAGCTGATTTCAGGGAAAAAGGTAAGCCTATAGCCTTACTTTCTGGCAAAGAATTAGCATTTTCAAAATCAGCTGATTTCAGCGAAAAAGGTAAGCCTATAGCCTTACTTTCTGGCCAAAAAAATGAGCACTTTCAAAATCAGCTGATTTCGGCAAAAAAGGTAAGCCTTTAGCCTTACTTTCTGGCCAAAAATGAGCACTTTCAAAATCAGCTGATTTCAGCGAAAAAGGTAAGCATATAGCCTTACTTACTGACCAAAAATGAGCACTTTCAAGATCAGCTGATTTCAGCAAAAAAGGTAAGCCTTTAGCCTTACTTTCTGGCCAAAAATGAGCACTTTCAAAATCAGCTGATTCCTGCGAAAAAGGTAAGCATATAGCCTTACTTTCTGGCCAAAAATGAGCACTTTCAAAATCAGCTGATTTCAGCAAAAAAGGTAAGCCTATAGCCTTACTTTCTGGCCAAAAATGAGCACTTTCAAAATCAGCTGATTTCAGCGAAAAAGGTAAGCATATAGCCTTACTTACTGGCCAAAAATGAGCACTTTCAAGATCAGCTGATTTCAGCGAAAAAGGTAAGCATATAGCCTTACTTACTGGCCAAAAATGAGCACTTTCAAAATCAGCTGATTTCAGCGAAAAAGGTAAGCATATAGCCTTACTTACTGGCCAAAAATGAGCACTTTCAAAATCAGCTGATTCCTGCGAAAAAGGTAAGCATATAGCCTTACTTTCTGGCCAAAAATGAGCACTTTCAAAATCAGCTGATTTCAGCGAAAAAGGTAAGCATATAGCCTTACTTTCTGGCCAAAAAGGAGCACTTTCAAAATCAGCTGATTTCAGCGAAAAAGGTAAGCATATAGCCTTACTTTCTGGCCAAAAATGAGCACTTTCAAGATCAGCTGATTTCAGCAAAAAAGGTAAGCATATAGCCTTACTTTCTGGCCAAAAATGAGCACTTTCAAGATCAGCTGATTTCAGCAAAAAAGGTAAGCCTTTAGCCTTACTTTCTGGCCAAAAATGAGCACTTTCAAAATCAGCTGATTCCTGCGAAAAAGGTAAGCATATAGCCTTACTTACTGGCCAAAAATGAGCACTTTCAAGATCAGCTGATTTCAGCAAAAAAGGTAAGCCTTTAGCCTTACTTTCTGGCCAAAAATGAGCACTTTCAAAATCAGCTGATTCCTGCGAAAAAGGTAAGCCTATAGCCTTTTCTTTCTGGCCAAAAATGAGCACTTTCAAAATCAGCTGATTTCAGCAAAAAAAGTAAGCCTATAGCCTTCCTTTTTTTGCAAAGAATTAGCACTTTCAAAATCAGCTGATTTCAGCAAAAAAGGTAAGCCTATAGCCTTACTTTCTGGCCAAAAATGAGCACTTTCAAAATCAGCTGATTCCTGCGAAAAAGGTAAGCATATAGCCTTACTTACTGGCCAAAAATGAGCACTTTCAAGATCAGCTGATTTCAGCAAAAAAGGTAAGCCTTTAGCCTTACTTTCTGGCCAAAAATGAGCACTTTCAAAATCAGCTGATTCCTGCGAAAAAGGTAAGCCTATAGCCTTACTTTCTGGCCAAAAATGAGCACTTTCAAAATCAGCTGATTTCAGCAAAAAAAGTAAGCCTATAGCCTTCCTTTTTTTGCAAAGAATTAGCACTTTCAAAATCAGCTGATTTCAGCAAAAAAGGTAAGCCTATAGCCTTACTTTCTGGCAAAGAATTAGCACTTTCAAAATCAGCTGATTTCAGCGAATAAGGTAAGCCTATAGCCTTACTTTCTGGCCAAAAAAATGAGCACTTTCAAAATCAGCTGATTTCGGCAAAAAAGGTAAGCCTTTAGCCTTACTTTCTGGCCAAAAATGAGCACTTTCAAAATCAGCTGATTTCAGCGAAAAAGGTAAGCATATAGCCTTACTTACTGACCAAAAATGAGCACTTTCAAGATCAGCTGATTTCAGCAAAAAAGGTAAGCCTTTAGCCTTACTTTCTGGCCAAAAATGAGCACTTTCAAAATCAGCTGATTCCTGCGAAAAAGGTAAGCATATAGCCTTAGTTTCTGGCCAAAAATGAGCACTTTCAAAATCAGCTGATTTCAGCAAAAAAGGTAAGCATATAGCCTTACTTTCTGGCCAAAAATGAGCACTTTCAAAATCAGCTGATTTCAGCGAAAAAGGTAAGCATATAGCCTTACTTACTGGCCAAAAATGAGCACTTTCAAGATCAGCTGATTTCAGCGAAAAAGGTAAGCATATAGCCTTACTTACTGGCCAAAAATGAGCACTTTCAAAATCAGCTGATTTCAGCGAAAAAGGTAAGCATATAGCCTTACTTACTGGCCAAAAATGAGCACTTTCAAAATCAGCTGATTCCTGCGAAAAAGGTAAGCATATAGCCTTACTTTCTGGCCAAAAATGAGCACTTTCAAAATCAGCTGATTTCAGCGAAAAAGGTAAGCATATAGCCTTACTTTCTGGCCAAAAAGGAGCACTTTCAAAATCAGCTGATTTCAGCGAAAAAGGTAAGCATATAGCCTTACTTTCTGGCCAAAAATGAGCACTTTCAAGATCAGCTGATTTCAGCAAAAAAGGTAAGCATATAGCCTTACTTTCTGGCCAAAAATGAGCACTTTCAAGATCAGCTGATTTCAGCAAAAAAGGTAAGCCTTTAGCCTTACTTTCTGGCCAAAAATGAGCACTTTCAAAATCAGCTGATTCCTGCGAAAAAGGTAAGCATATAGCCTTACTTACTGGCCAAAAATGAGCACTTTCAAGATCAGCTGATTTCAGCAAAAAAGGTAAGCCTTTAGCCTTACTTTCTGGCCAAAAATGAGCACTTTCAAAATCAGCTGATTCCTGCGAAAAAGGTAAGCCTATAGCCTTACTTTCTGGCCAAAAATGAGCACTTTCAAAATCAGCTGATTTCAGCAAAAAAAGTAAGCCTATAGCCTTCCTTTTTTTGCAAAGAATTAGCACTTTCAAAATCAGCTGATTTCAGCAAAAAAGGTAAGCCTATAGCCTTACTTTCTGGCCAAAAATGAGCACTTTCAAAATCAGCTGATTCCAGCGAAAAAGGTAAGCCTATAGCCTTACTTTCTGGCCAAAAATGAGCACTTTCAAAATCAGCTGATTCCAGCGAAAAAGGTAAGCCTATAGCCTTACCTTCTGGCCAAAATTGAGCACTTTCAAAATCAGCTGATTTCAGCAAAAAGGTAAGCCTATAGCCTTACTTTCTGGCCAAAAATGAGCACTTTCAAAATCAGCTGATTTCAGCGGAAAAGGTAAGCCTATAGCCTTACTTTCTGGCCAAAAATGAGCACTTTCAAAATCAGCTGATTCCAGCGAAAAAGGTAAGCCTATAGCCTTACTTTCTGGCCAAAAATGAGCACTTTCAAAATCAGCTGATTTCAGCGAAAAAGGTAAGCCTATAGCCTTACTTTCTGGCCAAAAATGAGCACTTTCAAAATCAGCTGATTTCAGCAAAAAAAGTAAGCCTATAGCCTTCCTTTTTTTGCAAAGAATTAGCACTATCAAAATCAGCTGATTTCAGCAAAAAAGGTAAGCCTATAGCCTTACTTTCTGGCCAAAAATGAGCACTTTCAAAATCAGCTGATTCCAGCGAAAAAGGTAAGCCTATAGCCTTACTTTCTTGCAAAGAATTAGCACTTTCAAAATCAGCTGATTTCAGCAAAAAAGGTAAGCCTATAGCCTTACTTTCTGGCAAAGAATTAGCACTTTCAAGATCAGCTGATTTCAGCGAAAAAGGTAAGCCTATAGCCTTACTTTCTGGCAAAGAATTAGCACTTTCAAAATCAGCTGATTTCAGCGAAAAAGGTAAGCCTTTAGCCTTACTTTCTGGCCAAAAATGAGCACTTTCAAGATCAGCTGATTTCAGCGAAAAAGGTAAGCATATAGCCTTACTTACTGGCCAAAAATGAGCACTTTCAAGATCAGCTGATTTCAGCAAAAAAGGTAAGCCTATAGCCTTACTTTCTGGCCAAAAATGAGCACTTTCAAAATCAGCTGATTTCAGCGAAAAAGGTAAGCCTATAGCCTTACTTTCTGGCCAAAAATGAGCACTTTCAAGATCAGCTGATTTCAGCAAAAAAGGTAAGCCTATAGCCTTACTTTCTGGCCAAAAATGAGCACTTTCAAGATCAGCTGATTTCAGCAAAAAAGGTAAGCCTTTAGCCTTACTTTCTGGCCAAAAATGAGCACTTTCAAAATCAGCTGATTCCTGCGAAAAAGGTAAGCATATAGCCTTACTTACTGGCCAAAAATGAGCACTTTCAAGATCAGCTGATTTCAGCAAAAAAGGTAAGCCTTTAGCCTTACTTTCTGGCCAAAAATGAGCACTTTCAAAATCAGCTGATTCCTGCGAAAAAGGTAAGCCTATAGCCTTACTTTCTGGCCAAAAATGAGCACTTTCAAAATCAGCTGATTTCAGCAAAAAAAGTAAGCCTATAGCCTTCCTTTTTTTGCAAAGAATTAGCACTTTCAAAATCAGCTGATTTCAGCAAAAAAGGTAAGCCTATAGCCTTACTTTCTGGCCAAAAATGAGCACTTTCAAAATCAGCTGATTCCTGCGAAAAAGTTAAGCATATAGCCTTAGTTTCTGGCCAAAAATGAGCACTTTCAAAATCAGCTGATTCCAGCGAAAAAGGTAAGCCTATAGCCTTACTTTCTGGCCAAAAATGAGCACTTTCAAAATCAGCTGATTCCAGCGGAAAAGGTAAGCCTATAGCCTTACCTTCTGGCCAAAAATGAGCACTTTCAAAATCAGCTGATTCCAGCGAAAAAGGTAAGCCTATAGCCTTACTTTCTGGCCAAAAATGAGCACTTTCAAAATCAGCTGATTCCAGCGAAAAAGGTAAGCCTATAGCCTTACTTTCTAGCCAAAAAATGAGCACTTTCAAAATCAGCTGATTCCTGCGAAAAAGGTAAGCATATAGCCTTACTTACTGGCCAAAAATGAGCACTTTCAAGATCAGCTGATTTCAGCAAAAAAGGTAAGCCTTTAGCCTTACTTTCTGGCCAAAAATGAGCACTTTCAAAATCAGCTGATTCCTGCGAAAAAGGTAAGCCTATAGCCTTACTTTCTGGCCAAAAATGAGCACTTTCAAAATCAGCTGATTTCAGCAAAGAAAGTAAGCCTATAGCCTTCCTTTTTTTGCAAAGAATTAGCACTTTCAAAATCAGCTGATTTCAGCAAAAAAGGTAAGCCTATAGCCTTACTTTCTGGCCAAAAATGAGGACTTTCAAAATCAGCTAATTTCAGCGAAAAAGGTAAGCCTATAGCCTTACTTTCTGGCCAAAAATCAGTACTTTCAAAATCAGCTGATTTCAGCGAAAAAGGTAAGCCTATAGCTTCGCATTTGGCCAAAAATCAGTACTTTCAAAATCAGCTGATTTCAGCGAAAAAGGTAAGCCTATAGCCTTACTTTCTGGCAAAGAATTAGCACTTTCAAGATCAGCTGATTTCAGCAAAAAAGGTAAGCCTATAGCCTTACTTTCTGGCAAAGAATTAGCACTTTCAAAATCAGCTGATTTCAGCGAAAAAGGTAAGCCTATAGCCTTACTTTCTGGCCAAAAAAATGAGCACTTTCAAAATCAGCTGATTTCGGCAAAAAAGGTAAGCCTTTAGCCTTACTTTCTGGCCAAAAATGAGCACTTTCAAAATCAGCTGATTTCAGCGAAAAAGGTAAGCATATAGCCTTACTTACTGGCCAAAAATGAGCACTTTCAAGATCAGCTGATTTCAGCAAAAAAGGTAAGCCTTTAGCCTTACTTTCTGGCCAAAAATGAGCACTTTCAAAATCAGCTGATTCCTGCGAAAAAGGTAAGCATATAGCCTTAGTTTCTGGCCAAAAATGAGCACTTTCAAAATCAGCTGATTTCAGCAAAAAAGGTAAGCATATAGCCTTACTTTCTGGCCAAAAATGAGCACTTTCAAAATCAGCTGATTTCAGCGAAAAAGGTAAGCATATAGCCTTACTTACTGGCCAAAAATGAGCACTTTCAAGATCAGCTGATTTCAGCGAAAAAGGTAAGCATATAGCCTTACTTACTGGCCAAAAATGAGCACTTTCAAAATCAGCTGATTTCAGCGAAAAAGGTAAGCATATAGCCTTACTTACTGGCCAAAAATGAGCACTTTCAAAATCAGCTGATTCCTGCGAAAAAGGTAAGCATATAGCCTTACTTTCTGGCCAAAAATGAGCACTTTCAAAATCAGCTGATTTCAGCGAAAAAGGTAAGCATATAGCCTTACTTTCTGGCCAAAAATGAGCACTTTCAAGATCAGCTGATTTCGGCAAAAAAGGTAAGCCTTTAGCCTTACTTTCTGGCCAAAAATGAGCACTTTCAAAATCAGCTGATTTCAGCGAAAAAGGTAAGCATATAGCCTTACTTACTGGCCAAAAATGAGCACTTTCAAGATCAGCTGATTTCAGCAAAAAAGGTAAGCCTTTAGCCTTACTTTCTGGCCAAAAATGAGCACTTTCAAAATCAGCTGATTCCTGCGAAAAAGGTAAGCATATAGCCTTACTTTCTGGCCAAAAATGAGCACTTTCAAAATCAGCTGATTTCAGCAAAAAAGGTAAGCCTATAGCCTTACTTTCTGGCCAAAAATGAGCACTTTCAAAATCAGCTGATTTCAGCGAAAAAGGTAAGCCTATAGCCTTACTTTCTGGCCAAAAATGAGCACTTTCAAGATCAGCTGATTTCAGCGAAAAAGGTAAGCATATAGCCTTACTGGCCAAAAATGAGCACTTTCAAGATCAGCTGATTTCAGCAAAAAAGGTAAGCCTATAGCCTTACTTTCTGGCCAAAAATGAGCACTTTCAAAATCAGCTGATTTTAGCGAAAAAGTTAAGCCTATAGCTTCGCATTTGGCCAAAAATGAGCACTTTCAAAATCAGCTGATTTCAGCGAAAAAGGTAAGCCTATAGCCTTACTTTCTGGCAAAGAATTAGCACTTTCAAGATCAGCTGATTTCAGCGAAAAAGGTAAGCCTATAGCCTTACTTTCTGGCAAAGAATTAGCACTTTCAAGATCAGCTGATTTCAGCGAAAAAGGTAAGCCTATAGCCTTACTTTCTGGCCAAAAAAATGAGCACTTTCAAAATCAGCTGATTTCGGCAAAAAAGGTAAGCACTTTCTGGCCAAAAATGAGCACTTTCAAAATCAGCTGATTTCAGCGAAAAAGGTAAGCATATAGCCTTACTTACTGGCCAAAAATGAGCACTTTCAAGATCAGCTGATTTCAGCAAAAAAGGTAAGCCTTTAGCCTTACTTTCTGGCCAAAAATGAGCACTTTCAAGATCAGCTGATTTGAGCGAAAAAGGTAAGCCTATAGCCTTACTTTCTGGCCAAAAATGAGCACTTTCAAAATCAGCTGATTTCAGCAAAAAAGGTAAGCCTATAGCCTTACTTTCTGGCCAAAAATGAGCACTTTCAAAATCAGCTGATTTCAGCAAAAAAGGTAAGCCTATAGCCTTACTTACTGGCCAAAAATGAGCACTTTCAAGATCAGCTGATTTCAGCGAAAAAGGTAAGCATATAGCCTTACTTACTGGCCAAAAATGAGCACTTTCAAAATCAGCTGATTTCAGCGAAAAAGGTAAGCATATAGCCTTACTTACTGGCCAAAAATGAGCACTTTCAAAATCAGCTGATTCCTGCGAAAAAGGTAAGCATATAGCCTTACTTTCTGGCCAAAAATGAGCACTTTCAAAATCAGCTGATTTCAGCGAAAAAGGTAAGCCTATAGCCTTACTTTCTGGCCAAAAATGAGCACTTTCAAAATCAGCTGATTTCAGCGAAAAAGGTAAGCCTATAGCCTTACTTTCTGGCCAAAAATGAGCACTTTCAAGATCAGCTGATTTCAGCAAAAAAGGTAAGCATATAGCCTTACTTTCTGGCCAAAAATGAGCACTTTCAAGATCAGCTGATTTCAGCAAAAAAGGTAAGCCTTTAGCCTTACTTTCTGGCCAAAAATGAGCACTTTCAAAATCAGCTGATTCCTGCGAAAAAGGTAAGCATATAGCCTTACTTACTGGCCAAAAATGAGCACTTTCAAGATCAGCTGACTTCAGCAAAAAAGGTAAGCCTTTAGCCTTACTTTCTGGCCAAAAATGAGCACTTTCAAAATCAGCTGATTCCTGCGAAAAAGGTAAGCCTATAGCCTTACTTTCTGGCCAAAAATGAGCACTTTCAAAATCAGCTGATTTCAGCAAAAAAAGTAAGCCTATAGCCTTCCTTTTTTTGCAAAGAATTAGCACTTTCAAAATCAGCTGATTTCAGCAAAAAAGGTAAGCCTATAGCCTTACTTTCTGGCCAAAAATGAGCACTTTCAAAATCAGCTGATTTCAGCGAAAAAGGTAAGCCTATAGCCTTACATTCTGGCCAAAAATGAGCACTTTCAAAATCAGCTGATTCCAGCGGAAAAGGTAAGCCTATAGCCTTACCTTCTGGCCAAAAATGAGCACTTTCAAAATCAGCTGATTCCAGCGAAAAAGGTAAGCCTATAGCCTTACTTTCTGGCCAAAAATGAGCACTTTCAAAATCAGCTGATTCCAGCGGAAAAGGTAAGCCTATAGCCTTACCTTCTGGCCAAAAATGAGCACTTTCAAAATCAGCTGATTCCAGCGAAAAAGGTAAGCCTATAGCCTTACTTTCTGGCCAAAAATGAGCACTTTCAAAATCAGCTGATTCCAGCGAAAAAGGTAAGCCTATAGCCTTACTTTCTAGCCAAAAAATGAGCACTTTCAAAATCAGCTGATTCCTGCGAAAAAGGTAAGCATATAGCCTTACTTACTGGCCAAAAATGAGCACTTTCAAGATCAGCTGATTTCAGCAAAAAAGGTAAGCCTTTAGCCTTACTTTCTGGCCAAAAATGAGCACTTTCAAAATCAGCTGATTCCTGCGAAAAAGGTAAGCCTATAGCCTTACTTTCTGGCCAAAAATGAGCACTTTCAAAATCAGCTGATTTCAGCAAAAAAAGCAAGCCTATAGCCTTCCTTTTTTTGCAAAGAATTAGCACTTTCAAAATCAGCTGATTTCAGCAAAAAAGGTAAGCCTATAGCCTTACTTTCTGGCCAAAAATGAGCACTTTCAAAATCAGCTAATTCCAGCGAAAAAGGTAAGCCTATAGCCTTACTTTCTGGCCAAAAATCAGTACTTTCAAAATCAGCTGATTTCAGCGAAAAAGGTAAGCCTATAGCTTCGCATTTGGCCAAAAATCAGTACTTTCAAAATCAGCTGATTTCAGCGAAAAAGGTAAGCCTATAGCCTTACTTTCTGGCAAAGAATTAGCACTTTCAAGATCAGCTGATTTCAGCAAAAAAGGTAAGCCTATAGCCTTACTTTCTGGCAAAGAATTAGCACTTTCAAGATCAGCTGATTTCAGCGAAAAAGGTAAGCCTATAGCCTTACTTTCTGGCCAAAAAAATGAGCACTTTCAAAATCAGCTGATTTCGGCAAAAAAGGTAAGCCTTTAGCCTTACTTTCTGGCCAAAAATGAGCACTTTCAAAATCAGCTGATTTCAGCGAAAAAGGTAAGCATATAGCCTTACTTACTGGCCAAAAATGAGCACTTTCAAGATCAGCTGATTTCAGCAAAAAAGGTAAGCCTTTAGCCTTACTTTCTGGCCAAAAATGAGCACTTTCAAAATCAGCTGATTCCTGCGAAAAAGTTAAGCATATAGCCTTAGTTTCTGGCCAAAAATGAGCACTTTCAAAATCAGCTGATTTCAGCAAAAAAGGTAAGCATATAGCCTTACTTTCTGGCCAAAAATGAGCACTTTCAAAATCAGCTGATTTCAGCGAAAAAGGTAAGCATATAGCCTTACTTACTGGCCAAAAATGAGCACTTTCAAGATCAGCTGATTTCAGCGAAGAAGGTAAGCATATAGCCTTACTTACTGGCCAAAAATGAGCACTTTCAAAATCAGCTGATTTCAGCGAAAAAGGTAAGCATATAGCCTTACTTACTGGCCAAAAATGAGCACTTTCAAAATCAGCTGATTCCTGCGAAAAAGGTAAGCCTATAGCCTTACTTTCTGGCCAAAAATGAGCACTTTCAAAATCAGCTGATTTCAGCGAAAAAGGTAAGCCTATAGCCTTACTTTCTGGCCAAAAATGAGCACTTTCAAAATCAGCTGATTTCAGCGAAAAAGGTAAGCCTATAGCCTTACTTTCTGGCCAAAAATGAGCACTTTCAAGATCAGCTGATTTCAGCAAAAAAGGTAAGCCTATAGCCTTACTTTCTGGCCAAAAATGAGCACTTTCAAAATCAGCTGATTTCAGCGAAAAAGGTAAGCCTATAGCCTTACTTACTGGCCAAAAATGAGCACTTTCAAGATCAGCTGATTTCAGGAAAAAAGGTAAGCCTATAGCCTTACTTTCTGGCCAAAAATGAGCACTTTCAAAATCAGCTGATTTCAGCGAAAAAGGTAAGCCTATAGCCTTACTTTCTGGCCAAAAATGAGCACTTTCAAAATCAGCTGATTTCAGCAAAAAAGGTAAGCCTATAGCCTTACTTTCTGGCAAAGAATTAGCACTTTCAAGATCAGCTGATTTCAGCGAAAAAGGTAAGCCTATAGCCTTGGAAGATGAGGCTCGTTTTTCATGACGTATGAGTCTCACTTGGGGTAGACGAGCAGCTTACCTAGGCAGGGGCAACAGAAATGATCCAATCTTGCAACTTCTATCTACAAATAAACATCTAACACAAGTTATGTGACACAGGCTATCTGACAGTAGAAAGTTATTAAATACAAAGTTACAGACTGTTGAGCCAAGATATTTATAGTGAACAAAGACCTATATGAGGCATATTGTCTGTAGTAATGAGCGGGGGAATCAGGTAGGGGAAGAGTAGAAAACCGTTTTTGGTTCACTAAAGAAATAGCCCAAAACTCCAAGTTTGCTATTATGATCTTACTTCTCCCGTCCTTTTCAATATTTTTTATATGTAGATAAAAACAACGATAAATACTCACATTACGGTCTACCATCCATAGTGAAAAGAGACATAAATGTCACCATGGATGACACTAAAAAAATGTATTTACTTTTCAAAACAGACAACAAACAACAAAATTACGGTAAATGTGAACATTACTTGTGAAAATACATTTCCCATTGCCATCTTATAAATCAAATATTATGTCGGGTTACGCCTGCAATACTTTGGATTTTTGTTGGGCATACGAATCATCGAAATTCGAGAGCAAACGGTTGTCCCCCAAAAAGGAAACTTGTGATCATGCGAGGGAAGTTTGTTTGGTTTATGGAAAAATTGTGGGCAGAGAATCCAGCCACAATCGAAAAAAGGATTAGTAAAGAAACAATGAGATTCTCGCGCATGGCAATAGGATTCCCGGCTGTTGATTTGCTTTGAGCTTCATTAGCATAACGAAGACAAAAGGGGCAGTCCCCGGTCGGTATCCTCAACAAATCACGTCTAGATCTCCCATGGACTCCATTACATTTTCGAAAGGTACAAGTCAGACCTTTTAGCTATTCTAAAAAAGAATCTGAATCGAATGATATTTTATACATTTTGCAGAATTTTCGAATGTGCACAATAGTGATAGAGCCTCTAACGCCACTCAATCGAACCTCTTGTATAAAGTTGTATAAAAATATTGCTTGATTCAGGGTCTTTCTTAGAATAGAGCTTTTAACTGTTCTACAAAAGAGCCTGGATCGAGCGATATTTTCATACATTTTTATACGAGAGGTTCAATAGAGTGGAGTTAGAGATTTTTGTCCTTTTTTCCAGTCATATATTTGAAAGGGCAGGAAGCATTTCTAGCTACTTAAAGCAAATTTAAGCCCACTATGCATGCCGCATCCAGGCATGGGACCCCTAGTTTAACGTCCCTTCCGAAGGACGGCGAGGTGAGTTGCGAGGTCAAGCCTCCGAGGTCACCCATCCGGAGTTTGACCTCACTCGACCAAGCTTAAATTCAGTCACCTGATGGAAGCTATATAACCCGCTCGGCTACTCAACCCACTCGCACTAGATTTTATTGTAAAATTCTCAAAATATATAAGATTTCGTTCGATTAATATTCTTTTTTAAAATGTAGCTAATAGGTCTGTTGGTAAAAGGTATATTGGTAGGGACAGCCTAAAAGAAGGGTATTCCTTCCTGTGTTATTGTTAAGGAGCACAACGAACCTAGAGTTTCTAGACTCAAAAGTCAAAATCGTCCTCATAGCTGATGAGGGGACGATCAGGTTCTTTCTTTTCATCTGGCTGGGGTGATGTTGGGGTGTCTGCAGGTGAAGGGGCATCTTTGCTGGTAAATCTTGCAGGTGGTGGTGGACGCTCTCTTCGATCTACACAATAAAAAAAGTTGATGATTATAATTGGATCAAAGCTATATGCTCGTCCATGGTCCATGTTTGAAATACCGTAAAACCTCTAAGAAGCCCCCGGTGGGGGAGGGGCTTATTTAATTTCAGAGACTACAGAGGATGGCTTGAAATCTAGCCTGGTTTGGGGGTAGTTATGGTCTTTTGTTCCCTATGGTATCTCGTTCTTCCAGTGTTGTAAAGTAGTTCGTAAGTGTTGTTATAAGTAATTTCGTTTTTGCAAATTTTGATATTGAATATATCTAAGAATTAGATCGTAGTTTATCGCCGATCATTATCTTACAGAATCGGTGATGATCGACGATACTGTGTGACAATTATTATTATTATTATTATTATTATCGATTTATTTAAAGTTGGCTTTATAATTCAAATAGCTAAAATAACAGCTAATTAAGGCCAACTAGAACTAAAAGAAAATACATTATAATTTACAAAGAAAAACAATACCCAGAAATGACAAAATTAATTAATCTAAATTAATAAAATAACCGTGTATTAATTACGACTTGATGAAAACCAGGCTTAAAAGGAGTTGGTATTGAAAAAGGATTTGGTATCCGAAAAGACCAAGCACTTTACTGCCCTTTGATGTAAATTTAGCAAATTTATGGCAAAATAAACAAAAAATAGACAAAATTGGCTGCGGTTTTTTATACCGGGGTGAGTTGTCGAATGGCATCTACAGTTTCTGTCAGGTGACTGAGGCTAAGCTCGTTCGTTTGAGGTCAAACTCTGGATGGGTGTTGACCACTCGGAGGCCTAATCAAGCAACTCACTTCGCCGTCCTTCGGAAGGGGATGTTAAACAAGGGGCTCCATGCCTGGATGCAGCATGCATAGTGGGCCTAAGCTAGAAATCCTTCCAGCCCACTTAAAATAAAGTACTAAAAATACCCAGCTCAAGTCCAATACGCAATCTCTTGATAAAGCATCTTTTGAATTCTTTAACATATTTCGCGCTATGAAAACTTGTGCCGTGAATGTAAAAAGTATCGGGTGTCCCAAAATGACGTATTATCGTTTGATTGCTTATATGTCAATAACCAATGAACCGATTTTTCAAAAACTTTTTCAAAAACTCGATTTTTCAAAAATAAAGCAAAATTGTATTTGAGGATGTTGGTTGTGGTTTAGGCCGATTTCTTCATGTCGAAAAGAAGATGGACAAACCTGCTCAAATTCAATCCTTAGATGGCATGAAAAAGAAACGACCTTCTGTCCCAGTCAATATTTTAGATGTGATGCAAAAGGCTGAACTTATATGTCGCTCAGAGAATATATGTCGTTCAGAGAATACGAATTCAGTTAATACTGAGTTCAGAGAATACGAATACGAGTTCAGCATTTTCTATCAGATCTAAAATGTTGACTGGGAAAATAGGCCGTTTCTTTCTCATGCCATTTAAGGCTTGAATTTGAGCAGGTTTATCAACCTTCTTTTCGACATGAAAACGCCGTGGTAAAACCGCAACCAACATCTTAAAATACAATTTAGACTTTAGGCAATCAAATAAAACAAAGTTTTCGAAAGTCGGTTCATTGGTTATGGACAGGTAAGCAATCAAACAATAATACATCACTTTGGGACACCCGGTAGTACGATACTGAAACTTCCCAAGAGTATGGTCACATGACTTGAAATGGGTAAAAAAACCGATGAAAACAATGCAAATAAAAAAAAGGAAATAAGATAACCTTCGAATGATCTTCGTTCGTGTGTGTTATCCCCACGGTGGTGAGGTCTTGCAGCCATGAAAACTCTCAAAGTGACACCATCCACCATCTGTCCATGCATCTAGAGATACAAAACTTTCGACTTTAAAACTAAGGAGAGAAACTTGTGAAACAAAAGATTCATTGTTTTGCCAAGGAATACAGTTAGTCCCCGTACATAAGAAACGGACATATAGGAAACGGACATATAAGACACTGCAGTCTGTCAGCATACAGGGTGTCCCAAAAAAATTGTGCCCCGTTTGTCGGAAGATTGCGAAAAAACGGCAAAAGATTCTCGCAAAACTTTTGCATCATTGTGCTCTTCAGATGTTCAGGAGACCAAATTTGCCCGATCACTGAAACCAGCGGTCGGCCCTGACCTCACAGAAATTATTTCTTGCCTCACGTGAAGCTACTTATCACTGGAAAATAGTACGACAAAATGGCCGGCCGCTGGTTTCAGTCATCAGGCAAATTTGGTCTTCTGAAGGTCATAGCTCCATCATTTCTCAACAGATTTTTACGAGGATGGTTGCAAATTTTAATTGAATATCTGAAGAGCAACATCATGCAAAAGTTTGGCAAGAATCTTTTGCCGTTTTTCGCAATCTTCAGGCAAATGGGGCACATTTTTTTGGGACACCCTGTAGAGAATGTTTTCAACCAGGCAGCCTGATTTTTTCCAGTTTCTCATAAATGATGCTAAGTTGAAAAAGTAGTCAACTACACTATTGTCATTTTTCTGTGTAGCTTTCAGTACTAAAACTTGTAAAATCTGCTCAATGGCTAGGGGATATACAGTATTTCGTATTTGCTTTGTCCATAATCATTTAGTGGGGCATCCTTGTTTGTTATGTAGCATGATCCTTGAATTTAAAGATGGTTTTTGACAAGAAATCACTACGTGAAAAAAATTTCTTGATGGACATATAAGAAATCTGCAAGCCTCATTTGAAGACATTTTCTTGCTTTTGAGAAACTAGACAGCCTGATTTGAAAATTTGAGTTTCTTGTATGCAGGGACTTCTGTATATTTCACACCTCTGAGTGCAATCAAATCAAAATAAACAGACAGAAAACAGTATGCTGGGCTGCGCTGAAGAAGTTGTAAAACATTTTCTTCAAAAAGGTGATATCTCTTTGTCATGTTGGAGAGGTTAATCTTTGTTTTCACCCTTGCGTACAGCTGACACATAGTGGCTCAGCTGGATGGTAAAAGACTTGAATAAAGTTTCTAGATTGTTAGTTGAAATTAAGCCTTGCGTACAGTTGACGTCCAGTGGCTCAGCTGGATGGTGAACGACTTGAGTAAAGTTTCTCGATGGCTGGTTGGTTTTTCGTCTCTGTTGCATCTTGTTCACTGCCATTTTGATGATCACTCCTAACACAGCTCTGCTTCCAATTCCTGTACCTAACTGAATTGAATTTCCGTGTAACATGAAAATATGGATCTAGCATGCAACCAATGAAGCAATGCGGACACCTTCACTTTAAATGAAATGTTTACTTGAGACTGCTACCTTAGCTGAAAGCGACGCGAGCCACCTCTCCGCTTCGCTCACAGTTAGCGTAGTAGTCTCGAATAAACATCTCATTTGAAAACAAGGTGTCCGCATTGCTCCATGTCTTTAGGCCCAATGAAAAAGCGTAAATGATGGTGAAAAGAACTATAAATACCTCCTCTATTGCCTGTTCTGCAGCTTCATGTGTTGTAAAAGTTATAAATCCTTGCCTATGGAAGAGAAAAAAATGATATAGTCTTCTTTGAAAACCACTAGTGATTGGTCGTTCAATAAATACAAAAATTTCAGTTTTCAGTACAATCCCTTGACTATGTTAACACGATGAACAAGGACAGAATTTGTAAGACAATAGCATGATTGGCATTTGTTTACACCTGAATTCAAAGTGATTAGCGGTTGCAGACAAAGGAATATCCATCAACCAGTATTCAAAACAAGCAAAGCCGCAAACGTTTCTCAGAAATCCGGGTGCTCGTTGCGCATTCCTGAAATTGTTTTTAAGAGCAAACATGAGCATCTATCGAAAGAAAAAGGATATATCTACAAATTTACCTCGGGTAGTTTATTTCTTTGGTTCAGACGCTGAGCAGTAAGTGTTAAGAGAATTGAATCGGCTCCCAATCGGCTTTTGAACCAAACAAATTAAATGCCCGAGGCAGATGTGTAGATATATCCTTCTTCTTTCGATCCATGCACATGCTTTCTCTTAAAAACAATTTCTGGAATGCACAATGAGTGAGGTAGGTTCCTGGGTTTCAGAGAAATTGCGGGGCTTTGACTGTTTTGAATTACTGGTTGAGAGAATTTCCTTTGTCTGCGATCGCTAATCGCTTTGAATTGCGGTGTCAATCAAAAGCAACTCATGCTATTGTTTTACAAAAATCTGTCCTGGTTAACACAATGGCGATATAAATTCAAAATGGAACATACTTGTAACGGATAGGAAAAGGGCAACAGTTGTGTCAGCAGAACTTGAATACGAAACTTTAACCCCTATAATTTGAAAGCGGTTTCGTGTGATCTATTTCAGAAAAATATGAGAATGGAACATGTTTCAACTCTTTCGGAACCAGGCTGACTATTTTTCATGGCCATACAAACTTTTTTGTGATAAAAATTCAGTTTTTCAAACTGGTCTGATAACGTGCGAACGTAGTCACAGTGTCAATTAAAATTTCAATGTTAGGTTTTCGAATAATCAAATTTCGAAAGAATCGAATCAAATGAATGGATACTTACCCTCTCTCCAGCTCCGGGTGAATATTGATAATTTTACCTGAATGGAAACATAGAGAAGAATGATGGCTATCTCGTTTTCAATTAACGGCCTCGTTTTGGTAATTCCTGAAAATTTCTTCAAACGAAACTTTTGACCACGAATTTGGATTCAGCAGCGAAAGTTTAGTCTAGATGCAAATTTTCATAATCCTACTGTTCGCGATTTTGATCTTATGACGATAATAAATTTGAAAATCTATAAGGGATCTATCTATAAGTCTTACTTTACGGTCAAATCCTTTATAAATTTTCAACTTTATTATCGTCAGTAAATGAAACTTGTGAACACTGGAATTATGAACATTAGGAACCAGACTAAAATTTAGGTGCTGAATCTGAATCTGAACTCAGAAATTTCATATGAAGCAATTTGGAGATTTGCTCCATTTGCTATCATCCACTTCCCTTCCCACCCAACTATTCCACAATTTGCTTCCCTCCATTTGACAATTAAAGGGGCTAGGGCTCCACCGCCAAATTGTAAACAAATCTGTAAACACCATTGTTGCAGGAACGTGCCGACGTAGCCTCGTATTTGTGCAGTTGATGTCTGATCACATGTAATGAGAGTGATCACATGAAAACAGACAGACCCGCAGCGGAGAATCGCTATTTACCATGACTCAATGCCTTTAAATACTGAAGAAATGATTCTACTGCTGTGCAGGATTTTTTCTGAAAAGGGCCAATTCTATTGTGCACTGATCACACAATAACATACAGGATGTCCCAAAAAATTGTGCCCTGTTTGCCTAAATATTGTGACAAAACGACAAAAGATTCTCGCCAACCTTTTATATGATGTTGCTCTTCAGATGTTCAAATAAAGTTTGCTGCCAACCTCGTAAAAATCGTTTGAAAAATGATGGAGCTATGACCCTTCAGAAGGGCACATTTGCCTGAGGACTGAAATGAGCGGTCGGTCATTTCATGTTACTTTTTTGCAGCGATGAATAGCTTCACGTGAGGTAAGAAATAGTTGCTGTGAGGTCAGAAACAGTGGAACTCTTTGAGGATTATCGGAATTTTCACGAGAACTATGACATTGGTGGTGACTGCTGTTTCATTTCATCCATGAAGCTATTTATCGCTGCAAAATAGCAAAACAAAATGACTGACCGCTGGTTTCAGCCATCGGGCAAATTTGGTCTCCTGAAGGTCATAGCTCCATCATCTTTCAACGGATTTTTAAGGGGATGGTAGCAAATTTATATGAACATCTGAAGAGCAACATTATATAAAAATTTAACGAAAATCTTTTGGTGTTTTGTCGCAATATTTAGGCAAACGGGCCACAATCTTTTTGGGACACCCTGTAGAAGAAATGCAAATGCACCGCTAGAACCTTTTCTTTTTTATATGTTTAGAGAACAGAGAACTTTTCTTGAAGCAACTTTGCAAGAGAAAGTTTGCTAATTAGCAACAATCAAATTGCGTAATCTTTACTTACCAAAGTTGGAGAACGCATTGTGGAGAATACTTTCATTGAGATCATATCCAGTAACAACGATCCTTTTGCGCTATGATGAACAAATTGAAAATCTTTATGAGTTCTTGGTGGGTGGGCATGAAGATTTTGTATCATTACATTCGTACGACTGGAGGTCCCAACAGATCAATCGGCAAACACTGCCTTTTTATGGATTGCTTAAAAAAGGCAGCCAACCATTATTCTTCGAGATTCCTCAGGAATAATTAAATTCTAATCAATTTTGACGCATACTATCTAAAAGAACAGTCTATCTTTTTCTCAATAGAGCCTCTCGTATAAAAATGTATTAAATTATCGCTCCGTCCAGACTTTTTTGAAGAATAGCTGATTTGACCTTGCAAAGCTGCTCAGATATACTTACATTCCTGTCTGCGAATCTTGGTCGGTTGTATTCTGATTTTTCTACAAAAGAGAAGGAAGTGTCAGATGGTTCACATCAAAAAGAGAAACTTTCGATTTACGTAATTAACAAAGCATGGAATGGAATAGGACAGCGATTGCTCAACTTAAAAACCTGAGAAATGAAAGGATTCCTATAATTTCTGACGACCATTTTTCAGAGGGTCGGCACCATTCAAATTGATCAAGTAATAACGGAAATAGGTTAGGCAGAGAAGACAAAAGATTTCGGCTTCAAATTTCATCATGTAATTTTGGTCATGGACGACATTTGACGATCTTGAAAGACTTTGCTCAAAGGCTAACGAGTGACTTTATAAAAAGTGAAACTTTTTGCAAAAATCGCCAAACTTGAATATGTTACCAGTTTTGAAATCTTCTTGCTGTATAACTTGTGTCAACAACCAAATAAATTTAGCAGATTATTATTGTTTTATTCTATTGGGAGATAAATGACGAAATGAAGGCATGAAAACACATGTTTTGGGCCATTGCCATTTGGGTATTGTACAAAATACAAAATTCTTAGCAAAAAAGCTGATCCGAGTGCTTTCTCATGAACGTTTGGACTTGTCAAGGTCTTAGGCAACAAATTTTAGTTGTATTGCGGGGTAAAAATTCAAATTAAAAATAATTTCCTGTGATTTTGGAAAATGCTTCAAAATCAGGTGACAGCTCAAAGTCCCACAAATTCAAAGCAATTCAAGACTTTACACAACGTCTTCTATTGATTTGATTCTGGACACGGATGCACAAAAAGAAAATTTCAAGCAATGTTTTAAAATTGGTTGACGGAGCTAAGTAGAGGTAATCCTTAAATAGGACAAAGAAACGCCTACGCATCCTATTGTTCTTCTAGCTAAACAATATGCACGCACGTGTCGATATCATCAAATACAATAGGGTATTTTTAGGCATGCATATGCAGCTATTGAGTTAGCTATCTATCTCCGTCAACTAACTTTAAGATAAAATTTGGATGAGTTTTTAAAATGTTTCATTTTTTTGGGTCACCTGGTAAATTTAGGTATTGCTGGTCAATTGCCTAGGGTCCTAAAACAAACTCTCTTCTAAATAGCCTCTAAATTATACTCAAGAATTTTATCCAAAAGCAAGGCAGCTGTTTGATCAACTTCATGAAAATTTCTCGTCACTGAAAGCCCA
Source organism: Aurelia coerulea (assembly GCA_039566865.1). Taxonomy (NCBI): domain Eukaryota; kingdom Metazoa; phylum Cnidaria; class Scyphozoa; order Semaeostomeae; family Ulmaridae; genus Aurelia; species Aurelia coerulea. The sequence continues at coordinate 18,280,374 of CM076954.1, forward strand.
TCAGAGAAGAGCTATGGAGCTACGAGCAATGATTGCTATTTTGTCGATTGAAGATGCGTCTTTAAAGTATAAAAACAAAATTTAATCAACGATCTCATGATTAGTTTTAGCAAAAAGGGCCATTGATTATTTCGCAAAAACAATTATACCTGGGGAATCGTGCTGTCTACCAGCAGGCACAAAACTGAAAGAAACGAAACAATTTTATTAAAATTGAAAAGAGACAATTTTATCCAAAATAAATTCAGATAGCCAACGAATTTTCCTTTTCTTTTGCAATCCAAGTTTGATCTGCTATTCATGAGATGCAATCACTTGCTAGCTGCTTTGATCGATGTCATGTTTTGAGGGAGACATGTTGTGCTCATGTTACAACACTACAGAATGAACTAAGTTGTGCTCAAAAGAAATGCTCGTTGGGGCGATGACATCTACCAGAGCTGGCCTTTTCTCATTACCCTACGAGGCAAGAACTTACTAGGATACACCATAGTTAACTATGGATACACAAAACTAAGAAGGCAATACGTAGGAGATGCCAGATTAACTTCCTTTTGTATATCCAGCTTCTTTTCTGGTTATAAATGTCAGGAAGAAACAGAAACTTCTTTTTTCTACACTTGACAGACGATGATAATCTTAAAATAATTGCAGTACCAGGCAAGATTTACAATGTTGCATAAAGAGCATATATAGCTCGGAATAAGGTTTTCAATCTGTTATTTTATACTCTTAAAGTAACAAAAACAAGAATATTATTACATTCAAACATATTTGGATCAGTGACAAGAGTAATCAAAAAGAAAATTTTATGATAAGTTTGATAATCGACTTCTCGTGACATTTTGAACGTGAGTATTATATGGGACGCCTGGTAGTTTCCTGAAAAAAGGGCAGAACCGTATTCTCCTGCAGCAACATACATGGCCATTAAAAGAAGCTGCGGTAATCATAAACGTACCCGTCATAAACATTTCTCCCAGGAGGCTTCATTGGTCGCTTCTGCGAAAACGAAAAATGATGTTACGAACAAGGAAATGGTAGCAATTAAAACATTATCGAATAGCAAACTGACCCTGGTGCTGGGGTTGTCGTTGGTTAGCGTCATCGGGGATCCAGCTTACGGTTGGAATTGGAGAGGTGCCCAGGTGGATTTTAGGGTGTCCGTGGTCGGTTTGTGGATGCAGTGCTTCGGGATAGTGGTTGCCCGGATTGTTGCATTGTTGGAGAAAATTCTCACATTCTACTTCCATTTGTTTGTAGCCTTTTTATAGTTTGTCGTTTTCAGAAGAGTTTGGAAATAAGGCCCTCTCTGAAGCGACAACAACAACATCAATTCAATAAGATGAGATGAGCGTAAGTTGAGGGTCCTTGTGCAGTGAGGCTAAATAACACTTGGCGATTTTTATTCGATTTTTCGGCCACCCATGTCTCACGCTATCGGCAGTTTCTTGAAGATTCTCCATATTGAAAAAAACAGCGTAAAGCAACAAAAAAGCAATAAAATTGTTCAAGACTGAGTTAGGGAGGATATTGAAAACAATTTTAGTAATGCACTTATATTCTGCTTACTTTGCTATCACACAGCATTGTATTTTCAATAATAACTTTGCATCGCCAGATCATTTGTTCGATTCGTGTTTGCGGACTCTAATGAAATCTAATGGTGATAACAGAACCATTCAATCGCACAACTAACAAAAAAGGCACACCAAATGCATGAAAAAGGGTTTAACAACTATTGCGCACTGCAATTCTTACCTCGTTCTCATTCTTTCTGTCATGATCTATAACGCTGTCCTAAGAGTGAAGGGATGATTTAACATGACCCTTATTGATAGCAGTATTTCCCTTGTACTGAAAAGGCTTATTCTGTATAAATATGAATTCTTATTATCATTATATATAACATACAGGGTGAATAAAAACACATTCGCCGTTTGGAAGGCCACTGCTCCCTGGATATCAAAGTAATGCTGTTGGCAAGTATATCAAACAATAGAGGACATGGTGGGTGGATTGAGTCCTGCTGTGTAGATGAGTGGCTGCTGCCCTTTGGTTTCATGTGTTATCCCGGTGGGGGTGGCACATGTGGCGAGGGGCGGCGGCTGTTTGTCCGCGCGTGGGGCCCTCTGTTAACTGCCTTGCATCTATTTTCTCCCAAATTATAAAATGTTTGATGTCATTGCGTGACATCAAATGTGAGACAGACATTAACTTTTTCTTTTAGTTTGTTGTTCTTTCCTTTAGCATATTGTAATTTTTGAATTGTAGGTGCCTTTCATGGTGGGAACTCCGATAACCTAGTGTCTATTCCCGCCATGATAGGCACAGTAGATGTACTTGTTGAGTTTGTATATTTTAATTGACTATATAAAAAAAGAAAATGTTCCAATAAATTTTAAAATCTACTGACTGAAATTGGCAACTTCGTTCACAGGAGGCCCAATTGCGTATTATGGCGGACTACCTTAACTGAGGTAATTTACGCTGCTGCTGCTTCCTAACTCCAACATAAAGATAGCAGTATTTGTTCTTTGAGTTGAAGAAAAATGAGATTCACACAGTAAATGGTTGATTGTTATCTCTGTGTCTTTCCTCTTGTGCTCCGAAATCATTGAAGCATTCTGCCGCCATGGCAACATGCTACTACTCTGTTGCTATCGTTGTACTGCAATAGCGCAACATCATAGGTTGTGTATATGAATTTCATTTTTCTTCAATTCTGAGAACAAATACTGCTATCTTTATGTTGCAGTTAGGAAACAGCAGCAGCGTAAATTACCTTAGTTAAGCTAGGACGTCATGATAAGCGATTGGGCCGTCCTGAAATGACGAAGGATCTTCTCCAGAACGCCTCTTCAAAACATTTAAAACAAGTTTTTAGCATAACCATACTGAATTGTTGGAAAATTTGATCTCGGATTTAGCCCTGTTTTGAAGGATTCTGAGTTTGAACCATTTGGTAAAAGCGCTTATAACTAAGGAACAATACATTGATTTAAACCAACTAAATTCACAGGGGGTCCAGGAATGTCAGTGAAGACTGTAGTTTAGGTATCTTTGGTTCTATGTGATCCGGATTATGAAAACAATAGCTGTGTAATTTGATACAGATTACATCATCATTGCGGTCGGCCTGCTAGATGCACAGGATTTGAAAATACCGCGAATTCAAACCGCAGCCAATGCGTTCCGAGCTCTCACATGACAAAGATTTATCTACTGTAACAATAGCAGGCCGACCGCAACGATGATGTAATCTGTATCAAATTGCACAGCTGTTGTTTTTACAAACAGGATCACAGGGAACCAAAGAAACCAAAACTACAGTCTTCACTGACATTCTTTGACCCCTGTGCTAAATTTTGTTATCTGAGTTGACTTGTCATCTACACAATGGTAGTAGTTACAAGGAATCTGATCTCTTCGCGGTTCTTAAGACAATGGGAAGACCAACAAAAATTGCTCCGTAACCTTGATGCCATCGATTGTAGGGCACATTGGGTTTATCATATCCCTAAAGTTATGCTTACCAGCAGCATTCTGGCCGCTTGGAGAGTCTCCTCTGACTGAAAACTAAACTAGAAACCCTTGTGTGATTTTATTTAAAGGAGTGCCCAACGACCCTATTTGAACTGTGCAATTAAATCAGCTTTTACCCAAACCAGGCTAGTTGGTAACCCATAAATCCCGATTTTTCGATTCTTTGTTTTGATAAAGGAATTTTTTTTTTGAATGAAACTTTCGATAGCCTGGTTTTGGTTTAAACTGGTTTGTCTCGCAAAAGTGAATGGGATAATGATTTCAAACTACTGGCCAAACATTTTGGGTTTTTTACTTCCTTTCGAAGGTTTTGCTTAGCATAGGTTTTTTTCAGTTGGAGAGGCTATGCAATGCTCGATGCCCTGTAGTAGTTGTTGTTTATCTTGTAGCGTATGACTTTCATTGTGGTAAATTTCTCTTTCAATTCCCCCGTTAATTTCAGTTTAGTTGATCATAGCCACTGTGAAATCACCTTTTCTTTGTTTCTAAAAATTGAGCATTTCATTTCAAAAGATAGCTGTAAATAATCTTGAATATGTCGACACTTCTCTTACAACCTTATATTCCCGATGGGGAAAAAGTAGTTTCAGGATCTCAAGATGCCTCTGTTACCAAAAGCGGCTTCTTGCTCAGGCAGGTCTCCAGAGATCAACATCTCTATTTTGCTTCTTTGTATGTTTTTGTTTGTTTGCGAGCTTTTTCAAGTATTCCACTGAGGCAAAGATGATTTTTCTCGCGAAACTTCATTAGCCAATTATTCATGAGTTGCCCCTCGCTATTACGAACGCAAAAATTGTTGCAAAGCTTTTCTTTTTGTTTGTGTGTGTCATGTTGTCATTGTGTGTTTTCATTCCCCTTTGTTTCGGTTTCTTTCTTGCAGCGACACATATTTATGATGCACCTGTCGGAGGAACTCTGTCAAGGGTCATTGGACATGTGAATGACCCTGTGTGATATCGTCCACTGGCGAGCAGCTATTGGCAACTTTAACTCAGGCAGTTTTCGGAAGTCTGTCCTAGAGCGTCACTCTCCTTTTTCATACTTACTGCAAATTGCATCGCTGGTGTTTCTATGCGCCTTCTTTGTACTGATCTCTATGGTTGCTATTCCTATTACTATATTATTAATGATACCTTTGCAGCTGTCTGCATCACAAACTGAGCCTCTGAACATTTTCGTCGATGTCTACTTTCATGTGAAGGTAGTCTTCTGTTTTCCACTTTCACTGCTTTCAAAAATAAACTACTCTTCACTTCTTTTCCGTACAAGAAAATTCTACCGCTCTTACCATGCTTTCTTGTTGGCCTACTTTTTTGGATCTATTCTTTGCGAGTTTGCAAATTTGCTGTTTTTACAATGGGTTCAGTCGCAGCTGATTCTGCATAGCAATGACATAGAGAAAAATCCAGGTCCAGTCCCTAGAATGGGCAATTGCTTCAACTTTTGCACATGGAACCTAAACAGTATCTCTGCGCATGACTTCTCTCGGGTTTCTTTACTTGAGGCATTTAATAATATTCATAAATTTGATGTTATTGCAATTTGTGAGACTCATCTCGACAGCACGATCGATCTCCCAGTCAATGCAGTGGATGCTGATAGACTCGCACTCAGTAATTACCAATTTATTAAGAATAACCACCCTGATGATGTTAAGCGTGGAGGTGTTGGTCTGTACTATAAAGATACGCTACCACTTAAACAGAGGAGAGATTTAGAAATTCTACAAGAGTGCCTAGTATGTGAACTTTGCTTTGACAATAAGAAAATTTTCTTTGTCGTGATATATCGAAGTCCAAGTCAAAATAGGGAAGAATTCGACCACTTTCTTGATCAATTCGAGCATCTAATAACCAATATCAACCAGGAAAACCCATACTCAGTTATAGTTACTGGAGACTTCAACTGCAGGTCACCCTTATGGTGGCCCGATGATATCAGTAATGTCGAAGGAGAACTTTTAGAGCCTCTTACGTCAAGCCTGGACCTGCATCAGTTAATCTCAGAGCCTACTCACTTCATTGGAAACAGCAAGTCGTGTATAGACCTTATATTCACTGACCAGCCGAACTTGTTTGTGGAAACAGAGGTCCATCCTTCACTTGATCCGGTTTGTCATCACAGCATAATTAGTGGCAAAATCAATATCAGATGTCCACCCGTCCCTTCTTTTAACAGGAAAATTTGGGATTATGATAAGGCGAATACTAATGCAATACGCGAAAGCATCCTAAAATTTCCCTGGGAAGTTCACCTTTCTAATCTTTCTCCTAACGAGCAAGCTAGTTTTTTCACGGAAACTCTTCTGAATGTTTTCTCAAATTTCATCCCCAATCAAAATATCAAAGTCAAACCACGTGACCCACCTTGGTTAAATCGTGATATTAAGAATCTTCTGATGCGTAGTAAAAGAGCCTACAAGAAGTTTATCCGGAGGGGTTGTAGGGAGGAAGAAAGAGAGCAAGTCACTTTACTGAGGGAAGATGTAAGCCGTTCAATCGAAAATGCTAAGCAAACTCATCTCGAAAAATTAGGTAATGATCTTGCAAACAAGGACACCGGAATAAAGAAGTATTGGTCCATTATCAATAGCTTTTTCAACAAGAACAAATTCCCTGTCATTCCACCACTTCTGGTTAACGACGTGTTTGTGACTAATTGTACCCAGAAAGCACAACTCTTTAACGCACACTTCGTTCAACAGTGTTCCCTAATTGAAACTGGAAGCACACTTCCACAATTTCATTCCTTGACTGACCAAAGGTTGGATTCTTGCAATATCACAGAAGAGAATATTTTGAAGTTAATTCGCTCGCTTGATCCTAATAAAGCGCATGGTTGGGATGGAATATCTGTAAGAATGATTCGTATCTGTGACTTCTCCATCGTGACCCCACTTAAAATGATTTTTCAAAACTGCCTTGAAAACGGAGTATTCCCAAAAATATGGAAAAAGGGCAATATCGTTCCGATTCATAAGAAATCTTCCAAACAATTGATAAAAAATTATAGGCCTATCTCTCTTCTGCCAGTCTTTGGAAAAATGTTCGAGAAAGTTATTTACTCGAGCATTTATGAATACCTTGAAAAAAACGGTCTTCTTTCAGCTAAGCAATCTGGTTTTAGACCAGGTTCTAGATCCTCTTTCTTCTTCTGATGTTCTTAATTTTGACCTTAACCTGATTAAATCATGGGCGCACCAGTGGAAGATGTCCTTTAACCCTGACCCATCGAAGCAAGCTGTACAATTGATTTTTTCTCGGAAGAGAGCACCTCTGAACCACCCCCAAATCCACTTTAATGACATACAAGTCTCTTCAGTTAATGAGCATAAACATCTTGGCCTTATTCTTGATAAAAAGCTAACTTTCTCCTCCCACATAAAAGATCTTCTTGGTAAAGCTAACAAAGGAATAGGTATGATTAAACTTCTTTCCCGCTACCTGCCACGCCCTTCACTTGATCAAATCTATAAGTTGCATGTCAGATCACATTTTGACTACTGTGACATAATTTACCATGTTCCACCAGTGGATAATCCATACTCACATGAACGCACACAAAGTCTCCTTATGAATCGACTCGAATCGATGCAATACAATGCCGCCCTTGCTGTCACTGGTGCATGGAGAGGTACTTCTCGGGAAAAACTCTATAAAGAATTAGGATGGGAATCGCTCAGTAATAGGAGATGGTACAGAAGATTGGTTCTTTTCTTCAAAATCGTCAAGGGCCTCGCCCCTGCTTACCTTTCCTCGTTACTTCCAGAGATGAGAGAACAAAGCTATGCCCTTAGAAACACCAACAGCATCGCAGTACCAAAACGACGAACTGACGCTTTCAAAAACAGTTTTTTTCCGCATTGTATCAGCGAATGGAATAATCTAAGCCTAGAGTTTCGTGAATTAAGGTCACTTTCACTTTTTAAAACCAGATTGATTAGTTTAGTAAGACCAGTGAAAAATCAAATCTTTGGTATCCATGACCCCTCAGGTGTGCGTAGATTAACTCAACTGAGAGTAGGTTTAAGTCCTCTGCGAGAACACAGGTTCAGACACAACTTCCTTGATACCACCGATCCAATGTGCTTAACAAACGACGGTATTGAAACTACCACCCATTTTATGCTGCTCTGCCAAGAATACGCTATCCACAGAACTGTGCTCCTTGACAGAGTAACCTCCATTTGTGCATCCCATGGAGTGAACTGCAATATGTTGAACGATGTAGAACTGCTCACACTCCTACTCTATGGCAATGATCTCTTTAGTGAATCTTCGAATAAGAACATTCTCTTGGCAACAATCATTTACATTAATACTACAAACAGATTTAATTAAGCTGCACCCCTTTTTCTCCGTCTTCTTTGTTTGTGTCCTTCGTGTAACATGTGATCCCTGTGTGCCGGAGGTATTCCAATAGGGATCACACGATATATATCAGCCCGCCTTGTTCTATACAGCGCCAAAACTTTAAAGCGCCCTTGGCGGCATCTGAATATCCCTTACCAAAGGGATTTATTTCATAAGTAAGCACTAAGGGTTCCAATTGGAATAGAAACGGCTTCTGTGTTTTGTTAGATTGTCGGTGTTTGTTTGTTCATCGTTGCTCGTTGGCTGCAGGAGAGATGTGCTTGATCACACCTCTTGTGGTATAGTTGTGTAAATCGTCTTGTGAATCGTCTCGTATTATGTTGTAATCATTTTCGTATTTCGTATTATGTTGTAATCGTATTGTTAATTCAATTTGTGCTGTATCTATTAGAAGTTTCTTTTGAATTATGAAAAAATTGTATTAACTTTACTTAGTTGTTGTTAGATTATCTGTAGTTTTGTAAATTTTTCACTGATATAAAAAAAAAAAAAAAAAAAAAAGTTATGAAGGGCCTAACAACGAAATGAAAGCAAAGCACTACTTACTGATCTAGAGGTGAGCTTTTCATCTGCTTTTTTTTCATTATGACTTCGCGCTCTTTTGAATTCTCGCTGTCCACTGTCCTTCTTTATTTTCAATTCCTGCAAAGAAAAGATCAACGGATTCAGTACAAATTGTGCTTCTGACAGCGATTATAGAATCACTAATTCAAACGTCTGAAGTCTGGGCCACATTACAGTACAGACGACAGACCTTGAGCACGTAAGCAAGACGAGAATTCTTCACAGCATGATACGAATTATTGAGCCATTAATGTAACTTTTACGACTGTAACTTTTTCTAAACAAGAATTCTTAGGCAGGAAAACCATGCTAATGTGCACAAGACCTGTACTGTACAAGGGCAGATTAATACAGACATTTCTTATTGTGGCTGTGAGCTAAGGGCTACATGAAGAGCATATGAGACCAATTTGAGTGGTAGTGCAGCATCCCAATTCAATACTTTCTCGTTGTCTCGGTGTATGCTTCAAAAGCAGCAAATTTCCATATTGGGTAACATAATCAAATTTTGATGACTTTTCAAAAGGTGCAACTTCTTTTGGCCTATCTGGTAATATCATTACTACTTATCTGAAGTTTACCACAATAGGCAATTACGCTAAAGATGGTGGCAAGGAACTTTTTACCAAGATGCACCATGGGTAATAATGCACCATTGATGTGGCCTATATTATGATCAAAATTGTATTTTTACTCACTGTGTTGTTTCTTTTCCACAAGATTGCAAGTAAAGCTTGATAATGTTGCTACTCCATCGTTCTTCTCTCGTCACAGCAAGGAATCAAATGCCACCAATATCGAAATACAGTTGAAACGGTTGGAGCTCCTATGCAGCGATACGCCCCATTTCAAACTTCCCTTGAATATTGGCGGCATTTGTGATGAGAGAAGAACGAAGGAGTAGCAACATTATCAAGCTTCACTTGCAATCTTATGGAAAAGAAACAACACAGCGAGTAAAAATACAATTTTGATCATAATATAGGCCGCATCAACGGTGCATTATTACCCATGGATGCACTGCGTTCTTTAATCGAATTCATATAGAATTGTTAAAGATTCGTTATTTAAACGCAATGCATCTTGGTAAAAAGTCTCTCGCCACCATCTTTAGCGTAATCATCTATTCCTTTCCACGAGATATAGCATTCGTTAATTCCATGCAGAAAGTCTCTACCGTTACATAGATCGTCGATTACTTATTTCACCCTCGGCTCACAGTCCCTATTGCCCTGGGCCCGGTTGTTCAAAACTGGTATTAGGCTAATGCCGGATTAGGACTATGCAAATGACTACAAAATCATGCTTTTAATCCAAGATTAGCGCTAATCGTGGTTCGAACAACCCGGCTCTGAAGAACAAAGTTGAACCCCCCCCCTCTCGAACTCCAATTATTTTGAAGCCTCGCTATCTCGAAAAATTTGCGTTCTAAATTCATGGTATTCATGCAGTTCATTTCTTTCATCAGCTCGAAATCCACCAAATCCGGTGCGGGTAGTCTCTACCGTTAGATCGAACGTCAATAATTTATTATCCTTCTGCGAGAAATCTCTTTTTTCAGTTTCGAATATATCTTTTAATCTTGTAATCGCAGATAAGAATCTAGGTCTTCTTCTTTGTATGATATTGCAAATCAACTGGGAGTGCGAACCTGTCAAAATGAGCTCTTCAAATGTATTTTCCAAAGCTTCTCAAGGCTTATCAGACAGCGGAATATATACATCAGACATTTCTAGCTTTCAACATCCAGTAACATCCCTCAAATATTCAAAAACAAATGCAAACTTAAGTGAAGCTTTCATGACCATTGCTGTTCCTGAATTTTTTTATCAATCTCAAAAGGGCTAACAGTATTATCTTGAAGAGAAACAACACTAATCTTTTCAGATGTCTACAAAAAATTTACATACAATGCAGGAAACTTTTCTTTCCAACTTTAGGAAATGTGCAAAATGGCCGATGGAGAAGAACAATTCTTGCGAAAAAATCTTTTCACCACGTATGAAAGTATTGCGTAAAACAAAAACAAAACCAGATGTTCCGTCATCCTTCCTTAAAAATGTATCTGCCCCGAATTCATGAAATACAGATGTTGTATAGTACCACCGATGGATTAGCCAAAGGCCATAAAAGTCAATTCTTGTATTTACGAGTCTTTGTCAACAAAAAAATTGACCTTGAAGATGAAGAGAAATGACTGATGAATCGTTTTTGCAGACAGCTGACAAGGAAATTTTACGTCATTTTATACACATCCTTCCAACTCCAAGCATTTCTCATCTTGCATGATTTACAATTTTGTCTTAATAAGGAAAATTTCATATTTCAAACTTCATCTCGAGCTTATAAAAATTACTGCCCCGTACATATTTGCTTTATAAAAAGTGTTGACCCAGTTCTGTACACGCTGAGAAAAAGTAGTTGCGTTTTGCACCGGCCATGTTATAAAATAAACTTTGCACTGTCCCTTATTTGATTTTCGCATTGCTGGAGAACAAAAGAAGTGCTGTTTTTGAAGCAACCACTTATTTTGCCTTTCTTGCGCTTTAAATCAGCAAGCACTTGTCTGATTGACTCAAACAAGGTCTCAAACTCTAGCCTCACTACACAAGGACCCTCAACTTTCGCTGATCTAATTGAAGTGAATTGATGTTGTTGTTGTCGCTCCAGTGAGGTATTTATAGCGTCCATCAGTCTATCAATAGCGATAACCTACGAGCATATAATCCTTCTACTCAAACTCTACGCTGAAGCCTATGCTATGTAACAGTGTAAAACACGGCACAATAACAAGGGCAGATTTTGTAATACAATAGCATGAGTTGCTTTTGTTGACACCTCAATTCAAAGCGATTAGCGATTGTAGACAAAGGAAATTCTCTCAACCAGTAAATCAAAACAAACAAAGCCGCAAAAGTTTCTCTGAAACTAGGGTAGCTAGCTCGCCCTTTGTGCATTCCAGAAATTGGTTTTAAGGGCAAACATGAGCATAGATCGAAAGAAGAAGGATGCATCTACACATCTGCCGCGGGCATTCTATTTGTTTGGTTCAAAAGCCGTTTGGGAGGCAATTCAGTTCTCTTATTCTTTTGGGTGTTATCAAAACATTTACTGCTCAGCTTTTGGACCAAAGAAATAAAATGCCCACTGCACATGTGTAGATATATCCTTCTTCTTTCGATCTATGCTCATGTTTGCACTTAGAAATGATTTTTGGAATGCAGAACGAGCGCTCTAGCTACTTGGGTTTCAGAAAAACTTTTGCGGCTTTGCTTGTTTTGACTTACTGGTTGAGAGAATTTGCTTTGTCTGTGATTGCTAATCGCTTTGAATTGAGGTGTCAACAAAAGCAACTCATGCTACTGTATTACAAAATCTACCCTTGTTCGGCACAATTAAAGTTGCAGCTCTTTCGAAGCAGCCATATAAAGGGGGCACAATGTTTTGACAATTTGCATGCATTATAAACAGGCCTCAAATAAAAGATAAGCTAAACAAACCCCTGATAAAATCTTCCGTTTTGCTAGTTCTTTGGCATCGCTTGGTGCTCTGGGTAGCTCTTTTCCCTCTGCAGAGAAAAATAAGGAATGAAACCTCACAAATCTGGCAAATTTTTGTTCTGGTAGAAAGTCATACAAAACATGTCACAAAATCATCAAAATTTGGAAAATTGAAAATCCTCCTAACATGTCTGACAGCTCTGAATTGTTCCTACATCGTAAGCTTTGCATAAAAAGCAAATTCTAAAGATTAATAGTTCCAAATTAACGACAAAATATTTCAGAAATTGGTATTTTTTGGCCAGTTCAGTTATTCAAAAATTCAATGTTTGAACTTTTCGGTAGTCCATCTGAAATATCTACTGTTAGAAAATGTTTGCAGCAAAGAAAATCATAGGAAGCCTGTTGATTGGTTTGAAACATAATGCCATGCTCCTCAAACTTGCATTCATGGCACGAGTTTGCTTGTTATGAAATAAGTTATAAAATTCAAAAGAGGTTTTATCAAGAGGTTTTATCATCTGACTTGAAGTGGTGTATAAGGCCTCAACAAGCCTTCACCAATTTTGTCTATTGGGGAGGCAATAACTCTGCCAAACCTGGAGATAATTTAACCAGCATCCAAACTTGTATACCCAAACATCTGCTGGAGAGTAGATTTCTTGAAAAAAATTCGGGAAATTTCAAGCAGTTATTGTCCTTTTTGTGTTTTATGAAGGTAGGTAAAACTTAGATAAATCTTCACTGGTTTCTTTTGTCTCTTCGTTTTTAGCCATCTGATTTGTCCATGGAAATGAGGCTTTGGAGGTTTCTGCCATGGGCCATGAGCATGCAGGCCCAAGATGACATCCAATTCCTATGCTTGGCACATGCAAGGTAAGCATGATGGTTGAATAAGAACCTTTAACAGAGACCTGAGTTCGTTATGGGCAAGCTAAAGAACCAAATCTCAATTTTCAAAGCAGAAAATCACAAAACGAACTTGACAAACCTTTCTTGGTGGATGCCAATGCTTTTTGATTTTCAATTTTCTCAGCTGCTTGCTTTAGCTGCAGCTCTCTCTTCTAGAATACAAAAAGTACCTTATGATTTCTTGGCAATAGATTTGGTTATGGATTCTTGCTAAAAGATTTCCAAACTATTTCACACTTTTCAAGAGTTATCATTATAGAAGGAGGTGAAGTTGCGGTTTTTAGAGCCAAACGCTGGGATGCAAGAAGTAGAAAAGACCTATGAGTCCCTAACGCCTCGTCATGATGCTCAAGCGGTGGGGCTCTACCGGGTATCAAGCCCTGTACACCTGACTGCTCTGGCTGCAAAGTCAGAGGATTACACCACAGCGCCACAACACCTTAGTCAGAGAAAAATCCTCAAGAACAGTTAGAACAAAACAAAATTTTAAATAGTTGCTGAAAACTTTCAATCCCATGGGAATTTTCCAAATCAGCAGCAAACAAGAGCTCAAGAAAGTCAACTCATTGCGTCAATTGTCCAATGAAAATATCACCTCTTTTGTCAATTGACCAATTATATTGCTATATTTTCGATATTAGCAGCATAGTCTTGATGTGGAAATAGACCTTTTAGCTATTCTGAATAGAATCCGCATTAAACGATATTTTGCTACATTTAGTAGAACTTTTGAATGGCACAAATAGTGATAGAAGCCACCATTCGATTGAACATCGTGGATAAGAATGCACAAAACTAACGCTTGATCCAGGCTTTTCGTAGACTAGCTAACAGGTCTATTGACTGGAGAAATTTCCTGCATCAATTCCCCATAAAATCTGCTTGCAATTTTACTCTATTGTGAATGAGTTTTGAGCTTGCTACAAAAATTAAAACAAATAAAAAGGATATTGTATAGGATGTATGTATATAATGTCTAGTTTGCAAAGAATTTATCTAGATAATTGCAATATAAATTTAGGCCAGACTGATAAGTTTGCAAAGTGCGCACGGAAGATGCGCGCCTGGCCATTGGTTTAAGAAGAATGGTTCTATTGTTGTTCCTTTGTCATACGTGATATTGCGCGCGGAAGATCTTCCGCACGCACGACATAAATAGCAGTCTGGAATTTAGGAAAGAAAAGAGAATCATTACAACCATCTTTTAGGTATAAAATTTGATTACCAAAATGTAAGAAAACTTATCTAAAAATCCCTTGGCAAGTGATGGCAGGGGCAACATTAAAAAGGTGAACACAATTTTCTTCTGAAATTGTCCATTCTGTGAATCTACAGTAGAAGTTGGTTATCCATTGCACCTTTCCTACCTTTTTCTTCAGCAGTGCGTATCTATCCAGAAGTGCTTGTTCTTCTTCAGTCAGCTTTGCTGGTAGACCCATTTTTCAAGTATCTGCAGACAAAGGATTCTTCAAACAAAGGGAAGATGATTATTTGTAAATTCTAGGATCTTACTTAGCAGAAAGCATGGTCTTCGTTTGCTTATTGTTTAATCACAATCATTAGGACCCCTTTTCAGGTGCTTGCAAGCACATGATTGGCAGGATTGTGTTACAATGGAATGAATCCGGTTTTTTGCTTACCTTGAAATGCCATAAATATAAATCTCCCTTCCTATGACATTGTGGCAGCCTTTCTCAGCCATATATTATTGAAGAACGCCAAGGTGCAGAATTAATAATAATCTACATACCTCATTCAAGTCATTTTGAATCCTAAATCTTCCTTAGAAAGCTGTAGATGTCAAAAATAGCCCGATTCTGTGGTCACATCTTTGTTTCGTGAAACTGAATTCATTTACGACTAGGCCAAATGGCCTCGTACGCATGTCAAGGGCGAAATCGTTGTTGTTGATGTTGATGATCAAAACCAGTGATAAAAACAATGGATCAAAATCACTGACGCCATCCAACCTTGTATAACCAAACATATGGACAGTAGATTTCTTCAAGAAATTTTGGGAAATTTCCAGCAGTTTTTGTCCTGGTTTGCGATTCATGAAGGTAGCAAAACTTTAGAAAAAAATCTGGATAGGTTTCTTTTGTCTTCTTCGCTTATTCGTGGTTTCATATTTCATTCTTTTAAGGAGGGTTGCCCTTCACCAGAGGCTATTTTTCAAGGAGCCCTCCGTTAAAAACTTAATTACAATATACAGTTAATAATCACAAGAGAAAAACGTAATTTAAAACCTTTTTGCGATTATACAATAGTTGGAATAAAAAGAAAAATTAAACCATTCAGGGAGGAGGCGTCTCAGCTGGGAGGCTATTCCATAGTTTAGCTTCCCGGAAAGAAAATCATTTTTGCCCATTTGGCCGCCATTTGGTGACTCAGCTTTCCGGAGGCTGTGGGAGCTTAGACTCAACACCAATGAGTTCTTCGCTTCGATGGTTTTCCAGCCCAACTCCTCAATGAGTTGTCTTGTTCAAGTATCAAAGCCAGTGGCGTACCCAAGGGGGGGAATGGGGGGGTCCGGACCCCCCACTTTTCAAAAAGATGGTCCTCCAGATTTGTACAAAAATGCAATAAAATTTTTACCTCAGGGGGGGGTCAGGCAGATCTGTCAGGGGGTGGTCTTCGAGATTCTTGAACAGCAAGGAGAGAATGGTTTTGTCTAAGGTTTGGTGGAGCAAATGTTTTGGGTTTCTAAGAAATGCTCGAACGATGTTGGGAGAGGCATTCTAAGCCAAAGTAGCATGTCAGTTTTCAAAATTTTCCTGTTTTCAAAAGATTCTTGCAAAAGATGCCATTTACTGACTAAACAACGATGAAGTGGCGACAAGAGGCATTTCCTGAATATCATAACAACAACTAGCGCCAAATCAATTTTACAGTAAAGAAGAAAAGCGATTTTGTAATTCGTACTTGATATGCTGGGTATAAATTCTCAATGCAAATTCAACAAAACATCCTGCCTATTTTGTGTTCATTGCAGTCATGTTTACGATGCAAAATATAAGTAAAAAGGGCGTTTCCTTCATTTTCCGAGCGTCTGAAGGGCGTGGTCACAAAAGATTTCTTGGGGCTACGCCCCAGACCCCCTCACTCCTGAGGTGCTGCGTACGCCTCTGATCAAGGCTGCTATTTGTTATGATTCTAGCAGCAAAATTTTGAAGTTTTTGCAACTGGTTCTTGTCGGTAGAACCAGTACAACCCCAAACAGAACAACAGTACACTGTACAGTATCGAGAGTTGGGCTCAAAAATACCTGTGTAAAGAATTTTCAAACTCTCCTTAGGAACAAGGACCGATTTTGAAAGACAATAGCATGAGTTGCTCTTGATTGACACCGCAGTTCAAAGCGATTAGTGATCGCAGGCAAAGGAAATTCTCTCAACAAGTAATTCAAAGCAAACAAAGCTGCAAAAGTTTCTCTGAAACCCAGGTAGCTAGCTCGCTCGTTGTACATTGCAGAAATTGTTTTTAAGAGCAAACATGAGTATAGATCGAAAGAAGGATATATCTACACATCTGCCTTGGGAAATTAATTTGTTTGGTTAAATTATTCAAAAGCCGATTGGGAGGCGATTCATTTCTCTGATTGTTTTGGGTGTAACTAAAATAATTACTGCTCAGCTTCTGAACCAAAGAAATAAAATGCCCGAGGTAGATGTATAGATAAATCCTTCTTCTCTCGATAAATGCTCATTTTTGCTCTTAAGAACAATTTCTGGAATGCACAACGAGTGCGCTAGCTGCCTGGGTTCAGAGAAACTTTTGCAGCTTTGTTTGTTTTGAAGTACTAGACTAGTTGAGAATTTCCTTTGTCAGCAATCGCTAATCGATTTGAATTCAGGTGTAAACAAAAGAAATTCATGCTATTATGTTACAAAATCTGTCCTTGTTCTCCAATGAGGTAGAACAGACTTAGCATGTCTTAAAAAGCCGATTGCCCTGGAGACCTTTGGTAGAAACTGCCTTAATTGCTCCTCCAGTCCAAAGAGCAATCGATTTGCACTCCGAGTTACTTTGTCCTTTGAACCACTTCGAGCTCATTGTCGCTTTTCTTATGAAAAGATAACATTTGAAGGTTTGAGCTCATCAAAAATCAAAGGTACTCCATACGGCCCTGTATAGTAGAAAATGGGTAGGCCACTGAGATAACAAAAATAATATTCAGATGAATGCTCTCTATCACTATGACAAATTAACGTACATTATACTTTGTACCTACATTGCTATGCAATAAAGTTCGAATTACTCGATCAATAACTGTACGTGGTGACTTGCTTTAAATCCAGAAACTCGTCCAACAATACGAACAGCAAGATGATGCGTCTGATTAGATATGGCATCAGACGGGGCCTTGATCGAAACTCCGAACATTGCTGTGCGCCCTTTCATTGCAAATATGCTTTTGTGATGCCATACCGCAAACTTCTTTGCTTCAATTACCTTGACATCAAACCATTCAGGGCTTCCATAGTTAACTGCAGCAAAGGAGATTAAACTCGATCTGGTTTTGCTGGCAGCAAAACTCGAAGCATATGCGTACATGTAGGCTTTCGTAGGTTTTAACACAGAGCTTGACTTTCGCTTGAACGCAATACCTTTCTTCGTTTTCCCTTCGAGAATTAGCCTGAATTCAGAGGATGGTGGGGTCATCTCAGCCTGAAACATACTGCTTGAGCCAACTTTCTCTAAATCCACTGTGAAGAAGATACTTCCCAAATCTTTCTTGACAATTTGCATTTTTAGCGTTGCTGCTTGGGTTTTCTTGTGGGCTTGAATTTCACAAGTCATATTGGTCTTGACACCTGTGAATAACAATCAGTAGAAACTTTGCTAAGGAGAACCCTGGTGAGCAAACATATAGCTACAAGAGAATCCACCCTCGAGTAGCTAAGTTGGTAAAGTATTGGATGTACGTAGTCCTTGGTCGCGGGTTCGACCCCAGTTCGACCCACGCTCTGTGTTTTTGAGCTAACGGGAAAAGTCTAGCTCACGTATTCCGCGCGTTACCTCTGGAAAGTAAGGCAGCTGGGTGGCTCAAGAAGGAGGCAACACCTGCACTTCAAAACGTCAATAGCTGCGCGTCATTTATACAAAGGATCATGGGATTTTGTCATGGGATTCTATTTTAGTTACTTTTCTTATCTTGCCTTTCCAGTTATATAGTTTCAATAGAAGAGCTAATAATTTCTGAACATTGCAATCCATTTCATTGGCCATTTGTAAGGAAAATGATGGGAAAATACACTTAAAGATATAACTATTTGTGCAATGAAAATTACTATTTTGAGGGGCATATCCAATAACCAAAGGCAATCGTCAGGGATATCAACTTTCCTGCTCCACATTTTGATCAAGCATAAGAGACTGCGTTGGGGGCATAGTAGAATGTTTTCCTTCCCTGATTCGCAGTATAGCATTTTCCTAACCTGGTTGCACTATCCCCAACCGATTCAAACATTTCTCTGCTGCTGCTTTAAATTGATTTAAATTACAGCTTAAAATATGATGCGTTTGGATTGGATAATCAGGAGTTTTAATGACACTTCTCGACTTTGATGATAATTTGCTTCATGGAAAGCACTCTGGGTACCAGAGCCATAAAAAATCAAGAGGGAAAGAACACAATTTTAATTTTCCTTCTGAATTTTCTCGAAGCTCTAAGTAGCCCTACATAGAAAGAAAACAAGCTGTGTGATATCAAAATTAACTGGGTGGAACTGGTTCTACCGTCCCAAGGGGGACGGGAAGTTTATCAAAACGGTGTTTTGCATGATTTTCAAAAAGTTTAGACAAAAAAGTTTAAATATCCCTGCAAGTTTCAGTTGTAAATAAAAAATTGATATACTGAAAAGGCCTGAATCAAGTTTTGGCTCATTGTTACATTCCTTAACAACACACTCTGCAGTGAGACTTATGGCATAAATCCCCCTAACCTTTGTTGTTGACTTTTGGAATGAGTCTACTCTACAACCAGAAGTAACGCTCGAGTCTGAAGATCGGAAGAGTCCTTATGGAGTGGGGTCAATCACAATCAAAGAACTCATGGATCTCGAGACTAAGGTAATACATCTACACGACGCAACAAATTTAAAAGACCTCGCTGTTTGGAATCTCGATTTTTGTGACACTCACCAATAACAGGGTTTCCAGTCTTGACATTAAAAGTTTTTCTGCCAAGCTTTGTTTGGAAAGGAAAGAAACATCTGAAGGATATGTCATCTTTGGCACTTGTTTTTCCAGTTACATAGTAATCATCTGAGCTGGTAGTTAGCTTCCATTTGCCAGGCACAGGGTTTTTTATCATATACAATGAACCTCTTCCTGTATCGGTCTTATCAACATCATGTATGCTACCATCTGAGGATTGAAATAATCGAGGTGAACATAAATTTTGAATACAATAATAATAATAATGACTTCTTTATTTAAGGTTGGCTTCTCGTATAGCTGATGCTAATTAACGTCAATCGAACCTCAAATATATGTTGATAATAAAATCAAACCTAGCTTACAAGGATATCAATCAATCTACAACTATAGAGACCCTATATTTTCACTGTGCATGACCAGATGTTTGAATTTGTTCAGCCCATATTTACAAACAACCATGCTGCTTTTCGTGAACTGCATTCAACCATAAAATCATTGATAAACAATACTGACTCCTGGTACGTCATGGACAGAAGAGACGTGAATCTGGTTGTTTCTCTTGACCTGAAAAAGCACTTGATACAGTCGAACACACCATCTTATTATCCGGGGGGGGGGACTTCATTGTTAAGTTGTACTGGACGTGCCGCTCATATGGATGGGTTTTTTAATCCGAAATTCTCTACATATGGGTCTGTTTTTAACCACAATTCTGGAAGATGGGTAGTTCTTTGAGAATTTTCTTATCAATCCAGGATGTGCCATAATGATAATCCACGCCAAAAAAAACTGAAATTTTCCTTTGTTTCCAATCGACAAATTCATCCACATGGGTCAACAATTTCAAATTTCAAAAATTCATGCAAATGGGCTCCAAACTTTTGAATATTCCGTCATACGAATGGGTCCTTTTCTCCAAGTCCAGCTTCAGGTCGAATCATGTTGACAATGAAGTACTCCCCCCCGGGCTTGTTATTTAGCGAAACTAGAAAAATACTGCATAAAAGGAACAACAGGCGATTGGTTTGCCTTATATTTGCGAAATATGAAACAGTTTTGCACAGTGGACAGGCACAAGTCATCGGCTAAAATGGTAACTTGTGGGAATGCTTCAAGGCTCCTTCATCGGTCCACTCCTGTTCATAATCTACCTGAATGATTTCGAAACAATGATGAAAAGCCAGCATGTCTGCAATGACACACATTGACTCCAAAAACCTTGAAAATCTACTTGAGAATGCTCAAAGAGAACTTCTCAATATTTCAGAATGGATGAAGATTAGTAAGCTGACTGCCAATCCTTACCTAGAGAGGCTGGTACCCAGGGTACTCTGCGATAAGCTAGTTCTCCCTATGGAGAGACCAACAGAACTTTGGAATAGCTTTTAGTATCTGTATAGTTATTTGATCATTTAGGGTAACCATGCCTATCAGGCTCCCAATGGTATCGTCTTTGTAACTATGTTTTTGTTAAATTGTACAATTGCATGGAACACCATCCCTGTCCCTATTGGGTCCCTATCAGGGAACTGCCAACCTTTCCGCAGTTCAAAAGAAATATCAAAACTTATCTCAAGAGCAGAATATAAATTGAAAACCGATTCCCTGGAAGAACAGCAAATAGGCCCTAACAGTTCTAAAATTACTTTTTAGATTGTAATTTGGATTTGTATCATTTTGATATGCTAAAGGGATTTTTGTGTTATAAATAGTTTAATATGAAATATAGGAACAGTTCTAACTGCATGTTCCATTCAGATTCACTACACGTTCCTTTCTACTTTCATTCCGTTTTCTAAACATAATCATAAAGACTATCTTTATGCTTACCAGGACGGTAGAGCTTGACATCTACAGTACCGCGATTGCGATACAATGTGGCTGCAAGATTTAGGGTATCCATGTTATCATCTGCAACGATTGAATACTCTTTCCTGCTCGCACTAGCTGGAGAAGTCTCAGGGAGCACCGGCACCTCACTTCCACCAGTCATGCTTTTCACGGTATATTCCCCCATTGTACTCAGAAAACTGTCATATCGAAAGTATATTGCTTGGCCTTTTGTAGCCTCTGCAATTTCTTCATAAAGTTTCTTGTCATTTTCATCAATACAACCTAAAAGAAAACAATATGGTGGCCAAAAATTGGTTTTTTTATAAAAAATTTCAAAATTGGGCTGTCTAGTTAAAAGGTTTTGGCTACTGCGCACTGGGCTTGAAATTTTAACATATACAGTGTCACAGATCACATCACTCACATTTAGTTACTGTTTGATAAGAGTAAAGCCAATGCGTCAATTGAAATAAATTGTTCAGGCATTTTCTGATTATGTTGCAAGGATTTTTTAGGAAATTTCCAAAAAATCAGTGTCTTATTGGGGGCTCTTACGGCTTCTTACGGTATTCAGAGTATCAAAGAATTAAACTTGATTGAGTGTCAGAGCTCTGATATAATGTTTAGGTTTGGAAAACTTTATTTTTTCAGGAGAAAACACTAATTTTTGATTTCCTCAAATTTTTGCAGATAAATTGGGTTTATTAAGAAATAGTTAGCGTAGACGCCTCCGATAAATGATAAATATCAAGGTGGTAGTATCAAATAAATATTTCATTAAAAAAAAGTGTCCGCAGTGCTCCGTGGCCAAACATTTTCCAGGCATTCACAACATAACTGGAGCCCTGGTCTCACGAGCAAACATTGTTTGCCACACATTTGAGATTTAATCGCCAAGAAATGTTTCCTTTTTTGATAATGCATGGAAACCAGGAGACACAATGAGTGGTTTGAATGGCCTAAGCTTTATCAAAATGTGACCGTGAATGAGACTGCTAACCGTGATCAATACAACGATTGTAGTAAGTCTACAAATACATCAGAAATTCCAAAATGTCTGTCGTTGTTTTCCTCTGAAGTTCCTCAGTCGTCAGTGTGGCAAAATAAAAGCTTCAAACAATAGAGCCACACTCAAATCACTGTGTGCCACATTCTTTCTCGGGTGTGCCGTGTGTGAAGTGTGCACAATTTGGAGTACTCTGCAGACAGTCTCAGTTACTCTCATCGTGATTTGACTACGAAGTTAACTCATCATGCTGTTAAGATATTATGACAACTTACTTCAGTTCTTCTTTGTCGTTTCCTAATTTCGCAAATTACAGTCTGAATCGCATTTTCCAAGACAACGCAACCAGTACCGTAGCTCAGGGGTGGCGCTAGGAATCTTCCAGAGGGGCTGGAGCTTCCGACAGGGGGGCTAAAATGGCTAGAAAATGCAGTTTTAATACGTCATTTTGCCAAATTTCATCCGACATCGACAAGAACCCAAAATATCCTCCGACGGGGGGCTAGATACTTCCGACGAGGGGGCTGTAGCCCCCTAGCCCTCCCATGGCGCCACCCCTGCCGTAGCTTCACGTCCTTCTGAGAGTGTGAGTACCATTATTTTTACTGTTCTTTTTCTCAATGATCAATGTAATTCTTAAAGAGTTCTGTTACTTTCCTTATGTCCTGCGTTTTCACTGATCCACACATTAAGTTCATCTTTTTCCTGCTTTTCCCTGACCACACCGCATTGAATTATGTGTTCGGTCGTTTCTTCCTCTGCTTCACAGTGCATTTCCTCTCACTTCCCATGTTTCTTCCCAGGTCCCACATCTCTAACTTTTTTTTCATGATTTCCGATGCTTCTGCTATTCCACATTCCGAAAGATATGTCTGTCTCGTAAATTTTGACCTTTTTGGTGTCTTAACTTTCTCATGTTTGCATTTTCCTCAATGATTCTTTTTCAATAAATTGTTGTATTTTATCTTTAATTGTTTTCTTCCATTGTGATTTTTGTAAGGTTTATACTTTTTCCAAGTTGATCCTTTGTGTTTTGGCTTCTTGTTCTAACTCACTGTACCAACAGTCTTCATATGCCATTCTTCGTTGTTCATCTACTACCTTCTTGTATAGTCTGTCATCATTTGAATGTACCGGGTGTCCAAAAAAAAACGGTATTTCGGACCATCGATATTGCGAAGCAGAAATCCAGACCTGACACCATATGCGCAATGTGTTGAGCGTTGGCGACTCTGGACGGGGATCAGTAGCGGTAGCAACTGCTGTCGTTGTTGTTCTCTCGTCCGGGGTTCTTATTGTTCAGCATCATACTACTATGCTGGCCTAACATCCAATGTGAAACGGATTCTAGTATTTATCAGTAATTAATCGAATTTGTAGCTTTTTGTAGTTGTTAATTTGGTTGCTATTTTTGCATGTCTTTATGTTAATGGCCACGGGGTAGTCATTGTCTTTTGTTCCTTGTGGTACCGTCCCTGTAGTGTTGTATAGTTTGTAAGTACTTAGACAGTATAGTAGGATGTAGATGTAACATGTATTGTATCATTATAAATGAATATAAAAAAAACGCAACAGATTTGCAAAATTCTAATGCAAACTGTTTCATACTCATTATCCAACGATTATTTTCATTCAAATCTGCAAGAATTAGATTAAATTTTGGTATATTTTCCAGTATCTTTGGTGTCTTGGTTGTGAAGTTAAAAATCAGCAAACTTCAAAATTGCCCTCAGGTCAAAACCAGAGCTGCTGCATTTGGAAATTCAAAAGATGCTTTCATAAAAATTTCTGTCAAAACACAGTCGTGCATAATGGTTGCTTACCTTTTCTATATTGACTAGGCCATTATTAGATTTATACTTTCAATTATAAATGAACACTGAGAGCTCCCTCGAGAATGGATAACTCATGAATCAGTAAGGGATCTCTTTGTTCAGTTTCTTTATGAAGTTGTGTTCTTGTTCATAATTATGTGAAGTTTCAAATATTGCCATGCTTTTGATTTTACAGTATACTTTGCACTAATGCTGGTGGCCATGGTTTTGCCCGGACAGCAAATTTGAAGTTTGTTGATTTTTAACTGTTCAATTAAGTCACCAAATATTCTGAAACATATATCAAAATTCAATCTAATCAGAGCAGATTTAGATGAAATGAAATTCATTATTTTATTGCTTCATGATTTTTTGAATCTGTTGCATTTTTTTTGGGACACCCAGTATAATTTGTTGATCAACATTAAACGTTTGTAAATAATTTTCTCTTTTAATGGCCATACTCCTAGTTCATTGTTCATTCAACACTTCCCAAAAGGGTGTGGATTTTGGTAACCTTAACACATTTTACAGAGATTCTGCTTGAATTTGCTCTAAACCTAAAGTTTCCCAGTCCCATTTTCTCCAACTAGTCCTTACTTCTAGGTTGTATAGTATTGCAGGTATATTAATAGGTGAACTTCTGTTCTCATTCTCCCTGTATTTCTCTCATTCCAAATACTTTTTGCTTCTGCAACCATTCCTTTTGCCTTTGACTTTACATCTAAAAGCTGTTTCTCTACATTTCCCCTTTCATTGATCCAATTCTCCAAATATCTGCACTCCTCTGCTTTCCCTATCTTTCCTTTCTCTACCTGGTCTCATGAAGGTCATAGCTCCATCATTTTTCAACGGATTTTCATGAGGATGGTGGCAAACTTTAATTGAACATCTGAAGAGCACCACCATGCAAAAGTTTGGCGAGAATCTTTTGCTGTTTTGTGGCAATCCTCAGACAAACGGGGCACAATTTTTTTGGGACACCCTGTATATCTACCTCTTTTATTCTTCCTTTTCCCGTTCTTATGACCAAATAATGACTCTTTCCATTGCTGTCAAATGAATTTTCGCTCCTCCTCCGCAATCAGCCTTTCAAAAGCACATGAAGCAAAAATTCGTTCAAGATGGCGGCCGGTTGTGTAGGCTCGGAAAATGAAATTCAGACAGTGATGCAAGATTAGAAAATGACAAGAACATCATTATTTCTCCTATTGCTCATGAAAATGTCGCATGCATAGCAAGACAAGTAGAATTTTTTGCGCAATGGTTTTGAAAAGCTACAAAACGTAACGATCACAAGAAAAAATGTTTGTTTTATCAAGCAACGTTTTGCAACAAGTCAAAGGGGCCAGAAAGTTTGCTTGACGGGCAAATCTCAAGTTTGGGACATTTTGTTTGCTCGTTTGACCAGGGCTTAGCAACAGAAGTTATCTAATGATAATGAATCCGTCACATAATAAGTCGACAGATTAGTCTAGCTGCAACATACCTTCGGATGACAGAAAGAAGTAAATTGGCATGGATCTGATATCTGCTGCTGAGGTGATATACTTTTTATCCAAATGCTTTACTTTTACTCCTGCATCTGTAAAGACAAATATTGGCGAGCCCTTTCTGTGAGGCACTGTCCAAGCGTCACTAACTCCCTTATATAGCATTTCTTTGCAGTCACCTCCCCCAGTGACAGGGAGATGGTCAAGCTCAGCAAGAAAATTATCTTTGCTAGTTGGTCCGAAGTAGCGAGCATTGTCATGTGCTTTAGCTGGAACTAAAATGAAAGAGAAGTATAAATTTATTTGACACTGACAAAACAATGTTACGTTTATGTTAAAATACAACCATCGCACACTCAATTTTCTGTTTACAATTCCCGGGGGGGGGGGGGGTACTTCACATATTTTGGGTACGGGGACGTGCCATCGGGAAGGGTATCGATTTTCGTGATTTTGGTATAAGGAACGGTATTGATTTTCGCGATTTTGAAAGAAGTATAAGTTCGGATATACATTTTCGGAAAATTGGTATAAGGTCGGGTATACTTTTTCGGAAAATTGGTATAAGGAACGGGTATGTTTTTGAAGCTTCGATGGCACGACCAAAACCTGGTCAAGTACCCCCCCCAGGGTATCTCTTCCAAAGCGAGTCGATTGGCTAAAAATGATAGTGTGTCATACTGTCTCGCGATCTGAATAGCGGCCTTCCCTTTTCCGTGTGAAGGAAAGAGGGGACCTTATGAATAAAAATTGGGGGAAATAACATTTGATTCTCAGGAAAATATGTCTGACATCAGATGCATACAAGAGGTGAAAACGTGCACGGGTGTGTTCTTCCATAGTACGGTACCTGGGGATGTGCCGCGAGCAAGGGTGTACTTTTTCGGGCATCTAGTCTAGCCAAGGGTATACTTTTTGCAACTTTGGTCTAGTCACGGTTGATTGATTGATTGATTGATTGATTGATTGATTGATTGATTGATTTGATGTCATATATTTAGGGAGGGTAGCGCAAGTGCTGATTTTCAAAGGGCACTCCATCTACGATACAATACAATAATAATAATATAATACAAAAGAAAGAAAAAACCTATTTACAATATGTCAAAGTCTAATTAATCTATTAAAAACAATGTTAGAAATAATGATCAGTGTTAAAATCAATTTACAGGGTATCTAATATATATTATCTACACAGCAGTCTATGCCAAATATGGCTCTTGAAGGCATTGACCGAAGATGCCTGTTTAACCTCAGTTGAAAGGCTGTTCCAGCTTTTTGCACCCCTGAATGAAAAGCATTTTTGTCCATTAGCGGAACTTTTCACAGTCAGCCTTAAGTCAGTGTTTGTATCTCGTAGGCTACGCTCGGTGCAATCAGCTTTTATGGTGAAAAGATTGCAAAGATAGGTAGGAGGAAGGTCGTTGATGCATTTAAAAACAATTGGTTTCGTCTATCAGCTCCTTGATCGTGTGCCAACCTAAACTTTGGAGCATCGAACTGACTATTGGTCACAACACGAGCTGCTCTGTTTTGAAGTCTCTGCACTGCAATTGTAAGATAAGACGGTCTAGCAAAGGGTATCATGTATGACAATATTGGTCAAGGGAACGGTCATGTTTTCCGTTAAAGTAGTCTGGGCAAGGCTTTTTTTATTCTGACAACCCATCTTTGTCGATAATGAACAAAATTTTCGCAAAAAGAATCGACCTTTGAAATTTCAGAGTTCAAACCATCAATTTTGAGATATCTGCTGAGTCGAATGGCTTTGAAACGAATCTAGCCAAAGGTATTGTTTTTCAATATTACTCTAGCCAATGGCATAATTTTTGCAGAGATTGGTATGGTCTAGCCAAGGGTAACATTTTCGAAAAAGTTAAACGGTATCACTTTGAATAAGGATGCAGACCCCTACCCAAAAATTTAGCCAAGAACCCTCTTGCACTCCCCATGTTCCCCTCCCCCACTTCCTTCGTCTAGACCGTGCGATTTTTGACATCGTAAATGAGAAGTAACAGATTGATAACAAAAGCTTTTATAAGTGGCTAATCTTATGATTTTTATGTGGAAAATTGGAATATCTAACGTATTTTATTCTAATTGTTGCATATTCGATGACGTCATAAGTTTTTGTATTGTGCTTAAGAAAATAAACATGAGTACTTGTAATACTGTTAGCCTATGGTTGGATTAAAAGATAAAGAGAAGCCTTACGTGTTCCACTGTCATGAGGGTCGTTGAATGGTGCCAAGACATATTCAACCTCCATTCCTGTTTTTTTTGGCACATTGTCAATAACATATCTTGCAATCTTCTTTGCAGAATTTATCTCATCCCACATACTTCCAGTAGTGTCGATAGCAAAAACAAGAGTCACTCTACCATCGAGATTTTGCATTTTGTCATATACATCACCTAACATAGCTTTGATTTCTGCGATTGAACTTTTAACAGCACTCACCGTCGATGCTTCCCTTTTTCCTCTTGAGCTTGTGCTTGGAGCTGTGAAAGTACAGAAGAATGATTTGTTTAGGCCCAACCCGATGAGCTTCCCTCGGGCCATTTTCTTCCATTCCCTACGTAATGCCACAACCCGGGGGGGGGGCATTTGACTTAACGGGGGTGTGCACACAAGATTTTTTTTCCGGCTCCAGAACTTTCCTCCAAACGATAATCAACAAGCAATGACCCGATTTATCAAAATTTCCCCTTTTGACATGTTTTGACGAACTGCTCTACAAAAATTGCCCTATCTTTTCTTTATTCATTTAAAAAGACAACTATTTACAAAATAACAAGGCTAATTAATTACGTGCCATCCAAAGTGTCCATAGTGGGAAAGGACTTATAGTCAACGAGTTCCCACTATGTATGGCACTTACAATTAAATTTAAATTGTTCCAGTAATAGCACAGGGAGCCCACATAAAAAGTAGTAAGAAAGCAAACGAAATGCGGCGTCTGCGAGTGAGAGCGCACATTGCTCCTCCACAGATGCTGCTTTTGCCGTATCTCACTCGCAGAAGCCGCATTTCGTTTGCTTTCTTACTACTTTTTATGTGGGCTCCCTGTGGTAATAGTTGTAAGAGAAGAGAGGGACAGCCCGAGAGCACACAATTCGCCATTGTGATTGGCGCTTTAAGGGCCTTATTGACTTATTGGCCCTATTTTGATACCCGGGTGCAAGAAAATATAGGTGAAAACGACACCCTGAAAAACGACAGATCCCCGTCAGAAAAATATACTAAGTACAACCCCCCGGGCAACAGTTTCGTAGTGCACTGGGGAGTGGGGGAAGGGTGGTCTACATGTGACACCAAAGGATCTTGTTATTGACCAGTTTTGATATACATACAGGGTGTCCCAAAAAACATGTGCCCTGTTTGAGTGGCTGCTGCGGAGTTGCCATAAATCCGATTTTTCCGTTCTTAAGATTTTTAATAGAAGAGACTTAAACTTAAAGTTTGACACCGAGTTTGAATGAATTTGATAAGTAGCTGCTAATTTATGGAGCAAGAAAGTCAAAATCATTGTCTGCCTCAAAAACAGAGGATTCATTATTCTCCATTATGTTAAAATCAAAGAAATCGATTGAAAAAAAAACAAACCTAGCCCGGTTTCCTGATGTTCATGAATTGGATTTTGTGATTACCAAGAATATTGAACATAGCTAGGGTTGCTAGAAATGGTGATGTGGAACACAAGTGCTGCAGGCCATCAGTTATTTTGCTTCTCAAAAGTAATAAAGTCGTTTTAAAGCAAGAATGTTGCGTTCAGCAGGCTGCCTGGTAAATATCCTTGAGTTATGTGGTCACTAATTACTCCCAAATGTGTTTCCTGACATAACTGCAAAATTTAAGTCCATTTGATGCTAAATTCAAGTTATAAATAAAATCCTCTGGTTTTGAAAAAACAACTGATTTTGACTTTCTTTCTCAATAAATCAGCAACCATTTATCAGATTTGCTCAAACCTGGTGCCAAACTCTAAGTTAAAATCTCGTCTATTCAAAATTTGAAAAATGGCTCAAGTTGGATTTATAGCTCCTCCACAGTAGCCATTCAAACAGCGTACATGCTTTTTGGGACACCTGTATATATGGGTCACAGGTTTGAAAGACCATTAGAATAGAAATAAGATATAATAAAGCAGCCATAAAATCAGCGATTTATTCTGTGTCAAAGCAGATTTGGTAGGGAGAGCAAAGGGTAGCTAAATTGATGACATGGGGTATGAAAATGGGTATCTTCCTATATAATAATATAAAGTAACAAATGATTTATTTACAGTTGGCAACAGGAAGAATAGCTAGCTACAGCTGATTAAAGCCAACTATTTACCTATTTACATAATACCATATACACAAAAGTATAAAAATCAACTATAAATACCCTAAATCTGCAATATATATTTTACAAAGTCGACAGTTACAGTCCTTTCCAGTTCCTTATTTTTCTTTTGAATAGTGCAAGATTCTCTGATTGTTTTAAATTTTCAGGCAATGCATGCCAAAGCCGTTGTCCTAGAAACGATACAGATTCGATTCCGTATGTTGTTGTTGGCTTTTGGCAACTGTAGAGTGCACCAGGGGTGACAATTTCCCTCTTGCGTTCATCGGAAAGAAGGACTCTCGAATGAAGAAGTTATTTCAAATTTCATTTCTACCTTCTCTACTGTATATCTCCCGTTTTCTATTCTATTATATTCTATTCTATTCTATTCTATTCTCAGGGGCGGATCCAGCCCGAAGTTGAAGGGGGGGGGGCAACTTGCACAGAGGGCGCCAAAAATACTATGGAAAATGAGCGCACCGAAGGCGCACGAAAATTTTTTGACACTTTTTAAAGAAAATTCTTTGATTTACTACCAAATATAGCCTTGATTTATGCGTTTCGCTTGTATTTAAGTCAAAACAGGTAGAGAATTGTTTGTTAGAGTCAGGATGAGGGGCGCTTTTCTCGCTAAAAAAGGGGCGCCAAGCTGAGTTTTCATCGTGAAGGGGGGGGGGGGCAGTTGCCCCCACTTGCCCCCCCTAAATCCGCCACTGTCTATTCTATTATATTCTATTCTATCCCATCCAACAAGGGCAGATTTTGTAATACAATAGCAACAGTTGCATTTGATCGACACCTCAATTCAAAGCGATTAGCGGATGCAGACAAAGGAATTCTCTCAACCAGTAATTCAAAACAAACAAAGCCCCAAAAGTTTCCCCGAAACTAGTAGGGCAAACTCTCGCCTTGTGCAAGCGAAAGATGGTTTTTAAGAGAAGTTATGTGCTTATAGCGAAAGAAGAAGGGTAAATCTAAAGTTCTGTCGCTTAGATTATATTTATTTGATCCAGGAGCGGAGCAGAAGGCATTGTAATTCTCGCGTCTTTAGGGCTTAAAATGAAACGATTACAAAACAGCTCCTAAATAAAATAATCATAATCTAAGTGACAGAGTTTTAGATTTACCCTTCTTCTTTCGCTATAAGCACATAACTTCTCTTAAAACCATCTTCGCTTGCACAAGGCGAGAGTTTGCCCTACTAGTTTCGGAGAAACTTTTGCGGCTTTTTTTGTTTTGAATTACTGGTTGAGAGAATTTCCTTTGTCTGCATCCGCTAATTGCTTTGAATTGAGGTGTCAATCAAAAGCAACTGTTGCTATTGTATTACAAAATCTGCCCTTGTTATCCCATCCTATTCAGAAACACAATGTATCATAGAATTGTTCCCATCTCTGTCATCGTTAGTGGAATCTATAATTTCTAAAACGTTATAGATTTTTTTAGAGGTCTAAAGGAGGTCTAAAATTGTCCAAGACAGCAGCTAAAGAAATATCTCACCTTTCACTTTATTATATATGAAATGGCCAAACAGGTGTCTAGCTATGGAATAACTCTTCGAATTACAAGCCTTCTGAATCATAGACTTCGCATCGGTGGAAGGAATTCCTCTGTAAAACTGACTTGCTTCTCTTATACCAACTTCTACTTCAGCCATAGCCATATTAAACTTGTTTTTTGGAGGGCTGCAATGCAAATTGTAAGAATGGCTCAAGAGCAATGTGGATAAAAACCGTAGCTATGGTCATAGCTGGGTCAAGATCGTTTCAAGCACAACACACCATAAACCCAATGTGCCCTACGAAGGGCCTACGAGCTACGAGCTACGAGCGACGACATTGAGGATACGGGGTTCTTTTAGCTGCTTTTCTGCTTTGCCCTTTACTTCACACTCAATGATAAGATATTTTAGGTGGGGCTTGGAACTATTACGACCACTTGTTTAAATTAACAGCCTTTCGAACAACGTTCTGACACAACTTTTATTGTATGGTGATAAAGACCTCTCTGATGACGTTAACAGAAAGATACTCCAACTGACTACGAATTTCATCCACAAGACTGGTCGGCTTAATAAAGACAATTTAAAAATTTTGTTTTGCCAAAGAGTCACTAAGTCCTTCAATAAAATCAGGCCTTACAGACAAATGTCGGGCAAATGTCACCTAAGGCAAAATGATTTTTCATCCAATTTGAAGAAATGGCCACGAGAAAAATGACGCCATTTCTTTGAGCAGTGGAACCAGCCTCAAGTGAAGCATCTGGTTAAGTACACATGTCGGAAAGAAACAGAATAAATCAATTGTATCGAACCAACCTGTTGCCTGCGGTCCCTGAAAGAGAAAGATGAAAAACGGTAAGCATAAATTATGTAGATTTTGCTTTAATTTTCTAATAACTTACATGGAACGCTGAGACATCCCCTTTACGTTTTTTCCCTATTCTGCAGCAAATCCGGAGCGAAAAATTGAATGTTTCTACCGGGTGGTGAGCCAGAAAAGATTTCCCACTTTCTAATAATTGTAGCACCACAAGTACTTCATGGACTTGAATGATTCAAATTCTAGTTCAAAGCCAAAAATCACAGTATTTTTGCGAGTTTCTCGTCTTCTTAGGAGCACCGCAAATATAGGTAAATTCAACTTTACAAAACTTTAATTGTTGCAAAATTACTGAAAAAGGGCCTAAAACACTTGATCAAATCGTTAGGACTCTCCTCACACAGAACAATACTCAAGGGCGTTTCACTTCTCTCAAGAGTTATAAGACATAGATTCTCAAACAGATACCAAAGATTTTCAATCCCATGGCAATAAATGTGCCGACGATAGCTTTCACTCATGAAAATTTGCATTTTCTCTCTTGTTCTGAACGAGGAGTCCTCTATGATTTGATCAAGTTTTTGTAGACTTGAATCTACCAATTTTTCCAGTGCCCGTAAGAAGGCTAGAAAAATCACAAAAATATTTGTCAAGCAAATATTGATTCATTCCAATCCATCCAGTACTCTTGATGCTATGAATTTTCAAAAGTGGGAAGTTTTTTCTGGTTCACCTGGTACTTTCCGTCATTTCACGTCTATCATGTATCTCATTAGCTACGATCTGACTTTGGCTGCAATAAATTCAGAGTTCAAGCGCTTAACACAACGAATTTCTTTGTGAATTTGTGCATTTGGAATAAAGGAAGAGGCTAATCGTATCGTTAACACTTTCTACGGTCGTGGAATAGAAAGTCACTAGGATCAAGCTCCTTTTTATTCTCCTTATTATCCAACCAGATGCATAACGGACTGCCTTCAAGCAGAATTTTGCATAAATGATGACAAACAGATTTAATTTGCAATCAAAGACTTTGTTACGATAAGATCACTTTTACCTGAAAAAGTAACCCTCTGTGTTGCAGCAATCCATTCATCTTCGAAAGCATTCTTTGTCTCATCGATCGTATCCAGCACCAATGAGTCTAACTGGAAACCTGTGATCAGTTGCCAAAGAGAAAGAAGCACTAGCGAGAAGACAGCGAAAAACTTCATCTTGGAAATCCGGAAAAAGTCTAGTGTGATGAAGATAACTTACCCCAAATTTATTAACAATATTTTTGATGTTGTTTGGCAACCTTTTTCAACATTTAATTGCAATTTTAGTCAGCTGCTTCTATGTTCTACAGAAACTAATTGCTTCTGAAAAATGATATTTTGATTGCTACAGACTGGCAAAGAACTTCCTTGTTGGCAATTCATGCATGACCTTGCAGTGGATGAGATATTATTGCAGCTATCCTTTCGATGGAAAGATTCCAAAGCCGGCTGAAAAAGTTATTTCATGGAGTGCACATGGAGTATACCTCCCCCCCCCCGGGCAACCAAGATTTTTAAAAAATGAGATAGTATCCAGAGTATCAGAGCTACACTGATTACATGAGTCTCAGTTTTCGGCATTGAATTGGATGATGTTTAGCTTCCAACTGAGACTCATGACAATACAGCTTCAAAACGCAGATTAGTTTAGGCCATCTCCGCCTCGTTTACGGCGGGACCAATCAGATCGCTACTTTCTTAATAAGGTCCATCGAGGGGTGTATCGAGGTCCATTCCTAGACTGATGATATTAGTCTAAGTTTTGCTCCATTGAATTGAATTATTTTTTACTGTTATAGTCATTCCGCTAAAACTTGGTGCCTTCTTATTTTCTTTGAGTGAATTTAGGCCTAACAGACTGTTAGCAGCTCCATTCGCAGTCATAGACGAGTCACGAAGGAAAAACGTATTGAATGAAATCCTAAAGGATCCCATGACACTTACCTGACAATTAATTAACGATGGTAACCGAAGACCAAAGCAACAGTTGAGTGTCTTGGGTAGAATAAAGCTTGCTGTGTTGTGTGATCGTTCTGATATTCTCACTTGAAACTTGAAAAGCCAAAGCCAAAAAGTTCAGTATATTAACTACTTTAGTCCCGGTCTCCACTCCATTTATTGAATTGAATTAAAGTTGAAGTCGATTCTCGAGTCACTCTGGCAATGAATGAAAGTACAACAAATGTAGTAAGTGCGCTGCTTCATATCCATTGTCGTATTCCGGTAGTCCGGCTTTTCACTTATGCCATTCTAGTATGACGCGGTATTGGGTTCAAAAATGGTTGATCGTGATTTCAGGTGTCCGTGGTGTCACATACAAGTCATAATTATTAGTTCTTGTGATGGTGAGTTATACAGGTTATGCTAACACCGTTGATTGGCCGTAATTATTGCATGTCATGGTGACTCCCAGAGATCATTGTCGGTAGTTGATGTGCCAGTAACTAACACGAGTCATGGTAATCCTTGTTGATCGTAATTAGTACTTTTGTCTTGTTGGGGTAACTTCAGCCTGTCATGGTAGCATAACCTTGTCGGGGTAACTTCAAATCATGGTTGTAACTTCAGCTGGTCGTGGTAACTTCAGCTGGTCGTGGTAACATGCGCTGTTGGAATGCGCAGATAAAATAAAAGACAAGAGCAGATTAAATAAAGCATTTTTTGTGGACGCAGGCCCGTAGGAAGCGAGAGGGGGGAGGGGGAGGGGGGTGGCTCAATAGTTTAGAAACGATGGTGCTAGGCTACAACATGCATAAACTAAATATATAGCTATCTCTATGGTTCACAAACAAAGCCCCATTCTGTGCTTGCCCCTCATCATGGCACTTTTCTACAATTTCTTGTGTCTTTTAATATGTGCAAACATAAATTGCTAAGTCGAATGAAGCAGCTGCTGTCCGAAGGGCCTAAGTGGCTTCAAACGAATCGAGACTCTTGGATGTACTGCACGTATTTGTTTGTTTGTAAGAAAATGCACATAAGAAACTAAACTCTCAGATTTTAACTCCAGTCCTGGGAAAATAGATCCTTGATAAAGTAACTATTTGTCATTTTTTTACTTTATTTTCACTTGTTTCCTTTATCATATTACTCGCGAAGTGCTTGCAGAGACGTAGGAACCGGGGGTCACTGGGGGCACGTGCACCCCTAAAATTTTGCAATAAACAAAGAAGTAGCCTTTTTATTTCCAGGAAGTGCCTTTGAAGTCTTCCTACATCCGCCCTGAGTGCTTAAGTAATGTTTAAACTTCGGAAAGGCTTCAAAACACTTCGTTTTGAAATGTGAAATGTTCAAGAGGGAACATGAAGTAAACGCGAAGACTGTTATGACTGTTAACTCGTAAGAAACTCCGAATATACTCAAATCTGATAAATTTAAAAACTTTCAGTGCTTGCCTATATTCTTAGCTTCTTATAAAAAATATGTGTACAAGAAATTGGCGGAACAAAACAATTTGCAAAACAATTTGTAGACATTGATAATGCCGTACAAGAAATACTTTGAAATATTGCAAAGGCGCATTGAGGGATTTTATTAAATTGGGATCTGACAGTTGGGCCTACATGGGGCAAAGGAAGGAAGATTTGAAGGTTGGGCCTAGATCGTAGTACTTCAACGAAAGAAATTTTGATATCAATTATTTAACATTTTCAACTTTTACAAGTACGAATTCTATGAATTCACCATCTAAAAAATTCACAGAAATTTTAAAACTCTTTGTAAAAAGTGTACTGTCAATTCATAACTAACGTTTAGAGTTAAAATAAATGATAAAATTTTGCCACATGTGGTAGGTCTACATGAAATTGTTGATTGGGGCTTTGTTTGTGAACCATAGAGATAGCTATATATTTATTAGTTTATGCATGTTGTAGCCTAGCACCATTGTTTCAAAACTATTTAGCCACCCTCCCCCCCTCGCTTCCTACAGGCCTGCGTCCAGAAAAATGCTCTATTTAATCTGCTCTTGTCTTTTATTTTATCTGCGCATTCCAACCGCGCATGTTACCACGACCAGCTGAAGTTACCACGACCAGCTGAAGTTACCACGACCAGCTGAAGTTGCCACGACCAGCTGAAGTTATCACGACCAGCTGAAGTTACCACGACCAGCTGAAGTTACAACCATGATTTGAAGTTACCCCGACAAGGTTACGCTACCATGACAGGCTGAAGTTACCCCAACAAGACAAGAGTACTAATTACGATCAACAAGGATTACCATGACTCGTGTTAGTTACTGGCACATCAACTACCGACAATGATCTCTGGGAGTCACCATGACATGCAATAATTACGGCCAATCAACGGTGTTAGCATAACCTGTATAACTCACCATCACAAGAACTAATAATTACGACTTGTATGTGACACCACGGACACCTGAAATCACGATCAACCATTTTTGAACCCAATACCGCGTCATATTCTAGATTCCACCTTTTTGCGTGGAGCAGCTGGCTTGCAGGAATTAGTCTCAAAATAATGTATGTTTGATTATGAGTCCTTCGTTGAAGCGGAATGGGTAGTGTGGGGGGAGGGGGTAATGGAGCGAAAACAAGGACGAAATATCATAAGTCTAGTCCATTCCTAGAATTTGATTGGTTGATTAGATCAAAGTTCGAATTTTCAAAGCGAAGCAACATTCGAAATGACATCCAAAGCGACGTTTGAAGCGACGTTCGATTTTTCTTTCGACGCTCGAAGGATGGAAGACGTTCGATTTTTCTTCAGATCCCTGTGCGTCGTGCAGGTCGTGAATCCTTGTATGAGTGAAAATAAAATCATCAGACCATCAATTAGATATATTGTTCTCTATTGTTTTAAGGACAATTGGCCCCAATCAGAAGCTGCTTCCTATTGCCCTGCTGAAATTTCAGCATCGAACCAATCAGAGTTCTGGATTGTGTGGGCACTTGATTGCTTCGCAAGAAACCATCAAAAAATGGATCCAGCAAATGAACTCAAATGAATCCTCTGTTGAATATTTTCGACGTTAAGGATAAACAGCTCGGCTGTTGTATATGTGACACTTTTGTAGTAGGAAGCTGTAGGAGTCCCCCCCCCCCCCCCCCAACCAGGCGAGTCAGTTCACAGCACATTTCAATCTAATTTTCGTTAAGCTGGATCGATATATAGCGAATTTCATATGTAGCAGCAAAATTTCCAAATTGTAATCGAATGGTACAGCTGTTCTAAGATAAAGCCATCAAGGAAATTATTTGTCAAATGTCCTTCAGCAAATACTAATTATTATTATGAGCTGCGATGACATTCTTTTGTTCATAGTTTCTTTCTTTCAATTTGTTTGCAAGTCTCTTTTTTCTAACGCCTCGTATCAAGCCAAAAGCACGGCCCGCAGCGCCCTTTACCTTTTGCATTTTTGTGGCTCAATCGACTGATGAAAAAAAGTGAGACTTGGACAAGTCCAGGAGCGATGGCCGCTGGGCATGTCCAAGTGTTTCTTTTGTTATAGACTACTCTATCTACAGTAGCTCTGTTCATTCACTGGATTTTAACTATAAGGATCTTCAATCACTGGTCAATTATCAAACGTCCAAAAGTAGAACTAATGTCACTGAAACTTCGCTATGAAACTTCTATGAAATATTTTCCCAGTACTGGAGTTTCTTAATTTTTTGGCATTCTGAGAGTCGAGTTTCTTACAAGCAGTTTCTTATAAAAAAGCGTGCACCAGTTGAGTTCATAGAAAATGTGTAGACACTTTGAAATTTTGAAGCCTGTAAAGATTATCCTTTCAGAGTCAGATTCCAAGTACAAACTGACTTATTGCACAAGTCTCAGCGTCTCACTAATGGTCAGCGACGCATTTACCCATGGGCCCCCCTAAAATTCTTAAATCTAGGGGGCCCCGAGCAAAATTTGAAAAAACCTATGAAGTGCTGTTGATTTCACTCTTGTGTTTGAAATAATTGTTAAAAACACTTCTCGAAAAGTTCATCGATAACAGGAGGAATCTCGTTGATACCGAAGCTGAAGTCCATAAAAAGAAAAAAAATTGAAGAGGCGACAACCCCATGAAACACAAAAGCATATTTCGGATGATATTAGAGCAAATTGTGAAAGGAAATGAAGCTGCAACTTCCCAAAAGAGATGAAGCTCCAACCTCGCGATTACCCTGGGTATCTTTTCTATTATTTTGTATTTTAATTGGCTCTGGTACCCAGGGTACCTCACGATAAGAAATAGACGAAAACAGCTGAATGAGTAACACTTTAGGATAGCTGAGTCTGCAGCAGGCTACTGAATGAGTGACAGTTCCAACTGCACATGATTGTGCAGAAGCCTCTTTATGTAACAAATAGACATAGACTTGCCCCAAGTTTATTTCATTAAACAATTTACTTTCAGATAGACTTATTACAGTCGACAAAATAGACTTGGGGCAAGTCTATGTAAAGAAATGAAGGAAAAGATTGATTAACCAAAAATCATCATGATATCCAGCTGTCACTGTGAGCTGTTAGGAACAATCGTCCTTTCCTTTTCTTTCAAGACGACCTGCGCAAGCCCAACCTCACCAAGCCCTTCTTATAATTTGGTAGCAACTTACTTGTTGAAATGCTTCAAACTAAAATCGTATCTCCAAATATGAATATCTTATGTCACGCAATTCACGTACCATGTTGGGGCGAAGCCCCCAGAAAAATTTTCCTGACCACGCCCTCTAGTTTGGCTATAAATGCGACCAACGCCCTTTAAATGCCAAGAAACGCCCGGGAAAAGATACTCATTTGCAGCATATTTAACCACTAAATCCGGCTGTAAATCGCCATGAAAGTGGAAAATAGTTTGCAGTCTATAGTACGTCTAACATTTGATAGCGAAGGCTTGGGGACCACGCAGCATCTTTTGGTATAAAGTGAAAGAAATAGATAATATGGTAATATAACATAACGCTGCCATACTTTCAGAGTTAAGCATTTAAACATAACAGAACCTAAAAACGCATACATTGTTTATTCTGAGTAAGTTTGTATCATCCATGAACCAATATTTT
Source organism: Aurelia coerulea (assembly GCA_039566865.1). NCBI lineage: Eukaryota > Metazoa > Cnidaria > Scyphozoa > Semaeostomeae > Ulmaridae > Aurelia > Aurelia coerulea. The sequence goes on from CM076954.1 coordinate 18,319,288, forward strand.
AATGAAATTTCCCAAAATTTCGTATCCTGTTCTCATTTCTATTGATGAAAATAGTTGCAACTTCGATATTGTTTATTCTGTCAGTCCTTTGTTTGTGATTGTGAAGAATTGCTAAGTTGTTGAACCTTTTTTGGGACATTCTTGAGCGAAGCCAAGTTTTTAGACGCCTTGCTAAAGAGAATGATCGCTCGCCAGTTGCACTTGTGGCAGGATTGACACTCAGCAGTTTACAAATTTGGACAATCTCACTTATTAACAACCTCTGAGCAACTGGAATTTGTTTCAAAAACATCCAGATATCATGAAAGCAATCAATCTTCACATCTTTCACTAAAAGTTTGAATATTTCAAGCTGTGGTAACAAAAGTGAAAGTTTTACGTCGTCGGCATAATTCTCCTCGACGTATTTCATTTCAGACGAAACATCGCTTGCATTAACGAAGTTAACGAGAAGAGATTCAAGATTTTTGGAAGAAATAAAGCTGGGCTGGTTGAACCTCTCATTGATTGCCTCAACAATGAGATCCAATGCCTCAAAATAAATTTTTCTGTATTGATCCTGTTCTGTTTCAGGAAAACTCCTTAACGCTGTGCCTATTTCAAAACGAACCGGTACTCTCCTTTTTCTTGGCAGTACAGGCTCGGCAATAGCTGGGAACGCTTCTTTTTTCCAGATTACAGACTCATAGAAGGCCTGGAAGCAATCGTCAGTTCTTATGCTCTGAAGGGCCCGTTTCGTTAGTTCAGCGTTTCTCTGTCCACTTACGGCCGATAGTTTCTCATTTTGCAAAGTTTTAGATAAATTGTCTGTATGGGCATAAATCCGTTTCCCAAGACTAAGGCCAAAGAAATAATTGAAACTCTTCATTTGAGCTTGGCAACCTAAGCTTCGAGGAAAGACATTCTTCCCATAGATACAAAAGCGCTTCGTAGTTGTCAATGACACGCTGAAAACAGGCAGCTCTGATTGTCCATCTTGTAACGCTTAATTTAATTAGTCCAGCAGCTTCAGATGCACCTTCCTTTTCAATGTTCTCTTTGATCTCACCTAAAATCTTATCTCGTTTAGGGGAACACTTTACCAGCTTTACAATTTCTTTAGTATTATTCATCGCATCAGATAAAACCTTGCAGTTACTTGTAGTATCTTTCACACTGAGACTTAGTGAATGTGCATGGCCCGGGGGGGGGGGGGGGTACTTCATTGTTAAGTTGTACTGGACGTGCCGCTCATATGGATGGGTTTTTCATCCAAAATTCTCTACATATGGGTCTGTTTTTAACCACACTTCTGGTAGATGGGTAGTTCTTTGAGAATTTTCTAATCAATCGGCCCCATAATGATAATCCACGCAAAAAAACTGAAATTTTCCTTTGTTTCAAATCGACAAATTCATACACATGGGTCAAAATTTCCTGATATTCATGCAAATGGGCTGGAAATTTTTGAATATTCTGTCATACGAATGGGTCCTTTTCTCAAAGTCCAGATTCAGGTCGAATCATGTTGACAATGAAGTACCCCCCCCCCCCCCCGGGGTGCATGGCAATGCGTTGCATGGGCTTTGGGCTCTACATCCTGGATTTGTTTTGCCACCCCACTTTTCCTCCCCAGCATATTACTAGCACCATCATAGCACTGGCCTCTACAACAAGAAAGTGACAACTGAAGCCTTATAAACGCATCTTTTATTGCAGAAACGATCGTATCTGATTCGATATTTGGTACTTCGTAGAATCCTAGGAAATCTTCATGCTCTTGCAATTCGTTATCAACCCATCGAACGCATATCGTGAGCTGCTCTTTATTGTTTATGTCTGTATACTCGTCTGCAATTATGGAGAAGAAACTAGATCCAATATCTTGTACAATTTTCTTCAAAACGTGATTTGCCATTATGGAAATCAATTCATTTTGAATGTCGTGGCTTACATATTTTTCTCTTGTTCCTTTCTCCAAGAATGTTAGTAAGTCATCGTCATCCTTACTTCTCAATTTAAAGGGTCTGTTTCATCCAGCATTCCTTGCACGTGCCGTCTGTTGATGTTCCTTTGTTGTCCGCCATTTTCATGGGCCATGAAAATGGAGGCAACAAAGGCCAACCAAGAGATGGCACGTGCAAGGCATGCTGGATGAAACAGACCCTTTAAGAAGTTGAATCAGATTCGATTCCTCATCAGAATTGCCCTGAATAGCTTGACCTTGGCGACATAAATATTGAAGACTTTCGATGATTTTTATCAGGCATTTTCTGTTCTTTTGCATTATGGTCTTCGCTTGTTCGTTAGCAACTTCACAAAAATTAGGGTGTGTTTTAGGAATATTAACTTCAAAGTCCAGAGCTAATTTGTGACAATCACTTGTTTGATGCTCTTTGAATCTAGTAAGAGCTTTTTTCCAATTCGAGAAGCCATTCGAAATGAAAGACATTTCTTTCTTGGATGCCGATGTCAAAGTGCCTGCAGCGTTCTGCTTTGAGCATATGAAACAAATAACGCTGTCATTCTCTTCACAATAATGCAGCCAAGGGTAATCACCAAACCAGTTTGGTTGAAAAGAGCGATTTTGCTTACCAAACGCTTTTTTTGGAAAATTAAAGCTCGTAGGCTGCCATGGCCTGTCCGTAGCTTGCCGTGAACGTGCTGGTAAAGTGCTTGGTGAACTAAAAGTGAACGTATTGGTTTGTTGTGGAGTGATCCCTGATAACGCAGCCGAACTTTGATGGTGTGCAGTGGGTGCCTCTTCCTGGTGAGGTTCTGGACCTTCGGAAAGTAAATTAACCACAGTTATGACGGAAAAGAATTGACGCGATCCAATGCAAGACAAAGTTTAAATTTCTATCTGCGCACAGTTGATATGATAAAAAAGATTACTTGAAGACAAATAGAGGAGTGCAATGCATCCATATCTTATTTAAAAATACTTCAAAAATTGTCGAAGTTCGTGCTAAAAGAAAATCGTTGGCAAAGAATCACGCCTATATGTTGGGGGAAATTTCTTTCTTTCTGCAAGTCTAATATCGGCGAGCGGCGCTCCTCTTAAATCTTACCAACATATTGCGAGGTTAGTTAAAACGAAATCTCTCTAAACTATCCTATGTCTGTCTATCTCTCTTTATCTGTCTCTCTCTCTCTCTCTCTCTCTGTCTAGCTCTCTTATCTCGCTCGGTCAAAGAAAACTTTTCTCAATATTTTAAACAAACCTTTGGTTGAGGGCTCTTGCTGTTTCGAGAAGAAATCAGATATTTTCTTTGTTGTTCCAGTCTTCTGCTGCTTTTTTCCATCCATGTTTCCATATATCATATGTGCTTCTTGATTACTTATTACCGTTGGGTTATACGATCCAGGATGATTTGTAGAGTACAACAGCCTACGCTTCAGAAATTTACTTTTGAACGATACGACGGTAAACGAGGAAGCTACATTTCCAATGACTTTTTCATTTGGGAGGCAAGTTTGTCCTTTTGCGAATTTTGTTAGTATTGCGAAGAGCAAAATGTAGAGAATCACTGTTTTCGTCGACATGATGATGAACAAAACTCGAAGTACAAAATCTAACGAGTGAAGCAAGTACTAAAACTCTCATTTCAGGGCAACGTTTATATTGTGGTTGGGTTGAAAACATTTCTTTCAAAGATGAGTGCTATTTTTCACTTAATTATTTTCAAGTATTTAATTGCGTTTTACGTAGAGACAGGCGTGGTAACATTGGAATCCATTAATGAGGCTATTGACGTCAAGTCCTTCAATTTTGGAGTTTGCTCTTATTTTTCATCAAGCCTAACTGGCCACCTACTCTTTCTGAATCACATTTGCACACACCGTTTCACGTTTCAAAAGAAGTTGCTGAGCTCATTTTAACATAATTTCTAGAAATCGAAAAACTATATCTTGAAAATTATTGGGGGGGCTAAAGCCCCCCCAGCCCCCCCGGCTCCGCGGTCCCTGACATGTTTAGAGTTTATCATCATATTTGTAGTGTATATTAGCACAATATGTCCTTCTTTTCTGTAATTTTACGTCATGTAATAGTTATTTCAGTTACTTTTTAGTTCATTTCTTTTTTTATTTTAGCTCAGTCTCTTGTTCAAGTTTTCTTTTCTTCTTTTATCGGGTTGTATTTAATATTATGCAGTTGAATTGTAATTAGGTTAGAGGCCTCCTTGGCCTAGATACCTTATTATTAAAAAAAAAATAATAGCCCCATTCACACTTGCCAGTCAACCCGCCAGCTTCCGCAGATTAACGGCTGAAATCTATGGTTTACTGAAGGAATGCGGTATAAATAAGAAGTAAAAGTGGTTTTACACTTGCGTCATAGAAAGCGTCATAGTGGCCCTACAGCGGAACTATAATCCCGGAAGTTAAAGATTTTATCTTCCGATTTCAGCACCCTCAAATTCATATGAAGACTGACAATCAATGATTTACCTCATACACTTTCAGAGCTTCACTAGCCAGAACCGAACGAGTCAGGACTTCTGTTGATCGAAGAATGAAAATGGCGAGGGAATTTCTGCTTTTGAGCTTTCTTGCAGCGACGCTGACCTTGTTCTGGTCACTGAATGCAGTGAGTGGTCTTGAATTGGACAGTTTCATGTTGGATGCTCTTGATGACACAACTTTTGCACTTGAGAAGGAACGAAGTATCAAAGATAAAGTAACGAAAACAATAACTGATTCAATTATGCCGATGGTTGCTCGAGGACATAAAGTAAAACCGCTTATAAGAAACGGTAGGCTCAATTTTTCGAAAGCTAAGAAACAACCCTACCTGAATTGAAAAAAGCTAATAAAAGTTCTGCAATTTTCAGATTTTATTTTCCTATCACACTCAAAAATATTTTGACACTGTGCAGTTTGGATATTATTCTGAGTACGAATCATGCTATTTACTCGTTTTGAGATTTTACTAAGTGATTTGGGAGCCCTTTCCCAAAAATTTAAGAAACTTCCTACCAGCCCGGGACCTTAGTTTCTTATAAAACAAAATGAGTGTACACCGCAAGGACGATGTCATGTAAAATCATGGGTAGTTAGACACTGCTGGTGTGCTTCTATGGAGAAGAGCTGGATAATATGTATCTGCGGGGGACATTTTTTATAGTACTGCGGAGGAGATATCTGCAGGGGAAATTTTTTAAAGTACTGCGGAGGAGATATCTGCGGGGGAGATTTTATAGTACTGCGGAGGAGATATTAATTGATATTTTCGTCCATCTCCATGGAGGTTTTACGGTTAAGATAGAGCTGCACTTAAGGTGGCTCACTGCCGAAAATTTCAAAATGACGAAACAGCGATAAGGTGGCTCACTACCAAGTAAAAATAGGTAAAAACACACAAAACAATTGGTTAAGGTGGCTCGCTACCAATAAAACGTTAAGGTGGCTCGCTACCAATAAAACTTTCACACACTTGGTGTCCTATCGCTCATGCCCTCACATTGAACGAGACCCAATGGTGTTTCTATCTCTCCCATGATTTGAGGTAAATGGATGAAGCATCTGTCTAGATATGTCTCTAGAGATGTTCTAATCCAGTTCTATAAACTTTATGTCAGGCCTCATCTTGACTATGGAAATATCATTTATCACTATGCGCCTTTATTTCAAGAACAAACTTGAACAAACTCGGTATGCTGCTGCTTTAGCTGCTAAATGTTCCAAAAATCCCAAAATCCTTAGGTTTCTACCTTTATCAGAATGAAAAGTAAAACCTATAAATATTTTTTAAAATCCTGAAATCTCATGAAAAATCCCGAAAAATCTCAAAATCTCTCGTTTTATCATGGGATTTTTCAAAATCTCAAAATCTCGTACACCCTTTTCCGGAGTGAATCACCCCTCGCATGGAGCATTGCGGACACCTTTATTTTGTAGGAAATTTTGTAGGAAATTTTTATTCGATACTACTACCTTAAGTCCTCTGCGGAGGAGCATTGCTCGCGAAGCGAGCTACCTCTCTGAAGGAGCCAGCTAAAGTACGCAGAGGACTTAAGGTAGTATTATCGAATAAAAATTTCCTACAAAATTTCCTACAAAATAAAGGTGTCCGCAATGCTCCATGTTATAATAAAAGTACGTGTAATGACATACAAAATAATCGACAGGCAATGTCCCGAAAGCTTTTGAGATAAATATCATCATAGTACCCAGCACTCCGACGCGAGAACAAGGAATTTCAGGGACCTACAATTTGCAAATCCCAAGAAATAACCTTGAATAAGTCAGGAAAGGCTTTCATTGTTCGGCTCTTAAAGCTTGGAACGAGATTTAGGATATTTATTTTCCTATTGGGTATTGAGTTTATAAGCTGAAGCGATTTTTGTTTACAAAGAATCCCGGGGGGGGGGGGGGTACTTGACTTTCAATTGTACGGGAGGTGCAATCCAAGAAAAAAAATTTCACCCGGCTTTAGAAATTTTCCCTCGAAATGATAGCCGGCTTTAGGAAAGATCGGCAAAAAGCATACCCCAAAACGTAAAAATCGGAACTTCGTCGAAAAATATTGAAATAACACTTTCGACAACCGGCTTTAGAAAAATTGCCTTCTTTTGATACCCGGCGTAATTAAAAAATGTGCGCGTTGCAAAAGGTGTACGAGATTTTTTCAGAATGAACTGCCCCTCGCTTGAAACAATAACTGATAAACACAAAACTGGCAAGATGCGTTTGTAAACCAAGAATAATTCAAAATCTCTATTCGTCTTATTAGTCTGGAGCAGTTCTAGAAGGAGAAGGAGAAGCTATGCCAAACGCCCAATAAAACCAAAGAGCAGGAAGAGGTAAACTTTCGTAGAGTGTTGTCGCTCATTACACTCATTCTTTTAAGATACTGCTTATGAGAAACTCAAACTCTAAAAACGCCAAAAATTAAGAAACTCCAGTACTGGGGAAATATAACCTAAGAAATTATTCATTTTGATAAAGGAAATCCTGAACACCTGTACATATTCTTACCTTATTTTCGCTTGTTTCCTTTATCACATGACTTCGGTGGTGTTTAAAGGCACACTGTCGTGGCGCTGATTGGGTAAATAAGGCAATAAAAGAATAATAGAATTAGGCAGGCTTCAGTAATTACGCTGTACAGTGAAATTCGTGAAGTTGATAACGATCTGACTCCCTTTATTCTCGAAACAACGTATTATTCAACAGCATAAAGGCTTGGTAATTATTCAGAGGCCAGGTCTTTTGTTAGTAATATTAAACATTACGACTAGCCAATCACAGCCACGACAGTGTGCCTTTAAGTAATATCTAAACATTGAAAAGGCTTCAAATTAGATTTAAGCACAAAACAGCAGCAACATTTTCGTTCATTTTTGTAGTATTTGTTGTTCTTTCCTTTTTCCATTGATGTAAGTGGCTGCCGTAGTTGTTTTTATAAACAAATTGTTTTGAAATCTTCATGAGGGGCACAGGTAGTGAACGTGAAGATTGTAAAAGAACAATTAAGAAACTCGTAATAAACTCAGAGTGCTCGAAATCTGATAATTTTAAGAAACTTTCAGTATTAACTCAAAAAATACATGTATGGCCAGTCACCCAGGGTCATTGAAGGTAAATTATCAAGTTGAAATCGAATGCAGACTTTTTGATGACGTAAGTTTTGATGAGATTTTGATTTTTCTGTCGCAAAAGTTCACACACGTTAGTTGTAATCTAAAGCAAGCAGACTTGCCCCAAGTCTATTTTGTTTATTCGGTCAAAAGGTAAAAACAAAAAGAGGGAAAGAGAAAATATTTCGCATTTCCCTTTCCAGGTTTTATTCTCTTTTGACGGAACGAACGAAAGGGAACGAAACAGACTTGAGGCAAGTCAATAGAGCAAGGGAACAAGACTTTCGTTCATTACAAGAGAAAAAAGCTTATCGAGAAGTGGTACCCTCATTTAGGAAACTTCTGTTCTATAAGTTTTAATAGGAAACTAAACAGACTGTTAAGAAAAAAGTGGTTTTTATTTTGCTGGTTGTTAGTATTAAATATTCCTCGAACTTCTTTTTCAGAGCACCCTTAAATAAACATTTACAAGCAACGAATCAAGTTAGGAAAGGACTCTTGGAGGCAGGTGCGATGCGACAAGGCCTAAGCAAAACACTCCTCCAGCAGCAAATAAAAGAGGCATGCAACTCAAAGGAGTATGTATTTGCAAGACAAATGCTTGGCCACACTATATTCAGTGGCCTGAAAGGTAAACTAAATTTTCCAACTAGTGATTATTGGTTATTGATTGCTGAGCACAACAGGGGAGATTTTATAACAGTTTCATTATTGCTTTGAGCGAAAAGAAATTAGCTTTCCCAAATAAACTGATTTCTACGAATGATTAGTCAATTCAGCAATGAAAACAAAGGGAAACTGCAAAGGCAGCCTGAAAAAGGATGGCCAACTGACTCATTGTGCAAGCGGAAAGGTTCCACCAAAACAAGACATGAATTTACATCGACTGTAAAAAGGGTAGATTTAAATATCTGCCTCCTCAGTTTCGTTTCCATTTCCTCCCATCTTTGGGGTACACCAACTGCACCTGTGCCATTTTTTACCTATAATTGTTGTTCTCTTCCAGGGGCCTTGGCAAAATGCGTCAGAAATGGGTCTGAATCATTTCTGTTTTAGTTTGAGATTTTCTCAGCGCCTGTGAAGATGCCCCAACAAATCTGGACGTTTTCAAAATGTGTGGTGCCAATTCTAACATCATTTCACTCCAGTGTGAACAAAGCTTGAATAGCTATTTCTTTACTCGAGGCCAACCATAGGCAGTCACTCTTTTCTTCCTATCTTTACTATCTTGATTTGCTACTACAGGTTCAAGAAGGGGAAGAAAAAGAAGAGCAACAACATCAGCAAGTAGTATTCTGACTAAAATTAAGGATCAGATAGGAAAGGCTCAATATGACAAGCTAATGGCATTCGACGGTGGAGTGACATTAGCATTCGCAATGGACACTACTGGCAGCATGTATGATGAGATTGGGCAGGCAAAGCACCTTGCTTCTGGCATCATTAACCAAGATAGAACATACGACGTTGATTACATTCTATCGCCCTTCAATGATCCTATTACTGATTGTAAGCATATTCACCTCTCCTCTCCTCTCCTACTTTACTAGACCCCCCAGTAATTGTAGTCCGCCGACCCCGTCCGGACATGCTCTGTGATAGAGCGGGGAAATGATGTATTTGTACATTTTGAACGGGGCTTGAGATATATCATGGCGGGGGATAGGACATTTCCTGCTAGTAGCAAGGGCCTAAGGACTTGAGATGATTTTCGCCCCGTTGAAACTGTTAACTTCTCAACGTTTGGTTTAGAAAAAACTAACCTATGAAACTCCTTGGTGAAAGTGTTCTAAACTCGGGAAACATTATTTTCTTGGTTTTGCTTTCTAAACGACATATAATTGGCGAGGCAATGTTTCAACGGGAATTATATGTCGTTACTCGGGGGGGGGGGGGGGGATTTTACTTCAAGACGTAGTCCAAATTGTAGTCCGTGAGTCCAAGAATGCTAATGTTTAGAAGAAACCACCAAGGAGAACATAGGTAAGTTTTTCAAACCAAATATGAGAAGTTAACTGCAACGGGGCGACTATCATCTCGTCCTTAGCCCTTGGTTGTAGCGATATATTCATTCGAGAGCTGTATGACCTCGATATGAGTACGAGATTCCAAGAGAACAAACGGATCGCAAGAGGATTTCAGGGATTTTCAGGGAACAAAAGCACCCATCACTTTGTTCATTGCAAATGTTTTCAAAACAAAATTATTTACAGTTGACTTTGACAGAACATAAATTAAGACGCAGGGAAAACAGGATTAATTGGTGATAAACAAGAAGACCGTTTTTCAAACTGCAAGGCCATCGCAGCTTAAAAAAGTTTCCCGGCAGCTTGTTGTTCAATAAATCCTTGTTTCCCTGTGAAAGGGAATGTAAGCATATAAAAGTGGCTCAAGCCACTTGCGGTCAAATTCTAGCCTATCAGATACCAGGATTTCCTGTTGACGTAGATCAGTTACCCAAATATGGTGCGGCACGTGTATCGGGCTATTGTCTTCGTAAGGTTACTTTTATCAAAGGCTAATATATGCTTAGATTCCTTTTAAGGTTTTACAAGTTTAATTTAGGCTGAATTTCATCTACATCTCAATTTTGTTGCAGCTGGGCATGGTCCTGTAACCTATATGGAGCCTCAACAACGGGCAAACTTTGTGCAACTCATTGGTAATTTAAAAGCAAGAGGAGGCGGGGACTGTGATGAGCTCGCTATCAATGGAATTATGAGCATCTTCGAAGCTTCTATCCAGTACCAGTCCCCAATTTATGTTTTCACAGACGCTGGCGCAAAAGATGCAACTGATGAGAATAAAGAGGCTTTGAAAGAAATGATTGATGCGTATGCAGCGCCAGTCAATTTTTTTCTATCAAACGCAGGTATCTTGATTTACTCCACTTGCCTCAATCTCCATCCATCCCTTTTTGCAGCACAAATTGTACAGGATCAACACTAAATCGAACCAAAATCATAAACACTGATTGCAAAGTTTCGCTGTCTTGAACGACAAGAACTCTGGGCTGGAAGCAGAGATGGCACAGCGGTAGTTGTTGTTGTTGTTGTTGCTGTTCTATCAGCTGGGGGTTCGGGTCGTTCATCGTCTTTGTCCATGCTTGCCCGCATCCAACGTGAAACTGGCTCGAGGATTTAAAGAATTCGAGAAAAATGTTGAAAAAAAATTTAACACGATTGTACAGGGTGTCCCAAAAAATTGTGCCCCGTTTGTCTGAAGATTGCGACAAAACAGCAAGAGATTCTCGCCAAACTTTTGCATTATGGTTGTCTTCAGATGTTCAATTAAAGTTTGCTACCATCCCCATGAAAATCCGTTGAAAAATGATGGAGCTATGACCTTTATGAGACCAAATTTGCCCGATCACTGAAACCAGCGGTCTGCCATTTTGTCTTACTATTTTGCAGTGATAAATAGCTGCATGGATTGAAAATGAAACAACAGCCTCCAATGTCATAGCTCTCGTGAAAATGCCAATAATCCTCGGAGAGTTCCACTATTTCTTACCTTAACAAAAATTATTTTTTACCTCACGTGAAGATACTTATCCCTGCAAAATAGCAAGACATAATGGCCGACCGCTGGTTTCAGTCATCAGGCAAATTTGGTCTTTTGAAGGCCATAGCTCCATCATTTTTCAACGGATTTTTACGGGAATGGTTGCAAACTTTAATTGAATATCTGAAGAGCAACATCATGCAAAAGTTTGGCGAGAATCTTTTGCCGTTTTGTCGCAATCTTCAGGCAAACGGGGCACAATTTTTTTGGGACACCCTGTAGTTTATACATTTTTTGAGGAATCACAGAATAATTCTCAAGAAGTACTTAGCTCATGAGTGTTCTGCAATATGGTATCAAGAAAAATCTTCCACTCTTCAAATTTAGTATTTTAAAAAATTAATGACGGTCACATCCTCAAATGAAGTGAAAAATGAAATATGCCATGATTTAGAAATTATTGAAGATTTCTGAAAAGTCCACAGGTAGAACTATAGCAAAGTAGCTGAAGTTTCTTTCAAACCATTTAATTCAAAGAAAAGGGTCATAGAATTTTACACCCAACTTTTCACACAAATTAAAAAGTTGGAGCCTTTTGCTGCACAAAATATCACCTGAGATTTGCGATAACGCAAAATTCTTTTGCAAAACATTTCTATCATTGTTATTCGCGGGCATCTAATTGTAGACAAGACTATGCGGTTATTAAACGATTACGAGGTCCATGCTGGAAAATATTTGGGCCGCAGTTTGACGTACGGACCGAACGCAGTGAGGTCCGTACAAAGAACTAAGGTCCAAATATTTTCCAGCATGGATCGAGTAACCGTTTAATAAAGGCTTTATTATATGGCAGAACCTTTTGAGAACGTTGTTTATAGTTTCTGTTGTGTCTTTTATCCTGTGCATCACTGTAGTTGCTCGTTGCAACGTTAACTACATTGGCATTTTCTTCGCGTATAATTGCAAGTTCGTCTTCAAAGTTTACAGAAAAGAAATTTTCGATGAATAAGCTAAACTTTGGCTGACACTTCTTGTGGCCTAAGCCTACACAAGAAGCTCCTCCCTTGTTGTTGATTTTTAAGGCAACGCCCGGTCCAATACGGCTTCGAACGAAAAATACGGCTTTTACGGACCGATCAAGAACCAATCGAATTGCTCCGTTGCCGGTCCGAGGAGCCGTATTTTCGAACGCCATATAATAATATAGGGTCAGATACATTAGTTTTGATTTCTGTTTCAGGATGCATGAACAAAAGGGCAATCGACTTATACAAAGAACTTGCCGAATTTAGTGGCGGGCAAATTCTTTATTTTTCACGATCAAGATCGTCAAGGTTGTCAACCATGACGGATTATGTTAAGAATGCTCTTATTGGCGGAGCAAATATTCCAGCGATCCAGATCGCCCGCAAACGGAGGAGCATTGGAAATGTTGAATATTCGATTCAAGTTGACAACAGTATGGATACATTGAGCGCCACTGTTATGACCAGCTCAGTTAGTTCAAATATTCAGCTATATAACCCAGGTATTTATTAATCAATTATTGATCTATTAATCAATTGATTTTCATTTCTTTTATATTCAGTATGAAATTCCACAAAAACACGACGGACACTACTTTACTTTACTCTACGGACACTACTTTTAAGACACTACGGACACTACGTACGAACTATTTTACTCACGGCCATTTCATAAGAACACGTCTAAGCTTAAAAAAACTGGGTGGTAAAATATAACTAGAAACCACTAGAAACTTGATGTAGACAAGCTATGGAACCTATGCGCTTAAATGGGCGCATAATCATATACTCATACTGGGTGGGTTATGATCTTATACTGGATGGGTTATGTAGTTATACTGAGTGGGTTTTCATCCTAAATGGGTGGGTTATCATCCTAAATGGGTGGGGTATCATCCTAAATGGATGGGTTATCAATTATCATCCTAAGTGCGGCGGATAACCTTATGCTGGTAGTTTTTCCAGATGGAGGTTTACGCTTAAGGTGAATCTGCACTTAATGTGGCTCACTACTCACGAAACAGCGATAAGGTGGCTCACTACCAAGTAAAAATAAGTTAAAAACACACAAAAAACAATTGGTTAAGGTAGCTCGCTACTGACGAAACGTTCACACACTTGGTGTCCTATCGCTCATGCTTCTGCTTGTTATTTTGCTTGAAATAGTCCTGTCGTATCCTATCATCCTATCTCATGGGCCATTTTGATCTATGGCCGAATAAAGCTTTTACGGTACTTGCATGAAGGCATTGCTTGCACAAGTTGATGTTGACCACAATCATAAACATTTTGACAACATTTTTTCTGCGTAAACGCAGCACCCCATAACTACGCAGCACCCCCTAACTATTTACATTGCTAATCTAGTGAACAAGGGCAGATTTTGTGCTACAATAGCATGAGTTGCTTTTGTTGACACCTCAATTCAAAGCGATTAGCGATTGCAGACAAAGAAAATTCTCTCAACCAGCAATTCAAAACAAACAAAGGCACAAAAGTTTCTTTGAAACCCAGGTAGCTAGCTCGCTCGTTGTGCATTCTAGAAACTGTTTTTAAGGGCAGACATGAGCATAGATCGAAAGAAGAAGGATGCATCTACACATCTGCCGCGGGCATTTTATTTGTTTGGATGAAAGCCGCCTAGGAGGTGATTCAATTCTCTTGTTTATTTGGGTGTTATCAAAACATTTACTGTTTATCTTCTGGACCAAAGAAATAAAATGCCCGCGGCAGATGTGTAGATATATCCTTCTTCTTTCGATCTATGCTCATGTTTGCCCTTAAAAATAATTCATGGAATGCACAGCGAGTGAGCTAGCTACCTGGGTTTCAGAGAACGTTTTGCGGCTTTGCTTGTTTTGAATTACTGGTTGAGAGAATTTCCTTTGTCTGTGATTGCTAATCGCTTTGAATTGAAGTGTCAACAAAAGCAACTCATGCTATTGTATTACAAAATCTGCCCTTATTATTCTAGTGTGCTAACCTGTAGCTCTTTTCATTTTAAAGGTGGGTCCATACAATCAGCCGGCAAAACAAGTACTGGTCAAGGTTCTTTGTTCCTAATAAACAAGCCTACTCCTGGAGTTTGGAAACTGAGTGTGCCAGTAACTTCTACAGATCATTTTGTGACGGTTAGAGGCATAAGTGAGGAAAATATTGACTTTGAATATGTCTTCCTTGTCGAGGCAAAGGTTCGCAGAAAGCCGAAATCAATAACATCGAATTCACCTGTCAAAGGTAAGTTTGCTTTTTCTTTAAAGGAGCTCCGTTGTCAAAATGAAAAACAAAACGATGATTTTTGCAGTTTTTTGAAAGGTGATATCACACAGGATTTTCGTATTTTTCTATAAATGAAAGTTGCTGTTTGGGCATTAATCCTTGTACTTCACTAAGGAACAAACCAAACATTTATATCTTCTACGATTGCTCGGATATAAGTGGATTTTTAACGGTCACTTTTTGGTGGCTTGGGTGAAGCCACCAAACAAACTGCAGAGAACAATGGGTGAACAATGAATAATCCCCGACACATGCGAGTTTACGGATTTGATTTCCAGCATTGGTCCCAATATGCTGACACGATGATGACGAAGTGCCTCGAAGAGCACACTGTGATTGGTAGAATTTAACTGATCACATGCAAAATTAGAATTTAAATGTCAGTATGGCGTGAGATTAACCTCGCTTTCGTTTAGTTCTCGAAATAAAAACATGGCGATCAAACAGTGCGAAGCAAACGGTTTATTTCAACTTGAGAAAACATGGGATATATGTCGTTTAAAAAGCAAAACCAAGAGAATTATCAACAAAGAAACAACCAAGGACAACGTTGGATAGGTAAGATCATTTAAGTATGACAAAATCAGTGCAATGGGACGACTTTATTGTCGTCATAGGGCCCTTGCATGGATGTCATCTGCCTCGTCTGAAAAGTATTTTTTAGGTCACCCGGTAGATCGGGCTACGCAAAGTTGATATAATGAAAACAAAGGTCTCGTATTTTACATTTTGCAGGGAGAACAGCAACATTGATAATCACGGTTCCAGCTCATAAGAAAACACAACCATCATCTCTTCAGATGCAAGTCGTAAACAGTGCATTCAAACCATCCTTAACCGTGAATCTCCGACAACATGGACGCTCAGCTGGAAGGTACATTGGAGCATTCCCAACACCATCACATGACTTCAAACTGATCCTCAACGGCAAAACAAAAGAGAACAAGCCATTCAAAAGATTAGCCAATGGTATCGTGAAGCCAAAGAGTGCTGTCATTCATGTTTTTGCTGCACCAAGAGGCTTCGTATTACGTCGAACAGGGTCATCAACTATTCTGCTGTTTGCCTTGCACAATTTTGGCGCTTCTGAGCATTTCCATGTTAGATCTAAAGAGCTGAAGAAATATATATATCGGCAACCAAAACGTATCATTAGCATCGCTGGTCGCATGGCATTGTTTAGTGTTGCTCTTAAGGCTCCTAGCAGTGCAAAGAAAGGCCAGACTCATGATGTCGTTGTGTCCGTTGTGGGAAAAACGTCCGGCACAAGGGCTTCCATGCATGTGCAAATGCTTATCCTGTAACTGGATGCAAAATGTACAATTTCATCAAAATTATAGTCTATAACTGGGATTGTTAGAATAAGTATTTTGAAAAAGTAACATTTCAATGTAAGCAGTCATAGCTGAGAGCAAAATGACCTACAATACACTCTTTCTTATGAGAATAATGTTCATAAGAATATTCAGGCTAAGAATCATTCAATTTTTAAGAATATTATAAGAATATTGCTCAGCCTCAGCTTGCATATTTGCGTCTCTCATTTTTCAGCAGTTGCCTGTTTTGCGATGTTCATAACAGAGAATCGCATGCCTGACATTTGCTTAAATGAAATTTCTTGTGACTATGTTCCCCTGAAACCATATCAGATTTGAAAAAGAAACTAGAATACTTCAAGAATATATTCAGGCTCAAAACGAAAAGTTCTTAAGAATATCGAGGTTGGACAAAATTTACTGTATTCTTATAAAAAAGAGTGTATTTCACGAAAATATAAGCTATGTTTACGATTTTAGATTAACTGTTAGTGCTTCCAATAGCAATTTTTATATGTATCATTATATTCATAAGATCAAGCCAACTGTTTGATTTCTTGCGACAAACTACGGCTTGATTTCAGGCCATTTTGATGTAAATTCAGAAACAACAGCATGTATTCATTGAGAAAGAAGCGTTTTCATGAAAGACGTCACACCTGGGAGCAGATGGCTTTCAGAAACATATTGTCTACGTCTGAGATGTTGAAATAAGGTGTTACACTTACTGCCGGCTGTTCTAGAAAAGTATACAGATTTGGGTGGGTCCAGCGGTGTGGATTTAGCTTCACTCTCAAAAAGTTACTCGATAGTTAAAACTTAAATTGAAAATGGATACCTTGTTTGTTGGTATTAGTGATTTGAAAGCAGAAATATCAATCTTGAAGTTTCAAATTTGCGTCCATCCGCAAACCCGAGCGTTGGCCTTTTGGATCAGAGATGGCGCCAGGGAAGAATTGCTAGGGAAAGGGAGGGGGCAAATACTGTCAGAGCACCGACAGTGAGCGAAGCGAGAAATTTTTTTATGAAAACACGCCTTGCAAGTTCAATTCAAGTACACTGAGATGACAATACAGCAAAAGATCTGGAGGTGCAAGTTATGAAAGTCCTGACAGTGCATAGACATTTTCAAAGATTTTAAGTGCCGATGGGGGGCTCAATGGAATTGTGAAGGGGCTCCTGCCCTTCATGCCCCCCCCCGTTGGCACCACCCCTATTTTGGATCAAGCAAATTGTTGAAGCACAACAAATAAATCAGCGATAAACTTGATAAAATTTGAAAAATATCAAATTCAGTTTGCTAGAAGTCAGCCATTGTGCAGTTTTTTTTGCTTTAATTTCAATTTCTAATTTCGATGTGCTTCAAGAATTTGCTTGGCCAAAAGCAGCTCTGGCTTGGAGGTGGACGCACATTTGAACGTTCTTGATGAATATTTCTGCAAATTTCTGCTCTCATAGCACCAGCATCATATCAACAAACGAGATATATGTTTAAAGTTAACTATCGAGGAACATATTTGAAAGTGATCAGCCAGTGATTTAGATTAAATTGACATCGCTGGACCGAACCAAATCTGTATACTTTTTTCTGGACACCTGGTACAGGGTGCCCAAAAAATTGTTCGATATTTGATTAAATACAAAAGGCAACAATAGACACGGGCTCCATAAGATCAATCAATTTCAGACACCAGAAGATCGCAAGAGTATGGTCACATGACTTGAATTGGGTGAGACGAACCTCAGCCGATTTTGTCTATGGAAACAACTAATTTAAAATGCAGAGTCACTGCAAAGAAGATTTTGACGATTGAAATAACACTGACAAAGGGACAGGTGATCATCTATCCACAAAGCTTGATAAGATTTGCATGGAGAGAGAATGGCTTGAACTAGACTGATGATATTCGTCTAAGTTTTGCTCCATTGAATTGGATTATTATTGACTGTTATAGTCATTCTGCTAAAACTTCGTTGAAGTGGAATAGGTATTGTGGAGGGTATCGTTGGGGAATGGAGCGAAAACAAGGACTCATGTAATAAGTCTAGTCTTGAACAATGCTTGAAGTCAAACTCTGGCTGGATACAGTATAAAATTTAAGGAGGAGATTTCCACAAAGAGAATTGATATCAAAACAGTGAAAACCTTTGCTTCGGCCAGATATTTTGAAAACAATGTCTGCTTCTGACATAAGTACAGCTGGAAAGCATACAGTTATTCCGTCGATATTCATCCTAATCCGCTGAATAAATTTCGTTCTATGATAAATCTTTGCTTTATTCAAGCGCATCCAGCATGAAAAAGCGATCACAAAAGCACTACTGTTCTGAAACAGTGAGAATCAGAGTAGTGGTTTCAGAAAAATCCCACTCACTACACTGCTTAGGAATCGCTGAGTTATCATGATTTCTGTTCTTGTTTACTGTTATTGCTCCCCGAGTAAGTGGTTCGTGACTTGTCTTCAATCCAGATTGCCCATTAATGAACCAGGCATTAAATAAATGCATGATTCAATTCAATGTATACTCATGGTCATTTTGTTGTGGAGATTGGAAGATTGGAGACTGGAGAATGAAACACGGAAACGCTGTCAAGAACTTAAGACATCGAGAATTGGAAGCGATAACGAAGGAATTAATATAAATGAAGTAAGTAAACATCACAACTGTTTTCAATTTTCGATCACATGAGTTCTACGACGTCCACTTGCGTGAAAATTGACTTGACTCGTCCAACGAGCTTGTCCTGTCTGCAATGATAGATTCAAGTGAATCTAACGCACACTCGATAGAACGAATTGTTTAGAGTTTCTTCGAACAACATCTGAGGTGCTCAAACTGCTCAAACAGAGAACTTTTCTTAATAGTTTGTTAGATTGGTGACTCTGCATTGCATATAGGTTGGGTTGTTTACATCCAGTTTTTCAGCTTTCAGGCCACGTTCAGTTTTGTTTCTTTGTTAGAGGTCCACGTAATCCAGCACGCAATGTCATCACAATTTGTCTGGCAGCTAATTAGCCTATCTTATTCTCAAACTGCTTATCAAGACAATAAAAAAGTTCATCATTTCATATAAATATATTTTCTTGCAAAGTTTAAGTACACTTATGAGAGTGACTTACTTCGACAAGTGACATCGCTTATCAAACCAGTTCATTATTTTATATCAATATATCTTTTTGCAAAGTAGAAGCTGACTTTGTAATTAACGGTTTTTAAATTCCAGACAGAGCTACAACTTTAATCCAATTCAATCTGCAAATTTAGAAACGGTGGCACATTCCATGGAATGACCACCAAGGGATTATTTTCTTTGGGGTGGCATAATACATCGAGGCAGAGCGTCAGAAAATTATTTTATTTCTGCGGACGAATATTCCTTGACACTTAGGGGCTGTTCATTATTTATAAAGGGGTTGGTACCAAAGAGAAATGGGTTGGGTAAGAGAAATTTTCTAACATAAACAGGTTGGGTAAATATTTTTTCATGTAATTTCAAGGTTGGGAAAACAAAATTTTCCCACCAATTAATGCCAAATGTTTAAAGTCCAAAATTATCAATATCATCATCAACACTATCCATTTCACTTTCAGTGTCTACTTTGTTCATCTTTGTCATCAATATTTACAGTATTGAATTGATAATTTACATCGTTTGACATTGAAACCATGTTTATAGGTAGGGGTTGGGAAAAATTTTGTCAACCTGAAAATTGTTGGGTAGATGTTTTTGCTGTCACTTTTACAGTTGGGTAAGAAGATTTTTTGGACAAGAAAACATTTCTCTTCAGTACCAACCCCTCTGTAAATAATGAACGGTCCCTTATTTCTTGCCAGTTTTTTCGCGAAAATGCACCGATGAAGCAAAAACGAACCGATTAACCACGAGATACCTAGCCTGCATGCAGATTCTTTGACCGGTCTGCATAATCGAACTGGGCTTTTCGAGATGCTCGGTGTCGCGAAAGCAACGATTCATTAGAGTACTGGTCTAGAGGAAATCAAGCTTAGTACAAATATTAATGAATCCTTTTTGGAGTGGTTTGAGCAAAGGTTGGATTACCCTGGGTGCCAGAGCCAAAAATTTAGATTTATTTTTTTTTAATTTTTTTTTCTTTTTTTCAATTTTTTGGCTCTGGTACCCATGGTAGGGTTGGATAAGAATGCATAGTTTGTTGAATCATATCAGTTTGAATGATTTGGGCCCTAAGAATCAACTTTGGTTCCTTGATTTATTTTAGGAAACGAGGGCAAACTAAAGGCAGGCTAAAGATTCAAGATCTTGCTTCTACGTAACATGAACATCTTTTAATAATAATAAGAGAAATATTTATACAGGGTTTACCTTGTCAATACTAAAAGTACTGTTATCAATAAGGGCCCTGTTTTGTCCAATTCATTGCCTACTTGCAAAGAAAAAAAGATCCTTTCCAGTTATCGTCCTTCCTAAAAGTCAAACAAACTTTAAATTTTCTCTGATGTCGACATCAAAAATGGAGGATTTCCTGTGAATTCTGCAAAAATCAAAATTCCCTGCGCACATTGCCCCAGCGTCAGCTGGCATTCTGATATTCTGACGCTCTGCCTCGATGTTACGCCACGCTAAGCAGCAGGATTAAATTAGCCAGATGACTGAAACCAGCGGTCGGCCACTTTGTCTTACTATTTTGCAGTGATAAATAGCTTCATGGATGAAATGAAACAGCAGCCTCGCGTCATAGCTCTCGTGAAAATTCCGATAATGCTCAGAGAGTGCCACTATTTCTGACCTCGCAAAAACTATTTCTACCTCGCGTGAAACTACTTATCACTGCAAAATAGTAAGACAAAATGGCCAACCGCTGGTTTCACTCATCAGGCAAATTTGGTCTTTTGAAGGTCATAGTTCCATGATTTTTCATCATATTTTTCTTACGGGGATGGCAGCAAACTTTATTTGAGAACCTGAAGAGCAATATCGTATAAAAGTTTGGCGAGAATCTTCTGCCGTTGTGTCGCAATCTTTAGGCAAACGGGGCAAAACAATTTTTGGGACACCTTGCTGTACTTAAAATCATAATGCCAAAAGGTTGAAATATGAAATCAAATCAAAATGATGAGGGGGGGGGGGGAAGTAAATATAAAAATATAACCTTGCCTGAGAATTCTAAAAGTTTTGAAAACTTAAAAAAGGCCGAGATTGCTAAAATAAAAGCAGAACACCAAGAGGAGATGCAAAGATATTGAATGCATCTCTGTTTGAAACATTAAAAATATGACACGATTTCTAAGTTGTAAAATATAAGGAGATCTTACTACCGGGTGTCTCAAAGATTAAATTAAAGGAAATAGGACATAGAATTTTACACCAATCTTTTTACACTGATTTAAAGATTAGGAACCTATGCATACTTATACCTATAATAAGGGCCTGATTACATGGGCGAGTTGACCCGCTTGTAGCTCGTTTCCGGCTCATTGAGTTGTCCCAATGGGTCAAATCCTTCATGAAAACAATTTGATTACATGAAGCGAGCCAACCCGCTTTGACCAGGTTGGCTCGGAAAAGGTCAACCCGGCCAGGCGAGTTGGCCTTTCCCATGTAATCGCAGCAACCGAGTCAACGCCGGGTTGACTCGGTACACGCATCTTTGACTGTGAATCATTAAAGCTCTTTGGTTTTATCGGGTTGGCTCAGGGCCAGAGCCGAGCTTCAGGCGGGTCAACCCTCCCATGTGATCACGATCATCAAGCCAGAGCTAGATCCGAGCTGCAAGCGGGTCAACTCGCCCATGTAATCAGGACCTAAGGTCAAACTCCACCTGCAGAATATGCCAATAACAAAACAGGATGTGGTACTAGTTGATTTTTTTAGATTTTAAATATTTATGTATGTAGGTTGGTGCTTAATTAGTATTGCTACTGCTACTATACTGCTGCTGCTGCTGCTGCTGCTGCTAATGCTGCTGACTGCTACTAACTACTACTACTACTACTACTACTATGCAACTTTTTTACTCACCCGCTAATACTCTTATCTTGTCTTTCAGTCGAGGAAAGCGGCACTGAGAACACACCAACATATGTATCAGTAATGATGCTCCTTCGACTGTCAACAATTCTCGTATTATCAACCATTGTTTTCAATGGGGAAACACTTGCATACTCATTGTGTGAATCGCACAGCAGCGACAACTGCAATGGAACGAAAACAGACATTTGGATGGACATAAAGTACATATGGAATCGCGGTGCATCAACAACAACAACCAAATCATTAATTGCTGAAGGCTTTTTCCTATGTTTGATAATGCTGACGTCACTTATTGGAAATGGAGCCCTCATTGGAACTGTGATATTGGAAGAGAGGTTCCGTACACCTACTAACCTCCTTGTGATTAGCCAATGCATTGCCGACCTCGGATTGACATTCATTGTTGTCATGCTGTCGTTTGTTGCTATATGCCAAGGAGGATGGCAGCTCTCTCCAGCTTTGTGTCTGATACAAGTGTTTTTCAACAGATTATTTTTGTATTTGACCGTTCTCAACTTTGCTCTTTTGGCAATTGATCGCTATATTGTTATCGTTAAGACCAAAAGTTTGAACAGATTCAGCAAAAAACAGATTTTTATGTTTTGCTGCGGTTTATGGGCAGCGGCTTTGGCGTCAGCATTCCCCTGGGACGCTTTCTTTCTTCCTTCTGAGATATGGTTTGAAGTTACGACAACATTTTGTTACGCCAAGCACACGATACCAGGTCAGCGTGCATCAACTATCATCGTATTTGTAAGAGTGATTTTTCTTTTAATCATACCAGGCCTGATCATAATATTTTGCTTTTACCATATCCTTGGTGTTGTCAGGACCAACAGGCGTAAAGTAGGACCATCGACTGTTTCAAACTGGCGCAAAATAGCAGTTGCGGTTTACGCCAAGTCAGCTTATACAAGTATGGCAGTACTGGTATCGTTTTGTGTGTGTATCGTGCCATTTCTGGCGATATTTGGACTAAGTTTGATTGGCACAACCGTCTCATATCGCGTCCTATCATCCTTCAAAGATATTTACTACGCAAATGCAGCAATCAAGCCATTGATCTATATCGCAAGAAGCGAGCCTTGGTCGAAAAGATTACGAAGGTTGCTTATGAAGAGGCCAAAAATAAAGCGAGCAGTCGCTAATTCGCCGGCAAGCAGGAAGTCGTCCAGATATGTCGTATCACAATGTACGATAAATAAAAAACCTGCCATCAAGAAGCAAAGGACAAATGCAGTGAAGCATTTTAGCACTAAAGACTTCCATGAACTATTCTGTGTAAGCGGCACGAGGCAAGCTTGGGACAGTGATAGAAAATAAGGTTTAACTTCTAATGGCCTGTCTGTATGAGGGAATGACCCTGGTTCCACCACATCCCACCTCACCAGAGGTGGAATCTCACCCAAGTGATGTGAAATTTGTTCACATAAACGAAACAACCCCGAGTATGGAGAGATGAATTGGTTTATTTGTTAAATTTTATTGGTTCATTTGCTCTGTCTTCACGGAAGCGAAACTTCACATCATTTCGCCTCTTAGCCCCGAGGCTGACAGATGAGGTAAAAATCCTATATAAACAGTGGCGGAATTTGACCTCGCCTGTCATGCGCAGGTCTGGCAGGTGAGGTGTTTTTCCTCATATAAACAGGCCCTAAGCTGAACACCAAGATAGCTTCCCTTTCGCTTTCTAAAGGAGTGACACATCCCCTTCTGTTGCAGTATCATTTGGCATATGATGAATAACTTTATTTGAATTTCTGTATGAAATTGTTGGGGAGACGAAATACGGTTTGTCTGAGGAAACGTATGTGTCCCCCCGTGCAGTAGATTAATGCTCATGCGCAGTAGCGTTTTGGGTTGGAACTCTGACGGGCGCATGGGCATTAACCTGCTGCACGGGGGGACACATAACCGTATCTCATCTCCTCAACAAGAAATTCATAGACTTTAATAGAACATCTAAGGCAGATCTTGGTAAGCTTACTATTGCCAATACAAAACGACAAGCGATTTCACGCAAAGGGGCTGCAACGCCCGAGTAATCAATTAACGTATGTAAACAAAAACAGATCGCAAAGTTGCTCTGAAAAATTGGTACGCAGCTCGGTCGTTGTGCGCGTGAAAGGGGTGTTTTCAAGGGAAGATACGAGTAAATATCGAAAGAAGAAAGGAAGATTTATCTAGCATCTTCTGCCTCATTCTTTCATACGGAAGCTGAACAGTACGACTTTAACATTTCATACGTTTTTGTGTGCAATTCACTAGGTTTTTGTGTACAATTAACTAGGTTTCTGAATTAGTGTGAAGCAGATGGCTAGATATATCCTTCTTCTTTTGATGGACACTCATTTCTTCTCTTAAAAACATCTATTCGCATGTAAAACGATCGAGTTAGCCACCTATGTTTCAAGGCAACTTTCGCGATCTGATTTGTTTACATCATTGGCTTGATTACGCGGCCGTTGAAATCCCTTTGTCTGTTGTCGCTAATCGCTTTGAAATGGAGCAAAGCGTCAATCAAAGACAACTTTTGTTATTGTTACAAAATCGGCTCTCGTTTAATAAAACTGAATCTTCAAAGCATGTTCACTGTAGACTTAAGGTGCGGTTAAAATAAATTGAATATATGTTGTATCTTGAATAAATTATCGTATTCTAATTCAATTGGTTCTTATTTGAAAACACTCTAAATTTGATTGATAGCCAATTTGATGGAGCTCTGTCACGCAGGTGATTGGTTAAGAGAGGAGCTAGAGCCCAGGCTCTTTGGAGTGTTCACATGATAGAAATTCAGTTCAATTTGAAATGATCTCTTTCCAATTCTTTTCTGTTAATCCTGCCATACAAATCTTTGATCCCCTCATACAACCTTCAGCCAATTATGAATGAGACAGATTACCTTGAAGATGAAACATCTTATGCAATCGCTTGTAACTTGAAAGCGGTACGACAAAATTTGACGAAATGTATTTTCTTATCGAAGTTAATATGTTATTTACACAGGTAATATCAGTTCATAGTATTCTGAAATTGCGCAAGATTTTCTTGCTAGCTATCCTCATAGGCTCTCCTTCGCAGTGGAAAGTAAAGTCTGCACGCAGGCAGTCTTTCAAACTTCTACACATTTTTTTGATCCAACCGGTAGGAAAATTTATCACATTTCCGGTTCCATTCGAGCATTTTTAACTTACCAAACCTATCATATTTTAGCCCGCACACAGCCTCTACTCCTGCTCAAAGGAATTGAAGCTGCACATAGCCCATTAAATTCGGGCAAAATCGGCAAAATCCATATTTCGGGCAAAATCCCTCATACGTTTGGTACGCCCTCGCTCACGCTTAAAATTCACATTTCTCCCAAATGCGAACTCTGTCTGCCAAAACTTTTTGATCGTTGCTTTTCTGCAAATCACTCAGTTAGCAACACTAAATTTATATATAAAAACGTTATTTGTTTATCTAATATTTGGAATCGATGGAAAACATCAAACGAAATAACTCATATTTTAATGGCTCCACGCTATGCAGTCGCGTGGCCACAAAATCCAAAAGTCTCATTGACTCAATACGAAGGATTTGAGAAGGTTTGGAAACTTATTGACCAATCAGATAACTTGATTCACACGGCACGCGGCAAGTCGCAGCGGGCCCCAAAAAGTGGATTGAGTTAAAGGGGCTGGGTCACGTAACTATAAATAAACCTCTCTCAAAACAATGATTTTGCAGGTTTTTGGTAGGCCATATCACACAAATTGTCAATTTTTTTCAAAATGAAAGTGTTATTTTTAAGATGTATTCTTGAATGTCACAGAGAAACAAACGAAACAATTCATACGTTGTAAGATTGCAGAGATATTGGTGGATTTCTAAGAGTAACTTTATTGTGGATTCAATCCGTCCACCAAAATATGAGCAGAAAACAATGGACACATGCCCAAAAATATAGATATAAAGATTACAGGTTTGTTTACGGCTACTTGAGCCAGCCCCTTAAATGACCGAGAGGGACCAAAATTACCTGCAGCAGGCCTTCTTGATTTGTTTCCGGGTTTAACTGTGCATCTTTAGCTTTTACAGGTTGTTGTCACACATGGGTGGCTTTGAATGACTCGTTGCTGCACATGGGCGTCTTGTCTTGTTTATGGCCTTCTCCTTCTAGTTCCTCATCTAAAAACACAAACTTTTAAGCCAATCTAAAGATACTATGGAGTGAGTAAGTAAAGCTATTTCATCTATGCTTGTCTGTTTACGAAAATACTGTTTAATAATTTTAATCTCGAATTTTATATCCGTTGCCTAGGCTAAAATATGAAAGTCCCCTGAATCACATTTTGTGGCTATGAGTCTCCTTCATGAATGATAAATCGAGGAACCTTTGCCGAGTGATAAACGATAGCATCCATTGCTCCTGGTTGATATGCCAGTACAAAGCAATTAGCGATTGCAGACAAAGGAATAACAATAATAATAATTATTACAATAATAATTCATTTATTTAAGGTTGGAACGATGATAGCTACGTTAAGCTAATTAAATACAACAATGAACAAAAACGAAAACGAAAAATTCAATAATCCTATCTACATCTTCACTTTAAAGATAATCAAATATCTAAAGAAATAATAAAAGATTTAGGGAATAATAAAATATTTAGGGACTGGTCATTAAGAATCTGATAGGGTGGGCCGGAGGGAATGTGGATGGGTCACAAAATCTATTCCAACAAATTGGTTGGGCTACCAAATAATGTTTGCAGTTTTGGGTAGGCCATGAAACAAATATATTGATTTGTACTGCAAAATTCATCGAGACATTATTTTATCAACAATCATATGAGACCTGTTTGGTGACAAAGTTTAAAAGCAATATATATTCTCTTCGTAGCTAGTCCTCTTTAGCCTGTGTTCCAGACCACTTGAGAAGGAAAGTGGTCTGTGTAACCAAGCACTAATCCGTGTTCACAAATTTTCTTCGGAATCTGAAGAAAAATTAATATATGCAACTAATAATTCGCATAATCACTATTTGTTTTGTTATCAAAAGGAAAAGCCTGTCTCAGGTGAAGAACTCACATTACAATACAAAGAATAGAAAATTTCAATGTCTGCTAATCCTATTGACTTTTCATGATGAAAGAAAAGGAGATTTGAATGCCTGCTAATCCTACTGAGTTTTTACGCCCGTGCAAAGTGATAACGATCAGCCCTGGTTTGTTTCAAACACACATGTTCACAAAGACATCTGTTGTGTTGATCACTGACTTCATTTCAGCCAATCAGATCCGTGAAAGAATGCCCTTAATTATTTCGCAATGCAATTCATCGTCTGAACACGGATTAGTGCTTGGTTACACAGACCACTTTCCTTTCCAAGTGGTCTGGAACACAGGCTAGTCCTCTTCAGATTCTGACAGATATGCTTGCAAACATTTTTTCAAACATTCGTACAAGATATGAATAATAAACTGTGGTACTGTTGGTAATACACATCTCTTGCACAATCTACAGTTGCAATTCTTGAATTGATATTTTGTAAGTTCCGGATTAATTCTTTCAAGGGATGAGAATCTATGTTTCTAGATATGCTAGGTTGGTCAACTTACAAATAAAAACAAAGCGATGGATACCTCATTCGATATGCTTTCGAGAAGAGTTTTCATGAACAATATTGGGTATATATCGAAAGGAGCAAGATATTTCTAAACAATTTGAAAAAGTAAGGCCACGATACCAGCGTCGATTGTCGGATCCGAAGATGCTTGCGGTGACAAAAAAATGAATAAGTCTAAATGCAGAAACACCGCAATGCGACAAAAAACAACAGCAAATGTGATGAATTTATTTTTTGCCAATATTTCGTCCTGCCATGCAGGACTTCTTCAGGGCTGTAATGTAATGCCCTGTTCATTACAGCCCTGAAGAAGTCCTGGATGGAAGGACGAAATATTGGCAAAAAATAAATTCATCACATTTGCTGTTGTTTTTTGTCGCATTGCGGTGTTTCTGCCTTTAGACTTATATTTCTAAACATCTGCGTCGGGCATTTTGTTTCTTTGATTCAGAGGCCAAGTAGAAGGCATTGTAATTCTCGTGTATGTAGGGCTTACATGAAGCAATTACCACAAAGCTCCTGAATCAAATAAACAAAACCCGCAAGGCAGATTTTTAGATTTGCCCTTCTTCTTTTGTTATAAGCACATAACTTCTCTAAAAATCACCTTTTGTTTTGCGTGTACAAGGCGAGAGTTTGCCCTACTTGTTTCGGGCAACTTTTGCGGCCTTGTTTGTTTTTAATCACAGGTTGAGAGAATTCCCTTCGTCTGCAATCACTAATCGCTTTGAATTAAGGTGTCAGTCAAAGCAACTGATGCTAAAGCTTAACTTTATGCTGCTGCTTTTTCTTTCAGAGCAATATAAAATGCCTTTAAATGGCAGGAGAATGGCTTATCATATCAAGTCTTTTCTCAAGTAAGATACTACACTTTAATTGTTAGAAGAAATACAATATGGTTTGGCGGAGAACGATACAAGTTGCTGAATGCCAATAATATTCTTTTCAGTTTTAATTGAAAATGAAACATTCCTTTTGTTAGATTATTGTTCTTGCGCTCTTAGAATAATCTGACGTATGGTATTCATGTCATCGATTTTAGGCCGACTTTGAAGGATTCTGAGAAAAAACAATTTTATAAAATCACTTGTAGCGTGATAACGATATGACAGATATTGACAAACTACCGGGTGAGTCAGAAAAAAGAATCCCCGTTTGAAAGGTCACGGCTCCTTGGATATCAAGACAAAGATATCGGCAAATATATAGTTTAATGGTAGAAATTGTTCAAATCTACTATAAAATTTACCTGACTCAAAAATCGGTCACTCGATTCTGAGATTATGAGGGATTTTCTCGAGAAAAGCTCTTCGAAAAACCTTCAAAACGTGCCCAAAATCATGACAAAATTTCCCTAACATTTCTGCCTTACAATGGCCTTACAGCAATGACTTCTGCACACTTTAGCACGTGCTATCCTCTTGGGAGGATGAACAAGTCTTCCCCCTGGTATCGATGACATATTCAGGGGGATTCCATTTTCCCATGAGGACAAAAAATATTTTTTTTTTTTTTTTTTTTTTTTTTTTATATATCATCATAAAATATTAAAATATACAAAGCAACGACAACAGTTAAACTAGAATTGAGAAAAGAAAAAAAATTTATGTCGTTCGTAGCGAGAAAGGACACAAAGTCATCGAGTTCTCACTACGAACGACACTTACAACAGTTCAATACTACGACAGTATCTAGTCTAACAAAAAAAAAAACAACGTTACAAAAATTAAGGTGTTCCAGGTGCGTCAAAGAAATATATCTCTGACTCACCTGTTGGGGTGCGCTGTGATTTGATGGTTTTATTTCTAGCCTAATCGCTGTGTTGATTTGATGAAGGAAATGGTCGCTTCCAGAATTATTCTGTTCACAATCACATTTACGTTTGGGCTACCAAATAGTAGTAATTCGCAAATAGTCTTACTATCCAAACTCTCAATGTCAATGCCAGGAAGGTCCCCGAGCAAATGATACAAAAAATATGAACGTATGTGAGTGTCATCAATTTTAGGAAGGAAAATTTGCTCATTGTTTTCATTCGTTTTGCAGGTTTTCGGAAGGGGCTTTCTGCAGAATATCACCCAAATCCACGGGAAGGAATAGCCGATTAAGGCCGGGTAAAATACTATTAAGCACGTCTCCCTGAAAGAACAGCATCTAACATTAGTCTTCCGTGTTTTTTTGTTTGTACATGATATTAATCACAAAAATTGTATATTTTTGCAGTACTAAAATATTGATTCGGTATTGAAATCCTGAAGGGGCATTGCTTATGAATAAACTGAAAAAAAAATGCTTTCAAGTTTTGATCGCCAAATGCATGTTCTCTTTCAGTTTGCTGTTGCCAGTTCTTCGATCCATTCATACAAGATTTCGGTGACGTCAGATATAAAAAGCAATCAACCTTGACTAAGCGGACTGAGGCACCGAATAGAAATGCAGCATCGAACCAGTATGGAGGCAAAGTCAATGCGCGATTATTTTCGCAGGCGAAAATCGCGAATAATTTTGTTCAAGTGAGGAACAGTCTCATTAGAAATGGAGGGAACATGAAAAGCAATAATGCAGTGCAATACAAAGTGCCAGTAATTGATACTAGCAAGCAGGTTATCGGCGCAAAAATCACCAATAATATCGCATCATTGACGAAGAGTCGTACTAAAACTGGAAATGATGAGAAAGACGCTAAATTTACACAATATAGAATACCAGTGAAACCTACTCGACCAGAGGCAAGAAACGCGAAAATAGCTAATACCATACCTGTATTGACTTCTCGTAAAGGCGATCAACACGGTGCTAGAGCCATTCAGGATAAAGAACCAAGACCAATTGTTTCTTCAAAAATTGTCGACGGCACACCAAAGCATTTCAAAGAATTGGTTATTGGACGCTGCTGGGAGTACCAGTTGAGAATAGGACTGAAAGATAAAGAGCAAATTGATTGTGACAAAGTTTGGAACTATTTCATGGAGGCATTTGCCTTCAAAGGACCATGTGATGTAAAAACAAAAGATTATGAAGAGTTTTTGGAAAAAATTGAAGAAGATGTACCGAAAGATAAGGTTTGTTATTTATTTTTATTTACATCATAATCATTGTTATCATTATCTCACATTACATTATCATTATTATTAATATCAATATCATTTCCACAACAATATAACCTTCATGACCCTAAATCCATATACCTGAATCAAGGGCGCCTACCTTGTACTGTATTCGTGACCTAGTGTTCACATCCTGTGACCTAGTCCTGTTTATCTGTGTATATCAGGGATTTTCAAATTCTAACGTCTGTTAGTGTTGACCAATCAAAAATCACGCTGTCTGATTCCCTGTGACCAACTCGTATTACAGTTGATATCGCATTACATCAACACTAGAATTTGAAACCACAAAGTTATTCATACGTCATCTCGACCTTGAGAGGACTGACTCTGTTTACTGCTGGATCACGGTACGGTTCTGGCACACTCTCTGTACTGTGTCACAGGACACCAATTACTCTACAGTACTGGGAATAAACACACTTCCTACAAGGTAGGCGCCCTTGCCTGAACCAGGCAATTGTAATGAATTCATATTTCAATAGCCAGTAAATCATGGACTAGAATTGAAACTGGAATTCTCATTCCCATACAAACCATTGCTACAATACAAAATTGCTTGTAGAAAACAATATCTCTGGAAATCTCTCCGCAAAAAGTAATCATGTAAATCGTTGCAAATAAACTTATTTTCTTGATTTTATTGTAATTTTTTCCTTTGTAGATAGTTGGTTTGAATTAGCTATTGTATATAAGCTACTGTAAATACCATATATAAAGAATTTAATAATAATAATAATAAAAATAATAATAATAATAATAATAATAATAGTAATGATAATGATCACAAATAATAATAATAATAATAATAATAAATATAAGTGATAAAAACAGAGAAAAACTTAACAAATACCAGCAGCTGACATTTACAACTAGAATCTTGCCATTAATAACTGGGTGTTTGGGGGATGGAATGAAAAGATTGGAGGAACAAGTTGGAAAGATAATGAAAGACAGAAAAGATGTCGAAGGAATATGTCAAAATATGCAAACGACAGTGCTAATGGAAAGAGACTCGGAAAGTGATACAATCATGAAGAAAATATCCAGCAATCATGACTCTATGACTCTGTGGATATGACTTTTAAGTATTAGACTAGCAAACAGTGGTAGTCTACAACATCATTATAGGCTCTATTTATGCAGTTATATCGTTTCATAATAAACTAATTTCTGGGTCTAAATGGTGAGTGATTTTACGAAACAAAATTTTCATATCAAAGTTAGTATTTGACTGATGGATTCACATTTAAGTGTTGTAAGATACTTTGTATTCCACAGTCCGCCAAATCCTTGTTAACTCTTTTTGACCCACCCGTCCTATAAATCCAGAATTAATTGCTGTCATCATTTCCAGGCCCTGCTTTGGTCAGGATGTCGAGAACTGGCTCATAAATACTCAGATTTTGCTTTCACCAAAAGATTTGTCAGTCTCGAAGACACTCTGGCGGGGTAAGTGCCCCTCTCTCGCATGACAAGAAATCAACATATCATAATCATAATCATCATAATCATAATCATAATCATAATAATAATCATAATAATAATAATAATCATAATAATCGTTAATTTCTTTGAAGTAGGCTAATGAATACATAAAGATAGCATAAATACTGCTGGTTTAGGCCTACTATTTAGCATACATAAAAAAGATAAAACATAACATGTTGCACAAACGAATTAGGCTTTGTTGCAACGATTATGTTTTATCCAAGGGCGCCTACCTTGTAGGAACTGTGTTATTCCCAGTAATGTTTTGGTGACATGGTACACAGAGTAATTGCTGGCTTGTTAATCCGTGTATAGTGATTTTCAAATTCTAACGTCTGTTAGTGTTGACCAATCAAAAATCACGCTGTCTGGTGGTCATCTCGTATAACAGTTGATCTCGTATTACATCAACACTGGAATTTGAAACCACACAATTATTCTTACGTCATCTTGACAGGACAGCAATTACTCTGTGTATTATGTCACGAAAACAGTACTGGGAATAAACACAGTTCCTACCAGGTAGGCACTCTTGTTTCATCCACAACAAATTTTGTTCAAGCAGTAACGGATATCAAACAAAACCAAGAAGTTTGCTAGTAGATTGATGACCTTGATAACATAAGGCCAAGCTCTAAAGTCGGAAACCTCCTGTGTTCTAGGCAGTTGCAGTACCGACTGTGCTTTCCCACCACGCTAATATTTGAAGGCGTCGTTGACTGATATCGGGAACGGTGTGGTGAGATAATCTGCATGCTTAGCCCACGCACGGACATTTTGCAGAATAGCTAAAAGCTTTATTGCCAGCTATGCAAAGTCGATAATATTTGTTCTATCTTTTTCAGATACTTGTTTGCAGGCATTTCATGGTGTGGGAGCAAAGATCCACCAGGCATCAACTACAATAGTTGTCCATATGAATGCTCTATACAGGCTCCATATTGGGCCATGGCAAATTTGCAGGTACACTAAATCAAATGTGAAATTCTTAAAGAGCCATTTTCACCTAGGGTCTTTTGCAAGCAAACTGCATGGCAAATTTGCAGGTACAATAAATCAAATGTGAAATTCTTAAAGAGCCATTTTCACCTAGGGTCTTTTGCAAGCAAACTGCATGGCAAATTTGCAGGTACAATAAATCAAATATGAAATGCCTAAGAGCCATTGTCAACCAGGGTCCTTTACAAGCAAACTGCATGGAAATTTGCAGGTACATTAAATCCCCGCATATAAGAACCTACAAAAATAAGAACCTAGAGGCTGTTTTTCCTAACATATGCACCTTGTAATTAAGAACCTGTTTCAGCTTGATGAAAAATATGTTCTTATAGCAGGGGTAGCAAAGTTGATTTTGGATTGTCATTGTTACGTTGATTTTTGTCCCAGTGGGCTTTTAAAAATTGAATCTCCTCCCTTGCAGTTTGAAAGCTTAGCATTGGTTATTAGATATATCATAACCCTGCTAAAACAAATAATAGGGCTCAAAATCGTTGGCGAAGGTTCTAAAATGGCCTCTGCAAGGCACTCTTCAAATAAGAACCGTTATACCTTGAAATTTGTCTTAGTACCTTTAAAATAAGAACCTATTTCAGCCCAGCTCTCAAAAAATTAGGTTCTTATATGCGGGGATTTACTGTACAATGAATCAAATATGAAATGCTTAGAGAGCCATTGTCAAGCAGGGTCCTTTGCAAGCACCAAGGGTGGGCACGTACTGTAATTTCTATGGTCCTATGTATGTCCACGAGAAAAAATTAATCTACCCAGTTTCTGGAGAATAAATGTGATCTACTGTCCACCAAAGACTGGTTTTGGGGACAGACATTTGCAATGGAAACTTTTGTTAAATCTACACGAGTTCATCTCATTTTAAGTCTAAGCTTGTATCAAACACCCACCATCTTGGTTCCACCTTTGTCTCTCTAGACGCCTTTGATTTACCCAGTCTTAGCAAAACTGTTTCCACCTGTGTCCAAACTATTCCGAAAATAAACCAGTTTTTTAACAATCTGCCTCAAATTGTCCTCAAGATACAAGAAATAATCTGGACAAACCGCATAAGTGGTTCCACCTCTGTCCTCTTTCAGGAATAAAAAAACCGTATATCCACACTATTTTCAAAATGTGACGTTTTTGTTCGGGATTTGTCCAGCATTACTTGAGAAATAAACCGTTATTTTCAATGAAATGGCAGAAGATTGTCAGACAAGCTTTGTCCACCAAGTTCACGAAAAAAGTCCGGATTCTGCAGACATAACAATTCCGATGACAGCATTGTCCAGGTTCAGGCATTGAAATAACCCACTTTTGGGGACAGAGATTGCAAAATATAGATAGTCCATACTTGTAGTGTAAAATAAACTACTTTTAAAGACCTATAAAAGAACCTGGTTTTGAGGACAATCATTGTTGAACGAAGGACAAAATAAACCGATTTCTAGGACATACATAGGACCATTATCTCCATACCTACATGCCCACCCTTGAAGCACACTGCAATTTCAGACCGTCTGAAAATCAAATTTGGTCTAAGCAGAAACCATAGATCCATACATTGCAGTAGTTGAACTCTTCTGTCAGCAAAAATTCAGGATAGTGTTACGCTCATGTATCTATATGGACTCAATGCCTTAAAAAAACTGAGATGTCATTTCTTGTCGTATTTCATGCAGGATGAGATATTCGAAACTGCGAACAGCAACCGCACATTTAGGAATATAAAATGTTTCGTTTA
The DNA here is from genome assembly GCA_039566865.1 of Aurelia coerulea. Classification (NCBI taxonomy): domain Eukaryota; kingdom Metazoa; phylum Cnidaria; class Scyphozoa; order Semaeostomeae; family Ulmaridae; genus Aurelia; species Aurelia coerulea. Next base: position 18,353,936 of record CM076954.1, read on the forward strand.
CATGAAGATGGATTAATGGTATTCATAAAATATCTTTTCACGCTATAAGGTAAATCCTGAAAATTCTCGATACTGGGAAAGACGTTTGATGAAATGCAAAATGCGTAGAAGAACAATTATTGATTGGTTGATGTAATTTTATGGTGAGCCATCGAGCGTTGCAGTTTCATGCAGAAATAATTTTACGTTTCAGTTTGCAAAGAAAGTGAAAGGAGTTGTTCACATTTTGCTGAATGGAACACGTGAACATCAAAATGATGGCAAAATATACCCTTCCTATTTGAAAGACAGGTATGATTTCGACATTTTCTATTTGCTGAAACGGCCAGCTTCACGAAACCCCCTTTTTCCTCAGCTTTAGTGTCATTGCCTTTACATACTACTAACAAAATTTGAAGAAAAAACACGACAATTTTACAGATAGGCCTCCCATTCACACAAAAGTGGCACATTTTTTGCCAGCATAATTTGAAGGAAAGGAATTTTAAAACGGAATTCTTACCGGAACAATTTGAAAATGGCACCGAGTGTGAACACTCGAAAACGATGAAAAAACATTTTCTACGCTTTCTGAACGAGGCTGATCCATTTTTTAGACGTACAGTTAAGCCCGAAATCAAATTCTGAGTATTTTGCATCGTTCTATTTGAGGACCAATTTTACTGTGGCTGAAGTTTCGTAAGAACGTGATAAAAAGCTGAAACAAGTGCTACAAGAGACATTTCAAGGAATGAAATATCTTGTGAATTGGTTAGCAAATATAACGATTGCAAATACTCCAAATTTGGCAAAGGTATGAATAATTTCGGGCTTAAGGGGGTATATCCAGTATTTAAATGCAGAAAAATTAATTTTTTGTCATTTTTTGCAGAAACATGTCCCAGAACCAAAATTTATCATAGATTCTAATTCTGCACTTCTTATTTCTGTATCTTCAACCGTTTTGAAGTTAAATGAATTTTAAAATGACCCATATCAAAATTTGAGACTCCCTCTTGGGGTGTACCTTGTCCAGAAACCCTATGTGTTCTCATAAAAATAACGTGACGAAGACAAGGTCTTTCTGTGAATCTTGTACCCCTGTGTGGTAGCCTCTTTTTCAGTAGTTCTCAGAAGTATGAGTCATCATTTCATCGCAATAAAATGGCCGGCAAGTCGATGGGAGAAGAATTTGAATCGAGTAAAGATTCCTCCAAGGGAAACCGATAATATCCTTCAAAGATATGGAACAGAAGAAAGCAGCTTATAGACTTGCAAGGGAAGCAAAAAGAAGAGCTCCCAAAAACCAACTTGTAGCAAGGAAAGGAATCGGAGCGAGCGTCCACTTCCAAACGTCCAGCAAGCAAGACCAACACAAAACACGCAAAAGGAGAGTTGGCCTAGGCCAATCGATCTTTGGGAGGAAAGAGGAAATGAGAGTCCACCTAAAAAGAAATCATAATGTGAAAAGAAACTCTGCAAGGCTACCCCTTTCTCAAGGAACTTTAGAAGAGGAATTTACTTGAAAGCCAGAAGATTGCATTGATAGATATTGAACTTTTCGATTCATTGGGTACTCTTAGCCAGTCAGCTGTTTGCGAACAAGGGACCTTACATTTGAAAGAAAGAAACTTTGACCTCGTTTTTCTCAAAATGCTACTTTTGCACAAGTGTACTTACCATTTCCAAAACCCTAGTCACAATAATTGGTATTTTACCTTGAATTTTTGCATGTGAAGGGGTTTAGAGTTGTACTTGATGGTAACAGAGAGCTTTTTTTGAAAAAAAGTTTCTTCTTGGTGTAATCATCTGTTATATTAGCATGTAGCGGATCAAAATTTCAAGCATTTTGTAAATTTCTACCAAAAATAATGATTAACTTATTGTTAAAAAAGCTTTCTGTAGCCACATAGGTTGTGTTAATAGCCTTCATTTGATATGCTGTAAGCCATTCTCCACAAATTCGTTTAGCAGAAAAACGAGAAGCGATAATAGTGGTTTTTAGCTCTTCGTTCTTCGTTTCCATGGCAACGACAACAAAAAGCTATTGTTTTGTGACAGATTTCTTAAAACAGGTTACCATTACTTCATCTTCCAAGATTTGGTGACCCTAGGACCTGTAACAAAGATTTTGACTCAAATACTGGATATACCCCCTTAACTGTAGATACATTTCTGTGGGGTCAAATTCTAGCAACGTTGTTGGGGAGACTGCAAAGAGTTCGTTATTGTCAAATTTTTCTTTCATACCGGGTGTCCCAAAATGATGTATTATTGTTTGAGTGCTTACATGTCCATAACCAATGAACCGATTTTCAAAACCTTTATTTTATTTGATTGCCTAGTGGCTAAATTGTATTTTAAGATGTTTTTTGTGGATTTACCGAGGTGTTTTCATGTCAAAAAGAAGATCGATAAACTTCCTCAAATTCAAGCTTTAGATGACCCAGGGGGGGGTACATAACATATTTAGGGTACGGGTATGTGCCGCCCATATGGGTGGGTTTTTGGGCCCAAATTCTCTAAACAAGGGTCCTTTTTTGGCAGATTTTCCATAAACAAGGGTGGGGTTTTGCTGAGATTCGCAAAAAATGGTTAAAATGGGCAGTTTTCCGCCAAAATTCATCATAAAAGTGGGTATCAAAAGCAAGTTTGGGTAATTAGAAGAGGGTAGCTTTCTGAAAACTGGGCGGCAGACCCCCGTCCATCCTCAAGTCATGTACCCCCCGGGTAGATGACACGAGAAAAAAACGGCCTATTTTTCCAGTCAACATTTTAGATGCGATGCAAAGGCTGAACTCGTATTCGTATTCTCTGAACTCAGTATTAACTGAATTCGTATTCTCTGAACGCCATATATTCTATAAACGACATATAGGTTCAGCCTTTTGCATCACATCTAAAATGTTGACTGGCAAAGAAGGCCGTTTCTTTTTCATGTTATCTATGGCTTGAATTGGTGCAGCTTTATCGATCTTCTTTTCGACATGAAGAAATCCGCTTAAACCATAGCCAACATCCTCAAATACAATTTAGCCCTTCTGCAATTGGATAAAGAAAAGTTTTTGAAAGTCCGTTCATTGGTTATGGAGATATAAGCAATCAAACGATAATACATCATTTTGGGACACCCGGTATTTTAATGGTACTGGTATCAAACTGCTGTTTTCAAATTGTGTCCGTGTACTGTGTGTTTCTGGATGCGTCTCTGCATGGGCTGATCTGCGTTTCACCGCTCGGAAAATTTCACTGAGCGAAAATCAGCTTTTATACTCCTCAAGCACAGACCTCGTTAGTGAGAAGATTTTGATTTCATCCAAAGCGTCAGCACATCATCGAAGGCACCGACAAAATTTCAAATTGAGGTAAAAATAATCTCAAAGCTCCTTTTCGTCGCATTTTTAATGCATTTGTCATGGGTCTTTATTCTAATGTGAACCAATCTTTTATGGAGCATAAACAGCGAGCATTCATTGTTTTGTTTCAAATGAGAGTTGAAAATCTGATTATTGAGATTCTTTCAATTTGCAGGTATTACTTTGGTCCATATGTGGTGCCAAATCTAGATGCCAAAAAAGTGACAGAAGTGCGAATAATAGTGGCTCATACTCTCAAGCTGAAACAATTGTGAGTAAAAAATGTGAAAATATTCTTCTTATTGCATATTGTAGCATAAGCATATAGGCATTAAATCTTTAAAATAGATTCCGTAAGAAAAGGTTAGTGAATCCTCCTTGGGACAGGGCTCGAATCTTTGCAAAAGCTTAAAATCAAATGAGTGAAAAGTTATCGGTATGGCCTAATTCTTTCAACTGAATATATCGAAGGGAACTTTACGTCGTTTGCCATAGTTCCAGAAAGAGTATTTTTGATATAATTATTATTTTTGGAATTGCAGCGTTTTTAAGCTTTATGAAAGGGTATACACGAGAGGAGGTATCGGAAGCTTTGAAAAATATTAAAAGCACTATAAATTCTAAAGACCAATACAAGGAATAGTCAGCTTTTTCAGCTTTTGAAGTTCTACAAGATGGTAGCTACCCTGGGTACCAGACTCTCTAACATAAAAAACAGAGATTAATATTCCAACTCTCCATGCACCAATATCATCAAACAAGGTATCTATCTTCAAGTTAGCTATCAAGGATTATATAAAAAATTACTATGGGTTGATTGGACCTAAATTCTTGTCGCTAGTCCTGATCAAATCCGTTGCGTGTTTTTGGGACACCCGGTACATAGTAATTTGATCGGTTTCTCACGGACATTTTCACCTGACACTAATATGAGACTTACTTTGGTTAATTTCTGAATAATGCCTTTCTTCGTACTCTTATAGAGAAAAGTGTAACCAAGCATCTGTGAAGGAACTCCAACAAGATTTGAAGAGAAAAGGAATCAAGACGACATGTTATGATGATCCTGAGTGAGTAATCAATGTTATTACAGCACTGGCTTTAAATATTTAATCAAAGGACCTTAGAAGTGACTCACGGGCTTAATGATTTTTATTGTGAAATTTTCCAAATTATACCATGAGAATGCTAAGGAAGATCAGTGCAATTTTATTGCACCTTCCTCGAAATATGAGTAAATATGCTGTAATGTTTCGTTACAGAATGCAGTCTGAGGAAACAACCATCAAAAATTGGCGTGCAGGAAATGTTTAGTCTTTGCTTGAAGATTTTTCAGTGGAGAACAAACAATCTAATTAAACACACAAGCAAACAAATTAATCACGAAATACACGTTTTTTTATAAGAAACTTGGATCAGCACTTAGTACCAAAAGTTTCTTAATTTCGCATGAAAATTTCGGTGTTTTAGTAGTAAAAGTTTCTTAATTAGTTTCTTATTTTTTTGGGCCTAAAATTGCGGTATTGTTCGAAGTTGAGCCTTCTTCTCGAGAAAGGGCTTCCATTTTGCATTGACATTGTCATCAAGAAGAAGCCATGCACATCAAGGCAAAAATTTACCAATTTTGCAGTTAAAAGTCAAGAAAAGACGAAGGCACCTTTGTTAGAGAGACATAGAATAAGAGAGACATACAGATATAACGTTTTAGAGTTTCTTAACTGTTCTTGAGCGTAGTACTAGAGTTTCTTAAATTTTTGGTCATCGTAGTACTAGTTTCTTATAAATCAGTTTCTTATAAAAAAAAACGTGTAATCCGTTTTCAGCATGATTAAACAGTGCTATTGTTAATAAGAAACTCTTTTCAAGAATTCAACTAAGAACTAAACCAGTAAGAACCTCGACTGAGAACTTGGATATTGCTCAAGAAACTTGTTTATTTTGTCTGAGAAGGTAATTCGCATACTGGCGCTGTATTCTGGTAAAACTCACGAAATGCTTGGGAAGTTACCTATCAATGAATACAACGAATATTTAAGAAGGATGCGGAGAAACTGCAAAAACCTTTGGTACCCATGATCTGCTAATTTCAACTGTTTACTGAAAGCTAAAAGAGACTTTCAGTACTGGGTGGGAAAATTTATTGGTTTCTTGAAAACTCTTCGATTGTTGTTCTACTTGACTGATCAGCTGCCTAAAAGTTCTTAGAAAACTAACAATAATCTTGAAAAAATGCTAACAAAGAGCTTTCTGAAATAGTTTTGATGGGAACGTCATTGAGCTAATTACTGCACTCAAAGAGTTCATTTTGTTGGAGAAGTTTCCCTTAGCAACCAATCTCATTCTGTGAAATGATGCATCAACACAGGCGAGCAAGGTGGCTGCCATGCCACACACATTATATTTTCCAATCTCGGCCTGTTCTCAGCTGCAGTCCCTCTATTTTCCAGAAGTTTATTATTCACAATTTAGCGCAAACCTCAAGATCAATGTGCTTTGCACAAGTCAACTTGGAGGTCTAGTCCGAACAAAACATTGAATTCAGACTATTGCTGAACAAATTAAAAGTCTAGGCCTACTTTTGAAGCAAAATCGGCTATGATTCAAATAAAATGCACAGAAAGTTAAAAAATGCAAGGCTTGAAAATTGATTTTAAGCAGCTACGAAAAAGTAAGTTGATAAACTTCTTGATCAAAGATGAGAGACGTACCTTTCTTTGCCCGTTGAATCTGTTGAATGCAGTTTTTCATCCAGCATTTTGAGCGCGCAGGCTCCGCGACCATGATTCGTTCTTTCCGTAGAGTGGCCGCGCGTGCTCAAACCGCTGGAGCGTTTGACCTTTGAGATGTCATACACCTCAGGAGGGCCTCCGCTGAACGACCAGCTTTGACCTCGCGTTGTTGCAAGGCTTCATGTGGACTTCATCACGTCCTTCACCCCATGACATAAAGGATTTTGTAAACAGGAAAATGCCCACCACCCCTATGACTTCACTACCGTGCGTCAAAAAAGATTGCATGAATGGTTACTGTATTGTTAGACTGATTACATGTTCAAAATTGTCGCTATTGATAGACTGATGAAGCAAAAAGTGTTGTTGTCGTTGTCGTTGTTACGATAACTGGGACTATGTCGTGAGTCCAGGTTATTGTAACTTATTTTCGATTTGATGGCTTAACAGGAACTTCAGGAACGTTGCTACCATAGTTAATTGACAAGAATTGGAATCTTGATTATTTTCAGATATTTAGAGTTTTCTTTCCCCCGGAACCCGTAAATCTTTGCTAGTGTATGGAGTGTAGTCCTATGACTAGCCTACGCGTAGACCCATTATCCCAAAGGAGGAAAGGGTCTACGAAACAAAGAGCAAATGCTTGCTACTGAGGTTTCTAGATTTCTGGAAACTTAATTTATGCAGCTTTTGATTCAACCATAGAAATATTTCTATTTCTATGGTTTCAACGCGTTTCACAAATAATTTGAAAAGGGGATTCGAATGATTAATTGGGCGGCCGTAGCAAGCCTTTGCTCTTTGTTTCGTAGACCCTTTCCTCCTTTGGGGGTAATGGGTCTACGCGTAGGCTATCCTATGACCTGCTGGAGTCCCTTGTTTCCCCGTGCTCTTTGACTTGATAATGTCACTCATTTTTCTTTCCTTTCAGCTTTGTTAAGCATTTACAATGTGTGGACGAACCGATGCTTGCAGAATGCAGAATTCGGTGACGAAATATTAACAAGAAAGGCTGGCTTATATTAAGCCTGTATCACTACAATGTGCAGAAATGACGGAAAAGATACAGTTTTAGGATTAATTCAGAGGACCATAAGAAAAAGGGAAGATTTCGCAAAACTAGCAATTGTTGATTTGATTGACATGCCGATTAGTCAAGCTACGAGTGTAAGAAACTCAAGCAGCATAGAATGACAGGGGCGGATTACAGAACAATAGCAACTGTTACTTTTGATTGACTCGTCAGTTCAAGGCGATTATCAATCGCAGACAAAGTGAATTCTCTCAAGCCGTAAAACACGACAAACGAGGCCGAAAAAGATGCTCGAAACTTGTATGTATGGCTGAATGCCTCGTTGTGCATGCAAAAATCTGTTATTGAAGAAGTCAGAAGTATACGTACATTGAAAGAAGAAGCATGGATCTAAAAATTGGCAACGTGCCTTTCAATTATATAATTCAGACGAAGGATAGATAATGTTGCAACAGGATCCGCTAGCTTTGATTCAGACCTATGACTTGGAGTCCCGTGTTTCTCTATGTTCTTTGACTTCAAGATGGCGCTTTGGTCAATAGCCAGTCGAGCAAGGTTTACCACAGGGATACATGGGACTCATCGTCATAACTCTAGCTTTGATTGACACCCCATTTCAAAAGGATTTCTATGCCTAGCTGGTCAGGTAATAAAACAGAAGCAAAGCATGTCGCAAAATTTGTTATAAAACCCTGGTAGCTAGGTGCATACGAAAAAATGGTTTTATAAGAGCAAACATGAGCATACATCGAGACAAGAAGGGTATATCTAAACATCGGCCTCGAGCATTTTAATTCTTTTGTTCAGAAGCTGATTGGGAGGCAATTCAAATCTCACACACACTTTTTTGGTACAATCAAAAATATTGAACAGATTCTGAACTAAACAAATAGAAGGCTCGAGGCAGATATTTTGGTATGTACTTCATCCATTTATATATGCTCTAGCATGTACAACGAGCAAGCTAGCTAGTTTGGCTTCTGAGCAACTTTTGCGGCTTGCTTTGTTCTGGACTTGACCAATCGGGCATGAAATTCCCAGGGTCGTTTGGTGCTGGTGTTTCAATCAAGCAGCAGAGCGGATCCTATTGATACATTATCTGTCCTTATGCTCGTTACATTGATTAAAGGAAATGCAGGGAGCAACCGTCTTTGTAGCCGAAAGAACACTGTTTTTTTGCATTGTTTGATATGTTTAGTATTGTGGCTTTTGGTAAGTTTATTGAAATTTAGAACAGCTAAAATGTGTCCGCAGTCATTTCTGAATTCGCGATCATAAATATGTCGATATGTTTAATAATTTCTTGTGAAAAAGTGATGACAGATTAATTTAATATAGATTTGTTTTCTTTTCTGTAAAATGTAACTTAGATTTTGATACATATTCCTTTCTGTGCATGAATTTTTTCCACGGACAACTCGCTTACATAATTTGGGAAGCACAATCATCTGCAATAATCAGGTGGAATATCAAAGTGACTCCTTTCGCTAAAGTATGAAATAATTATTTTTGACGCATAATCATAAATGAAGGTCATCACGTGCAGGTCATCACTGTGAGTCTTCCCAGACTTCCTTATCCATTCCGCCATTTCCACTTAGGTTAGAGCTTGAATTGTAAACGAGGCAGGCAGCAACAACAACCTGCAGGTTTTGGAAACAGGAGAGAACAACATAATTTGTCACTTTATGCAGTGAATTTAGTTAATTTTGACGAAGAAATGAACGTGTAAAATGTATATCAATAAAACGGTGCACTTTGGAAGGAGCATACTTCCATATCATGTTGAAAGATACAGAAGAATTAATATTTATATGCAACTTTCGCCTTGTGTTTTGCTTATTAGGCCCATTATTGGAGGGCTGAGTGGCCTAAGAATTTTTGGCACATCATTCTTGCGATCGTACAGCTCATCGAAGATAAGTCAAAGCCCAGAATATTCTGATGTTACACTGTCAGATAATGACATAGAAATTATCAAAAGACATACACTAGCCTGCAAGGTAGAGTCAAAGATAGACCCTGTTTAATAATGCTTACAGATACAATATGAAATTGATTCTTATACTATATTAGGGTGTATAGACATTTGATATTCAAATTATTCACATAATCTCCTCACTTGGAACAACATGCAAGTATATTCGTGCTCCTCAAGACTTGAGAAAAATATTCTCCTCAACATTTACCTATCAAGTCAAACCAACAGATATTCCCAATTGGAAAATGCACGTGGTCATCCATTTTGTTCCCATTGTGAATGGCACTTATTTTCAAAAAATAAAATTTTAGCTTTCATTCAGTTATCAGTCAATCCCTCATGATATTCAGATCAGCATTTCCATACAAATCGAAATTAAGAACCAATCGCAGATAAGAGAAAAATGTTAATGGTGCAGCATCACAACATTTAATACTTGCTGTAAAAATCAACATCTCTGAATCATTTCTCGATAATCTTTGCAATCTTATCGTATTGATTTTGCTTTTATTTCACTTCATATACATTTGACAAATTTTTCTTTCAAAGACTTCTTTATTTCAATATTTTACTGAATTTTCTTATCATGTACTTTAAGGGTTTATTAGAATTTGATGTATCTTTTAAATTAGTAATTGTCATATTTGCAGTCTTTGTTTGTTTCCTTGAATCATCTGAATGAGTATTTATTCCAAATTTTTGACAGGCAAAGAGAGAAACATACATTGACCCAGAGACAGGTTATATGGTATTTACTGAGTATTTTCACAAAGAAAGAGGGTCATGCTGTGGCAATATATGTAGACATGTAAGTTAGCTTGAGATACTTCTGGGTAAGTCAGAACAATGTTAGATGTTTGATCAACTGTAGCTCTGAAACCATTTATCACATTCCTTAAACTCGCATATCGTGTAGCTAGCATATTAACGCGGATATGAAAAGTTAGTTGGTCAAAATCAATCACATTAATCTTATGCTACAAGCAATTTTATAAAAGATTCAGTTACAAAAAGAGCATGCTGCATAATTGTATACCCTTTGATCCATTATGCAGCCTTTTTTCTATTTTTCATTGTCATGAGGCTGGATTGCTAGCAAATGTGATCAAGACTTTTATGCCTGTTTTAATGGGGTTTTGAAATAAAGAATCTGTTTATGAAATTGCTTGTAACATAAGATTGATGTGACTGATTTTGACAAACTAAATTGTCATATCTGCTAGCAAGTTGATATGCTAGCAACACAGATATTATCAAGGGCAATAAGATGGAGTGAGAGAATCTCATTATGATAGCTGTGGGGCTAAACTGCTAGAAAATTTGATTGATTAGAGTTCATTTTTAAATTGTTTACAGCTTTTCATAATATACCAATTCAGAATTCTTATCAAAACATGATGAAATGTGAAGAATTCTTGAAAATTCTTGAGAATGCTCAAGAGTTTTTGCCATGTTAATATTACTGTAGCCATTTTGCAAGTTATTGAAATTTAGTTTGTTAATTCTCTGATAGTAATCTAATGCATGTTGTCTTTATTTCTAGTGTCCATATGGCCATAGGAATGTCCCAGAAAATCTAAGAACTATGAAATATAATTCAGTGTTTTATAAATGAAAATAGTCCCTTCTTTAGATTAGTAAATTTAGAATTGTTTATCTGGGTAAATATTCTTCCATCTTATCAATAAATCATCAAGTAAAAGCTTTTGACCTTGAAAGGAAAAACAGGATAATTAATGAGAAAGAAAACTTAAAAAGAGAGCAGGCAAAAATTACATGCTGGAATGAAAGAAAAACGAAAGAAAGAAGTGATGTGAAGGACAGATTGTCTCTTTTGGTGAGTCAATCAATCTCCACGAAAGTCATGCACAGTACTTTTTAGTAATTATGGAGGAGGCCTTTTGTTTAAATTTTTACATTTTTATTTATAATTAAACTTTAGGAAGTATCAAATACAAATCTGAAAGGGTTGGAAGAATATTTTCTCCCTGTTTCTTATTTATGGTATGTTCCAATTATGTATTACAGAGTATATGAATGAAGAATTTGCACATTAGTTGTCTTTCTAATCGATCCTTTTTCCGGTGAAAGTGTTTTAGGGGGTTTAAAATTCCTCATATAGTTATTTTGAAGAGGTTCTTGAAATGGGGTACTTGGCCCACATTTTACAGGGGTTTGATGGCCAACTACGATGATGTAACATTTGACCAACCTACTTTTGTGATGATGTAATACCCTTTCAAGCAACATAATTTCATGAAAGTTTTATGCCTTGACCCATTTTAAAATAATTTTGTTGCCAAAGTTACACCCCCACTTTAGAGAATTTTTCAATGCCCATCATTATGGGGGGGGGGGGATACAGTAAGTCCCCGCATATAAGAAACGGACATATCATTGACGGCTTTAGTACTAAAATTTGTTAAATCTGTTCAACGTCTAGATATACCGAACTTGGTTCATCCATGATCATTTCTTGGGGCATCCTTGTTTACCATGCAGCATGATTCTTGAATTTAAAGATGGTTTTTTTTATAAGAAAGCATTACGTAAAGAAAGTTTCTTAAAGGGAGCACAAAGACCAGCAGCCTTTGCCATCGTTTATGTTCCTTGTTTTGCATTTCGTACAGTCAATTATTCTGGAATCTGTGCAGAGCAAGTCGCTCACTCCGCGTAAAGCATGCTGGTCTTTGTACTCCCTTTAATGGACATATGAGAAATCTGCTAGCCTCATTTGAAAATATTTTCTTGCATATAATAAGAAACCAGACAACCTAATTTGAAAATTTGAGTTTCTTTTATGCGGGGACTTACTATATACCTGTTTGTAAATGTTAGTGACAGTGTCGGACACTTTACACTTTACGAAACGGCGATTTTGCGGTTTTTGAAAAGTAATATCAAACCAAGGGTGTTAGGACACGGATATTTTAATTGCGTATTTATTTACCTTGTTTTGATCTTCGTCTTGTTTTCTTGTCTTGTTTCTTCTCTGTTCTGTTTCCTCTTGCTGATGTAAATGTCTCGTGTTATTTGAATATATCTTCCTTGTATTCCTGTGTCTACAAGATTTTTAAACCGCAATGCCATATTAGATACTAAGTATAACATATATAATATAAGTATATTATATGTAATACTAAGTATTTAATATGGCATTGTGGTTTAAAAATCTTTCTTCTACGAAGGCGCGCTAAGACACAGGAATACAAGGAAGATAAATTCAAATAACACGAGGCATTTACATCAGCAAGAGGAAACAGAACAGAGAAGAAACAAGACAAGAAAACAAGACGAAGATCAAAACAAGGTAAATAAATACGCAATTAAAATATCCGTGTCCTAACACCCTTGATCAAACACAATTTTCATCTTGTTTTCAAAAGGAAAGCGTTACTTTGAAGATAAATACTTGTACTTCACAGACGAACACATGAAACCTTCATATCTTTTACGATTGCTGGGATATAATTGGATTTTAACGGGCACTTTATGGGGGCTTGCGTGAACAGTGGCGGACTGGCTCTGATTTTTGCACCGGCCATGAACGAGTTAAGGGGGCCCTAAGTGGGTGTGGCCTCGATGATGAGTGTGTGGTCACTGGTCAGGGGCAAAATTCGTCGCAATTCCTCGATTCCTTACCAATAGCCAAGCTAAACTCACTTTCTTTGAAAATGAGGCATATATTTCACGATATATCTACTTATGGCATGATTAAAATCTTTACATTGTCTCTACTTTATAAAAGTAATTTTGCCTTTTTTTGTATTGTGGGCCAGACAATTGATGATGGTTTCATTACTCAAACTGTTGAGGAACCCTTTCCTGACCCCCCCCCCCCAGCAGTGTGGTCAGGGCAAATTAACTGACGGAGTATCAAAATGAGGGGTCTGGGGGCAAAGTCCCCAGGAAAATTTCTGAGGACACGCCCTCTACTTTGGCTTAGAACACTTCTCCCAATCCCAGGTTTGCCGATGCTAAAAATTGAATTTTTGATCATTTGTAACAGTAGTTTTATGAATAAGCATCCACAGGGAAATTTTTTGAGTAAACATCTGTCCTGGCGTAGAATGCCTATCGCCATCCCATCTTACCAGAGCAGAATTGGAAACAATGAGATTCTCAAAATTATTTTTGCAGTTTTCTATCAATGAACACTCTCATGAAAATTATCGGGCAAAAGCTTTCAGTTTTTCACAATCCAATTTTTGAGTGCCCCCAAAGTGGAGCAGTTGACAAAGTGCGTCCCGGAAATTTTTTGAAACTTGCAGCCTCTACTTTGGCTTAGAGTGACTCTCCCGACTCTCCCAGTCATTTCTTTACCCTACACTACCTATAACAAATATTTTTTGTGAGGGAATCTCGAGAACCATCTTTTGGCAGAAGTGGAGGGGGCCTTTACTTTTTCTGCAACGGTGCTTCCTTCTTCGCCATCCGTCGACTGTATTCATTTCTTTGAGCAAGTTCAATAACACTGAAGGATTCAAATGTGAAGTGAGATGTCCATTATTCAAACATTCAACTCTACCAAAAATTTCCTTAATTTTGCAAAAGGGGCCCTTTTCCAGGAAAAAAGGGGCCATTTTTGCAAGATTTTGAGGGGGGCCCACCGGCCACGGGCCGGTGGGCCAGTCCGCCACTGTGCGTGAATGCACCAAACAAACCGTACAGGACAATGGAAACTTGCCAAAAACAATGGTATTTATAGATTTGTTTACAATTTGGCGATGGAGCCCCTTTAAAGGCACACTGTTGTGGCTGTGATTGGCTAGTCGTGATGTTGAAATGACAAACTAAAGACCCGCCCTTTTGACAATTACCAAGCCTTTATGCTGCTGGATCATACTTTGTTTCGAGAATAAAAGGAGTCAGATTGTTATCACCTTCACAAATTTCAGTGTACAGCGAAATTACCGAAGCCTGCCTAATTCTATTCTTTTATATTGTCTCATTTATCCAATCAGTGCCACGACAGTGTGCCTTTAATGCAGAATCAGCCAAAAAAATGTCTCAAAAAAAGATGCAAACTTTAAATCGTTAATGTTTTGCACTTGCAAAATCATAAGTTAAAGGATGGTGACGGTATAGTTACGAGCGGTAAATCACTCCCTGGAAACCTCTGTGAAAGGTCTATCGTCATTCATTTGGGATTTTTCTCTGCAAAGTCTGCCAACTCTACCGTTTGCAGAATGCGCATTCTTTTCGTAACTGGTATTTTTCTCTGTGAATTCTACCCTTTTCACAAGACTTTGCAGATTTCAGATGCAGAGTTGCAAGGTTGCAAAAAGGCTTTGACCCTCCTCCAAACCTGGATTTTAAGGTCTGACCTTCCTCATTTCAAAGTTTTGTGAAAAAAAGGGGAAAGAACCTTTATACATCAAGAAATGTATTAATTGATCTTTCCATCATATATCAGGACTGTTGCATGTCTTACAAACTTTTACCTGCAGTCTAGAAAGAAATTCAAAGGTGGTTCGCACACCACCTATTTAAAGCTTTAACCAGGACGATTTTTGATGATTTTTTCAAGAATTTCAGTGAATAGTGCAGTGGCGTAGCCATGTTAAATAAACTAGGGACATTGGAATGAGGGGTCTTTACCCTTTGCAAATTTTTGAGGAAAAATCTTTTACTTTGGCTTAGAACAGATCTCCTGATCTCATGTTTGCCCGTGCTAGAGTGGCAACCTCGAACAATTTGTATGAACCACCACCATCTTCAGAAAAATTTTGAGTAAACACTCCTCAGGTTGGCTCAGAATGCTTCTCTCGATCCAGTATTTGCTAATGCGAAAATGGAAAATGTTACAATTTTGTGATATTTCTTCTATAAATTAATGTCAGTTAGAAATTTTTGGGACATCAACCTTTACATTATTGGCTTAGAACGACTCTTCCAGCCTTGCAAATTCAATTTCTCCGTATTCTTATCTTTTCAAGTAACCTTTCTCACTTTTTTGCTCAAAACTTCCTCCAACCCAGGTTTGTGGGTGGGCAGTGTTTTTGCATTTCTGTATTCAGATGCCCAAAAGAATACGGATTCAAATTTGTATATAAATTAAAAAGTGTCTCTGACGTTCATTGCCAGCTGTTAAAAGCATATATAAGAGTAGGAGAAGGAATTTCCAGCAAAGGATTGGGAATTTCGGACAGAGTAAGCTGAAGGATTTTCTCTTCGTGACAGCTGTTAGTGGTTGCAATATAATAGCAAAGATAGAATATAGTTGCAAACCTGTAGCAAGGAAAGCAGTCTTTCAGCATTATGGCAGTTGCGGTTGCGAATCTGGAAGAACAATGGAAAATGGAGTCCATTATGAAGACGTTCGATGAGGTGGGTGATAGCGACCCTGTATTCTAACTTCGATTCATTTTTAAGCGGGAAATATAGGTATTCACATTAAGCATATATGATCTGACGCAGTCACTTAGCCATATGGTGTATGTTTCATGGATGGAAACAGAGAGCTAATTTTTTGGAGCAAGCACCAAGCGAACAGGTCAAAGAGGAAAGTGAGGAAAAATGGAAAGATCTAACAAATTGCGAAAAAAATTTGGAGAAAAGAGGAAAGGAGAAATGAGAGAGGGAGGAAGAGGGGGAGAAAAGAGGCAACGAGAGTAGAATGAAGCAGATGAAGACGGACGGAGAGAGATTTGGAATTTCCATGCACAGTGATGCGGCAGTTACGTCAATATAACTATAACTATAGCTATTTACTGTGCTATATGCTGAGCGCCTGTCACAGATCTGTGGAGTGACTTCACCCCAGACAGACCATTTGTACTGACAGACCACTCGTGAAAAAAAAATCACCAAGCAAGAATATACATTCCAACTTCCAACTTCTGATTTTAGTTTTGAACACATTATCACTTTTTGCAGCTTTATATTGGTCTGGAAGCCGAATCCAAACTATGATACCCCTGAATGAAGAGACTCGTTTCCCATATTTGTTGATCCTCGTCTTAGGAAGCTGGAGAAGATTGTGTATTCTTCAGTAGCATGGATTTTCATAAGAATTGTACTTCACTAAGGAACAAACCAAACATTCATATCTTCTATGATTGCTCGGATATAAGTGGATTTTTCCATTCTCAGACTATTGTCGATCACTACATCTTGGTTCATTTACTTTAAGCAATAGAAACTGGCATACATACAAACTTCCAGGCCAATTTCTTTTATATTCAAAGGAGGCTTTTAGAGAGTTGTGCCCGGCACGAGGGCATTGAACAATGGATAGCCACAGAACAATGCTGTGTCTGAGTGTTTTCTTTGTTCTATATTAGTAGACAAGCCTATATACTCATGGGCGATTCTGCTCTGCTCGAAGCTGGGCTGTGTTCCATCATTTTCCAACGTGCTTACAACCGCCAGTTCAAAGTTGGTCGTTACGGTTGTTGTAATAACTTTTAACAGTCCTGGCGCTTGCTTATAAGGGGACCTGCTTGAGAACCATAACTTTATAAATCAACAACCACAACAACCAACATTAAACTGGCGGCTGGAAGCACGTTGGAAAATGGCGGAACACAGCCCAGCTTCGAGCAGAGTTGAAAAGCACAAGAATAGACACCAAGATAAGCATTCCAATTGATTCCAAAAATTGAATTCGCAAGTCTGAAACATTCTTCACGTGTCAAAAGCGCCCTTGATTTACCTCTGTAAATTTCCTAGGGACTGGGAGCCCGGGGGGGGGGGGGGGGTACTTGACTTGAATTTGTACGGGGATGTGCCCACGAAAAAAATTCTTTTTACCCTGCTCCAGAATTTTTCGCTCAAAATGGTAACCTGTTCTAGAAAAAATTGGTGAAAAGTATACTCAAAAACATGAAATTTGACCGAAAAACGACCCGATCTAGCAGAATATTCCCCTTTGACATGTTTTCACAACCTGCTCTAGAAAAATTGCCTCATTTTGATACCCTGTGCTAGAAAAAATTGGTGAAAACGATACCCTTAAAAACGGCACATCCCCGTCGGACAAATATACTAAGTTCCCCCCCCCCCCGGGACTGGGAGCTTTACCGTGTGAATCAAAAGAAACACTTGCCATTTCAAAGGCTACTGCTCCCTAAATATATAAACAATACTATTTTGTGAAATTGGATTAAATAGCCAATACGCTACCGGGTGTCCCGAAAAAAAGTACTCCTGTTTCAAAAATCACCAAAAATTGATTATCAAACCTTTGATAAAATTTTCTTTTTAAGTTGTTTTGTCAAAGACCCAAAAATATTCATAGATGATAAAATGTTTGCTTTTGATGCAACAAGGTAGAACAATTACACGTTGAAAAACCTTATTTTGAGCTATAGTTTTTAAGCAAAATAGTCAATCTTGCCTATGAGTCAAAATTTTCAGATTTTTTATCATCATTGAGGTCTGCAATGATTTTGTGCATTTCTTTCTGTCATTTATGACCAAACTAGATGGTTTACATGCACAAAGAAATTGATCTGGCAATCATCAATGCTTTTTTGCAGTATGGTTCAAAACCAGGTAGCCCTAAAAAGAGCTAAATTTGCTACTTTTAAAGCCAATTACAAGATCAGCTATATATGGAAAAATAATTTGGTCCTTGATATACTTGACAAAAAAAGAAAATTGAAGATCGGCCGTGAAATCAATTTTTGGTGATTTTCCAAACGGGAGTACTTTTTGGGACACCTGGTAGATTATAGAAATTTTCTGACAGGAATCGGTCAGCCCATTCAGATTTACAAAGAAGTTTATTGAGAAAGTTCCTTCGAGAAACCTTAAAAACGTGCTAAAATGACGAGCAAACTTCCCCAACATTTTTACCTTACAGCAATGATTTGAACACGTTTTAGGACGAGCTGTCTCTGAAGGGAAAAAAGTCTCACCCCTGGTATGAACAACTTATTCAGGTGGATTCTAATCTCCGAAGAGGACGAAATACATGAATACATTTGTGTGTCATCATTTTTAGGAAGGAAGAACCAAGGAAATTTTACTCATCGTTTTCACTCGTTTTTGGAGGCTTTTTAAAGGGATTCTCTGCAGAAAATCTCCCATATCCACGAGAAAGAAAGACCGATTGAATCTAATTGAACATATCGGCAATAAAACAAGACAGTTTTCAATATCATTGCCTTGATATTTAGGGAGCGGTACGTTTTCAAACGCTAGGCTGCGTTTTTTTATTCACCCGCTGTGTATCCTATTTCACTCTCCAGTTGACCTAAATCAGGAATCGATGTAAAACTTAGCTGCAATAGCACGATTTTTGATTATTCACTAGTTGCTATCATTGGAAGAAAATGCCCAAGAAGGTAATGCAAAACCTATCATCTGCTCGCAATGCTATGAAGTGATTCAAAATAAATTCTACGTCAACGTTGGAGGGAAAGATTTCCACACAAACTGCCTGCACTGTGATACGTGCTGGAAAGTGCTTGGCAATGATTCTTCTTGCTACAACAGGAGTGGTATGGTATTTTGCAAAGATTGCTACACAAGGTATGAACAATGTCGGTGCAAAACAAATCTTTAAAAATCAAATCAAAACATCAAATGTTTAAAAAACATTGCACGACTATCTAATGCATCTTTCGTTTGCTTTAATGGTTTAAAATGAACTTCAGGTATTTGGTTTTATAACGATGTTATTGGCAATCGTTGATATCTTGATTATAGTAAGTATTATAGCGTCTTGGTTTCGAACGGTTTTCCGGTTGTGACGTCAGCAAATTGCCAAATCGTAAACCACAGAAGCTACAGAATTATGCTTAGCACCACATCATAAACCTTCATAAAATGAGGTTTTCTTGAAGATTGTACTGTTTTTCCGTCATCGATTTAGGATTCGCGACAATTTTAGTTATTTGCAAAGCCTTTTCTGGATTCAATGAAAAGCAAAACGCAATAATTCTGGAAATAATGAAGATATCAAAGACTGCCAATAAACAATTACAACAAAATGCCTGCCTGAAGTTCCTTTCAAACCATGAACTCAAACGCAAGATGCATCGACCAATGGTACAAAGTTATGTGAAAGACTAAGCCTGCTCGGTGCGGCTTCGCCGCGCCGCCGCATTCCGCTTGGACCTCCCTGTTTGTCCAGGAAAAGCATTATTAGTGTGTACCCGTTACCCGGACATTTCCGCCCATTTTAGGCATCTGAAATATGTTTCAACTTCCTGTGTTGAAAGCTCTGATCAGTTTGCCAGGCTATTCTGTATTTCCAAGAATGGTCAATATTTTGAAATTCGAAATGAACCCCTGCATTTACCCACTACTCTTAAGATATGTAGTTGGGGTGGGGCCTTAGAAAAAGGGGATAAATCCCCCTAAGAAGCAATGGCGAATTTTCGGTAATTTTCTTACAGTTCCTCAGAATTCCCTTTATCAGTTCAAATATTTAGTGAAATAATGCTTCTGATGCAATTTAATTTGGTCAACAACCGTTCTTTCATTTTCGGTCTAAAACTAGGTTGAGATTTGGAATCATGCGATCTTGGATGTGTCTCTCGAAGGTACAGTAATCGTTTGAACGAAGTGAAACAGTACTGATGAAATGATGAATTAGACCAAATTAGACAAAATGGGGGCAACGACTATCGTTCACAAAACGGGGAGACATAAGACGAACAAGAGAATTAGTACATAAAGGGTAAAATCTTACCGACTGTCAATCATGATTTACGTACCAAAAATAGTTTATTATCTGTTTGGTAATAAATAACAGGTGGAACTTACGAATTCGGAACATCGTTTTTATATATACTACCGGGTGTCCCAAAAAATGTATACGGATTTGGTTGACTCCAGCGATGTGAATTTAGCTTCAATCAATGTATAATCACTCTAAAAATGTTCCTCGATAGTTAACTTGAACATAGGTACCTCATTTGTTGGTATTGGTGGTTTGAGAGCAGACATGTTAATCTTAAAAGCTCAAATTTACCTCTTCCTGCAAACCAAAGCTTTACCCTTTTGACCTAAGCAAATCCTTAAGGCACAGTGCATAAATCAACGATAGCCTTGATAAAATTTGAACAATATTAGATCTTGTGTTATTCTGTTTTCCAGAAGTCACCCCCGAGTCACCCATTGGAAAGTTTCTCAACTTTTCATTAATTTGAGTTCTTAATTTCGAAGTGCTTCAGCAAAATTGCTGAGGCCAAAAGGCTAAAGCTCTGGTTTGCAGGAGGAGGCAAATTTGAGCTTTCAAGATTGATATTTCTGCTCTCAAAGCATCAATACCAACAAACGAGGTATCTTTGTTCAAGTTAACTATCGAGGAACATTTGAGAGTGATTAGCCATTGATCAAAGCTAACTTCACATCGCTGGAGTCAACCGAATCTGTATACTTTTTTTGGGACACCCGGCACTATACACCATATCAAAACCTATACTGCCAGGAGTCTGAATATGCAATAATATTTGGCGAAACCCCCCTACGAGGAAATTTTTCGGGAAAACACGATCGCAATGATTGGGCCTAAACTTGACGACAGTAGTCATTTGCCGAATGTACCACTTGATCGGTACGAACACGAAATTGTACGAATTCTTTGGCCTAAAACGTTGACTGCAGAGACCGACTGATGGCCTAAATAAGGTAGGACGTACCCAATCGTCATCAAACAGCTGCATTGTGTAGGCCTACTCAAAATGATATCATGAAATGCTGAACGCATACATATTCGGAATTTGGTTGCTGAAGATGGTGGAAGAACATGCATTAGCCGAAAGATGAGTGTAAAGATACTCTCAAGTAAGTCAATGTTAATTCATATCTCAATACACGTATTTTGTTTATAAGAAACTAAGAATTGGGTTCAGTGCTAAAAGTTTCTTAAAATTATCAGATTTTCATTACTCAGAGTTTCTTGCGAGTTTCTTAAAGGTTCCATTAACAATCTTCGTGTTCACTACCTATGCCCTTGTGAAATTTCAAAATAGGGTTTTCAGAAGCCTTTCCAATGTTTAGACATTACGCAAGTACATTCCGAGTAACATGACACAGGAAACAAGTGAAATAAAGTAAATAAAAGTCAAGGATTTCCTTTGTCAAAATCAAATAGTTTCCTAAATTATCTTTTCCCAGTACTGGAGTTTTTTACTTTTTTGGCGATCAGAGAGTTGAGTTTCTTATAAGCAGTTTCTTAGAACAAAATACGTGTATAGATTTAGTGCAATTCACATTTGGTTTCGGGTGCCATTTTCGCATTTCTTCATCAGTCAGGACGATATCTGAAAACCAAGAGAAAATATATCGCCTTTCCGACATAAGAGGTATCATTGGCTTTTGGACCAGCACATCAGCCATGTTTCGTAAATGAGTGATTTTCAACACCGGCGGGCAATCTGCATAGTGAATTCCGTAAACTCGTATGAAGAGTCCAAAGGAAACCAACTTAAAGGGGCTCCGTCGTCAAACAGTAAACAAATCCGAAAACTCGCACGTGTCGCCGATTATCCATTGTTCATCCATTGTTCTCTGCAGTTTGTTTGGTGGCTGCACCCAAGCCACAAAAAAGTGACCGTTAAAAATCCACTTATATCCGAGCAATCGTAGAAGATATGAATGTTTGGTTTGTTCCTAAGTGAAGTACAATGATTAATGCCCAAACAGCAACTTTCATTTTGAAAAAAATACGAAATCCTGTGTGATATCACCTTTCAAAAAACTGCAAAAATCATCGTTTTGTTTACATTTTGACGACGGAGCCCTTTTAACTGTTTCTCCTAAACATTTGTAGTATTTTCAGTTCATTCGGATCTACTTCGATCAAAAATCAACCGTCAAACACGAACGTAAACTTGTGTATCTTTTCAGGTTTGCGGCCTATCGCGAAATTTATCAAAATTTCAAAAAACCAACGCACCATGAAAAAACGGACGGAACGAAAAAAATTACACCATGTTATTTCTTGATCATTCAACTTGTCCGTTTTTGTTGTCGTGTCATGGAAAACATCGTCGCCAACGAATTTATTATCTAGGCCAATTTGAGAGGCATCAAAACAACGGTGTGGAATAGGATATTGTTTTGATTGTTTTATGTACAATACATAACAAAGGAAGAAAAGGTAATTGGTTACGTGCCCTTATATATATATATATATATAGATTTTATCCCTATGCTTACAATGAAGAAAGCCAAAAATTACATCGTGGAAGGAGGCTGCTGATGTAATAGATAGCAGACGTAAAGCAAATATACGAAAATAAAATTAACATAGCATGCGTTGGGGGGGGGGCATACCATAAAAGCTCTATTGTGAACATTATTTTCTTTCTCTCTGCAGTCTTGCCCCGCAAAAACCATGTTATGGATGCAAAGCAGTAATCATGAATTCGGAGCTTGTTATAAAGTGTCATGACGCTGTCTTTCATTGGAATTGTTTCTGCTGTGGTGTTTGCCATAATCGGATCGCGAAAGATCAGAAATTTCGACTTATAGATGGGGTTCTTTACTGCGAGAAAGATTTCCTCCAAGTCACTGATGGCATCCACGCAACTGAAAAAGGCATCTGGGAGATAATAGGTAATTTCAAAATATAACATAAAGGTGACTTCGAAGACCAGGGCTCAGAGCAACTAACTTGGCCCTAATCGAATTGCAGAGAATGTTAGAGCGTGAGCGAAGCGAGCACTTTACTTCTCAGAATTAAAAGATAAAACAATGAGAGATACGACATCAACCTTGCGTTCTTTTATAAGGTTTGCGTTCATTGGTTCATTATAAACAATCGAAACAATCGAAACAATCGAAACAATCGTGATTTCAACTGTGTTTTAGTTCAAAGCATTTCGATCTTTGCTCTTTAAATTTATTGTCTTCGACAACTGCGAAGCCCAAATGGAGTGGGGCCACATCGGATTGGTGCAGTTACACCAGATGGAATGCAGAGAGGAGTGAATCGGATTGATTTTCACCTCACCCCTCCAGAGCGGAGTGGTTTCACTCCGAGAAAACGGAGTGGAGTGAAAGCAGATTGCCTCGGCGTCGTGTAACTCCCCCCCCCCCCCTATCCGATGCGAAATGCAATCCGGTGCGGTGAATCCGGTATCGTGTAACTGGGCCTGATAAGAATTTAACACACTGATACACACTTGCTTTGCGTTCCTTTGGCAATCGGAACGATAAAACTTTATTCAAATTCAGTCCCAGTTGCTCACTACTGAAAGAAATCAAATTCGTGGATCAGGGTTAGGGCTAGGGTCCACGATTCAAACAACGTTAAAATCTTAAACAACACAGTCATGATTGTTTTAATTGCCAAAGAAACGCAAGTTTGCTGTCGCATTGCTAAGTTTTCATTTCTTTAAATCTGAAAAGTAAAGCGCTCGATTCGCTCACGCGCTAACACTCCAGCTCTTGCTCAATGTCACCATCTTGTTGGCTTTCAGGAATTCTGCAGTTCAATGCAATGGAATAAATCTTGAAACACTGACGACCAAGCTAGTTAATTGCTCTTGATCCTGGTTTTTAAAGTTCCCTTTATGTTATTCACGTATCAATTTTAAGAAACTCTTGTAAGAAACTCTACTCTCAGGTCGCTAAAAAATCACAGTAGTCATTCAAAGTCTATCAGCTGGATCGAAACACTGATACACAGTTGATGTTCTATCGTTCATGGAAAAACATTCCATGATGAAATATCATGTAATATTCATGGAATATCAGTTCCATGCAGGTGGCAGGAAATGTTTGTTGCACAAAACATGGTTGTAGACGTAGTCATGCAGGTGGCGTTCCATAAGATATCAAGTTTCGGACAGATCTCTCTTCCATAAACAATGTCAAGATTCAAAGGCCAGACTCCTTGAGCTTACAAAGCTCAAACATCTCAAAAACGTTGCAGTTCTGCTACGACCCCTTTTTTATCCCTGGCTTATGTCCCTTTCAATTCCTAGTCTGACCATCCTCTCGGGACATCCCCGGGCATTTGCTCAAAATATTCCCAGCCCCGGGCATTTGACCATGAATTTTCCCCCGAGCATTTGAGTGGTATTTGACAAGAAAGGGAGCTTTTACCTATACAGTAACTGGGAATATGGAATTTTCTCAGTGCCCGGCCCCCAGGCATTCACCACATAAAATTTGCCCGCCCCCGGGGCATTTGTGGAAGAAATGTTTGTTGATCCCCGGGCTGCCCGGGGGGATGGTCAGGGTAGGAATTGAACGAAATATTTACCCATCTACCCCTGCCCATATACGCAGCTATTGATGGCTGTCCTCTTTAGGGTTAAGAGGCATTTTTAATAGCCTGTGAGAAAAACCATTCTCCAAAACAAGGAGGGTCCACGAAACAAGGAGCAAATGCTTGCTATGGCCACCATATAAGATATTTAAGTTATTAAAATGAGTAAGAAGATGGAGGCAAAGAGACAAGACTTCAAATCAGCACACTAAGGCCTTCCGAATTTATGGTCTCTTCAGCGTGTGACTAACATTTTCAAAATTTCAAAATGTTAGTCACACTCTGAAGAGAACATAGGTTCGAAAGGCCTTATTGTGCAGATTTAGTCTTGTTTCTTTGCCTCTATCTTCTTACTAATTTTTAGTATCTCACCTACCAAATATTCAAATAATGTGCGAAACGAGTCTCAACAAAGTCAACATCAATTAAATTGCCAGAAATATGGGAACCGCTGTAGCAAACTCCTGCTCTTAGTTTCGCAGACCTTTTCTTCTTTTGGATAATGGGACTACTCGTAGGCTACATTTGTAACGAAAGTCAGACCCTTGCAAATCTTGGTTAATTTAAAATTCCATTTTGAATAATCGACAAGGTTTTCAACAGTCTACCTTCTTTTATAGAGAACAGCTACCTCCCATACCTGTTCTGCGGTCTGCAAGCTACAATACCTCAGTCATGCCAGCTGGAGCAATCAAACGTCGAAGCATTTCAAAACCAACGCATCAATAGCAGAAATACAAACTATCTTGAGTTCGAGACCTTGCACTTTGGCTACAGTGTTCAAGACGCTGTTCTGAATTTCAATGCTTCACAAAAGCAAGGCAGTCTTGCGTCACCTATTACGATGAAGACGAGCATGAAAACGAGACCTGCCACGACCAAAAATTGCAAGCGAAAACGCGCAAGAACGACGTTTCGCCAAGATCAACTCAAAGAGATGAAGGATGTGTTTGAAAGCAACCCTAACCCAGACACGGCTGAGCTGCATAAGCTTGCTCGAAAATTGAACCTTCCTAAAAGAGTGCTGCAAGTTTGGTTTCAAAACGCAAGAGCAAAGCAAAGACGCTGTATTTCCTTGAGAAGCGAACACTACAAAATGTAGGCTCTGCAGTAGACTAAATCAAGTACTGGGTACATATCTGGTGGTTGGGCCAAGCGATATAAATTTAGCTGTAATCAACGGTTAATTATTTTCAAAACATAATGAATAACAGAAATAAATGAATAAATAAATACACAATTGTTAAAATTCGAACGTTTTGAGTAAAAATCTTCGTCAGCATTAACTTTACAAACGGTAAGAAAGAAGTTAGAAAGGAGCGATTCGATTGGCTGAATGCCGTGAAATTGGATGATTTTCGCGTGCTTCAGCAACCAGTAAGGATTCGAACAGTATGCCCTCCCATATCTGACTTTTCAATTATTCGCAAATTGCTGAGCCTTGAATTGACCTTTTAGCTATTCTACAAAAGAGCCTGGATCTAGCGTTATTTTTATACATTTTTTAATACGCGAGGTTCGATCGAGTGGCTGGATCGAGAGCTTCTATAACTATTGCGCACATTCGAAAATTCTACAAAGTGTAGCAAAAAATCTGTTGTATGATATGTTGTAGCAAAATATCGTTCCATTCTGATTCTTTTCAGAATAGCTAAGAGGCCTATTGCATGATAGGGGATTACCGCCACAAGTAAACAAACAAGAAGCCAAAAAAGAGAAAGACTACAGGGCACCGCCAATAAAATCCCCAGAGACATCAGATTCACTAACTAATTCACTAAAAAGCTACAATAAACATTATAAGCTACATTACTTACAAAGTTGCTATACAATACTACTGGAACGATACCCCGGGGAGCAACGGCTGTATTTACCCAAGGGCCATTACGTACATAGAGAGATAAAAACTACTAAAGTCTGTCTTAGGGCTTATTCTTTTGGGAATCTGAAGTTTTTCTGAAGTTTGAAGTCTGAAGTCTAGGATACCTTTTTGAAGAAAAACTACCGACTTATTACAGTTTTGCCATCATCGGTATCAAAAATATACGAAAGGTTGATGCAAGATCAAATGCTGCTTTTATCCAATGTTTCTTGTCTCCACTATTCTGTGGATTTCGAGAGGGCTATAGTACACAGCATGCACTTCTAGGCTTAGTTGAAACCTGAGAAACCCCGAGATAAAAGACTCCAGCACCCTTCCAATTTTTAAGAATTAAATAAGGTGCTGGAATCGTGATAAATTCAACTGTAGGCTTTGCAAAATATATGTAGCACAGGTTGGGTTCATAACGGAATAGACTTTTATGTTTATATCCTGTATCCTGTCATTCGCATTTATGTTAATTTAGATAAATTGTGAAAAATGTAAATATGTAGGCCTTAATTAGCTGTAATTTAAGCTATTGTTTTAGTTTCTGCCTATTAATTAATAAAGAAATGATGATAGTGAAGTCTTGCCTTGGTACCCACTTTTATGATGAATTTTGGGGAAAACTGCCCATTTTTAACTATTTGCGAATTTCGAAAGTCACCCTGTTCTGACTGCATATCAATGTACAGTGTGAAATATTGATGCCTTTTGGAAGTGACTTTCTGTCAAAATATCAACATCAAGATAAATTGTACAAAAGATGGTACAACAGAGTCTAGCCAAGCTTCTCAAGAGATTCTTTTTCTTTGGCATCTTCTGTTTACACATTGGACAGGGGTTCCCTTTCAACTATAGATTTACACACTAAGCTTAGTGGTTGGCACCTATAAAAAATAGATATTTTGATGCATTGCTAAGTTCCTTTTGTTGCAATCTCACAAAGAGGATGGAACCGTCAAGAAGAGGGGTAGCCAGGGTAATTGCCAAGGGACCAGGGGCCTTTGCGGACCCATGTTGTTCTAAATTTATATCAGTCATTACACAAACAAATTTTCCATCTAAAATTTATGTTTTTAGCTGGGTATGGGATGGGACATGATCCAAGAAAAAAGGGCCAACGGTCCAAAACATTTTCTGTAGCCACGTTCACTCCTGCCACTGGGGCCCAGTCCGCCTCTTGGCGGCCATGCAAAGAGGGACAGCACAAAATTCTGTTCCATAGCTTTTTTATGGATGCATGCAACAAGTTTTGATATTCTCTAGGGTCCACAAATAAATTCATCTATTTCAATTGGATTGAGAATAGAAGAAGAGAATAAAAGAAAAGCTCCAAGAAGAACCCCAAGTCATCTTTATTCTTGTGTTCATCTTCATCTATTACAATGTATACTTCTCCTATGGAGAGCCAATTACTTTCGAGGAGTATGTGCAGATATGGTGAAAAGGCTCTCCGCAAGAGCTAGGAATGTTGAAGCGGGAGCGAAGCGAGCGCTTTTACTTCCTAGCAAATTAGACGTCATGAAAAGATGCAAAGGGGCCTCAGTTTTGATATTTGTCAATAATTTTCTTTACTTCTTATTTCTGATGCGCAGCGAATATCTGCTCTCCTTCGCATCAGCTAAAATACTCGCTGCGCATCACAAATAAGAAATAAAAGAAAAATATTGAAAATATTGAAACTGATACCCCTGTGATTAGACTTGAATGAAGGATGCCTAAAATGCGGAATTTCCATTGGAAATGATGAAGAAATTCTTCAAGAGAGTTTCGATGCACTAACAGCACAATTGTACACGCAATATCATAATAAATTTGCACAAACCAGCTCACTTTTAAATTCATCTAATGTCCCGTTGATAATAGCCTGTCGAACTTCACTCATAAAACTGTTGCAGTGATGCGTATTGTGACTGAAAGAAAAATTATGCATATTCAAAAATCATCGGGCTAAATCTTAGCATTGCTTGCCAATTGGCTAAAACAAGATCTCAAACTCTAAACTGAAATCATTCCTATGGAGTTGCAGGAAATCCTCTGTGAAAATACAAGTCACTACAATTTACGTAACAATATCGAATTTATTCAACCAAGAGTGAGATCTGTCAGCAACGGGACAGAAAGCGTCCGATTCAAAGCACCGCAGCTGTGGCAAGCGTTACCGTCAACGATACGCAACTCAGAATCCCTTCGTCAGTTTAAAACAAAGATAAAAAATTGGTACGGAGAAAGCTGTTCATGCAGATTATGCCGCATATTTGTTCCGAATTTGGGCTTTTTATAATAAATATTTTCAGACATCCCCTTTTAAACTGTATACTTTTGATCATTTGTAAATATTTTATCCACTATTTTCTTATGTAATATATGAATTTTAATGTTTTTACGTTGGAATTAATTAGCTAACTTTTTAGCTATCTTATTTTGCAATCCAATGATAAAGAAATTGATAATAATAATCATAAAATAGTTGTATCGGGAACGGACAAATGGAACATACAATCTCCCCCGCTGCAGCAGCCACACACATGCGCTTTTGGGATACCCAGTAGAAACAAGTTTTCTCCAAGAAACAAGACTCGACACCAATGCTAAAACTATACAAACTCAAATATACTTACATCATGAGAAGGACTCCCGCCAACATTTCATTCGTAACCAACAGATGATTTACATAAGCCCGTGCGTATTGTACACATGTATAACAGCTGCAAGTACTGACAATCGGCTTGAAATCATTTTTGAGTCTGCAAAGACATGTTTTTAATTAGGCTTATGAGATTAGACTGAGGACAAAATCTATTATTCAAAATAACAACAAAACCTGCATGGCAGCAGCTATCTCGATGGAGAAACGATGTACAACTTTTTGAAACGATCTAAAGTCTGTATCAAATAAGATGTCACGTAGAAATACCAGCAAATACTTGAATTGAAGTGGATTGCTTGGGTTTTTCTGCGTTATCCCCAATCTCACGTGCAACGATCTAGAATCTGTATCAAATAAGATGTCACGTAGAAATACCAGCGAATACTTGAATTGAAGTGGATTGCTTGGGTTTTTCTGCGTTATCGCCAATCTCACGTGCCATCTAATTTGAGACTGACTTCATTTCATTTTCATTTTCATTCAATTCCACAAATTCGATATTGAGAACAAGGTGCACAAGAAGAAATTGCACTGCATAGTGCAGAAATTTGTTCAAGGAGAAGTTTCTCAACCATACAGTCTATTTTAAAGTACTGGGGTCATCAAAATATTTTTGCGGATATTAAGGGGCTATGTAAACAGTTTTTGTTTCTTGCATTGGGCTACATAATTCCATGGCAAAATTTGAAATCCTTTCCACCCCCCTCTGTTCCATACTATATGACAGCTCCCTCAGTTGATATGTTCGTTTCACAAGTATAATTAGTTTGTTGGAAATGGAAAAATGGTTAGGCTTTCTAACCTCCAAACATTGCCCTGACTCACCCGATAGGTAATGTGTCCATATAAGTACAGCGACTTTGCTACTTTCACGTGATATATCACGTGATCACTTTGCAATAGAAGTCAAAAGGTAGCCGGCTCTACTATATGCAGACCGACGACTGACTTGCGGTTGCGCTTCCAGAGTTGAACCTGAAGTCTCACAGCAGGCAGCCTTGTTGTGAAATTTAAATTCTAGTTTTGCATGTGATCAGTTAAATTCTACCAATCACAGTGCACTCTTGGAGCTCTTCGTCAGCATCGTGTCAGCATATTTTGACAAGAGTGCATACGCGGCTGTACTTACATGGACACATTGAGTTTAAACACCATTTCTTACTTACCTCTTATCTTTCAAATCAATTTCAAAGCTCATTCTTCCATCTTCAAGTTCTTTCACTGAATCCTCGTCCTTGGCCTCCAAGTGAATCCTGGGTCGTTTGTGACGATATTCGAATGCTACTGCACAGCCACGCTCAGTCGCATCGTAGGCATATCTAATTGCTGGTTAGGGCTTATCTCTCACAGATCATTGAGCGTCGCTGTCTACCTTATAAAATGAGCTGTACTCGCTAAATATCCAAAAATCCTAGACTTTTTCTTCCCAATGCAGGCAAATAGCAGCAGATCCATAGCAAATGAAGGTGTTTTCTATATGTTTGAACTCCGTTGAATTAGCTAGTGCTGTCAGATTTTTCATGCCATCATCGATTTCAGAGATATGATGTGTCAAGACTGTACTAAACTTATCAAAGACGGAGTTTCTCATTAAAGCTGTGAATTTCTCATTGAATTTGTGATATTGGCTAGCTGATCTTTATCTTTGTTTACGAAAATCATGTACAGAACAAATCGTGCCGACAGACAAATCGTCCGACATTATTTGTTCCTCTGGTGTGAATTAAGTCGGACTTTTAACAACTTGTCCGTGCAGACAAACATATCGTGTCGACAGGCAAATCGTCCAAAATTTGTTCGTCTTGTGTGAATTTAAAGGGGCCCCGTCGCCAAATTGTAAACAAATCTGTAAACACCGCACGTATCCACTGTTTTCTGAAGTTTGTTTGGTGGCTTCACCCAAGCCATCAAAAAGTGACTGTAAAATCCACTTATATCCGAGCAATCGTAAAAGATATGAACGTTTTGTTTGTTCCTCTGTGAGGTACAAGAATTTTTCTTCAAAATAACGCTTTTATTTTGAAAAAAAGATGAAAAGCATGTGTGCTGTTACCTTTCAAAAGACGCGCAAAATCGGACTTTTAATGACTTGTCCGTGCAGACAAACATATCGGTTTAGAAAATCGCACTTGAATATCTGAGCAACAAATAGACGGAAAAAATCATGCGACTTGTGCGTGAAGAAACGTTGTCCGTCCCGTTTTCGCACCACGTGAGTCACGTAAAACCTACTATTTTACCTATCAGATAGAATCCTGTAAGTTTGTACTCACACTGTAATTCATAAAAGTGGGTTTAAGGATACGAGTTATCAATGATATCAATTCCACAGCTGATGGCATCAACCATTTGGTCTAAAATGTAAAAAAATATCAGATCAATATTACTTTTATGCCACAAGGACAGATTTTGTAACACAATAATATTAGTTGCTTTTAATTGACACGGCAATTCAAAGCGAATAGCGATTGCAAAAAATGGAAATTCTGTCAACCAATAATTCAGAGCAAACACAACAGCGAGAGTTGCCTTGAAGCTAGTCGGAAAAACCGTCGCCTTGTGCACGATAGATGATACGCGATAGGTGAAGAGGAGTCATGAGTAAATATCGTAAGAGAATATCTGCCTCGGGGATTTTTTTTACTGGATTCAGAGGCGGAGTAGTAGTAATTACCTTATTTAAGCCCTAAGTATAGAGAATCGCAATGTTTTTTGCTTGGCTTCTGAATCTAATAAACAAAACCCGCCAGGCAGATCTTTGGATTTATCTTTCTTCTTTCGTTATGAACTCCTGACATCTCTTAAATATCATCTTTCGCGCGCACAAGGCGACAGTTTGCCCCACTGGCTTCAGGGCAAGATAATTTCCTTCATCTGGAATCGATAATCGCTTTGAATAGCGGTGTCAATCAAAAGCAACTGAAGCTATTGTCTTACAACTCTGTCATTGTTCTTTGTGCAGCACTGTTCTTTTCTCAAATACTTAGAAAATTAACATTCTTTAGAATTTTTGCGACCATCAATCTTGGCTTTGAAGAACTTCCAAAATCAGTAATACAATAAAACCTTGATGACATAAGGATCAAATCTTTTAAAAAGATACCTTAAAACTCTATTGCCACTTTCTTTGAATCGAATGACTTGAAAAGGAGCTGAGGGTACTTTTGCTGTCTTTCTGCTGTGGAAACTTTTTTGAGATCTTCATTACCTTCAAAATGGCGGCATTTACTATTTTTGAGGCTGTGACGCCGTCAAATTTCTACATCGTAAACTGGAAGATTGACAGATTTATGTTTGCCACCATATTGTGGACCTTTATGGTTTTCTTGAAGGTTGCATCACTTTTCTCTGTTAATTTCAGATTTACGATAATTTGAAGTCCTTAAGTGCCATTTTGAAAATCATCATGAGATCAAGAAATGTCCATAGCAGAATCATGGCAAAGTACCCTGAGTTCCTTTCAAGGCATTCAATTCAAGGAAAAAGGAGAAATAGAATTTCTCGCCACCTTTTTAAAGATTTGAGCCCCATGTTAATTTTCGAAAGGTGGAATGTATTTCTTGAATCGCCTGGTACACAATAAGAAAAAGAAAAATTCGACTCACAGTTAAGTGTGGCAGATGTTCCTAAAAACGTCTAGGGAACATATGTTTCGATAAGTTGTCATGCTGCGTATATTGGATATCACAGTCATAACCGGAGTACGCACAGTTACCAATTAAAATTATACGAAAACAGATAAGAACGAGACGTTATGGTATCAATATTGAACTGTACATTTCATATCGCTCTGGTTAGCGACATCCAGGGAGGAAAGTATGTAATACCGGGTGGCCCAGAAAAAAGTGACCCAACGCAATCTGCTACAGAAAATTAAGTAAGTAGCCGATTGAGATGCTTCAAATGTTGTTCTGTCGCTAAAAGACTAGCTTATGCTATGAGTATTTTTCGCAATTTTTTCGGCACGGTAAATTTCCAAAAATTAAGGATTTCGAGGAAAAGAGCATGACTGAAATCCTCAAAAAGTCGTCAAAAACAGGGGCTCGATTTACAGCCATTTCAACTCTTCAAAACAACGAGGAGCGTGTTTCATTTCAACCTGGGAATAGGTAACACAGTCGGAAGTCTTCAGAGCAAGTTTATAGTCCCTAGGTACTTGAAAATTTTCTCAGGCAGAATGAAACACGCCTCGTTGTTTTGAAGATCTGAAATGGCTTCAAATCGATCCCCTGTTCGAGGGGCATTTCACTCATTCGAAGAAGCGTACGAGATTTTTTCAGAACAAAAGGATTTTTATGGATTTTAGATGGATTTTTCTTGACAACAAAAGGATTTTTGTCAAAGGTGTACGAGATTCTTTGGAGTGAAATGCCCCTCGCCCTGTTTTTGACAACTTTTGAGAATTTCAAGCCTGCCCTTTTCCTCAAAATCATTAATTCGGGAACTTTCCCGTGCCCAAAAAAATTGCGAAAAATACTCATAATGTAGGCTGGTCTTTTAGCGACAGAACAACGTTTGAAATATTTCAATGTGCCACTTACCTTTTTTTCTATAACAGATTGCGTTGGGTCACTTTTCTGGGTCACCCGGTACGTGCAAACTCTTGTGCACAATTTAAAGTTTATGAGCACGTCCTCCAACAAAATGGGTAGCTTGAAGCAAAAAGCAAGCAGCTGATTTACCATAATCCAAGTAACAATCATAAGTTCCCAATTTTTTCAAACGTATTAGCCGACTTTCTACTCTGGTCTGTCACCCTATCAGAATCTTCTTTTTGGAAGGCAGGCAGTACTTTGGTAGATAAAAGTCGGTAGACTGATTACATAGCCGTAGTTGTCGCAATTGATATGCTGCCAAACGCTCTAACTACGACTCAAAATCAAACAGCATATTTTGAAATGACTATTTCAGCCTCGTTTCGATAAGGGCCTAGACAGAAACAGAAAGATACTTGTGTCTTTCAAAAAAAAAACGCTGATTTGCAAACTTCACAGCAAGTCAGTTAATTCTTCACAAAAGCAACAAAATAGTACATGCGTACAAAGTTTGACGTTGTCTCCAACTGTTTTCGTGGTACTCATGTTCGTGCCATTTTATTCTGTCAGGCCAAGTTCTTTGAAACTCTGCCTTGAGCTTCGAGTTACCGTTGATCAACATCAATCAATCATTTGTGCACAATTTCTAATGGCGTTGTATAGAAGCCTCGCTCAAAGGGCGTCGAAAAATAAAAAATGACAGTCCAAAAAAGTGCCGTAATATCACGAGGAACCAGTATGCCAGTATGAGCAGTCTCGGTTTGGTGTAAGTCTCGACTGGATGAGCGATTATTGGGACTCGTCGTAATAAGTCTATCGCCCTTCGTATATTTATCATTCTTATTCTGTTCGAGGAAAATCACCCAACCTTCCAGACTACAGCTGTCAAGTGGGATGAAGTCTGCGTGTGTTCCAGCCACGATTTCAGACAATAACAATCGTTTGATAATAACAACAACACTTGCCGCCAGCAGCGATTAGGCTTTCTTTTGTTTTGATATTACCACGTGCGCAAAACAGACGATTTCATCCACCTTCCGAGTTTTCATCCCACCTTCCAGCATATATATCGAAAATTATCATCCCACTTCAGTGAGATACTACCTCTCGTAGAGTGGGATTTCACGGCTGGCTCATTTTCCATACAATTGCAAGACGAAATTTACAAGGGATCGTATAGAAAGGGTGTGCTGTCACCTCTCAGCTCACAGGCTGGAAAATGGGATGATTTCCTCATATAAACAGGCCGTCAATGACCATATTATTTTCTCAAATGCAGTTAATCATTTTGGTTGGTTCAAAAATTAGCATATTTGGCTGGTTTATGGCCACCTGTTTTGAAGCTTTGTATCATTAATTTGCTGACATGGTTATAACTGTCAGCATGAAACATATGCTATCATCGGAGACTTAAAATGATATAAACAATCTCCGCATTATGACTCTTAGGGAGGATCTCCCATATCGCATAAAATGTATGGTCCAAAAACAGTTTTGCAATGTGTCACTTGTATACCCTTTGAGTAATGAGAACAAACTTTTTACCATCTACCGGGTGAGTCAATAAAAACAATCCCCATTTGAGAAAATATTGCTCCCTGAATATCAAAACAATAATATTGAAAACTGTGCTTCAGAGCTGATATATGCAATTAGATTCAGTAATTTAACCGGCTTTGATTGGTTATTTCTTCTCGGTGATATGGTAGATTTTCTGAAGCAAGCCCCTTTGAAAAAATTGCAAAAATGAGATGAAAACGATGAAAAACATTTCCTTAGTTTTCCTTCCCATTAATGTATCAGCATACCGGGTGTCCCAAAAAAATGTATACAGATTTGGTTGACTCTAGCAATGTGAATTTAGCTTTAATCAATGTCTAATTGGTCTCAAAATGTTCCTCAATAGTTAACTTGAACATAGATACCTCGTTTGTTGGTATTAGTGCTGTGAGAGCAGAGATGTAAATCTTCAAAGCTCAAATTTGCCTCTTCCTGCAAACCAGAGCTTTAGCCTTTTGGCCTAAGCAAATTCTTAAGGCACAGGGTATAAATCAACGATAGCCTGAGTAAAATTGGAAAAATATTAAATTTGGTGTTATTCTGTCACCCCCCAGTCACTCATGGGGCAGTTTCTTAATTTTTCATTAATTTCAGTTCTTAATTTCGATGTGCTTCAGGAACTTGCTTAGGCCAAAAGGCCAAAGCTCTGGTTTGCATGTGGACGCAAATTTGAGCTTTCAGTATTGATATTTCTGCTCTCATGGCATCAATACCAACAAACGAGGTATCTATGTTCAAGTTATCAATCAAGGAACATTTTGAGAGTGATTAGCCATTGATTAAAGCTAAATTCGTATCGCTGGAGTCACCCAAATCTGTATACTTTTTTTTGGGACACCCGGTATATTTTGTTCTCTTGGGAGAATGGAATCCCCCCTGAATAAGTTCTTCATACCAGGGGAAGACCTTTTCATCCTTCCAAGAGCATAGCACAAGTCATTGCTATAAGGAAGACATAATGGGGAAGCTTTCTCGTGATTCCAGCACGTTTTTTAAGGTTTCACGAAGGGACTTTCTCGAGAAAATCACTTGAAAAATCAGAACGGAGTGACCGATTTCAGCCATGTAAATTTTAAAATATATCTGAAGATGTCCATTGTAAAATGGTATATTTGCCAATAGCATTGCTTGGATATCCAGGGGGCAGTAGACTTGCAAACGGGAATTGTTCTCATTGACTCACCAGATATAAAAATTATTTTGTCAATGATAAAACT
The DNA here is from genome assembly GCA_039566865.1 of Aurelia coerulea. NCBI lineage: Eukaryota > Metazoa > Cnidaria > Scyphozoa > Semaeostomeae > Ulmaridae > Aurelia > Aurelia coerulea. Next base: position 18,390,021 of record CM076954.1, read on the forward strand.
AATCAATCAGAGATTTTAACACCTTTAATCATCAAAAAATGACTATTTACCTGGCGAAAATATTCCAAGAAGAATCCTCGGCTTGTCACTTGGCAACTTTTTCTGGTGAAAAATAACAAGAAAAGAATTAATCTTATTCAGCAAATACATTAACAACAACAAAATCTGGTCCAACCAACTAGGACAGGAATTTTCTGACAAAGAAAAATTCGGACAATAGTATGTCTCAAATTAGATGTCACGTGAAAATTCAGAAAGTCTCATTTTTTAAAGAATTCTATGCAGAAAATGCATTAACAAGAACAAAGTGGAAGGAAGGAAGGGAAGGGGGAATTGAAAATCGAAAGGACTTCCATTTTAGAGACGGGGTTTTTTGTATTTGATAACTTAGTCGTATCGTAAAATGTCGTTTCCTTAAGATTTAAATTTGTTTGTCTCCATTGTTATTTAAAGTAAGAAAAATGTTTGTAAATTGTATTGTAATGTAAATTAGATATTTTAGGTATTTATATTGCTCGGCTGTCCCAGTTTTAGTAACTGACGAAGATTTTATAATGGAACGTTTTTATCAAACAGTTGTGTTTTTTATTGTAATAATGATGATATTGTTATTGTTATTAGTATCATCATCATTATTATATTTTCATCTTGTCAACTTATGCCGAACTACCAAAAAAAGGAGAGTAAGTGGGATGGGATAAAGTTTAGTCGGCAGAATGTCTTTGTGTCTGGGAAATTTGCCATTTGGCTGATCGAAAGTGAATTCTGAGGCACATTAAAAATTGATATATTCTTTAATCGCTGCTAATCTGCTTTTGAAGATTTTCAAGACGCGTTTTCCTGTTTGATACTTTCTGTATTACAATACTGCATTTGATCTCTGATAGAAAAACTCATCACTTTTAGGCCACGAATCCCATTTTTGGCCATAAAAGTCGATTCCAATTTCTTTGGATTTACGCGCATTTTGATGCCTTGATCATGCTGGGTGAATAAAAAAAGTTAACATGTTTGGCGGACTGTGGAATAAAAAGTACGTGGCCGATATTCAAAATTGAAATTCTAAACTATCAGTCAAAGGCTAACTTAGACGTAAAAATTTTTTTTTTCGTAAAATCATTCATTGATTAGGCCCGGGTTAAACGTCGCACTTCTCATGTGCCGAACCTAATAAAATTAAATTCGACGTTGGCACGGCAAAAGCACGACATTGAGTTAAACGTCGAGCCCAGTTGTGCCGTGCTTTCGTGCTTTACCAAAAATCTGTTGTATCCTTGCAACTAAATTCACCTCACATCAAAAATAAATTGAAGATAATTTTTGCTTTTGGTTCGACACATGAAAAGATCGACGTTTAACTTGAAGCCGCGCTTCTGCCGTGAAGTTCGACGAAACAAGTCGCTCCAAATGCGGCTTGCCGTGCCAAATCAAATCTGTCGAGCCAAATCAAGTTAAACGTCGTGCTTTCTCAGAAATAAGAAAAATGTTGTCAAGGGGTTTGAATGGGAATGAGAATTCCATGTTCGATTCTGGTGCATGATTTACCTGCCTTTGAAATATAAATTCAATACAACCCTAACCCTAACCCTAGCCCACTCACGATAAATATACCTTGCACCTTTATATATTTACCGTAAATACTCTATTAAGTCCCCGGGGGACTTATTTAATTTCTGGCACTCCAGAGGGGGCCTTAATAGAGAGGGGGGCTTATTAGAGACGGGGGCTTATTCAGAAAATCAAGTGACAAGGATCTACATAATGGCCATTTAGTCCTTTTACACCATATTTTGCGGATTCGACATACAATTTTACGAGTCAAGTACATACATTTAACAAAGTTTGATCTCAAATCAAATCAAACTTAACATGCAAACTTACTTTTGCTCAATAAGTGGGAAATCTTTGGTGACCTCTGGAATTTGATAAAAGTGGGGGGCTTAATAGAGATGGAGGCTTACTTAAAATTTTGGCTCAGAGGGGAGGGGCTTATTAGAGAGGGGGGCTTAATAGAGAGGGGGCTCAATAGAGATTTTACGGTAGAATATTCCTCACATTTCTACATTGTACGTATATGACTCTACTCACCAAGGTATGCAGAAGGATTTCTGTAAAATTGTTTCCAAGCTGCTCAAAGCCTTCTAGCACAAAACCTGCAAAAAACAATTTACTGTAAATAGCAGCAAGTTGTGGAAAAACAGCCGATCAAGCCGCTTAAAGAGGCAGTTGGACGTGACGCTGCGCGGGAAATTTTGACCCCATTTCAATGAAAAGTGCTTAGGCTAAGCATCGACTCGTCAATGGAGATTTTGAATAGGATCATCGCATATGTTCACATGTTTCCATCGAAGTTGCAGTTGACAATCTCGCGAATTGAATTAAAATATATTGTTCATCTACGTCGATTTCATGCATTCGCAAAGCTATTTTGTTGATCACAAATTCTTGAAAGTCGTAAACAGCGATCTTGACGATCTTGCCGGAGCACCTTTGAAGCTGCGAGGAGATAATCTACAAGTCGAAGTGGGCAAGAAACCTTCCAAAGCAAAGAATACAGTTTTTGAGGCAGATTTAGATGCTTGGTGAAACCTAAATGTGAATAGAACCTTCTCGAGCACTACTGGATTCCTTGCTCAATCAATTTCGTCGGAACTACAACGAACAGAGAGGAAATGTAAACATGTTTTGCTATCTAGGCCTATACGAATGGGATTGTGCCACGCAAAATCTGTTACCCGCGTTTTGCGTCTAACTGCCCCTTTACATACCGGATGACAGAATATTTTTTGCAGATTTTTATGTCGAAAATATGAAATGTCAACTGTTTCGATTAAATATCCGATACTTTGTGATTTTACTTGTGATTTTATTGATGTTTCCGTGATTTTTTGTGATTTAGTGATTTATTTCCGTGATTTTGCGATTTTTCAGTGATTTTCATGATTTTTTGTGATTTTGTAATTTTTCAGTGATTTTGTGATTTTTCTGTGATTTTGTGATTTTTATGATTTTTGTATGGTGATATTGTGATTTTTGTGATTTTTGTATGTGACTTTTTCTGATTTTAAGAAGGGCGTACGAAAAAAAATCAGTGATTTGTCCCTCGTAAATATCCAGAAAATTGGATCTTTTTAGCCGATATTCAGCTGTTCCTCGTTGATCAGCCGAATTCTCTTACTAAATAACTAATTTCCAAAACTGCAATGTCCTAATACTTAAGCTGCGGATAGAATTTGCTTTCGTTAGAATTCGGCTAAAACAACGGATAAATTCGAACGATTGCTGATAAAGAAGCATATGCAAAAGAAATAAAAGTGTGATGTTTTCTCAGAAAGATGAGCAAATTTTCAGTCAAAATGTTCAGTTTTGAAAATACATGTTAAGATTAATCTATTTTCTTCGAAACTTTTTAAGATTTTACTCCAAGCAAAATGAAGAGTCTGAAAAGGAAATGAAAAAACAGATGTACCAAGGAAGCTTCAAAAGGAATAAAGCAGCGGGGCTGCGCTGGTTCAACTAAGATCAATCAGTTACAAAAACTTCAAAAACCTGCTGCTAAGGGTTATAACGAAAAGCAGCTCCGATGCCCTGGAGGAGACCAGAAAGAATATAAAATGAAAATGAAATGAAATTACTAAACGTTAGGTTCTTGTTCACACATTTATCCTGTTTTGGCTACGAAGCTGACTCCGTATGATATATGGTAGCAATGGTTTTGGATGACAATTTTAAATTTTTCATTCGATAATATATCAGGTGCACCAAGAACAGCTATCCACTTGTGACCGGCCAAAATAAATCGTATACTGGACTGCTTTTAAAGATTTATGACTTATTCTTTGGCAAAAAGCCTTAAAAAGATTCTAGGATTTTTTGCAAATATCTTGGTCTTCTGTTTCTAGAGCTATAAGCGAGTTTCTTAAAATTTTCGTTTTAAATAAATTGCAAACGATAATAAAACTTTGCTCTTTATCTATTCATGTCGAGTCTTTGGAAAACTTGATTGACGTCTTGATGGTTTTCAGTATTTGTGAAAATGAAGATTTTAACCCTAATCCACATGGGGGGGGGTGGATTCCACCCCCCCTCAAGGTTTTATTTGCCACGTTTTTAAACGACATTTGCTATGTCCCCCAGCCTCCCTGACTTTTACTAATTATCTATTAGCCACATTTTGGTGGAAAAATTTTTGAACAATAGGACTCGCGGGTCACGTGACATGCCCATATTTGGAAGGAGGTAGCAACAAAATCATTGTTTTCAATGATTTCAATGGAATTATTTGATTGAATTATGAAGTATTATACAGCAAATGAATCAGCAAACAAAGGGCTTCAATTTGATATCGGAATTTCTGGAATTTGATGATGTCAGCATTTTTTGATAATGACGTCATTTTGGCCGCCAAGAATAATTAGCAATTTTTTCAAGTTTTTTCGAACTTTTTCAATGAAAAACACTCTATGATACATTTATCATAGATAATCAATTTTGCAGGTTCTTTTGGTCTCTTTTTACATAGAATAAATTAATCGCACAAATGACGTCATAAGAATCGGCTAATTTCTGCCAAAATATCACTCCAAAATCGTTATTTTCAATAAAATAATGTTTTATCACCAGACAAACTGAACCAAAAACTGCATAAAGTTCGAGCAAAATCTTCATTAAATTTTTTTCTATTAGATTAAGTCATAGATCTTCGAAATCAATCCAGTTTGCGATTTATCGAGACCGGTCAAAAAATATCAAACATTGTTTCGAAAACGATTTCAAAAATCCAAAAAAAAGTTAGTTTCATGTTGAAATTTCTTTTGAAGATCTCTATTTTGAGATATCTTGGCATACAGAGTGGACAGCAAGCAGCTTTAAGTAACAGAACCAATTGCTAAGTATTTTCATCTGACATTGGTCACATTGAATCGTCAAATCAGATGGAAACCAATAAATCTGTCTTACAGGGATGCATGAAATGGATTATTTGCCATATTAGCGTCTTGCCTAGGTCTGGCGACTTTGAATGATATACTACTTTTATCAGCCAAAAAATTATACAGGTATAGTTGAATTAAGTATAAAAATCCGACCGGATGTTGACAATTTCGGTCGGAAAATCCGGTTCTGGACGGATTCTGAAAACACCGATCCGGTACACACCTAGAGACCTGTTATTGAAGGCCTGGAATGGAAGACCTCGAACTTGTATGGTTTCTGGATTGACCAACTGTATTGACGAACTTGTAACTGGTGAGTCTAAGACAATGGTCTTCAAGTCACGATTCCTGTATGACCTATTCACACGAAATTCGCAATGTTCATCTTACAGCCTTGATAATACAAGAACCGATCTTAAGTTACCCAAGAAAAGGTCAAACAATGGCCAGAGATGTTTCTCCTATAAAGGTGCAAAACTGTGGAATATCCTCTCAGCCGAGTCGAAGGAGGCATCCTCGTTGTAAAGCTTAAAGGAAACTATCTAGAAACAAGGATTTCGTTCTTTTAATTGCAAATTTGGAAATTACTGTGCATAAATTCTAAGCATTGTAAATAAGGTTTTATTGTTTGATTTGATTAATAGAGTTTTAATTTATTTTTCCTTTTATTCATCAGAGGGCCTCTTGAAAAGCATAGGTTCCAAATCTTTAAAAAGGCTGGTGTGAAACTGAGTGACCCATTTCTTTGAACTGAATGACTTCAAAGAAACTTTAGCTATTTCTCTATAATTCTACCGTTGGACTTTTCTGAAATCTTTAATATTTCCAGAATTAGAGTGTTTTTCTTCTTTGTCAAGAATTCAAGAAAATATTTCAAAAAAACTTAAAACCATCGTAATTTCTAAACCGTGTGACGCAACATGAAGTAATTTCGAAGAGAACTATAGTTTATGGATGCCTACAATATGGTATCAAACAAAAGTATGACACTCATCTGGTTTATGATGTAGAAATTTGATGACGTCACTTCCTAAAATGAGCTGAAATGTAAAATGCGCTGTAATTTTGAAAAGTATTCAAATTTTCTGGAAAGTCCAACGGTAGAATTATAGATAAATATCAAAATTTTCTTTCAAGCCATTCAATCAGAAGAAATAGGTCATTGAATGTTACACCCACCTGTTTACGCCGAGTTAAAGATTTGGAACCTATGCTCTCTTGAAAACCATCTTATGCTGAAAGGCAACCGCATAGATATATTGTCAAAAGCCTTTAGAGCAGATGATCTTAAAAGAAATATCTACTCAGGTTTCTTGCTGAAGCTATTTAAAAGTTGAAGCTGAGCCTCGAGCAATGATTTAAGCCTTGAAAGAATAAGACCAGCATGGTATCTTCTAAAACAGAATTAGCTAATTTCAGAAAATTTCGTTAACTCAACAATTTAAATCAAAAATATCCCATGTTTATCGTAACTGAACGTTTCACAAAATGTAAATTTCCAAACATATCTTTTAAGCGATCATCTAAACCAAAACAAAATTATAACAGAAGAAAGTAGACGAAAAGCTTTCAAGGAAGACAATAACAACACGATATTTCGTCTATGAATCAAGCAATTCTTTAAAAAAACGACAATGTACTCAGAAAGTTATAGATAACGACGTTTCGAGCTTTACTCTTCATCAGGCTGTACTCTTCTTCATCCTCATGAAGAGCAAAGCTCAAAACGTCGTTATCTATAACTTTCTGAGTACATTGTCGCTTTTTTAAAAGAATTGCATGATTACATATGCCTACGACGTACCACACGCAAAACAAACATTGTTATTTACGAAATTTCGCCCTTGTTTTGAGTAAATAAACTCTCCGACAAACAGTTCTTGTTGAAATCACTCTCCGAAAGAAGACAGAGATGCGTGGTTACGCAAAAAAACAGACAGCTGCTCGTATAGAATTGTTTCACATATTTGTCTACAAATATCTTTCTTTATAAATCTATGCAAAATCAGGGGTCCTTTCTCAGCAGCTGAATAAAAAGATAAGCAATTTTGCAGCTGCATATATTCACCTATGAGTGTTTCACTATAAAGGTGCGAACAGTTTTATTTTGATATCAATTCAGATGTCCTGACAGGGAGGCTCGCCGTAGCCTTGTTTAACAGGATATGCTCGTCGCTCAAGGAGGACGACAGACTCCAGAAAAATTCATGGCCCCAAGGCTGTGAGTCGGAGGAAGGTTTGCTTGTTAATTTCATAATTGAGGAAGTTTCAATAACTTTAATAAGAGCTTGGGAAATTTTGGATTATTTTGGAAACAGCAAAGGAGCAAATATAGCTTATAAATGATCGGGTATCAACAACTCAAGGGGTTCGAAAATATGGTTATTTTGACTTGATAAAATGAGTAAGGTTTAACAAAAGAAACTGACTTCCAAAGGAAGGTTTGGCCTTTTTTCCTGGACTCTCGAGAACAAGTCGCAAGATAATCGATAATGGTTGTCGTGGAAAGACATTTGGCAGCCTGCATGCTCGTTTTAGTGGCAAATCATTATTTAGTGCCACGATCTAAAGCTAATAATCTAACTGCTGTTGAGAATGAGTTGAATAATTTTCTGAACCAAGAATCATCCGACACAAAAAGGAATCTTTTAGAAAAGTATCCTCGACTTTTCCAGATCACAGCGATGATTTTTAACAAAACACTTTCAGGAAACCAGTCTATTTGCGACATAGTGGCACAAAACTTTATGGACCAGCAGTGCTCATCAATACCAAATCAAACATGCATAGGAAATTATATGCCATCATCTCATGGAAACGGTATAACTAACGGCTGTCACAATGCCCAGTTGACATCCAGGTCAAGAAGAGAAGTCAACATTTATCATAAAATGCCAGCCAATCACCAAAGATTAAATGGAACTAATTCTACAATGACCACAGCATCACCTTACAATACAACAGCAACGAAGGCATCAACGCAATTGTCACATTCAACACTTACCACGGCAGTCCTGTCAAATTCAACAGATTCACATAATTCAACAGCTCAATCCATTTCAAAAGCCTCATCAACTCCATGGCCTCCTATAGGTCCAAGTGAACCTATTGGTCCGGGTGGTCGCCCAGGTAGTACAATGGGACCTGGTGGACCCGGTGGCCCTGGTGGACCAACTGGTCCTGGTGGTCCTGGTGGACCAACTGGTCCTGGTGGTCCTGGTGGACCAACTGGTCCTGGTGGTCCAGGTGGTCCTGGTGGTCCAGGTGGTCCTGGTGGACCAAGTGGTCCTGGTGGACCAATGGTGGACCAAGTGGCCCTGGCGGACCTAGTGGACCATGGGGTCCTGGTGGTTCACGGCCCCCTGTTGCTAACTTCTACTTCCTTGCATTGAACATAATTGCAAAGACAGTCAGTACATCGTACGAGCGCCAAATGATAGATAAAGAATTTGACAGGAGGAGACTTGTTTCAATGTCTCCTGGTGGTGTGCCTGGTGTGCCTGGCTTGTATGGCCCATATGGTCCACCTGGATCGCAAGCACGGCCGGCTGCAGGGACAGGACAGCGGCCAGGATCACGAGGACCAGGACCACCACCACCATCGCCGCCGAGACAAGGACCAAGACCACCGCCAGGGTCGGTTATGTGGCCAGGAAAAGAATCACAACCAAAGCCGCAGATGAACGTCGCTGTGAATAATACTAGCTTCCAGAACTCTTCCAGCATGCAATTTTCCACCGATAACAGTTCAACGTCAAATGTAAACAACAACTACTGGATAGTACAGTCATTCCTCTCCAAAAATATGACTTGGTTTAACTATACAGTGATTTCATTTGCGTACCCAGCATGGTTTAAGACAGTTGAAATTATTACTATCACTGGTCACTCATGTAGTCTCTTCAGCCTGTCTCTTCTTATCGGCACTTATTTCATCTTGAAACAAGAGTTCACTCTAATGGACAGAAATATTGTTTGCTTCTCGATAGCCCTTCTATTGGCTCATTTGTTGCAGTTGAATATGGTCTTTTTCTCAGTCATTCCAATGTTTTGTAAATGGGGCGCAGTGTTCTTACATTGGTCTTTGTTGCTAAGTTTCATGTGGATAGCAGCCATTTCCTTTGATTTATACATTACTTTCAAAAATATGCGGCCCGTCACACTTCATGCCAAGAGCCAACGGTTTAAGAAGTATTTGACTGTAGTCCTCTGTGCTAGCACAACTATTGTAGTGATTTGTGTTGTCATAGGTATACCAAGTGAAGATTTCTCTGGTTATGGAGACCAGGGAAGATGTTTCGTTGTAAAATTCTGGTCCAATCTATTCGCCTTCGTGGTTCCCTGCACAATAATATTGGTGGCTAGCGTCGTGTTTACAGTTTTAACGATACACAAACTCCACTGTAAACAAAAGGAGAGCAACAAAGTTCTTTCAAATGGAAACAGCAGAGCTTCTTCTCGCAAAAAGATCGTCGTTACAGCACTTGTTCTAAAGCTGTCCATTCTGTTTGGTTTTGGGTGGTTGATTGGGTTCATCAACGGTTTCATCGGAAGCACGGCTCTATACATCATCTTCAATGTAATTGTTTCCTTTCAAGGAACGTTTGTTTACTTTGCTTTTGGTGAGCAGAAATCTTTTTTCCAGAAATGCATCAATAAAGTGAAATGTTATCATCAAGGAGAGGCAGTCTCAAAAGGGACTGATACTGAAACGACCTATGTAACGACTGCCATTTGAATCGTTAAAAGAACACAGAAAATATCTTTGCTGCTGTTAGTTGTCAGATGGTTTCTATCACCAAATGCTGGGATCGCAGAAGTAGAGAAGAGAAGGGCTCTACCTGGGATCGAACCCTATCCAACTGACTGTTCTGACTGCAAAGTCAGAGAATTACACCACTACACCACAAGCACCTTCACTGGTATACAACCTAATCACTGTGCCACAACACCTTCAGTATGCAAAGACAGAATAGCTTCGGAGAAGAAATAATAAGTCCTTTGGCATGCAAAAACTGCACTAATTCACTACAATGTTATTGCAAAGAAATCCTGTATAGATTGTATGTAAATTCGTAGCACAAAATGTACGGCAAACAGACTTTTCTGACGAGACTCCACACGAAATACAACAAATGGTCCGAAGAGGACTTTCAATTAGATTTGAACCCAGAAGTAACTTCACATCTCAGTAACATATTATAACTTTACTTACCAGCGAGAAAATGCCACATCAAAAAAACTTCATCAAAAATATCAAACTGTATGTTTTAAAATAGTCATCTTGTATACCGAGTGTCCCAGAAAAAAGTATACAGATTTGGTTGGGTCCACCACTGTAAATTTAGTTTTAATCAAACGCTAATCACACTCAGAATGTTCCTCGATACTTACCTTGAACATAGATACTTAGTTGGTTTATATTGGTGCTTTGAGAGTAGAAATATTAATCTTGAAAGTTCAAATTTGCGTCCACCTCCGAATCAAAGCGTTGGTCTCTTCGCCTTAGCAAAGTGTTGACGCACATCGAAATCAAAAACTGAAATTAAAGAAAAATTAAGAAATTGCCCAATGGGTGACTTTTGGAAAACAGAATATAACATGATCTAATATCGTTCAAATTCTATCAAAGCTATCGTTGATTTAGTTGCTGTGCCACAAGAATATTTTTAGGCCAAAAGGCAAAAGCTCTGATATGGAGGTGGGAGCAAATTTAGCTTTCAAGATTAATATTTCTGCTCTCAAAGCACCAATACCAACCAAAAAACGATGTATCTATGTTCAAGTTAACTATCGAGGAAAATTTTGAAAGAGATTAGCTATTGATTAAAGCGAAATTCACATCGCGGCATCAAACTAAATCTGTATACTGTTTCTGGGACATCCGGTAGATTATATGTAACTTGATAAGAATAATTATCGAATATTGCACTCGTACCTTTGACGTTTCTTTTGGCTGTTTCCTCTGCACATCTCTGTCTTTCTTTGATGTTATCACCACCAACAATTGCACCAAATAGATCCATGTGATATTTTTCCTGAACAAGATGAAATCAAAAACAATAGTAAAAGCTCTTTGAACAGCCATATTCTTTAGCAGGCTTAAAGGCTCACTGTCATCGATGTAATTGGCTAGATCTTTAGATGAAATCATTAACAAAAGATCTTGTAAGTTGGTATTCACAAAACTTTATGATTTCCCATCATGCTTTCTGTCACTGATAAAAAAGGGATTCAGATCGTTCTCATTTTTTAAATTTCGATTAACATAAACACTACTGAAGCTTGCCAAATAAAATTATTTTGGATTGTTCTATGTACCCAATCAGCATCACGATAATGTGCCTTTAAGCACCCCTTGCCAACCATGATTCTTTGTGCATTGAATGAAAAGCAAAGCAATGGAAAATCAGCCAGAAATGACTGTTCCACAAGCAAGCTTTTTCCGTTTTGTTTTGATAAGGCAGAAGATAAAATGATAACAAATAGTCAACACTGATACTGAGAAATAAAAATAATATAAACAAGTTCTGCTACGGCAGAAGATAAAATGATAACAAATAGTCAACACTGATACTGAGAAATAAAAAATATACAAACAAAGGATAACAAGGGAGGGTAATACCAATCCCATACAAACGGACACAACGGAAGTTTTCGGGTTGGGATTAAAATCATAGATGGGGCAGATGATGTTTATTCACTTCGTTGGAAGGAGTTGTATTGGCAATGTACAGTACCTAAGTTAAGAAAATGTCCATATTTACATGTAACAAGTTCAAAAATTAATTACAGTTCAAACACAAAAGAAAATAAGAATGTCTTCTTAATCTAGATTTAACAGTTGTATTAATACTCTGCGAGTCACGAATGTTTTAAGGCAAGGGATTCCACAATGAAGCCGCAGCGACTGGAAATGCTCTGTCTCCGCATGTTTTGTATTTTGTTCTCGGAGAATATCTTTGTTGAGAGAATGTCTTCCTTGTGCTTGCATCGAAAACATACTCGCTATGTAAAATGTGGCCCTGATATTCAGCGCTTTGTATGCTAGTAACAATATCTTGAATTCAATTCTTTGTTGCACAGGAAGCCAGTGCAGTTCCTTTAACGCGGGAGTGATATGATCACATTTTTTATTCCAGTTATTATCCTTGCGGTTGCAAAATAATGCCAACTTCGAATTTATCTTGTAAAGAACCTTGAAAAGAATATGCAATGGTAAATAGGTTTTTTATAAATAGAACAAGAAACGCTCAAAGAAAGCATTGTTTTCTGGGCTCTGATTGTTCGCGACACACCCGTGCAACTTTGATATGAATGGGACATCTTTGGACTTTCTACTCTATTTGCACTTTACTTTTTGCACTTTTCAATAGAATGACAGAATTCAACTTACAGGATCACTTTCTTTGATACTAATGCATCTATCCAAATGCTTCAATGTTCTATCAACTGACTTTTGGCAGCGCTTTCTTGTCTCCTCAGCTGGCGCAATGTCACATAAGCATTCCGCATGTTGAATACCAGCTGCAGCAAGGATTTCCATGTATGCTTCTGGTGTCACCTGTGGCATGATTTAAAAAGTGACCTGAAAATGTACCAGATGACTTGGAAATACTGGGTGAATAAAAAAAAAGCCCGGCATTTGAGAGGTTACTATTTCCTGAATATATAAGCAATGTTTTCTTGCAATATCTGATTGAATAGCTAATATGTTCAATTATTTTTAGAACTTTTCCTGGCTGAAATCGTTCACTCCGTTCAGATTTTCTAAAAAAAAGTTGTTTTGAAAAACCTTGAAAAACGTGCCGAATAGTGAGCAAGTTTCCTAAGATGTTTACCTTACAGCAAAGAGTCAAACAGGTTTTAGCATGTGCTGTCTTCTTGGGGGAATGAAAAGTCTTCTCCATAGTATTCAGGGAGATTCCATTCACCCAAGAGGACAAAATACATGAACGCATAATCATAATTGCTAGGAAGGAAAACAAAGGGGAATTTTGCTTGTCGTTTTCTTTCGTTTTTGCAGGTTTATGAAAGGGGCTTTCTGCAGAAAATCTCCCATATCGATGGGAAGGAATGGCCGATTAAAGCGAGGTACATTACTGAGCCTAATATTGGGGATAAAACAAGCCAGTTTTCAATATCATTCTTTGATCTTCAGGGAGCAGCACCTTTTCAAATGACTCACCCGATAGTTTTGACATTTGTAAAATCTGTAAAATCAGTTGCTTAGCCAGTAAACTCAGCTGTTCAGAAAAGAGCAGCTGAATATTGGCTAATATTATCCAATTTATTGGATATTTAATTAAAAGATTGGACACTGCATATTTTTTGGAAAAAAGTTGGCAACATGTTTGATCTTACAAGTGCTGCTATTTAAGCAGTTTTATCAATTTGTTTTCCACAATTTGCACCTATCTAAGAGAAATCACTGTGCCTAAAGTTAACTGATCAATCTGGACATAGGGATGTACAAAGATATCACTAAAGAACTGCAGCATTTATCTTGAGCAATATAGTAGTTCTGTAATGGAAAAGTGCATGTTTAAATTAATCAAAAACACCTAATATTATAAACTTCCTAAAATAAAAAATGAACTTTTCCTTGCTCCCTTCAGGATTTGTTTCTCCGGGATTCAATTGCAAAAGCAAATCTAAGAATTTGAGAGGCACCTTTGAGCTTTTCATTGGCAAAATGAAGAGTAAAATCGAAGGAAAGGATAATTTATGCTTGAACAAGAAGGATTCGAAACAGAGTAAATATATATTACCTTGTTTCTGCTAAAAAATAATTTATGCTTGAACAAGAAGGATTCAAAACAGACTAAATATAAATTACCTTGTTTCTGCCACTTTGGGTCCAAACAGAGACTGAAACTTCATTGGCATACTTGTGAATCTCGTTTCTCCCAAATTTGGCTGCATCTTGAATTGAACAAAAGAATGTCGCTGCAACCTGTAGAAAAGATGAATCCTCTGGATGATAAAATATCTCCACTGATTAGTCAGACTACCAAACTCATGCAACCAATTTGTAAATCTCAGATCCTGGTTGAGTCAGAAAAATATGGCATATCTTTATGAAAAACAAGATGGTTTTGTTTAGGTTTTACATTGCAGAAGAAAGTCTAAATTAGTTATAGAAATTTAGTTTGTCAAAATTGGTTGTTTTTTTCCTTACTTATCTGCAATTTGTGATATAGCTACTTTGATGTAAAAGTATCATTTGATGTATAACTTGCCATTATATCAATGTAAATGGGCATGGTTTATGGACAAATAGCAAATACATACATCAGAACTTGTAAATTCTTTGTAGCTCTTCTTAGAAGACTTAAGACTCTCTTGAACAGACCTTTCTAATCTATGGAAAGAAAGATGAGATTTATCACATTTAAAAATAATTACTATATATACAGTAATTTGGTGGCACAAGACTAGAAGATAGTTCTGAAAACATGAACTAAATTTTGACACATAGCTTTTGTCTGACACTTAGCAGAGTATGAAATGTCAGACAATGACCAAAAGATAAATGATTGAAGCATGATTTTAAGAAAGCTCGTTTAAAAAACCCAATCAGAAACATAGTGCTATGGGCTAGATTCTAGAATATCTAATACCTATATCTTACCATGGCTGATTTGGAAAATGTGCCACCACTTTCGAAAAATGCGGCAAAATTGCTGTAAAATGTATGGCCCCACATTACAAGATGCAGCCACACTTTGCAATATGTGGCCGCTCGTACAATCTTTTAATTTTGTAGGCCTGGCCCGTAGTTTATACATGGGGTCAGTATTTCATCTTGTTATGGTATACAAAGCCTGGCAAAAGTGGAGATGAAAAATGCGACAGCAGCATATAGAGTATTGTACGGTCACATTTCATAATGTGGGGCTGCACATTGTAGCGCCACTTTTGCCGTGTTTTATTGATCCAATTTTCAGCCTCAAGGAACCTATTTTGAACTGCTCAAAGAAAAGCTACATGTATCTCTTTGATCAAATTTTGAAATAGGGTCATGCACAAATTATAAATTTTAACTGCAAATAGTCTAGTTGGAAAAACGCATTGCTCGCTGTTCTCAAGATTTTTTGGCAGATATATACACATACACCCATCCCTGGAGCAATGAACAAAGGTATGTTAATCTAGCAATGCAGTGACATCAGAATTCTGTCTTATGAGACACTTAGCAGGGGTTCCCTCGCACAAATACTCTCTGTTTGCTCTCAGCCTTTTAATATGTGTTTCATTGAAAAGTGTGCCTGCATTCTTGCAAAAACGCAGCTAAATTCATGGTAAAACATGTGGCCGGACCTTGCAATGTGCCGCCGCATTTTGGAACGTATGGTCGCACATTTCACCGCATTATTTGCCACATTTTTCGTAGCCTGCGCACAGACTTTACGGAACTTAGCCTATGGACTGCGCAGGAGAAAACGGGAGAAATAAAAGTCTGTGCGCAGGCTACATTTTTCGCAAATGGCAGTATATATTCCAAATCAGCCACAGCAATAACCACATAATAGTAAACGATGAAGAAGAGGGACAGCATTCTTTTGCAGATTCTTTTGTAAATTTAATATCATGCTGATACATGCATTATTTGTCAATGGGGAAGCAATTTCTTGATACGTTGATATGCAGTCAGCACTGACACTAGGTATGAGTCATGATGAAATGAGCCAATGGCAATGAAAGGAAAGGGTGGACCTTAGGCGGATATCACAAATATGTTTGGTTAGTGTAAACCGACCGACCGTACTCAAAAATAAAAAACCGGAGATTTAGAGTCGGGCGTAAAATATTTTCACAGAGCACCGACTCGTTTCTCACTGCTTCTGAAGTTGAAAGAGCAGGAAAACAGTTATGGGCCTAAATTTTTGAAAAACCCGAAGATTTTAATTGCCGACCGACCGACTCGGATTTTCAGGTCCGGTTTTACACTAACCAAACATATTTGTTGATACTCGCCTTACCTATCAAGAAGGATTTAAAAAGGAAATAGCAGCAAATTGAGGGGGTATTATCTGCTATTATGCAAGCTGGCTCTATTTCTATCACTTAAAATATATGATCAGTGACTATACTACATCATCTTACAATTCAGACAGCCTCATTCGACGAAGACTGGATGTTGCCTTTGGCAGGTATCCTTCGACATCTTTTGTCAAATGTGGAATTCGACCATATTTGGAATATTGCATGACTGCCGGCGTTTCAAAACACGCTATGCCTTCTCCTCGGTCATGTTTATCTCCTTTAGTATTGTGAGACAATTTAACCATTCCATGTCTGCATTCTCCTTCCGTTTTAACGACAGTAAACTCCATTGCTAGGCTATAGGCGATAAAACTCTCTCTGTCTTTCGCGCGTTTTGAAGTGGCTAGGCCATCGCCCTCTCTTGCATTATGATGGGTGAACCCGAGGCAAAGGGAGTCATTGATCAAATCCTGAATCCTGATTGGCTGTTGCTACCCATACAACTCTGCGAAATTGGGCCAATCAAAATGCGTAGAGAGCACAACCAACCTAGATTTAAAGGGTCTGTTTCATCCAGCATGCCTTGCACGTGACATCTCTTGGTTGGTCTTTGTTGCCGCCATTTTCATGGCCCATGAAAATGGCGGACAACAATGCAACAAAGGAACATCAACAGACGGCACGTGCAAGGAATGCTGGATGAAACAGACCATTTAAGCCCCTCTAGCCCCCTTTTAACATTGTTCACAACATTTTTCAACTAACTGGTAAATCCAAATTCACAGAATAATTTCTAACCTTCACTCAATTCCATATTATTCAACCATTCTAGAAAATAACGTTCTTTGACACTGTAAGGTTCAAATGATAGTAAACTTATCGAGAAAATATGAATTCAAAACACAGTCTATGGTTGAAATCTTATGAATTGATGGTTATTGAATCGAAATTGCATATTGTTCAACCATTCTAGAAAATAATGTTCTTTGACACTGAGGTTCAAGTGATAGTAAACTTATCGAGAAAATATTAATTCAAAACACAGTCAATGGTTGAAATCTTATGAATTGATGGTTATTGAATCGAATATGAACGTTGGCTTGATGCAATTCTGCAAAATGAGGTTTATATTTCAAAACATTTAAAACCTCATCAGGTTAATGAGCCTCAAATGATAGTAAACTTTTCGAGAAAATATAAATTCCAAATAAAGTCTATGGTTGAAATCTTATGAATAGATGGTTATTGAATCGAATATGAACCTTAGCTTGATGCAATTCTTCAAAATGAGGTATATATTTCAAAACATTTGAAACCTCATCAGGTTAATGAGGTTCAAATGATAGTAAACTTATCGAGAAAATATGAATTCAAAACACAGTCAATGGTTGAAATCTTATGAATTGATGGTTATTGAATCGAATATGAACCTTGGCTTGATGCAATTCTTCACAATAAGATTTATATTTCAAACATTTGAAACCTCATCAGGTTAATGAGGTTCAAGTGATAGTAAACTTATCGAGAAAATATGAATTCAAAACACAGTCTATGAATGAAATCTTATGAATTGATGGTTATTGAATAGAATATGAACCTTGGCTTGATGCAATTCTTCAAAATGAGGTTTATATTTCAAAACATTTGAAACCTCATCAGGTTAATGAGGTTCAAGTGATAGTAAACTTATCGAGAAAATATGAATTCAAAACACTCTCAATGGTTGAAATCTAATGAATTGATGGTCATTGATCGAATATTAACCTTAGCTTGATGCAATTCTTCAAAATTAGGAATATATTTCAAAACATTTGAACCTCATCAGGTTAATGAGGTTCAAGTGATAGTAAACTAATCGAGAAAATATGAATTCAAAACACTCTCAATGGTTGAAATCTTATAAATTGATGGTTATTGAATAGAATATGAACCTTGGCTTGATGCAATTCTTCAAAATGAGGTATATATTTCAAAACATTTGAAACCTCATCAGGTTAATGAGGTTCAAATGATAGTAAACTTATCGAGAAAATATGAATTCAAAACACTCTCAATGGTTGAAATCTTATGAATTGATGGTCATTGAATCGAATATTAACCTTAGCTTGATGCAATTCTTCAAAATGAGGTTTATATTTCAAAGCATTTGAAACCTCATCAGGTTAATGAGGTTCAAGTGATAGTAAACTTATCGAGAAAATATGAATTCAAAACACTCTCAATGGTTGAAATCTTATGAAATTGATGGTTATTGAATAGAATATGAACCTTGGCTTGATGCAATTCTTCAAAATGAGGTATATATTTAAAAACATTTGAAACCTCATCAGGTTAATGAGGTTCAAGTGACAGTAAACTTATAGAGGAAATATGAATTCAAAACACTCTCAATGGTTGAAATCTTATGAATTGATGGTTATTGAATCGAATATTAACCTTAGCTTGATGCAATTCTTCAAAATGAGGTTTATATTTCAAAACATTTGAAACCTCATCAGGTTAATGAGGTTCAAGTGATAGTAAACTTATCGAGAAAATATGAATTCAAAACACAGTCTATGAATGAAATCTTATGAATTGATGGTTATTGAATAGAATATAAACCTTGGCTTGATGCAATTCTTCAAAATGAGGTATATATTTCAAAACATTTGAAACCTCATCAGGTTAATGAGGTTCAAATGATAGTAAACTTATCGAGAAAATATGAGTTCAAAACACAGTCTATGGTTGAAATCTTATGAATTGATGGTTATTGAATCGAATATGAACCTTAGCTTGATGCAATTCTTCAAAATGAGGTATATATTTCAAAACATTTGAAACCTCATCAGGTTAATGAGGTTCAAATGATAGTAAACTTATCGAGAAAATATGAATTCAAACACTCTCTATGGTTGAAATCTTATGAATTGATGGTTATTGAATCGAATATTAACCTTAGCTTGATGCAATTCTTCAAAATGAGGTATATATTTCAAAACATTTGAAACCTCATCAGGTTAATGAGGTTCAAATGATAGTAAACTTATCGAGAAAATATGAATTCAAAACACATTATTGTTGAAATCTTATGATGCTTATTGAATCAAATATTAACCTTAGCTTGATGCAATTCTTCAAAATGAGGTATATATTTCAAAACATTTGAAACCTCATCAAGTTAATGCCCTCCTCTCCCCTCTGAAATGTTAAAAGAAGTCAGGAAAGTTGCAAATTGTTAGTTGCCAACAGAAAAGTCAGGTTTCTTTCCAATCAACATTGCAGCTGGGGAGGAGGCAAACATCTGTTTTTTTCGTCAATAGCTCAACAAATTGAAACTGGTTAATTTCTTGTTCATTATAATCAGGGTTCAATAAGATAGTGATTTGCTTCAGTAGTTGTAAAAACTAAAAAATTAACGTACAATATAAAATATTGCTCATGATACCAAGAAGAACTCTGACGAACATATGATTCTTTTCCACAACCGTATTTACGAGAAAATATTTGTCACAACCTTCAGAATAGACTTGTCCAAAGTCTATTTCGTCAACTGTCTTCGGACTCTGGTGCATCTTCATACATACAGTCCGTAGATAAGTCTATCTGAAAGTATACTACGAAATATTTCGCTTTCCACTTTTCCCTTCAATTTTTTTGACGAAATTTGTTGACGAAATAGACTTGGGGCAAGTCTAACTTTGGAATTACTCAGTTAAAATTTAAAAATGATCCCAATCTGGGCAAAAGATTTGTTTCTTTCAAGAACGACTGTACACCAGACTCTATGGAAATAGACTATCTGGATTGAACGGAGTCTTTCAATCTGCCAATGATATGTGACTCATCTCTCAAGACGGTTCGAGTTTCGAGTGCTCAATGCTAAGAAAAATCAGTTCTCCTAAATATTTCAAATATGTGAAAAAATTCTCCGCAACAAAACGAACTTTCAGTCTTGTGCTCTGCAGCTTAAACTCTACAGACCTGAAATGTAAACAAATTTAAGGTGTGGCAGCCATGTGCTGTTTGAGTCTAATCCTGAAAACAGTATAAAGAAGAGGACTGCAGGACATTACATCATTGATAACCGATAGTCATAATAAAATTTTAGTATCATTGAAAGATTATAGGTTCATTAACGGTGCTGAAATTCTGTTATTTATTTTTAGGTCGCCTTGTTTCAAATTATTTTATGCAATTATGCATACTGGCTGAGTCAGAAAAATATATCCACTACAAATGCAAAATGGATTTAGAAATTTCCAACCTCAACTTTTCAGTACAGATTCGATAGCGTTCAGGGGTAGCATACTTTGGAGCAGTACACCCCAGTACACTTGATGTGACAAGAGCAACAACACAGTCTCCGTTTTTGGCAAAAACATAAAAAATTGGGTTGGGGACGGGTTGCAATTGTAAGATTTGTAAATAGTATTGCTGTAAAATGGCTTAAGGTAGCAGTTAACCCTTAGAATTTTGGAATTTCGGAATTTTGTGCCAAATTTGGGAATTGGTGTCATCTTATAGTAAATTTATTCTTTTTGAAGATAAAATAGTCCCCAAGCCTATATAGGTGTTGATATTTGCTGCAAATTAAGATTAATATGAAGAGGTCGTAAAAATTTTCCCTAGCAACCAACTGTTTTTGTGGTTACTAGGGAATGTTTCGAAAATTTCATGCAAAAATTGTCCAAAACTCCTACCTTCTATGCTCTTGGGTTCCATTCCGTCTCTTCCAGTCACATGACTCGTCCATTCTAGCAACAACAACACCGCAAAATGAGAAAAATGGAGGGAGAGCAGGAGAATGCACACAGATGGATAGGCCACTGATTACATGAAGTTCAGGAGTAAGAAACAAAGGAAAAGGAAAGTTTTTTACGCCAAGAAGAAACGGGAATCAGACAGAGAACAAGCAGAAATGGTGGAGAATGGACAGAACGAAGTATATTAGGGGCTACCACAGCTGGGCCTTTTGGTATGATCATGATATGATGACTCAGAAACTCCAGTTCACCACACACACAGCAAAGGCCAACAGTAAAAACAGACAAAGTTGTCAAAGCTGAAGATTGAAAACAAATCATGTCTGCATAGAAACTTTCTAATGGCCTATTTGAGAATGTCCTAAGCTTGTCAAGGAAGGTCAAGAATGCATTACAGCATGTTCTGTTCTTCTGTGCCACTAGCAAGTTCTGTTCCACTATCAATTCAAGTGGTGCTTTGCTTTTGGGGTTTGGTACAATGAATGTGGCAAATACAAAGACAAGATATCATTTTTGAAGGCCAGAAAGTAAAAACAGCTTCAAAGCTCAAGGCAAAAACAGTACTGTTGAATCAAAGTCAGCCAAAAGTGCAATTTGTTGTTGCAGAGCCAGAGACAATAAACTAGTTCACAGCTTCAATAATTGTCTGTGCGCACAACAGTATGGGAAGAAAAACACTATTTTGCAACAGAGCTTGCGATATTTTGCTTCCAAAAATGTATGCTTTTACACAGGACGAATGGACACAGATTGTTTTCCAAGAACTGCAAACTGGTCTATTGATTTATCATAAGAAAGGAAGACACTATAAGTGAACTTTATTGACATAAATCAGTGTTTATGATTCACAATTGGATCAAAACCCAATGAAAAGCACTTCTTCAACTTTAAGGCTGTTTTTCTCAAAAGGCTGTTTTTGCCAGTCATGAAAGCTAAAACCATTGCCAATTTTATAACATCAGTGAGATCTTAATGAAATTTTCACCAAAGGTTTCTCAAATGTTGATCTACGCAATGAATTAAATGAATTTTGAAAATTTGTCGGAACATGCCCAGTTGCCATGGCAACATTACTACGGTCACTATTGTCCAATTTGTGATGAAATGTTACCAAATTGATAATTCATTGCATAGGTCATTATAAAACACACCTTTGGTGGGAATTTCAGCCAAATATCTCAAACTGGGTGAGAATTAATGGCATTTTTGTAAAAAAATTCTGAAACAATAATGACTGTTTCCATGGAAACGATTGTCTTTACAAATTTGTTGTTGCCAAAATTCTAATTTGATCTACCATTCCAAGCTTTCCTGAAAATCTGAGGGAAATGCTCTGCAAAGAATTGGAGTTATTTGCAAGTAAAGTTTTTGGCTTCTAAGGGTTAACTGCTACCTTAAATTAGTTGGTTTTTATTGTTTTATTAATTTGTACTTTTTGGCACAAGCTACATTCCTTATCCAACTGTAAATACCAAGAGTGTTTATTATTTTTATATGACCAAAAGGCCCTGGGGACGAGGTTGAGAAAATTCCAACTTCTTTGATTGGATAAGGGAACAAAGCCTTTGATTAATTTTGAGAATATGATTGGAATTTACAGGTGTGCTTCAATTTCATTACCAAAGATATACTAACCTGTTTCAGCATTGTTTGTGATCTAACTTTGCTGGTTTTATGCTCTAAATTCTATGACTTTGCAACTGCTTACTATTAGACGATCGATATTACCAGATATTGCTAAATGTATTTTGCAAAATGAATAGATAAGTGAAACAAATAATATTTAATGTTACAATCTACGAGAGAATTGCTAAGATTTTGGTTTTATTTTACATAGCAAGGGTAAATTTGGCAAAGAAAACATTTAGCTCTCCGCCCAACCTCGTCCCCAGTGCCTTTTATCATATTGGGACGCCCGGGGGGGGGGGGGGGTACTTCATTGTCAACATGATTCGACCTGAATCTGGACTTTGAGAAAAGGACCCATTCGTATGACAGAATATTCAAAAATTTCCAGCCCATTTGCATGAATATCAGGAAATTTTTGACCCATGGGTATGAATTTGTCGATTTGAAACAAAGGAAAATTTCAGTTTTTTTGCGTGGATTATCATTATGGGGCCGATTGATAAGAAAATTCTCAAAGAACTACCCATCTACAAGGCAGTTGCTCTCCGCCATCAAAAAGCGATTTGCCATTCTGAAGAAGATTTCATACCTTTCAACAACGCAGCCAAGCCAACCATAACGTTTTGCACGCTCTGCTTATTTTCATATGGTTGATTAGACCGATTGGAATTTCGTATTTATCGCCATTGATAGACTGATTGTAGTTGTTGTTTTTACGATAGCTAGGACTATGCCGAGAGTCTAATGGATGATTACACAGAATAAGTAGCATCCATATATGAGAACACTATTCAGTGGCTAGGGATGCATTTCTGAATCAAATTTTTGAAAGTTATCCAAGTATGAAACAACTTACCCCTGATGATTTGCTTCAATTCATGTACTTATGTGAGGATCAAGAAACAATCGACAATCTCCTCAAATTCAATGGACAAATTACTGATATCCGAGAAAAACATTACACACTTTGAATATCCCCAAGTCTCTGTAGAACGCAGATATGTAAATAATTCATGTTGTTGTTATTTTTGGTGTAGTAAGTTAGTTACTACTTTTCTTTGTTTTTTATGTTATGTTATATTGTAGCCGTATAGTGTAAAAGCTATTGTGCTGAATGAATGAAAAAAAATATAGGCATCCATATTCTTCAGAATGGCAAATCGCTTTGTGCTGTCGGAGAGTTTTTTTTACAAAATTCACCCTTGCTATGTTATTTCATTTTTATCTACATTTGTATATTTCATTTTTCATTTTATCTTATTCAGCACATTTTGATTTAACGGTTTCCTTTTCTTGCTGTATTTTAATGCCAAACAGGAGGTAGAAAACTTGATACAAAACGTTCAAAATAGCATCAATGTCATGTTATTTTGCAAACCATTGAAGTGACGATAGCCTGCCACACTCATAAAACCTGACGAAAAAGTTGAGTCTGTTTACTGTCTGGCTTTACCAGTTTGCATTTGCATCTCCTTTGAAGGAAAATAGATGTTATTGGTAACAGTAATAATCTCAATCCATCAATTGCCTCGCGCCTTCTTTCCTGTGGCTGCAAACATACATAATCGATGCTCCCGTCGATGCTTAGCTATAAAAGGATAACTCTTTTCAGATCCCTTTTAGCTCTACTCAATTCGTTTATTACCTAAAATTCCCGATTGAATTGTAAGCCGTTTCTGGTGCAGTTTGCAAGTTTTCTTTACTTCAAAGTTATCGAAAATATTCATGAATACTTTCACAGATTATTTCTGACACACCGTTCGTTTTTAGGTGGCCTTTTCTAAAATTACGTGGGTATCCTTTATGTCTCTGATGAGATTTCTTGAAACAAACTAACAACATAGTCTATTTCAGGACCAAGCATCCTCGCATTGTAACGATGAGCCAATTACAGCGGATTACTGGTACGATAAAAACACAGTTACCGGAGATATCCGTGCTTGAAGATCGCTTCGGTCTCCGCCTTTCCTGATCCTCTCTACCGCAATATGTTTTCAGATTCAGAGTGCGTAAGCAAGTCTGTGTAAACTCGTATTGTGTTGTCAGGGTCCGAAGGAATCCTTTGAAGGTGCGATTTTATTGTTTTCACCCTTTTTTACATTTATGCTTCCAGTATCCGAATGTCGTTGAAAGTATGACTTTCCCTTGCTTTTCAGTATCCTGCCGGCTGATACTCTGGTAGCCTACGCGTAGACCCATTATCCCAAAGGAGGAAAGGGTCTACGAAACAAAGAGCAAAGGCTTGCTACGGCCGCCCAATTAATAATTCTAATCCCCTTTTCAAATGATTTGTGAAACGCGTTGAAACCATAGAAATAGAAATAATTCTATGGATAAAACAAAGGCTGCATAAATTAAGTTTCCAGAAATCTGCCTTTGCTCTTTGTTTCGTAGACCCTTCCTCCTTTGGGATAATGGGTCTACGCGTAGGCTAATACTCTGGGTACCCGCCTCAAAATTAAAGAAAGGAAGATTTTTTACTTTTGTTGGCTCTGGTACCCAGGGTAGCCGGCTGAGAACTCCTGGTGCCGCTCAATGGAACCGAGTAAACCGCGCCTGTTGTGTGCTGTGCAGCCTTGTGCTCCTTGGAGTATCGTTCCAATAGTATTGTATAGTAATTTGTAGGTTATGTAAGTAATATGTATCGTAATTTTTTGCTAGAGATAAAGAAGGCTCACCACACCAAGTCCCGTATCGTTAGTGTTTCTTTTCCTTGTAAATTCTATTTCACATCAGATGGTCAGGCATTTTACTCACCTCATCTACATCAAATGAGTTGCACTCGTACTATCAACAAATTCATCGCAACCCCGACCTGACATCTGGAGTGAAACAGAATCTGGTATAGTATCCTTTAATTTAATGTTCGTAGTGTGACTGTATACGGTTTAGCGTTTCGTGTTTTTAGATATTGGCCATGGGGTAGTCATTGTCTTTCGCTCCCCATGGTATCGTACCTGTAGTGTCGTATAGTAATTAGAATTAGGTATAGTAGAATGTAAAGTATCTTGTAAAATTTAATATTTGAATAAAAAAAAGAAGGCTCAGGGCAGGCGCTGGTCCAAGGGTGGTAAGTACGTCATTGAGGAAATGCGGAATGAAGACGTACGTCACTCAAGTGAGACTTTTCCTACAAAATTTGTTGTTTTCTTGCGGTGTGGTTATTCTGCTCAGCGATAATGTTACTGTAATAAATTCCTGATTCTTCATATAGACCTTATCAATTTAGATAAATGATAAGGAATACTTGGGAAGATAGGATCTAAGATATTTGCAAAAGTAATTGAAAAATGGAATGGAATTTATCCCAGGAAAAGAATATACCAATTATTGTAATACAACTTTCCTGCAAGTAATGCTTCGGTCAGAAGTAATAGATAATCCAATAAGAAATTGGAAACAATTAGATATTCCAAATTCCTTATTACTAGTAAGCAAAGGATATGAAGACGAGATCGTTGTAAACAACATTTTACGTTTGTGGATATCCTTCGATCAAGATAAGATAAATGTAATCGATGAATAAGGATACTCGTGTTGTAAAAGGAAAGTGTATAGTGATGTAAAAATTTAGTGTAAGAATCTGGTGTAAAAGTGACTTTGCAAATAGCTAGAAATCCTTGAGTCCTAGTAATCGCTACCATCCACCCATTCAACTCGCTGGGTGGGTGGGTGGGTGGTTGCGATTACTAGGACTCTAAATAACAAGTCTAGAGGCAACTAGGCTCCGTCTCCAACTGGTTGAACGATGATTTTGCAGTTTTGTTTTAATAGAACATCACACAGACATTTCATCTCTTTTTTCAAGTGAAAGCATTATTTTGAACATAAATCTTTGTCCTTCACAGAGGAACAAATCAAAAATTTATATCTGTTACGAGTGCCTGCGTATCATTGGATCTTTGATGGTTAAGTGCAGAAAATACATGAGTTTTAGGAAATTTTTAAAAGAAGCATTCCATAGAGTTTAGCTTATTATCGCCATGCCTTATATTAGGTAGTGCATTTGATGTTTAAAAAGAAACTATGGTATTTACAGATTTGTTTTTAATTTGGCTATGGAGCCCCTGAACGATTGCTGTACGTTGGAGCCCAGGAGCCTAGAGCCCAAGAGTCTTTAGCCTTCACAACAACGGACAACAACCCAGCCAAGAGTCCAGGAGGCAGGAACCTAGGAGCCCAGGATCCCGAGAACGAGAACCCAGGACAACACTAGACATTTCAGTACAACACTAGAATCGTTTTTTTCAAGATTTACTTGATGTTGACATTGCTGGAAAGCAAAAGACATTCTTGTTTTTGAAGAAGCCACACTTTTGACTTTCTTGTTCCATAAATCAGCAACTACTTGTTGGCCCTTGTCAGATTGACTCGAACAAGAGCTCAAATTCTAAGGTCAAGCCTATCCTTTGTAACTGTACAACAAATAAGGCAAGCAAAGTTACGATTCCTCATCAGCAGCCACACAAACGGGGCATAGTTTTCGGACACCCTGGAGAACAAACTTATACCATGGTAAATGCTTAAAAAACTTGCACTGCCTTGGGCTCCCCATCAGCTGGAAAAGATCACTGATTATCGTTGGTTGATCTCTCTTCGATGAGCAAGAAGATAATTCTTTTCGTGAATGACATTTTCTTAGTTTGTTTGCGTTTGTTTATCCTGATAAGTAACCATTTGTCATATATGACGAAAAAACATGAGGTCACATTTTAGAGCCACCCATAATCTGCGCAGTGGTCTCTTATCTTTGTTGATTGTCTAAGATCGCTAATTGGCTGTTTCTGATAAATTAAAACGATATCTACCAGACAATGTGCTTATTCATCTCTTAAGAATGTGCAGGTTTACTCTTCATCGTTTTGCGACAGTGAGATATGAAAGCTGTTAAAAGGCGGAACAGACACGCAAAACAATGGACCTTGGAATCAGGTACTAGGATCAAGCGTTTCATAGAAATTGGGTGACTAACTGTGATTCTTGGACTTGCTACAAGTCTATCTTTCGGTCCCAAAGAAGATGGTCCTAAAGAACGAGAGGAAGAGCATAAAGAAAATAAATAAGAGGAAAGAAAAAGAGAAGGAAAGAGACGAGAGACGTCTTCGAGAGTTACAAGTCTCTATTTCCTTTCCTTTCTCTGTTTTTCTTCATTTTCCTCCTCTCGTGTTTTCCGTCTCTCTTCACAAAATAGAGACACAAAATAAAGCAAATCCATGTGATTCTGTATACAGAAATTTTATAGAACTGAAAAACTATACCTTTGAGCAACGACAGATTGTGCATAATAGAATCTGTTGCTTTTCGCTAACAATGCGATTTATGGGGTACAAAAGTTTTTAATACTTTCCCTAATTCTACTGCATTGTCGCACCTACTTTTCAGTCATCTTTCGCAGGCGATATGAGCCAATTAGCCAACTTGGTTTTTAGGACATCTGTTGCCAGCTCCACTTATTCATATCTGTAGCTTGATAGATTGACTGTAACGTAGACAGCTTTTTCGATTGCTCCTTGCTTCTTGTGCTTACAGAGTACAGCATTGAAGAATTAACAAACAAAATTATAGCAAAACTCTCTGCAGAAACAATACTAGCAGCTGAAAACTCGCCAGTCGCTGCTCGTTGATTGCCATATCTCATGGGCAACTCTTCTGACTACTTTCAGTTCACGCAGTCTTACGCAGTGGTAGCACTGCAAAATATGGAAAGCTCGAGTAGCTTAAGTAGCAATGAGTGGCTCTATTCAGTTCATGGTTCCTATTCCTCGTTCCACATTCTATGATCTCATTTTATCCAAGATTTCTGCGACCACACTGCGACCCATGTAATTGCTTGAGACACAAATGATTTCTAATCTCTCATCAATCGAAGCTGCTGGATCGTATTGGAAACCTATAAATAATCCCCATGTGGTATAAATAGAAGTTTTCTCACAGCAGATAAAAGTTGGAACTGCGATATTATTTGAAAAATAAAAATATCTGGTGGTTAGTCATGATGTTATGCCGAAAAGCAGGGGTCTTTGATCCTTCTTCCTTGGCGCTAAATGATCACAAAATCTGCAAGAACCTTTTTTGTCTATCTGATGAGTGGTGGAGTTGCGGGGTTACTTGTATTATTCATCTCCCTCTGTAAAAATGTCGTACGCCTTTGGCAAGATCTTTTTGTTTTCAAGAAAAATTCGTAAAAAATTCCTGAAAATCGTATTGTTTTAAAAAATCTCGTACGCTTTTTCGAAGAATGATACACATATGCCTTGTATGCCCTCATACACCCCTTGGGTTAACCTGTTTTTGTGGGTTTGTTAACAGTGTTGGTCATCAAAATATCGCGGGAACACGTATGAACAAACGTCAGTCAAGTATCCCTCCCTTGGCTGGCACAAGTTCAAGGGCGGGTATCTCACACTGGAAACAATGATCCTACCTTTGTCCGAAAACCAGTAGTTCACGAAAAAATTTTGCACCACCATTGTCCCAAAAACTGGTCGTTTTATGGCAAGACTTGTTATTTTTGTTCAGTTTAGTTTGGAGGACAATTTTAACATATTGTATCACTGACGATGTTTGTCCTAAAAACCGGTAGTCTCGACCAACTACTGTTTTCAAAAGCAAGTGGTAATTGCAGCTATGAAAATACAAATCTCCTGAAACCGATTGCCGGACAAAGGTAGAATCGCTTGTGTGATCATTTGAAATATTGGTCTTGTGTGCTTAGATTTGGCAGACAAAGGGAGAACCAGCTTACAGGTAAACTTCAGGATTTGATTAGATAGGAGGCTAGAAAACTTGATTTCTGTGAAAACTGATGGAATAGGAAGATTGAAATTCAAATTTCACCTTTGTCCCAAAAACTGGTTGCCTTGGACAGGAAAATCGCACTGTCTGATAAAAGAACAGGTTACTTTTCCAATTCCTTTGGACATAGAAGCTTTGGACAAATATGGGGTCAAATATTTTACAATGCTTGCCCGCCCCTGGAACTTCAAGCAGAAAGTAATAGATATTCGAACAAGTGAAGTGAAAGAGCATGGGCTACAAGAATTCTAATGACACATGTATCTCTATATATAGCCATTATCGGCTTCTATTTGGTATTTTGAAAAAGAATGTCTAAAAGTCGAATTCAAACTGTTGGGATTTATGTGAGACGTGAGACATTGGCAAGTAGTTTCATGGGGTGAAGCAAGCTTCAGGCTTCTTTAAAATGCCGATTGAAACATATGACTAAACAATTAAATCTGTTTCTCAAAAATACAGTAAGCAGTAAACTAATCTTTGTCGACAGATACCGGGTGCGCCAAAATAAACTATGCACGTTTGGCAGGCCACGATAAATCGTACATTGGACCGATTTTGAAGATTCATGACTTAATCTTTAGCAGAAAGCCTGAATTAGATTCTAGGACTTTTTGCAAATTTTTCCGTTTTCAGTATTTAGAGCTAAAAGCGAATTTCTTAAAATGTTCGTTTTCGAAAACATTGAAAACGATCAAAAAACGTCGATCAAATTTTAAAAGATTCAACATGAATGAACAAAGAGAAAACGTTTTCAGGGGGATTTGGGGGTTTAGTGCAAACTCTCGTACAGCAGATTACAATTGGCCGATTTCTAAATCGCAAATCACCACGAGCAAGTTCTCTCTTTGCCCATTCATGTCCATTCTTTAGAAAACTTGATCGATGTTTTTTATCGTTTTCAGTGTTTTCGAAAACTGAAATTTTAGGAAACTCGCTTCTAGCTCTAAAAACCGAAAACAGAAAAATTTGCACAAAATCCCATTATTTAATTCAGGCTTTCTGCTAACGATTAAGCCATAAATCGTCAGAATCAGTCTAGTGTACGATTTATTGTGGCCTGCCAAACGTGCATAGTTTATTTTGGCGCACCCGGTAGTCCTATGAAATGTCGAAAAAATGCTAAATCTAAATAAACTTCCAAAATTTCTTTCACTGCTGTTAACTTGGTTAAAGTTTGGTAGCTAGGAAACCTTACTATGCTCTCGATCCTACACTCTCGAAAAATAGAAAAAGAAAACTGGAAGTGGGAAGAGAAATGGCATTCCTCCGCACTGAAAAATGCCCTTCTTCCTCTCTCCTCTCTCTCTCCTTTTTGCATTACTTTATTTCATCATTATGATTTTATTTCTATTGCCCACGGTTTGCCCTCGTGAATGTTCAATGTTTGCTGTTTTATAGAATTTAATAATGGCACAAAGGTGCCACATAAGAGCACTCCTGTGAGACGTAAACAAAATCGAATGCCTAATGCTAAGCATACTGTTCGCCCTGAAGTAAAATGAATAGTTGACAGTGATCATGACAAAACACTCTTAAAAACAACCTTTTATTTATTTCGTATAAGGATTTACGAAGGAATGTTTTTCCGAGGTTTTTGTTGACTCCAGCCACTCTGAGACCAGAACAGGAAATAACTTACGTAAAGCTCTTCGATGCACACAAGTCGGTACCTTTCAAAAGGCAATCAGGCTTACCAATCGTTTTAGCTTGACTTGATTGGTATGAAGAAAACGATAAACATTTTAGACTTCATTGCAAGATTATAGACACAGAACTGTTGATCTACTTTTGAGAGGGTTTTTACATTAAGATGACGTAGTTTAGCAGTGCCACCAAGATGGGGAAATTGCATAACATCTCTTTAGTTCGATTTCTGAAGCACTACCCGTGATTCTGAATTTATCAATGCAAAGCCTCAGCATTCCAAAATCTGGAGAAGTTTACAACTTGTAAGGTTTCCAGACAGTTCGTTTCCAGGTCATGTGGATGGGATGCTGTGGATGAGAGCTGGGGATGCTGTAGAGGAGGTCTCCGTTTTCTTGGTTTTGATCCTGTCGTGTACCGGATGAGTAAAAAAAAATGTGCATACGATTGAAAGCCTGTAGCTGTCAAACTACTTCTCAGCTTCCTACAAACTGATGGTACCTATATAGCTAGCATATTAACTTAGATATCAAAATTTAGTTTGTCAAAATCGGTCATTTTGTTCTCGAATTACGAGTGATTTTATAAAAGTGATTTGTCTCAAAACTCTTCAAAACAGGCCTAACATTATTGATCAAAAAAGTTTTTTTATATATATTCCAGATCAAAATTTACAATACAATGATACCTCCTACTATACTCTCTAATTACAACTATACGACACTACAGAGACGATACCATAAGGAGCGAAGTGGCACGACTACCCCAAGGCCATAACATGAAACAAAAATCGAGAACAATACCAGAGCAGGGTCAAAGAACAGAACGAACAGCATACAAACATTAAACTAAGCTACAAGTCAGGACAGCCTGCAACCAAATAATTTGAATTGAATGAAGAGCCTAAATTTTAGACCCAGATATCATGGCTGGCAAGAGATCAAAATTGCTAGCACTATAGCTTTAAGATGATAGAGAAAAACAGAAAATACTAAATGACAGTCCCAAGAGTATACAATTATGCAGCGGTCTCTTAATGTACATAGTAAATGTTCAAGCAACGAAATATAATTGGATTATGATAGATGTAAGGCTGAATTGCTAGCATCTTTGTTCAAGGATCTTAGGCCCTTTTTTGAAAGACTTCGAGATGAAGCATCTTTGTAAGATCACTCGTAATTTGAGAACGATAAACCCGATTTTGACAAACTAGATTTTCTTATCCAAGTTGATATATTAGCTACATAACTGTTATCAGTTGATAGCAGTCTAATAAATCGTTTAGGAGCTACAGGTTTTCAAACGTCTATACATTCTTGACTCACCCGGTACCATGGGTGAGCAGAAATTAAGATGTCCATTCTTTAATAAAATATACACAAATCATACCTGTATATTTATCGCTTCTTCTGTCCGCTTTTCCTTGCAGCAACCTAAGCTCGTCTTGATTCAAGTTTGCAACGGCCTAAACAGCCTAATTTTGTTTCCTGTTAAAGCAAGCCGCAAACGAAGACAGCTTCGCTTTTACAGGAAACAAATATAAGCCGTTTAGGCCGTTGCAAATTTAAATCGTGATGAGCTTACATTGCTGTAAGGAAAACAGACAGATACAATCATAAAGTTATAGGTATGATTTGTGTATTCAATTAAACAATAACAATCTTATTTCCTCTCACCCATGCCGATATCTAGGATCTAAAATGTATCGAAACCCAACCAAAGGAAGCCTAAACTATACAAAACCAAATTTATGACTTGCTTTGAACATTGCAACTTTTGATATATATTCCTTTCCAGTTTTAAGGCAATTTTACAACATTTTAGAAACCAAGATTTTCACCTGGGGATATTTAAAAGTTGTAGTTCTCATATGTGGATTTTACCGTAGCCCATCTGAAACAATGTTTTTCAATAAGCAGTTGTCCATTTCTAAAAAATATAACTGTGTGAAAATAACTTTGTCTTGAAGCATCTGCTTTGCGAGTGATTACGCCATAGCTCTTTTAAAGTAGCCGCTCTCACTGTCGAAATCAAAATTCAATGTTACGTGACAGTTTAGCGGTGAATTCTGACAAGGCTCAAAACAACGTCAAATCGTATGAGGAGAAAGGATCAATTCACCTTTGCTCATCATTTATTTGCTTCCTCTGAAGAGGCGGAAGAGGTAACCTTAAAAAACAAACATGTTTTTCATATGAAAGAAAAATAACTGTTACAGGAAATAAAGTTGTTTTGTAGCGAACTAATGTCTTGTCAATAAATAAATTGTTGCCGATATCGCTTCGCAACTTTCTTTGAAAAAAAAGAAGCCGGGTTGCACAAACACATTTTCTGTTTTATTAGAGCCTCTTTGTAAGAAACTCAACCTAGACTGATTACAAGTTCGTAGTTATTGCTATTGATATGTTGTTGTTGTAGTTGACATTGTTGCTGTTGTTGTTGCGATAACTTGGACTATTTCGTGAGTCTAAACAACCCTCAGATCATCAAGAAGTTATGAAACTCAAATATTGGAAAACATCATTCGGGAAATCTTGTCTATCGTTTTCTTATTTCCTTTATATTTTCATTCAATGGCAGAATGAAAACTCTGATGCATGCCATTTGTTGCTGATATCTATATTCTCAAAAGTATCCGTTCCAAATTGTCCTCAGAGTCCCTGCTAGTGGTTAGCTCAACTGGCATCAGGCCCCGGGGGAGGTATTTGGTTTACAAAAATACGGGGAGGTGCCGCTGGCAAAATCTGAAAAGGCACCCTGTCCCGGATTAAAATTCCCGAAAATGAGACCCTGTCCCAGAGTAAAATTCTAAAAACAATAACCTGTTCTTGAGTTTCTTGATACAAAATTATATGCTGCCCCGGAATTTTGATAGAAACCACTCAGAAAATGCTGAAATTTTGCCATCCAAACGATTTAAATCACACTAGCGGAGTGCAAATGGCTTACAACGACGTTACGTAGTCAATTATACAAAATATGGACCCTGTCATGGAGCCGACTATTCAAAAGTGCTACCTTGTCCCGGAGTAGGAATCCTGAGAATGGTACCCTGTTCAGTGGCACGTCCCCGTACGGAAAAATATATGAGTACCCCCCCCCCCCCCCTCCCGGGCATCAGGCCTGTAACAGCTCAAGAGTTCGCTATTGACCCTCTTCGTTGAATCACGGTATAGATGCGGATTATCATCAGGCATATACGGGCATACCCTTGTATACGAATATATTTTGAAAGATAGAAAACGCCATCTTTGGTATATTTTTGGCTACAAGGGCGTGTCCTCACACCCGCATTTTTAGTCTTATGACGTAATAGCAAATTACAATAACTTTACTTATTAAACTTTGTTACATTCTGGCATTTTGATCTGCCTGAATTTAGGAATGCTGATGCCTAAAATCTACCCAAAAGAAAACTTGTCGTGAAAAAAGGCTAAAAATCACGATCAAATTTTCCAATATTTCTGCTCCACAGCAATGACTTGGACAGGATTCGACAAATTTTATCCTCTTGTGAGAATGAAATTGCCCGTGATAAAGCTTGTAAATGTCATTGCTGTAAAGCAGAAAAATTAAGATAATTTGATCGCGATGTTGTGGCATTTTCTGAAAGCCTCTTGGGAGCTTTCTTGACAAAATCTCTCATGATTTAGAACAGAGAGCTCAATTACAGTCAGGAAAAACTTAAAATCTATTTAGACATGTCAACTATCAGATGATAAATTTTTCAGTAATCCCCAGATATCCCCAGCGAGCCCAGGGGCAATCACTCATGAAAATATGGTGTATGATATTAATGATCAGTAACGATTATTTTGTGATTAATTTGAGTTTTTCGTGATTAATTAGATTTTTGGTGATCAAAGTGATTAATTCGTGATTATTCAAAAATTAATCACCTATTCCAAAATATTCTCAAATAACTTTCTATACTATAGCAACCGTATAAATAGGGCAAGATAGAGCAAGATGCATAAACCAAATGATATGACGGTAAGCTATTGCATAAATCTAATTTGGTAGGGTTGTTTCCAATACTTGAACGAGCCTTTATCTTTGCTCCATTGCAGGGTCTCAGAATCTTGCGCAGTTGTGCCGTTTATGTTTTCAAGCTCATGTTTGCATTGACGATATATTAACATTATATTGGGGACACAGCGAAAGGAACATTCTAATTCTTTCATTTTCCAAAGTAACGTATGATTTTTCGTGATTAATGTGATCTTTTATGTGATTAATGTGATTTATTTGTGATTAAAATGTGATTATTTTGGAGAGCATACTTGATCTTAAGCAGTGATCTGCCCCTCGCAGCGAAAAGTGGCCTTTCAAATGGGTATTAGTGCCCCAATTTCTCCAGAAGAATACTCTTTGTGAAAAAATTCTGAGATGGCTAAAGCTTAAGCTTTGATTCCCCATGACGTAAATTTGTATTTAGGCAATCCAGTACCATGCAATTCGTCGTCATCAGTAGTCCATTTTAAACAATAAGCACTGTTCCCAGGCCTCTAAATCTCATCTAAACTGCCGAGCATTAAACGACTCAAAAAGCGACATCTATGAGTCTGGACACGAACCAAGATTTAGCCTTTGAGGAACTTTTGAACATTTCGGCGCAAGGACGTATGCAAATCTAGCTAATATAAGCCATATCTTTCATTCCTGTTCAGCTTTCGTTGGAGCGATTCCTGATGGAAATTTGAATTGACTACGGCCCC
This sequence comes from Aurelia coerulea, assembly GCA_039566865.1. Taxonomy (NCBI): domain Eukaryota; kingdom Metazoa; phylum Cnidaria; class Scyphozoa; order Semaeostomeae; family Ulmaridae; genus Aurelia; species Aurelia coerulea. The sequence continues at coordinate 18,425,481 of CM076954.1, forward strand.
CTGTCGTTTGTATCCTATTATAAGGTACAATCCGGACATCGGAGAGCTTCTTCACGTTCATAAGCCGCACCGAAAGGAGGGATTTCTAAAGGTGGCCTATGTTTACTGCTGCGACCGAATTTACAACAAAACTATCATCGAGGTTGAAAACACGCTGTGGCCATGTTTCCTTTTGAAATTCTGTTGTTACCTTCACTGCTAGTACTCTCGTTAAAACTTCTCTTGTTACTGTATGCTAAGCATTCTCACACGAGATTAAGTGCTCAAGTAAATTAGGAATGTAAGGGCCTGTGGTGCAGCTAATTTCATGGTTCTTGGATCTTCTGTTTGTTTGTCATATCCCTATAAAGGAGAGTGAATATGAGGTGGCTTATTTTAATTGAAAGCATCGGGGAATGGGTATGAAGATTGCACTCCTGGTAGATGATACCCTTAATCGGCTTGATTTTCACTGTGAGACGTTAATACCAGGAATGACGAATTACGTATGACTTTTAAGGATTTGCCTGTGCAGCAACTTACGCACGAATAAGCCGTTGCGTTGCAGAGCTGTCCTGGAATAGAACAATTGGTGATCATGATAATGATGGTTATGATGATGTCCACGGGATGTAACAACCAAGCTGCCCGCTACGCGAGGACCACGAATTAAGTATGACTTTTAAGCATTTGCCTGTATAACTTTCAACTTATACATAACCAAGCCATTGCGTTGTCCTGGAATAGAAAAACTGATGACGATGATGATTATTATTATGATGATGATTATGATGAAATCCTCGAGATGTATGACAAATGATGTCGACTAACAACTAAGTTGCCCGTTACGCGAGGACCACGAATTACGTATGACTCTTAAGCATTTGCCTGTATAGCTTTCAACTTATACATAACCAAGCCATTGCGTTGTGTCCTGGAATAGAAAAACTAATGACGATGATTATGATGATTATGATGATGATTATGATGATATCCCTGAGATGTATGACAAATGATGTCGACTATGAACCTGGCTGCCGGTAACGTGAGGACCACGAGTAAAAACATACGGATGCATCGCGGACTAAGCAATTTGTCAATCGGAACAACTGATAAAGTTTGATGACATACTAGACAGTGACGCGAGGACAATTGTTATCCGAACACAAGCGTATGAATATCCATAAACCATTATATATTTTAATTAAAAGATTAGCTTAATCTGCCGAAGCTAATTCTGCTGGCGATCTCTCCTTCTTAGTGATACAAAGCGCATTGAAACGAGGCAGGCAGTTTGATCTTCAACCAATTGTATAGGACTCCCGACTTGACAAATTCAGCACCCATTATACGATTGTTTTCTCTACAAATGGGGCGCGGAACGTAAAAGAGCAGAGAAAGCGCCCACTTAGTCATCAATAGCTTGAAAGCGCAGAAAGGACGAAACTCGCTTGATACTCCAGTATAACACATAAGCTAGCAGTGAGACAAGCAGCAATTCAAGACTCTCTCTCAGCACGACTAAAAGATGATGGATTTACCGTTTCTGCTCCTTGTTCTGGTAGCTGGTTTTCACAAGCACACCGCGGCGATACTAGATGTTATGGTAGCTGGTAAAGAAGTGCAGCGGTTTTTGAATTTCGGTCAGTATATTTCGACAGATTACTGTTGGTTTTAGAAGGATGATAGGGGAATTTCTTATAGGCTTAGTAGTTTGGTCTTATGTCACCGTCTTTGTTAGTTTTCCTTCTCTGTACTCCTTTCATTATTCTGTGCGACATCTTGTTTGACATGGCAGTAATGTTGATCGCTTTTGTGTTCATTTTCGGCAAATTGTAATATCAGTTTTTCGAGAAATCCCAGAACTTGTCATTTTTTGACAGTTTCGAGGTTGAGTAGGAGGGAGTTTTTTATCAATCTTATTCTCAAAGCTCAAGCTTTTATGTCGTGTGTTTAAAAGTACAATGCCAACAGCCTGACCTTATGATAATGATTCGTTTTCCAGAGAGGTTTTGCCTAATGTAATTTTGGTGAAAATCTTTAGAGCGATGAATTAGCTCTTTTGCTATGTTATCACATACGATGGTTTACGATTAGTGCCCTAAATTTTCCCGTTAACTTTAAACCAAAGAAAATCACAACAGACCTTCATTTTGTTACGTGTATTTCATCGAGACTTTGTAGCTATATGTTTACAAAGAGTTTAGGAACCTTAGGCGGCAGAAAGAACTAAGCTTCGTACCCATGCGTTTACATTGGGTTGAGCAACAGATAGAGAGACCCTTCGCCTAGGCTAGTTAGGCTGCAGTTATATTAGTTACTTTCATTACAAAAGGTTGAAAACACTACTGTAGCTATTCTTCCAAGGGAATCAGAAAGGGGACAGAAGGAACCCTTAATAGAAGTATCGTACTCATTTCTTTATCTTGGGTTGCTCCTGGATTCAGAAGAAAACAAAGAAAAGTGTTAAGTCTCGATGTTACTTGGCCTAATAAACTGTTTACTTTTTGCGAAGCAAGTGAGAATTCTGAACTTTATGGACGTCCATATGAACCAAACACGATTATTCAGCTTCATTGCCCCGAACGTAATTTCTCTACGAAGGGAAACCACTCTATGGACGTTAAATTATCAGAACAAAAAAGCGATAAAAATCCATTTAAGGATATATCCACGAGCAATTAAAACGTCAGATGTAACTAGTTGTCTTGCGCGCAGAGGTTCTTCCTCTTGCACCAAATTCACGATGGGGGTGATGCACTGCAGGAAGATTTTAATCACCGAACCAAAAGCATGTGAAAATTCCGCGCTCGCGAAATCCTTTTACGTGATTAGGACTGATCAGGGATATCATTGGTAAATATCATTTCAATAACGTCTTATTCAAGCTGTAATTAACTTCTTAAAAGGCTTTCTGCCTTCTGTTTCTTTAATTCATCTGCAGACCTCTCTATGACTACAAATTGGACTGTAAGTAAAGGTATGCTTATTCCACCACACAGGTATGAACATGAAGAGGATTTTTGCCGTCTGCCTAATAAAAATTGCCCTTTCTTAACAACTCTTGCTGCCTGTCTCAGTATTTCATTTGTAAACCCGTGTGGACCTCTCTAATGGAAGAAATGCATGTTCCTCCATACATGTATCTGTCTGAACAAGTGAAGGATTTTTGCGATTTTTGCCATCTACCTCTGCATTTTCTTGAAATCTTGTGCTTTCTGTATCAGTACTTCATCTGTAAACCCGCGTGAACCACTCTAATGGAAGAAATGCATGTCCCTCCAAACATGTATCTGCCTAAACGTTCAAACGACTTTGCCATCTACCTACTAAATTTTGCCGAATTTTGCCATATCTTAAATAAGTTCGTTTTCTGCTTCAGTACTTCATTTGACCAATTCAAGAGACAGGTGAAAAGGGAGAAATTTGTGTCCCACCATACAAGTCTGAACATCTAAAGGAATTTTGACGTCAACCTACTAAGCTCTGCCTTTTCGTAAAAGCGTTTGCTTGCTGTTTTAAGTATTTCACTTGTAGACCGGTATAGACCTCTTTAATGGGAGAGATGCATATCCCCATCGTTTTCCTGTACTTCTACTCTCTACGTCTGGAACTATGGTCTTAAGACTGTACCTCTTCTTACTTTTTCTGTAACTGTCATTTGTAGGGTTTCACAACATTTCGCAAAACTGAATAGAGACAGCGAAAAATTGTGTCTTTCATTTGAAGACACGCATAAACCTCTCCAAGGGAACCAGTGTGTGTGCCATCTTTTTCCTGTACCTCCAAAGTCTAGTTATAAAGTTTTTAGGGTTCTATCTCTTTGTAACATTTCTGCAACTTTCATTCATATGGTTTCATCTCTTTTTTCACTTTCCCTATCTTGAAAATTCTCAAAATGAACAGAAACAGGCCTAGCAAAAATTGCGTCATCTGCTGAAATTAAGGGCCTTTTTTGTTCGACTCTGTTCATTGTGTTCACTATCACTTGACCTTCATAGCGAAAAGGTCTGTTTTCTAACGCTAACAGGAGTTTCTAATCTCTGCTGAATATCAACTTCAAGCCTAAAAGTCTAAAAAGTCAAAGTGAAACAAAGTTTTCGCTATTTGGTCATTTGCTTTTCAACTCCTTGTTTATTCTTCAGTTTCTCGTGTTCTTCCGACGAAGCTATCAGAAATCTATCTCTGAAAGCTAAAGCTGTTTGATTGCTTGAAAGGTTGCACGGCAGTGCTGTCTTCGGAGCATACAGCCTACCAAAAACTCCACGATCAAAAGACGGGTCCTTTTTGTCTGGTTATTGTTTCTCTAGAGAGAAGCACTGTCGTAACTGAAAAAGCCCTGAGGCATAGGAGGGAGAGAGAAAGATAATTTTTCCACTGTTAGCTCTGTTTATTTTCTATCCATCCTTTGAAGATCCATTTCAAGTTCATTCCTTTCCTTTATTTCACAAGAAAGTTTCAAATATTTCACAAGAAAATCTTCACACTTAAACATTGTAAAACAAAAACAGGGCGCAGTATTGGAGTGCTTTCAGCTTCCGCCTACCATTCGTCAATTTAATGGATAATGAAGCCGTTTTCAACATGTTTTTTGCAAAGCACTACAAATAGGTGTGATTTCTTGCGTACGCATATCCCAAGAGAGTACACAAATTCCTCTCACAAATTTTCTAAAGATGATAGTCATGTAATTGGAAATGAATGAGGCACAGATCAGAACTAATTTCTAGCTCATGGGTGTTCCATTTTCAAATGTTGGAAACGAGATTGTGTTAAGCATTATTAATGACAAGATGTTTTCTAGTTTAAGAAAAGTTGATGGTAATTGATGATATAGATTTAATAATTCTTTTAGTTTTATTGACAATCAGTACATGTTGATTTTTGGTATTAACTTAAAGTTGGTAAGTCGCCAAAAAGCATACAACAAGTTGCATACAATAGTCAAGCAAGTTTGCTATTGACAACAGAAATTTGACGCAATCACAAAGTAACGCAGCAGAACGAAAACTGTGAAAACTGCATAGTTTGTGATTTATAAATCAGCTTCTTTTGACCAATCGCACTTCAAGAATACTAAAGCTGAATTCATACTTTGGGCGTCTTCCTGACGCTATCCATATAAGGCTTGCTTTTCACACAAAGGCACAATTCTTATTTGGGCAGGCAGCAATCTTCTACTTTGGCAACGGTAATAAGAGATAATGCATTGAATTTCAATTCAGTTTTAAGAGAGGCATTGAGGTTGACCTCCTTTTTAATTCGGTACAGAAACGGCAGTGCCCCCAAAAAGCCCTGATAAGTATCATATTCAAGCAAGTGTCGTTTGTCGTCATACCACGAAATAGTATTTACTTGCAGTATTCAAATAATCATGCAGTGTTCCATTGAAGGCACAAGAGCACTAACGAACAAGCTATTGGGGATCATATTATATGTTTGTATAAAGTAGCCATTTGAGGAAAAGACTACTGCTCTCCACAGTTGCTTTATCAGTAACTTGATGGAAACAGGAGCTACAGTTCTATTCAAAAGCAAGTCTTGTAAGGGAAGTAAGCACAACTGTCAAAAATTCTCTTGAGCTGGTAAGGAAGGAAAGCGTTTGTAAAGCAAAAGATTCAGGTTTCCGAAACGACGAAGCAATTTGCGGCAATTTGACGTTCCGAAGAACAGATTTCACACCACTGAGTGCACACAATCAAATCAAATAAACAGAGAAGGAAAGCATAATGACTTGCTCCACTGAAGTTGTGAAATCTATTCTTGAGGGTGCCAAATTGCTTTGTCTTAAAGCACATATGTCACATTAGCAATTGGTTACAGTAATACAGCAAACAAGTTTGGAGTGGAATTGCATTGTTTGCATTTCTGTTTCATGAATTTTCATTGCAATGAAAATTCAGCCTCGATCCTGGGCTTTGTAATAAACAATAGAGAGAATGGTATTGCATGGACCAATCAGCTTCATGACATATGCCCTTTAAACAAAACTTTATAGCTGAAAGTCCTGATACCCTCCACTGAACTGCTTCCACATTTTAAATAAGCTCTCTCTTGGTAGATCTGAAAAGGCACTGATTCAAACTGATTCCTCGTCAAACTCCGTATGTAAAACTGCAAGGCAATTTGTAATGATATCGGCCCTGATATCGGGCAGAACCAGACCCGCTTTCTGCTAAGTTACCTTGTTACCCCTTGTGCACGGTAGCTTGAGAGAGCTGAAATAAAGTGCTCGAGAATCATAGATTGTTTTAATACTCGCCAGTAACGAATATAACGACACTGTAAACCACGCAAAAGACCTGTGCAGGCTGTAGAAATTCTCTGACAGACGCCAAAACATAAAGCGGCCGACGAGAACGCGCAAAGTCCCTTTTCAAGTCGCAAGTGAGATGAGTCGCTTTTCTGCCTTTTCTCGTCAAACATTTTTCAATGACTCAGCTGCAGTCATCTTCTTTTCGCACGGCTGGCTTACCTTTCTTTCAGACGCACGGTACGGCCTTTGGGGGCTCCGGTGGTGAGTTTCGCGGTGGCATCACCCTCGCTGCTCTATGAGATGAAACTCAGTCAAAAACGTTGACTGGCTCTGCCACATTATATCGTGTATGTATATATTGAGAAGAAACATTTCTATAATATTGCTTGTAACGTGAGAACGACACGACTGCTTATTTTTTAACTTAAAAACTTGTTTAACATTTTATTGCTTAAGTTAACATGTTCGCTACACACATATTATCAGTTTACAGGAGTGCAATGAATTGTTTAAAAGCTGTAGGCTTTCAAATATCTAAACATTTTCCTGCCCTAACTGGTAGGCTGATATGTCTCAGTGAAGGGCTTGCTCTGCATTTCAACGTGAAAGACTTCAAAGCTACTCAACAAGTACATTTTAAAGGCCGTCCTCCACTTTAAATAATTTCGGTCGGCAACCAGCGTGCTCGCTCAGTGCGCTTAGCGAGCAACTCGCTGACCAAAAGTACTGCAGTGGAGGTCAGCCTTTAGGCTATGCTGCTGCCCATATATATAAGACTCATATGTCGTAGAATGCTTGCCTCGCTTTGGCTTCGCCAAGAAAGCGCTTGAGCGCTTGAAGACATCCAGGTCTAAGGGCGTTTAAGTACCCCAAGGAGATGCCATGTTCGTTGGTGAGTAAAAAATTGGTTAAAGTTTTGTCAGAAGCTCCACTATTGTACTGAGGAAAGCATATTTTTTGCGGGAAACGGTATCTGCGCGGAAATAGCTGCTCAACTTTTCCTCAGTGCACCTTATGCAAAATTTGCAGTCGCAGTTTGTCACTTGTGAAGCGTTTTGCACTGGGAAGATTTACATCTGTTCCGGAAGCAGATTTTGCTATATTTTTCAACGGGAAGTCATCATTGTAGAATATAACAGATATCCTAAACGGGGTATTCTCCTCCACAGAAGATCTTTGGAGACGCAGAAAAGGGTAGCCTCATTTCGTTCTTAACCTCCTCCACCAAAGATACAGCCCGTGATGAGGAGAGTGAGAACAACGGGGGTATTTCAAGCATGAATTCGGTTTTAAGACTGTTATGTTGGCCAAATGAATCTAGTACCAAATATTCATTATCCTTTTTTCCTGTCTAAGTTTCATTAATGCTAACCATTTCACAAATTCTAAAACTCAATTTTTGGCAACTTCGAAAGCCTAACCAGAACACAAAGGAAAAGCAAAACAGACAGATTTTAGACTAATATCAATTTTGTGGTAGTTATAAGACGTCTGAGAACTTGGTCTACTTTCAAGATTAGCCTTTCATGTGATTTTGAGTTTCTAAACGAGTTTTGAGCTAAGTAGTGCCAGATCAAAGCTCGAAGGAATACATGTACGTTTGTTACATTTATCAAGGTTTTTATGCTGTGATCAAAAGATCGCTCCTAGATTTATTTACAGAGAGTCTGTGTAGTGTTCATTCCTCTCTCTCTCTCTCTCTCTCTCTCTCTTTAAAGGGGAACCTGTCTCCAAAGTTTTGCCGAAACAATTATTTTGCAGTTTTCTAGATACACTCCCTTTTATAAGAATATTGTTTATAAGAATATTCAGGCTCAGAATCATCCAAATTTTAAGAATATTATAATTATATTGCTCATCCTCAGCTCGCATATTTTTGTCTCATTTTCCAACAGTTGCCTGTTTTGCGATGTTCATAACAGAGAATTGCATGACTGACATATCTGGTTTTTTCAAAAAGTGTGTTTAAAAGTTTAAAGAACTATTCACAAGAATACCCAAATCACCACCACTGTAATGGGGCTTTGTGAAATGCTTACTTTTTTAACAGTCTACAGCCATATCGTTCAACTTTCTTATCTTTTTTCGGAATCGCAATAACAGATTGCAACTTCGTTATCAGAAGCAAGTTTATAACTGGAAGTAGCAACAAAGGAAAGAATGTAATAATCTCTTATCAGTTGAAACTTATCCATAAAAGATATGACAATTTCAAGATCTTTAGAGTTGACAGTCCAAGAGATGTGCCGGTACGGTTCTTGTGCATGTTATCTCACAATTCAATGTAGCAAATGCCAGACAAAATATCTGAATTAAGCCTTAAAAGTGTACATGACCTGAAAGATTGTTGGATTTTAATCTAAGATAAGACTATTTAGTTTTTTATTGAAGGTAAAGTTGTGTTCGTCGGGTATTGCATCAAAGAAGATTTTATACCTTCATGAGACATAATATCTTCTTCGCAGCTGACAAATTTTTGGTAAAGAAAAGCTGATTAAATCTTCGTAAAGAAAGAAGGAAATTTAAATGTTTTTTTGTCACTCCCTTTACAATTCTGAAAGTTTTTGAAAGTTCTGGAAGCTCTTCCATCATTCTCTATTGTAATCATGGTCGAAGGAAGGAAAATTTGTATGCAGTCAAACATTTACTACTTTTAACTCAAAGGGAATAACTGACGAAAAGATGAGGTCTCATAAGTCTATAAATAGCCTATTGTATTTGATACTCGAACGCGTGGCGAAATAAAGCAAAGCAAAAGAACAAAATAAAGTGTTCAGGTTTCTCTTTGTCCTAATCATAGAAGGACGCCATATAGTTCAGGTCATTCACTTTGAATTTGTTAAAATTATGAAAGATAACTTTGTATTGCCTCTAAGTCATTCAATATTTCATAACAAGTCTTCTGTTTGATGGTGCAATTTTTTAACACTGCTTTGGGGAGCAAAACCACAATGAAACAAGTTTGATTCTTGTAATTCTTTGATCACAAATTCTACCATAAAAATAAAATACCGGGTAAGTCAAAAAATTGACAGAGTTTGCCAAACTGCACAACCATGAATTAACCACCTATTTATATGTACAATGGCTTGTTACATTGCAGAAAGGCTGACTTAGGTGTTACAATTTATTTCGCTAAAATCGGTTGCTTTGTTCAAGCGTAATGGGCGATTTTGTCTGGAAACTGTGTTTTGAAAATTCTCGGAGAGGGGCGGAAACTTTGATCAAATGTTGTCAAATTTCCAGCCTAAAAACGGTAGCATAAACAGCCACTAGGGAAGAAGACAAATTAGAAATATGTTTTTATTACATATAGGAGCTTTTCCTCAGTTTTCGAAAGATTTATATTGCAATTGTAGCTGTTAAAAAGTTGAAAATCTGCAAAATTTGGTCGTAATAACTAGTCATTCTCAAGCTCTTCAGCATAATACAGAAGTATTAATAAGTCTTCAACGATATGATCGATCTCGATGCAGTAAATTTTCTCATCTAAGTTAGCCTTTTTACTATCAAGTGAATTTAGAAACATTTGCGTTGGAAGTCGATTGATGCATGTATTTTCTTGCCAAAGCGGTTATCCCTTTTGACTCATCCGGCCGGTATCTTCTGCTAGCGGTTCACTTTCAAAGCAAATAAATGACATCATGATCTTAACAAAGAGTTGTTTTCAACGAGTAACCGAGTAATGATTTCAGAAGAGACCAAAGGCGCCAGACCAAGTTGTCCAGTTGCCCTCCTCTTTTGCCACAAAGACAGACGGTCTAGTCAAATAACAAAATAGCCGAAAAGATATAATAGATCGGAAATCGAGTACTGTATTTGTGACCTTGAAATGGATAGAAATTGGCTTAATTATCTGATTCAAGCGGTCACCCAAAAATTTCCCTATGACAATTCCTATCATAACTATATTTAGTAAAATGATTCTAACAGTGGTTCTCTTTTAGGATTTTCTTTATTGCACATCTTTCTTTACTTAAATCTTATAGGAAGAATAAAGTCAGTCACTTCTTTCTGACGTAAAACATTAACCTAAGCTCTATCCTGATTTGCTGATCACGTCCGCTCACAGGGGTTCAAGTGACCTAGTCTATTCTTTCTTTCATTGTTCGAAAAATACGGCCTTAATTTATGATTCTTACCTCTTTTCCGTGTTGGTTTACATAGTCTCCCATCCGAGTCTATAATTAGAGAGGACTATTGTATGATTAGGTTAGGCCGCAACCTCAATTAAATTTAAAAGAAAAAGTATCCTTCACTGATTTGGTTAGATAAACAGGACGGTCTTTAGATAGCAAAGCCATGATGTGTAGGTCCATTGTTCTTTTAGGACGTTATACTTGTTGAGCAGCTGAGTTGAATGATACGGTATCATAATGATTCGAGCATAAAAGGCGTTCGTTTTTTGCGACCAAAACAATGCACCCCCGACGGCAGAACTATTGAAGTCCTATAGCGGGATGAACTTAAAAGAAATGTTTGTGCTTAAGTGGTCACAGAGCTGGAAATATCAGGGCCATTAGAGATAATTCTGTAAATAAAGGAGGGTCTTCTTCCTTCATTGAAAGCTCCAATTCGAGTAACCAGTAATTTTCCTGGCTATGGACCTGCGTTTGCTGAAGGAATTTTGAAAAATGAAAGAATTTGCAATCGGCAGTCGGTCCAAGTCCACATCTAATTTTAGTAAAGATTTTGGATATGTGCAAAACGGAAAAGTGGTTTTTTTCTCAAATATGTGCAGAAAATATATAAATTGGTCGATCTACCAGTTCAAATTCTTTTTTGTAATCATAATAACATTTTCATGAGACAAAATTGACAACCAAATATTTGTTCCTTCTTCAAAACAAATTCAGTAATTCATATAACACATATTCTTCAAATCTCAGCTCTGGATGTTCAACTTATTCAACATTTTGTGTATAATTCGATGTTGTAAATTCAAATTTGATTTGATATAATTAGAATCATATTTGGTTTAATGAATATTTGACACGAGAATCAAGCTTCCATGAAAGAAATACAATGACGAGATATTCATTTTCATGATTCCATATTCAATTCTTTTTAAGAAGGGTGACTCTTCTGCTGAAGGTGTTTTGCAAGGTTATCCTTCTTTAGAGGGAATAATGTTATTAATGTTTGCTCCATAGCTTTCTTCTTTCTATTGCAATGAGATACTAGTTGCTAGGCGCTTGCAGTATATCCGAGGTCAACGAGAAAACATTTTTCCTGGTCTTACCCTTTCATGATAATATCCCCCCCCTGAGATTCTAATTGAAATTCCATTGCTACAGTGATAGAAGGCATAATTACGATGCCAGACAAGGCTGTTTCTCTACAGAAACATTTATCATCAATATGCTTTTCAGATACGATAGTAAACTATTTCAAGAAAGTTGCTAAGGCTGTAATAATTGTTTTGGACTGAGCCACAATGAAACATCGTGAAAAGTTAAGGTAAGGCAGATGGGGGTTAGTGAAAAAAACTAACACGTTTGGCGGACAGTGAAATAAAAAGTACGTGGCCGATATTCCAAACTGAAATATTGATCTATCAGTCACAGACTAAATTAGATATAGCGAAAATTTTTCGGTAAAACCACTCATCGTTTAGCCCAAGAAATTAGGAAAATTCAGGTAAGAGGCTTATATGGGAATGAGAATTCCACGTTCGATTCTGGTCCATGGATTTACTTTCCATTGAAATACAATTGTCAGTTTCAGAAATAGAATTTCAATTTCAATGGCAAGTAAATCATGGACCAGAAAGAAACATGGAATTATCGTTCCGTACAAAACCCCTTATTAATATTTTTCCTAATTCTAGGCCTAAATAAAAAATGATCTTACCAAACAAAATTTTCACAGCTAAGTTAGCCTTTGACTGATAGATCAACACTTTAGTTTTGAATATCAGCCTACGTAATTTTTATTCTATAGCCCCCTAAACGTTGTGTTGACTCGCCTGGTAAGAAGAACAACAAAAATGAAGAAAATTTGTGATTGGATAGGTTGCGACAAAATATCCAGCATATGACAGCTACCGTGGTTAGATGAGAAGCGAATGAAAGAGGTTTTATACCTTAGATACTTTGGAAAATAAAATACATTATCTGATATGTACAAATTTCTGTTTATCAACTGTGAGAAACTGTGTGCACAAAATATTTCGCGAAATGAAATTTGAAATTTTCACCATATTCTACCCTGTCAACGAAGTCTCATCTCTGTAATCGAGCAAGAAAATTCCACACATCTATTAATGGTGATTGAGACTGTTAAAATTAGGGATCGTATTTGCTTTGAATGAAGGTTTCCTGAAGACAATTAACTATTAAGTAAGGACGGGCCCTTTCAGCCTCATTTTTGCTCAGTGAACACCACATGGCGTCAGATTATATGCAAGTCTTATTTTGGTTAATGAAAGATTTCCAGATCTTTTAAGTTTGTTATCTATAATCTCAATCCTATGAGGTTTTAATTAAAGTAAGAAATATTTCCTGGCACTTTGTTTAGTAAAACCGACTTCCAATTAAAAAGGGTACAGTTTTGGAATTTGCAAAATGTATCCGATTAGTTACTACCCTACAGGTAAAAACCAAAGCCATCGTTTGTTCATGATAAAGCTGCAGAAATTTCGTAGCATCAACCAAAGGATGTAACCAAAGGAACATGTCTAAGGTGCACATGGGTAGGTCACGTGATTAAATTTTAACACATTTTGCCGCTTTGTTTGCTTATGTTTGTAACGGGTCTAGTCAAGCAGCCAAAAAGTTACAGTGCAGAAAATTGTCGAAGATTGCGTTACCTGCCTTAAACACACTTGGTTTTTGCTAAGCACTTTCCATAATGAAATTTAGACATAAAATTATATGACTCAATTTAATTTTGAAAGATGCGAGACTTGCCCCGAGTCTATTTCGTTAAAAAAATGGAAGGGAAAAGCGAAAAGCGAAATACGCTTTCGCAGTATACTTTCAGATAGACTTATTACAGTTCACGAAATAGAGTATACTTTCAAATAGGCTTATTACAGTTGACGAAATAGAAATAGAGCCTAGAAAGATGCAGGTATGCAATGTAGTTTCGAAAGTTACACATAATTGTTAACTAAAATCTAATACCGTAAAAACCTGCGTAGAAGAACCTACAATTTTGTAAGTCAGCCTGGGTTCTTAAACAATAATACAATGGATAGGTTCTTATAGAATGGTAGCCTAATTAAACAAATTCGGCCTGTTGGTTCTTAATCCACTAGCATCATATATGTAACCTGTAAACTGTGTTCCAGACCAGACCCCTTTCCTTTCTTTCCAAAGGGGTCTGGAACACAGGCTACTTATATGCGGGTTTTTGCTGTAGCCTAGCCATCAAAAAATCTTCCTTTTACATTAAAAAATTAGTTCAAAATACATTTTGAGATTTGGGAAAATCCTGTTGAGAATTGGTTACAAAATAGAAACCATTGAACTGCATATGTTGCATACCTTACTATTGCATGTAATACTGCCAAGTCGATGCAACTATGCTAATTTATAAGAGTCTTACCAACCGTAGAAACAGATAAAAGTGATTACATATTCCCTTGGTACTTTAAAGTAAATCTTTTATTAGTGGACCTCAACTCATTGTAACTATGATTGACTTTGAAATGTTTGATTTGTCGTGAGCCATATATTAGTGTTAAAAGACTTTACTCAAGCTTTCCTGATCAGCTTATGCATTCTTTTTTAGCTTAAAATTTGTTTTCAAAACATGTGACTAGTCCAGTGCTCGCCTTGCTTTGCGCTAAAAATCTCAAACGTTCAGTCCTAGCCACCGGTCTTAAGTACATTATTGTTTTTTCATCCCATATTTCTCAAGTAATAACTTCAAAATAGCGAAGTTTGATTAATAACGCAGATGACTGCCTTTTTCATTGCTCTATCGTACATCAAACAAACAAAATCGTTTCTGATTTTATTGCACAATGCCGACGAGAACTAAGATGGATCAGACGGGCCTAAGTTTGATCCGCTTTCAAAATGGCGTCACTTGGCTTGCCTAAATCAGTGATTACCATGTCTTAGCCTACCTAGCCTTTGAAGGATGTCAGCAAAGATGTATTATCGTGTCAGAAATATTCTTAAAATCAATTTCAATTGGGCCGGACATTCTTTCTTTAACAAACATTCCCTTACTCTCGTGGCCTACATGAAACATTACAAACAGATCTATCTATTCGTCATAATTAGACATGAAAGTCTCGGTAAAAAGGATGAAGGGTGTTATATTATTTGATTACATTAGATCCCTCAAAATTCGATCTTTGGGAGTTAAGGTAGGAAGGAGGGATTTCATTCACCAGACAAAAAGGGGGATTGTGTGCTTATCATGTGAGGGGTCGAGTTACTCAGAGGTAAAGAGGATAATGATATGCGTGTGATCTATGAATATTCCATTTGGATGTTTCTAATCCTAAATTTATGCATCTTTGCTCGAAGTTTTATTGATTTTGTTGTTTCAGTGAATATAAGACTCTTCCTCATCCAATGTTTATCCTTAACTCGTTGTTCAGCTATCCTTCTTAGACTGGTCTTAGCTATTTGTGTGGATCAAACTGGGCCTAAATCCCTTGCTTAGATATTTAAGTCACTATTTGCAGTTTTAACAGTGGCTGACTAATTTTTGAATAGCATAATCCAAGATCTCTTTACCGTCCTGCGAGGTTAGACTTATGACGATGAGTCCCTTGTATCCCCGTGCTTTTTTACTTTAAGATGGCCACCGAACCTGTTGAGCAAGTTTTACCGCAGGGATAAGTCTACTCATATTGGTATATGTCATAAGTCTACTGCGAGGTCAATTGGCTGAAAAGATATATTGGGTTCCATCAGCACAATAGACCATTACGCTAAAGATGGCGGAGAGGAACTTTTTACCAAGATGCATGCACACCTTGGTCACGACCCTGGTACACTTTGATCAAATCTGTCCAGAATAAGGACAGATTAGCAGCCATTATGGATTTACAATTTGCTAGGCAACGCTAATTATGTGACCTCGATTGCAAACAACAACGCATACTTGTATTGCTTAGTGACAAGATTACATTGTTGTTATTCGAATAATTAGGAAGTTTTCGAGAAATAATTTATGATGCTATCGTTCTCGAAGGCAATCAAATTTCAGAACAGCCTCTTGTATTCTAGAGTAGAGGCGGAGCAACGAATTCACTCTGGGGATGTGATTGCAAAAAATTAATAAAGTCAAATGCTGACAAAAAATTCCCAAAGAAATTTTGTATTTTGTCTCAACCTGTTTTATTTCACCTGAAGCATACTTCTATTCCTTTGTTGTATTCTATTACTTGATACTATTAGTAATGTAGAAAAAGGTGTAGTTTCATGAAACTGGCTATGAAATGTTTTGATAATAATAAGATGCCTAATATATAGGTTCAAGGGTAATCTTTACAAAGCTTAGGTGTCCTTATCGTCTAACGTTTCACTAACTAACTAACTAACTAACTAACTAACTAACTAACTAACTAACTAACTAACTAACTAACTAACTAACTAACTAACTAACTAACTAACTAACTAACTAACTAACTAACTAACTAACTAACTAACTAACTAACTAACTAACTAACTAGAAAACAGCATGAATTTGAAGAAACTTCTTCTGAAAAGTGTTGAGAACCGTTCAGTACTCCAAATTTGATAATTCTAAGAATACTATTGGGGTAATCTCTTGGTTTCTCTTATGAAAAAATTAAGACATAAAACTGAAAAACTAAACAGCATTTTTCAAGTAAGCCTCTCGAATCTGCCAGATCACAAAAACAATCTTTGCAATTAGATCTTCACTCGAACTATCGTGGCCTGCCAAATGTGGGTACTTAATTTTGGCACACCCCATAGAAGTGGTTGCTCTATCCAGCTATTTTGAAAAATATTATATTTACCAATGTTGAGTACCCACTTAGTGTAGCCAAAGAAAAACTTTTATCCCCTAAAGTATATAATGGAATGAAAAATGATACTTGTTTTACGGTGAACGTGCTATAAGAAGGGCATGACAAGAAATATCTAGACAAGATGGTTTTTTATTACCACCATTCAATCCAGGGATAGCTTAACGTCTGTCTCTATGTCGGCAATATGTGAGCAGAGTATCAGTATCAATGAGAAAAATCGAGATAAATTGGTGTGGGATATCAACAATTTTGGATGGAGTGTAAATTGTTGATTTTTGCCATTATCATGTTTTTGCACTACTTACAATTCACATTTTCATTGGTTATAGATCTTAATACGAATCTTGTGATTGTCAAAGATGGAAGGATATCGCCACTTCTGAGGAGTCCTCAGTTCTCCAAAGTCTGGCCAACCATTAGAGCAGACATCAATGACCTGGAGCTCAAATTCGTGTCCCCAAAGAGGGTAAGTGTATGCTATGCTTTTGGTGTTTTTGCATTCGAATCATGTTCCCTATAGATTTCTTACGTTTCTAGAACTGGAGCAACCCTCATTTACAAAATTGCAACGCCTAAAAGGTGACTTTTCCAACAGTTTTCATGCACATGAATATACAGTAAAAACCCGCATATATGCACCTACATCTTTTAAACCAATCTGTTTTTGGCTCAGAGCCTGCACGTTCAAAAATTAAGTTCTTAAACTATTCTCATAAAAAGTGTTTTACAATAACGTTTGCTGTTTGCAGTCTTTAAGTAATTTTTGTTCAAAATCAAAACACAGTACTGTGATACGAGCATTTTGGTTGATTGAGGAGCAATGTTAAATTCAACTTATTTTGCACCATGATTAAATTAATGTTTGGATTGTCACAGCTGACAACTTTGTTGATGAATACCAGGGGTCTGTAAAAATCTCGCACACCTTATGCAAAAATCCATTTGCTTTCAAGAGAAATCCGTAAAAAATCCCTAAAAATCCTTTTGTCAGAAAAATCTCGGACGCCTTTTCGGAAGAGTGATACACCCCTCTGATGAATTTGTTCGTCAAAATGAGACATATATACAAATACCAGGGATAAGGGATCCTTACATAAAGGAGCAAGTAATGAAAGATTTGAAGCTGTAAGTTCTTATGCGAGGAAGGTTCTTGTACGCGGGCTTTTCCTGTAGGATTAGATAGCACAAAATTTGAAATGAAAGTCTCTTGCGCAAAACCATAAATAAGAAACTTTCCAAGAGACGAATAATTTCTTAGACGTGTTTACATAGAATCTAAGAAGCAGAAAATCTGCCAAGTAGCAAGCTTCCATTATCATAGGCCAATTTTCGACCGCAGCCTTCGTCCCCTTCTAGCGGCCTGCTACATTACCATCTGCATGATCTAGGTCTAGATCATGGGATAAACTTTTCGAAAAGTTCAACCAAAAAGTCAAATTCCCTAGCATATGTATTTGGATGACTCTACTTTTGAATATCACATCTTTGTAAGAATCAGGCAATCCAAGTTGCCATTAACCGTTGAAATTAAAGCGAAAGTTAGCTAAGCTAAGGGACAAGAAAATTAAGCCTTCTGCCTGCCGTGAAATGGTTAATTTAAGCCAATCGCAGTATACATGGCCCCAACGTGGTTAAGCTACACCCACCATCATAAGAGATGTTTCAAATAACTGCCAAGAAAAGAACTCATCGGGGCCTTGTCTTTGCCTACCTAGAACAGCTTCAGAAAAGTCTGTCTTATAATACATGCAGTTTGCCCCTCAGTGATTAAATCTTAAAGCTACACCCACTATCAATAACAACGAGATGATTTGATGACCTCTGCGGCTCTTTTTCAAATCTCATGAAGCCGAAAGTGGCTAAAGGAACATCATCCATAACCTTTGGCAATGACTGAAGGATTGGTGGAATCAGTCAGTGACCTCTTTTTGGCTTTAACTGAAACTAGAGTCGTTAGGGTGACCCGAGGCGGGACTATTACTTCTCAAGAATGAACAGCTATTTATCATGACTAAGTAAAAGCAGGGTTTGGGAGGAGCAAACGTTCAATCTTATATTTAATATAATAGTGTCCCTTGGTACTAAGAGCGTGGGACTCAAAGTATCAAGCAGGAATTAGGAAGAGCTTACACATATGGGAGGAGAAAGACAGTTGCTAAATATATGACAGTATGGCTGGTTTGGTGTTCTAAGATCTAATTAGCAGTGACTGACTGGCTGGAATTTTTTGTCTAAGAGAGTGGCACTCATGGTTACTTTTATTGGCTTGCCAAAGTTATGCATGATTAATAGAAAAGGGTCCTTTTTACTGGGTTGATGGCCCTTTCCAGCTGCATCTTTTTGGGCTCATCTGTTTGAAGATTAACCATTGAGCATTGCTCTTGACGACGAGGATTTTGAAGAATGACTTGAGGCATTGTCATTGCAAGTATCTCCAGGGGTGTACGAAGCATCTTAAACTAGGAGGGTTGGGGGGCACAACACTGTAAAGGCACTTTCTCATTGAGCTGAAGGGGCACTTCCTGAAACAAAAGGACATTTCATCTATTGCAAAACCTTGAGGGACACATGCCCCCAGTAGCCCCTCGTTCCTATGTCTCTGACCACCTCCTGTTGTACTTCCCTGTCGTCATATTTTGCTCGAAATTGAAATGTGGACTTGTGAGTACAATACAGGCCTTGCTCACATTAACATGGTTTTCCTACATAAGAACTCTTGCTTAGAAACATTTACAGTCTTTCATTTGGCTCACAAATTTTTACCATAATGCAAATAATTCCTCTCATGTTATTGTGCGCAAGAGGCCTCTACTGTGCATCTTCCTTGAAATAGACCTCTTAGCTATTCTACAAAAGATAAACAAGTAAATAAAGTAAAATGTAAGCACTTTGATGCGAATTGAAATAATTGAAATTTGTGCTTATTTCAATTCGCATCAAAGTGCTTATATTTTACTTTGTTTTTACTTGTTTATCATTGTACAATTGCACTACACGCAACAAGAAGATTTTTTGGATCATTCTACAAAAGAGCCTGGATCGAGCGTTATTTTCATACATTTCTATACGCAGCGCTCGATCGAGTGGCATTAGAGCTTCTATCACTATCGTGCACATTCGAAAATTCTACAGAATGTAGCAAAATGTTGTTCGATTCTGATTCTTTTCAGTGTAGCTAAAAGGTCTATTATCTCCAGATTTTCGGTCGGTTTTTTATTCAGCCTATTCAGGTATCGTTTTCGAATGCTTTTGTCTTTTATCTACTATCGACAGTATTGAATTTTTGTCCTCCATTGAGTTTATTTCTACTTGAGGAAATGATGCATTTTCTAAATGTTTGTACGCATCTTAACGCTTTCGCCTAGAATGATGAAACACGTCTTAGTTTTCTGCATTGAATTGAATGATAGTTATGGCTTAAAACTGAGACTCATGCAATCACGTCGTCAGTCTGTTTGCCTGCAATGTTCCCAGAATTTTTAGCCATGATACTTCTTGATTAAACGTTGTGAAATTCATTCATTGCAATCCAGTTTGCATCGAATTACTCTGGAGTAAAATATTTCAGTGTCTGGAGTTTACATCGGAAAGCTTAACTTCATTGTTTTGCGTGCCATTGCTAAATTGCATCCAACTATAGCATTAGCTGCTTAGGACGCATGGTGCCTGGATGTATGCCGTCGCGTTAATCTTATTTCCCGCGCGTAATTCTTCCGTAGGTCGAGTATGTGCTGTCACTGAGGTCAAGTGATAAGAGAATTATGCCGACTCCAAGAGCAAACATACCCCTGAGAGGAAGAGTCCCCAGGAGGATGACAAGTAAGTAATTAATTTCGTTCCTTGCCTGAACTGATATACCGCTATAACTAAAGCGACAACAACAACAACATCAATGAGATGAGATCAGCGGAAGTTGAGGTTCCTGGTGGAGTGAGGCTAGCCAATGATCTTATTTCCAGAATTTCGTGACCACTAAACATGAAAATCTACTTCTTGTTATCAAGGGGTGATATGCCTCACGCACAGCTGTGTGTCACGTAATAGACCATGCACTCGAACCATGAGCGATAGGACACAAAGTGTGTACCAGTGTAAAATTTTCATAATTAGGGAAATCCACCTTAAGTGCATATCCACCTTAACCCTAAACATCCAACGTTAGAGGCTTACAGTTAAGGTAGATCTGGATTTATGGTGAATCGCTACTGATAAAAATTACACACTTGGTCCAGCAGTTGGTGTCCTATCGCTCAACGCGATTCGAAAGGTTGGGTTAGATTCCAGTAACTATGGTTAGATCGATCAGCAGAGTAGCATCGTCCTTGCTCTGCCCTTCCTAGCCGGCCTGCAGTCTTTGCACGCAGACTATGCCATTTATGCCTGATCAGCGTGCAAAAGACACTATGGCTATAGCAAACAGGAGACAAGAGGTGGAATAACTAATTGTAGTAATAAGTATTTCGCATTTCCCTTCTCTTGTTTCTCCCTTGAGGTGCCCTCTACCACAGTGGCCTCCTCCACAGTGGTCATAATTTCCTTTGCCTGCTAATGAGCCATGAAATAAGGCTTTAACTGAAGTCAAGCAAAACCAGAGCATACTATCAATGGCAGACACGGCTAAAATGACATTAGAAAGTTTAATGAACAAAAATGTTATTAAAAAGTGTAAAAGACATATGTAGCAAAACATTGACTGGATTCATTGGATTTATAAAATCCGTACATTGCTTCCTGAAACCTTTCATCCCTCTAACATATTTAACAGTAGAAACCTTTGGTTTAAGCGGTTTTCATTTGGGCCTAAATCACATTTCAGCGCGGATATTCGATGTCGGTATACGTTAGCGCATCAAAACTTTGTGTGAGACTAAATTAATAATGACGCTTAGCCTGCGAAAGTACATAAGAGGCTTTGGTAGGAACATTGTATTGGTGACATTGCAGACTGTTTCTTTTAGCGCCCCTGCAAGACGGAAGCTGTTTTTTCCAAACCGATTCAAAGCGGTCCCTAAGAAGAGATCGACATGATAAGGCGGCTCATGTCGTAGTCCCTTGGATATTTTTCACTTAATAGGCCTATCAGCTGCCATATTTCGTATTAGCTTCTTTTACACCTTCCGAAAGTTTCTTTCCACTGTTATTAAAGAACCGCTGTCACGCGTTATCTATTTGCGAATAACGTTACAGAGAAGATAAAATCCAAAGGTTTAGATAAGGCCTTTCTCAGGTGAATGTCACAAGACATAAACTCTGAAAATGTTTGCCGAAATCTTGAAACGAGCATTGTTTTGATCGTTTCACATAAATTACACTAGCAGCTTGTACTGCGTGTCACAGCGTATATTTGTTGCAATGGAGTCTCTGGCGACAAAAAAAAACTTCACACGCGACGTCGCATCTTGCTCACTGAGACCAAACGTTATCAGCAAAAACGTTTCTATCAGTATCTAGTTTGAAAGCCTAGCTACTTTTGAGATGTTCCTCGGCCAATACAAAGCGTGTGAGAATAGCTTTTGATTTCAAGAAGCAAATGCGACCTTGCTCGTGACGTTTTTGGGTTACACAGTACCTACAAAGAAATATGAAAGTTATATGAGAGTTATATGAAAGTTTGGTACCCCGGGTACCATATTTTCTAACATTGCACCAAAACAATATCCATGTTCGAACGACCATAACTGATTATACACTTGATCGATTGTAATTGTGATCCATAGCGAAGGGTGTATGATTCTGTAAAAATCTCGTACACCTTTGTCAAACATCCATTTGTTTTAAAGAAAATTCCATATAAAATCCAGTACGCCTTTTTGGAAGAGCGATACAGCCCTCGATCCAGAAGTAAGAAGCAAACTTGAATGCCATTATTGTTTAGATATTTAGGCCTATATAAAATGCATACCAGGCGAATCATGCAAATAGGCTCAGTTGGAATGGTTACTGTTCATTGCGCGGTTCATTGGACATAAAAGCAATGATGTTAGCAAATGTGTTGTTTTGTACCCAACAAGGACAGATTTTATAAGACAATAGCACGAGTTGCTTTTGCTGACACCTGAATTCAAAGCGATTAGCAACAGCAGACAAAGGAAACTCTTTCAACCATATATTCAAAACAAACAAAGCCGCAAAAGTTGCTCTGAAACCCAGGTAGCTAGTGCACTCATTGTGCATTCCAAAAGTTGCTTTTAAGAGCAAACATGGGCATAAATCGAAAGAAGAAGGATATATCTACACATCTACCTCGGGCATTTAATTTATTTGGTTCAGAAGCTGAGCAGCAACTGTTTTAATTACACCCAAAAAAGAAGAGAATTGAATCGCCTCCCACTCGGCTTTTGAACCAAACATATGAAATGCCCGAGGCAGATATGTAGATATATCCTCCTTCTTTCGATCTATGCTCATGTTTGCTCTTAAAAACAATTTTTGGAATGCACAACGAGCGCGCTAGCTACCTGGGTTTCAGAGAAACTTTGCGGCTTTGTTTGTTTTGATTTACTGGTTGAGAGAATTTCCTTTGTCTGCGATTGATAATCGCTTTGAATTGCGGTGTCAATCAAAAGCAACTCATGCTATTGTCTTACAAAATCTGTCATTGTTCTTCCAGCCCCTTTGCAAACCCTTAGTTAGAATGTATTGATATATGCAAATTTCAAACATTCATCCTTGAATCGATTTTGTTGGCTAGTAAATATCGGTACTTTTTGGCGTACTCCATGTAGATAAAAAAAGCGTTGGTCTTCATTGGTGGCATTCAAACTATGTAAATCTAATTCGGTTCAGACCCTTCTCTAAATAGCTTGGCAATCTATTTATCTTATTCCAATGACTTGAATGTACAAGAAATTAACCATTGCGGAATAAAGTATACATTTCTTCTGGTAGTGACGTCCAACAAACTAGACATTGAAAACAAATTGGAGTTCACAGATTTAAAAACTATTGTAATTTGAGTCTAGAATAGAGGCCGTTTTGTATGAAGAATTTAAAAAACAAAGAATTTTCAAGGTGGTACAAATTTTAATTATCAGAGGAAAGGAACGGTTTGTAGGGCTATGGATTCGCGACATTTTTTCAGTAACAATGCTGACTAGACTTTGTTTTCTTCATTAGCAAATGATGCTCCTTTAGGAATAAAGAATTCATGTTGATTTCATACTTTTACTCTTTTAATCCTCCTGAGATTACATCACCGCTTCCTGGCGGCGTACACTCAGCAAAAACACACGGTGACTATGATAGACTAAAAAAGTTTGTTTACAAGTTATCTCAACGAAGTATCTTGTATCTGTATTGTCTGCGTAAAGTGGCGCCGAGAAATGTAGCCAAGACCACCGCATGTATTTTTTTGACCAGTTATTACATTCAGCAACCTTCCTTACCGCGTTGTTTACAGTGCTAGAACCTACAGGGTAGGAAATGCTAAAAAAAGGCTGATCTATGATCATCGCATACACTTGGCACTGTAAATCAGTCCATTTTGTCTATTTTCTATTTTCACGAGTCTCAGTTTTTAAGACAGAATACAGCAACGAGGCATGTTTTCTTGAGCTAATCATTTCTAACGAAAGCGGCAGACCTTTTTGAGCTTGTTTTACCTCAAAAACATCCTTTCCAACGATTTTCCAAAACAGCTTTTTTAGATAAACTGGTTTCTTAATGAAAAGATTTCTGCAGGATAATGCATAATAGATGGCATTATTTTGTGTCAATTAAATTCAGGCTTGTGGCAGTGGTCACTTTGACATCTTGGTTGGATGGTCAGTTACCAAGAATTGATAAATGAAAAACATCATTAGGTATTCCTTCACTCCGTTCGCAAACATTATAGATTTATTAATATCATATCCTAAATAATATGCATTAGAAATACCTCTCTAGTCAATCTTCTTTTCTAATTTCCCTAAATAATTGAGGTCACCTGATAACACATTCTTTATTCGTATCCTTCTTGATTGTAAATAATTCTGCGAAAGCATAGGTTCCAAATCTTTAAAAAGGTTGGTGTAAAATTCCACCACCTTCAGAGCCGAAACGGTTCTTCTAATTCATTGTCATTTCGGGGGAACATCTGTTGGAACTATGTTCCTGATGACACAAAAACTTCATAATCAGATCAGTTCAATCAATGAAAAATGCGATTAGAGAATGGAAAGGAGAAAGATGCATGTGCAAACACTGTAAATAAAAGCACTGATCACAACTCATATCCTTTTTTATTACCCTTTGATGAGCCGATTAACAATGACCCATTTCTTTAAATTGAATGGTTTCAAAGAAACTTTAGCGATTTCGCTATAATTCTACCGCTGGACTTCTCTGATCTCTCCAATATTTTCGGAATTAGAGTGTTTTTTTCTTTTTTAAGAATTGAAGAAAAATTTTGAAAAATTCTTAAAATGATCATAATTTCTAAACTGTTTGAAGAAACATGAAATAATAATCAAGAAAACCATTGTTTATGGATGTCTCCAAATATGGTATCAAGCAAATGCCTGTCACTCTTCTGGTGTACGATTTAGAAATTTGATGACGTCAAATCCTCAAATGAGTTGAAACATAAATTACGCTGTTTTAAAAAAATACTCAAGATTTCCGAAAATCTTTGCTGTAAAATTATAGAAAAGTAGCCAAAAATTCTTTCAATCCATTCAATTGAAATCGCGATAAAACATTAATACGCTTGAAGTATCTTGAGAAGGGATAAATGTAGACTCAATAGGCGATTACGCTAAAGATGGCGGCAAGGAAGTTTTACCAAGATGCATTGCATTCTATATTTACGATATTTAACGACTCTATAGGAATTCGATTAAAGAACGCAGTGCATCTTGGTAAAACATTTCTTGCCGCCATCTTTAGCGTAATCGTCTATTACATGTCGTGGTTTCGCTTTTTAGGCCCTCGGTGCAGCGACAACAACAACAACAATTTAACTCAATTAGATGAGCGTAACTTGAGTGTCCTTATGGAGTGGGGTTAGGAATGGGCCCGAGAAGGAAGCGTCTTTTTAGTATGAAAGTATGAAGGGGTAAACTAACATCAAAGTTACGATTCTCTCGGCTTCATGATGTTTAGAGTAGTTACAATGTGCACTAATTTGCACTGAATTTCATACCTGATTGATTAAAGCTGGAAACTTTGGCATCGGTCTATTAGATCAACTCTTAAAATTTTCCAGAATTTGCATATTCTTGACTAGCCCAGGAATTGTAAATTGCCAGATAGTTAATGAATTTTTTCATCTTGCAGCATTCAAGATCTACTTTCCATGCAGTGGCAAAAGAACAGGAGAAGTGAAACTATTCATTGATATTCAGTTTTTTGGACTGCAATCGAAGCAGCGAAGCCTTCCTCCCATTAATATACCGTTAAAAAGAAAGTGTGTCAAAGGTAGTGTCAATGGTAATTTCCCTTTTACACTTTTCGGGCACTATTTCACCTATCTGTCTAATATCAATTTTGGGTTTGAAAGATAAAAAAAATGTCATATCGCAGTCAAAGGCTAGACTCATTAGATAAGTCTCAGCATCGCTCGTTCAAACTTAGTTGGCGGTAGTTAAGTTGTCGTTAGTTGTCGCTCAAACTGAGAGTGCTCAAACCAAGAAAGAATATATGAACTTATATAAGAGAAAATAAAAACATCAGATTGAAAATATTGAACGAATACAAGGAATTACGTCGTAAGTCTACAATCACCTACAAAATTGCTGAGCCACCTTGAAGAGAATGACATTTTCGTCCCTTCTTCCCCCATGTCAATGTTGTTTTGAAAGAAGTACCCAATCGAGCTGCCACGCGTGATTCTGCAACTTTTTTGTGGTACTGCAACATTGAATAGGGGGAGGGGGCAACAGAGGGAAAAAACTGACAATCTTGGGGTGCCTCAACAATTTTGTAAGTGATTGTAGTCGAAAACATGATTCTCAATAAAATGAGGATAAAGTTGTTTATTTTCCGCTAGAAATGTAAAAGATATTTTCTAATTTGCTACCTACAAGACTATGACTACTAATGGAATGGGTGAGTCAAGATCAGGGAGCTATATACTTGGAGGGGCTTTCGGGGGAAATCCCTCATAATTTCAGAACGGAGTAGCTGATTTCAGTCAGGTAAATTTTAAAACAGAACTGAGCATGTCCTTCATCAAATAATGTATTTGCCAATAGCATCGTCTTAGTATCCTGGGACCAGCCACCTTTCAAACCGGGATTGCTTTTTACTCGCCGGGTAGATTTCTTATTCAAATTAAGTGGTGAAAAGATTATTCTCTAAACGTTACTTTTCAGTTATTTCTAAGCAGCTTTGCTGAATCAAACTTCGCTTTTTTTTAGAAAGACCAAGAGTGCAACCTCGCAAAGGATTACGGTCTTGCCAAAAGTCATGCACGATGGATTCCTTGAAAACAGAGTTTTGCATCAGTGACTTTGGTGAGTATAGGCCCAGTTTACTTGAAGTAACAAAACTGTACTCATCGAGAAAAAAATGTCATTTATCACAAATTCTCCTCCCTCCTGTTGCTGTTTAGGAGTTAACAATGTTTTTACAGAGCTTTTAAGGAATACGAGGGCATTTTTCTTGCAGCATCTAGCAGAATTGGCAACAATAAATGTAGTCTCTCTGACAGATGTGCCTTAATGATAGCAAATGTGGGCAGATAGTTTACTTTAAAATTAACTAGTACTGCTTGTCCAAAAGTCCAGGCTATAAAATTGCCCAAGTTGATTTTGTAGAGGCATCCACACTAGTGCATGGAGCTTGTTTTCACCTATCCTACCCTAATGAATGTGATAATGAGTATTAGATGTCTAATTACAGAGAGTCCATTTCAATTCTATGAGGCCAAAAATCAAATGGCTGGGTTTTAGATCAATAGGGTAGTTATTACCAATAGTGTTGAGTTGATTAAACCTCAGCCGAGGGCTGTATTTTTAAGCGTTTTTTCTTCTAGTTGTACGAGCAAAAATCGAGAGATTCGAAAACAAAGGAGGGAAAAAGCGATATTACGTGCGTGTTACGAAAAAATACAAACGAGGCCGTATAAGGATCAGAAAGAAGCATCAGGCACTTGAAGTCAAGGGAACAAAATTAAGTTGCAATTGCCAGAAATTAAAAATTGGACAAGTTTATCTGATATTTGGGAGAGAAGATCGAAGAGACGATACCTTATTCATTGATAACTACACAATTTCTATGCAGTGGAGCAAAAAGTGTAAGAGATTTGCCAGGACAAATCGTAAGCAACTTAATTGTCCCCCAAGACTGGCAATGAATGCTAGATACCGTATATAAAGATGAGGAAATGCTCATTGGATAGTCGTAGAGGGCTTGTAGGACTTGTGAATGCGATCAAGCAACAGGCAAAAAATCATACGACGTAAGAAGTCGGATGCATAAACCCTGGTGGACGAGTGACAACTTCATAGCTGGCCGAGAAAGGTTATCGGAAGCGAGTCGTGCGATCTTTGTCGTGCCTTGTTTATGTGACAGAACGCGAAAGAGCAAGATTGGTAAACAGCATAAGATGTCGTAAAGTCGACTTATACATGGAAACAATATCATTTTTACGCGGAGAATTTTTAGAACGTAGTGGGTAAGTTTCTATGGAAAGGCTCTGAGTTTTTTTGATTTTGGAAGAGAGAATCAAATTGTTAATGGATTACCGGAATATCAATAGTAGCAAAATACTTTTGCCTTGATTTAAGGAGCAAAAATCGAAAGAATTCAATAAATGATTACGGAAAAGATGGCCTCGAGGGGCATTTGACCAAGATGCATTGCGTCTTATAATGGAATCAACCGTGTAGGCTCATTCCAATAAAGTCTCTAGTTTCGCTCCCCCTGCAGACTTGTCGCTACAACTGAAGCGATATCAACAACAACAACAACAGCGAAAGTTCGAGGGGCTTACGTCATGAGTCTATCAACAGTGATTCTATAGAAATTTGATCATCAAACGCAATGCATCTTGGTCAAATGCCCCCTGATGCCATCTTTTCTGTAATCGTCTATTTGAATTAACGACTTTAGACTTCCAAGCAAAAACTGGTCTCTTGTGTCACGGTAAATGTAACTTCTATCCTGCAATAAGAAGAAACAATAGGAGTTCAGGGACTCGAACACATGCAGCCTTTCCATAGAAACGTAGACAGTAGCTGATAACGTTTTCCGTCTCCTATAACGTAGACGGATTTATGATCATACGTTCAAAATTTTCAACACATTCCATGAATGGTAAGAAACATGCCTCAAGGGGCAATTTCATGATATAATATACTCTGGTAGATGACATCACCGGCTGTTGTGTAGAGAAACACATATTGTGGAAGACAGCGAACTTTAAAAGCTTTACATTTTATATTCTTTATAGCATGAGAAATCAGAATTTTCTATTTATTAAATCTGTATTTATAAATAAACTGTACAGCTAAGCTGCCTGATTTCTTACTGGAACGTGATTCATGTCAGACCGAATGGAAGGTTTCGCTGGGGTAAAGAACGTTCTGCTTCAGGGATTTGCCGGATTTATGAAAAAAATTATCTTTTGATAACGCAAATCTAGACAAAACCATTTTCTTGTTTATACATCGTAGCGCCACTTGCAATATGTGTTTAAAGGTTCTTGGGCAATTGCCATGGATTGAAGCCCTATTATCAAAGATGGCCTAATGCACTGCTGCATGAAAATGAATTTTTCCAATGTCGCAAAGTCAGCAGTTCTGTTAACTTTCTCCACTGCCTCCTTATGTGTGTTAAACATTGGACTTGAAGTGAACGAAATCCATGGAACACACGAAAACAAAATAAATGGTTGCAATGCATGCAGCTTTCCCAAGAGCCTTTAATCGGGAAGAGCGCTTTACCAAGATGGCAAATTTCATGATAATAACTGAGAACCTTAAAAAGCTAAATAATCTAAAACTATGGAAAGCAAACTCCTTGACTTTCTAACAGAAAAATTGCGATATGGTGAAAATGGCCTCATCCCTGGGACAATTGTTACACAAATGTGCCAGCAAAATGGTTCCGTGACCTAGCCAAATTTTCAGATATTGCTTGATTTTTACATGGTATGATTCAAGCATTCGTTAGTTGGTTTTCTTATTGGGAAATTGCAACTTGGTGAAGGAATGGCATCCTTATTCGATCTCATTGCTGTGACCACCATTGCACAAATTCATTTGCAACATGGTACCGTGACCCAGCGAAATTTTCAGTATCTTATAGCTTTATGTTCTATCAGGTGTAACTTAAAAATTTGCACAAGAGCAAACATTGCAACGTCTGGAATGGCTTCTTACGATGGAAATATCAAGCCAATCGATTTACAAGCATAAGAATTCCCTAAGCAGCAAGTTCGTATCAGTGCCTTTAAGGAATTTCACGAGTCATGGTAGCCCTTTACCCAAGAGAGCTGCACATATAATGATACGTAAAAATCTATTCGTTCTAAAATATCTAAAGTGCAGTATTCATTGAGCAAATATATGAGCATTTGAGTGCCATATGCCTATCAAAATGTTTGTCAACATTTGACTTACATGTAGATTTGAGTTTAGTAGCAAACATTTTTGGCCAACACTGTTGAATCTTCTTACTGACAATATCAACTTATCCATGCCATGAAAAACAAACGAAAGAAGTCAGTTGTAAATAATTTTCTGTCACATTGCTACAGCACTTACAGCACTTAGCAGTTTCAACCTAAGCACTTCATACATGTTGGCTCTTGGTAGTGAGGATATAATGATTTTTTCAACAGCAAAAAGTTCTATTTTCAGAATTGCTACAAATAACGTGTAATAATCACCACGGTACCAAAACTGCACCTAAGATTGTAAGATAGCTATTTGATTGCACTATCTGAAAGGGAATGCTCTTTTCCTTCGAATGCAGGCTGAATTACAAGAAAGTCTGTTCAGTCAACTCATTGACAATTCTCAGTTCAATTCTCTGATCAGTACCTGATAAACCTCCATTTAGCACGCAAGTAAAGTGCTACTGTACACCCTTTTCATTCAAACATACCGGGTGCTCCAAAAAGTGAATAAAGAAATAGATTTGATGGGGCCTAGCGATTACAATTAAGCTTTAATCAATGGCTAATCATTCTTAAAATGTTTCTTGACAGTTAACTTGAACATAGATACCTCGTTTATTGGAATTGATGCTTTGAGTGTGGAAATATTATTGTCGAGAGTTAAAATTTGCTGCTAACTCCAAACCAGAGCGTTAAGCGTTTTGGCCTCAGCAAATTCTTGAAACACAGCAAATAAATCAATGATAGCCTTGATAAGATTTGACAAAAAACTAGATTTTATTGTATCATATTTACTACAACTCACATATCGTGCGGTTTCTTAATTTTCCTTAAAATTGATTTCTGATTTTGATGTTCTTAAGAAATTTGCTTGGACCAAATAGCCAAAGCTCTGGTTTCGAGGTGGAGTCAGATTTTGACTTTCAAGAATAATATTTCCATCCTCAAAGCACCAATATCAACAAACAAGGTATCTATATTTAAGCTAATTATTGAGGAACGTTAGAAAAGTGATTAGCCATTGAGTAAAGCTAAGTTTTCTTCGCTAGGCCCGACCAAATCTGTTTACTTTTTTGAACATATGGTAAAAAAAGAAGTTTAAAGGCAGAAACACCGCAATATAACAAAAACAACAGCAAATGGTTGAATAAACTTTCTGCTAATATTTCGTCCTGCCATGCAGGACTTCTTCAGGGCTGCAATGAAAAGGTTTTAAAAAAGAAGGTTTTAAAAACTTCTTTATAACTGAAGCTCTTTAAAAATCTCAAACCTTTACAATAGAGGAACTTTAAGAACAGCGTCCATTTGGGGGTCTTCCGTCATGCAACTAATTACTGCTGCAGTCAATGACCTAAGTTTCTAATCTGGTCGATGAGTTGAATGAACAGGCGTTACAAACCTATAGTAGTTTAGTTAGATTTAATTTCCGTATTTCTTCGAAGTTGTTACGTATAAAAAGATGATGTAGAATTACATATTTATTAATCAGAGTATTATGTACAGCTCATTTAATTTTGCTTCGACACATTATATCATATGGCACTTAGAGTATTTCTAGCATATATATTCAAGTTTCTCAAATCTTTTCTCGAATTCTGTTGAAATTCTGTTGAAATTCTTATACATTGTGGTTTGAACGTGATATGCGGAAGGCGTTATTCATATTTTTACAAGAACAAAGTTCAGACGAGTTCTAGACCTGCCAAGGAAAATTTGTCTGGGATTTTTACTAGTACTTGAGAAAATTCCCAAAAACACCTCGAGGTGCCCGAAACCAGTCTGCACGTTTGAAAAAACACCAACAGTTGATCATATGTAAAATCTTCAAATTTCTTTGTTGGCAAATTGATGAAGGATTAACCCTATGGTTGGGCTATCTGACACGTCCTATTTTGGTTGGGGGGGGGGCAAAAAAAGCCCCCCCTCCCTTCCTAACTCTTGACTGGAAATAGAGAGAGCAACCAGATTTGGTGTACTAACAGCCCCTGGCATTTATTTTATGAGAATATAAAACTAAACCTAAAATTAGCCGTCCTTGTTGCTTGCGTCAGCATTTTCCTTTGTGTGGTCAAGAAAAGTGGCAAAATCGGTCAAAATCAGGAAAAATGCGAATCTAATGTGAAATGCGAATCTTTAAATGGCTGCCTGGTTTTGAAACATACTGAAAGGCACACAATTACAAGATTAATTTCAATGTGTATATTGACAAATAGATAGAAAATAACCGTTACATCCTTGCCTTAGGATATCAGTCTAAAAGATCGGCGCAGGACATTGCTGTCAAGACATTATGTATTTGAAAGAAAATAAGCGCAGCTATCTACAAAAACAAAATCGTTGTCCACTTTTCATCTAAGATTTGATTACAGATAAATACAAAAATACCGAAGTTCTATCAAGAGCCTAAATATAAAAGATTACAATTACATTATGAAAATCGTACACATTACTTCAAGAGATACCTTAGTTACTATATTTTTACAGTTAATGACTCAAGCATCTCGATCAATGACTAACAAAATCCAATGTAGCTTAGCAGAGCTTCCAAATCTTCAACTCGGCGGTAAAAGATGGGTGTAAAATTATGTGATCTATTTCTTCTGATTGAATGGCTTGAAAGAAACTTTAGCTACTTACCTTTAATTCTACGAGCGGATTTTTCGGAAGCTTTGATTATTTCTCGAAATTACAGCGTATGCTACATTTCAACTCATTTGAGAATGCGACGTCATCAAATTTCTAAATCATAAACCAGAAGAGTGACAGACTTTTGTTTGATACCATATTGTAGACATCCATAAACTATGGTTTTCTTCGAAATTATCTCATGTTGCGTCAAACAGTTTAGAAATTACGATGGTTTTAAGTTTTTTTTGAGAATTTTTCTTGAATTCTTGAAAAAGTAGAAAAACACTCTAATTCTGAAATATTGAAGATTTCAGAAAAGTCCAAAGGTAGAATTATAGAGAAATAGCTGAAGTTTCTTTGAAGTTATTCAGTACAAAGAAATAAGTAACTAAGGCCCCGTTTACACGATACCGTTTTCGTTTCATACCGGAATGGTTTCATATCGGACTAGCCTTCTGTTTACACGAGACCGTTTTCAATTCATATCGGATTGGCCTTCTGTTTACACGAGAACGCACCAATCCGATATGCTTCAAACCGTTTTCGCGTTTTC
Organism: Aurelia coerulea; assembly: GCA_039566865.1. Lineage (NCBI taxonomy): Eukaryota > Metazoa > Cnidaria > Scyphozoa > Semaeostomeae > Ulmaridae > Aurelia > Aurelia coerulea. Next base: position 18,458,404 of record CM076954.1, read on the forward strand.
AAATGAAAACGCTCTGAAAGTGGCATGAAACGAATGCGATATCGTGTAAACGGTCGAATCCGGTATCAACTCAAAACGGAACCTCTTTATCAATTTTACAAGCCTCCTATTCATCTGGCGCACTGCGTAGTGGGTGTTAAAACAAAGGAAATCCCTCGCAGCACAAGGCAAAGCGTTTCCGTGTAAACAGAACCCCAATCCGATATGAAATGAAAACGGTGTCGTGTACACAGAACCCCAATCCGATATGAAATGAAAACGGTATCGTGTAAACAGAAAATTTTTTATATCGGATTGCCACTCCCAATCCGATATGCAATGAAAACGGTATCGTGTAAACGGGGCCTAAGTTTGACACCAGCCTTTTCAAAGATTTATGCTATGTAGCTTATGCGAAGTAGCCATTTTACCAGACTTGTGTCTGCCGGGTGGGTACCAGAAAGTAAAGTACACACCCACGGAGTGCCTAAAAAATACCCTGCGATGTCAAGGTTATATTATGTTCTGCACATTAACCTGACCTGAAAGATACAGTATAAGCCGCTCGGCCATTCATCCCACAATTTTTCTTATTTAGAGGCGCAGTTATTGCTGAGCATACCATCCAAGACACATGGGAGGGGGTGTAACGGTTTGCAAAATCATTTATCTATTCTAAAAGCTATGATTTTCACAGTTTCACCCAGTTTTGCTAATTATGTACAAAACGCAAGTTTTTAGATTTTTTCAAGGGTGCTTGAGCATCCAAAGCATTCTGTGAATCCACCCCTTGCAGAAATGTATTGCTTTCCGCAGACGTTTTCCTAAGGAACAAAGTGTCTATCAGTCTTTCAGCTTCTGGTGGACCTTTGGAGGAATTAGAATTCTCGAAAGGATCTTTCCCTGGATATAGAAAAGACCGCTTGGACTATAAAACTTGGTGAGCACTGCACCGACGTGCTTGGGTCACATATAAGTTAGGATATTAGACTATGAAGTTAATAAGTTAGTTTACATACCATGGTCTTTTGGTTATACTCTCTTACCCTACCCTGCAAGTCCGAGTGTGTTGCCTTTCGTGCCCATCCACTGAGAATCTAAAACAGAAAGTATATAAATAGCTTTCCTTACATAGGGTGTCTCAGAAAAAACGTAAAATAACTGTAATTGAAAATCTTGACAAAATGATAAGATTTTAGTAGATGTATAGACTGATGATATGGTCGTAGTTATCGCTATTGAAATACTGCCGGACGCTCCTAACTACGACTCATAATCAAACGCCATTATTTGGAAATAACTATGCCTGCCTCGTTTCGATAAGGGCCTAGGCGCAGAAAAGCACAAACATTTGTAGTTTTCAAATGAAACACATTGAGTTGAAAACTTCACAATAAATCAGTTAATGCTTAGCGAAAGCAGCAAAATAGTACCTACGTACACAATTTGATATTGTCGCCAACTGTTTTCATGGTATTCTTGTTTATAAGACTTTGTTCTGTCCGGCCAAGCTCCTTGAAACTCTGCTTTGAGCTTCGAGTTTCCGTTGGTCAACATCAATCAATCGAATTTGCAGAGATTCTAATGGCGTTGTATTTGGTTGTATACTTTGTACATGACTGTGTATAGCAGCCTCGTTCCCAAGGGCGTTCAAAAGTGAAAAAAGTCAGTCCAAAAATATTGCCGTAATATTATGAGTTAGACTGATGATATGGTCGTAGTTATCGCTATTGAAATACTGCCGGACGCTCCTAACTACGACTCATAATCAAACGCCATTATTTTGAAATGACTATGACTGCCTCGTTTCGATAAGGGCCTAGGCAGAAAAGCACAAATATTTGTAGTTTTCAAATGAAACATATTGATTTGAAAACTTCACAATAAATCAGTTAATGCTTAGCGAAAGCAGCAAAATAGTACCTACGTACAAGATTTGATATTGTCGCCAACTGTTTTCATGGTATTCTTGTTCGTAAGACTTTGTTCTGTCCGGCCAAGCTCCTTGAAACTCTGCTTTGAGCTTCGAGTTTCCGTTGGTCAACATCAATCAATCGAATTTGCAGAGATTCTAATAGCCTGCGTGCAGTGAACTCCTCGAAAGTATAGATACTTTCGAGGAGTTGAGTCTGCACGCAGGCTAAGATTCTAATGGCGTTGTATTTGGTTGTATACTTTGTACATGACTGTGTATAGCAGCCTGGTTCCCAAGGGCGTTCAAAAGTGAAAAAAGTCAGTCCAAAAATATTGCCGTAATATTATGAGTCCCAGTAAGAGCGGTCTCGGTCTGGCGTAATAGTCTCGTTTTGGATAGCGATTACTGTGACTCATCGTAATCAGTCTAGTAGATGTAATGCATACCATCTGAAAGTGCAATCTTTCTTCTATCTAATTGACGTACAGTTTGGATACATTGATGGAATTATTTATCATTTAATTGGTATTTTATTAGGTATGGCCAATTTCAAATACAGCATGCCGTAAGAGCAAAATCAACACCTTTTTTCGCAAAAAATCACGAAACAGATTTTATCGAAACAGCTCAGGCCTAGAAGCACCAGAGGTGATGCCCTACGGCAGGGAAAAGGCAAATTTATCTCCGTTTGATGCAATTATCAAGGATGGTAAAATAAGCTCTCACAAATGTCCCATCACTTTCCGGTATTTGAAATGGGCCAGACTTACTAAAATGTAAATTTAGTGGTCAATAATTCAACTAATACACCCAACTTGGATATCATTGGAAAGAAGATATAGATTATACTTTGAGATAGTATGCTTCAAATTGATTCAAATATCATCGTTTCCTGGAAAATCTCGAATAAAGGTGGGTTGCATTTTTTGTGGAACACCCTATATAATGTAAAATAAATAAATTGTTTAAAGTTGGAGTACAACTCTGACACTTGAGTCTTAGAATGACGGGGATGTACCCCGCCCAACTTTTAAGGAAAGATCTATCCTTAAGGATTTTCGGTCGATTTTCATACCCATTTGAAAGGAGTTTTGGGAAGCAAAATCCTGTTAAGTTTCATTTCATTTTAAACATTCAATTCAATCACGAAGATAAAGTTAGCAGCAACCAAGTTTCAGAACTATACGACGAACATAATCTAGCGTTGTTAAAAACAAAACAATCGATAATCATTTTTACGGTATAAAAAAGCTACCAATGTTTAGGGATCCTTGAGGTTTCAAATCAAGCCTTATTGGCAGTGCGTTCCTTGCTCTATATATGTCTTATGCACTCCCATCTAAGCGACCACACGGCACATACGACCCTGGTGATTTCCCCAGTGAAAAACTGAACCAAAATCTGTCTCCAGCAAGTCCTTAATCTCCCCAATACAAAACGGCTGAACAGTGAAACGTCGGCAGCAAATTGTTCAAACCCAGGGGAAATATTTAAGGAATTATTTCTGCGCAGATATGCGGTTTCCAACCAAACATTATGCTGTCCTCGGTACAAAATTGGAGCTCCCCAGTAAAAATTTGACTATACTTATTTCTACCACAAAGAGCCTGGCGAACATCTGACCTCTCACTGGGGCACTTAGACGGGGTATCCACAAAAGTGACAAAGAAAATGTGTTCTTACATGTAGATGGCTTCTTTTCAAGATACCAGTATCTAAATCCCTCTCTCGCTCGATCATTCGCTGGTGTTCTTAGAAGTCTGGCGGATGTCGCCCTGGTTTTGCGGTAATCTCCAGGAACGTTTCCATTCAGTTCTTGAACAATCCACTCTGAAAACGTCTTGATCCCAATGTGTCGCATGGATCCATCCACATCATGGCGATATGCCAGAAGTTTTTTACTGTCTATAACGAAGATAAAACTTTTGTAAAAAAGGCTTGAGAATTTAATAGCTCTTGAGACTGATCTCCACTAGACAATCTTTACATGACGATCATCCTGAAACTTCACAGCGAAAAAGATGTTTGGATCTCCATTTGTGTTGCTTTCGTCGCGAACATGGGGGGGGGGGGTTTGGCTAAATTTTGGGTAGGGGTCTGCGGCGAGCATATTCAAAGTGGTACCGTTGGCTAGGCTAATTTTTTCGAAAATGGTACCCTTGGCTAGAACAATATTTACAAAAATGGTGCCCTTGGCTAGACTAACATTGAAAAACTCAACCATAAATTCAAAACAAACAAAGCCGCAAACGTTTCTCTGAAACCCAGGCAGCTCGTTGTGCATTCTAGAAATTGTTCTTAAGAGCAAACATGAGCCTAAATCGAAAGAAGCAGGATATATCTACGCATCTACCTCGCTCGGGCACTCTATTTCTTTGGTTCAGAAGCTGAGCAGTAAGCGTTTAAAGTACACCGAAAGAAGAAGAGAATTGAATCGCCTCACAATCGGCTTTTGAACCAAAGAAATAAAATGCCCGATGCAAATATGTGGATATATCCTTCTTATTTCGATCCATGGTCATGTTTGCTCTTGAAACAATTTCTGGAATGCACAACGAGCGAGCTAGCTACCTGGGTTTCAGAGAAACTTTTGCGGCTTTGCTTTTTTTTTAATTATTGGTTAAGAGAATTTCCTTTGTCTGCGATCGCTAATCGCTCTGAATTTTAATGTCAATCAAAAGCAACTCCCAAGCAACTCATGCTGTTGTCTTACAAAATCTGTCCTTGTTAAGTCACCAACTTTGATAATTCGTACTCAAGACTTACTACAATCGTTGTAGTTTTGCACCCGGCTGAACTGATCCGATAGACGAAGGCGGAAACAGGAGACTCAATGAATCTATTTAGACTTATGCACCTAATGAATTAGAATGTAAAATACTAGGATTCTCAGACCTATAAACACATTGCTTTTGATGGTTTTTGACGGGAAAGAAAATCAGAAAATAGCGGTGTGATACCCAAGATATACAACACAAACCTTTTCTTTCATATTGCAGTGCATCTCCAGGGAAAATATGGGCTTTTCCATTGGTACCACACACCGCAAATTCGACGGACTGTAAAGAAATAAACCATATCGGATGAAAGGGGTATCCACTGTTTGAAGAATTATGCAGCAAAACAATGCAAATAATTTGTAATGTTATGAGGTGAAGGTGAAGTAGCGGTTGCAGAAGTAGAATAGGCCTAATCGAGTCCGCGACCCCTTGTCATGACGCTGAAGTAATGGGGCTCTACCTGGGATCGAACCCGGTCCACCTGACTGTTCTGGCTGCAATGTCAGAGGATAACACCACTGCTGGTGGGTGTACATGGGGTTGAAAAATTAACCCCTCCTCCCTACCTCGCATTTAACGCCATCAGCTCTCCTCGCAAATACGTTTTTCTCCAATTGTTTCCTCCTCGCATTACAAAAATTAGTAAGTTGACTCCTCGCTCCTCGATGTCACAAGGAAAAAAATCTAACAAATCAAGGACACGTTAAATACCGGCGTAAAATGAAAAGATTTGAAAATGAGACTTTTGAATGTGCCTTTAACTAGATCCAAAATAAATTTGCAACCAACATGTAAATCTTTATGTAAACAGGAGTTTTCATGCTGGAACATTTTTGGAAAGAAATATCCGTCGGATATAAATAAATACATTTTATGTTTCCCTCTTTCTCTTTTTCTTCTTTGGCAGATAACAATCATCACCCTTTCGTTTCCTTTTTTCTCTTGTTCTCTACTTGGTCTATCTTCTAACTTCACAGGCACATAGGAGCGTTTTTCAGATTAAAGGGGGGCACTAATTCGCGCCGAAAGCGTAAAGACTACGGGGGTCCGGGGGCGAAGCCCCCGGAAAATCTTCTTGGGCGATGCCCTCTTCTTTTGGCAACGCCCTTCTGTGCATTGCTGAAAGGGTATTTTATGCTCGGAGGTCCTGGAGAAAAAATAGGAAATTTACGAATCCAAATATATATCAAACAGGCTAGCTAAAATCAAACTACGATAGGATAAGAATACTTTGTCAAGACTGTTGTGTAAGATTTACTTAATATTCGACTTATTTGATTTACAAAACTCATCGTGAATTCTCGTAAGCAGCGGTGATTAGAGTAAACTTTAAGTGGAAATACATTGAAATGAGGTGGTCTGGGGGCAGGGCCCCCAGGAAAATCTATAGGGCCACGCCCTTTACTTTGGCTTAGAATTCATCTCCCAATATCATGCTTGCCATTAGCGACAAGTAACTTTGATAGTTTTGTGACAGTTATACTATGCGCAAGTAACATTTTTGAAGAAACATCCTTGACTTTGGCTTACAATGCATCTCCCAATATTATGCTTGCGATTAGTGACAATGAAACTTTGATAGTTTTGTGACAGTTATCCTATCAATTGAAGTATGAGGAAAATTTTGAAAAGACATCCTCTACTTTGGCTTGGAATGCATCCCTTGATTCCATATTTGCCAGTGAAAGATTTGACATTCTTACCCAACCTATACACGCTATGGAACCTATGCGCCTAAATGGGTGGATGATCCTATACTGGGTGGGCTACGATCTTATACTGGGTGGGTTATGATCTTATACTGGATGGGTTATTATATCCAGCTTTTTCTCTTCGGTTTTCGAGGGATCTCGAGGACAATCTTTCGACAAGAGTAATCTGTGCAACTCATCACTGAACTTTTGAAGGCTCGTTTCCATACAAATGATACTGTGCAGCGCTATGCGCAATGCAGCGTAATTTTATCAGATTTCGGGCAAGAAATTCTGACGACATGTCTTCAGATCGTTGTTCCTCCTCGCTTTTCAATGCAAAGGAACCTGAGCTCCTCAATTTTCAATCTCTAAACTTATTTTTTCCTCGCACCTCATTGGTTTAAGCAATTTTTTGGGATTCCTCCCTCGCACGAAAAATGCCAATCCTCGGCTCCTCGGGGTTAAAATATAGCCTCCTCGCCTCCTCATTCTCCTCGGACTTAAGCCATGTACACCCACCTGAACCCAAAAATGAAATCTAGTTATGTCACGTGACCTGCTCATGACGTCACAATGTAGAATGTTCATAGTCAATAAGGTTCAGTACTAAAAATCTTCAATCGTTGATTGTGAGAAAATGGCAAGCAGCAAGGACATGAGTCTAATTTGAGTTTATGTTATGGTTGAATAGCTTTTGCTTTGAAAAGAAAAATTAGTAAAAAGTGATGATGTCATCACACAGTAATTCAACGAATATGTTCTGTGCCAAAATACGCATAATCATACGTTTAAATTACAAAACACACTATTTAGTTGGATAGAAGATCAAAAGTAGCACATATTCCTCGAATTGCATCGTTTTTCTACATTTGCCGTAGATTTTATAGCATTTATTCAAAACTTTGAGCAGATATCTCTCAGAAATTGATCATGTTTGCCACCTGGAATGAATTCAATTTTTCTAAAAGTTAATTTTTAATTATAAGTAGGATAAAAACTAAAAATCAGAAAGTTTCAACATTGTAAGTGCACCTGGTAAATATCTACAGAAGAAAGACCACTAGGGGGGGGGGGGGCTGATTCACCCCCCCCCCTAGGCTTGATAAGATTGAAGTACATGGCAGAGAAATCAGCCATGTAAGGCAAACTCTCCAATCTGGGCTGCAGCTGCAAATTCAATATTTTTCACTTTTTACTCAATGCACCTAGAAAGAAGCTGATTTTGCCACCAGTGCAAGGCTCTTTCTCCATTTTCTCAATCGAGATATGAAAAACATTTTAGCTATTGGCCAAATTGGCCCTACCATCACTGTATTTTACTATTACACTTCATAGCAAAATATACTAATATCACCTTGTGCTTCATTTTCGACCAATGATCAGAGTTTCCCAAATCCCTTGATGGATGAGCAACTTCTACTGTTGACCATCTGCTGAGACTGTTTTGGTAGAAAAAAGAATACTGTATGTTTGAGAACAGTTTGTACTGTAGATTCCATTTGTAAATTGTAGATTCAATTTGTGGATTCCATTAATTAGCAATTACACCTATTTTTTATGAGAAACTTAAGAATCTACTGTAGTCCTGTACTGAAAGTTTCTTAAAATTATCCGAGTTTTTCTAATGTTTAGACATTCCTCAAGTACGTTTCGAGTAATATGATGCAGGAAACAAGTGAGAATAAAGAAAAATATGCAAAAGTTTCTTAATTCTTGGCAATCTGAGAGTTTGAATTTCTTATAAGCGGTTTCTTATAAAAATATGTGCAAGAGTCTAATTGTCATTTTAATTTGGCAAAGAGTAGCACAAACTAAACTTCTTCCATTTCCCAACATTGGATCCTAGGGATACAGTAACATCAGTTAAGTGTGCAAATATTAACAAATTATTTGGTGTCACTACATTTGAAGACTATTTGAAGGCACATACTTATGTAAAAGAATTAACTTGCAACCTAGGGGGCACTCAATGTTTTTCTGGTAAAAGGGGGTTTTGATTCCATTTTAGTAGACCCATAAAGTTACAGCAATGGGTCTGGAGGTAGACAATTCTTTTTTCCAAATTTGAACGGGAAATTCTTAGTTTGATGGAATGACCCTTGCGTTCCTTTGGCAATCAAAACAATCCAGATTTGTTTCAAATTCAGCCAGCTGGATCTAATTTGTTTCAGATGAAACAATGATAAAATCTTAAACAATACAATCATGATTGTTTTGATTGCCAAAGGAACGCATGGGACATGTCTGAAACCATAAGCCTACGGGAAGAAAAAACCTAGGGGGGGGGCTGCCCAACACAAAGTCCATTTTTAGCATAATTTTTGCCCAACTGAGGGCATTTTTTTGCCCGATTGGGGCCCATTTTCGATAATTTCTCCAAAGTTGGGGTGCTGCCGCCCATCCGCCCCCCCCCCGCCTCGTACGCTTATGTCTGAAACTATCAAAAGTTTTGAATTATTGGGTCGACTTTTTGCCACCTTAAAGTTTCATGCGATTAAACAAATTAGGAACAGCAAGCCTTGTGGGTCTTGCTGTTTATTATGTAGATGAATAGCAGGAGGAGTTGACAAGTGAAACAGAGCATGCAGCTTGCGGGTTGGCCTAAACCCAATGGCTTTGTGTCAATAAAAGAGATGCCAAACCAAAAAGCTGAAAGAAAAGGCAAAAAATACATAAAAAGTTCTGGCTATCTATCTCTTACACCATGATACTTACAAGGGCAGGCTGCCAGTTTTGTCTCTTCGTAGCTGAATATCTGTCATCTTCAAAATTGTACAAACTTTTTGGCACTGGTAGGAAAAATTGCCACCCAAGTTTCTCACTTTTGTTTGCAAAGGTCTGGGATCACACATTGACCTTGACAACGTTTGTTTTGTTCCGCATGGGCCTCGTTTGCACTAATGTTCTAAATGTCATGTGCCAAGAGCAGCCTCGGAAATTTTCCGTATTTCCGAAATAAGAATCCGGGAGGGGGAGGGGGCCACCATGTATAATTTGGGAATTTATGACATGCAATCAAGGAGGGTGTCAATTTTCATGATTTTGGTACAAGGAGCAGGGAACGGGGAATAATGAATGTTCGTTTGTTTCATATTTTGTATCATCCACACCATGTTCTGTTTTCTGTATCTTGAGCTGCCGTATTCTATGAAAATTCTACTGCTCTGTTGCCGTATTTTGCGGCAATAGATTTGACGTTGCCAAAGACAGAAATTTAACGCTGGTTGCTGAATTGTTGGAGAATTATGCCTTTTCTTTTATTTTTCATAGTTAGGATTGATGGTTTTGTTTTACATGTTGATGGTGAGTAATTTCAGAAGTTATATGAGGCCCCCAAAGGGGGGGTCCCTGGAGCACTGGAGCCCATCAATTTGACAGCATGGAGCCCTGGAGCCCAAACGATTTCCATGGTGGAGCACTGGAGCCCATCGCTTTCTCCATGTGGAGCCCTTTATCTCAAACAATTTTATTTGTGAAGACCAAGCAAAAAAAGGGCAACAACTAATTACGAAAACTATATGAATAATGTGTGAAACTGTTTGAGCTTGTTAGTAGATCTCAACATCAACTTTGAAATTAATTTTTGAAGTTTCCAGGTTTCTTCGAGACATTGTTTCTGGAAATCTGGCCATATATTTACTTATGATTGGAAATCTTTCAGTTAGAATTTCAATCCTTATGCGCTAGGAATTTCATACCTTTTGTGGCTCATTGCGCTAGAACGCATGTCTTCCCTGTGGTAAAAAGATCAGGACTTGCAGTGAAAATTGATAAACAGATATCGTTGCAAGGAGATTTATCTTCGCAAAAAAATCTACTTTCAGACCATTAAGGAAGCGTCGTGGCCAGGGTAAATTAAGTAAGGGGCATTGACAAGAGCTTTTGCCCACAGGAAAATTTTTGGGACGACGCCCTTTACTTTGGCTCAGAATGCATCTCCCAATATCATACTTGCCATAAGCGATAAGGAAACTTTTATAATTTTGTGACAGTGGCAGTCATTCTATAAGTCAGAGCATGAGACATTTTTTTGGAAGAGATATCTTTTATTTTAGCATAGAACGCATATTTAACAATGCTAAAATGGGTGGTTTAATAGTCTTATAAATGAGCTAATTGAGAAGACATCGTGCCTTGTGTGGACCACAAAGCTGCCCAAGAAAACTTGAGTACTCTCGAGCTCCTCTTACAGTTGTATGAAGGAACTAATTGGTTCCAGCAGATGAAAGATGCCTTCCTTGATAAGAGTGGTCTTCCCCTTTTTCACAAGACGCATTATCCCCAAAAGCTCTCAGCACAATACCAAGATAACCCACAGTACCGGGTGTCCCAAAAAATATATACGGATTTGATTGAATCCAGCGCTGCGAATTGCTTCAATCAATGTCTAATCACTAAAGATGTCCCTCGATTGTTAACTTGAACATAGTTACCTCATTTGTTGATATTGGTACTTTGAGAGCAGACGTGTTAATCTTGAAAGCTCAAATTTGCCTCTTGCTCCTGCAAACCAGAGCTTTAGCCTTTTGGCCTAAGCAATTTCTTAAGGCATAGCGTATAAATGAACGATAGCCTTGATAAAATTTGAACAATATTGGATCTTGCGTTACTCTGTTTTCCAGAAGTCACCCCCAATCACCCATTGGGAAGTCTCTTAATTTTCCATTAATTTCAGCTCTTAATTTCGATGTGCTTCATGAATTTGCTTAGGTCAAAAGGCCAAAGCTCTGGTTTGCAAGTGCACGCAAATTTGAGCTTTCAAGATTGATATTTCTGCTCTGCTCTCGAAGCACCAATACCAACAAACGAGGTATCTATGTTCAAGGTAACTATCGCGGAACATTTTAAGAGCAGCGGCGCGGCCAGAGTAAATTAAGTGGGGGGAACTAAATGAGGGGGTCTGGGGGCGAAGCCCCTAGGAAAATTTTCGGGGCCACGCCCTTTACTTTGGCTTAGAATGCATCTCCCAATATCATGCTTGCCATTAGCTACAAGAGAACTTTAATAGTTTTGTGACAGTTATCCTATGAATCAGAGCACGAGGAACATTTTTGAAGAAAGATCTTTTTCTTTGGCTTAGAATGCATCTCCCAATATCATGCTTGCCTTTAGTGACAAGGAGGCCTTGATTGTTTTGTGACACAGTTATGCTATAAATCAGAGCATGAAAAAAATTTTTGAAGAAAGATCCTTTACTTTGGCTTAGAATGTATCTCCTCCCAATATCACGCAAGCCATTAGCGACAAGAAAACTTTGATAGTTTTGTGACAGTTATCCTATGAATCAGAGCACGAGGAAATTTTTTGAAGAAAGATCTTTTACTTTGGCAATTGCCCCCCCCCCCCCATACCCATGCTTGTTATCAGCTTTAGTTGCGTATATCCAGTTTAATTAAACCACAAACTGAACTGCACTTTCTCGCTCAAGAAACAACGAGTGCAGTCTGGCACTACGCGGCTTGCTAAAACTGACAAAATCATTTTTTCGCTAATTTAAGAAGTGGAGCCCTGGAGCCCTGAAAAGTATGCAATGGAGCCCTGGAGCACGGCAATTTTGCCTTTGGGAGCCCGGAGCCCATTGAAATATGCCCTGGAGACTCGGAGCCCGAGATCCCTTAGGGGGCCTCTATTTTGTAAGATTTTGTGAGAAGAGCACCTTGAAAGTAAGACCCTCAAAATCAGGCTTAAGGGTTTCCTGCTAAATCATTTGAAATATGAAAACATGAAATATTGGGAACTGTACTTTCCTCTGCCATGAGCCAATCCCTTCGCCAATATAATCATTCGCTAGTCGTGACTTCAAATGTTCCTTTACCCCGTGACCCCGTTACATAAAAGAAATTAAAGTAAGACTCATTGTCTCCTTCAGCCTCATCGGCGTAGGGGAAGATAAAATTTGGGGGGGCTGCTCGACAAAAAATCCATTGTTTGAGAAAATTTTGCCCGACTTGAGGCGGATTTCTGCCCGATTATGGCTGATGTTTGCAAATTTTTCTGACGTTGGGGGGGGTGCAGCCCCCCCTAGCCCTTATCTCCTACGCCTATGTTCAGCCTGTGCCTCCGTGATTCAACTAAAGAGGGACGAGGGAGTCACGCCGCTCCACTCACTTCACTCCAAAGGCAGATGACATTTATCATATTTTCCCACAGGAGCTCTCTTTTCCGTTTGCATGACGACGATTGATGCCGGGGAATCACCACTTGTTCATTTGGAATGGAAGCCATCAAATGAACAAATCTCTTGCACGGTCAAAGCAAACATTGGAATAAAGAATGAAGAATGATAAATACCGATCGCTTATGGTAACACCAGCTTTTATAGGAGCAAGAGCACGAAAATTCAACCACGATTGCTCTCAAGGAAGAGTAATACCGTTGACACCAGCGAAGAAGGCTTCTGTGCTCGTTGAGCCCTTGACAACGGAATTTAGGCCCAAAACGACAGCAAATAAGGAAGAAGATAAACCGGCTTCAAGGTTTAAAACGACCAATTCTGCACCAGGCAGAGTTAGATCATATAGGGGCAGTGAAAATGGAGAGAAGAAAACACTGATTGGAAAGGTATTTTTGCATCCAGAAATCGCTAGCTCGAAAAATCGAGCATCAGTGCATCTCAGATTGATTGTTGATCTGACCTTGGTTGATAAATTAAATGGAATCTATCTTCCATCACTTTTTTTTTACTTTTTTCAGCACTCTGATCTGATCTCTGATCATTATACCGATACTCTGTCCTAGGTGGTACTGACGTAGGTAGATGTATCTAGATCTCGAAAAACTTGAGATTGGCCTGCACAGATATATGAGCATCTCTATTGTGCTGTGTTTCGTCTAATAGTAACGTGCTCAACGTGCTTGCATAGCTGTTGAAGAAGAAGCGACGAACACACTGCGCTAGCACACACTGCAGGGGAAAAGGCATTTAAAATTCGTTATAAATGCTCGCCAAACTACATACCTAGTACGACATCGACCAAAAGAAATTGTAACAATCTACTGAGTATTACAATGTTGCCATGGAGAAAACAAGTCTTGCAAAATATACACTAAAACTCCTATGACAGAAACCGCGGAGCCCTTTTATACATGTACAGCAACCATTTCAGCCTGTTACACAAAATCACATGTTGTTCTCTGAGGGTTTTTACTTTATTAGGTAGAGGGATTCACGGTGAAAGGTTTTCACTTTGACTTTAAGATCAAAGGCTTTAGATAGTATTTTCATTATTTTTTACCGAAAAGATGTCATATTTCACATCATCGTTTCTTGCAGCATTTTCTGTCGTGGAACATTCCAGGAAGAGTCATAGGCCCTGGCCAGCAAGACACTGGAAAATTACCATTGAAAGCAAGCCATTCTGTTCCAGCAATAATAAGTAATCACAGGAAAGGTAAGGACGGCGTTATTCAACAATAAATGCTCTAATTAGTCATTTTGAGGATTCATCTCCAAGGCAAGAGATTTCATGCACTGGGAGTTTTTTTTATAGTGACAGGCGATTGGGCTGAAGATGGTGGACACAGATTTTTACCAGGAGCCTTCCTTGATCGATCTTCCACTGGTCGCAAAGGATCATGGTAGAAACTTCACTGACGCCATCTTTTATTCATCTATTCTTCCCCACTTGAACCTTTCATTTTTTCGGCACTGGAGGCGGGGGCAGGAGGTAAGACTGCTTGGACACCCAGGGGGCACTCAGCACATGCACATAGGGGAGGTAAGTCCGATATTTTTTGGGTCAGAATATTGCCGAAAGTGATATTTATGGGTCCAAATAAATTGAAATTATGTTTTCGATATTTTTGGGCATCAAATATTGTGAAAATGATATTTCTGGGTTCTTTAGAGGCAATCCTGGCCTCAATTTGCATTGTTTCAGGATCTTTTATGTTCGTTTACAGATGTCAAGGTATAAAATGAGCTGATATTTTTGGGTTGTAATGAAGCTAAACTGATATTTTTGGGGTTCCTGAAAATTTCTTGGACTGACCCCCCTTATGTGTATGTGCCGAGTGTCCCCCCTGGGCTTGGACAATACAGCATGGGTTTATTCTTTACAGTCAAATTGATCGCCAATAAGTTCAGTTCTATGCCTCTTCATGATCTTGTAGTTTTCTCTCTCTTCTCGTTGCTATTGCAGAAAAACGATGGCCCGTCACACCAAGAACAAACTCTGGCGAAAGGCAAAGAGCGCTGGCACTTGCACAGAACAAAGTCACCACATGTGAGTTTTTGTGGCCATTGAAATTTTTCCAAAAAGTCACCTGATCAAAACGTTTCCGTTGTTCGTACTGCAGGAAGAAGAAACAAGTACAAATATCTTTTAAAGAAACTCTAAGAAAGTCAACTCTCATAGCACTCAAGAAATTTGGACTTGTTTTGATCAAAAACATCGTTGTCGGCTTAATCCAGACAAAATTTGGCAAACACTAATGTGAAAAGCGAGAGGCAACTTCATACCATTTTCATACCAATTTTCCCCACACTTCCGACGGGCAAACTATAGTTTATAAAACGTTTTATTTTCCTACAGTGCCACAAATCAATCCTGAAAGAAAAACAAGTCGTCGAGGTTCTAAAGAATACACCAAGGAAGTAAGTAAACTGATGACATGAGTCTAAGTTTTGCTTAACTGATTTGACGGTGTATTATTTGCAGTTATGAATGGGCATTATGCAATGAAGCGAAAATAGGGACTCGTGTAATAAGTCAGGGAAGCAGCTTGATGCGTTGTAATACGTACAGTAGTTCTTTCGTACTGTATCATCCACAAATTGGTTCCATTTTTACGAATTACGATACTAAATGTTTGCAATTCTTTTCCATCAAGGCTAGGGCTGATAAAGACACAGATTTTACAAGAAAATGGCTAAATAAGCTGGATAAAGAAGGTACCAATATTTTACTGCGTCTTTTGAATATCATATGCAGAAAGAGCTTCCTTTCTGACACAATCTCTTGTGCTCCACGACCACTTGCCCTTATCTTCATCGTCTGTTTTCTTAGGCATCAAATCTTTAAAACATTGCAAAAATGATCATTGCATCGATCCCAAATTAGTACGGATCGGCCTTGCGTTTACACAGGAACGCTCGGGGTCGATCAGCTATCCGTGCTAATATGGTTTCGCTTCGGAGAGCGTTCCAGTTTGGGATCGATTCCGTCTCGTGTAAACGGTTGAAAAAGATGGGATCAATCCAAAATTGGTACGGATAGGAAACGAGGCTAATGAATTATCCAACTGGAGGCGCGTTGAATATGGCGGCGCTTCAACTTCTTTTTG
This sequence comes from Aurelia coerulea, assembly GCA_039566865.1. NCBI lineage: Eukaryota > Metazoa > Cnidaria > Scyphozoa > Semaeostomeae > Ulmaridae > Aurelia > Aurelia coerulea. The sequence continues at coordinate 18,474,057 of CM076954.1, forward strand.
CTTGCCAGATTTCAAAATGTGATTTCAAAATTTATTTCTTGATTTCAATTGTTTCCAGAAACCTAATTTTCCGATTTTTAATCTTGTTGGTTCTTAACTTGATTGTTTACAAAATTAATGGAAGCTGTACTCACTTTGTAGAACGAAGCATGGCAGAAGATTTGCTGAAGGCTCCTTCCGTAAACATTGATCATTCAGCTTCTGTTAAGCCAGTTTTAATGTGGAGTTCAAATGCAACAAAAAAAGTGAGCAATGCCTCAGGAGGTCCTTCAAGGTTTGTTAAATTAGGTTTAGTACACTTGCGACCAAGCGGCTTCATTTTACGTGAAAAGGGCCCCACAAAACTTAGATGCCAAAGAATCGGTCTTTTCAAACAACCTCGTCATTCCTTTAAAGCGAAAACACAGCTAGTGGCGTGGCCAGTTCAATTTATAACTGGGAGCATCAAGACGACGGCGTTAAGTTAGCAGTCACATACTTTGTCAGTTGTCTCCCGTAGTATGAGACTGCTAATTTAGCAAACGGTATACTATGGAGGAATTTGTAGCGATATCACTTTCAAGGATACCATCGTTAGGAGATCTGACTCAGCTTCTTAGCAAGTTTAGAAATTTCCGACTGTGCATTTTCGGAATATGAATTTTCAGGAAATCACTTACAAGTCGAGAAGTAGCCAGTGAAAAATCTTGAAAAAGTACATTTGGGATTTTGGCAAAAGACTGAATCACCAATCTTCAAACATTGCAAAGTGGCTTATTCATTGTGGCCTCTCCACAGTCGATAGTTTTTTGGCACACCTGATACAAGAAAGCCTTGCAAAGAGCAGATTATGAATGCTTCTTGCATCTGAAAAAATGATTTCAACTTGAAAGCAAGAAACTTGAAAATATGATAGCCCTGAAGAAGTCCTAACAAACTTCTTGTATGCGTGCTGCACAATGTTTCATTAAATACAAATAAATAACAGTTTAAATCATTGTGCTTCGAACAGAGTTTTATTTTATTCAGAACTGAAGAAGTTCTGCATGACAGGACGAATACATACTATATTCGCGGACATTTTATCGTGTTACGTTTTCCTGATTTTTACTTCATTTTGAACCCATATCATCGCAAGCATCCAATTTTATTGGATCCGACACAGGCGCCGTCGGTTCTATTCATATTCACACAAAAACTTCATATGCTATGTGCTTAGGTTCACTGTCTTGAATCTCTGAAGCTTAATCAATCAGGTGACATATTGAAAGAACAACAAGTAGAATGCTAAGTTAGATTTTAAACATGGGACCGTCGATATTTCATAGCACTTGCTATCTTCAATACCCCATAACATTTCATCAAACCCGTTTCAAACCAGTTTAGAAAAAACAGTATGCTGCAAACGACAACAAATATTAACTATAATTCCATTTCCCGCCTGTAGTACTGCACTGTCAAGAGAATCAAGCCGTACAAACATCCTCTACAGGACATCAAGCGTAGCATGGAGACGTGACAGCACATGGCTAAAGCCAAGGAATTCAACGTATCAAACATGGCATGGTCTGCCTTGCTTTCCAGTTGAAAATGAAACATCAAATGTTGCTGCAGCATATATGCGTCCACACAAAAGAATTGATCCAACTTTTATTATACATCCTGACTGGGGCTGTACAACATAGTTCTGTTAGTCTTACTGCCTGTTATTTTATTCAGTTCAATTCTCATGAAAAGTAAAATGAATTAGATTTTAATGTTGCTGCAAGATGCATGCGTCCACAAAAAAAGAAATGATCCAACTTGTATTATATACATCCTGACTGGGGCTGTAAAGCATAGTTCTGTTAGTCTTACTGCCTGTTATTTTATTCAGTTCAATTCTCATAAAAAGTAAAATGAATTAGATTTTAATGTTGCTGCAAGATGCATGCGTCCACAAAAAAGAATTGATCCAACTTTTATTATACATCCTGACTGGGGCTGTACAACATAGTTCTGTTAGTCTTACTGCCTGTTATTTTATTCAGTTCAATTCTCATGAAAAGTAAAATGAATTAGATTTTAATGTTGCTGCAAGATGCATGCGTCCACAAAAAAGAAATGATCCAACTTGTATTATATACATCCTGATTTGGGCTGTAAAGCATAGTTCTGTTAGTGTTACTGTTATTTTATTCAGTTCAATTCTCATAAAAAGTAAAATGAATTAGATTTTAATGTTGCTGCAAGATGCATGCGTCCACAAAAAAGAATTGATCCAACTTTTATTATACATCCTGACTGGGGCTGTACAACATAGTTCTGTTAGTCTTACTGCCTGTTATTTTATTCAGTTCAATTCTCATGAAAAGTAAAATGAATTAGATTTTAATGTTGCTGCAAGATGCATGCGTCCACAAAAAAGAAATGATCCAACTTGTATTATATACATCCTGATTTGGGCTGTAAAGCATAGTTCTGTTAGTGTTACTGTTATTTTATTCAGTTCAATTCTCATGAAAAGTAAAATGAATTAGATTTTAATGTTGCTGCAAGATGCATTCCAACAATATTCAGTTCAAAATTCCACAAAAAAAGAAATGATCATCCTGACTGGGGCTGTAAAGCATAGTTCTGTTAGTCTTACTGCCTGTTATTTTATTCAGTTCAATTCTCATGAAAAGTAAAATGAATTAGATTTTAATGTTGCTGCAAGATGCATGTTGCTGCAGCAAACATACGTCCATAGGGAGAAATGCACCCACCTTAGGTAACCAATATGAAAATCTTGCGAGGAATTATAAAATAAACTAAGTAAGTTCAGGCCCGTCGGAACCGGGGGGGCTGGGGGGGCTTCAGCCCCCCCAATAATTTGCTGCAGTTCGTTCACTTTTGTAAGTAAAAAAGGCGGTGAAAGCCCATCTCGTGGAAATGAAGATTCAAACTTATTTATATTCGAGAAAGTTATTAGAATTTATCAAGCTATCATCCTTGATATTATGGAATTCAAATATAATCTATATCCTCGTGAAATTGAACTCCCATTTTTCAGAATTTTCTCGGAAAGACCCCCATCAGACTTCATCCTTTGCTTTTTTCAATTGCCAATTCTCCAAAAATGGGGCGTTTTCCAAGGATCTAAAGGGCGTGGCCATGAAAAATTTTCCCAGGGGCAAGCCCCCGGACCCCCATTTATCATCACTCCGCTCGCATGAAGTTTCAGCCCCCCTAATATGAATTTCGTTCCGCCGGGCCTGAAGTTAACTTTGATACTAGTTTCTAAAAGTGAGCAAGAGCAACCAAAGCGCGCAAAATTTGATAAGGCACTTGAATGTAAAGCTCGCAGAGTTCGTGAAGAAAGTACTGCTTCGTAAAGCTCGTAAAGTTCGTAAAGCTTGAAAGAGCATTTGAGGGAGTTGATCGTTAAGTTCATAAAATTTGTTGATAGATCATTAGTTCGAGAAAGCCCGTACTTTGCTCCAGCCATTCCTATAATTTAGCTACAATCCTGGCCAAAAGATGCATATATAAAAGGATATAGGCAAATTTCAGTGTTTTCATGATGTTTCTGAAAACATCCGAGACGAAAATATAAGTTTAGGACCTTCTGACCCCTCCCCCTCCTTCCCCCTAATTCAATGTTAGTCATGGCGTTTGACTGCAATTGCAATGTAAAGTTGGAGCTCTGATAACAAGTTGAATGGTAGCATGAAACAAAACTCACGTAAATAAGCTGATATTCTTAAATCTTCCAAGTAATGAATTTTAATGTGCATTTTCTTTCGAGATGCATCTACCATTATGTTATTAAGGTAGCAATTAAATCCAAAGTTTAGAAAGGTTAAAAGTTTTGGACAATTTTTTCCAAGTCCGAATTACCTTTAAAGCGGCTGTACAAGATTATTGTAAACAATTGGAAAGTACGGGAAAGCCCGTGCACGTGACTAAAGCCTTGGGCCAGTTTCAACGCAGCTTCTACGTAAGTTTCATTGCAGTGTTTTCTTGTCAATGTCTATGAAATGTGATGGAACTTTTGATATCCACTAATGCTTTCAAATATTCGTCGTTAGAAAAATAGAACAAATCCTCCATCAAAGCTTCGATTACCAAGATTGTCGCAGATACTTTGGATTACTATTCTGTTTGCAAAATTGCCATTAAACTCATTCGACGATTTGACACGCAGAGCCACGCAGAGAGGACGGGCTTTACAGCCCCTTTTGTTCACGATATTTCAATTTGAAGCATTCAGTGCCAATCTTTGGTTAAAGTTAGGCTAATTCTATGCAAATGTAAAAAATGTTAGTGTGTAAAAAAGGAAATTGTTTCAGATTTTCCAAAAGTTCTAAAACTTTTCCTCCAAAATTTTTTGTCCAAAGTTTTCCTTCTGAAGCATTTGAATGTTGATACCCACTGTTTCCAATAAACAACCTCAATTCTACAAAAAATTTGATAACTTACAACTGTGATAGAACTTTACTGTATTATTCCTTTGGAGATGAAAAATGAACAATGTTTGCATGATTTAAGCATCGTAATTACAAATTATACTTTCTGTTGTCAAATAGCATCGAGCTACTTCAAATACAAGCAACCATCAGCGTTCTTATACTTTAAGGGAAGAAACTTTCGCAAATTAGGTTTCTTGTCTCAACTGTTCCTCGACTCTTTAATGATTCTTCAAAATCTTCCATAAATATGCTTGTAGTAGCATAGTTCGAAAGGGTTGTTGTTAAAGAAGAGGAATATCAATATTTGGTTACATAAATATTAGATACTGTATCTTGGGAAATTTTGCGGGAATAAACTTTCGCGAATTTCACACTTCAGGAGACTTCGAGGAATAAACTTTCGCGAATTTGGGCCAAAAACGCGAAAGTTTCTTCCAGCGAAAGTTTCTTCCCTTAAAGTAGTATCCTCCACAGCAAAACCCATATACTCCAGCGATAGTTTTCTAACCTTTGTCACAACTAAGGTTTTTAATTTGGGGTGGGATCTGAAAGTTTAATAGTGGTACAAAGATTGTTACGCCTCCCTTTCCCGGGGGGGGGGGGGGGGGTACTTAGTATATTTTGCTGACGCCATGTGCACTCCTTTCCGGGTATCGTTTTCGCCTCTTTTTTCTAACGCCGGGTATCAAAAGAAGGCAATTTTTCTAAAGCCGGTTGTCAAACGTCTTATTTCTTTGTTTTTTCGACGAAGTTTTGCGTTTAGGGATATGCTTTTCGCTGATTTTTACGTTTTGGAATATGCTTTTCGCCGATTTTTTCTAAAGCCGGCTATCATTTGGAGGGAAAATTTCTAAAGCCGGGTGAAAATTTTTTTTCTTGGAGTGCACCCCCCCGTACAATTGAAAGTCAAGTAACCCCCCCGGACTCCCTTTAAATATCAACAAATTTCATGAGTACATTTGCTCAAAATTTAGCATCAGTACTGCTTGTCGTATATGAGGTTTTACGTTGCTCAAAGTACAAGCAATTTTGCGACGGAAATTAGTTCCACACAATGCATTTACTTATTAGGACAGAGTCATACGCATGTCTCCAGAGCTTCGACCATCATTTCTGCAAAACAGCATCGCTTCGGTATCTTCTGACAATAGTAGAATAATTTTCTCACCTTCTCTTACCCAAAGCGGAACAGAAACCATCATCAGCAGTAAACCATCTTCATTAGCTCCAATTTAATGCTTTAATCTGGAGTGATATTGCAAGGGTTGTGTTTGAATAAATTCATTGGATCGTATTTTCGTTTGATGTTTTTGAGTCTTATCTCGTTTTCAGCCATTTTGACTTGATCAGGAACAATTGCATGTGAGTCCAATTGCTTAAACATGCCACTGATTATAGAATAGACTTTTTGATAACCATCTTTCTGAGCGGAAGATCCAACTGCGCCTACCCACCAGCTAAAAGCAAGATACAAAAATATCGAATCAGCAAAGAACCGTATTCACTTTTCAACGCCAGTATTTACAATTTTAGATACACCACAATCTCGGAAAATGGGTCTTTATACCGGGTGAGTCAGAAAAAAGAATCCCCGTTTGAAAGGTCACGGCTCCCTGGATATCAAGACAATGATATCGACAAATATATAGTTTTATGGTAGAAATATTCAAATCTACTACAAAATGTACCTGACTGAAATCGGCCACTTCATTCTGAAATTATGAGGGATTTTCTCGAGAAAGCCTCTTCAAAAAACCTTCTAAAACGTGCCCAAAATCATGAACAAATTTCCCTAACATTTCTGCCTTACAATGGCCTTACAGCAATGACTTCTGCACACTTTAGCACGTGCTATCCTCTTGGGAGGATGAACAAGTCCTCCCCCTGGTATCGATGACCTATTCAGGAGGATTCCATTCTCCCAAGAGGGCAAAATACATGAATTTATTTGAGTGTCATCAATTTTAGGAAGGAAAATTTGCTCATTGTTTTCATTCGTTTTTGCAGGTTTTTGTAAGGGGCTTTCTGCAGAAAATCACCCATATCCAAGGGAAGGAATGGCCGATTAAGGCCGGGTAAATTACTGAACCTAATTGAACATATTGGCAATAAAACAAGACATTTTTCAATATTATTGCTTTGATATTCATGGAGCAGTGGCCTTCCAAGCGGGGATTCTTTTTTCTGACTCACCCTGTAGTATGATTTTTCAATCGCTGGATACATTTTAAAATCATTTTCTCTCTAATCTATCAGAGGCAATCGAACCATGAAAGGATCCACTCTCGGCAATGAAATGTGTGTGAGTCATAAAAAAATGCCTGCCCTTTGAAAGGCTACTTCTCCCTAAATAAACAAGCAATAATGTTTGCAATATCCGATTGAATAGGCAACATGCTCAATTTGTTTTAGAATTTTTCTCGGCTTAAAACAGTCACTCTGTTCAGCCTTGAAAACGTGCTATAATTACGAGCAAATTTCCCTGATATTTTTACCCTACAGTAATGAATGGAACACGCTTTAGCACGTTCTGTCCTGTTGCGAGGATAACACAGTCTCCTCTTATAGTATGAATAACTTAATCAGGGGGATTCCATTCTCCCAAGAAGACAAAAATGTATGCTAATACATGTAAGTGTCATTATTGTTAGGAAGGGAAAGCAAGGAAACTTTGCTCGTCATTTTCATTCGTTTTCGCAGGCTTTAACAGGGGCTTTCTGCAGAAAATCTCCCATATCTACGGGAAGGAATGACCGATTAAAGCCGGGTGGATTACTAAATCTAATTGAACATATCAGCAATGAAACAAAACAGTTTTCAATATCATTGCTGTGATATTCAGGGAGCAAACTTTTTCAAACGCCGGGTGTTGTTGTTGTTGTTTTACTCACCCGGTAGCCAGTGTGACAGGATAACCGAGTCCACCACCACCACCACCGCGACCAAGATGTTACAAGTGCAGCAAATTCGGACACATTGCGATAAGATGCCCAGAGGAAAAGGAAATTCAGCAGCAAGGACAGGAAAAGGTGAAGTTTGTAGACACAGGAGGATGAAACAGTGGCCGATAAGAAACCAGTGGCATTTGGTAAAGCTAAGTTCAGACGAGCCACAATGCTATTACATATACGTAGGCCGTAGCTCAATTACGTTAAAGTTAGGGGAAATTATTGAAGTAATAGAGTGTTTTAAAGTTTGTTTTCGTTTATGTGTCTTGGTCCTTGGTTATCCTGTCAACTAGGCAACTGCATCTTTTGTAACTGCTAATTAAAGTCCTTCTCTGAATGATTTATCTCTTGTAGTAGTACAATCTAATTTTTTACTCACCTGCTATAACGACCAGGGGGTACTCTGATATATTAAGGATAGGAGTGCTCAGGTTACTTTTTTGGGTCTAAAATTTTGTACAGTTATTTTTTGGGTTCCTGAAATTCTGTCTTTCTTTTTTGGGTCTCAAATATGGGAAAAACAAAAAAATCGAGAAAAATATAATTTACAAATGAAATTAAAGGGAATCGACATAGTTAAAAGCTGGCCCGGGCCAGGTCAAAAATATATTCTATTATACTCGACCACCTTGAGGCATCCGGTCTCATTGTGTAGCAGAAGAAACAATGGGTTTGTGGGCGTTTCTTCAGCCTATTTATAGCAGCTACGAGATATAGCAATGTCTATTCCCTTTAACATCAAGTAACATTACTAAGATCAAAAACGTGAATATCCAAACACAATATGGAAAAATATAAGCAGTTGGGGCACTTTTCTACAGATTAAAGATACTGATTTCATAACCTCTAGGTACGTAGGGTCAGAAACATTATTTTTTCGGGTCTATTTTCATGCTAGAAACTATTCTTTTGTGTTGATGCGTTGTACCCCAGCCTGAGCACCCCTGTCCTAAATATACCTGAGTACCCCCCTGGGGTATAACGACCAAAGTCACTTTTATGCAAGAAGAAGAAGGTCAGAGCACAACACGGTTCATTCGTTTGTACTTGACGCATGTAGGTAAACAAAAACTCACTTCGCATCTTTGAACAGGAATGGTGATGAATCAGCTGAACTTTCCTTTACTGCTCCTCCCAAAATTGAGAAATACACTGACGTGCAGTAATTGTCTTTGACGTTTAACGCCGAAACGGAATCAACAATAGTGTCAATGTAGTCATCTCCAAGCTCTGTGAAGAAAGAAAACGTCATCTTAACGCACAGATGAAAACCATGCATGCATACGAGGGTCTTTACTTGCATCTCCGAAAGGCATTCTAGAAGAGAATTGGCTCAAAAAATCTGAAGGGGCTTCTAGCAGAACATCCTTATACAGGCTTATGCAGGGTGTCCCTAAAAAATTGTGCCCCATTTGCATGACTCCTGTGAAGGAGCTGTACGCTCTATTGTCCTGTTCTTGATACGGTTGCATATGGAAGGCTTCCACTTGCTTGCATAGGTAAGGTTTGAACCTCTTTCAGTCAATCTGACAAGTGGTTACTGATTTGTGGCACGAGAAAGTTGAAAAAGTGATTGTTTCAAAAACAGAAACTTTGAAAAGTATTCAAGTATTCAAGTATTCAATGTATATTCTCAGCAAATTTAAAACTAATACTTATTGCTAATGTATTTTGTCAGTTTTTGTAGAAAATTTTCTTTGAATTTACATTTCGTATGTCAGGTGGGACTTCATTCCAGATTTTGACACCAGTACAAAGTATTGATCTTTTTTTGTAGCTCGTGGTGCTACGAGGAATTACAAAGTTTCCCATGGAAGAGAATCTGGTTCGATAACTGTCTATTGAGCTTGCTTTTTGAAAGGAATTTTTGAGATTACTTTGTGAGGAATTAGTATCAAACATGAACTTTGAAACTTCGCATTTGTAGGTATCGTCAAAATTTAGCAACCCTAGTTTAGTAAAAATGGGTTGGCTGTGTGCTTGTCACGTACCAAAATCGATTATTCTCACAGTATAGAAAAACGCACGGCCCAGTTGCTGCAAGTATTGAGACCATTTTTCAACAATAGATTAACTTGCTACAAGGATTTATCTAAAAAACATCAATTATCAAATTCATGATTTTTGGACTCTTACCTCTAAGGAAATGGCCAGGACTTTGATATAAGTATTGGCCTGCCTCATACAGGAAATCACAAGAGCGTTGGAAGACATCGTAAGATGCATGCTCGATTTTGTTTAACAGTGGCACTGGAGGACATGACTGTAGCAGCATGCTGACTATTGCATCTCCTTCTTCCACGTTACCCACATAGAGTAATCGGTAGAAAACTTGAAAACTAGGAAATGAAAACAGTAAACTTGAAAAACCTTCGGTGTTTGATGTTCGTGAATTATCAAATCATTATCACTATACAGGGTGCCCCAAAAACATTGTTCGACGTTTGATTAAATATGAAAATTTAACAAAATAATGAACGGGCTCCATTGTAAGATAACCATATTGCTGAGATTTTAAATTAATTTTAGACACCAGAAGCTAGCCCACGGAGTTACGGACTTTTGAAGCTCAAGTTTGTGCGAAAGCTGAAACCAGACGCCCCTAAATTGCATATTTTGTGAAAGTAGAATCTCGTTTATTCAAAGCAAATCAAATGGAATTCAAAAAAGCACTTTCGATAAACTAGCTTTCTCTAACATTGAATCAAGGTTATGGATGCTTGGAGGAATCCTGCTGAGCACAATTTGGAATGGACCGCTCTCTCATCGATTAAGTTTTCATTCCATGGTTTCGGATACTTGCATTTTCTTAAGAAAATTTTGGCAACGGTTACAAGAATGAAATTACTTTTGAAGTCCTATTTGGTTTGCTCTGATATCAACAAGAGAACGTCTATTTGGAAAATAAGTCAGTTAGGGGAGTCTGCCTTCAGCTTTCGCACAAACTTGAACTTCAAAAGCTTGTAGCTCCGTGAATTCTTAGCGGACTTGCAAGATTCTGGCGTCAAAAATCAATCTAAAATCTTAGGAACAGGGTTATCTAACCAGGAGCCTGTGCATTTTATTGTTACTTTTTAATATTTAATCCAACGTCGAACAATTTTCTGCGACACCCTGCTGTCCAAAAGGCTTCGAAGCTAAATAACTGTTAGTGAATTTTCAAATCTGATTTAGCCTTTCAAATATAAAACGATCTACAAATTGTCCCAATTGTGTATTGTCTCATCAGGTATAAGACAAAAGTAACTCAAGAAGCAGATAAATAGCGATATAACAATGGATGGAAAACTTCGAAGCCAAAATATGGAAATTAAACACAGTATCATCATCAAGTCGAAATAACTCGAGAGCTACAGATATCTTGTGATATGACAAGCGGTAAAAAATTTGAGAACTACTCAGAAAGTGAAAAAAGTGTACTGTATGAGATACTGTAGATGCCAAGAGCTCGGGAATAGCTTTGCTGGAAACAGAACAATCTTGTACAACCAAGGAAACTTCGTTTTTTCGATACATGGACCGAAATTTGTTGTTTGTACAAAGGAAAACCGAAAAGATTGCTCTGACTACCGTTTTAATCCTGCGACGAAGAAGTTAGACTTCGAGAAATATGCATAAAAACTTTCCAGAGCTCGGTGAGGTATAATCTTTTCCACAAGAAATCTTCAACAAGTACTGTCAGGGATCGTAGCTTAGCATGAAAAACAATTTTAAGCAAAAAATAAACAAAGAAACAAACAATAAACAAACAAACAAGTTTTGGTATTTACCTTGTTTTCCCAATATGAAGCATTGCATTTGCAACCAAATTGTTCTGTTGAAGACATTTTTGGAAATCTCTCATATGCTTTATCGCAGTTTTTGCATCATGCCATGAAAAATAGCAGCATCCTCCAACCATTCGTGGTGGTATTTTATGCAGTTGTAGTTTGTAATTTGTTGTCACCCTAAAAGGTCACATTATTATTTTCATATAGTCAGAGGAAGGAATCATTTGTGCTTCAAGTGTTTGGTGATATGAATTCCCTTCAACAGCAAACGAAATATCATTCATGGATGAAAAATCTGATGAAGGGAAAAGCAAAACGTAGCAAGGGTCTATGTTGTCGAAAATCCATATTCACGAAAGGGTGTACTGACAGTCATCATTCTTCTCACAGGTGACGTTGCAGCTATTTTCAAAATTGCTTCGTCTTCACCACATGTGCTACCACGAAAAGACAGAGTTGATGGAATTTGTTCCAATTGGTTATTAGGCGTTTGCTTGCGATGCAAGGATAGTTTGTAACAATCATAAACAAGGGCACAATAATTGATAAAACTCGATGTACAGTAAATAGATTGCCAAATGTGAAAAAGAAAGAGCTATGCCCGGGAGGGGCCACTGCTATACTTTTCTACAGTATCATGCTCGTACAAAGGTTTAACATATGCACCCTAAACGCTGACCTGTTTTAGCGAAATACGTTTGCCCTAATTGCGGAAATTTGTCTGGAGAACATACCCTTTCCCGTGTCACACAAACTTCTCAAGTTCAGGTACCCTAATCGCTGCGCTGACCAGTTAGCTACTAAACTTGCTAATATTGCTGGTATGATTCGAAGAGGAGGAAACTGCTCCCAAATACATATCCCATCTTGTGCTAATCTGTTAAGTTGCTTGACTCATCACAAATTCTGTTTAATAAATTTTGATTGAAATATCATTGAAGAAGAGTCTAAATTATGGTCGAATTGGCACCCCTAAACACGGGCCCCCATGGGCTTGTGCCTAACTTTCAAGAAAGGCACCTATTCCCATGTCTTTTGTACGAGCATGATAACACAACAGGTACCAAGTGGTCCCCCTGGGAGCTATGCATACCCAAAATTTGCTCCATATCCTTTCATTGCCCAAAAGAGGTCAGAGTGTGATTTTTTATTGACTCGAAGTTGCTCACCATTAGCTGCAATGAGTTCTAGGAGAAATGTGTAGAACATTAGAAATTTCAGAAATTACATGCAGTGGTTTCATCAAAGAATAGAGTAATCTAATCTACTACATGTGATAAATGATATACAATCTTGGAAAACTGGGATCTAACCTAAAGTCAAACCTGAACAAAATATCCCCTGGTGAGCATAGGTTTCAAATCTTTAAAAAGGCTGGTGTAAAATCGAGTGACCTATTTCTTTGAACTGAATGACTGCAAGGCAACTTTAGCTATTTTGCTATAATTCTACCGTTGGAATTTTCTGAAATCTTCAATATTTGCAGAATTAGAGCGTTTTTCTTCTTTTTCAAGAATTCAAGAAAAATTTTCAAAAAAACTTAAAACCATCGTAATTTCTAAAATGTCTGACGTAACATGAAATAATTTCGAAAAAAACCATAGTTTATGAATGCCTACAAAATGGTATCAAGCAAAAGTCTGTCACTCATCAGGTTTATGATTTAGAAATGTGATGACGTCACATCCTCAAATGAGTTGAAATGTAAGATACGCTGTAATTTTCAAAAATATTCAAAATTTCTGAAAAGTCCAACAGTAGAATTATAGATAAATATCTAAAGTTTCTTTCAAGCCATTCAATCAGAAGAAATAGGTCATTGAATTTTACACCCACCTTTTTACGCCGAGATAAAGATTTGGAACCTATGCTCCCCTGGTGGAAAAAAATCTAGTTTGGCCAAACTCTGCAACCAGTTCGGATTGAGTGCACTCTGTTGTTCTTCTGGAGTTTCCAAGTTTGAATGGAGTTTCCACAAATTTACATGTTTACATGAAACTTAAAAAACTGTTGTAAGTTGGTTTAGTGGTAAATTAAAACTGATTATACAAACAATTTACCAACTGAAGTATACTCAGAACAACCCACAATAAACCTGCACAAATTTTCTGCAAACTGAATGAAAACCCCATTTTTTACTGTGGGACTGCACAACTTAAATGAACATAATTTTCTAAATTTGCCTTTTGTTTCAAGCAACTTTTTTCTCCTATAACAAAACATATTACCATATTCAATGACATTGTCAATCAAAAATCCAAAGCAGCGCGTTAGGAATCCCATTCCAAGATCAAGGGCCTGTCCACCAAGTCCAACGGAGCTTGCAGTGCCAAGTGGTGTTGCAAGGTTGTGTCTCACAGTTGCCACATCTAAATCTCCAATTAAAACACCAGGTTCAACAAAAGCTACCTGTGGAAATGATACAGAGGATTGTTGAACAAATACACAATAATTCATGGATTACAGTACAGGCCTTGCGCACATGATTATCATGGTTTTCCTGCCTAACAATTCTTTGAGAATATTTTTGATTTGCTTGGAATTCTTGTTTAAGAAAATTTACAATCTTTTTTCATATGGCTTTAGAATTCTCATCGAAATGTGAAGAATTCTTGTAAATTCTCGAAATAATAATGTGTGCAAAGCCTGTACTGCAACGCATAGGAATAAAATTTTTCTGCCAATTTTTGCTCGTCGCACATGGCCGAAAACCTCCTGAGCCTAATTTTCATGGACAAATCAGAAAGAAACATGTGAAGATTTTTCTCAATGACACCTGAGGCAGACCCTGAAATTTTGGCAGAGACAATTATAGCAATAACAAATGATGATTGTTGTAAGAATGACCCAAAAATACAAAAAATCTGCATTTTCAATTGTCTTGCTATTGTCCTTGAGCCACAGTTTCTATTGTTCAAGATTCAATGCCCTTACAGTTTCTGTGTGAATTGACATGATCTTCTAAGGTTTTTTTTACGCATTTCAAGTCATATGTTGATACAGGGAAGTTTCTGTATTTATATTTTTGCATTCATGGCACAAGTTTTCATGGTGCGAAATAAGTTACAAAATTCAAAAGAGGTTTTATCAAGAGGTTTTATCTCCTGACTTGCAGTGGTGCAAACATGCTTTGACAAGCTTTAGCTGATTTTGTCGCTTGGAGAGGCCATAATCCTCAAAACCTGGAAATATTTTAAGCACCATCCAAACTTGTATAACCAAACATCTGGACAGTAGATTTCTTCAAAAGTTTGGGGAAATTTCTAGCAGTTTTTTGTCCTGGTTGTATTTTAAAAGGTACAGTATGCAAGATTTAGAAAAATTTTCACAGGTTCCTTTTACCCTCTTTGTCTGATTGGTCCGTGAAAATGAGGCTTTAGAGGTTTTCGTCCATAGGCCATGTGCAAAAATTGGCGGAAACATTTGACTCCTATGATGTACTGCAAATAGTTAACTGTTGTGGATTTTGTGTCATACTTTCTGCATCTCAACAATGAAATAGACATGGGACAACCTTAAGTTTGTGAAGCTTTGGAGAACTGTAGATGATCATGCTAAAGACAGTGAAGTAATTTTTCCACTTAAATAATGTAAACATAGCCTGCACTGTATTTACTATCTTACCTGCTCCTCCACATTGATTGCGATCTTCTTCATGTGACTCAACTTGATGACAAAGGCACCATTTAAGGTACCATAATCACTGTGACCACCACTCACAATGCACAATGGGCACTAAGAATTAAAAGACATTTCATCAGTATGCAGCATATAGCACCATGTCAATGACTCTGTTGAATGATTGGCTGTCATTTGTCTATAATTACTGAATTTCAATTTTTAATGCTCAGTTGTACAATTGCAAAAAAGTTAGCTAAAAGTGATAATTGAGTCCCCGACTCTTTGTCAGGCTTTACAACACCATAACAATGTTGGAACTTTGATTTCTTGTAAGAGAAGTACAGTCTAGGATATGGATAACAAAATATGTGCTAACTATAATGAGATTAGGGAAGACATTTTTGTGAACGGAAAAAGGTCTAGGACTAAAATATCCCAGGGGGAGGGTACTAAGTACATTTTGCTGACAAGCTGTGCATTTCTGTTTTTTTCAGTGCATTTTCATGTTTTGGAGTATACTGTACACCAATTTTTTCAGAAGCTGGGTATCATCTGGAGGTAAAAATTCTAGAGCTGGGCAAGTCTGCAGAGTATGGCAGTTCTCGACGAGATCTCGCGCATGCAGACCAATGAAGCAATGGTGTGCTCGCTTGCAAGGTCTTTGATTCTTTTGTTTTCAAAGTAAGAAACAAAAGATCTCGTTCAAAATCTGCGTGCACATAACATTTTGGGGAAAATCTCGTGCGTGCAGTTGCCACACTCTGCAGAATAGGGCGAACAATTATTTCTTGGAGTGCACATTGTGGTACTAATGAAAATCAAGTACCCCTCCCCTCAAGTAAAATATTTTCTCCACTCCCCTCAGGTAAAATATTTTCTCCTCGGCAGAGATATACAACAAATTTGGGTATGTTGTGCGTAAGCTTATACAGTATGTTCTTACACCATGCTCCTGACAGTACTTGATCGCCAGTTTCACATCATTAGCTGTCTCCACAATTGCAAATGCTTTAGGATTGAACTGGCGAAGCATTGCATTGAAGTAAAATTCTTTGTTTCGTTGAAACTCCATATCTTCATGTGAAATAAGTTTGCCTGTGAGTCCAGAATAAATTGGGCTATCTCCTACTGAGCTGCCTGCAGAAGTATTGCTGTCTTGTCGAACGATTGGAAAGGTATTCAAGAAGTTGAAAGGGTCCATTTTGATTAAACTTGATGATGTGGCAATGACCTATTCTTACTGTTGCTGTCTTCACAAATAGACGATGTATTTTACTTCCTTGAATGTTCACTTTCGGATTTCCAAGTTTCAAAACACAACGTCGTTCTCGTCTCGTTCATACACCAGCATATCTGAGATTCATGTCGTGTTCTTGTTTGTAATTTGAACTTTCTTTATGCTACTGTGAACTTCGATCCCTCATAAATCAAGGAAGGGCTCTGTAGGTCCTATTATGGTAGGTCAAAACTGTCAGGAAGGTTCCAGTCAAAACAACAACCAAGATGCTTTGCGTGTGAAATTCCAGGATCAAATTTCGATTTCAACAACAAATTTTCTAACGTTTTGCTTCAAAACCTTTCAGAAAGATCCGGCCACTTTGTAGAGCTTCCAAGACAAAGTTTGGTGTCTCCTGTTCCGTTTTCTAAGAACTTTGATATAAAATCTAAGAACTAATTGTTTCTTTACTTCCTTCTTTGTGTTGCTTGTTCCAGGTATAAAACGTTCTTATAATAAGAACATTTACCAACCAGCTTTTTCTCATGTTACCTGGTCTTCTTATGTAAACGAGGCTACGGTGCAATGGAGATAGGCCTAGTGCTTCACTGAATGGCCTTGCTGTGAGAAGCATTGATGAAGAAGAGATGGCTACATAGAGACGATACATTCCAACTGTTTACAAAAGCTGGTAAGTCTAAGGTCTTAGATGCTTGAAGTTAACGATTGCAATCAAATTTATGCCTTACTGTTATGCTAAAGTCTTTGTGCAGGCCTTAGGCCTAAACTTTTCAAATTATAGCCTATGTGCAGGTTCAGGTGGGTGAGTTATGAGTACATTTGTTGCAGTTACTAGTTTAAAAATGTTCAGGCATTGATAAGCTGCAATGTATTTAGTGCCATCATCTGTATGCTTTGTATGTTTGAGTATCAATTTAATTAATTGTTTATGATATTTCTGATACATATACCTGCAATACATGCTGCTAAGTAAGAAACTACTTTTACAATGAAGACTTTGCACAAAACTCATATGGTAATAAAGACTTTGCACACATGTACAGGGTTTTCTTGCCCAAAATGTTTTATTCAGAAAAATTTACAGTCTTTCTTGGCTCAGGAATTCTTATCATAATAGCATAATAGTGTAAAGAATTTTTGTCATGTTAATACATGTTTGCAAAGCCTGTGCCATAAAAGAAACTTCTCACCATTTAGATTTAACAACCATCCTAGTTTATTAGAAAATACCTCTAAGGCTCTTTGGTATTACTGTTTTGTTGTTTCTTAATTTTCTCCATTGAAGTTTCTAAATTTCTTATTCTAATTTCTTATTCTAATTAGTCTCTGATCTCTTGTAGTAAAGTTTCTCAATTTTGTGGATGAGGCTAGAACAGTTTCTGATATGTTGTTTCTTATAAAAAGTGTATGTATCCAGTGCTTGATCCTATTGCTTTTTGTTTCAGCTGATTGTGAATGGGCACCTTCTTGATGGACATGCCAATAACAGTCATCCTTGCTTGACTACCATTACAGAGCATCCTTTCAAGACTTTGGAAAACTTTGAAACTGTTCCTAACTGAAAAGAGTAATGCAAAAAGCTGTAAATGAATTTCCATTTGACTCGCTTCCATTTTTGCATGGACTTTTGGACTTTACCTGTTTCCAGTTTTACTGTATATACTACATGTTATATTTAGGTACTATTTAACATTAATGTAGATACTAATTTTTTTAGATTTTATAGTGCGCCGTTCATTGTTCAGTCATAATGTTTTTATTTTTTGTAGCACTTGCAATTATTGAAAAAACATCTTTTCATTGACCACTTGAAATATAATAAGTGTATAAAATGGTAGTTTTTGTCTTAAATTAGGACTTCAAGTACCATTTTTTACACTTTTAAGTCAAAAGTGTATTTTCACTTCCCTTCTACTCTTGCAGCAATGAGAAATGACTTTGTTAGTATTCTATTACCATTAAAGATCTAAAAGATTTACGAAAAATGCGTAAAGTAAAAATTGGTACTTTTGGTCTTAAAATAAGAACATTACTACCATTTTTTACGCTTTTGAATTAAAGTGTATTTTTACTTTATTTCAACCCTTCCAATGAAGAGAAGGGACTCTGTTAGTGTTCTATTGTGATCAAAGATCTAAAAGATTTACAGAAAATGCGTAAAGTAAAATTGGTACTTTTGGTCTTAAAATAAGAACATTAACTACCATTTTTTAAGCTTTCTAATTAAATGTATTTCTATTATTCAAATTGAAGTTTATTTGAATAAAAGTGTATTTCTGCTTCACTTCAATTCTCACAGTGACGAGAAACGACTCTGTTAGTGTTTTATTATGATCAAAGATCTAAAAGATTTTCGG
The DNA here is from genome assembly GCA_039566865.1 of Aurelia coerulea. NCBI lineage: Eukaryota > Metazoa > Cnidaria > Scyphozoa > Semaeostomeae > Ulmaridae > Aurelia > Aurelia coerulea. Next base: position 18,492,402 of record CM076954.1, read on the forward strand.
AAAATGTGTAAAGTAAAAATTGGTACTTTTGGTCTTAAAATAAGAACATTAACTACCATTTTTTACGCTTTCGAATTAAAGTGTATTTGCACTTTATTTCAACCCTTCCAACGAAGAGAAGTGACTCTGTTAGTGTTCTATTGTGATCAAAGATCTAAAAGATTTACGAAAAATGCGTAAAGTAAAAATTGGTACTTTTGGTCTTAAAATAAGAACATTAACTACCATTTTTTATGCTTTCGAATTAAAGTGTATTTTTATTTTACCTTAACTCTTCCAACGAAGAGAAGGGACTCTGTTAGTATTCTATTGTGATCAAAGATCTAAAAGATTTACAGAAAATGCGTAAAGTAAAAATTGGTACTTTTGGTCTTAAAATAAGAACATTAACTACCATTTTTTATGCTTTCGAATTAAAGTGTATTTTTATTTTACCTTAACTCTTCCAACGAAGAGAAGTGACTCTGTTAGTGTTCTATTATGATCAAAGATCTAAAAGACCTCCGAAAAATGCGTAAAGTAAAAATTGGCACTTTTGGTCTTAAAATAAGAACATTAACTACCATTTTTTAAGCTTTCTAATTAAATGTATTTCTATTATTCAAATTGAAGTTTATTTGAATAAAAGTGTATTTCTGCTTCACTTCAATTCTCACAGTGACGAGAAACGACTCTGTTAGTGTTTTATTATGATCAAAGATCTAAAATATTTTCGGAAAATGTGTAAAGTAAAAATTGGTACTTTTGGTCTTAAAATAAGAACATTAACTACCATTTTTTACGCTTTCGAATTAAAGTGTATTTTTACTTTATTTCAACCTTTCGAACGAAGAGAAGGGACTCTGTTAGTGTTCTATTGTGATCAAATATCTAAAAGATTTACAGAAAATGCGTAAAGTAAAAATTGGTACTTTTGGTCTTAAAATAAGAACATTAACTAGCATTTTTTACAATTCTAAATGAAAGAAAATTTCTATTTTTCTGTAACCCAGGAGGGAAGGTACTCAGATACATTTATGATAGGGTTGCTCAGGCTAAGGTACAATGCATCAACCCAAAAAAAATTAATTTCTAACATAAAAATAGACCCAAAATAATTTTGCTGACCCTACATACCCAAAAGTTATGAAGTCAGTATCTTAATTTTGTAAAAGAGTACCCTAACTGATTAGATTTCTCATAATGAATTTGGATATTTAAGTTTTTCTATTTTAATAATCTTAGTTGATTTTAATTTTGTTTGTAAATTACATTTTCCCAAATCTTTTTAATTTTTCCCATATTTGAGACCCAAAAAAGTAAGCCAGAATTTCAGGAACCCAAAAAAATAACTGTACAAATCATTGACGCAAAAAAGTTACCCTTGCCCAAATTTTAGATCCTAAAAATTTACCGGAGCATCCCTATCCTAAATATACCAGAGTACCCCCTTGGCTCTGTAACTCCCTTTTCCTAAGCACAATCACCCCTTCAGTTTCAGTTTCATATAATTTAAATTCACTACATACAATTTATAATCCCCTAACTATATACGAATAAATAACTAAACTACACGGATAACAGATAATATTACAGAAAATTAATACAATGATACAGAAAATTAATACAATATACAAATACAAAGAGGAGCTAAATAAATTGTATGCAGGGAATTACTTAAAGGAGGAGCTCTCTCAATAGGTAAACTAATCGAGGAGAGAGCCCCCCCCCCCCCTATCCTTAATTATTACTAGGTAAATTTAGATGAATTTACATAATTGTGCATTTTCTCTTCATATAGATTAATAGAACTACTGCCAGTATCAAAATGGAATCATCGGTTGACTTTGTTCAATAAATGAATTTTCAGTTTAGTTTTGAAGGATAGTTTTGATGAAGAATTTCGGAGTTCCATGGGTAATGTATTGAATCGACTTTAGACCATATTGAAGACAGTTTTTTCGAGACATATATAAATCACCTTGACTGGCCTGTCTTGTGGAATACTGATGAACAGATGAACTGAATAAGAAAAAGTCATGAAAGCAACTAGGTGAAGTTTTATTAACAGAATCAAAAACAGGGACGTAGGAAGCATCTCAAACTTGGAGGGGCACGACACTTCAAGGGCACATTTTACATTAAGCTAAAGGGGCATTTCCTGAAAATAAAAAGGGCACTTCTTTGTTTATTTCAAAATCTTGGGGGGGCACGTGCCCCCAGTGCCCCCCGGTTCCTAAGTCTCTGATCAAAAACAAAAAGTAAGAGTCGGAGTTCAAAAATCTCAGAACGTTTCAGGAGCTTAAAATAATTGAAGATTGGAAGAGAGGGATATGTCCTTCAGTCCTTCAGTCCTTATCCTTCATGTCCTTCAGTCCATCATGGCTGATTCCGATAATCCGACTCTGATAATCCGACAAAATTTTCAGAGAAATCTGCTATCTCATTTAATGGAATCCTAATTCCGTTGATCTGTTTGCAATACGAACATAAGAGGCTCGTTCCGATATACGACACCAACACGACACAATGGCAAAATCAGTAGATCCTTGCAAAAATTTATTCTGCATGCATTGTGAAAAATTGCCTTGATTCAACGATCTGAAAAGCTCAATGCCCGCTCTTATCGCTCTCATCACAAGTCGACAGCACTAAATTCGTTATTCGACGGTCTTCCAAAAAGGTGATGCATGCACTTGAACTGATCTGAAGTTCGCCACGATTTGGCAGTCATGCTGAATCGATAACTTTATTACTTGATGTTGCGCAAGCATGTATAATTTGTACTACTAATTCTATTTTTGAAATAATAATGATGACGAGTTTTGAATTTCAATCAGCTTGAAAATAACAACAATTGCTACAGTCAATTCATAAGTGTACGGTTGAAAATTTCTCATTGAGATAGTTTGAGAAATTATGGTATGGAACTGAACTGTCTTGCTTGCAAGCTGGGGTAAGTAGCATGCTCGCGATTGCATGGGTGAAGACTCTGCTGTCTAACTGAATTATTGTTTTCTTCCTGTAATTGTGTCAATGATCATTCAAAAAATTAAATGATTCAACTGAATAAAGATTGCTTTTGAATAAAGATCTATGGGCCTATCAAAAATTTAGAAAACTACGCAATTGATATCTCCATCGACTTACCTTCCCCCACTTACGTCAAAACGGAGAAACTTCAAGGAACTTCCTTCTTGAAGAATCGTTTCTTCTAAATTGTTCTAAATTTTAGTAGTAACAGTGATACATTTCAAGAGTTTTCTCCTGCAAGTGAAAATTTTTAGAGGGGGGTGTGTGCATAATTGCATATTTCGAATTCATCGTTTTAAATGCCACACTCCGTGCCATACCAGGGCATGAAAATAGTACCAACTTTTTATTTTCTTTCTTCGAAGGGTATTCCCCTTCTTTTTGTTATACATCAATACCAGAGTTGTTTTTCGTCCCTGCTACAGTTTAGATAAAATGAAATACACTTAACTCTTAAAGTGTAAAAAAGGTAGTTAATGTTCTTAATTTAAGACCAAAAGTACCAATTTTTACTTCACGCATTTTCTGTAAATCTTTTAGATCTTTGATCACAATAGAATACTAAAAGAGTCCCTTCTCTTCGTTGGAAGGGTTGTTATAAAGTAAAAATACACTTTAATTCGAATGCCTAAAAAATGGTAGTTAATGTTCTTATTTTAAGACCAAAAGTACCAATTTTTACTTTACGCATTTTCTGTAAATCTTTTAGATCTTTGATCACAATAGAACACTAACAGAGTCCCTTCTCTTCGTTCGAAAGGTTGAAATAAAGTAAAAATACACTTTAATTCGAAAGCGTAAAAAATGGTAGTTAATGTTCTTATTTTAAGACCAAAAGTACCAATTTTTACTTTACGCATTTTCTGTAAATCTTTTAGATCTTTGATCACAATAGAACACTAACAGAGTCCCTTCTCTTCGTTCGAAAGGTTGAAATAAAGTAAAAATACACTTTAATTCGAAAGCGTAAAAAATGGTAGTTAATGTTCTTATTTTAAGACCAAAAGTACCAATTTTACTTTACGCATTTTCTGTAAATCTTTTAGATCTTTGATCACAATAGAACACTAACAGAGTCCCTTCTCTTCGTTGGAAGGGTTGAAATAAAGTGCGAATACACTTTAATTCGAAAGCGTAAAAAATGGTAGTTAATGTTCTTATTTTAAGACCAAAAGTACCAATTTTTACTTTACGCATTTTTCGTAAATCTTTTAGATCTTTGATCACAATAGAACACTAACAGAGTCCCTTCTCTTCGTTGGAAGAGTTAAGGTAAAATAAAAATACACTTTAATTCGAAAGCATAAAAAATGGTAGTTAATGTTCTTATTTTAAGACCAAAAGTACCAATTTTTACTTTACGCATTTTCTGTAAATCTTTTAGATCTTTGATCACAATAGAATACTAACAGAGTCCCTTCTCTTCGTTGGAAGAGTTAAGGTAAAATAAAAATACACTTTAATTCGAAAGCATAAAAAATGGTAGTTAATGTTCTTATTTTAAGACCAAAAGTACCAATTTTTACTTTACGCATTTTCTGTAAATCTTTTAGATCTTTGATCACAATAGAACACTAACAGAGTCCCTTCTCTTCGTTCGAAAGGTTGAAATAAAGTAAAAATACACTTTAATTCGAAAGCGTAAAAAATGGTAGTTAATGTTCTTATTTTAAGACCAAAAGTACCAATTTTTACTTTACGCATTTTCTGTAAATCTTTTAGATCTTTGATCACAATAGAACACTAACAGAGTCCCTTCTCTTCGTTCGAAAGGTTGAAATAAAGTAAAAATACACTTTAATTCGAAAGCGTAAAAAATGGTAGTTAATGTTCTTATTTTAAGACCAAAAGTACCAATTTTACTTTACGCATTTTCTGTAAATCTTTTAGATCTTTGATCACAATAGAACACTAACAGAGTCCCTTCTCTTCGTTGGAAGGGTTGAAATAAAGTGCAAATACACTTTAATTCGAAAGCGTAAAAAATGGTAGTTAATGTTCTTATTTTAAGACCAAAAGTACCAATTTTTACTTTACGCATTTTTCGTAAATCTTTTAGATCTTTGATCACAATAGAACACTAACAGAGTCCCTTCTCTTCGTTGGAAGGGTTTAAATAAAGGAAAAATACACTTTAATTCGAAAGCGTAAAAAATGGTAGTTAATGTTCTTATTTTAAGACCAAAAGTACCAATTTTTACTTTACGCATTTTCTGTAAATCTTTTAGATCTTTGATCACAATAGAACACTAACAGAGTCCTTTCTCTTCATTGGAAGAGTTGAAGTAAAATAAAAATACACTTTAATTCGAAAGCATAAAAAATGGTAGTTAATGTTCTTATTTTAAGACCAAAAGTACCAATTTTTACTTTACGCATTTTCTGTAAATCTTTTAGATCTTTGATCACAATAGAACACTAACAGAGTCCCTTCTCTTCGTTCGAAAGGTTGAAATAAAGTAAAAATACACTTTAATTCGAAAGCGTAAAAAATGGTAGTTAATGTTCTTATTTTAAGACCAAAAGTACCAATTTTACTTTACGCATTTTCTGTAAATCTTTTAGATCTTTGATCACAATAGAACACTAACAGAGTCCCTTCTCTTCGTTGGAAGGGTTGAAATAAAGTGCGAATACACTTTAATTCGAAAGCGTAAAAAATGGTAGTTAATGTTCTTATTTTAAGACCAAAAGTACCAATTTTTACTTTACGCATTTTTCGTAAATCTTTTAGATCTTTGATCACAATAGAACACTAACAGAGTCCCTTCTCTTCGTTGGAAGGGTTTAAATAAAGGAAAAATACACTTTAATTCGAAAGCGTAAAAAATGGTAGTTAATGTTCTTATTTTAAGACCAAAAGTACCAATTTTTACTTTACGCATTTTCTGTAAATCTTTTAGATCTTTGATCACAATAGAACACTAACAGAGTCCTTTCTCTTCATTGGAAGAGTTGAAGTAAAATAAAAATACACTTTAATTCGAAAGCATAAAAAATGGTAGTTAATGTTCTTATTTTTAGACCCAAAAAGTACCAATTTTTACATTTACGCATTTTTCTTATATCTTTTGCATATTTGATCACAATAGAATACTAAGAAAGTCATTTCTCCTCACTGCAAGAATTGAAGTGAAGTAAAAATACTCTTTAAGATGAAAATGTAAAAATGGTAGTTAAAGTTCTGCTCTAAGGCCATAAAGAATTGTTTTTTAAAATGTCTCTCTATCGAATTCGTATTCTCTTTTTGTTGTCTGCCAATGATTTTATTTGGTTGATATAATCCTTCTAATATTGGAAATTTTAGTATTTACTATAAGTAGCTACATGGGTGGTTTTTAGTAGCTATAAATGTAGCAAAATTTTAATTGTACTGTATAATGAACAAAACTGAAATCAACGCCCTTCTTTTTTTGTCGTGTTTCTCTTACTTATCTCATTTCATTAGAACACTATCATTCTTATCATATCACATTCATATCAAATCATATTACATTCAATTGGTAAGGGAATCAGTGGATTTCTGCTTGCAAAAAGGATGTGATCTAAACGTATTTTGGTACATACTTCTGCAACCTTGCTGTAGCTTGATGGGTTTTGACGCATGCTATTCTTATGCTAATTTTGAGGAAACCTCGTATTCATGACAGTTCACTCAACAAGGAAAAATTGGTTGGTAAATCGCTTAAAATAAGAACGTTTTATAGCTCGAGCCTTGTTAATGGATATTTCTGTTTAGGTAAGTTAAAAAAAAGTTTTGCGGGCTCGGTTGCCTGCCAAAAAGTGCACACAATCATCGACAATTTTTTCACTTTCAGTTTGCCAAGCTTTAGCCACTGGACAACAAAGGAGCTGTTTCTCAAGGGGCCCTCCTAATATAATCAAAATAAACTTAAACTGAGTTACGATGCAAGGAATATATTATATACCTTGCTAATAAATCTCAACATTTAATTTAAACTTCTAATCTAATTATAGAGCAAGAAGATGGCCCCAGTCACCTCTGCCCCGGTGAAAAATCCTGCAGGATCCTATCAGGATCTTGTCAGGATCCTGTCATAGGATCTTGTCAGGATCCTAAACAGTTCCTGTACAAGATCCTATAAGATCCTACAGGATCCTATATAGGATCTTATAGGATCCTATAGGATCCTGTAGGATCCTATAAGATCCTATAGGATCTTAATAGGATCCTACAGGATCCTACAGGATCTTGTACAGGATCCTATAGGATCTTGTACAGGACCTGTTATAGGATCCTGACAAGATCCTACGAAAGGATCATGTAGGATCCTATCAGGATCTTGTCAGGATACGTTCGTAGGATCTTATCAGGATCCTACATAGATCCTACAGGATCTTATTAGGATCCTATAGGATCTTATACACCTTGTTATAGGATCCTGACAAGATCCTACAGGATCCTATATAGGATCTTATGCAGGATTTCAGCAAGATCATGATAGCAAATCTCTCATCCTGACAGAATCCAGATCCTACAGGATCCTGCATGATTCTGCAGGATTTTAGCAAGATCCAGACAAAAAACTCTGATCCAACAAACAGTTGTGTAGGTAAATTTTTTGAAATATAATCATGTTTTACTTTACATTACATAAATTGAAGGAACCTTTGTTTGCTCAAAGTTAGGATGACAGAATCAAAACTTAACCAGAAATCAAGATACTTTAATACAATATCAGGAGAAATAAGATCATTCTTTTTGTTATGCTAAAACTATTAAATACATTCACCTTAAAATTGTTTTCAACAACAGCGTTTCAGCAGACTATTACGCATATTTTTTTCAAAAGAAACTAAAGGTTTGGGGCTGGTCGGGCTGGTAGCCAGATTCTTAAATTTTTGGACCATTTTGCTGCCAAAACTTTCTTACATGTTTCTTATATCTTTAATGCCCACAGTGAAGAGTTCATTTTGTTTGGTCTTATAAGGGCTCCCAAATTACTTTGGTAAGATCTCAAAACAAGTACTGTAAATAACATAATTCGCACTCTCAATAATGTCCAAACAGTTGCTATTATTGTGCAATGTCAAACAAATTTTGAGTGGCTTCAGAAAAAACTGCAGATGACAAAAGTTTTCTTAGCTTTTCAAATTCAGGTATGGTTGTTTCTTAACTTTGAGAAATTGAGATTACCATCTCTTAGTTTCTTTTCAAAAAATATGTGTATTTCACATCTTTCAGGAACATATTTGGCCAAATACTCTCCTTTCCCTAACTAAGACCTACCTTATCTCAAAACCTGTTCCAACACCTAGCTTTAAATGCCTTCCCCATACATAACTAATAACTAGCCTGCAATGTTACCATTTACCAACAAAACTGAAATACAAGAGGTGTCAGCTTAATTCCATAATGTCTTCTAGGGTAAACTGTAGAATGGGCATGGGAAAAGATGTTGATAAATTTTGTAAAATCTTTCTGATATGGATTTTATCTAGCTAAATCTGTTAGAACTATTCTCCCCTTTCTTGAAGCACTAAATGTATGGATTGAATATCCATGAGCCACCCTTACCTTGTTTGGAAATCAACATCACCCAGCATAGGAATCAAATGTTGTCTTGGGCCACTTGCTTGTGGTCCATGGCCAAAACCTCCAAAGCCCCATTTTCACGGACCAATCAGACAGGGAAGAACACAATAAGAAACCTGTGAACATTTTTCTAAATTTTACCTACCTTTTACAAAATGCAACCAGGACAAAAAACTGCTTGAAATGTTCAAATTTTTTTAAGAAATGTACTCCCCAGATGTTTGGATATATGAATTTGGAAGCCGGTTAAATATCTCCAGGTTTGGCAGAGTTATGGCCTCTCCAATTCACACACAACCGGTAAGGCACTGAACCAATTGAGCAATAGAAATTCTGGCCAAGAGATAATATTAATAACACTAGTGATTGTTGTAAGTGCGACCTGGAAACGTCAAAATTTGCATTTTCAATTGTTCTTGCTATTGTCTTTCTGTTAAATTTTCTTTTGTTCAAGATTCAATGCCCATACGGTTTCTATGTGAATTGAAAAAGTCTACAAAGGATTGTGTGTGCATTTCAAGTCATGTGGCAAAATAACTTTACACTTATTTTTTTTATAAGAAACCGCTTATAAGAAACGGTAGGCTCAATTTTTTGAAAGCTAAGAAACAACCCTACCTGAATTGAAAAAAGCTAAGAAACTTCTGCAATTTTCAGTTTTAATTTTCCTATCACACTCAAAAATATTTTGACATTGTGCAGTTAAAGCAACTGTTTCGATAGCCTGCGCACAGACTTTACGGAACTTAGACTACGGACCCTTTTCTCCCGTTTTCTCCCGTTTTCTCCTGCGCAGTCCGTAGTCTAAGTTCCGTAAAGTCTGTGCGCAGGCTACTGTTTGGACATTATTTTGAGTGCGAATCATGTTATTTACTTGTTTTGAGAATTTACTAAGTAATTTGGGAACCCTTTAGACAAGACAAAATCAACTCTAAACTTCCGGCAATAAAAATATAAGAAACACGTAAGAAATTTGTGGTAGCAAAATGGCCCAAAAATTTAAGAAACTGCCTACCAGCCCCGGACCTTAGTTTCTTATAAAAAAATGAGTGTATTTATAAAATTCAAAAGAGGTTTTATGAGAGGTTTTATCACCTGACTTGAAGTAGCGTAAACAGACTTTGACAAACCTTCACCTATTTGGTGCATTGGAGAGGCAATTAGCTCCACAAAACCTAGAGATACATATAGAACCTGGGGGCATTCAAAATTATATACCCAAACATCTGGAGAGTAGATTCATTGAAATAATCGGGAAATTTCAAGCATATTTTTGCCCTGGTTGTGTTTTATGAAGGCAGGTAAAATTTAGAAAAAATCTTCAAAGGTTTCTATTGTCTTGGATTCTTCGGTCCGTGAAAATGGGACATTTGAGGTTTCGGCCATGGGACCCACCCAAGACAACATTTGATTCCTATATGCTCCACTATCCATTTTACCCCTCAGTCAGTTCAGTCAGCAGCCTGCCCATTTTATCCCTGCACGGTCCTGATGTGCTCTCTTCCCATGATGATCATTGACATTGAGGAACATGCACTGTACTACGCTAGTGCTACTGCTGGTCTGATCATCAATTCTCTTCCCTGTGTCTGTGTGTAAGCTTTCTCCAAAACCTTCAAATGTCGCATGAAAGTATCGTCAAGGTCAAGGAATCAACAGGAATCGGAATCGGGCTGCGTATTTTATGTGCTAAGTCTTGTGTATTCCCTTTTACTGTTTGTTAGTGTTGTAGTGACGACTTGAAATCAAGAAGGTTAGATAGAATCGCAAGTTTGAAGCCCTTCTTTCCTGTAAACAATTATGGGCCTAAAAACGAACAAATCATTCAAAATCTAGCCTTTTTAGTAGCCCATGTTCTCTTCTGGTCCTTCTGGTCCTTCTTTGCTTTTTCCTCTCACGTATTGTTGCAGCAACATCTTCTTTTCAGACCCGTAACGTCCTTTTTTGTCAGCTTTGCTCTGGTTTGCTTTATTAGGCCATCTATCAATCGTTATGAATGTCTCTTCCGCTCAAATTCCAACGCTTCCTCTGGTTCGTCCAAGCTCAGCATGCCTTGTGACTCCTGCTCCAAATTAGATTTCATGGTTACTTTCTTCTTAAATTAGCTTGGAGACTCCATTCGATTTCCTATCGCTTCTTTAGGCCGCCATGAAAAATTTCAAACTGGCATTTCTCGAAATCTCTTCCTGACAGCTATCCAATCAAAATACATAATTTGAATCTTTATTGTATATACGATTGTTATTTCGACCACTTAGACAAAAGGACATGTTTTCAAAAAAGATTCATCCGTACTGAATTTTAACCATGCAAAATATGGTGTGCCAAGTGGGGACAGGGTAAGTTTGAAAACTTGAGAAAAGTGATACAAGCATGATCCTGTACGAACTTGTTGAAGTCTCTTGAAGAGAATCCTGAATATGAATTTAAAAAGGTCCTGCTAAGATCCGGTAAGAATGTACAAAAGTTCCTAAATAGGATCTTGCATAGGATCTCATAAGATCCTGCAGTAATCCGCATGGACCTTGAATAGAATTCTGATAAGATCCTGTAGGAATTTGCATAAGAACTTACACAGGATCCTGAGTAGGATCTTATAAGGATCCTGATAAGATCCTGCAGGAATTTGCATAAGAACGTACACAGGATCCTAAGTAGGATCTTATAAGGATCCTGATAAGATCCTATAGGAATCTGCATAAGAACTTACACAGGATCCTGAGTAGGATCTTACAAGGATCCTAGTAAGATCCTGTAGGAATTTGCATAAGAACTTACACAGGATCCTAAGTAGGATCTTATAAGGATCCTGATAAGATCCTATAGGAATCTGCATAAGAACTTACACAGGATCCTGAGTAGGATCTTACAAGGATCCTGATAAGATCCTGTAGGAATTTGCATAAGAACTTACACAGGATCCTAAGTAGGATCTTACAAGGATCCTGATAAGATCCTGTAGGAATTTGCATAAGAACTTACACAGGATCCTGAGTAGGATCTTACAAGGATCCTGATAAGATCCTGTAGGATTTGTATAAGAACTTACATAGGATCCTAAATAGGATTTGGATAGGATCTTGCATAGGATCCTGATAAGATCCTGTAGGAACTTGTCAAAATAGGATCCTGCATAGGATATTGCATAGGATCCTATGCAAATCCTACTAGGATCCTACTTAGGATTTTACTGATATAGGATCCTGACAGGATCTTGAAAGGATCCTGTTTAGGATCCTATTCCTATAGGATCCTGTAGGATCCTATAGGATCTTATAGGATCCTGTAAGAATTTTCACCGGGGTCAGGTTGGTGGTCAAGTTAGTACGTCACTTGCATTTCTTAAGACGGTGGTTAAAGGATAAATGCACACTTGAAAGATCCATTAACAAAACTGACCCTTCTCTACTATCCTGACAGTTTATGGGCTGCCAGACTGCATTTTACATTGGGATCATGCAAGATCTGTGCACAATTTTTAATTATGGCAAAGGGAGAAAAATTGCGCATCTTTCATGCAAATTTTGCAAACTTTCCAGAATGAAGTGGTGCACAAGCTCAAAATTTGGATCATTGGATCATTGGCACAAATATTTTTTCATGTTTTTGGTTTTGGTTCAAAATATAGTCACCTGCAAATGAAGTCCAGTATGCAGAGTATGGCACTTTTCGATAAGATTTTTGAACTAGTCATATGTGCAAGGGGAAATTTCTTTTGCTCTCTGATTGTCTATTTTGAATCAGGCCATTGAAATCTCTGGTGTGCAAGTGCCATACTCTGTACACTTGAATATAGTCACTTCATAAAAACCCATATTTAGAGCAAAAATGATGTTATATTTTCGCATTGACACCTCCACGCGGAAAGATGAACAAGCAAAGACAATTTGCAAATACTTTTGTGCTGATTTTGCATGCAAGTTTGATGCTCATTTTCCATATGGATGGACAAAGTGCCCAGGGGGGGTACTCTGGTATATTCAGGATAGGGATGCTCAGGTTACTTTTTTGGGTCTAAAATTTAGGCCAGGATTATTTTTTTTGGGTCAATGATTTGTACAGTTATTTTTTTGGGTTCAAGGCATTCTGGCTTACTTGTTTGGGTCTCAAATATTAGTAAAAGTAAAAAAAATTGGGAAAAATATAATTTACAAACAAAATTAGAGTCAAGTAACAGTACTAAAATAAAAAAAACAAAAATATCCGAACACATTATGAGAAATCTTAATCAGTTAGGGCTCTTTTATGCAGATTTAAGATACTGACTTCATAACTTCTGGGTATGTAAGGTCGGAAAAATTATTTTTTTGGGTCTATTTCATGCTAGAAATTACTTTTTTGGGTTGATGCGTTGTACCCAAGCCTGAGCACCCCTATCCTAAATATACCCGAGTACCCCCCCTGGGACAAAGTGCAGCCAAAGAAATATCCATTCTTCACAAGAATTTGATTACTTCATTTTGGCAAACTGGAAATTAATTTTTCATCTTGCATTAATCTTTAGCCACAGAAGCACATGATGATGATGGGTTACCACACACTCTTGAGCATTTGGTGTTTATGGGTTCTGAAAAATATCCATACAAGGTATATATGCCACCATTACAGAAAATAGGTACTTTCCTGTGACATACTGTAAAACATTTTGATTTTCTCTAAGTCAAAACATCGAAAAAAGAGGAGTAAATGTTTGGATGATCCTCTTCATGTGCATTAAGACACATAGAAACTAGGATTTATATTTGGTAATATATAAAACAGATTGCAGGAATAACTTTTCAGACCATGTGAGTCAAAAATGCTAACACGCTTGGTGGGCTGTTGAATATAAAGTATGTGGCTGATATTCAAATCTGAAATGTTGATCTCAGTCAAATGCTAAATTAGATGTTAAGAGTTTATTTGGTAAAATCACACTGTCATTTAGACCCAGAAATTAGGAACATGCCAGTAAGTTGTTTGCACAGTATGGGAATGAGAACTACATATTCAATTCTGGTCTATGATTTACTTGCCATTGAAATTGAAATTCAATAAAAATATTAGTTTCAGAAATAGACATTCAATTTCAATGGTATAAGTAAATCATGGACCAGAATTAATCATGGATTTCTTATTCCAATACTGTACAAACCCTTTACCATCATTTTCCTAATTTCTGGGCCTGACAAAGTTATTTTAGCACACAAAATGTTCTACAGCCCATCAAACATGTTAACTTTTTGACTCACCTGGTATATGTGCAGGGGAACGTTTTTCCAAACTGAATGAAAACTGAAATGTTCCCCTGCATGAAAATTAATGTATGAACAATTATTTATTCTTTTCATTTATTACCAATAAATCCTGGTTCCCTGCCATTAAGATTCTCAATGTTTAGGTCCTTTGCTTAACCATTGCCAAAACTATAGCAATTTCATTTTTGGCAATTTTTGAGGTGTTCTGCATGCAAAGGGGAAACATTTTCCTTCTTTGCACACTATATTGGTCAAAAGCCCAATGAAGTTTTTTTGGAACTTCAAGCTCCCATACATATCTTCTAGAGTATGTAAGATGGTGATCTCAAAGTTTAGATCTTAGTCAAACTTTATGTGCTGATTTCAAATAACTAGATATAAAGGAAATAATGCCATCAAATTCAGTAGCTCAATATATGCTCCAACAGAACATCTTCTACTATTTTTCCAATCTTGATTATTCAAGTCAGAATACATACCACTTCATCAATGCATTGGCACATCTATCTTACAATCCTTATTTATTGTAGTGTAAAATTGAAAATTGGTTCTTTATGTCATTCATTCCTTGTGCCTTGTATCATTGATTATGATGGTTTTCTCTTCAAGGGGCTTCTTGACTTGTTTGCCAACCGATGTCTTGCTCAAGGAACCAATGCGTGGACTGATGTCGATCATACATGTTATACCATAACTACTGCTGGAAGTGAAGGCTTCCTCAACATGCTGCCAATATATCTGGACCATGTCTTGTATCCAACATTGACTGTGAGTAACTGTTCAATTCATTTTAGCAAAATTTGCAACTGTTTGTTTAAAAATATATGTAATGTGAGTTTCTTAATAACGCTAAATTAATCATTCAAAGTACTTAATTTTTTTTTCATTTGTGGAAATTTTCAAGTGGCATCTGATTTGAGATAGACTTTGATTGATTGATTGATTGATTGATTGATTGATTGAGTTGAGATCAATCAATTAATGTGTTTTTATCCCTTGTTAATTTTTTGAAATGAATCTATTTCTTGTTTAAGTGGTAGCCACTAGAATTTACTGTAAATGGAACCTTTACAAGCATAAAAAGAATTAAAAAGTCAATAATTGCTAATTTTTTCTGGAAAAAAGATGCAGTACACGAAAAAGATTAGTTATTTTAGGTATATAGAGGAAAATCAAACTAAACAATTGTATTTTTCATCTCCAGCTACTAATATTTTCCTTCAGTATCTTTCATTGGCACTTGCTCTTGTTTTCTATTCTATTAAATATCAGCAGACATCTTGCAATGAACATAACATGCATTGGGGGTCTTGTCTTTTCAGAAATCAGCCTACCTTACAGAAGTACATCATATTAATGGTGATGGAGAGGATGCTGGGATTGTTTACTGTGAAATGCAAGCAAGAGAAAATACTGGAAGTAGTAGAACCCAGTTAGAGCTGACTAGGTCTATGTATCCTGGCCACTGTGGCTACAAGGTATATACTGTAGAATTCATGTTTTTCTCTAACATTGCCTTCTATAATTTTAGAAAGTTTCAATCACCTTGAAAATGGAATCTCTTTATCATTAGTAATCTTTCAATTTTTTTGTCCTTATGCTAATTGAAGCTACTGATGACTTTTAAAACAAGAAGGAAAATATACGTATTATCATATTGAATGCACCAAGAGGAAAGAATCCACTTTTAAAAAGCCACAATAAATCATACAATGTATAGATTTTGATGGTTTTATGACTTAACCGTTAGCTAATATCCAGATTTAGGTTCCAGTATTTTTTATAAATTTGTCAGTGCTCTATTTCTTTAGCTATATATTAAGTGACTTGACATTTTCGTTCTCGAAAACACTGAAATGGATGAAGAAGTCAATTATATGTTCTAAAGACGTATTTTCTAAAGACCTTTTATCAAGTAAGCTTAGTGTAGTTGATCAACTGATTAATGTTTCTATTTGTGTAGAGCGAAACTGGTGGACTCACAAAGAATTTGAGGACTTCATGTAGTCATGAAAAGGTAATAAAAGTTGGTTGACTTGTGTTCTGTAACAATTGCATCCACGTGGACTGCTATTTTCTAATTCATACTTACTAAAGTTTTTTTGAGATCTTGTTTGCTTGTTGTTTTTTTGTGTGTGACATCTTTGAAATTACAGTAGTTACAATCCAGGCCCTGTGTGCATTGATACATTGCCATCAAAGAATTCTTTAGGAATTCTTGAAAACTCTCTAAATGCAAGTAAAAATTATTGAGATGTGAAAAAATGCAAGACTGATTACATGTTGTACATAGTTTCACTGCTAGCCTGAACTGATATATTGCTACAACCAATACGATCAAGTCATTCACAATCTTACATTCTAATTTGTTATGGCCAAAAAATTGGCCCCCGCAGGAAATTTTGTGCGGTTTTCAGAAGAGTTTGGAAAAAAGTCCCTAAGTGAAGCGGCAACAACAGTATCAATACAATAAACGAGAGTGGAGAGACTTTATAATCGTGAGTCTAATTAAATGCTCCAAATTTTAAGAGGATCGCTTTGAATTTCTTGAAAAATCTTTGGTAAGAAAGCATGTTAATTCACAGCAAGTGACAATTAAGGCTTGCACTGTAACTGACAAATACACCTGTGTCCTTTTCAGATCCCCTTCAAAAGATATCTGACCATTTCATTTACGTCTTAAGATATCTTTTTCTCACTGCAATTCGGTAATTTCTTCTTCATTGGCAGGTTTGCAATTATCATTCAGCTTATTATAGACCCGATAATCTCTGCCTGGTTATAACTGGACAAGTCAAAGCTGATGAAGTGCTGAAAGTTGTCAATGAGTACGAAGCGAGGATTCTTGCAAAGGTAAAGACATAATCCTGATTCTCTCTTACCTCTGCATGTTGTTTAAATATCAAAATAGGAACTTAGTTTCTTTGTTATGAAAGGAAAAGAAGTTCGATTACATTTTTGTCAGTTTGGGTAATGGTTAACTTTTTATTGTGTTAGTTTCATTGAGATCACAAGAAAGTGTCCCAGGCCCAAGGGGCTACTTAATACTTCATGGTATGGGATTGTGCTATTTTTTTGGGTACCTTTTCTGCGATAGAATCTGGATTTATGGGTATGATTTTAAACGGTATTTAACAATTTCCAGATTTATGGGTATGGTTTTTGGTAAGAGGTCATTTTAGGGTACACTTTTTTCTGTTTCTTCGGATTTATGGGTGATAGTTTCGTGTTCTGAATAGTACAACCCCGTAACATGGAAATTTCAGTACCTCCCAGGTTTTCTTGTGTCATACTCAAGAAACAATTTATCTATGTTGTTGTTTTGTCTCTTGATGATATCTATCGCCCAGCTTATGATGGCCTCGTTGTGTTGAAATGTTGAAATTGAAATGCAATTCATACAGTAACAAATGCTTGGAAAAAGGTATGACCAGTGTACCATGTTTCAAACGAACCCTTTTGCGTCAAGATTCGACAGCATTTTTTATTACTGATTTTATTATTCTATGGGTTTCTCGTAACAATTACTTTCATTGATAAATTTCAAGAAAAGACAAGTTTTATCATCCTGAAAGTATCAGCATCAATGCACGAATTATGTAAGAATTCTTTCATAAACACTGCTTTTAGGCGATGTTGGTTTAGTTGTTCTGTTATGAACTTTCTTGTTTTTAGGGGAAACTACCAGAATTTACACGACCTTGGCAAACACCAGTACCACAGCTTCCTGATTCTTTGGAGCGAGTTGTTCAATTTCCAACTGAAGATGAATCAAATGGAATGTTTGTGATAGCTTGGCGTGGACCTCATGTTCAGGTGCACATTTTTTATTGGGCTGATTGCTCTTAAGGCGCGAAGTTGTTCTTTCCATCCGGGGTCACTTGCTATGCCAAACTGGGAGGGATTCAAGGACAAATGTACCTTACCTCTAGAAGCCCACATAATATATTTGGGTAAAGATATAAAGTCTTAATGTCTTAATTAATTAGAAATGTCGATTTAATAAACTACGATACTGACTTGTCTTTCTCTGAAATGGCCCTCTAGATGATGTTCATCGTGGTCCTAGTGTTAAAATTAGAAAAATGTACTGCAAGGGAATGCATGGGAACGAGAGTTCCACTTTCCAACCAATGTTCCATGATATAAAGTCCTTGCTATTGAGTTCAAAATTCTATATTCTGAGACTGCCTACTTGTGAGTGAACTAAATTTCCATGATAGACAAATCATCTGCAGCATTTCGAAAATACTTTAAAACAAATTGAAGAAGTATTTTAGTAACATAAGGGGTGCTCTCTCCTCGATTAGTCTATCTACTGAGAGAGCTCCTCCTTTAAGGAATTCCCCACATACAGGTTTCATATGTTCTCTTCCTTAGTTTGATTTTAGGTGCTTGTATCTTTTGTTTTATATCTGTATTATTGTATTTAATGTATTTTGTATTGAAACTTGTATGTTGTGTGAATTTTAAAAGGAAACTGAAACTGAACTGAAACTTTTATGATATGTTGGTGTAATCTCTGTGGTTCCTTCACAGCACCCTTGGCGACTTGCTTTGTAGTTTGAATTCAACCTTTCTAGATTCCGAATTATGTTGAAAATTATCTTTTAAAACTTGGTGTCTAATTTTGCTGGCAATTAGTTTGTATTTCTGAACTGATAATTATTGATAAAGAAAATTTTTTTACGATCCAACTATTTTGCGTCAATTGCATTTACTCTTAAGTACTGTCATGACGCATATGAGGCAAGATGTTTTCGATAATTATTTGGCTCTTGTTCGTTTTCAGGAATATTACGACCTGGCAGCATTGGATATCCTCATGCAATATTTGACTGACACATCTGCAGCACCACTGCAAAAAGAATTAGTTGAAATTGAAGATCCATTTTGCAGTGATGTACGTCTATTAAGAAATTTATTGATAATTTTTTTCCAATTTTCTTGAGGCTTTCGTTTAGCAAATTTCTAGCAAAATAGTTTCTTTCCAGCATTTCTGGTAGGCAGTTTTTTGGAACACTTTGATACAAGTTACAAATAACAAACACTAAGAGTAAGGGTTTTTTAGATTGGCCTGAATCGACTGTTGCGGATTTCGAGCTGCGTTTCGGATAAGCACTATTTCAATATCTTAAATCTTTGAATAAGGCCAAAAATCATATAACTAATGATAGCAGATGAAATGTAATGTATATTGATATAAAGTACTTTCTGTATTGCAAAATTTTTATTTTATGTCGATATTTTGTCTTTATTTTGTGTCACTTTGATCGCAGATCGATTACTCTGAGATGGAGAACTTGGAAACCAGCTTTTACTTGAAAGCAAGTGGCGTTCCAAAAGAGAAATTATCACTCGTCAAAGAAAGGTGAGAGTAGTCTATGGTAAAGAGTTATCACCTTTATATATATATCTCTATATATATATCAATGAATAATTACAAAACTACAGAACAATTCAGCAACAACGCAGTAAAGCTAATACAATTTTTAGAATTTTACAAGAAACTTATGATATAACACAAATTGCATTAGTAATACGATTACAAGATGATAAAAGACGATTTACACGACTATATCAAGCACATCTCTCCTGCAGCCAACAAGCAACGATAAACAAACAAACACCGACTAACAACAAAAAAACAAACAGATGCTAAGTTTAACGTTTAATTGAGTTTTGGAAGAAATTCTGTTTCACTTTCTTTTCAAGGTACAACTTGTGCAAAGAACATCTGGAGTTAATTTGTTGTTATTTGTATGTTTTGATTCATCCCTGGTATATGATGCCCATTTAGATCGGGGTAGCATTAGAAGCAAGACGGGCTAGTTTGCATATTTTAATTCTTTCATGCAGATGTAACTTTTTTGATTACTTTATAGACCTAATCGGCTAATGCTACGTTTTGTTTTGCACCCATTTCAAGTCATGCTAAAATAACAGCTAATTAAGGCCAACTAGAACTAAAAGAAATACATTATAATCTACAAAGAAAAACAATACCTAGAAATGACAAAATTAATTAATCTAAAAACCCTAAATCTTTGATAAAAACTTTACACAATCTGCAGGTGCATGAATCGCAATTCCACTGTTTTATTTTTCTTTTAAATTCTTGAATTGTGCTGTCTTTCAAAAAACTTGGAAGTGAGGACCATAAAAGGCAGCCTCTATACTGAATATTTTCTGTACCATATATTGTCGTCCTTACTTTCGGCAGTTGCAAATGATTTACATTACGCAGACTATAATAGCTGTCTCTTTCTGCAAAGATATGAAAGAGATTGAGTGTTTATCAAGAGATTGATCATATGACTTGAAATGGGAGTAAAACAAACCTTAGCTGATGTGGTCTATTATATATTCTTAGAATCGAAAAGGTTTTAGATGAAATTGCTTCGGGCAAAGCTGTCATTGACATGGAAAGAATGAGCACTGTGATTCACCGAGAAATCTTAGATGGCCTTGATAAGGTAAAAAAATTGACTTTTTCTCGTTGGACATTATGTTTAGCCACCTTTTTGATTGCAGACTTCGTAAGACCTTCTGCAAACCTGTTAGCTTCCTATAGCGTGGATATTAAAGGGCCTATCCTTATAACCAAAAACATTAAAAATAGCGCTTTTTATTTTCCAAGTCAAATCGCATACAAGGGCATACCCATATATATAAATATATATTTATTTCTGTTGTTTTGCTCATTGGGAAAAAGGAAAACAAAGGAGGAAACTGACTTGAAGTGCCATGCACTTTCTTTGTTAAGGGACCAAATGATACGAATTTGAAAATCATTGTGAATAAAGAAGAGCTGCTTAACTACATAACTTGATACGAGAACCCATGACAGGGTTTTTAGAACACTAAACTACATTACATCCAAATATACCATTAACGAATTGCTCTGAAATCACGTATGAATAATGCCGTATCTCTTTGTGATTTCTCAAAGGAAATTTTTATACAAAGGCACTGCCGTTATATTCGGGTATAAGGGTTGGTCCTTGTATACGGGGTGCCCTTACTACTTCCGCTTTGAAGATTTTTTGATCCTTTATTTCAAGGCACTGCAAGTGCAATTTCTTACTTTCTGGGCTATAATTTAAGCTCTACGCTGCACATTAGGAACATGCATATAGCTGAAATGAAGTTTTATTTAACAATCTGATCGTTTTTGACTGAATTTTCATGTCTCAAGGTAATATTTATGTCATGTTGGGAATTTTAGACAATAGTTACTTAACTATGGAAATCGGTGTCTTGACAACGAAACTTAGTTAATTAACTACATTTACTTAACTACAAATAAAATTGCTCTTGCCAAGCATTTACGTTATGTACCAATAGGTTTGGAGACATAAACAGAGAGTGCTTTGTATTCAGTAGAATTCAGTATTCAGTAGAACCTAACGGTTAAATATTTTCAACTTGCAGTTGGAAGATTCTCCTCATGACACTATGGCACAAGGCATTATCGGTGATTTTCTGTACTCTACAGCCCCAGAACAAGTAAGTATATCTCCCAGATTAGCCTCTGATAAATGTTCCAAGTGCAACACCAAAAAAAATTACCCTGAAGCTACCAATACAAAACGGAACTGAGCTTACAAGGCTTTGTAGAAATGCTGAGAACTAATATTTGGGTCTTACGGTTATTATACGGTATTACCCTATGGCTGGCTTTTTGAGCGCTTTTCCTAAAGTAAAATGTAAGCAGACAATGTTAAAAGGCCAAATCACCGTCGTAAGATTGCTCTTTTGTGTAATCAGGCCCGGATCAAGCCAAATATTTAAATAAGAAAACGTTCTTGGTGCCAAACGGTTGGATCGCTGAAGGTGAAGTTGTGGTTTTTAGCGCCAAACGCCGGGATCACAGAAGTAGCTTAGTGCTAATCGAGTCTGCGACCCATTGTCACTATGCTTAAGTCGTGGGGCTCTACCGGGTATGGAACCCTGTCCGCCTGACTGTTCTGGCTGCATAGTCCTTGAACTACAACACGGCACCACACAAAGATGATTCATTTTGTTTCAATTTTTAGTTGAAAGAATACATGAATGATCTGCCAAGATTGGAAAAATTGAAGAAAGAGTCTAGTGAATTCTGGGTTGCATTACTGAAAGAGTACCTCATTAATAGGCCTAAGATTGTGGTAAGTTTCGTCGAATTTAAGTCATTATGCAGTGACCATGCACACCTATTTACCTGTTCTTTAGTCGGACGTTTCAGGAAAGGACCTGCAGGATTGGTTAAAGAATTTCGGAGCGATTTGAAACCACATTCTGGGTGTCTAGATAATCATTCCATGGTGTCCCAGTTCAATGCTGATCTTACACCGCAATTTCTGTGAAGAAGTTTTGGGTAAATAGTGAAGTAAAAACCCGCACATAAGAACCTAAGATTTTGAACTCAGCCTGTTTAGGTTCTTATGCAATGAGGCACATCGAGTAATCAGGGTGTAGGGTTCTTCACAAAGGGAAATATGTGAATCTAGATCTTAGCCAAACTTATTTATACTATTGGCCCTATCCATTTCAACCCAAGCTTACCCAGTTTACCCCTGCAGGCCCTGGCTACCACAGTTCTGCAAGTAATGTTTTGGAGTTCACGAAAGAGGTTGATTGGCAAACAGATTGCATTTATTTTCCAATGAATGAATAAAACCCTTATTAAGAACCTAGTTATGATATCAAGCTAAAATAGTTCTTATCTATTGGGTGCAAAATGTATGATTTCAGGCTGTAGGTTCTTAATAGATGAAGGTTCTTATGTGCGGGTTTTTACTGTAAATATTATGAAATGTCTTGCATTGTATTTGAAAACATCAGAAACGTTCAGAAATTCATTTGTGATTTTCGTCTGAATCTGACAGTCCATCTAAGGGAAATGGAACCACGCTGCTTTAAAACTATTCTAGGGTGTAATACTCCTTATTTAGGGAAGGCGATCAAGGGAACTTACGACAAGCTGTATTATTGTTGATCACTTAACTGAATGATTATACATAAGCAATAGTATTTACGTACTGCATAGCACAATTGGTCAAAGTGCCAAGTACTACAATGGGGATTATAGCACTATGTACCTGAATATATCCACAATCTACAGGATACGAATAGAATATTGACCTGCGATGCAAGTTTTCCAATAGACCTTTTAGCTATTTTACAAAAGACCCTGGATCGAGCGTTATTTTTGTACATTTTTATACGCGAGGTTCGATCGAGTGGCGTTAGAGCTTCTTGCACGCTCGAAAATTCTACAAAATGTAGCAAAATATCGTTCGATTCTGATTCTTTTCAGAAAAGCTAAAAGTTCTACGTTACCAATGCCTATAGCATTCTTTCTTCTTCAGGATTTGTGTGTCATGATGAGCATCTCAATTAAGCTGTCAATGGTGAACACCATTTTCTAGCAACATTGTAAAATAATTGCAACGGTGAATTCATACAAAACACATTTTTTCACAAACTATTTTAAAGTCTATTTTACCAAGTCTATTTTAAAGTTATTGAGACCTGGAGTAATTTTCGAGGTGAATAGAAAACGGCCTTCAGCTTAACCAACGTTAAATTGGATCAAGAAAGTTATAAAGATAAATAGCGTTTTTCTCCTTAGCGGGTTTGTGCAAGGTTAAACATAAGTATAAGCTTGCATTTGCAAAGAGCAAAAAATCTAAAAATGGCCTATTCAAATCGTTGTCCCACAGGTGCTGTTAACAGTTGATAGCCACAGAATCACTGTTGTGTCCGAATGTTTTCTTTGTTCTATTTATAGAGAAGCCCATATACCATAGCACACTTCTTTTAACCAACTGAAATTCAAGAAGGTAAGGTTAAATGCTTTTCAAGTACAACAAAGTGCGTTCGTTTTTTTCTGTGACGCGAAAATTATGTTTCAAGTCTTTTCAAATAGACTTTAATGCTCCAGTTGTGGCTTTCAGATAATTGGTGATCCCAGTGAGAAAATGATGAAAGACATGGCTGAAGAAGAGAAGCAGCGGATTGCTGAACAAAGAAAAGAATTAGGAGAAGATGGCCTAAGCGAAAAGGAAGAAGCTTTAGAAAATGCAACAGATGATAATGAGGTATTTCAAGTTTTTGTCATCATCTCGACATTTTGTTTATCAGGAGTTTCACATTTTACAGAACAGTCGTTGGTCCATTTTCTTTGACATGCAAACCTCTTGAAAGGAAATGTACGATTTTCGTAAAACGAAAATTTTAACTAGAAGGATTGTAAAGTTGGTCACATTCAAGAGGGAGACAGTTCCATAATATTACTATGTTTGATGACAATTTCAAGTATTATGAAACACGACAATTGAATTATCGTATTGACTAAGAAAATTTAAATTGAAATTTACAACTGTCATTGATTTGCTTTAAAAAAGGACATTGATTTTTCTTTCATGGTGTTTCTAAACTTTTTTGTAGGAAGAACCTCCAGCTAACCTCGTGGGTTCAATGAAAGTGCCTTCAACAGATAGTATTCCATTTCACAGTATCCGTACAATCACAAACAGGCAAGCAAAAGACAATACTATTGCCAAAGTACCAAAGTTCCAAGTATCAGAAATTCCTTTCGCTTTTCAATTGGATGATATCAAGTCACTTTTCCTTCAGGTTTGTCTCATTTTCATTTAAACTCTTTTTCAAGATAGATGTTATATACCGGGTGACCCAGAAAAAAGTGACCCAACGCAATCTGTTGTAGAAAAAACAGTAAGTAGCAGAGTGAGATATTTCAAACGTTGTTCTGTGGCTAAAAGACCAGTCTACATTATGAGTATTTTTCGCAATCTTTTTGGGCACGGGAAAGTTCCCGAATTAAAGACTATGAGGAAAAGGGCAGGCTTGAAATTCTCAAAAAGTCGCCAAAAACAGGGGATCGATTTGAAGCCGTTTCAGATCTTGAAAACAACGAGGAGCGTGCTTCCTTCTGCCTGAGAATATTTTCAAGTACCTAGGGACTATAAACTTGCTCTGAAGACTTCCGACTGGGTTACCTATTCCCAGGTTGAAACGAAACACGTTTCTCGGTGTTGTAAAGATTTCAAATGGCTGTAAATCGATCCCCTGTTTTTGACGACTTTTTGAAGATTTCAGGCATGCCCTTTTCCTCGAAATCCTTAATTTTGGAACTTTACCGTGCCGAAAAAAACTGCAAAAAATACTCATAGCATAGGTTAGCCTTTTAGCGACTGAACAACGTTTGAAGCATTTCAATCGGCCACTTACTTAATTTTCTGTAACAGATTGCGTTGGGTCACTTTTTTCTGGGTCACCCGGTAGATTTGTGACAACGGAGAATTACTCATTCAAAATACTTCAATTTTTGTTGTTTGCGGGTATTTTCACTTGGCATCTAAGTTGAAACAGGCTATAATTTATTTGAACTTTTTTGCCGGTCGAATGGAAATAACATGGTGCGTTTATCGCTTTTTATTGATGAGGTTTACTTCGCAAGGTCGTTTCTTTAAACATTTTCGCACAAGGAAAAAGCTAGCATTAAAAGGAAAATTTATTTTGTCGAAATCTATCTTTTTGTTTTAGCAGTTACGAGTGACTTTAGTAAGATCTTGTTTCACAAGGTTACTAAAATAGGCCTTCAGTTAGATTCAAATTCTTGCACGTGTAAACTTCTAGACCACGACTGCCGTAATGTTTTAGACTGATTGCCTGGAATCTCTTGTTTCCCTGTGCTCTTTGACTTGATGATGGCGCTTCGGTCAACAGAGAAAGTTTGAGTCAAAGCCACTGATCTTAAAATGACTCACTAGCAGTTTTCCAGAGCTGCTGTACCATAAAGCTTGCTATCAGATTTTAAATAAATGTTCATTCTAGCCATATGCAAAAAGCCCCTTCCTCTAAGCCATACTCTAATCAGCACATGACTTTGCGACAAAACTTGTCACAGATTGACATTTTTGTCTGGTTTTACAACTCTGTGGCCATAAGGCCCTCAGTGGAGGGACAACAGCAACAACAATTCAACTCAATAAGATGAGCGTAACTAGAGGGTCCTTATGGAGTGATGCTAGTAATGTCTGTCTACCAAACTTGACACTGGGTATGCAATGTGTAAGAGCACAAATGGAAAATCCATTGTTATTAATTTTGTATCCTTACGGGCAGGGGCGGCTCGAAGGGAAAAAAGTAGGTAATCAAATTGGCGAAGCAAATTGGTGAAGCAAAATTTTTTGGGCCACGCCCTTTTTTATGTTGGGAAACGCCCATATTTCGCTTATGATAAGACCACACCCACTGCCCTGTGCACCCGATCCTCTGAAGTCTATTTCGTAAAAATCAACAACATATCATGCAAGTCTTCGAGCAATTGGTATTGTAATACAAAAGACAACAATCTCAAAGTAATTATCGCATCTAATCTAAACATGATACAACAAATTCCCGAACAGAAATAACTGCAAACCGAGAATAAGATACCTAATAGAAATATGTATTCACAATCAGGTTAAAAATCCATCATGGGTTTCACTGTGCAGAAATTAAAAGCCTTTATCTATTAAGAGCCGACAGCCTGAAAGTTAGGATTTCTAACTCGAAATACAAGAATATTTTTCAGATTTTCACACTGATATTGTATCGAAGTTCTTATAAAAAATCTTGTGCACACAGAAAGAAAGAAAGAAAACATTTGTGTTGAAGCTCATGGTCACGATTGCATTAATTTCTGGTTGTAGTTGACACTAATCGTGTTTGAATTAAGCATAGCCTATTGAATTTGACACTATTTTTTCAAGATTTAAGTACGCACACTCTCCATGACGAATAATACCTTGACTTTGAAACGACATAGATATGAAAATATGAAGGCTCTGCTCTGTAATACAGGCTGATTTCTGTATGACCCTTTCATCTGTATGACCCTTTTATCTGTTGAATTAGATAAAATTCAAGATTAGATGTACATACAACAAATATACACAACTCCATGATCAAAGAAGAAAAAACTTACACAAGCAGAGAACCTCCCGAAAATAAAAAAAATCAAGAAAAATTTTCGAACCAGAGGATCTTCCGCGATATTTTCCCTGTACTGGAGTTTCTTAATTTGTTGGCGATCTGAGAGTTGAGTTTCTTATATATGCAATTTCTTCAAAATACTTGTATCATTTTTGTAACTTTCTTGAAGGTTCCCTGTCCCCTCGTGAACATTTCAAAACAAAAGTTTTTAGGACTTTCCGCTGTTTAGACATTACTCAAGACTCAAATGAGTGATATGATACAGGAAACAAATGAAAGTAAAGTAAGAATCTGTTCAGGTTTTTCTTTACTAAAATAAATAGTCTATATTTTCGCAGTATTGGTATTTCTTAACATTTTTGACGATATCAGATTTCAGTTTCTTACAAGCAGTTTACGAGTTATGGTTCATGCAGCGGTTGTAGGCCCGCGGCTCTTTTTCATTTGGGATTAAACCAGCTTCATGTCTGCCCTCCACGGCCTCCATACTCCTAGCCTCCAAAAGGGCAAGGTAATCGCTGGCAGACTTGACTACCTTGGCCGAAGATATTTTGTCATGTGGAATTTCCGGTGACCATGGATCGCAATTTTTGGTATAATGTTATTTCTAAACTATCCCACAAATGTTTATGCGACTCCAGCCTAATTAATGCTGTGCATGCTGTTCTATTTGATATATTTCGGTTTACTTATTAAACTCTATGTGATGTGCAAGTCTGATAGAAAAATGAATCTAGTCAGATGAAATAATTTCGAAAATTATTAGTAAAATGCACACTTACCGTTGATATGTCACCCATCACTAGGCAGGGCCAGCAGTAAAACGTTTCTTTGCCTTCTTCATTTTCTCCGCCACATATCCACGGAAAAGACTCATACACCGTAACACTTGTTCTCCCCGCATACTTTATTCTTGGACATGGCCTCCCATCCATCCTTTTTCAAGCGCAATCGTTGCTCGTGATTTAAATTGTTATTCTGTGCTGCACGTAGTGAAAAAATCTTAGAAACACCCCATCTATACTCGTTTTCCAAAACTCGATCCATGACAGAAGATTTGAACAGATTTCTAAAGAGCAACAGTGCTAAGGTAATCAGTCTGCGGAATGACTAAGTTGCTGCGAGGCGCTATCTGTTTTAATACGATCTGCTTATGGAGCGGCGTCGGGGTCAAAAATAATGCGGCGCGATTTATGATCTTAATTTCTCAAGCCATGCCCTCTACATGGCGGCACTTGACGAATTTTACAGTGCCGAAACCTACGATTCGGCACTTGAACTTGAAGTGCCGAATCCTAGGTACCAGCACTGTAAAATTCGTCAAGTGCCGCCATGTAGAGGGCACCATGTCAAAATCTTCAAGTGCCGCATCCTTGAATGCGGCACTTCAACCTCATTTTGATTTTCCAGTGCCGATACCCAAGTGTCGGCACTTCAGCCTCAATGTGATCAATTTGAGTTTTTAAGCATGATAAATTATGTTAATTCACCCACAATTGTCATTTCTATTGATATTTCTAAACGGGGGGCACTCACAATCCTTTTTAAGTCCAAGTGCCGAGACCTAGGTGGCAGCACTTGAACCTCGGTTTGAAGCTCAAGTGCCGAAACCTAGGTGGCGGCACTTGAACCTCGATTTGGATCTCAAGTGCCGAAACCTAGGTGGCGGCACTTGAGCCTCCATTTGAATTTCGAAGGTATGAAATCGCACGTGTGCAAAGGGAACGTCGACGAAACTGGCATCACTCTTTATCATGTTTCGAAGAATGTCGTCAATAAAAAAGCTTATCGAGGAAGCTGAAAAGTTGCTGAAAGCAGCTGCGGCGCAAATGGCTGAAGAATTTCATTTCATTTCATTTTATCATATTTAAACACAAAAACCCTATCAGCTAAAAAAGAACTATTCCTATACAAAATAAACATCTATTTACAAATAAAATAATACATTTACAAAAAATTCCGGAGAGGTTGAAGAAGTTGAAGATCGACATCTAGCAAATTTCAGGTAAACTCTTTTAATTTCATTCATTTGAAGTGATCGCACCTATAAATTACATTTTAGTGCTTACGAACAGAAATTTCTTTCTATCTTCCTTGAAATCAGCATCTAAACTGGGATAGGCAGTCTTCCCCCATTGTTCTAATCTTAGTTACTCCTTAGTTGTGTTGATTTCTCAGGATAAAGCAAATTAGTGCAAACTTCTGCAATAAACAATTGAGATCTCTATCCAGTTTATTTCCATTCATCAAAGAGGACACAAAGAATGACAACAACAAGAAAGTGGTTACACAGAACATAATTTATGTGAAAAGCAATGGCCAATCAGATTGCTTATGTGACCAGCCGATCCCAGGGCCTTTTCGTCTCCGTCCCAACATGACAAACTCTTGGGACGAGGTTGACTGGAACCCCCTGTTAAGCCATAATGGGAGTACCCCCCCCCCCTAGGACTTAAACTAACTGTTCATAACCTTTGCCATTAATGTTCATACTTTTCGTTGGCAATTTTCAAGGAAGACAGGAAGAAATTTCTGTTCGTAAGCACTAAAATGTAATTTATAGGTGCGATCAATTCAAATGAATAAAATTAAAAGAGTTTACCTGAAATTTGCTAGATGTCGATCTTCAACTTCTTCAACCTCTCCGGAATTTTCTTCAGCAATTTGCGCCGCAGCTGCTTTTAGCAACTTTTCAGTTTCCTCGATAGGCTTTTTTATTGACGACATTCTTCGAAACATGATAAAGAGTGATGCCAGTTTCGTCGACGTTCCCTTTGCACACGTGCGATCCCATCCCTTTGAAATTCAAATCGAGGTTCAAGTGCCGCCACCTAGATTTCGGCACTTGAGATTCAAATCGAGGTTCAAGTGCCGCCACCTAGGTTTCGGCACTTGAGATTCAAACCGAGGTTCAAGTGCCGCCACCTAGGTTTCGGCACTTGGGACTTAAAATCTAGGTTCAAGTGCTGCCACCTAGGTCTCGGCACTTGGACTTAAAAAGGATTGTGAGTGCCCCCCGTTTAGAAATATCAATAGAAATGACAATTGTGGGTGAATTAACATAATTTATCATGCTTAAAAACTCAAATTGATCACATTGAGGCTGAAGTGCCGACACTTGGGTATCGGCACTGGAAAATCAAAATGAGGTTGAAGTGCCGCATTCAAGGATGCGGCACTTGAAGATTTTGACATGGTGCCCTCTACATGGCGGCACTTGACGAATTTTACAGTGCTGGTACCTAGGATTCGGCACTTCAAGTTCAAGTGCCGAATCCTAGGTTTCGGCACTGTAAAATTCGTCAAGTGCCGCCATGTAGAGGGCATGGCTTGAGAAATTAAGATCATAAATCGCGCTGCATTATTTTTGACCCCGACGCCGCTCCATAGAAAACGTCCTGTTTTTTATTAGTTTTGTGAGAAATGAAAAAGGTCCAAAACCCTTGAAAAAAAAATAGGTAATCGGCGATTACCTTGATTACCCCCCAGCGCCGCCCCTGCTTACGGGACTATTCATTTGATTGGCATCGTTGAGAAGCAGAAAGTTCCTAAAGAGCGAAACCTTAAGTCCGCCAATAAGCCCCCGGGGGCTGATTTTGCAAAAAGAATATTTTATTTTAGGGTGGGGGCTTATTCGAGGGGGGAGGTCTTATTTAACATTAGCCAAAAATGTTACCTCAGAGTAATTTTCTTTTTTCAATTGAGGCTAGTCAGTTTGCTTAAAACAGCGGAAATATTGGGGTTAATTGTTTTGAGGCAATATCTAAGCCCATGTACGCTGAAGAAAAAAACACGAGGAAAGTCGATAAAAAAAGGAATCACAAGTATTCATTAAAATTACAAACCGTGTTATCAACTACTTGGATCTATGAAATCGATTAACCCCGCCATGGGGGCTTATTCGGTCTTATTTCGCAAAAAGTGTTTTTGGGTGGGGGCTTATTCGAAGGGGGGTGGGCTTATTCGAGGACTTTCGGTACCTAAAAAGCAATCATAAGATCGCAAATATTTACGACGAAGTCACTTCATTCCCCATTCTTTTAGAATACTTTAACGTGTAAATGGTATGTTGATAACGTTGACATGTTTCCTTTCTTTTCTAGATGACAGTGGTTTTGAATACGTCATTAATACCACATGATCTTCGATTCTACTTACCCCTGTACGCTGATATCATCTTTGAATCACCAATTCTTCGCGATGGTGGTAAGTTGAAGGACTTCTACGTTATTTCGTTAATCTTGTCATGGTGGTCAATTAATTTCATCAAGATGGCCAATTTGTTACTACGGGGATTGGTAAGTGGTAACACGCTTGATGACGCCCAATAGTAAGAACGCGAGAGAGAGTTTTAAGAGAGAAATTGAATAACCAAGAGAAGGATTCGAGTACACAGCCAGGGACTACATACGTTTAATGCTCTACCAATCGGGCTATCTGATCGTGGATTCTTCCGAGTGCTCTGGTCGTAGTTGTTATTCACACAGCCCACCTACTTTCCGTCACAGGCAACCACTACTGAAATGCGACTTACTTCGTAGGGATAGACTTCTTCGACACTAGAGATGGGCTATTAAGTAAGATGATTTTGAGGGAAAGCAGCGCTATGGAATAAATCCTACCTTCCTTCTAACATCTTTCAAGCTTTTTCTTGCCAGCCAAACGTCTTGTGATCACCAACATCTTTGGCAAAAGCAATACAAGCGATTGTAGAATCTGAACCTAATTGTAGAAATTGAGTCTTTAGATCACCCACTTTGTGAAAAAGAACTGTTAGCCCAAAGTCATCCCGACATACAAAGTGAAACAACTTTAGTATTTATCAGTGAAAATCGTTTGTAAGTATTTTTTGTGGCCGCATATTTTAGTTTAGTTACACGTCTTTATATTTATGACTGCGGAGTTGTCATGGTATCATGCTCTCCGTGGCATTGCCCTTGTAGTGCACTAAAGTAGTTCGTATGTAATGCCCCAAGTTAAATTGAATATATAAGAAAAACGATTGTAGAATTTTATTATGCTTGTAGGCTGCAGTTTTTTTATACTGATCAAATATGAGCTTAAGCACGCACATTTTGATGACGGCTGTCTGACTCTCTGTCTTGATGTTTAGTGACTCAGCTTCATTTTGGCTATTAAATTTCCAGTAAATAATTTTGTTCCTTAGGCCGCCTCCGTAATAGATTCGCTACAGCCTAATATGTGTTTGCTTTACTCTTTAATATAGTGCTGATTCCTCACAATGACGTCGTAAAGCAACTTGCTGCGGACACTTTATCAAACAGTTCCAGTCTTGGGGTGTATGGAGGCACTTTTTCACCTGGAAAGTTCTCAGAGATTTTCATGCTTCAACTGAAGGTAATACTTATTGTTCTATTTTGATATACGATGCCTCTTTAGATAGCCCTTTTTGCATTCTGATTCAGGGCAGCTTGTGCTGCCTGGTTTTATTCATGGTTTTTGGCTTGGCTACTCAGTCGAGCATAAGATATAAATCTGTGAAAAATTGATGATAAATTGTATGACCTATTTCTTTGAACTGAATGCTTTAAAGAAATTTAAGCTACTTTGCTATAATGCTATAATGTCGGACTTTTCAGAGATCTCGAATATTTTTCAAAATTACAGCGCATTTACATTTCAATTCATTTGGAGTGTGACGTCATCAGATTTCTAAATCGTAAACCAGAAGATTGGAAGACCTGCACTTGATACCATATTGTAGACATTCGTAAACCATGAGTTTCATGAAAAGTAGTCTATGTTTCTTCTACAGTTTGGAAGTTACCATGCTTTTGGAACTTACGATGCTTATAAAAATTTATCTTGAATTCTTTAAAAGGAGTAAACTCCTGTAATTATGAAAATATTGAAGATGTCAGAAAAAGATTTCAAACGGTAGGATTATAGCAGAGTATTTTAATAGACGATTGCGCTAAAGATGGCGGCGATGAATTTTTTACCAAGATTCACTGCGTTCTTTAATCGAATTCCTACAGATTCGATAAAGATTAGAACGCAATGCATCTTGGTAAAAAATTCCTCGCCGCCATCTTTAGCGCAATCATCTATTTTTTTTCAAGCCAATCTTTTCAAAGAAAGATAATTTACACTAACTTTTTTGAATACTTGGAATCTACCGGGTGTCTCAGAAAAAAGTACCCCCTTTTGCCTGGAAATAGGAACCAAGCAATAAGATATTATTGCTCCCCGACTTCACAGCTAAATTTATCAATGTTCAACTTAGATGCACGTACCTTGCATTTAGAAATCGTCCACCAAACACCGGAGATACAGGTTCGCAAAGTCAAAATTTACAGTGCACCCAAAACCAGAGGTTTTGAAAAAGGGCCTAATCATGATTTGTATCGTGGACATTTTCCAAAGTACCTGTAGACTTTAAGTTTCCGCGTTTTGCTTTTGAAAAGAATAAAAGATGCATGGACATGGTGCTGATTAAACAAATATAGAAGAAATGTGGTAAGAGTGATAAAATCGTGCCACATCTCCAAAATAAGCGTGCATGTGCTCCTTTTCCTCTTCTTTAATACAAAACACGTGGGATCGAATGCAATGCAAGGACCGTTTCCTCAAAAGAAAAGTTACTTCAAGAACAATTGAATTAATTCAAGGTATAAATCTTTTCAAAAATAAAAAGTAAAGGTCAAAGTCGAAAATTCCTTTGCAAAATGCCTGTTTGTTGGCAAATTATGGCTAGGCCATTTCTCAAAACCTCTGGTTTCAGATGCACTCCAAATTTTGACCTTGTGAACTCATATCTCCGGTGTTTGGTGGTCGATTTCCAAATGCAAGGTATGTGCATTTAAGTTGAAGACCAACAAATGTAGCCATGAGTTCAAAAAGTCCCGAAATATTATCATTTTGTTGCCTTGTTGAGTCAAAAGGGGGTACTTTTTTGAGACACCCGGTATGCTGCTCAGCATTGTATTTTCTTTTCATCTTTAATCGTTTTGTACTACAGTAAGTCCCCGCATATAAGAAACGAACATATACGAAACTGCAGCCTGCCAGCATGGAGAATATTTTCTCCTTTATAAGAAACTAGGCAGCCTGATTTTGTCCAGTTTCCTGTAAATGATGCAAAGTTGAAAAAATACTCAACCACACTGCCTTTTTCGTTGTAGCTTCAGTACTAAAGTTTGTAAAATCTGTTCAACGTCTAGATATACAGTATTCATATTTGCTTCATCAATCATCATTTCTTGGGACATGCTTGTTTACTACCGGGTGCGCCAAAATAAACTATGCACGTTTGGCAGGCCACAACAAATCGTACACAGGACCGATTTTGAAGATTTATGACTTAATCGTTTGCAGAAAGCCTGAATTAGATACTGGGATTTTTGAAAATTTTTTCGTTTTCAGTTTTAGAGCTAGAAGTGAATTTCTTAAAATGTTCGTTTTCGAAAACATCGAAAACGATCAAAAACGTCGATCAAATTTTAAACGATTCAACATAACTGAACAAAGAGAAAACATTTTCAGGGGGATTTGGGGGTTTAGTACGAACTCTCGTACAGCAGATTACAATTGGTCGATTTCTAAATCACAAATTACCACGAACAAGTTCTCTCTTTGTCCATTCATGTCGATTCTTTGGAAAACTTGATCGACGTTTTTTATGGTTTTCAGTGTTTTTCGAAAACTAAAAGTTTAGGAAACTCGCTTCTAGCTCTAAAAACTGAAAATGAAAAATTTGCAAAAAACTCCCAGTATCTAATTCAGGCTTTTTGCTAACGATGAAGCCATAAATCTTCAAAATCGGTCCAGTGTACTATTTATTGTGGCCTGCCAAACGTGCATAGTTTATTTTGGCGCACCCGGTATGAAGCAGCATCCTTGAATTTAAATATGGTTTTTTTGACAAGAAAGCATTACATGAAAGAAAGTTTCTTAATGGACATATAAGAAATCTTCCAGCCTCATTTGAACATATTTTCTTGCATATGAGAAACCAGACAGCCTGATTTGAAAATTTGGGTTTCTTTTTTGCGGGGACTTAGGACCTGTTCATATGGAGGCGAGCCAGCCCGCTTACCGGGCTGGCCCGCTACGT
This sequence comes from Aurelia coerulea, assembly GCA_039566865.1. Classification (NCBI taxonomy): domain Eukaryota; kingdom Metazoa; phylum Cnidaria; class Scyphozoa; order Semaeostomeae; family Ulmaridae; genus Aurelia; species Aurelia coerulea. Next base: position 18,527,272 of record CM076954.1, read on the forward strand.
GAGCTGATTTCGCATTCTGTTCATATGGCAAAGTCCATCCCGCCTACCGGGCTGGCCCGCTACGTGAGCTGATTTCGCATTCTGTTCATATGGCAAAATCCATCCCGCCTACTGGGCTAGAATTGGTCACGTGACAGCGTTGGTGGGATTGTTTTTGCATGCCCACACATGCGCAGTAGAGACGTTTTCGTCTCGGCAGGCGGGCTGGAGTGTTCATATGGGAAAATTTTGATCCTGCCAAGCAGGATCTCGGCAGTACTTGAGTGAGATCTCGCCTACCGACCAGCCCGCTGCTCGTATGAACAGACAACAAGCTTTTAATAACAAGGGCAGATTTTGTAATACTCAATTCAAAGTGATTAGCGATCACAGACAAAGAAAATTCTCTCAACCAGTAATTCAAAACAAACAAAGCCGCAAAAGTTTCTCGGAAACCCAGGTTGCTAGCACGCTCGTTGTGCATTCCAGAAATTATTTCCAAGGGCAAACATGAGCATAGATCGAAAGAAGTAGGATATATCTACAAATCTGCCGCGGGCATTTTATTTCTTTGGTCCAGAAGCTGAGCAGTAAATGTTTTGTTAATACTTACCAGGAATAGACCTAATCAGGAAGTGGGCAAAAATGCGTCAGCCCTTAACTGCCTGAACAATGCATACCTTTATGGACGGTGATTGGAACAGGGAAAATACAATTTCCGGCTAACACACCTGTCCCACGGTGGAGGAAACCGCGAGAAAAGGGAAAAGAAAGCAAAGGAAGTTAGAGAGAAGAGGGAGGGTAAAGGGTGGGGAAAACGATGCAATCCATCCCAAAATGAATTCTAGAACATGTCATAGAAATCAAATTTATAACGGGGAGTAACTTGATCTGCTGCCCACAAGGTAAATGGCCTGACCTGCGCAGAGGCCAAGCCCCCGCTCGAAACTGCGCAAATGGAAACCTATTTTCTCTGGTTGTATTAACTGCGGTTAAACCATTGTCTAACCGGTATTTAATACTTACCAGGAATAGACCTAATCAGGAAGTGGGCAAAAATGCGTCAGCCCTTAACTGCCTGAACAATGCATACCTTTATGGACGGTGATTGGAACAGGGAAAATACAATTTCCGGCCAGAGGACACGAATGTGTACCCACCAAGCGCCGACAACCGATACAAAAGGGCCTTGAACTTACATACCCCTCCCAATTCCTGACGGAGGTGCAAGAGCAGAAAAGCGGAAAATAGACAGAGAAGTTATAAGGACCACAAAGGACAGTGGTGAGAAAAGCAGAGGCAAACTGAGGATACTATGTGCCAGCATGAAGGCAACATCTGCAAACAACTATATGTAAGTCATGGCCATAAACTTGGCAAAGGCTATCAAACCCATCACCCATCACGACAAGAACTATGGCAAAAGGCTACCACACATTGCATTAACTCCATGCGTTAATAACTGCACCATAGCCAGCACCTGTGACACCAGGCCAGAACACCGCAGCCCCATGGCGGACAAGTATTGTACCAAGTCCAAAAACCATGGTGGCTGATGAACATAGCACCATGGCCAAAATACTTCAACACCATGACCGACAAACAAGCATGGCACCATGGCCAAGACACTATGGCACCATGGCCTAACACATGGCACCATGGCCAAACTACTGCGGCACCATGGCCGACTAATATGGGACCAAAGCTGACAAAAGCAACTGCAGCCTCGTGACCGATAAAGATGGCCCAATAGCCAAAAATACTGCGGCACCATGGCCAACAAATATGGGACCAAAGCCGACAAAAATCACAGCACCTATAGCCGATAAAGATGGCACCCGGGCCCAACCCCTACTGCCCCATGTATGAAGACCCTGGAACAATGGCCCAAATCTTGCGAAACCATGGTGACAAACATGGCGCAATGGCGTCCATACTGTGGCTCCATGGCTGACAGACATGGCACCAACACTGAGAAAAATTGCAGCCCTATGGCTGGGCACTATTTCCCAAACACTACTGCACCATGGACGAAATGCATGGCCCAATGGCCAAAATGTTGCAAAACCATGGCAACAAACATGTCACTAAAGGCCAAAAACCGCTGCACCATGGCTGATAAACATGGCACTGTGGTTGCAAACTGTTGCACCATGGCTGAGAAACATGGCACCCTGGCCAAAACACTACAGCACCATGGCCGAAAACATGGCACCATGGCCAAAACACTACGGCACCATGGCCGAAAACATGACCACATGGCCAACATACTACTACACCGTGGCTGAAGCATGGCACCATGGCCAAAACACTACGGCACCATGGCCGAAAAACATGGCACCATGGCCAACTACTACGGCACCATGGCCGAAAACATGGCACCATGGCCAACATACGACGGCACCATGGCCGAAAAACATGGCACCATGGCCAAACACTACGGCACCATGGCCGAAAACATGGCACCATGGCCAAAACACTACGGCACCATGGCCGAAAACATGACCACATGGCCAAAATACTACTACACCGTGGCTGAAGCATGGCACCATGGCCAAAACACTACTACACCGTGGCTGAAGCATGTCACCATGGCCAAAACACTATGGCACCATGGCCGAAAAACATGGCACCATGGCCAACTACTACGGCACCATGGCCGAAAACATGGCACCATGGCCAACTACTACGGCACCATGGCCGAAAACATGGCACCATGGCCAAACACTACGGCACCATGGCCGAAAACATGGCACCATGGCCAAAACACTACGGCACCATGGCCGAAAACATGACCACATGGCCAAAATACTACTACACCGTGGCTGAAGCATGGCACCATGGCCAAAACACTATGGCACCATGGCCGAAAAACATGGCACCATGGCCAACTACTACGGCACCATGGCCGAAAACATGGCACCATGGCCAACATACGACGGCACCATGGCCGAAAACATGGCACCATGGCCAAAACACTACGGCACCATGGCCGAAAACATGACCACATGGCCAAAATACTACTACACCGTGGCTGAAGCATGGCACCATGGCCAAAACACTATGGCACCATGGCCGAAAAACATGGCACCATGGCCAACTACTACGGCACCATGGCCGAAAACATGGCACCATGGCCAACATACGACGGCACCATGGCCGAAAACATGGCACCATGGCCAAACACTACGGCACCATGGCCGAAAAACATGGCACCATGGCCAACATACTACGGCACCATGGCCGAAAAACATGGCACCATGGCCAAAACACTACGGCACCATGGCCGAAAACATGGCACCATGGCCAACATACTACGGCACCATGGCCGAAAAACATGGCACCATGGCCAACATACTACGGCACCATGGCCGAAAAACATGGCACCATGGCCAAAACACTACGGCACCATGGCCGGAAAAACAAAAACCAAAACCAAACAAAACAAAAACAAGAAACAAAATGGCACCATGGCCAAAAAACTACGGCACCATGGCCGAAAAACATGGCACCATGGCCAAAACACTACGGCACCATGGCCGGAAAAACAAAAACCAAAACCAAACAAAACAAAAACAAGAAACAAAATGGCACCATGGCCAAAAAACTACGGCACCATGGCCGAAAACCTGGCACCATGGCCAAGATACTGCGGCACCATGGCCGAAAATATGGCACCAACGCCACCCACCGTACTACCATGGCTAATAAATGATGGCACTTTGGCCAAACTACTGCGGAACCATGCTAAACAAAGCATGGCTGATAAATGGGGCACCCAGCAGAGAAATGCTTGTAAATCTGGTTTCTGCCTTGTCCAGGACAAGGAAACAAAATACTGCATCTAAAATTTTCGTAAGAGAACCATGCTCCCTGAGCATCCCTCCCCAAACTGATCAGTTTTCAAACCTGCAAGGTGTACGATTACCACACTTGGGACTTGTGCCCTGTCAGCGCAAACATGTGAAACTGACCAAGGCACATTACTGGATAAAACCTGAACTTGGGACTGTAAATTCTGCAGCCCTCTAATTTAAAACAAAAGATTCATATTGTGAGCTTTGCAGGACCTTTCTTTATACTCCTTGAACAACAAAAACCCTCAATAACACAGGGTATCAGTGGAAGATTTAAGAAAGGGTCAGGAAACCCTCCTGACACCTGCAAGGTACGAATTGCTGCTAGATTCACCTTCAGCGTTGATGTTTGGCAAGTTTTGCTCAGTTTTCAAATAAAATGCCGCAATGTTGATCTCAAGGCTGGACATAGAGACCCCTTTTTCATGCGCAAAATCGATCTGTTCACCAAAAGTAACGAATTAATTCCTGGGCAGAGGAATCTGTTCATTCGGTATTGGTAGATAGGGCATTGCTTAGTAATCCTTGCCAGCAACTGTGCACTGCGGAAAAGTTAGCTGATGCAGCAACCACTCTGGTATCGTTAATGAGACTGTCTGCACATCAGGGCCAGCTATGTAGAATGTACCGGATCAAGTAAGCGCCTAAGGAAGGGTTTTCCCAAGACAATAGCCCGACCACAGTGCTGTAGTAAAGCAATCAGTGATAGCAACTCATTTTCCATACCATATATTTCCTTATCCCAGGTAGAAAGAGCTGCGCAAACTTTTAGTAGCTTCTCATCAGGGAGCCGCAGTCCTAGATCCAAGGTGTCAATCCCATTAATGTTATATCGGTGCTAGGGGTTCAGTCCCAAAGGGAAGGCCTGGCAAGAAGAGGGCACTGTACTATAGAAAAGGGTCACCATCTGTAAGGCCTCTTGAAGTCAAACTTGGCCAGCATAGCGCCCTGACATATTTCCTTATCATGGTCAAAGCTTCTGGTACAGCTTCATGCAAAACCTCTGTGTCCGAGTCATCAACTAAACATTACCCGTGTTTCCCCGAGGAAAGGAGAAATCAGTTCTCAATCTGAACTTCCCAGATACTTAGGAATTATCCTAAAACAATTGACCTGTAAATCCGATGAAGGAGGAACATCCGAAGGTCTGGCTACTTATCAAATTTCCTCCTGAAGATAATTATCAATTACATCTGGCAGGTCCAAAGAAAATAAACAGTATATTCCCACGCAGGCCCACTGATTTGAGTCCATTCAAAAGCAATCTGTCCCCTATTGTTCCGACCTTGGTTACTGCCCCATTCACCTTATTTACGCTGCAGCTAAATTCATGCATCACTGAGTCCCCATGACCCTAACTCCTTTGGATAAAGCGAGGTAACACCAACTTCTGGAATATACAATAGAGATCTTTATCGGTTTTATTTTCATTCATCGAAGGGGACAGACCACCTTTAAATTAAATAGCTTGCTCATCAACGAGAGCCTGTGGAAGAAAAATAAACAATATATCACCACTGGGCTCATAAACACGAGTCCCGTTGAATTAAGTAACTTCTGCATCAACATGAGCATGCAGAAAAAGTGAACAATATATCCACACTGGGCCCATCGATTTGAGGCCCATTAAATCAAATAGCTGGCAATTGACTGGAGCATGCAGAAATAATAAACAATATAATCACACTGGGCTCATGAACTGGAGTCCCATTCAAAATTAAATCAACTAACTTGCTCATCAACTTGAACCTGCAGAAAAAGCAAACAAATTATTCACATTGACCTCATAGACTATAGTCCCTTGCATTAAATAATAACCCGTCACAGCAAACAATACATTCTCCTATTGGGCTCATTGATTTGAGTCCCCTTAAATCAAATAACTTACTCATCCATTTGAGCATAAAACACACGGAAACATAAACAATACAGTCATACGTAACTGGGCTTATAGACTTGAGTCTCAAGTCCCATCAATTTGCTCATCGACTTGAGAACGCAGAAAAACAAGCACTATATTCACATTCCTAGGCTCCTTCGTTGGATTGACCATAAAAATAAACGACTTGCTCATCGACTTGTGCGTGGAGATAAAACCCGACTATGTCAATGAAAATATTCACATTGATTGGGCTCATTCATTAACTACCTTGAGTCCTACCGCAATTAAATTAAACAACTTGCTTGTCGACTTGAGTGCGGAATTAAATTATTCCGCTAGCCTGTAAAACCAGCTCTTGATGATAAAGCAACTGCTGGCTGAAGGGAGGGGCAGTGACACTCCCCCCCCTCCGTTGCTGCTGTCTTATCGGTCCGGAAGAAGATCAAAGACCTCCCTGCAGAACCTTCATTGACATTGTTGTCTCCCCCCATCCATCTATATAATAATCGATCACCAAACTTTCAACTTTGTTTAGGCTTTTCAAAACAGACGAGTATATTGGCAGAAATAATTCTAGCACAGGAAGAATTTATTCGGAACAGTCTCACCAAAACAGCGACTTGAACAGCTCACACCACAGCGATAACACCTCAAAAAGTCTCATCTTTGTTTATACATGGCCTAAACGGCCTAACCTTCCTGTTATGTCCCGATCCGATGCCACAAAGCTCGATCGATGATTGGCATGAAAACACAAGGACAGCACTCTGGAACACCAGACTTCGCTCACCAGGACTATAAAATTGACATGCATATAAATTCTTGCGCATAAAGAATCACTAAACTTGAAGAAAACGATGCAATCCATCCCAAAATGAATTCTAGAACATGTCATAGAAATCAAATTTATAACGGGGAGTAACTTGATCTGCTGCCCACAAGGTAAATGGCCTGACCTGCGCAGAGGCCAAGCCCCCGCTCGAAACTGCGCAAATGGAAACCTATTTTCTCTGGTTGTATTAACTGCGGTTAAACCATTGTCTAACCGGTATATAACACCCAAAAAAACAAGAGAATTGAATCGCCTCCTAAACGGCTTGTGAACCAAACAAATAAAATGCCCGCGGCAGATGTGTAGATGCATCCTTCTTCTTTCGATCTATGTTCATGTTTGCCCTTAAAACCAATTTCTGGAATGCACAACGAGTGAGCTAGCTACCTGGGTTTCAAAGAAACATTTGCGGCTTTGTTTGTTTTGAATTACCGGTTGAGAGAATTTCCTTTGTCTGCAATCCCTAATCGCTTTGAATTGAGGTGTCAACAAAAGCAACTCGTGCTATTGTATTACAAAATCTTCCCTTGTTGCTTTTAATGGGAAACAGGGGTAAGGTGAGATTTCGGCAAAAACCTCCAACCCGGTAAGCGGGCTAGCTCGCCTCCATATGAACTGGACCTTACTGTAGTAAATCAATCAAAAGGACGCATGCGATTGTTACACTATCTCTATTTGGCATTCTGCAGATTTTTAATCAAAGCTTTAGCTGCATAATCTCAAAATTAATCCAATTTCTCTTGTTTACCAAATTTCTCAAATATACAGTCTGAAGGAGTTTTATATCCAAAATAAAGACTTGAAATTTATACAGTGGAAAAATGAAAATATTAATTATTGATAAAGCACTTGATTACTTCCAAAATGTTTACTGGATCATCTCCCTTGAGAGTTTTTGATGTTTGGAAATATGACTGATTCCAAAGAAAGCGAATGTGGATAGAATCTATCCGTTGTTTAGGTTTGAATGATATATGTTCAGTGAGATAATTGTTTTAGAGGCTTTGAAGTTTAGTGCCTGCAGTAGAACTATTTCAGTAGTTGATTGAAGTGAAAAGATCTGGCTGATTGTGTGATTTCCTTTACAAAAAAGCATAGGGCTCAAATCTTTCAAATCTTTAAAGAGGTCGGTGTAAAATTCTTTTGCAGTTTTCTTTGAATTGGATTGCTCGAAAGAAACTTATGGTACTTTGCTGTAAATCTGCCGTGGAAATTTTTTGATATCTTAATCTTTTTCAAAATGGCGGCAATTTCACTATTTTTGAAAAAATTCATGGAAAATTTCGAAAAAATTGAAACACTCGTAAATCCTAAACTAATAGAGGAAACATTATATAACCTCCAAAGAAACCATAGTTTATGAAGGTCTACAATATGGTGGCAAGCAGAAATCTGTAGCTCTTCTAGTTTAGGATTTAGGAATTTGATGACGTCATAGCCTCAAATTGAATAAATGCCGCCATATTGAAACTAATCAAGATATCAATAAATTGCCACGGCAGATTTACAGCAAAAAACCCTAAGTTCCTTGCAAGCCATTTATTTCAAAGAAAACTGCAATAGAATTTTACACCGACCTTTTCAAAAATTTGATCCCTATGTTTTACAAAAACATGTATTTTTTACTTTTACCAATAATGAAAGCATAGCTAGTATGGTTCACAATCATTCACATTGCTCCGTTTTTGTTAAAGGGAATCGACATAGTTAAAAGCTGGCCCGGGCCAAGTTAAAAATATAATCTATTGTATTCAACAACTTTGACGCCTGCCGTTTCATTGTGTGGCAAAGGAAACAATGGGTTTGTGGTCGTTTTTTTAGCCTATTTATAGCAGCTTGTCGATATAGTTATGTCTATTCGCTTTAAAATCCGTTTTTGTGGTATCCAAGCTACCCGTTCATATTGCTCCGTTTTTGTACAAAACGGAGGGGAAAACATCCGTTTTTGTCCGTTCACATTGATCCGCCTGATAACAAATATGGAGAGAAAAACCTCCGTTTTTGTGCGTTCACATTGCTCCGTTTTTGTGAAATTCATTGTTGAATATTGGAGCGTTTTCAAAACCTCCGTTTTTGTGCGTTTACCTTGAAAGTGCGTTTTCGAAAACCTCCGTTTCTGTGGATATCCATTTTTTGGTAGCGTTTTCTAAAACCTCCGTTTTTGTGGCGTTTTTGTGCGGATCAGTGTGAACACTTTCACAAAAGCGGATGTTGGTCTCTCCGTTTTTGTACAAAAACGGAGCAGTGTGAACGGGGCCTCACAATCATTCTTGATATCTACCGAGTAACCAAAAACAAAAATGAAACGAGAAAACATTTCACGCATAGAAGAGTAGTCCACAGAAAACAATGATTCAAATGATTCAAGTGATGACCAAAAAATAGACCAAGAAAACATTTCACGTATAAGAGAATAGTCCACAAAAATCAATCTCAAACGTTGTTTGGCAGCTGAAAAAGGCTTGGCTTCAGCTCTTCCATTGTTTGCAATTTTTATCAATTTGGCAAATTGGCTAAATTAAGGATTTAATGAAATTAGACAGATCTAACAACCCTTCAAAAGTCGTCAAAAAATGTGTGCTTATCTACGTAACTGATTTCCAAGATTTTTATTTTCGCTGCAACCTTTGATTTTCCCAACTTATCCGCTACATTAAAATTCGGTCTTTGGAATTTTGATTACGTTTGCATTAACCAAGATTTCAGAATTCATTACTATGTTATCTCAAAGTAGACTCATTACATAAGTCTCAGCATCGCTCATTTAATTGGATGGCTATCGCTGATACTATCACTTATATGAGAGAAAATAAAAGATCAGATTAAAAATGTTGAACGAATACAAGGAATCACGTCGTAAGTCGAATCCGAAAGTCCAGTCCACCTTCTTCAAGGCTCTCCGTTAGGCAACCACGTGCGCATGAGATCGACGAGTCTGATTGATTCAATAGAAAGTTTGGAAACAAATTGGACACTGATTGGCCAGTTAGATTTATGTACTTACATGACAAATAACACCTCGCAGGGACCTTGAAAGGTGCATTCCTTCTGATTTCATATTGCAATCCACGTTTCTGTAGAAGATTTTTCTATGGTTTAAGACAGTTCTTTGTTTTCTAGATGGAGGTAAGCAAATTTGAAAAGGGGATCCAATGGCTAAGAGAATTGCTTTACAGCATTCAGTTCACAGAAGAAAGGCTGAAAATCGTTGGAACAAAGATTCTGAATGATATACCAAAGTTAGTATTGTTTATAAATATAATTACTTATTTTGGTTTAATTGTTTTGGGATACAGTAGAAACCCGCCCAAAAGAACCTGCTTTCATGAGAACCTTCAGGCTGAAATTTAATGTTTTAAACCCCCTAAATAAGAACCCATAAGAGGCTGAAACTGGGAAAGGTTCTTATATGTAAATTATTAAAATAACAAGAATTTTAGAATTCTTCGGAATTCTTCACATTCTGGTCAGCTCTTGATTGGTACAAACGATTAAAGGATTTTGAACAGGTATGCTTGTACCCTATTCACACTGGCAAGTTAAACCAGCTGAAAGTAAATCAGGCTATGGTATCTTGTATTCTAATTGGTCAATCCAACAAGTCAAATGCATTTGATTGGTTAAAATTTAACATGGTTTAAATAAAGCTGATTTAACTGTGTGATTGTGAAACCATGTTATGACTAGTCTGCAGGGGCGTCGCCAGATCTAGAAGAGAGGGGTGGACTTGATAGAGAATTAAATTCTGAAAGGTACATTAATATCGAAAACTTTCGGACGATCAAACTTTCGGACAATTGTTTGTCCGAAATTTAATTGTCCGAAAGTTTAAATTCTTTGAAAATAGAAAAAACATGAATTTTCCCCATGCAAACATTAACAAATGATAAAGTATCATCAGTGATCCTGCTTCCAATGAGAATTTCCACATTGCAGTTGTCAAGAGCAATGTTCTTGAGTCCATGAAAGTACCTCTCATTTTCGTCTGCAATCTTGAAAACTGCTCCTGATGCATCTATATTTATCTATGTAGTTAGTTTAACTTGCACATGATTAAATAACATACAAATTACAGCTTGTTTTGACATGTAGGTTGGCTTTATGCAAAAAATGTTAGTCCGAAAGTTTTTTGTCCGAAATTCTTGAAAAAGCGTCCGAAAGTTTTTTGTCCGAAGTTGTTTTTCCGAAACTTTTCCGTCCGAAAGTTTTCGGTTTTAATGTATACCCAGCCAATTTTGCACCGTTTTTGCTAACGACATGTCCACCCTAGTCCACCCTTGACGACGCCCTTGCTGTTCCATTATGTGTTTTGTTTTATTTTGTCACATGTGAGCTATTGATTTTTGCAGTGCAAAGAGAAGTGGAAAGAGAGTTGCACAAGCTTTGATCCATGATATCTACTACGTCAAAGGTTTGTTGTAAATACTGATTAGACTTTGGCAGCATAGGTATCAAATCTAAAAAAGCTCGTGCTGTAAATGGTTCTTCGTTTATTCTTTGGATTTAACACTTTGAAGGAACTCGTAGATTTTTTTCTACTTTAATTCTGTTTTGGCAGTTATTGGTTTCCTGACTAGTTTCAAACCGTCAGCCCTTTTTACTATTTCACATTTTCAAATCTCCAGCATCTCAACTACGATGATGTTGTGGTTGTGACGTCATCAAATTGCTGATTCGTAAACGAAAAAAGCGACAAACTGATGCTTTTCTTGCCAATATATCGTAAATCTTCATAAAGGATAGTTTTCTTGAAACTGCTGCCATTTTTGATCCACTGATTTTAAAAAGTTACGATAGTTTAAATTTTGTTCAAAATTTTTCCTGAATTCTTTTGAAAAAGTAAGAGTCATTTTGTCATTTTGTGATAACCATGATATAAATATTACCATTACAGCAAGGTACCAAAAATTCCTTGATACGTTGATCCAAAGTAAGATGTGATAGCTATTTACGTGAGCTTTTTTTATTGGTGCCTTGCTAATTTTGATAGTTTGTATTGCGTAGTTCATAATATACAGGTATTACTATACAAGAAACTTGTAACCAAGAGAGTACATTTCTTGGCAACTGCCTTGAAAGACTCACAGAGTACGCAAGGTAATTTATTTTGAGTGGGCAGGAAGTATTTTTAGCTACTTAAAGCTAATTAAAATCCATATTTGAGTCATTCGAGACTTAGGACTTACGTCCTGCTGACCTTTTCATTAAAACCTCTGTCCGTTCATAGTGTGAGAGATAAATTCAATAGCAAACATGTACAAATTTGGTTGTCTTGTGTTGCATTGGTTTGCATTATGATGGTGCATTTTGCTGCTGTTGCTGTTGTTGTTGATGATATTGTTGTTATTGTTTTTCTTGAGAATAATGTGAACAAATATAGTCAATCATAGCCGTTAGAATGAAAGACGGCTTCAATTGTCTGTTGATTAGTTGATTGTTTTGGATTTGAAAATCCAGGTTTTTGGATGGAGCGATGGATTTTCGTGTGAAGGTTTCTTTTCTCGTGCATATGTAGCTGAGTTAGGTTGATTTATCTATCGATTTTGGGTGTAGTTTGGTGTTTTATGAAAAAGGCAAACGAAAAATCAATACGAAGTGAAGCAGGAAATCATAGCTTTGATACTCTCTCACCGTTTTGTTTATATGTGTCTTAAAATATCAAACGTAAAGAGCCTAAGGGTCCTTTGCGGGCACGCTGCAGTTTGAGATTGTCTGAAAATTAAACTTGGCCTTATTGCAAAATATGGGTCGACATTTAATCAGTTGAACTGACAGAAAAGTAAACCAAAGTCAAACCTTTTTGGCTGTTCAGCTACCATAGTATGGATCGATATTTTCCATTCAGGCCAGCTAGGACATATTTGGTAAGACAATAGCACGAGTTGGTTTTGATTGACACCTCAGTTCAAAACGATTAGCGATTGCAGACAAAGTAAATTCTCTCAACCAGTAATTCAAAACAAGCAAAGCCGCAAAAGTTTCTCTGAAACCCAGGTAGCTAGTTCGCTCGATGTGCACTCCAGAAGTTGTTTTCAAGAGCAAACATGAGCATGTATCGAAAGAAGCAGGATATATCTTCACATCTGCCTCGGGCATTCAATTTGTTTGGTTCAAAAGCTGATTTTGAGGCGATTCAATTTTCTTATCTTTTTGGGTGTAATTGAAACACTTACTGCTCAGCTTCTGAACCAAAGAAATAAAATGCCCGAGGTAGATGTGTAGATATATTCTTCTTCCTTCGATATATGCTCATGTTTGCTCTTAAAAACAATTTCTGGACTGCACAACGAGCGCGCTGGCTACTTGGGTTTCAGAGAAACTTTTGCGGCTTTGTTTGTTTCAAGTTCTAGTTGAGAGAATTTCCTTTGTCTGCAGTCGCTAATCGCTTTGAATTGAGGTATCAACAAAAGGATTTCATGTTATTGTGTCATAAAATCTGTCCTTGTTGTTCAAGCCAAATTTGATTTTCAGACAGTCTGAAATTGCACTGTGCCCGCAAAGAACCCTGGGTGAAAATGGCTCTTTAAGGTCTTCTATTTCTTATACCACATTCACACTGACACAGTTAAACCAGCTTTATCTACTCCAGGTTACGTTTCAGCCAATCAAATGCATTCGATTTGTTAGATTGACCAATCAGAATGTCCCTCTCGATAACCTTGTTTAGTTTAAGCTGGTTTAGCTTGCAGTGTGAATGGGGTATTAGACTGAAGAATGTTCCCTTTTTCTTACAAAAACCAAATATGTTGGACAGAAACCGGCAGAGCTTAATGAAATTTGGAGATCAGATTCAGTTGTATGTAATGAATCTGCGACGACAACTTCAAAACACACCATATTGATCACTCATAATCCTGCAGTTTCATTTGACGGTGAATGCGTATTGATACAAAGCACAGGTTAAGACTGCTTTAGGCGGCTTTTGCCTCGCCTGTCAGCAAAACCCAAGTATATGATACCACTAAAATGCGTGGTGAAAACCACCATAACTTTGGCAGGAAAAAGACAGGTAAACACGCCGAATGAATAGTGTACTGTGTAATTCTCCGTTTATTTGATAAGGTCGCTGTAACTCTCAAGAAAAGATTTTGCTAATCTACTTTACTCTATTGATCTGTTTAGTCTAAATACAGTAACTCGCAGCTTCAAACTCAGTTCTGTTGTGAAGATTAGCCTCTCAGTCAAGGTCACTTAGTGTTGCCGATAGTTTCTCTGCCTCGCTTCGGCGCCGCCTCTTAGCAACGAGAAGGTACAGCTCAGAATCTCCTTTGTCATCGCTGTCAATCATCTTTTTGATCCATTCCAAGTGCTTTAGAACTCGCTCTTTCAAAATGGTGGCTTTACTCCTTGCTGGTTCGCTCTGTCGTTCATCTTCTAATTCCCAGGCACTGCCTCTCGTCTTTCGCTTTTCGCTTCGCCCTACTCGTAAAAATGCGAATGCTTCTTGTAGAACAATTGTGCTTACCAAAACGATCAATAATAACTTTGTGGATCCTGCCATTGTCTGCAATCAAGAGAGATAAAATGTGTCAGAATTTACTGTGATGGCAAAGACAAATTAAAGGAATTGAGTCTATGTGCTCTTTGCCTCCATCTCCACAGTAGATACAATTGAGTTGTATTGCTATTGTATTTCAACTTTTATTTATTATAGAAAAAAAGTCCATATAGCTGAGCGTTAACGCTACCCTGAATTTTTGCTGAAAAACCGCTGACGTCCTTTTGTATCGCACAAATAGTGCTAAAGTCATTAGCAGTGGAGACCTAAGGCTTCTTAATCCTTCTATTATCCTCAGGAATTTCTTTGGTTTAATTTCAATAGCGATTAAATCACAACTTTTGTTTTATGATTCAAAAGAAGCTGATATTGGTCATGTGCTCGCTATTTATGCGGACTCAATGCCTTTAAGTTAAAGGCACACTGTCGCGGCGCTGATTGGGCGAATAAGACAATAAACAAGAGTAGAATTAGGCAAGCTTCAGTAATTACGCTGTACACTGAAATTCATGAAGACGATAACGATCTGAGTCCCTTTATTCTCGAAACAAAGTATGATCCAAGGACATAAAGGCATGTTAATTATTTAGAGGCCAGGTCTTTGTTAGAGATTTCAACATCTCAACTAGCCAATCACAACCACGTCATTGTGCCTTTAACATTGTTTACACCCATTTCAGATCACATGATTGTCCTCCAGAGGAAAGTTTTTTTCATACGAGTTTATATCATGCAAAATGTGATACTGCGTGTTTAAAGAGACACAATCGCAAATTTTTGATGTCAGAAAATCTCAACGAGATTCTTCAAGCATGAAGAAGAGACCTTGTACATTCCGAAAATGTATTTGGTAGTTTCGTACGACTTCTAAAAGTATCATAAAATAGTAAAACAAAAGGAAAAACGACGTATTTGTACCCACATTTTTCCGTGGCACGTGCGCAAAAACAATGGAAAAACAATAGACCAATTCTCGCCTTGCAAGTTTCTCTTCATATATCTCGGTCAATTAAATTTTCAGTTTTGTGTATTAGATATATTTTCAGAATGTACAAGGTCTCTACTTTATGTATGAGGAATCTCGATTAGATTTTCAGACACAAAAAATTTGCGATTGTGTCTCTTTAACTGTATCAACAAATAAACAGATGGTTCTCTTTTTCTATTCGAATCTCTGCGAATTTGGAAATAATTTTAATTTTAAAAAATAATTGGAAATACTTTCATAGGTTGCTGAGTGAAGCATTTCCAGATAAAATCTAAGATCTAGCCTTACTAAATCCCCAGACTTACTCGAAGAAGTTCAAGGCACGCTTTCTAGCTCCAGATAACTCTTTCAAAAAGCCACAAAATACTTTCATTAATTGGATTTAGAAGATTCTGCAATGCTCAAAGATCATTCTCTACTCCACCCCGATTCGTTTCAGTCTGATAATGGAGAAAATGATTAGCATACTGTTACATACTTTAGTTATATACCAGAGAGATTGGCACTTTCAAATGCATTGTCTTTTAGTTAGTTGTAGATAAGGATGATTTAAGCATTGGCAGGAGGTTAGCGGTGGAAAATAGTTGAGGACAAATCGAACTCATTACAACCAAAAGTTTTGGCTGACAGAGTCGCGGACGAATGCTTGTCCGAACCTTTTCCTAACGAGCCTTTTAATTGTCCACAACAAATTTTGTGGAGGTTTCACCAAAGTAACCTCTCAGATGTTGCCAAGAACATCTTCTGCCCGAAGTTTGTCAGAAAGTTTTGGCTGAATCATTTGCCCCGAAGCTCTTCCTTCCCAATCCTTTCATTGATGATGTGGTCACTAACTTTTTGCGTATAGTTATGTAAATGAATTGAATTTTAAGGCCTTGTGTTCATTTGATTTTTTATTAAATTTTATTAAATGCATTCTTTATTAAATCAAATTGCATAAAACAATCATGGTTGAACAGAAATCGACAACATTAAACGGAATTTTTGACTGCCTTTTTTCTCGAAGAAATCATGTACTCCTTTTCAAAATCGTAAATGTCCATTTGATAGATGCATTTGCAACATTAGAGAGGCCATGGACCCATGAATACATCTCTGCCACACTAATTTTGACAAAGTCCATGCGTTGCTAAGAATAATGCACGCTATTGGAATTCAGCTCCACGTTTTATCGAGACGAAGGCTATATTTCAAAATATGTGACGTAGTTTACGAAAAATCTATTTTCTTTGAAAATATTGATCTTGTGTTCCATACATGTTGGAAATTTCAAAATACATTCATAAAATATATACAATTAAAGAGTTGCTCTGAATATGCCCTAGCGGGCGATACTAATCAGTGTTGAAAGAAAGTAAGGAGCGCGGAAAACCAAATTGATGCATGTTTTCTTTGAACTGTTGTGCACTCTTCAACCGTACACTGCATATCCTACAATGGACTTGCCCCAGTCATCTTGCAAGACTTGTTGCTTCTATATTTCTACCTAGCATCCGCAGGTAGTTTTAAAACCCTGAGAAGCTAAGCTTATCAAGGCAGCGTCCTGGTCCTTCCTCTCGATGTGACCACACCTCGTGATTCCTTCTACCTGGAACTACAGAGAGTTGGCCACTCTCGTCACTCGACGTAACATAAGTTCGGCAGCGCGGGAACTCGAACCACCGACCTTCAGATTGGTAGTCATGCGTGCTGCCACTGAGCCATCCCCGCTCGTACAACTAATTACAACTAATTACAGTATACTTACATTGATTGCTAGTTGCTAGATAGATAGATTTGGACGTGTATAAACTTCCAAGGCAGCACTTCAAAGATTCAAACACACTTTCAGAGCTCTCACTCAACTCTCGACCTTTCAGTTCAATTATGAACTGCTTCGAGAAATCAGTTTAAATAGAATGAAATGACGGAGGGACAGATCTTCAAAGTGACATCTTTTTAGATAAAGTGTCTAGACGTGCATCTGCTCTCGAATTCCATTAATTCCAGCGCTTTCCATCAAATATTTCCGCAGCTGCTTGGATGTTTCTTTCGTTTCAGTAACCACTGATTACAAGATTTGAATTTAATGGAAATTAAAGTAGCATTTTGGCTTCGCAGCTGCGCACATACATCCGTGTGAAACTGTTAGAAATCGGCGAAGATGTATTTGAGTTGTTGGTGGATGTTTTTGATGTATATGTTTAGAATAATCTGTTTGCGCGTTTCATGCGTTTAATTTCCGTGTAAAGGTAGCATTTTCAGCTTGGCTTAGAAGAAACCTAGGTGATTATTGACTTGCATTCGTATATAAATTGCTACATGGTCTATCTAATATTGCATTCACTTCAATTTTTCATTCATCCATTCATTCAATCATTCATTCATTCATTCATTCATTCATTCATTTATTAATTCATATAGACATGGACTAATTCATATAGACATGGAAACAGATTATTCATTTGATCATTGTCACCATAATTCATATACCGGGTGTCCCAAAATGATGTATTATTGTTTGATTGCTTACATGTCCATAACCAATGAACCAATTTTCAAAACCTTCGTTTTATTTGATTGCCAAAAAGCTAAATTGTATTTTAAGATGTTGGTCGCGGTTTTACTACAGCGTTTTCATGTCGAAAAGAAGATCCATAAACTTGCTCAAATTCAAGCCTTGGATGGCATGAGAAAGAAACGGCCTATTTTTCCAGTCAACATATTAGATGTGATGCAAAAGGCTGAACTCGTATTCGTATTCTCCGACTCAGTATTAACTGAATTCACATTCTCTGAACGCCATATATCCTATGAACGACAAATAAGTTCCGCCTTTTGCATCACATCTAAAATGTTGACTGGCAAAGAAGGTCGTTTCTTTTTAATGCTATCTAAAGCTTGAATTTGAGCAGCTTTATCGATCTTCTTTTCGACATGAAGAAATCGGCCTAAACCACCGCCAACATTCTCAAATACAATTTAGCTTTTCGGCAATCGGATAAAATAAAGTTTTTGAAAATCGGTTCATTGGTTATGGAAATATAAGCAATCAAACGATAATACATCATTTTGGGATACCCGGTATATGTTGATATTCGCTGAATATCACAGCAAGGATATTTGCAAATATATGATTTAAAGACTACATAACAACGCTAGTGTTTTGCGGGCGGATATAAAGTTTCTGCATATCGGATGACCAAAAAAAAACTTTACGAGCCCGATCATAACAAGCTCTCTGAAATCAAAAGCTATTGTCAAATACTTTGTATCATTAGTTTAGTTGAAAGGCTTAGCTATCTTTTGAGATGCTGCATGGCCATTTTAAGCAATGATTAACATCCGAAAAACCAGATTCAAAGAAATTTCGAATCCCGAATTCCTCATTTTGAGTGAAATAATCGCCATCATTTTCCAGTCAACATTTTGTGAAAACTCAACGTAGCGATGGATTTGAAGTCGTCTGGGGAAAATTTTTGTTTGCAAAACGATTGACCTCCGTTCCTCATTCAAAGTTCATGCTCCAAAGCAAATATGGAATTCAACTTTTTTAAATCTTCCAGAACATGGACTGGAAAAGGATGGAGGATAAGAAATGAATGAATTACAATTTATTTGAAATTGTTTTTTCGGATGATAGACACAGCTTAAACTAACCAAGCAAATATCTCAAAAGATAGCTGAGCCTTTCAGCTACATACTGATACCTTGTTTGTGTTAATAGCATTTGTTTTCAGGAAACCACCGGGTGAGCCAGAAAAAAGTTCCCACTTTTGAAAATTCATAGCACCAAGAGTATTTTGCAGATTTGAATGATTCAAATCCTAGTTAAAAGCCGAAAGATCGACATATTTTTGTGATTTTTCTCGCCGTCTTACCAGCACTAGAAGTATAGGTAAATTCAACTTTATAAAAATTTCATGGATGCAGAATGACTGAAAAAGGGCCTAAAACATTGATCAAATCGTTAATACTCTCCTCAAGCAGAACAATACGCAATGGGCATTTCACCTCTCTCATGTGTTATAATACATTGATTTTCAAACAAACACTAAAGATTTTAAATCTCATGGCAATAGATTTGCACAGGATATCTCTCACGCATAAGAAAATACATTTTCTTTATTGTTCTGTGTAAGGAGTGCCTTATGATTTGATCAATGTTTTAGGCCCTTTTTTAGTCATTTGGCAACCATGAAATTTTTGTAAAGTTGAATTTACCTGCATTTCTAGTGCTCGCAAGACAGCGAGAAAAATCACAAAACTACTTTGATCTTTCGGCTTTTAATTAGAATTTGAATCATTTAAATCTGTGAAGTACTCTTGATGCTATGAATTTTCAAAAGTGGGAACTTTTTTATGGCTCACCCGGTGTGTGCTCTCTAGCGCGTGACGTTTTTTTTGTTTTGGTCACCCGGTAGAAGAAACCTTCGACACCTCTTCCGAAGTTATGAGAGATGATCAAGGGAAGTCCGTTTCAAAAACGGTGATTGTAAAATTTCAACAGTTTTCTGCCTTACAACAATGCCAATAACGTGGTGCTCTATTTGAGCAAACTGCAACGATCCTTTGCAAGTTCGGAGTTGCTATAACTCAATCTAATTTTCGTATCCAATTGATCATGATGGCTTCCAGATAAAGTGTTAATTAACACTGAAGCATTTATTATCAGTCACAGTGGCGTTTCAAGTTGAGAGTGATTTGCTTTGAATTATCCGGTATCTTCCCTACTCATTCGTACAATTACTCACTCAACCACGCACTAATTCGTTCACTCTGTCATTCATGCGTTCTTATATTTTTCACTAAATTATTCATTCATTTACCTTTGAATCCAGTTAAAATTTTCTCTCCAATGAATGTATCTCTTGAGAATAACGAATTACTTGTCAAATCAATGCTATGTAGTAATACGCCGCATGGAAATCACGTTTTAATTCTGTTGTTCTACATGTATTATTTTTATCAGAAAACGCTCATAAGAAGCTCAACTCTCAAATCGCCAAAAAGTAAGAACTTCCATTACTTGGAAAATTTGATTTAAGAAGCTGTTATCTCGATAGAGAAAGTTCTTAACATTTTTTACTTATTTTCATTTTTTTATCATATTAGCCAGACAGACCTTGAATAATGTCTAAGCATGAGAAAGGTTTAAAATTTTGAAATTTGAAATTTGACATTTGACACTCACAAGCATTCATGCATTTTGTCTTCTTGGGAGAATGGAATCTCCCTGAATAAGTTATTCATACTAGGGGGAAGACTTGTTCATTCCCACAAGGGGATAGCTTGTGCTAAAACATTCTTAAGTCATTGATGTAAGGTAAACACATTAGGGATTCTTGTTCATGATTAAAGCACGTTTTTTAAGGTATCTCAAAGGGACATTTTGTAGAAAATCCCTTGCCAAATCTTAACGGAGCGACCGATTTTAGACAGGAAAAATTTTTAAAGTTTTTGAACATGTTAGCTATTCAACAAGATATTGCATAATATCATTGCTTATATATTCAGGGAGCGGTAACCTTTCAAACGCTAGACCTTTTTTTTACTTACCCGGTATCTTAGTTAAGAAGCTAATACGCCGATATGCAGATATGCAGATATGCAGATATGCAGACCGGAACTTTACAAGAAATATCAGTTTATAGGAATCGGATTAATGGCTAGCTACAGGCTGTAAAACGTCTATAATTTCTTTTTGACTCAGCTGGTAGTTTCTCATGAATGATGCACAGAGCTCGAATCTTTCAAATCTTTAAAAAGGTGGGTGCAAAATTCTATGACATTTTTCTTTGAATTGAATGGCTTGAAAGGAATTTATGATACTTTGGTGTAAATCTACCGAGGAATTTTTTTATATCTTTATTTTTTTCTAAATCTCGGCAATTTAATGATTTTTGAAAAATCCATGGAAAATTTAGATTTTTCAAAAAAATTTTGAATCATTTTAAATCCTAAACCAATAGAGAAAAAGTGATATAACCTTCAAGAAAACCATAGTTTTGAAGTTCTACAATATGGTGGCAAGCAGAAATCTGCAACTGCTCTGTTTTATTATTTAGAAATTTGATGACGTCATAGCCACGGAGTTACTAAATTTCGCCATTTTCAAGCTAATCACAATGTCTATAAATTTCCACGGCAGATTTACAGCAAAAAATCCAAAGTTCTGTCCAAGCCATTTATCTCAAAGGAAACTGTCGACCTTTTTAAAGATTTGAGCCCTATGTTTTTGAACGAATCTCATAAAATGCACTGTGCTCTGGGCAGGTGTACTTCCAAGCAGATCAGAACAATTACATCGAGATTTTATGAAGCTTTTCTACGTCAATCATGACACTGTATTACTTCTTCTCGAGCGTGGAAAAGAGGGTTTTCTTTTATCTATCATTTAACACATTCATCATGATGGCGTTTTTAAGCGTATCCCATACATTTCGGCGCCAGTTTGCGGAGAGAATCTGCAATCGTAATCTTCGCCGACGATACAATTCAATTTACGAATGAATATTAACTGAAATTAAACGGTTTAATAATCGACATTAAGGAGCAGACCAGAAAATAATAACGAAGATGTCTCATAAAATGTGGCATATGAAATCCTGGTATTGATTATTTGATGTTATTGATTGTTAAAGAAGAGACAGACAATTTCTTATCAATAGACGTCCCGTCAGTGTGTGAAGCCCAATCTTGCATGTTTGCTGTACGTAGGTTGGAAATGAGCAAATTTGAAGGAAAGCTCTGAAGTTCTTTTAATGAATGGACAGATATATATTTTTTTTTCGCCTTTAAAGTTCACTTGTGTGCAACTTCAATTTGAATGGGATATTTTTAGATTTTCTTCCCTCTGCAAATGCAAGCCTCTAACCTTGAACAAACACTTTAGCGTTTATTTTGCAGAAGAAAAATTTAATTAGTTTCAGAAATTTTGTTTGTTAAGATAGAGTGGTGTCGCCAATTATGCCCATGTCGTCGCGAAGTTCTAAGTTAGATCCAAAAAGAGAAATTAATGAAAAAACCAAATAGCCAGATTATATCACCAACTAATGGAGAAAAAGATCACAGAGTATTGATTTTTTACGTAAACTCTTTATACTGATTTTAGAAGATTTTAAAGAAGGGGGTAAAAACGTCGTCTTCTTCTAGCGTCGCCCATTATGGCCGCAGGAGAAACAATGAACACTACTCTCCGGTAAAAAGTTTTAATAAGAAAAAGAGCTTTAATTACTGTTCTTTGTTTATCATTTGGTACTTTAAACCAAAAAATATCAACAAGATTTAACCTAAACTTCGAGTTTTTGGCAATTGAAATACATGCTTCGAGTTGTTCTTAATCCTGCCTTATCTCTTGTGCATGGATGGGTGAGTTTTGGCATAGTTTCTAAAATGAAAATAGACTTGACATAATGCTGCATTTTTCTGGGTTTCGATGATTTTCCAAGTCAGTAAGTAAGATTTTAACCCAAATTGGTGTTTTTTTTTTACATAAATGTTGCATTTTGATATTTTGAAGCGATTGGAACTTCTCTAGAAAACTGATGGGCATAATGGGCGACGAAAATAGCAATTAGCAGCACTCAGGCTTTATAACCTTAAATCTGAATCAGAAGTCACTTTGCTTTGGTTTCATTGTAGATTTCCGCTCAAGAGACAGGACTCCTGAAAAATCAAAGCATATTTGAAAAATTTCAAACCGTAAGGTGCCGAGCGAACGAAAAAGAAGGAAGGAATGTAAATAGAATCATGAAATTTGCAATACTTGAAAGAATCAATTAGAGATATGCACAAACCATCTCGTCGGGTTTCAATGCAAATGACCTGAAACTTCGGTGAAGGTCAAATCATGATAAAACAGATGTCAGCGAAGATTTTCCGCGCAATTGCAATTTTATTACTAGTAGTCACTCCCCTGAAATTTAATTTCTTTTGCTAGACGGCCATAATGAAATTTAATTTCTTTTGCTAGACGGCCATAATGGGCGCATCAAAAAAATTCATTGTACAATTGCACTACACGCAACAAGAAGAATTTTTTATCATAAAAACATTCTGCTTCTTAACTTCTTAACAATTACAAATAGATTAATAATCCCCATGGGGGTGGAAAACAGGATGGATAATATTCAGTACTCTTTCTGAAGCATTCTGACATACCATAGTCGTGTTTAAATTTGTTGATAGAGAAACAATACCTTTGTCATTTTTTTGAGGTTCACACGTGCATGAATATGAATCGAATTGAAAGGCTTTTTCAGAAATCTTGCAAAATACCACTGTACTAAAATCGCTCGTAATTACAAAACAGAACGACCAATTTCGACCAAATGACTTCTCATATATAAGTTAGCCTCTCTTCTATGCAATTAACTTTGAAGCCCGGGGGGGGGGGTACTTAGTATATTTGTCCGACGGGGATGTGCCGTTTTTAAGGGTATCGTTTTCGCCAATTTTTTCTAGAACAGGGTATCAAAATGAGGCAATTTTTCTAGAGCAGGTTGTCAAAACATGTCAATTGGGAATATTCTGCTAGATCAGGTCGTTTTTCGGTCAAATTTCATGTTTTTGAGTATACTTTTCATCAATTTTTTCTGGAACAGGTTATCCTTTTGAGCGAAAAATTCTGGAGCAGGGTAAAAAAAAAAATTTCGTGGGCACACACCCGTACAAATTTAAGTCAAGTACCCCCCCCCCCCGGGCTTTGAAGAAATGAATTTGCAAAATAAACTCCATAAATAAGAATTGGCAAACATCCCCGTTTTTCTGATTCATTAGCTATATACTTTTTCGGACGTTACTGGCTATAAATCCCATTACAGCCAGAAATCTACACCACCGTGCCTATTTTACGATTCCATGCGTGGCTTAAAGCAATATATTTTGAAATCTATTTATATTTATGATAGATATTTGATTCCATTATTTAATGAATTAATATCAAAGGTATTTGAGGCAGAACTAGTCTAAAATAGAACCCTAAACTCTATAGCTGTGTTTACAGCTCTTCACAAAGCAATAACAATATAAAATTACCAAGGAGAAGAATAAGTAAAAGCGTAACAAAAATTTACGAAGTTAAAGAAAATGAAAAGTTAATTCTAAATAGACAATAGCAATGCACGCTTTGGGATTTTAGCTCCACATTGTATGGTGGCAAAGGCGGTACTTCAAAGGATGTGATGACGTAGTTTGCCAGAAGACTCTTTCTGAAGCATTCCTGCAATACCATACGGAGTTTTTCTAACACAAAATATTCAGCTTTCCGATAGACAAAGCGATTTGTCTTTCTGAACAATAGATTTCACACCTCTGAGTGTACTCAATCAAATTAAAATAAACAAAGAAAGCAAGGCATTGTGGTAGGCTGTGTTGATGGTGTGAAAGCTATTCTCGAAACTGTCAAATCACTTTTTCTTGAAAAGAACTTTATCCTATGTTATGTTACAAAATCCACCTTGCTTCCTACAATACGAATTCGTGAACTGTTTCAAAATATTTTTCATTTTAAGAATGCGAAGTGATACTTTCGCAATGTTTGTTAACCAGCTGAGATTTTTAAGAAGTTGTTTTCGACACCTGTTAGCCTTAAATTTGGCCAGGTGCTTTGCTAGATAAGAATGGACTTTTATAACATACACAATTGCCTGTGAAGACGACAGCGACACATGCTATTTTGGAAAGGTTTCTTCAAAGAGCTCTTTGAAAAAATTCATTTATCAGTGACCAAGATATTATGTTGACTTCATGTTTTAGAAATAAGGAACAAATCAAGTGATAAAATTCATTGTTTACTAACCAAAACTAAACATTTTTAACAATATGTAAAATACCAGGAGAAAAAGGATGGATAAATTCAGTACTCTTTCTGAAGCATTCTGAATACCATAGTCGTGTTTTTCTATCAAAGGTATTTGAGGCAGAATAGTCTAAAATAGAACCCTAAACTCTATAGCTGTGTTTACAGCAAAGCTAATAACATATATTCTTTGAGAAGAATAAGTATTGTTCTCAAGGACTCTTTCTGAAGCATTCTGAATACCATAGTCGTGTTTTTCTATCAAAGGTATTTGAGGCAGAACAGTCTAAAATGGAACCCTAAACTCTATAGCTGTGTTAACTGCAAAGTTAATAACATATCTTCTTTGAGAAGAATAAGTATTGTTCTCAAGGACTCTTTCTGAAGCATACTGAATACCATAGTCGTGTTTTTCTATCAAAGTATTTGAAGCAGAATAGTCTAAAATAGAACCCTAAACTCTATAGCTGTGTTTACAGCAAAGCTAATAACATATATTCTTTGAGAAGAATAAGTATTGTTCTCAAGGACTCTTTCTGAAGCATTCTGAATGCCAGAGTCGTGTTTTTCTATCAAAGTATTTGAAGCAGAATAGTCTAAAATAGAACCCTAAACTCTATAGCTGTGTTTACAGCAAAGCTAATAACATATATTCTTTGAGAAGAATAAGTATTGTTCTCAAGGACTCTTTCTGAAGCATTCTGAATACCAGAGTCGTGTTGTTCTATCAAAGTAGCAGAATAGTCTAAAATAGAACCCTAAACTCTATAGCTATGTTTACAGCAAAGCTAATAACATGTTTTTTTAGAAGAATACGTTACATCGGGAAGAACTCTTTCTGAATCATTCTCAATATCTTATTCATGGCTTGATAACGGGCTATGCTCGAAACGTCGTGCTTATTTCAATTTGTATCAAAGTGCTCATATTTTACTTTATTTACTTGTTTATCATTGTACAATTGCACTACACGCAACAAGAAGATTTTCTTGATCTTATTCATGTTGTTCTTTCAGAATTGTTTGAAGCATGATAGTTTAAAATAGAACGTTAAACACCAAAGCTGAGTTCACAGCGAAGTTAATACTGTATCTCCTTTGAGATGAATAAATCATGTCCGCTGAATCTCTTTCTGGCGCATCCTAAATATCCGATTCCAAGTTTTCTATGAAAATTGCTTCAGGTATAACTAGTTCAATCAAATCCTGAATTTTTAAAATAAGTACAAAGCGGAGCTAATTTTCTCTAATAAGAGCTGCTCTTCGCAAGGAGGTCAGCGCACTTCATTGCTGATCTAATTCTTGCCTTTTCTATTTTCCTATTACCTATTTCCCTGAGCCAAAATAATACAGTTCGTTGTTTAGTTGCCAAAAATCTCAGCTTCTCCGCTGCAGGAGCTACAAATTTGTATTCGTTAGAGTGTGAGCATAACCTGAATGTGACCTATTTCTCTTACCTGAAATAATACAGTTCGTTGTTTTGTTGCCAAAAAATTTCAGCTTCTCCAGCTGCAGTCAGCTAAGAATGTGTATACGTTGATTGTGAGTATAGAGTATGACGTGTCTTGAAGCACCTTTGATATGTACCGTTCTTTGGGCTACTCGTCTGCTTGTCATGCGTCGGTCAGTATGAGTGCAAAAATCTCTTGCTTCCGATCATTTATAAGGCTAGCAAAGCTGCGGTAAATCCCATTCAGCCTCGCTTATCATTATTAATGCAAAACATAGTACTTTGCGAGAATTATCACTTAGGCAAGCGCCCTTCGATGCTCGAAGGGTGCTAGACATGACCGGCGCACCTGTTAGCTGACAGGGGCATGCCATATTGCCGGAGAAAAAGGCATCGATCATTCCGCAAACTTTGAAATTTTCAGGTCCCTGGGAAGGAGGTTGGTAGCCAGGGTGAGTCAACAAAATATTTAGACGTTTGAAAGCCTGTAGCCCCTTGTAGCTCCCAAACCATTTTCCAAATTCCCATAAACTCATAATACCTTTGTAGAACAAGGACAGATTTGGTACGACAATAGCACGAGTTGGTTTTGATTGACACCGCAATTCAAAGCGATTAGCGATCGCAGACAAAGGAAATTCTCTCAACCAGTAATTCAAAACAAACGAAGCCGCAAAAGCGTCTCTGAAACCCAGGTAGCTAGCTCGCTCATTGTGCATTCCAGAAATTGTTTTTAAGAGCAAACTTGAGCATAGATCGAAAGAAGAAGGATATATCTATACATCGGCCATGTGAGTTTAATTTATTTGATTCAAAAGCCGACTGGGAGGCGATTCAATTCTCTTATTTTCTTTGGGTGTAATTTAAACACTTACTGCTCAGCGTCTGAACCAAAGAAATAAAATTCCCGAGGTAGATGTTTAGATATATCCTTCTTCTTTCGATATACGCTCATGTTTGCTCTTAAAGACAATTTCTGAAATGCACAACGAGCGTGCTAGCTACTTGGGTTTCAGAGAAACTTTTGCGGCTTTGTTTGTTTTGAATTTCTGGTGGAAAGAATTTCCTTTGACTGCGATTGCTAATCACTTTGAATTGTGGTGTCAATCAACACCAACTCGTGCTATTGTCTTACCAAATCTGTCCTTGTTCCTTAGCTAATATATCAACTTAGGTAAGAAAATTTAGTTGGTCAAATGTTGTCCTATCTTTCACAATTACAAGAGGTTTTATTAAATGCTTTGTCTAAAATCCTTCAAAATAGACCTAAATAAAGTCCTTGATCATATTTGTTTGCAGTTTAAAGGACAAGTCCGGGCTTTGTATAGATTGATGATAAAATTAGAGATTGTATTGTTATTAATGGTGCGTCGTACTTTTTCCCATATTTTTTTGTCTTTTCCCTGTGAAATTTCGTATTTAAATGAGCGAAATGACGTCACAAAAGCGCAAAGAATCTGTGTCACTTTCAAGAAAAACGAGGCTCTCCTATTGTTTTCTCGTCTCTTTATCGTTGCCAGCCTCTTTATCGTGTGCTCATGCAAGAAAATGGCGACACAGCGACCAGATTTTGCCTAAAATATCAGCATCTTTATTGAATTTACAGTTGTTACGAACCTCAAAAAGTGAAACAGGGTTAAGAAATCGCGGCGGCTGTTAGTAAGTTAGTTTTCTAGCATCAATCAAACCAACCCCAGACATCTATCATAATCGTTTACACATGGGACTGTAACTCAACCTTTTTGCGTCTTGTTAGTGAATTTGATCAAGGATTTTAGTGCTCTTTTGGTGGAGTTTGATTACACACTTTTATCAAGTCGCTTGTAATATGAGAACGGTATGACCGATTTTGACAAACTAAACTTCATTGTCGAAGTTGATATGTTAGCTTCACAGGTATTTTCTGTTTATAAGAATCTGTTAAATGGTTTGAGAGCTGCAGGCTGTCAAACTTCTCAACATTTTTCTGGCTCACCTCACCCGGTAAAATCTTTAAATGTGATGCTTTCGATGGATGAAAATAGTACAAACAAAAGTGATACTTGGCCTTCTTTGTTCTATTTTTGGAAACAACTTTATTTCTGTTGCAGGTGTTGTGTGGCGCAGTGGTGTAATCCTCTGACTTTGCAGCCAGAAAAGTCAGGCGTACAGGGCTCGATACCCGGTAGAGCCCTACCACTTGAGCGTCATGACAAGGGGTCGCGGGCTCGATTAGGCCAGGTCTATTCTACTTCTTCGCTAAAAACCGCAACTTCACCTTCACCTTCTGTTAATCGGTCGCACCGTTCATCGGACAGTGGTCAGAACATTATTGAAGTACAAGAGTTTTCGTTAGAAACTTGGATCAGGCCATAGTGGGGGCTACTGGGGTAAAATGGGTCAGTTTAGGGAGAAATGGGTAAGGTGAACATTTGGATAAATTTTGCCAAAATCTTCGTTCAGAGTGTTCCCCCAACTAGAGCATAGTGAATGTTGATTTATCATTAATGGGCCTATTGTTTTCCAGCAATCAACACTGCCCATTTTACCCCCAGCCTACCCACTTTACCATTTTACCCCCAGCCTACCCCCAGTGGACCCTACTAAATGTTTCTTAATTCAACATCAAAATTTCCGTATTTCATTTATTACCAAAACTTTCTTAGTTTGTTTCTTATTTTAAAATATAGGAACTATAACGCAGTGTCTAACACTGCTGCCGATATGTTTCCTGCCATTTAAAACATCATATAAGAATAAATCATGTTTTATTACGTTCAAAACAACGAAAGCTAGTTGATACTCAAGAATAAGGGCTTAACGACATATTTACCACTATATCCTTGAATGTAAGTTTTGAAAGTTTCTTACTACTTTTCGGATTTAATACCAGAGTTTCTTAAAAATTTGGCCATCGTAGTACTAGTTTCTTATAAACCAGTTTCTTATAAATATAACCTATAAATTATCAAAGTTCATTCCAAGCCATTCAACCCAAAGGAAGATTTAATCACCATTTGCATTTCAATTTTTGATAGATTTGAAGCCGATACTGTCCTTGATTCTCCTCTATCCCTTGATCTACCATTGACAAACAAATTCTTTTACGGTTTTATTTTATTTAAAACTCCTAATTCTGCCTAGCCTCATGAGTAATTGTTGTTAATTATCTTCAAATCAGGTATAATTTTTGCAAATGTTACCTTCGTCAATTCCTGTTCTATTAGCGTCAAAGTTTCCTAATGTCGTCAACTCCCTTCGTTAAAATTTTATAAGTAATGCCCTGTGCTTATTCGTGGCCACCTTTCTGGTAATAAAATTACTGTTTTGTAGGGAATGATTAACAAGAGTAATGAGCTTTTAGCCATCTTATTCAACTTTATGGTATGGCCTAAAATATTTCTCGACCATAAGAGACTCCAATAATAATTTTTGTAGCAGAAGAAAATAAGGATAAGCTATTGATCAGACGCTCAGATTTTGTGGCAGACACATTTTTCATGAAAATTAATTTGCCTGATTAAACTCGTGACATTCACAGCTTTACCGTATTATTTAGAGATCATTTTGTGAAGCATGTGAACCTGCCTTTGTATGGTATGGTGTGTGTAAACAAGTAGGTATCTACAGAATGTCCCAAAAATCTCGTTTCCTGCTGGTACAGCTGCTGCGTAGGAGCAGTGATTTCAGCTATCTCACTTTTGTTACTACAGGTGTCCCAAAAATCGTGCCTCGTTTGTGTGGCTGTTGTGGAGAGGCTGTAGTTTTGATTGTCTCCGGTTTTACTCAGTAGCAAAGGTCAGGCTTCGAATCAGAGTTTGAGTGAGACCTTGTTTGAGTCAGTGTGACCAGCGGTTGCTGATTTATGGCAGAGGGAAGGCAAGATAAGTGGTTGCTTCAACAGGTCCTTGACTGATAACAGAATTTATATTCTGAACAAGTAAACCTGTCTAAATGTTACTTATTATTATTAAAAACAGCACTTTGTTGTTTTCCAGCAATACCAAAATTTAGCACATTTTCAAAGAAAGGGTTCTAGCGCTGTTGTTAGGGAGACGAGATAGACCCATTCTTGTGAATAAGACCTGATTGCCCAAAGTTAGCTCGACATACAATGTGAAACGAACCTTAGTATTTATCAGTAGAAATTGTTCATGTGTATTTTTCGTAGCCGTACATTTAATTTTAGTTTAGTTACACGTTCTCTATGTTAATGACTGCGGAGTTGTCATAGTCTCTTGCACTCCGTAGTATCGCCCTTGTAGTGTAGTAAAGTAGCTCGTGCGAAGTGCGTTAAGTAGTTTGTTTGTAAAAAATTTATATTGAATAAAAAAAAAGATACTGTTTGTCCGAGGAAACGTGTGTGTCCCCGCACGCAGTTGGTTAATGCTCATGCGCAGTAGCGTTTTTGGTTGGAACTCTGACGGGCTCATGAGCATTAACCTACTGCACGGGAGGGGGGGGGGCAGATAAGTTTTTAACAGCTTTGATAATGTTGTTTATCTATGAAACAAAAGTTTCAATCCTTTTACAAATGCACACTGGGGCACACTGTACAAAAGTGGCGCCATAGCGCACAATTTCGTTTCAGCTGACATTTTAATCCCCTTTTCTATTTTCAATATTTTCGTAAGTATACGATTAATTAAAAATCACACTGTTTAATGCGACTGCACCCTTGATTTATTCCGCATAAGTTAGATCATTTAATGTGAAAACCAGAATCTTGCTTTCTCCGTAATTGCATATTTTAATTGCAAACTGATCAACGCTATCGGCATTTAAAAACTTCAGCTGCAAATTTTGTCTTGGAAGGCTTTTATAATTCATTTTCTTGACAAGATTGAAGCAAAATTTAGGTTCGCATTTCAATAAATTTTCGTTGCTAATTGAGATACGTAGACATTTGTGTCTTCTTGGTGGAAACCGCATAATTGTAATCTAATTTCCTGTCAATCTTTTTATACCTATAGTACGACCAAAACGTATGCAGAATAGAAACGTTTTCGACGTTAATTCGGCTTTATTTACTTTAAAAGAGAATGTGCAGTGGTTAGAAAGAAGGCTTCTCTATAGATAGAACAAAGACAACACTCAGACCATGAGCGATAGGACACCAAGTGTGTGCCACCTTAACGTTATTTTGGTAGCGAGCCACCTTAATCAATTGTTTTTAATGTTTTTGCCTATTTTTACTTGGTAGTGAAGGGCTTTACGGTTAAGGTGGATCTGCACTTAAGGTGGCTCACTACCAAAAATTTCAAAATTGCGAAACCGCGATAAGGTGGCTCACTACCAAGTAAAAATAGGCAAAAACATTAAAAACAATTGATTAAGGTGGCTCGCTACCAAAATAACGTTAAGGTGGCACACACTTGGTGTCCTATCGCTCATGCTCAGACACAGCATTTTTTCTTTGGCGATCCATTTTCCATGGTGCGTTTGCGACATCGATTTGAATGGGATGTTTCTAGATTATTTTACTCTTTGCAAATGTAATTATAACCTTACACAAACCCTCTAATGGTTAGAGCTAAGTTCTCTTTCGAAAGACGAGGAGAAGTGTGATATTTTCATGAAATGTTTGGAAATTTAAACATGTAAAAATTGGTTGAAATCGTCCCTCACAAAAGGCAACTCTTGGCCTACGAAGCCGCCGACATCAAAGTGTATATGGCTAAGAGGCGTTATCCAAAATCTGTGCTGTGTTTAGTTGTCAATCAAATAAATTTTCCTTCACATGCGAAATGATAGCTGAGAGTTGGCAGATTTTGGAAAATCTACCCTGCTCAATAAAAGGGCAGGGATGGCTCAGTGGTAGCACGCTTGACTACCAATCTGAAGGTTGGTGGTTCGAGTCCCCGCCCTGCCGAACCTGTTACAAAGTGTGAGGAGAGTCACCAACTCTCTGTAATTCCAGGCTAAAGGGATCACGAGGTGTGGTCACATCGGGAGGAAGGACCAGGACGCTGCTTCGATAAGCTCAGCTTCTCAGCGTCCTAAACTACCTTCGGATGCTAGGTAGAAATGTATAAAAAAAATAGAAAATAAAACGGCAAACAACAAGTCACAAAAACAACAAAGAGGTCTTATACAAAGTCTTACAAATGTTATATGTCGTATGTACATTAATTTCTAGCTACCATATTTTCCCGATAATAAGATGTCAAATCCAGAAGCTAGCATTATTTATATTTGTTTTAGACTAATCAGCCATAACTAGGACAGATTTTGCAACACAATAGCATCAGTTGCTTTTGCTTGATACCCAAATTCAAAGCTATTGGCTTCTGTAGACAAAAGACATTCTCTGAACCAGTAATTCAAAACAAACGCAGCCGTAATATTACCCTGAAACCAGAGGGCAAACTTTCGCCCTGTGCACGGGAAATGTGCTTTCCAAGAGAAGTCAACAGTTTATAACGAAAGAACAAGGGCACATCTGAATATCTGCTTGGCAGTTTTTATTCCTTTGACCAGGGGCTGAGCAGAAAACATTGCAGTTCTCGCATATTTAGGATTTATATGAAACAATTGCCATTCAGCTTCTCGATCAAATAAACAAAATAGAGATTAATAGAACACATAAACGACATAAATTAATAGAACACGTAAAGAGATTAATAGAACACATAAACGTGCACTAAGGGTGCTCCATAAGGATTATGATGCATCGTTTGATATGTGTCTAAGGAGAGAGGCAGATACAACAATCCACGTCAAAAATCTCCAAAAACTGATGTTAGAAGTATTCAAAACTCTGAATTCGTTGAATCCATCATACCTTTGGGATTTTTTCAGTACTAAGCAAGTGGAATATAACCTTAGGATCAAAAATTTGGTAAAATTGCCTCAAATAAAAACACACACTTTTGGACTACACTCTGTAACCTTCAGAGGCAGCATCCTTTGGAATGCACTAAGTGACGATATTAAAACATGTGAAAAAGTGGCAGCTTTCAAAAGGAAAATAAAAACATGGAAGGGGGCAAACTGCAGCTGTAAACTATGTTGTAAATAGGATATTGTATTATACTTTATATTATGTAATTATTTTTAGTTGTAGTTGGTTTAAATTAGTTGATGTATATATTATGCTGATAACTATTGTAAATAACCAACTTTAAAGAATGATAAAATGAAATGAAATGAAAAAATCCGCCCGGCAAATCTTTAGATTTATCTTCCTTCTTTCGTTGAAAACTCCTGGCATCTCTTAAAAACCACCTTTCGCGCGCACGAGGTGACAAGTTTGCCCTACTGGTTTCAAGGCAACTTTTGCTGCTTTGTTTGTTGTGAATTACTGGTTGAGAGAATTTCCTTTGACTGCAATCGCTAATCGCTTTGAATTCTGGTGTCATTGAAAGGCAACTGATACTGTTCTTTCAAAAATTTGCCCTTGATGATTTGTCCTTCTTATTTCGTTCTAAACTCATGACTTCTGTTAAAACCGATCTTTCGCGTGCACAAGACGACAGTTAGCCATATCGCTAATCACTCTGAAATGGGGTGTCAATCAAAAGCAACTGATGCTATTGTCTTACAAAATTTGTCCTTGTTTTCGGCCGTAGATGTCACTTTCTTTGCATTTGCTAAGCGCGCGCCTGTGCTTGCCATTGTCAAAAGAAATAGATACTATTGTTACAGTAATTGCTTTTGTCATTTGGAGGATTCAGGTAACTGAAGTTAAGCTCATTCGTTTGAGGTCGAACTCTTGATGGGTGGTGACCACTCGGAGGCCTTACTAAGCAACTCACATCGCCGTCCTTCGGAAGGGGACGTTAAACTTGGGGCTCCATGCCTGGTGGACTTGCACCAAGTCTACTCCTCTGACACTCCTCTGATCCATCCCGGAGACAAAGGGGACGGGGGGGGGGTGAGAAAAAAGAAAAAAAAGAAAAAAGGAATGAAGAGGAGGAGAAATAGAAAACATAAATTTTTTTTAGTGGGCCTAAGTTAGCTTTGAATAACTAGGAATCCTTCCAGCCCACTTGAAATAAAGTACTGAACTAAACTGGTGCTTTGATTCAAATCCTCATATAACGCGAAAGAGATGCACAGGTGCAAGGACTGTTTTGTGATTTGTATAACATAGTGGGGGTTGCGCTGTTAGCATGAATTAACAGAGATGTAGCGATTTAGTATAAGAAAGAACAAATAAAGGCCACATGCCACTTATATCCTATTGTTTTTGTATATCAAGAATATGCATGTTTCTTTGAACAGCTGTGCTTTCTTCAACTGAAAAATATATATCTATATATGTATATATATATATTGGCATATATATGTATATAACATACATATATATATATATATATATATATTGGCATATTGGCATATATACAACATATATATTGGCATATTGGCATATATTGACATATATATTGGCATATATACAACATATATATATATATATTGGCATATTGGCATATATACATATATATGTATATATATATATTGTATATATATATATATATATATATATATATATGTATATATATATATATATATATATGTCGAAACGAAAGAAGTACAATACGCAAGTAAAATATATATCGAAACTTATAGAAGGCATTAACAAAAACAACACTCGTTTCTTTGTCGACTAGTTTCGTCTGTTCATGCAGACTCTTGAGGCTAAAAAAAAAAAAAAAAAAAAAAAAAAAAATTTTTTTTTTTTTTTTTAGCCTGAAGAGTCTGCATGAACAGACGAAACTAGTCGACAAAGAAACGAGTGTTGTTTTTGTTAATGCCTTCTATAAGTTTCGATATATATATATATATTATATATATATGTATATATATATATATTGGCAATAGAGAAACAATAAAATGGATACTATAAGTACGGATGAAGAACCAACGAGAACAAGACAAAAATTTGATGTTTTTTAGCACAGTATTGAATTACGACTAAATGCAGTATCAAAAAGATACAAATAAATTATTCTTATTGAAAAATACTTGAGCTGGTTTCATATCAGATGCTGGATGTCATGCAAGCATAGGAGATAATGGTGAACAACAGAAACTCTAGCCAAGGGAACAAAAAAGACAATAACTACCGCTGTCATTACTCCCCGCCGAGGATCCCCATCGCTCAAGGCACTGTCCTCATTGCACAAGGCAATTTTTAGGACACTTAGAAGCTAAGCCTATCCAAACAGTATCCTGGTCCTTCCTCTCGATCTGACCACACCTCGTGATTCCTTTTCCCTAGAATTACAGAGAGCTGGCGACTCTCCTCACTCTACGTAGCAAATTTGACAGGGCTGGGCTCGAACCGTCAAACCTCAGATTGGTAGTCAAGCGTGCTATGCTACCACTGAGCCATTTCCGCGCAGCCCCTAAGCGAGCCCTAAGTGATTGTTCTCTGGCATTAAACTGAAGAGGGATGTTCGTCTCGACCTTTTGAATATAATGTAACAGGTAGTGTGCGTGAAACGATTCTTGGTTTGCAGGATACGAGATGACGTTCTGACTGGCGTTGCCGTTCTGGTTTATTATGCTTCAACCAGATAAAATGAACTTAGCTGTTCTCCCTATTATCGATGTTTGACTGAGGTAAGCAGTTCAAAAAGCATCGACTTCAGCTGCGCAAGGTTTGTAGTCACAGTTTGTGCAGTATGAAATGACGCACATCGTTTGCGCAACCACTTTTATAATTATACTTTGCGTTGAAAAAACCAGCAGTTGTCCTTTATAATTATTAAGAAAGTTATCAGGTCATCTAATTCAAAATTGAAAATGATTTACAAGAGTCCACATGATGAGGCTCCCTCGTATCTTGCATGCCCGTTCGATAGGTTGTCAGAAACCAGTACTTGGGAACTCCGGAATACCAAAACCGATCTATGTTCCCTTTGCACGAGCACCATGTGGCAAAAAATGCTTTTCTTTATAGGAGCGAAATTATGGAATGGGCTCGACACAAAATCAGAATTAATGGAAACCTCCAAACAATTTAAATCCTGCCTTGCAAACTCTAGAACATGAACGAGCCCTTTTTGATTCCTGCAGATCGTTCTATTACTTTAAAACTAAGTTTACTTTGTTATTCTACGTTGTGTACGTAAACTGTAAATTGTATGGTTTATCTTTTTCTTTGTTCAGGGCAGTTTGGAAAACAATTTCTGTATTTGATTGATAATTTTTCCCTGTTTAAATATCCTCTTTATTATTCTACAAAAGAATCTGGTTCGAGCGATATTTTTTGCCTTCAAAAAATTCTACTAACTGTATAAGAATATCATTCAATTCAGATAAATTTTTAGCATTGATAAAGCGTCTCTTCGTGCACATTCTGTAGACTTATTACGTTGAATCCTAGTAATCGCTACCACCCAACCCAACCCCCCCCCCCCCAATAGCTCGTACTAGTATGAGCGAGTAGGGTAGGTGGGTGGTAGCGATTACTAGGAATCAAGGTAATGAGTCTACTCATTCCGTCGTTGCGAAATATTTGCTATAATGCTTTAATCGTATCAATGTTCTATTGAACATCCATTGAACATGTCTCAAAACATCAATTTCAAGGGGCTGTACAACCCATCCTCCCTGCGTGGATCTGCGTGTCAAATCGTCGAATGTGTTTAGGCTAAGCACAACAAAGCTGATGGCGATTTTGCACAGAGAATAGTAATCCAAAGTATCTGCGACAATCTTGGTGATCGAAGCTTTGGTGCAGGATTTGTTCTATTTCTCTAACTCCGAATATTTGAATGTGTATATCAAAAGTTCCATCACATTTCATAGACATAGACAAGAAAATACTGCAATGAAACTTACGTAGAAGCTGTGATGAAACTGGCCACCATTAAAAACCCAAGGCTGTAATCACTTGCGCGGGCTGTCCCGTACTTTCTGATTGTTTACAAAAATTTTGTACAGCCCCTTTAAGAATTCACTGTTCATCTTACTGAGTCTTTCAATGAACATTGCATTGGAGGTTTGATTGAAAATTTAACTGAACATTTCTCCATGCATTTCAATTAACGTTTCGCTGAATATTCTGTTGAAAGTGTTTGTGACCATTTCACTAAACATTCAGCTGAACATGCTTTGAACAATTCTCTGAACATGCATGGAGTTTTCACTGAACATTTCACTGAGCGTTGCACTTGTGAACATTTCACTAAACTTTTAACTAAACATTTAGCTGAACATGCTTTGAACAATTCTCTGAACATGCATGGAGTTTTCATTGAACATTTCACTGAGCGTTGCACTTGTGAACATTTCACTAAACATTTAACTAAACATTTAGCTGAACATGCTTTGAACGCTTCTCTGAACATGCACTGGAGGTTTCACTGAACATTTCATTGAACATTGAACATTTTGAACATGAACATTGAACAGAGAAATTGGACATTCTCTTATAAGTTCACTGGAAATTTTACTAAACATCTGTTTTTGTCCACTTCTAGCATAGCAGAACAACTTAAAAACAGTTCTGAGAGCATTCATTCTTGACGATAAACCGCGAAGGGAGGGAGTACACAAAGTGTTTTTTGTTTTTGTTTCTTATTTAATCATATGACTAAACATATTGAGCAAAGTTTTTTCTTGGTTGCTTTGCTGCCGAAGGCAGCCTTACTATTCTGCTTCAATCAGCGAGCGCAATTAGCCTGCCTGTCTGCCTGCCGTCAGGCTTTGTAGATAGACGGGCCAGCTCACGGCTGCGGGCTCGCGGCTTGTGAGCATTTATCCAACAAGCAACAACAAAGGTTCTCCAACAAAAGGACAATGAGTTCTTCCTACCTACTTAGCTACCGGGTGTCCCAAAAAAAAGTACTCGTGTTTCAAAAATCACCAAAACTTGATTATCGAACCTTTGATAAAATTTTCTTTTTGAGTTGTTTTGTCAAAGACCCAAAAATATTCATAGATGATAAAATTTTTGCTTTTGATGCAACAAGGTAGAACAATTACACGTTGAAAAACCTTATTTTGAGCTATAGTTTTTAAGCAAAATAGTCAATCTTGCCTATGAGTCAAAATTTTCAGATTTTTTATAATCATTGAGGTCTGCCATGATTTTGCGCATTTCTTTCTGTCATTTATGACCAAACTAGATGCTTTACATGCACAAAGAAATTGATCTGGCAATCATGAGTGCTTTTTTGCAGTATGGTTCAAAACCAGGTAGCCCTAAAAAGAGCTAAATTTGCTACTTTTTAAGCCAATTACAAGATCAGCTATATATTGAAAAATAATTTGGTCCTTGATATACTTGACAAAAAAAGAAAATTGAAGATCGGCCGTGAAATCAATTTTTGGTGATTTTTCAAACGGGAGTACTTTTTTTGGGACACCGGGTACCTAACTACGTCAATGGACGACAATGGATTATTTCTGACAATGCAGAACTCAATATTTTTGACCACGGAAGCATGGACTACAGAAGTACGGAACCAAGAGCCTTGGACTCAGGAACTAGAAACCGGCAGAGGAGAGTAACTCAATATTCTAAATCATTTACCTTTTGAACCATTACCCAACTGTAAATTCAAACATAATACACGTTTCCTTAGCGATAACCATTCAATTATCTCTATAAAATTGACCTTGCTTCAGTCGCAATTTCCTACTTATATAGATTGGTACTATTTATCTCAGGTCATTCACTTCAACTGAATTTGACATCGTTTTATCTTAGAGCTGAAGTTTCACCTCGTTGTATCTGAAATCTAATTTAACTGGCTAATCCCAATTCTACTTCCTTTGGCATGGTAGCATGGTATTGGCTTAGAAATACTATTATTAAGAAAATACTGCCAAATAAGAGGCATGGATTTGCAATTTCTAAAATCCATGATGACTTGGGATCAATAGTGACCAAAGATGATCAAAAGTGATAATATACCAATGACGTTTGAAAATGCTTTTAGAGCACAAAAACATGTAGAAGTTGCGTTGTTATCATTTTAGCGTTAGATAAAGAGCTTCAAAGTATTTAATACAGAGACGTAGCTAATCATTTTAAATCTAAAAACAGCAAAGAGCACTTACTTTCGAACTTGATGTGTTTGTTATTTCAGGTGATGCTGATGATTGTAATTCTTTGTGTAAACTCTCGTGGGTACAGTGTCCACTTCTGATGACACTGTACTTATCTCTGCAGACCAGCTGCTTTATATTCTCCTGAGATTTCCCGGGGGCTAATTAATCGAACAAGGAACAGGGGGCCGTCTTTTGATTCTCCGTGACATCGGGCCGATGACCTGCGAATCGTGGGATTGATCCTTCAGCGTGTGTTTGAACATTATAACGGCGATTGTCCACTTAATTTTGTTTTAATTTGTAAGTTGTAACATTTATTTGCAATGCATCCGTGTGCGTAACGAGTGGGGATGGCTCAGTGGCATCGCGTTCGACTACCAATCTGAAGGTTGGTGGCTCGAGTCCCCGCCCTGTCGAACCTTTCTTTCTGCAATTATGTGTCTTAAGGAAGCTTGCAACCAAATAATAGATTTTACATTGCCTTTCTTGGCTCTAAACCTTGCAAATCTTCACTCGAAATTGTTTGGTTGCAAGATGCCTTAGCTTGTAGCTCTGTTTGTCTGGTTTATATAAATGTACTTTTTCAATGTTTTTCTTCTTTTTAAGGCCTCGGGGTTGGCATAGTATTTTGCTCCTCTTGGTATCGTAGTCATAGTGTTGTAAAGTAGATTAAGTAGTGTAGGTAGTAATCTGTCATGTAAATTTTTTAGATTGAATATATATATAAAA
Source organism: Aurelia coerulea (assembly GCA_039566865.1). Lineage (NCBI taxonomy): Eukaryota > Metazoa > Cnidaria > Scyphozoa > Semaeostomeae > Ulmaridae > Aurelia > Aurelia coerulea. The sequence continues at coordinate 18,567,254 of CM076954.1, forward strand.
AAAAACTTTTCTACGTAGAATGAGGAGAGTCGACAAATCTCTGTAATTTCAGCTTAGAGGATTTATTAAAGGGAGTACAAAGACCAGCATGCTTGGCGCAAAATCAGCTACTTGCTCTGCACAGCTTCCAGAATAACTGACTGTATGAAATTCACAAAAACAAAGACAAACGATGGCAAAGGCTGCCGCTCTTCGTACTTTTGGTCACATTGAGAGGAAGGACGAGGACCTTACTTCGATAAGCTTAGCTTCTCAGTGTCCTTGTACTACCTTCGGATGATAGACAGAATGTGGTGAAAAGACCCTTGTGCTTATTAGCTGAAGCAAGATCACACCTCCATTGGACTTTGTCAAATCTTCAAAGAATTATTAATTTTACATCTGCTTGACGACGTACTACACGCAAAGCAAACATTGTTGTGTATACGTTTTTTTGTTAGAAACTGGTTTTTTAGAAACTAGTACTACGATGACGGTAGATTACGGTTCGCGCGGCATTGCGTTTGTAAATAGAGTTTTGACTGCAAAAAAATGGAAACTTTTTGCCTTAATGTGCGTGGCTTATTCGTTGTGACAATAACAATGCAGAATGAAAGCCCTTTGTCGATAAGAAGGTTCAACTTCGAACCATAGCGCAATTTTAGACCCCAACAAATAAGAAACTGATGAAGAATCTAACTTTTGCTACTAAAACACCGACATTTTCATTCGAAATTAAGAAAATCTTAGTACTAAGTGCTGATCCAAGTTTCTTATAAAAAGTGTAATTGAAAAATCGACATTTTTATAAGAAAATTAAGTGTATATGGCACAGGGTAGTGAAATTTAGCTTTGAACTTGGTCGTACTGAAATTTATCATTCCTTTCTGTTGCTAAATCTGGTTTGGAAAGCTGGTTTGAAAATGCTTGAATAGAGATCAAACAGTACCGGGCAAGAAAAAAAAAACAAGGAAAAGCGTATGTCCAGCTAGCCTACGCATAGACCCATTGGTCTACGCGTAGGCTAATGTCCAGCCGACTTGGCTCCAATAAACTTTGCGGCTGCGTTTCTCTGAAATCATCTTGCCGAGCAAAAACGCTGCGAACGTTTTGTCAAAATCGGTTTACTGTTCTATTTTTATGTGCCATTAAATATGGAGAGAAAATAACAGATTTTAGTGAACTATTTTATAGCTACTTGTACAAAATAAAACTCTGTTCAAAGCTCGATTATTTATACTGTTATTTGTTTGTATTTAGTGAAACATCGTGCAACACGCGTACAAGAAGTTTGTTTTTTTTATTTTATAGCTACTTTTAATCCTTCTAGTAGAAGGATGGAGTGTGCATCTTTTGGCTGTAAGATATAAGCACGGCTTGTGTCAATGTTTAGAGCATGAAAGATTCAATTGTCCTGTTTTTCTCCTTCTGGAGCAAAAGTTAGAAGTACTTCTAGCGAACTATTAGCCGGTTCTTGAAGGGTTTATGCAAAGTTAAAAGCTTGCATTTGCAGGAGCCAAACAATCCAGAAATATGTCGTTGAAATCTAAAAGTTGGCCACGTCCCATGAACAATCCATAGCCAAAGAAACATTGCTATATCTGAGTGTTTTCGACCATCAAAATTGCACATGATATTCAATCAGTCTAGTTCATTGATTAACCTTTAATTCATTGTTAGCGTTAATTAGCTTATCAGCTATATTTATATTCTTATCTATTACCAACTTAAATGAAATTGTTAGTAATAGTAATATTAATTGATAATGATCATTGGCTGATTCAGTAATTGATTGATTGCTTGATTGAGTAATGAAGTGATCCATTTAATGCTAGAATGATTTGGTGATTGATGATTGGTTTTTTGAGCAATTTATTGAATGATTAGTGGATCGATTTACCAGTCAACCCTGTTATTGATTGATTGATTGATTGATTGATTGATTGATTGATGGGTTGGTTGGTTTATTGATTGATTGGTTGGTTAGTTGGTCGGTTGATTGATTGGTTGGTTAATTGATTTATTGATTGGTTGACTGATTGGTTGATTGATGATTGATTGGGTGATTGATTGGTTGATTGATCATTGATTTATTGGTTGATTGAATGGTTTGATTAATTGATTTATTTGTGGTTTGATGGATTCATAAATGCATTTGTTGACTGACTGATGCAGTGAATGATATAATGATTTAGAGATTGATTTGTTTGATTGAATTATTAGTTGACAGAGTGAATGATTGATTTTTTTATTCAGAATTGATTGATTCACTAACTGATTGGGTGATTGAGTGACTAATTGAATGACTGAGTGATTGATAGAGAAACGGAGTAATAATATGACTGAACTCGGGTTGCGTGATTGATTGTGTGACTCAGGAACTGAGTGATGTATTGATTGATTGATTGATTGATTGAGTGATTTATTGATTGATTGATTGATTGATTGATTGATTGATTGATTGATTGCCAAACTCATTGACCAACTGATTGACATGTTGACAGATTTTTAACAATTAACATTTCTGGATAGAACAATTGCTTTGGGGAAGTATTCTAGATTAACAAGGGCAGATTTTATAATACAATAGCAACATGTGTAGTTGATTGACACTTCAATTCAAAGCGATTAGCGATTGTAGACAAAGGAAATTCTCTCAACCAGTAATTCAAAACAAGCCAAGCCGCAAATGTTTCCACGAAACTAGTAGGGCAAACTCTCGCCTTGTGCAAGCGAAAGGTGGTTTTTATGAAAAGTTACGCACCCTATAACGAAAGAAGAAGGATAAATCTAAAGTTATGTCTCGCGGAGTTTATTTACTAGATTCAGGAGCTGTTTTGTAATCGTTTCATTTAAGCATTTAAGAATTAACAATGCCCTCTACTCGGCTCCTGAATCAAATAAAAAAAATCCGCCAGACAGAACTTTAGATTTACCCTTCTACTTTCGTTATAAGCACATAACTTCTCTTAAAAATCACCCTTCGCTTGCACAAGGCGAGACTTTACCGTACTAGTTTCGGGGAAACCTTTGCGGCTTGGTTTGTTTTGAATTCTTGGTTGAGAGAATTTCCTTTGTCTGCAGTCGCTAATCGCTTTGAATTCAGGTGTCAATCAAACGCAACTGTTGCTATTGTATTACAAAATCTGCCATTGTTTTCTAGATAGCGAATAAGGGAGTAGATTTATTTATGTATAAATGAATGAAGGAAGGGACGAACAAATGACTATAAGACAACGTGTGCAAATAGATGAACGTTTTTGACGCAAATGAAGGTGGTCAAATGACCTGTTACAATTTTTTCTTGAAGGCATTGCGAATTAAATGTAAATTTTATCTCTAAAGTCCACGTTCGATTATGTCGCCTCCCTTATCATAAAGCCATGTTTGATAAAAAGCTTGCATGACCTATCAAATTTTAGAATAGAAACCCTACTCCTTTTTTTTTAACCACCTTACTTATTCTCAACTTGTATGAAAGTAATTTTCAAAAATATTATACTAAAAGGTGCAGCCGAAAAGTTATTGATTTGCACTTAAACTGAACCAAAACAACAGGTAGAAGGGTTGAAAGGCAACGCTATTTATCAGTTTTAATGGGGAAGGTGACCCTTGTTTTCTCATTTTCCTCACAGCGATTTTAATGACCTCAATTTTCCTTCATTAATGCTAACAGTTACTTTGACATCTACGAGCATTTTGTTTTCACATTGATGTGGCCTTAGACTGATTCGGGGAAGCCATATTTATTTAAAAACAATTACACTTTTGAGCGTTATCATTGAAATTATTAATGACAGGGAAAGATTAACGCGTTGACCTGGTGACGTGGTTGAGTAAAAAGTGTATAGACGTTTGAAAATCTGTAGCTTTTTTTTACTTTCTTTTAAGTTCGTTACATGCAAGACATGATACCGGGTGCGCCAAAATAAACTATGCACGTTTGGCAGGCCACAATGAATCGTACACTCGATCGATTTTGATGATTTATGACTTAAGGTAACTCTGCTTTCCGCTCTAGTGCACAGCGAGATGCCGTTTCGCAGAACCACTCTCCTCAGAAAACAGTTAATTTCTCCAATATGTTTCGGTCTATCGAAAAGCGGTAAAAAGGATGTTGTTCTGTATAATCTGGGCGATCGAAAGATGTATAAATCGCAATTTTTCCGTCAACCCTGGCTTCGCAAATCCTTGCTCAAATCTTTTTGCTGATTTCAGAAAAGTGGATTTATCTCCAAAACTACTCGAAAAAGTTTCGATTTTTTTTCGCTCCATCATTAGCTAAGTAGTTGATCTACAACTTTGCCAAGTCTGATTGAAAAAGCTAGGCTAGATTTCCTGCAATCGAATTTTACATTTCTGTTTACTTTTCGACATCGAAGGGGAAAAGCGTTGGTCAACAGTTTAGCCCATGCAAAACGATTTGAACGCCCATAGAATGTTTGTGCAAAAAATTAGTTCTTGATCTAAGATCTATGCTCATTGTGGACTCTAAAAGAAATCGATAATCTGTGAATGCTTGCGAAAGTCTCGAAAGACACCCAAAGCATGGTTTCATGAACTTGCTGGTAAAAATCAGTAATTGTTAATCAATAGATGCAAATTATACTTTTACAAGCGCACTGAGGATGTCTTTTGAGACCTGCGTATCGTATTCCCAAAAGATGACGTTCATTTGTTTGCCAATGGAAAAACTTCTGAAAGTTATTTCAAGCCTGAGCTTTTGCAAGCGTGCTTCATAGCATGGTAATCTGTTGACCAAAGTTTCTCCATTTCGCTGTCGAAAAGTAAACAGAAATACAAAATTCAATTGCAGAAAATCTAGCCTAGCTTTTTCAATCAGACTTGGCAAAGTTGTAGATCAACAACCTAGCTAAAGATGGATCGAAAAAAAATCGAACATTTTTCGAGTAGTTTTGGAGATAAATCCACTTTTCTGAAATTAGCAAAAAGATTTGAACTAGGATTTGCGAAACCAGGGTTGACGGAAACATTGCGATTTATACATCTCTCGATTGCCCAGATTATACAGAACAACATCCTTTTTACCGCTTTTCGATAGGCCGAATAATATTGGAGAAATTAACTATTTTCTGAGGAGAGTGGTTTTGCGAAACGGCATTTCGCTGTGCACTAGAGCGGAAAGCAGAGTTACCTTAATCGTTAGCAGAAAGCCTGAATTAGATACTGGGATTTTTGCAAATTTTATCATTTTCAATTTTTAGAGCTAGAAGCGAGTTTCCTAAAATTTTAGTTTTCGGAAACACTGAAAACGATCGAAAAACATCGATCAAGTTTTCTGAATGATCAACATGAATGGACAAAGAGAGAACTTGTACGTGGTGATTTGCGATTCAGAAATCAACCAATTGTAATCTGCTATACGAGAGTTCGTACTAAACCCCCAAATCCCACTGAAACGTTTTCTCTTTGTTCATTCATGTTGAACCTTTTAAAATTTGATCGACGTTTTTGTATCGTTTTCGATGTTTTCGAAAACGAACATTTTAAGAAACTCGCTTCTAGCTCTAAAAACAGAGAACGGAAAAATTGTAAAAAGTCCTAGAATCTAATTCAGGCTTTCTGCTAAAGATTAAGTCATAAATCTTCAAAATCGGTCCAGTGTACGATTTATTATGGCCTGACAAACGTGCATAGTTTTTTTTGGCGCACCCGGTAGCTATCTTGAAAGCTAATGAACACCAACTATTTACCGGGTGTTCCTATAAGTTGTATACAAGTTTGAAAAATTCTGACGCCAACAGTTTAAAACTAATTACCCAAAGCATATTTTTTGTTAACCTTAATTGGCTAAATACAATTTTGATGTTTTTCTCACCACTATGGGTACAGTAAGTACCCGCAAATAAGAAACACCCTTGTATAAGAAACAGGCCTCACTTTCTTAAAAAGGGGCTCCTTTAATAAGAAACAACTCTAGGTCTGAAATTTAAAAGTTTCTTATTTTCAGGTTTTTCATAGTTCCTACATGCTAGAAAATAATGCCAATAAATGACTGCAATATAATGTAGCATTCTCTAAATATAATTAACATTTTCAAATTTAAAGATTCACACAACAAAAAGGTAACAAGGTAAGCATGTAAAATGTACCAGTAATGTGCAATACACATGCATGTATGGTACAGTCATATACCTTCACTTCACTTGATTCCCTACCTATAAGAAACTTTGACCCTGATCATGAAAAGGTCTCTTTAAATAAGAAACTTTCTGAGGCCTCAATTCAAAAAGTGGTTTCTTATTTGCGGGTACCCGCTGTAACTTGGTTGTTAAGCTATAAATCAGCAAACGCAAAATTGACTCCTAGACCCAAATCAGAGCCGCCATTGTTAGACCACGTAGTCAAGAAACCCTAAGCATAGCAACCCGTGATATTCTCAGGAAGCAATCTCCTGCTGATTTTGATTTAACTATGATTAACAAAACTAAATCAAAGACTTTTCTGGAGAAATTATAGCACTGTATCTTATTGGTCAAGGAACCTTCACTGAAATGAACCGGTTATTCTTAAGATTACAATTTTGATGTAAAATTAAGTGAAATAAATCTCTTGATTAATGATAACGCAATATGATTTTCCTTTGAAAATATTTTCTTATCGGTTTCTAACAATAAGAATCCCGAAACGTCTCAACGTTGGATGTCGAGGGCCAACATGCTTCTATCATCCTTGAAATCGTTAGCTCTTCTCTACTGGGAGCTCTGGTTTTGGCCTAAGAGGAGAATTTTACATTTGCTAATTTATTACTTAGCAACTAAGTTACCGAAAATTATGATAAAAATACCAAAACATAATTGAGCCATTAAGGGTTAACATAAAAATAGTTATTTGACCGAAACACTTGGCATTATAATTTTTCAAACTTGTATACAGTTTTTTGCGACACCAGGTAGTAGACTAGATTATTTATAATCGATGTAAAATAAATCTATAACAACAGCAACAATAATTTCTTACTTTGACAGGCCTTGATAATTCGTACACAAGGATGATTCAAACATTGATGATGTATAAAAATACCATATAACATTGGGCAACTGTGTCCATTTTTCGTTGGGCTGCATCCGAGTTATAAGCGATTTCTTAAAAATTGGTGCTTTTGAAACGGCCTAAATTATCAAATTTTCTAAACTTGAAGGACAAAAGGACTTCTTTTCGAAGGACAAAAAGAAATATTACTATTTGTAAGATTAAAATATTTTCAAACAAAACTCTCTTGCGAAGTTGATTATAATTTACACATAAATAGCTTCATAGCTTCTAAATTAAACGATCGACAAATTCTTTGCTTCCCAGTATTTTTAAAAACAGGAACGCTTCCTTGTGAATCGATTGGTTTATTAATTTCAGTTATTTTATAGTTTTACAACCATAGTGCTAACTGTCCGCTATTTCTCTTAGGAAGTAATTTCTATTCAAGTAATATGATGAGACAACAAAAATTCCTCACTCAAATGATGGATTTGTTGGCGACTGATCCTAAAAAGGTATGTTGAATAATGTTAAATGAAAAAGATAAGAAGTAAGTTTTGAAAGAAAGGATCCTAGCGTCATAATCAAATTTTCTGTGCATTTTTAAAAGGGTCGACAGTGTTGTCTTACAGACGAGCAACACTATTAATCCTTATAAAAATGTGGAGAAAATTTGAATACAACGCCAGAACCTTTCCTTTGAAAATTAACTTAAAGGCAGTCTGTCCCCTTGACTAATGAAAAAATCGATGAAGATCGCTATTGATTATTCCATAAATTTACTCTAATTTCCTTTATTCAACAAGGTCATTCATGCGTAATTTTCATTGTATTTATGCTTGAATAACTTTGCTTCCTTTGGACGAAGCAAATTATCGAGGGGACAGACTGCCTTTAATCTTGACATTTCTGGAGAACAATAAAAGTGCTGTTTTCAAGTAGCCATTTATTTTGCCTTTCCTCTGCCATAAATCAGCAGCCACTTGTCAGATTGACTCAAACAAAAGATAGGGCTCAAATCTTTAAAAAGGTCGGTGTAAAATTATATTACAGTTTTCTTTGAAATGAATGGCTTGGAAGGAACTTGGGGTGTTTTGCTGTAAATCTGTCGTGGAAATTTATAAATATCTTGATTAGTTTCTAAATGGCGGCATTTATTAAATTTGAGGCTGTGACGTCATCAAATTTCCGAATCCTAAACCAGAAAAGCTACAGATTTCTGCTTGCCACCATATTGTAGACCTTCATAATCTATGGTTTTCTTAAAAGTTATATCAATTTTCCTCAATTGGGTTAGGATTTACGAAATTTTACATTTTTTCAAAATTTTCCATCAATTTTTTCAAAAATAATTAAATTGCCACCATTTTGAAAAAAATCAATATCTAAAAAAATTTCCACGGCAGATTTATAACAAAGTACCATTAGTTTCTTTCAAGCCATTTAATTCAGAGAAAACTGTCATCGAATTTTACACCCACCTTTTTAAAGATTTGAAAGATTTGAGCCCTATGCTCTCAAACAAGGTCTCAAACTCTAAGTTGAAGGCTATGCTATATACAACTGTGTAAAAGCTGAGATAATATAAACTACCAGGTGTCCCAAAAAAATTTACGGATCTGGTTGGATCCAGCGATGAGAATTTAACCTTAATCAATGGCTGACCACTCTCAAAATGCTCCTTGATAGTTTCCTGGAACATCGATACCTCGTTTGTTGGTACTGGTGCTTTGAGAGCAGAAATATTGATCTTGAAAGCTCAAACTTGTGTCCACCTCCAACCAGAGCTTTGGCATTGTGGCCTAAGCAAATTCTTGAAGCACATCTAAATTAAAAACTGAAATTAAAGAAAAATTAAAAGATTGCACATTAGGTGACTTGTAGCAAACGGAATGTAATATGACCTAATATTTTTCAAATGTTATCAATGCTATCGTTCATTTATTTGCTGTACCTCGACTCGGAAATATGTTTGGGCCAAGAGACCAACGCTCTGGTTTGGAGGTGAATGGAAATTCGAGCTTTCAAGATAATATCTCTGCTCTCAAAAGGACCAATTCCAACAAACAAGGTACCTGCTCAAATTGACTATCGCAAAAAATTTGGGAGTGATTAGCCATTGATAAAAGAAGAAAAATCACATATCTGGAGCCAACCAAACCCGTAAATTTTTTGAGACACCTGGTACAGCCCCTCGACAGCAGCCACACCAACGGGGCACAATTCATTTGGGACACCCTGCAGTACCGCAGCTTTTCATTCTCTTTATCCAAAGGTAGTAAATGATATGGAGAAGCTGCGAAGCATCCTCACCAACCCAGCGTCACTACAGCTGTTCATGGCAGTAGATACAGAAAAACTTCAACCGGATGCCAATGCAATTATCTGTGACAAATTTTTGCCAAAAGAAGTTAAAATGCATGCAAGCGAAAGGTATACCTCGTTTGCTATGTATCATATTGTATAACCTAGTTGCTTTTCTTTGCTCCTTTTTGCTTGAAAAACAGCCTTAGAAGGGGCACTGAACAGAAGTAAAAATTTCTTGGTACGGTATATGAATAACAGATAGGAGAGAATCAACCTTAATTTGTAGAAGAACCAATGTTTCTTAATTTTTCATACGATTGCCTCAAAGCAAAAAGTTAGAACAACTAGATTTCATAGAAAAAGTATTTGATTTGCTTACTGAATAAATACGCAAATTTTGCTAAAACGCCGTTAACTCCTTTTCAAAAATTCAAATCCATTGCTAGAACCCTTCGTTCTATATTTTATTCATTTTGACATTGATGCAACCACTTATTAGTATAGGTTCCAAATCTTTAAACAGGTTGGTGTAAAATTTCATGACCTATTTCTTTGAACTACATGACTTCAAAGAAACTTCTATTTCGCTACAATTCTACCGTTGGACTTTTGTGAAATCTTTTCCAATTGGTCTTTTCGTTCCATAATAAGGTGCGGTTTTAGTAGAATCGTTTTTCGCAAGATTCCTAAGATAGGCCTTCAATTTGATTCATATTCATTCACGTGTAAACTTCTAAACAATGTCAAACATATTGTTTCTCCACCAACAAATTGAAACAAAGCATGCATTGTGTAAGAGCACAAAAGGAAAAACTATTGCTACTTCTTTCTTTTCCTTTGGGGGCCACCAGTAATTGCCATTACTAGGAAGCAGAGATTTCTCGTACTAGCGATATTTTGTAACCAAATTAGCAAGATCACAAACCGCAAATAAGGAAAGAAATAACTGACTTTAACACACTAAATTTCCATGACTAATTCAATCAGTCTTCTCTAAAATAAAACGTCAATACATTCGATTTGACCCGATTTTAACCAATGTCATGGGTAGCTGGACGCTGCAGTTGTGCTTGATTTCCACAGCATTGTTCTTTTGTGGAGGAAAACATTACTTACTCCTCCGCAGAACTTAGGTACATACTAGTTGCAATGCTCCTCCATACAAGCACACCAGCAGTGTCTAGCTACCCATGCCAATATATGGTTTGATAAGCGTCCCACGTTTTTCTGACTCGCATGGTAAATTTTTTCCCTTGAGAATTATATTTGGATATCTCGATCAGTTTCAGTTCATTTTCAGTTTCAGTTTCATATAATTTAAATTCCACTACATACAATTTATAGTCCTAACTACTAACTATACAAACAAATAACTAAACTACAAAGATAAAAGATAAGTTACAAAAATTAATACAGTAATACAGAAAATTAATACAATATACAAATACAAGGAGGAACTAAATAAATTGTATACAGGGAATTACTTAAAGGAGGAGCTCTCTCAATAGGTAAACTAATCGAGGAGAGAGCCCCCCCCCCCCCCTATCCTAAGATAATATCAGGTGAATTTAGATTAATTTAAGTAATTATGCATTTTCTTTTCATAGGTTAACAGAAATTGTGGCAGTGTAGATCATCGGTTGACATTTTTCAATAAGTAAACTTTTAGTTTTGTTTTGAACGATATTTTTGATGAAGCATTTCGGAGTTCCACTTTCGGAGATCACATTTTTGGAACATATAGCATAACAATTGCATTCTCTTTATAGTGCTATCCCAATCAAGTCTGATCATCAGTTAGCATCGTCTAACTTTGCATCCAAAATTATTGGTATTGGTGCTGTGGAATCCTCATTTTTCTACCAATCATCGCCATGTATCACCAGTTATAATGATCCAGATTATGCACCACTTCTGGTTCTAATCGAATATCTTTGTGCTTTAGAGGTAACTTCATATTTTATGTTATTTTCAGTCTTTTGAGGTAAATACTGGGGCATGTGTGTACTGGCAATTACAGTAAAAGCTGTATTAAATCGTCAGTTGAAAGGCTAATATATCCAAATGGTCGTAGCAAAACAAGGACGCTAGTGAGAAGATCTCATCGATGTATTTCGAAAGAAGGGCAGGGCAATAAAAAGTGATCCGTATCCTCAATACCATCGTTCATAGGACACACAGGAGTTATCGTATCTCTAAAATTGTGTTTAGATTTATGAAAGTTTAACTTGCCCAGACCAACTGTAAATTGAGTACAGCAGGATAAACCTGATGGCTCGTGGATCCCAACCATTGATTTTGCAGATGGTTGGATCATGGATAGATGAATTTATTAACAGTACAATAGGAAACTATTTTGTGTAGCATTGTTAAGTTTCTTAAGGGAATACTGTTGCACGATCTCCGTGGAGGCGTGCTTAGTAGGCAAATATAAAAAGCTCTTCAAGGCGTGGAGAATCACAGGTCGATAGCAAGTAGTTTTATGAAAGATAGGATCCCTCCCACCCATCCACTCCCTGTTTTTAGAGATTCAGGTTAGATGTATCAAATGAACGTACGAGCGGTAGGAATAATGTGCTTTTCGTGTTTGCTCTATTTGTTACACCTATATACAATCTTGCTAGACTGACCTCACTACTATATGTGTATTGTAGTTTAGTTAATAAATAAAGTTATTTTCGGTTGAATGCAATGAATTAGAAAATAACAGCTTTTATTGACGGTGCAAGTCTAATGTCAGATCCAAGTTTGTTCCATTAACTTAAAGGGAATAGACATAGCTATATCTCTTAGCCGCTATAAATAGGCTAAAGAAACGCCCACAAACTCATTGTTTCTTTACCTACACAATGAAACCGGATGCGCCAAAGTGGTCGAGTACAATAGATTTTATTTTTGACCTGGCCCGGGCCAGCTTTTACCTATGTCGATTCCCTTTAAGCAGTCGTGATCGAAATTGGATTCAAATGTTTCTGTTCTTGCATTTATTCGCCCAATCACATTCTGATTGCGAAAGTAGTACTACGACTGATGAAGAGATGGTAGTGGAGCTCTGCTTTCTTTTTAGGGACCGTTGTGGCGTCAAATTAGGGGCCTGGGGTTGGCATATCACTACAGCATGTCAGTAGATCCGTCATCTGGAAAACTAACATTCCTTCTTATGAAGTCAACCCATATTTTTGCAGCTTTTCAAAAAGGAAAACAAATTGTGGTATGTTATTTCTGAAATATTTCATTGACGAGTGCATCAGAATCTATTGTTGTTGTCGTAGTTGGAACTCGATGACATCATATTCTTTCCAGCTATGACAGCCATAGAACATTTATGTATGGTTGCAAGTTAGTTGTTTTATTTGTGGCGAAAAAAGAGGTTGCCAGTTGACTCAAAAATTTATCAGCACTTGACAAACTGTGCCCCGTGAGCCAGACAATAGTTCTCGCTTTGTAAAATTTATTTCACCAAAAGCACTTGACAGATGAACTTTTTTGCAAATTTCACAAATTTTTGCAAAAAGTTTTACAGCACTGCGACCTAAACTTTCAAAGAATAGGCACTATTTTGCTGCAGACACATTTTGATGACAAATTTGATTGCAGACACAAAAGGTTGTTTCCAGCTATGTTGACGAAAGTGACCTCATGCAAGTTAAAAAAGACAGGGAAACAAGAATCTAAAGTATTAATTATATTTAATACCATTGATGATTTACCATATTCTGATGTTATTCCTTCGATCTTTCAGAAAGACTTCATATCTGGGGAGACGCCATTTGAAGAGGAACAACTTGAGGCAGCAATCAGTGGAGTTATCTTTGAAACGATTGAGAAGGAGCAAACAGTCTGTGATGCTGCCTTTCAGGTAAATCTAGAAAGCAATCAAGTTTTAACCTGAAACTCTGAAAGGAGAGAAAATGAATTAATGGCTGCAATAAAGAGCAACTTTGAATAACCCAAAATGCGTTTCGTCGCACACTCATCAGTTTGGTTTGTGCGAAAAACAAATTGACGATACAAAAAGCCGATTGAACACCGCATCTGAAGAGAGTTCTTCTCACAAACCAAACTGACGAAACATGTTTTTGGTTATTCAAATTTGCTCTTTATTGCAGCTATTAACTCATTTTTTCTCCTTCAAGGGTTTAATGTTAATTCGTTGTTTCTCGGTCATGCGTCAAATTTTAGATGAAACAACCAATCAAATTTCAGCACAATACCACTGTCTGAGAACAATGTGATCAATTTTAACTTAGGGTCTTACCCACCTATGTTCATTACTTTCCATGTAAAGTCGAGAAAAATTAAAAAGTATGCTGAAAACACGGGCAAATTTCCCCATTATTTCTACCTTACGGCAATGACTTGAACACGCTTTAGCACGTGATATCCTCTTGGGGGATGCAAAAGTCTTCCCCATAGTATGAAAAGGGAAGGAAAACCAAGGGAAGTTTGCTCTTCGTTTTCACGTGTTTGCGTGTTTTGGAAGGGGCTTTCTGCAGAAAATCTCCCATATCAACGGGAAGGGATGACCGATTGAAGCCGGGTAAATTACTGAATCTATTTTAACATATTGGCAATTGAACAAGACAGTTTTCAATGTTATTGCTTTGATATTCAGGGAGCATTATGTTTCAAACAGGGATGGTTTTATTGACTAATCCGGTACATTAATATGCCCCTTTAAAGGCAGGCTGTTTTTGAACTTATAATCCTGCATATATCATCCTAATAAATACATGAAATATAATTTTGATTTATTAGATAACTAGATAATCTTACTTTTCTTTTCAAGAGTATGGTGTCAACTTTCAAAGGCGTCAGCCAGCAATTTAGCAAGTACGTTCTCTATAATTTTGTTTACTTGCCGGACAAATTGACCTTTGTAGATATGAAAGATTATTAGTAAGCCTATAATAACTGTTTGCGAGGGCAATACCAGAAATTATTAACCGGAGGCCGTCAGTGCAAAACCTAGGCTGCACGCAGGCTATGCAAAACCGAGCTGGCAACATTTTTACAGAGCTGAGGGTTAATATTTTCGTTATTGCCCAAAGGAAATAGTTATTATATTGTTTATTCTCGTGACAGGACTAGATCCTTTCTTATTTTGAAAAGATTTATAACATGAAAGCATAGAAAGATTGTTTCAAAAGACAAGAATGATCGAAGGTCTAGCAATGAAGCCATTAAACATGAAGCCACTTGATGCTGTTCGAATCTGACAGCGGTATGTACTGAGAAATAATGCCCTACTCCTTACGTCAGTTTTGATCGCTCTCGACCGGTCAGATTTATTACCATGCGGCCCTGACCATAGGGTAATGATATTCTATAATTACGGGTCCCCAAATTTGTATCAATGTTCTCATGACATCGTTGATAATCGTGCAATGGAGCATTTTAAGAGGCAATTCAATCTAAAAATACCGGGTAAGCCAGAAAAAAGTTCCCACTTTCGAAAATTCGTAGCACCACAAGTACCCAGGGGGGGGGCACTCAGCACATGCACATACGGGGAGGTAAGTCCGATATTTTTGGGTCAGAATATTGCCGAAAGTGATATTTTGGGTCCAAATAAATTGAAATTATGTTTTTGATATTTTTGGGTATCAAATATTGTAAAAAATGATATTTCTGGGTTCTTTAGAGGCAATCCTGGCCTCAATTTGCATTGTTTCAGGATCATTTATGTTCAATTACAGATGTTAAGGTATGAAATGAGCTGATATTTTTGGGTTGTAATGAAGCTAAACTGATATTTTTGGGGTTCCTGAAAATTTCTCGGACTGACCCCCCCCCCCGTATGTGAATGTGCCGAGTGTCCCCCCTGGGCACAAGTACTTCATGGATTTGAATGATTCAAATTCTAGTTAAAAGCCAAAAGATAGAAATGTTTTTTATTTTTCTCGTCTTCTTACGAGCACTGCAGATATAGGTGAATCAAGGGCGCCTACCTTGTAGGAAGTGTGTTTATTCACGGTACTTTACGCGGTGTCCTATGACCCAGTCCTGTTAATCTTTGCTGGGATTTTCAAATTCTAACGTCTGTTAGAATTGACCAATCAAAAGTCACGCTGTCTGATTCCCTGTGGCCAGATCGTATAACAGTTGATATCGTGTTTCATAACACCGGAATTTGAAACCACAAACTTATTCATACGTCATCTTGACCTTGAGGACTTGAGAGGACTAACTCTGTGTACTGCTGGGTCACGGTACGGTTTCAGGACACTCTCTGTACTGGGTCACAGGACACCCATTACTCTACAGTACTGGGAATAAACACACTTCCTACAAGGTAGGTGCCCTTGGGTGAATTCAACTTTTACAAAATTTCATGGTTGCAAAATGACTGAAAAGGGCCTATAACACTTGATCAAATCATTAGGACGCTCCTCACACAGGCGGTTCACCTCTCTCAAGAGTTATAAGACATAGATTTGCAAACAGATACTAAAGATTTTAGCCTGCGTGCAGACTCAACTCCTCGAAAGTATAGATACTTTCGAGGAGTTGAGTCTGCACGCAGGCTAAAAGATTTTCAATCCCATGGCAATTGATGTGCAGACGATATCTCTCACCCATGAGAAATTGCATTGTCTCTGTTGTTCTGAGCGAGGAGTCCTTTATGATTTGATCAAGCATTTTAGGCCTCTTAAGTCATTTTGCAACTATCAGGTTTTTGCAAACTTGAATTTACCAATTTTTTCCAGTGCTCGTAAGAAGGCGAGAAAAATCACAAAAATACTTCGATCTTTTGGCCGTCAAGCAAATATTGATTCATTCCCATCCATTCAGTACTCTTGGTGCTATGAATTTTCAAAAGTGGGAACTTTTTCTGGCTCACTCTTCTCGTTACGTTTTGTATATATTTCGCTTGTTTTGTTCTCAAAGTGGCTCAGACTAGATAAGCTTTGCTTTTTCTGAGTCGTGTAAGTTATACAAGTACACTGTATTATGAATTATGTATTTCTTATAAATAAAGTTTGAGTTGAATTGAATTGACGATTTGGAATTTGATGACGTCATGTCCTCAAATGAGCTAAAACATAAAGTACGCTGTAAAATCGAAATATATTCAAGATTTCTGGAAAGTCCAACGGTAGAATTATAGATAAAAAGCTAAGGTTTGTGGCAAGCCATCCTGCCATTCAAGTAAAAGAAATAGGTCATAGAATTGTACACCCACCTTTTTACACCGATTTAAAGATTTTGAACCTATGCGCGTGATGTGCTGCTATTTTGCCAAAAATGTTTTCGAATAGCTTCAAAAAAAGGACTTGAATACAACCAATTTTTCCAGAATTTCCAATAAACAACGGCACAGCCTCTTGAGCATTCATATTGTATTAAATACTGTTGAATAATTTCTTTTATTCTGTTGTTAGAGAGCTCCTGCAAAGAGTATCAACAGTAACTTTGAACGATCTCAAAACAATTGCAAACAAATACTTCATAGCATTATTCGACTCTAATACTTCATGCTCTGCACTTTGCTGCCATCCTTCAAAAGTTGAAGAAATAGTAAAGGACTTTAAAGGGTAAGTCTGACACAAAGTTTTTACCGTTTTTACCCTTCCCGATGGCATGTCCCAAGTATCCAAAATATACATAGTGCGCCCCATCCTCCTGGGATTGCAGGTAACATGCTTTTTGAAGCGTGTCATAAGGTTTATTTTTATATTTCTACCTAGCTTCCGAATGTAGTTTTAGGACGCTGAGAAGTTAAGTGAAGCAGCATCCTGGTCCTTCCTCTCAATGTGACCACACCGCTTGATTCCTTTAGCCTGGAATTGCAGTGAGTTGGCGACTCTCCTCACTTTACTTAGCTGGTTCTGCAGGGCGGGGACTCGAACCATTAACGGGCAGATTGGAAGTCAAGCGTTGCTACCATTGAGCCACCCCGCTCCACTCCATAATAAGGTCTGCTGTACAAACATCTGCTCCAGGGCTAAATTTAAAGCTAAAACTAAATCACATTTTAACCAGTTGACTAAGAAGGTTGACGACTGCCTCATCTGAAGCTGTAAACGGTGAAAAGTGACAAAGCATGCGATACGGAAATATAGTCCGGAGCAGAATTATCAGTTATGGCTAAATAGTGATCGGCTATCTACCTGAATATGCCCATAATTAGTTGATAACTACCTTAGCTGAGGCTGTAAACAGTTAAAAGCGACAAAACCTTAAAAACGCAAATATATACCACTTTTAAACAGTTCAATGTGACAAATCATGCAATATGGAAAATATTCCGGAGCAGAATTATCAGTTATGGTGGCTAAAACAGTCATCTACCATCTGCCTGAATATGCGCATAATTAGTTGATACTGTCTCAGCTGAGTATTGCAAACGATGTAGAGCCGCAAGCCACAGTGAGCATGCTTTTTAAGGATGCGGCAAATTCTACATACGTTCAGGAGCAGTTGAATGATCAGCTAGATATAAACCGACTGTGAAATTTTATCAACTAGCTGCCAAAAATAGCGTGCAAGTGAGTTGATTTTTCTTTGTAGCAGAGGCTCTAAAAAAGAGAGGAGAGCAGAGCAACTATCTACATGCTATGCACACACACAGGGAATTTCCCGTAGAGTCCTGTGAAAAGACGTTGAATGAAATCGCATTGTAAATTAGAATAAGTTTCACGATTACCACGTTCGAAAGGAGACAGAGAATTCCTGCTAAATAAGCATCCCTCTAGCTTACGAGTTGACCCATTATCCTATAGGAGAAAGGGTCTACGAAACAAAGAGCTACAGCTTGCTACTGCAGTTCCAGATTTTGGAACTTAATTTATGCTGCCTTTGCTGAGATGCGTTTCACTCATTATTTGAACAGAGGATTAACATGATTAATTGGGCAGCCGTGGCGAGCTTGATCTCTTTATTTCGTAGACCCTTTATTCTTTAGGATAATGGGCCTAGTCGTAGGCTAGCATCCTTCCCGATCCCCAGGAAGACCAGCAAATCTTTAATTGTTTCCTTTAATATGCAAAGCAGAAAAAGATGGTTTTAATTTGTGCATAGTTATTTATGCTAGCGATTAATTTTCTTTCAGTTTACTAAAAATAGCTGAGAGGGAAATTGTTTCGAGATATGGTTAAATTAGTGAAATTTGTCTCGGCGCTAATTGCGAGTACAGTAAAACCTGCGTAAAAGAACCTACTATTTTGCAAGTCAGCCTGGGCTCTTAAACAATGAATACAATGGATTGGTTCTTATATAACAATTGAAAATTTGACAATATCAGCCTGCAGGTTCTTAATCCACTCGGTTCTCATACGCGGGTTTTTCCTGTACCGAACATGGAGCTTGTGCAGCAATTCAAAGATAAGCGAATGGTTCATATTCTTAAATCCTATCTTGCACTGTTCCAAAATCTCTTGTCTGTGAAGGTGAAGGTGAAGGTGAAGGTGAAGGTGAAGGTGAAGGTGAAGGTGAAGGTGAAGGTGAAGGTAAAGGTGAAGGGGAAGGTGAAGGTGAAGGTGAAGGTGAAGTTGCAGTTTCGCAGAAGTAGAATAGGCCTAATCGAGTCCGCGACCCCTTGTCATGACGCTGAAGTGATGGGGCTCTACCTGGGATCGAACCCGGTGCGGTCCACCTGACTGTTCTGGCTGCAATGTCAGAGGATTACACCACTGCGCCACAACACCTTCTTTGTAACGGCTGTAACTTTTAGAAGATCCATTCGATATTTTCCTGTAAAACTACGAAGAGGTTGCTCTCTGCTGATTTTGATTTTGTTCTCTCTCTTATTTTCTCTTTGAGTTTTTTAAAGGCACACTGTCGTGGCTGTAATTGGCTGGTTGAGATGTTGAAATCCCTAACAAAAGACTTGCCCTCTGGATCATTATAAAGCCTTTATGCTCTTAGATCATACTTTGTTTCGAGAATAATTGGAGTCTGATCGTTATCATCTTCGTGAATTTCAGTGCCTGCCTAATTCTATTCTTTCATATTGTCCTATTCATCCAATCAGTGCCACGACAGTGTGCCTTTAAAGAGAATCAACGGAGATAAAAGCCCCGCGCGGAAGGAGTCTGGGTATTCTATTATTAGCCTATTGAATTTGATGGGTTCGAGATGTTCGTAGATATTGTTTAGCAAGCAGAACAATTACGTGCATTGGAGTTTCCTTTGTCCTATTTATAGATTGCCTCTCCTTAGCTCCGTTCATTCACTTTAACTTTGTACGTATATTATGAATTAGACTTTTTAACTCCTTGCGTATCCGGATAGATAGATTTTGTTTTGCTTTTAGCTACAGATCAGATCATATAGATGATTCTTGTAATCTGTATAAATATTTTGAAATGAAAAATGAAATTAATCTCGCTGAATAATAGATTTCACACCTTTTTGTGCAAGCAAGCATAATGTTTCGCACCCTGTTATTAGTTTGATTTGATTGAATGAAGAGGTGTGAAATGTATTTTTCAGAAAGGCAAATCGCTTTGTCTTATCGGAGACCAGTTTTTTGTGTTACAGAATTCACCCACCATTCATTGATGAAATCATTTCATGCAGTTTCTGCATTGTCTCCTCATCTGTTTTATCTATTTGTTTTCTTTCAGAATTGGTGTTGACCTGCAGATTGTTAATTCAATGGACGATGAATTCACACTTTGAACATATTTGATGTTATCAATGGCAAGTTATTGCGCTTAACGTTATTATCTGCTCCAAAAGCTTTTTCTAAATACACAAAGATAGTAACTGCATAATTCAATCACCATCTGTCGTAGGCTGGCCTAAGAAATTTTGCCTGTTCAAGTGAATTACTCTGCAAATACAAACCCGATTTGGTTGATGCAAGATCGCAAAATCTGAACTGAGATCTCATCTATACCATAAACTGAAAATAAAAAAATTTTAATACAAGGCTCCTTCACAGGAACTGTTCAAACGCCTATACTTTTTCGGGACACCCGGTATAAGTTTCTGAAGGAAAGTTGTGAAAATTTGCATAAAACTGCTTTCTCTCCCTCGCGATAGTAAGTACGAAAATGACATGTAGAAATTATCAATGAGACCTAAAAACATTCAATTAAACGATTGCACGAATAAGCTCACAGATTTGGTCCAAGAAAGCTGCGAGAAATGTGCATTTACGACGATAATTTCGTAAACCACAAAACAAGGGCAGATTTTGTAATACAATAGCAACAGTTGCGTTTGATTGACATCTCAATTCAAAGCGATTAGCGACTGCAGACAAAGGAAATTCTCTCTACCAGAAATTCAAAACAAACAAAGCTGCAAAAGTCTTCCCGAAACTAGTAGGGCAAACTCTCGCCTTGTGCAAGCGAAAGGCGGATTTTGTTTATTTGATTCAGAAGGCGAGCAGAAGGCATTGTAATTTTCGCGTATTTGGGGCTTTTAAATGGAACGATTACAAAGCAGCTCCTGAATCAAATAAACAAAATCCGACAGACAGAACGTTAGATTTACCCTCCTTCTTTCGTTATAAGCACTTAACTTCTCTTAAAAACCACTTTTTGCTTGCACAAGGCGAGAGTTTGCCCTACTAGTTTCGGGGAAACTTTGCGGCTTTGTTTGTTTTGTATTATTGGTTGGGAGAATTTCCTTTGTCTGCAGTCGCTAATCGCTTTGAATTGAGCTGTCAATCAAAGCAACTGTTGCTATTGTATTACAAAATCTGCCCTTATTAAACCACACCACACACAAACTCCATCCCTTGTAAGTTGCTCATTGCTTCTTTGAAATCAGCTTTTCTTTTTAACGTTCACCTATCTATCTGCTAAAGTTTTGGAAAAGTTTGAACAGCTTCTATGCTTCTAGAATTAATTTATTTCGATAGATATTTGAGACATTTACAAAATCCCAGTGCCGAGCTATGTTTTGTAACGGCTTCATTTACCCCAAGTCTGATTTTCGACCGGGAATTGATAAAGTCATGTGACATGTCATGTGTTAGCCTTCGTGCAGACTCAACTATCCTAAAGTGTAGAGTCTGCGCAACAAAGTCGAAACGCTTGTCCAGCCTCGTTTGGATGAACGTGATTTATCAATCAATTGTCACGCCGCGCGGTGCTGGCTCAAGTGGTTCAAAATGGCGAAGTGTGTTGCTGTGAGAAATTTAGTTTGGAGCGCTGAGAAGTTTAAGGAAGAATTGGAAATCGTTAAGTTATATTTTCGGGTTCCCAACATATTTGAGGATCAAGAAAAGGCCCTTTTTTCAAGGGAAGAGCCTTTACTTTAGTGCACGTACAGAATATGATTATGGGAAGTCGCTGATTTTTCAGGCCAGGCCAGGCCGTCCCTTGCTTTGTTTGCCTTCCATACTCCATACTCGTTACTTCACCACTCCAGTCATTGATGCTTGATCAAGTACCGAAACTCAAGGACATTCGTATCAACGCTGGTACAATTTATTCTGACCAGTCAGAGGGTTTTAAATGACATCAAAGAAGGAGGGATATTCATCATTCTCTTCCACATCACCTCCTGCTGGGCAAGTTGGCATTCATGAGTAAGGTACTACTCTTACTTACATTATTATGCTTTACATTTTATTTTCTATTATCATATTATCTTTGAATTTCATTTTCATACTCCTTCTGCCCTGTCCACAAACTTTTGCGAAATGGGAGGTTTAATTTTAAACTTTGTCACTCGGTTTTGGTCGATTAGGTGGAATATTTCACCAGTAGGCTGGAGCCGTTCCTTTGAAAAATCTCATTATGTTTACACATGTATGTTGATCACCCTTTGTGGGGAGCCAATTTATAGCTTTGAATTCTGTAGCCCCAACATGTGGTGTGTTTTTCATATTCAAATAGTAAGCGAATTCATGCATTGTTGAAAGCTATCTGTGAAATAGTAGATTTTAACCCTTTAAAGTAGAGGAGAGACAATGCAGCAGCTGTCTAAGAACTTTCATATATTTTGAAATATTTAAACTAAAAAGACTTGGGCTGGTAGGCAGTTCCTTGAATTTAGGACACTTTTGGCTACCAAAGTTTTAAATGAGTTTCTAAGGCTCAGCTTCATTAGCTCTTTGGAGAGATATCTGCATGTCAGGAAAACTAGGCTGGTACATATATCGTGGCTCATATTTTCAATTTTCATTCTTACAGGGGACTTGGCACTACTCAGAAACCAGCCTTCAGAAAATGGTATGGACAAGTTTGGGAAATAAGGGCATTTCTGGATTCTTCAGTGAAACTTGCAGTGGTCACCACAGCAACTGCTTCAAGATCTACAGAAACAAATATTTTTTGTTTTGAATTTGGCCCCAGTCTCTACACATGTTTTATTGAAGAGTAACAAATGTTCTGTAGCCAAGAGTCCAAGAACTCTATCATGATATGGAAAGTGAGAAGAGTGAAGTTTAATAGAGTGGATCAAAGAAGATAACTTTTTGATAACTTTTTATGAAGATGTTCAAATCTTTACATTTATCGATTTCGGCTATTTGAGAATGAAGAAATTTTATGCAACTGCTGTAGTATAAGTTCAGGACAAAACAATATAGATTAATTGCAATTCCAGCAGCTCAATCCGTGCATATTATTGAACAAACAATAACTTGTCCCAGCATGGAATGTTTCTTAAATTTATTGAATTTAAGTACTGAAAATTTATTGGCAGTTTCTTACTTGGGTTGGGTGTAGCAATTCACATTCATACAACATTTAAAAAGTTTCTTAAACTAAGTGTTTTTCCGATACCCACCCACAGTTGGCAGGACAGAGGATCAGGCACTTGTTGGTGGTAAAGTAAAATTTCTGATATTCTAAAATAATGGAATAAATTAAATTGTACTAAATACCCCTTGTAGTATTAGTTGTTTTAACATATTTTCAGGTTCTGCATCATGATTTCTAACAACAGAGATATTTTAAATTTAATTTGCAATCAATTCAGTGACATTCAAGTGAATACAAAACTTTTCATTTCTGTTAAGTGCTCAGGTCTTCTGAACTAGAATTGACGGAATTTTTTCTCTGAATTGTGTTCTATCTTTCCCCTCTATATTATTTAGGCATCCTTCTTGGGCAATCATTTTGCAAAATATCGAGTGTTTGTTGCATGATTCAAGCCTGATACCAACTTGTTTTGAGTATGGTTTGAGCATGTTTGAGAGCTTGATTCAAGTAAGAGTTTGCACCACTTGCACTAGCTTGGAGCATGCACCCTCACAACTGGCTCAGGGAAACATGCTCTGCAAATTAATTGGAACTCTCTTGAGACTGACAAGAATCTAAACTGAGATTGTTATCATGCTGAAAACAGTTCACCATTCAAGCTCATGTTCAAGCAAATGATGCTGGATTTTCCTTTCTACAAATCTTTGTTGCTGTTTTTGTTTTAAAGCTTGAACTGAAGGCAAACTCAAACAAGCTTGATTTGTTGTCTGTTTGACAATAATTCTAGTGTAGGATTATTGCAAAGCTTGATCAAGCTCTAATTGGGTTAATATACTCAATTCAAGCTCCTTCAAGCCATGCTCCTTTCAAGATTGTGCAAGTGTTGCAAGATCAGTCCTTTGAGAGATTGCAATGATGAATCTTCCTCTTTTTCACAAATGTCACAAGCAGAACATTACCAAATATGGTTTTGTTATAGAGCAGAGCCCAGTACACTTCAAGAAAGTAGTTAGGTTTCTTATGTTGTGCTTGTGGCATTTTGAGCTTTTTCAACATTTTCTCAAAATCAATAGACTATTATATATTGTATATAATCAATATACAATTTTCAAGAGGTTTGAACATACATTGAACATTGAACATTATTATTGCTCATGAAAGAAAAAAGTACAGGATGTAATCAGCCTCTTGGTACAATGCAGGACGTTGCGGGAGGCATAATATCAAAAAACCTTTTGGACCAAATGTGGTTGTGACTCATTTTTTAGCCAAGAAAATGTAGGCCTAGGTTGCTTCTACTGATGGTATTTTATCAAATTTGGTGCCAAAATGCAAGAGAATCACCAGTCTTCAAATGCAAAACTAGGGCCATGCCTCCCCCCCCCCCCCCCCACTTTTTTGGAAATTACGCAGTTCTGAAATGCAGATCGTCATGTTGTGTTGTGTGCTGTGGTAATTTTTTTGTATCAAGTCCCCCCCCCCCGCCCCACTTGTCTGGTTTCCTGGGAGGCCCTGATGTGATGGCTTATTATTGCATTTTTCAAAAGTTGATTTTTTCGCTGTAAAAGTGTCTGCTAGTAAATGTTGGATGCTTGATCCTCCAAAACTTTCGTGGGCCTAGGCCGGACAACGATCAGTCGACGATCTCCAATAGATTGTTGCAAAGCGGCGTTCACGTTAAATTTCCCTTTTCCATCGAGCAAATTAAAGTCTTTGCGACCATCCTTCAACGAAATATGCTTGAAGCAAAGAACATACGAAGAAATGTTTGATGCAGTGGCGAAAATGATTGCTTTTTCACGCAATACTTGCTTGCAGATTTGTCGACCATGAAGGACGATTACTGCGTGATCGTGGCATATTGACGCGCTCTTCAATCCAACATTGCGCAAACAGGCTGTAGCACCGCAGAGCCGCTAGCGGCATTTTTTGTCCAATCAAAATCCGAGCTGCTCACCAAACTTTCTTTGTGAATTGATTGATCAATCACGTTCATCCAAATGAGGCTGGACAAGCGTTTCAACTTTGTTGCGCAGACTCTACACTTTAGGATAGTTGAGTCTGCACGCAGGCTAGTCATGTGTGTGAATAGATGATTACGCTAAAGATGGCGGCGAGGAACTTTTTACCAAGATGCTTTGCGTTCGAATAACGAATCTTAAACGATTCTATAGGAATTCGATTAAAGAACGCAGTGCATCTTGGTAAAAAGTTCCTCGCCGCCATCTTTAGCGTAATCGTCTATTATGGTAGAATATTCTCTAATTTTTAGCGCGTTCGTCTGTTGCAGTATGCTGAGAAAAGCAGTTTTGATGAAGTCAAATGAACATGGTAAAAGAACTATGTTGTTTGAAGCCATCTTCATTGGTTAATTGAATGATAGAGACAACGGTTCATAGACAACATATAAGATAAATTTGAGTAAAGAAAACTTTCCATTTAAAGGCAATGATATGAAATGCAAGTCAGACTATTACGAGGGTAAAAGGAACTGTTTAAAATGCTATCCCTGCACATTTTTTGGCAGTACTGTTCTGTAGCAAGCATTGGACACTTGTAAATGCACCTATTGGACGAATATAAGAATATCATGAAAGAATGTATGAATTTCTTCTAAAGTATTTATATCCGAATTGCAATCTATTTGAATAGACTCTATTTCACAGGAAGAGAGTTTTCGCTATCTTGACCGCCTCTGTGTGTCTCTGAATTAAGGGACTTGGCTTTCCATGTCAGATAATGCTATCGTAAGTTGTTGAAGAACGGAACATTATGAACCTGACATTGGAAATAGAATCAAGAAACAATTCATTTCAATACAGGGTGTCCCAGAAACTTGTATCCAGATGTGTGTGTGTGCTGCTGTGGTGTAGTCCTCTGACTTTGCAGCCAGGACAATCAGACGGACAGGGTTCGATACCCGGTAGAGCCCCACCACTTGAACTTACCGTTCCCTTTTCGGTAGTTTCTGGATCCACCATCCTTGGAATGGCGGATCCAAGGGAAAAGTCTAACTGGCTCTAGTTCTAGTCTCAGGTCATGCGTAAAGTGACATGTTTTATTGATAATCACATATGAGCCTGTTTGGTCAATCAAATATCTCCCCATGAAAAAACTTCATGCATAGACTTTTCTGAAAATACCAGTTTTGCTTCAGCTTAAAAATAGAATGTTTCTATCAGTATTAAAATACATCTTTTCATTAATCATTGGTCGGCAGGTAATTTTATTCTTAATTCAAGTTGCAAATTTAAGCTTCTCGTAATTCAAGTTACATAACATTTATTGAGGAAGTAAATACTTATTGAAATGTTTTTAATGTCATGCTGAGAGTCATTTATATTTCCCGGCAAAAACACAGCTGACACCTGTTATTTATAGACGATGGCCCAGACATTCCCTCCCTTGTGACGCAAATTGGTGGATTTAAAAGAATAGAACTTACATGTTTATTGGAATTTTTGCTGAGTGCGTCGTTTCATCATGGTTTCATTGACAGTGAAATAAGATTCAAAGAAACTATCAAGATTGTGGTAGAATCCCTCCCACCGCCTCGCATGTGCTTTCAGAAGAAATTTTAATTGCAGCTGGGGAGTTAGCAATTGATTTGCATTTTTTTTTCGAAAATCACCAAGAGTCAGTCTTGCCCGCAAGCCAATCTGCCTAAATTTCGGAAGCTTTCAATCAGAAATACGAGCTAAACTAAACTGCATTCTACCTTGTGTTTGCATCAAAGGGGTATCTGACTCCCAGGGGAGGCAGGTGACCCTTTTGAATGCACTTCACTCTTCAATGTACGGGGGTGTGCGGTTCTTATGACTACGGTTGTAGTAAAGAGATGCTTGCCGTTTGTGGGAGCAATTTTTAAAAATTAATTACCCAGCCTGGGAGCAAATCGGCAAGAACGCAAAAGAAAAAATTCAAATTCCCGATCAAAATCCTGTAAGAAAGCAATCATTTGAAGATATTGTACCCTTTTGGGAGCACCATTCGAGACACTAGATACCCTGTTCAGGAGCAAAATAGCTAAAAAAAAATGGTATCCTATTCACCTGCCAGATACCAGGCGAACAAAATAGTTAAGAACCCCTCCCCTAGGGTCTGACTCCTTAAAAATCACATGCGCCTTTGCCAAAAATCCATTTGTTTCCAAGAAAGAATCTCCAAAACCCCGTTGTTTTTGAAAGAATGAGGCATCCTCCATTTGGATCAAAGTCATACTTCACCTTCAATGGCAGTAAATAGTTTATGAAAGCGGTATGAAAAACTGAGGCAGATTTCCAAAAGTTTCAATAAAAGTACTACTCAAACCACTTATTTCCTCTTATTTGGAATCCAGGTGATCTGAAGTGAAAATTTTTGTTATTGCAAATGAACAGCACTGTCAAATGATAAAGAATCCTGTTTAAATTTCTTTGATATCTCATTTCTTTTTCCAGTTATCCACTGATTTTATGTTTCAGCTGATGACGTCATTTTGTTTGCAAAAGACTAGGATAACGTATGGAAATATAGCTGTATCTGATCTCTGAAAGGTTACAGTTGTAGAAAACATTTCAGCTGAGCTAGATGGATTTGATATATATTGCCCCATGACTTAATATGATGTTTATAAAGGCATGTTAATTGTGCACAGTTTTTTAATTAGATTTCTCTTTGGAAACATGGTCAACCTTGTATACTTTCTTTACTTTTTTGCAAACAAAATGACGTCATCAGCCAATGGTACAAAACAGTAGATAACTGGAAAATGAGACAAGATATCACCAAATCTTAAACGGTGGCATTTTCTATCATTCAACGGCTCTATTCATTTGCATCAATAAAAATTCTCGCTTCAGATCACCTTTAAGCTTCACTTCCATACGGAAGATCTCTCTTTTTCACAATCTCAGCTCAGTGGCTGTTCTAGATAGTCATTGTTCCAAATGCAATCCGTTCTATTTCTTTGATCTTGAGAAGGGAAATCCATTTTTGACCTCTGTTACTGAGCCTTAAGTTGCCGTGGACTGTTAATATTTGTATATGGAGTTGACGATTTGAAATAATCATGTCTCTTTTCTCGTATATAGAGGATATCTGCTCATTGCATATTGATCATGCAGATTTCCAAAATCATCGCAAATCGCGCCATTTTTTCATGTCAAATAACAGCAATTCAATCCAATCTTTTTCGTAAAATAAAAGTTATTTCCATTTACGATATATATATTTATATAAAACAATGCTTGCATTGTACGCGACCCAAGAAAATCATCGCAATCTCTTGCTTTCGCTGTTAAAGTGAGATTTTCAAAAATATATATATACAGGTTGAGTCCAGAAAAAGTTAACATGTTTGGCAGGCTGTGGAATAAAAAGTACATGGCCGATATTCAAAAATGAAATTTTAATCTATTATTCAAAGGCGAACTTAGATGTGAAAATTTTATTTGGTAAAATCGATCATTTTTATAGACTCAGAAATTAGGAAAATGCTGTTCAAGAGTTTGTATTGTATTGGCGTGAGAATTCCACGTTAAATTCTGGTCCTTGATTTACTTGCCTTTGAAATTAAAATTTAATACAATTGTCAGTGTTAAAAATAGAATTTAAATTTCATGGCAAGTAAATCATGGACCAGAATTTAAATGCTTGCAAAAAACAATGTTTTAATACGGTTCTATTCGACACGGCAAAAGCGATGTTTACACTTAGACACGCGAAAAAAATTACAAGAATGTTTCAATCTTATTGCTGTCAAGGGACTTCTGCTTCATCCAAATTAATCCACGACTTTAGGAACAAGGACAGATTTTGTAACACAATAGCATGAATTGCTTTTGTTGACACCTGAATTCAAAGCGAGTAGCGATTGCTGGGAAAGGAAATTCCCTCAACCAGTAATTCAAAACAAATAAAGCCGCAAAAGTTTCTCTGAAACCCAGGTAGCTAGGTCGCTCGTTGTGCATCCCAGGAATTGTTTCAAGAGCAAACGTGAGCATAGATCAAAAGAAGGATATATCTACACATCTACCGGGGGCATTTTATTTCTTTTGTTCAGAAGCTGAGCAGTAAGTGTTTTAATCAAACCCAAAACAATAAGAGAAAAGAATTCGCCTCCCAATCGTCTTTGAACCAAACAAATTAAATTCCCGAGGCAGGTGTGTAGATATATCCTTCTTTTTTCGATCTATGCTCCTGTTTGCTCTTGAAAACAATTTCTGGAATGCACAATGAGCGAGCTAGCTTCCTGGGTTTCAGAGAAACTTTTACGGCTTTGCTCATTTTTTTGAATCACTGGTTGAGTGAATTTCTATTGTCTGCGATCGCTGTTCGCTTTGAATAGACCTTTTAGCTATTCTACAAAAGAGCCTGGATCGAGCGTTATTTTTATACACGAGGTTCGATAGAGTGGCGTTAGAGCTTCTATCAATATTTTACATATTCGAAAATTCTACAAAGTGCACTTTGTAGAAGTTTCAAATTTGCACAATAGTGATAGAAGCTCTTAACACCACTCTGTCAAGCCTCGCGTATAAAAATAACGCTCGATCCAGGCTCTTTTGTAGAATAGCTAAAAGGTCTATTGTGGTGTCAATCAAAAGATACTGATGCTATTGTCTTGCAAAATCTGTCCTTGTTTACTTTAAGGTACTACGATGTTTCAAACGCCTTAACTTTTTATGATTATTTATGATTATTTTCATTAGTTTCACAACACCTGTGTTACAAAGCTTGCCGCAATATTTAACCCGCAAGATATCGCGCTATCCTTCCACACATGCAACAAATAGAATGCATGATATATTTGCTCGCATCACACTCCAATCTCTCGTCTTCAGCGGTTGTTTAAAAAGCAGGACTCGCAGGACCGGTACTAGAGCCGGTAATATAAATTGTCCAATGGAAGATTTAAGCCCAAATGTACCGAATCAGTGTCTTAAAATTTCCAAATGATTTTGCCGACGAAAGCATCCTTTAAAAAAGTATAGTAAAAACCTCTATCATAGTAAATTAATCTACTGGACAAAACAAAACACAACTAAATACTATACGACCTGCCGACGATCTCCTGCGCAAGCGTAGGTTCCCAAACCTTTTATAAAAGGTTGATGTAACATTCTATGGCCTATTTCTTTGAATTGGATGACTCGAAAGAAACTTTAGCTACTTAGCCTCCCATTCATCTGGAGCATTGTTCAGTGAGTGGAAAGAGGGAGAATCCTCCGCAGCACACAGCAAAGCGATTCAATTTTGTCATGTCATTCCACGTAAACAGAGTCGCGGAATTTCATACTTGGTTGCCATCTCCAATCACAGGTGGCGGAGAATAGTTCAGTATTTTTAAAATGGAATTGTTCAGTTTTAAAATTAGTAAAAACAAACCTTTCTTGTTAGTTAAATGTGTCTGATTTCTCTCTGAATCACAGAGAAATCAGACACATTTAACTAACAAGAAAGGTCTGTTTTTACTAATTTAAACTGAACAATTCCATTTTAAAAATACTGAACCATTCTCCGCCACCTGTGCTCCAATACGAGACGGACCCTGATAAATAAAAGGTGTTTAGTCAGATTTTCATTCGCTCAAAATAAGCGTTACATAAAGAAGATAGCGTTTTTGTCACTGTGATCACAATCATAACGTTCTATCGATAAATGTCTTTGTCAAGAATATAAATGTTCGTTTGTGTAACATACGTTTCTACTTTATTATCATCTATTTTTGTCACCTTGCACGTAATAATTTACAGCTAATATGACTATTTTCTAATATCTCTACCAGTACCCCACAATAATCATTTATGCTACATAACACTCCAATATATACAGACACCAATGAGTTTACACAAAATACACTTTTTCAAGCTTTCGCAAGATTTTGCGAGATTGTGCAAGATATTTAAATAAACACTTTTTCAAGCTATTCTTTCCGCAAGATTTTGCGAGATTGTGCAAGATCAGCACTTTTAAGGATTTAAAAACGGTGTTTTAGTAGTAAAAGTTTTTAATGAGATTTGGGCCTAAAATTGGGATAGACCTTTCTCGAGAAAGCTATTCTGAATAGAATCCGAATCGAACGTTATTTTGCTACATTTTGTATAATTTTCGACTGTGTATCGTAGTACTATTGATATTGATTAAAGCTCTAACGCCACTCGATCGAACCTTTGGTATAAAAATGTATAAAAACAACGCTAGATCCAGGCCCCTAGGCTCTTTTGTAGAATAGATAAAAGGTTTATTGGCAAAAATAATTTGAGAAATTGTACATTTGTTTAGGGAGACTTCTAGGATTCGTTTGAGATTTTCAAAGATGTTTACAATTTTCTTGCTCAGTGTGAAAATTTCCCAGTTTTTTGACAATTTTGACGATTTTTAGGATTTATTCTCGAAAGAACGTATGATTCATTCAAAACTTATGCAAATCATCTTACAGATATAAATGTAAATGAAGGCTCAATAAGTTTTCGGTAGTGATTTTACATCACGAGAGAAGAAAAAACCAATCACACCCCACAAACAGTATGTCCCACGGTGCATTATTGCCTTTGTATTTTCCTTTTGACAGCAAATCATCAGATCATTAGCTCGCAGTACCTGGCTCTAGGCCTATCCCAATAAAGTTACCGAATCTACAAGTATAAGATCATTATCTTTGATAAGATGTTCTGGTGATGTTTTTCCTTCCCCATATTGCCTTAATGTCCCATGGTTCCTTTGTGTTGCCTTTTGACAGCATCCGACAGCAAACCATCAGATCATTAGCTCGCAGTACCTGGCTCTAGGCCTATCCCAATAAAGTTATCGTATCTGCAAGTATAAGATCATTATCTCTGATAAGATGTTCTGGTGATGTTTTTCCTTCCCCATATTGCCTTAATGTCCCATGGTTCCTTTGTTTTTCCTTCGACAGCAAATAACGGCATCCTTTGCTCTCACAACGTAGGCCATGCATGAGCCCATTGCAATTTCCAACACACGTGAAAGTGTCTGGTAGACAAACCAATGCCACGCATCAAGAGGTATCGTGGGATCTTTCACATGAAATACTTTGCTCAATGAGTACACCTGTAAGATGCTGTACAAGATGGCTGCCACTGCTATTACCATGGTGATGATTGTAATCCGCGTTGTGCTCCGGTTGCATTTCTTTCTCGCTTTTACGTTTGTTTTGTTGCTTGTTATTCTATCAGCATTGTGGTCGACTTTTAGTTGATCGCTTTTCGGCTTTGGGTCTTCGATTTCACAGATTCCTTCAGAAATCTTCAATTTAGCTGTCTCTTTTTCTGTTGCTTGGGTAAAATTTTGTTGACCCTGACGCTTCCCCAATACATTCATTTGAACGAAGTGACTCCATTTCTTTTTTTCTGCTTTTTTAGATTGCTCACTGACCTCTGCACTCCCACTCACCATAGCAGCTCTGTCTGCCGTCGACACTATATGCCCTTCCTCTTTGTTGTGCCCGCTTTCGATATCGGGGTTCCCTTTGTTTTCGTACGGGACATTGTTGAAGGACTCAATCTTCTTCTTGCTCTCTTTGACTCGTCGCAAAACTTTGCAGCCGCTGTACAGAATAGCCACAGCAACAGCTAAGCCCAAGAGCAGAAAAAATATCTGACATACATACAAGAGCCAGTACAAGTTGGGGAAAAATATCGTCACCAAATCCACAGTTGAAACAAGTAGAAAGTGGAACAAGACGACACCTGAAATGAACTTGAAATTTTGGAGGTGTGAGGAATAAAGCTGCACTTTTGTCACATCTAAGAGTGCCAAGTTAATAAGCATGAACGATGCTGTGAAACAAGGCACAGTCAAACCCCAAAGGAAGAACGCAGTACCTCTTGAAACGGACAAATTGTGTACGTTAGAGTTATACGGATCTAACAGCAAAGAGAAACCCCTTGTTAAGTTGAAGTAGGCAAGAAGAATATTTGTCGTGATGAAGCATTTGAAAGTTCGGCTTGGCGACTGCCTTCGCCGAAGAAGCAGCAATGATGTAGTATGAATATTCCAAAATCCAACTGCTAGGAAGATTGCGCCTAGGCCAAAGATGTGTAAATGCCACAGCGCTCCCCACTTTCGTAGTGCTGGCGGCCAGTATGGTGTCGGCTCTGGAGAAACATCCATTTTCGATTAATTTCAACTGATCTGTGAAATTTCCTTTCAAATGTTGTTGAATATTGCCCACTCTTTGTTTTGGTATCGGGTCTTGGTCGTCGAAAGTGCAAAAAATTAATCTTACTCTCTGTTCAAAATTGGCGGCAAATTTGCAGACCTTGGAGCAGAATGTGTCAGTCTTTAGTTGGAAAAAATATGCAGCTGGCGATTCAACGTTTTTCTCCAATAGGCAGCTCTGTCACTGTATCCCTTCCAGGTCGTTAAAACTAAACAAGATTTTTTCTTCTTTCGTAGTTGAAATTTGCTGCAAAATGTGCAGATTCTCAAAACAAAATGTGTCAGTTTCAATGAGAATGAATACACAACATTATCAATCTATGCGTTCCTTTGTTGTAATGCGCTTCTTGGTCGTCGATAGGGTTTCTGATCTCCTTCCGCGTTTAGGAAATTGTCAAAGAATGAGAACGCTAAGTCGATGCTTTGTCTAAGAGATATTCCAATATAATAGCGCTTTTTGGTCGCGGGATATGCCGAAAACTGATGTCCTGTCGTGGGTTGTGCGTTCAAACTTGACGACTAAATCTGCAAATTCTTCGCGCAGAATGTATCAATATTCGCTAGATTGAGTTTGTATCAACTTTATTCTTTTCGATAGCACAACTTCGTTCTTTACGCTAGCAGTTCTTCTCTGAATTGGTCGGTCGGTTCTTCTGCTGCTTTCTTGTGATCTCACCTCCTTCCGCGTTTCAAATTTTACGAAAAATCTTCAGAATTCTTGACGCTGAACATGTCAGTGTGCGTTGAATACTTCGCTGCAGCTCACAGTGCTTTCTCCAAAGATGCTATTCAACTTCGCATGCCAATGATATTTATAACAAGCATTGTCTTAGTCAGCATTTTTTCCAACAAGCACACCAGCCAATTGAAATTAACTAACCACAGAATGTGGATATACCACGCACTGTCGTCTCTTTGATTGTTGATTACCAGTTACCATTAGTCAATCTGCAATACTTTAGTCAACTGTACCTGAATGGTATGACGCATAGTTCACAGCTATGAGCGAAATCAGAACAAAGCTGAAAACAAAACTAAGGCATTATGACGGGCTCGTGTGCTCGTGCCATCAAATTTCTCGAGCTGTACTTTATTTCTTTAATTGTTCTGGTCAAGTCCGGATACAATAAAAGATTTGCCTGCGTCTTGTGTTTTTCTCTCGTACACTGTTCCTGAACTACTTCGCGACAAATTCAAAGTTTTTTGACACTTCAGTACTGTTCTTCTACGGCTATTGTCAGCTCCTCAATTACAATCAAAGTTTTGTTTGCGTCTTGTGCTGTTCATGTATGTGCTTCGCCGTTGTTTTGATCTCACCCAAGCTTTTGCCCCTCCAATGCTGCTCTTACAAGATTCTGGTCAACTCCGCAATTATGAAACGGCGCAACGCTCGTGAATGAATATTAGAAACTTATTTGTTTCTCGTGAGAATTTAGAAATAAATGATTTCATGCGAAGTCGTTGAACAGCAATCAATTCTACAAGTTGTTGTATTTTTCTGTCATCATTGCAATCCTTGACGGGGGGTGAAAGCAATAGAGAATAAGAAGCTATTAGCATTTCCTCCACCCAGCTGTCGTGGGGCTGATTGAGTAAATACGACAATAAACAAGAATATAATCAGGCAAGCTTCAGTAATTACGAAGCAATTATTCTCGAAACAATGTATGATTCAAGAGCATAAGGCTTGGTACTTATTTAGTGATTTCAACATGAAATAGATCAGTTAGCACTCAGGTACCCTGCGTTTTATCGGGTTTTATTGTTTTATCGAGGGATCACTCTTCCAATTAAAGGCCCCCATTAGCCATGTTTGAAGAATGAGATCATGCACATAGCTTGCCTCAAAGTAATAGAATATCTATTTGCAATTGCAATGCGTGATTTAGTTCATATCGAAATGGATGTAGCCTAATAACGAGCCCACTTGATGAAGCAGATCAGATTTCGTTATATGCATCAGATCTATTACATTAGATGTAGCGAGAGTCCAGAGACGTAGAAACTAGTGGGACACAGGGGGCACGTGCTCCCCAAGATTTTGCAACAAACCAAAAGGTGTATGTGCCCCTCTTAAAGACTAATGCGGACAGAAAGTAGTTTAATTATGTTAGTATTTACGTCTTGATTTGGCTATGTTTGCTTCTCATTTTGTTTCATTGCGAAGGAAATCGTATATCTATCAGCATTCATACTATTTTCTCCTATATGTAACAATTTCCCGTCGAAAATCTGATGTATATTAAAATGCCCTTCTTATGAAAAAAGTGCCCTTAAATTGCCATGCCCCTCCAAGTTTAAGATGCTTCCTACTGCTCTGATAAAAACTGAAGGATGGCCGACAATATTGTATTGGCAAATTGTTTACTTTATCCTGACAAGAGCTGCCACTATAACAGTGCCACACTTGTTTCTTGATAGTATTATATGGGTTTGTTGGCTCCCTTGGCAACAGCTATCTATATCGAAGATTTCAAACAGTAAGGGCAGTGTGCCAGGTCAAAGAGGTCAAATTTTGAAAATTGCCTTGTAACGAGTTGGCAGCTCGATTAATGTTAGGAGCGAGGAAATGTCTGTTGGCAACTACGCCAAATTTGATTGTTAGCCCAAAAGATCTCTGAATTGTTTTCATTGTACACATTAACAATGCCTATAAATATCTCAAATGCTTCGCTGATTGTTTCGATTATCTTCATAAATAATGCCTATTGTTACAACATTCCTGATTCCTGGTACTATACCTATCTATATGTCTATATGTCTATATGTCTATATGTCTATATGTCTATATATATAGGTGTATTCCTTCCGGTTGGAGAAAAGCCCCTCCATAATGTTTTCATTCTTCAAACATAATCAAAGTAATAGAATATTTATTTGCAATTGCAACTGTTTAATGCACGATTTAGTTCATATTGAAATAGCAGTATCCCAAAAAGCGTACGGATTTTCTAAAACAATAGGATTTTTAAGGATTTTGAGAACAAAAGGATTTTTTCCAAAGGTGTACGATATTTTTATAGAGTAATAGGCCCCTTGACATTTACCTTCAAGAATAGCTGCTGCCGAGGGGCATTTCACTCCCAAAAAAAGTGTACACCTTTGGCAAAAATCCTTTGCTTTCAAGAAAAATCGCTAAAAATTCCGCAAAATTCCTTTTGTTTTTCAAAACTCTCGTAGGCTTTTTCGAATGAGTGAAATGCCCCTCGGCTGCTGCCTTATTCGCAGCTCTTTGCATCGTCTACAACTTTCCCATTGCTGACTAATCCTTGATAATTGCTTGCACATATTTGACACAAGCACAGAACTTTGAAGAGTCTACTCCCGCCCTAGTTATACGCTTTTGTACTATCAAAGTTTATTGAATAAAATGTGTAAAAGTCTTTTTAACAATGCTGCTATGCAACCTTGCATCTATTTGTGTTGTTTCAATGGAGATTATTCTCATGACACCCGTAGCTAATGAAAACAAAGATGAAGCAATATCCCACTGGGTTTGTATAAAGTGAAATACGTTGTGTATGATCCGTGTTAAACCTATCAAAACACAGTGCGAAAAGGTCACGTTTTTACGTCCTTGTTTTACGTCATTCGACTAGCCTAGATCTTATTTTGTTACCGCCGTTACCGCAGAAACTCGTTGTAACCGAAAAAAAAACTTCTTAAAGCCTAATGTAGACGCAAAAATTGGATGATATTTCCCAGTTTCGACAAGCGCTAAAGGCGCTAAAGCGCAGCGTAGTGAACTAATGAAAGATTTCATAAATTCATGGGAGGAAAAAAAAGCTTGTATGTCAAGTCAAATTCAACGAGGCTTATGAGTTCGTCCAAATTTTTTGAGGATATTCAGTCTCAGAAACTCTTTCGCATTGGCGCAATTACTCATGGTCAGAGTCCATTGTGCAGTGCAATGAGAGACTTCCAAAAAAATCGTTTCAGTTTATTGGATGAATGTAAACAGAACTTCTCTTCCAATTAATTGGAACATCAAATTTATTGAATCCAATAAATTGGATATTGTATTTCAGGCTTGAGCAAGTAATGAGCAATCGCTCATATTCATCTTTGCTCTTCATGGCGCCCCAAGTGCGACATTTTTTTTAATAAGAAATTGGTTTATAAGAAACAAGTACTACGATGACCGAAGTTAAGAAACTCTAGTATTACGTTCAAGAAATAAGAGTCGGTAGATTACCGTTCGCGCCACATTGCATTTGTAAATATCAAGTTTTTACCACAAAAATTGTTAAATTTTTGCCTTAAAGGCATTGAGTCCATGTAAATAGTTGAGCGTTAACGCTATCTGTCGTAAAACGCAGGTACTTAACCGCTGCGCAGTCGTGTGAAACCTTTTTTATTGCAGCTAAATTTATGGATGGGAAGATGCGATGCAGTTTTGTTGATCATCGTTGCCATCGTATTGCGTATTGTAGAATGCGGCTTATTGCTCATTAAGCCAAGCCATTCCCAGTGTAGAATTTAATGATGCTCATAAGCACTGACATTGCTATTAGTAAGAAAAGCTTTTGTTTCTCAGCGTGGGAAATTTTGATGCTATTATTTGCGCTTATTACGTAAGACATAAACTTTGACATTCAGTGTGTAATTATTGACTAATTTTAGTTCTGATTGGTTAATACTTTCTATTGTATTTCATAACATAACAAAAGACACTATGTAATTAACTCAGGAGAAGGACTGTTAGACCGTAGAGTGCAGACGTGCAGATTGAGATAGATTTTGGATTGATTGTTTATTTACATTATGTCGACTACTCTTGAATGTTTTCTTGTATATTCTAAAAAGAACTAAGCGGAGATTCGAACATCTTGGTCCACCGAGCCGGATAGATATACACGAAGAGAAGTCGTCATGGCAGAACAAATACAGAAGAAAGGAAGAGTTAGAACGGGACATCGAGAATTTATAAGCCAACTGATATTGACGTATGAGAACGTGAAGCACGAGAAGCTTAGATTGAAAACATTGCAGTCGCAATTGAAAGATAAACAGAAGAAAATCGATAAACTCGATGAAGATATTTTAGATTTAATCGGAGAGCACGGAACGTCAGATGAATGCATAGCAGAAGTAAACGAAGCCGGACAATTTAAAGTGACAGTACAAGAAACTTTGGTAAAAATCGAACAGTCACTGCAAGATATCGAATTATTAGCACATCCATTGCAAAGAGCAGATTCACAAGACAGCCTAAGCTCGACAGCAAGTTTAAATACAAAACGTGTGCGTGCAAAACTGCCAAAATTAGAGCTTAAAAAGTTTAGTGGAAAACCGTATGAATGGCAAGAATTTTGGGACTCTTTTCAAAGTTCTATTCACGAAAATGAAGAGCTTGCTCAAGTTGATAAATTCACTTATTTGCGGCATTTAATGGAAGAGCCTGCTAAGACAGTAATTGCTGGATTTGCCCTCACAGAAGCAAACTACGAATCAGCCGTCGATTTATTAAAACAACGATTTGCAAAGCCAACTGCAATAAAGAAAGCCCATTTGAGAGAGTTGATGAGCCTGAAGCCCGTCTTCAACGACAGAGATATCTCACGGTTACGAGGTTTCTATGACGGAGCCGAGACTCATTATCGTGGTTTGGCAGCGCTCCAAATCGACGAAGATACGTATTCGTGTGTTGTTGTGGCGATGCTTCTGGACAAGCTGCCGGAAAGTGTGAGGATAAACATGATTAGAGCTTCGGATAACCATACTGAATGGAACTTGTCGGAGTTTTTGATGGCATTGAGGAAGGAGCTGGAAGTCAGGGAAGCTCATGCCCCACTTTTTAGGCCGAACATACAGCAGCAAGGAGATAAGTTCAACCAAACAACAATGGCTAGGCCATCGAGAAGAGAGCAACCGACATCTGCAAGTGCCCTGACAACAACTACAGCGAAGGAGAAAAAATGCACCCTTTGCCTTGGAAGTCACGAGGAAACAAACTGCCAAACTATTACAAATGTAGGAGAGCGTAAGAACATTGTTAAAAAATTTGGTCGTTGTTTTATCTGTCTTTCTAGAGGTCATCGTGCTTTTCAATGTAGAAGTAGGGTATTGTGTTCAGCCTGTGATGGAAAGCACCATCTCACTTTGTGCGATAAGGAAAGTTCAGCTATCCCTGTGCGTAAGGAAACTCAGCCTAGTGCCCCAATTGCCCCCAGCGTAACTAATGCGAATTTTTGTGCAGAGAATGTTGAATGTGGGGGGAGGGTTGCCCTGCAAACTGCCCGGGCCCTAGTGAAAGGAAAGAAGAATGAAGTGAAGGTACGAGTTCTGTTTGATAGTGGGAGCCATAAATCTTTTGTGACTTCCAATGTGGTATCTGCAGTAAATATTACCCCTCTTAGACAGGAACCTCTCAATATTTGCAGGTTTGGAGATAAGCAGCCTAATTTATCTTCTAAAGATGTTGTTAAACTTGAATTGTTTTCTCTAGAGGGGGGGAGGGGTATCTTGATTGATGCATATGTTATTGATTGCATTTCAGAAGTTAGGAACGAGCATGCGGAACTTGTGAAGAAAGATTTTGATCATTTACGAGACATTTGGTTCTCAGATGTTAGTCCCAGAGAAGACAGCCTTGAGATTTCTATTTTGATTGGCTCAGATTTCATGTGGCAGCTACAGGAAGATGAGATTAGACACGGTAAAGTAGGTGAACCGGTAGCAGTCAGAACCAAGTTGGGATGGGTACTTTCTGGTCCTTTGAAAGGTGAGAAACTTCATTTGAGTGATTCTAATGATCATGCTATTGTTAATCATGTTCATGCAGTACCTTCAAATATTTTTAGGCCACAAGAGCCAAGTTCAGAGTTGCAAATGCATTTGTTGTGGGATTTAGACAGTATAGGTATTCGCCCCACAGATGATGTTTATGTTGATACTGTTGATAACATTGAATTTACAGGTGACAGGTACTCAGTGAGATTACCTTGGAAGGTAGGCCATAAACCCTTGGCAAGCAATTATGGTATTAGCCTCTCACGGTTAAAGGGTCAGCTTGCTAAACTTAGAACGGAACCTGAGATATTATCGGAATGTGACAACATAATCAAGGAACAAGAACAAAAAGGAATTATTGAACAGGTATTAGATTTAGATCAATCTAAGGGCTTGACACATTATCTTCCGCATAGACCTGTCGTTCGCACAGATGCGGAGACTACAAAGGTACGTATTGTGTACGATGCGTCTTGCAAGGATAAGTCCTTTGGTGTGTCATTGAATGATTGTTTGCACGTAGGACCCTCATTAACACCATTACTTTTTGATCTTCTTGTGTCATGGAGAGAGCATAAAATTCCTTTAGTGGCGGATATTGAGAAAGCGTTTCTCAATATTGAAATCAATCCAGAAGACAGGGACAGTTTACGTTTTCTTTGGGTCGATGATATTCAAACTAAGAATCCATCTATCTTGACCTATCGCTTCAAGCGCGTTGTATTTGGTGTCAATTCGTCGCCTTTTCTCCTCAATGCAGTATTGAAACACCATATTGATCAATACAAGAATGTTGACCCAAATTTTGTAGAGAAGGTGAGTAGAGAATTCTATGTAGATGACTTGGTGTCAGGAGCTCATGATGTTAAAACTGCGCTTGAACTTTATCACAAGGTCAAGGGTAGAATGCTTGAAGGTGGATTCAGGCTAAGGAAATGGAAAAGTTGCAACCCAGGTCTTACTCAAATGATAGAGAATGCAGAAAGAGGTAACACTGTTGAGTCTGATATTAGCAAGGAATGTGATTTATCGTATGCCAAAACTCTACTTCAGGGTACTCAATCAAATGAGGTAAGAAACAAGGTACTAGGGATTGAATGGAATCGTAACACAGACTGCCTAGAGTTTGATCTTGGTAAACTTTCCAATGTTTCATATGAAGGTAAAATTACAAAGCGTATCATATTGAGTTCTCTTGCCAAACTTTTTGACCCATTAGGCATCGTTTCTCCAATCATGGTAAGTGCGAAAATTCTTTTTCAAGAGCTTTGTATCGATAATATTGGATGGGACGAGGAATTGCCTTCTGATAAATTGGAAAAATGGAACAAATGGGTAAGTGAATTGCAAGAGGTAGGGAGAATAACTATTCCCAGGTGTTTGTACAAGGAAGATTCAGGTAAAGTTTTACACTGTGCCTTGCATGGGTTTGGAGATGCCTCATTGAATGGTTATTGTGCTGTTGTTTATCTTGTTTACACAACAGAATCCGGAACTTACAGCCAACTTGTTTGCTCTAAGGCAAGAGTAGCACCACTCAAGAAATTGACCATTCCTCGACTTGAACTATTGTCAGCAAGGATACTGGCAAATTTGATGAACACTGTGTATTTAGCATTGAGTGGACAGGTAAGAATTGATGAGAAATTCTATTGGTCAGATAGCAAAACCGCCTTGTATTGGATAGACAACCAAAATGAATGGAAGCAATTTGTCCAACATCGGGTAAATGAAATTTTGAAGTTATCTTCAAAGTCAGATTGGAGACACTGTCCAGGTAGTGACAACCCTGCTGATTTAGGATCCCGGGGGGTTGCAGCAAGCACACTAGAACATTCCAAACTATGGTGGTATGGTCCTCAATGGTTAAGGCTCGACAAATCATTGTGGCCCCAAAGTCTGATTCTTGATGAACCGTCAGAGGTAAGAGAGGAAAGAAGGAAGGTCAATGTTCTGCTAGCCACAGAACACTCGTTAACAGGTATTAGCCAGGTCATTGATATTGATAAGTTTGGCACTCTTGATAGATTGTTGCGAGTCACTGCGCTTGTGTGCCGCTTTGTAAACAATTTGAAAGCAAAGGTAAGACATCAAAGTGTAGATTTAGAGCCATTACAAGTGCCAGAAATCATTTCAGCAGAGAGACTTTGGATTGTTAGCGTACAGCAAGATTTGAAAAGAGAGGCTAAATATTCACAGCTTGCAAAACAGTTAGGCCTTTTTGAAGAGCAAGGTATTTTGAGGTGCAAGGGCAGACTTGTCAATTCAGATTTAGAGAATGAGAGTAAATTTCCAATTATTTTATCCAAAACACACAAATTTACTGAGCTGATTGTTCTGAATATTCATGGTAAGATTGGTCATGAAGGTTTGCGTATCACCCTGGCAGAAGTTAGGTCAAAATATTGGATTACAAAGGGAAGGCAATTTGTTAAGAAAATGATCAATTCTTGTGTAATTTGTAAGAAGCTTGAAGGTAAGTCCTTTAAGGCACCACCAATGGCACCATTGCCAAGTTTTCGAGTTACAGAATCTCCACCATTTAGCAAGGTAGGTGTAGATTTTGCTGGTCCAGTGTATGTGAAGGATTCCAAGGGAAAGATGCAAAAGGCCTACATAGCATTGTTTTCATGTTGTGTCACTCGAGCTATTCATTTAGAATTTGTTGATAATCTAACCACGGTTTGCTTTATCAGATGTTTTCGTCGTTTTACAGCGCGGAGAGGTACTCCTGATCTTATCGTTTCAGATAATGCGAAAACTTTCAAAGCAACTGCAAGATACGTGAAGCAAATTTTTGAGAGTAAGTTATTTCAGGATGAGTTGAGGTCAAAAAGGATCGTTTGGCGTTTCAATCTTGAGCGAAGTCCGTGGTGGGGTGGGATGTTTGAAAGAATGGTTGGTTGCGTAAAAAGAACGCTGAAGAAGGTGTTGGGGAACTCTCGATTAACCTTTGATGAAATGCACACTGTATTAGTTGAAATAGAAGGTGTCTTGAATTCCAGACCACTCACATACATTTATGAGGAAGATTGTAATGTAGAGATTCTTACTCCGTCGCATTTATTATGTGGTCGTAGGTTATCACCGTTTGCGGATAACATTGATACAGCTAAGATAGACATTGATGATGATGAGTGTACTTATACCAGGAGATTTTTATATGTGACTAAAAAGTTGTCTCATTTTTGGAACAGGTGGAGGAAAGAGTACATTTGTAATCTGAGAGAGACACACACTTCATCTGGAAATGATTCAACTGAGATCCAGGAAGGAGACATTGTTTTAATTGCTGATGAACATCTGAAAAGAAATCAATGGAAGATGGGAAAGGTAGAACGTCTAATTACAGGGAAGGATGGTGTGGTAAGAGGAGCTTCAGTTTTGATCATTTCTAAGGGTAAGCAAGAATATTTGAATAGGCCCTTAACTAAACTTTACCCATTGGAGATCACAAAGAAGAAAGAGGATGATAGGGAAGGAAGTGAGGACAATGAGAAAACTGAAAGAAGAATGGTAAGACCCCGCAGAGCTGCTGCTGCAGATGCGATGTGGCTTACGCGATCCATGCTTGACTCTGATTGAGTCAAGGGGGGGAGAGTGTCGTAAAACGCAGGTACTTAACCGCTGCGCAGTCGTGTGAAACCTTTTTTATTGCAGCTAAATTTATGGATGGGAAGATGCGATGCAGTTTTGTTGATCATCGTTGCCATCGTATTGCGTATTGTAGAATGCGGCTTATTGCTCATTAAGCCAAGCCATTCCCAGTGTAGAATTTAATGATGCTCATAAGCACTGACATTGCTATTAGTAAGAAAAGCTTTTGTTTCTCAGCGTGGGAAATTTTGATGCTATTATTTGCGCTTATTACGTAAGGCATAAACTTTGACATTCAGTGTGTAATTATTGACTAATTTTAGTTCTGATTGGTTAATACTTTCTATAACGCTATCCTCAATTTTGCTGACAAACTGCTGATGGCCTTTTGTTATCGCACAATAAAGGGAATAAGGAAATGATGAGATCTCACAGATTTATAAACAGCCTATTGTATTTGATAATCCAGCTTGTGACGAATGAAAGCAATGCTAAAGAAAACAATACAGGGATTAGGTGTTTCTTTGTCCTATTTATAGATAAGCGCTATATCAATGCAAAATGCCAGCCCTTTGTCGATAAGAAGGCTGAACTTCCGCAATTTTAGACCCCAAAAAATAAGAAACTAATTAAGAAACTTTCACTACTAAACACCGAAATTTT
This sequence comes from Aurelia coerulea, assembly GCA_039566865.1. NCBI lineage: Eukaryota > Metazoa > Cnidaria > Scyphozoa > Semaeostomeae > Ulmaridae > Aurelia > Aurelia coerulea. The sequence goes on from CM076954.1 coordinate 18,611,302, forward strand.
CATTCGAAATTAGTACTATGTGCTGATCCAGGTTCTTTTCAAAAACGTTTCGCCATTCCCTCTTTGATGTCATACCATTGGTATTGTGGACACGATTTGTGTCGATCGTGTCCACAATACCTAGCTTAAATGTTACTAAATCAATAAATGTAGTTCGTTACCTTGCTCGTCTTCATTTCATAAGTATCTCTGCTCTTTTGCTTCGGCGGCCATTATTGCTTACTTTCAACGGCCTAAGGTTTTTGAACAGTGCCGCGGTCTGAAAGTTATCGCCTGAGAACTAGTTCCCAGATCGTCGCAGCCCTCGAACGACTCATTCGAACTACATTTATTCACATTTAGGCCAGGTATTGTGGACACGATTGACACAAATGTTATTTGTTATAAGGCATGATTTGCAAAAAAGTGGGGGGATTGGTACGCTATTTTTGGAGTACACCCCTTCCTGCCTGAACTGATCGAATCTTATCGTCGGTCCTATGGGTAGGGTGGTAGAGACAAACGAGTGACCTTTCATTATGCTCGAAGTTTTTGTGCTTCATTTACATATTCGAGGTGCTTTTTTCGACAGGTCAACTAATGGCTGAGACAGACGGTTTTCCGTCCCCAAATTAGCGAATAAAGTTGAGAATTCTTCGTATCATCCTTGACTATTTTCCAAAATGCTCTCTTTCCATTGCGCATAAAAGAAGAAACATAGCCGTGTCCAGAGAACGCGTACAATCCGAGAAGAGCCTCTTAACAGGGTGGTAGGGACAAAACTTGTCTGCTCTCTCCGGTCACTCATAAATTCCCTCCCTTGGTGACCGTGCTCCCCCTGCAGCCTGGTCTAAAAGTCGGGCTTCCGCCTGTTCACATTGCCTTTATATGATGCTTTATGTATTCAAGCCAAAACAATAGTAGCTTTCCGCATCCTTTGTATATCGCATGTCTAAAAGATCGTAATCTTTGAAAAAATGCGATTGTTTAGAAATATCCATACATGAGCCATTGTATGACATTTCTGGCATTGGTTTCTGCGATAAACACAAACGAAGAAACAAGGATTAGCGTCTCTGCCAAGGCTGCCTAGGCCTCAACATTTCGAGAATATGGGGAGCTTTTTCAAGAAGATTTTTGGTGATGACGAAGCACGAGTTTCTGCTGCAATAACAGGAACCCCACCGCCACCTCCAGGTTCGAGTCAAGGAGGAGGGGAAAATAAGGATTCTTGGAAGGTACAACTGCAATACATCAGTGAACTGGTTGGACAAGTTGAAGAAAATACTCGTGATGGATTCAAAACTATGGTTTATCCAATGCAGAGAACAGATATGGTAAGGGATTGTTGAGGGGCGATGGAGTTAATGCAATAATGCTAAACAAATGCCATTGGCAGAGAGAAATGTAGGTGAATCTTATCTTGCAAAAGATGCACTCCAGCTTCACTCTTGACTAGCCTACTGCACAACAGGTGCCAACTACTTTTAGGCAAATGTTTTTAGAACTCGTGCTATTTTCAGTTCACATTGATTGCCAAGCAACCCCTTTTGTTGAGAGTTTAAAAGTTTTCGAACAGCAAATTTTCAGTGACATCAACAAATCTCATGGGCATCAGTTTTCAATATTTGTCATTATTTTCCTTCATTTTCGATACGCAGCGAATATTTGGCTAATACACAGGAGCCAAAAAAATCGCTACGCATCGAAAATAAAGAAAAATATTGACACATGAGTTTCAACATTTGTCAATACCCCTTGTGCAACAAATAACAGACCAGAGAACGTCGGGAAACTAGCAACTGCCTGAACTGCTTTCCAAGTTCAAGTATACTCAGATTTTTTTATTTTTTGAATCCTGCAGTCTCTCCACCTTTTGATGGACAATTTTAAATGCCTCCAACGGCCATACCTTTTTGCATAATTAACAAAAAGGGATTAGAGCAGTATTCTAAATTGTGTAAAAGGGATGTTAACATCCAGATCAACTATAATTAAACAGTTTGCCCAAAAAGGTTGATTACCATACCCCCGGCTCAAAAAATACCCATATTTGGTAAACGCAGCGGGTACCGTAAGTTTACCAAAGATTTTCTTATTCAGCACAAAATAGTACACAAGAAAAACATTACCTAATAAAGTTCGGCTCCAGGTTACCCCTGCCTCATTTTCCGTCTTGTCTAACATCGAATCGAGACCAGTGGTCGGTGGTGCAAAGGCAAATCCCCCTAGTCTAAATCCCCCTAAATCCCCCTGCAAAATCGGTTTTTCAGTTGATGCAAACTGTTGAGAAAGTGTTGATGTTTGAGTTTTGAAGACGATAAGATTTTATTAGGGGCAAAAAGGGTGTGGTACCAAATTTTTGCACAGGCCACGTTTTGCTCGAGATTTTTCGTCAAATTGTTAATGTTTTTCTCTCCTCTGCAAGGTTGATGCCTTCGTGAGAATCAGCATAGTAAACGTTGGTGATATCGATACTGTAAAGCAAGAGTTTGACTGTGAATTTTATTTGTCAATTCGTTGGGCAGAACCGAGGTTGGAGTACGACATGGAGACAAAAGCCGTTATTGAAAAGGGGCCAAGATGGGGGCCATCTGTCTTCTTTGCCAACCTGTTACAGCATGATTTGTACGAGATGAACCAAGTAGTCAAATTTCCAGAAATGGTACGTATGAAGAAGCCTATATTAAGGCATCAGGTATGCAAGCCCCACATTAGGGGGTGTGGGGTGAGACAGCCCCCCAATAATTTCTGTAGGGAAAAGTCGGTCCACGACCAAGCTTGGATAGTTTAAATCCAAGTTGGTCCGATTTTTTAACGTTTTGGGCAAAGGTCGGCCCATGACTACCCATGACGATAGTTCGAATATTTTAAAGAAATGCTTGACATTGGTTGGGAGAGTGTTTCTAAGCCAGAGTAGAGGATGGCATTCAAAAAACTTTTGTTTCACGTATCGCAGAATTGCCTAGGCATAAGCGTCCAACTTTAGAAAAATTATCTAAAATGAGCCCCAATCGGGCAAAAAATGCCCTCTTCTGTCGGGCAAAAATTATGCTAAACAATGGACTTTGTGTTGGGCAGCCCCCCCCCCTAGATTTTTCCTTCCCGTACGCTTATGTGCCTAGGCTTCCATTTTTAGGGGCAAGCAATCATTGAATTATGTTTTTTTGCATGCAAGTCTTGCAAGACCTCCAAGGTGTTTGCAACAAGAAAACTTTGAATCGACGGTAGTTGGACAGTTTGCTGCAGAGGCTAACGCCGACCCCTGATGAGATTTTAACCAAATGCAGAAAAATAAATGTGGATTGGGGCCTCTCGAATCGATTCGTGGTAAAACCAGCTCTGTATCTTTATTACTCGAATATCCATTTTTATTTTCGTGAAGGTACTCGAAAAGTTATTTCGAAAGCCTTATTTTCAGTCATGTGATCGGAATACAGCGATATCATTGGCTTAGAAGCGTGAAATTGGAAGATTTGCGGGTTTCCCTGTGCCCTATTGAAAGATTTGACTCGTATTCTCGATGGTCGAAGAAGGGTCAACAGATAACGTATTTTCTGTTTACAACATCAATCTTCACGCGATGCGGTACAGCGCTCATTACCTCTACAACATTGCGTTAATCATGAATCTAATAACCGCGTTGACGTTCACATCATATACGGTCGACGCAAGTTCTCCCGCGGATCGTTTGAGTATCACCCTTACATTGCTGTTGACATCCGTCGCGTTAAAATACGTGGTCAACGGCTACGTTCCGCAAGTGGCCTATCTAACACTTCTCGACAAGTTTATCATTTCATGCATGGTATTCCAGTTCTTCGTGTCCGTTGAAAGTGCCATAGCTGCGCTTATTCATAAGCATTTTAAAAGCGCTCTTGGGTTGTTCGAGCTGGCAAGTTTTGGCGTGCTTGCCTTTATCTTTGTATGCATTCAACTTGTTTTTGGTATTTGGAGTTTGAAATGCTGGTTGAAGGCACGCAAAATGAAGACAAAACATGCTGTAAGCTACAAAAAGAATCGAGATAACACAACCAATTTGAAAAAAGTGAGGATAGTTGCAAGTCAACGAAATAAGCATTACGAGGCATCTCAGGATCGTGTCGAAATGCCCCAAATGTATTCCATGAAAGATATCGTTTGAAGCTCCAATAGCCTATTGAAATTCTCCAAATAACGAGCAACTGAAGTGAAGAATGCTAATTTTTATTTTATTTGATATAAAAACTTGCCATACCAAAGCACTAAGAAGAACTAGAAAATAGGAGAGACCGGGGTCAATTGTAACGCTTTTTGGAAAATCAACCTTATCGTCCAAATAATGATTAATTGCGCTTTTGGAGGTTGATGATATTGTAGTTGTATCTCTTGGAATAAAATAGACCTTAGTTTTTATCACGTGGAGCCAATTTTTGTGACGCTATGATAGTTTTAAAATCAGTGGTCGAGTGTTACAATTGCCCCCGTAACACGGGGCAATTGTAACACATGGTTGGAGCAATTGTTACATATCTTTAAAATCATTACGAACAATTATTGCACGACATTTGGTTTTTCCTTGCACAAATTGTAACACCAGGGAGCAGATTATTCATTGCCGTAAATAACAAATTAAGGATAAGACGTGGTATTTGTTTCTTTGTAAATTTGGGTGCATCAGTTGAAAAATTGAATCTATTGAGAAAAAATTGTTTTTTGTGTACAAATTTTGTTCGACCAGATTAGATCGGCCAGCTTACACCAGGGCAATTGTAACAGCGTGTTACAATTGCCCCTGACCTGGTCAGCTATCGTTATTTCCTATTTTCACATCTCATAAGCTGTGGAGCTTAAAAGTTTTACTGTAATTTTGATGTTGAATAGATGTCATATCTGTGGGTGGTCTGTGATGTGAAAATGAATTTTTTTGCTAAAGAACAAAATCTTTCAGACACAGATTCACAGTGAAAGCACGTTTTTACTTTCGTGCTCAAAAACATATTTATCCCTGGAAATTTTGTAAACTTGGCTGAACATTCCTGAATCTCAAATCGTATTTAGAGGGTTACAATGAACATTTTCTGTGAATCAGATTTTTGCATTTTTCTGCAAGGCGCGAGAGCCAGTGTTACAATTGCCCCGTGTTACAATTGTCCCCGGTCTCCCCTATTGAAAATTTGTATTAAAATTGTAATGAAGACTTCGCGTCTAGACCTGAAGTTTGGGTATATTTAAAAGCATAGGGTTTAAGTAAGGTATGTGTAGAATGCTATACATATGAAGTATGACATGAAAGGAGCTAAGGGTACTTTGGTCATTGCTGTAGACCCGCCATGAATATTTTGTGCTATCTTCACATTTTTGAAATGGTGGCATTTCTTATATTTGTGGATGTAACGTCATCAAATTTCTAAAGCTTAACCCTATTCTACATGGGGGGGGGGGCAAAAAAGACCCCCCCCCAACCATACTTCCTGTAATTACTCTTAAACTAAGCATGATAAAACACTGGAACTTGGGTGACTTTTAATGAAATTTAATATTGCATCAAATTAACAATAGCTTATTGTTATATAATTGGTCACGTGACTATGACATGCCCATATTCGGCAACAGGTCTCTCAGAAAATCAGTAAAACATGCATAACTATTCTCGTACACATCTGCTGTCAATGCAATTGGTACCATTCAGTTTGCCTTGAAGTCTACTTTCATTTGGTATATAACTTTTTGTATTTTTGCTGACATAAGCAAAATTTAAGATCTATGACGTCATACTTATATATGACGTCATAGTTATAATAAACATATGAAATAATTAGTGTATTATGATCAAAATTGACTAATTAACAAGTCAAGATCAATTTCATATCGTTGTTATTGCTAAAAACGTATTTAAAATGCCAATAAAGCATCAACTAATTTGTTTAGGTATCAACCATGACTTTGATTCAGCAAATTTCCATTGTTTTTCCGTTGCCTAGCAACGGATCATGTGATTAATTAAAATATGAAGCTATCTGTAGATTCATAATTGCTTGGTAATCATGTGTACCAAGTTGCGTTGCCATAGGCACTACGGTTGCTTAGAAAATCAGGGGGGCCTTTTTAGCCCCCCCCCCCATGAGAAAGTGGTGTTTGATTTACCCATGTAGAATAGGGTACCCTGGGTACCAGACTCTCTAACATTTTATGTTAGAGAGTCTGGTACCCAGGGTAAGAATAGGGTTAAACCAGAGGAGATTTCTGCTTACAATAATTATCACTGTTCCTCTATTCGTTTAGGATTTAAGATGATTTTAGTTTTTCGAATATTTCCATCAATTCTTTCAATAAAAATATAAACGCCGCAAGTTTTGACATTCAGTCCAGTTCCATATATTTTAAAATTCCACTACATACAATGCAAAAGACAAAAATTAATTACAATGAAATACAACTTACGGATCAAATCAACTTGTAAAAGACATGAAAATGAATAACGACATCCATCACGAATAACAGACATCAAAATGAATAACCACATCCATTGTTACATCATGAAAACAAATTAATTGTATGTAGGGGGATTCTAAGGAATATGTAAGGATTTTGTAAGGAGAGCACCCCCTGTTTAAAGATGACAAATATCATTGCCTAATTCTTTCAGAGTATTGTAGAAAATTTACGATCCTACGATCAGTAATTATTTTCAAAGAAAAACATCTTAAGTTTGCGACGAAAACTACAAATAGATGGTGAACTTATTATCTCCGAAGGTATGTCATTCCAGCATTTTGCTCCAAAGTAACGAACTGACCTGAGACCATATTGTTGGGTATTATTCCGATTTAGAAATTTCATTATTGGTTGCTTGCCGTGTACGATATAGATGAACAGATTCAACTAAAAAAAAAGAATTTAAATAAGAGGGAGAAATTTTAGTGACACTATCATAAACAAAACATAGCGATTTCAGCTGGAAAAGATCATGCAGCTTTAAAATTTTTAAGTCAGAAAAGATTGGAGTGGAAGGAGAGGCAAAGTTTTGAAATTAAATTGCCTTTATTACCCTCTTCTGTAACAAAAACACAGGATTGATATAAGTCTAATAAGAAAGACCTCAAACTAAATATCGTACTGCAGGAAAGGCGAAAATAAAGAATTATAAAGACAAATCAAAACGTTTATGGTATGAGTAAGAAGTATCTAACTATGAAGAACATGCCACAAGCTCTAGCCAGTTTTTTTTTAAATTTTGTCAAGTAATATTTCCATGAGAGATTTTCATCCACAAAGAACAGCAAAAATTTTGACATAAGAGGTTTTTCTGATCGGCTTGTTTCCAATTTTGATACTAACTGTTACAAGGCAAGAATCCTGAGATGACTTAAAATAATAACGTTAATTTTCTCTATATTCAAGGCAAGTTTATTCACATCAAGCCACATTATCACTTTCTTCAATTCTTTGTTTACTACTCTTTGAAGTAGATCAAGATTTTCAGCTTCATAGTAAATGTTAGTATTATCTGCAAATAAGTAAAAGGCTAATTTTGAACTTGAGTGTGGAAGATCATTAATGTAAATTAGGAAGAGAGGTGGACCGAGTACAGAGCCCTGTGGTACCCCAGGTAACATGGCAAATGATCAAGATATCAAGAAATGATCAAGATATAAAAAATTCCACGGCTGACTTACAGCAAAGTATTCTAAGTTTCTCTTTAAGCCATTCAATTCAAAGATAAATGTAATAGAATTTTAAATTCACACTTTTAAAGGATTTGAAAGATTTGAACCTTATGTTAAAGGAGCTCTGTCACGCAGGTGATTGGTTTAGAGAACAAAGCTTAAACAAAGGAAAGGAGCTAGATCCCAGACTCTTTGAATTTTTCGCATGATAAAAATGCAGTTCAATTCGAAACGATCTCTTTTCCAATTCTTTTCTGGTAATCCTGCCATACAAATCTTTAATCCCCTTATACAATCTTCAGCCAATTATGAATGAGACAGATTGCCTTTAACATTCAGCGTATAATGATGATTTTGAAGAATTGTGCTTTAGGTAACAGATTTCAGTTAGAACTAACTGTTTTGCAAATGCTGTTAAAAAATCTAGTTAGAAATAATCTTTCATATACAATATTTAGTTATAACTTGCACTATTTAGCATGAAAAAACGTAAAAGAAAATTAAAATGTAGCTATCAAATGGATTTTCTAAAGGTAGTCAGGGACGGTGCCGCTTTAGTTTCCCTGCTAAGATCAGTTTCATAATTTTGCTCCACGATAAGAAACAGCTTTTTCTGGGAACTCCTTGTGGCATCGTTCTTGTAATATTTTGTAATATTTTGTAATTTTTGTATTCTCATGAGATTATATGAAAAAACAATTTAAGAGGAAGTAAGAGATACCTTTGATAACAAGAAGAAAATACCAAGAATCAGTATTGGTTTCAAATGCAGTGTGTCAGGCAAATTTATTATGCCTCATTTTTAGGAAGCACGCAGATATTAAGCTTCATTCATAAGTCAGTTTTCGTATGGTTCGGATGTTCTATTTTCTTGTAAATTGCAATCAGCAATCGTTCCCGTTACTGCGCGAGAAGCACATTTTCCTTTGACCTGGAAAGAAATTGCAAATTTTCCATTTTTGGCTGGAAGTTTTACCCATACTGTAACGGGAACGGTGAATATTAAATTATTAACACTGTTCCCGTTACTACACCAGATGTGCGTTTTCCCTTGACCTTGGAAAAGTCGAAATCTTACTCGAATCGTAACGGGAATTGTGTATACTAAATCAGCATACACTGTTCCCGTTATTGTACAAGAAGTGCTGGCCTGAGATCAGGCAATCAGGCAAAAAAGCAATGAAAAAAAGGCTAATTTTCCCTTCCTTTCCTTTCCTTTCCTTCCTTTCCAAAGTTTGTTTTTTTGTTTTTCTTGAAAAAAGAAGGCAGGCCCGTTAACAGGCTAAAGAAGTGCGTTTTCCCCTTTTCCTTGACCTGGAAAACGTAGCAAATTTCCATTTTTTTTTTTGGCTCCAAATCATAGTCACACTGTAACCGGAAAGGTATTTCCAAAATCTGAAAATCAGAGTATACACCGTTCCCGTTACTGGACTGGAGGAGAAGCACTTTTTCCCTTGTCCTTGAAGAATTTGCAAATTCTCCATTGTTGCCTCGAAATCTTTCTCACATCATAGTCACATTGAAATCCCACTGTAACGGGAAAGTCCTTTGCAAAACTGCTACCGTCGACGATTATACCTCTGCGTTGGAAAGCACCATCGCAGAGCGCAGTTGTTCCTTCCTTTCACGTGACTGCAGTGAGTGAAGCTGGGAAGATGGCGAACTTCAACTTTCTGTTCCAAGTCTTTGCATACCTTTTGTTTTACTTATGCCAGCCAGTAGCGGCATCATTTGATGCAGGAGATGCTGCTGCACTAGTAATTGGACTTGTTCTGGGAATATTGGGTATATGCGCATGTATTGGAGCTTATGCGAGGAAAAGGGCTGGCTCTGGTCTTTAGGCCAGTCAAATTTAGGCCAGTTTCCTGACTTGCCTGAGAAAGCAAATTGGACAATGAATTGAAGTCTTGGTTTCAAGGCAGAAGAAATTTTATAAAGAAAATAATTGCTCGTTTATATTTTTGTCGAATAGGATTTTTGAAACTAATTATTACACTTGATTTAGAACCAGAAACTAATAATGGAAATGCACGCTGCGCTGCAAAACGGAGCAACATGAATGAATGCCTTTGTCCAGCAGGCAGAAGGGTAGATGATGCAACAAGCAAGGAGGTATGGGTGTTGGTTATGGATGTCGATGGAATGAAACAAATGAATGGATGTTAGAAAGCCAACATAATGTTAACATTAATTCAATGCATTCTTTAATTTGGATTCAAAGAGTAAAGAAATAAGAAAGCAGTATGAATGCCAAGAAGAAAACAATGCCAAGACAAAAAGGACAAAAAATCAATAGAACAAAATTTGAACATGTAGCTGTTTTGTGTGTTGGTAAAATAGCCCTGTGTAGTACCCTAGTCCAACAATTTTCTAACAGGATTTCTGATGTTGTTGCACATTATCCATCATACCTAAAAGTTGTTTGAAGAATCATATTATTGCCATCAGTCTGATCCCAAATATAGGCTTATAGTTGCTTTACTGCAAAGTGAAGCACCTTCTGCATGTATATTTAAAATATCTGCAAACATGTGTGCTGAGTATGGCAATTCCAAACTGAAAATTATCAATATCTTGTTCAATATAAGCAATAGAGAACAAAGGAAATTTCCTTATGCACATTGGAGATCTTATCAAAAAGTGCCATACTCTGCAGACTGGGCTGCATCTTTGTCATGATTTGCAGTCACGTCGGATCTTGGAACACTTCACAACATGGTGGTTACAAACTATCTGATATTCGGAAGAAGGTTCCCTTTAGATATTTTACATGGTTTAGCACTGCAGTTGAAGCAGAGCTAATGAAACAACCAGCTGACTAAGTTACTGATTGTAGGCAGAAACGCCACAACATAACGATTAAACAACAGCAAAAAATATGTAAATATTTCCAATATTTGTCCTGCCATGCAGCACTTCTTCAGGGCTGTTATGTGACCGCTATAATCAGAATTTAAACTGGTTTGCCAGCCCTGAAGGAGTCATGCATGGCAGCACAAAGCATTGGAATTGTCTATGTTCTTTAAATTCGCACACATTTCTGTTGTTTCTTCATCGTGTTGTGGTGCCTACAAACTTACTAATTTATTTGTCATCGCAAGTATCTTTGGATCCGACAATCAACACTGGTATCATGGCCTTTTCATTTTCAAATTATTTTGCTGAAGAATGCTTTCATTGTTATGTTGCAAGTTATATGGAGAAGCATACAGATTTCTTATGTGTCCATTAAGAAACTTTCTTTTACGCAATGCTTTCTTGTCAAAAACCATCTTTAGATTAAAAGGATCATGCTGTGTAGTAAACAAGGATGCACCAAGAAATAATGATGGATGAACCAAATATGAAATACTATTGTATCTGGACGTTGAACAGATTTTACACATTTTATTGCTGCAGCTGCACAGACAACCAGCAGTGTTGTAATTGAGTATTTTTTCAATTTTGCATCATTTATAAGAAACTGGAAAAAATCAGGCTGCCTGGTTTCTTATAAAGGAGGAAGTGTTCTCTATGCTGGCAGGCTGCAGTTTCTTATGGGTCCATTTATTTATGCGGGGACTTAATTTATTCTATAAAATAAAGGAATGCACCCCACAGAAGCAATGTGTGGTCTCTTCCATCCAACTTGTTTGCTGTTTTAGAAGGGGCTCTGTTGGAAAACAGATGTGTAATCTCTATAGTTCAGGCACAGTTCTATTATTTTCTAAGTTTAGATTTGGAGGATTGGGAAATTTCACAATATTTGTAGTTTATCAACAAGAGCAAAACAATTACCTTAAAAGCTCTATTAAGCCCTTCTCGCTAATAAGCCCCTCCCCTATGAGCAAGCATTTTGAATATGCTCCCCTCCCTCCACTTATATCAAATTCCAGAGGTTACCAAAGATTTTCCATTTATTGAGCTAAATAAGTTTGCATGTTGATTTTGATATGGTTTGAGATAAAACTGTTTAGTTCAGTTCATATATTTTAAAATTCCTCTACATACAATATCTCAATAAAAACACTAATTACATACAATGACTACAAATTACATAAACATACTTATAACATACAATGAATAACAATTACATAAGATGTTGCATGCAGGGGAATTTCTTTAGGAGGAGCTCTCTCAATAGCTAAACAATCGAGGAGAGAGCACCCCCTTTCAAAGATGGTCTTGATTCTTATTTAATCATTTATCGAGGGACCAGAGCGATATTTATGTACAGTATTTAACTCGTAAAATTCAAATCATTCTGGAAATACCTTTTTTGCAAGGAAAGTTCCCAAATTAGTCGAAATTCCAAAAAGAATTTGTCTGACAAAAGCAATCAGTTGCTGATATAGAACTTTTAAAGTTAGTTGACAGAGATAGATAGCTAACCCAAGAGCTGCATATGCATGTCTGAAATTAGCCTAATATTGTATTTGATGATTTCGACACGTGCGTGCATATCTTTTCACTGAGGAAGCACTTACGTGCGTAGGCGTTTCTTTGTCCTATTTATAGATTGCCTCCACTTGGCTCCGTGAACCAAAATTAAAGTCATTTCTTGGAAGAAAGAATTTCCCATTTCCTTCTTTTGAAAGGGCAGCTCAAGAATTTCTTTCAGTTGTTTTTGCAAAAAGAACGTTCTCAAATTGATTGGGACCCGGCAAAATCTTCAAGAATGTTGCTATCTATTTGGAACGATTTGGCTGGAAACTGTACCCTTAAAAGTTCGCATTTGGGTATTGGATCAAAGCGATAAATATCTGGCGGTTTTGTTCCGCGGTTCCTTTTGTTGTTGATTGATAGAAAATTTTGTAAACGAGGCAAAGTCAATAGGACGCCAATTTATGGATGGTCCAAAGTTCATTCTTTTTAACGCTAACGATCACTTTGGAACAACCAAATATCTGCGACACTGCAAAAAGACGCAATTTTTATTAAAATGAAAGGAGCAAGTAAAATTTGCACGAAGAATTTGGCTTCATTATGTGTAAGTATGCGTTTGTAAATAAGGAAGGTTTGCAATTGAAAGATTTTCCTAACGAAATCAACTCGTTTTGGTCGTTACTAGAGTACTGTCGCCCTGGATGGGTCTAATCACAAATAAAACTGATTTTCTTATCAAAGTGCATGTCTCTTGGAAATATTTTCTCTATGAATATGGACTTAATTTCCTTGCCAACCGTTATTCCTAGGCCAAACATATTTTTACTCTTGTTTCCTCTTGAAACTGCCTAACATCAGCAGTAGTCAAAATAATACTTTCTCCAATTTTCGCCCTGAATGGGTCTAAATATTGTTTAGGCCTCAGCAGAGAAATTTTACTAGCAGGAAAGCCAAGCTTCTCTCTACAGATACTACACTGAATGAACTTTAAGGGAATGTTTGTATTATCTGGTTCTTGGCATCATTCTTGGCAACACAAAACTTTAACGGACAGCTATCACTTTTCCTGCGTCGATGAAGCTCAAACTTACGTAAAACTCAACTGTTATGATAATTTTTAAAGCTGACGAAGCACCAAAGTTGATGAAACCCTCAAAATATGTCAAAATAAATTTAGTGGCACATTTCCTTTCTAAACTGACACAATACCAGCACACACAAACTTGGATCGCTACCTGTATTCGTTTTTGAAAAAGATAGACCCATTCAGTGCGAATTTTTCTGGATTTATTTACCTTTGGAAAAATACGCACTTCGGCAACAAAGATTGACGAGATGTTTCGATAAATGTTACAATTTACTCTTATAAGGTTGGTATGACCTGCGAAACTGTTTAACTGGATATCAAATGTGCAAAAATGAAAAAATTAAAGGCTGACTCATTCAACCCATTTGAACCGGAAAAAAGATTTGATGAAGCTTGCGAGTCCACGGAAGATAGTCTGCCTGAAAAACTTGATATTTTCGGAAATATCTTCTTCAACAAAAACACAATCAAAGAATATTGTAAAGAAAGGCGTTAGCAAAACATTTCTGTTGTGTTTTTGAAAAATCATAAATCCAGGCGCCTTGTACAGTATTTCCATCAAAAGAAGAGCGTGCGATTCTGACGAAAAACAGCATTAGACCCATTCAGGGCGATAGTACTCTACATGATGTTGTATAAAATGGGCCATATACAATACAATTGGCTAATCTGCTAATTAGAAGGTTCTCTCTGTCATGTTTGTTGATAGTTTGTTACACAACAACTGATTTACATCACTCAACTTCTTTTGTTCTCGTTTTGGAAGATTCCTTTAATATTTGGATTATCAAGTTTGACGTTAAGTAAACAGAAATTTGAATTTGTTGTTCTTCATAATGTACTGTATATATGGTGAAACAGGAGTTTGATATTTTTAAGTCTTGTATGTGGGCTTGGCTTTTCACCTTCAACCCTGTTCTTTTCCCCCTGGTGTGCTTTAACACAACAAAATCGCCACAATCAAAATAATATTAGAGACCCTTTGCAAACAACAATTTAAAATTAAAAAACATGTAAATACGCATATTTTTTATAAGAAACTAAGGGTTCCAAGGCTGGTAGGCAGGTTCTTGAAATATTTGGGCCATTTTGCTGCCAAAAATTTCTTACGTACAGGGTGCGCCAAAATAAACAATGTACGTTTAACAGGCCACAATGAATTGTACATTGGACCGATTTTGAAGATTTATGACTTAATCTTTAGCAGAAAACCTGAATTAGATTCTCGGATTTTTTGCAAATTTTTCCGTTTTCAATTTTAGAGCAAGAAGCGAGTTTCTTAAACTTTTCATTTTCAAAAACACTGAAAACGATCAAAAAACGTCCATCAAATTTTAAAAAACTCAACATGAATGATCAAAGAGAAAAGGTTTTCAGGGTGATTTGGGGTTTAGTACGAACTCTCGTACAGCAGATTACAATTAGTTGATTTCTTAATCCCAAATCACCACGAACAAGTTCTCTCTTTGTCCATTCATGTTGATTCTTTGATCAATGTTTTTTATCGTTTTCATTGTTTTCGAAAACCAAAATTTTAAGAAACTCGCTTCTAGCTCTAAAGACTGAAAATGAAAAAATTTGCAAAAAATCCCAGTATCTAATTCAGGCTTTCTGCTAAAGATTAAGTGATCAATACTCAAAATCGGTTCAGTGTACGATTTATTGTGGCCCGCCAAACGTGCATAGTTTATTTTGGCGCCCCCGGTATTTCTTATGTTTTTGATGTCCCATTTGTGGACTTAATTTTGTTTTGTCTAAAGGGCTCCCAAATTACTTAGTAAGATCTCAAAACGAGAAAATGAGTAAATAACATAATTCACATTCAAACTAATGTCCAAACAGTTGCTATAACTGTACAGTGTCAAAACATTTTTGAGCGTGATAGGAAAATTAAAACTGTGAATTACAAAGTTTCTTAGCTATTTAAATTCAGGTAGTATTTCTTAACATTTCAAAAATTGAGCCTTCCGTTTCTTATAAGCGGTTTCTCATGAAAAAACTCTTGTCATTGGAGAATCCATGGGTGCGTAGAAGAGTTGAAAATATTTAGTAGTCTAGCCTTGGCCAGTAGAGCCATGTAGCTTATAATGAGGACAGAACAGAAACTGTGCACACATATATGAAAGTAATGACTTTGAACCCATCTGGCTCCCTGCAACAGATTCTGCAATAAGGCAACTCTTGATATTTTGTTCCTTGGAGCTGAAACTCTTGATTTATCATTTAAAACAATTTATGGGATCAAACACTTCCATTAAGTCAGAATGCTTGATGGCGCCATCATCTTACGCAGCTGCTGCGGTGTCCATAACTCAGTGCCAGTGTTTGATGCTATCATGGTCCATAGTTCTTTGATCATCTCTGCTCTATGATTAAGGCCTAATAATTGATTTCAAATATACACAATAAAGTGACCTATTTTTTCTTCAGAGGAATCTGGTGAAAAGAAGCTACAGTGCCTCAGCTGGGCTTGGTGGAATTTCATTTGGTATGTCAAATATTTGTGCTAAGTACCTAATTGGCAGCATCCCATTGGATGGAATCTGCAGCAGGTTAACATGGACAGTTCCTCTATATTGGATAATTTTCTTTTCTTTGAGAGCTTTTCAAATCATACCCAATTCTGTCCGTCAGATCTCCTGCAACGAGCTCTTGTACCCTAAGCCCTTCAAGGTTTTGTATTGCTAAGAATAGAATAGCTTTAGGTTGAAGACTCCCGCCAAAGTTTATTCACTCATGTGTCCAGTTCAGTTCTGATTTAATTATGGTATATTCTCAAGTACCAAATGAATAATTGTATGTAGACAATGAAAGAAACTTTTGTCTTAACAGAGTTATCTGAAGAACAAAAGGAGTTCCAGGAACTTGCAAGGAAGTTTACTGAGGATGAAATCATACCAGTGGCAGCTGAGCATGACAAGACAGGAGAGGTATGAAGTTGATTCAACTCATAGTTATTGAATTTGAATGATGGCCACTGGACCTAGGAAGGGCTGGTTCCCACTGTGCAGGCCCGATGCCAGCCTTGAATTCTTCGGGGAGGGGGGCAAAGAACCAAAAATTTTTGACTCAACAGCAACAACCCCAGTTTTAGAACATTCGCTACTATCATGCACAAAAGGACTGATGTGCTCCTTTTAATGGCAACTAGATTCTGGAATTATTTTGCAGTTTCAACGCTGGAGCCTTTCACAATTAGTGAATGTTAAGCAAAAATTTGCTGTAGATTCAAACTTCATGTCAGAATTTATCCAAATCTTTTAAATGTGGGCCTGTAACCATAAAAAAATCCGACAGGTAGAGTAAAATTTCCAACAAATAGCCTTCTGAAGGGGGCGGGTGCTCCACCCCCAGCCACCCTTTCACTAGCTTTGGCCCTACCACTGTGGGATGCCCTTTTATCGCTTTGTTATCGCCAATGTTTCGAATGCAATGAAATTTTATTGGGCAATGAAACCTGCATGGTAACAACAAGGTGCTTCAATTGTATAGCCATGAGCATAATAGATTTATCAACATGTTTTTCTCACTGGAAAGTGATGATAGTTCATTGGGCACTGGGAACCAGCCTTGATGTGTGACAATAAAGATCTACCACTTATACCTTAGTCCCTTCAAATTTCGCCTGCCTCTAATTTTCGCCCCGGAGGGGGGCGAAAATTAAAGGGGCGAATTGCAGAAATATTTTAGGGGGCGAAAATTAGAGGGGGCGAAAGTTAAAGGAAGCGAAAAAATCTATTTTCTATGAAAAAACTTTAGTTTTGATAATTGCAATACAAAATACAAGACATTCATTACTTTTCGATATCAATGATATTGTTCTCCCCTATGTCTGAGGGGTGATTTTGTTGTTCTAGTTCCACCGTGTTCTCTTCCTCGGGGCCATATCCAACCAAATTACGTCATATCAATCCAAACCAGGGGGGCGAAAATTAAAGGGAGCGAAACTCCCGTGAAACTTCTGCACAAGGGGGGCGAAAATTAAAGGGAGCCAAAATTGAAGGCAGGCGAAATTTGAAAGGACTAAGGTATGCTGTAGATAAGGCAAGAATGCAGGCTGGAAGGAGAAGGATTGCAGAAGTGAGGCAGCAAAATCCTAAGTTCATAATCCTTGGAAAATATTGTAGTTTATAATACTTTTCCTTCTAATGTCAGAATTCTCGAAACTGTTTAAGGATTCTTCAGACCTCTTGTCATATTAATTTGCATAAGGCCTGTGATATTGAATGATATGCCTTTTTCAGTATCCCTGGGAATTGATGAAGAAAGCCCATGCATTAGGCCTTATGAATGGACATGTTGCACCAGAATACGGTAAGTTTTCTGACCAAGCTAGACAATACTTCTCTCTCATAAAAGCCTATCGAATCAGTTGGGTGGACAGTCAGTTCATCAAGCTCATTGGCAGATTCAGAAACTTGGATCATGAACCACAGTATTGCTAATTTTTCCCTTGATTTCAAAATGTAAAAGTGTTCCATTCTCCTCACTTGCGAACGTTCACAGTGGCATCGTTTTCAAATGTTCCCTATTCAAATTTTCGGTTTTGGATTGTGCCAACATGTTTTTTTTGTGATTTTCATGCAGAAATGAGGCCTATATATGTAATGGTCTTGTGTATCAATCTTCTTTCCGTCAGCAGATAGTTTAGATTATGGTTCTTGTTTTCAAAGCTATCTTTATACTCTGCTTTTTTCAGGTGGCCTTGGGCTCAGCAGCTTTGCTGGATGTCTCATTGTGGAAGAACTTTCATATGGCTGCTCAGGAATTCAAACAGCTGTGGAAGGAAACTCGCTTGCGGTAAAGTAACTCAAGGCTTTCGTTTTATGCAGTAGGTGAGGTTGTTATGAAAGCAAATGAAACAATGATAGTGTCAAAGGGAGTACTTTGGAGAACAAATCTTCCCCATTCATCACCACGATTGATGTTCTATTTCAGATTCGAGTACAGCGTTGAATGATTTTTATGCACTATATGTCAATGATTCTCCCAACCTTTACGTATTGCGGAGTACTGCAACTCAAGTTGACTGTAACTCAAGCAAAGAGACTCTCGTCATTTCATGATCGCTGTTTGAAAATAATAAATGGAAACTCGAAAAATCCCACTGCAATTCAATCAGTTGTCAATGCCAAAAGTACCAGGGCATGTAAACTTGTGCCTAAATGTTTAGACAATGATATTTGTGAGAACTTTCAAGGTTATTTTGAGATGCAACAGCACAAAACGCAAACAAGAAACAACGAATGTTTGATAAGGCTTCCGGGCATCAAAACAGAATACGCTAGGAAGTCCTTCCATTTTATGGGTGCAAGGATCTGCAACGAACTGCCAATTGACCTGAGAAAAACTGAATCTTTTAAACAATATGAAAAACTATTAAAGAAACATTTTTTTTAAATTTGTGATATATATGGAGCTTGTAGTCCTCTTTGTAATTACTGCTAGGTTTTATCAGAGTTGTTACAGGTTGTTTTTCTTTCTTTCTTTTTCCTTTACAGGACACATGTTGATAACAGCATTTTTTGTTAAAATGTATATCCTGTATAAAAATTCGTTATATTATTATTATTATATTATTACTATTCAATTAGGACCTAGATATACACATGAGTGTAACAAACTTCAAGGTTCATTCGTTGTTTAACTTTCGGAAATTCACACGTTCACCCGGGCTGGCTCGCCTAGGTGAGATCTGAGTGAACAAAGACATCCTTTGTTAAATAAAGTTGTGTTTATATGAGCAGCGGGCCAGCCTAGCCTGCGTGCAGACTCAACTCCTCGAAAGTATAGAGTCTGCGCAACAAAGTCCATTTAGCCTTTCCCGCCTCGATATGATGAACGACCGCGCGATATTTCTTTTGTTAAGCTCATTGTTTTTGGACCAATCAAGCTAACTTCTCAAGAAAGTTTGAGAAGTGAATGAGCATTTTGATTGGTTCAAAAATGAGCTCATTGTTTGATAAAGTAGCGTAATGCGGATTATGCCGCGCGGTCGATAGTTCTCTAAAGATGGCGAAGTACGAAGCTGTGGAGAGATAGGGGAGATCTTCCTTGCAATATTCAAGGAAGGGCAAGAGTATTTCAGCTTTCATCATGGCATTACAAGCTTGCTTTGAAGATTGATTAAAGATTCTGATATGTTTTTTCGATGGAAGAACTTCTTCAAGTCCTTGCACTGCACAGACAAGACGAGAGTTGCGAGAAGTGAAAAACAGGCCAAAAATAGTCGCTGTTCGTTTTCTTTTAGGCCATGCCTTCCTATCTTGATTGCTGATTTATTATGGACCGCATTGCTCGACCTGATAACTTTTTGGTTCATAGCTGCAGACTTCGATATGAGGAAGTAATGTGTTGAAGCTCAAAGAGATCAGCAGCAGAGTAGCTAAAATCCACACATCGCTCGGTCCTCGGAAGCAAAGCAGGAATGCTTTAGCTAGTGAATGCTTGCTAAAGACAGATTTATGACAAAATTCCTTTGCATTTTCAAGTGACAGTCAGTTGTTGTGTTACATTCGGTGAAGTTCACTGAAATGGTTCTTCATGTTTTGATTGCCATAAACAAGCTGAAAGGCATCCAAGCAGTGTGAAGGGATTTTTATAAAGACTTTTACTGCGATGACCTTATTTGCCCAGGTGTTTTTGTGTGTTTACAAGAACATTTCTTGCTTGGCTAGAAATTGCCAATTATATGCAAATTAATTTTTTATGCAGCTGCTCCCAGCTTTATTTTGGTGCCTTTTCATTGTATAATGCCTGCTAAAAGTCCTTGGAACACTGAAGGCCATTTCTTGATAATCCACATTTCTATCAGCAAATAGTTTCAGCACCCCCTCACCCACAAAACAATGTTGATTTGCAAGATTATTGTTGCAGGATCCCATCAGAGTGGTGAATCGTTCTGTTATCCCCATTTTGTCATGACAGAGCAACACATTGTTTTGAGGGGGAGGGGGAAATCGCAAAACAGGGCAAAATTAGAAAAGGTGTTCCAAGACTTTTGGCAGGCACTGTAGCTCATTACAGGCAGAAAAGGAGGTGCAAGTCAAAAAGAGTTCTTGTCTTAACACAGACAAGGCAGAAAATATTTTCTACAATGCACAAAGTTATTTCTAGTGTTTTGGTAAGTTGCAAGTTATTTATGTTAAGCCTGACCCCAGCATCCACTTATTTCATTTTTATGCCTTATTGCAAAAAGCTGATATTTATGGAGTGCCAAATGCAAAAAAATTAATTTAATGGTTGTATGTGCTAAAATTTAAGATATGGTTGTTTATTCGAGTAAAATTTAAGATATGGTTGTTTATTCGAGTAAAATTTAACATATGCTTGTTTATTTGAGTAAAATTTAACATATGTTCGAGTAAAATTTAACATATGCTTGTAGTTATGTTAAATTTGACACATGCTTGTAGTTTTATAAAATTTGACATATGCTTATACAAACGAGGTCATATTTTCACATTGCTTAACCATGGCAACGAAGTTATATTTTCACATTGCTTAACCATGGCAACGAAGTTATATTTTCATATTGCTTAACCATGGCAACGAAGTTATATTTTCATATTTCTTAACCATGGCAACTGATCCATTTTTACATTGCTTGACCATGGTAACGAAATCGCAACGAGACTAGGTGGCAACGAGCTTGTACAAAAATAAAGATGGCTGCTTGCTGCTTTTTGCTTGCTGTTTTGCTTTTAGTTTTAATGTTTTAATCGACATGCCGCGTGTATCTTTGAGTGGAGGGGTGATTCTGTTGAAGATGTCCTAAGAGAACTTCCCAGCGTCCATTCTCAGTTAGGAAGTGATCCTGAAACTATTGATTACAACCGAGCCCAGTACATACTCCTTGTTGGTTCAGAATATGCCAGGACACTGCAGTTGTTGTGTTTGTGACCAGAATCCCATTTGAATTCAAAGCCTCGTTGCGATTTCGTTACCATGGTCAAGCAATGTAAAAATGAATTCGTTGCCATGGTTAAGCAATGTGAAAATATAACTTCGTTGCCATGGTTAAGCAATGTGAAAATATAACTTCGTTGCCATGGTTAAGCAATGTGAAAATATGACCTCGTTTGTATAAGCATATGTCAAATTTTATAAAACTACAAGCATGTGTCAAATTTAACACAACTACAAGCATATGTTAAATTTTACTCAAACATATGTTAAATTTTACTCAAATAAACAAGCATATGTCAAATTTTAGCACATACAACCATTAAATTATTTTTTTTGCATTTGGCACTCCATAGATATTTGCTTTGACACTGTTTTGTTTCCTTGAAAAGCTTGTCTTCAGTTTTGTTGTCTAAAATTATTTAATTATGTTCATCCAAACACTATCAAAATTAAAGCAGCAACAGCAAGAGCTTCTTTCATACACACAACTCATTCAAAAATATATGGATTGAAAGGCCAAGGAACAGGAAAACGTGTTCAGTTGGCAAATAATCTGTTTCTTCATTTTATTAGCATTATATGTACACAAAAATTTCCTGATGATAGTTTTGTGAGTTCGTTGTTGTATTCCAAAATATTAATATAAACCATCAACTTAATCATCATGGCATTATAAAAAGCTCCCCTCATTAACTTGTATTTTGGTAATTAGAAGAAGTGTTGCTAGTGTGCAAGGGTCACTATCCTTGAAAAAATTCTGCAGGGTTCAGACTTCCTTACTGCTGCAGTAAATAGCCATTTACTATAGTGCAACAGAAACTACTGTAGATCTACCAAAAAAATTTTCCTGGATGTTGTAGGAACACCAGTTTTTAAATGTTAGCAGTTGTCGTAAAATCAGTAGAGATATTAGCAAGAGTTATTAATTCAATAAACTGTGGATATTCTCATATTATTTTTTGCTTCAATCAGCTGCTTAGGATACAATGATAAAAGCACGGGTGCAGTACATAACATTCAGAATATAAAAGGCCACAGTACCTTCCTGTACGAAAATACAAGGCCATGTAATAGCCATGTACAAGCCTTGTAGTTATGGCCTTGTAACCTTGTTATAGCCTGGAATAGCCTTGCTGTAACCTTGTAAATAGCTTGAAAAATGCTAATTAGCCTTGTAGAAGCCTTGTGGAAACCTTGTGTTAGACTGGTTGCAGCTTGGAATCTTACTGATAGCCTTGTAATTTTCTTCCAAGGCTAGTACAAGGTCATAACAAGGTCATAATCCCCTCTACAAGGCTAAAACTTGGCCTGTACAAGGCCAAGTTTAGCCTTGTATTTTTGTACAGGTTGAACAAACAACAGGGAGCAGTTAGTTATTTTGATGCAGCTTTAAATGCCACCTATTTACAGACTCTTGACTGTATACAATGGTGTTGAAAAGTTTCTTCTGTAAATAATATACATCCTGCTTTGCTGGGATATTCTACACATTTTGAATATGTTAATTCTGAAATGGGACTTCTCTACCTTTTACTTATGCCCAAAATAATATCCAGGGGAAACTCTTCAAGAAACTTTCAAAACGTGCCCAAAATCATGAGAAAATTTCCCTAACATCTCTGCCTTACATGGGCCTTACAGCAATGACTTCTGCACACTTTAGCACATGTACTATCCTCTTGGGAGGAAGAAACAGTCTCCCCCTGGTATCAATAACCTATTCAGGGGGATTCCATCCTCCCAAGAGGACAAAATACATGAACACATGTGAGTGTCATCATTTTTAAGAAGGAAAACCAAGGAAAATTTGCTCATTGTTTTCACTCTTTTTTGAAGGTCTTTAGAAGGGGCTCTCTGCAAAAAATCCCCCACATCCACAGGAATGAATGGCCGATAAAAGCCCGGCAAATTGCAGAGCCTAATTGAACATATTGGCAATAAAACAAGACAGTTTTCATTATTATTGCTTTGATATTAAAGGGAGCAGTCATGGTCTTCCAAATGGGGATTCTTTTCTTGACTCACCCGGTATAAAGCAGTGATTTTTCCTATACCAAAAGTTGAAAGTTTCTCACTAGACTTTCTTACCAAGGTTTCTTTTAAAAATGATTGTACTGTAATTGGAGCGCATAATTTAACTTTTTGCTAACAGAATGCCAGAATGGTAACGGTCTGAGAGGCACCCCTAACCCAAAGAATCTGCCCCCTTGCTTGGCTGGAAACTTTGTTCTGTGCACCAAAGAACCTCAGTGCAAGATTTCAGGGACAAGAGTAGAAACGACTAGCCCTCATTTTATATACAATAGACTTTGTTGTGCATTTCATAATGATTCCAGTCAGGCCTCCTTGATGGGAGCTCCAATGATTTTTGTGATTAGAATATTCTGCTTTGGGGTCAATGCTTTTATTGAAAATTTTTCAAAAAGAGTATGTACAAGATCTTATGATAAATAATCTCATACCGGATGTTCAGAAGGCTTTGAAATTCTTATTTTGCTAAATGTTCACAGAAAGAGGGTTTAACAAAAAATTTCTCTTCAAGTTAGCAATTTCTTTTTCCTAGAGCCCTGGATGGAGGGAGGTACATATTAACATGTTGAGGGTACAGGTATGTGCCACTCATACAGGTGGGTTTTCGGACCCAACATTCTCCTACAAGGATCTTTTTTAGCAGATTTTGCTGAAACATGGGTAGGATTATTGGCTGAAATTGACAGAGCAATTGTCAAAAATGGGTAGTTTTCCATCGAGCATCATCATAAGCGTACAGGGTGGGGGGCCGGGGGGCGGCAGCCCCCCCAATGTTGGAAAAATCGTCGAAAATCAGCCCCAATCGGGCAAGAATCTGCCCTCAGTTGGGCAAAAATGTTGGTAAACAATGACTTTGTGTCGGGCCGCCCCCCTAGATTTTTTCTTCCTGTACGCTTATGAGCATCATCATAAAAATTGGGTCCGAAAGCAAATTTTGGCAATTCCATCCTTAAGTCACTCTACCTCCCCCCACCCCAGGCCAGAGCCACACCTAATACATTGTGGTATCAATTGCCCCAATTGGGATATTGTGTTGCAAGTATGTTCCCAAAAAAGTGTTCCACAAGTGAGAATCTGTCCCCTCTGTCACTCTAACATTTTCGAAGGCAATACAGTAATTGCTTGCTCAGGCATCTGGCAGCCCTGTGGCTGTAATAAAGATTGCAGCTTGAAAGACAACGTTCCCCTTATTTGCTGCAGTGCAAGTAATATCCTTCCCTTTTACTGAATATGGCTGATGGAAGGTTGTTCTTCAACCGGCCCACGGTCTCTCGGCACTTGTATTTTGCAGCGGGCCTAGCACTCTCTAGCAGTGTCGGGCAATAACTGCTATTCATTGAAAGAGCATTGTCACGTTAGCACCAAATTCTAAATTAACTTTCCACAAACTGAACAATGGCAGTATCATTTCCAAGGTAAGAAGTTGAAATAAAGCATTCATGAATGCATAATCGGCGAAGTGAAATGCTGGAAGAATGACAAGACATCTCTCGCCCCTCCATCTCCTTCTTTGTATCTGAACGCAACGCGCGAAGTCACCGCTCGCGAAGACAAACGAAAACGAGGCTTTCATTTCTGCTGAGTCATGGAAAGGCTAAATGGACTTTGTTGCGCAGACTCTATACTTTCGAGGAGTTGAGTCTGCACGCAGGCTAGGCCCAGCCCGTCTGGCCGGGATAGTTTTCACTCATATAAACACAAACTAAAATCATCCCGCCTAGACGAGCCAGCCCGGTCAGGCGGGCTGGCTCGCCTCATGTAAACAGGCCCTAAGCGGAACAACTATTCTTCAAAGTTTTTCAAATTTTTGTTGTTGTGAAAATAGCCTACAAAACCCTCCTAGCTGTCATAACTCAATTCTCTCCTTGCTTCTACATTTCATGTTCAACAGTTACCTCTTGTGTCAATCATTTTCTACTTGTAATAGGTACTTGAGCTACTAACGTTAAAGAATTTGGATTCTTTTTTTACTCACCCGGTATATTGAACAACAGCTTTACGTGATATTTATTGAGTGGAAGAGATGAACGTCCAACCCCTACCTGCAAAACAGGAGCTTCTGCTGCAAGTTCTAAACAGTTGAAATTCACTTTTAGGAAGCTCCCGTTATATATGCAGGAAGTCATGAACAAAAGAAGAAATACCTAACAAGAATGATCGAAGAACCACTAATGGCTGTAAGTAGAATAACAGTTAGCCGCTCACTTGCACAATAGTATGGTGATGCAGATATGTTACCATGCCTATAAACATACTCACAGCGAATTACAGTGATGGTTTTCCAAGAATGCAGAACAATCTTTTTGTAAGCGTGTCGTACAATGTTTCTAATGTAATATAACTATTTAATATAAAATAAGTTGCACATTGAACAGAGTATGATTAAAACACGTCGTTTCGAGCTTAGCCCGTTATCATTTTGTTTTCCAAGAATGTTTACTGCAGAATGTTATTGATGTCTTTTGCAATATTTTTCAGGACCTTATCCTTTACTTTCAATACAATAAAAGTACAATAAGTGCCAACCACCTACTTACCCCAATAGTATCACGATGCAGCTATGACACTATGCCTATAAGCATTTACACAGCCAGTGAGAAAGATGATTTTCCAAGAATACTTACTTCAAAATGTTATTGATATATTTTGTAGTATTTTCAGGACTGTGTCCTGTACTATCTTTCTTTGTAACGGCTGAAGTCATTTTTGTCATGTATAGATATGCTGTGAGACATATTTCTAGCTGCTTAATCCTCTTTACAACACCAAGTTTTATGGTTTCAATATAACAGGCGTTTTTTTAGGAACAGGGATGAGGTTCGGGAAGTTAAGTAATTCTGACAATTCGAGCATGCTTATCATTCTTGAATTGTTGTATCGAATTTAACTGCTGTATGACTGAACATAAATTTGTTTTAGGCATATTGTGTCACAGAGCCAGGTGCAGGATCCGATGTTGCTGGAATCAAGTCAAAAGCAGAAAAGAAAGGAGATGAGGTAAGCCATTCAGTTGCAGAATACCTAACCTAAAGAGCATAGGTTCCAAATCTTTAAAAAGGCTGGTGTAAAATTGAGTGACCTATTTCTTTAAACTGAATGACTTCAAAGAAACTTTAGCTAATTCTCTATAATTCTACCGTTGGAATTTTCTGAAATCTTCAATATTTTCAGAATTAGAGTGTTTTTCTTTTTTTTCAAGACTCCAAGAAACATTTTCAAAAAAACTTAAATCCATCGTAATTTCTAAACGGTTTGACGTAACATGAAATAATTTCGAAGAAAACCATAGTTTATGAATGCCTACAATATGGTATCAAGCAAAAGTCTCTCACTCATCTGGTTTATGATTTAGAAATTTGATGACGTCACATCCTCAAATGAGTTGAAATGTAAGATACGCTGTAATTTCCAAAAATATTCAAAATTTCTGAAAAGTCCAACGGTAGAATTATAGATAAGTAGCTAAAGTTTCTTTCAAGCCATTCAATCAGAAGAAATAGTTCATTGAATTTTACACCCACCTTTTTACGCTGAGATAAAGATTTGGAACCTATGCTAACCTAAGGTCCGGAATCGAGTTCCCCTGAAGTGGCGTAAAACCAATCTGGTATTGTGAATCTGGTATTGTGTTATCTGTTCAGTTCGGTATCAACTGAATGCGGAACCTCATTATCAAATCTACGAGTGTCCTGTTCATCTGGTGCACTTGGCAGTGGATGCAACGAAGACACTGAATCTGCTGCAGTGCACATCGAAGTGTTTCCGTTTAAACATAACACTAATACGATAGGTCTCGATTTGTAAGAATCATACAAGCATTGTTAATCAAGAAATTGTCCGCCAAACTTGCTTTTTCCAACCCCTCCCCCCCCCCCACCCCCACCTGTTCCTGATTCAATGGTAGGCTTGTTCCATGACTAATAATTTGGCATTGAAACTTAGTCACACAAAAATACTCATCGCTTCAGTTTTATTGTTCTAAACATTTTGTTTGAATCTTTCTTCTAAATTAATATTTATTGGCACCGGGGGTACAAGTGATCAGTAGTCAGTCTAGCTATGCGCACTTTCACTGTAGCTCCAAAAGTGAAAGAAATGCTCCTACTGAAGCATGAAGGACATGAAATTGCAGGGTTTTGCGTATACTAAAATTGGGAAATTGTTGTTGTTTCCGAGAGGATGTTTACATCGTATTGTTTGATTGATGGTTTTCGAAGGAAAATGCTTCCTTTATGCTTTATCAACAAGAGAATTTTGTTTGGAACTCCAGCCCAAACATCCTCAAGTTTATCAGTGCCCTTTTTTAATGCCCTGAGATCTAGCTCTTCTGATAACCGGTCCAAAGAACGATGTTTGTCAAAATGCGATGCTTGTGTCAGTAGTCTTGCCCGTATACCATAACCGTATCGTCTATTATTATATTCTGATGTTTTTGATTGGAAAAGATGAAGATATATGTTTAGTTTTGATAATCGCTTAAATTGTTATATTTTCATTTCAGTATATCTTGAATGGTCAGAAAATGTGGATTACAAATGGAGGTGTCGCCGACTGGTAAGATAACGCGAGCTGTCTTCATTTGAGTCTCGCAAATGGGAGACTACATTTTCAGATTTAGGCTATTGTTATGAACAACAGGCCGTTGTTGAATAAATTATGCCGGAGGTTTCTGCGGGAAATGTGCGATTAGCCAATGGGATTGGCGGGATTCTTGTATTGCCTTGTTTTTTAAATGTCAGTCAGGTAATAACCCCAGGGGGGCTACTCAGGCATATTTGGGATAGGGGTGCTCAGGCTGGGGTACAACGCATCAACCCAAAAGAGTAATTTCTAGCATGTAAATAGACCCAAAAAATATTTTTTCCGACCTTATATACCCAAAAGTTATGAAGTCAGTATCTTAAATCTGCATAAAAGTGCCCTAACTGATTAGATTTCTCATAATGTATTTGGATATTTATGTTTTTTTTTAATTTTAGTATTATTATTTGGCTCTAATTTTGTTTGTAAATTATATTTTTCCCAATTTTATACTTTTTCTCATATTTGAGACCCAAAAAAGTATGCCAGAATTTCATGAACCCAAAAAAATAACTGTACAAATCATTGACCCAAAAAAGTAATTCTTGCCTAAATTTTAGACCCAAAAAAGTAACCTGGGCATCCCTATCCTGAATGTACCTAAGTACCCCCCCCCTGGGGTAATAACAAATCATATTGCCCATTGATGTAGCCAGAGAATGGATAGATTTTTACGAAGCCACTCTTCAGAATGAAATAAAATCTCCAGATTTTTCGTTTATTCATTTTTCAAGTAGGCATGTGGATGCGGAAAGTAAAATCCCAGGCAAAAAAAGGCATATTCTTTTTCGCATAATTTTTGTTATTGATATTTTCACAATCTTGTTAACCCTGTTTGGCTTGTTTAATTCCTAGGTACTTCGTTCTTGCTAAAACAAATCCAGATGAGAAAGCTGGAAAAGCTTTTACCGGATTTATCGTTGATGCTGATAGCCCTGGGGTTGTCAAAGGACGAAAGGTTTGTACTTAGCACCAACTACCCACTTGATGTCTTGTCAAGTGGCTTGTTACTGGTAGGAGTGACTGTCAATCGGGGGTAGAGACTGGTTTTGATATCGGATAGTCGTTTCGTCGTCAAGGAAGTACTGCCTAAAAATGCAACAGTGTTCATACGATGCATTATTCCTCGTTTCTGTCAGGGAGTTCAGTTATCTGGCAAGTCGAAGCGTAGCTTTTGTGTATCGACTACAACCTTGAATCTGTACTAACTAGAATGCCGTTGATTTTACTGTGATTGGTGTTTCCTTCATAATACGGATTTTGATCTTTACTATAGGAATGGAACATGGGTCAAAGAGCGTCAGATACTCGAGGAATTACATTTGAAGATGTGCGAGTACCGAAAGAGGTAACATTAGTCTGTCTCAAATTAGATGTCAGGGGAAATTTGCAGCAATGCAAAATCATTCTTTCAAAACGTTCATCATTTTATTCATTGATATTTTCACCTGGTATCTAATGTGAGACAAGCTTTAGTTCTGTCTACTGGTAAACCACAGATTTCGCCGTCCTGTGAAACGATATTTGTAGCAAGAGAAATCAGCAAATGAAGCAAAATTCTGGTTATGGACTTACAATTAAGGGGTCGTCCACATCAACCTTTTAAATTCAGCCTACTTTGTAAATAAATAAATGATGATGATGATGATGATTCTGTCAAGATTTTGACGCTGAAAATCTTCACCCCCATATTTTGCAACTCTGTCGGTATATTTGGAAAAGTTTAATATTTGGAAATGGCAATCACGTAATCGCAGAGGTCATGCATGCATCTTTACACGTACAGTGAATTGTGAAAACACAATTATAAGAACCAACTCTTGTTGAGCTTAGCCTAGGGAAGGTTCTTAATCACGTGCCATCTCTTGGTTGGCCTTTCTAGTCTAAAGGGCTAGTCTGTTTATAATTCTGGGATGGCCCATGAAAATGGTGGCAACAAAGGCCAACCAGGGCATGGCACGCGCAAGGCATGATGGTTGAAACAAACCCTTTAAACTTCATCAAAATTCTCCATGCCTGTCTATTTGCTTGTGAAATTGCTCACACCTCTGCTGATCCTGAAAGCCATGGTCCCCCCAGAATTATAAATAGACCAGCCCTTAAGATTTGTTTTCTTTGCCCCCTAGAATGTTCTTGGTGCTGAAGGTCATGGATTCAAGATAGCAATGGGTGCATTTGACTTCACGAGGCCACCCGTCGCAGCTGGCGCAGTTGGTTTGGCTAGGCGCGCTTTCGATGAAGCAACCAAATACGCACTGGAGAGAAAAACAATGGGCAAACATATTGGTGAACATCAGGCGGTCCAGTTCTTGTTAGCTGATATGGCTATCGGAGTTGAAGTTGCCAGGTTAATTGTTCACAGAGCAGCCTGGGAAATCGATCAGGTATTTTGTTATGGCAAAATTAATGGAATTCAACAACAACAAATGTTAATCCATAGAACGGTCGTGTTAATTCTCTGGACTGATTACACGTTCGTGGTTATCGCTATTGATAGACTGATGGACGCTATAACCACGACTCATATCCCTACGCTTCCAGAAATGGACATGGCCTAAATCACCTGCTATTTTTTTCTCACAACCACCGACCCTAAAACACCGCAAAAAGCGGTTTTCCTGAAGCGCTACACTGCAAAAGAAGCTATCAGTACTTAGATGAATGTTTCGTCGAGCTATTGAAGTAAAAAACTCCTGCCTGCAAGTGATATTCTGCTTGTTTAGGGACGCAAAAGATCTCCTAATTTCGCTCGCTACTTCGAGATTTTGATTGTTACAGCCGTTCAATCGAACGCGTGTTTCGTTTGACTTTGGTGGGAAGTTTAAATTGGAGAAGAATCAGCTAATCCGATCAAGTTATTGCAAGTCTTGCAAACTGATTGGTCGCGCCATATTTTTGGCGATTTAGGCCGGGTTTTAGTTAGGTTGATTATCAGTCCCTCTTGAAGCGTAGTGCCGTCATCCAATTCAATGAACGAAGCAGAAATTAGGACTGAAGTAGTTAGTCTATTAATTCTTTTGCATCTTGTAGGAATCTAATAGAACGAACAGCAGTGCAGCGTGTGGCAAAGTATAAATTGCAATAGCTAACGATGATTTCTGCCATAGGGTAATTAAGCACCTTAGAAAGTCTATTTTTGTAGTCAAAAAGCATTATTTGCTTCTAATGTTTTCAAACAAATGTCATTTCCCTCCCCAACACTGGGGTGACCGCACCCCTTTTACTCGTACTCATCTATTGTTGTAAAATTGCAGGTTGCAAACTTGCAGCTTTTTCAATGAATAGAATTTTCATGACAGAAACTGATTTTCCCTAATTAAAGCAAAATGACAGTCGAATATATGAGTTTGTCATTGACCCACTTTGCCACACTTTGCCACACTTTGCCCTGATGCATCTTTTTGATTGCAGGGACGACGAAACACATATTATGCTTCAATTGCCAAAGCCTATGCATCAGATGTTGCCAACAAAAATGCTTCTGATGCCGTACAGGTATGAGATATGTTTGAATATGAATTAGATATATATGTTTCAGATTAAACTCGTTTTGACTTCTTTTGCCAGGAAGTGGAAAAAACATTTATAAGAATGATGTGAACACACAATTTTAGTCATAAGCAAAAATCGTCTTCCTTGAGAAAATCATTCTTTGTTCGTTTTGAGTTTTACCCAAAAAGTCAGTAGTAGAAAGCAGAGGACAGAGGTGGAAAAGTATCGGAACCTGAGAACGTAGTTCCCAGAAATATGTCTCGGTGTAAATATTCACAGGAATATTTCAAGACTTCATAGACAGTGTCTAAAAGTAAAAATAAAGATTTTGGTGTGGTTGTCCCTAACGAAATTTTGCAGAAAGTTTTCAGCCCTAAACCAAGATTCCTAGAAAGGGTTAAAAAAAATTCACCTCTGGTGGAAAGCAACTTTGAAATAGCAAGAACATGTACTCCAAGGAAGATCTCACGTAACAAAAACCTAACCAATCGACTTTACTTTGTTGATTGTTTATATTTACTATTTTGCAATACCAAGTAAATCGGAGCAATACCAATTTTTGATCTCAAATATTTAGGGGTTATTTAGAAGAGAGTTTGTTTTAGGACCCTAGGAAATTGACCAGCAATACCTAAATTGGACAATGATAGTAAATTGGAGCAAGAACAATTGGAGCAATACCAATGAAAGTTTGGCAAGTCGTATTTCGGACCGGGCAGCTGAAGATTATAAATGTTTATTATTTTTGCGTGGTCTCAAAAGTCCATTTGGAAGATTTTAAGGCCCTCGAGCCACAACAGCAGCCATTTTTATCTCGCTACTGAGCCTATATGCTATTTTATTCGAGTTTTTACTTACGCCAGATTTAATTGTGAACTAAAGCGAAAATTTGTATCGATGCAAATGAATAGCGCTGTTCAAGGATAAAAGCCTCTGTTTGAAATTTTTTATATCTTGTTTCATTTTGGACTTATCCGCTGTTTTGTAGCATTGCCTGATAACGTCATTTTGTTTGAAAAAATTGAAGGCAGTATACAAGGTTGACTACGTTTCCACAGAGACATCTAATTAAAAAACTTTTCTCAATCAACAAGCTCCTCTAAACATCATATTAATTTATGAGACAATTACTTTACATTTGTTTAGCTCAGTTAGGATGTTTCTAGCAACTGTAACCCTTCAAAGATTAGATACAGCTTTATTTCCATATACTTCCCTTGTAATTTGCAAACAAAATTACGTCAGCAGCTGATACTTAAAATCAGTACATAATTTTAAAACGAAATGAAATATCAAAGAAATTTAGACAGGAGTTCTTAGCTTAGACTGATTATATGTTTGTAGGTTATCGCTATTGATAGACTGATGGACGCTATAACTACTGGAGCGACAACAACAACATTAATTCACTTCAATTAGACGAGCGTAAGTTGAGGGTCCTTGTGTAGTGAGGCTATCCTTAATTTTCAACAATGCTGTTCGTTCGCATCAATAAACATTTTCGCTTCAGGTCACTTTTGACTGTATGTATCCGAATTCAAATAACCATTTATTCAAATAATGATTATTATGGTTATACTTTATGATTGACAATCTCTGAGGACAATATTCTTAACTTCGCTTATTCCTTCAGATCTTCGGTGGTAATGGATACAACTCTGAATACCCTGTTGAAAAATTAATGAGAGATGCGAAAATCTTCCAGGTAAGCTTTTAATTCAGTCCGTTATCCATAACAAATGTAATTTCAAATGATCCGGAAAACGGTTTATCTTATTTATCATCTCACTCATGCAAGCCCCAAGTACAGAAAGGTACTCCAAGCGCTATTCTTGACACTCTCGTTATTGTCAGTGAAGTTACAATAGTCCTGCACAGCGTTGTTTTGTTTAACTCAAGCTATACTGTGCGTATATTTGATTTCACGCGGTCAGCGTTTTGGCTGACTGTAATAAAACTATTTGTGTTATGTTTAAGATAATTTTTTGTCACATACGCTACTTTTCAACTTACCGCATAATGCAGGTCCGATCACTTTTGAAAGTCTTTACCTTTGATCTGATTTTTGAAAAATTCTTCCGTGGGCGTATTTGATTTCACGCGGCCAGCATCCTTGGGTGATTGTAACAAACTATTTGTGTCATGTTTAAGAAAATTTTTTATGTCACACACTACTTTTCAACTTACTGCAAAATGCAGGTCCGATCACTTTTGAAACAGGCTTTACTTTTGATCTAATTTTTGAGAAATTCTCGAAATCTTAAAAGCCTGTAAATTGGAGACGTTTTCATTGGGTAACTTGGGAAGTCTAAGTTCTCTCAGGTTTATGAACTGGGAGGTTTCAAATTTGCATAGAAATAATAATTCTGCCCTTTAAGCAGCAAGAGAATATTTCAAACTTTTACTCTACTCAGTTATATTTATGGTAATTTGTATGATGTTTTTATATCACTCTAGATATACGAGGGAACATCGCAGATTCAAAGATTGATCATTTCAAGGGAACTGTTGACAGCAGCGAAACAACGATATTGATGAGTGACCTTTTATTGTTTGTCGTAATGAAATAGTGAGATTTATGATGTTTAAAGACCCATAGCTAACCAAGATCCTTTGCAGCCTTAAGGTCCACTTTCGTATGGTATGAAAGTCGTGTATGGCCTATGTTTTGTTTGTTTGGTTTTCTTTCAGCGCGCAAAGGATCATGGTTAGCAATGGGTCGTTAAAGAGCCATTATCACCCAGGTTCATTTGAAGGCACGCAGCATTTCCAGACTTTAATCAAATTTGGCCTAGGCGACAAATGTGGATACAAACTGCAATAGCTGAACCGATCGAAAAGTCGATCAAAGTCAAACTTTTCTATCAGTTTAAACTACTGCACTGACAGTGTAGACTCATTCCAAAAAAGTCTTGTTTCGCTCCCCTGCAGACTTGTCGCTACAACAGAGACTTAAGGACTTACGGCTCTGAAATTGGCAATTTCCTGCAACCTGGAATGGCATTTATAAAAGCCAGACCAACTGAAGCGATGATTGAAGCGATAACAACAACAACAGCAGCAAAAGTTAGAGGGACTTATGTAATGAGTCTAGTGACAGTGTTGGTCCCTACTATCCGCTCAGGCCAAATTTGATTTCGAGTAGTCTGCAACTGTAGCGTGCCTGCAAAGGACTCTGGGTGGCAATGCCTCTTTAAACGTTCACTGTCGTCGCGTTGATTAGGTGAACAAGACAATCAAAAAGAATAGAATAAGCAAGCTTCGGAAAATTCGATGTCTTTCAAAATCCTTGAAGATGAAAATGATCTGAGTCCAGTTGTTCTCGAAAGGAAATAACCAAAGGGCATGGAGGCTTAGTAACCACCCAAAGGGTAGATTATTGTGTCCAGTGGCGTCGCCACGGGACAGAACTGTTATGATAACTGGTTTTCCTCTTGAAGTCTGCATTTAAGGTCTTCGACCCAAAATCCCCTCATAATTGTCCACCCCCAGATTTTTTGGGCTGGCGACCTCTCTGATTTTTTCCAAAGGGTAGATTATTAGGCCTAACTGTCCTAACTGTCCACCACTTAATATTTTAGCCTCAATTGAGAAAAGAGATCTTTTTTTTGTCGAGATCAAATTGTGATCCCGCTCGATCTTTGTATTGAAATCGACATTTTTAACTGATGAAGCATTTCGCAAACAGCCTGATTTCGTGAAAATTATGTAATGCTTTAATTGTATGGCCGTAGAATCAAACATATTAACACTGTATATTTGTGCAATCCATAAAAATAGCTGCTGGTATGAAAGTTGTATCTGTTTTTACACTGCTACGAATCCATTGCCGCCCTGTTTAATTGTAATAGGTTGATAGGTGGATTGATAACATATTCGTAGTTATCTCTATTGATAGACAGATGGACGCTCAAACCACAACTCATGGGCAAACGTTAAGTCTTAGTTTGAGCAAGCAATTCAATTCAACAAATGTAAAAAGGGTGGGATTACGTAGTGAGTCTTAGTTGCGAAGTAGACACTTCGCTGTTCAATTTTATTGGAAGATGAGAGGTAGACAGTTCTCCTCAATGAATGCCTCAACTATGGGATGGTTTTTAAAGTTTTGGTTTTAAGCAACCTTGAATTTGATTGGTCACATCAGCAACTACCGAGTAGATTGTACCAATCGACTTATCTTGAAGCCTCGCTATTAGAAATAAAAACAGCAACAAAATGGACAGAGTTCATGAATTAATAATTTGTTCGAGATATCGAGTAGCTCGAGAAAACGGAGCTCGATTTATCGAGCCTTAACTGCCTGCCACAAGTCCGCCTGTGTCTACCCTGCAATCAATGACGTAGGAGGCAGCCCTCAGTAGGGCCACTTTTCAGAATCAGAAAGCATCTTTAAACTTCAAAAGGGCTGAGGAAAACGGTACTTGAAGGGGGAAATGGGACGCTTTCAAATAATTGCAGGGTTTTGAGCCATTGGCTTCTACATCAATGTTGCAATATTTCTAAACTTCGTCTGAAATTAGATGTCCCTGAAATTTGCGATAACACAAAATTCTTTTGCAAAACACTTCTTTTCTTGTTATTCGTGAGCTCTTCTATTGTTGTCATTCGCGAGCATTTGCAGGTAACATCTAATTTGAGACAGACTATCTGCTCTCCCTTTCGCCGAATACCAGTTGAAATCAAGCCCAAAGAACATGTAGCTCGCTCGTGTAACAATCGGGCGATTGATTGAACAAAACTTAGACATATTAGGTATGGTAAGACATATTAGGAGAGGAGTGACGTTACATTGCTCTTTGTGATTGTGACGTCAGATGAATGCGAAACTAAAAAGAATGCATCAGAGTTAAAACTCAGTTTTCGAGAATTATCGCTAGCAAGCAGAAATCGAAAATGTTCGCACTTTATTCCACAGTTCAAACATTTTATTGGATCAAATCTTGGTTCACGAAAGAAGAAAAATCACGGCAATTGGGTCGTTGTAAGTCAAGAAAGAAAGGTAAGTCACTATCCTTTGCAGGGGCAGATTTTATGATGCAATAGCATCAGTTGTGTTTGATTGATACCTCAATTCAAAACGATTAGCGACTGCAGACAAAGGAAATTTCTCAACCAGTAATTCAAAACAAACGAAGCCGCAAAAGTTGTCCTGAACCCAGTAGGGCAAACTCTCGTCTTGTGCAAGCGAATTTTGTTTATTTTATCCAGGAGCCGAGCAGTGATTGTTTCATCTAAGCCCTAAATATGCAAGAATTGCAATGCCTTCTGCTCTGCTCCTGAATCAAACAAACAAACTCGGCCAGGTAGAACTTTAGATTTACCCTGCTTCTTTCGTTATAAGCACATAGCTTCTCTTAAAAACCACCTTTCGCGTGCACAAGACGACCTTTAGCCATGCTGGTTTCAAAGCAACTTTTGCGGCTTTGTTTGTTTTGAATTACTGGTTGAGAGAATTTCCTTTGTCTG
Source organism: Aurelia coerulea (assembly GCA_039566865.1). Lineage (NCBI taxonomy): Eukaryota > Metazoa > Cnidaria > Scyphozoa > Semaeostomeae > Ulmaridae > Aurelia > Aurelia coerulea. The sequence continues at coordinate 18,647,860 of CM076954.1, forward strand.
CAGTCGTTAATCACTTTGAATTGAGGTATCAATTAAGGCAGCTGATGCTATCGTATTATAAGCTGCCCTTGTTACTATCCTTATCATTTTCTGCGTAATTTACTCTGCAAATACTTAGCCATACGAGCAAACACTGTTTGAAAAATCGATATTGAGATCTTGTTTGAAAGCTTATGAAGCAATGTTCTCCCTACCAAACCTCCAAGTGAAAGATTTCTTTGGACGTCCTTAAAAGTATTTAGAAGTATTCAAAAGTATGAAAACAAGTTATGGTAATTGCAAACAAGATATTTAAAGTGTTTGATATTGGTAAAAATTTGATAGGGAGTCAAATTTTAGACACCCTATCAAGTGTTTGATAGGGAGTCAAAGCGTAGAAAGGTTGTCTGCTATAGCAAGATTTAAGATTCAAATCCAGGATTCTGCAGGACTTCGATTGAGACTGATACTTGCAGATGGGCGGCACTTTGCTTTGACAACTCTGAAGGTGGTTGCTGCTGGATTGACATGAGACAATATTCCAGTGCTTTCGCAGATCCAGTCATTGCTCTTATCAGATTGGAAGGAAAGGTTAAATATGGAATGTTACGAAGTCAGAGATATTTTTGATTTACACTGCTCACATCTGATGATTGCTTGCGCTAAAAGAACAAAGATGCAGAAGCACATAGACTAAAAAGGCAATTGGTAAATTCCAAAACGTTCCTCTGGAATTTCCAATAGCCCCATGTTTTATTTGGGTCTTGTGTTTCCAGCAAGGTCAAGCATTCATACGGAAGGATTTTAATCATATATTTATATATTCATCAGCCACATACTAATGGTGCTAGCAACCTACAATATGCTAGATAAACGAAGTACCAGTCATAGAAATGGTATTAGGCCAGCTATACATACATCAGGCTACGGCGGAAAAACGGAAAGGCTACAGAAAAATGATAATTCGCCCTGCCTGACTACCAAGCGCTGACAGGGTGGACAAAAGTTTTGAACATCACAACTATTGTATTTGAATTGAATTCATATCTTTCATGATCCCCAAAGATGAATGAGCTTCGTTTTCCACTCTATAAATTGTGGTAGAAGAGGCTGTGAAACTGCATAGAGAAGAGCATTGTTGCGGGGTTACGAGAAAGCACCCCTCCAAGAATGCATTCAGCAGATTGTCAAACCAAAAGTCAGACACTTGCGCCAGCGGTTTCATCTAGGCTATCTGCGCAGGAGGATTTCTAAATACGTGGCTTTGTTATGAGAGAAATCTTCCGCTACATGCACTGAAATGATTTGAGTTTTAATCGATTATTATGGACTTATAAAGCAAGAAAATAGTATTGCAAGATAGCAAGGAGGTAATACTAAGTATCAAAACTGCGAAAGTGAAGAAGTTTGGCTCAGAGATAGAGAGAATCCAGCAGAAATTGAAAAAATAGAAGTTGCTGTCGTCGAATGGGCCTAGGCATTTTTCGTTCACAGCTATCCACAACGTCATGCTGAAAGGCCAGATCAGCTGCTGTAAGGGCCTGTAAGGTGCAAGTTGCTGACCCTCCAAGAAGCGTTCGCAATATTTGATTCATAGGTCATTATTTCGACATGGATTTCAGTGGAAATTATGGTAGGTTTGGCGTGCACTGCTCATATACTGACAATTCATTTTGCGAAATAGTTGCGAGGCATTCAAATCAAAGCAGCAGGTGCTTTTATTTAGGCCAGTTTTTGTGACAGACAGTTTTTCTGACAATGTGGCGCACACAACGCCTCTTAAAGATTGCCAGACACTAATCAATCGCCATTGAAGCCCATTGAAGCCATTTATTGGTGTGCCTGGTTTTGTTGCCTTCTTCATGATGAAGACGTATGTGAGCAAACATGATAAATAGGTAAATCATGGAATGGATGTATAAAGGGCCATCCAAAAATCCATTTCTTCATGGGCAGTGGAATCTGGCCACTAACTTCTTCTGATACCCCCTCCTCCCAGTCTGCATAGTGTGACAACTGCACACGCAACGTTTTCACAAAAATGTTAAGTGCATGCCAATTTTAAGTAAGACCTTTGTTCACGCGAGCATGCCACTGCTTTGTTGGTCTACATTTTCAAAATTTTAAAATGTTCGTCACACTCTGAAGAGAACATAAGTTTGAAAGGCCTTAGTGGGCTGATTTAAAGTCTTTTTTCTTTGCCTCCATCTTCTTACAAATTTCTAGTATTTCACCTACCAAATATCAAGAAGGCCAATGTGAAGTAAAAGTATATGATCAAGAGGAATTGAACTTTCAGATAGAGGCATTCAGGATTGAAACAGTTTCTTTCGTCTTGTCAGCTGTTCAGCTTTACTGTTGGTTGAGCAAACAGTTGGTCCTTCAGCACAAATGCTGATTTTCAAGGGGCCCTCCCATGAAATAGTACTGAGACTAAATTACAAAAAGAATCATCAATCTAAAAACCACCAAACCTTATTTTACAATCTAAAACCTATTTACAATGTTCAAAATCTAAAATTAAAAGTAGAGGGAGTCGACCCTGGATCAATAGGAAGAATGCTTGCTTTGGCTCAGCTGAAAGACTATTCCACAACTGTGAAAACGTTACTACTTGATTGATTAATTTTCATGTGTAATAAATTTTTCAGGTCAAAGACCTCCAAGGCCACCCATCATGGGACAATATGGGCCTCCACAAAATGGTTCAGGACAGGTAATAAACAAATTTTATAATATGTGAATTTATTGAGTCAGATTTGATGGAATCTACTGTAATGTTTCTCCCTTGAATAGATATATGCTTGTTTCGTTTAGGGTATGCATCGGGTAAAATGGGCAGGCTGGGGGTAAATCAGGTAAAATTAATTTCCAAAAGAAGGGTAGATCATGGACGGTTCAATCAACATTCAGTGCTTCAAGGAGAGTAGTTCCAATAGATGAAAGCTGGGGAAGCAGGGGAAGCTGGGAAAATATCAGGGGGCTTTTTTCAAAACCCTTCCCCAGTTTTCCCAGCTTCCCCAGAACATGAAATCTTAACATTATGTGAACCTGAAGTGCTGTTCCCAGCTTCCCCAGCAAAGCTGGGTCGCTTCCCCAGTTTTCCCAGCTTCCCCAGAACATGAAATCTCAACATTCTGCAAACCTCGAGTGCTGTTCCCAGCTTCCCCAGTAAAGCTGGGTCGCTTCCCCAGTTTTCCCAGCTTCCCCCAGGGAGAATTTTTTATCTGAACATTTTTATAAAATGTATTTCATATACAGTATTTGCCTTTACCAATTTTACCCCAAGCTTACCCATATATCCTATTTTCTTTGCAGATGAGGATTGAAAATACATTGAACTTGATAGATTTTAGGGTATTTCCTAATTCTAATGAAATTGAGAAATTTGATTCTGATTACCTAGTTTTAATTTGTTTTGACTTATGATGAAAAAGATGAAAATGCTGTGTCAGATAAAGTAGCATACAGACCCTCAAATTGATTGGCAGGATTCTGCATGATGCATTTTGAAACGTCAAAGGGTGATACTCTGATCATTTTAACATTTTACTTGTCATTCTTGTGACCACAAGTCTGTCTCACATTATTAGATATCAGATGGAATTTGTGATAATACAAGATTATGCCATGCAAAGCTCTTAGTTTTTTAGTTGCGGATATTCCAAGTATTTTATGTGGTACTGCCTTTCAAGTTCTTCATGTTTCTCTTTCAGGCTCCAGGTCAACCACCTCCACAAAACCCCTTTGGAATGAAATCTAAAGGGAGAAGCCCATATGCAAAGACAAATGCATTTACAAGACCCAGTGGTCCACCAGGTACACAGCCTTTAGGGCCAAGGCCTTTTGGTGGTCCACCTGTTGGAGAGCCAAGGATGCAGCATCAGAGTGGTAATTTTTCTCAGCAGATTCAGCCACCACCAATATCTGGAAGTCTTAGCTGGCCTGGCTCTCCTGATGGTGATAACAAAACACAGCAGTCACATGCCAGCCTACCACCCTCATTTAGTCAACCAGCAATCCAACCTGCTGCAAATCTCTTCGCTCCACAGCTGAATGGCTCATTTGATCAGACACAAAACAGCCAAAGTGTGGATCATATCACCTCATCATTCAACACACAAAGCACACAAAATATGAACAGCGTCAACTCTCCATTTATCTACCAAGGGAAACCAAGCGTGGATAATGTCAACTCAACTTTTACCAACCAAGGTAACTCAAGTGTTGACAATGTCAGCTCAGCATTTACTAACCAAGGTAACCCAACTGCAGGCAATGTCAACTCAGCATTTACCACCCAAGGTAACTTGAATGTGGACGGTGTTGACTCAGCATTTAACAGGTTAACCTTAGATTCCCCATCAGTATCTGGCATACCAATGCAGAGTGCACAAAAGTTACGTGAGAAGCAAGGGTATCAAGAAGGTCATGACAATGATTATCTTGATGAATCGGATGAGAGTTCTTCAGATCCAGACACTGATGATGATGATGATGATGATTTGTCGTCTGATGATCCAAGTTCTGATTCTGATGAGTTGGCCCAAACGGGTGATTCACAAAGAACTGCAGGTGAGTTAGGGAATTTTTCTTGTTACCCATGTAACAGATACCGTAAGGTTTGCATTTGGTTTGCATTTAGTTAGCAGCAAATTGTGCAAAGTCTGTGCAAAGTTTGTTGTGAGTATGTTTACGATTTAGGAGTTTGTAAATTGTTTGTAAAGAATTTGAATTTTGCACCCTACCAGTTTGCAACAGTTTATTTGAGGGTTCCTAAGCAGGCAAATTTTTGAAACTCCATACAAACCTGCCAAACTCCAAAAAAAGAACAGTGCATAGTCAATGCAAGCTCATAGCAAAGTTTGTGCAAATTGTATTTTTTGCTAAAGTAAAGGGTAGTTTTGATTTATCATGATTGCAGGGCATGTCACAGGCTGAGACTCTCTGATATATTCACCCTTTTTTGACCAAAAGTTTTACTTTTGATCCCAACCTTTTTGATGACTGCACCCCTTCATAATCAGGGCCGTTGAGAGCCAGCTCGGGTCCTGGAGTGATTCTTAGGACTGGGCCTTAAGGGGGCGAAGCCCCCAAGAAAATTTTCCTGGACCATGCCCTTCGGACTCTCAGATAATGAGGGAAACGCCCTTTTTAGGAAAGCTAGTTTGGAAAAATTGTTTACATATTCCATGAAAAAGTTACTAGGAAGCGGTATTTACGGTAAATGATGAAGAGATTTGCTTTTACGAGGTGACTTTGAAAGCACGAACACAAAACTTTTAAACATAGCCACATAAGAAAATTATTTTCTTATGTATATGTTTCAAGACAGGTAGATGGCCATAAAAGTTGCCGTAGGGAGATTTTACAGCAATAACTAATTTTTGTCGAACGATACTTTACGGGCCCCGGACCTTTTACCCCCTCCAACCCCCCCTCTCGACGGTCCTGTTCATAATACAGTATATGAACAGCTCTCAATGACCAGGTAGTCTAGCTTTAACAGTTTTACTGAAAGAAGAGCTTATAAGCTCAGCAGCAAGCACTTTTTACAATTCAAGGGGTAATGATTAGATATTTACACTTTTTGTTTCTAATGTCTAATCAATTTTAGGTAGAAAGAAAATGATTGCTCTGGAAATACAACGATTAATTTGAAGACAACATGCAGTGCAGGCCTTGTGCGCAATAACATGACAAGGAGTCTTGAGCCTTATGAAAGACTATAAAGTTTTCTAGACAAGAATTTTTAGGCAGGAAAGCTGTGTTAATGTGCTCAAGGCCTGTACTGTATGGTATTGTGCGCCTATGTCATTTTTTGTAAACTTCAGCTCTTCTTTCTTCAGCACTGATAAAACAAGCAACCCTTCTGCAGCAGGCTGCTTCTCAGTTAGAAAATGAAACGCACAATGTTCCAAATCAAGGAGTGGTATGTATTACGATGTTTCTCAAAGGGTAGAGCTATCTTTATTGTTTGTTGATTACATTGAGTATTTTGGAACTCCAAAAGTGAAGCCTACAGCCCAGTTTTTCACTTGGTAAATTTTTGTGTGAAGTGAATTTTTGTGTGGAGTGAATTTTTTCAAGCATAAGCATACACAGTTTATATTTGATTCACAAGCTGCTTTTGCATCAGCAAAATTATTTGCTCAATCTGTTTCTACTTTTTTATCTGAAAAACGTACCTATTGGAAAACCTATATGATTGAAAAGTCAGGAGCAACCATTATTTGTTTGTTTATAAAGCAATGTATTTGATCTTCAGTTCATCATTTGATGCAAGCATTGTGCACTTTAGCACTTGTGCGTAAGAATTCTCAGTCTTTCAAGAGTTTTTGTCAGAGTTTGAATTATTACTGCAACAGCTCTTGAGAATTTTTATGCTCACAGTGAACACAAGGCCTACGCTATAACGTATGTCAATGATTTTTCGCATATATCATTGTAAAGATAATTGATCATTGGCAAGGTTAACCTCCATTGCAGTAGTTTTGGGTGGCAAATGGCGACCAGCGTGTTAGCAGCCAAATGGGCATCCTCTAATGCCAGGGAGCATGCACACTGCGCTGGTTGCAGACCAGGGCTACTGCAGTGGAGGTCGGCTTGTAGGTCCATACAAGACCTTGAAGTGTTGGATTTGCAAGAACTTGTCTCCTTTGTTGACTGTGTGTGAGTTTTTAGATATTTTGGCATCACAGAGACTTAATGTCAAAGTTCATGAATTTTGATAAATGTTCGTTTTCAGGGAAATAATCAAAGCAGTCATCCACCACAGACAAATTCTTCAACCCATTCTACAGAGAAAATCATCTCACAATGGACACCACAAAATTTGCAAGGCAAGTGACTGTCTTTGTATGTATAAATATGGAGTTGACTGTTAGCAGTTGTAAGTTTAAATGTAGAAATTCTTACTATGTGCTCTTCGAAGAGATTTGTTTGAGGGTCTTTGCACATGCCATCTCTTGGTTGGCCTTTGTTTTTGCCACTTTCATTACCCATGAAAACGGCAACAACATACTAGGCCAATCAATAGATGGCATGTACGAGGCATGCTGGTTACAACAGACCCTATAAACCTTTGTTTTCTTGGGACTTGCAGACTCTTTGCATTATTTAATCACGAGCAACATTGAAAGATACTGTCTTACTTTTTGTTGCAGATGTAGGACCGCCAACAATGTCACAGTATCAACAAGTACAACCACAACAACAAGTCCATCAGACACACACTGGGCAAGCTCAAGTCCCAATGGTAGCACCAACAAGTCAACCATCTCTTAAATCAGTGAGTATCATTTCTATCATTGGACCTCCAGATCAATCGAAGATCGGTATTTGTTTGGGTCATACAGAACTGTAACATAATATACCAAAAATACAAAATGGCAATGAACGTTTGAAAAACTATTTTACAGTATTACACCCAGAAGGATTACTGTTATGTTTAACAATGATATGCAGCTAGTTTATCATGGATTTGACTTGGTCGGCTGAGTCTTGAAGCATCTGTTGCGGAGGACAGATGCAATATAATCCAAATTTTCTGATGATAATGCTTTTTGTCTGAATTACCTTTGAGAATGCCTGTAAATTTTTCTTAAAGTTGAATTACTTCTCACGATAATACTTTTATTTGAAGCATTCCAATAACCTTTTTCAGTGGGAAGTCCTGGTCTTAGGAAGTGAAGCATTGTGGCGCAGTGGTGTAATACTCTGACTTTGCAGCCAGCACAGTGAGGCGGACAGGGCCCGATACCTGGTAGAGCCTTATCACTTGAGCGTCATGACAAGGACCCAACTAGCGCTTAGCTACTTCTGTGATCTTTGCTGTGTGCTAAAAACTGTAACTTCACCTTCCCTTTCAGCATCATTTCCGAAACTTTTTGTTGCTTTCAAAGGCTTTATCTTATCTTGGGAATGAGTTAATTGTCAGCCAAGAATGTTTTCCTCTTACTAATTTTGATCATCATATCTTAGGAAAACAAGGTATTACTTTTTACGGTATTCATCTTTATGGTACTCATTATAAAAAGGCTGTATATAGAAAAACTATTTCAATTTTTACCGTAGGATGGGAATCAGGCTGGTATCATGGACAGTTTCAGCCAACTCAACAACAGTAATAAGTTTGTTGCATCATCATTTCCTGCGAACAATTCACAAATGAGCCCCCATTTTCATCCAATAAATACAACTAATGCTGTTAGCAAAACATCAGATCTAATTGCTGATAGTTTCAGCAGCCAACAGCCACTGGACCTATTTGGTGGCTCGAACACTGCTTCGAATATGTTCCCGGTTGCTGATGCTGCTCAACGTTCACACCAAGGCTTAACACAAAGTAGCTTTGATACACGCGTTGATGGTTCAGATGTGCAAGGACATGGGCAAAGTATGCCAGTACATGGGCAAAGCTTGCAAGGGCATGGGCAGAGTGTTCCGGGACATGGACAAATGGCGCAAGGATACGGACATGGTGTTCCAGGACATAGACAAAATGTGCCAGGACATGGACAAAGCCAGAGTGTTCCAGGACATGATCATCCATCTGCCTTTAGAGCTGTTAAGCCAAAGCAAGGAAATGAACAATCCAGTTTTGCGAGTTTCAGCTCAGACAGTATTGAGCAACAAATGAAAGCTGAATTTTCACGATCTGATTTAACTAAGGAAGATGGGACCACTAAGGCTGTGCCTACAGTGCCTGCAACACAATCACAAAAAGTGACCTCATTTCCACAAGCTAAAGACTATATTTCTGATGCCTCGCAACCCGAGAGATATAGCGAGGAGCAGTCATCTCTAGTTCTCGACCCAAGACCTCATGATCTCGACCCTAATATTTCGCAGTCAGATCATCATGTGCGCAGAGATTATCCTCACGCTCATGGAATGGACTTATCATATGAGCGCCACAGGTCACGTGGATCACAGGATTCTCTCGTGTCTCCTAAACAGCAAATTACAGCACCATTCCCTGGCCACCAGCCAGCTAGCTCATCAGGACTTACTAGTTATTCCGAGGAGAGTATCTCCTCCGCCTCAACTGAGAACTCTTCAAAAAGTGTCATAGATAATTGGCAGAAGGTACCTTTAGCTACAGACAATAGTGGACAATATGCAGGGTACCAGGACATGGGACCTCGGAATGTGTTATCAAAAGACCCTATGCAAGATATGGATTTCACTCCACAGAATCAGTCATCACCTGCTCATGCTGCAAGGCAGAATAAAAGTGTACCTGAGCAGGTCATCGCTGATGCTAAGCAAGGATACTGTAATGAAGCAATGCACGTACACCCTAATACTGCACATAATGGTGCTCCTGATTCTCAAGATCAGCATTGGCATCAAGGAAGTGCCAGAGATGATAGACAAGACAATAGAGACCAAAATAGCCATATGTCTACCCAACAGGGGTATCAAAACCCGGATCACATTTCAGCACAAGCGAATGCTAATCCCTCTGGAGAGAGCAATTTTAGAATTGAAGCAAATGCTGCTCATGGTACAGGGCGTGAAATGTTTCAGTTGGGAGCACAGGACAACTATTTTAGCGAAAGCCAAGTGCAAAAAATGCCAACGAGTTTTGGAGAACCGTCCGTTAACTTCCAATCTTCAGTTCAGCCGCAGCCTTTCGATTCTCACAGAAATGTAGAGCGGAAAGAGCCTCATGGTGCAAAACATAAGGGACCTAATAGTAAAGCCCCAGCAAATAGTTTTGGTATCAAATTGCTTGGACAAAATGATGCACAGCAAGCAAATAGCCAGTCTGGTCAACATGTAGGAAATACTAGTTTAAATTCTAATCGTGGCATCAATAAGAACGCTCAGCATTCTGAGATACCTCAAATGGCTTCCAATGATTCAGGACAATCAAAATTTCCAAACGATGTCCCTTTCCAACCGCCTGTGCAACCTGGACAGAATATATCTCAGCACATTAATTCTGCACCTCAAGATCTGCGTGGATTTCGCAATGAAAACCAGCCACAGCAAATTTCCGATCTGCAACAGATGAGTCACACCCACCAAGAGCCTTACTCTAATGATATTCAACAGCCCCCTGCTCTGCAAAAAAATCCGTCAAAACAACAGCAGATTGAGCCTGCTACACGTTCGGAAGTTCCCTCTCAACCAAGTGAGCGACAGATTCAGGCACAAGAGTATCAAGAACAAAATGTTCCCCATCATTTCCAGCAACACCCTGGACAGCAAAGTAAAAATGTGCCTCCGTCAAATTTAGTGGCAAAAGAGCGACCCAGTGAAAGACAGATGGTTACCCAAAATGATCAGTATGAGCAAATGCATCGAAATGAAAATTCCTTTCCAAAGCACCAGTTTTCAGAGCAAAGCCAACCAATTGCGCAACAAAGAGATGTGAATTCTCAGCAATTTGAAGGCCATTCAGCTCCTCAATCGAGTATTTCATTGCAGCAGCAGCACACCGTTCAGTCAGGGAGTGGACCCTCATCGCTTGAGCGCAGCAGTAGACTTAGCGATACAGCTCTGCGGAAAGCTCCCGCCCAGGTACATTTACCACAGACGCACCAAGGGCAGCAACAGGTTGTAGAAGGGAGCTCTTCTCAGCAGCAGTTGCAAGAGCCTAGCAAGCAGCAAGCTTCTCATAATCAGTTTATTGAAGGACTGCCAGCTGGGCAGTATGGAGTTGCTGGGCACGGACCCATGGTGCAAGGAATGCAAGCTCAGCGTGGAATAAATCAACCATCTGTACCGCAAAATCCATTTCCACAGAATCAACCAATCATAGATAGCCAGGCTACGTCCCATCGTTCAGAGACAAATCAGCCTACACGTCAACAAGCCACGGCAGACGGACGTCTATCACAGCCAGATCAGCATCAAATTGCTGGACAAGCACAACAACCATTGAGTCAGTATCAGCCTCCACAATCTTCGCAACAAATGTATCCACAGCAACAAGTACAACAACAATCGTTGCCACAGCAGCAGCTGCAGCAGCAAAATATACAGTATCCCCAGCAGCAACAACAGCCAAATTTGCCTTTACAGCAACAAAAGCAAAATGTGCCACTGATGCAGCAACAACAAAATCTTCCTCATGAACAGCAACAGCAAAATTTGCCTCAGCAGCAGCAACAGCAAAATGTTCCTCAGCACCAACAACAACAAAATGTTCCTCAGCAGCAGCAACAACAAAATGTTCCTCAGCAGCAGCAGCAACAGACTGTGCCTCAGCAGCAGCAGCAACAGACTGTGCCTCAGCAGCAGCAACAACAGACTGTGCCTCAGCAGCAGCAGCAACAGACTGTACCTGTACAACAACAACAGTATCCACAACAACAGATTGCCCAGCAACAGTTGAACCAACAATACCCTCAGCAGCAACAAGGGTATAACCAGCAGTATCCTAACCAGCAACAACAGCAACAAAGTCATCTTCCCCAACAACAACTGCAGCAGCAACAATATCCCCACCAACAGCAGCAGTTTGCCCAACAGCAGCAACAACAAATTCAACAACAGGGTCAGTTTCCACAGCAACAATACGCCCAACATGGTGCACAGTACTATGGTCATCAAAATTCACAGGGAGATCCAAGTCAACGATTTGATAACATGTCACCAGCCTTACCCATGCAACAACAAATGCCAAATTACCCAGATCAAAATCAAATGCAAGGTTGGAATCCCCAATATGGGGGATACCCTCAGAACTATAATTACGAATACTACAATTGGTATTGGGCGAATTATGGATATGGGGGATACCCACAGTATCCAGGTGCATACCCTGGCATGAACTGGGATGCACGATCTCATCATAGTGATCAAATGTCGTACAGTAGTTCAAGGAACCCTTCTGAAGTTGATGTGGATAGCCGGCCTTCATCAGTCATTGATAACAGACAACTGGATGATTATGAGATTGAATCACTGGAAATGTCCAAGAAAGAGATTTCAACTTTTGAACGAAGTAAGTTTTCATTTTTAGTCTAGTCTCGATGGAAGTTTCTGGCAGTGAATAGACCTTTTAGCTATTCTGAAAAGAATCAGAATCGAACGATTTTTTGCTATATTTTGTAGAATTTTCGAATGTGCACAATAGTGATAGAAGTTCTATCGCCATTAAAATAACGCTCGATCCAGGCTCTTTTGCTAATAGGTCTATTCCTCCTGGCCATCATTTAAGACATGGTGTTGCCGCAAATGATGACACTTCCTTTAGTTTTCAGCAAGAACGACGAGCAATCGTTTTAGTGCTAAAACGAGTGTTTAATTTTAATCTCGTTTTATCCAAAGTAGTAAAAAGCACGCTTACAAGAATAGCTACTGACGACAGCCTTCGTTGTTAGAACATTGAGGAACAACATCCAGATATTGGTAAAAACCCTATCAAGATCTAGAAACAACAGTTACAAACATCATGCCTCTTACTTCTCCTGCTTTTCCCTGACTTTCTCGGTTAGAGTCAATTGATGTTCATTTCATTCACATCGCCTATTTTCCCATTTTTGTAGCCTGTTGTTTATCCTCTGCAAACTTTCCTGCAGTTGCTTGTTTCTCAGCCTTCTTGGGATTATCTCGCGATTTGGAAGGGATTTAAAAGAACGGAACTATGCATTTCATATCGCCCATGCTAAAGTAGGAACCGTAGCTAGCTAATGACAAAAAATGAAGATTCTTATGGACATGTTCCCTGCGTGTGGTACTATGTAATTGAACAGTAATGTAATAAATAGATGATTTAAGTACCAAAAATAGCTTAGATGTTAAAAACACAAACAGTAATAAGCAATAATATGTGTTTTTAACATCTAAGCTATTTTTGGTACTTAAATCATTTATTTATTATATTACTGTCTGTACAATTGTCTGTGAGTGTTTTTATATTAAATCTGGTCTTGCACTTTCATGCATGTCCTTAGATTTTAGTAAGTGTTGTCTTCTTTCAGCATCTCCCGTGGAAATTGAGCGGTTGACACCAGTGCATTTTTACAAGCCACATCTCACAGCGAGGTTCAGTGTAGTTGGCACTTGTGTGATAACAGATCCGAATGATCCAAATGAAAATCAAATACCTTCCATTCTTTGCGTTCCAAACAAGGTATGTATGTGGCTTTGTATATCTCTGTATCTACACTGTATACTGCAGACTAGCCGTGCAACTGTGCAAACACAACCATTTGAAACCTGTATCAAACATTTAAGAAACTCACAGGAAAAGGGTTTGCTTGCAATACTGTAGGGGCCTTTCACTCCCAAAGAATTTTGAACACATTTAACAAAAATTCTTTTGTTTTGAAGAAAAATCTAAAAGCTGTAAGAAATTCTCCAATTCCTTTTGTTTCGAAAAATTTCATACGCTTAAGCAGTGAAATGTTTTGAAATGCCCCTTCGCAATAATGTTTTAAACTTTAAGAAACTGCAGCTTTTGGATTTTTTGTACCTAAGTTTCTTGTAAAAATGAATGTGTGAATTATGAAATTTACTGAATTTAAAATACATCCCAGAGTAATGGTTCGATAAATGCAAAAACAACGAGTTGAAATCTCCTTGCTATAAGAAATTGAGAAAACAGCCTGCATAGAAATCTCTTTACACGTATTTTTCATAAGAAACTAAGAATTTTGGCCAATACTGAATTTCTGGAAATTATCACATTTTTAGTTCCCAGAATTGTTCCATAACAATCTTCACGTTCACTACCTGTGCCTTCGTGAATTTTTCAGAACGTTTCTTAAAGCATTTCCAATGTTTACATATTACCGAAGTATTTCGCGAGTAGAACAGGAGGTGAGAATGAGCTAAAAATATGACGAGGATTTCCTTTATTAAAATGAATAGTTTCTCAAGTTATATTTTCCCAGTACTGGAGTTCATTTATTTTTTCGTGATCCGATAGCTGAGTTTCTTATAGGCAGTTTCTTATAAAAAAATAAATACATGAACTCCATTCCATAAGAACGTTTCTTCAATTATATCTACCGGGTTTGAAACATTCTTCAGGCATGATGTGCAAACATTCTCTACTTCTCTGTACAACTTATCTCTACTTTTTCCCTCCTCCCTCCTCAATCAAAGATCGAATTAAAACGAGGAAACAAACCAACAATCAATCCCTCAGGTTTCAATTTCACAAGCATAGAATCTTCTGTATTGTTTGACCCACTCTGTGCGGAAGGGATTTCCACAAGTTTTCTTAAACTTCGGCATATTTGTTTACTGAATAAACTTAGCACCTGACATTTCCTTCTTCCAGTCACCGAGCTATTTTCCCGCCAAATCTCTCAAAAGAGCCAATCAAGTAAGAGAATCAAAAGAACGCTGCCCAGGAAACTGATGAATGAGATATTCACTTTGGCAAAAACAAAGAATCGCGCCATCCCAGGGGACTCGGGTGACTATTATTTTTGTGAAAAATTTTCATTTGTGGGACGTGGTTACGAAAAGTTAAGGAAATCTTCGAATTTTCTTGGAAGAGAAGGCGAAAGATTGCAGGTTTGAAAAAGGGCCTAAGGGGATGGTTTTCTCAGTGAAGAACGTATCATGTCCGTAAATTCACTGATCTTTGTCATTTTCAGCACACTTTTTCGTATTTTATTTTTTTCAGAACATTTCCATTTCTTTCTCATAAACATACTTTTTGAGGAGACTTAAGACAAAGAGTGACAAAAACGTAGTCTTCCGAGAGATTGTTGATGTATTCCTTTGGGCTCTACTGAAAAGGAAACCTACTACTTCTGAAGCTGGTAGACTTCCGAGAGACTGCAAAGACCCTTTTTTCATGAACGAAAGAGTTTACAAATCATTCCAAAATGCAATGAAATATTATAAATTCTCTTCTCTTGGGATTTGCAAAACAAAAGTACAGTGCATTTCAATGGCTTCAATTCACGCAGAACGTTTTCAGAATGCGTATTCTCTTGGCAATGTTTCTACAATCTCTGCGAACGCTACCATTTTCAGAATGCGCATTCTTTTGGTAACTGGCATTTTTCTCTGTGCAGTCTACCATTTTCAGGAGACTTCGCAGACCTCAGATGCCCAAAAGAACACGCCCTAGGACTTTTCTCGGTTTGAGTGTCTTTTGTGCCATGATTATTGTTTCAATCTAGCGATGAATAAACGAAGTAAGTTGCGGTATGGCGCCATCTTGCCAAAGCAGATTGACATGCAAACTGTAATGACAAATAAAAAAGGTTTTTTTCATGAAAGTTTGCCACATAATTTCCATTTTTTGGTCGCTACACATTCTTATGCAATACTTTTCTTTTTTCAGAATTTGTATGCCTTCGCCGACCTACAAGAGTACCCTGGACCTCTCATAAGGTAAATATCAAGCAATATTTTTGTCAGTTTCATGTCGGGTTCGCAAATAAAGCAGAATTGTTACAACTCGGTTGTAATCCTTTGAAGATGTTGGAATTTTAGATCAAAATGAATAACTTACTTTGCCGTTTGATAAAAAGTCCTTGCTAGAAGTTAACATCATTCACATCTCCGTGACATGGATTCAATAATGGAACTGACTTCGTTACATACACTTGATGTTTTTCTATCTTTCACCAAGCGTCTACCGGGTCAGCCAGGATATGTTCCCGCTTTTGATAATTCGTAGCACCAAGAGTACTTGACGGATTTCAATGATTCAAATTCTAGATATAATCCAGAAGGCCGAAGTATTTTTGTGATTTTTCTCACGTTTTTATGAGCACCGATGTTATAGGTAAATTCGGCTTTATGAAAATTTCTTGGTTGGGAAATGTCTAAAAAGGGCCTAAAACACTTGATTAAAGCGTAAGGAATGTCCACACACAGAACGATATGCAAGAGCGTTTAGCCTCTCTCAGGAGCTCTAAGAAATGGATTTTCAAATAACAAGGGAAGATTTTCAGTCTCATGTGAATAAATGTGCAGACGATGATATCTTTCACTTGTTAAAAATTGCACTTTCTTTGTTGTTCTGTTTGAAGAGTTTCTTCATGATTTGGTTGAGTTTTTAGGCTCCTTTTTCAGGCATTGCGAAACCATAAAAGTTTTGTAAGTAAAGTCAATTTTACCTACATTTACAGTGCTCGTCAAAACGCGAGAATAATTGGAAAATTACATCAAAAGACAAAAATTTCGCACCAATAAATTTCAGACAAAACATTTTGGGACAAAAGATTTTCTGACGTTTTTTCGCCGAATTTTGGACGTTCTTAAAACATTTCGGACGACCGAAAAACTCTATATTTTCAGTCCATTTTTGCTTATATTTCATGTCAAAAATGTCATAGATTGTGCTTGATTGTAGGAGTGCTTGCTCAGAAATTTCCACAAATGATTAAAATGATTATTGTTGAGGATGATGAGAAATATTGCTAAATATAACATTTTTCACTAATTAACATTCTCAACACATTCCTTTTCAATGCAAAGCGTTTTTGTGAGCAAAACGTTACGTTTTCAAAAAGAGGAAATGTTCTGCTGTGATTTTTCTATGCTACAAGAAATTTCTGACACTAAATATTTCGGACTACAAAAAATTTTGGACATTAATATTTTCGGATGTATGAAATGTCCGATAATATTAACGTCTGAAATTTTTGGCTCTCAATGTACTTGAACAAAATTCGATTCATTCCAATCCATTAAGTAGTGTTTGGGCTAAGCGCCTTCAAATGTGGGAATTTTCTTCGGGCTCAACCCGATAATATTTAATTTATCATTTATTCAATATGAGCGAATGCAGAGAAGGCTGCATTTCACAAAACACTGCACACAGATCTGACATCAATTGATACGTCTCATAAATAGCTGCCGAAAAACCAAAAGAACAAAGTTTGGTATACAAAAGGTTGGGCAAATTCTTTCTCGTATTTTGAATCAGATACAGAAATGTTTCTTTTTGAAATTGAAGCATGATGAGATTGCATTCTTTTCATTGCAGGGGAGAAACTAGTAAGAGATCAGTTATCAATTTTGCGATCAAAAAAGCCCAGAAATGGTTGACTAGTACAGAGATGAAGAAAGAACATTGTGAATCTCTTTCACTCTTATGGAAATATGTGGCCATGCTTATCAAACATAATGGGGTGAGTTCCATATACCTTAAAATGTGGGGGAATAAAAGTTAGAAACATTGTTGCAGGTTTATGGAACAATCTGCTAGTCGACAAAAAGCATAACAAAGGTAAAACAGTTCACTACAAGTTATAAATCATTTAGAATAGCGAAATATTATGATTTTAAGTAATTGGGTCCTCTTCTAACTGTACACTACAGTAAATCCCCGCATATAAGAACCTACAAAAATAAGAACCTAGAGGCTGTTTTTCCTAACTTATGCACCTTATAATCAAGAACCTGTTTCAGTTTGATGAAAAATATGTTCTTATACCAGGGGTAGCAAAGTTGATTTTGGATTGTCATTGTTAAGTTCCTTTTTTGTCCCAGTGGGCTTTTAAAGTTTGAATCTCCTCCCTTGCAGTTTTAAAGCTTAGCATTGGTCATTAGATATTTTATAACCCTGCTAAAACAAATAATAAAGCTGAAAATCGTTGGCGAAGGTTCTACTTCTAAATGGCCTATGCAAGGCACTCTTCAAATAAGAACCGTTATACCTTGAAATTTGTCTTAGTACCTTTAAAATAAGAACCTATTTCAGCGTAGCTCTCAAAAAAGTAGGTTCTTATATGCGGGGATTTACTGTATAAATGGTTTACCTATTTGCCTGGTTCCAGCACCGTTACTTTTTATCTATGTACAAAGTTTTGAAAGATATTTTATTTCATCTACAGGTAAAAGATGGTCCAGATGCAGCAGAAATGTTGATGCAACACAAATCGAACATTGATCCAGGCCAAAGAGAAGCAGATCTCCTTGGACTCGAAACATCAGCAACAAGCGGATCTTCATCAAAGACTCTTGCATTACAGCAGTACAGAGATCATTTACTGCAAGGATCGTGGAGGGTGAGATGCTTTTGGATAAGCATTTATTTATGTTTGTTAATGGGCACAAGCACACGAATTATTTAAAAGGACGTGCTATGGTAAATATGCTTCTCTATGAATAGAACAAAACAAAGTGAACGCTCAGGCACAGTATATTTTCTCGGCATTATGCATGGCAAGTGTGCGATCTTCATTTGAATGAGATATTTTTAGGCTTTACTTGCTTTTTGCAACTGCAATCTTTTAACCTTGCACAAGCCCTTTAGAATTACATAGTAACACCAACGTTTAGAATTACACTGTTGAACGTCACTTACTCATTCTTAGAATTGTCATTAGGGTGAGTTACATTTTTATGATCTTGTCTGACGTTAGATTTGTTGCTTGCAAATAGTATTTAGCTATATTGAAGGGGCTTCGTCCCTAAATTCTTGTCGAAATGATGGTTTTGCAGTTCTTTGAAAGGCAATATCATACAGACTTTTCATCTTTTTTTCAAAATGAAAGCGTTGTTATGAAGATAACTCCTGTATTTCAAAGAAGATACGATTGCTAGGATATAAGTGGATTTTTGTCGGTTACTTTTTGTGGGCGAAGCCACCAAACAAACTGCAGAAGACAATGGACGCATGTCTAAAACAATGGTGTTTAATGATTTGGTTACAATTTGGAGACGTCGTCCCTTTAAGTCCCCAGCTGGCTTATCTAATTTCCGGGACATGTGAAGGATTTATGTATCCAGCGGGCTTAAAAGAGGGGCTTATTAAAAAGGGGTGCTTATTCATGAAGTCAAATGACTAGGCTTTGAATCACAGCTTTTTAGGGTGTTAACTTCATATTCTTGTGGAATTAATTTTGCGAGTCAAATACTCAAATTCAACGCAGTTTGAATCCCACACCAGGTGGAAGTTGAGCTTCTACGGTAGTACTGAGCTGTTTTAGAGTTTCATGTCAATCTGATGAAAATGATTTTATTTATAGGATGCTCTTGAATTTGCTGTGGAAAATGATCTATGGGGACATGCCCTTACATTATCGTACAAAATGGATCATAAATTGCATTCTGCTGTCATGAACAGGTACAAGAAATTAATTTTCAAGGACATTGAATCCTCTGTAAAAGCGTCAGGCCTCATTAATCTGTGGGAGGGCACGAGCGCTGCTCGTTGACACTAAGTATCGCTATACATTAAATCAGGGCATGAAAAAATATTTTTCTTCCTGCGACCGGAG
Organism: Aurelia coerulea; assembly: GCA_039566865.1. Taxonomy (NCBI): domain Eukaryota; kingdom Metazoa; phylum Cnidaria; class Scyphozoa; order Semaeostomeae; family Ulmaridae; genus Aurelia; species Aurelia coerulea. Next base: position 18,666,999 of record CM076954.1, read on the forward strand.
AAAAATCATACTTAAATTTCCTACAAGCACAGAAGAATTAGAACGTCCAGCTTTCTCGAAAAGAAGTCAAGTTTTAAAGCTTCCAAATGATCGTTTTTTTAGATCCCCATGTCTATTCCATACTATTTGTCAAATATTGGATCTGATATAGATTTGAACCCAAACGCAGAAAATAGTATGATTGGGTTCAGTTAATTACTTTACTTATCTCATATTTGTTGTTACACTGCAAATATAACTGGTTATTGAGAAGCAATCCAGATCAGTCCATTGTGCTTGAATTCATATATTACCCTTTTCATTTTTTACCAACGAATGAGTATCAGAGCATGAATGAACAGGATATATTTAAAAAAATTTCCTGCTGGGAATTATGAATGGAAAATTTTCTGCGACCGCCCGGTCACATGGTCGGTATGGGTTTCATGCCCTGCATTAGGTGCTGGCATCTTTACTCTACTGAGAGTAATTTGATTGCAGGCACATTTTCCAAATCATTTGCCTGCAGGCACAGAATATTTGAATGAGGCCTGACAAGCATACGTTAATTTGATATGAATTTGAAAGCACGGGGTATTCATTGTTTTTGAAGCAAGGCTTGTATCTATTGAGACCTAGCGAAACTACCTGTAAGAAAAAAAATCCCCGTTGGAAGTGCCACTGCCCTGGGTATCAAACGATGATATTTGGAAATAGGTTATTTATTGGAAGACACGTTCAGGCCTAAAATTACAACCAAATTTCCTGCAATTTCTGCCCTACAGCAATGACTTCAACATGTTTTAGCACGTGTTATCCTCATGGGAGGATGAAGTTGCCCAAAATAACTTCGTTATACTCCCAGGAATGACACTTTTTTTATCAAGTAAAATCTAAACTAAGTATACAATCCACAGCGGGAAAAGACACGCAGTAACCTAGTCCCCATTGCAGATGGGACTTACAAATTAAATCGAACAGGGATGACACTGTGTCCTCCCAAAGAGATAACATGTGCTAAAGCATGTAAAAGCCATGCAATTTGGTCGTGATTTAGACCCGTTTTGAAGGTTTCTTGATGGTGCTTTCTTGAGGAAATCCTTCATAATTTCAATACATACGGAGTGCCTGATTTCAGTGGGGTGAATCTTAAAATTTATTTGAAGATCTCCACTGTTGAATAATATGCGTGCCAATATTTTTGCCTTGATATCCAGAGAGCAGTAGATTTTCAAACGAGGACTGTTTTTTTTACTAACTCGGTAGAAAATGTTTTTACCTAACACTACGACACCGTATTTCTTGATTTTTATTGTTGTTTATCAAGCAATTGATCGGCATCTATTTTTTAATCCGTAGACTCATTGCTTCATTGGATGATAAAGATTCTTTGGTTTCGCTGTATGGTCATCTTAGTGGTCGAGGACTGCCTGCTCAATCGGTAAGTTGCTTCGTTGTAAATTTCCACTATTTCCTCTGTAGAACCTCTTGTTTTTCCTCTTTTTTCTCTCTTTTTTTCTATATTTCTACCTAGCATTTTTAGTTTTAGGACGCTGAGAAGCTAAGCTTTTCGCAGCAGCATCTTGGTCCTTCCTCTCGATGTGACCATACCTCGTGACTCCTTTAGCCTGGAATTACAGAGAGTTGGCGGCTCTCCTCACACTTTGTTGCAGGTTCTGTAGGGTGAGGTCTCGAATCACCACCCTTCAGATTGGTCATCAGGCGTGCTACCACTGAGCCATTCCCAACCTCTATGGACCTCGTACCGTTACCAGTGACGCTCACACTGCAGCGATGCATATGCAAATTTTAGGCATTCTTTAACGTTGTAAAAAATGGCTCAAAAGTTTGTTCTTAATATCAAATTAGTTAAACTTGCGCTCACCATTTTGTCCTTTGCTTTTTGTTATTACTTAAGAATTCAGTTCAGTTAATTTTATTTTAGAATTCCACTACATGTAAATGCCATTAAAAGAATTACAACATACAACATCAAAACAAGAAATTTCAATAAAGAAGTACAAACTGATAAAACAACAGCATTATATACTGGAATTTGCATGCAAAGAATTTCTTAAAGGAGACGCTCTCTCAATAAGTAAACTAAACTAGAATGTGACAGCCTTGAACGGAACCACGATGCTTGCTTATAATTTGGTCTGATTTCCTTACACAGTTATCTGACTCTCAACGTGGGGCATTATGATATGTGTGATTATTTGTCCTTTCAGTGTCATGCACTTAGAAGTGGCAACGCTGACTGGAGAGAGCATCTTGCTATGCTGATTGCCAACCCAACAAAGCATGAAGACAGGAATAAGAAAAATGTCATTACTCTTGGTGATACTCTGAGTAAGAAATTTAACAGAAATTTTTCTGGCTTTTCAGACAACCTTATTTGTTTGAAAAACGCTTTGGATGTGTTGTTTTGGCCAGTAATATAATATATAAATGATTTAAGTACCAAAAATAGCTTAGATGTTTAAAACACGACGTTTCGAGCATATACTCGTTATGAAGTCGTTATGTCTCGTTCAAATCCTACCCTGACCATCCCCCCCCGGGCAGCCCGGGGGTCAACAAAAATTCCTTGCTCAAATGCCCGGGGGCCGGGGAAAAATCGGTGGTCAAATGCCCGGGGGCCGGGCAATGAGAAAATGCCATATTCCCAGTTACTGTATATTGCAAAAGCTCCTGTTCTAGTCAAATGCTATTCAAATGCCCGGGGGCCGGGGAAAAATCTACGGTCAAATGCCCGGGGGCCGGGAATATTTTTCGTGCAAATACCCGGGGGTGTCCCGGGGGGGGGGATGGTCAGGGTAGGAATTGAACGAGACATTATATATACTCGTTACTCGTTATGAAGTATATGCTTGACTTGATAACGAGTATATGCTCGAAACGTCGTGTTTTAAACATCTAAGCTATTTTTGGTACTTAAATCATTTATATATTATATTACTGTGCAATTACATAGTACCACACGCAACGAACACATGTTTATGTGTTGTTTTGGCATTCCCGGTTATTTTGATGGATGGTAACTACATATCGATGGACTGCCAGAACTTTATTCCATGACGCTTTGCTTACTACTTGTTGTTTAACTAGTTTTAGAGATCCCAGATTGCAGATAAAACTTCATTTCATAGAATTTATTGTTGTTTAACTTATATAAGTGACCCACGTGAGGCAGCTCGAATAAACTGGTCCATGAAGCATAGGTTCTAAATCTTTCTAAAGGCTGGTGTAAAATTGAATGACCTGTTTCTTTTAACTGAATGACTTCAAAGAACATTTAGCTATTTCTCTATTATTCTATCATTGGACATTTCTGAAATCTTTAATATTTTCATAATTAGAGTGTTTTTCTTCTTTTTCAAGAATTCAACAAAAAATTTCAAAAAAACTTAAAATCATCGTAATTTCTAAACAGTTTGACGCAACATGAAGTAATTTTGAAGAAAACCATAGTTTATGAATGCCTACAATATGGTATCAAGCAAAAGTCTGTCACTCATCTGGTTTACGATTTAGAAATTTGATGACGTCACATCCTCAAATGAGCTGAAATGTAAAATACGCTGTAATTTTGAAAAATATTCAAAATTTCTGGAAAGTCCAACGGTAGAATTATAGATAAGTATCTAAAGTTTCTTTCAAGCCATTCAATCAGAAGAAATAGGTCATTGAATTACACCCACCTTTTTACGCCGAGTTAAAGATTTGGAACCTATGCTGGTCCATGATTCATAAACCGTTTCCTTCACGAGCTAGTGGGCATAACCTTACTAGAAGGAAATGTTACACAAGATATTAGAAACTGTAAACTTTCTTGCACCTTGAGGCAAATATGCAGAAAATGGTTTTCATGAAATTTTTTGGTCTTCATTCCACAGGACCCTTGCTCTTTTTTGCATTTTCATACATCATCTACCCATGGCAATAACCCCCCTTTTCATTGTATTTACAGGGGAGCAAGGCAATATTGGTGCTGCGCACTTATGCTATTTATTGGCCGATGTGCATATTTCAAAATTCAACGATAAAGCAACGAAGATCTGTTTGCTAGGTGTAGATCACAAGTGAGTATTTGATGCCCGTTCCCCGTGATAGATTCCTTCGAGATATCTGTTCTCCTACATCTTTGCACATGTGGTTGTTTTAGTAAAGAATCTGTTTAAACTTATAATACCTGTGTGATTAACCTATGAACCTAGGGCTCAAATCTTTAAGAAGGTGGTGTATAATTCTAATGAAGTTTTCTTTGAAATATAAAACTATAAAAATGTATTTCATCAAAAAATACTTTTAAAGTTTTTATATTTTCATTCATATTATCTTCTATTTCTCTTTCTTTCTGACAATCCTATATTTTTCATTTAAGCAACAACCTCTGAGGGGGCCTTAAGCCTGCCTGTTTTGAAGGCTTTTGACATGAAGCATTATATGAAATTGCTTATAATTTGTGAACGATATGGCAGATTTTGACAAACAACAGTTTCTTATCTAAGTTGATGTGTTAGATACACAGATATTGTCAGTTTAAATGTGGCTGGTTTTGACAAAAAACAGTTTCTTATCTAAGTTGATATATCAATGACACCGGTATTATGAATTTATAGGAATCTGAAAATAGTTAGAGGGCTTTATCGCATCGGATTAATCGAGTGTTGTCTTTCTGGGACACCTAGTGGACTTTTTAACCGTTTTTGGGAGATCTGTAATAAATGCAGAAGATATTGTCAAAAAGATCTTTCTTGCGCTCACCTAAAGACTTTTTTCAGTTTTCCTAATAATTTGATCTGAAAGGATATCTATGTCATTTTCACAGGTCAGTTGATCATCCTTCAAGACCAGACTTATGGGTGACAAATGAGTTCGTGCAACTGACTGAGGTAACTATTTTAGTGTTCCGTTTAGTTTGCTGATATATTTGAAATTATTGGAAAATAGAGATTCTGAAAAAACCGACATGGAGCGAAATTGGTGTTGCAAATGGATATGAAGCCTTTGACTCTCAGATAAGTAATGAAGTCAAAGGAAATGTATAATCTAAAGATTTCTAATTATTTTTCGTGTTGATATGAATATTTTCCTTTCTTTCAGATGTATGAATATGCCAATCGACTACAATCTAGAGATGCTTACATACCTTCTTTTCAGGTAAGTTTCTTATTTTACTCTGCCCTTCAGTCTCTAATGATATGAGTACTGGGTGAACCAGAAAAAACTTCCCATTTTTGAAAATTCAGAACATCAAGAGTACTGGATGGATTGGAATGAATCAATATTTGCTTGAAGCAAAAAGATCGAAGTATTTTTGTGATTTTTTTCGCCTTCTTATGAGCACTGGAAAAATTGGTAAATCCAAGTTTACAAAATCTTTGTAGTTGCAAAATGACTGAAAAAGGCCTAAAATACTAGATCAAATCATAAAGGACTCCTCGCTCAGAACAACAGATAAATTGCAATTTTGCATGAGTGAGAACTGTCATCTGCACATTTATTGCCATGGGATTGAAGATCTTTAGTATCTGTTTGAGAATCTATGTCTTTTAGCTCTTGAGAGAAGTGAAACGCCTGTGCGTATTGTGCTTTTTGACGAGCGTCCTAATGATATGCTCAAGTGTTTTAGGCCCTTTTCAGTCATTTTGCAACCATGAAATTTTTGCCATTTTGCAACCATGAATTTACCTATATTTGCAGTTCTCCTAAGAAGATGTGAAAAATCGCAAAAATTCTTCGATCTTTTGGCTTTTAACTAGCATTTGAAAGAAAAATTTTTAAAAGAAAAAAAAATTTAAACTATTATATAATACTTTTAATGATTGTACATAATATTTTTCTTTTATTTTCCACACTTGTGGATATTGTTTCAGCAGAATAGCAACCACAGAGATATGACAAGTATACATGCTTGGGGCAGGGTTTTGGGGATAAGGTTTGGCTTGGGGCAGGGCTATGGGGAGATAAGGTTTGATTTGGGGCAGGGTTCTTGGGGGAAAGGTTTGGCTTGGGGAAGGGTTTTGGGGGGGGTAGTTTGATAGCTTGTCGTGTCTCTTGGGTTGTTATTCTGTTGAAACAATATCCTGCTCTATTTTAGAACGTTACTTTTGTAGGCAACCTTATTTTAGTGTTTTAATTTTATTGTAGTAATAAATAGTGTCCCCAATTAGCACAATATGCTAAATACATAGACACTGTAATAAATGCATAATAATAATAATAATAATAATAATAATAATAATAATAATAATAATAATAATAATAATAGATTTGAATCATTTAGATCCATGAAGTACTTGTGATGCTACGAATTTTCGAGAGTGGGAACTTTTTCAGGCTCATCCGGCATTACATGAGTATATATGAGGATATTTATGACAGAGAGAAGGAACTTTATGCAAGACAAAATAAATCTTAGAGTCAATGATACGATATGTGTAGAAATCTGAATCTCAAGTGGATTAGATTTTCCAGCCGTTGCTCCATTATCTCCTTCGTACTGGCCATTGACGAAAAAGCTAAATGACAAAAGTTTGAAGACTGTTTGAACTACAAAAGTTGCAGATACATTTCCCTTTGTACATTCTCAACCAGAAGACGTTCACATCGTAAATTATAATTTGTCCCCATTTGATGGCTGCCCACAGCTTTATACTATTTACTAATTACTAAGTCATCAACACACTTTCTCTATTACTTCTAGAGTATGAAGCTGATTTATGTCAATCGACTGTCTGAAGCTGGCATGTTGAAAGAGGTTTGTTAATTTCGTCTACATTGTCACTGTCAACAGCAATGAACGGAATAAGAATTAGGACTGAATCTGCATCGATGTAACTATATACTTGATAATTTTAAAGCTCTACCAAGGTATAACTCTGCATAACGTTAGCTTATTGTTAACACGAACAATCATTTGTCTCTGGTAATAGTTGATGTTTTTAAGGTTCGAAGTACATCGCCATAAATATGTCGTTTGACACAAAGTGCGAACGTTGAATCAATATATTTTTATCGTATTTCAGGCCTATTCATACTGCGAAGCAATTGCATTGGTCGTATTGAAAGATCCTCGAAGCTACGATGGTTTATTTTTGAACCTATTTTCAAAGGTACTATATCCATACTATTATTTTGTTTGTTGTCTCTGCATGATTTGATATGTATTGATGAACCCCGCTGTTTTAAAGCCAAACTTCCCCCCTCATCATTGCAGTATTCCTAATTTTATCTTAGTGATGTAATGATAACACTGATATTTTAAAAGTAGAGTCTAGTTGCAGTGGCGGACACTTTGCAAAATATTGGGTAGGGGGGTGCGAAGCTATTGTTTCAGTTAAAAGGCATGGTTTATTTATATTGTTTTTGAGCAAATGATCTTTGTTCTAGCCAACATTGGGAGGTGATCGCACCCCCTGGCCCCCCAAGTGTGTGCCATTGTGTAGTTGCCTTAGTATTGCCTAGTTGTGCTTGCTAGGTTAGGCTTTTATTCGCAGCAAATATTTTTCCAAGATTCTTAGATTTTTACACTGGAGGTCAAAGATTGGTCCTTACGAGGCAAAGGCACAGAAATGGTTGTATTCTGCAATTGTAGCTGAAGAAACATACGGTTTCCAATCACTGTTCAATTTCCTTTGAAGTTTAATTCCTTGAATTTCCTCAGCAAGTATCTTAATTGCATTACCTTTTTTCTCTTTGTTGATTATCCATTCTCAATTAGATTCATTTAAATCATCTCTCTCTCTTTCGTTCATGGCCTTCGCCATATTTCCTCGTGACATTTGTTTACTTCATGTTGGTCCTCACCAACTAAAATATTTTACTCGGGGATTTCCTGACTCAAATGGGAGAATATTCATCCCTGTTTTGATCACAGTAAAACCCACATACAAGAAACTCATTTTTTGGATCAGGCTGTACAGTTTCTTATAAAACGAATACATTTTCAAAAATAGCCTTATGAGTTTCTTGTAAGAAACTCTGATAAAAATAGCAGGACCAACCCGGAAGGCAAAAACTCCATAATTGATAATAAATGCTGTATTGTATTTAGTTTTTTACTGAAAGCTCGGTATCATACATTGCATAAACAAAACACTCCAAAATCTACGACAAGGGGCACACTGACAGTAATTTCAATCAGTATTGCAGGGTCCGGGAAACTTGTTTCTGGCAAATTGCTTCTTGCATTTTTTCCTTCACAAGTTTTTGTTCTGAAATAAAAACTTGTAAGAAACTGGAAAAATGCAGGCTCATCAGTTTCTTTTATTTTGCTACATAAATTTTAGAATGTCAGCCTACAGTTTCGTATAAGTGAGTTTCCTATATGCGGTTTTTACTGCAGTTATTTTTCGTGTTTCTGTTGAATATCTGTGAGAATTTCTGCTGCAGAAAAGGGCTCAAGCCATGCTTTGTTTATATATAGTGCTATATCCATTGTAAAAACATATTAAGCTAAATTTTTCGTTTATCGTGAAGCTTTGTTGCTGTTGTTGTTTTAAAGAGACCATGCTTCGCTGAGCTGTCGTTATGTTGATTGACATTTATTTGATTATTGACGTTTATGTTTTGATAGTAGAGTAGAATCGTAGATCAGAGAGTTAGGACGCTTTTTTTTATCTTTAATACGATTGCTTATGGTTGATTCGATAGAGGGATCGTTTTGCCCGAGATTTTGAGAGTACTTTTCGATATCGTTTTCAGACTTGTGAGCGCTTGCATTATCAGTCACTTGAGTCTCATGACGACCCGGAACCAGAATGGTATTCGAAGATCGTCGAACTACGAGATCGCAAACTAACTGACGTGAGTTATCTCATTCGTATTTTCCTGTTACTTTCCAAAATTCTTTCTCAGCAATTAAAGTTCGTCTCAAGTTATATATCACCTGAGATTTGCAATAGCGCAAATTACTCATGCAGAGTACTTTAATTGTTGTTATTCACGGGCATTTTCACTTGATGTCTAATTTGAGATTTTGGAATCTTGAAAATACCTTTGAAAAATCCATATGGCACGTGACTGACATTTCTATGTGTACCAAATCGTAGCAGTTGTAAAATATTTCTCGACAGTTTGAGTGTTGAAAGTACCTTTGAAAATTCGCCTTGAAAGGTGACTGTGGTGCTAAAAATTTCATGTCCATGAACGTGGGATAGAAAGTCATCCTTATACCCGTGCAAAAAGGTCTTGATGAGGATGAGCCATACTGCTGAACAGGATGATTAGGTTTGGCTTTGGTAGACCTGTTAAAAAATTTTTAAATTGCAAGGAGATATTTGAGAAATAGGTAATAGGAGTCTAAGGAAAGAAAAGTAAAAAAATGGCAGAGACTGTCAAATCTGTGTTTGGCTAAAGCTTTAAAGCATCTTGTTTTGATGCTGCTAGGGTCGTTTAAAGTGATTCTGCCAAGCTATAGCAGCAATTTTTTACCGTAGAACTTCACGAAGAAAAAGTGTTTTTACAAAGTTTTCTTCTTTCATAACAGCCGCAATGCTCCAATGAAACTGAAAGGGAAAGAGATTATGTGCCATCGATATCTTCATCGCAAACCCCCGAGAGTGATTACAGAGGGACACCTTCACAAGATTCTCAAGATTACAATCCAGAATCAAGAGCATCTGTGGAACCACCCCTTGAAAGTCATCAGGAGGCTGCTGGACCAGTGCAAGAAGGTAACCAATCACAGTGGCCTGAGCAGCAGGCAGATACGCATGCACAAACCCAGGGTGAGAATACGCAGTGGCAAACTCAAGACACCAATACACAGTGGCAAAACCAAGACGGAGCTACGCAATGGCAACATCAGGATGGTAATACGCAGTGGCAGAATGAAGATCCTAATAATCAATGGCAGAGGCAACAAAGTCAAGAGCAACCAATCCAACATGATCAGGCTGACGGACCTCAAGAAGGCTATCAACAGAATGCTGGGCTGCAGCAGCAAGAATATCCGAATGCCCAGCAGACGGACCAGCAAGCCTGGAACCAGAATTATCAACAATTGGATCAGCAAAATGAATGGGCCGGCAATAATGGACAGTTTCAACAAAATCAAGGAGAAGTAGGCGAAAACATCGCTGAGAATTCGCAATACCAGAGTAATCAAGCTGGACAGGGAGAAACGTATCAAGGCCAACAAGCTGGTCAGTTTTTCAACCCAGCGGACTTTGGTGGGCAGCAGGATTTTAATCAGCCTAATACAAATATGGGATATGGGTTTCCAAATGATGGACAAATTCCTGGAGGTTATGGTATGTTTTCAATACTTTGTTATTGCTGTGTTCTTGTTGTTTATAAGGATCAATTGAATGAGTGATATGATAAGGACCTTCTCTATAAGAAATATTTCTTCAGTTAAGGGCAGTCTGTCAAGCATCTGATTAGGTGATAATGACAATAAACAGATTTACAAAATTGAATGGCTGCTAATCCTACTGACTTTCTACGTCCGTAGAAAGTGATAGCGATTTGCCCCCCTTATTCTGAACACACAGATTCACAAAGACATCCGTTGTGTTGAGCTGTGACTATGTTTCGGCAAATCAAATAAGTGACAGACTGCCTTTAACTCTACACTGTATCTATGAAACTGGTCGATTTCATTGCATTCGTTTTAATTTAAGCTGTCAGTCAAGCAACCGCCAAGTCCCCTGTTTGTAAATTTTCCTTGCACATTAGTAGTTATATGTAGTTGTTGCACTTCTTCATGTTCTTGCCACAGGGTGGACATGATATTTGGCTCCTCGTGGTAATTTTAGGTAGTGTATTAAGTATCATTAATGGAATATGCATTTAAAAATTGAGTGGGGATATAGATATAGATAGGAAACATGTAAGATTAACCATCTGTGGTTGTCCTGTACTCATTCCTTTACATAGTCACCTCTTTGATCAGACACTTGACACTAGAGCTTCTCACCCCTGTTGTTATCCCTCGCTATCGACCTACAATCATAGTTTTCCTGATTTCTACGTAGCCTGCTTGCAAACTTTTGAACAATCTTCTTTCATCCTTTTTTGCCACTTTCAACCTCTCCAGATTCAAAATAGTATCAAAAGGCCCGACCTCTCTACCACTGGCATCTTGTTTGAATGAACAAGGGCAGATTTTGTAATACAGTAGCAAAGTTGCGTTTGATTGACACTTCAATTCAAAGCGATTAGCGACTGCAGACAAAGGAAATTCTCTGAGCCAGTAATTCAAAACAAACAAAGCCGCAAAAGTTTCCCCGAAACTAGAAGGGCAAACTCTTGCCTTGTGCAAGCGAAAGGCTGTTTTTAAGAGAAGTTATGTGCTTGATAAATCTAAAGTTCTGTCTTGCGGATTTTGTTTATTTGATTCAGGAGCTGTTTTGTAATTGTTTCCTTTAAGCCCTAAATATGCGATAATTACAATGCCTTCTGCTGGGCTTTTGAATCAAATAAACAAAATCCGCCAGACAGAACTTTAGATTTACCCTTCTTCTTTCGTTATAAGCACGTAACTTCTCTCAAAAACCACCTTTCGCTTACACAAGGCGAGAGTTTGCCCCACTAGTTTCGGGGAAACTTTTGCGGCTTTGTTTGTTTTTGAATTACTGGTTGACAGAATTTCCTTTGTCTGCAGTCGCTAATCGCTTTGAATTGGGGTGTCAATCAAATACAACTGTTGCTATTGTATTACAAAATCTGCCCTTTTGGTTTGAATTACATATTTTTTGAAAAGATTTATTCCTTCCGTTTTTCTCACCAAAAACAGCCTTATAGCAATATTTAATACTTTAAAAACAATTCCTTTGACTAGATATACGATTGTCTCCAATGGCATTTGATGCTAGAAATAGACTTGTTAGCTATTCTACAAAAGAGCCTGGATCGATCGCTATATTTATACATTTTTATACACGAAGTGCGATCGAGTGGCGTTAGAGCTTCTATCACTATTGTGCAGATTCAAAAATTCTACAAAATGTTGCAAAATATAGTTTGATTCTGATTCTTTTCAGAATAGCTAAAAGGTCTACTTGCTTTGTTTACTTGCACTGCCTCAAATGATCTGCCGTGCTTTACTCCAAGTTGTACTGTTTCACTTTATATGTCATAATTTTCATCAACAGGCAATGACCAGAACCAAAGTACATCCACAGAGCAAACATCACATGATGAACCACCTGCTGAAGATGACTTCTATGGTCATTTCGCATCAAGAGCGGTAAGTGCAAATGGCAATACATCTTTATTGAAACAGGTATATTAAAGGGGCTGGGTCACGTAAAGTAAACAAACTTCTTTCCAAAGGACGATTTTACAGTTTTTTTGGTTGGCCATATCACACAGATTTTCCACTATTTTTCTCAAAATGAAAGTGCTATTTTGAAGATGAACTCTTGAACTTCAGACAGAAAGAAACGAAACAACCATACGTTATAAGATTGCAATGATATTGATGGATTCTTAGAAGTAACTTTATGGGCGCGTGCCGGCGCGTGCGGGCAACAATATAGATTATAAAGATAACAGATTTGCTTACGGTTACGTGACCCAGCCCCTTTAAGCAAAAACTCTGGAATGAAAAGTTGACTGTTTTCATGATAATGGACAGCGTTTCGTTTGATCTGAAACAAAGAATAATCAATTGCATTTTTCCTTTCGAAATAGTATATTTTGTAGCTGTTATCGAGTCTGCGTTTTGAAGGATGGAAGTTTAATACGACTAAAATGAGAGTCCAATACACTCACAGAAATAAGGTGGTTTCTAGAGTACTTTTTAGCGTACTACAAGTACACATATGGAACCACTAAAGGTACTATAGATTACTTCTCAAAACCACCTTGTTTCTGTGAGTGTAGTTGCAATTCATTGTTAGATAGATGCAGGATGTCAATTCAAAGAGTCCTCATGCTATATGTGGAAGATTATGAGATTGGCCATTCCAAACCATGTAGTGTTGATTAGATTATTTGTTTTGTTTGCACGTTTTTTGGTAGTTTCTGCAAACCTGGTGTTGATTTAGTTCCACTGTCACCACGGAAAAAGTTTCAAAAGTATTCCTCTAAAATGCAAACCAGCAAGGACCCTAGTTTTTTCAATTAATTAATTGATGAAATAATAGCCTCATGTGCGATACTGAACTTTTTTTTACCGATTATTTCTTTCATATGCAGAAAGAAAAAGGAAAGGAAAAGGCGAAATCTGGTGAGTTATCTCAAGTTGAAGTTTTGTTACAATTTCAAAGCCCTTGATTTTATGATTTGTTCAGGAATTTGTAGAATTCCGGTTGGAGTTTTGGATTTTTATTCAGTTTTCAATGCCAGTCAATGTCACAAAAAATATACAACAACTATGGAAGCTTGGGAGAACTGAATATATTTTTTACCATCTCAACAAAATATTCTTACATACTTTCTGCAGGCACGCTTTCATGATAATCCCGAGCGTGCTTCCTTGTTCTCTACCTTTGGATAACAGAATCAACGAACGTGCTCCCAGACTTGAAATCCTCAGCCACTGAATGAAAACTGCAATGTTTGATGTATCATTTATTTTTCAGATACAGCAGACGGTAAATCTGATGAATCAAAGAAAAAACTGGGTGTGCAGAAAGACAGTGGTGGCCAACAAAAGGTAAGACAGAGTCTAGATTATATAAAATAGCTGAAATTTTGCTTTTCTTGGACTGGCTAAGGCCCCGTTCACACTGCTCCGTTTTTGTTAGTATCCGTTTTTGTGGCATCCAAGCTACCCGTTCACATTGCTCCGTTTTTGTACAAAAACGGAGGGAAAAACATCCGTTTTTGTCCGTTCACATTGATCCGCCTGATAAATACGGAGAGAAAAAGCTCCGTTTTTGTGCGTTCACATTGCTCCATTTTTGTGAGATCAGTGTGAACACTTTCACAAAAACGGAGGTTTTTCTCTCCGTTTTTGTACAAAAACGGAGCAGTGTGAACGGGGCCTAACAAACTCTATCTTGTTTTCTCATATCGTTCATGAATAATATGATTGATTTTATCTAGGTTCTCTAGTTAGTAGATTAGTTTCTCCTAATCAAAGCATCCAGTCTGACGGTATTTCTTAAGTGGTATGTGGTCATTAAACGATTATGAGGTCGCTGCTGGAAAACATTTTGACTACAGTTTGACGTACGACCGAACGCAACGAGGTCCGTGCAGGGAACTAAGGTCTAAATATTTTGCAGCATAAATCGAGTAATCGTTTAATAAAGGCTTCATCATATGGCAGAAATCTTTCAAAAGCGTTGTCTGCATCATTGTACTGCTCTAGTCACAAGAAGGTCGTTTTGATGCCAACCACGTTCGCATTTTCTTCGTGTATATTCTTTGCAATTTCTTCTTTAAAATTTACAGCCGAGAGGTCTGCGAGGACTACGCTAAACCTAAGCTGTGCATTTAGCAACCTAACCCCACACAAAGAAGCCTTCTCTGTTGATTTTTAAGGCAACGCCAGTGCAATACAACTTCGAAAATACGGCATTTGCCGACCGATCAAGAACCAATCAAATCGCTCCGTTGCCGGTCCAAGGAGCCGTATTTTGAACGTCATTTGATTATGTCTTGTGTCTCTTTCTTTTTGCAGAGTGGCTGGATTGGTAGCTTAACATCGATGTTCCGACGCCGCAAAGAAGCAGATCTACCAGATGATAAAGATAATTCCGTAAGCTTTGCTATTGCTCAAAAACTTAGTTTAACGATCTGTTGATTTCATAAACGCTGCAACCAGTAGGCTTATCACCTTTAAATATACTTTGAAAATGGAGCCAGAAATCAAGTGCCGATACAATCCATCCTTCTTACTTAAACTGAGAGTAAGAAACACCGAAACTGACTTGTGTATTCCTCTTTTGAAAACGTGTAATGGGCAGAAGTCTATTTCATTTAGTGGACCTAAGTTATGGGACCAATTAGGCTTCGATGCGAAGCATGCACTCTCTCTTCCTACCTTCAAAAAAGCTAAAGAAGACATTTTAGAGAGCTGTTTTTACTTTTTCCTTTGATTTAGTTCCTTTTAAGTATATCACAGCCATTTTATTTCTATTTATTTCTCTTTAATTTAGAGTTTAAACTTTTTAAATTAGGCCTTTGACTTTGTGTGTCTTTTTGCATTTCCCCATATAAAGCAGTCTCCACAGACTAACTGAGCAACCATGGTTAAATACTTAATGAATGAAACGAAATGAAGTGTTGGTTATGTTATGTTATATTATGTTATGTTATGTTATGTTATGTTAATGTTATATTATGTTATGCTATGTTATGTTATGTTATGTTATTTTATGTTATATTATGTTATGCTATGTTATGTTATGTTATTTCATGTTATGTTATGTTATGTTGTGTTATTTTATGTTATGTTATGTTATGTTATGTTATGTTATGTTATGTTATGTTATGTTATGTTATGTTATGTTATGTAATGTTATGTTATTTTATTTTATGTTATATTATGTTATGCTATGTTATGTTATTTTGTTGTCTTATGTTGTGTTATATTGCTGTAGTAGCCCAATAGTGTAAAAGCTATGGTGCTGAATTAGAAAGAAAGCAAACTTATTGACGTTCTCTTTCCCCCTTCAACCATAATCCTCTCCAACATATTTTCTTTAAATTTCAGATCTACTATGATAAAGAGCTTGACAAATGGGTTGATAAGAACAAATCGGAAGAGGTATTAATTATATTTATGACACATTCTTTTACCAAAAATCTTCTCATTCTCAAAAATCTTCTCTCTCATCTCTCTTGTCTGCTTCTACGATACATCCATGAGCTATGACATTCCCGGATATTGAAAGTAGTGTCACGGATGTTGTTGTTTTTTATTTATTTTTCTTTTATTTACATTTTTACCTAGCATCCGAAGGCAGTTTGAGAATCCTGAGAAGCTAAGCTTATCGAAGCAGCGCCCTGGTCCTTCCTCTCGATTTGACCACACCTTTTGGTTTCTATTGGCCTGGAATTACAGATAGTTGGCGACTCTCCTCACTCTACGTAGCAGGTTTGGTAGGGTACCAACTTTCAGATTGGTAGTCAAGCATGCTACCACTGAGCCATCCCCGCTGTTAAGGGTTATTGTAAAGTTAAGTATGTTGTGGGCAGGACTGAGGCACAGGTTTACGGAAACTGTTTATCTTTGACAGAAAATCTTGAAGTAGTGCCTTCAGCCCTGGTACAGCCACTCGTTCATCGTGTAAAATCACTCACAAGCTTTCAACTTTCCGGTTGTATCAAAGACCAAAGAAGTATTATAGTCACCAGTTAACGTGCCCAGACACGGAGACAGTGAACGACGTTGTTGTGTGACGATATCATATACTAATTGACTAAAGAATTTACATGCTACTGGACGTAAATACAGAACGGAAATGACTGTACACATTAGAATACAATAGAAAGAGAACATGAAAACGAAGGTATATTAGAGTGAAAGCGAGGCTTAAGGAACATATTTGTAATCTTGCTACAATAAGCTATCGTCTGATAAGGCATTAATGTTTGCATCGTAGGATATTGCTCCTCCACCGCCACCACCAACTGATACACAGTTCTCATCAAGTTTCCAAGCTGCAACGCCTCCAGAAAATTTCAAATCATTGCCAACTCCAGCCGCAATTTCATCTCCTGTCATGAACAGGAGAATTAATCAGTCTGATTCCAATCTTGCTGCTAATGATGAAGGTAAATATTTTTATTTTCTCAGCAATTAGCAGTGTGCCATCTTAATTGGCGCAAACACAATGACTTCATGTCTTTGGAATCAACTTTAAGAAACTACTATTGCTGCCTGAAATAGACGACCCCCTGCGGGGGGCTTATCAATTTTCTAACAAATTCACTCAGGACAATCTTATTCTAAACCCCCGTTCATTCATTTCGAGTCTCGTGAGGTGTGATTTTAATCTCCTGTTTGAAAATGAACATTTTTCCAGTTTGTTGAGAGATATTTTCCGTCTTCAGATTAACTTCAACTGTTTTTTCCATCTTCTAGCTAATACACAAAATACAGGACCTCCCAGTAAATTCTCAAGAACTGCACATGGTCTAGGAAGGAGAAGTAAGTCATTGATGTTACTTGCATTGTTTTGACGGATATCACAGGTATTTTTTATATTTGCAGTGTTTGTTGATACCTAACTCTGAATTATTTCTGCTATTTAAATCAAAGATTTCTGAATCATAACCAGGATAATGATACGACAAAAACATATAACATCTGTAATGCAATTTCGAAATATAGCTGGAGTTGCTACAAGTCTCTCTCGCGGAAAAAACGGGAGGAGGAAAAAAAGCGAGAGAGACTTGTAATACTTTGCAATCTGAGCTGCTGGCTGGACAGGATTGTGTCTTGATATCATTTGACAAAAAGCCAATATTCAATCACATGCTTAGAAATAACAATGATGCAAAATACTGTAAGAGGGGTCACCTTTGATAGTCTGGTCATATGGCCTGATACAAGAGCAAGGCTCTGCGATGTTCTTTGGCAATGGCCAACTTGAGGCTCGATAACTCATGAATATTAATGAGCTTGCCAAATATTACAAGTCTCTCTCGCTTTTTTCCTCCTCTCATTTTTTCCGTGAGACCATTTTTTCCGCAAGACCAAAATGTAGCAGAAACAAATAAAAACACCCTATGGAGATGGCAAGGATGACATAAAAAAGGTCAAAAAGACATTATTTCCATGGCACTATTTAAACAAATGATTCGTGGTACAAATTGTAAGAATAGCCTTAAATAGCGGACTCATCATATTAAACCCATAAACACAACAGAAACACCGAAATCAGTAGAAAGTAGACTATTAACTCCTGTAAAATAAGCCTACAAGAGAAAAACTGTTAAATCCTGTAAGACAAAACCGAATTAACCTTAAACGAACCAAACTGATGAGAGTGCGACGAAACTAGTATTTGGTGATTTCACGTTTATCTTTTCAGCAGTTACTGGTGAGTTGTTAACTTATTTCTTTCCTTACAGGTTTTAAGCTTAATTCGGTTTGTCTTACAGGATTAAACAGTTTTTCTCTTGTTACAGGCTTATTTTGGTTATTGTTTCTTTTACAGGAGTTAATAGTCTACTTTCTACTGATTTCGGTGTTTTTGTGGTGTTTTTTTTGGAGATAGAGATAAATAGGACGATTAGTTACGAATAATGAAATATCAAACTTTAACAAACTTTCAATGATCTTTTCGCAGGTAATCGATACGTTAATTCATTTAGTGGAATCAGTAAGCAAGACAAGACAGATGGTGCTCCAGTTCCAGCCATGCTAAATCCCATGGGGATGTCTCAGCCAGCTCCAATGAATTTCTTCATTCCACAAGATCCTGGTGCTGCAAATGGTATGCCATTCCTTCCTTTTCTTTGCATCCTACTTCTAAGAATATTTGATACTCGCGAGTACCGAAAAATCCCCCCCCCCCCGCTTATTAATTTGTGAAAAACTTTCCAACCCCCCCCCCCCTTTTTATTAATTCTTGAAAAATTGGAATGATAGTGAACGTAAGTTTTGAATAGATATAAAAAAGATATGTGTTTAATTAAGAAGATGATTATTTTTCAATTTTTGGCCCCCGTCCCCGATTATTCTCACGCCCCCCCCCCCCCGTTTATTCGGTACTTGAGAGTATTAGTACAGTCAAAATCCCATAAAACCGGGTGAGTCACAAAAATTATTCACTGTTTTAAAGTAGTAAAGGAAAAGCCTTGCAACCATTTGTAACATTTTTCATCCATCATCTCCCTGCAGCTTCGACTTCATTTTCAAGATATTTCTTATGATCCTAGGTGCATTCTTTACTCGTGAAAGTAGGAATTTGCCTGACGTTCTATTTTATGATATGCCCCAAAAAGCTAAAAATGGCGTGTTCACTTTCATGCAGGTTTTGACTTTTGACGCGTAGCTTTGATGAGGATGCAAAATTACATTAAGACTGGATTTTATAGGAATGGGTTTTTGGAATATTTTCCTTTCAAAGCAGATCACATTGCAATGTGGAATAAGTCTTGGTTGCAGCAGACTTTCCATTTTTGTGATCAAGAAACGGAATGACATCTTGAAAAATGCTGCCTGATTTATATGTTTAAAGGGAATCCAGCCACTTGTGATCAAATTTTTGCCTATCACATATTTCCTGTTGATGTTGATTAGTTACCCAAATATGGTTTGGCACCGGTCACGGTACATTGCCTTTGCATGGTTTTTTTACCGAAGACGCACGTATGCTTAGATTCCCTTCAAGCCAATGAATAGACCTTTTAGCTATTCCACAAAGGAGCCTGGATCGAGCGTTATTCTTGTACACTTTTATACGCGACGTTAGATCGAGTGGTGTTGGAGCTTCTATCACTATTGTGCACATTCAAAAATTTCGCAAAATATGGCAAAATGTTGTTCGATTCTAACTCTTTTCAGAATGGCTAAAAGATATATTTTTAAACGAAACTGTTGTGACCATCACTAGTTGAGATCAGGGCTAAATGCTACACCAACAGCACCTATTTCAATTCAGAACTCTCTCGATCGTAGATAATGGTGAAAACAAATCTGGTAGTGCTGAAACTCATAATTCTCAGGTGAGTATCTGTAATCTGAGTGTAACCAGTTACGGTCCTACTGCAGATTAGATCTCGAATGGCCTTTGAGGATGTTAAGAAACTTGGTAGTAACTCAAATTATTGTACCATGCTAGTGATGAACCACCTCATCATTTCACTAGATAGGCTGTGGCAGCAATTTGTTGAAAAATGTCACCGAAAGTTTTTGCTGTGAGGCTTCTTGCAGGTAGTGTCTTTTGGCCGTGGCAGTTTTATAAAGCTTAGACTTCCAGGTTTCCCAAGTCAAGTCTCTTTTGCAATATATGTGTGTTCTTGTGTGCTTTTCCAAATGTTTCTTAGCTCTACTCAATTAGTTTCATTTTATAGACCCATAACTGTTGCCAAAAATTGATTTTTGGATCAAGCAACAGACAACTACCGTAGAAGCTCAATTAAGCCCCCCTTTCTTTTAAGTTCCCTCTCTAATAAGCCCCTCCCCTCTGAGCCAAAAATTTTGAGTAAGCCCCCTCTCTCTCTCTTAAGCCCCCATTTATATCAAATTTCAGAGGTTACCAAAGATTTTCCAGTTTACTGCGATAAATAAGTTTGCTTGTTAAGTTTGATATGGTTTGAGATAAAACTGTGTCGAATTTATGCATTTGACTCGTAAAATTGAATGTTGAATTCGCAAAATATGGTGTAAAAGAACTGAAAAGCTATCATATGTATCCTCGTCATTGGATTTTGTGAATGAGCGCCCCCTCTCTAATAAGCCCCCCGCTCTTTTACGCCCCCCTCTAGAGTGTCTGAACTTAAATAAGCCCCCCGGGGACTTAATAGAGTTTTTGTGGTATTCCCCATTATCAAGTATTGGCATTTGTAAATTGAAAAGAAATTTTATTTACCCTCGTTTTACAACTTCGCCAGGAATATACAACTCCCATTGAAGTGTAATCATTTATTTCATTGCAGATAGCTCAAAGTCAATCGCAACAGCCTCAACAACAACAGCAGCCACAAAATCAAGGAATGCAGCAACAACAACCACGCAGCCAGAGACAACAACAACAGCAACAACAAGACTCATCTCAACAACCACAGCAACCAACATTTTTTAACCCAATGAGCATGCAACAAAATAGACCTGCTAATCAGCTTCGTTCTAGGTATCCTAGGTAAAACTAAATCATCTGGGTTATGGGTGATTAAAGATAAGAATTATGGGTTGCTTATTTACAATTTTATTTTTCGGATATTTCCTTGGCGTTTATTTTGATGGATCCCTTGTCGAATTAAAAGTCCCTTTGCTTGAGCAAATAAAGTTAGGGGTTTACAAATTTGTGTTTAAAGATTTTTAAATTGACGTTTATTTTAGAAGATCCCTCATCGAATCAAAAATTCCGTTTACTGTAGTAATTGAATTTCGGGGGTTTATGAAATTATATTTTGAAAATTTCAAAAGTGATATTTATTTAAATCAAAATTTTCTTTACTTAAGTAAATAATTTCAGTTTTATAAAAATTTAAAAAATTGAGGGTTATTTAAGAGAATCCTATATCGAAACAAAATTTCCTCACTTGAGTCACTGTTTTCAGGGGGTATACGAACTTTACGTTTAAGATTTTCGAAATTAAGTCTCTCTCAAATTAGATGTCACTCGTGACAATGTCCCATGAGATTCGCGATAACGCAAAATTAATGATGCGAAGCACTAAGTTTTTTATTCGCGAACATGTTCACGTAATATCTAATTTGAGACAGACTTGAAATTGTCCCGGACCCCAACTCGAAGAGATATGCATTTGCCTTAATCTGGCATTTAAGGCGAATTCATTTATATTACACTCTCCGTCGCAGAGGCTGTTTGTTGGAGACTGGGGACCGAACTAGAAAAATGAAAGCTTGTTTTCAACAAACAGCCTCTGCGACGGAGAGTGTTTATATTATATTATTGTAAAAACTCGTAGAAATACATTAGGTGTGCATTATCTAAGAATTCTCGTTATGAATAGCATTTGAAGTGTAGTTGCTGAAGAGATTATATTGCCATTAGAATGAATTAAAATATTTATTTTCTTTGTGTCACCAGCAAGGGTGAATTTGTAAAACAAAAGGATACGTCTCTGATCAAGTCAAAGCGATTTTGCAGCCTTACGAATCGATCTCACAACGCCTTCGCAGCCAATCATATTGCTTCGCTTTGACTATTTATTTTGATTGGACTGAGTGCACTCAGAGGTGTGAAATCTATTCTTCTAAAAAACTTATCGCTTTGTCTATCAAGACTTCAGAGAGCTGAATCTACATCTATTGACGTCTACATCTATTGAAACCTACATCTATTGAAACCTACATCTATTGAAATAATCAGTAAAGCCCAAACGGGCACTAGACTGGCTACACAATCTCTGTATGCTCCTTAGAACTGATGTGTCGCTAATACAACGCTCATTGAGCTGGCCGTCAGCAACAACAACAACAGCGAAATTGAGGGATTAGTGTAGCTAGTCTAAACGGGCACTGCACTGATGAGGACAGTTCCATCATACGCAAGAGGCGGCAATTATGTGTCATGGCCAAATCAGACCATGATGTACGTTGAAAATATGGGATTTGAAAGAGACGGTCACCAAATCTTTTGTCTTGCAAAAAGTCTGCCCTTTTGCTTGCGTCACCAACAGGGGTATCTTGGTGTTAAACGATAGGAACATGGGAAATATCGGCAAAAAATCGTAAAATCATAATGCACTTGTTAAAAAGTTTTGCTAAAAAAGTAAAGGTGGCTCCTACTGTACGAACTATTATCGCTTCGTTTTCGTCATCGCCAATTTTGCAAATACGATAGAAGTTCATCTTGCGGCGTCAATGATTTTGACTGTAAAGACTGATTCACACTGCACTACTGGCCGTAAAAGCCAGACTTTACTTTCGAATTTTGTTCCCAGTGCAAGAAAAACTTTTATTTTCATGTGAAACATTTGTCCACTGGGACCTATGCCAGGTTTCAACGACGACAGATTTTGTAACACAATAGCATCAGTGACCTCAGTTCAAAGGAATTAGTGATAGCAGAGAAAGGAAATTCTCTCAACCAGTAATTCAAAACAAACGAAGCCGCAAAATTTGCCCCCGACCAATAGAGCAAACTCTCGCCTTGTGCACTCGAAAAGTGGTTTTCAAGAGAAGTTATGTGCTTATAGTGAAAGAAGAAGAGTAAATCTAAAGTTCTGCCTGGCGAATTTTGTTTAGTTGACCCAGAAGCCGAGCAGAAAGCATAGTAGTTCTCGCCCATTTAGGGCTGAAATAAAACGATTACCACACAGGTCTTGAATCAAACAAACAAATCCCCCAGACATATCTTTATTTAGGTATTTACCCTTCTTCTTTCGTTATAAGCACATAACTTCTCTTTAAAACCACCTTTCGCGTGCACAAGGCGAGAGTTTGCCCTGCTGCTTTCGGGGAAACTTTTGCGGCTCTGTTTGTTCTGAATTACTGGTTGAGAGAATTTCCTTTGTCTGCAGTCGCTAATCGCTTTGGATTGAGATGTCAACAAAAGCCACTGATGCTATTGTATTACAAAATCTGCCCTTGTTCCATGTTTCTAGTATTGGTCAATGGATTGAGTCAACAGAATGTACTTTTGTTTCATGATCAATAGAAAAATTCAACAAAAATGTTGTTTACACCCATTTCAAATCACGTCTCTTGAGGAAACTTTCTTTTCATACAAGGTAGGAAGTTTGTAAGATACTGTAACTATAACTATTGTAAGATTCTCACTTTGCTTCGTAAATAAGACTAAAGACAAAATCGGCTAAGGTTTGTTTACACCATTTCAAGTCATGTGATCAATCTCTTGATAAAACATCGTTTGATTTCTCCAACATATTTCGAGCTATGCAAAGTTCTGCCAGGAATGCGAAAAGAAGCATAATACTAAAACTTCCCAAGAGTATGGTCACATGACTTGAAATGGGTAAAACGAGCCTTAGGCGATTTGGTCTATTCCCATGGCTTCGCTAGAACTGCATAGCAGCGGTCAGGTCAGCATAACCCCGTGCAATTTGAAACAAAGTTTTCTCTCACTTGGGATTTCAAGCTTATGACTTTCAAATAAATATCATTGTATCCTTGCATTCTTTGTGTTGCTGCACTGTGCTGCACTGTACTGCACTGCTCAGATGTGCAGTTACATTTTCATGAAATAAAGGATTAGGCAAGTAGCTGGATTCTGTGCAAATAATGTATCGCAACGTGCCAAAGAAAGCTTTTCATCGATAAGATATCATTGGATGGCATATCATATTCTCAAATTGGTAAAGCTTGTAATTGAAGGTAATTTGCTACTTAGATATCGTTTTAATGTCACAAAAATATCCGTTGGTCAATGCACACAACCAATTTTGTCACTACTCCTGTCGTGCAGTAGCAGGACGCTAAAATTTTCTGCTGTATTTTAAACACCTGCCGTATTTCAATGACTTTTCTTGAAAGACAAAGCAAATTATGAGGGAAATACCTATCTTTTCACGGCAAGCTGATGCGCAGTAGACTTCATCCAGAGCCAGTGCTTTGCCGTTAAAAGATAAACATTGACTTTGCTTCTGTCCGTTTCATAATGAAAAGTTACTGAAGGGCCTTGAAAGTGTCGTTGAAGTTATCAAATATATTTCACAGTTGAAACTGAAATAGGTAGTTGCGTTCTTTGTATGAATCTTGAAGTATATCCAACTATTTTCATTTTACATAAACTTTAAAATGCTTCAAAAAGATTGGTAACGGTAGTCTGCCGCAAATCAGATGTCGCGTGAAATGCCTGCGAAATAACAAACGCATGAAATGTTTTCTGAATAATTTCGCGTTATCGCAAATCTCGCGTGGCATCTTATTTGATACAGACTTTTAAGTATAGGTACAGAATGCAGATGCTTAATATAACTTGAAATGTTCAACTTTCATTTGAGAAAAGGGCAAAATGTGTTTGAGTGGTGGAGCGAAATGGGTCATTGGCAAATTCATGGATTTCATTTTTATCTTGCTTTACTTGAAGAAGTTCGGTCTCTATCATCAACAAAGAAAATCTCATTCGTTGAAAATATGAGGAATCTTGAGTGACCCTTTTTTCCCAATCTGTATAACAAGGTCAGATTTCGTAACACAATAGTATCAGTTGTTTTTGTTAACACCTGAATTCGAAGCGATTCGCGATTGCAGACAATGGAAAGTCTCTCAACCAGCAATTCAAAACAAGCAATTCCGCAAAAGTTTCTCTGAAACCCAGGTAGCTAGCTCGCTCGTTGTGCATTCCAGAAGTTGTTTTTAAGAGTGAACATGGGCATATATCAAAAGAAGAAGGATGTATCTAAGCATCTACCGCGGGCATTTAATTTCTTTGGTTCAGGAGCTGAGCAGTTAGTGTTTTAATTCCACCCAACAAATATGAGAATTGAATCGCCTCCTAATAGGCTTCTATACCAAACAAATAAATTGCCCGCGGCAGATGTGTAGATATACCCTTCGTCTTTCGATGTATGCTCGCGTTAGCTCTTAGAAACCATTTCTGGAATGCACAGCGAACGCGTTCGCTACTTGGGTTTCAGAGAATTTTTGCGGCTTTGCTTGTTTTGAATTTCTAGTTGAGAGAATTTCTTTTGTCTGCAGTTGCTGATCGCTTTGAATTCAGGTGTCAACGAAAGCAACTGATGCTATTGTCTTACAAAATCTGTCCTTTTTAATCTGTATACACAATATCACGTTTAGCTATTGGGTTAATTCAACTTTGACGTATGTCTGCATCGAGTTAAAAATTCGCATCATGTGTGAATTCAGCTTAAGATGAATAAAAGGTGCGGAAAGGCGGTAGACTTCAAAATTCAGCCTTCACTACTTATAATGTTTGCTCATATCTTCCTAACAATTCCTTTTCGCATGTGCAATGAGTTACCGATCCTAGGTTTTAGGGCATCTATTGCCGATTGCTTCATTCACATTTGCCAGCTGACCCTTTGTCACTAATTGCTCTCTACTTGTACGAAATCAAAGCAAGCAGATGCTCTTGTTAAAAGACCTTACTTAATGAAATACAACACTAAGAGCAATAATCATACTACACTAAGGCCCAAACTGTTATCTTGATTTTTCAAACCATGAATTGTTGTTTGGATCATTCTTTTGGCAGCCATTGAATTAAAGGCATCATCGTTCTTGCTCGTGCCTAGCTTGGCCATTTAATTTCCATATCAAATTGCAAAATATCGCTGAATGTTTCTCTATATCTGCAAATTTACTTCACGAAGGATGTCGCAACGTCAGACTGACTGTAGTTCGGGGGGGGGGGGTAACTCCTTGTTATACCTCTGCATGATACTTTTTACCTGGGATTATGGGTAATGTTTCATTGATTTTTCCCAAGTTATGTGGCGGCCTTCCGAAAATTTTTGCTGTAAGTTATAGGTAAATATTTGCAATTTATTGCTATTACGGGCTATCATGACTAGAAAATTTCGTAAAAAGGAATTTAGCTCAACTAATGGCACATATCATAGTCTTGTCATAATTCTTGTGGAAAATTTTACCCTGGTTATCGGGTCATATTTTCAAACTATTGCCCTGGTTTTGGGTCCCCCTCTGCGCATATAATCCAAACCCCTGTAGGAGTTGCAGCCCCCCCCCCGCCCTCGCCACAGTTATCAAATCTCTCTATTGATGGTGACAAATTGTTCATCAGATCCTGGATCGTTAGAAAACCTCCATCCTTTTGCCATCTGTTCTGAAAATTTTCATTCGAATCCCAGTGTCTGCTATTTTCCCCCAGAGTCATTTGAAAATCTTGGGGCCCTGAAAAAGATGACCAGCAGTGTTGCAGTTGATATGATAACAAAAAGAATGAAAAATAGTCTGTCAAGCGTCCTTGCAGCTTTCAGCCATTCCCTTGCTCTCCTTTTTCTTTCCAACTCTCGCCTCTTCTTCTTCTCGTACTGCTCCATTTTGGTGCCTGTTTCTCTATCCAGCAAAGCAAACGCCGTACTTTGAAGAGACTTGCAAATTGCAGACTTTGCTGATGGATGCTTAGATCTTCTACAGAGTTTTATTCCATTGAATTTTCTTCGCACTCTTGTGCTATATGATGGCGAATCACTGCCAGCATAACAATCTCCATTTTCAATTGTATCGGTGTCCGAGTCGAAGCTGGTTTCCTGATCGTTGTGGAAGGGTTTTCGGCCGTTACTGTCGACAATAACCTCGGGAACCGAAGCCGCACATTTGTTTTCGAAAGTTTTCGGTGATATGAGATCGGCATCAAGCGATTCGTCATCGTCATCACGCAGTTTTTTTGTGCGTTGACAGAAAAGCACAGGTGCTAGGCCATCCAGCAAAACCTTTTTTACCCATCCAGGCATTCGACGGTTGCTCCGGTGGTAAAGGTTTAAAATCAGAGTAGTAATCACCAGTGAAATTGCAGTTTCCATTATCGTTGCAAGATAATATTGCGCGAGGTATGGGAAATCGTAGGGTGGCATGATCTGGCTTGTTAGCTGTTGAAACACTGTAACTGCCAACAAAACAGTGATACTTAGGCCTATACGTTCTCCTGATTCCGGCGGTAGTATAAACCCGAGAACAACAAGAGATGACAATAAAGCGCACGGCAGTATCAACGTAAAGGCGTAATTTATCGCTTGTCGTCGTATCCACATCGTAACAGTTACGTCAGCGAATGGATTCTTACAGCATTGATAGTACTTTTTGTTCTCCTGAGTTTTGATACTTAGGAGCTTCCATTCACCGTTTCGTATGTAATAAGAGTTTGCATTATTTGACTGTACCGTAGATTTTGTGATCAATTTTGAAGCATCGTGTGCCCATGAGCCGAACTTTAACCGACATTCTTGGTCATCGAAGGGAAAGTAGCTAACATCAAGCTCACAAATACTTTTGAATACAACCGGATTTAACCAACTGTGTCGTCCATCTGAGTGGATGTGCACTTTATGCTTGTAAACATCTAGGCCACCACTGAACTGGCCGTTAGCGTCAACACTATAAAGAGAAATGTTTATTCGTATGATAGGCAATAATGCACGGTTGACACGGCCTATATTATGATCAAAATCGTATTCTTGCGCACTGTGTGTTGATTCTCTTGGACGGGATTTCGAGTAATAAATCTTGATAATGTTGCTATTCCTTCGTTCTTCTCTCAGTTAAAACCGTTAGAGCTCCTACGCAGCGACATGTCTCGAAGTTTCAGCTTGGTTCCCTGTGCGTCAACTTGACCGCGTTCGCGTGAGGTTACTGGGCGCCAGGGAAGCGATCCCTTCCGTAGAGCCCAGTCCCCCTAGTCGAAAATGACGTCAGGGAACCAGACTGTTGAAGTTTGAAATGAGATGTATCGCTGCGTAGAGAGCTCCTACGGTTTCAACTGCATTTGAGTGATGGCGGCAATCGATCCTTGTTGTGACGAGACTCGCAATCCCGTGGAAGAAAAATAATACACAGTGAGTAAGAATACAATTTTGATCATGGTATAGGCCACATCAACGGTGCATTATTGCCCACGGTCGCATGAGCCAATTTTTAGATTTACAGTAACAATTCGCATTAAACTTAAATGAAATTATGGATTAAGAAACTCTCCGTGCTGATTTTTCAAATCTTAATATCAAAAGAACAGTCCTTTGTTTCAATTTTGAAAATGGATTGAATCGTTGTTCCATTCCACTATACCCTATCACACGTTCCCTACTCTTGCATTTACCTAAAAAGCAAGATCTCTCAATCATTCTTGCCAGTAAAGTTCGCAAAGACTTACCTGTTGTAAAGAACAATGTCTGGAACCCACACCAATGCTGGAGAGGCATGCACTGACTTTATACCAGCATACTTCGCAGGATCCCATGTTAGGAGAGGATTTTGCCAGTACTGAATTAAAAACATATTCTTCATTGATAAAAGCAAATAAGTAGCATATCTACTAGATCTACTAAAACGTTTGATCTGAAGGTAGCCCTAAAGATTCGTGGTACATTGAAAGAAGTAGAGGTTTAAGTTTCGTGGGTCTACCCTTGCTTTGGTATATTTTTGCTTATTCATCACGGTTTGGTGCCCAAGAAACTGGAAAAATATTTATCCATGCAAGAACGATTCTTCGAAAATGCTACAGGACCACCGTTTTGTTGGTTTAGAGGTACTGTCAGCGTTAACCGATTCGTCTCATAATCAGTCCAGTTTCACGAAATGACAAACCCTTCACGTA
Source organism: Aurelia coerulea (assembly GCA_039566865.1). NCBI lineage: Eukaryota > Metazoa > Cnidaria > Scyphozoa > Semaeostomeae > Ulmaridae > Aurelia > Aurelia coerulea. Next base: position 18,695,786 of record CM076954.1, read on the forward strand.
CCTGATTCACCCATAGGTATACTTTGATGTATTGCTCACGCTCATTCTGTAATACAAAAATAACAAAAGTTCGTTAATGATTTCGAGAATTATCGTAAACCACCTTGCAACATGTTGGGCCCAATCGACTATGAAAGCCGAGGGGCCTAAGTCGACTTCTTCCTCGAGTAAAGCGGCGATTGGAATAAAATCTGATTAACATTACTTTCATTTTATAGTTTCCAGTTTCTATCCATATGTTCAGAAACATTTAGTGAATGAACTGGAGGAACAATTAACCCAATTCAGGGTCATTCATTCCCTAAATGTTAAGAGTTAGACATTATTCTATTGCAATGGCTACTTACATTTTCAACCACGTATACCGATGCTACCGCAGATGCTACTAGCAGAAGGGCAGCAACAGAATGCCTGCCAATACATTCAAAGATGCAATTATAATTAGGGGTTTACTCGGGTTTATCGCTCTTCAGAAAAGGCGTACGAGATTGTTTGAAATGATAGGTTTTTAGGGATATTCTGCCGATTTTTCTTGAAAACAAAAGGACTTTTGTTAAATGCGTACGAGATTTTTACATAGTGATACGCCCGTCGCAATTAAATATGTGGAATGGGCAGTTACTGAGGTAAGAATCAATCGACTTACAACTTGCAGGATCCGAATAACTTGAGCATCGAAAGTGACCGAAACAGCTTTATTTTGTGTTAAATTTCCTTCCATCAACGGATGAACGTCTTTTTGATAACCATCGAATAGATATTTGTGTAATAAGCTTTCCATATCATTTCTCGACATGTTGCTGTGCCCTGAAATCCAAGCAGATAAATAATCATCAACTTCTTTGAATTTTGTCAAAATGAAGATATTTTCCGAGTAATAAAGTCAAATATCATTAACAACTTGTTAATGCTGTAACTAAAATGCAAATATTAGTAACAATAAAATCAGGTATGAATTCAAAATGAGCCCAAATTTTGGTTAAATTGTGACTGTTTCTGCAAGGGCAATGTGATGTGCACTAATTGTTAATTTCAAATTGAATTGGGTAAGCTACACGCCCAGTTTCGTATACGAGTAGAAGGAGGTAGTATTGTTCTTAGAACCGTATTTAACAGATTTTATTCCTGGTAGCATAAATTCGAATCGAACTTTGTTCTATACACTGATTCTTTTATAAACACAACTTTGCTGTGAACTTGATACCCTTCACTTTAATTTTGGGCCCAATTATTATATTTAGTGAAAGTTTTCGCATAGTTCCTTAATTTTTATAAAGTTCACTCTCATACATAATTTATCATAATTCATCGAGAAATGCTAAAATAGCTTTTTGAGAACCCGTTGAATCAAAAAAAGAACCAAATTATAAAATGAAATGGTATTGTGCGATAGCAATGTTCCCTTTGATGCAGTACGCTTATACGAGCTTTAGAACTATACTTACGTGTCGTTAATTCTTTCTCATAAACTTCTGATTCTTCAGATGCCTGCACCAGTGTGAAGCAAATCACCACGAGCAAAGATTGCGTGGCAATCATGATAGCCTGCAAGTAAAATGAAGTGATCAAGAACGGTTGAATTGTTGATGGCGTCTGAAAGAACTCAGCGTAATTATTAAGTCAAGGTTTGTGTTTGTTCGTTAATTTTTTATGAGAGAGCCAGCGCAGTTATAAAACAATCGCTACGAGATAAACTTGGAAAGATAACCTTCAATTTACTGAAACTGCTACCTTCCTACTTCTTGTAGATCTTTCAAAGAAACTCCTTCCTATCTTGTGTCTAAAATGTGCAAAGCACCTTGTCTTCCCACACTTGAAACGCCCTTGTAGGTATACAAAAGATGTCTCTTTACACAGTTACAGCAACAGTTTGATCTTTGACGTACGTAAAAAGTCTTTGCACTGAAACGTATCTTATTGTTCCAGCAACCAATTAAAAATTTTTGCAACAAATGCTCTTCAGAAAATGGTAGAAGTGGCCATGCATTGTCTCGAGTAGACTCACTACATAGTCCCAGTTATCACGACAACAACAGCGGCAACAACAACAACAACAACAACACTTTTTCGCTATTCACACTTACATTTTGAATTGAATCATTTATATCAAACTAGTTTAATTGTTGTTGATGGACTGATGGACGCCTATCAAGCCCAAACTAGGACCTTAATATACAGAAAAAGTTAAATGATCAGTATTTTCACAGGTTGCTTCATAACCAGGCACTCATTAAAAGAGTAAAACTTGGAGCTTTAAAAACCACTCGCAAAGTAAGCCATAGCTGGGAAAAAAGTTTTGTCTTTGAGTTATTTGCCCAAAAAATAAATTCAAAGATTTGCCATGTAATAAATTCTCTGTGATTCTTCAAACAAGGGTACTTTTTCTGGGAATTCCGGATTCTATGTACAGATCATTAGGGCCTTTAAGTGATTCCTTCCTCCATTTTTCTAATCTCAGTTCTATTCCAAAATCTTTGCAATGCGATTGAACTCATAAAGTCAATCGTATGAGCCTTTATAAAACATGGCGCATTTTTACTCATCCAGCCCATCAATAATTTACGATATAGGGGGAATTGAAATCTGTTTTGTCTGTCTTGGCTTTACTGAGCTTAGATTTGCGGATCTGTATCTTATTAGTTATCCTTCTTTGATTTATCACTCCGTAAAAGTTTGATGGTGAAACGATTCAGATGAAACAAATTAATTCCAATGTCTCTAATTGCATCTGTCATCTTTCATTGCTAGCTAAACTTTCATCCGCCGGGTGAATGAAAAAAAGTTAACACGTTTGCCGGGCTGTGGAATAAAAAGTATGCGGCCGATGTTCAGAACTAAAATATTAGTCTATCAACCAAAGGCTAGCCTGTGTTCCAGACCACTTGAGAAGGAAAGTGGTCTGTGTAACCAAGCTCTGTGGATTGGTATCTTATAAGATACCAATCCGCAAAGTGGTCTGTGTAATCCGTGTTCACAAATTTTCTTCGGAATCTGAAGAAAAATTAATATATGCAACTAATAATTCGCATAATCACTATTTGTTTTGTTATCAAAAGGAAAAGCCTGTCTCATGTGAAGAACTCACATTACAATACAAAGAATAGAAAATGTCAATGTCTGCTAATCCTATTGACTTTTACGATGAAAGAATAGGGGATTTGAATGCCTGCTAATCCTACTGAGTTTTTACGCCCGTGCAAAGTGATAACGATCAGCCCTGGTTTGTTTCAAACACAGATGTTCACAAAGACATCCGTTGTGTTGATCACTGACTTCATTGCAGCCAATCAGATCCGTGAAAGAATGCCCTTAATTATTTTGCAATTCAATTCATCGTCTGAACACGGATTAGTGCTTGGTTACACAGACCACTTTCCTTTCCAAGTGGTCTGGAACACAGGCTACCAAAGGCTAACTTAGATGTGAAAATTTTGTTTTGTAAAATCACTCATCTTTTAGACCCATAAATTAGGAAGATGCTGGAATGGGGTTTTTATGGAAACGAGAATTCCACGTTCGAGTCTGGTCCATGATTTACTTGCCATCTAAGTTCAAATTCAATACAATTGTCAGTGTCAGAAATAGAATTTAAAGACCCATCGTTAACCATGATCCTTTGCGATATCAAAGTAGACTTGTATAATATGAACGTCGTTTCTGGCCTAGCCTGCGTGCAGCCTCAACTCCTCCTCAAAGGAAAAGTTGAGGAGGTTTTCTGTAGAGGAGGAGTTGAGGCTGCACGCAGGTAAAATGGCAGTTAGACGATTGGAGCTAACACCTCCACGGAGGAGCGTGGTTCTTACTTTCAAGCAGTTTACACTGCGACCTTTTTGGCTAGCCTGGGATCACGTGATGCCCGAGGGTGTATATGCGTGCTTTATGCTTTCTTTGCAGCATTTCCTCATACCGTTATTTCGATCCTACGTAACAAGTTGAAATTTCGCTATCGCTGTTCGAAGTTTGTTTACTTCCCCCACATTTCCAGTCCCTCTTAGTATAGTCTCCTTTTCTTCTGTCTCTTACACTCTGCCTTACTTGTTTCATCCTACTTATTTCCACGCTCATTTCCACAGAATTCTCTGTGGAACAGCATAGGTGCGTTGGTCCGTTACCAAAAATCATCTTTCTGTTCAATCACCGACCTTAAAATGTGATATTCTTCATGCAGTCGGGCTGACGTAACAATGCCCATTTCCTATAAGGGGTTGCCCTATGGTTAGTGATAGGGGGCAGCTTCCTGTCAAGGTTATGCTGTGGATATTTTCAAAAGGAATTTGATTTGTTTGCTCATTGAAGGTATACCTGGCAGAAAACTGTGCCAAAAATGTGTCTGCTTCTATGCGTCCGCCTTCTCCATCGCATATATTTCCTGTCAGAAATATTGTCTAACTACACCCATCTCCTGCAGTTAGCTAACCTTCTGTTGACACGAGAACGCACCAATCCGATATGCTCAAGACCATTTTCACCTTTTTTTCAAATGAAAACGCTCTGAAAGTGGCATGAAACGAAGCCGATATCGTGCAAACGGTAGAATCCGGTATCAACTCAAAACGGAACCTCTTTATCAGTTCTACGAGCCTCCTATTCATCAGGCGCACTGCGCAATGGGTGTTAAAACACATTATATCATGTGCAGCACAAGACAGGGCGTTTCCGTGTAAACAGAACCACCAATCCGATATGAAAATGAAAACGGTGTCGTGTAAACAGAAACATTTTCATATCGGATTGCCACTCCCAATCCGATATGTAATGAAAACGGTATGGTGTAAACAGGGCCTAAATGATTGTTTTATGAATTATTACTGAAACAGTTGTTTTGCCTGATTAGCTGCGTAGAATCAAAAACTAATGCAAAAAAGCAGATTCAGCTAGAATTTGCTTTCAAACATATGTGCGGTTAGGTTTTTATCCCATTTACGTCATGGAATAAAATTCGAATAATTCTTTCAAATTCGGATGGTTTTTGAAAGCCCAAAAACGAAATCATAAGCATATTGCTAGAATATTCCTCTCGGTGGTCATAATGCGCGTGCCTGCTCTGTATAACTGATCACCACCTCAGCTGGTAGCCTCAGGTAGACTTACGACCGGGAGTCTCTAGTTTCCCGGAGCTCTTTGACTTGATGATGGCGTTTCGGTCAACAAGGTTTACCGCAGGGATACAAGGGACTCATCGTCATAAGTCTAAGCCTGAGGCAGCCTGAGGAGATATTAGTGAAAAACAAGCTTAGACGAGCTTAAAGAATGGCATGATAACACATGGACCTCCTCCCTTTCCATCTGCTCCATAATAGGTTTTATTAGCGGCGGCATGAAATATAGCAAATCGTTAATTTTTGGTTTCAGATGCAAGCCAAGCAACAAATTCCATTTTTGTAGCGGTGGTATGGTTAGCAATGACTTTTCCGTCTAATTAGCAAATGAGTGGATTTTTTAGTGGCCGAAATCCACCAAATGTTTGCTTTTGGATATTTTGTAGAGCAACGTCTCCTTGAGGATAATTCTGTAGGCTTGTTCTTAAGAGATTTTAATTTTTAGCTTGACTGTGACTGACTCTTTGAGGTATTTCACGCAACACTGATTGCAGTAGTTGACGAAGTTCTTTGATATTGCGGTAAACAGAAATCCGTTCTGGTTCACGACTTAGAAATTAGGTGTCGTCACAACCGGAAAACCTAGAAGACGCTATATTATGAATACCCTGTCTGGTACCCAGGCTATATTCTGAAAATGATCAAAATATCAAAAATTATAAATGAACCATCGAAGCAAACGAAAGATAAATCAACCAATCATAAAAAGTTTCTAAAGATTTGATTCCTATGCTCGATAATCGTTGGTACAGTAAAAACCGCGTATAAGAAGAACCTAGTGGATTCAGAACCTGCAGGTGGAAATGTTGCAATTAGACCCCCATTGTATAAGAACCCATTCAGCCTGAAATTTGAAATAGGTTCTTATTTGTAGAGATGATGGGGTCTTACTCACAACAAAGTTTGTGGAAGAATCATAATGTTCATTTTATGCGATGAGAAGCTATTGACAGCTTTTCTTTGGATTATATAAACATTTCTGATTCTTCCACAAATTCTGTTGTGAATAATACGTCATAAACTCAAGTGATGTGAACTGACAGTAAATAACAGGCATGAAGTTTGAATCTGAATAAAGAAAGTTCCCCAAAGTCCTGAATAAGATAAGAACTAATTTACAGTAAAAACCTGAACAGCCTCATTCCAGTGCTCATTTCAGTGCTCATTTCCACAAGGACCTAATTAGGCTGACTTGCAAAATTTTAGGTTCTTATACGCGGGTTTTTACTATAATTCATGATTTAAAACTAGGATTCTCATTATCCAAATGACGTCAAGAGTCTTCAAGGGGCTCTGTGTTTTATCTTGTGCCGCAGGCTGTTACAATTTGTACAATATTAATTTCCAATTTACTTTTTATTGCGTGGCGGTAATCTTCCCACCTTGGAGTGTTTTTAAACAGCTTTAGTGTGCAATTAAAATATGATTAAAAATCACTGTTCTTTTTCAAAATATCTCAAAGATATACAACAGAAATGTAATAGCTATTATTTTAGCCAACTTTCTACCTTCTTGTGCAAATAAAAGCTTCTGGCGAAATCTATTATTTGATTAGTATTTGATGAAAATCTGTGTCATGTCGAGATGTGAAATTATTAGACACACAAAGAAGAATATATAAATCCTTTTAAGGAGGGAGATAATTATTTATCAAACATCGGAATTTAACTTTAAAGGGGATAAATGAGACTTTTGCACTTGTCTAAAATTGGCATATGGTATTTTATGATCTCAGTATGTGCGTGGACATTGTGTAGCCTAAGGCACAATGGTGCATGTAGGCGTTTCCTTTCCTTCAGTTTTCGGTAACTTTGCGAGATATCGAGAGTAATTAGCTCATAAATAGAAGCTAGGCCTCTAAGAACATGGGACCACCGGCAACAGATTTCAGCAGATTTTTCCTTCTTATTTATAGATTTGATGAAATTAGAAACAGCACAGCGCTGTGGTATGTCTGCAGACCGGCTCGCATGTAATAGACTTCAGCCGCATTCTTTTGAAATCTGTAGAAACCTGTAAATTATGTGGGAGTTTATTGGTGGCAGGTTCTTTCTCATTGGTCTCTGTTAATTTCCTCAAACTACAGAACATGCATTCTTTTTGAAAGCGGTGTTTTTTCTCTGCTTATTAGATATAAATCGCTCTGTAAAATTTACGCTGAGCTCTGAACCTTTTCTAGAATTCACGTTCTTTATAGTAGTAAGAAAAAGGACTAATAAGTTGTCTGTTCTAAGTCAGCAGGAGATATAGCATTTAGGAAATCTAAGCATATACAAGCCCTTGATAAAAGCAGCCGTGCAAAGACAACAGGCCATGACACGCTCAGTACCATATTTGGGTAGCTGATCTACGTTAACAATAAATACTGGTGTCTAATACGCAAGAATTTGACTGCAAGTGGCTTGAACCATATTTATATGTATTCTTCTTGGCTCATAAATACTCCCCATTTAATGACGAATCCAATGATGTATAATTTATACGTGTTATGTCGCATCTGTGACAATCAGAGAAAAACACCGAGAGTGGTCACTGAAGGGGTACAGTAAACCTTAAACAGTGTGAATAAAACATTATAGACTATGACAGCATATAGCTCTGATTAATGCAGAAGATTTACAGAGTCAGTCGGAAAAAATCTAGCCTGTGGTGTAGATTTACCTTTCCACTGCAAACGTGACCCATAGAGGAACTTAGAAGATCCCCTTCCCCATTAATTAACTCTTCTGCACAATGGAAAATACAGTCTGCGCGCAGGCTAAAAGATTTCTTGATGTTTGAAAAATCTTCAAAATTTTGTTATGCTACTCATGATTCATCTCCAAAAATTGTTTGTGTGCAGGTCGGTTGTGATAAAATGTAAGAATTGTAATGCAAACTGTTTAGCTCTTCTAACCAAGATAGATTAAATTTCTGACAGAGGCATTTGTTATCTATCCTTCTTCGTACAAAATCTGCCCTTCGTGAGCCATGAAATAACGAAAAGCTGAAAGATAATTGCTCATAGAAAGATTCTTTTTTAATGACGATATTCTCCTCTATTTTGTCAAAACTGCGTTTTCTTGAAGCTTGAAGTACAGCAAAATTTTTAATTAAATTTTACAATGATATTAATCAAAATGCTTTGAAGCTTTTTTGTCTCAATCGAATATTTTCAATTTTCCTCTCCAGATAATGACGACATAAAAATCTGCAAATTTTGATTAATCTGACTTAATGAAAGATTTTCGAATTTTTGGCATCGTGTAAGTTCTCTTCCATTAACAATAAAAAACAAAGAATATGATGGTGAAAATTTGAAAATATTTCATTCAGAAAGAATTCTAAAGACACTCATAGAAATGAGCTTTCAGTCGAATTATTCAAAATTTCTAAATTTCAATGGATGACTATAAATCAATACGTACCCAAAGTTTGTCTCTAAATAAAATATTCTCGATTTTCATCCCCCCTATGTCACAAAGGATCTACAAGATGTGAATAAAATCAATGATCTTGACATTTTCGATATGCAAAGTCTCACATAAAGATCTTCAACTAGGAGCTGGCCCACTTAATCTTTGGACGATTTGATTCGTTTCAAGTCTATTTCATAGTTTACTTCAGTTTGGAAACAAGGTGTCCTAACGGCTTGGATTCCTTGGCCTGAAATTATCTCTCTGCCATAAAAATGTTCTAGATACCTGTGAATACCTTTCTTGAGCTGACAAATAATTAACAGTCCGAATGCTTTGATTAACTAATATGAAGCAAATTTGCCAGTTTGCAAATTGCGGACCAAACGACTTATCTCCTTTAACCCTATCTCACCTGGGCGTTTTGAAGCGGTCAATACCTGAGGGGGGGGGGGTGGATTCCACCCCCCCCCCTCTTTTTCTTCGCTGTTGTAGTAGCTACAATCTTTAAAATTGGTAAATATATATACTTTGATGCAAACAATCAAAATCACATGATTAAATCTAATTATCTCTATTGTTCCCGTTGCTATGACAATAAGAAGATTTTAAGTTATGATTATCATGATTGTTACCAACATGATTGAAACAATGAAATGGGGCACTAAATTGAAATGTTTTGTTTCAAATTGAGTTGGATATCATCAAATACATGTGTAAGTATAATTTTGCATATATATGAGATTAAAATTTGCAACAATTAAAAAAAAAGTATACAAATTTTATTGACTACACAGTAAAACATTGGTTGCCATGGTTACGAGGCTATATTTAGCATCTTGAAATTTTCATCATTTGATACAGTATAGATATAAAGTCAAAGTAGCGAAGTCTTGGCATCCTGCATTGCATATTATAGCATAGGCGAATAAAAGTTTGGTTGGGGGGTGGAATTCACCCCCCCCCCAGGTGAGATAGGGTTAAGTGAATTATACGATTAAACTTTGCTCTTATGGTAACATTTACATGAAAATTATTGTTTCTTTAAACTTGAGCCTAGATTTTCAATAATTCATTCAAAAAATTGTTCAATAATTTAACGCATTTTCAGTTTCATTTATTCATCAGGAGTTTCATTTATCAAATGCGTGTTGGCTCAGTGGTAGCACGCTTGACTACCAATCTGAAGGTTGGTGGTTCGAGTCGAGTCCCTGCTCTGCCGAACCTGCTACGTAGAGTAAGGAGAGTCGCCAACGCCAACTCTTCAAAATTCCAATCTAAAGGAATTGTGAGGTGTGGTCACATCGAGAGGAAGGACCAGGATTCTGCTTCGCTTCGATAAGCTTAGCTTCTCAGCGTCCTAAAACTCCCTTCGGATGCAAGGTAGAAATATAAAAAAAAAACATTTATTTTTCTCCATAGACAATCTGTTACACACCTAACAAACAATCTATTGTAAATCATTGCTTTTAGTGAACCAAGCAAAACAAAATTTGGTACCCATTTGTAGGCTTAAAGAAATCCTCTGTTGTTCAGCAAGGTGAAAATGACTACTACTACTCACACTTTGCAGCAGCTGAAATTCAAATTCTCAATCTTCCTCTCTCAAACAGTCAAAATTCTCTAAAGATGTGCACTTTCCATATATCACCGCTTGCTTCTTCAACAGAACACTCTCAGTTGTGTTGTGGGCATGGGCAAGACTTTTAATTAATCAACAATCGCTTATCACCCAGACTATCTTGTTCTTTGTGCATTGATGTGTCCTTACTGGACGGAATATCCCAAGTATTGGAACAAGCTAAACAATGAGCCCTAAGCCGTATCTAGAATGTATTGCTGTTTCTCTCCTGTATAAAATATCAGGTTAGTTGATTTTTACTTCCCTTTGATATTTCCAAAAGAATTCTTTGTTTTTCATGATAGAATAAACTGATAACGATTCGAGTAAGAATCCTTCATTATCTCGTCAGATATCACAAGGCTGCTTGCTTTTGGGATGAAATATTACTTCTTTTGTCTGGAAATAACTTCTCAAACTTTCTGCATTCTGCTCTCTACGAATGATAAACATGCAAGATTTTTCTCTTTATCAGAAATTCAACGAAAAAGTATCTGTAACATCCGTCACATCCTCATGATTCTTATTGTGTAGCGCTTAAATTTTTCTGGAAGATTATTTTCTTGCTTTCTTGTTCTCAAAGTAAATCAACGACACTCCCCAATGATGCACCCATACTGACAGTCAATGCTTGAAGCCAACGTACAGAATCTACGAAAATTCAATCAATAGTCGTTTCCTGAAAATAATGTATCTGATTTTCCTTCCTCTTTATTTTATCCCCGTAGTGGCACTTTTATTTTGCAAGAAAAAGGAAAAGAGCTTGCAGAAACACATTCAGATCTCATCATTATTTTAATGAAAACTTTTTCCATTCGCAGTAAAGATTTGTAAATATATGAAACTCAGGTCTGAGAAATTACACATCATTTATGAAGTTTCTCGTTTTTTGTACGACTCAACTATCAGAGGAAATGGAACGCAGCATTATGTACAATTTTTCGAGTTTTATTACTTAAAGATATGCTGTTTCTTTGCCTTCGTGAACATTTTTCGTTCAATGGGACCATTACGGAAGCAAGGACGCACTGACCTTTCAATGCATATATTCCTGCCATTTTGAACTAGGGGTGTTTTTAAACTTGTTTTTTGATTCTAATTTTTATATTATATTGTACACTTGTAATTAGAGTTTGTTTTCAAAATATTACAATTAATTTTCTAAATTTTATATGGCAAGCTTATATACATACCTACATAGATATATAAATACATACCACAGATATTTTAGCAGAAACTAAAACCCAAATTTCCAGGGATTGTTGAGGCTGCACGCAGGCTACTCTCAGCAAAGCAACTTCAATGCCTCCGTCAGACAACAAAGTTGTTGTGCGTGTTGTACGTCGATAGTGACAACAAAACATAAATTCACTTAAAATACGACTTTGTACGAAGACTAAGAATAGTTCCTAATGATACCTGATGAAGAGTTAAGCTCGAAACGTTGTAACTATTTTTAGTCTTCGTACAAAGTCGTATTTTTAAACGAATTTGTGCATTCTTCAGACGTTTGCATCAAACGAGCAACGAAAATAGCTCCTCATGACATTTACTTACTACTTACTGTATCTACTGTGAACTGTTGGCTTTTGCCGTAAAAATTTCTTCTCACCAAAGTAACCTCAATGTCTTCTTCAGACGTTTGCAAGCTGGATACGAGAAACAAAAATAGGTCCTCCGACCTCCTGACGTTTACTTACTGTTTACTGTCTGCTTCGCTGTAAAAATTTCCTCTCAGCAAAGTAACTTCGAGGTCTTCTTTAGATGATTGTAAGCTGGAAACGAGAAACTAAAATAGCTCCTCCTGACGACCTAGCTTTGTAAAAATACACTGATTGTCTGCCAACTTCAATTCATTATTCACCGGCTAATTAAAATTCAACCAGCTGGAGCACACCCATCAACTTCTGGCCGTTAAAATCAACACTACTTGTGTCATAAAGTCATCCAATTGTGGGAAATCTGCTTTCGTGCAATATTATTCGCTGTTTTTGTAGCAAGAATGGTCAAGGTCAAAGTGAGAAAGCTGCCTTGCACAGTGATATAAAGGCAGGGGATGCTTTGAAATATAGCCCATATTGCTGGGTGGGTTTATCAAAGCTGTAAGAAAATCTGACATGTTACTATGACTGGAGGAGTGCTTGGAAGTGCAACATAAAAGATGGCAAAGAGGCTGCTGGTTCCATGCTGTGGTGTGGGTGGGAGCAGAGAAGTTCGAGGCTTGCGATACATCCAAAATATTGTACAAATACATGGCTCTGTCATCTTGACACAAGCAGCAACGCAAAACTGTTACCCATTATTTCTCGAACTAATTTCATTTTATCAGCGATAAAAGACTGAATTATGTTATGTGGAATGTTTGCAAGAATACCGTCACTTGAAAGTTTAACTGAAGGAATATTAGCTTAATGCCTTAATTTCGTTTCATTATGGGTGGACTATGCTCTCTTTTGCAACCCGAATAAGTGACCCAGCGCTGCGTGTATGAAATCAAACGTAGAGTTAGTTTTAAATGATATATTTCATGAATTGTTGTCATCATCAACCTCGTCCCCAGGGCCCCATGGGGACGAGGTTGTCCCAATATGACAAAAGGCCCTGGAGATTAGGTTGGCAGGCAACGAACCGGTCACAGAGCTTAATTTCAACTGGAAAAATGTGGCTCAAGAATTAATTTTTATCACCAAAGCCTCTCTCTGCATCATGATACACTCTTAGAGTGAATTCCTAAGATCACGCATATCATGCTTTCATGTGATTCCTCCGCACGAAAATTCAACCATTAATCATCATGCAATTATGTAGTTGTATTTATCATGAAATGTAGCAAAAGTTTTGTACATCTGCGCACATTTGCGGAGCTGGGTGTATTGCCTGGGGTACTATATGTTCATGTTTGCATCAGCATCGCTAATCGCCAAGATGACTCCTGGGTCACAAAAATACCCCTTACGGTATCGTCATCCCTGAAGTACAATTTTCGTGCGCTGCAGCGTTCATGTAGCTGAGGGGGATTTGGTCTCTTTTTGGAAAAAATGACATTATCAAGTCGAGGCGGCCGAATAGATGTCTCTCGTGTGGCAGCAAATCTGACAAAATGGTGGGTTGACAAAGTTATTCTTCTTTCGAATAAAAATCCTCAAATATCACAGGCATCTTTGAATAACATTTCAATTTTTTAAAGAAAATTGAAACTAGGATTTATGAACTACAAGTTGAAATGATATATGGAAGGACCAGGCTTTTTAAAGGAACTTTATCCTCAGAATAACGCTTAGGCCCATCTATCAATCTGCGTTATTTATGAACCTTGAAACTGAGGGCTTCTCCGATACGATGTCATACGATTGGCCTCGCCAGCCCTTCAGGAAACTATTTCAGATTTAACAAGATCTTCAGATATGAACGCTTAAGATTTTCGTGCGTGCATACACCAAATGGCTAGTAGGTTGTTTCTCTGCTCTGGGCTTAAAACTGTCCTCTAAAAACAGCGCTACCAGAAACTGCGTATCCTTGGATCACTCTATCTACTTCATGTGTCTGAACGATTATGAGTTCCTTTATTTATTCGTAGCCTATGAAAACAAAGAAGATCAAAGTAAAGAAGGTTGCTGCAGCACCTTACACAACAGCAAAGCCTGCACCAAAGAAGAAGGCTGTCAACCCATTGGTTGAGAAAAGATCAAAGAACTTTGGAATTGGTAGGCTACTATTATTATGAATTTAACTGTCTTAACTTGCTGGGAAATTTAGTTGAAGATCAGATGTATTTTGTCAATCAAGGCTGAGCTTTTTTTGTATAGATTGGTATGGCATTTATTAGGGGCCATCAATTTTCGTATTTTTTAATGGCATTTGGCCATTATAAGGGGAGGGGGTTTTACCCTCAGCTGTTACAAAAATGAAAAATCATATGGAAATCTCCTAAAAAAGGGAATTCTTGAAAAACGTGGACAAACAAATTCACAAATTATCCAGTTTGCATTCTTTATAGTGTGTGGAAAAGATCTGCCCCGCTCGCCTTTTTGACTGCTTCCAGCCGCACCTACGCCATAACTCTGTAAAAACTCCACCCTTGTCAGTTTGTTTATGCTTAATTCAAAGTGCAATCTTAGTACCCCCAACCTTCTGATGCGTCAGAATTTACTTTATAATGAGCTTCCTCACGCCAAAAATAAAAGAATGCAACCTGACAAATAATGCAGAATGCAGTAGAACAGTTTTACCTTTACTCCCTATACACATATTTTTTTTATAAGAAACTAAGAATTTAGGCCAGTACTGGAAGTTTCTTAAAATTATCAGATTTTGAGTACTCAGAGTTTCTTACGAGTTTCTTAGAGGTTCCATAACAATCTTCATGTTCACTACCTGTGCCCTCGTGAACATTTCAAAACAGGGTTTTTTAAGCCTTTCCAATGTTTAGACATTACTCAAGTACCTTACGAGTAATATGATACAGGAAGCAAGTGAAAGTAAAGTAAGAACATGTCGAGGATTTCCTTTATCAATATAAATTGTTTCTTAGCTCATATTTTCCCAGTACTGGAGTTTCTTAATTTGTTGGCGATCTGAGAGTTGAGTTCCTTATAAGCAGTTTCTTATAAGAAAAATATGTGTATGGTGTATCTTCGGTTGAAGTCCAGCTGAGTTCCACAAGGCCTCTAATTGCCGCTGCCAAAATCTTCTTTGAGGCCGGTCAGAGAGGCACTTTTGGTAGAAGGCTGTTAAGGGGGAGGGAGGGTGGGGGGTTCCAATCTTAACAGCCAAATGCTGTCAAAAATTCCAAAAATATAAATTCAATGGCCCCTTAGTACATATGTTTTTATTACCATATTGATAAGGTCATAACTTTATAAAGTTTACTTTAATCTTTTCCAGGTAACTTTTTAGAGAATTTGATAAATGTTTTCCTATTGATTTCCTAGTTTCCCAGGCTGCTATCTTTGCAAAGTGCCCAATAAGTGCTTTCTTGCAAAATAAGATAAGTAGAAAGCCAGGAAGGAAGCTGGGCACATACAATTTTAGGGGGCAAAACTGTAGATTTGACTTGAAAACTTTGCAAAATTGGATCATTGCTTCATGAAAAAGGCCTCTCTTGGACTAATGTTTTAGAACTCTGAGTAAACCAATCAAATTGATTGACAATGGAAAGCTCACAATATTTTGCACTTTGTGGACATCCACTTTTATATATTTGGTATATGAAATTTTTTCTCCTGACTGCTGAAGATATACGTATCATATTTTTATTTTAGGGGCTGATGTTCAACCCAAGAGGGATTTGACCAGATATGTCAGATGGCCAAAATACATCAGGCTGCAAAGGCAAAAGCGCATCTTGTACCAAAGGCTGAAGGTTCCACCAGCAATCAACCAGTTCACACAAACATTAGACAAGAACACAGGTTTGCATCCTATTTCTTCAATCAAGTCTTGATGACTCCATTACAGTTTTGATGAGGCAAAGGAAAAAAGTTCTTTTACGAGTTTTGAAATACATTACAAAAAACTGTTTCTCATAGAATGGTAGTCGGATTTAACAATCTCAGCATGTAGGTTGTTAATCCACTAGGTTCTCATATACATGTATTTACTGTACTATGTACCCATTGTTTTGTTGTTGTTGCCCTTTTAAAGCTGAAATTTGTGTACCAAGTCCTTCAAAGTTTTTAGTATTTCAACTTTGGAATAAGGAAACAGTGTGTTCAGGTCTGATTGAATCTTTAGCATGACAAGGGGGATTCCATTTAGAAAAGTGTGCTACTCCTGTATCCTGCATTCAAGTAAAAAGTATTACATTTATTTGACTAATCTGGTACATCCTAATTTTAGCCACACAACTCTTCAAACTGCTGCACAAGTATCGTCCAGAGACAAAGCTAGAGAAGAAAGCCAGACTCACAAAAGCTGCTGAAAGGAAAGCAGAAGGAAAAGAGGAGGCACCAGGAAAGAAACCCGTGGTTGTTAAATATGGAATAAATCATATTACAAACTTGGTTGAAAGCAAAAAGGCTCAGCTTGTTGTTATTGCACATGATGTTGACCCAATTGAGGTAAAACTCTTTTTAGAGATTCTTGAAATGTTTATGGAGACATCAAGCTTCCACATCCCTGCATTACCTGCTTTTCATAAATCTAAACACACTATCAAACGTTTTGTGGTCCCAGTGACAAGCAAAGGCTTCGCTTGCTGTAATGTACATCACCAGAGCCAAAGAATAATTAAAATTTCTTTAACATTTCTTTTACAAGGTATTGTTTGTTTCTATTGTTTTGGAACAAAAGACCTTTATTCTAGCCAACATTGGGGGGTGACCGCACGCAGGTGTAGTCACATCAATAGGGAGGACCAGGGTGCTGCTTCAATAAGCTTAACTTCTCAGCGTCCTCAAATATGTTTGGATGCTAAGTAGAAAAATAGAAAAAATTGAATAATGCAGTCATTCAGTTCTGTTCAGTTCAGTCAAGTACAGGCCTTTTCGTAAAGAAATTTCCACAAGGGCGTCCTATCGCCCTCGTAGTTAAGCTTAGGAGGGCGATCGCCCCCTTAAGATAGTCTGGTGTTTTTACTTGTCTTTACTGATAAGCAATGAAAGCTTCCAAGGTCTTGTTCTTGCAACTTGGACTGTTTCCTTTATGTTCACTTCACCAGAGAGAAAAGAGTCCACTCGAACAGACTACACATTTTTTGATGCAAAGTTACAAGAAGATTTTATTCCATTTGTTTGCAATGTTCTTCATTGTTGTTCCATTATTTTTCCTAAGTTAGCAAAAGGTCACAGCAGTTAAGCCAGCCACTTTCCTGTTGTCTTCATTGTTGTTCCATTATTTTTCCTAAGTTAGCAAAAGGTCACAGCAGTTAAGCCAGCCACTTTCCTGTTGTTCCCTTGATTGAGTGTGAAGCCCCAGTCAAGATAAATAAAGATTCCACAAAAGTCATTAACAGATTAGAGAAGGCGATTAGAGTAGTGGATGTAAGCCCTTGAAACAAAACAACTACAGTAAGTCTCCATTAAAATTTCGTCAGAAAACTTTACTCAAACTTGTAGCAGGCCTGATCTACGGAGCAGAGAAGGGCTGCAGAATGTTAAACTGGAGAACGATTTTGTAAGAAAGTTAAGATAACTGTGAGTACTATTCATTTTATTGACAGATCCTGATCTTAAAGAAAGATTTTAGTTAAACAGAACCTCGCTGAGGATGAAGAAGAGGGTCGGTACATATATATCGCAAATATTGCAAAGGAATTTTTAAGGACCACTGATTTTGCTCTTCATTTTGCAGTTCTTTCAAGTTCCTTGTTAAAATCATTTTGCTAAAGACAAATCGAGAAACATTGACATTTTAGAGTTCGTTTGGGTTCTCTTCACGTTATTTGCTGCACTAGTGGTTAGCCTTCACAACGGGTTTCTTTTGTAAAGAAGTCGAAGAGCTATTCTGTAAAATAGTGTGAGCACCGAATGATGACTGAAGGAACAAGTTTAAACCAAGACGGCTTCGTTCCAAAAGTCTTTTGTAAACGAAATCCTGGTCAAGTAGCAAGTTGTTTTGTTCGTGATAGATTAACTTTTTTGTTTACAATAAGCTTTAGAATTGCCTCAGTTTTATTCAAATGCGTTCCTAAATTAATGCCTCTTCAAAAAGTTTACAAATATCTAAGAATTACACCAGCAATTTATTCCCCATAATTTTACCGGACTTGATTTGTTTGTTTGTTTTTTAGATCGTTGTCTGGCTTCCAGCCCTTTGCAGAAAAATGGGTGTGCCATATTGCATTGTGAAAGGAAAAGCAAGGTAACTAACAAATATAGCTTGGATGGGTTTTGTCCTGAAATGATATACTTCTGAGGGAAAATGTATTTATATTGTAGAGTTTAGTTGTCAACATTTTATGACAAATTTGGGTCAAAGCTTTGCACATGCAATTTCACTTTATTTACAATGGCAACTGAGATGAGCTTTCAGACGGACTTTAACCTCTTTGTACGATCCCCAATGCCAGAAATTGTGCATTCACACAGGAACACTTCAAATAACATTGCTCTGTTCCAAACAGTGGAACAATGAAAAAATGATATGAAAAGCGGAATGATACGCAATCGTTCCATTCCATTCCTGTGAGAACAGGCAATCAGAAAAAGCGGCGCAAAAAACCAAAAAGCGGAGTGATAAGATTTTTGCCCTAAGCGCATGTGTGGGTGTTGTCCTTGCTGGGAAGAATGGGAAAAACTGAAGAAACAACTGTGGAACGGAACGATTGCATTCCCATGTGAAAAGAGACGAAAACTGATGCACAATTGTTCCATTCCTGTGTGAACTTTCTATTTTTGCATTGCAAAAACTCAAACGAATATGGAACGAAACAACTGTTCCCGTGTGAACGGGGCTTTGGATAGGCAAATTTATTTGGTCAAATTGGACTTTCTGTTCCATAATGACAACTGATTTTAGTAAAACCATGTGTCAGATGAATCCTATAACAGGTCTTCAATTTGATTCATATTCATGCATGTATATACTGCAAAACCATGACAAACATGCTGTTTCTCTGCCAATGAATTTAAACAAGATATGCATTTTGTTACAGCATGAAAGGAAAATTATTGTTGTTTACTTTGAGGCCTTGGGGGACTGTTCATTTGATAGGGGTCTGTTCATTTAATAGGGGGGACTGGTCATTTGATAGCATTGCTAGGAAGCAGGAATTCTTTTGAAAATTACAATAGCTCATACAGTCCTTTTCGGGAATAAAGCAACGCGCGTGCGGGAAAATACACAGGCAAATTCATTTGCGTGTGCGATTCGCACACGTAGTTATTCAAGATGTTATTTAAGAAGTGACACACAAATAGGTCTTGAAGTCTCCCTTTACTGATAAAGCTCATATCATTGTTGATATATTTATGTGTCAATGAACTTTTTGTTTTTACAGGACTATACTCAGCAGTTTCTTCCTCGGTAAACTCAGACTCGTTTTGTGTCCAATTCTTCCAAACTATCAATGTCAACAGGACAAATCTGTTGTCTGCACGGTTCATTTTCTTCATGAACATTGGTATCGTTAACAACAATCACCTTCACTCTATAAGCACAAAGTGTTGCAATTATTTCATATTGTGGGAATTGCCACTTGGGACTTTGTCAGAAGTGTTATAGGATCTGTCAGTAATCATGGTTTATTGAAGCACATGCTTTGACATTGGATGTGTCGAGCATCAAAGTACCACTTTACCTAAGCAAACTAACACTTTGCGCGTGCGATGAAAAGCACTCGTGACTCAATTTGCGTGTGTGCCAACGTGTGCGTGTGCGATCGCACGCGTCAAACGAAAAGGCCTGGCTCATATCATAAAAGTAGAGATAAATATGGAGAGAAATGGCCAATTTTTACAAACTAGATTTCTATAACTAATTGAACCATTCTTTATATTCGTTTTATCTGTCGATGATGATCAATTTGACAAGCATATATCTGACACATCACTGATGCTTCTTAAACTCTGAGACAGATAGATATGTTCACCCTTTTTATAAGAATACTATCAATTTTGTCGAGCCTCGATAATGTTAAAGGGAATCTAAGCATATATAAACCTTCGATAAAAATAACCTTGCAAAGACAATAGGCCAATACACGTGCCGCACCATATTTGGGAAACTGATCTACGTTAACAGAAAATCTTGATATCTGATAGGCTGGAGTTTGACCGCAAGTGGCTCGAGCCACTTTTATATGCGTACATTCCCTTTGAGAAATTTTCGTTTTGAGCCTAAATTTATTCAAAACTTCAAAACTCTTTAGCCCGTTTCCCTCTGGGCAACAAATTTCGTGGGACGCGATGAACGTCTTGAGAAAAATGTCGACAAAAGTTTTTTCGTAGAAAGTAGGATTGATTCCAACTAGCCACATTTCGACCGAAAAAGTTCGCTCAGCGAACAAACAACATTTCCGAAGGGAGCTTATACCTGACATTTGTCGCATCGCGCTACATTTATCGCCTTGTGGAAAACCAGCTTGAGTAGGGAAACAACGCTTTTCACCGTGATAACTTTTTTCTGTAGTAAGTAGTTGGAATCAATCCTAATGTCTCGCGACAAACTTTTCTCGGAATTTTTTCGAGGGACGTTTGTCGTGTCGTGTAGTGGAAAGCTAGCTTCAGAAGAATATTTACCCTTTGTATAAATTGTCATCCTAGACTTGGAAAGCTTGTGCACAAGAAAACAGCGACAGCCGTTTGTATGACAGCCACCAGGCAGGAAGACAAGCATAACCTTGACAAAATATGCGAAAGTGTCAAGGCTAACTACAATGACCGTTTCGATGAAATTCGTCGTCACTGGGGTGGTGGTATCATGGGATGCAAATCACAAGCCAAAATTGCGAAGTTAGAGAAAGCCAAGGCAAAAGAACTCAGAGTTGCATAAATGTCTTTGATCAGATTGAAATTTACATATACAGAAAAATGGGGCAGTATTCTTTGTTTCATCTTTTGGTCTGGTTGTCAAGCGGAAATTGTACACAGGCCGCATTAGTCCCGATGTTTTCATTGTGTCAAATTTATGAGACCACACCACTGTCAATTCAAATGATAGCAAATTTAAGTTAGAGCATTTCCTAGGGGCAAATCATACCAATAAATCCTCCAAAAAGCGGACGAGACCTTTTAAAGGATTTTTGAGTATTTTTTGTTCAAGGTGGACCAGATTTCAGTGAACGATTCTGCTCTTGAGCCAAAAGTTTAACTGCAATGGGTACCAGATATGAAAGAAGTCGAGCTATTGGGGTCTAATTGAGGACGGAGTGTGAGTTTCAGGAATGGCCCTAACCTAAAATTGTGTGGAGAATCTTCTTTTTTCAATAATACCAACAATTTAGAATTAGATCGATGAACGTTACGGTTCACTTTCTGGGGAGGGGAACAGAATATGTCGGACAAGATTGCAGAGCTTGCATCTCGTATCCCAGAGAGGGAGACAACAAGGCATAAGAATATTTTCATTTCATTTTAAAAGATAGCTACATACAAGAGCATCATCTTGTTTAATAACAACACGAACAAAGAATAAACAAATGATCTACCTACTTATAACTTATGACTGTTCACGTTATACGAAAGCACTTTTAAGGAAGGTGGCAATCTCTTTAATCAAGCCAAAGTGTAGCAAGAATAGCAAGTAGAAATAGCAATGATCATGTGATGTAAATAATTAACAAATTTCATCGGACATGATTTTAAAATTTCTTTAACATTTTGCGACAAGTCATAGGGCAGCTGCTGCAAGTGTTTGAGTCAGTGTATGAATCAGTGTGGCCTACAACTTCTTCTGAGACAAAACCATTTGACTTGTAGAATCCTTCTGCGCTTAATGACGACTCAACAGTCATTAATTTACACCCCTTTTGTTCCGCTACCTGTTCCACGTGTCTGTATAACTTTGTCCCTGCACCTTTTCCAGAGAAAGTTGGATGGACGAACAATGCTTTAATCTTGAAATGCTTTTCATTTGTGTCGATTTCTTCTAAATGCACAAATCCAACGATTTCATTAAGTGAAACTGCAACGTAGATACACCCATTCTCTATGAATTTAATGTAATGTTCTGCATTTTGTCGTTCCTTCCATGCTGTGATTTGTGCGCTTGAGTAATCTGGATGCTGCACATTCTGAATTGACGCCACATGGGTTTCGTAAATGCCTTCTGCATCTTCATTCGTTGCAAGGCGTATCTCGAATTCCATGGTTGTTGCACTAATTCTTGAACGGATTCTGAAGAGAGTGTTTTGTAAAATATGAGGGTGGATTAAGTGAGAATCCTCAACTATACAAGTTCGTGAGCATACAGCAGGATAGTGGCATGATGGGGATATACATCATACATCAATCATTCAATGCTTGGGGTATATTATGAAACCTCAGTATCTTTAAGATGGAGGAAGGTCTGTCAGATGGAACAAAATTGCGTCGATTGTTGTAAGTCTACTCATCTGATCGATTGCATAAATAGCAATACCCCCTGGATCTTAACAATAGCGAATGCACTGATAACATTTGCACACTGCGGAGGAAACCACCAGCAAACGCCTACCTTTCGCCTACCTCTACCTAGGCCTAATCATGATGTAATGTAAGGATTTACTTGGGGAATTTACAGAAACGTACTTGATTGTACGGAATATAGAATCCAATTGCTGTTAAGCCTACACCATTTGGAGTAAACAAAACAAGAAATTGAGTTGAAAATAATCGTTTTTATCCTTACCAGAGTCAATGTACTTACCCAAGTGATAAGTCGAAGTGATGCAAAGTTTGTGATTGATCTTTATCCTGTGGCCTTTTCCAGTTCACTGTACTTATTACATCAAAACCTCAGCTGGGTAACTTCCATATGTACAGCAGTGGCGGCGCCAGCCAAAAATAAGTGGAGGGGAAGAAGCAAGATGGGGGTCTGGGGGTGTAGCCCCCAGGAAAATTGTCAGAGCCACACCCTTTTTATGCTCAGGAAACGCCCTTTTTTACCCTAAGGAAACACCCTTCTTTGTTTATCAAGCTCTAAAGATACATACCTAACCCCTCCTAAGACATTTTCTCAACGGATTTAGACGAATTGGAAGAGTGACCTCAGAGAAAAGTGGGGGGGACTTGTCCCCTCCATTCCCCCCCGTGGCTCCGCCACTGATGTACAGTAGAGCCACGGGTACTTAGATGCTTCCTTGCTTAGATGCAACCTTCCTCCAGAAGAACGGATTTTGAACCTCGAAAATCCCTAAATATGGGTCTCAAAATGTAACTGTTCTACTAGGAATGGGTAGGTTTTTGAATTGTAGCAAAAACTTTGAGATCTTTTTTGTATAGTTGGATTTTCTTGGTCTTCGTGCTGACAATTGGTTTATTGTAACTGTACCTTCCTGTACCTGTACCTTCAAAGTGAAATGAAGCTTGATTTCTGGCACTTTAAACAGGCTTTCCCTCTAAAATCCTTAAAAATGGGCATGAAAATCGACCAAAAACCCTTAATTATCGGTTTTCGCTAAAAAGTTGGGCGGCACAGCCCCGTCATCCCAAGACTCGAGTTACCTCACCCCCCGGATTTTACTCTTGGAAGCAGCTCTTTGCAGTGACATGACTTATTGAGTTTAGAGTTGATTTTGGACACAACACAAGCAGAGCTATTCAGCTTAGCAGTCACACATACCTTGAATGTAATGAACCTTTTAAGGACGAAACAGACGAATTGAACGTTTTCTGAAACCTTTTTCGCATTCTCTCCTATTTCCTATTCTTCTCTTTGGGCTCATATCTGACAGTATGATGTGACCAATGGAAACATATATTTAGAAATTGGCCACAGTACCAAATTTCATTTCAGAGCGTCCATACTGTTTCTAGTGCAGTCAGATCGTATTAGAGCGAATGCAACCACCACAACAAGCATTTAGGTATCATATCCGATTTGCATAGAAATGATGGATTAAAAACATATTTTGACGTAAAAAAAATGTCACTTGGTCTCCGTTGGAAAATGACAAATCTACAGAACTTCCATATTGCTCTTCCTCTATTATATGCACGGCAATGGGGGGAGTTGCATCGGAAATGAAAACTGAGCAAGTTAAAGCAAAGCTGGAGAAATCGTTGAGTATTCAAGAAAAGACACCATAAAAGAGTCGAGTTTCTGAAGAAAAGATTAATGACGATCAATGGATTCATAGTTTAAATAAGCTAATTACAGAGTTCCTCATGGCGAAATCTTGAAGTTACTGGATCTAAAAAAGTTTTTAATCAAAGGATCACTTTGTAATCTAAGAAGGGGCTTCGATGTCAGTCAGAAAGAAAGAATTAAAGTGCTAGTCACGCTCGTTAAAAAATATAAGCAACTAAGATGACGCTGCGAAGGAGAAACGAGAAGGGGACGAAATTTCCTATTTTCCGAGATATTCAACTCCCTGTCAGTCATAAATATCTTCAGACTATCTTTTAGGCTACAATATCGTTCTCTTGCTGTACATCTTCAACAGATCATTGTGTGGCCGGTGCAAAACGTAACAGGCAACTACTTTTTTGAGCTTGTACAGAACTAGGTCAACGCTTTTTACAAAGCAAATATGAACGGGGCAGTACCTCTTCATAAGCTCAAGATGAAGTTTGAGGATGATGTAACCGGCGGCCTGCACAGAGGCTAGCATTCGCAGTATCACCGCAGTTAGAAAGACCACGCTCCTACACAGCTACAGAAACTAACGTCGCAGGTTTAAGAGGAAAGGTGATCCCAGCAAACAATGGTGCCATTGACTGGGGGAAGGCACGTGACCACTTGAACCAAGAACGATTCATCAGTCATTTCTCTTCATCTTCAAAGTTGATTTCTTCGTTGACAAAGTCTCGTAAAGGCAAGAATTGATTATGTTATGGTCTTTGGCTAATTCATCGGTGGTACGATACAACAGTTGTTGTTTATGAATACGGAGCAAATACATTTTTTTTAAGGAAAGGGTGACGGGACAGTTGGTTTTTTGGCAATAATTTCATACAGGGCGAGCAGATTTTTTGCAAGTATTTTTGTTCTCCACCGGCCATGTAATATAATAAATTTTTCCCTGTCCCTAATGCGAAGCCAAGCTATACTTCAGTAGCATGTCCCAGGGGGGGTACTCATTGACTTTCAATACGATCATTTGGGGTTATGAAGAAATCAATATTCCGAAATTTTATGTTCAATCAACATTTGGGGTCTGTGAATAAAAACATGGACAAAAATTCAATATTTGGGGTCCACAAATCTGAAGAAAGGAAGAATCGCGCAATTTGGCCTTGAAGTTGCGAATCATGAAATAAATGTCTTGGTATTATTCAAAAACTGAGAAAGATCGAGAAGCTCAAATTGAAATTATTCAAAAATATTTCAGGGACCCCAGAAATAGATAACAATATTTGGGGTCTCCAAAACGTTAGACTCAATATTTGGGGTCCCCAAAACATCAGGCTTAATATTTAGGGGTCAGCAAAGAAATAGTGGCATGGACCCCCCCGTATTGAAAGTTAGGGAGTACCCCCCCTGGGTAGCATGTACACACTGCTCTCTATACTATGGCCTGCTCTGCTCCTTCTTAAATGTAAAATGCAGCAAATATTTGCGTCGAAGCTAAACTACAATTTGAAATCTATCAAAAGGCGCATCTTAATGATCATAACTCAATATTTTCAATCTTTCCATGCGTCCTTTTGCCCTGAACCCAAACCATCGTATTGCAAAAACGGTTGGTTTATAGGGGAAAACGATCTGTAATCGCCACAAATAAAGAACGTACCGACTCATACCCGTTATTGATGGCAGCAAAAAATTACCAGCTGGTCTGACAAACTATAAAGTCCCCAGCACCATCCAGCACTCAGCAGTAAAATGCGGAGGGCTTCTAATCGTTGACAAGACTATCAAGCAAGCTCCATTTTTCCTGATGATGTAACCTTTAGTTAGAATACAAGTGGCATTCATGGTTAGGGCACGGTGACCGAGTGTCCTTCCTCGCTATGAATGTCATTGTGTATTGTAACTGGTAACTGCAGTTATTTGTAGTTTCAAGTATAATTTCTACAACTATTGGGCTCTGGGTCCCTTTGGGGCCCCATGACTTTGCAAAAGGTATCAGGTATACAGAATAGATCATATCTGAACTCTCAGAACAGATTGGCTTATAGATGATATTGAATTACGTTGAATAGATTTTCGTACTTTTTAGCAACGGTTTTGACTCCAAATTTGACTGAAACAATCCTCCGTCGAAGACACCACGATCCCATAAAATTGAAATGATTTCATCCACATTTTACTAACTGGGATTATTAACAGTTTTTCAGATGTTGCAATCATAGACGTAGGAGACAGGGGCAAAAATCAACCATGATCGGACAGAAATCCAACTCAGGTCGGGCAAAAATTTCTCAAACGATGGATTTTTTATCGGACAGCCCCCAAATTTTATCTCCCCCTACGCCCATGATTGCAAAGTTAATTTGAATTAATACAACAAAATTGCTGAATTATCGTTTCCCATTTCGTTTTGACATATCAAATAAAGTTAAGTCATCATCATCATCATCTCCTTCTGACAATGGCCTCATTTCCATACTGTCTCTACTTTCATTGCCAAGAATGCCATACCTGTAAATAAGTAAATATAACTTAGAACTTTTTAGAAACAGCTTTCCACCGTTGTCTGATTAGGGTAAAGGTGATTTGACATTAACAGCGTTTTTCTTGATGCTGACTAGAAATAGAGCCGATTGCGTTTTATGATGCAGAAGGAGGAATGTGCAGACATTATTTCTTTTTGATGGATTACCCTTTAGAAAAAGTTCAGCTTGCAACAACCTTGCAAAGGAAATTGAGTTGAGTATGTTGACACAATTTTGGCCAGTTTAGTTTGCACTAGACTTGCCCCAAGTCTGTTTTGTCAACTGTAATAAGTCTACCGGAAAGTACCTTCAATTTTTTTTGACGAAATTTTTTTTTGACGAAATAGACTTGAGGCAAGTCTAAGTTTGCACAGATGATTAGAGATTAATCAAGCTTGACAATAATCCCATGCTAGAATTATTCTCAAACATCCTGTACAAAAATACAAGGCTAAACTTGGCCTTGTACAGGCCAAGTTTTAGCCTTGTAGAGGGGATTATGACCTTGTTATGACCTTGTACTAACCTTGGAAGAAAATTACAAGGCTGTCAGTAAGATTCCAAGCTGCAACCAGTCTAACACAAGGTTTCCACAAGGCTTCTACAAGGCTAATTAGCATTTTTCAAGCCATTTACAAGGTTACAGCAAGGCTATTCCAGGCTATAACAAGGTTACAAGGCCATAACTACAAGGCTTGTACATGGCTATTACATGGCCTTGTATTTTCGTACAGGATACTACAATCAAGTTTGATTGAGTTTGTCTTCAGTTTAAAAGATGGATGCTGCAAGTGCAAGCTAGCGCAAGTGGCGCAAAATTCTTACTTTGGTCAAGCTCTCAAACATACTCAAATCATACTTGAAACAAGTTAAAGGCACACTGTCATGGATGTGATTGGCCAGATCTTCAGATAAAATCAATAACAAAAGATCTTATGGGTTTGTATTCATCAATCCTTTGTGCGCTGGAGTCATGGATTCATTCCCAAATAAAGATTCATATCTTTATCATCGAATTTATTTCTGTGGTAACTGAAATAACTGAAGCTTGCCTAATTCCTTTCTTTTGGATTGTCTTATTTACCCAATCAGCGCCATGATAGTTTGCCTTTAATATCAGGCATGAAGCATGCTGCAGACATACTCAATATTTTGAGAAAACAAGTTAGATGTATCATGCATCTGGAAGAAAAGTATAAAGCAACAAAAATGTGGCAAAATCTGGCCCTGTTAAAGTGGAAAAAGACATGGATGAGATGTTTCTCTTGAAGTTAAATTCTACAGTTTGTCCAAAATCAGATGTCATGTGAAAATGCCCAAAGCATGCAAATCTCACATGACATCTAATTTCCGACGGACAGTTTTGTTGAGTGTTTTTGAAAAATGACCTGAAACCTCCTGTTATCCACAGAGAGGTCCTGATTTGCAATTTTCTAGCACTTTGTTTGCACACCTAATTTCAGGGAGAAAGTATGGAAAAAATTGTGGCATGCAGGTTTTTTTATGGTATACCCTTTTGGGTGGTACATCCTGATCTTTTCCATGAAATACGGACTCCTCAAAATTGAGGTAGTTTCAACATTCAACATTTAATGATTTAGATTAGTTGACTTATGTTTATATATATATCTGTACGCATCTGTATATGTATGTTAGCTAGGTGTTTATAATCGAATTAAAATAAGATGAACAAACAAACAAACAAACAAACAAAACAATGTAATATCAACAAGCTGATGCAGCAAATCAATGTAAAGCTAGCCATTGACTGGCTACTAAAAACTCTGCTTTGGTCTCATCAACTTACTGTATGTTGAATATTAATTGGGAATGATAGCAAAATATGCCTTACCTGCGAGTTCTGTTTCTGCGTCGTTTACTGCATATTGCTCTGACAATAAAATACACCACAACAGCACCAGACACAGCAGTGATCTATCAATGATAAAACAGAGTGATAATGACTGCATACAATTCTTTTTAAAACCTTGTGCAATAAGTTTCTTCTTTCAGATTCTGCTTGGAACACCATTAACCATATTGGCAACGACTCTCATTCTTACTCAATAATTCTCCATTGATAGACCCTTTCTTGTGAACCAACTTTAGTGCATAATAAATCCACAAAGCCATATGGCCTATTATGTTAACTATTTTTAGATTAATGCCAGCTACCAAAACACTCTTCTCATGTTAACGTTTTAAAATAACCTGTGTCAAAAGAAGATTATAATGATTTTGATAAACTTTCATCGAGCCAGGCATTTTTAAAGGTAAGTTAATGGACTTTATAGAAATTTAAGAGCCTTTACCCATGGGTTTTGAAAACCTAATCAGAAATTGATACACAATGGAGCTATTCAGAAATACATATTTCAAAATTAACAGCCATTGCAATCAGCGTGCTCTGAAAATGTTGTATTTCTGGCCATTTTGTCACCCAGTTTGCAGAGTGCGGCAGCTGCAAGCACAAGATTTTTTACAAAATTTTTATGTTTACCCCGATTTTTAAGAAGATCTTTTGTTTACTACTTTGAAAATATAGGAATCAAAGACCTTGCATGCGAACATACCACTGTTTCGTCGGTCAGCACACGCGACATCTCGTTGAGAACTGCCATACTCTGTAGGCTGGTACATATGTCACCAACTGCAAAGCATGCACTGTTTTCCAGGGCCAGCTTCATTTCAAATAGCTTCTTTTGCTCTAACTGCCTTTGGTTCTAACTGAAAACTTCTCACGAAAGCATCAATTGGATGTAAATATAAAATAAAAAAACATTAAAATTTTACCACATATATTGCTCTGAAAGTCATGCCTTTGAAGTCAGTTTTAGGCATGGGCTTGTATGCCAGCCTTGTTGTGTTGTCTGAATGAGTGCCATTGACTAGAAAAAATGGAAGCCTCAGTAGATTTCAACCAAACCTTAGGTGCAACAAAGTTTCATGCGCCTTATGCTCCTTGCAACCAAAAACAGCAATTAATATAAATATGTGTATGTCTAAGCATAGGAATCAAATGTTGTCCATGGCCACATGGCTTGTGGCCCATGGCTGAAACCTTCAAAGCCTCATTTTCACAGACCAATCAAATGGCGAATAAGTGAAGAAGACAAAAGAAACCTGTGAACATCTTTCTAAATGTTACCTACCTTCATAAAATGCAACCAGGACAAAAAACTGCTTGAATTTTCCCCAAATCTTTTTGAAGAAATCTACTCTCCAGATGTTTGGGTATACAAATTTGGATGCCGGTTAAAATATCCCCAGGTTTGGCTGAGTTATGGCCTCTCCAATTCACACACAAACCAATGAGGCACTGAAGCTTGAACAATAGACATTTTGGCTGTGAGACAATTGTAATAACAATAGTAATTGCTGTAAGAACAACCCAAAAAATGCCAAAATCTGTGTTCTCAATTGTTCTTGCTATTGTCTTTCATCAAACCTTTCTTTTGTTCAAAATTCAATGTCCCTACAGTTTCTATGTGAATTGATAGGCATTCCAAGTCATGTGGCAATACTCTAGGGAAGTTTCTGTATTATATTACTGTTTGAATGGCACTAGCCTTAATGGTGCGAAATAAGTTATAAAATTCAAAAGAGGATTTATCAAGAGGTTTTATCATCTGACTTGAAGTGACGTAAACAGGACTCAAGAAGCCTTCACCGATTTTGTCTATTGGAAAGGCAA
Source organism: Aurelia coerulea (assembly GCA_039566865.1). Taxonomy (NCBI): domain Eukaryota; kingdom Metazoa; phylum Cnidaria; class Scyphozoa; order Semaeostomeae; family Ulmaridae; genus Aurelia; species Aurelia coerulea. Next base: position 18,725,773 of record CM076954.1, read on the forward strand.
CAACTCCATCAAACCTGGAGATATCTAAATCAGCATCCAAGCTTGTATACCCAAATATCTGGAGAGTAGATTTCTTAAAAAATTCAGGAAAGTTCAAGCAGTTTTTTGTCCTGGTTGTGTTTTATGAAGGTAGGCAAAATTTAGTAAAAACTTCACGGATTTCTTTTGTCTTCTTGGCTTATTCGTCATCTGATTGGTCAGTGAAAATGAGGCTTTGGAGGTTTCGGCCATGGACCACAAGCAAAAATCGGCGGAAACATTTCATTCCAATGCTGAATGTCTATCAATTGTATTTTGTTTTTTTTATTTCTAGTTTTGTTGGAGAGAAAAATTCTGGAAAAATCTTTACCTTGACTTTTAGTGGCATTTTTCCCTGAAGAAAACTGAACTTGAAGGAAAATTGCAAGTACATTCAATAATACTCCCAAAAACTGTTCGAGCCTGAAGCTAAGTGCCATATTTACTTCTCCAATTTTGGGCCTAAATAAATAGTAGGCCAATATAAGATCTATTTGCACGTGAGTTTTGAATGAGCTTGATTCTCTCTTCTGGCTTTCTTTCACAGTCGGTGTCTATTCTCATCCAAAGGATCGCTGAGTTTCTTTCGAATTGTTTTCTCTGAAGTAATCATCTAGTTTTGAAATTCTCTTCTGTGCGCCATTTGTTTGCATGTTTTCGTTGTGAAGAATTCATCCGCCATTTTCGTGTTTCCTCCTTCAGTGAAATGTAGCAGCATTGCAGTGCATTGTGGATCTTTGTACACGTTGAATAATATATTACACAACTTCCTTTCCCAGAATCAAAGGATCTTAGAACTGACTCACGGTTCTTGATATGCTTCATGAATTTGTTGTGCGATTGTCGAAAATTTTGGCTTTTACTACTAAAAGTTTCTTTATTTGTTCAGTTAGTGAATCTTCAAACAGGGCATAGGCTCAAAAATCTTTAGAAAGGTTGGTGTAACATTTGAAGAGCTACTTGTTTGGGGGAAATGACTGGAAAGCAACTGCTTAAAAATTTTCGGGTTTTTGCGTTTTTTGCATAAATTTGCAAAAGTTTATTTCGCGAAATTTCCGAAAATGTGAAATTCGCGAAAGTTTATGGCGCGAAATTTTCTAAAATATTAGTTGTTAACTTTTGTTCCCCTAAAGTGTTGTAACAATCATGCTATTCTCGCAAACGTGAAAGTTTATTCCCACAAAATTTCTTATTTTCGTTGATTCGTGAAATTCCAACAATTTCACACTTTTTCCAACTCACAAAAGTTTCTTCTCGCAAAAGTTTTTTCCCTTGAAGTATAGCTATTTTGCTATAATAGACGATTCCGCAAAACATAGTGTCGGGGGGGCATTTGACGAAGATGCATTGCCTTTGATGATCGAATCTCTATGGAATCTCTGTCGATTCCATTATAAAATGCAATGCGTCTTGGTCAAATGCCTCCAGACACCATATTTTGGGGAATCGTCTATTCTACGATTGTTTCTTCCTTTTCTTTATCAAAGGCAGTCTGTCCCTTGATGACTAAAAAAATCGGCAAAGAGCTCTAGTGGATATTCTAGAAATTTACGCTATTTACTTGATAATTTGTGATGAGACAGTTACTGTGATAAAGTACTGTGTTGTCTTTGTGATGCTCTTGTACTAAACAAACATAGTAATGCTAGCAATCTGTTCCATTGTTGATGATCTTGCAACATAAACCAGTTTCAATATCACCTTGAATTACCAAATGAACAAATTTATGATCTTCCATGGTTTCAGAGATGAGATCATTATGTGAAACATTGTCTCTTGAAAGTAATATTGGAATTTGGATGCATGTTTGTGACATACTTGTGGATCAGTATCATTGTGTTGTAACCGCCAAAGTTATCTATATGAAGTTGAGCACAATCTTCTTCCTACATGCAATTCTTTTAGTACACAGTAAAATGTGGTCTCCAGAGTGTTAGTCTTGCTTTAAAACTATTTCCATGTCATTTGTTCATGCAGTTTAACACTATGTGCAATATAACGCAGATTGAATGGTACAATATGGACAAACTTAGTACTGTGCCACTTTTCAAAATGTAATATTAAATTGCGAATCAGCTTGCAGTGAGGAATTCAAGTTCCATTGTTTCTTGTTACTTGTCAATGTTGAAAACATCATCTGCAATAAATGTGTCAATGTTAAAGTTTTCCTCTACATTTGTTTGTGTTGGATTGGAACAGCTTGCAAAACTGGTATCCAGAGGCATTCTAGCATTTATCAATATCAGCTCTCTGAAGCAATGTCTGCAAGTGTGGCTTTAAATTACCAACATGCTTGAATGCAATGCATCTTGTCACTATATCTGCACCACCTGTACTAGCAATCTCCTCTCCTCTGGAATCATGATGTTCACCTGAAAAATATGAACAGTGTTAGCCGTACAAATGATAAAATTTCTCATGACGCAGGTTTTTAATACGAAAAAGTTAAAAGGAATAGCAGAGGTAAGAATAATTGCAGGAAATACAGTCCTTTTCGGGAATAAAACAACACGTGTGCGGCAAAACACACAGGCAAATTCATTTGCGAGTGCGATTCGCACACGTAGTTATTCAAGATGGTATATAAAAGTGACACAAAATGGGTCTTCAAGTCTCCCTTTACTGATAAAGATAAACACTACCAATAAAATGAATATCATTATCCATATGTTTATGTGTCAATTAAGTTTTTGTCTTTACAGCACTTCAGACTCGTCAGTGTCTGATTCTTCTGAACTATCAATGTCAACAGGACAAATCTGTTGTCTGCTCAGTTCATTTTCTTCATGAACATCAGTATCGGTAACAACAATTACCTTCGCTCTATGAGCACCAAGTGTCGCAATTATTTCATATTGTGGGAATTGCCACTTGAGACTTTGTCGAAAGTGTTATAGGATTTGTCAGTAATCATGGTTTATTGAAGCACATGCTTTGACATTGGATGTGTCAAACATCAAAGTATCACTTTACTTAAGCAAAATAACACTTTGCGCGTGTGATGAAAAGCACTCGTGACTCAATTTGCGTGTGTGCCAACGTGTGCGTGTGCGATCGCACGCGTCAGACGAAAAGGCCTGGAAATAGAAATTCACAAACCTGAATAATTAATAGCAATGAATTAAAACCAGATAGAAATGAAAAATATAACATCTGACTTACCTTTGAACTAGGCAGGAACATGCAGAAGATGGGCAAACTTTGTTGCCCATTCCTTAGGAGTAGTATCCAAGATCAAAGTTGTTCTTAGGGCTGTTTTGGTGACTGGATACTCTACAAGTCAAATATATATGAAATTGAGTAAAAGCGTACTCCATCAATGCATGCTATATTTTATCAACAGGAAGTCCTATGTACACATATGCAAAATGCAAATTTGAAGATACTGTACATTCCTTAATAATAACTTTGTCAACAAATCACAAAAGATTAATAAAAAATGCTTTGCACCTGATGGTGTGGATTTCCTATCTCATGCAAACAAAGACTGGCTTATGGTCAGAAAAGTAGGATTCTAGAACTCCAGCACTGCTGACAAAATTGCATGGTATATTTGTGTATGATCTAGCATTGACCCATAGTCTGTGGTTGATGGTTGAAAAAGACAATTTCCATCTCCAATCATCTTAGACAATTTAGAAGACTTCCTCAATGGTTTTGCTGTAGACTTTTTGTGAGTATCAATTGATACACCAAGCAGCTTCAACTGACAACAAATGTAAGACTGAGATACAGAGGAAACTGGAAGAAACTTTATGCATTCTTGGGGTATAGAATTTGTTTCGGAAATAAAGGTAGGCCCTGAGTTCAATTCAATATCTCCTGATAGAAGAATAAACAACACAAGTATGCGTCTACCTTGACACTTTGCACTAGGGTGGTCGTTGCTTGCCATTATCTTACGGTGCCATTTTGAAGAGTTTCTTTTGATCCATTTCCTTGATGATAAGCCTTGTTTAGTGGATATGGGAATTTGCTGCTTACTCATTCCCTGTCTGAATTTCATGATTAAAATGACAAAGAGTAGCAGTATTCTGGACATACGTTGATCCATCTTGAGAAAGATGTTGAGCTCAGTAACATTTACTCTTATTTGGTCAAGTTTCAAGTTGGTCTAGTAAGTTCAATATGTTCAGGTAAGTTTAGGTAAGTGAAGTTCAATTTGTGCAAGTTCAATTCAGTATGATCAGTCAAGTTCAAGTTAAGTCAAATGTCAGTTTGTCCAAGTTAAATTTGTTGAAGTTATCAACTTGGAGTGCTTTCGATAACTCAATTTACTTAATCAATTTGCTTTCAACAAGTCAACTTCGAGCTCGGACTACTGTCTGGTAGTCCGAACAAAACATTGTGTTCAGACTATTGCTGTAGTCTGAACAGAAAATCAAAAATCAAGCAAGTAAAACGAAAGATTATGCAAAACACTACAAAAAGGAACTGAATGTTAAAGCTCACAAAACAAAATATAGGGTCTATCAATCAGGCTGGGGCAGCCAGGGAGGGGCCTTATAGCTTAGTTAGGCCTAGGCCAAGCAAATCGGCTGTGATTCAAATAAAATGCACAGAAAATTAAAAAATGCTGGACTTGAAAGAGATATGTTTAAAGTGAAAAGAAAATGATTTTAAACAGCTACGAAAAAGTAAGTTAATAATCCTCTTGATAAAAGATGAGAGACGTACCTTCCTTCGCTCTTCTGTGCTTTTTTCTGCTTGTTTCTGCAACGTGCCGTGCAGTTCCTCGTGCGTCCAGGCATAGAGGAAGGTACGAAATAGCTCCCAACGAGCGCGCGCCGCCGTAAAAGCTGCTCTCCAAATTCGAGGCATAGGCCTATCCAGCGTTTTGAGCGCTGCGATTTCAAGCGCCCACGCTAAAATTTTATCAACTGCGCATACTCGTATTTCGTCGCAGCGTCCGCGCGTGCTGAAACCGCTGGAGCGTTTGACCTCTGAGATGTCATACACCTCAGGAGGGCCTCCGCTGTAAGACAAGCTTTGACCTCGCGTTCTTGGAAGGCTTGATGTAGACTTTATCACTTCCTTCACCCCATGACATAAAAGATTTTGTAAACAGGAAAATGCCCACCACCCCTATGACTTCACTACCGTGAGTCAAAAACAGAATTTTGAACGAATTTATTTAAATTCTTTATCTGCAAGATTTCATGATTTTGCTTATGTAAGGAAACAACTTATTTTTCTTAATATCGCAAAATATCTTTGAAAAAAATTGATGCCTAACTTTCTTACAAAAATGTGACAAATTTAGATATTTATATTTTACAAATCTGATAATGTAATGTGATGTGGTATTGTCAATGAGAGGTATACAAATAATTCGTGTCGTTAAATTCGTGCAGTGAATGGACGAAATTATTAGGGAATCGCTTGCCCCACCCTTTTTCTGGCCCTCTTTCTGTTCTGGTCCCTCCTCCCTTTGATACAGCAGCGCCCAGTTTAATTTTTTCCTTCCATCCATTGTCCCAATCCCAAGGGAAACAATGACGGAAGCTGTGCTGTGAGAAAATAATTATAGTTTGATTTGAAGCTATAAATGTTTCCATAGTTTCGCAAAAATAACAACACCACAGACAAAAGAAGTCTTTCGTTTTCGAATCAATGACCTTTGCTCAATGATGCTATCGCGCAAAATTGATATTGCATAGTCAATATTATCCCCTTTGTGTCATATTTCGAAATTCTCAATGGCCGCACCCTACGCAACACCATTTGTTGTGTATGTTTTGTTATTTAAATTAGGCTTTGTTATTCAAATAAGCTTCTTTGTTATTTAAATGAGGCTACTTAAATCTGATTGGTTATTCATGACGTATACGGTTTTCGAATGATCTGATTGGTTAATTCATATTGAATTGAACACGCTCGTTGTTGTATATCCTCGTTGCAGGCGTTGAAGAATTTCAAACTGAAACAAAGCTTCTCACATTGCGCGCTGATAACTCTCTGTTTACATCAGCGAGATCGTGGATCGAACATCATCGTTTTATTGCGAGAAATCTAGCAGAATATAATCAACAAGGATATTTACAACATGGACTACGAAATGGATAAGATCCTTGAGATATCGCTGGCCAAGATCGATCGAAACAAGACATCACGGAAACACACTGCAACGTCAAACACTCTACGACGAAACTTACTCGTGAGTTCCGTCTTGAAAGCAATAAAAACAGACACGATCCCAAATACTGAAATACTGATGGACTACAGAGAAACAAAGCTAATAGACATGGACCTAGAAGAAGCTGAATTTGAAATAACAAGGAGAGAGTCGTTACATTTGAAATCACATAGTAAGATGAACTACCCGGCGAACAAAGTCCATGAATGGAAACCGCGTGCTTCTGACGAGTGTTGTGATTTCGAAAACAAAGATAACATTGATACTGAAATGGTCGAAAATAAAGAATCTAACTGTTCTAGTAAGACTTTTGATGTTGAAAATCATGTTGAAAACATCAGGCCGTGTGTTGGTGTTGTTGAACATGACGATCGCTCACAAACAATCAATAACAAACCGGATTTACGTAAGTCGCTGTCGTTCAAAAGACCGCGAGATTCAGACTTTGATATGAGTCACATGCCGAGACCAAATAAAATATGCAGAGCTTTCACAAAAGATGACTCATCATGCGAGTTTGACACGCAAGCAATAACTTGCTTGGAAACTATGTTCAAGGACAGTTTTACTGATCTCATAGAGCAATCTAGTTACGAACGCCCGATGAATATGCTGTCTTTTCCCTTCGTTTCTGTCATGGCGTGCTGATCAGTCCTTTGCTGAGGCAATTATGCAATGTTGTCAACAACAATTTCGGTTCACAGAAAGCGGAAATCCTTTGCATGGTCAAGAGGGAAGTCGTTTCCAAGGAGGTCATCACGTGCATCCGAAACATCTATTTCTGTACGAAAAAGTCAACGTGTAATATCATCACATGAGAGAGAGACCCTTGGCCTTGGCATGATTTCAATCCTTGACTCATGAAATTCCTGTGACATTCTTCAGCTTTTCATATCTCAACAGTATTGATAAGCCTGTATTTGATGGGGCTTGGAGGGGTATTTGCTTCCACAGGCAAGTTGTAGTTGGGGAACAAAGAAAAGCTATTATTGTTTCTAGCCAGAAAGTCATTATTCACCAATTTTTGCAGGAAAGAAGGAAGCCGTTTTTTACCATGACCATGAGCGTTGAAAATAGTAACATGGGACACCAGCTGCACGATTCCAGGGTGGAAACCATGTGGAGTTCATGTGAGATATTAACCTACAAAGTCCAGACTCAAATTTTGGTGTTTTTGGATGAAGAAATGTGCAGCATGCACCAAATTGGTTGCTAGTACAGAATCATCATTATGCCTGAGGGGCATTTCACTCATTTGAAAATGCATACAAAATTTTTCCCTACAAAAGGATTTTTGATGGATGTTTCTTAAAAACAAAAGGATTTTTGCCAAAGGCATATGAAATTTTGGCAGTGAAATGCCCCTAACTTGTGTCCATACAGATCCTAACTGAAACGCCTACCAAATCCTGTTGAGGTGTAAGATTTGAAAAAAATCCTCAAAATTGGAGCCATATCATATGCCCAATCACTTTTATAGAGGGGCATATCACTCTGTAGAAATCTCGTACATCTTTGGCAAGAATCGTTTTGTTTTAAAGAAAAATCTGCAAAGAATCCCAAGAAATCCTATTGTTTTAAAAAATCTCGTACGACTTTTCGGAAGAGTGATGCACCCCTCGACTTTTACCCTTTCCGCAGAGTGTCCACGTTGGCTAAAATCTCTTCTGCTTTCATTTGTTTTCAAGAAAGCCATGTCTATTTGGCATACTCTTAGACCAGGCGGAGAATGGGGGTAGGGTCCCCCTCCGGGGAAGTAATTCAAATCAGGTGGTTTTGGATAATTTTGGGGTGCTGATTACGAAAATCGATGTTATACGGGCAAATTCGGTGGCTTTCGGCCTCTGTCTCATGTCAATGTCTCGTTCTCAGGTAAAATAGGCCCAAATACCTTGCAGTGTCCATCCTCTGGGGAAGTAAGTCAAATTAAGTAGTTATGGGTAATTTTGGGGTGCTGATTACGAAAATCGATGTTATACGGGCAAATTCGGTGGATTTCGGCCTCTATCTCATGTCAAAGTCTCGTTTTCAGGTAAAATAGACGCAAATGCCTTGCAGGGTCCATCCTCCGGGGAAGTAAGTCAAAGTAAGTAGTTTTGGGTAATTTTGGGGTACTGATTCCAAAAATCAATGTCCTAAGGGCGTATCAGGGAATGTTTGGTCTCTATTCCATGTCAAAATCTCGTTTTCAAGCTGAAACGACAAACAATGCCTTAATAAAACTCCTCCACATAAGGGAAATTTGTCAAAGTTGGTAGACTTGGGTAATTCTGGTGTGCTGATTCCAAAAATCTATATCATACAGGCATAGTAGGCGTCGTTTCTCATTTGACTTTACTTCATATCAAAGTCTCGTTTTCAAGCAAATGATACTTGTCCATTTGCCTCTATGAAACACAATATAATCTATGTACAGAAAATATTCTCCCCTTTGAATATGTAAACGATCAAACATCGTAAAGATCTATTAACTCTTCATCAAAGTCGTTGTCACTGTAATCGCCTTCCTTTGGATCGGCCCCGTCATCCTCATTCAGTGGTCAATAGCAGTTCTGCGATATCATCCAGGTAGCAAACATCACTCCAAACAACTGATCCTCTTTCATCTCATCGATATGATTCGCTGGATCGTCCAGATCCATCATTAAGCAGCCAGCTTGCCTAAAAATAGATGCCACATAATTTGATCGCTGGATGTGAAGCCTCAAATTTGACTCGCAGCAAGCTTAAATCGGTTATTCTCTTTTCATTTTCGAACTTCTGCAAGAGCATTTTCTTCCTCACTTCGTCACGCAATTGAATCCTTTCGTTTCCATATATGGTGCATACAAACTTTTCCAAGCCTGTCTCGACTTCTTCAGGTACATGAAGACTGGTCCCCAAATCTGCAAATAGATTTACATATTCTGTCTTTTTAACCATTCAGCTCCAAAAAGCTACTTTCCCCTTTCTAAAGTAGCTAGAAACATAAGTATTTTCAGAAAAAGCATGAAGACCAACTAGCGCTTTTCGATCTCCATGCTTGAAGATGTTGCATCTATTATTTTAGTATTGAGACCTGTTCCGTTGTCAATCAATACTTGGGCTCCTGGCAAATGATGGGCAACGAAGAGGGCTACGATATCAATGTCCCCAGAAGGTGATCTGACCATCATGGAATCCCAAGTTGCTACATTTGCTGCCTGAACTAAAGCGATCAGATATGATATGAAGATTCCTTACCATTTCACGAGTTTCCTTCAGAATGGAGACAATAAGGCAATGTTATTCAATTTAATCCAAAGAGCGATAGAAGAAGATAAAAGCAAACTACGAGGAAAGACCAGCTTCTTCTCTGACGAATACCACTGCACTAAAGTGTTGGAAGACGAAGTTGTCGTCGATGAAAGATCAGAAAGCAACCACGAAGAAGCTGATACAAAGCTGATCGCTCTAGTTCAGGCAGCAAACGTAGCAACTTGGGATTCCATGATGGTCAGAGCACCTTCTGGGGACATCGATATCGTAGCCCTTTTCGTTGCCCATCATTTTCCAGGAGTTCAAATATTGATTGACCAACCGAACATGTCTCAATACTAAAATAATAGATGCAAGATCTTCAAACATGGAGATCGAAAAGCGCTCGTTGGTCGTCCTGCTTTTTCTGAAAATGGTTATGTTTCTAGCTTCTTTACAAAGAGGAAAGTAGCTTGAATGGTTAAAAAGACAGAATATGTAAATCTATTTGCAGATTTGGGGACCAGTCTTCATGTACCTGAAGAAGTCGAGACAGGCTTGGAAAGTTCGTATGCACCATATATGGAAACGAAAGGATTCAATTGCGTGACGAAGTGAGGAAGAAAATGCTCTTGCAGAAGTTCGAAAGTGAAAAGAGAATAAGTAGATTTAAGCTTGCTGCGAGTCAAATTTGAGGCTTCACATCCAGCGATCAAATTATGTGGCATCTATTTTTAGGCAAGCTGGCTGCTTAATGATGGATCTGGACGATCCAGCAAATCACATCGATGAGATGAAAGAGGATCAGTTGTTTGGAGTGATGTTTGCTACCTGGATGATATCGCAGAACTGCTATTGACCACTGAATGAGGATGACGGGGCCGATCCAATGGAAGGCGATTACAGTGACAACGACTTTGATAAAGAGTTAATAGATCTTTACGATGTTTGATCGTTTACATATTCAAAGGGGAGAATATTTTCTGTACATAGATTATATTGAGTTTCATAGAGGCAAATGGACAAGTATCATTTGCTTGAAAACGAGACTTTGATATGAAGTAAAGTCAAATGAGAAACGACGCCTAATATGCCTGTATGATATAGATTTTTGGAATCAGCACACCAGAATTACCCAAGTCTACCAAATTTGACAAATTTCCCTTATTGGGAGGAGTTCTATTAAGGAATTTTTTGTCGTTTCAGCTTGAAAACGAGATTTTGACATGGAATAGAGACCAAACATTCCCTGATACGCCCTTAGGACCTTGATTTTTGGAATCAGTACCCCAAAATTACCCAAAACTACTTACTTTGACTTACTTCCCCGTAGGATGGACCCTGCAAGGCATTTGCGTCTATTTTACCTGAAAACGAGACTTTGACATGAGATAGAGGCCGAAATCCACCGAATTTGCCCGTATAACATCGATTTTCGTAATCAGCACCCCAAAATTACCCATAACTACTTAATTTGACTTACTTCCCCAGAGGATGGACACTGCAAGGTATTTGGGCCTATTTTACCTGAGAACGAGACTTTGACATGAGACAGAGGCCGAAAGCCACCGAATTTGCCCGTATAACATCGATTTTCGTAATCAGCACCCCAAAATTACCTATAACCACCTGATTTGAATTACTTCCCCGGAGGGGGACCCTACCCCCATTCTCCGCCTGGTCTATCTGTTTAGTGGGCATTTCACAACATTTCTCCTGTAATAGAGTGATACTCATTTCAAGTGTTTTTGTTATGGTTATTGCTGCTCCTTTAGGCAGGAAGAAGGTCCCAAGCATTCTTTTGTTACAATTTGAACGAGGAGTGGTTTACTACTGGTGATGTTGAGATGTAGTACATAGTAGTTATAAACAGAAAGTTAAAACTGTTATTTTCCAAAGTTTTGTGTTTTGACAAGAGATGTTGGATGTTTTATTTTCTGTAGTTATTACATCTCAATAAATTGTTTTGTGACAAATCAAGTTGTTTTCTTGGTTGTAGTTCTTTGCTTTTTGTTTTGGTGACATTTTTACAAAGCTGAATAACCAGGGTTTCGAAGTCAAACCAGTTATGATAATGGTGGGTGGGCATGGGCAATGTGAAACTATTTTTGTAAAGCAATGTTTCAGCTGCATGGCAATTGTTCTGAAGCAGGGGAATAAAAGGGTCCGTTTCAACCATCATGCCTTGCAAGAAAGTGCCAGCTCTTTTCTGGCCTTTGTTGTCATTATTTTCATGTTTTGAACAAATTTTGAATGTCTTGCATATCAGCTGTTTTGACTTTGTGTTTCTGTTATGCAAGTTCTCTCAAAATGGACATATTTCTCATATGGTGATCAATATTGGTTTCCAGGAATTGCTAGTTCCTCCAGATACCCAACCATGGGTGGCTGGACACTTGCAGTGGGCATTTGTAATAGAAACATAACTGAAAATAGTCTAGGAACAAATTAATGAAATAACATTTTACGCAACATTTTGATGAATTAGAAAACCCCACTCTCCTTCGCAGAGGCACTTGCACATAGGTTCGTCCGATGAGCACGTGTCCCTAAATGTCCTTGCCTCTCTTTCAGGTCAAATACTTCCGTTTTCTATCCGAGCATTTCACGCACAATTTTGATTGGTCGTTTACCAGTCACATGACCATTCTTTCTCAACGTGGCATTGTAGCCTCGTTTGAAAACAGCAGGCTGAAAACAGAACATCTGAAGGAAGATCGTCCTTTATGTGGCAGATCAAGTAGATTGCCCCTTTTGCTTGCTTATTTAATTCCTAAATTGTTGCTGCCAAGATGCCGAATCCCACACAGAATGAGATGATGTCGAAAGCAGAAGACTTTGCTGACAATTTTCTCCGACATTCAAAGCACTACCTCCCGCACGTAGCAAGATTTTGCCTTGTTTCTACGTTCTTCGAAGATGGAATTAGAATGTGGTTTCAATGGAGTGAGCAACGAGATTATATCGACGCTCAATGGAGTTGTGGCAAATTCCTCGCCACTATGTTTGTAGTTATCAATCTTTTCGGCCAGTTAGGAGCTTGTTTCATGGTCCTGGCAAGAAAGAAAGTTGAAATAGCTGTCTTTGGCCTCTTTGGAATCATCGTATTGCAGGTATGGCATCGTTGCCCTTTTAGGCCTATCATATGAAAGACACAAAAGACAGCAGTTCTTCCTGCCTCTTTTGTCAATAAAGCAGCACAGAGTGTATTTTTATTTATGTAAAGGATTAATATTTCATTAGAAGTGAAGGAATCTTACTGGATCCAGAAGGAAAGATCATATTGTGTTAAATCAGGACTGCACACAGCAGTGTATGCAATTCTTCCAGAAAGAAGAAAAACAAAAGACAATGTTTTAGGAGGTGTATTCTCCGGGGTTGGGCACTGCACTTGACCAGATTTTGGTCGGGTAATTGCTGCCATCAAAGCTTAGCTATTCAGAAACATACTTGTTCCATTCCATAATATACCAGTTCTTCAAAAATGTATACCCAACCTTATACCAGTTGATGACCATCATTTGAAAAAATGCTGCTCTGTCAATATCAAACCAATGATATTGAAACCTGCCTTATCTTATTTCCGATATGCCAAATTAGGTTCAGTAATTTACTCAGCTTTAATCTGTCATTCTTTCCCCTGGATATTAGAGAATTTCTACAGAAAGCCCCTTTTGAAAACCTACAAAAAGGAATAAAAGGGATACACAAAATTTTGCTTTGTTTTCCTTCCCCCAGTGAAAATTCTTACAGGATCCTATAAGATCCTATAGGATCCTACAGGATCCTATAGGAATAGGATCCTAAACAGGATCCTTTCAAGATCCTGTCAGGATCCTATATCAGTAAAATCCTAAGTAGGATCCTATGCAAGATCTTATATAGGATCCTATTAAACCTTTCCTGTAGGATTTGCATAGGATCCTATGCAATATCCTATGCAGGATCCTATTTTGACAAGTTCCTACAGGATCTTATCAGGATCCTATGCAAGATCCTATCCAAATCCTATTTAGGATCCTATGTAAGTTCTTATACAAATCCTACAGGATCTTATCAGGATCCTTGTAAGATCCTACTCAGGATCCTGTGTAAGTTCTTATGCAAATTCCTACAGGATCTTATCAGGATCCTTGTAAGATCCTACTTAGGATCCTGTGTAAGTTCTTATGCAAATTCCTACAGGATCTTATCAGGATCCTTGTAAGATCCTACTCAGGATCCTGTGTAAGTTCTTATGCAGATTCCTATAGGATCTTATCAGGATCCTTATAAGATCCTACTTAGGATCCTGTGTAAGTTCTTATGCAAATTCCTACAGGATCTTACTAGGATCCTTGTAAGATCCTACTCAGGATCCTGTGTAAGTTCTTATGCAGATTCCTAAAGGATCTTATCAGGATCCTCATAAGATCCTACTTAGGATCCTGTGTACGTTCTTATGCAAATTCCTGCAGGATCTTATCAGGATCCTTATAAGATCCTACTCAGGATCCTGTGTAAGTTCTTATGCAAATTCCTACAGGATCTTATCAGAATTCTATTCAAGGTCCATGCGGATTACTGCAGGATCTTATGAGATCCTATGCAAGATCCTATTTAGGAACTTTTGTACATTCTTACCGGATCTTAGCAGGACCTTTTTAAATTCATATTCAGGATTCTCTTCAAGAGACTTCAACAAGTTCGTACAGGATCATGCTTGTATCACTTTTCTCAAGTTTTCAAACTTACCCTGTCCCCACTTGGCACACCATATTTTGCATGGTTAAAATTCAGTACGGATGAATCTTTTTTGAAAACATGTCCTTTTGTCTAAGTGGTCGAAATAACAATCGTATATTGTAGCCAATACAATAAAGATTCAAATTATGTATTTTGATTGGATAGCTGTCAGGAAGAGATTTCGAGAAATGCCAGTTTGAAATTTTTCATGGCGGCCTAAAGAAGCGATAGGAAATCGAATGGAGTCTCCAAGCTAATTTAAGAAGAAAGTAACCATGAAATCTAATTTGGAGCAGGAGTCACAAGGCATGCTGAGCTTGGACGAACCAGAGGAAGCGTTGGAATTTGAGCGGAAGAGACATTCATAACGATTGATAGATGGCCTAATAAAGCAAACCAGAGCAAAGCTGACAAAAAAGGACGTTACGGGTCTGAAAAGAAGATGTTGCTGCAACAATACGTGAGAGGAAAAAGCAAAGAAGGACCAGAAGGACCAGAAGAGAACATGGGCTACTAAAAAGGCTAGATTTTGAATGATTTGTTCGTTTTTAGGCCCATAATTGTTTACAGGAAAGAAGGGCTTCAAACTTGCGATTCTATCTAACCTTCTTGATTTCAAGTCGTCACTACAACACTAACAAACAGTAAAAGGGAATACACAAGACTTAGCACATAAAATACGCGGCCCGATTCCGATTCCTGTTGATTCCTTGACCTTGACGATACTTTCATGCGACATTTGAAGGTTTTGGAGAAAGCTTACACACAGACACAGGGAAGAGAATTGATGATCAGACCAGCAGTAGCACTAGCGTAGTACAGTGCAAGTTCCTCAATGTCAATGATCATCATGGGAAGAGAGCACATCAGGACCGTGCAGGGATAAAATGGGCAGGCTGCTGACTGAACTGACTGAGGGGTAAAATGGATAGTGGAGCATATAGGAATCAAATGTTGTCTTGGGTGGGTCCCATGGCCGAAACCTCAAATGTCCCATTTTCACGGACCGAAGAATCCAAGACAATAGAAACCTTTGAAGATTTTTTCTAAATTTTACCTGCCTTCATAAAACACAACCAGGGCAAAAATATGCTTGAAATTCCCGATTATTTCAATGAATCTACTCTCCAGATGTTTGGGTATATAATTTTGAATGCCCCCAGGTTCTATATGTATCTCTAGGTTTTGTGGAGCTAATTGCCTCTCCAATGCACCAAATAGGTGAAGGTTTGTCAAAGAAAGTCTGTTTACGCTACTTCAAGTCAGGTGATAAAACCTCTCATAAAACCTCTTTTGAATTTTATAAATACACTCATTTTTTTATAAGAAACTAAGGTCCGGGGCTGGTAGGCAGTTTCTTAAATTTTTGGGCCATTTTGCTACCACAAATTTCTTACGTGTTTCTTATATTTTTATTGCCGGAAGTTTAGAGTTGATTTTGTCTTGTCTAAAGGGTTCCCAAATTACTTAGTAAATTCTCAAAACAAGTAAATAACATGATTCGCACTCAAAATAATGTCCAAACAGTAGCCTGCGCACAGACTTTACGGAACTTAGACTACGGACTGCGCAGGAGAAAACGGGAGAAAAGGGTCCGTAGTCTAAGTTCCGTAAAGTCTGTGCGCAGGCTATCGAAACAGTTGCTTTAACTGCACAATGTCAAAATATTTTTGAGTGTGATAGGAAAATTAAAACTGAAAATTGCAGAAGTTTCTTAGCTTTTTTCAATTCAGGTAGGGTTGTTTCTTAGCTTTCAAAAAATTGAGCCTACCGTTTCTTATAAGCGGTTTCTTATAAAAAAAATAAGTGTAAAGTTATTTTGCCACATGACTTGAAATGCACACACAATCCTTTGTAGACTTTTTCAATTCACATAGAAACCGTATGGGCATTGAATCTTGAACAAAAGAAAATTTAACAGAAAGACAATAGCAAGAACAATTGAAAATGCAAATTTTGACGTTTCCAGGTCGTACTTACAACAATCACTAGTGTTATTAATATTATCTCTTGGCCAGAATTTCTATTGCTCAATTGGTTCAGTGCCTTACCGGTTGTGTGTGAATTGGAGAGGCCATAACTCTGCCAAACCTGGAGATATTTAACCGGCTTCCAAATTCATATATCCAAACATCTGGGGAGTATATTTCTTAAAAAAATTTGAACATTTCAAGCAGTTTTTTGTCCTGGTTGCATTTTGTAAAAGGTAGGTAAAATTTAGAAAAATGTTCACAGGTTTCTTATTGTGTTCTTCCCTGTCTGATTGGTCCGTGAAAATGAGGCTTTGGAGGTTTTGGCCATGGACCACAAGCAAGTGGCCCAAGACAACATTTGATTCCTATGCTGGGTGATGTTGATTTCCAAACAAGGTAAGGGTGGCTCATGGATATTCAATCCATACATGTAGTGCTTCAAGAAAGGGGAGAATAGTTCTAACAGATTTAGCTAGATAAAATCCATATCAGAAAGATTTTACAAAATTTATCAACATCTTTTCCCATGCCCATTCTACAGTTTACCCTAGAAGACATTATGGAATTAAGCTGACACCTCTTGTATTTCAGTTTTGTTGGTAAATGGTAACATTGCAGGCTAGTTATTAGTTATGTATGGGGAAGGCATTTAAAGCTAGGTGTTGGAACAGGTTTTGAGATAAGGTAGGTCTTAGTTAGGGAAAGGAGAGTATTTGGCCAAATATGTTCCTGAAAGATGTGAAATACACATATTTTTTGAAAAGAAACTAAGAGATGGTAATCTCAATTTCTCAAAGTTAAGAAACAACCATACCTGAATTTGAAAAGCTAAGAAAACTTTTGTCATCTGCAGTTTTTTCTGAAGCCACTCAAAATTTGTTTGACATTGCACAATAATAGCAACTGTTTGGACATTATTGAGAGTGCGAATTATGTTATTTACAGTACTTGTTTTGAGATCTTACCAAAGTAATTTGGGAGCCCTTAAGACCAAACAAAATGAACTCTTCACTGTGGGCATTAAAGATATAAGAAACATGTAAGAAAGTTTTGGCAGCAAAATGGTCCAAAAATTTAAGAATCTGGCTACCAGCCCCAAACCTTTAGTTTCTTTTGAAAAAAATATGCGTAATAGTCTGCTGAAACGCTGTTGTTGAAAACAATTTTAAGGTGAATGTATTTAATAGTTTTAGCATAACAAAAAGAATGATCTTATTTCTCCTGATATTGTATTAAAGTATCTTGATTTCTGGTTAAGTTTTGATTCTGTCATCCTAACTTTGAGCAAACAAAGGTTCCTTCAATTTATGTAATGTAAAGTAAAACATGATTATATTTCATAAAAATTTACCTACACAACTGTTTGTTGGATCAGAGTTTTTTGTCTGGATCTTGCTAAAATCCTGCAGAATCATGCAGGATCCTGTAGGATCTGGATTCTGTCAGGATGAGAGATTTGCTATCATGATCTTGCTGAAATCCTGCATAAGATCCTATATAGGATCCTGCAGGATCTTGTCAGGATCCTATAACAAGGTGTATAAGATCCTATAGGATCCTAATAAGATCCTGTAGGATCTATGTAGGATCCTGATAAGATCCTACGAACGTATCCTGACAAGATCCTGATAGGATCCTACATGATCCTTTCGTAGGATCTTGTCAGGATCCTATAACAGGTCCTGTACAAGATCCTATAGGATCCTGTACAAGATCCTATAGGATCCTGTAGGATCCTATTAAGATCCTATAGGATCCTATAGGATCTTATAGGATCCTACAGGATCCTACAGGATCCTATAGGATCCTATAGGATCCTATATAGGATCCTATAGGATCTTGTACAGGAACTGTTTAGGATCCTGACAAGATCCTATGACAGGATCCTGACAAGATCCTGATAGGATCCTGCAGGATTTTTCACCGGGGTCATAGCAAAAATGACACTCGCATGTATTCATGCATTCTGTCCTCTGGGAGAATGGAATCCCCTAGAATTAGTGTCACAAAAACTGTACTTGACAAGTGTATGTATTTTTTGTTCTTAGATCTTCCATCCAACTGAAAAAAGCTGAATATGCATATCATTGTATCCCATAAAGGGAAAATGGAAAAATTTTCCATTCTTCAGTTCATTTGTTTCTTCTGAAAAGTGTCCATGATTTTTTATGTTTTAACATTTATAGGCCAACAAAATATCTGTGTATCTCCATGCACTGTTCTTAGCAAAGCAATACAGGTAGTTTTGCTCCAAACAAAATTTCGAGCAAAAGTATCTGTATGGCTTCAGATAAGAATGGTGCCTCAAGAAACACAGGCAACATTCCTGGAAGCTTTTCAGAAGAAACAACTGAACTGAAAATTTGCAATTGTTCTCCAACTCTACCTGTCTGGCGGAAGAGACTTATCAGTGTTTAGATAATTGGCTACAGTGCTTATCATATCAATTGAATGTTGCATTCAAAAGTTATTTGCCTATTTCTAATACCATATATTGTTCCTTCTTCATAGACAATTGCCTACAGTATTCTATGGGACCTCAAATTCTTGATGAGGTAAGAACAGCTCTACAAGCTCTACAAGTTCATTGATTATCTGGTTGAAAATTATCTAATCAGATTTGGTTCATTAAAAGTTTCTCCACAAGAGGTCTGTCTGATTTCTCATAAAAGGTTTGCTCCAAATTTAGGGTGTGTTTTATTGGTATTCAAAACCTACTAGACTCTGAAAATATCAGACTTAACAGAGACAAAAATATATTTCCCAATTAAAAACAGCAGGTTTGGGATTCACCTTGGCTAAAAATGAGAATCTCTTCAAAGTCTGCCAAACCTTCTGCCTTTTGAAGCAGAATTTTCAGAAGGCTTATCAAACACATTTAATGCTCTTTTCCAGAGAAATGGTACCCTAACATCTTTGTGAAGATGTTCGATAGTTTTGTTTTGCAATGATGTTCTTTGATTTAATCAGAAATGTGACATAGCAAGGAAAGCAGGAGACTATGCTTGGACAGCTGAAACAACACTTGCACAAAAAATATACCTGTACTATATCAACTGTATTGTAAAGTTTCAGTATAAAACTGCTGGATAAATCAGAACAAGTTTTGTTGTTTGAACAATCACCAAAATTAGAAGCTGCTACCAAAGTTAGGTTTCATAGACGTTAACGGATTTTGTCCGTTAGAGGGGGAGGAGGTCTCACCTGAATCCGTTAAAATTTTTGTTTTGGAGATGAAAATCCTGATAAGAAAAATTGCTACTGTAAGAGTGTAAGATCGTAAATAAGCTGCTTTCATCGTATTTGCACTTTCGACTTTGACAATGTACATTACTTACTGTACTGTATACTCGCCTTTCTAAAAAAAACCGGAAGGTAGTTGGGCCAGCAACAAGAAAGTGAATTGAAATAACCTGGGTATTTGCAGGCCTTGAGAGGGCCTAGGCAACTTTGACCGGAGGCAATTAACAGACGAAATCCATTATCAGGGACGAAAATCTTTTGTTGATGACCCCTTAATGAATTCTTTCTTATTTATTACACCAAGGATCAACAATTTATTTTAAATCCAGATATTCTACTAGATGTACCAGGATAAATCATTGTTTGTGACACTTGATGATTCATGCTTTAGTATCTAGCCAAAATCCCAATTTAGTTTATTTATTGATAATTATGGGTGACTTGTATATAGCTTAAATCTTTCAAGAAATGGCAATCAAATTTTATGCAGACTTCCTGCAACTTGAAAAGACCAAGGATAAAATGTTCATTGAAATTGTAAAATAATCATTTCTGCATTGGTGAAAGTATTGCCCACTACATGCAAGCATAGAAAAAGGATGATGGCTCATGCAACAAATTATAGGTAATCCATTGTGAAATTCTGAAGCTATTTCTGAAGAGTGATCTCATTGTCCTATTTTAGTTCAGTCCTTGGAAAATTTGATTGGTGGTCAGGCCTGGCCGTTTGAGGCGGGCGATCGCCCGCGCCCGCCTCCACGCTCGCCTCGAGTTGGTGAGGGGAGCTATTCATCGCCCGCCTCCACGTCTGTTCATATTGGAACCGCCCGCCTTAGGTTTTCATTCATTACTCATCACACTTCATTACCTCTTGAAGTAAAACTAAAATATTGAGAGGAAGTTAATCCCATATCTTTTGAGCTCAAAATATAATTCCTTTACCTTTAATTTCTCAGGAAGTCATCTTCTCTTGTAAATCGTTAACTGCGTTAACTACTTGACAAGTCACGCGAAAAACAAACGAAGCATTTCAAAAAGCAACGACCAAACAAATTCTTTGAAATCCTTTACACACCCTGACTGTTATTTTCTTATTTGAAGACCATTTACTGTAAATGTCATTTGTCATCCATAAGCTCCCGACATGTTGAAACCAAATCATTTCAGCATGGCGAATAATAAGAAACAAACGGCTTTCGAGCCTAGGACTTTTGAGAAATATGACAACAGGGCCGTACGATACATTTTACATTAACTTTCTTCGAATTCTTGCCCCTATTTTCTTACGGAAGCCTTTTTGAGAAACTAAACTCTGGGATGGAAAAAAAATTAAGAAACTCAAGAACCGAAAAAGTATGACCGGAGACAGCCGAGACATTCTCTTAGTTTGTGGTTGATTTGCGACAACATAAAACTAAAGTTTCGTTTCTGTCAAAGAATCACCGTCTTGTTTTGTCAGGTAGCTGTTTAAAGACAAATATTGAATTCCTCGTTTATTCATACACTTTTATTGACGATTTTCTATAGAATGAAAATCGCCCGCCTGACTTCACCGAGGAGAGCGATGTACCGCTCGCCTGCTAAAATGCTCACAGCCAGGCCTGACGGTGGTCCATATAGGCTGATTCCAGGTTAAGGATTTTCAAAAACTGCTAAAGTCTCAGGTCATGGTCTGTAAACTTGGTGCACATATTTGCCAATTTGAGCCAAGAAAACCCCAAGTAAAATGTTTTTAGTTGATGAGAACCAGCTTTGAGATAATTTCAATGTTTTCAATCGGAAAGATTGAGCCATTTACATGGTCACCCCAACGTACAGTTCAGGCAAGAAGCAAAACTACGATCACGTAATAAGCTGAGCCATATGGATCACTCATCAGAGTTTTACAGGATTACTTTGAAGACCAAACTGATCTCTTTTACAGGAGTCTTGCACTTGTTGGAGGATTGGTTCTCCTACTAGCTGAATGTTCCCAAGAGGCAAAGAGTCTGTTTGCAGGAGTGCCAACATTGGATTCTCCAAACAAACAAAAGACATACATGCAGTTGACTGGTCGCATTCTCTTGCTTCTGATGTTCGTCACTCTGCTTAAATTCGACATGACACCATTCCATATGCTACAAAACCTTATTGGCACCACACTCATACTGTTGATCACCGTAGGATTCAAAACAAAGCTTTGTGCTCTGCTCCTTACCTTCTGGCTTACGATGTTAAATGTTTATGAGAATGCCTTTTGGATGGTGCCTGCATGGAAAGCAATGCGTGATTTCCTCAAGTATGACTTCTTCCAAACCATGTCTGTGATTGGTGGTCTCCTGCTGGTTGTTGCCCTTGGACCAGGTGGTGTTAGTTTAGATGAACACAAGAAAAAATGGTAATAAAATGACAGTTGGACTTGCCAAGGGTAAAACTTTTGAACAAAAATTCTCTTTCACGGAGATAGCTGACAATGTTTAAAGCCAACATAGGCTGTAGGAAACTTGGACATAAAATATAATTTACGCATGATACATCGAGTATTCCTAGTTCATTGTTTCGTTTCTGGTATATCGAATGTGTCTTCGTTCTCCTTGTGTTCCTTTCCCAAAAATTAATCTTGATAGTTATGTCAAAGAATTTTAGATTCTCTTATTTGAAAACAGTTTGACCCATTGTCTCAGTTGCACAGTATCCAGATTTTTTTATTGCCAAAGAACTCCCAGGTCTGTATCTGCTTTCCTCTTCTGCAAAGTTGCCATCTTAACCTCGCCCTGTGGCTGAGTGACGTGACCTAAAGTGATTATGCTACTCAAACGTCTCCGTTCAAGGTCATATCACTTTTTCAGACATTGAGATTGAAATGGCGCCTTTGCACAAGAAGCAGAGAGCGAAAGACAACACATTCAATGTATCAGAAACAAAATAATGAACTATTAATACTCTATTTACGACACATAAGTTTTAGTGCCGAGTTTCCCACTGCCCGTGGTATTTTCATGGAATTCGTTAGGCTTTTATTTTGTTCATGCATGCAACCATTAGGGACTTTAGTAATACCAGCTGAATAAAAAATGCTCCCTGTTTCAAAGCCTTGGCAATTTTTCGGTAGGTTGTCAGCATTGCACCTTCCAAATCATTCGAGCTTCCGGATATCATGAAGAACAATGGTCCGTCCCGTCAGTTTCCACGAGGCAGTAATCGCAGTTTTGTTGGTTTTTGGCAGGGACATTTGCAGAAACTCACTCATAACTTCGAAGGAAAGATCGGACAAAGAGAAAGGTTAACATTTCGAATCAATTCAAGATAGCGTATAATAAAGAAATGGTTCATTATTTTATGTTTCCTCCTACCAGCGGTTATCGGCAAATGGTCTTGAATAAGAAGGTACGAAATTGCCAAGATATAGCATGGGTAGCTAGACACTGCTGGTGTGCTTCTATGGAGGAGCCCTGAAACTAATACCTACCTGCAGAGGAATAGTTCCTATAGTTCTGCGGAGGAGGTTTGCACGAACTCCTCCACAGTAGTAAATAATGTTTTCCTCCGCAAAAGAACAAAGCTGTGGGAATCAAGCACTACTGCGGTGTCTAACTACCCATGGATAAACAAGGGTGAATTTCGTAGACAAAGAATTCATCTCTCCGAGAAGACAAAGCGATTTACGGCTCTGAAGAATAGATTTCACACCTCTGAGTGCACTCAATCAAATCAAAATAAACAGAGAGAGCAAAACATCATGGTTGACTGCGCTGAAGGTGTGAAATCTATTCTGTAGGCTTTGGAATCGCTTTGTCTTGATCAGGCCTGCATTCTTTGTTTTACAAAATTCGCTCTTGCTCCATGGATATAGTTTTTTGTTTTGTTTGACGACTTATTACGCAGTACGTAGATGGCCGTCTTTCAAACGGGATTGTTTTTGTGACTCACAGGGTACACTCTTAGGAATCATGTTGCCTTTTTTGCAAAGTAGAATCTCGTTTTCAAATTCAATAGATATAAAAAATTTACCATGAAAATTAAGCACCGAGGCCCCGTTTATACTGTACTGGTACAACTTTGGATCGTTAACAACAATGTGACGGTTCAAGGCGGTCCTGCTAATCTGCAACACTTTCGTTCCCTCTATCTATGAAAAAACTTTTTGTTCTTGGTAGTGTAAACGCTCTTGAACCTGAACAACTTCGTAACGGATCAAAACATTTAAGTATACAGTGTAAACGTGGTCCGATTGTCCATAACTAGAGCTCTTTAAGGGCATTCGATGCTCGTTACATCATAGGGTTATTTCATTACTTTATTAAGAATATGATGTTAAAATGCTTTGCTGTCGGTATAAGATCATTTGTAGGCTTTCTTTGAGAAGTTGTCTTAGACTTTCAAATTCTTTTTTTTACTGATTATTCAATATCATAGTTCATTTACAAGTACAACCGCACTAATCTACTGTGCAAAAACTACGGAACGAAAGTACATATTCCTTTCTCTTAATTTTTTTTTTCATCCTTTGACTCCGGTAAAGGCAGGAAGGAGCACAATAGAAAGCATACCTTTGGCAAGATTATGGATTTGTAGATTGATCCCAAACGTCCTTTAGTTAAGCTGCATGTATCAATATACGATTGCGCTGAAGATGACATCCGGGATCTATCTATGATATCGTGTAGACGAGGTCATGTGATTCTTGTTTGGATATTCGGCGAACAAGGGCAGATTTTGTAATACAATAGCATCAGTTGCTTTTGAATGACACCTCAATTCAAAGCGATTAGCGACTTCAGACAAAGAAAATTCTCTCCACCAGCAATTCGAAGCAAACAATAAGGCGTAACAGTTGCCCCAAAACCAGTAGGGTGAACTCTTGCGTTGTGCACGCGAAAGATGGTTTTCAAGAGAAGTTATGTGCTTATGACAAAGAAAGAAGGGTAAATCTAAAGTTCTACCAAGCAGATTTTTTTTATTTGATTCAGTAGCTGTGTGGTAATCATTTTATTTGATCCCTAAATACTCGAGAATAGACCTTTCCCCTGATTACGTCACACACCTGTCAGCGCATAGTGCATTCTGGGAGTTGTATTTAACACGCGATCAGCTGTTTGTGTTTTTCTATGGTGATCGTACGGAGTTCTACTTTTATCTCAATATATACAGCGAACATTCAACGAAATTATTGAAAATCTTTCAACTGTAGCCGACCAGCACATCTCTAGTTTGTTTTAAAACTCTTGCACGGGAACTGGTGCTTCAGAACGAGGAGAAAATGAAGATTCGTCCCAGAATAGCGGTAAGAATCCCATGCGGCCTAAAGTGTCTAGAGTGGAAGGAGTAAACAGAAACCGGTGGTTGGAGGGATCACTTGCTGTGTGCTAGCGTGTTTCAGCAATAGTCATAGAGACAAAAAACTATCATTTACACGATTCTGAATGGCAAAAATAAAGGAAAACAAGAACTCAGAAAGAGATGGCTGCATATGATTTCTCGGCAGAATTTCACTCCAGGTCCAGGACACAGGGTATGCTCAAAACATTTCACTGGGGGGGGGGGGGGGGGGTCGAAAGACCTACATGAACAACGTTCCAACAATTGTTCCAAAAAATAACGGGAAAAAGGAGACGAAAGGAAGGCTTACTTCAAAGGCAAGGATCATGCAATATCGTTGCTTCAAAATATGAACCTGTCCAAAGAGTCGAGAAATCTGCCGAGAAATCATTAGCTATCTCTTTAAGAGTTCTTGCTTTTCCTTGCTTTTTGCCATTCAGAATCGTGTAAATGATAGTTTTCTTTGTCTCTCCGACTATTGCTGAAACACGCTAGCACACAGCAAGTGATCCCTCCAACCGCCGGTTTCTGTTTACTCCTTCCACTCTAGACACTTTAGGCCGCATCGGATTCTTACCGCTATTCTGGGACGAATCTTCATTTTCTCCTCGTTCTAAAGCACCAGTTCCCGTGCAAGAGTTTTAAAACAAACTAGGGATGTGCTGGTCGAATAAAGTTGAAAGATTTTCAATAATTTCGTTGAATATTCGCTGTAGATATTGAGATAAAAGTAGAACTCTGTACGATCACCATAGAAAAACACAAACAGCTGATTGCGTGTTAAATACAACTCCCAGAATGCACTGCGCGCTCACAGGTGTGTGACGTAATCAGGGGAAAGGTCTATTACAATGCCTTCTGCTCGGCACTTAATCAAATAGACAAAATCTACCAGGTAAAACTTTAGATTTACCCTTTTTCTTTCGTTAGAAGCACATAAACTTCTCTTAAAATCACCTTTTTTGAGGCTCTGGTACCCAGGGTAAAGTTTCCCCATGTACTGGGATTTGGGGCAACATCCCAGGGGGGGGACTTGGTAGTTCAAGGTGACGTACCCGTTGCAAAATGTTGTAAAACCCTAAACCCTTAGCGGTAGTAGATTTTAGCCTAAGCGGTAGTAGCTTTTAGCCTAAGCGGTAGTACCTTGTAGCCTAAGCGGTAGTAACTTTTTCCGTAAGCAGCAATAACAATAGGTCAATTGTTATTGGCTGCATTATTATAACAGAGAAAGTGGAGATTTGTCTTTCCTCTTCTCCAAATTATTGACTCTGCTTGTTATTAAGTAGATGCCAAAAGTTAAGAGCATGATTTCTGTGATTATTAGTAACAAAACCAAAAGTAGGCAAGTTTAATACTGTAGAAGTAAAGGTGGGATTTGGAGAACTTTCTCCAACTCTGTGGGCATATGGCAGTGTGGTCAATCGTAGATCATTGATAAAAATTAATTGCAATAACCTGAGGTGCTGCTGAAGATAGTGAATAACTGGATAACTGGTTGATTTCTGTTGTTACAGAGTCTTACTAACAAAAATTCAATTCATCAAACTTTGTTAAAACTCCGCGAGCTAATCATATCGATTTTCACAACCCTAAGCGATAGTAAATTTGAAAATTTTCTACCCTAAAGGGTAGTAAATTGCAAAATTCAGGACCCTAAATTTTGCAACGGGTACGTCACCTTGAACTACCAAGTCCCCCCCCTGGGGGCAACATTTTGTTTGCAATCGCTAATCGCTTTGAATTGATGTGTCAACCACAAGCAACCGAGGCTATTGTATTGCAAAATCTGTCCTTGTTCATTCGGTGTCTCTTAGGCTTGATTCTTTTCATAAGAAATGAGCTGAAATCAACTCTGCAAGTCAAGATCACTGAAAATGTCCGGATAAACAGACAAATTTCGACTTGAGTCGGGTTGAAATCAAAATAATTGCACTTTTTTTTGTTATATCCACTAAAAGAATTTACGATATATATTACTTACACTACCAACAATACCGGAACGATACCCCGAGGAGCAAAAGGCTGCGACTACCCCGAGGCCATTTTAGACATGGAGCTAAAACTACTGTGGTCTGTCTCAAATTACTTGCCACGAGAAATATCTGCGATCTTGCCCACGAATTTTTTTTTTTTTACCCTGCTCCAGAATATTTCGTTCAGATAACCTGTTGTATTGGTGAAAAGTATACTCCAAAACATGAAATTTGGCACAAAAACGACTCGATCTAACAGAATATTCCCTTTTGACATGTTTTGACAACCTGCTCTAGAAAAATTGCCTCACTTTGATACCCTGTGCTAGAAAAAATTGGTAAAAACGATAGCATTAAAACCGACAACCCCCCCCCCCAGGATTTTGAAGCAATTCTGAAGGTTCTGTCTTTTATGATACCACGATGATTTCATGAAATCAGAAGGAACTGGTCGGTTTCACATGACAAAGTTTTTGGCATCTAAAATTTGAAACAAAAAATGTCCAGAATTCCTAGTTTTTGGGATAAATTATAGACACTATTTTCTACGATTTTTCAGGAGGCCTGCGGGCATCTACTGTGTGTTATGTTCAAAAATGTACACATCACAGTGGTGGTTCACAGGTACCAAAGGGGGTACCGGAAGTTGACAGTTTGAAAATAAATAACCAGGCGCTCTCAAATTGCCACATGAAAACAAGCTCATGCAGCGAATGCACAAAGAGCCTAGTAGAAAGGTGATCACCTTTGTATTTAGATTAACCGCACATGAAATATTCAACTGTACTGTCCTGTTTGCAATTGAAGATTTATTCTTGTGCCAGAGTCGTCGTCAAAAAGGTATGTTCCTTTCCTTCTTTTCATCGAAATAGATTTATAGACTATCTGAGTGTAATACGTTACACTTTTGTTACGGCTCCAAAAGTGCACTGCTAGTGCAAATACTAATACGAGGTCTTTTGGTACTGCTGTGGTGTTGTTTTTGCAAATGTTGTATGTTCTTTAAATTTTGAAGAACTAGCCAAAAACCATGGAATTTGGCTTTCATTTCACTGCCAGTTTCAGTTATTTCCAGGAACGCCGGAGAGGGGGGGCGCGGGGGGTCAAGCGCCCCTCCTGCCCTTTCTTAACGGGGGCAAGGGGGGCAAAAGTGCCCTTTCAATGAAAAACAATAATTTACTTTGAAACTTGATAGAAAAGCCTCCATAGCTTCATTCCCTTATCAGAAACACACCAGTAACGAAAAATGACTGCCAATTACAACTTCAAAATAAGCAATATGCGATTTTATGCGATTCGGAATTAGGACATGTGGAGGAATGGCCGAAAAATTTCGTGAAAGAACATGATTAATGTTCGTTAAAACCTTTTTGATAGCATTTTAAGCCAATCTAAAGGGCGTGGCCACAAAAATTTTCCCGGGGGAGCACCCCCGGACCCCCAAAATTTTTAGGCTCGCTTCGCTCGCCTTCGGTCTCGATTGCCCTTACGCTTCTTGTCGCCCCCCTTGCCCTACCATCGTTCCGGCGTCCCTGGTTATTTCAATGATGCCAACCTCCAGAATCCTTGCTCAAAAATTAATTCCCTTCCTTTAGTAGTGGACATTTAACAAATTCTGCGCCAATTTCTTGAAATTTTAGACAAAAATAAAGCAAAGTTGTGTGAGTCAATAGAAATAAATTACTTATTTGCCATTAGCAGTATGCTGCCTAACTTATTTATCATTTTCCATTTTTTTAGCAAATTAATTTTCCTGTATTTTTCCATCTTGTTTTCTTTTACTTTTTCTTTACATCAACAGAGCCTTCAGTGTTCAGTGTTGATTAATATCGTAGAAGTAGAAATAGAAGCATTCGAAATAATCTCTTAAAATTCAAAATAAATTACAGTATCAAACATCATTGACCAAACACTACGTGAAACAATAAAGCAAATGGTTTCATAGTGCAGCCATTCTGTGGTTTACCGGGTTTACCCTACGTCCTACGAAATAGTTTCAAAGCTTTGACATGATATGTTGTATTGCTTGTTGTGGCCCTATACTCTGCAACATATGAATACTTTCTTATCACTTTGTAATCTCAAGTCACGTCATGACCTCAGTTTTCATGCTCACATGTATGGAACGCCGTTTGCACAAAAATGACATAAACTATGTTTATGTGCACATAAACTATGTTTATGTACATAAACTGTGTTTATGTGCACATAAACTTAGCTTATGTACATAAACATAGTTTATGTCCAATTTTGTGCACATAAACATAGTTTATGTACATAAACATAGTTTATGTCCATTTTTGTGCACATAAACATAGTTTATGTACATAAACTATGTTTATGTCCACATAAACTATGTTTATGTCCACATAAACTATGTTTATGTTACATAAACGGAGTTTATGTGCACATAAACATAGTTTATGTAACATAAACCATGTTTATGTCATTTTTGTGCAAACGGCGTTCCATACACATGTTGTTGTCAAAAGTAACACCTTGACTGTGGAAAAACGTCAGAACTACGTCCCAGGTTCCAAAGGGTATTCTCTATGAATTGATACCGTGTACAGGAGCGCAAACAGTAAAATCCCGTATGAAAGAACCCGTGATTTTCTGTAACAGGCCGAAATGGCTTCTATACGACCTAGCCTGGTTGTTCTTAATCCACAGTTTTTATGCGGGTTTTTAATTTATTATGAACTTCTGACTTTTCATCTAATATATTTGTCATGTTCTTTTAGAATATACATTTGTTGACATATCTTCGCAGTGCTAAAAACATGGACTGGAACTACCTTCTCCTGCTTTTCATGGGCAGCCTATTGGCTAGCTTCAACTGCGTAGAAATTAACATGGACTCTAGACCTGAGAGACAACCAGAGCAAGAAGGTATTTTGCTACATTGTTTACCCATTCGATCGTTCTTATCTTCCTTTGTTTGTGCAGGCTTTTTTATAGGAGACTTGGATCAGGCCATGGTGCTAAAGATTTATCAAATTCAACATGAGAAGATTTTCGCAATTCAGCACCAAATGTTTGTTCTTATGTGTTTTTTAATGTAAAAGCATCAAATGAGAAGAAAAGTGTTGTATGATCTTTTTGCTCCACATGCCGGCGAAAAACAAACAAAGATTTAAGACGAAAATACGAGATATGTGAGGTGAGGTTGACTTCCGATTTAAAAAAACTTCGTAGAATTTTGAAAAAGAATAAAAAAAATTAACAACAGAAAAGAACCAAT
Source organism: Aurelia coerulea (assembly GCA_039566865.1). Taxonomy (NCBI): domain Eukaryota; kingdom Metazoa; phylum Cnidaria; class Scyphozoa; order Semaeostomeae; family Ulmaridae; genus Aurelia; species Aurelia coerulea. Next base: position 18,755,599 of record CM076954.1, read on the forward strand.
AATGTAATAATGGGGTCAGGAAATCGAGGCCCTGGCACCCAGGGTAGAAAAACAAGGACAGATAATGTTACAATAGAACTCGCTACTTTTCAGAGACACCTGGAGGCCCCTAGATACAAAGCAATTTGTGATTGCAGACAAAGGGAATTCCATGCTCGGTTGGTCAAGACATAAACAAAAACAAAGCAAACTGCAAAAATTGCCCTGAAACTCGGGTCGCTAGCGCGCTCGTTGTGCATTCCAAAAATGGTTTTTAAGAGCAAATATTAGCACATATCGAAAGAAGAAGAATATATCTAAACTTCTGCCTCAGGCATTTTATTTACTTTGTGCCGAAGCCAATTTGGAGGGTCTTCAAATTCTCTTACAAAAAGTACACCTAAAAGAGGTGTAATTAAAACACTTACTGCTCAGCTTCTGTACGAAAAAAATAAAATACCCGAAATAAAATACTTCTTCTTTCGATAAGTGCTAATATTTGCTCTTAAAAACCATTTTTGGAATGCACAACGAGCGCGCTAGCGACCCGAGTTTCAGGGCAATTTTTGCTGCTTGCTTTGTTTTTGTTTATGTCAACCGAGCATGGATTTCCCTTTGTCTGCAATCACAAATTGCTTTGTGTCTAGGTGTCACTGAAAAGTAGCGAGTTCTATTGTAACATTATCTGTCCTTGTTGTAGAACAACTTTCAGTTTCAGTTTCAGTTTCATATATTTTAAATTCCACTTCATACAATGTTTTGAAATAACTAAACAGTCAAATAACTAAACTACAAGAATATAAGATACAGAAAATTGATACATCAGTACGCAAAATTAAAAAACTATATATTCAACAAAACAAAGAGAAAAGATAAATTGTATGGAGGGAATTACTTAAAGGAGGAGCTCTCTCAGTAGTCAGACTAATCGAGGAGAGAGCACCCCCTGTTTTAATAGAATTTCATTTACATTTGATCGAGATTATATACTTTCAGCGAGATTAAATGACTAGGGCGGATGGTGACCTTCTTGTGCCTACTATTCAAAGATCAATTTTGATAATTATTTTCAAAGAGGAAAGCTTTGAGTTTACAACGAAAACTAATAGCAGAGGGTGATTTTTTTATATCCATGGGAATGTCATTCCAGCACTTAGCTCCAAAGTAACGAACTGATCGAAGACCATATTGAGCAGTATTTTTCTGAGTTTACAACTCCAACAACAGCAAGCGAGATAAATTTTCCCGCCTCGACCCAGGCCCACAACACTGGCGAAGTGAAGGGAAGCATCGTGAAACAAGACGGAGTGCTTTTCAGTATGAAAAAGAAAAGAAGAGCAGTTCCCTTAGATGCTAAACTGATAAATGAAAGTAAAGGAATTGCAATGGCCCCATCGATGTGAGTTTGGTCACTGAATGCGAGATTTACCCACCCTGAAACTCCTTATTTATCAGCAACCTGTTGTTATACGGGACTGGCCTAAACAAACGATCATTTTCCTTGGCATCTTGAATTCATTCGAAAAGCATGCGAACAAATATCCTGTTTTTAGTTCAGTTCAGTTGTGAATTGGTAACAAATTAATTGCCTTTTGGTTAAAATTCTACCTTTTTGAAATAAAAAAAAAACAATCTATCTAGCCTTCTTAACATTAATTAATTTCAAAATACATGAAATTCTTGAAACAAAAGTGGCTGCTGAACCACAAGCAGCCAACTGAAGTCTTTGATTTGAAAAAAGGATTAAAACAGAATTTGCATGTGTAATTTGAAAGCCCTTGTTTTGATGACACAAGCCCCTTTGTTGATTCTGAAAGTGGGTCTGTCTGCCATTAGTTTTTTGGAAATAGAAACAGAAATGGAATGGGGACGGAAGGCAGGAATTTTGGGGGCTTTTGGAGGAACTGTGCCCCAAATTATCACCAAAATGTCAGGAAAATTAGCAAAAATAATGGATGTATTGAAAACTTGTTTAGGTTGAGTCAGAAAATTTGGCTACAGTATTTCTCAATGTTTTGCCCCCACCCCCATCCCACTTGAAATGGATAGAATTACTGTGCCCTGTCATCATTTCAAAAGTTGCATTTAGCACCTTGTTCCTTTGCAGAAAAAAATCCCTTTGACACAATTTCAAAGCAGACACAAAAAGAAGTTCAAGGACTTGGAAGATCAGGTATTAATGATGAACCTTTGCAACTATAGAAAGTTTCTTCTTTGTTATCCTTCAAGACGGTAGTATTGAAAATGATAGATCTTATAAACAGAATCTCATTTTGAGGTTCAAAAGTCATGTATCATAAAGCTGAATTAATTCTGAGCATTGTCTGGATATAGAAAAGTAATAATTTTTAGCAAGCTGGCAAATTGGTTAAACTAAGAATTACTCTTATTTACCACTCTGGCTATCATTGTTTTTTCCAAAGAAAAATTTCCATACATAAGTGTTTGTGAGGAAAGTATTCTGTTTTTGTGCCAAATATTAAAAATACTTTCTTGTGCTTTTCTGTCTTGAAAACTTCTTGGACAGTAAATATTTCAGCAAGCAGATAATTTCAAAAATAAATGCTTTATATGTTTGAAATATGTTAACATTGAAACTTTGTGTTACTTTTAATGTATTCATTTAATCAGTTAGAAATGTTTTAAGGGAGCTGATGATGGATTAACTGTGATTCTTTTAGTCATCAAAGATTTGACAAATTTCAAGCCAGATGCACAAAATAGTTGGAGACCATCATTGAATTTAAAGATTTAGCAACATTAGGATCAATGGAAAATAGAATTCGTACTGTAAATCTTCAATGCTTGCTTTAAAGCAGTGCATATTCTTAAAAAGATCACAAATTTGTTCTTAATTTGATTAAGAACAATAAAACTCTAATACTCATGGCTATTTCTTGATTTATGATCTACGGTAAATTGTTTTTATAGATGAGGCAAAGACAGTTTATCAAGGAGATATTGTTTTGAACAAAGATGAGCTCAGTTCACTTGGATTGGGAAGATCCAGCAATATTATTGTGCTTTTATGGCCAAGAAAGCTCTGGAGAACCAGAGAAGTGCCTTATACAATAACTGGGCACACAAACACTAACAGACGTAAGTCATTTGAAAATTGTGTTTTATTTAATAATCAGGCAGAGAACCTCACATTAGAGCAATTCATTCTACTCATTATCACAGAAGCTATCTCAAATTTGTTGTCAAATGGTGATTTTGCAGTTTTTTGAAATGCTTTTTGCACAGTCTTTTCATCCTTTTTTCAAAGCAATAGCCTTGTTTGGAAGATAAATCTTTGTACTTCAAAGATGAAAAAACCAAACATTGATATTCCTTGCAATTGCTCAGATAAAACTTGATTTTTGATGGTTACTTTTTGGTGACCTTGGTGAAGCCGCCAAGCAAACTGTAGAAAAGAATGGACACATGCCTAAAACAATGGATTTTTTTTAGAAGTGCTTACAATTTGGCAACGGAACCCCTTTTAGGGGTATCTCGTAAATGCACAAAAATGATGAGCAAAGTTTCCCTTTGTTTTGCCTCGTAGCAATAATGACACTAACAGGCATTCATGTATTTTGTCCTGTTAAGAGAATGGAATTCCCCTGAATATGTTGATTATAGCAGGGGAAGACTTTTTCATTCTCCCAGAGGGTAGCACAGATGCTAAAGTATTCTCAAGTCGTTGCTGTAAGTTAAACATATAAGGGAAACTTGCTCATGATTTTAGCACATTTTTAAGGTTTCTCAAAGGGGCTTTTTTAGAAAATCCCTTGCAAAATTTGAACAGAGCAACCAATTTCAGCCAGGAAAAATGCTAAGAATAATTGAACTTGTTAGCTATTCAATCAGATATTGCAAAATATTATTGCTTATATTCAGGGGGAAGTAGCCTTTCAAATGCCAGGCCATTGTTTTTTTTACTCATCCTGTAGTTTGTCGCGAATCTGGATTTTGTGTGGATAAACTCCATTTAGTGTAAAATAGGCTTTAAATTTGTCTTCTGAAACAGGGCCCTGGGTAGTACTAATTTGATTTGTCAGAATAATCACTTTATCCAAATACAAAATCATACTTTGATACATCCTTCTGTTCATAGAGAAAATCGTTGCTGCAATGAGAGATCTAGAAACCAAAGTTTGCCTGAAATTTAGACCACGCAGATCCACTGATAAAGCATGGTTCAACATTTACAGAGGACAATTGTAAGTACTGACTATGAATAAAAGAAATGTTGATCCCTCAGAGCGATTGTAGCATCTGTTCTCATGAGTACAGCATATGCCTTCTGCACATTAACATTACAAGAATTCTTTACGTTATGATAAGAATTCTTGAGCCATATGAAAGATTGTAAATGTTTCTAAACTAGAATTCTTAGGCAAGAAAACCATGCTGATGTGCGCAGGGCATGGACTGCAGATTCCTAGGGTCGTTGCCCTGATATATAAATATCGTTCTTTGTAGAGAAAATTCAAGCATTTATCATAACATTTTGGAGGCGCTTGATCACATGATCTTTTTGAAACAATCAATCAAGAGTTTCAGGCCCAAGGAAGAAAGTATCAGGTGTTGTCTTATTTCGATACAGAGGGGCTCAATGTTGCGAATTTTGGCGCATATGTGAGCAGTTTCCTCTTTGTCATGTTATTATTATTATTGTTATAATAAACTAAACCACCATCATGTGTTAACAGAAAATAAATATAAAAACACAACTGTTAAATGCCTCAAACGTTTCGATAAAAATCTTCGTCATTATTATTATTATTATTATTATTATTATTATTATGAATTTATTACAGTGTCTATGTATTTAGCATACTGTGCTATGGGGATGTTGATTGTAAAGCGTTCATTGCCATTGGGCAAAATGGTCAGTGCTTTACTTTACACAGTCCCTATCAATGTTTTTGTCACGGGAGTTAAGGAAATAATCATTTTCTATCATAGTTAAATTGCATTTTGTCTGAAACACCCTGCATAGAGAATGAACTTTCTTTCACTGCTCGGGCATACATTTTAAAGACCGTTTAGATATGTAAAACAATGACCCGCCTTTTACAGACCAGCTGTAGTGGCTGTAAACTTTGGATTAGGATGTAAGATACTGTAATGAGACATCACATTTCAGTTGCTGGGCCAATATAGGCCGAAGTGTTGCTTTTGGAAAAACAGACGTCAGTATTGGAATGGGATGCTTGTCACAGACTTTGATTCAGCATGAAATCATCCATGCTCTAGGTATGTATCATGTTATGTAAGTATTTTGTTTTCAAATTCATTTTCCCAGGGATGCAATTCAGCTCAGTGAAATATAATAACTGTTTTCTAATTGTCCATAATATTCTAAATTGAGCAGGGATGGCTCAATGGTAGCACAGTTGGCTACCAATCTGAAGATTGGTAGCTCGAGTTCCAACCCTGTCGAACCTGCTAAGAGAGTGGCCAACTCTCTGTAATTCCACGTCGAAGGAATCATGAGATGTGGTCACGTCGAAAGGAAGGACCAGGGCACTGCTTTGTTAAGCTTAGCTTCGCATTTGTCCTGAAACTACGTTCGAATGGCAAGGTAGAAATATGGTAGAACAAAATTGTTCTAAATCAGTTTTATTTTCCATTTCTTATCGCCATTGCACGGTTTTTCACATACCAGGCAAAGATCAGAGAATCAAGGGTGACCGTTGGCAAGTGAATTGAAAATGACTAAATGGTTCGTTTTTTTCTTGATCGATTATGTTAGAAGATTTCTTATTTTCTTTATTTCAGGATTCTTTCACGAACAGAGCAGGAGAGACAGAAATAACTATGTGAAACTTATGACGTGGAACATATCCCCAAGTAAGTTCATGTTTCAATCGTAGCAAAACGTAGGCGAAATACGTTTTATCTATCTACCAGCATAGGCTCCAAATCTTTTAAAAGGTTGGTGTAAAATTCAATGACCTATTTCTTTGAACTGAATGACTTCAAAGAAACTTTAGCTCCTTTGTAATAATTCTACCGTTGGACTTTTCCAAAATCTTCCATATTGTCAGAATTAAAGTGTTTTTCTTTGTTTTGAAGAATTCAAGAAAAATGTTCAAAAAAACTTAAAATCATCGTAGTTTCTAAACTGTTTGACGCAACATGAAATAATTCTGAAGAAAACCATAGTTTATGGATGTCTACAATATGGTATAAAACAAATGTCTGTCACTCATCTGGTTTATGATTTAGAAATTTGATGACGTCACATCCTCAAATGAGTTGAAATGTAAGATACGCTGCAATTTCGAAAAATATTCAAAACTTCTGAAAAGTCCAACGGTAGAATTATAGAAAAGTATCTAAAGTTTCTTTCAAACCATTCGATTAAAAGAAATAGGTCATAGAATTTTACACCCACCTTTTTACGCTGAGTTAAAGATTTGGAACCTATGCTCTATCTACCAGGTGACCCAAGGAAAATAAACCGAGAGAACCAAGGATTTAAAGAAGGCTTTATGGTGATTCATTCGCTCTGCTAATATGACCCTACAAAGTAGCAGAGTTTCCTAGGGACCGTGCAAAGTTTATTTTACTAAATAGCCAGTAGAGAAACAAAGTTCTTGCTAAAAGATCTTCTCACCCTATATAGATTTTCTTCAAAAAACCAAATGCCTCGTCAGCCTTTCCCTAAAAAGAATATACCTGCCCCATACTCCTGTGAACTAAATGTTGATTTGAAAAAGAAAATATTGATATATGCTATTTTATACATTTATATACCAAAGTATTTCAATGACATTTTTGAACAAATTTGTCGTTTATTACATTATTTGAAAAATTTGTGTTTGATCACTTCTCATTGGCCCTCGTACGGTTCACATTTTGCTACAGAACACTCTTTCTCAAAATTAACGATCTTGTGCTCATAAAATAGTTACTGCCCCGTACGAATTTTCTCAATTTAAAACGTTAACCCCGTTCTTTATTTGCTCAGAAAAAGTGGCGGCCCCGTTGCATTTTGCATCGGCCGTGTAAAAAGATAAATTTTGCACTGTCCCTAATACTCTATATATTTGTTCTTGCAGGTAACTTGTACAATTTTGATATCGCAAAGAAATATGAAGCAGAAACATTTGGTGTTCCATATGACTACGAATCTATCATGCATTACACTCGAACTACTTGGACGAAAAATGGACAAGACACAATGCAAGCAAAAAATGACCCAAATAGGAAGCTAGGAGGAACAAAGTTGTCCAAATATGACATTATGAAACTCAACTTGATGTATCATTGTCATGGTAAGATTGATGTTTCACTTACTACCACTAGACTTTAGCCGGTTTTCCACCAGGCGAATTTTTTCGTGCGAAGCGAATTTTTTCGTGTGCAAGCATGCGCACTTTGATTTCAACAGGCGCCACATTTTCGCTGGCTCCTTTTCTCTGCAAAAAAGTGAGTTCGAACAGTTTCTACTTTTCAGCCGCGACGAAAAAATTCGCTTCGTGCGAAAAAATTCGCCTAGTGGAAAGCCGGCTTTACGACGTTATTATTATTATTATTATTATAACATTATTTACAGTTGGTTAAAAAACTGATAGTTCTAAATTGAACTAATTAAGACCAACTATTTACACAAAAAGGAAATACTAATTACAATGAATAGATAAATACATGATTATAATACAGAAATATTTATGGTGAAATTCCCACGTAATTCCTTGTATTCGTTCAATATTTTTAATCTGATTTTTTCTTTTTTGACTCACAGAGTACAAAGTACTCTGTGGAGTCTATGGGATAGAAAGCAAATTTCCTGTCTGGTGTCGTTATTGTCTTATATGTCATACATCAGAGGGTGCCTGATGTATTTGGTCTCGCTTGCTATGGTTCGTGGTTTTCGGAAAGTTCGCTACTGGGAATTCGAGGCCATTTATTAATCCTGAAATTGAGGAAATCGAGGCCGAACTCATCTCTTCATCCTGAAAATCCAGAAATCCTGAATATTGTACCTAAAAAGTGTACCTTCTTTGTTGTTCTGTGTGAGAAGATTCCTTGCGATTTGATCTAAGACACGAAGTGTTTTAGGCACATTTTAATACTTACGCAACGAAGAAATTTTCGTAAAATCGAATTGACATGTATTTTCAAACAAAGGGCTCAAATCTTTGAAAGGGTCAGCGTAAAACTCTATTACAGTTTTCTTTGAATTAAATGGCTTGAAAGGAACTCAGGGTACTTTGCTGTAAGTCTGCCGTGGAAATTCATTGATGTCTCGATTAGTTTCAAAATGGCAGCATTTATTAAATTTGAGGCTATGACGTCATCAAATTTCTAATCTTAAACCAGAAAAGCTACAGATTTCTGCTTGCCACCATATTGTAGACCTTCATAAACTATCATGTTCTTGAAGTTTATACCAGTTTATTGGTTTAGGATTTACGATAATTTTCTGGCTCACCCGGTATTTTGCATTAACGCCCAGCCCGTCGTAATGCAAGCCCTTCGTAATGCATCATTCATGATCTTTCTACAGAAAAAAAGGGAGAAAGATGGACTGAATGGTCAGATTGGTCAAAATGTGTCAAAAACAATTATGGCTGCTACAGAAGCAAACACAGGATATGTCTCGTGGAGAATCTTGCATTGTGCCCTGGAGCCGATGAATATGGAGTTCAGTCCAAGCCTCAGAAATGTCCTTCGCCACGCTACTGCCAAGGTAATAAACTCTGTCCATAAAACCAAGAGAGATTTTCTCGCGTTACATTGGATACGGTTCTGCGTGCGAGCAATTCTCATTACACTGAGAAATACAGTCATTAGTAAATGAAAGCTTCAAAGTTTTGATATCAACGTATAAAGTCCTTATATACTTGATCTATGCAATAGAATATCTGAGGGTTTTGTTTATGGTGTAAGGTTGAAGAGGACGTAACTACTCAAAGAAAAGAGGTATCGATTTGGTCCTTTGTTCTTTGTTATTCTTCTTCTAGTGCTGACTAGTTTCACCCACCATGATAGAATTCAGAGCATGGATCTTATTTAGGTTTTCTCCAGATCCGCAATCTTTAATATTTGCAAATCATTTAAATGTCCAAGCGTTGTTCAAGTTAGACAACTACAGAAATTGAATTATGTGCCAATGCAAGCCTATAAACTTTGAGAGAGAGAGAGTAAAATCTAGTCTTTAGTTGTGTGTCCATAAAATTCGATAAAATTTATGAAATTTCTGGGAACTAATTTCAATAACCGTTACAGACATTTTTGTGGTAACTTTCCAAACACTCATCCGATATGTAATACAAAATTGCTCTTTAATTACGACGGTCTTCAAACACATCTAGTAGATGTATTTATGCTATTTTCTCCTAGTTGAACCAGTGGATGGATTCTGGGGGCAATGGGGATCATGGGCTGCTTGCTCAAAGGCATGTGATAGAGGTACAAGGAAACGTTCAAGAAAATGTGACTCACCAGCACCTTCTAATGGAGGAAACAATTGCAAAGGTTCAGCAACTGATACGGAAAGATGCTTGAGAAGGACATGCCAACCAAGTAAGTGCACGGGCTGTAGGAAACTTATGTATGGTACATCGAGTCTTCGCAGCTGATTTTGTTTCTGACATAGCTATCAAGTAACAATTTTAATCCCCATGCTTGGCAGATTGACATGACTTAGACAGAGCCAGTATGACACTCAAGTTTACAGACCGATGATTTGTGGCACAAAATTTGAAAATAGCCTGAAATAAAGGACTCATCGAACAACAACCAAAATAAACCTGTAACTAGAGAGAAAACTGTTGAATCCTGCAAGAGAGAAACGAGTCACTCTGTGTGTTAGAGCCAAGAAATTAAAAATCTTAAATTCCAAAAAAGATCTTTATTAGTTATTTTTGATTTTGATTCCTTTAAGTTTCTTAGTGGTTTTGCTTTTTCCATTTTCTAATTGTTTGGCTCTGGTACCCAGAGTAAAGGCCCGTTTCCAGTCAGTGGGATTTTCCGAGCGGGCGGAAATTCTATTGTTTACAAGAGTTAATGTCGCTTTGAATTTGAATAGAAAGTCACGCCTGAGTAACCATTCCTTGTATAAAATTCCGCCCGCTCGGAAAATTCCATTAACTGGAAATCAGCCTTAAAGAGATATCATCGAACCATTATTCTTGACTATTCACATGTTTTAAGCACACAGAAACTTCTCTTCTTGTCAGATGTTGTTTCTTAAGAAACGTACACAGTGCCATAAATGCTAGTTTGTTACCTTATCTGACCAAACCAGTTTAAATCCATGATCCACTTTTTGATCTACTGTTATTTACAGATAAGTACTTCACGAACTTCGACAATGGCTTTGGCATTTGGTCAAATGTAAAGGGACGAAGTGATCCCCTCGATTGGCAAATAGGACGTGGCAGGACATCAAGGACATCTGGACCTGCAACTGATCATACGGATGGAAGTGGTAGAAAATATTTGAGATATATCATTCTTTAAAAAAACAATGATTTTTACCAGATCAGTTTCGTTGTGTGATTTTGCCATAAATGATAGGAAGAAATGTGCACTACCATTGGATACTTTTGTCTCGTTCAATTTCTACCCTGACCATCCCCCCGGGCAGCCCAGGGGTCAACAAAATTCCTTGCTCAAATGCCCGGGGGTGGGGGAAATTTACGATCAAATACCCGGGGACCGGGAATATTTTTTGAGCAACTGCAGGGGGTGCCCCGGGGGATGGTCTGGGTATGAATTGAGCGAGACATTAATGGATAATGAAAAAGCTGAAAATTTGAGCTCTAAGGCAAGATTTATTTTTTCCTTCAAAAGTATAGCTAAAAAAAGGTTTCTCTATGTGTACTATTTTTGCCTACCTACAAGTAAAAGAAACAAACATTATATCATCTTATGTTTTTAGGTCATTGATGAAACAGATAAAAAAACTTTGCCATAGGTTGGATAACCGATTTGTGGTTATTTTTGAAACTACTTTTTTCAGGAGCACTTTTTTCTGGGACACCCTCAATGTATAAGAAACCAAACTTCAAATCACAAGCAAATCAAGAAACTAGAATACTGGAAACAAATTGTTTAAGAAACCGTTTTTATTTCAATTATATTTCAATTTGTTTCGTGTGCTGCACCACTCATGTATAGACAAAGCATTGCTCTTGTAATGCCTATGGAGGCAAAGGAGATCCCGACTGGTGATTGCAACGAGAATTCGAAGAAAATTCTAAGAAACCCTTTCGAAACTTTAGGAGCTAATAAGGAATTTAAGAAACTTTCAGCAGTGGCTTCTTAGGTTCTGTGTTTTATATCCTGTCCGCAGGCCAATCAATTTCATAGATTGGTATTCAAACTCGACGATGTGGAAAGTGCAGACCACAAGGCTTTGTCTCAGGAAAAATGTTGTTTCCTCGAACGTCAAGTAAAATCCTGATTTTTACGGACACAACAGAGAAATATTATCTTTCTCGTGTCCCTTTTTGGAGTTCACACTCTGCCCTGTTGGAGGTTGTTAAAAAAGCTCAATATCTGTCGATTTGAGCTGCAGGTTAATGACGTTATTCATAAACTATTTTTGGCTCTTTCGTGAACTTTTTAGGTTATCAGGCAAATTTATATAGAAAATCAATACGGTGCAGATATAGAAATGAACCAAATACTCGGATCCAAATGGTGCATTGTGCAATAGATTCCTGTTTGAATTTTTATTAAACAACGCGTACTTTTACCAATACCACAGCTCAAATCGGGAAACATTTTTGGAACAACCGGTAAATCCTCTTTGCAGGCCAATCAATTCAGTTTGTTTAAAATTTTGAAAAATTTTCCACCCGCTAATACTGTTCTTATCTCTAAGGATCATACGCTTATGTGTCGACTGCAAGTTACACAACCCATAAGAAGAGAGCAACATTGGTCAGCGAATATTTGAGTGGTTTCAAATGTATTTCGTTTGCTTACTGCATGAACGGTAAAAATATGGGTCAACTGGACGCATCTGTACAAACGAGCAAGGGAAAATGGATCAATTACTCATTCTTCAAAAAAGGTCACCAAGGCAAAAATTGGCATGATATTGAGATATCCTTGGAAAATCCAGCATATTTGACAACATCATATCGGGTATTTCATTCTGAAATTATTTCATTTCATGTATATTTTATTATTTAACCACAATTGTTCCGTCAGTCTATAGAGACTGCGTTATAGGGGGCCGTGCAGAAAAGACTATAAAGTAAAAACCTAATTTAAGAATCTAGTTCTAATCAAGCTGGCAATAAATATAGATAAAATTCTCCATATCATATTTTATCGAAATTAAACCAAAAGAAAAGTAACAAATAACCATCAACAATTTCTTGTTGAACCTCTTTTGAAGGCAAGAAGGGAGGGTGTATGTTTGACATCTGAGCTTAATTGGCTCCATAACTTAGGCCCTCAAAATGAATAGACTTTGCCCATTTGTCGTCTTGAAATAGACGTTTTAAAAGCAACTAGTCCTCTTGTCACAAAACCTACCAATGCTAGCTTCATTCGTTTAAAGGTGCCTTTACATCCAGCATACCTTGCACGTGCCATTTCTTTGCTGGCGACCATTTTCATGAACCATGAGATTGGTGACAGCAGAGAGACCACAAAAAGATATATTCGCAATGCATGCCGGTTGCAAAGGTCCCTTTAAAGAGCATTGTCACCCAGGATCCCTTGCAGGCACACTGAAATTTCAGTCTGAATACCAAATTTGGCCTAAGTGGAAACCATTGATCCACACTGCAAATATTGAACTTATCGAAAAGGTTTAATTTCGTTGAATCGTTCTATCATTTCACCTTCCGCATTATGGATCTAAGGTTTATTTTCAGGCCAAATTAAATTTTCAGACAGTCTGAAAGTCTAGCCTGCCGCAAAGGACCCTGGGTGACAATGGCTCATTAAATTGATTGGCTTAATCCTCTGACTTTGCAACCAGAACAGTCAGGCGGACAGGGTTTCGTACCCTGTGGAGCCCCATCACTTGAGCGACATGAACAGGGGTCGCGGACTCGATTAGCGCTTAGCTACCTCTGCGATCCCAACGCATGGCGCTAAAAACTGCAATTCCACCTTTACCTTCACGATCTTTTATATTTATTTTTGGAATTAGGTATGAAGCTCCTAAATGTTGATTATTTTCTCTATGTAGTTCTTCCTGGAAGCAAAAACTGGTATTGCACCATATTCAGATATCGCCATCGATGATATTCTCATTGTCAATGGGAAATGTGGCCAGGTCAACAAACCAGCCGGCTTGGCACCAAGCAAGCCCAATGTTCCACTTGTTACTGCCGGTAAGTATGGGTTAAACTCGGAGGCACTTCACTGATGGATCATGTGGGGGTGTGCGCTGCAAGAATTTCTGTTATGACCCAATCTCAGAAAAAAGGCGGGATTTTGAGACCCAATACCAGAATATGGATGAGGTTTCCGACAATTGCTTTCATAGAAAACAGTTGTAAAATTGTTGTTTATTCCAAATTTAAGCATTAAAATTGTTGTTTATTCCAAATTTAAGCATTCCCAGAATTTCTAGTACAAAATTAGACCCCTCGATCCCAAATGTTTTTCACAAAAGGTAAATCCCACACAGGATTCTCGTGCCAAAAGCCACCCCAAAACTGGCGCACATCCCCGTATGATTGGATAATGAAATAGCCTCCAGGGGGTGTAAAGTCTCTTCAATTCCCTTCTTTATTGTTTGAATTGTGTAAAGTGAGATTGTTGAGGTGGCAGACCCGTAAGTCTCTCTCATATCCTCTCTTGAAGATCCAAGGCAGACTAACAAAACTGTGCGTATGTTTACAGATCCTCTTCAAAATTGTTGATTAATGGGTGTAGGCCTTTTCTCCCTCTATAACTGTTTTAAAACACTTTCAGGGCGCTTGGTAAACTTTTGAATCCTTTTTACCACAAACAATCATCATCATCATCATCATCATCATCATCATCATCATCATCATCATCATCATCATCATCATCATATTATTATGCCGTGATGCATAGCGTTGGGTGGATCTCTGTCCGTCACGATTCCAAGTGCACGACATTCCAAGTGTTTTTCTCTGTTACCATGATGTCATACTACCCACCATCTTCTCTCTCTGTTTTTTTACTCCTGTTTCGCTTTCCATCAATTTTCCCTGTCATTACTAAATGTTCCATTTCTTTTCTTCTCATCAAATCAAGGGTGTTAAGACACAAATGTTTTAATTACGTATTTATTTACCTTGTTTTGATCTTTGTATTGTTTTCTGGCCTTGTTTTCTTCTCTGTTTCCTCTTCAGCTGATGTGTGCAACTGAACGGTTTATGAGGCTCAAATGCCTCGTGTTATTTGAATATATCTTCCTTGAATTCCTGTGTCTTAGCGCGCCTTCGCAGAAGAAAGGTTTCAAACCGCAATGCCATACTAAATGCTTAGTATGGCATTGCGGTTTGAAACCTTTCTTCTGCGAAGGCGTGCTAAGACACAGGAATACAAGGAAGATATATTAAAAAACATGAGGCATTTGGTTCTAAACCCACGTTCAGTTGCACACATCAGTTGAAGAGGAAACAGAGAAGAAGACAAGGCAAGAAAACAAGACAAAGATAAAACAAGGTAAATAAATGCGTAATCAAAACATTCGTGTCCTAACACCCTTGATCAAATGTCCAAAAAATCACATATGCTTTCCCTTAAATGTTTCAAAACTTTGTCTTACAGGATGCAAGAATAGTTATCCAAATTGTGTATCATGGGCGAAATCTGGTGAATGTCATTTAAACTCAGGATTCATGCTCAAAAGTTGTTGTTTGGCTTGCAGAGGTTAGTTTTCTATAAGAATAAGAACATTGAAGTATGTGAAAACTGGAACATTGGGGCAACATATCAATCATTAACCCTATTTTAACCGGGTAAAAAAAAGTGATTTTCTACCGGGGGGGGCGTTTTTCGCCCCCCCCTGTTTTTCTCCGCAAGTATAACAGCCATGACAATGAAACTTGCACTGTGTCATAATTGAACAATGGAGAATCTAACAATAGCACCAATCAATCACTAGTCACGTGATTGGTTGCTAGGCAACCAAAAACAATGCAAATTTTGAGAAAATCGAGCTATTAGCAGAAAAGGGCCAATTATTAGCAAATAGCTAGATAAAATTGGCAAAAAACCATCCAAATACCTGCTTGATATCATTAATTTGTAGTTTCGTATGGTTTCATACGGATATTTGTGGTTTCTAATAAATTAACTAATTAAATAATGAAAATTTGATTAAATGCAAAATTGTTAGCTCAATAATTATGATTAAAAACCATTAATTTCGCATATTATTGGTGAAATCAAGTACCTTCATCAATATTTGAGGTAATTCCATCAGTTTTGCATGAAAAATTACTCATTCATTGGGAATATGACGTCATAAAGATTGATGACGTCATTGAAATAATAAACTGCTGATGTCAGCAAATATGAATAAATTATATATCAAATGAAAGTACTCATTGAGACGAATCGAATGGTATATATATTGTTGAGATTTAGTGACAAATGAAGAAATTAGAGCCATTTTAAAGAATTTCTTTGTGACCACTCTCCAAATATGGGCATGTGGTGGTCACATGGTCAAACAATAGGTGTTAAAATTTCTATTTTCTGATTGCCAACTAAATTTTAGGAAAAGTCAAGGAGTTTCAGCATTGTAGGTGGCATAGTTTGGGAGCTATTAAAAAAAATCCGACAGGGGGGCGAAAAACGCCCCCCCCCCCCCGGTTAAAATAGGGTTAATGCAGATCTAAATGCAAGCCGTTAAGATATTCAAACGGATGGAAGTGTTGTAGCGAGTACATATTTTATACCAGCTTATTCAAATCCTTTTTTCAGAATCTCTCCCTTTTCCAAAAATCGTAGAAACCTACCAAGAATCGAAAAAGGACTAGCTTTATTAAATATAGCTCAACGTAGATGTCACAAATATTTCTTCAGAGTCAAGTTTCACAGATTTTCCTATCATAAGACTTTGGATGGGCCAAACTGTTGAACCAGACGAGCTTCAGGATGGGGGTAAACTTTCGATACGAAAAGTTGTCCTAAGCTATTTTCCGCCAAAATGTTGGGTTTTTAATACACCCCCCAGTAATGACCCCGCTGAAACATTGCCCCGCCAAGGTAGAAGGATGAACCGCCGAGAAAATTTCTTTCCCCGCTAAGTTTGAGTTGAAACACTTTCCCCGCCGTGTTTCTGTTGGTTCCCCGTTGAAACTTTTGTTTCCCTGTCAAAAGTATACGAGTTTCATCATAGCACAGTGTTCCACAGCATGTAATTAATGTGAAAAATGAAAGTCTCAGAATTGTACCAAACTGATTTTTCTATTGTTAACCGTAGCCTGAGGTATGCCAAAACCCAAAAATTTTTCAAATCGGACAATCTAGTGCTGAGAAAACATTATTTCAAGTTAGGCCTAAAAAGTGTACTTCAGGCTTCTTTCTAAGCACAGCAAGGCCACAAAATAGCACTAGGTTTCAAATTCAAATTTATTGGCTTGCACTCACCCGATTTTCATGATTTTTGTTTTGTTCAACAGATTAAACCTTGCAGAGTATGTAGTGCAAAAGTGGATTGAAATTTTATCTTAGGATGCGGAAATTTTGTGAATTCATAGTGGTAACTAAACGTTAAAAAAACTAAAACTGAATCACGAAGCACTTTGGCGAATTTTTCACGAAAACCAGTTTTGCACCTTTTCAGAGTAAAAAATTGCATTTTTATAACGAAAACCTATTAGCAAAGGCAATATTTCATCACATCTCCACAATTTCAATACATGCTTTTTAGCAATAGTAGTATAAAGTATTTTTACATAATTAACAAATTTTTAAGGTTTTGAAAACATGCAGCCAACTCTACAATGATTTGTTATATCCCAAGGTGAAAAATGCGCCTAGTAACATTGAAAAACAGAACAAACACCAAAGTAAATACCTAATATGATTAGGGAGTTGATCTCTAACCTCCTTTTGACTATAAGAGGGAAATATTTGTTTCATTGAACATCTAGTTCAGTCTATAGTACAGTGGCAAATACAGGCAGAATTTGCTAAAAAGACACTGGCCTTCGTGAAAAATTCGCCAAAATTAGTTGAGAGCTTATTCTACTTAGCCCTTTTGCAAAAATGTCCCCAATAGGTTAAATTTGATTCTGCAATAGGCTTTACGAGAGTTCTGAAACATAGATTTTTTGTTTTCAATGTTCAAGGAGCGTTTCGTGATTCAGTTTTAGTTTTTATGAACGATTGGTTACCATTATGGATTTGAAAAATTTGCGCATCCCAAGTTGAAATTTTCAATCGACCTTTTCACTACATATTCTGTAGGGTTCAATCTGTCAAACAAAACAAAGATCATGAAAATCGAGTGAGTGCAAGCCAAGAAATTTGAATATGAAAGTTAGTGCTATTTTGTGGCCTTGCTGTGCAACAAATGAAGCCAGCTGTACACTTGTTAGGCCTAACTTGAAATGATATTTTCTCAGCACTAAATTGTCCAATTTGAAAATTTTTTGCGTCTTGATATACCCCAGGTTACGGTTAAATAAAGAAAAATCAGTTTTGTACAATTCTGAAATTTTCATGCACGCAGGTTAACTAAAACGGAAATCTGGATCACAGTGCATAGATTATAGCCGAAAATTCCTTTCCCCGTCATGATATTTCTAATCCCCATTGAAAATGTTTAATTTCATAATTTCCCCGCTTTATTTTTAATGTCCAGCGGGGTTGTTACTGGGGGGGGGGGGTGTTTTAATGTAGGTAAGGATCTACCTCGCTGAGAATTCAAGCTTTCTTATAAGGTTTTAATTTTATCCAGGAGGGGGGGGGGGGGCACGTACTGGGTATTTGCCACTAAGGAGAGTATGTTTTTTTGTGATTTTACTCCCAGACAGGATATTGTTTAACACATAAAATGCTCCTAAGACGGGGTACTTTTGCTATAATGCAATGGCTAGTGCACAAGATTTTCATAAGCAAAATTTCAATTTGCAATTGCTGTTTTGCTATTTTGCTCACAGACAGGGTACTTCATTTAAGTTCTTAGTTATATATAGTTATATATTAGTTATTATAGTTATTTTAGATATCTCTAGAGAGCAGGCATTAACAGTTTGTAACGCGGTAATCTTGTCGAACTTCAATTATTGCCCTTTGATATGGCTGTTCTGCAATAAAGGTGCAAATAAAGGAATTGACCGCAGTCATAAACGTGCACTTCGGATCCTCTATAAAGATTACGAATCTTTATTTGAAACATTGCTCGCTCGAAGTGACAGCAATAGTATACATATCAAAAACATACAGAAACTGATGACGGAAATTTGCCAGTCCATGAATCACTTGAACCCTTCACTTGTATGGGAATTTCATGAAAAGAAACCAATAGCATACAATTTGAGAATAGAAAACCTGTGCAAGCTGCCAACAATTAAGACATTTGGCTTTGGACTCGAATCACTGTCTTTTCGAGGTAGTTTCCTATGGAATACTCTTGATGACAGTATCAAACAAGAACCAACACTGTCGCGTTTCAAAAAGAGGTTCAAAGAATGGACTCCAGATAGATGCACCTGTAAAATATGTCGCTAAAAACATTCTTTTTTCTACTTTGTATATATTATGTTTGAAAATAGTTGGTTTGATTTAGTATTGTCTTAATACTACTGTAAATACCAACTTTATTGATATTGATTGATTATTCATCAGCTGCCTTCAAACCGATCCTTATCGTGCATCTATTAAAATCGGTAAATCTTTTGCTAGGAATGGGTGACTGCAATAAAGACTCTTACAGTGCACAAGGCTGCCCAAAATGGGCTGAGAAGGGAGAATGTATAAAGAACGACAAATGGATGTGGAAGAATTGTTGCAAATCTTGCAAGAAAAAAGGAAAGTGTGAAAATAAGAGAAATACTTGCAAAGCCTGGGTGAAGCAAGGATACTGTGATGCAAAGGAAAACACAATTTGGATGTGGGACAATTGTTGCTCTTCATGTGCTGAAGGTAAGAACCCCCGGAAGGGGGCTACAAAATTGCTCCATGGCACGGGGTTGTGCCATTTTCCCGTGGGAGGGCGGGGGGGGGGGATACTTGACTTAAATTTGTACAGGGGTGTGCCCACGAAAATTTTTTCCCCTGCTCCAGAATTTTTCGCTCAAAATGATAACCCATTCTAGACAAAATTGGTGGAAAGTATACTCCAAAACATGACATTTGACCGAAAAATAACCCGATCTAACAAAATATCCCCTTTTGACATGTTTTGAGAACTCACGATAAAATCCGGATTTATGGGTATGATTTTTATCGATATTTAATGAATTCTGGATTTATCAGTATTGTTTTGGGTAAAAAATAATCAAAGGGTGTACTTTTTTCACCCTTCTAGATTTAGGTATACCTTTTCGGCTTTTCCCGGATTTATGGGCTCTCGGATTTATGGGCATTCTTTTCAGAAACCTTTCCGGATTTATAGATGGTGCTTTTAAGTCCTGAATGGCACAACGCCGTACCATGGAAATTTAAGTAACCCCCCCCCCCCTCCCCGGAGTAAGAACGTCATTTTTCTGCAGTACCAGATGAGTAATAAAACTTGCTCCCATCGAAAAATCATCGAAACTTGATTTGAAATTTGATCATCAAAATAATTTTATTTGCATCGTGTCAAAGTCCTGCCTTTGAAAAACCACTTTAAATATTTTACGAAATGAAATAGATCTTATTTGTCACAAGCTATACCGCAAACATATTGTTTGTTAAAGTTTCAGTTAAAATCTTACGAACGGTTGAGGAAAGTTGCAGATTTCTCAACTCTTTATTCTCTGTACAAACATGATGACGTCATCAGCTGAGAAGCAACGAGATCAATGCTTGCTTGGAGAATCATAAGTTATATTCAAAATAAATGTTTGCATCAGTGTTCCTCCTTTTGGAAGGTCTCAATAACGGGGCGAAACGATCGAATTCAAGTTTTTTGTTTCCAGAATCCAAGAGAGTCACGGAGCCGGAAGAAGGTTTTCTTGTTGATATCACATTTCTGGAGGTTTCATGATTTTTATCAGAATTTTGTTTGGGTAATTTTGGCCACAGTAACTGGTTTAGAATTTTAGGGTATGGTTACAAACATTGCAGGCAGAGTTAGAAAAATGTGGTTATTTGACTTGATAAAGCGATGAAAGCTAGTTAATGACATTGATATCCGAAGGAAAGTTTGATCTTTTTCTAGACCCAGTTCATTTCATGGGCACTTCATGGCTATATTCTAGAAACACCATGCTGTTTTAGCGTCCATGTGCTTATTCATATTTACTTTTAGCATGGCGTGAGAAACAGAAATGTACTGACAAAAACACTCGCTGTAGCCAATGGGCAGGTAGTGGAGAATGCCGCAAGAACAAAGGCTGGATGTTGGAGAATTGTTGCGTTTCATGCAAGAAGCAAGGTACTCATTCCTGTTTTAATAAAAATTCGTTTATAAGAATATAATAAAAATTCCTCAAATATCAACGTATTCTTTGCAGCAAAATTCTATTTTTGCGAAAACATGAAAACAGTTATTGTAGCTAAATTGGCCCCAAAAGTACCATAGTTACCAAAGCCAAGGTACTGTGAAAGCTAGAACCTCCGATAAAGAACCTGTTAGTACTAGCGGGTGAGCCAGAAAAAAGTTCCCACTTTCGAAAATTCGTAGCACAACAAGCATTTCATGGATTTGAATGATTCAAATCCTGGTTAAAAGCCAAGACAATAAAGTATTTTTGTGATTTTATTCGTCTTCTTACGAGAACTGCAAATATAGGTAAATTCAATTTTACAAAAATTTCATGTTTTCAAATTGACTAAAAAAGGGCCTATAACGCTTGATCAAATTGTTAGGACTCTCCTCACACATAACAATACACACAGGCATTTCACCTCTCTCAAGAGCAATAAGACATTGATTCTCAAACAGATACTAAAGATTTTCAATCCCAAGGCAATAAATGTGCAGACGATATGTCTCACCCATGAGAAATTGCTTTTTCTCTGTTGTTCTGAGCGAGGAGTCCTTTATGATTTGATCATGTATTTCAGGCCTTTTTCAGTCATTTTACAACCACAAAGTTTTACTAAATTTGAATTTACCAATTTTTCCAGTGCTTGTAACAAGGCGAGAAAAATAAATAAAAAAGTACTTCGATCTTTTGGCTGTCAAGCAAATATTGATTCATTCCAATCCATCCAGTACTCTTGATGCTATGAATTTTTAAAAGTGGGAACTTTTTCTGGTTCACCCGGTACTTGGTAATTTATTGTTATATTTTAACAGAAGCAAACTGTTGATTGCCCTGGGTACCAGACTCTCTGAAAAGTTAATGAGCTTGGTACTCAAGGTAGCTTTTGATCTAAATCCCAAAATTAGAAAGAAGTGTTTTTTTCTTCTGAAACTACACAATTTAGCGCAAAAATTATTTACTAAAGTTTACGAAATTTTATGTGACAAAAATATCATTCTCAATGCGTAGAAGCTGAGCAGGAAATTGCAATGCCAAGACTATTTTGGACTGTTTCCTCATGATCAGAACCTAAGTGGAAGATTTTCTTTCTTTTCAGGCTAGACCTACAAAATATGAGCAAAACTGTAAAGACTCAAGACTGATATGATTGATATGTAGTGGCACAATACTTAACTTTTCTTGAGTTAACTTTTCAGTTTAACTGTGTGTAATCATCTTTTTATAATCTTATAATGTTTAGAAGTATCCGTCATAGCAAATATTGGGTGCTTTTCCTTTTATTCCCTGAAATCAGTGCTAAAAACGGAAGAAATTATGTTATTCAGAACTTTCCCTTTTGAAAATTCCAACAAAAGCGCCATATGTTGCGGTCCTTTGCAGCACGGTTACATGCACTCCACTTCCCCACACGGCGAAATGTGCCAAACAGAGACGAATTAATTGTTCAATAATTTGCCTGACTTCAGTCACAGCAGGTTTTCAAGCTTTGCACCACACATCATTCAAGTGAAGTTTAGTATTTTTGATCAAGAAACGTAATAGGCGATGCGAATTTGTTTCCAGCCTGGCTATTTTGCATATAAGCATCGATCGAAGCGCACTTTTATTTCCCGTGACATCTCACCTTGACAGTCTTCTTCTTGCGCTCGATTTCAAACTATAACCATGCGTAACGCTTGGAGAGTTGCCGAAGATCAGAATTCCATCTGTGACTTCATTCATGTCATCATTGTGGTGGCTCAATTCTGAATAGTTTCGCAGTTACATGTTCATATTTTGTAAGTGATGCTTTTTATCTTGCTGGTCTGTGAAACATTTATGAGTTATTCATCTGAAAATTTCATAATGAATTAAATGACATGATTATACTAATAATGCTGCTTTACTTAATTCCATATCAGCTCTCAGATACTTTCTCAACTGTTATGTGAAAAAGCAATTTGCTTATCATAATAACCTTCGTCAACTTAAAGACAAATGACGGATATATAGCGCCTAGTTTAAAAATAGAACAAAAGATGGCTTAGTGCTTTCATTTGTCCAATTGATTTGCTAATCTCTCGATATCATCAAATACAATGGAATACAATAGGCTATATTTAGATTGCCCAGGCCCCTGATTTAAATCACCTTATATCTCCGTCATTTGTCTTTAAGGGCCTTGTTCAACCATCATCATTCGTGGGCTCAGATCTTTCTTGCATTACCTCAGTGATCCAAACTTTTGCAAAGAAAAGTAATAGGGGGATATACGAACATGACATTAGATGACTGAGCTACGTGGAGACCTAAAAAATTTTTCGAAAATTTATCACAATCTATCACTGTTCCAGCTGGCCGTTTCTCGAAACTTCGAATGTGTTTGACATCTCTCCAAGAGCTCTAATTGTGTATGATACCCCTAGGAAGCCGCAAAGGATTATGATCGATCAGGCCCCTTGCATATGTACCTGCATTTTTAGTGTGTTCTTTTTTTGTACTTCGTTCCATAACTTTTTGATTGCTGCTCTAGAAATGGGTCATGGCAAGAAAGACTCTAAACCTCGCAAGAAGAAAAGAAATTGTGAAAATAAGCATGGTAGCTGTAAAACTTGGGCAGAAGAAGGATATTGCGAGAAGTCGGCCAATTATATTTGGATGAAAGAGAACTGCTGCTCTTCTTGCTCAAAGGTAAGGACGCCTTTTAATTTGCAACTAATACCACATGAACACTGACAAAGTTAAACCAGCTTGATTTTAAACCAGGTTAAATTTAAGCCAATCAAATAACACCGCACTCACACCTTCAAGTGAAGCCAGCTGAAAACTAAACCAGGTTATTGGATGAGGCCTCTTGATTGGTCAATCCAGCAGATTGAATGCCTTTGATTGGTTGAAATTTAACCTGGTCATTATGCATGCTGTATTAGGTCGATTTGCTGAATTGACCAATTGCAGGACAACATGTGTGATAATTTGGTTTACTTTGAGCTCGTTTACTTGCAAGTGTGAATGTGGCAGAAGAAATCGTGCAGCTGCTAGAAATTTACCACTTGGATTTAAATTGCACGTTATTAGAAACAAAGTTCGACTTTATTGCATTATGAGTGTCTTATGTGAAGAAACATTCGAGCACTTGCCATAAAACACATTGCTAATTAAATGTCGTTTCAGCAACGACATTACTTCTGGATTTTAGACAGGGGGGGCCAATTACTACCACTTAGGCAGTGAGAGAATCCGTGATTAAACAACTCAGTTCGGCTCATTTAGCAGAACATTGACACAAATGGCAGAGTTTAGGGTTTGAGGTGGGCCTTGCCCAAGTTGTCTACTTAAATGGGCTTGCTAACTTGAGGGGGATCTCGTCTAAATTGTGATGGCTTCAGGAAAATAACATTGTGTTTATTTAATTTCGGACTTTCCAGAGAGGGGGGCTTATTGTAGAGGAGCATAGGTTCCAAATCTTTAACTCGGCGAAAAAAGGTGGGTGTAAAATTCAATGACCTATTTCTTCTGATTGAATGGCTTGAATGAAATTTTAGATACTTATCTATAATTCTACCGTTGGACTTTTCAAAACTTTTGAATATTTTTGGAAATTACGGTGTATCTTACATTTCAACTCATTTGAGGATGTGACGTCATCAAATTTCTAAATCATAAACCAGATGAGTGACAGACTTTTGCTTGATACCATATTGTAGGCATTCATAAACTATGCTTTTCTTCAAAATTATTTCATGTTACCTCAAACAGTTTAGAAATTACGATGGTTTTAAGTTTTTTTGAAAATTTTTCTTGAATTCTTGAAAAAGAAGAAAAACACTCTAATTCTGAAAATATCGAAGATTTCAGAAAATTCCAACGGTAGAATTATAGAGAATTAGCTAAAGTTTCTTTGAAGTCATTCAGTTCAAAGAAATAGGTCACTCAATTTTACACCAGCCTTTTTAAAGATTTGAAACCTATGCTTTGTAGAGGGGGGCTTATTAGAGAGGGGGCATATTAGAGAGGTATATAGATGACAGCTTTTTAGTTCTTTTACACCATATTTTGCGGATTCAACATACAATTTTACGAGTCAAATACATAAATTGGACACAGTTTATCTCAAACCATATCAAAATTAACATGCAAGCTTTCTAGCTCAATAAATGGGAAATCTTTGGTAACCACTGGAATTTGATATAAGAGGCGGGCTTATTTAAAATTTTGACTCAGAGGGGAGGGGCTTATTAGAGAGGGGTGCTTAAAAGAGCTTTCTTTTATGGTAAACACGATTCAGTGAGCCAGCCAATCATGAATTAATTCGTTAGTTGTGCGCAAGCGTGCATCTCATTACAACGTAATAAACTGAGAAGGAAATAGCATCGGTTCCACATTTTTATCTCGGCGTAAAAAAGGTGGGTGTAAAATTCAATGACCTATTTCTTCTGATTGAATGGCTTGAAAGAAACTTTAGATACTTATCTATAATTCTACCGTTGGACTTTCCAGAAATTTTGAATATTTTCCAAAATTGCAGCATATCTTACATTTCAACCCATTTGAGGAGGATGTGACGTCATCAAATTTCTAAATCATAAACCAGATGAGTGACAGACTTTTGCTGGATACCATATTGTAGGCATTCATAAACTATGGTTTTCTTCAAAATGATTTCATGTTGCATCAAACAGTTTAGAAATTACGATGGTTTTATGTTTTTGAAGATTCTTCTCGAATTGTTGAAAAAGAAGAAAAATACTCTAATTCTGAAAATATTGAAGATTTCAGAAAATTCCAACTGTAGAATTATAGAGAAATAGCTACAGTTTCTTTGAAGTCATTCAGTTCAAAGAAATAGGTCACTCAATTTTACACCAGTCTTTTTAAAGACTTGGAACGTATGCTGTAGGAAATGGAATTGTAAAACGTTCCAGAATATATGCAGGAATAGAAAGGTGCGCTCCATAAAAACGATTACTTTACTTTGCTCTACTTTTCTTTTTTTCAGACCAGAGTCGCTAAAGAGAAACTGACAATAAAGACATATTAATGTTCTTCTTAAGGTATGGCTGTTGACGTTTGCTTGATAAATTTCTTTGATTCACTGTTTAACCTATAATGGAGCATCGCTGTTCGAAAATAATTGAAATATTTGAACGGTTTTTACTGTGGTCCTTCATTTTAGGTCACACAGCATGTATCTAACAAAGCAATGTATCTTTCATGTTTTTCGTTTTCTGCATATATTCGTGATAGCAAATTAAAAGCGAATACTTTTCGTTTCCCTGGACTTGAAATCTCGACTTTCTAATTTCTTATGTGCGATTTACCATGTTCTGCCAAAATGAGAGCTTCTTTAGTTCACCCAGTATACTTACTTAAAAGAGATATCGGGCCTTTCAGAAAGACGTTGAAAAATGTCATGTGGCCTGCCTTTCTTGCCCTCCCTGATACCAGTGATTGCATCTTTAGATACTTATCTATAATTCTACCTTTGGACTTCCAAAAATTTTGAGTGTTTTTTAAATTACAGCTTATCTTATATCTCAACTCATTTGAGGATGTGACGTCATTAAATTTCTAAATCATAAACCAGATGAGTGACAGAATTTTGCTCGATACCACATTGTAGGCATTCATAAACTATGGTTTTCTTCGAAATTACTTCATGTTGCGTCAAACAGTTTAGAAATTACGATGGTGCTAAGTTTTTTTTGAAAATTGTTCTTGAATTTTTGAAAAAGAAGAAAAACACTCTAATTCTGAAAATATTGAAGATTTCAGAAAAGTCTAACGGTAGAATTATAGAGAAAGAGCTAACGTTTCTCCGAAGTCATTCAGTTCAAAGAAATACGTCACTCAATTTTACACCAGCCTTTTTAAAGATTTGGAACCTTTGCTGTTTAACGATAAAACAGGAAAAAAATGAAAAGTCTGTGTTATAAAACGGCAAGCTTTATTTTCTAAAATCAAAAATAGAAATTTACCTCCTCAGCACACAAAAAATATTGTAACGGTCTACCCTATCGTATAAAAATTGAAATCTGTAGTCAAAAATAACTGCAAATCTCCAGTTTTTGCTAAAATAGCACTATATTTCTAGAAAGCAGTCATGTTAGTGCACACAGCATGTTTCCAGACAGCAATGACCCAAGAAACTTGTGTCCTCTTTCTCAAAGCTTAAAACTATGGAAAAACTTATGTTATTCCTAGGTGTTAAATTGAAATTTGATATGATACCTGTACAAATCCGTTGTGAGAAATCGACCGAGTTGTGATCTCCGTAATTTCAGATTTGCTTGATGACTGAAAGTAACGGCCCTTCATAGAATTAATTTTGTTTTGAAGCAGTAAAAAGCTTCAGTAATGGATTGAATTTCAGCAAAAATTATACATTTTTAGTACCGGGTGCGCCAAAATGAACTATGTACGTTTGGCAGGCCACAATAAATCGTACACTGGACCGATTTTGAAGATTTATGACTTAATCTTTAGCAGAAAGCCTGAATTAAATTCTAGGACGTTTTGCAAATTTTTACGTTTTCAATTCTTAGAGCCAGAAGCGAGTTTCTTAAAAGTTTCGTTTTCGAAAACACTGAAAACGATCAAAAACCTTCGATCAAATATTAAAAGATTCAACACGAATGAACAAAGAGAAAACGCTTTCAGGGTGATTTGGGGATTTAGTACGAACTCTCGTACTGCAGATTACAATTTATCGATTCCTAAATCCCAAATCACCACGAAGTAGTTCTCTCTTTGTCCATTCATGTCGACTCTTTAGAAAACTTGATCGATGTTTTTTGATCGTTTTCAGTGTTTTCGAAAACTAAAATTTTAAGAAACTCGCTTCTAGCTCCAAAACTGAAAGCAAAAAATGTGCAAAAAATCCCAGGATCTAATTCAGGCTTTCTGCTAAAGATAAGTCATAAATCTTCCAAATTGGTCCAGTGTGCGATTTATCGTGGCCTGCCAAAAGTGCATAGTTTATTTGGCGCACCCGGTATCATTTGGGTTGGTACTGCTCGTTTGGTTCAAAAACGCTTAAACAACTCATAAGCGAAAATTGGAAAGTTGCTTTACTTCGAATGGGCATCTGGCTGCTTCTAATGGAGTTACCTTATTTTCTTGAAGATGCCAGTACAGTTTCCGTGCAGTTTTCATATATAAAAATCAGTGTATTAGTGGAAACATCGCGAAACGTTAGTTATAAATGAAAGAATATATTACATTTTTGAACATCATTCAGAGACATTGTCCAGTTTGAAACAGATTGTTGATTGAAATGAATTCTAATTAAGTTTGCAATTAACTTGCCATTATCCTTGCTGTCTTCTAACACAGCAAAATCCACAACAATGCACAAACAGGTAGCAATGATTCTTTTGACATTCACCTTTAGCTGCCCATGATCAGCAACTGCCGTTCTTGTTAACCTGTGCGAAAACAGATCGAAAACCTTGTTGAAGGATGATAAGTTTATACAGAAGAAATTAAGTTGAATTGCACTCTTTTTGTAAGAAACTTGGCTGCAGGCTTTGTAGCAGAGTTTCTCAACATCGGGTTCAAGAGTTTCTAATTTTATAACATTGAATTTCACAATTTACTATGATTCATTGAGAACTGCTATAACAACTGAGAATAGCTATAATTCGGGTATAATTCATTGAGAACTGCTATAACACTTTAAACCCAGAGAATCACAAGAAAAACAAAATCATGCGCAAAGTGTTTTCCATTTTTGGTAGCTTCCAGTTGACCAAGAAATGACCATTTCCAATAAAGTTTCTCAATGTCTTGGAAAGGCTACTACAGTTTCTTACGAGCGGTTTTGTATATAAAAATGAATTTGATAAAGATATCAAAGATGCTTTAATGTAATTGAGTAAAGTACCTACAGTTCTTTTCATGGAGATTGATCTCACGGACATAAATAACGGAGAGTGTGCATATTTTAATCCTGAATGCGACTATTGCATTACAGCCATCAAGAATATTCATCACAATTAATCGTAACATTTTCGCTGCCATTTTTGTCGTGTGGCGTTGTTCCCGATTTACTACTTCATATATTCGCTATATGAGACTAAAGATAGAAAATGTAGACATGGCAAATGTTTTCAAATCGATGCATCTAGCTGCCTACCTCTGGCTTTGCTTTGATGTGCTGAAAAATAAACGGATTAAGTTAAAACAGGCCAAATACTTGTCCATACAGAATGGAACATTCTAGCTACTTTATGAACAAGACAAGTGTGGTTCACAGCGTAAATCTACCGCTCTCAATTTTCTTAATGTTGATTCAAAAGCTCATGATCTGCCGTTTTCCTACTATCAACACTGCCTTTTTTGCCCCCAACTTACCAACCTCCCCGTATGTGCATGTGGTGAGTGCCCCCCCCCCTTGGGTCTAGTCTGAACTACTGCCGTGTCGATCTGTATTTTTTGCTTTCGCCATATTTGAATTTTAGATAGTCTGAAATTATAGCGTGCCCGCAAAGGACCCTGGGTGACAATGGCTCTTTAAAAATGGGCTGTTTGATAGCTTTGAGGAAGTTTGTTTCCATATACCTCTGAGACATTCTTCGCAGCAGACTGACCACATTCCCTCTTTGTATTTTGCATGATCACAGGACCCTCTAGATGCCCATGTTCTACAATAACCTTTTTCTGCTGTAGTTCTGCACTTTCCTTGCGCTGAAAGGAAATACAAATATTGAAGAGGAAAACTTAAACAAAAGAATGCAAAAAAGACGAAGCATGGAATGTCTGGCCCGAATCACTGGCTAGTTGTACCTTGGAGATGACAAAAAAATTTCAGAAATTTAACCTTCACAAAATTTTTACTGAATATACAGCAAACATCTAGCAAAGAAGCCATGTAGCAAACGGAGAGTGAACAAAGAACAAATACATGGGCAACGTATTGTGTAAATGCAAGTGAAACACATAGCAAAAAAATAGCAAACACAACGTAAACAAAGAAGCATATAGCAGACATAGCAAACACACGGCAAATACAGCAACACTAACCTTTGCAAGAGCCGCAACAAGTTCTCCACATCCAGTTTTTGTAGTTTTTGAAACATTCTCCTGTAGCTGCCCAAGTTTTGCATCTCACTCTGGCTTGATATGTGTCTTCATTTTTGCAATCGCCTCTCCCTTGAAAATATTATT
The DNA here is from genome assembly GCA_039566865.1 of Aurelia coerulea. NCBI lineage: Eukaryota > Metazoa > Cnidaria > Scyphozoa > Semaeostomeae > Ulmaridae > Aurelia > Aurelia coerulea. The sequence goes on from CM076954.1 coordinate 18,785,268, forward strand.
AAACCATTTGTACTTCTGATAGCCTGATGACTTTAACACTGTCAGGATTGGTTTAAAGTGCTGCTTAAAATCGATGTAAATCATCGTTGGAAGTCTGGGTTCTTGTTCAATGAATACAATGGATTGGTTCTGATTTAACAATGTCAACCTGTAGGTTCTTAATCCTTTAGGTTCTTATACCGGGTGACCCCGAAAAAAGTGACCCAACGCAATCTGTTATAGAATTAAAAGCAAGTGGCCGATTGAAATATTTCAAACGTTGTTCTGTTACTAAAAGACATGCCTACATTATGAGTACTTTTTGCAATTTTTCTAGGCATGTTGAAGTTCCCAAATTAAGGATTTTGAGGAAAAGGGCACGCTTGAAATCCTCAAAAAGTCGTCAAAACAGGGGATCGATTTAAAGCCATTTCAGGTCTTCAAAACAACTAGGAGCGTGTTTCATTTTGCCTGAGAATATCTTTAATTACCCAGGGAATATAAACTTGCTCTGAAGACTTTTTACTGGGTTGCCTATTCCCAGGTTGAAATGAAACACGCTCCTCGTTGTTTTCAAGATTTGAAATGGCTGTAAATCGATCCCCTGTTTTTGACGACTTTTTGAGGATTTCAGACATGCCCTTTTCCTCGAAATTCTTACTTTTGGAAATTTACCGTGCCGAAAAAAATTGCGAAAAATACTCATAGCATAAGCTAGTCTTTTAGCGACAGAACAACGTTTGAAATATTTCAATCGGCCACTTAATTAATTTTCTGTAACAGATTGTGTTGGGTGACTTTTTTCTGGGTCACCCAGTAAATGGTTGTGTAGTGCCTGATATTCTTCAAATTGGGTACTTTTTTGACTTACTATCGTGTATTGATCCGCCATACTTTCGCCTTTGCATTTTTCCTTCTTAGCAGCTAAAATTTGTGTGCAGGCAGTGGATGTTTTAAATCTCCAGGGCTGAAATTAAATATCAGTAAGCTCAGTGTACCTTAAATGCCTTGAACATGATACAGAAAACCTTACCTCTGCACGCCAAACAGCATGATGTGAGCATGTAGCCTGGATTTAGATAACATTCACCAGCTTTGGACCATTTGATGCAATCCCTGTGTCTATTCGTACACCCTGCGAAAAAAGAAGGGAAAATATCTATACATGACTGTCTGGGAAAGCAACCTATACTTCAATGAGTTAATTTTTTAGGTTAACGCTCATTATCATTCAGCTGTTTTGCTTTTAACTCAGTGACTATAGCAAAGAGCTATTGACAAGCTGTACTCATTTCGCTCTGATAACCAGAGTTTTATCCAACCTCATTCCCAATGGTATCTGTTGTTGTCAAAAGGAGGCTAGACCTCCACAGATACTCAGGCTAGACCTCAATGTAGGCGTTGCAATTTCGGAAAACCTTCATTGTCACTGGGTACGAGATTGGAGTTTTATCAACAAATTTGAACTTGATGTGATAGAAATATACCGGGTGTCCCAAAAATTGTATACGGATTTGGTTGACTCCAGCGATGTGAATTTCGCTTCAATCAATATCTAATCACTCTAAAAATGTTCTTCAATAGTAAACTTGAACATAGGTACCTCGTTTGTTGGTATTGGTGCTTTGAGAGCAGACATGTTAATCTTGAAAGTTCAAATTTGCCTCTTCCTGCAAACCAGAGCTTTAGTCTTTTGGCTTAAGCAAATTCTTAAGGCGCAGCGTATAAATTAACGATATCCTTCATAAGATTTAAACAATATTAGATCTTGTGTTATTCTGTTTTCCAGAAGTCACTCCTCAGTCATCCATTGGGAAGTTTCTTAATTTTTCATTAATGTCAGTTCTTAATTTCGATGTGCTTCAGAAATTTGCTTAGGCCAAAAGGCCAAAGCTCTGGTTTTCAGGTGGACGCAAATGTGAGCTTTCAAGATTGATATTTCTGCTCTCAAAGCACCAATACCAACAAACGAGGTATCTACGTTCAAATTAACTATCGAGGAACTTTTTGAAAGTGATTTGCCGTTGACTAAAGCTAAATTCACATCGCTGAAGTCAACCAAATCTGTATTCTTCTTTTTGGGACACCCGGTAGAAAGTATGTACCTTGGACGACAATTGGAGGCTTTGGCTTTGGTGGTGGTCTAACCGGTGGCCTAACCGGTGGAATTACTTTTTTGTTTGGTTTTTTCGTACTTGAATCGCATTTTCCATTTTGCATAAGAACATCATCTATGGCAATATCCGAATGAGGTGCAATTCCAATCGTCGCTTCAATGAAGAACTGCAATGCAAATTGATGCGTGAGTAAACTGGGAATCTTGTTTTTAACTCGGAGAGGGGGGTGTTTTAGTCGTTTTAGTACATTGCTGACAGGGGAAGTTGCCATTTTTTATGGGTACTTTAAAAGGCTGCCGAATGATGGGTATCATTTTGAGACATTTTGATATTAAGCTCTTTGCTGATGACACATCGCTTTTTACAGCTGTCTATGATGAGCTCAAAACTGCAGAAGAACTAGATAGAGATTTGGAGAGGGTACGACTATGGGCGTGGCAATGGAAAATGAAATTTAATACTGAGAAAGCGGAAGAAGTCATTTTCTCTGCCAAGAGGGTCAAACCAATCCATCCCCCTTTGTCTTTTGGTAATGATGACGTAGCAAGAAAGAGTGAGCACAAGCATCTTGGTATGATCCTTGATTCCAAGCTAGACTTTCAAAGTCACATTAGAGAGGCAATACAAAAAGCGAGGCGCGGCATCGGGATGATAAGATACCTTTCCAAGTATGTTTCGAGAGATATTTTAGATCAAATATATAAGCTTTATGTTAGACCACATCTTGATTATGGAGATATCATTTATCATAAATACGATCCTCAAATGCGTCTAAAGTTTACACAGAGACTTGAACAAACTCAGTATTGTGCTGCCCTAGCGGTAGCTGGTGCATGGAGAGGAACAAGCAGGGAACGTCTTTACAGGGAACTTGGCTGGGAGGACTTGTATCTCAGGAGATGGTATAGACGACTGTGTCATTTCTACAATTTGACAAAATCCCATTCCCCAGATTACTTGTTTGCTGAAATTCCCCCTGAGCGAAACGTAAGCTACAATTTTCGAAATATGAGAATGTATCACCAAAATGTTGGAAGAACTGCGCGATACTCGAACACCTATTTTCAAAATGCTCCTTTTGAGTGGAATTTGCTTGATGATGAAACAAAAAATTCAAAGTCAATTTCTGAGTTTAAGCGCACGGTATGAATGATATTGTTGGGATTAGGCACTTGTCAAAATTGCGACTAAAGTTTAGTGGACTAAATGAGCATAGATTCAGACATAACTTTGACTGTCTCAATCCTGTCTGCCGGTGTGGTACTGCTGATGAAGATAGTGAACATTTCCTCCTGCACTGCCATTTTTTCGAAGCAGCACGAAGAGATCTTCTTGGCAGCTTATCGGATATTCCTGGGTTAGATATAGTAGGATTGGACACACAATCCCTATGCCATTTAATCTTATTTGGAAATGCAGACCTAACCCTAATTACAAATAGGATGATTATGGAAGCAACAATTACTTACATCAAGGCAACGAAGAGATTCGATTGAAGCGTAAACAAAGCAGCAGCATCCCCCCCCCCAAATATCCTTTTGAATGATTTTGGTAGTTTTTGTAGAAAATTCTGTCTCTCATTTGATGTTAGGCGATAGACAACTGTAAATTTTTATCTTAGGGTGCGGGTGCAGGGTGGTGAGTGGATGGGGTCCTGCTGTGTGGAGGGGCGGCTGCTGCCCTTTAGTTTCATGTGTTATCCCGGTGGGGGTGGCACATGTGACGAGGGGCGGCGGGTGTTTGTCCGCGCTTGCATCTATTTTCTCCCAAATTATAAAATGTTTGATGTCATTGCCTGACATCAAATGTGAGACAGACATTAACTTTTTTTTTAGTTTGTTGTTCTTTCTTTTAGTATGTTGTAATTTTTGAATTGTAAGTGCCTTTCATGGTGGGAACTCCGATGACCTAGTGTCTATTCCCGCCATGATAGGCACAGTAGATGTACTTGTTGAGTTTGTTATATTTTAATTGATTATATAAAAAAAAAAAAAGACATTTTACGGAATTATAGGACCTGGAGGACAATTAGAAAAGGATACAGATGTTATGGGAAATTGTACCCTGGGTACCAGACTCTCTTACGTAAAATGGAGATTTTACGTCAGAGAGTCTGGTACCCAGGGTAAGGAAATTGTAGCTCAGGATTTTCAGAACAGAAATGTTAAATGTCTTACCCGATAATTGTATGTGCTGTGTCTCGGATTTTCCAACGAAATCGACACATCGTGCCAACCTTTTCCTTGATGTCCTTTCTTGTAAAATGGGTAGAGATACCAACGGCCTGTGTTGTCCTGTGCGAAAACATCCAGCTTTCCCATATTCTTGCCATTCATACAATAAGCAAAAGATACGCACCGAAAGCCTTTCAACCATGGGCTGACTAGTGTTGCTTTCTTTCTGTGTGTAGTGTAGCTTGCTGAAGACACATAGGCATACCATCCTAGATAAGGGCAACGAAATAATAAATTTGAAGGCAGAAACACCACAATATTACAAAAACAACAGCAAATGATTGAATTTATTTAATACCAATATTTCCTCTTCAGGACGAAATAATCTTTTAAAATGATTGTGGATTTTTATGACAATAATTGGCGCGCAAAATTATTGTTATTCTGCCAATGGCCAACGTTTACTGGGATACCACTCTGCTCTACAGAGGTCTTTATTTTTGTGGTGGACTTGAGAACTGAGACGATACCAGCACAATTTGAAAAACAGCATGAAATTGTTACGGAAAGGCTTCTCCTTCACATAAAAAAGGCATATTTTAAAAACGGCATGATTTGAAAATTACAAAACGTCAGATATACCCTACCAGTAGAATGTAACCTACATGTAGTTTATAGATACAGTAATAGAAAGAATGTTTATTTTAATAATAAGTTATACAACTGCTTTCCAATTGTCCGAAAAAAAAAAGAATAATGATCAAGAAGAATATAATGAGCCTGAATATTTCTAGATATTAATCCATTTGCAACTTTCATACTAAATAACCACAAAACACGAAAAATAAAAGGAAAGATTATAGTTGCAATGCTTTTTTATATCAAGACGCTATATCATTTGATGCATGGTCAACTACGGCTACAGATAGCAAAGATGATTAAATACAAAATAAGCAGTACCAAATAGAGGTTACAACTAAATACCTGAAAATTACTAGGTTGGGTTTGGTTCTACTTTTTATTGATTTTCGTTTTCTGAAGTGATGCATTTGGAGTATATGTCATGAAGAAATTCATAAAATGTTTATAGGAGGAGTTCATCTTCGTTGGACATTAAGTATACAAGTATCTGTTGATCCGTTGGTATATTATTGAAATTGGGGCAGAGGTTTAGCGTTTTATCTAGGAACGCTGTCGTCCGTTCAGAGACAAACGTTTGGCATGAGAAATTGAATAGTCTTTGAATATTCTCGATTCAAACTCACTCTGGTGAATTTTCGAAGAAAAAGCTTTCAGGCTCTCTCATGCTGATTTCACTATGGGCTATCAGAAACGCGAATTGTTTTTTCATGCTCTCGTTTCCAATTCAATTCATTCATAGAATTGTTTAAACATGCATCCAATCTCTTTGGATTCAAATAAAACCTCACCCGTTCCATCTGTATGATCAGTTGTTGGTCCAGAATTGGAAGATGTCCTCCCGCGCCCCCTTGTCCAATCAAGAGGATCTTTGGATCCCTGAACATTTGACCAAATACCAAGGCCACTATCAAAGTTTGTGAAGAATCGATCTGCAAAGGGTTAAACTCAGGTCATTTCTTTTTATCTACCGAAAGCAAAACTGTAAGATGAGGTCTCAATAAATGCGAAAATTGGATTATTTTGGCCAACAGGGTGCAGGAAAAAATTTACGGCCTCATTACATGAGCATAGCTGCTCTTATTAACCGGGCCGCATATCAATAAACAGGGGTGAAATGTTGCGTGCAGTTTCATGGTGAAATCCTACAGCTGCGAAGTAATTTTGGTTGGGTAATTTGGGTTGGAAGAATCGAATATTTGGCTATATGGCGGCTTTGTATATGTTGCATATGTGCAGTTAAAAAATTGGATAACCAGCCCTGTTTCCAGCCCTGCCAAGCGATTACTTTGTTTTAAAATGCTTTGCAACTGAAAACCAAAATTCAAAAAAGGGTCTTTATTTCCGATTGACCTCTGATTGCTTCTGGTAGATTTTGTTAATTTTAGAAAACAGAGCCTGTTACAGTTTCTTGTCCGCAGTTACTCAAAAACAGTTGAGGGTTTTCAAGAAGAAAATTTCAAATTCAATTTACTTGGTCTGCATGTTCTTCTCATGCATTTCTCTGTGTCAGTTCGTGATCCAACGCATTGCTTTCCTCCATTGGTAGGTCTTGGGGAATCACATCTTCTAGAACGGCTTCGAGTTCCCCTATCACACGTTCTGTCACAAGCTGACCAAGGTCCCCATTGCCCCCAGAATCCATCAAATGCTTCTTCTGCAAATAATAAAGTAACGAAATTCTGTTACAGATCTAGGCCACGTTTACTACCGCTACAGGTGTGTAAACGGGGTCTCAATTTTTATGTTCGGCAAGTGTATCCCACTTCTGACACCATGTTATGATCGGCAAGTGTATCCCACTTCCGACACCATGTTATGATCGGCAAGTGTATCCCACTTCCGACACCATGTTATGATCGGCAAGTGTATCCCACTTCTGACACCATGTTATGATCGGCAGTGTATCCCACTTCTGACGCCATGTTATGATCGGCAGTGTATCCCACTTCTGACACCATGTTATGATCGGCAAGTGTATCCCACTTCTGACACCATGTTATGATCGGCAAGTGTATCCCACTTCTGACGCCATGTTATGTTCGGCAAGTGTATCCCACTTCTGACACCATGTTATGATCGGCAAGTGTATCCCACTTCTGACACCATGTTATGATCGGCAGTGTATCCCACTTCTGACACCATGTTATGATCGGCAGTGTATCCCACTTCTGACACATGTTATGATCGGCAGTGTATCCCACTTCCGACACCATGTTATGATCGGCAAGTGTATCCCACTATGTTGTGATCGACAATTACGGCGTGAAGGCAAGGCAAGAGAGTAAGAATCATGTGTTTATTCTTTCATGCAAAACATAACGAATGTAATATTTCATGCAAGACCTAAATGTAGTACTTCATGTACAACAACGTAACATCAATGATGACGTAAACCCAATAGTTCTTGGGCTATCTGACACGTCCTATTTTGGATTGGGGGGGGGGGGGCAAACGCCCCCTACTTAGCTCCTCACGGGTAAAAGGGAAGGCAATCAGATTTAGTGTCCTAATATTTCTTTTATTCAATTATAAAATTTTACAATATGTTTTACATTCTACCTAATTCTAATTACTATACGACATTACAGGTACGATACCATGGGGAGCGAAATACAATGACAACCCCATAGCTAATATATAAAAACATGAAACGTTAAACTGTATACAATCACATTACATGTTCTAATAGCTGCAGGCATGTACGTTTCAAGTTATTAAAATTAACCTATAAATTCACCATTGTTTTTGCTTTCATCATTTGACTTTGTATGGTCAAGAAATTCGACAACATTTTTTTTTTTTCTATAAATTCAATGTTAAAAATTTACAATTTACGAATTACCTAAGATTACAAACGAGCTACCATACAATACTACAGAAACGATACCAAGGGGAGCAAAAGATCACGACTACCCCAGGGCCATCACATGAAGGAGATAAACTAAAATACAACTAAATATATAAGAAGCCCCCTAGCTATTCAGAAAAGAATTAGAATCGAACGATATTTTGCAAATGGAATTTTCGAATGTACGCAATAGTGATAGAAGCTTTGTCGCCACTAAATCGAAAGTCGCATTTGAAATGTATAAGAAAGACGCTCAATCCAGGCTCTTTTGTAGAATAGCGAAAGGGTGTGTTACGAAAAGCTACTTACAAACAAAAGAACAAAAGAATAGAGGAACGGGACTCGGCGAACAGGATACTTTACGAATATGGACTTGGTATGGTGGTTGAGTTGACAACAACAACATTCGACAACATCGGCCACAATCAGGAAAAATGCGATTAAATTAAATGTGGAGCACAATTTCCATCCAAATACGAGAATTATCATAGACTACATCAACTCATTTGACTTAAAACACAAAACTACAAAGAATTTGCAATTTTGACAGGGTCAGTCACGGAAAATTGTCTCCATCCCACTCATTTGTCAAATATCAAAATGAAATTAGTTCGATAATAGGTAGATGTGAAAGTAAGAAGCGATATCAGCGAGAATGATTCGCTAAATGCCTCTCGACTGAGAAAGTGGGCTTAAGGACACCCATTCAGGACCTACTAAAATAGCTTGATGTACTCACGATTACAATAAGATGATGGGCATTTAACCAATGTGTTCTGCACTCCATGCGAATTAGCTCCTCTGCAAGAAGCAAGATTCTCGACGAGGCAGATTCGATGTTTACTTTTAAAACAACCCCAGTTGTTTTTTATGCACTGTGACCAATCGGACCATTCAGACCAGATTGTTCCTCTTGGCACTACAAAAAGAATGTTATTTGTTACTTGGGTCTAAAGTTTAAGGAGTTTAAGCTACCTTAACCAGGCTTTCTTGTAGGTTAACCTGAAAAAAGAATTTTTACAAGCGTATTTTTACAAGAAGCCAAGAACTCTAGCCAATACTGAAAGTTTCTTAAAATTATCAGATTTTCCGTACTCAGAGTTTTTTACGAGTTTCTTTAAGATTCCATGACAATATTCATGTCTACTACATGTGCCCTCGTGAACATTTCAAAGCAAATATTTTTTTGAAGCCATTCCTATGTTTGGACATTACTCCCCTTGCGAGTAAAGTTACAATATTCTGACGATTGCATTTATCAAAATAAATAGTTTGTTAAGCTATATTTTCCCACCACTGAACTCTTTTTTATTTTTGTCGATCGGTGAGTTGAGATTTTTAAAGCCGTTTCTCAAAAACTCTACGTCTATTCCCCCCAAATGATAGAATCATCTTACAATCATAGGCGTATGTTACAGGGCAGTTGGGGGGCTGTAGCTTCCTAACGTTGGAAAATTTGATAAAATCGGCCACAATCGGGCAGAAATTCATAAACAATCTTGCTGTCTTGCTTACAATGACAGTGGTACATTCTGTTGAGCTTCATGATGTCATATTTGGATAATTTTGTCCCTCCAAGCTTCCTTTGTGGGTCATCTTTTGCTTGCATCGTGTCTTGTCCACTTGTAGTCCACGTCGTGCGAGTGTAATGCATGATCGATTCGTAGTCATATGGAACTCCAAATGTCTCTGATTCATACTTCTCTACTTTTTCGAAGTTGTACAAGTTAGCTGTTGTAAAAATATATAAATTTACTGTTGGTGCTTTGTGATAATACACTCTCTTGAATACTGTTTCAAGAATACTATAAATTTTGTGTAGCCTCGAATGTTCTTAAGAAATGTTCGTTTTGAGCCTGAATATATTCTTAAAGTATTCTTATTTTTTCAAATCTGATATGGAATAGCCGCCCTCGAAAAGAAACCTCGCTTTTTAGCAAAAACGAGATACGTCAGTCTTGCGATTCTCTGTTATGAAACATCGCAAAACAGGCAACGTCTGAAAAATGAGACACAAATATGCGAGCTGACGCTGAAATTTTACTATTCTGAACAATTGGATGACTGTAAACCTGAATATTCTAACAAACATCATTCTTATTAAAAAGAGTGTACACGTGTTCACATTAACACCGTTATTTTTAAGAATTCTTTAGAAAATTGGTTTGGTTTTTCTTAAGAATTCTTTGTCCAAAGTTTTTATAGACTCTCTACCCTCAGGGTATAGTCTTTCATACCACTCAAGAATTCTTCTCAAAAAGTGTGAAGAATTCTTGACTTCTTGAGCATTATTGTCATGTTAGTGTCTACTAGGCCTGTACTGTACGAGTAGTGTCATAGGGCTTGATGTAGAAAATAATTCCCTGGCATTGAATTGAACACTTTAGCTAGCTAGCTCCTTCGGAGAGGCCAAGATTTTAGTTTATGATGCATAAACAGCAGATTCAAATCAAATCACAAAAAATTGTTCTTGTTACATACCTGGTGACACATTCCTTGTAAATATCCTCACATAATTGTCTCTGTCCCTTCTTGTATGCTCGTGGAAAAACCCTAGGATCATAAAAGGATGAACAGTCTAAGCAAGGGCGCCTACCTTGTAGGAACTGTATTAATTACCCAAGGGGACCAGACAGCGTGATTTTTGATTGGTCAATACTAACAGACGTTAGAATTTGAAAATCCTTGTAACCAAAAATGCTAAGTTTCTTATGATATACACCGATTAACAGGACTGGGTCACAGGACACCAATTACTCTGTGTACTGGGTCACTTTGTGTACTGGGTCACGGGAACAGTACTGGGAATAAACACACTTCCTACAAGGTAGGCGCCCTTGGTCTAAGGTAACTCTTATTGCTATGAAATTAAAGCGATGTGGCGATGAGAATAGCGATGACAGTTTGTCGCGCAATGGGAACCAACCTATAAACCCCATTGTCACCCAGGGTCCTTTGCGGGCACCCTACAATTTCGGACTGTCTGAAAATCAAATTTGGCCTCTAAACGGAAGATACATGTCCATAGCGCAGTGGTTGAACTGATAGAAAAACTTTAATTAAAGGATAATGACTTGTAAAGGCATGACTTTAACTTCATCTAATTGCAATGGATGTTAAAAGATCAAAATTTTAATAAGGTCTTTATAGGTCAAAATTATTCAATGCTAGTGTGCAACTCTACCGGGTGTCCCAAAATGATGTATCATTGTTTGATTGCTTACATGTCCATAACCAATGAACCGATTTTCAAAAACTTTCTTTTATTTAATTGCCTAAAGGCTAAATTGTATTTTAAGATGTTGGTTGCGCTTTTTTTTACCACAGCGTTTTCATATCGAAAAGAAGATCGATAAACTTGCTCAGATTCTAGCCTTAGATAGCATGAGAAAGAAACGGCCTTCTTTGCAAGTCAACATTTTAGATGTGATGCAAAAGGCTGGACTCGCATTCGTATTTTCTGAACTCAGTATTAACTGAATTCGTATTTTCTAAACGCCATATATTCTATGAATGACATATAAGTTCAGCCTTTTGCATCACATCTAAAATGTTGACTTGCAAAGAAGGCCGTTTCTTTCTCGTTCTATCTAAGGCTTGAATTTGAGCAGCTTTATCGATCGTCTTTCCAACATGAAGAAATCGGCCTAAACCACAGCCAACTTCCTCAATTTTAAGAGGTTGTAAAACAAATAAAATTCAAGACATCTATCTTATTTTGGCCATGGCCTATTATATTGATTTCATTTTTATAAATCAGACTAATAAAGACATATGTACCAGTAAAAATTGCATGATGTCATTTATCAAACAACACCTACTGTATATGCAGTATTACAGTATCTATGTGTAGACTGTCTCTAAGTAAAGAATGATTTCCTGTGAAATTTCTGCTTGGTTTATTTGCAATTATCTCTTTAGGTCTACTAATATCCAATGGAGAAACAAGCATATAAGCTTTCTGGAACAGGATGAACAGCCATTCGAGGTGATATCAAGAGATCTGCAAAGATTTCTGCCAGCACAACTACTTCAGTGCGGACCCATGGTTTCCGCTCAGGCCAAATTTTATTTTCTGTCAATTTGAAATTTCAGCCTGCTCACGAAGGACCTTGCCCCTTGGGTGGCAATGGCTGTTCTGGGATAAAATTCGATGGGTCTAAAAGATCCTACATACCCAATGCATGGATAATCTCATGTTGAATCAAAGTTTTTGATAAACAACCCCTGCCAATACTGACGTCTGTTTTTCCAAACATCATTGCTCTTCCAATTATTGCCCAGCAACTAAAAAAGCAAGAAAACACTCATTTTTATAAGAAACTTGACTCGGAACATTGTTGTATGGATTCTTAACTTTGGGCCCAATAAGTTTCTTATGGAACTGAATTTCACATTTTATCACAATTCATCAAGGACTTCTAAGATAACTCTTTGAGCTCAGAATTACAATAAAGAACCAAATCCTAAAGAAATATTATACCTTTCAGTAGTATTATTTGGGTTAGTAACAGGGGCGGATCCAGCCCGAAGTTGAAGTGGGGGCAATTTGCAAAGAGGGCGCCAAAATTATAATGGAAAGTTAGCATATAATGGAATATAATGGAAAGTTTGTTTTCCTCTAGAGGTTTTATGATTAAGGTGGATTTGCACTTAAGGTGGCTGATTACTGAAAGTTTCAAAATGACGAAACAGCGATAAGTTGGCTCGCTGCCAAGCAAAAATTAGGTAAAAACACACACAAAGCAATTGGTTAAGGTGGCTCGCTACCAATAAAACTTTCACACATTTCGTGTCCTATCGCTCATGATGAAACAGGGCGCCATCTTTAGTCACGTGCGCGGGTTGTCCCGTACTCTCCGATTGTTTACAAAAAGCTTGTACAGCCTAACGGCAACTGGTTTATAGGTTCTAGGGTAATGAGCAAAACAAGGAGTTCGACAAATGCGGTTATTTTGACTTGATAAAACGAGGAAGGTTTAGCTAAGCAAATTGGTATCTGGAGGAAGGTTTGACCCTTTTCTGGACACTGCATTAAACCATAGTCTTACTTGTTTCCCCTATAAATGTTGAGCCACGATTTGTCTCTACTTCTTCGTTTCCTAAACCGAACGCATACTTTACTTTCTAAGTCTCTTAGTGCAGTCTCTATTTTTCCTGAAATAAAGAAGAATTGAGCAGTGGAATTAATCTTTGCCAAATTTTTCATCATGAGAGAAGCAAACAGCCTGTGCCACAATGGCGTTTTTGTTAGGGAGACAGTTTGTCCGAGGAAAGGTATGTGTCCCCCCGTGCAGTTGCGTTTTGGGTTGGAAACTTGACGGGCGCATGAGCATTAATCTACTGCACGGGGGACACATAAGTTTCCTTGGGCAAACCGTATCTCATCTCCCCAACAAGTTTGTTAGGTGGAAATCCGGAGAAATGTTCCTGAAACAAACTAAAGTGCCAAAGAATTGTTTGTTAAACATGTTAAGCTTTCCCCTGGTTTCTTGAATTTCTTGAACAAGTTTCCAGCAGAACTGTCCCTTGGGTAGTATAAAAGAACAGAAATCAAGAATTATTGGGCTAAGTGACTTTATTGTCACATTTTCTTCTACTTGTCGGCTTTCAAAGATGGCCATGATACGATGTGGATACGATTTCAGTGAGCTTCCATCAAAGACATAAATTTTTAATATCGATTGAATCTGCGTTTGAAAATGTTGTGTCACATAAATTAATTTGCTAGTATGTCTCGGGTGAGTAAAATAGATCTTCTGGCAAACAATTTCCTGCTTTTCCCCAGAAAGTTTTGTACCCCAAAAGATTTTGGAATGAATAACTTACGAATGTTGCCAGCATGATGGCCACTTATTCGGTATGGGACAACTCTGGACGTCCACATTTTCCTGGGCCAGGTCAGAATGTAATTGTCTGATTGAAGTGCACCAACACCTACATCTTGCATGACGATGTCACCTTCAAGAGTTGTCCTGTTTCCACCTGAAACAGTAAGTTATAAAAACAAGAGTTACTGGGGTAGTGGCGTAATCCTCTGACATTGCAGCCAAGAACATTCAGGCGGACAGGGCTCGATCCTAGGTAGAGCTCCACCACTTGAGCGTCATGACAAGGGGTTGCGGACTCGATTAGGCCTATCCTTTGGCGATCCCAGTGCTTGCAGTGCTTGACCCTAAAAATCACAACTTCACCTTTACCTTCGCCAGTGACGAAATTCTCTTGCATCAAAGTATGCAGAGATCTTGGTCCAGCAGTATTCGATACATGCTCTTTCTCTCATGAGAAACTTGGATCACCCAATAGTACAACATTTCTCGACTTCACATGGAAATTTTCGTTTAGTAGTATTAAAAGCTGTTCTTTATTTTTGGCTTCATGAATTGGTGTAGTGTAATTTCTACCACTGCTGCTTATGCGTTTCTTGGCATGCATAAAGGATAATGTTTAATTCGGCGCAAAACATAGGCATATTTTATTGAAAGGTTTTAATAGCTTATTAGCTTTTTTCGAAATTAGTACAAGAGCTCCTTAAAATCTCAGCCACCCAACGGTAGAAATACTAGTTTCTTTTAAATGTAGGCCCAGACAGAGAACAGAGAGACGACAAGATGCATCAGGTGAAGGAAGACTAAGTGGCAGTGCATCAGAAAGCAGTGCGTCAAGCATGAAAACCAAACTGGTAACAAAATTTGTTGGCAATCCCGGCCCACCAACTCGTGTCTGTCTCAGTAAAAATTCACAAGCAAAAACTGGTCTACTTCCATGGTAAAATCGAGTTACAACCGTTCGGCATATGCGTCCATCGCGTAAAGGTTTGGTGGGCCAGTTGGTAATCCATGGCTTATTAGCCTGCGTGCAGACTCTACTGACTCCCTGAAGAGAAATGAGGTTCCCCCTCCGGTAGTAGGAACCAGGAACCTCACTTCTCTTCGGGAATCAGTAGAGTCTGCACGCAGGCTATGGCTTATGGCATTGAATCACGATTCATTTATGGTAATTCGTGTTCATCCGTGTGGTGTTAGACTAAACTTATCTGATCTTTATTTCTATCTTTTTTCTGACATTCTTGCGGTTCCTGTGACCACTATATGGAGATAAAGTCAATTCGACCGTTCAATGATATCCCTGCCACTACAGCTAGGGATGTTTTTATAGTTATTTATTTCATTTGTATTAAAATAATAATAGATCTACTTTTATCTCTTGAAATGTTGTAAATTTTTTAATTGTTCTTGTGGCAAATTGATACACACATACATACATATCTCCTATTCATATCCTATGTATCTCCTATTCACATATGTTCACCAACTTTCATTCGTTTTCATTATCATTCGTGGTCATTCGTGCCCTTTCGTGTGGTGTTTTAGACCAGACTTATCTTCCTCCATGTTTGTCCGCAAATAAAACCGTTTTTGTTGATTCTTTTGATTGAAAAATTAGATAATGTTCTTTGAAAAAAGGTCGTAGCATTCTAATCATTCATTGGAGCATTGGAGCATTCTTGGAGCATTGGAGCATTCTAATCATAATAAATAGACTAGTACATCTTTTACTAAGATGAATAAGAGAACTTTTCACCCTTTCTTCCACAAAAGTTGACGTTGTTTCCAGGGGCGTCGCGACACGGGGTGGACTACGGTGGACATGTCCACCGTAACTATCCCAGAGATCGACTTCGTAATTTCTCAAAATCCATTAAAAAGGTTGAGGGGGGGGGGGTAGATTTTTATTGACTTAGAACTTTTGTGACAACTTGTTTTCCTCTTGAATTCTGAATTATGTTATTGAAAATTTCGAGAAGAGCCTTCAATTTCAATTTTATATCGTATCTGTTCCTTCCTCGTAAATTGACATGAGATATACTTTTCTGTTTCGACTTTCGTTGTACAAAAATTACCGCTGTTACGAAAATTGCTGCTTGAGACGCCCGGGGGGGCTACTTAGTATATTTTGCTGACGGGATGTGCACTCCTTCCCGGGTATCGATTTCGCCTCTTTTTTCTAACGCCGGGTATCAAAAGAAGGCAGTTTTTCTAAAGCCGGTTGTCAAAAGTTTTATTTCATTGTTTTTTGAAAAGTTTTTACGTTTTAGGGTGCGTTTCGCCAATTTTTTTTAAAGCCGCTATCATTTCGAGGGAAAATTTCTAAAGCCGGGTGAAAAATTTTCTCTTTGGAGTGCACACCCCCGTACAATTTAAAGTCAAGTACACCCCCCGGGTTGGACGGGTGCTTTTTCAAAAATATCGAAATACTATACATCAAAACATCAAAGTAATAAAAAGGTCGTTTCCCTCGCTTTCTTTCGTTTTCTTCTCCCCTCCCTGACGGCCGCGGCGTCCTGGGCACTAGTTCCCAGTCTTCTTATTCCAAGAGCGCGAACTCTTTGAAATTTAGGCCCAAACAAAAACAAACCTAGACGACAAGATGCATCACGTGCAGGAAGACAAAGTGGCTCTGCAGCAGAAAGCAGCTCGTAAGGTGACGAAAGGAGAGGTGAATTTTGATATATCATTGTCTTTAATGCATCAAGCTTGAAACAAACTGGTAAAAATTGTTTGGCAATCCCTCCTGCCCACTAAAGAACTCGTTTTGGGGCCCACTTAATTTTAGAAGGCCTGTAGCTAGCCATGTAGAAGTAGGCTATTCGGTTATGTTAGGGTGCTACCTTGAGTAGGCTAAGGCAACCCACCACAGGATAAATCTGGGCATTTCTCCCCACCAAAGACTCCACAAAATAGAAGGGGCTTTATGTGTGGAGGAAACCTGTCTCTGTCTCGACGACTTTATCTGCAGGCCAGCAGCAGGTCAAGTAATCTGCGGGTCAAAACACGAAAGCAAACATGCAGGGCCAAGGGCCCAATACAACACTTGATGTGCTGTATTTGGTATGTTAGGCCACCAAATGGTGAAAGGTGTATGAATGGTCAAAGGCAATCCCTTTGATGATTTTGATCTATTCATGGACCATCACAACAGTTTTTACAAGCTTTTGTTTCAATGTATTTCATTCCCAGATTGCATTCTTTGATTTTGGCACGGGGAAGCTTATTTTGAAGTAAATTCTGGCGCATCTGAATGTTGGGGGTACAAGCAAATTGTATAAAAAAACTGCCAAAGGTGACCCTTTTACAGTGTTATGGCGCGGGTGCGGCTCGAATCAGTCAAAGTGGCCCGGGAAGATCTTCTCCGCGCACTACAAAGAATGCAGACTGGTTTCATTCATGTGATCCTTGTTGGTTTGTGGCATTGAAATGCTTTGTGCGAAAGAATTTGCTGCTGTTCAAATCGTCAACAAAGCCAATCTAAGAATGCACTGGGCGTATAGGCTGATTACATTTCAGTCTCAGTTTTCTGGAGTGAATTGGATGATGAAATAAAACATAAACATCAGATTGAAAAGGTTGGATGAAGACGAGGAATTACGTTGTCAGTCTAGTGAGAGTACACAGCATTGTTATCGATCAAATCAACCAAAAATATCAGAGAGATAGTTTGTTTCAAGCCCAGTTTCAAGGGACATTTCACACCCAAAAAGCTCCCACACTTTTGACCAAAATCCTCTCAAGAAAATCCATGCAAATTCTGCAATATCCTTTTGTTATTTTGTGCTGTACATTATCTAAACCCATTCCGGAACTGTATGGGGCGTAAGCAATGCATTGTCGGCTATTTTCATACCGTGTCTGAGGACACTGAGCCCTTGGCCCTAGTATCGGTGACGCGCATGTTTGCTTTCGTGTTTGACCTGCAGATAACTTGACCTGCTGTCCTGCAGAATAAAGTCGCCATCTCTGTCTGCATGAAGCTCTGATCTTCTGAATGCAATGCATGCAGCCAGATCTCAAACTCAGCCTGGCTACCCTAGCTAGGGAGAATATGAATGGCTATTTTAGGAAGACCTTCAGAGAAGAGGAGTAACCAGGCCTAATGTGGTTTTGGCACACACTCTTTGTGCAGAAAGAGCCCTAAAACAATAGAGAAATGGAATGTTTCATTGTATTAAACAATAGAATATTGGTACATATTGATTTCAACCTGTGGTGCTACCTAAACCACAGCAAGCAGGGTGCCCAAGCATAGGAATCAAATGTTTCCACCGATTTTTGCTTTTTGATTTTTGCCGAAAATTTCCAAAGCTTCATTCACGGACAAATCAGATGGCAAATAAGCGAAGAAGACAAAAGAAAAACATGAAGATTTTTCTAGATTTCACCTTACTTCTTAAAATGCAACCAGTACAAACAACTGCCTAAAACTTCCTGAATATTTTTGAAGAAATCTGCTCTCCAGATGTTTGGGTATACAAGTATAGATGTCGGTTATGATATCTCCACGCTTCAAGGAGTTATGGCCTCTTCGATGCACACACAAACCTATGAGGCATGGAACCTCGAACAATATAAATTCTAGCCAAGGAACAATAGTGATAAAAATGGTGATTGTTGTAAGAAAAACCCAAAAATGCCAAAAAATATTCTTTTTCAGTTGTTCTTATGATTGTCCTTCAGCCACAGTTTCTTTGTTCAAAATTCAAAGCCAGCCCCTGCAGTTACTATGTGAATTCAAATAATTTTTTTATGCATTTCAAGTCATGTTGCAATACTCTTGGGAAGTTTCTGTATTATGCTACTTGCTGCATTCATGGTGCAAAATAAGTTTATACAATTCAAAAGAGGTTTTATCAAGAGGCTTATCACCTGACTTGAAGTGGTTCAAAAAGATTCGGCAAGCCTTAGCTGGCTTTTGTCTATTGGAGAGGCCATAACTCCTTGAAACCTGAAATATTTTAACTGTCATCAAAACTTGTATTGCCAAGCATCTGGAGAGTAGATTTCTCAAAAAATTCAGGAAATTTCAAGCAGTTTTTTGTCCTGGTTGCTTTTTATGAAGGAAGGTAGGTAAAATTTAGAAAAAGCTTCATAGATTCCTTTCTATTTCGCTTATTCACCATCTGATTGGTCTCTAAAAATGAGGCTTTGGAGGTTTTTGGCCCATTGTGGGCCACAAGCAAAAATCAGGTGAAAACCTTTTTTTCATGCTGCCATAGTTAGTACCTGAAAGTGATCTTCCAGCCTCTGCAAGAACTTCTGACTCATTCTGCTTTGATATAATGTCAAATATGTTTTCCTCTGCAACAAGGAAGGATGATATCAATTGGCACATATCAAGACAAGTTTATTTATTAGGGTCTACTGGAGTAAACTGGGTAAGCCTTGGAAGTAAAATGTTTATGCTGAAAAATGTGAATAACTTTTGTAAAATCCTCATATGCAGGTTTTCTCAAGATTTTCTCTTGCAAAAGTAACACTGGCCAAAAAAAGCATGGGGCTCAAATCTTTAAAAAGGTCTGTTACAACTCTATTACAGTTTTCTTTGAATTAAATTTTTTGCTGTAAATCAAAATATATTATATTATATACTATATATTAATCGGTTTTATTATTTTTTCCTCTGTTGGTTTAGGATCTACTGTACGATGATTTGTGATTTATAATTTTCAAAATTTTCCGTGAATTTTTCAAAAAGAACTAGATTACCGCCATTTCTAAAAAATCAAGATATCAAAAATTTCCCATGAACAGATTTGCAGCAAAGTACCATGACTTCCTTTCAAGCCATTCAATTGAAAGAAAAATGCCATATAATTTTACATCCACCTTTCTAAAGATTTGAACGATTTGAGGCTTATGTTTAAACATCAATTTAGAGTCCTGTTTCAAAACTCACATTCCAAAATAACCTGAAGGCAAGCTTCTCATTTTCTCTTGAGACTACATTCAGATAAAAAGAGCCACCATACCCTCCTTCTCTGGCTTCCATGTGGGTCTTCCCTCCAAGTCAATTTCTTCACAATTGCCAAATGCAGCCAATACGCCCAGAAGAAACACGATGTAGAGCAAAGTCTGTGCCATGCTCTTGTTCTCTTTAAACAATAATAAGCTCTTTGATTTCAAATCAACATTGCAAATATTTCTCAATAGAGTCAGACTTTTGGCAACCAAAGAACTAAGGTACAGTTGAAACCAGAAATAACGAGCCCCATTTGTGGTGAACTTAAGGAGCAATTGGGTGCCATGTTCCCCCTTGAAAAGATGACTCTGCTTGATGCCCCATTTTGACAAGAAGTGCACACTCAATCGTGGCACTAAATGACTCTTTTAAACTAAATAAGCCTAAATTAGCTGTAATTTAGCTATTCTTCGTTTGTAATGTAACCTACGTTAAATAAATTAATGATGATGATGATGAAACTGCGTTAGATCAAATTTATGAGAAACGTAGTGCAATACAGGCCCTATATATCTAAAAAAACCGAAGTATTATATCGCCTCTCTGTCATTCCATTTTGCCCCCTCCCACTTACCCTCTCTGCAAGTTACACCCCTTCAACTTTGTGCTGGACCTGCTCCTGCCCTTGGTATAACGAACTCCCGGACAGCATTCTTTGTAAATTCTATCTTTGCAAATTATATCAATCTTTGTAAATTCTGTCTGTTTAACTACAATCTTGGCCAAAATACTTGGGACAAATCATGAAATTGCACTACTTCGGTCTTTGATTGCGTGCCCCCCGCTCCCCCCCTTCTCAAAGTTGCTTGAATCAAACGCCTTTCGACCTTCTCAACATTGAAGTAGGGGGAAGGGGGGATTAGGAGACTCTAAACGTATGTTTTCTCCTCGATATTTTAGGAAACATCATGAAGACACTGAAATTTGCCTGGGTCCCAGCTTCTTTTGGCCAGGATTGTAGCTCCTGGTGTAACAAAGTTTTTTGTGACCCCATTTAGAGTTTGTTTTTTTACTGGGTTTCAGCTGTCATAATTTCTACTTAACCCTTCCGTCCTAAGTCATATTTCTTTATATTTTAGTTTCACTTGACAAAATGCATCATATCATGCACAAAGGAGTGATTAATCATCGAACAGCGAAGATGCTGAACTTGGCTCAAGAAGCCAAACGATAAAGACCATACGTGCTTCATTTCAACGCTGGGGCAAGTATCATCTGCTATATAAAGTCATAAGGCATCATGTGGATACAGACATTCCCTTCCCATCTAAATGTCTGGCACATTCTACCTCAGTAATTTCCCCGGTGAAAAAATGAAGCAAAATCGGTCCCCTGAGGGTATTGATTGGCTCTTGTTTTTTTGCTGCTACCTAGCACACGAAAATAGCTTTTAGGAACAAGCTTATCGAAGCAGTATCCTGTTCGTTCCTGTCGGGGGAATCCACCTTTTTCAGGTAAGAGGCGTGAAAGCGGAAGTATTTTGTTGTTTGAGATTTTGCATTTTTGAGACTAAAATTTTATTTTGCGTGCAAAGTTTAGCAACGTAGCAAATTTTCACATTTATAGATGTCTTTATCTAGAAATTATGATGATATAAAGAATTTTAATTCATAAGGGCTTTGACCATGGAAATCGGAGTTTGTACAAAAAGGTTGTCCAAACTTTGATTTCACGCTCAAAGCCCTTATGACTTTAAATTCTTAAAATTGTCATGATTTTGAAATAAAGACATATATGAATGTGAAAATTTGCTACTTTGCTAAACTTTGTACGCAGAACAAGATTTTGGCCTCAAAAATGCAATATCTCAAATAACAAAAAATTCTGCTTTCATGCCTCTTACCATGAAAAAGGTGGATTACGATGACCCTCCCAGGGACGTAGGAAGCATCTCAAACTTGGAGGGGCACGGCACTTCAAGGGCACTTTTTTCATTACCCTGAAAGGCATTCCCTGAAAATAAAAAGGGCACTTCTTTGTTTATTGCAAAATCTTGGGGGGGCACGTGCCCCCAGTGCCCCCCCGGTTCCTACGTCTCTGGACCCTCCTAACTAAAAAAAAGATTGATAGACTATAGGTAGCGGGTTAGCAAGGGCGGGAGACTCGATCGAATACGTTCCTTGAGGAGTGGTGGAGCCAGGGGAGGGCATGAAAGAGTAAATACTCCCAAATTTCAAACATTTTGCAAAAATTGCAATAACAAATGTAATAGATGAATGTCTGGGTATACCTTTTCATTCCCCCAGTCTGAAACTGAAATTTTTTTGACTTTTGCCCCTTATCTGTTTTTGTGCCTGACTCTGCCACTGACGTTCAGCCTGTATTGAAATTAAAGAAAGACCCTCATGCTACGTCTAAACCTCGATGTTAGTTTTTGTGCAAACGATCAAATAAAATCCAGATCCATATTTGATTCATTAGGCAATTAATTGAAGATAATTAATTGATCCATTTGAGAGAATACTCGGTCGAAGGGCTGTTGCCTGTATCTTGCAGATGTCAAAACAAATTAGAGTGAAGAGAGAAGCTTACCTGACTTTCTTCGGCAATGGCCTCTGTTGAATGCTAAATCCATTCATACCATCACAGCTTTTACTCATTGCATTGCGAGTGGCTGGTTTTCTTCACACTTTAACCACTGAAGTCCTCAACAGCTTGCCAGTCCTCGACGCTAAACCTGCCGAGCTTGCCTGCATTTTCTCCAAATAAACGGTGATACTGCGTCACTATGAAATTGACTGAGACAGTGACTATTGACGAAAGCCAAAGATGGTACGTTATGAAAGGCTGAGACCCCATTTCCACGGTTTCATTTTCTTTAGCCAGGCCAAAAACAAAACAAGAAGAAGTGAGAAAAGGGGAAGGCGAGAAAGGGAAGGAAGTTCCTATACAATTTAAATCTTTAAATATTGTGTGTGCACATGCCACACTCTGCTGACTGGCCATCCAACTTTTTACATAAGAACAATTTTCATTTTTCAAGCTGAATGTTTTCTTATGTCTATGATACTTTTTGAACCAAATTTCAGCCTGAGTGTTCTTAATCCACTTGTTCTTTTATGCGGGTTTTTACTGTATTTCTTTTGTTATTTTCATTTCGAGCCTGGATTCAGGCTACATTTGCTTCACAAGTAGAGAGAAAGCACCCCAAATAAACCGAATGATTTCTCTGTTTCCACTCCATTAATAAATAACGCAGGAAAACAGTGCTTTTTTCAAAATCGCGTTTGATGTGGAGCTTTTCCAAAATCGATCATCTTAATTTCTAGTATAAACACCATAAAAGGAACATACGGTTAAACCCAAAACTGTTCATAACTATACCAAGACCTGTGTATTTTGAATTATTCTTTTCATTTGCAGGGCCAGTAACCCAAAATATTGTATTCCTTGAATTGTCTCTTGCGGGATGATTTGACAGACGAATTTCTTATAAGCGGTTTCTTATAAAAAATACATGTTATGTATGTGCTTAAGATTCGCCTTCTTGAAATAAGAAAATATTCTTCACTTGAAATTTTGTATATTTCATGGAACATATATATCCAAAGAGTCATTGGCTGCGGTCACACTACTGTATTTTCCCGTTGTAATATAGCCTACGTGCAGACTCTTCTGATTTCCTTTCATTTCAGAGAGGTTCTCCTCCAGTAGAACCTCTCTGAAAAGAAATCAGTAGAGTCTGCACGCAGGCTAGTTGTAATATGAATTGCTTCACTTTCTTGCAATTTGTTTTTGTAACCAGAAAGTACGGCAACATAACGGTACAATGACAACCGGTCGCACAGTGATATGATTTATCATGTGACAACTATGCAAGGCTGTGATTGGTTCATTCTCCAAAATAACGCTGAAATATAGGTCGATACCTTGTTTTGCCCGTTGCTTTGCATGTGATAATTTTCTTATGGAATCAGCTGTCAGGACCAAAGCGCTGTAACAGCGTTGTATGTGAAAACCAAATGCGGTCACATATCACAGCGTAGTTAACCCGTTGTTTTGAAGAGATACAACGGGGTAAAAACGTCTAGTGTGACCGCAGTCATTGTCACATAGGGTCATTTATGAGCATGCAGCAATTTCAGACTGACTAAAAATCAAACTTAGCCTGAGCAGGAAATATGGATCGACACTACAGAAGTTGAACTGATAGAAAAGTCTACTAAAATCAACATTTATATCTCTTCAACCACTTCAACCATAGCCTCCGAGTAGACCCATTATCTTCTTTTGGAATAATGGGTCTACACGTAGGCTACTTCAACCACTGCAATGTGGAGCCTTATCCTCCGTTTAGGCCTAATTTGATTTTCAGACAAGATGAAATTGCATCATGCCTGCAAAGGATCCTGGGTGATAATAGCTCTTTAAACCGTGATGGTGTATCTTCGCCATTTGCGTCGTTTGCGTGGTCTCATAACCCTTTTATGCTGAAGCATCTAGGGGTTAGGGTCCTGGGGGGGGGGGGGGGGGTATTCATATATTTTCCGTACGGGGACATGCCGCTGAGCAGGGTATCATTTTCAGGATTCCTACTCCGGGCGGGACAGGGTATTACTTTTGTATCGTCGGCTCCATGACAGGGTCCATATTTTCTATAATTGACTACGTAACGTCATTGTGAGCCATTTGCACTCCGCGAGTGTCATTTAAATCCTTTGGATGACAACATTTTCGCTTTCTGGTAGATTTCTATCAAATTTTGTACGAAGAAACTCAAGAACAGGGTATTGTCTTCAAAATATTTCTCCGGGACAGGGTATCATTTTCGGGAATTTTACTCCGGGACAGGGTGCCATATCAGATTTTCCAGCGGCGCCTCCCCGTATTTTCGTAGACCAGTTACCCCCCCCCCCGGGGGCTAGGGTGCTGGCTTTTAGGTCTCTCTTCATCATTCTTTTCATCACCCTTTAGGCGGCATTCAGAGCTAATGAAGGAAACCAGTCACAAGTTATTGTATGGACGTAAAAGCTGCTGCAGAACAGTTGGGAGTTAGTTTGCAAGAGTTTTGGTTAAAGCAAGGAGAAAAGGTATTTTGCACTATTGATAAATTGCATTTTAGTCTGCTTCTAATTTTTGTAAATGACTTGACAGACAAGCAGAATTAAGTTTTTTTCTTTTTTAATTCATTTAAATTATTACAATACATCGTACATTATTTTATACTTTTCTAAACAACACAATAACAACCCCAAGGTCAATATAGAAATACACGCAACTTTAAACTACATACAACTACACTATGAACGATCAAAAACTACTGAATACCGTAATCGATTCTGTCTAACATTAGATGTCAGGTTAGGGTTGCAATGAATTCAAGTAATGTCACGAGTGCCACTCTTTGTGGCTTTCTAATGAATAATATGCCTGACAATTGACATTTGATGTGAATCAGGAAATACTGATTTCTGATAGGTTAGGATTTGACCGCAAGTGGCTGGAGCCACTTTTATATGCTTACATTCCCTTTAAGTTAGCTTGGGTGAGAATAAAAAGAGGCTAAAATCAAACCGTTTTTCATGCGAGTTAATGGAAACGCCAGTGTTTTCCTGAATCCGTTGTTATCGCTTTAGGTCGTTTCCATAGTAATTTTTGGTCGTTTTAATCCATATTTAGTCGTTCTTATTTGTTGAGTAAAAAAGTCAGATCTGTTGTTGTTTTTGTTGTTGAAACTAGAACCCCCATTATGCTAGCAAGTTACACCAGCTCATACTAAACCGGGTTGTGGTCAGTCCAGCAAATCTAATTGGTCAGTCCAGCAAATCTAATGTATCTGATTGGTTAAAATTTGAAAGTGGTTTTGATAGAGCTGGTTTAACTGTGTCTGTGTGAATGGGGGTATTGGTTAGAATGTTGTTCGTTTAAGGCGTGTCCATTAACCCACATGTTGTGTCAAAAATTGCGAAGAATTAAGGTGAGTCAGTAGAAACGCAAAGTTCATCTCTGGCAAGCTTTCAGCACAAGCATACGAGCCAGGGGGCTTGGGGTTGGTAGCCTACAGCGTTGGAAAGGTTTTCAAAACTCAACCTCTTTCAGGCAAAAATCCGCCCTAAGTCGGGCCAAAATTTTGGTAAACAACAGACTCTTTATCGGGCAGCCCCCCTATATTTTACCCTCCCTGCTTATGACTTTGAGTTGAGTACCATTTAATGATGGCTCGAGCTGCCAAGAGCCAGGGAGAACAAATGACAATGATTGTACAGGGGCTATGGCCCCCGCAAATCGTAAAGTTTCCATTCAAGGTCACACCCTCTTTGTGCTTGGGAAACGCCCTTTTCAATGCTAAGAAATGCCTTTATTTATCTTCAAAATTCAAGATCTAACTACCAAACCCCTCCACCTATTATGACAATTTATCCCGGGGGGGGGGGGAGGGCACTGCACATATTTTGGGTACGGGGACGTGCAGTCGGGAAGGGTATCGATTTACGCGATTTTGGTATATGGCACGGTATCGATTTTCACTATTTTGGTATAAGGAACGGGTATATTTTGAAGCTTCGATGGCACGTCCCCGACCAAAACCTGGTCAATTACCCCCCCCCAACGGAATTTCTCCACGGATTTGGACGAATTGGAACTGACCTCGGAGGTAAGTGGGGGACTCGTCCTCCCAGATCCCCTTCCCGCCTTGGCGCCGCCACTTATATCATTCAAAGCATTTCAAGGTGCCGATTTTCGATCAAATGAAGTTTGGTATTTCCGTATACCTGCTTTCTGCTTCTTCGCGGAACATCTTGGTGACACTTGAATTAGAAGATGCGCTTGCTCGGGACATGAAAAAAACCAGATTGTTTACTTGTTCAAAACATCTGCATCACATCATATCATGAACTTACTCAATATTGCTAGCCCCACCTGTGACGATTAGGTGGCATCCCCGGTGACCCTGAATGGCATCGTTTTATGGAAATGATCTTATCTTGAAATTTAGCTTTTGTGTAATTGTATCAAGAGCGAAGCAAATATGATGGATGATCATTTATTATTGTGATCTTTCATAGAAACGAAGTCATTGTGGCATGAAAAACTTAATTTTTAGCAACATTATTTGCAAAACATTGTGTTTCTAGCAGCCAAAAGTCTATAGTTTGTGATTTCATATCAAATTTTTAGAGTCATATATACATCACATAATGGCTTTATCAGGGAAATTAGATACCTATTCAAGAATGACGGACTCATCGTACTAAACCCAAACAAGGACAGATTTTGTAAGACAATAGCACGAGTTGTTTTTGTTGACACCTGAATTCAAAGCGATTAGCGACTGCAGGCAAAGGAAATTCTCTCAACCATCAATTCAAAACAAACAAATCTGCAAAAGTTGCTCTGAAACCCAGGTAGATAGCTAGCGCGCTCGTTGTGCTTTCAAAAAATTGTTTTCAAGAGCAAACGTGGGCATAAATCGAAAGAAGAAGGATATATCTACACATCTTCCTCAGGCATTTCATTTCGTTGGTTCAGAAGCTTAGCAGTAAGTGTTTTAATTACACCCAAACAAAGAAGAGAATTGAATCGCCTCCCAATCGGCTTTTGAACCAAACAAATGAAATGCCTGCGACAAATATGCAGATATATCCTTCTTCTTTCGATCTATGCTCATGTTTGCTCTTGAGAACAATTTTTGGAATGCACAATGAACCCGCTAGCTACCTGGGTTTCAGAGAAACTTTTGCGGCTTTGTTTGTTTTGAATTACTGGTTGAGAGAATTTCCTTTGTCTGTGATCGCTAATCGCTTTGAATTGAGGTGTCAACAAAGCAACTCGTGCTATTGTCTTTCAAAATCTGTCCTTGTTACGCAATGAAAAGACCGAAATCAGTAGAAAGAAGACTGTTAACTCCTGTAAAAGAGCAACAACCAAAATAAACCTGTAACTACCGAGAAAACTGTTGAATCCTGCAAGAGAAAACGAGTTAATCTTGAAACCTGAAAGGAAAGAAATAGGTTAGTAACTCACCAGTAACTGCAGTAAAAAACAACGTTGAGTAACCAACTTATTTCTTTCCTTTCAGGTTTCTAGATTACAGCGGCTCGTCTTTCTCTTGCAGGATTCAACAGTTTTCTCTCTAGTTACAACAGGTTTATTTTGGTTGTTGTTCTTTTACAGGACTTTTACATTTTGATGAATTTTCAAAAGGTGTAAGTTCTTGACGAATCCGGTAAGCAAGGGCGAATTTTGTGAAACAAACGATTTAGATTCCTGGAAAGACAAAACAATTTGCCTTTCCTAAGAACAGATTTCACACCTCTGCGCTCAATCAAATCAAAATAAACGGAGAAAGCAAAGCAGTATAGTTAGCTGCACAGAAGGTGTGAAACTATTCTTGAGGCTGCCAGATCGCTTTGTCTAAATCAAATTTATATCCTTTGTTTTAATTAATTGGCCCTTCACTAACAAGGGCAGATTTTGTAATACAATAGCATGAGTTGCTTTTGTTGACACCTCAATTCAAAGCGATTAGCGATTGCAGACAAAGGAATTTCTCTCAACCAACAATTCAAAACAAACAAAGCCGCAAAAGTTTCTTTGAAAACCAGGTAGCTAGCTCGCTCGTTGTGCATTCCAGAAACTGTTTTTAAGGGCAAACATGAGCATAGATCGAAAGAAGAAGGGTGCATCTACACATCTGCTGCGGGCATTTTATTTGTTTGGTTCAAAAGCCGTTTAGGAGGCGATTCAATTCTCTTATTTTTTTGGGTATTATCAAAACATTTACTGCTCAGCTTCTGGACCAAAGAAATAAAATGCTCGCGGCAGATGTGTAGATATATCCTTCTTCTTTCGATCTATGCTCATGTTTGCCCTTAAAAATAGTTTCTGAAATGCACAGCGAGCGAGCTAGCTACCTGGGTTTCAGAAAAAATTTTGCGGCTTTGTTTGTTTTGAATTACTGGTTGAGAGAATTTCCTTTGTCTGTGATCGCTAATCGCTTTGAATTGAGGTGTCAACAAAGCAACTCGTGCTATTGTATTACAAAATCCGCCCTTGTTCCCTTCACTAGGTTGTTTCCATATTTTGTTTTGATCATCTGATATCTTTATTCTTGCAGATACCATGGAGCAGACTTTGTTGTGCGTGTTACTTGCTTCCCTATGTTTTGCGATGTATGTAGGGTATGTCAGAGGTGACTACAATGGAGGTAAAGTTTACTTTCTGAAATCGTCCATTTGATCTCGTTATTTGCACGAAAAACTGTTGTTTGGCAATTTTATTTTTGAGATAATTGTTTCTAAGACAAGGGCGTAGGAAGCATCTTGAACTGGGGGGGGGGGGCACGACCCTTAAAGGGAACTTGTCCTGTGACCCAGTACACAGAGTATCCCAGTACTGCATCGTGACCCAGTACACAGAGTTAATCCTCTCAAGGTCAAGATGACGTATGAATAACTTTGTGGTTTCAAATTCCGGTGTTAATGTAATTGGAGATCAACTGTTATACGAGTTGGCCACAAGGAACCAGACATCATCATTTTTGATTGGTCAACACTAACAGACGTTAGAATTTGAAAATCCTTGTAACTAAAAAAACTATTCTTATGATATACACAGATTAACGACTGGGTCACAGGACACCAATTACTCTGTGTACTGGGTCACTCTCTGTTATGGGTCACGGGTACAGTACTGGGAATAACCACACTTTCTACAAGGTAGGCGCCCTTGTATGGTCTTTGTTTCTTTATCTAATAAGAATGCTACAACTACCAAAGAAATCGCGATGAAATCAACAATACCCAATGCTAATGTCAAATCAACATTTATCAAATAGAGCCCAAGAAAGTTGTCTTGACGAAAATTGTCAACAGCTATTGTTTATGAATCTTGCAGCGGTATGGTCTTTGTTTCTTTATCCAATGAGAATGCTACAACTATCATAGAAACGACGATAAAATCAACAATACCCAGTGCTAATGTCAAATCAATATTTATCAAATAGACCCCAAGAAAGGCGGCCAGTGCATAGCCAATACCACCAGCTGTATTAGCGATGCCATTTCCAGTGGTTCGAATCGAGGTTGGCATGACTTCGGAGTTATAGATAGCCGTTATGTAAACTAGCGTCTGTATGAGAGTACCTGCTGTGCCGATAAGAGTACGGATAATGTTTTTGCTTAGGGGCAAATAAAATGGTAGTGTGTTGATGAAAATAAGAACGGAGAGGATTTGCAATGATGACTTGCGAGGTGCATACCCGATCATGAAATATGCAACAGAAAATGCCAATGCATTGCTACCAATATAGATATATGCTAATTCGTAACTTTGTTGCTCTGCACAGTCTCCACATCTTACGTTGGATATAACATTCATTTGCATCGTGGCAAATTCTAAAAGAGTGCTGAGAGAATAACCTGCAAATCTTAACACGGACATACTGAACAATATCTTCAGAGTGCTCACTTTCCAAATTCCTAACTCTTTATCTTGAATATCAGAAGATTTATTCTCTAAATCTGAACATTCTGAATCATATTCCGTCATGTTGAACTCCTTTGTTCCAAGGAGATTCTTGATGTCTTTCCCATTCATGTTAGCAATGAATCGCAAAGAATTGAATGCTTCTTTCCATTGCCCAGATGACATTAAATATCTTGGAGACTCTGGTAGGAATAGCAAGAGAACGGCACACACTGCCATTGGTAATGACTCTGTGAAGACAAGATACCATCTCCAGCCTAAATTCTTTAACACAGGCATTCCTAAGGCTATTGCAAAAAAATAACCACAGAAGAAAAAGGCCTCGAAAACGGTGATAAACTTTCTCTGCATGACGGGCATGACTTCCAGTGCATATGGATAAAGGAGTGTGTAACATTCGAACACAATTCCAACCATTGTCTGTGATACTAAGATCATTGGATAACTGCTTGAGAGAGATGCCATTAGTGACAGATACGAGTGTAGAATGAAAAATAAAAGCATGGTTTTCTTGCGCCCAAAATGATCCGATATCTTCCCAGCAATAATCGGACTCAAAATTTGTCCAATAGATCGACATAAGATGGTCCAGCTTGAAGCAAATATTGATAGTTTCATTGAACATCGCAAATATGGCTCTAAAACAGTTACCATCGCTAGGCTCGACCCTCCTACAAACCTTCTTAAACCCAATATTGTTATCATCATCACATGGAATGTACCAAATCCAATCTTCTCGATAATTTTATGCATTGCACTGCCTCCAATTGTATCGTACTCCATTCTCTTCCAACGATTAGAATTTAGAATTTTGAAAGTGCTTCTTGTATATTCCTAGGCTTTGGCTCTACGGCTGACGTTCGTATTATAGTGGTCAAAGCTGAAATTAAGACACTTTGTTGAAAACCATCTCTTTTCTATATGTTGAAGGCATTGAATTGTTGTCGTGACTCTCATAACAGTATGTGAATTATTGAACCATGAACAAAACCACGAGGACCTTCAAATGAAATTATATTCAGTGACGCATTTACCCATGGGCCCACTGGGCCCGGGCCCAGGGGCCCCCAAAAATTCTAAAATCTAGGGGGCCCCCGAGCAAAATTTGAAAAAACCTATGATGCGCTATTGCTTTAACTCTTGTGTTTGAATTGAGTGCTAACGTCTTCAGACAACACCATGGTTCATGGTTTCATATATTGACAATATGTGATGGGTGAGCAAGGTAGAAATTCGACAATAACGTAAGTTTGTTCAAAAGCCTATCGAAAAGTTCCTTGGTGAAATAAGGAATATCGTTGATACAGAAGCCGAAGTCCATAAAAAAAAAGAAAGAACTTGAAGAGGCGACAGCTCCATGAAACACAAAAGCCTATTTCGGATGATCTATTAGAGCAAATTGTGAAAGGCGTTGAAGCTGCAACTTCCCAAAAGAGGCAATAACCGCACTTAGATTGTTGCTCAAGGCGATGACCGCACTTTGCCATGCAGAGTTTCCTCCAGTGAAAGAAATTTCTCCCGGGTTTTCTCCATGCTGAAAGGGTCAACCGGTCAAGAGTCAACTAAGGTCCACAATGTCACAAGAGCGCGTTGTTGCGTGTGCCTAATGAATGCCAGCAAATTTTGATGTCCAGAGGCAGTGGCGTGGCCACCGTGGGGGGGGGCATGGGTGGCAATTGCCCCCCACTTTTGTCCACAGATGGTCCTCAAGATTCCTTTAAAACCGAAGAGAAACTATAGCTGGGTATAGGTTGGGAAAGAACTTTACGAGAAATGTCAGATCTTCCATTTTAGCACTAGCAAATATGGAATATGGAATCAGGAAATGCATTCTAAGCCAAAGTAAAGGATGTTTCTTCAAAAAATATCCTCGTGCTCCGATTTGTAGGATAACCGTCACAAAATGTTAAAGTTTTCTTGTCGCTGATGGCAAGCATGATATTTGGAGATGCATTCTAGGCCAAAGTAAAGGGCGTGGCCCCAAAAATTTTCCGGCCCCACTGAATTTATCCTGGCCACGCCGCTGTCTTGAGGGTTTTAGACCCCAAGAAAATCATCCAAAATATTGCAGCAGTGAAGGCAAGACAAAAATCACGAAAAACCATTGGACAAGGGTAGTTTTCTTGGGATTTTACCGAAATGTACATATTTGTACTCACTTTCTCGAGATTTCCCCTATCAAACTGTTTGGTTGATATCAACTTGTTTGGCTACGACTGAATCTGGCGGTCTTGTCCATACAGGCTAACAGGGTACCGAGTACTACGATACAATTTTTTTCAGGTATATTCTAAGGGGGCCCAACTAGTTTTGGGCCCAGAGCCCCAACAGACTTAAATGCGGCCCTGATTATATTACCTCCTTTCTTCAATAACTTGAGCAATACATTATTAACTGATACCACACGATCTTGTTTCTACAGTAAATCAGTAAAGTATGTTATGATTCGGATTGGAAGCGATCTGTAACTAGACTAATACTACAGCATGTTCAGTCAACTTGCCCAAGTCGTCTTGTAAGGAAGGGAGGGAGGTTTTCCCTCCTTACAAGACGACTTGGACAAGTCCACATGTACAGCAGTTAGAGGACTTTTGGCTTTGGTGGATGGTTTACTAGAACCTGCAAGCCCGCATCAATTTTGCAGAAACCCAAAAGCAAAATTTGCAATACCAAATGTTACACGTTCGATACAAATTGTGAATTTTTGCCAGTATTTCTCTATCATTAACAACGTTGTTTTGTCCTTGCTTTCATGATGCAAAAGCCTGCCCTTCGTCCTTCCCTTGTCTGCTTGTCAGACTTCAAAATTTCTCTGGGAGGTAAATAACAAACCCTCCCAGTTCAGTATTTACCTCCTCATCAACCCTAGACTTGCCCCAAGTGTATCCATTCAGTCCGTCTTACCCTTCCCTTTTCGGTAGTTTCTGGATCCGCCCTCTTTCCGGAATGTTGGAATGGCGGATCCAGAAACTACCAAAAAGGTAACGGTAAGATGAAATGAAGAGCTAGACTAGGAGCAAGTCTACGTCAACATTTTCTATAATGCCCTGAAAGAAAAGGAGGCAGATTAAGAAGGCTTTGTTACCACTGCCGTAGACATTTCATTACTGTCTGATCACAATAGGTTATTTACAAACAATTTTGTGTCACCCCCGCATTAGCCTTGCAGTAGGAGGACTCGTTTTGAGAGAAAATCGAGGCTGGTAAACATCTGGATACCGCAATCTTCTAATTCAGTCCGAATTATGACGTGGCTTCGCCGCAAAAATATCTCTGGATACCGCTATTGAGAGGTATCCTTTGAGTTGGCTACCATATTACTTATTTACCAATTACCTTCGTTTGCAAAGAAGATGAGCAGACACAGAGTCCACGGTTGTAATTATTTTGCTGATCATCAATTGTATGAGTCAGAGAGCGTCCGGCAGATCAAAATAAACCATATCCATTATTATTGAAATCAAGATAGCAATAACCAGTCGAATTGGTTATTGTGTTGGCCGGGGGGGGGGGGTTGTGTATTTTTCCGTGTGGGGACGTGCTGCTGATTAGGGTATCATTTTCAGGATTCCAACTCCAGGATAGGGTTTTATTTTGCTATAGTCTGCTCCTTGACAGGGTCGATACTTTTCATGACTGAGTCGCTAACGTGCTAGGGGGCCATCCAATCATTTTGATGGCAACATTTCCACATTTTGTGATAGAAATGTACCAAATACCAGGGCAGCGCACAATTTTGTTTGAAGAAACTCGAAGTCAGGGTACCCTTGGTGCCAGAGCCCTCATAAGAAACGAGACGATCTGAAAATAAGGGGAGGCTCTGGCAACCAGGGTAAAGGCAGGGTAATGTTTTTGAAGTTTTGCTCCTGGATTGGATACCATTCTCGGGAATTTGAATCCAGGACAGGGTCCTTTCTTAGATTAGGTTTTTACGGTAATGAGAAACATGAAGCTAACTGTTATTTGATGAGCGTCATTTAGGTATTGCTGCTCCGTATGGGAGAACTGTGGGGTGACCAGACTGCAGACCCTTCAAAAGCTGCAGAATCGAGCAGCTAGAATTGTTACAAGAAGTAATTTTGATTCATCTGCTAAGCCATTGATACACAATCTAAAATGGCCAACTATAAGTGATATAATTAGAAGTGAAACTGCCACAATCATGTACAAATCGCTAAATGGTCTTGCTCCCGAATATCTTTCAAGATTGTTCGTCAAAAATTCTACTCGAAATATCAGGCAATTGCGAAATACGGAAACTGATCTTTTGTTACCTTTAAGGAAAACCAGCAATGGGCAAAAAGGTATATCTTTTCGTGGATCTAAACTATGGAATCAGCTTGACTATGACGTAAAACAGGCACCCTCCCTTGCCACTTTTAAAAGAAGATTGAAAGATAATTCATAAAAAATTAGTTTTAATAAATTTTTTTGGGTATTCAGTTTTTCATATTAACTATTTAATTGTTTGCCACGGCCCCCTGAAAAGCAGTTCTTTAGGACTGATGGGACTACCGTGCCTAAAAAAGTAATAATAGAAATAGAAGTAGCGAGCGATTCATATCTAAAATCTTCTCTTTTTATTTATAGCTTGTCTATTTAATAGACGCTCCGACTGCTCAGCTTTAGCTCTCGATGGTTATTGTCATCGCAGTAAGGAATACATGAAGAAATATTGCTGCGAGTCATGCCAAGGTACGTTTTTGTTGAGGAGAGGAGATATGCTTTTTCCGAGGAAACTTATGTGTCCCCCCGTGTAGTAGGTTAATGCTCATGCGCCCGTCGGAGTTCCAAGCCAAAACGCTACTGCGCATGAGTATTAACCTACTGCATGGGGTGACACATACGTTTTCTCAAACAAATCGTATCTTGTCTCCCCAACGAGTTTGCTTTTACAAACTATTAGCCTCAGTACAGGGTGTAGGAGATATACCGAGTGTCCCAAAAAACTCTACCGGGTGTCCCAAAAAAATGTATACGGATTTGGTTGACTCTAGCGATGTGAATTTAGCTTCAATCAATGTCTAATCACTCTAAAAATGTTCCTCGATAGTTAAAGGCATTGAGTCCGCATAAATAGCGCGCTGATGACCAATATCAACTTCTTTTCAATCATCAAACAAAAGTTGTGATGTAATCGCTATTTAAATTAAACCAAAGAAATTCCCGAGGATAATACAAAGGATTAAGAAGCCTTTGGTCTCCACTGCTAATGACTTTGGCCCGATTATGCGATAACAAAGGGCCGTCAGCAGTTTGTCAGCAAAATTCAGGATAGCGTTAACGCTCAGCTATTTATATAGACTCAATGCCTTTAACTTGAACCTATGTACCTCGTTTGTTGGTATTGGTGCTTTGAGAGCAGACCTGTTAATCTTGAAAGCTCAAATTTGCCTCTTTCTGCAAACCAGAGCTGTTGCCTTTTTGCCCAAGCAAATTCTTACGTTTGGACCCTCAGACTCATGCCATCCTCAGCTCAAGAATCAGGAACAACCGTTCTTTTTTCATAGCACTAATTATGAAACAACACACATAATCAATTAAACTGGTTTGAACAAATAAATGAAGGCGATTTTTCATTTCGTTTTCATTTACAGGTTGTCCCAAAAAACATGTACGCCTTTTAAATGGCTACTGTAGGGGAGCCATAAATCCAAATTTCCCGTTTTTCAAATTTTTGAATAGAAAAGATTTTAACTTAAAGTTTGGCACCAAGTTTGAGTAAATCTGACAAGTGTTTGTTGATTTATTGAGAAAGACTGTCAAAATCACTGGTTGTTTTAAAACCAGAGGATCTCCACACTTGACCTTATAACTTTAATTTTAGTACCAAATGGACTTAAACTCTACATTTATGCCAGGAAACACATTTAGGAGTAATTAATGACCATATAACTCAAGAATATTGACCAGGCAGCCTGAACGCAATATTGTTGGTTTAAAACTACTTCATCACCCCTGAGAAGCAAAATAACTGATGGACGCATGTCATGGCCTGCAGCACTTGTGTTGCACATCACCATTTCTAGCAACCCTAGATATGTTCAATGTTCTTGTTGATCACAAAATCCAATTCATGGCTATCTGTTTCACTTATGAGCATAAGAAAACGGGACTAGGTTTTTTCAATCAGTTTCTTGGATTTCAACATAATGGAGAATATTGAATCCTCTGGTTTTGAGGCAGTCACAAATTTTGACTCTCTTGCTTCATAAATCAACAACTACTGATCAGATCTACTCAAACTTGGTATCAACCTTTAAGTTGAAGTCTCTTCTATTCAAAATCTTACAAACAGAAAAATTGGATGTATGGCTGCTCTGCAGCAGCCACTCAAACAACGCACATTTTTTTGGGACACCCTGTAGATTTTGAGCTTCTCAGAAGCGCTTTCTTGTAATATATTTTTTTTCTATTTTTTAGTAGCCATACATGGTTCTTGGGGGCAATGGCAGCCTTGGTCGTCTTGTTCAGAAACATGCAATACAGGTTCCAGGATGCGTATAAGAAAATGTGATTCTCCTAAACCTAGTCGTACAGGACGACCTTGTCCTGGAGCACGATCTGAAATAGAGCAATGCTCAAGAAAACCTTGCAAACTAAGTATGTTAACGTGTAGACTTATGACGATGAGTCTCTTGTTTCCCTGTGCTCTTTGACTTCTTGATGGCGCTTCAGTCAACAGAGACTCATAATATTACTCTGAAAAACCTGACCCTATTTAGGCCTAATATGCTGGGATTCCTAGCATACCAATCAGAATGCGAGATGTGGCGAAGAACAATAAGTTTCGAACCTTCAATTCGATTGACGCAGTTGACTAAATTTGAAGGAAGTTGCTGCAGCAGGTACTTGAAGATTTCTCTGAAATGTCTTGGTCTTAAAAACATGGAAATTGCAGCATTAAAAGACTTATTTTGCACTCACCAGGTAAAGTGAACTTTCTTCTTCAGATGAATACCAAGTTTTGTTGATTAAGTGTCTGCTTACCGTGGTTTCTATCGCATTTCCTTTCTGAGGAGTGACCGTTGAATATAGCCGAAGCAGTCGTTCGATCCAGATTCGATCAATCGAATGCAGAGGATAGGGTCAGGTTTTTAACTGTTTCATTATGAGTCCCTGTGAGCAAGGTACCGCAGGGATACAAGGGACTCATCGTCATAAGTCTAGTTAACGTGAACATCTTTTATCAAAGTCTGTGTCAAATTAGTTATCATTTTAGATTTGCGTTAATGCAAAGCTACTCCTTTGCGTTCCTACGATCTATCTACTGTATGTGCGAACAACATCTTTTCAAAAATGCTTTTCTTTTAGAGGGGCAAACTTATGGAGTGGCCTTGACGCAAAATCAAAGTCAAAGAAAACCTTCAAGCACTTTAAATCCTGTCTTGAAAACGCCAGAATATGAAGGAACCATTTTTGAAAATAGCCTTAAATAACGGACTCATCATATTACACCCATAAACGCAATAGAAACACCGAAATCAGTAGAAAGTAGACTATTAACTCCTGTAAAAGAAACAATAACCAAAATAAGCCTGTGACAAGAGAAAAACTGTTAAATCCTGTAAGACAAAACCAAATGAACCTTAAAACCTGAAAGGAAAGAAATAAGTAAATAACTCACCAGTAACTGCTGAAAAGATAAACGTGAAATCACCAAAACGTGAACCATTTTTGATTCCCCGATCGTTCGATTATTTTTAAACTGCTTTTACTTTGTTAATTCGTATGGTGTATTTAGATTATAAATTTAGGGTTTTATCTTTTTCTTTGTGCAGGGCAGTTTGGAAAAAAATTTATGTATTCAATTGATAACTTTACCCTGTTTAAATAAATAAAAATGAAATGAAAGCTACTCCAGCAAACCGCTTGGATTGTGAAAGTCATACCCACAGAAGCTATTTACAATCTTTGCAATATGCGTAGAATTGATTGTTCTTCAGACATGTTCATGCTAATGCTTTTAATCTAGCAGAACGGCTGAATTGACCTTTTAGCTATTCTGAAAAGAATCAAAATCGAACGATATTTTTGCTACATTTTGTAGAATTGTCGAATGTGCACAATAATGATAGAAGCTCTAACGCCACTCGATCGAACCTCGCGTATGAAAATATGTAAAAACGACGCTCGATCCAGGCTCTTTTTTAGAATAGCGAAATGGTCTATTTAACCAAAACAACAGAAGCCAAGTGAAATAAAGGAAGCTAACTGTTACTAGACAGGCGAACAATCCATATCTAAAATCTTTTTTTCATTTATAGAATGTCTAGCGGATATACGCAATGATTGCGCAACTTTAGTTCGCGATGGTGAATGTCATATCAGTAAGACATACATGCAACAATATTGCTGTGTATCGTGTCAAGGTAAGTTTCACAAGCTATCCCTTTGGCCATTTAACAAACGATAAAAATTGGTACGGAGAAAACTATCCATTCAAATTATGCTGCATCTTTATTCCGAAGTAGGGTTTTTTATGGTAAATGTTTGTAAATGTCTGTTTTATACTGTATACTTTGATGACTTGTATATATTTTTATGGTGTCATATTTCCAAATTTTGCCGTGGTTATGGGGTCATATTGCCGACTATTTTCGTATAAAATACCTGGTGAGTAAAAAAAAAATTTACCAGTTTGGCGGGCTGTGAAATAAAAGTAAGTAGCTGATATTAAAGACGAAAGTTTTAAAGGGACATTCCTCGAAAACCAAATGTATGCAAAGATTCATATCGTCAGCTCGATCGAAAAGCAGATTATGTAAGCCCTCAGAAACCATTTTTGTGCATCGTTATCGGCAAACAATGGCAGCATATTTTCATTGTTGTCCATCGGCTGGTCGTCGACGAGTCTTGATTGGTTCGTTGTGCGTCGCTCATTGGATTGAGTTTGAATCTCCTCCTGTATTCATTCAATCATGTGTCCACGATCGACAACGCGCAAGAGAATTGATCGGCTTTACCGAAAATTCTCGTTTTCTGTCTTGGATTTCGGATTGAGTTCTCGATCTCTATTTTGAATAAAAAATTTTTTCGTTTGTGGCCGGTTTGAGCTTTATTGAAGTTGGAGAAATGCTGGCAAATGTTGATAATGATATGCATGTTCGTTTTGAATGCAAACAACGCAGTTCACCGATATCCGATTTGTTTGGAGGAATGCCCCTTTAATCTACCAGTCAATGGCGAACTTAAATGAGGAAATTTTGTTGGTAAGATCACTCATCTTCGAGACCCAAAAATTGGAAAAATGCCTGTAAGGGGTTTGTATGAGAGTTGAGAATTCCACGTTCCATTCTGGTCCATGATTTATTTGGCATGGAAGTTTAAGTTCAATACAATTGTCAGTTTCAGAAATAGAATTTTCATTTTAATAGCAATGACATCCTGTTCGTGAACATGGTACTCGGGGGTGACTATACCATACAAAACATTGGTGCTCGCATGTGGAATAACCTTCCTCCTTCCCTGAAGTCAATCTCAAAACAAGAACACTTCAGTAAAAAACTTAAAGAAAACATCATCTCAACATACCAAAATGAACTATAAATGATCTGCATGATTAATAAGACTTACAAACCAATAACATTTTTACTAACAAAAATATATCTTACTGTTGAATTCCTAGCTTTGTACTATGACGTATTTTTTCTTTTTCGTATGTCCTTTTGAATCTTTATTTGCAGCCCAAGCTAGATAAGCTCTGCTTTTCTTGGGTCGTGTAGAATACATATATTTTTATCGTATATTGCATTAGGCTGTTGTATTCTGCGAATAAAATTGAATTGAATCGAATTGGGGGGTAATTACTACAGGGGAACTGTAGACATGTACCTGCCCGGGTTATGGGTTGATTTGCGATATTTTGCCCTGGTTATGGATTATGTTTCATGAATCGTGTCCAGGTTATGGGTCTGCTTTACGGAGACTTAACCGTAGTTATGGGTAAATGTTGGCAGTTTAATGCTATCATTGGCTATCTTGACAAAAAACTTTCTTAAAAAGGAAGGTAGGTCTATAAATTTTCAATTGACTCTGTATGTTACGATTCTTGTGGACAATTTTGCCCGGTTTATGGGGTCATATTTTAAAAATTTTGCCCTGGTTATGGGTCCTAACTCTAAACATGCTCTGAATTCTCAAAGGCACAACTATTCCAAACCCCCTAAAGGAGTCCCCCCTCCCCTCGACGGTACTGCGACGGATGAAGAGGAATCATTGGATCAACTATATACTCAGGACTAAGATTATTTACAAACTTGTTACTCCATCTTCAGGGCTTGTCTCCTTCGACCTTATAGTCATTAGGATAACTTGTCACAATAGTGGTGGTCTAATCGGCTTCGGTAATTGACTTATTATGACGGTATGATAAAATAGTTGTATCAAAGTAAATGTTAAGTATTATTTTCTAGGTAAAGAAGAATGCAAAGATTCCTTTAATTCAGCACAGTGTAAAGTTATGGCAAGGCGAGGACAATGCGTGAAAAACAAGAAATGGATGTGGGACAATTGTTGCAATGCTTGTAAAAGTAAGTGTGATTCTTTCAAAAAAACACTATCCAAGAAAACCCCTAATACCTTTAGAATGGTATGGTATAGTATGGTATGGTATGGTGTGGTATGGTGTGGTATGGTATGGTATTGTATTGTATGGCATGGTGTGGTATGGTATGATATGGTATGGTATGGTATGGTATGGTATGGTATGGTATGGTATGGTATGGTATGGTATGGTATGGTATGGTATGGTATGGTATGGTATGGTATGGTATGGTATGGTATGGTATGGTATGGTATGGTATGGTATGGTATGGTATTGTGTGGTGTGGTGTGGTGTGGTGTGGTGTGGTGTGGTGTGGTGTGGTGTGGTGTGGTGTGGTGTGGTGTGGTATGGATTGTGTGGTGTGGTATGGTGTGGTGTGGTGTGGCGTGGCATGGCATGGCATGGCATGGCATGGCATGGCATGGCATGGCATGGCATGGCATGGCATGGCATGGCACGGCTATTTTAAAAGGACTCTTCTTACTTTATAACTGACAGATGATCACCAATCTCTTTTTAGCAAACCGCGATAATTTTGTATCTCAACCGGTCACCCAACACATTATTTTCTTTCAGCGAAAGGCAGATGTGTCAATTTGGCAGGATCAAGACTGAAACAAAGTTGTGAAGTACATGCTAAGTTAGGAGATTGCAGCAAGGCTGCTAGTCGTGTCAATATGTGGAGATACTGTTGTGCTGACTGTCTTAAAGGTAAATACGTAGATGATCTCAGCACAGGGTCGAAATCATTGTAAAAGATGATACGAAATTATTCATCTTTTTCTTTGAACTGAATGGCTTGAAAGGAATTTACGGTAACTTTCAGTTTTATAATCATACAGGGTGTCTCAAAAGAATTGTTCACCGTTTGATTAAATATTAAAAATTTACGAAATAATGAACTGGTGTCATGGTAAGATAACTACCGGGTGCGCCAAAATAAACTATGCACGTTTCGCAGGCCACAATATGTCGTACACACTGGACCGATTTTGAAGATTTAGGACTCATTCGTTAGCAGAAAGCCTGAATTAGATACTGGGATTTTTTGCAATTTTTTTCATTTTCAGTTTTCAGAGCTAGAAGCGAGTTTCCTAAGGTTTTTGTTTTCGAAAACACCGAAGACGATCAAAAAACATCGATCAAATTTTCTAAAGAATAGACATGTATAAAGAGAGAACTTTTTCGTGGTGATTTGCGATCTAAAAATCGACCAATTGTAATCTGCTGTACGAGTGTTCATACTGAACCCCCAAATCCCCCTGAAAACGTTTTCTCTTTGTTTATTCATGTTGGATCTTTTAAAATTTGATCGACGTTTTTTTATCGTTCTCAATATTTTCGAAAACGAACATTTAAGAAACTCGCTTCTAGCTCTAAGAACTGAAAACGGAAAAATTTGCAAAAAGTTCTAGAATCTAATTCAGGCTCTCTGCTAAATATTTAAGTGATAAATCTTCAAAATTGGTCCAGTGTTCAAAATAGTGTGGCTTGCCAAACGTGCATAGTTTATTTTGGCGCACCCGGTATATTGCAGAGATTCAAATCAATTTTAGACACCAGGAGGTAGCAAATCAGCTAAATATTCACGGAGCTA
Source organism: Aurelia coerulea (assembly GCA_039566865.1). Taxonomy (NCBI): domain Eukaryota; kingdom Metazoa; phylum Cnidaria; class Scyphozoa; order Semaeostomeae; family Ulmaridae; genus Aurelia; species Aurelia coerulea. Next base: position 18,827,395 of record CM076954.1, read on the forward strand.
CCAGCTTTTGAAGTTCAAGTTTGTGCGAAAGTTGAAACCAGACCCCTCTAATTTGCATATTTTGTGAAAGTAGAAACTCGTGTATTCAAAGCAAATCAGATTTGGCATTGGTCATAAGAATTAAATTACTTTTGAACTCCTATTTGGTTTGCTCTGATATCAACGAGAGGTAAAACATTGGACTGTCTTCTTTTACCTGATCTTGGGACGTCTTCTTGAAAAACAAGTAAGCTAGGGGCGTCTGGTTTCAGCTTTCGCACAAACTTGAACTTCAAAACCTTGTAACTCCGTGAATTCTTAGCAGATTTGCAAGATTCTGGCGTCAAAAATAAATATGGAATCTTAGGACCAGGCTTATCTAGCCTGGAGCCTGTACATTTCATCGTTACTTTTTAATATTGAATCATACGTCGAACAATTTTTCTGGGACGCCCTGTATGCGTTGTGACGGTGTGTGCCAAGGTTCAAGCGATTTTATTGCTTTGTTGAGAAATCGAAGATTTTTAGCACCCACCAGTACTCGGTATCCTCTTTCGAGAAAACAGGCTTTTATCAAAATGAAGCAAATATCTCGAGAGAAACACTTATGCATGAAAATGCAAACAGAAAAGCTGCATGGGTCAAGCAATACAGGTCAAGCATGGGTCAAGCAACAGCATGGTGATTGGAAGTCGCAAAAAGGTTAAGGATATTCAACAAACATCAGCTATAAAGCCGGCACTTGTTATTCGCGATGATGACATTTCAATGATAGAGCACACAAAATGCTTAGGGGTACGTGTGGACCAATATCTGAGCTGGGATGTTTACATAGCCGAAATGATAAAAAAGGTATCAAGGGCATTAGGTATGACTAAACAGTATCTCCCTTTAAGCATATTGCAGACCATGTACAGAAGTATGGTTGAGCCTTACTGCCGTTTCTGTTGCCCAGTATGGAGTGTTTGTGGCAACACAACACTCAACAAGCTTCAGAAGCTCCAAAATCGTGCAGCTAGGATCGTGACAAACAGCCCCTATAGATCGTCTGCAGCTCCTATCATCAGGCAATTAGGGTGGCCAACAGTCAACGATCTCATTGAAACAGAAACCTTGAAAATGGTCTATAGGTCTATCAACCATGAAGCGCCTGATTATCTTACAGGACTGTTTCAAAGGTTATCAGAAACCAGTACTAGACAGCTTCGTAAGACCTGCACAGACCTTTATGTACCATTGTTAAAAACCGCATGTGGCCAAAAATGCTTCTCATATAGAGGGGCCAAACTTTGGAACAAATTAAAAAGAGAAATAAGATGGCCAGTACTTTCTCACAATTCAAATCGTCATTGAAAAATGCCAGATCCTGTACATAATCACACTTTTCCTTTTGACTTTTGATACCTATATATTAGTTTTTATCTTGATATTGTAAGTTGCTTTTTTTCTTTCTTTTAACAGGGCAGTTTGTAAATCAATTTTTGTATCATACGTTGAATACTTACCCTGTATAAATATAATAAAATGAAAATGAAATGAAATGTCTCGGTAAAGCATATTGTCAGTAAAATAGCAGCATGTGAAGTTATAAATGAAGCTGCATAGGCCAAGTGATTTAACTATTTGTCTTTTCCCACAATTTTTGAAAAACTTGATTGCTTCTTTTGAAATTCTCAAATTTCCAAGTAATTGTGGCTATTTCTGGAAGTGAGTTGGTTTAAGGCCGACATCCACTTCCATAGTAGTTTCGGTCAGTGACCAGTGGGCTTGCCTAGTGCGCATGCTCTGTTGTTAGAGAGCGTGCTCACAAGGCAAGCCTGCTGGTCGATGACCAACACTACGGGAAGTGCATGTCGGTCTTTAAACAATACTCAAGTACTTAACCCATCCGATTATGACGAAAACGAAAAATCAATCTTTGTTTTGTGTGAATGGTTACAGTAACCTTAAATGATTAAATGGAACTATGATAATTACTTCCGTCTGGTAGCTACATTTGAACCTACATTTCTGGACTGACATCCAATGTGAAACCGGGCTCAAGTATCTATTCGTAAATTGTCTTTATTTTTAGCATTTGCTGTCTGTATTAGTTGTAGTGTCGTATGGTTAAGTTGTTTATATTGGTTGTATTTTAAGTTCATGTTTAATCCCAGGGGGTAGACATGATATTTTACTCCTCCTGGCACCGTCCTTGTAGTGTAGTATAGTAGATCGTAGGAAATGTCTTACGGCTTCTTTTTCATTTTAGCACATAAAAAGGAGAAGAGCTGTGTTAACAAAAACCGATTCTGCACCTTATGGGCAAGTGTCAACGAATGTAAGATGAATCCAACCTTTATGTCGAATACATGCTGTAAAGCTTGCAAGGATCTTCGAGGTAATTTGTGTTTTGTTTCATTCGAGCATAGGCATCAAATCTTGAAAAAATTACCAATAAAGCACGCTTTCAGAAATTTAGCCAATCAAATAGCGTAATGCAAGTGTCAACGAATGTAAGATGAATCCAACCTGTATGTCGAATACATGCTGTAAAGCTTGCAAGGATCTTCGAGGTAATTTGTGTTTTGTTTCATTCGAGCATAAGCATCAAATCTTGAAAAAATTACCAATAAAGCACGCTTTCAGAAATTTAGCCAATCAAATAGCGTAATGCAAGTGTCAACGAATGTAAGATGAATCCAACCTGTATGTCGAATACATGCTGTAAAGCTTGCAAGGATCTTCGAGGTAATTTGCGTTTTGTTTCATTCGAGCATAGGCACCAAATCTTGAAAAAATTACCAATAAAGCACGCTTTCAGAAATTTAGCCAATCAAATAGCGTAATGCAAGTGTCAACGAATGTAAGATGAATCCAACCTTTATGTCGAATACATGCTGTAAAGCTTGCAAGGATCTTCGAGGTAATTTGTGTTTTGTTTCATTCGAGCATAGGCATCAAATCTTGAAAAAATTACCAATAAAGCACGCTTTCAGAAATTTAGCCAATCAAATAGCGTAATGCAAGTGTCAACGAATGTAAGATGAATCCAACCTATGTGTCGAATACATGCTGTAAATCTTGCAAGGATCTTCAAGGTAACTTGTGTTTCGTTTCATTGGAGCACAGAATCTTGAATAAATTACGAATAAAGCACGCTTTCAGAAATTTAGCCAATCAAATAGCGCAATGCTACATGAATGCATTGGAGAATGCTAGTTGTTGTAGCTAGCAGAGAATGCTTGTCGATGTAGAGCGAGTAATTAGATTCGATGGATTAGCCATGACCTGCAAATTGATAAGATCAACGAGTGAGCATTACGTTTTGTTTGATGACTATGATGCACTATTCGCTGATCTTCTTGTCAGAAGCAGTGAAAAAACTCTCCATGTTTAGAACTTACAAAGACTGATGATAGAGATTTGCAAAACATTACATCATGAGAACCTTTGCATCTGATGGTGAACCATCCAATCAAATCTATTGAAATTCTTTAAAACGCAAAATACCATAGAAAAAAATTATTGGACTCTAGATTTAGGTAAGGGCGCCTACCTTGTATAAATTGTGTTTATTCGCAATCCTGTTTTCATGACATAAAGCACTTGTTGTCCTGTTAATTCGTGTATTTGTTAGGGAGACGAGATCGCTTTGTCCGAAGAAACTTATGTGTCCCCCTTTTCAATGGGTTAAAGCGCACGCGCTCGTCAGAGCTTCAACCCCAAAACGCTACTGCGCATGAGCTTTGACCTACTGCACAGGGGGAAGCATGGGTTTCCTCGGGTGAAGTGTATCTCGTCTCCCCAACAACTATTACATGGAACGAATATTTACGTTAATTTTCAAATTCTAACCTCTGTCAGTATTGACCAATCAAATATCACGCTATCTGGTTGCTCTGTGTGCTATGTCACGAAAAGAGGACTGGGAATAAATACAATTCATATATGGTAGGTGCCCTTCATTAAAGGATGTATGGAGTTTTAAATTGACTTTCAGCCTAAACTTGATAAAATTTGACATGCCACGTTTCCTATGAAGAAATACGTGCACAAGAATTGAAATGAGATGAAGCTACATTAACAAATTTTTCCAATCTTCTCCTGATACAGTTTCGACAAAGGCGAGGGCCTGTTATAACTACCATACATACTGCAACATATGGGCTGCTTCAGGCCAATGCCGTGCAAATCCAGTTTACATGTCGCCAAATTGCTGTCGTGCTTGCTGGAGTCGTCAGTTTCGAGGTAAAATGAAAGTTTTGAATAATTTTTCATTCAGTCAGTCCTACGAGCAAATATGGAATTGTATTTCTTGATGCCCGGGGTAGGGGCTGCCAGGATTCTTTTTGAGTAGGAGGTGCCACACAGACCACGGGTGATATGAAGATATAAATGTTGGCCTAAAGCCAAAGAATCGACATTCCTTCAGCCCTACGTTGTCTTCAATCCTTTTGGTGCCGTGAGTAAGTGAGTTCTATTTCATTTCATTTTAAATTCTTTATACACGTTGGCCCCATCAGCCAAGAATGGCTGCTTTTCAGGGGGCCTATCCCTCCTGAAGGCGCATTGCATTTTGAACTTGAACCTTTTCAAAATGGCTGATGGAAGTCCGCGAGCTATGTTGAAACGTTTTTGAGAAAGACAGCATGAAAACACTAACACAAGAAACAACAAGTTTAACGTTCATACCATCAAATCGCGATACAAAGACAACAGAGGACTGAAGGTGTGTTGAGCAGTGGGCTTTAGGCCAACATTTATATCTTCTTACCTCCCGTGCATGGACTGCTAAAAATGTATCCATTTTCGTTGCCAATTTCATAAAATTAGCAATCTATTTCTATATTTACAGAAGGTACTTTGGCAAGGATGGATAGCTATTTTGTGACAACCAATTTCTGAACTAAACTACGGCAAAAATTTGACGCAAAGCAAAGTTGTAACGACCTTTGGAAGATTTGCAAATCCATGGTCCAAATATACAATGTCCAAGGTACAACCACTTGTCAAAATGGTACACTTTCAGGTGGCACGTCCCCACTGCTCCAAATGGTGCTCCCCGAGGTTTGATGAAGTTGTCTAAACTAAATTTTGTGACTAGGTGTCTTTTTGACTGTCATAGAATGCTAATTTTGATCCTCGGTGACAAAAAATTGAGGTCATCAGTGTTTTCTTGATTTACTTGTATTTAGATATTTGATATTTTTTATATTCTTTTTTTTAAATTTCTGATACAAGTTTTGGATCTTTTTGTTTCAGGCTAAACCTGACGAGAGACCACAGATCTTAGAAGCAAATCTTGATGTTCACTGCTTACTGTGTATTTTCCACCGAGGTGCACGGCTGAAATTTGGAAATCGTTTCGTATCTTTTATGTTTAATTGCAATTTTGCGCGAAGTGAAGAAGCTTTCTTTTCAAGAAATATTGAAGAACGTTTAGGCCTAGTCTGATTTTACTTTGTTGATTTTGTTCAATTTAATTTTTTCATGGACAGCTTTTTTCATTTTTTCAAATATCACAAATTGTAAATTATAGTTTGGATTATTTCCACGCGGCACCCTGTAAAGCAATTTGATTGGGCTGCGATTGTAAGATACTCGAAAGATAAAAATTAAATGAATTCAGGATGAAAGCAGGGGAATTTATTGAGAAAGATGTTCTGAAACGAAAGTCCATATTTACCTTCCTGCTGTCCCTTAAGATATTCTGGCTAGCAGTATGACCATGGTTGCGTAAACCTTTAATCCATTATTGGCTAACACTGTTAGAAAAGCCAAATATACCGGAAGAGCCAGAAAAAGTTCTATCTCTCGAAAATTCATAGCACCAAGAGCACTTAACGGACTTGAATGATTCAGATTTAGATAAAAGTCAAAAGATTAAACCATATTTGCGATGTTCTCACGTTTTTTATGTGCACTGCAAGTCCGGGCAAAATTCAATGTTACGAAAATTTGTTGATTGCGAAATGCCTGAAAAGGGCCTATTTTACCTCTCTCAGAAGTTGTAAGGAATAGAACTTCAAACAAATACTTAAGATTTTCAATCCCTCGGCAATACATGTACAGATGGTAGACTGATTACATGTTCGTAGGTTATCGCTATTGATAAACTGATGGACACATAACTACGACTCATATCCTTACGCTTCCAGATATGGGCATGGCCTAAATCATCTGCTATTTTTCCTCAACACCACCGACCAAAGCGGTTTTCCTGAAGTTCTACACTGCAAAACAAGCTATCAGTACTTAGATGAACGTTTTTATCTTCGAGCTATTGAAGCAAAAAACTCCTACCTACAAGTGATATTCTGCTTGTTTTAGGGACGCAAAATATCTCCTAATTTCGCTCGCTACTTCGAGATTTTGATCGTTACAGCCGTTCAATCGAACGTGTGTTTTGTTTGACTTTGGCGGGAAGTTTCAATAGACCATTTTGACATTTAGAAAAAGGATCTGGGGAGAGCAACATTTTTCTGGTAAATGGCTGCCACAGGGCTTTTCACCAACAATAAATTGAACTGTGGCAGCCATTTACCAGAAAAATAGTGCTCTCCCCAGGCCCTTTTCTAAATGTCAAAATGGTCTATTTGTGAAAAATCGGCCAATCCGATCAAGTTATTACAAGTCTTGCAATCTGATTGGTCGTGTACTTCATTGTTCTGTACGAGAAGTTTCTTGGAGCTTCATTAGGATTAGCCTACGCGTAGACCCATTATCATTAGGATTTGATAAGTTGTTTTAGGCCTTTTCGGACATTTTTCAACCATTAAAATTTCGTAAAGCTGAAATTACCAATATTTCCAGTGCTCACAAAACATGAGAAAAATACAAAATCTACTTCATTCTTTCTGCTATCAAGCAAATCGCGATGCTTCCTGATACATCAAGTGCTCTTGGTGCCAGGGACACCGGACGGAGCAGATTTTTAGGGAGTGAAACTTCAAATTTGAGGAAAACAATAGGAAAATAACAAATTTCGGCTATTTTCGAGAGGGCAAGAGGGGCGATCACCCGTGCCCTCCTCTCCTGCGTTTCTGTTTGGTGCTATGAATTTTCAAAGATGGACAATCTTTGAAATAGATGAAGTAGATTCAAGCGAGAACTATTTTTGCCGCACCCTGTAAATGTCAGTACATCTTTAAGGCCTACTTTGATCATCGTATTTTTGCCGTGTCGAATGGAACTGTATTGGAAATGGCAGAATCTGCTGTGTTTAAAAATCTGATTTAAACATCGTCTATTTGCCGCGTCCGGATTGAAATTAAAATGGTTAGGATTGCCATTTTTTCCAATGCGCAAACGAAGTGGCTGATCACACAGTAGATCACACATAGAAACCGGCGACCATGGCCTAGAATCGATTAACTAAACGATTGATCGATTGATTTTATTATTTTTGCCTATGCTAGCCCCCTTTAGGACCATCTTCTTTAAAGTCCATCAATTGTGCCGAACAATAATGAGTATTGAGTATCGCTTCACTGTTATTTGAATCAATAATGAGATGGTACCGGAATAACAGCGGAAGTTAGGAATGGATAAAGTCTATGTATTGTTGCCATTTTCCATAATCATAGGCTTTAATCTTCAGCCCACAGATTTAATACGAGGGCTTACAGCCTTTTCCTTTATTTCTGGCCCTTGAATAGGCTGTCACAAATTTGTCTCTTAGACCCCAACTACGAACTTAAGAAAAAATTTTCCTCTTTCTTCTAACTAACTAAAATACATTGTCAGCGGTTTTCCGCCATTATGTCTTTAACAATAAGGTTTAACTCGATGTTTATTTTGATGTTTATTGAGGATAAGTCTTTTTCTATCAATTTTATCCATGTAGTGGGCGGTCTTCCAACTTTCTTTTTCGTCTGTTTTAGGCTTTCTGCAAGTATACTGTATCTAGATTCATTCAAGTCGAATCGGTTCTCTTGATGCTATTATCTACAGTGGTGGGACCTTGACCTTTTCGCAGAAAGAGTATCGACGTTAGACTTACGATCGTGATTCCTTGTGTTCGTTCAATTTTTTTAATCTGATTTTTTATTATAACCAGTGAATTCAATGAGCGATGCCGAGACTATGTAATCAGTCCAGGGGTGGCACCAGGAATCTTCCGACAGAGTGGCTAGAGCTTCCGACAGGGGGGCTAAAATGGCTAGAAAATGCAGTTTTTATACGTCATTTTGCCAAATTTCCTCCGACAAGAACCCAAAATGTCCTCCGACGGGGGGCTAGATGCTTCCGATCAGGGGGCTGTAGCCCCCTAGCCCTCCCCTGGCGCCACCCTATCAGTCTATATCAAAGTAAAGATATCAAATTTGTCCTTTCTTGTCCGGTTATCACTAACGCGTTTTAGATGGGTGTGTACAAACGGTTCGAGGTTCAGAGGCCGTGACAAGCTGCATTGCCGCAGATTTAGACATATCACTGTGGCGCTTGTACACCTTTGGTGTGGGTAAAGCGTGGGACTGTGTCCCAACAATAGAACATTTATTAGCAGGTGATGATTTGCGTCATTCACAAGCAACCACAACTGTGAAAGACAAACACCTACCATTTATGAAGTCAAACTGAAGCTATTTTTTCCAGAAGAGTTTTGCGAAGTCAAGGAGACAACGTGCAAGGTTTGTGCCATGCTATTCAGATGTTTCACCTTTTTTGGATCGTTTTCAAGCAACTCATTGTCATTGTCATCAATTTTACTTGGTTTTAAAACATATTAATTATAACATAACATTTCAAGTTAAAAGCTCTTGGATCAAATAGATCAGTGCGATTTGAAAATTGCTAATACACGTTTTTTTTTTTATAAGAAACTGGTTTATAAGAAACTAGTACTACGATGACCAAAAATTTAAGAAACTCTAGTACTACGCTCAAGAACAGTTAAGAAACTCTAAAACGTTATATCTGTGTGTCTCTCTTATTCTATGTCTCTCTAACAAAGGTACATTCGTCTTTTCTTGACTTTTAACTGCAAAATTTGTAAATTTTTGCCTCGATGTGCAAGGCTTCTTCTTGATGACAATGTCAATGCAAAGTGGAAGCCCTTTGTCGAGAAGAAGGCTCAACTTCGAACAATACCGCAATTTTAGGCCCACAAAATAAGAAACTAATTATGAAACTTTTACTACTAAAACACCGAAATCTTCATGCGAAATTAAGAAACTTTTAGTACTATGTGCTGATCCAAGTTTCTTATAAAAAAAAACGTGTATATCGGATATAAAATACCTCGAAGTCATCATCAAAGTCAGGACAAAAATTGAATTTGCTTAGTTCAGTTCAGTTCAGTTCAGTTCATATAATTTTAAAATTCCACTACATACAATAACATTTTGACTCAACAAATACATTAAATAACTACACTAAATAATGGTTCGACTGTCTCTTTTATATCTACAAGGTTGAAGAACAGTTTTTTAAATTCCCTTTCTATTTTTAAATTCCCTTCCCGTTCAATAGGCTCAACGAAGGTATCTTAATGTTTCCTATTATCTAGCAAACTGTTTATTTACTGGAAAGTTCTTTAATCATGCTTAAAATGCTTTTTGTGAGACTTTTAGAGGCAAGTTATGAAGCGAGGGGTGTATATTCCTTTCTACAATGTGTTATGAAGCTTACTTTTGCTCTGATTTTAAGAACTTTTTACATTGCTTTTGTTTTGAAGGATGGCAAGACCATATCTCTGCGTGTTGTTGCTTTTGATTACACTTCTTGGTTTCAACCATTGTGAAGAAGATTTTGATCTTGATGATAGACCGACAAGACCCCCAGAAACTGAAGGTATCAGTCTGGTTCCCTGACGTCATTTTCGACTAGGGGGACTGGGCTCCACGGAAGCGGTCCAAAATAACGTCTGGACAAAAAATGTAACCATGGGCCGTAACCATGCCGTGCTTTAACAAAGAACGAGCGAAGCCTTTCTGTGGACTTTGGATTCTAGAACGTCTCTAGGGAAACTAATCGAACGTCCTGAAATGAGCGAAAGAGTTTTGTTCTTCACATAAAAAGACAAGTCCTTGGAGGTTTCCCAAAAGAAAAGTCTACAAAACCACACCACACACAACCGGCTTTCCAAATAAGGAGTGAGAAGTTTGAGAAAAAACTTTTCTGGTTTTTGTCCAGGCGTCAACAAATCGCTTCCCTGGCGCCCAGTATCTTCACGCGAACGCGGTCAAGTTGAAGCACAGGGAACCAGGCTGTGAAGGTATGCATTTACGCTGCGAAGGAGCATCTACCTACCTCTCGCGTCTCCTTTGCCAGCGACCTCTTGGTTACTTAAGCTTCCGCAGAGAAGTAATTATGTTCTTTTAACGCGGAATAGATTTAGAGAACTCTGAAGATAGATTATAGATTGATCTTTCTTTGAATAACGAAACTTATTCACATAGTTCATTTTGCACAAATTACATTAGTTCTCAGAAGGATAGATTAAACTCTGGTGAAACCTCAACCTCTTCTCCAATTGTATTTTATCCAGCCTGTGCCCAATTATCTCGCTCGGCGCCATTTTTGGCTCTCCATTGGCAATTGATTTCTAATGGTTACACATTCATTGGCGTCCTGTCGCTGATGCATGTAAACGCCTTTCTCCATGGGTTGTTAGACGCCGCATGTGTGCTTTCTTACCTTGACTTCATTATGAGGGCGATTTCCTTCTTTAACAGCGTCTTTTTCTGTTTCCTATCCTTCGACAACCATTAAGTTTGTTAGTAATGTGGCTTCTACGGATTTTTCGTTCTTTCGATATCTCCTCCGCAGAGCTATAAAAATATTCCTCCGCAGAGAGATATTAGTCCCAGCGCTCTCCATAGAAGCACACCAGCAGTGTCTTTCTACCCATGCTTTCTCCTGTCACAAATGACATGGTTGCTAATCTTTCTTTTTTCATTTCCCACAGAACCTAATGTATTTGATATTATCTTGAATCAAACAAGGACAAAGGGGATGATATTGTCAGATTCCGGTATTGGAAGATCAGGTAAATACGGCCTATCTTTGGAGCGTTCTTTCTCATATTTTTGTCACCCTGGCTCCTTGCGGGCACATTGCAATTTTATATTGTCTGAAATTCAAATTTTGCCTCAGTAGTTGAACTTGTGGAAAAGTTTTGACACCAGTAATTGCTCTGTCAGTCTAATTACTGTACTATAGTGGACATCCATATTTGCCGTTTCGGCCAAATTTGATTTTCAGACAGTTTGAAATTGCGGTGCGCCTGCAAAGAACCATGTGTGAAAATGCTCTTCTTTAAAAATAGAAGCAAAACCAAGGAAGAATCGACAGAGAAGTAGCAGTAACAGTAATTATGAAATATGTTTTGTGTGATTCTCTATCAACAGGAATGTATGAAATATACTTTGGGCCTACGGATGGCTTTCTTCCCATGGCTGTCATGGCTTTTGCTCAAGTGAGCATTCGGAGCATGCATTCCCTGACCTTCGCACGTCTACGGTTTTACCGAGTACCCCTGCCCCTCTTGGAAAAACACTCTGCTAATATATATTTCTGTTATTTTTTAGTACAACAACCAACAATCCTCCAGGGTGATATGGTTATATATGATGATCCAGTGCGGGTTCAAGCTGATGCAAGAAGAATAATTCCCTTACCTAAAGACGCAGATTTTTATATGAGATACTGGCCTAGGAGGCATTGGAGATCGAAGGTTCTGCCATATATATTCTCAGGACACTCCTCGGAATCTATAAGTAAGTTTTATAGGCTAGACTGCATGGAATTGCCTTTTACTGTTATAGTCTTTCCGCTGAAACTCCGTTGAAGCGGAACTAGTATCGTTGGGGGAATTGAACGAGAACAAGGATTCATGTAATAAGTCTAGTTTTAGACCAGGTTGACACAACAAGGACAGATTTTGTAGGACAATAGCTTGAGTTGCTTTTGTTCATACCTGAATTCAAAGCGATTAGGAATTGCAGACAAAGGAAATTCTTTGTTACGAAGCGAAAGTTGTACCAGTACAGTGTAAAAGGGCTATCACTCTTTCTTTCTATCATACACGTCGCCTTTTTTGTGAAAAACTAAGTGCTTGATTACATAAGCAGGGCTTTGGCTCTGCCGAAAGGGCTGCCTCGGTAAAGAGAGATGAAATGTAGCGTGCGATTACATGGAGTACAGTAATTCACCCAAGGGCTGGGACGTAGGGGCTCCTTTTGAAAGACATTTCCTAGAGTTTTCAAGAAGGGTTCCAAAATGAATATGGATTATCAATATTGATGTTAAAGTCGGTAAATCATGTGAAAAGATGCACAGAAATGAGCCAAGAGCACTACAGTAAATCCCCGCATATAAGAACCTACTTTTTTGAGAGCCATGCTGAAATAGGTTCTTATTTTGAAGGTACTAGACCAATTTCATGGTATCAAGGTTCTTATTTGAAGAGTGCTTTGCGTAGGCTGTTCTAGAATCTTCACCAAAGATGTCTAGCCCTGCTATTTGTTTTGGTAAAGCAATTATGTACCCAATACCAAATTCTAAGCTTACAAACAGCAGGGGAGGAGATTCAAACTTTAACAGCCAACTGGAACAAAAATGAACTTGATAACAACAATGAAAAATAAACTTTGCTACGCCTGCAACAAGAACATATTTTACATCAAACTGAAACAGGTTCTTAATTATGAGGTGAATAATTTAAGAAAAACAGCCTCTAGGTTCTTATTTTGTTGGTTCTTATATGTGGGGATTTGCTGTATTAATTTTGCGTTGTCTTATATCAGTATAACGATAGATAAACAAGTTTTGTTAACAGTTAACCAATCCTTTTAAGTGAATGCCTTATATCTGAGAGTATCAGTGGATTGTACTTTTTCAATATCTTCTGAATGATCCTTCTTCTTGCAGACTTGCGATATCTCGTAGAAATCACAGAAATAGGGTAATGATTCCCTGTTCCCTGTCATAGAAAATGCCCAAAAGTTTACGAACAAGGATAAGAGAGAGAGGGGTCTATCTCGAAGAGTTCCAGATTGCCATATAGTTACAACTCTTACTGAGGAGTGAACCTGACGAGGATTAATCAATTGGGCTTCTTGTGACGGTCGTGGTGAATACTAGTAATTAATGATCAGCGGAATAGGTATTGAGTTCGTCTTTCTTTTTGTTCATCTTAGTCAATAATGATATATATATATATACAAGAATCTTCTATATTTTAGAAAAAATCGAAAAAGCAATGAGGGATCTTGAATCAAAGACTTGTTTGAAGTTTCGGAGAAAAAGATCTGGAGATAGATTTTGGTTGAAGTTTTATATTGGGAAAGGGTAAGTACCAATCAATTCTGGAACACGACGTGATAACAATAGATGACGTCAGGAATATCCAAATTTGCTGATGTCAGCTAATAGAACCAAACTATACATCAAATGAAAGTGCTCTTCGTGACCAATCGAATTGTAGATAACTTTATGATTTGGCGTTGATTTCGAGAAAAATGCCAACGCTTCAAGATATTCTAGTGACCTGTTTCCAAATAAGGGCATGTAGAGTTCATTTGATGCAAAATGGACAATTAAAACTTTAAACTGTGGTGGCCAATCAAATTTTGATTGGCCACCACAAATTTTGATTTTTCAGCTCCATACCTACACTAGCAGTGGCAAGAATAGGCGTCAAAATATTCTAAACAGATTGATAAATGTTTTTGAATTAGCTCGTTCCCAGGCCCAAAACATTCTTCTCGCAATCTCAACCGTCAGGTTGTTAGGTACTTTGCTATGTCTACTCAATACAAAGTCCCAGTTCTTATATCTTGGTTGTTTTGAGAGTTGCAGTGTTTTTCTTTTGATTTAAAGAATTCATGAAATATTTCGAAAAAACCTAAATTATCGTAAATGCTTGTAGAGGAACAACAGTACAATCTTCAAGAAAACCATAGATTATTATGTCTACAACAGGGGATAAGCAGAAGTCTGTAGTTTTCTGAATCACGATTAGCCATTTGATGACATTACGACCACAAAGTTGATTGAAATAGAATGGACGCGGTAAGTATGAAAATTCTAGGAGGAAACGCTCTCCGCTTCAAGTAGAGTTAATTAAATTGCAATGTTTCCTTTAATTTTTTGTTTTCTCTTCAGCTGCTTTTCAGGTCTTGGAGTACGATATTCTGGAGGGGAAACTGGGGTTAGTCTTGGAAATGGCTGTGTTGTCAAGTCAATTATTCAGCATGAAATAATACATGCATTAGGTACGAACCTCATTCATATTTCATACGCTTGAAACACTCAGCAAAACTGAAATTTTATTGATTGCTTGATTGCTTGATTGATTGCTTGATTGATCGTTTGATTGATTTATAATTGATTGATTGAATGATTAATTTGTTTTGATTCTTGTGCTGATTTAGGGTTCCCTCATGAGCAAGCCAGAGATGACAGAGATAACTATGTCAAGATTTTCAGCCAGAATATACGGGCAGGTAAGTTGCTTGCAACATAAGTGTTAAAGGCTGACCTCCACTTGCAGCAGGGCATCGGTGGCCAGCGCGCTTATCTACTGCGCATGCTCTATCGTTAGGGAGCGTGCGCATTAGATAGACTCATGACATGGAGCGAAACAAGAGACTTTATTGGAATGAGTCTATGCATTAGACAAAGACACTGATTGCCGACCAAAACTACTGCCAGTGGTGGTCATGCTTAACTTATTGCATAAGGCAGTGCCTTATTCACGGGTGACCTGTACTGAAATTGCTATAGGTGCAAATAGATAGCTTTTTGAATGATCAAAATAGTGTTTAAATTCGCTTGATAACTCGTTACTGATAAGCAGCATAGATATTCGTGTTGATTATGACTTTTCCCTGCACTCAGTTGTCAAACAGTAAACAAATCCGTAAACTCGCACGTGTCGGAGATTATCCATTATTCATCCATTTTTCTCTCCAGTTTGTTTGGTGGCTTCACCTAAGCCACCAAAAAGTGACCGTTAAAAATCCATTTATATCCGAGCAATCGTAGAAGATATGAATGTTTAATGCCCAAACAGCAACTTTCATTTTGAAAAAAAAACCAAAATCCTGTGTGATATCACCTTTCAAAAAACTGCAAAAATCATCGTTTTGTTTACATTTTGACGACGGAGCCCCTTTAATGGTTTAGGCCAAATGTCGTTGCTGTTGGTTTCATTTTTCCTCAAATCTCTATGGACACTAGCCACGATTCAGAGTTCGAAAGATAAGAGAAGGAAATTGTGGTTAAGGCTACGATACGCGAATACCAACCCCAAAGTTGTCCTTTGAACTTAAACAGGGAATGCAGCTCATGGAAATATGTTGACTACATTCATGCGAGAATAAACAGCACTCACTGACTGTTGTTATTATCAGTCATATTTTCGAGTTATCAACTGTTTTGTAGGATTGGATTATGGCGTCATTTTTTTGCATGAAGTTATACCCCATTCATAATGACACAGTTAAACCAGCTTTGTCCAAACCATGTTAAATATCAACCAATCAAACGCATTAGATTTGTTGCATTGACCAATTGGAATCCATCTGGTTTAGTTTAGGCTGGTTTAACTTGTGGGTGTGAATGAGGTATTAGAGGATTTAACTGGTGTAAACAATTTCCTTTCCCAACTCAGGCATGGCAAGCCAGTTCGATAAAAGTGATTCAGATACAAGCTTTAATGCCCCGTATGATTACAAGTCAATAATGCACTATGGTCGTAAATCATTTGCAAAAAATGGAAAAGTCACCATACAAGCAAAACATGACCCCTACATGAATCTTGGTGGCGCAGAATTGTCCAAGTATGATATCATGAAGATCAAGACTATGTATCGTTGTAATGGTAAGCAGATCTTTTTCTACGGTATATCATGAGCACCAGGGTGATTTCAATAGCATAAGCTACGATGAATGGTCTAAGCTACTCTTGTGATTTGACTCGTTGTAATGGTAAGCAGATCTTTTTCTACGGTATATCATGAGCACCAGGGTGATTTCAATAGCATAAGCTACGATGAATGGTCTAAGCTACTCTTGTGATTTGACTCGTTGTAATGGTAAGCAGATCTTTTTCTACGGTATATCATGAGCACCAGGGTGATTTCAATAGCATAAGCTACGATGAATGGTCTAAGCTATTCTTGTGATTTGACTCGTTGTAATGGCAGGCAGATCTTTTTCTAAGGTATATCATGAGCACCAGGGTGATTTCAATAGCATAAGCTACGATGAATGGTCTAAGCTATTCTTGTGATTTGACTCGTTGTAATGGTAAGCAGATCTTTTTCTACGGTATATCATGAGCACCAGGGTGATTTCAATAGCATAAGCTACGATGAATGGTCTAAGCTACTCTTGTGATTTGACTCGTTGTAATGGTAAGCAGATCTTTTTCTACGGTATATCATGAGCACCAGGGTGATTTCAATGGCCTAAGCTAGGAAGAATGGCCTAAGCTACTCTTGTGATTTGACTCGTTGTAATGGCAGGCAGATCTTTTTCTACGGTATATCATGAGCACCAGGGTGATTTTAATAGCATAAGCTACGATGAATGGTCTAAGCTACTCTTGTGATTTGACTCGTTGTAATGGTAAGCAGATCTTTTTCTACGGTATATCATGAGCACCAGGGTGATTTCAATAGCATAAGCTACGATGAATGGTCTAAGCTACTCTTGTGATTTGACTCGTTGTAATGGTAAGCAGATCTTTTTCTACGGTATATCATGAGCACCAGGGTGATTTCAATAGCATAAGCTACGATGAATGGTCTAAGCTACTCTTGTGATTTGACTCGTTGTAATGGTAAGCAGATCTTTTTCTACGGTTTATCATGAGCACCAGGATGATTTCAATGGCATAAGCTGCGATGAATGGTCTAAGCTACTCTTGTGATTTGACCACGTATTTAACTCATTCCATGGGCAACGGGAAGATTAACTTAGGTCTATCTTAGTTTTTATCCGTTATGGCCTAATGTCAAAAAATCAACAACCTTTGCAACATGCATCCAGTCCTTTGTTGACTAAAGCATGCTCAGCATCAATTAAACGTTGAAAGCACCATGTTTCTTCTTCTTCTGTGTTCATCTATCTGTGTCTTACAATCGAAAATTTGTGTGAAAATTAAAAATCTTTTTAGTTTTGTCAAATCTCACAGGGTAATTCTATAAAAATGGTTCTTTTCGGAATCCTTAAAGCCCAAATTTTTGATCATGGACGTGCAATTGAAGTTTGAAGAATATACCCGACCTTGTACTAATTTCTAAAAGACACATACCCGACCATATATACACAAGTTTCTCAAAAATGTTTTTCTTTTCGTCAAAATGATGAAGTAAATATCGTTCTTTAGAAGAAAATTGCAAAAAATTGATACATTTCTTCATACCAAAATTGCGAATATTATCACCATTTCTCATTTCAAAATTGCGAGAACAGTACCCTTCCGGATGGCACGTCCCCGTACCCAAAATATCCATAGTGCCCCCACCCAACCGTGAACCAGTGTAAAAGGTGCTTGTTGATGTGTCGTTTGCTTCTTTAGACAAGAGCGGAGGAGTGTGGACAGATTGGTCCGGTTGGTCTAAATGTATGAAACACTGGCGTTATGGCTGTGTTCGTAGCAAACACCGAATATGTAAGAGAGAAAGTCTATCCATGTGTCCTGGAGCTGATAGAAATGGCGTTCAAGGCAAACCTCAGAAGTGTCCTGAATCTCATTGCACAGGTATACTGTCTTTAACTGTTTTTATCCTCTTTCAAAACTTTTACTTTTAAGAATTGTAAATTGTGTAATATAATAGGCCTAAATTAGATGTAAATTTCTTGAATTTTTCTAAATTAAGCTTTTCTTAAATCTAGCCTACCACTGAATAAATCTGTGATGATTATGATGCTGATAATGATGATGATAATGATGATAATGGTAATGATGATGACGTCAAGACTTTTTCATACTCTAATTACATGTGCTTTAAGATATTGTGCTGCCTGACTTTCCTTGTATCCCTGCTTTTGGTATAGAGACAATCCGGTACATTGGACACAAACTCTGGCATTCGTTCCCACTAAAACTAAAAGAGTCTCATACCTTGACGAAATTTAAGCGGAAAATGAAAAAGTATCACTTTAGGAATTGCAACTGTAGATTGTGTAAGACATTGGTAAATAATTTAGAATTTTTATATATATATTAATTTATTTGTATAGTCGAGATATAAATAGGATTATTTAATGGTTGGCTTTAAGTTAAAGGTCCAAAAGGGGCATTTCCCAAACAAACAGGGCACTTTGTTATTGTAGTTGCAAAATCTTGGGGGCAAGTGCTCCCAGTGCAGTGCCCCTCCCTGGTTCCTGCGTCTAATAGCCATTTACATCAGCTTTTTTAAAGACTTGAGTCCTATCTTGTCGTTGTTTTCTTTCAGATAAAGTTGTTGATGGATTTTGGGGACAATGGGGACCTTGGGCATCTTGTTCAAGAAGATGCGACAAGGGTACTAGGACTCGTTCAAGGAAATGTAATGCACCTGCACCCGCATATGGAGGAAAAAGTTGCAGCGGACCAAAGACTGATACAGAGAAATGCTTATTAAAAACATGCCGACGAAGTAAGTTGAAGTTTGCCATTTGCCATGGGAGTTGATAGTTGCCCAGTTCTCTTATCGTATCTGCGTCTCTACTGGTCCGTTTGAGTGGATTCTGACCTCAAATCCCGAAACACTATCACGGTAGGATCTGCATGCAACCTTATTTTGTTTTCTCATTTCTATGTCCCTTCTGCTTAGTCCCATCACATTCTTTACTTTCAACTTTCAAACATTCTCTTCCGCAGGGAAGAAGCTGAACAAATTTCTTTAAAATTGGCTCCTCTGTCATTTTTTTCTACAGATAAATACTTCACAAACTTCAATAATGGACTTGGAATGTGGTCAAATGTAAAAGGCAAGAAAGATTCTCTTGACTGGCAAACAGGACGTGGACGACAAATGACTACTTCTGGACCTGTGGAAGATCATACCGATGGAAGAGGTAAATATCATAGAGCTCTATTTAGCTTTGTCCCTCCCTTTTAGGCCTCTCTCTCTTTCAAGCCACTTTCTTTGATTCCTTCAATCTTCAACACTTTAGTTTTTAATATCGGCCACTTACTTTTTATTTCACAGCCCGCCAAACGGGTAAACTTTTTTGACTCACCCGGTAGAGTTAACAGAAGCATGACTTTGATAAATTTCATTGGGAAGGTCTTTATCACCATTCTGGACAATAAAATCTGGATTGAAACTCGTGTGAAAGATTTATATCTCCAAATAGTCGTAATAAATTAAATCTCCACCAAGCAGATCTCTTGTTAGTATTTCAATGAAAAGGCAGAGCAACATAAGGCAAATGGTGTAATCTGCATTTTGCAGGTTGCATAATGCAAGCTGCAGGTTATGCTAGTTTCAGGTGATGTAGGTTATGCTGGTTATGGTTGCAGCTTAGCGTCATTACCCATTAGTGCAGCCATGCAGTCCTTTGCCACAAATCATACTACCCTGCAACCTGCATTATGTAACCTGCATTATGTAGCCGGCATTATGCAGATTATACGAGCCTATCGCTCGTAGGGCACATTGGGTTTATGCTGTTCCTAAAATTTTGCTTGAATTCGTGAAATTTATTGTGCTGGGTATTCTTGTATTGGATTGAGCCCTGCAGTTCAAGTTGATGTTAATCTTTCCCAGGATCCTATTTGTACGTGAAGCAAGGTTCACGTTACACATGGAATGCGAAGGCTACACTTGTTAGTCACAAAATGACAGGGAAAAAATGCATTTCGTTTGCTTACTGCATGAATGGAGAGGCTGTGGGAACTCTGGATATCTTTGTGAAGACAAGTCAAGGGCAATGGCACAATTTCCCATTCTACAAGAAACGGCACCAAGGAAAAGGTTGGCAGCATGCAGAGCTATCATTGCTTATGCCAGGAACATTTCAGGTGTGTATATGTGAAATCATTTTACCTACTATCACGATCGGTCACTATCACTGTGGCCACTGTTCAATGATTTCTGTCACTGCGTAAATTATCATCCATGAAAGCCTCTATTTTTAAGGGATCGACCTGAACTTAATTCCCAGCAATCGCCTTTTCCCTTGGTTCTCCTCTGATTTTGTTCCCCAATTTATCCACTCAGGGCTTAGCCTTTTTTTTCTATTCCATTAAGAATTTAAAACAATATCACTAATTACAATACTTTCAAGTGACGCTACAATACTACAGAGACTATGCCACAGGGAGCGAAATACTGTGTCTACCCTGTGGCAATTCTAAAAATAATTAATGACCTACATAAAACTACACGTAACTGCTACTAAAAGGAATGGTTAAATACAAACGGAAAACTAAGGTACAAGCGAAGGTAGCTTGCAATCAAATACGGTAATTGCAAATGTAGGTTTGAAAGTTAGAGCCAAACACCGTGAATTTGCAAATCTTAGTCTTAGGGTCCGCTGCCCATAGGAAATGTAACTCGCGCTTGTTCTTTTCCTTTCATTTTGTTATTTCGCAGAGATGTTGGAAGCATCTCAAACTTGGGGGGGAACGACACCTCAAGGGCACTTTTTCATTAAGCTAAAGGGGAATTTCCTGAAAATAACAAGGGCATTTCTTTGTCGGTGCAAAATCTTGGGGGGTGGGAAATACCCCCAGTGCCTCCGGTTCCTACGTCTATTGGCATAACCCTTTATTAGTAGTGCGTTCCGTTTTAACTGCCCTGTGCGTTCCATTTCTCATCACTGGTGATGAAGGGTTATGGGTTATGCCCAATTCGTTTGGTGTATTTAATCATTGCATAACTAAACTGAGTTTGGTTCAAAGATCGCAGATGAACAAATTATCTTGCTTATGGGACTATTTTTTATTTTTGCAATTTGTTTTTTGCAGTTCTTCTTCGAAGCTTCAGGGAAGGTTTATAAAGAGTCGATCATTGCAATTGATGATATTTTGATTGAAAATGGCGAGTGTGGAAAATCAACGACATTACCAGATCCAGATAAGATCCCGAATCCTCAACCAAAACCGAAGCCGCGCCCAAAGCCACAGCCAAAACCGCAACCCAAGCCCAAGCCACGCCCACGGCCACAGCCCAAACCCAAGCCACCAACCAAGCCGAAACCACCGATCGTTGTAGAGGGTAATCAAAACATTTGAAAATGCATCATTTTCCTGTCCTCCACGTCTCCGCTCCTCTTTCTTTCTTCTTCGCTGTGGCATCTCCTGCTCCCGCTATCAGTCTTGACTGATGATTTTCGTCCTTTTAATCGCTACTCCTACCTTAAAGTTAGTTAAACAAGTAAATATGGTAGGATTTCAGCACTTTGATGTGCACTGAAATACTGTGAGCACGACCTTTGGAGCATAGCCCGTTATCAAGCCTTGATGATTGAATTCTATCTTGATGACGTTATTTTCTTGTTCAGCTTTGTATAGTTGCACCGATGCAGTCTAAGTCTATTTATCTACGTGGCTAGGCCAATTACGAACGTTAGCAAAAAATAACGGGAAAATCTATCGAAATATAACCACGTTACCTATCAGTGTGTGCCCTTAAGCTCACGCAAGGCATGCTTCTAACTTGACTGTTTCTGTTTTTTAGGCTGCAGAAATCGTGACAAAAATTGTGGATCGCTGTCAAAAGTTGGATATTGTCACTTGTATACTGCATACATGATGAAAAAGTGCTGCTTGGCTTGCCGATGTAAATATCATAGAACTACAGTATATTTCATTCTACCTTGCTCGTTTATTCTGATAAACAGAACGAACAAATGGCGAATATTTTCCCGCTGAAGCAGTTTGAATATGAGGTCCGGGTTGAGGTGAAAGTTCGTATTTTGCTGCGAGGCGTTTAGGCCATGGGACATCTTTTCGGCTTTTTGGGCAATTGTTTCTTCACTGTTACTGTGAAGCTAAACCAACAGGCTTTCGTCAGTATTCATTTGTAGGAGCCAAGTGGCAGCCATTTGCCAGATTGTTGTCAGCAATTTGAGTCCCTCGTATTCCTGTGATAAACCTTGCTCAACAGGCCGAAGTGATGGTTGACCGAAGCGACATCATTCAAATCAAAGAGTACAGGGAAGCAAGAGACTCAATTGATAAGTGTACTATTTACTAGAGAGTTACTGTTCTCCCAAGACCCCTTTCTGAACGTCGAAACATATCCATCTATCTGAGTGTTCTATTGAAACATATCCAGTCAATTGCTGCTAAGATAGCATAGGTTCCAAATCTTTAAAAAGGTTGGTTTAAAATTCACTGACCTATTTCTCTTAACTGAATGACTTCGAAGAAACGTTAGCTATTTCTCTATAATTCTACCGTTGGACTTTTCTGAACTCTTCAATATTTTCAGAATTAGAGTGTTTTCTTCTTTTTCAAGAATTCAAGAAAAATGTTCAAAATAACTTAAAACCATCGTAGTTTCTAAACTGTTTGACGCACCATGAAATAATTTCGAAGAAAACCATAGTTTATGGATGTCTACAACATGGTATCAAGCAAAAGTCTATCACTCTTCTGTTTTATGATTTAGAAATTTGATAACGTCACATCCTCAAATGAGTTGAAATGTAAGATACGCTGTAATTTCGAAAAATATTCAAAACTTCTGAAAAGTTCAACAGTAGAATTATAGATAGGTATCTTAAGTTTATTTCAAGCCATTCAATCAGAAAAAATAGGTCATTGAATTTTACACCCTCCTTTTTACCCTGAGTTAAAAATAATGTCTCGTTCAACTCCTACCCTGACCATCCCCCCGGGACACCCCCGGACATTTGCACAAAAAATTTTCCCGGCCCCCGGGCATTTGAGTAGCATTTGGCAAGAACAAGAGCTTTTGCTTTTACAGTAACTGGGAATATAGCATTTTTTCAGTGCCCGGCCCCCGGGCATTTGACCGTCAATTTTCCTCGGCCCCCAGGCATTTGAGCAAGGAATTTTTGTTGACCCCCGGGCTGCCCGGGGGGATGGTCACTCAGGGTAGGAATTGAACGAGACATAACCTTTGCTTGCTAAGGTGTATTAGCCTGTGATAGCTTCACTCTCTTTTCTAGCAATGGGCGACTGTAGAGATTCATACAGTGCAACACAATGTCCAAGTTGGGCAGCCAGAGGAGAATGTCAAAAGAATAAGCAATGGATGTGGAAGAATTGTTGCAAATCTTGCAAAGGTATATTGGAATCTTCATAATTCACCTTTTTCATCTTTCTTTAGCATTCGTTGAATCTTGCAAATTCAGGTCATAATCCAAGCATTTGTGTGTGTTGGGGAGTATGAGGTGTGGTTTTGCGTTCGATGCACAATGACAGCATGAATTTAAATGATGCCTTTTACATCTTTTGTGTCATTTAGAATAGTTGATTTGAAGCGACATACCAGGTGATTGAAAAAAAGTTAACATGTTTGGCGGGCTGTGGATTAAAAAGTACGCAGCTGACCTCCAAAATAAGATGTTGATCTATCAGTCAAAGGATAACTTAGATGTGAAAATTTTGTTTGGTAAAATCACTCATCATTTAGACCTAGAAATTAGGAAAATTCTGGCAAGGGGTTTGTATGGGAACGAGAATTCCACATTAAATTCTGGTCCATGATTTACTTGCCATTGAAATTTAAATCGAATGTAATTGTCAGTTTCAGAAATAGACTTTAAATTTCAATAGCAAGTTAATCATGGACCAGAATCGAACGTGCAATTCTCGTTCCCATATAAACCTCTTACATGAATTTTCCTAATTTCTTGATTTAAATGATGAATGATTTTACCAAGCAAAATTTCCACATCTAAGTGAGCCTTTGACTGACAGATAAATATTTAATTTTTGAATATCGGCAACGTACTCTCTATTCCACAGCCCACCAAACGTGTTAAATTCGTTTGAATCACCCGGTATATGTAACGTTGTTCATTGTTTTATACAATAGGACAGGGAAGATGCCAAGACTATAGAGGTGATTGCAGTCGACGAGTCAGAGCCGGGCAGTGTGATAGTCCTCAGCGCAGAACGTATATGTGGAGGAGCTGTTGCGTCTCTTGTCGCAGTGGTAATATGTCTTATATGTTTCATTACTTCGTTTGTTCAGTTGTGATTGAGGGCGTTTATGTTTGTCCATTTTCATTCAGATGCGCGTTTATTCGGGTGTATCTTTTCTTTAAGCGCATTTTCAAACAGATGCTTTTTCGCTGTGGCCCTTTTCACTCAATGATGAATAATAATTAAATCGAATTTTACTACAATACTATCTATCAGCGCAAAAATCACTTGTCATCACTAAAGTCCGGTCCTATAAGTTAAATTAAAAGTAACATCTTACAAAACTGCAAATTGACAGTTTACGAATAACTGAAAAATATCGTTGATGCCTATTTACAATGTTTATTTGGTGCTTTCCTAAAAAGCGTTCTGTATTTTACACTTCTAACTTTGGGGGGGGGGGGCAGCATTAAACCATTTAGCAGCAAGAAAGTAACACCCCTTGCGTCCAGTCTCAAGCTTCATTTTAGGTAATTTCACTGAATTCTGATTGTTTCTTGGACCTATTTTCATCTGGGTCTGTCGTCATCATTGCCTGTTGTAATCTGATTGGGCTCACTTTAATTTGGGCCAGTTTTGGTTTTGGCTCAGTTTGATTTGGCGCCTTTCTCATCTAAAAACAAGTGATTTTGGGCAATTTTGAATTACTTCCCTGCGAAAAAGAATTATGAGATAAATATTTAGCCCGAATTGCAGAAGAACCAAGTGGTTTAGGCCCGTTCTCCCAAATTTGAAGTTTGCATAAAAACAGGGCAGTTTAGAAATGTCCTGCTGGTTCTAAAAAGTGGCCCTTCCGAGAAGCGTGCTTTTCTAAGGGAAAACTGCGCTGTACAGTTGTAAGCGTAGCACGCCTAAATTGATTGATTGATTGATCGATTGACTGATTAATACTTCTTGTTGTAGCATGGCGTAACAAAAACAACTGTACTGACAAGAACAAAAAGTGTCGGTCTTGGGCAGACCGTGGATACTGTCGTAAAAGTAAAACTTGGATGACAAAGAATTGCTGCAAATCTTGCAAGAAAGGTATCTTGTTTACAATTTTGTTGTTGATCATATTCATTTCAAGGCAAACATTTCAGAGAGGGGGGCGGCTATTTCAATATTAACGTACGTAATACTTTAAAAACAAACTTGCTGAATGGAGTAGACATTAACGAAAATAGGAGGATCTTGTCCTTTCTTTCTTGTGTTTATAAGAAACCCCCGACTGACTATAACAACTTTGGTAGCCTTTTCCAGAAATTATGAAACTAGGCCAATTCGAAGCTAAGAAACTTTTTTAATTTGACAAAAATTGGCAATATAAGTAAATTAGAATCTTCGATTTCGATATGTCTCAAAGCATTAACGCCGTCGTTGCTCAAAGCATTAAATATTTCCTGGCCGCATTGACACGGATGTAAGAGCAGAGCAGACATTTTTCCAGTGCTCGAATTTCCTCATTTGTTGGCGATCTAAGAATTCAATTGTTTTTTTAAGAGATTCTTGTAGAAATTTAGTGTAATTGAATCAATTTTTAATCTATGGAGAAAATTTCTTGAAATATTTATAAAGTTTCTGATTCTAATTTCTTTTCAGGCTAGACAGGATCGAGCAAAAGATCAGTTCTTTGCAAGACATTGATCGCATGTTCCTATTGCCATAATCCCGTGTGAAAAACAATTATGAATTGTTTTTATTTTTGTACCCCTGTAGCTATATATCATTTTATTATCAGATCTTTAGTTACCTTGTGCTTCCTTAGTTCATTGTTTCTCCTTTCGTTTACCAAACTGAAGCAGCGGTAAAATCAAGACCATCAACCAAATGTGGCCTCCTGTTTGGATTTTTTCTAAATTTCTTTGGATTGCTTCGTATGATTTCTTTAGATTGCTTCGTAGGTTACCAAAGATTCTCCATTTATTGAATTCATGTATTTAACTCGTAAAAATTGCATGTTTAAACCACAAAATGTGGTGCAAAATGAACTGAAAAATGTCCCCCGGGGCTTAATAGAGCTTTTACGGTATTTAGAATTTGAGAATTCATAAGGGTCGGTCAAATCTATCTCAAATTTATTATCTTCCTAAAATCAAAATCGCAAACTCTAGGAATATGAAAATTTACAATTAGACTAAACTTTGGGTCCTGAATCCAAATCTGTGGCCAGAAGGTTCGTATAAAGAAACTTCAAAA
Organism: Aurelia coerulea; assembly: GCA_039566865.1. Classification (NCBI taxonomy): domain Eukaryota; kingdom Metazoa; phylum Cnidaria; class Scyphozoa; order Semaeostomeae; family Ulmaridae; genus Aurelia; species Aurelia coerulea. Next base: position 18,853,601 of record CM076954.1, read on the forward strand.
ATTTCCAAAACGAGACCGTGAAGTGAAAAGGTGTCTATTGATAACTTCAGGTTAAAAACATCTGAAATTGTTTGTTTCTCGCTTTTTTTTAAACAGTATTAGAATTTTCCATCATAAATTTGAATAAACGACGTGAGAAGGCTACCACCTTTGTGCAATCGCGGAAGATTTGGTTAAAAAGAGCAATCGTCACCGAGGAGGGTCATTTGTAGGCATTACGAGACGTCACGAAGCTACAATTTCTGACCGTTTGCAAATCAAATTTGGCCTTAACGGAAACTCTATATCCACAGTGCAGTAGTAGCCTGCGTGCAGACTCGACTATCCTAAAGTGTAGTCTAGGGTAAGACGGGGTAAAGTGAACTACTTTGGAGGTTTTTCAAGGATATCCTAAAGAGACTGTAGCTGAGGGCAAACTTTTGAACGTTGTTTTGACATTATGTCTTTGGGTCAGTTTATCCAGCAAAAATATTGTTCAAATCTTTTTCCATTGTCTCACAAAAGAGCTTTCTTTGGCGACCGCTCTGCCTAGTTCACTTTACCCCGGACCGGGGTAAAGTGAACTACTTAGCAATTGTTCGATAAAACCCAAATAATGCTGGTAATACCCGAAAATATGATTTATTTTGCAACTCTAAGGAGTTCTTCGCATGCCAAAACGAAAAAAACCCAAAAATTTCACAAGAGTGATATAAAAAAAAATTTAATTGTGACCTATGTTGAGAACGATCTTTGCAGATCAAATATTAACCAAAAACTATTGTCTAAGTCATCAATTCGAGTCAGATTGCGAGACCTGAATACAAGTCGATGAACAATAATGGGAATATTCTTCGAAAATACTATATTGCATATAAATACCAAATTACCACAAAGAGAAACAATAATTTCAAAGTAGCTCACTTTGCCCTGAAACCTCCGCTCAGAATTAAAACCAAAAATAGTTATAAATCTATAACAATTATCTATATTCTAATTTCACAGTGATGGCCATTTATCCTTTTCATGTCGATAGGTATGCTTGCTTCATCAAATCTCAACAAAATTCTTGGATCAGTAACCGCATTTTTGAATGAAGGTCAAACTTCGGCTGTCAAATGTTTGGAGGTTTTTCAGGGAGCTGGTATCAGAATATATTTCTGTGTCATCAGAGCGAAAAATTATCCTGCAAATTATGATTTTCTGAAAGAACCAAATGAGATTGAAAAGGTCTTCTTCATCTGACTTCATGTTTACATGAGAAAATTTAAAATCATGGGTAGTTCACTTTACCCCGGTCGAAGCAAAATATCGACTAGACGGTAGATCTTTTAAAATATTATGTAAGCTTACAAAAAAGTCTTTCTTGGCCCTTTCCTTTTGGAAAATGTAAACACATGGTATGCGCTTCAAATTGATCAAAACAATTGTAGAAATGAATTTCGTCTTGGGGTCAAAAATTAAGACCAAAGATAGGAGCCCAAACCTAACAACCATGATTTCCCGAGGTTGTTTTTACTGCCTAGGGTAAAGGGATTTTTTGCAACAACAGGAAGAACTATTTTGCAAAAATGATTTCATTTCCTGTGAGCATATGTAACAAAGCATTTGGCATAAACCATGTTTTATCGTTGCATGTTTGCTTTTGGAGAGAAGTGCGAATGTTCTAAGTAGTTCACTTTACCCCGTAGTTCACTTTACCCCGTCTTACCCTACACTTTAGGATAGTCGAGTCTGCACGCAGGCTATGCAGTAGTTGAACCGATAAAACCGAGGGGCATTTCACTCTTTCCGAAAAGCATGCGAGAATTTTTCAAAACGAAAGATTTTTAAGGATTTCTGATGGATTTTCATTGAAAGCAAAAGGACTTTGCCAAATGTGTACCAAAATTTTTTGGGAGTGAATTAATGCCCCTTGGATTTTACAGTTCAACTGACCTTAATACTGTTTTATCAGTTTAGCTGCTGCTGCAGTGTGGATCCATGGTTTCTACTTGGGCCAAATTTTATTTTCAGGCAGCATGAAATTTCTTTGTGCTCGCAAAGGACCCTGGGCGACGATGGGTCTTTAATGACATTGTTGAATTGTTTTTGACTTTTTGGCAAGTCCGCAAAGTGTAACAGCAACAACAGCACTTGTAATTTCAACAACAACAACGAGAATAGGCTCCATGTTTGGCCTTGCCGCATTTGTCAAGGAATGCAGTGATAAAAGGGCCAGAAATAGATGGCAAAAAGCACAAGATAAGAAAAGGCAGTGATGACCTTGCTCAAGGTAAGAATCAATGTAATGAATATCTGCTGCTCAAATAAGAGGCTGGTTTTCTGCAGTTTGCAAGACCAAATGATGGAGCAGCAATGTGATATTTTAATTTAGGCCCAAAAAGTCAATAGCCTATCTATGTGATGGATGTCATTTCTGTCTTGAATAAGATTTTAAAGGCAATATGTCCATGATGTCTGCTTCAATTCCTACCCTGACCACCCCCCCTGATGGGCAGCCTGGGGTCAACAAAATTCCTTGCTCAAATACCCTGCTGGGGCTGGGGAAAATCTACGGTCAAATTTCACGGCCAGGCACTGAAAAAATGCCATATTTCCAGTTACTGTATAAGCAAAAGCTCCTCCTATCCTTGCCAAATGCTACTCAGGGACCGAGGAAAAATGTATGGTCAAATGCATGGGGGGGGGGGATGGGAATATTTTTTGTGCAAATGCCCAGGGTTGTCCCGGTGGGATGGTCAGGGTAGGAATTACGAGACATAAGTACTGCTGACAAAAAGCCTCAAAGAATACACCAGGTGGTTAGCAGAATTCAACTGATCCTATGCAAACTAAAATTTCAGCTCCGAAAGCGCAAATCATTAATCTGCTTAGATTACTCCTTGCCACCTACTGTAATTGAGCTCTTTTACCAAAGTGATCACACGAAGTTAGCATGCCTCCCCCCTCCTTCTAATTTGAGACTACTGCACCTGGTAATCAAATGCTTTTCATGCAAAACTACGTACTAGTCTAGAATCACATACCTTGATAAGGTTTTGTAGGGTTTCAATAGGGTAATCCTAATAGTGTACTGCATGACATGGCAAGGCTTTTAGTTTCTCATGCTGCATTGCACAATTTCATTTCTTGTGTATCATTAAAAGTGATCAAATTGCAAAATGCTAAAAACCCATTGTATATTTTTTGAAAATCCTGGTCAATCTATAGTTATTTGAAAGAGCTGGTGATATATCATCAATGATTTCATTTATTGAAACCAAACATTGTGAATAAGTAAATTCTCTTCATCCAGGGCAGATGTCCATAAACAGGCAGACTGAAGATGAATCAAAAGAAAATTAAAAGCTTTGAAAGAGAATGGCAGAAACTTTTTGGAAAGTGTTTTCTTTTGAGTGGCCCCCAAACAAACTGGAGAATTTTGCCAGGAGAGGACCAAAGTGATATTGCAAATCATTCAGAGCAACAAATACAAACTGATGTTACTTATGACTCAAAGAAAAACCAGTTACAGGAGATGTTGATGCAACTGAGGCAAATGAAAGCAGATCTAAATGATACCAAATCAATGTTGAATGACTATGATATACAAATATGGCGTAAGCACACCAACTTCACCAATATTTGCTCAAACCTGGCTTGGACCTGCAAGAAGAAATTGAATGCTGAACTATGCACTAAAGCATGGCTCAAATTTTGTACCATTCTTAATACATATGAACTTTTTCCAACTGATAATGATAGTTCTTGTTTCTCAAGCTGTCATTTATGTGAAGCTCCAGGTGCCTTTGTGACTTGCCTAAACCATCATATTGCAACAAAATTTCCATACTTGAAATGGAATTGGCTTGCATCATCATTGAACCCATATTATGAAGGTAATGAGCTTGGAATAATGATAAATGATGATCGATTTATAAAGAACACTCTGGCAAACTGGGACTTTGGAGAAGATTTCACTGGTGATGTGATGAATCTTGAAAATTTAAGGAAAATCATGACAAAATGTGGCCAAAATATTAACCTGGTAAGATTTTGAGTTTAAACTCTTTAATATAATTATACATATTAGATGATCTAAGTTGAAGAGTACATCAGTTCATAGTTTCCAGAAATGTCTGTGCGCAAAACTCTCCAAGTTTATATGGAGTGAATTGGATGCGCTTACATTTAGGAAATAAAACCAGTTTGATTTGCAACCATTTTTTGTGGCCATTCCAAAAATCTGTGTGCTAAAATATGCATGCGTATTCCGTTAATTTTTCAATACTATTGATGGAAGATGTCAAGCCATCATTTTCTCATTCACCATTAAATAATTATTTTTATATATCTAATAAAACAAGATCATATTATTATTCTCTGTGTTAAGAGTTTCCAAAAAGTAGCTTTTCTCAACTGATATCAAAATGGCGTTAGTAAATATCACATCAAAAAATGAAACATTCGCTTATTTTGTAAAGTACTAAAAAGACTTGAATCTTTTGAGAGATTAAGATGAGGCCAAAAACAATTTCTCATGTTTACTTTGCTGTTTTCCACATTTTGAGGTGAAACATTGCAATGAATTGTTTCAGCTAATACTTTAGGTTTTAGCCTTGAAATAAGCAAACAATGTTCTGAAAATATCTCTGATGTGGCTTCAATTTCCAGAGTAGACTTACTGGTTCTTGCATTCAAAAGGTAAAATGCATTTTGTTGATTCTCATTTTCACAACTACTTTCAGCTTAGTAACACTGTTCATAGTCATGAAACTTGTCAGGCAGTTAGAGGTGACAGTTTTCAGTCCATAAGGAATACTGTACCTTTCTCTATGGTCTTAGGTCTATAAAGTATTTTGGTGCAAAACTATAATGACATACTGTACCTACAGTATTTTATTAAAATGTCAGTTTTGTTTAATATTTTCAAATCAAAATTGAAGGAATTATGGTCTTTGATTGTCATTTGTATATTGATTGTTAGTTATTTGATTTAGGTAAATGGCAATTTATTTGTACTCTTTGATGTATTTAGATAATATTTTTTAATAATGAAAACTGAAACAGAAACTTGACTCACTTGGTACATATTATCCTTGATTTGATTCCAGGTTACTGCAGATGGAAGTATTGACTGTATAGAGGACCCTTGCAACCAGGAAGAACGTGTAGCACCTCTACTTTACTGGGAATTTATTACTGCTTTGAATATCATGTCTCCTGGAGCTTCTTTTGTCATGAAAGCATTCACAATTCTTGAAGAGTTCACAATATCTATGTTGTACCTTCTTTGCTGTTCATTTCAAGAAGTACATCTTTGCAAGCCAGGTTAGTCAGCAAAAGCTTCAATTTTAACCATGAGTTGTAGGAAACGTTTGGATTACTCTTTGGAAAATGTTGTGGTCGTAGGCTGCAGCTTTTCAAGATTAAGTAGCTACTAAACAATGGAGGCTGCTGTAAGAACATTCAGCTAACTCTAGCAGATTTCTTTCAACTCCTTGAGTCCACATCAAACAATTAGGTGACAGCTCGTGGGAGTTGATCACCACTTGTCACTTACAATGTAACTTGTTTGGTGAGTAACTAATTTCTAACCCAGGGGAGGTCTTCACTATTGGATCAGACAGCGACGTGCGCCAGTTTTGGGTATGGTTTTTGGTCTGAAAATTTTGAGATTGGGATATACTTTCACTTGGAATTCTCTGGGATTGGGGTTGACTGTTATACTAAAAATTCTGGTAATGCGTGTTGATGTGCCTATTAATTCAGAACAGATTTGTTCTGCTTGTGACCATATATGAGAGGATAATTATCCTTTCTTTCACTTTGGAGTTGATGCCCCTTAAAATTCATGGACTGGGCATCAATATCTGACTTATATTCTGGGATAGAGTATCAATATCTGACCAAAATTTTGGTATTTGGTAAGGGTCATAACAGAAACCTGGCGGCTCACACCCCTGTATGAATTTATATTGAAGTACCCCCCTTGGGATTTTTAACCTTCAGAATGTTATCCGTAGGCTTTCTTGTTTGCGAACAGAGCTCAGGAGCAGTAAAGCTAAATAACTGATAATCTTTTGCCTTGTTTTGCTTGCTGCCGATCGCATCAAACATTGATATGTGTTACTCTTTCAGGTCCCAGCAAGCCTGGAAATTCAGAAGTCTACATTGTCTGTAAAAGATTCCATGGACTGGAAATACTTGGAGAAGAATTTTTGAATACCTGCATGCAAAGAACGAGTTCGGGTGACTTCAAAGAGCCTCTTGTACCAGTCGAAGAGATGCCTGAAAGTTTCTTAACAAAGCTTGTAGAATGTGAGAAGTTTTTCATAGACTTTCAAATACAAGCCATCAACTCAAATATCGATAGCTTTCATAACATATCAAAAGCAAAACGAAAATACCTTGGTGAGATGAAAAAGTTTGCAGGTACGAAATTTGTGGAGGCTTTTCATTTGGAACCCATTTTGCCAACAGACCTTGTTACTGTGTCAGCAGGAGCTTCTGGAAATAGGGTTACTGGATCTTACACAAAAGAACATAGCCATAATTTCACATTTGGTAATTTCTATGAAAGACAATTGAAAAAGACTGTTGCATGGGCTGGGAAAGGAGATATCAGTGGTAAGTCATTTTTTGTTGATGAAAAGTTGGTTTCATTAACAATGAAAATTTTTATAGAATAGAGGGCACAAGAAAGAATCAGTGTTCTTTTATTGCACAAATGTTTTCTGTTCATTAGTTTTTTTCTTATAATTTTCTGTTTTGCTTTTAGTCAGGGAGATAAGAGTCTCTACTTTATGCCCCTTTAAATTTCGTTTGAAAATTCTCCGCAGAAAAGATCAACCAAAAATGATTGCAAGATAATGAATGATTTTATTGTTCGTTTCTGTTTCCGGAGCTGCTTCAATTCACGGAGAGTTTTATTTCACTGTCAGTGATCACTGACTGACTAAATACTCATCTTCTTGACTGCGTATCAGTTCACATGAAACTAAAATTTCCAACTTTTGAGAAGTCACAAGATTCGATTAAATCATAGAGCAGCAGTACTTGAAATCGTCTGTTTCTAGCTTTTTTATAGAGACTGTTTTGTAGTATTTTAGTGAGAACCTAGAAGACGAGGCAGGCAAAGAACAAGATGGCTTGATGTATTGAAAGACTTAACTGGGATGTCCTTGTATCAACTTAATGAAACAGCAATGAACAGAACAGAATGGTGATTGTTTGTTCAGAGGATCGCCAGAAGTCGCCAGCGACTTGATGTTACCTAACACACACAGAAGAATTTGGTTACGTTAAACAAGAGTCAGCCTTTGCTGAAGGAATCTGCCTTTGCTGAAGGGAACCCTCCTTTAGTAGATTAAAATGAATGAAAATGCAATGAAATGAATTTAAGAGAACTGTGGAGCAAGAGTTAGGTTGTTGAATCTGTTGGCGAAAGACTGGAAAGAATTCCTAAAAGGGGCTCCGTCACCCAATTGTAAACAAATCTGTAAGTACCATTGTTTTAGGCACGTGTCCATTGTTTGCTGCAGTTTGGTGGCTTCACCCACCAAATCGTAAGAGATGTGAATGTTTGGGTTTTTCCTCTGTAAAATACAAAGATCTATCTTTAGAATAACACCGGCTTCATTTTGAAAAAAATATGAACAGTATGTGCGATATTACCTACAACAACTGCAAATCACCGTTTCGACAAAAATTTGAAGACGGAGCCCCGTTAATGAATATGAATTCTCTTTCAGATAATCCCGACGAAGTACAAGAGACATCTCCACTGATCAATTGGTATTCGAAACCCGATTCACAAGCCTTATCCAACGACGTTTTACGGCAATGGAAGCCAATATTGGGTAAGGATTTTACTTCGTGCAGAAATACGCAATTTTGCTCGCATTATCTGATGCTGGATTTGTTTGAAGCAAGGAAAAATGATGCAGGGAAGGATCTTGGATCTTCAACGGCTAATAGCTCGGTCTTTGAGTCTTGCAATAACTCGATTGATCTCAGCGGGTTGAAAGAGCTAGACCAGATCTTAGGCCTCGGGAAACACGAAAACATCGCAGTGTACGAGTCTAGAGGAGCAGACTCGTTGGAATTCGAGATGTATCAATTTGTTTCGCTGGCTGAAGCGAAGCAGCGGTTTATCGACGGTACCAAATTCAGTGAATCACTTGGAAATGATAACGTTTGCCAGTGCAAGCGAAATGAAAATAAATTTGGGAGTTTATGCCACAACAAGACTGACAAAGACACTTCTATGGATGATGAAAACGACAACAAAGTACAACCGTCTTGTGGATCTGCGCTTTCAGAAGACATTGCAGATATTCAAACAAATGAGGCTTCGAATGTCACTTGCACGTGCTCGGTATTGCAACTTGACTTGTCACAAGAAGTAGAAATGTTGCGATCCAAGGCTCAAAAAGTTGAAGAAACTGTCGACATCATCCTTGCATCTGCTACTCAGGAGAGCAAACACAGGAACTATGAGACATCCAAGGACCGTCTGTTGCTCTGCTTAATAGCTGCAATGAAACTACTACGAAAGGGCGGTACTCTAATTTGCCAAATCGGCGACATGTTTACTAATTTTAACGCGGGAATCTTATACATTTTATCAAGGATGTTTGCTAGAATTTGTATCATAAACCCCAAACAAACCGATGGCATCTCCTCGCGTTATTTGGTGTGCCAAGACCTGGAAGACAAAGCTGAAGGCCTCGTGAATTACTTCGAGAGTTTGATCAAATTGGAAATTGCAGTTTTGGACCGCAGGTATGGTGATAAAAGAATAATCCATGCCATACCAATACGATTAATACTGCAAGATGATTTTTTGAAATACCTCAAAGTTGTTAACGAATTACATAGCAAATTGCAGATCAAAGAAATGGAGAGATAACTTTAGAGAAAGGAACTTAAACTAAGGCACAATCGAAAGGATCAACGGGTATAATTGGAGATGCCTATTGGGTGAGGTAAAAACCATTAACACTTTTGGTGGGCTGTGGAATGAAAATTACGCGGCCGATATTCAAAACCAAAGTGATGATCTATCAGTCAAAGGCTAACTCAGATGTGAAAATTTTGTTTGGTAAAATCGCTCAATCATTTAGACCCGGAATTTGGGAAAATGCTGGCAAGTGGTTTGTATGGGAACGAAAATTCCATCAAGTTCGATTCTGGTCCAAGATTTGCTTGCCATTGCATTGTATATTCTATTTCTAAGATTGACAATTGTAGTGAGTTTAAATGTCAATGGGAAGTAAATCATGGACCAGAATCGAATATGGAATTCCTGTTCCCACACAAACCTCCTACCTGCGTTTTCCTCATTTGTCGCTATAAACGATGAGTGATTTTACCAAACAAAATTTCACATCTAAGTTATCCTTTGACTGATAGATTAACGTTTCAATTGTGAACATCTGCTGCATACCTTTTATTCCACAGCCCACCAAATGTGTTAACTTAATCGCCCGGTATCCATAGGATAAAGAATTAAACATATGCATGATTTTGTCTCTTTGTTTAAGCACTAGTAAACAGCCTTGATTTGAACAAGGTAAAAAATAACTCTGCCGCTCGCCACTTTCATATCCGTTGATTCTATTTAGAGTTATTTATGTTTTGTTATTTTGTATAAATAATTATGCAATAAATGCCCGCATATGAGAACCTACTTTTTTGAGAGCCAGGCTGAATTAGGTTCTTATTTCAAACGTCTTAGATTTATTTCAGGGTATGAAGGTTCTTAATGGTTCTTGTTTAAAGCGGGGGCAAATCACTTCTCAAAATAGCGTACGTGATTTTTGTGATTTTAAAATCACACGATTTTTTTCTGTGATTTTAGTGATTTTTTCTGTGATTTTAGTGATTTTTTCTTGTGATTTTTCTGTGATTTTTGTGATTTTTGTATGGTGATTTTGTGATTTTTGTATGTGATTTTTTTGTGATTTTAAGGAAGGTGTACGAAAAAAATCAGTGATTTGCCCCTCGGTTTAAAGCCTCATTTTTGTAAGTTTTTATCAAAGGATCATCCAGGAGTCATCACCAAGAGATTTAAAAAAAATTATCATAAACCTCATCTAATCTTAAGCTTACAAATAGCAAGGGAGAAGGTCCGAATTTTAACAGCAAATGAAAAATTAACTTTATTGCCCTTGTGGTAAGAACATACAGGTTTATCAAACTGAAACCCACTCTTAATAATAAGGCGCATACTTCAGGAAATACAGCCTGCAGGTTCTTATTTTTGTAGGTTCTTACATGCAGGGATTTACTGTACTGCATCTTGTGTTTTGTCGTAAAGTTTCTGGTATGAACCCATATTTTCGACTATGATTTTTCATAACTTGTTTACTTTTGCTGTTTTTCGCTAGAACTTCAAGCCGAATAAAGTCTTACTTTTCATTCTGTTCAAAAAGTACCTTGAAAGACAGCTGGTGTTAACTAAAACGGCAAATCAATAGCCTTACTTTTTGGCCGATAATAGTCACTTTCGAAATAAAAAAATGCTACAACAGCGCTTACAAAATCAACTGATTTATCAAAAGCGGTAAGCATATAGACTAATTTTGTGCCTTAAAATGAGCAGTTTTGAATTCATCTTATTTTAGAGAAAAGGTAAGCCTTACTTTTTGTTCAAAATAAGAAACTTGAAAGAAAGGAAATAAAAGAAAGCCTATGGCGCTGCTGTTTGGCCAAAAGGAGCACCCTTAAAGACATACTTTTTCAGCTAAAAGGTAAGCCTATAGCCTTACCTTTTGACCAAAAATAAGCACTTTCAGAATTACCCGATTTTGGTGAAAAAGGTAAGCCTATAGCCTTACCTTTTGACCAAAAAAAAGCACTTTCAGAATTACTCGATTTTGATGAAAAAGGTAAGCCTATAGCCTTTCCTTTTGACCAATAATAAGCACTTTCAGAATCACCCGATTTTGGTGAAAAAGGTAAGCCTATAGCCTTTCCTTTTCACCAATAATAAGCACTTTCAGAATCACCCGATTATGGTGAAAAAGGTAAGCCTATAGCCTTATCATTTGACCAAAATTAAGCACTTTCAGAATTACCCGATTTTGGTGAAAAAGGTAAGCCTATAGCCTTACCTTTTGACCAAAAATAAGCACTTTCAGAATTACCCGATTTTGGTGAAAAAGGTAAGCCTATAGCCTTACCTTTTGACCAAAAATAAGCACTTTCAGAATTACCCGATTTTGGTGAAAAAGGTAAGCCTATAGCCTTACCTTTTGACCAAAAATAAGCACTTTCAGAATCACCCGATTTTGGTGAAAAAGGTAAGCCTATAGCCTTACCTTTTGACCAAAAATAAGCACTTTCAGAATCAGCCGATTTTGGTGAAAAAGGTAAGCCTATAGCCTTACCTTTTGACCAAAAATAATCACTTTCAGAATCACCCGATTTTTGTGAAAAAGGTAAGCCTATAGCCTTACCTTTTGACCAAAAATCAGCACTTTCAGAATCACCCGATTTTTGTGAAAAAGGTAAGCCTATAGCCTTACCTTTTGACCAAAAATAATCACTTTCAGAATCAGCCGATTTTTGTGAAAAAGGTAAGGCTATAGATTTACCTTTTGACCAAAAATCAGCACTTTCAGAATCACCCGATTTTTGTGAAAAAGGTAAGCCTATAGCCTTACCTTTTGACCAAAAATAATCACTTTCAGAATCACCCGATTTTGTGAAAAAGGTAAGCCTATAGCCTTACCTTTTGACCAAAAATAATCACTTTCAGAATCACCCCATTTTTGTGAAAAAGGTAAGCCTATAGCCTTACCTTTTGACCAAAAATCAGCACTTTCAGAATCAGCCGATTTTGGTGAAAAAGGTAAGCCTATAGCCTTACCTTTTGACCAAAAATATAATCACTTTCAGAATCACCCGATTTTTGTGAAAAAGGTAAGCCTATAGCCTTACCTTTTGACCAATAATAAGCACTTTCAGAATCACCCGATTTTGGTGAAAAAGGTAAACTATAGCCTTACCTTTTGACCAAAAATAAGCACTTTCAGAATCAGCCGATTTTGGTGAAAAAGGTAAGCCTATAGCCTTACCTTTTGACCAAAAATAATCACTTTCAGAATCACCCGATTTTGGTGAAAAAGGTAAGCCTATAGCCTTACCTTTTGACCAAAAATAAGCACTTTCAGAATCAGCCGATTTTGGTGAAAAAGGTAAGCCTATAGCCTTACCTTTTGACCAAAAATAATCACTTTCAGAATCACCCGATTTTTGTGAAAAAGGTAAGCCTATAGCCTTACCTTTTGACCAAAAATAAGCACTTTCAGAATCACCCGATTTTGGTGAAAAAGGTAAGCCTATAGCCTTACCTTTTGACCAAAAATAAGCACTTTCAGAATCAGCCGATTTTGGTGAAAAAGGTAAGCCTATAGCCTTACCTTTTGACCAAAAATAATCACTTTCAGAATCACCTGATTTTGGTGAAAAATATAAGCCTATAGCCTTGCCTTTTGACCAAAAATAAGCACTTTCAGAATCACCCGATTTTGGTGAAAAAGGTAAGCCTATAGCCTTACCTTTTGACCAAAAATAATCACTTTCAGAATCACCTGATTTTGGTGAAAAAGGTAAGCCTATAGCCTTACCTTTTGACCAAAAATAAGCACTTTCAGAATCACCTGATTTTGGTGAAAAAGGTAAGCCTATAGCCTTACCTTTTGACCAAAAATAATCACTTTCAGAATCACCCGATTTTTGTGAAAAAGGTAAGCCTATAGCCTTACCTTTTGACCAATAATAAGCACTTTCAGAATCACCCGATTATGGTGAAAAAGGTAAGCCTATAGCCTTACCATTTGACCAAAAATAAGCACTTTCAGAATTACCCAATTTTGGTGAAAAACGTAAGCCTATAGCCTTACCTTTTGACCAAAAATAATCACTTTCAGAATCACCCGATTTTTGTGAAAAAGGTAAGCCTATAGCCTTACCTTTTGACCAAAAATCAGCACTTTCAGAATCAGCCGATTTTGGTGAAAAAGGTAAGCCTATAGCCTTACCTTTTGACCAATAATAATCACTTTCAGAATCACCCCATTTTTGTGAAAAAGGTAAGCCTATAGCCTTACCTTTTGACCAAAAATCAGCACTTTCAGAATCAGCCGATTTTGGTGAAAAAGGTAAGCCTATAGCCTTACCTTTTGACCAAATATAATCACTTTCAGAATCACCCGATTTTTGTGAAAAAGGTAAGCCTATAGCCTTACCTTTTGACCAATAATAAGCACTTTCAGAATCACCCGATTTTGGTGAAAAAGGTAAACTATAGCCTTACCTTTTGACCAAAAATAAGCACTTTCAGAATCAGCCGATTTTGGTGAAAAAGGTAAGCCTATAGCCTTACCTTTTGACCAAAAATAATCACTTTCAGAATCACCCGATTTTTGTGAAAAAGGTAAGCCTATAGCCTTACCTTTTGACCAAAAATCAGCACTTTCAGAATCACCCGATTTTGGTGAAAAAGGTAAGCCTATAGCCTTACCTTTTGACCAAAAATAATCACTTTCAGAATCAGCCGATTTTTGTGAAAAAGGTAAGGCCTATAGCCTTACCTTTTGACCAAAAATCAGCACTTTCAGAATCAGCCGATTTTGGTGAAAAAGGTAAGCCTATAGCCTTACCTTTTGACCAAAAATAATCACTTTCAGAATCACCCGATTTTGTGAAAAAGGTAAGCCTATAGCCTTACCTTTTGACCAAAAATAATCACTTTCAGAATCACCCCATTTTTGTGAAAAAGGTAAGCCTATAGCCTTACCTTTTGACCAAAAATCAGCACTTTCAGAATCAGCCGATTTTGGTGAAAAAGGTAAGCCTATAGCCTTACCTTTTGACCAAAAATAATCACTTTCAGAATCACCCGATTTTTGTGAAAAAGGTAAGCCTATAGCCTTACCTTTTGACCAAAAATAAGCACTTTCAGAATCACCCGATTATGGTGAAAAAGGTAAGCCTATAGCCTTACCTTTTGACCAAAAATAATCACTTTCAGAATCACCCGATTTTTGTGAAAAAGGTAAGCCTATAGCCTTACCTTTTGACCAATAATAAGCACTTTCAGAATCACCCGATTATGGTGAAAAAGGTAAGCCTATAGCCTTACCTTTTGACCAAAAATAATCACTTTCAGAATCACCCCATTTTTGTGAAAAAGGTAAGCCTATAGCCTTACCTTTTGACCAAAAATCAGCACTTTCAGAATCAGCCGATTTTGGTGAAAAAGGTAAGCCTATAGCCTTACCTTTTGACCAAAAATAATCACTTTCAGAATCACCCGATTTTTGTGAAAAAGGTAAGCCTATAGCCTTACCTTTTGACCAATAATAAGCACTTTCAGAATCACCCGATTATGGTGAAAAAGGTAAGCCTATAGCCTTACCATTTGACCAAAAATAAGCACTTTCAGAATTACCCGATTTTGGTGAAAAACGTAAGCCTATAGCCTTACCTTTTGACCAAAAATAATCACTTTCAGAATCACCCGATTTTTGTGAAAAAGGTAAGCCTATAGCCTTACCTTTTGACCAAAAATCAGCACTTTCAGAATCAGCCGATTTTGGTGAAAAAGGTAAGCCTATAGCCTTACCTTTTGACCAATAATAAGCACTTTCAGAATCACCCGATTTTGGTGAAAAGGTAAGCCTATAGCCTTACCTTTTGACCAAAAATAATCACTTTCAGAATCACCCGATTTTTGTGAAAAAGGTAAGCCTATAGCCTTACCTTTTGACCAAAAATCAGCACTTTCAGAATCAGCCGATTTTGGTGAAAAAGGTAAGCCTATAGCCTTACCTTTTGACCAAAAATAATCACTTTCAGAATCACCCGATTATGGTGAAAAAGGTAAGCCTATAGCCTTACCATTTGACCAAAAATAAGCACTTACAGAATTACCCGATTTTGGTGAAAAACGTAAGCCTATAGCCTTACCTTTTGACCAAAAATCAGCACTTTCAGAATCAGCCGATTTTGGTGAAAAAGGTAAGCCTATAGCCTTACCTTTTGACCAAAAATAATCACTTTCAGAATCACCCGATTTTTGTGAAAAAGGTAAGCCTATAGCCTTACGTTTTGACCAAAAATAAGCACTTTCAGAATCACCCGATTATGGTGAAAAAGGTAAGCCTATAGCCTCACCTTTTGACCAAAAATAATCACTTTCAGAATCACCCGATTTTTGTGAAAAAAGTAAGCCTATAGCCTTACCTTTTGACCAATAATAAGCACTTTCAGAATCACCCGATTATGGTGAAAAAGGTAAGCCTATAGCCTTACCTTTTGACCAAAAATAATCACTTTCAGAATCACCCCATTTTTGTGAAAAAGGTAAGCCTATAGCCTTACCTTTTGACCAAAAATCAGCACTTTCAGAATCACCCGATTTTGGTGAAAAAGGTAAGCCTATAGCCTTACCTTTTGACCAAAAATAATCACTTTCAGAATCACCCGATTTTTGTGAAAAAGGTAAGCCTATAGCCTTACCTTTTGACCAAAAATAAGCACTTTCAGAATCACCCGATTTTGGTGAAAAAGGTAAGCCTATAGCCTTACCTTTTGACCAAAAATAAGCACTTTCAGAATTACCCGATTTTGGTGAAAAAGGTAAGCCTATAGCCTTACCTTTTGACCAAAAATAATCACTTTCAGAATCACCCGATTTTGGTGAAAAAGGTAAGCCTATAGCCTTACCTTTTGACCAATAATAAGCACTTTCAGAATCACCCGATTTTGGTGAAAAAGGTAAGCCTATAGCCTTACCTTTTGACCAAAAATAAGCACTTTCAGAATCACCCGATTTTGGTGAAAAAGGTAAGCCTATAGCCTTACCTTTTGACCAAAAATAAGCACTTTCAGAATCACCCGATTTTGGTGAAAAAGGTAAGCCTATAGCCTTACCTTTTGACCAAAAATAATCACTTTCAGAATCACCCGATTTTTGTGAAAAAGGTAAGCCTATAGCCTTACCTTTTGACCAAAAATAAGCACTTTCAGAATCAGCCGATTTTGGTGAAAAAGGTAAGCCTATAGCCTTACCTTTTGACCAAAAATAATCACTTTCAGAATCACCCGATTTTGGTGAAAAAGGTAAGCCTATAGCCTTACCTTTTGACCAAAAATAAGCACTTTCAGAATTACCCGATTTTGGTGAAAAAGGTAAGCCTATAGCCTTACCTTTTGATCAAAAATAAGCACTTTCAGAATTACCCGATTTTGGTGAAAAAGGTAAGCCTATCGCCTTACCTTTTGACCAATAATAAGCACTTTCAGAATCACCCGATTATGGTGAAAAAGGTAAGCCTATAGCCTTACCATTTGACCAAAAATAAGCACTTACAGAATTACCCGATTTTGGTGAAAAAGGTAAGCCTATAGCCTTACCTTTTGACCAAAAATAAGCACTTTCAGAATCACCCGATTTTGGTGAAAAAGGTAAGCCTATAGCCTTACCTTTTGACCAAAAATAAGCACTTTCAGAATCACCCGATTTTGGTGAAAAAGGTAAGCCTATAGCCTTATCTTTTGACCAAAAATAAGCACTTTCAGAATTACTCGATTTTGGTGAAAAAGGTAAGCCTATAGCCTTACCTTTTGACCAAAAATAAGCACTTTCAGAATCACCCGATTTTGGTGAAAAAGGTAAGCCTATAGCCTTATCTTTTGACCAAAAATAAGCACTTTCAGAATCACCCGATTTTTGGTGAAAAAGGTAAGCCTATAGCCTTATCTTTTGACCAAAAATAAGCACTTTCAGAATTACCCGATTTTGGTGAAAAAGGTAAGCCTATAGCCTTTCCTTTTGACCAATAATAAGCACTTCCAGAATCACCCGTTTTTGGTGAAAAAGGTAAGCCTATAGCCTTACCTTTTGACCAAAAATAATCACTTTCAGAATCACCCGATTTTGGTGAAAAAGGTAAGCATATAGCCTTGCCTTTTGACCAAAAATAAGCACTTTCAGAATCAGCCGACTTTGGTGAAAAAGGTAAGCCTATAGCCTTACCTTTTGACCAAAAATAATCACTTTCAGAATCACCCCATTTTTGTGAAAAAGGTAAGCCTATAGCCTTATCTTTTGACCAAAAATAAGCACTCTGAGAATTACCCGATTTTGGTGAAAAAGGTAAGCCTATAGCCTTTCCTCTTGACCAATAATAAGCACTTTCAGAATCACCCGATTTGGTGAAAAAGGTAAGCCTATAGCCTTACCATTTGACCAAAAATAAGCACTTTCAGAATTACCCGATTTTGGTGAAAAAGGCAAGCCTATAGCCTTACCTTTTGACCAAAAATAAGCACTTTCAGAATCACCCGATTTTGGTGAAAAAGGTAAGCCTATAGCCTTACCTTTTGACCAAAAATAAGCACTTTCAGAATCACCCGATTTTGGTGAAAAAGGTAAGCCTATAGCCTTGCCTTTTGACCAAAAATAAGCACTTTCAGAATCATCCGATTTTGGTGAAAAAGGTAAGCCCATAGCCTTATCTTTTAACCAAAAATAAGCACTTTCAGAATCAGCCGATTTTGGTGAAAAGGGTAAGCCTATAGCCTTATCTTTTGACCAAAAATATGCACTTTCAGAACCATTTGAATTTGGTGAAAAAGGTAAGCCTATAGCCTTACATTTTGGCCAAAAATATGCACTTTCAGAATTACCTGCTGTTTGCAAAAAGGTAAGTCTATAGCCTTTATTTTTTGGTAAAAAGATAAACACTTTCAGAAAACCCCGAATTTGGTGAAAAAGGTAAGCCTATAGCCTTATCTTTTGACCAAAAATATGCACTTTCAGAACCATTTGAATTTGGTGAAAAAGGTAAGCCTATAGCCTTACATTTTGGCCAAAAATATGCACTTTCAGAATTACCTGCTGTTTGCAAAAAGGTAAGTCTATAGCCTTACTTTTCGGTAAAAAAATAAACACTTTCAGAATCACCTGAATTTGATAAAAAAAGGTAAGCTTATAGCAAGCCTGTAGCCTAACGTTTCGGCCAAAACTGAGGGCTAACAAAATCAGCAGATTTGAACAAGAGAAAGGGAGGCAAAAAGGTAACAACGTGAAGTTGGTTTGAGGTGATGTAAAATGCAAAAATTTACAACCACATAACTATTCTACAAGAAGAGGTTAAATGATGTTTGCCATACTGTCAATCGTAAAAAATTAGACTAGGTTGTCAAGTTACAAAACACTGAATTTAAATACCCGCGTAGAAGTCTGTCTGGAAATTAACTAAAGAGCCGAATACTAAGAATATGGCTTTGTCTATGAGCGATAAATTGTTGGCTGGTAATTATCAGAAGTACGTACATGCCTTTTATACAACCGGTGTCCCAAAAAAGAACTCCTGTTTAGAAAAAATCACTAACAATCAATTATCAAGAAATACACAAAATATCTTAAAATGAATAAATAGCCGAGAGCTTAATTTACTAAACGTTTCGGGCTTAACCCTTCACCAGTAGTAACGAGAAAAGGGTACGTTAGAGCGTAAAAATCAATTATCAAGACTTTGATAAAATTTTCTTTTTGGCTCGTTTTGTCAAAGGCCCAAAAATATTTATAGATGATAAAATGTTTGCTTTTGATACAACAAGGTAGAGAAATTACAGGTTGAAAAACCTTAATTTGAGCTATAGTTTTTAAGCAACATACTCAATCTTGCCCAAGAGCCCAAATTTTCAGATTTTTTGTCATCATTGAAGTCTCCAATAATAGTGCGCATTTAATTCAGTCATTCATGACCAAACAAGATGCTTTACATCCACAAAGAAATTGATCTGGCAATCATCAGTGCTTCTTTGCAATATGATTCAAGACCAGGTAGCCCTAAAAAGAGCTTAAAAGCCAATTAAAAAATCAGCTTGTCTGGGAAATAATTTGGCCCTTGATCTACTTGACAACAAAAGAAAATTGAAAATCGGTTGCGTAATCAAATTTTGGTGATTTTTCAAACGGGAATACTTTTTTTGGGGACACCCGGTAGCAATGTTAAATATTTACCATTCGCACCTGCAAGGGTCCTATAGCAGCCGATTTCCAGTCAGTGAAATTTTCCGAGCGGGTGGAATTTTACACAGTAAGAATAAATGCACTATTGAATTTCTATTCAGTTGCAAAGCGATATTTTTTGTCGTAAATATGTAATTTTTACCTGATCGGAAAATTCTACCGACTCGAAACTAGCCTGGTCCATGATTTATTGGCCATTGAATTCAAGTTGCCAGTTTCAGAAATGGAATTTAAATTTCAATGGCAAGTAAATCATGGACCAGAATGGAATGTGGCATTCTCGTTCCCATTCAAACCCCTTACTAGTAGTTTCCTAATTTCTGGGTCCAAATCATTGAGTGATTATAACATGCAAATGTCCACATCTAAGTTAGTCTTTGACTGATAGATTAACATTTCTATTTTCAACATCGGCTGTGTAATTTTTTATTCCACAACAAGCCAAATGTGTTAACTTTTTTCTTCTCACCCAGTATCACGATTTTTTCAAAGAGTGTACACATTTTCTGACTCACAAGGTGCAATCACACTTTGTTTCATTACAGTAAAAACCCGCGTATAAGAACCTACAATTTTGCAAGTCAGCCTAACTAGGTTCTTATGTTTTGGGTATTTAGTGGAAAATGAGGCTTTTCAGGTTCTTAAATTGGTTCTTATTTTATTCATGGCCTTCAGGAATTTCTTTTCTTCATATTCAAACTTTCAGGCCTATTATTTACTGTCAGATCACATCAGTTGAATTTATGAGATATTCCCCAACAGAAATTTGTGGAAGAATCCGAAATGTTTATATAATCCAGATAAAATCTTTCAAAAGCTTCTCATCAGGTAATATAAGCATTTTTTTATTCTTCCACAAACTTCTGTTGTGAATAAGACCCCATGCTCTCTAAAAATAAGAACCTATTTCAAATTCCAGGCTGAATGGGTTCTTATATAATTGGGGTTTAATTGCAAAATTTCAGCCTGTAGGTTCTTAATGCACTAGGTTCTTATACGCGGGTTTTTACTGTATTTCGATATTCATTTACAGACGCCCATTGCATTCCAGAAAATGACCTAGGGAGCAGTCATTTTCGATCCTGGGTACCAGGGCGGAGGATTTTTGACACGGGTATGAACATGCTTCCAATTACTTTGTGGGGGTATGGAAATATCAAGGGATATTTTTATGAGGTTCAGAACTATTTTGCTTGAAAAAATGTTTCTATGAAGTCATCAGTTAACATTTAAAAGCAAATTGGCATGTGTGCATCTATATCTTATACGTCAGTTCTGGTCGGGGGTACGAAACCATTTCGATGAAAGGTGATGGGGCATAAAACTTCGCCCTGGTACCCAGGATTAAAAATGACCACTCCCTTAGCTCTTACCAAATTTATGGGTTCTCTGCACAATGAGCTCAGTTACAGTTCGTCACTTCTTCCTCTGCCTTCATTTCTTCGGTGGAGTTGTCGCCTTGACGATCTTATCCTGCAGAAGGAAATAGATAATAGCATGATTAAAAAATGACACAGTAACAGAACATTACATCATTTTATTACCTGACTGACATTTCAAAAATGAGGCAATACAAGAATCCCGCCAATTCCATCGGTTAATCGCACATTTCCTGCGGTTATCCCGTAGCCTTGTATAATACGATACAAGGACCCGTTTTTGTCACCACTGCAACTGATTTAGGCCTGTGAGATTTACAATAAACTTAGGCTACATAACAGCAACAAAATGCGTTTGATTAAGTGATATAGGTCAAAAATTAGAAGCTATCAGGTAATAAAACTCACACAAACCGGTTTTGTAGCTGTACTGGAAAATGAAAAGCCCCGGACTTGTTGCACAGGCCTCGCAAGCTCGGTCTGTAGTTTTAAGATTTCGGGCTTTATATTTTCCTGTACAGCACAAACCCGGTTAGTATGCGCATAGAGAAACGCGCAGCGTCACTAACTCTTTATTATCGAGAGCCCACAAGCCAGAATACAACTGTTCTACATGTCCGTCTTTCGATTATCTCGTTTACAGGGTGTCCCAAAGGATTGTGCCCTGTTTGTGTGACTGCTGTGGAGGAGCTGTAGCTTCAATTGTCTCAGTTACTATACTGTTGCATAGGTCAGACTTCAAGTTAGAACTTGAGACCTTGTTTGAGTCAATCTGACAAGTGGTTGCTGATTTATGGCAGAGGAAAAGCAAAATAAATGGTTGCTTCAAAAACAGCATTTTACTGTACTCCGGCAATTTCAAACTGTCCGAACTTGCTTAAAACTTACTTGTTTCAATTCATGATGACGAGGGAGGGAGACACATTTGAAGTAACTAAATAGAACATATCAAAGAAATTATTACCTCTAAATTTTGACTCGCTTTTATCATTGTCCCATGAGTTGTTTTCACTGTAATTTAAAAATATTTGTTATCAATTTCAGGAAAACGTCATTGCTTGAAATGCGACAACAGTTGAACTCGTATGAGGCTGCAATCTTGCCCCCAGAGTGAGGTCGTTGCTTTGTAATTGAGCATTGAAAATATTTTCATTAAACTAAAGATTTCTTAAAACAATTTTCAAAGACTATTGTTGAAGAAAACATGTGATCATGCTTCATTTTTTTGCATTAACCAAAAGATAGTAAAAATTTGTTTCAGGAAATCACCAGCAATAAATTCGCAGACGCAGGGGAAGAAATTTAAAATGTCTTACATTTTCCTAATATTTGCTGCTCAAGATCTCCTTTAACTTTATTTGATTCCTGCAAAAAATAAAATGAATATGTCAAGAATGATGTTATTTCTTTAAAGCAGTTGCAGCCTGTTACTACATCCATTCAATTTTAATTTTTTATCCATGGTAATCCACTCAATATTTACAAACTGCTTTACAGGGAGCCATGCTACAGTAAGATTAAAATTAGATAATTACTAAATATATAATATAATCCTATTTACAATAATCAAAGACAATCAATTTTAAATTTAATTGAAACGTTTCTCAATGTGCCAAATTTTCCAGGCCACAGTGAAATTTGATCAAAATATAAACAGATTTGCTCGGAAAAGATTCTACCGGGTGAGTTAATATAAAGAATCCTCGTTTGAAAGGTCATGGTTTCCTGGATATCAAGACGATGATATCGGCAAATATACAGTTAAATGGTAGACATGTTCATGGCCACTCCGTTCTGAAATTCTGAAATCAGAGGGATTATGTCGAGAAAGCCTCTTCAATAAACCTTCAAAACGTTCCCAAAATCACGAACAAATTTCCCAAACATATCTGCCTTACACGGGCCTTACAGCAATACTTCTGCATGAACAAGTCTTCCCCCTGGTATCAATAACCTATTCAGAGGGGTTCCATTCTTCCAAGAGGACAAAATACATGAATATATGTGAATGTCATCATTTTTAGGAAGGAAAATCAAGGAAAATGTGCTCGTTGTTTTCATTCGTTTTTGCAGGCTTTTGGAAGGGGCTTTCTGCAGAAAATCTCCCATATCCACGGGAAGGAATGGCCAATTAAAGCCGGGTAAATTACTGGACCTAATTGAACATATTGGCAATAAAACAAGACAGTTGTCAATATTATTGCTTTGATATTCAGGGAGCAGCGGCCTTCCAAACGGGGATTCTATTTTTGACTCACCCGGTGCAAGACAAATCCAGTAGATTCTAATACTGGCTGGGTGCAACGATAAACATAAAGATAGACTTTGTGTGTAAACAACCACACACGACCGAAAAGAATTAATTCAAAACATATTCTGGTAGAAAGTTCGCTACCTCTAGTCTCTGCAAAGACGACTTGATCAATTTATCTTGATAGGCCAGACGTTGTTTCAGACTCGCGAGTTCAGACTTTAATTGTCGATTCTGAAAAACAAAAAACATTGCAACAAATCTTCCTTCTAAGAGAATCGACAGCACTTACACAGCAACGACTATAGTGCTTATGAAGGTGAAAAACAAAAAAAAGATACCTTGGTTAAGCTACGGGAAGCCCAGACGCGCAGTTGATATATAACTAATTAATCTAACAATAAGTAAAACGAATTTAAATCAAAAGAAAAGTAAACAAACTACCCTCTACAATTTCTCTTCCGGCTTCTTTTTTAATGTAAGAAGAGATGATGCATGTTTGACATCTTAGCTTAATTGGTCCCAAATCTTAGGCCCAAGAATCTAAACTTACTTGGTTCCAAATCTTAGGCCCACGAAATAAAATAGACCTCTGATACTACAGCAAGAACTGAACAATTTTTCCTCTAAAATTTACCGTATTGCTTTCCGCGACATCAAGTTCCAATGAAAATGGCTTCTACATTTCTACATTTCATCACGTCACGAAAAAGCAAGTTAGATGTTACACTGGCGAGTAAGAATAACTTGCTGATAACATAGAAATGGTTTAGGAATACAGGGATGAAAATAGATTTGGTGAAAGATCATTTTCCACTTACAAAAAGCTCTTTTATGAAAATTAACTCCGCAACTGATATTATTTACCTCGTCCTTTAGACAGCTATCAATAGGTTCCGCCGGTACGCCAGGATTCTCTTCCGTCCACATCATGTCAACAAGTCGGCAGCACTCATTCAATTCAGCTAACACTCGACCTACTTCAACTTGCAGCTCACTCATCTAATGAAGAAGCAATCATGTAAGAACAATGACAAAAATCAAATAGGCTGTATAATTTACAAATTTCAAGCGCGTGCTGTAAAGCAAATATAAGGAATCTGACCAAATGAAAGGTTGGTTAGAATACCAAATATTCTCCCAGACAATAATATGCGGTCATTAAACGATTACGAGGTCCATGCTGGAAAATATTTGGATCGCAGTTTGACGTACGGACCGAACGCAGTGAGGTCCGTACAATGAACTAAGGTCCAAATATTTTCCAGCATGGATCGAGTAATCGTTTAATAGAGGCTTTATTATATGGCAGAGCCTTCTGAGAACGTTGTTTATAGTATCGTACTTTTCTGTTGTGTCTTTGATCATGTGCATCACTGTAGTTGCTCGTTGCGACGTTAACTACATTGGCATTTTCTTCGTGTATAATTGCAAGTTCGTCTTCAAAGTTTTACAGAAAAGAAATCTTCGATGAATAAGCTAAACTTTGGCTGACACTTCTTGCGGCCTATGCCTACGCAAGAAGCTCCTCCCTTGTTATTGATTTTTAAAGGGCAGATAAACCCAACTGCGATTTTTTTATATAATAAACCTTAAACTATGAGGAATCCGATGGCAGTAATATTTTTACCTATTGGGGTTCAAAAGGGTCGATTTGAGGGTTTTGAAAAAGGGCACTCCTTCCAAAAACCGCGTGATGATAAAGGCCTGGAACTAGCTAATGCGTGACGCGAAGTGAGTCATAACAACTTCCAAGAGAGGCACAGGCAGTAGGCACAGGAAGAACTCAAGAAGCACACAGTGAATGAAATGCACGGTGTGGCGGACGCATGTCGATCAGTTTACATCGCTGTCTCTGTATGTTTTTCAACAAAATGTAGGATAATATAATTGGAGTTCTCTGATATTTCCGACGATCGAGCATGGAGCAACGCAACTTCAGAGCTTTCTTTTGATGATGTAGAAGGAGCTAAATGAAGAAGCCAGTGACTGAGGCCAGGTTAGGCCTTATTAGGAGCTAGGGGGCTGCTTCATTTTCGTTGTGGTCGATTTGTCAGTGCATACTTAAACGTTTGGGAGCCTCTGGAAGACGAATAATGGCTGTAGAATTATTATCGAAGGCTAGAGAAGAAAGAGAACGGTGGGAATGACTCAGCAGACGCCCTGATAGAGAACCGTTGTTGGATGCAAGGTACGTTTTTTAGCATTTCTTACCCTACATTTAGTTTAGGTCTAGGGCAGCTGATCCTCTTGTTTGTGGTTGATCATCTGATAAATATGGTGCTGTTTTCGGCCTAAACTATCAAAATAAAACTTGACGGTCCCAAGTGCCTCACAAAAAGGCAAAGCAAAGATACATTTGCCGTGCATACAGACGAAATAACCACGTCTTGTTTGTAGTTTTTGACAAAAATATGATTAGATATGCAAACCTGTTTGTTATGTTGGTTCCCTTGCCTATTTATGGTTTATTTTGTGTTATTCTGTTGTTTTTCTTGTTGCTTGTCTTTGTCTTGTTAGGCCTGGTTCTAAAAGACTATACTTTGGGCTGAGATTAATAATTTATGATTAGCAGCATCATGTTGCTTGGACAGCTTATTGGGCCCTATTTTGCCCCAACTCAATTGTTATCTTCCTCTAAATCAAACTTTGCAATTTTTCTAGGTGCAGATGAGGCAAATGTAGAATTGATCGACTTGTTACTGACCTGTATAAAAGCCTACTGCAAACACAATACTGAAAGTATGGATCAGGGAAGATGCACGTAAGGAAGTTTCAAAATTTTTATTCATTGGTCCATGTATACAACCAATGTCACTTTACAGTGAACAATGGCATGAGGATATCTTGATGAAATGGATGATATCATGATTCTTGTAACAATACTTGAAGTGATATGATTATCTCTGAAATACAGACGTGCAAGTTTTCTTTCATAAAGAACTTGGATCAGCCCATGGTAGTAGAAGTTTCTTAATGTCATAAAAATGTCTGCATTTTGGTACTGAAAGTTCTTAATTTGCTTCCAATTTTATGGGGCATAAATTATGATGTAATTCGTACCCAGAATTACATATAATTGTTTCTTTAAATACAGGACAATTTAGCAAGAAAAAAGAGTAGTATCAGGGTCAAAACATAAAATCATGGTGAATACTCCTCAAGAATAGAAAACTCAATGTTAATGAAACATAAGTACACATAATAATGACTATGCATCGTTGAAAGGCGTATTGCCAGCAGCTTCCAAGACCAAACTATTCATTACAGAAAGTGAATTGGCTAGCTGTCTACATTTGCATATCCCTCTCATTTATGCCCAGTTCTACATGCCTAATCAAAGATGACTTTTTCTATCTTTCCAGAGTTATGCAAACTGTTCTCTACCAAGGATATGCAGGGCTGATTCCTGGAAATCTCAGAAAGATGCCTGCCACTATACTGTTAGCCTGTGCTTACTGACTATAATGCAGTCAGAGAGATGCTAAACTTGACCTGAGAGGGCAACATGTTACACTCAATGGGATGAACATGAGATAAACTGACACTGATCATCATCATTTGAACAATATTCACTACTTTGTAACCATGATAGACATTATCTACCGGGTGCACCAAAATAAACTGTGCAAAAAAATGCAGAAAGTCCCAGAGTCTATGTCAGGCTTCCTGCTAAAGAGACTGCCAAAGATTAAGTCATAGATCTTCGAAATCGGTAGTGTACGATTTATTGTGGCCTGCCAAACGTGCATAGTTTATTTTGGTGCACCTGGTATATCTTTTGAATAGTCCCATGCAATTTTCATAATGCCCTTGCTCATATTTGTGTGATTTTATTTGTGATTTTATTTGTTAAAATATGAGAACTTTCTGGACAAAAGCCAAAACAGAACAAATATGTCATCACAAAAAGACTTTGAAACCCCAAAATAGTACACTGGGGTGAATGAGTAAGCAAGGGGTAAAAGAGGCAAAGCAAAACATTTTAATAAATTTAATCAAAATGTTGATTCATAGATTGTCTTCAGATACAACACAACTGTTTTAATTAACTTCCTTGATGCTGTGAATGTTGGTTCAATATTTCATGAGTATTTTCTACCTATCAACACTACTCATTTTAGCCCCAGCTCAGTGGCAGAGACAGAAAAAAATAATGAGGGGGTAAAATTCCACAATTGTCCAACCAGGGGGAGAGGGGATATTTCAGTTAAAATTTTAGCCAAAGTTAAAAATGGGAGTATATTTCCTCATATCCGCCCCTGGCTCTGCACTGCCCCTAGTCTACCCTCTTACCCCATGCAGACCCGAAATATTATCTAAAATGCTAAAATATTTGCAATGATATCAGTACTGCTCATTTCTGGGGCAATCAAGCAGATCATTGTGACCTTTGGTTGTTTTTATGCACAACAGATAGCATCATGTTTTCTGTGTTCTTCGCTCCTCAACTGGAACTGAATCTGCTATGGAAACAAAAAACATAATTTGGAGCATTATTTTGATACAAATCTAATGACTTCACAATTAATGATGATTATATTTAGCTGTGAATGGCTCAAACAATTCACTTTTGTGGAATTTTCAAAACCTACAGAAAAACACGCCTTTCTCAATCCAGAATGTGATTGTTATTATCAGCATCGACTCTCCTTAGGCCCGCCCACAAGCGCCTGTCGACATTTGCAACGAAAAGGCTTCACGAATGAGCTGCAAATGCAAATTATATCGTATGAGGCATAGAATACATAGGCCAACCAAAAGTCCGCGAAGAAGCAGAACAAGAATGCTTACGAAGAAAAGGAAAACTAAGTGTGCAGAAAGAACGGAAGTCCTTACCTGTCCATGAGAACGATCACTTGGCCTGGTTTTGATGTGGCAATTTCCGATGTGATCATCTTCGGTGAGTGTATCGTTCGATATGAACTAATTCCATGTTCAGCACGCCGAAGAATTCTCAGAGATGGGCTCTGGGAGCCACCTGATGCACTTGTAGTGGACTGTTCAAAGTCGTTGGGATTGAAATACTTTGTGCAGATACCCGATGTTTTTGCTGCTCTGCAGTTCTTCCATGTCCTCCTCTCCATGAGTCAGTCCACAGCTCACTGCAAGCGGTCTGTCAGCTCCAAAGTTAGGAATGATGAGCACATACATTCTTCTCTGCACAAGCTGACTCTCCACAACGATAAACTATACACTTTCTCGGCGTTTTGCTCTGCGACAAGTTAATACAAGTTGTTGTTTCTAACTTTCGTGACTTGACTTTCAGTGAGTACACACTGACTCTTCCATTCTCTCACAGCTCTATGACTCACTTCGCGTCACGCCTCGGCTAGTTCCAGGCTCTTTTGCTTGCGCGGTTTTTTTTGGAAAATTTGGCTGAAAAACGGAATTCAATGGTCGATTTCGACAGGTTCCGCAGCTCATTTTGAAATCTCGTTTGAATTGTTGAAATCTCCGGGTCATAAATAGTGAAAATCAATAAAAATGTCATTTGGGTTTATCTGACCTTTAAAGCAACGCCCGGTCCACTACGGCTTCCAACGAAAAATACGGCTTTTACGGACCGATCAAGAACCAATCGAATTGCTGCGTTGCCGGTCCGAGGAGCCATATTTTCGAACACCATATAATAAAGTATATTTTCGATGTTTCTTTTATCCTTCATGGTGGTCACGATCACTGGCGCTAATGCAACGTGGATGTGGTGTACTACACAACACAATGACCCAAATTTCATTGTTACCTATGGTGTTGTTTTCTCTTGTTGTTGTTGTCATCTTATTTTAATTCGAATAAATAAATGTAGCTTCTAATTACATGATCAACAGAAACTAATCAAATTCAAAAATAAACTAAACTAAATAAATATGCTTTAATTCTATCTGGAGGTATCAAGGAAAAGATATATTGTTTTACGTATCGAGGATGAATAAGTGCAGCCACATCAAAATGCCCTTCCGTGCTCTTCCATGGGATTGTCGCTCTGAATGCCACCAGGATAACATAAAAACTGTTTTTCGTGCATAAGCTCCTAATAGAGATGCTGCACATATCAAATTTCCACTGAAAAGTTAATATGCTATCTATAGTAGGCCACATAACAGCTCGTGGTAGAATATCTAATTCAAAGCAATCTCTGAAATCCTTAATACAGTAAATCCCCGCATATAAGAACCTCCAAAAATAAGAACCTAGAGGCTGTTTTTCCTAACTTATGCACCTTGTAATTAAGAACCTGTTTCAGTTTGATGAAAAATATGTTCTTATAGCAGGGGTATCCTAAAAGATTAGCAATTCATACTCAATTTACACACCTGGGGTTTATTGACGTGCTTCTGTGTTTGTAGTACCGCATGATAGTCTTGCATGAGAATAACACGTCGGCAACAATTTCCAAGCTTGTTTTTCAACATGATGTATTCTTCCAGCTTACCACGTACAAACAACTGAGTGTCTTTTGCTTCCGTTACCACGGCTGCTAAGCTTGCTGGAGACATGAAGTATGACCTCGAACCTGGTGATTCTGAAAAATATTAAAATATCAGAATTAGCTATCAAACATAACATTGGTAAGGATGTAAGGATCTCCATATACTAAGGCTCAAAACAGAACATGGCAAAAAAGGATTTTCTGCCTTGAAGGCTTGGAACGATATCCCAGATAATATAAGAGAAATCTAAACACCCAGGCTCTTCAAAAAACGACTAAAAACGCACCTGAGCTAAAAATGCTAAAAACAAACACACTGAAATACGACCCTCTGGAAGAACAGCCCATTTTTTACCTTAGATATTATTTTCATCTACCCTATTACAAAACAAATTTACTCGGCCTTTATGGAGAATTTTGATACTAAGCTGAAGGGGATCAGTTTACAAATAACAATAATCGTAAAGTGTCGTAAAGTAGTTAAGGGGCTCAGTCGTCAAACAGTAAACAAATCCGTAAACTCACACGTGTCGCCGATTATCCATTGTTCATCCATTGCTCTCTGCAGTTTGTTTGGTGGCTTCACCCAAGCCACAAAAAAGTGACCGTTAAAAATCCACTTATATCCGAGCAATCGTAGAAGATATGAATGTTTGGTTTGTTCCTTAGTGAAGTACAAGGATTAATGCCCAAAGCAACTTTCATTTTGAAAAAAATACGAAAATCCTGTGTGATATCACCCTTCAAAAAACTGCAAAATCATCGTTTTGTTTACATTTTGACGACGGAGCCCCTTTAAGTAGCATGTTACTGTAAAGAATTTAATAGAATACTTGAAAAAATCTCATTTACATTTTCACAATACGAAAAAACTTACCAATATCTCTAGTTGGAGCTTCCAATGACAAGAATCGCTGCCTGATATTACCATGTTGATTTTTTACATCATCATTCTCAGCCCCTTCTTTTGATAACGTTGATTCAAATAATGCTCTTCGAACTGTGCCTTTTGCATTTGGATTCGAAGGTGAATCCACTCCTGCAGTAGTGACAAGAGATCCAAAACCTGGGAAGGAAAAGTGCGGTTAGAAAAATCAGCTTATCACGCTCTCTTTTTTTATACATATAAAATATTACAATAAATCTTACATTCTACTATACCTACCTAATACTGTACAACACTACAGGGACGATACCAAGGGGAGCGAAGGACAATGACTACCCCATGGCCAATAGAAAAGACACGTAATGTTAAACTACATACAATTAGGTACACTACGAACGATTAAAACCTGATGGATACTATATTAGATTCTGCCTAACATCAGATGACAGGTCAGGTTTGCGGTGAAATTTGTAAAAAGTCACGAGCGCAGCTCTTCGTTGGTTTGAGGTCGCAAACTATGCCCGGCATCCAATGTTAAACAGAACTTACAATCACGCTTTCTTATCCTTATCACCACTAACAAGGACAGATTTGTAACACAATGACATGATTAACACCACAATTCAAAATGATCTGCGATGGCAGAGAAAGAAAATTCTCTTCACCAGTAATTCAAAATAAAAAAGCCCTAAAACCAGTAACGCAAACTGTCACCTTGTGCATGCGAACTGTCACCTTGTGCACGCGAATGGTGGTTTTTAAGAGAAGTCACGAGTTTATCAACAAAAGAAGAAGACTGAATCAAAAGATCGGCCTGGCGGAGTTTTTTATTTGATTCAAAATCCGAGCAGACAGTATTGCAGTTCTCGAATATTTAGGGCTTCAATGAAACAATTACTACCGTAAAAACACGCGTATAAGAATCTAGAGGATTAAAATCCTACAGGCTGAAATTGTCTAATTAGGCTACCATTTCATAAGAACTTATCCATTGTATTCATTGTTCAAGAACCCAGGCTGACTTGCATTATTGTAGGTTCTTGTGCGCGGGTTTTTAACCGTTCTCAGCTCCAATCAAGTAAACAACGAACACTTCAAATTCTCTTCATTTCTCTTACTGCGTAAATAAAAATGCATCTTCTGTTTGTTTTTATGACTTGATAGAAACTTCAGGTACTTTGGTATAATTCTATTTGCAGTAGCTTTGAAATATTGAGTATTTTACAGCGTTGATCGAAAGAATTTATGGCAAGTTTTGAAATAAAATTGAAAACCATCGTAAGCTCGATAGAGAAAATGCTACGATCTTCAGGAAAACCATAGTTCGTGATGGTCTACATGATGGCAGTAGACAGAAACCAGTAACCCTTCTGGTTTACAATTTATAGATTTGATGGCATCACAGCGTCAAATATAATATATGCCACCACTTTGAATAAAATCAAGATATGAAAAAATTTTCACAGCAGATTTACAGCAAAGCACAATGAGTTCCATGAAAGCTATTCAATTCAAAGAAAACAGTTAATAGAATTTTACACCGCCTTTTCAAAGATTTGAAGCCCAATTTATTCCTTTCTTATAACGCCCAAACAAAAATTTGAACACCTGGATACCGTAAAAGCTCTGTTTAGCCCCGGCTCTTTTAAGCCCCCTCTCTAATAAGCCCCTTTCTCCCCCTGAGCTAAAATGTTAAATAAGCCCCCTCTCTATTACCCCTCCCACTTATATCCAATTCCCAAGAATATCAAAGATTTCCATTTATTTAGCTAAACAAGTTTGCATGTTAATTTTGATATGGTTTGAGATAAAACTGTGTCGAATTTATGTATTTGACTCGTAAAATTGTATGTTGCATCCGCAAAATATGGTGTAAAAGAACTGAAAAGCTATCATATATATCCTTGTCATTTGATTTTGTGAATAAGCCCCAATCTGGAGTGTTCGAAACTAATTCGGGGCTTAATAGAGCTTTTACGATAATAGATGCTGCCACTTTGATTAAAATCAAGATATCAAAAAAATTCCACGACAGATTTACAGCAAAAGCACAATAAATTCATTAAAAGCCATTCAATTCAAAGAAAAGGTCATAGAATTTTACACCACCTTTTTCAAAGATCTGAACCCCATACTATTCCTTGAAATAAAAATTTGAAATACCTGGATATTCTGTATTAAGAAGCAAAGTAAAGCATACTTACTAGAGGTATTAAGTGATCTTCCCAACTGCTCCTCCAATTTTTCTCGTAGCGCAATATTAGCATCGATGCTCCTCTGCAACTGAACTCTCAGATTTCTGATTTCCTCCAGCAGCATTTGAAGTAAAGATGCATCAAATTTATTATCTGATTCGTCGCCTTTTGAAACTTCTGGCTCTGCTGCTGTTAATGATGGTTAGTTCGTTAATAATTGGTTATCAGTCATAATACTTCTTTTGGGGACTAGGCTGTCAAAGAATGCTCAGACACAGCAGGTTTTGCATTGATACTTAGTTTCAATAACACTGGTTAGTGTATTGTAATGATCATATTAAACGAAACAGAGTGTTCCGTGGCAATCATTTGCCACCTCCTTACAGTATGTATTGAAATAAAGTTGAGCCAGCAGGGGTTGTGCGAGAAGACAATTCCAAGACTTAATGGTTTTAGTTTCAACTAAACTATAATCTAAGCAGTGGAAGTATTTTTCAGTTGCCAAAAGCCAGGACCACAACATACGGAATCGAATCTGCATCGTTTTTAGGACAACGGCTTTGGCATGCATTGCCTGAAAGTTAATCGGAAAATCTTGCAATATTCAAAAGAAAAATATAAAACTGGAAACTAGACTGTAACTGTCGACTTTGCAAAATATATATTGAAGACTTGGGGTATCTATTGCAGATTTGGGATATCTATAGTTGATTTCAAATTTACTTTAGTATATGGTAATATGTGAATAGGTAAATAGTTGGCCTTAATTAGCTGTAGTTAGCTATTTTGTTCCTGTTGCCTACTGTAAATAAATCATTTACTTATTATTATATTATTATTCACGTTTTGGCAATAGACCAGTTCACAATCCTGGAAAAGCAATGCCAGCGCTTCTGATCTCATGAATGGCAAGCATTTTTGGATCAAAAACGATGCAAACAATTGTTGCAATAAAATAGCATTCCCGAAAATGAGTATTTATTAGCTACAAGTTACGCGCGCAGCAATTTTTTGAAACTGTGAACTGGAGTATTAAATTTGGGTGAAGGACGGGATTTCTTCTCTCGCTTTAAAGCAGACGCAAACATCAATGTTGCATCGGTCTCTATTTTTGTAACTTAAAAGTTGTAGTCGTAATAGTACTTTAGAGTATATCCTTT
The DNA here is from genome assembly GCA_039566865.1 of Aurelia coerulea. Lineage (NCBI taxonomy): Eukaryota > Metazoa > Cnidaria > Scyphozoa > Semaeostomeae > Ulmaridae > Aurelia > Aurelia coerulea. Next base: position 18,886,923 of record CM076954.1, read on the forward strand.
CAGTGTGCTGAAAAATCTGTCTGTTTTTTGCGTCCGTTTTTCTCCTAGTACCTATTATTCAGTTTATTCTACAGTACCAAACTTCAAGAATATATGCTCAATTCAATAAACAATCCAAGTCTTTCCACAGATCTTTTAATACATTCACAACTACAGGGTGTCCCAAAAAGATTGTGCCCCGTTTGCCTGAAGATTGCGACAAAACGGCAAAAGATTCTCGCAAAACTTTTGCATGATGTTGCTCTTCAATTAAAATTTGCTGCCATCCCCATGAAAATCCGTTGAAAAATGATGGAGCTATGATCTTCAGGAGACCAAATTTGTCTGATGACTGAAACAAGCGGTCGACCATTTTGTCTAACTATTTTGCAGCGATAAATAGCTTCATGGACGAAATGAAACAGCAGCCTCCAATGTCATAGCTCTCGTTTATTTCCGATGATCACCAGAGAGTTCAACTATTTCTGACCTCACAGAAATTATTTCTTACTTCACGTGAAGCTATTTATCGCTGCAAAATAGTAAGGCAAAGTGGCCAACCGCTGGTTTCAGTCATCAGGTAACTTTGGTCTTCTGAAGGTCATAGCTCCGTCATTTTGCAACAGATTTTTACGGGGATGGTTGCAAACTTTATTTGAACATCTGAAGAGCAACATCATATGAAAGTTTGGTGAGAATCTTTTGCCGTTTTGTCGCAATCTTCAGGCAAACGGGGCACAATTTTTTGGGACACCCTGTATATATTATCATTCTAATCGCTACAAAAAGCTAAAGCTACAAAATCCTGCAACGTTTCCATAAATTTGATGTAAATGCTACATTTCTTTACAATGATTGATATTTAACTTAATTTATTCAAGGAGTTCACTTCCCAATATTTGTCAAAACTTTTACGCTCATTTAATGTATCTCTTTTAAATTATCTTTCAGAATTTTAATTGTTATTGTATACTTTAAATCATTCAGAAAAAATCGTTCAAGCTCTTTTTTCCTCGAGTCCGTGAATATATGAATTTCAAAACTTAAAATGTTTAAACGTTTCTATAAACCGCTAGTTTATACTGCACATTAGTGTTAATTTGATTTGGATGAAATAAAGCCATTTAAATATTCGGCAAAATATTGATTGCTACCAGCCTACTCTTATTTTACAATCTGTTATCCAAAATAACGTATTCAAGATTATTGAGTTCAATATGAGCTAAGTTAAGTATAAGTATTATACACCGATACATTTTATGAAAGTTTAAAGATTTATATTTATACAGATACAACCTACGTATGATTAACTTTACATTATTAAGGCATAAAAATCCATCTTGGTTTATAACTATTTCTACCAGGGCTTGTCCTCATTTCTATCCCACTATCTGTAGAGTAAAAAATAATTTATTTTGCTTGCAGGTTTTACAAAATTAGTTTTAGAAACCATCAACGAATACTTTGAAACATCATAGGGCTCAAATCTTTAAAAAGTCGGGTGTAAAATTATATGACATTTTTCTTTGAATAGAATGGCTTGAAAGGAACTTATAGTATTTTCCTGTAAATCTGCTGTGAAATGTCTTTATATCTTGTTTTTTTCCAAAATTGCAACAATTTAATTATTTTGAAAAAAGTAAATGATAGTAAATCTTAAATCAATAGCGGAAAATTGATACAAACTTCACGAAAACCATAGTTTATGAACGTCTACAATATGGTGGCAAGCAGAAATCTGTAGCTCTTCTGGCTTAGGATTTAGAAATTTGATGACGTCATAGCCTCAAAATTTAATAAATGCCGCCATTTTGAAACAAATCAAGATATCAATAAATTTCCATGGCAGATTTACAGCAAACAACCCTGAGTTCCTTCCAAGCCATTTATTTCAAAGAAAACTGTAATGAAATTTTACATCAACCTTTTTAAAGATTTGAACCCTAAGTTCTTTGAAACAATCTAAAAAATAACAACGTATTCATTGCTATCAACCTGTAATTGAAATCTTCAATGACATGGTCGTTTCATGACCCGGGTGAGTAAAGAAAAAGTTGACACGTTTGATGGGCTGTGGCATTAAAAGATGCGGCTGCTATTCAAAACTGAAATTTTGATCTATCAGTCAAAGGCAAACTTAGATGTGAAAATTTGGTTTGGTAATATCACTTATCATTTAGACCCCGAAATGAGGAAAATGTTAGTAGGGGATTTGAATAGGAACGAGAATTCCATGTGCGATTCTGGTCCATGATTTACTTGCCATCGATATTCAAATTTAATACAATTGTCAGTTTCAGAAACAGATTTAAATCTCAATGGCAAGTAAATAATGGACCAGTGGAAGATGGAATTCTCGTTCCCATACAAACCTCTTGCCAGCATTTTTCTAATTACTGGGTCTTAAATATGAGTGATTTTACCAAACAAATTTCTTGCATCTAAGCTAGCATTTGACTGATGGATTAAAAATTCAGTTTTGAATATAAGCCACGTAATTTTTATTACAGAGCCCGCCAAATCTTTTTTTACCCACCCGGTATATCTCTAAAAATAATTTTAAATCGTCCAGATGAAATCGATATTGATAGAATTCGTCTGTTTATAATCTATTTCTTAGTATTTCCTTTAATATTTATCTAATCAACCTTTATTTATCACAGTTATTGAATATTTATCTACAGCTATCGTGCATTTCTTGCCAATAAATATCTAATTGAAAAGTAGTTAAGAACAGTAGGCACGGAAAAGTAATTTCTAGTTTAGAACAAGTAAAGTTTTAAACGTCACAGATGTTTGCGGTCATTCACCCTGTTATCATGATTCTCACTCTTTTCTGCAAACATGACTAAATTGCATAGTGCAAACCGCTACAGAAGTTCTGTTGAGCTTTTTCATGTTGCTAAAAGCTGTCGTTAATAGCTGATAGCATGTTCGGGAAACGGGATAGGTTTCGCCTAAAAAACCTGGAAACGTTGGAAATCACGCCTATACTCAGTCATGCGCAAATTTTTAAGTCTATTCTTATACATAAGATCTTTTTTATTATTTGATTGGATAACTTTAAACTTTGTGAGTAAAGCAAAGAGAAATGGAAACTTACCAGGAGAATTACTCTTTGTTTGATTCCTGGCAGTTGATGCAGTCAAATGCTCTTGAAGGCGATCATACAACGAGACTTCCTCTTTCAAATTTGATGTCACTCTGTTCAAATTATGGATTTGTTGATGAAGTTTCTTTATATTTTCTTTATCACTGTAAGAATAGATCCAATAAGAAGATGCGTTGAGGATAAACTTACTCTCGAGTACCGAATAAACGGGGGAAGGGGGGATTGCAGATGGTTTGATATAATAATAATCGGGGAGGTTGGAACAATCGGGGGGGGGGTGGAAAACTTGAAAATAGAGTTTTCTAAGTTAAACACGTATCTTTTTTATATCTATGCAAAAATTATTCAAAAATTATGTTCACTATCATTTAAATTTTCCAAGTAGGGGATTGGAATAAAAGTGGGGGGATTGGAAATTTTTCAAAAATTGATAAGCGAGGGTGGACAATTATTCGGTACTCGAGAGTAGTTACACTCAGTGGCGGACACTTGGGGGGGCCAGGGGGTGCGATCGCCCCCCCCAATGTTGGCTAGAACAAAGATCTTTTGTTCAAAGACAATAGAAATAAACAATGCTTTTTTACTGAAACAATAGCTTGGCCCCCCCAATATTTGGCAAAGTGTCCGCCACTGGTTACACTTCATGCAGGAAACGTCTCAATGCATTTTTAGTTCTGTACTCTTTTGTAGCAAGGCTAAAAATTCTATTGAGAGGAAATATCAGATTTATTATAAGATGAATAAAACAAACGGCAAATTAAGTCTGGGCTTTGAAAGAGCTATATCCTCCAGCAAAATATCCATTGTAATAAAGTTTTCGTTATAAACTTCGTCACGGAAATAAAGATGTATCTTCATAATTTCAAAAATTCACCCCAATCAAAACTTGTTTTTATCGCAGAAAAACGAGTCAAGTAAGAGGCTAATATGCAGTTTTCATCCAAAAGCATCCTATACGTCAGATTCTTAGAGATTTCGAATTCCTTGCAATTCTTTCGTGCGACACAGCAACATCTACCATCAACTGGTCTTATGCCACAAAAAATCGATCATGCGAGCAACAATATTTGCACTTACCTTTTTCTTTCTGAAATCAATTTCTCAATAGACGTCTTCTGTCTCAGTATCATATTCTGCCTTTCAGTGCTTTGAGTCCGTAAAATATCATTATCCCTGATGACATTAATCCTGAGATTTGGATCTTTCATATCTTGTGCATCTTTCTCAATCATAGATAATCTATTCTCAAGCTGCGATCGAAGTTCATCATTATTCTTGATACTTAATTCGAGTTCCTCTTTCAATTTTCTCATCTCAGAAATGTGCAGAGCAATTAGTTCATCATTTGTTGCGCGTTTGTCAGCATCTATCGTTGATTCACTTTCGTAAACATTCAGTGAGCTTTCAAGGTCTTTGATTTTCGATTCTAAACTATAAATTACTTCATCTTTGCTGGTCAAAAGCCTGTTACAATGCTCAATCTCGGATTTTAATCTAATCTCAATTTGGCTAGATTTTTTCAGTTTATCATTACAAATCTCGATTTCAGATTTCAATTTCATTTCGTTTTGGTAAGATTCCTTCAGCTTATTATCACAACGCTCGATCTCAGATTTCAACTTCAATTCATTTTGGCATGATTTCTTCAGTTTATCATTGACCATTTCTAGATTCAAAATAATCTTTTCTTTCTCCTCCACAGAATCCACAAGACCTTTGATTCTTTTATCAGCTTGTTGCCTTTCCAAAGCAGCCTCCGCAACGACCGTATCAACTTGAATTTCTTTGTTAAGCTTTGTCTTTAACTTGATTGGTGTCGTTTGGGTAAACATGGCCAGTGACTGGACAGGAGAGGGTAATGTGGAACTGGTTTCTTGGGGTGCAAACATTTGCATTCGTTCAAACTCTGTATTTTCCTTTTCTAACTTGGTCTGTAGATGTTTAATCAGATTGTCTTTTTCAAGCAAAAGACCCGTAGACCTGAAATGCACAGTAGTCGATATAAAATATGCATACATTTCCGTGAAAAAACTACCCAATAAAAAGTACTCCCATCTAAAATATCACCAAACTCCATTTCAAAACTTATCATAAAATTTTCTTTTTGATCTGTTTTATCAATGATCCAAATAAATTTCAAGATGAGAAAATGTTGGTTTTCATTACTTTCAGGGAATAAAATGACTTTTAGAAAAGATATTTTTCTGAGCTATACTCTCAACAAAACTTCGTAAAGCATGCCTGTAAGCCAAAATTTTAGATTTAATGTTATCCTCCAAGTTTCCAAAGATATTTTGCGTTTCTTCCTAACACTTAAACCAAGTCCCTTTGCAGTATGCTTCAAAACCAGGCAGCATGGGGCTCAAATCTTTTACATCTTTCAAAAGGTGGGTGTAAAATTCTGCAAGGGGTTTGCATGGGAATCGAGAATTCCACCTTCCACTCTGGTCCATGATTTACGTGCTATTTAAATAAAAATTATATATTTCTGAAACTGATTGTTGAATTGAATTTCAATGCCAGATAAATCATGGACCAGAATGGAATGTGGAATTCTCAATTCCCATACAAACCCCTTACAGGAATTTTTCTAATTTTTAGGTCTTAAAGATGAGTGATTTTACCAAGCAAAATTTTCTTATCTAAGTTAACCTTTGCGTGATAGATAGAAATTTTAGTTTTGAATATCGGCCAGATACTTTTTATTCCACAGCCCGTCAAACGTGTAAACTTTTTTTTACTCATCCGGTAAAATAAACAAAAACAGCATACCTCTGATCATCCTGTTGAATCTTTTCCTTTAAAATTGTAAGTTCCTTTATCTTCATCTCTCTCTCAGCAATTTGCGCACGCAAATTGTCATTCTCACGCAACAACGAGCCTCTCAAGTTTGGATCCTTGAATTTCTCAACCTCCTTTTCAGCTTCTGATAAACGATATTCTAAATGAGACCGCAAAGCATCATTATTGCGAATGCTTTGTTCAAGTTCTTTTCGGAGTTCACGCATCTCTGCTATATGAAGCGCAATCAGGTTGTTGTTGTTGCTGTTGTCCCGGTCATTCCTTGTCTTCTTTTGCTGCTCACTGTGTGCCTTTTCTTGTTTATAAAACTCAAGTTGCTTCCTCAAAGCCTCTATGTATGCATCCCTCTTCTGTAAAGCCTCTTTCATTGAGTTATCTAAAGCCTCTTTCCTCTGCGCTTCGGGAGTCGTTCTGTTAGGTGTTGTCTGCATTTGTCGTTCAACTTCCTCCTTTTCTTGTTTGTAAAATTCAACTTGCTTTCTTAACTCTTCTATGCAGGCATCCTTCCTTTCTAAGGCCTCTTGCATTGAGCTTTCAAAGTCTTCTTTTCGTTGTGCTTCTGGAGTCATTCTGTTTGGTGTTGTTTGCGAAACCATGCTTACCCTCTTTTGTGGTGTCATCGTTGTAAATTTATCTGCAACTTCAGTTCTCCAACGCAGCTCTTCTTCAAGTTTACCGATTATACTTTGCTTCGTTGAATTATCTTCTTCAAGCCTGCAAAGATTGACAATTTCGCTGTTGAATGCAGAATTAATTTACATTAACAATTTCTGCAGTCAACTTCATTCTTCCTAGAGCTATGCAATTATCATCTGTTGCCAACCTTTTAAGATTTTGATTTCGTTGCCAAAGTTTCAAAACATGAGTGATCGTTGCGATAAGTGGAAACCACAGAGCTCAAGGGTCACTGAAAAATTAGTCGTCCTGACATTTCCAGGTGGAAAGGCTTACCAACGATAACAAACGTTTTACTAAACAATACAGTTATTTTCTAGAGAACACAAAATGACAATTAAGATGTCAAGCTAAATCCAAAATTATGTACCTAAAATATCCAACATACGGCTCAAATCTTTAAAAAGGTCGGTGTAAAATTCGATTACAATTTTCTTTGAATTAAATGGCTTTGAAGGAACTCAGGGTTTTTTGCTGTAAATCTGCCGTGGAAATTTAATGATATCTTGATCAGTTTCAAAATGGCAGCATTTATTAAACTTAAGGCTATGACGTCATCAAATTTCTAAATCCTAAACAAGAAAAGCTACAGATTTCTGCTGCCACCACATTGTAGACCTTCATAAACTATAATTTTCCTGAAGGTTATATCATTATTCCTCTATTGGTTAAGATTTACGAAGATTTACATTTTTCCAAATTTTCCATGAATTTTTTTCAAAAAAAAATTGAATTGCCGCCATTTTGAAAAAAACCAAGATATCAAGAAATTTCCACGGCAGATTTACAGCAAATTACCATAAGTTCATTTCAAGCCAATCAATGCAAAGAAAAATGTCATAGAATTTTACATCCACCTTTGTAGAGATTTGAAAGAGTTGAGCCCTATGCTAAAATATCCTACCTTTCAATCATCGCCTTGTAGCTTTCAGATTCATAACTCAGTTCTTTCAACTTCGATTCCCAACCCACTTTAACTTTATTCAATGCCAGTATATCATTCTTCAGACGACTAATCTCGCCTAAATTTCCAGCTTTCTCGTTATCAAATGAAGCTTTCTCTCGTTGATATTGTTGCTGAAAAGCAGTAGCCTGACGTTGGTAAAATAACGCTTTTTCCTCGAACTCATGATTTGACTTTTGTAAATCCTGCATTTTCCGTTTCAGCATCTCGACCTCAGGCTCTAATGTATTTTTCCGCAACTCTGATGCCTTCGACAAATCGTTTAATTGCCTTTGCAGTACTTTGTTGACATTTTGACTACTTTTCAAATCATCTGTTAATCTCTGGAGATCACGAGAAGCTTCTTGTAAGTTTCTTATTTCGTCTCTTAATCTCATGTTTATTGCATTCGCCTGATCATTATCATGTCTCAATTCGTCATTCATCAGCTTAGCATGCTTCAATTCGGCTGTTAGATTCACTAGTTCATGTTCATTCGTTCCCTTTAAATTTTCATAAGTTTTCGAAACCTCTCCAAGTTTATTGCGAAGTCGTTCATTGAGTTCACGTAGTTCATTTCGTTCTTCTTGCAAAAGCTTATAATCCTTATTCTTTCTTGAATTCTGGTCATGCTCCCCCTTTATTTCAGTTTTCAAACTCTCCAGTTCTTTCCTTAATTTTGAAAGCTGTCCATTCTTATCTTGAATCTGGTCCATGAGTAATTTTTTGTCGTTTGTCAACAAATGGCATGCTTTCTCGAGTCTCTTTGATTTGTGCTCTTGTTCCAGTGCCTGAAAATAAAAACATTTATGTCATGACTTCAGATGAAAAAGCTCATTGTAAACGTCACTGAACATGTCCCCAAAACAGTATGGGACAGACTTTGTTTGATCCAGCGATGTGACTTTAGCTTTAATCAATGGTTAATCTATTTCAAAATTTTCCTCGATAATTAATTTGGATATAGATACCTCGTTTGTTGATATTAGTGCTTTGAGAGCAGAAATACTAATCTTGAAAGCTCAAATTTGCATCCATCTCCAAACCAGAGCTGTGGCCTTTTGGCCTAAACAAATTCTCGAAGCATAGCGTATGAATCAACGATAACCTTGATACAATTTGAAATGTCTGTATTTTTCAAATTTGTAGCATTTCAAAATGATCAAAAGATACTTCCTCTGAAAATCACTGAAAGGGTATATTCGCAAGGAAGATGCATCAATGCTGTATGCCTTGATCCGAAGCTTGCATTGAACTGATTGAGTAGATGAAGTCAGGGGTATTTTACAACGAAAGTTTTCACTTATGAAACCAACTAAACAAAATGATAGAACATTTGCATCTGATTTCATGAAAATGTCTCATCTCAGAATTTTTCAAGGCTAGAGTGCACACTTTAGCGGACGACAGTGTTGTGCTGCAGAATATCATACGGTCCGAAAAGGGCTTTTAGGGTAAATTTGGTTCAGTTAGGGTACGGGGTTTGGGACAAATGCACTTTGGCGGACACAGTTTCCAAGGAAAACAGAGGTTGAATTGAATCGTATTGTTAGAACTAACTGCTGATTGGCTTTCTAAACAATAATGATGTAAATCCTATCATCTGATTGGATAATGCAAGATTCGAGCGTAATTCGACTAATTCATAATTACTGAAGAACATCAAAATGACTTAAATATGGCCTAAAACTGCAGCAGGAACAGACAATGAATGAATTCATTTTGTTGAATATTTTTGGGGGCTTCTGCCCCCAAGCCCCCGCTACTTCAGTAGGTGTACTTTAATCTTAGTACTGATGCATTTTCTATCCAAAATCAGTACAAAATTCACACACGGAGAAATGTTAAAAGTGTGTCCGCTAAAGTGCAAACTAGCCCGGGGTTTCTTTAAGGTTACAATTAGGGTTTAGTTCAATATCTGCAGAAGGAATATGACAGTTAGCGCCACCGCTAAACAATACCAGTCCCCCTTTCAAACAAGTCTAAAGTCCTCAATAAAACTTGCTAAAACATTGCACTAAAATTGAATTATGACACTTACTTTTGCATCAGCAGTCTTCCATTCTTCAGTCTTCTCGTCCAAAGCCTTTCTCAATACATCATTTACACCACCTATGCTCTCGATTTGTTTCATCAAACTGTCATTACCATCTTGTTTCCTTTGCTTGTACATCTGCGATTCTTCACGCAGTTCATTTATTTGATTTTCCAGTTCTTTTGCCACTCTTTTAGCTTGTTCGCAATTATTTGTAAGTGTTTCGACCTCTTTGCTTCTGAGCTGAGCAAACTTCTCATAATGCGCCTTGAATTCGGTCAATGTTGTTGTTGCATCAGCAAGATCACGTGACTTTTGCTGTAATTGTTGATGTAATAAAGAGCACTGCTCTCGTTGTCTTCTGAGCTCCGCATTCATAGCCTCTTGCTCCTAAAGTATACAAGAACTTTACTCGTAAAGGTTAGAGAATAACAATTTATAGGCATTTTCTTACTACTGTTTCAACCTCTTCAAACATGAACAAACCTTTTTTACTTTGCCAGTTTCGAGGTTTGTATTCAGCTGCTCAATCTTGTAAATCTTCTTCTTCAAAGTCTGAACATTTAGGATCAAACTCGATTTTCTATTATTTGAAAGAAAGAATAGCTCAATCGAATCTCATTTTCTACTCGGTAGCAGGTCTATTTTAGTAGTCATTCTGCAAAGTTTGGCCACAACATTAGTTCCAGTAAAATGTTGCTATAATCCAGAAAACATCTCATATCCTGGAAGAAATGGAATTGGCAATAAAGAGGAAAAGCAGCCTTCATTCGGGGTCTCTCTTCCAATGGCAGATGCACAGTGTTGGATTTTTAGCTTGACTCAAACATTTTTCTTGCAGAATTTTAGTCCAAAGCTCCAAAATCATAAGCGTGGCTCTAGTGCTGTTTAAACTATACTTATTATCATATTGGGTGTTCGAAGAGAGTATCCCTGTTTAAAAAATCATCAAAACTCCATTATCAAACATATTATAGAATTATCTTTTGATTCGTTCCGTAAATAACCAAAAAATATTTGAATATGATAACATTATTCAGAACCAAGCAGCTCAAAGAAAAGCTAAATTTGTAACTTTTTAAACAATTACTTGATTAGCTTTATCTGGGAAAATAATTGTATCCCTGATCTTCTAGTCAAAAAAAGAAATTTGAAGATCGGCCTTGTAACCAAAGATTGATGATTTTTCAAACAGGGGGTAATCTTGAAGGTGTTGTGGCGCAGTGGTGTAATCCTCTGACTTTGCGGCCAGAATAGTAAGGGTTCAATTACAGGTAGTGCCCCAGCACTTGAGCGTCATGACAAGGGTTCGTGGACTCGATTAGAGTTTCTCTACTTCTGCGATCCCAACTTCAGTCACCTTCACATTTTTGGGACACCCAGTCACATTTCGACATAATACTCCGCAATCAATCTTCAAAAACTCATACCTGCTGGCATTTCTCAAGCATAGATTTGCCATCTTGTATTTCAACAGCTTGCATCTCAGCTCCATCAACACAATCCTCAGAAGCACCAACTCCACCAGCTCGAGGCAACAATTGATCAAGACGAGTTTGCAATGACCTATTCCAGCTCTCACTTTCCTCTAGTTTTCGCTTCAAATTATCAATCTCGTCTTGATACAGAGATTTATTTTCTGAAGGTTGTTGCGCTGATTCTTTTGCCAATCTAATCTCGTTTTCCAAATGATGACGTAATGATTCACTCTGTCGAACACTGTCTTCATATTGGGACCGCAATGAACTGATTGATTGCAACTCAAAATCCAAATCAGCAATTCGGCTGAAAAAGAAAACTTCATATGACAAGGAGAATGTACATCACATTTCGGCTCTGAAACTATGGAACGATACGTCTGTTGATATACGAGAGGACTCAACTCTCGGTTGCTTAAAAACAATTAAAAGCAAACCTATTGGCTGATCAAAAACGTTAACTTCAAAACATAACCCCATGGAAGAACATCACTACCAAAAATTTACTTACTATGTTGCCTTTGATTTTACTTTTGTTTTTTATAAGATTGTATATGGATATTATAAGATGCTGAAGGGTTTATCGTTCATTCATATCATATCATTTCAAAACACACCTCACACTTCGCATTCAGCCAATTCAAATGTCCCTCACATTCAATTTGAAGGGGTTGTGCCGCCGTTTCATGGGAATTCTTGCAAAGTGGGATGTATCAAAATTCTTTCCCTGAAGCTACTCTGAGCCGTTTTGAGAAAATAGCAAAACATTCTAGTTGACTAACAATCGCAGATTTCGAGTATTCCATTATTCCAAAGATTGCTGGGATACGAAACTGATTGTAAGGAAGAGTTGAGAAAAGCCTTTCACCGAACGATAAAAACTTTGATGGTAAATCACAGCGTCTTAAATCAATTAAACGGGCATTTCCGCATGGAAATGTTGATATTAGCTTCTCTAACTCAAAGTTTATTTACGTTTTGACGACACAGCCTCTCAAACGAAATGAAACTGGATTTTTGAGGACTTCAAAACGCACCTTACAGATTGGCTGTTACTTTTCAGATCGTCAATGAGTTTCAAATAATGCATTCTTTCTTTTTCCGTTGCTTGGAACAGTTTTTGTTGTTCTTGAACTTGTATCTTTAACAAGTCCCTCAGTTCGTTTGTGTCAACCTGAAACAAAAGAGAAATGTCAGATTCGAGCGATTCTAGCAGAGAAGTCATTCATCAATGAAATAATCACAAACTACTAAAAATAAAGCAGCAATGTCTGGCAGGTGAGGTGTTTTTCCTCATATAAACAGGCCCTTAGATATACCAATATACCATGAAGAGATACCAATGTCTGGTCTGTTTAGTTCACGTAATATAATATTTCCATTTTTGCTGGTCTCAGCACTTGGTATTGATTACAAAGCAAAACAAACAAAAAACAAGAAATGCGGGATTAGTCATATCCAAACCTCATCAGTCCCAGCACCCACTAGTGTTTCATCTCGTTGCGGAATTCGACTTCCACGCTCTAATTCCGATTTCAGCTGATAATTTTCAGCACGCATATTTTCAATTTCTCTTGCCTGAAAGATAATTCAATACTGTATCATATGGTACTTTCATAGACAGATTACCTAAGTTGCTGGTATCCCTGTGGTAAACCTTGCTAAACAGGGACTCACAATGAAACAGGGAAAAGATACACATGTGCAAGTCATTGCTGTTAAGGCGGCTGTACAAGATTTTTGTAAACAATCGGAAAATACGGAAAATACTTATCGGAAGTTTCATGAGATCTATCACATTGGAGGCTGCTACTTCACTTTCCACCAATGAAGCTACTTATCGCCACAAAACAGTAAGACAAAATGGCCGACTGCTGGTTTCAGTCATCGGGCAAATTTGGTCTCCTGAAGGTCACAGCTCCATCATTTTTCAACGGATTTTTATGGGGATGGTAGCAAACTTTAATTGAATATCTGAAGAGCAACATCATGGAAAAATTTGGCGAGAATCTTTTGCCATTTTGTCGCAACCTTCAGGCAAATGGGGCACAACTTTTTTGGGACAACCTGTAGTGTCTGAGATTTCTACGAGATCACAAGGATTTCTACTGGATTTGAGGGATTTCTGAAGAAAGAAAAACAATAGGATTTCAGCTAAAAGTCTACGAGATTTTATGAAATTGACATGCCCCTCGGTAAAAATCAGGAAGTAAGGGACCGTTCATTATTTACAGAGGGGTTGGTACTGAAGAGAAATGTTTTCTTGTCCAAAAAATCTTCTTACCCAACTCTAAAAGTGACAGCAAAAACATCTACCCAACAATTTTCAGGTTGAAAAAATTCTGTCCGACCCCTACCTATAAACATGGTTTCAATGTCAAACGATGTAAATTGTAAATTCAATACTGTAAATATTGATGACAAAGATGAGCAAAGTAGACACTGAAAGTGAAATGGATAGTGTTGATGATGTTGATGATGATATTGATAATTTTGGACTTTAAACATTTGGCATTAATTGGTGGGAAAATTTTGTTGTCACAACCTTGAAATTACATGAAAAAAATATTTACCCAACCTTTTTATGTTAGAAAAATTATCTTACCCAACCCATTTCTCTTCGGTACCAACCCCTTTATAAATAATGAACAGTCCCTAAGATAGCATAAATGAACGGAGATCTCCAAATACAAAATTTCTACTTATCGTTATTGAGTTATTACCGATGATTTCAATTTGTCAAGTGCTTCTTCCAATTTATCCTTCAAGTCTCTTTTCGTATTATCAGCCTGCATAAGATTCTTCTCCATGGCAACTATAGCTGCTTTCAGGGACTCAATTTCTGAACTGAGGTCTGTTAACTGCGTCTAGGAAATGGTGTTTGATATATAATCGTCAACAACTACGATGACACTATAGAAATAAGAAGAAGAATAGCCATAGCCAAAAATGCTACAGTTTCTCTGAGTAAGATATGGAAGGACAAATCTATCAGTAAAAACACAAAGATAAGACTGCTAAGATCAATAGTATTTCCAATTGCAACATATGGCTCTGAATGCTGGGCAATGAAAAAGAGTGATAGAGCTAGAATACAGTCATTTGAGCTGTGGGCATACAGGAGACTGTTAAGAATCAGCTGGACGGAAAAGAGATCAAACAAAAGTGTTCTTGACGAAATCGGGGAAACTAAAGGACTTGTTAACGAGATAGAACAACAGAAACTTCAATTCATGGGATACATTATGAGACATAGAGAAAATGACTTACTGACAGGAATGGTATTCGGAAAAAGATCAAGAGGACGGCAGAAAACCAGAATGACAAATACATTTAAAGAGAAGCTAGGACTGACTATGACTGAGGCCATTACAACAGCCCAGGACAGAGAGAAATGGAGGAACATTGTGTATGCCGCCACAACCGTTCGGGAAGCCGAATGTTCTGAATGATAGTAGTAGTATATAATCGTCACTGGGGCTAGTGGTGCTAAAAGCTAGGGCTAGCGATCAACGTACGCAAATAATATTGATTGTCTAAAATGTTTCAAATTTGATGCAACGTGAGATTTTCGATAACGCAAAATTACTCATGCAAACCGCTTCAATCGTTGTTATTCGCGGGTGTTTTCACGTAACAGCCAATTTGAGGCAAAAACTATCATGAAATCGCATCGCATGATCATTTGAAATGGTAGCAAATACGAAAACATCTGGAGTGAACATGAATAACAAAAATTCCACTGTACATTTAAAATGCTCCTGTGCCAATGAAAAATTGTTTCAAATGAATGCAGCAGCAAACAACTTTACATTATGAGAGAACAATGGTCGTGGGAAACATTATTCAGAGCTGACAAAATTTCTGTTGTGGAAAAGAGTATCTAAAGAGTTATCATCACCCAGGCAGAGTCCTTTACGACACCCCCCCCCCCCCCCAGTAACGACCCAGCTGAAACATTGCCCCGCCAATGTAGATGGATGACCCATCAAGAAAAATTGTTTCCCCGCTAAGTTTGAGTTTAAACACTCCCCCCCTCGTGTTTCTGTTAGTTTCTCATTGAAATTCTGTTTTCCCGTCAAAAATTATACAAGTTTCATCATAGCCGAAAAATTCCTTTCCCCGTCATGATATTTCTAATCCCCGTTGAAAAATGTTTAATTTCATAATTTCCCCGTTGTGTTTTACGGGTCGGGTACGCTGAAATTTCAGACTGTGTGAAAATCAAATTTGGTCCAAGCGGAATCCATGGATCAACACTGCAGTAGCTGGACTGATAGAGAAGCTTTATTTTCATTGAATTGTTAATTATCAGTTAAACAACTGCACTGTGGATCGATAATCTGCCTATGGGCCAAATTTGATTCTTAGACAATCTGAAATAGACCTCTTAGCTATTCTGAAAAGAATCAGAATCGAACGATCTTTTGCTACATTTTGTAGAATTTTCGAACGTGCACAATAGTAAAGGAAGCTCTAACGCCGCTCGATCGAACCTCACGTATAAAAATGTATAAAAATAACGCTCGATCCAGGCTCTTTTGTAGAATAGCTAAAAGGTCTATTGTAGCGTGCCCGCAAAGGATCATGGGTGGCAATGGTTCTTTAAAGGCAAACGAGGGCCAATCATTTAACAGAGCTCGCTTATGATTCATCCTTTGAAAATGGAATTAAGGCTTATTTCCATGGAGCTGCATTTTCCGCTCTGTGAGACTAAGTTAAACTTTAGCAGACTTTTGTCTAACAGCCAATCACGATTCAGTATTCTATGAAATGACGTATTCAATGTATTCATGTTGTTGTTGTCATCAAATAATTGCTTGCCTTCAAAGCGACGCACCAAAGCGGAAAACTTTGCTCAATGGAGATCATTTTATTCTCAACCACAAAATGCTGTCGAGCATTCTCCGCTCAAGCGGAAAATGCAGCTCCATGGAAATAAGCCTTCAGGTTTGAAAAAGCATTGTAAATAGGGTTTATGTTATTTTCGCTTAGTTCGCAGGGCAAGCTGTAAAGCATTATTTATTTACACATTGATGCTTCTACCCTGTAAAAAGAATTTAAACAATGAAAAAAGAAATGAAATGGAAATTTTTGTTGAAATATACCTCTAAGTGCGCCTTCTGATCTTGTATTTTCTGAAGTGTTCCACCTAAGTCCCTGGTCGCTTTTCTGTCTTTTTGCAATTCCTGAGTAAAGAAACAAGACGCATAAAGAAGCTGGGTGCACAGCATTCATATCTACTCTCCATTGACAGCAAAGTTTCGCCAACAGGGACAAAAATTATTGAATGTGGTATGATTTTTTTAAGAGTGTATTCACTTGCCATAATTAAAAGTAAAAACATACGGCGTTCGATAAAGTCAAAATAGATCAAAAAATATAAATTGAATACAACCTAAATCAAAATATGAAAAACAACTCTCATCAAAATGGCGGGAATAGCATCAGAAAATTCAGAGTGACCTTGTTTCCGTGATGGACCCATTGTGGACGGAAATGTGGACGGAAAACGTAACATCGTCACAAAATAAATATATGGGCTTTCTGTTATTCGAAAGCATGAATGGAGCCAATGGCAAGGGCGATGCACAATACTAGGAACAAAAGGCCATTGACACGAACAAACAAGATTGTCAAATAGAGAATGGGTCTTAATTACACCATGCAGAAACCAGACTGCCTCATGCGTGTACATTCGAACCCCGATTATAGACTTATTACCTGGAGTCTCTCGTTTCCCTGTGCTCTTTGACTTGATGATGGCGCTTCGGTGGAGCCTCAGTGGAGCGACAACAACAACAACAATTCAACTCAATAAGATGAGCGTAACTAGAGGGTCCTGATGTAGTGAGGTTACCCCGATTATTTGGACCTTGATTATCCTGAACTCTCGATAACAGACAAAAGCTGCGCACAATTTGCAAGTCACTCTGAGTTCTTGTATAGTGAATAAAATGGATTTTTTCTTAGAGAATGGTGTTTAATTTGATAATTTCAGCCTGTAGGTACTGATTCCACTAGGTTCGTATAGACCAGTGTTTGCTGTGTCATGAATTTCTTCTTTGGATAAGGCATCTTTCTGAGCAACATTTGTATTTTCGATTACCTGGGTATTCGAACTATCTAATCTGGTTTCATAGGATCTTAATGATCGACGTTAGCAAAAACCAAGACATTCTAGAACTACAGTACTATTTGCCATAAATTAGATTTTCAGTCTTCAGAAATGTGCACAATTCAAATGCCTCTGAAACATCAAATATTAAAAGCATTGGCACATACCTCCAATGCTTCATCTCTTTCCTTGAGCTTCTTTTTCAAATCTTCAACTTGTTGCAATCTGTCATCATTTTCTCCTTCTAGTGCATGTAACTTCTTTTGCAAACTTTCCTGGATAAACAAGAATTCAAGATATGAAAGGAAATATACTTGATACCAGGCATTTATTGACATGAAGCGCATTAGAGCTTCAAAGGAAAATTGTGAAGAGAGTCGCATGCAAAAACCAAAAGATTTAGCTTAGCACACCGAGGCCTTGTCTCGTTTTTGGCATCCGAATATCTTTACGATTTTTCATTGTTAAGTACATTATCTACCAAAGTTACAGCTTTGTGTTCACTTTCCTTAACGAACACATCTATTTTAAATCCAACTGTTACTATAAGTAAGATCTTCATATCTATACTGCTCAGTTTTAGAGTTCTTACCTAGCGCTAGAAAGCATCAGATCACCCCTCAACACCACTATTATAAATCGAAACGATAAAGTTTCTACACAAAACACATTTCAATAATGAGTTACGGGAGCAACTCTACAAAACATTTACTTGAGAACCTTCTTAAGATAAAAGAAATTCGATTTAACAGTGGACTTGCCCAAGTTGACTTGGGCAAGTCCAATTTAACAGCAAAATGTAGAAAGATAACTCTCACAATACCAACTTAAAACCTTCTCACAGTTAAATTAGGACATCACATTTACCAGCAGATACAGTCAACCAATGCTTCGTGACTTAAGGCCAATATCCGTGTAAAGGAAACTCCATCGCTTCGTTGGTCTTGATGTTGAAAATATCCAAAACAAGCTCCAAATTCAGAAACTTTTTCTCGTACGAGAAAAACAAATAACTCTTGTATTGAAATAATTTGATACTCTTGAGTCAGTTATCATTAATGAGATATCAGCTGATCTTTGTATTGATTGTACAACATTTGTTTAATTGTGCAGCACAAATGATACTTTCAATACAAACTAATCACATTTTTGATTACAAAGTCCTTTGTAATCTAAGAAGGGGCTCCGATGTCAGTCAGAAAGTCAGAAAGTCAGAAAGAAAGAAAGAAAGAAAGAAAGTCCGTCACGCTCGTTAAAACAATTAATTAACGTTTTATCTCTGCTAATTGGCACTGAAGTAAAGAAAGCGCACAGAAAGCGCATGCAAGACAGAAGTTTCCCGCGATCCTATAGCAACATTTGACGTCGGCTTATTTCATGTTAGACAGATTTGACACCGTAAGATGGATAAATCACCATGATGTTTACCCTGGCACAACAACAAATTTACTCAGAATTGGCACGTTCTTGACTTCATTAGCAGCTTAATGATGTTAAAACAATCGTTTTCTAGAACGAACGCATCATTAGCCACTTATTGATAGTATTCATTATGCAAATAAGTCAACCTTGGGGGATGATGTAACCGGCGGCCTGCACAGAGGCTAGCATTCGCAGCATCACCGAAGGTAGAAGGACCGTCCTCCTACACAGCTACGGATGCAAACGTCGCAGGTGAAGTTGAGGGAAAGGTCCAGAATTCCAGCAAACAATGGCCCCATTGACTGGGGGAAGGCACATGATCACACTGAACTAAAACATCTTCATGCATATGATTCTGCACGGAGGTTATTTTCGTGACTGCTTGTCTCAAGCTAGATGCCCGCGAATAGAAACATTCTGCAGGGTTCTGCATAAACATAAGTAATTTTGCATTATCGGAAATCTCACATGACATCTAATTTGAGACATACAAGGCGCTTGATTTTTGATTACAAAGTCCAACTTTGTAATCTAAGAGGGGGCTCCGGGTCAGTCAGAAAGAAAGAAAGTAAGAAAGAAAGAAAGAAAGAAAGAAAGAAAGAAAGTCCGTCACGCTCGTTAAAGCAATTGATTAACGTTTTACCTCTGCTAATTGGCACTGAAATAAAGAAAGCGCACAGAAAGCGCACACAAGACAGAAGTTTCCCGCGATCAGATAGAAAAATTTGACGTCGGCATGTTTCATGTTAGACAGATTTGACACCATAAGATGGATAAATCACCATGATGTTTACCCTGGCACAGCAACAAATTTACCCAGAATTGGCACGTTCTTGACTTCATTAGCAGCTTAATTACGTTAAAACAATCGTTTTCTAGAACGAACGCATCATTAGCCACTTGTTGATAGTACTCATTATGCAAATAAGTCAACTTTAGAGGATGATGTAACCGGCGGCCTGCACAGAGGCTAGCATTCGCAGCCTCACCGAAGGTAGAAGGACCCCCTCCTGCACAGCTACAGATGCAAATATGCAAACGTCGCAGGTGAAGTTGAGAGGAAAGGTGCAGAATCCCATCAAACAATGGCGCCATTCACTGAGGGAAGGCACATGATCACACTGAACCAAAACATCTTCATGCATACGATTCTGCACAGATGTTATTTTCGTGACTGCTTGTCTCAAATTAGATGCCCGCGAATAGAAACGTTTTGCAGAGTTCTGCATAAGTAATTTTGGGTTATCGTTAATCTCACATGACATCTAATTTTATTTTAGATGATGCACCAATAGTTTCATGCACGAACCAAACCAACTAGGGGTAATGATTTTTGATTTGTTGCGTATCATCTTCGTTTGACATAAAGATCAAAATATTGCTTTTCGGGCGATTCTTGTCGTTTTACAAGGCGCTTGATTTGCTATTGAAGGCGACTTTAGCAGCAACATTCATCCCTCTGACTGTAGCTAAAAACAGCATCACAACGATCATTTGGGGTTATGAAGAACTCGATATTCAGATTTTCTTATGCTTGCTTAGCTCAGGACGGACTTTGTAATCATCCAAAAGGATCTTATGTTCTATTGAAGGCGACTTTAGCAGCAACACTCATCTCTCTGACTGTAGCTAAAAGCAGCATCAACGATCATTTGGGGTTATGAAGAAATCAATTTTCAGATTTTCTTATGCTTGCTTAGCTCAGGACGGACTTTGTAATCATCCAAAAGGATCTTATGTTCTGGTTAATGGCATTACTGATATCAAGGCAATGAAGGCGTACCTCATACTAAATAAATGCAGCTATGAACCGTGAAGAGGCAATAGATCAATTTCGATACAAAGATACATATTTGTAAGGATTAATGGTCTATAGATCAATTTCCATACCAAGACACATACTTGCAACGATTTGTGGTCTATGGATATTTCAAATAGCAGATTCGCACGCCTAAACTACCATAAATCTTTAATAGGGCAACATAAGAAATCATAAAGGATGTGGTCGACTTCTTTAAAAAGAGTCTGCCATGGTAAATAGACTTGTCTATAAATAGAACAAAGAACAAACTCAGACACGGCATTGTTGAGTTGCTTGTCCATTGTGCGTGGCGAGTGTGCTACTTCGACTTGGATGGGTTAGTTTGAGATTTTTCTGTTGTCTGGAAATGCAAGCTTTTAACCTAGCAAAAACCCTTTAACCCTATAGTGGTCGGACTATCTGACACGTCCTATTTTGATCGGGGGGGGGGCAGAAAAGCCCCCCCCCCTACCTAATTCTTGACTGGTAATAGGTAGAGCAACCAAATTTGGTGTGCTAATAGCTCCAGGCATGTAGTTATTAAAAATGTAAAGATTAACTCTACATTAGCTATCATTATTGCTTACGTCAGTATTTTCAAGAAAAACGGCAAAATTGGCCAAAATCAGGAGAAATGTGATAAAATCACATTTCGAGCTCAATTTCCATCCAAACATGAGAATTATGATGAAATACATCAAATAACACTAGTCTGCAAAATAGATTTGCAAAATACTGCAATTTTCCTACTTTTTCGCGAAAATTGTGATTTGAGAATTTGCGATTTTGGCAGGGTCAATCCCGGAAAATTGCCTCCCTCCCCCTCATATGTCAAAATATTTCAATGAAACTCTACTAGTAGTACCACAATAGGTAGCTGCAAAAAGTCAGAAAGTTTCATTGCCATAAACTCCATAACTGCAGAGTTATCTAAAAATGTACCAGGGGGAATCCCCCCCCCTCGGACCAAAATAGGGTTAACGATGCTTGCAAGAGCGATTCAATAAGTGATCGCTTCTCGAAGTTGCTTGCTAAATTTAATTTCAAAGAAATCAATGACGGGCTGACATATGCAATAATGTAACAAATTTATCCTATCGATCAGTAAAAAAAGATGTAAAAAGAAAATATGAAATTGATGATAAAAACAATTAACCGTCAACGTTACATATGGTCAATCATTATACTTCGCCGGTTTTTGTTCTCAAAGCGGCTCAGATCAGGCAAGCTTTCTTTTTCTGAGTCGCATAAGCTACAAGTTGTATGGCAAGATGCAATAAAATTCGACGAGAACTCGGAAACCACCACCAAGAATTGTCAAATACTAAAATATTTTAACTGGTAGATGGTATCTGAGCTTCTCCATAAATTCCAATTCTACTGCATTGGTCTTAGCCATTGCAATTTCAGTTGTAGCAATGCTGCAGTTCACAAGTGGGAAACATTTGTTAAGAAAGAATAAGAATCTTACCGCTAAACTAGTGAATTTCTCCATCTCTCTTTGCATATTCCAAAGTTCATCTCTGAGAAAAACGAAAAAAGTTTGCCTTTAATAATAAGATATGACCAATGAATACAGTCTTCATCTTTTATAGGGCCTACAGGAGTAAAATGGGTAAGCTTGGGGTATAATGAGTAAGACGAAAGATGTGAATGAATTTCACCAAAGTCTTGATTCACAGATTTCCTCTAGCTACAACTGTTTGAACTACACTCCTGCTGTGAGTGTTGATTTAAAAGTTCACGAGCTTCCACTTTCTGGCCATCAACACCACCCAGTTTAATCCCAGGCCACCAATTTTACCCCTGCAGACTCTACAGTTCTTTGAATGGATATTAACATAAATACTAATAAATACAGCTAAAGATCTGGGCTTACATTAGAGGGCTTGGAACAGGTTAAATAGCATCTAACACGCAAATGCAGGGACCAAATGTGAAAATTGAAGATACCTCGCATCTTTCAGCTGTCTTTCTTTTTCGTCTAGTTCACTCTTCATGTTATCAAATTTCATTGTGATCTCGATGTTCTAAGAGACAAAGAAATATGAACTCGTCATTTTCAGAAACACAGCTATAGATCCTTTGTTGTGTTGATATCTAAATGAAAGCTTCAACATGAAAGCTTCTTGAACATCCAGGCAGATCGGGCAGAGTGTCAAGAACTCAGGAGCAATGTTTATAAGATGCATTCAGAAAGGATTCATACCAGGAAGTGCTGCAGCTTTTGGGTAACAAGGTTTCACTTTAAGGGAGGATTTTCAAAACTTTGTGATAGCCATGGCAAATAATTTGGAAACTTTGCGATATCTAGATTCGGTCTCAAATCCTTGAATTACGGTTATAGTAATAAACTGAAATTTCAAACCAAAACACAAGTTGAGCACAATCCCAATATTCCAAAGTCTTGAAGATACTTTGGTAAACCTTTTGGTAAAATTACTCAAGTATCATAAAAAAAACCAGAGCTAAATCGAGAAATACCTCAGATCTCTGTTGATTCTCAAGCTTTTCACGAAGTCGTTTGTTTTCTGATTTTTGCTCGTTTAGCTCATCTGAAAGATAAAACAGCACATGACTTAGTCAGGCATATTGCATCTGGAACCAATAAAGTACAGTAAAAACCCGCGTATAAGAACCTAGTGGATTAAGAACCTACAGGCTGAAATTTTGCAATTAAACCCCAATTATATAAGAACCCATTCAGCCTGGAATTTGAAATAGGTTCTTATTTTTAGAGAGCATGGGGTCTTATTCACAACAGAAGTTTGTGGAAGAATAAAAAAATGCTTATATTACCTGATGAGAAGCTTTTGAAAGATTTTATCTGGATTATATAAACATTTCGGATTCTTCCACAAATTTCTGTTGGGGAATATCTCATAAATTCAACTGATGTGATCTGACAGTAAATAATAGGCCTGAAGTTTGAATATGAAGAAAAGAAATTCCTGAAGGCCATGAATAAAATGAGAACCAATTTAAGAACCTGAAAAGCCTCATTTTCCACTAAATACCCAAAACATAAGAACCTAGTTAGGCTGACTTGCAAAACTGTAGGTTCTTATACGCGGGTTTTTACTGTATTGTCAGAGCAGTCACGAAGCGTCTTGTCTGAGCAATGTTAGACTTGCTCCAAATCAATTCAGTGGTCTATCAGCGCTAAAAGAATATAATTACCCCTGCGGTAGCGTAAGCAACTAAGTGGACGCTGTGAAGGAGACACGGGAAGAATGCGAAATCCTACGTTGTTTGTGATGCGCAACCACAACCCCCTTGCTATCTAGCGTACAAAAATCGGTCCGCTGAACTCATTAATATTCATGAGCCTCCAACTATGACAAGTCTATTTCGTTTTCTTCTAATTTTTCCTTCGCAGCGTCCTCTTAGTTGCCTGCGCCTCGCAGGGGTAATTATATTCTTTTAGCGATGATAGACCACGAAATAGACTTGGAGCAAGTCTGGAGCAATGTAACCTTCCTTGTAAAAAAAACTTAATCCTAATATGAATGTAAACAAACGAGTTCTACCCATCCACATATCGATTTTGTAACTATAGAAGATCTAATATGGCCTTTCAGAAAAAAGGTATTTGTATTCATAAATGTAAGCTGCGAATTTCAATCCTTTTCAATAAATATCATACCTACGTCTGGGTTACCATCTCGTTAGTATACCTACTTAGAGAGCTCCTCCTTTACGTCATTTCATAAGCATACATTTTTCGTCCATGTGTAATTTTTCGTGTCCCTGTCATGTTAGTACGAAGCATTTAAGTTTTATTCTGTTTAGTTTCATTTTCCTTTCGTGATCTATTTGTGTGCATAAGAATGTAAACACTGAAATCAGAGAAATCAACCTAAATTTTAAGGTGATAAAAATCACTGGGACAAGAAGGAAATAAAAACGAATGGCCACAGAAACAAAGAATAGATTATTCTACCTTCCTTCTTTCGTATCTCATCATCTGCTTTACGAATCATTTTCTTCAAGCCCTCCTGCAAGGAAACAAATATGTAATAACATAATAAAGCAATAAAAAATAGTGCAAAAGCAACCAGCCCTGTGCTAGAATATAGTACAGTAAATCCCCGCATATAAGAACTTACTTTTTCGACAGCCAGGCTGAAAAACTGTTTTTGTTGGGGAGATGAGATACGGTTTGTCCGAGGAAACGAAACTATGTGTCCCCCCCGTGTAGTAGGTTAAAGCTCATGCGCAGTAGCGTTTTGAGGTCGAGCTCTGATGGGCGCATGAGCATTCACCTACAGCACAGGGGGACACATACGCTTCCTCGGACAAACCGTATCTCGTCTCCCCAACAAAAACAGTTTGGTTGTCCTAAATTGAGGCAGACTTTAGGAATACATGAATTTCTTCTCGTTAGGCTATAACATAGACTGAGAGAAAGAACCTTACCATTGCTTCCTCATTTGAAGTTTGAGTAGGCTTCATATGTAGTCTTTCCTATAAACAAGACAGATTCATCAGTATCGGCATTTATTGCAGCCCAACTTCAGAATTTATCAACACAATCTTCCAAATGCTCATAATGTCGTGGTCTAAGAAATGAGCTTCATCGACACGAGCCACTTGACGCAGATTACAATAAAAGTTTGTAGCGATGGCTTCTGAGATCAGTTTCCGCAAAGACATTTAAAAACAGTTCACGAAATTATTGTGGGCAATGCGTGGCCACAGCACGTCTTAAAGGGAATCGACATAGTTAAAAGCTGGCCCGGGCCAGGTTAAAAATATATTCTATAATACTCGACCACTTTGACGCATCCGGTCTCATTGTGTAGCTGAAAAAACAATGGATGTGTGGGCGTTTCTTCAGCCTATTTATAGCGGCTACGAGATATAGCTATGTCTATTCCCTTTAATGTTACATGTTCAGATATTATCTCATAAGGTGTCAACAACAGCATCTAGCAGGGATGTTCTTGGTGTTGATGTCTGTCACATTAATAAATCAAATAAAACTTTATTTTGCAGTGACAAAGACTTAGCCAGGTGATCACACAATGCAGTAGAGTAACTTCAATCTACCGGGTGTCCCAAAAAAAAGTACTCCGGTTTAAAAAATCATCAAAAATAAATTATCAAACCTTAGATAAAATTTTCTTTTTCACTCGTCTTGTCAAGGACCCACAAATATTTTCTAGATTAAAAAAGTTTTGCTATTGATACAACAAGGTAGACAAATTACAGATTGGAAAATCTTATTTTGAGCTATAGTTTTAAGAAAAAAACACAATCGTGCCTAAGAGTCAAAATTTTCAGATTTTTTGTCATCATTGAAGTCTCCAATGATAGTGCGCATTTAATCCAGTCATTCCTGACCAAACAAGATACTTTACATCCACAAAGAAACTGATCTGGCAATCACTAGTTCTTCTTTGCAGTATGATTCAAAGCCAGGTAACTCCAAAAAGAGCTAACTCTGCTAATTTTCAAACCAATTACAAAATTTGCTATATCTGGGAAAATAATTTGGTCCTTGACCTACTTAAAAAAAAAAGAAAATCTAAGATCGGTTGTGTAATCAAATTTTGGTGATTTTTCAAAGAGGAGTACTTTTTTGGGACACCCGGTAGAAACTGAAGCTTCTTGCGCTCTCGAGGCACTAACAAAAACTTTGAATATTCTTGCAAAAATTCTCCCTTTATTTGAGCTTCTGAGAAATTCTCAACAGCAACTTCGAAAGGCAGTTCATAAGAAGACATTTGGAATTAAATGAATCTTAAGCTGCTTCGATAAAAGCATAAAAAATAACAAAGTTGTGCTTACTTGTAGCTCACTTATAAGGCGATCTTTTTCTTGTCCACTCTTTGCAAGTTTCTGTATGAAAGAATTTCAAACTAACGCTAAAATCTGAAAACAGGTATGGAACATCTGAAGTCAAAATCAATCATATGTACACATAAATGTATTCTTGACATGCTTTTTCCCTCCTCTGAAAATCGCAGTGCTATTACTCTGTGATAAGCAAACTGATTTCAGTTAAATATGATAATTTAATAAAATCTACCTAACTTCATATATAGCTTAAAATCCTTATGTCCGTCGGTCAGATCTTGCAGCCTCCTGGATGTTACGACCGTCGGAAACTGAAAATATGAAACAGAACAGAACAGAACAGAACAGAACAGAACAGAACTGAACTGAACTGAACAGAACTGAACTGAACTGAACCAGTGGCGGACACTTTGGGGGCGAGGGGGTGCGATCGCCTCCCAATGTTTGTTAGAACAAAGATCTTTTGTTCGAGAACAATCGAGATAAACAATGCGTTTTCACTGAACAATAGTTTCGCTCCCCAATATTTGGCAAAGGGTCCGCCACTTAACTGAACTGTCCGCCAGATGTTGCAGCCTCTTGGATACATACCTCAATCGATTGGTCTTTCTCATCTCCAGTCTTTTGACTTTGAGTAACAAATAATTCTTCTTTGCTGTTCTTGTCTTCGAGTTTCTTATCTATCATCTGCAAAGTGAAAACAAGCGGCTGTTATTAGTCTGGTAAATTCAGGGGGTAAATCCTAAAATTACGGATAAGGCTTTGCCCGTTCCCTAGAGACGGTAAAAGGTCTAATGTGAGAAAGAACCATCGAAGCAAACGTCCCATTGACAACGGAAAGCTTTAAACTTCTATTACAATCATCTTTCATTGATGTCATACATCTGGCCAAAAGATAAGAGAAGCAGTCTCCCAATGTCCCCCAATCTAGGGAAACCATCTTCACTCACCCGTCTTACAATGGGCAGTAAATAGTACTCAGTTGGTATTTGGAAAGACTGGCAGAAAAAATATGATATTTGTGGAACCTCACAAGAACAAACATTCTGTCAGGACAGGCAATGAAGATCGAAAATACTCACTACAGAGTCAGACACCGATAAATTTTAGCTTTGTTACAATTAGAACGTAACATCTATTCACTATAAAGCAAAAAACTTGAAGGCTAGAAAAGACGAACGGGACTTAAAAAGGACAAGCTTTTACTTTGCACAAACCCTTTAGCATCTATTCAATATGAGGCATAAGAACTAAAGAAGGCAAGACGGACAAGAAAATTTGAAAGGTAACCAGGACAGAAGTAGGAATCTTTTGATATCTAAATACAAATATTTACCTTAATTTCTTGATTTTTCTGTTCCACAAGAGCCTTCAATTGTTTGATGGCATCGTTCTTTTCCTCCGATAATCTTGCCATTCGACTAAACGCATCCTAAGGCATTGAAAAAAAAGTTTCGTAATCCTAAACAACACCATACCATTTAAAGCGGGACGTTTATTGAGTTTTAGATTGAATAAAGCAATTGGACTGAAGTTTCTTTCCAGCGGACTGCAACCACTGATAAAACGAAATATGGGGTCCAATTTTGACTACATTAAACGCCAAAAATTTCGGACGTTTTTATTTTCAACAGTTGGAGCGTCCGAAAATTTTAGCATCCGAAATTTTAGGGTTCGAAATTTTTACTGTTCGTATAATGTTTACATTATAAAAAATCAAGATAAGGCTTTTCACTATTTCAAGGTCGAATGTCTTGCTCACAAAAAAATCGTGGGATGATTGTGAAAGAAAATGAAATGGCAAGCATTATCCCCATTAAAGGGGCTGTACAACCCGTCCTCTCTGCGTGGCTCTGCGTGTAAAATCATTGAATGTGTTTAGGCTAAACACAACAAAGCTAATGGCGATTATGCACAGAGAATAGTAATCCAAAGTATCTGTGACAATCTTGGTGATCGAAGCTTTGGTGGAGCAGTTGTTCTACTTTTCTAACGCCAAATATTTCAAAGTTTTAATGGATATCAAAAGTTCCATCACATTTCATAGAAATAGACAAGAAAACATGCAATGAAACTTACGTAGAAGCTATGAAACTGGCCGCCATTAAAAACTTAAGGCTTTATCACATGCGCGGGTTGTCCCGTACTTTCCGATTGTTTGCGAAAATCTTGTACAGCCCCTTTAAGACTCATATGGTTATTGGTTATATCATCTGGTATCTTTGTTTTTAATACCAATTTTTAGTCTTTGTTTATGGGGGGAGGGGCCTCTCTCTTGATTAGTTTACCTATTTAGAATGCTCTTCCCTTATCAATCAAAATTAAATATAATCACGTAAAGTAATTTCTTAATTTATTTTTGTATTGCTAGTTTTTGGTTCATATAGTTGTCATGTATCTAGTTGCAGAGTGTTTGTATTGAATTGTATTTGGAATTCATTCATAACAAATGAAACTAAAACTGAAACTCTATAACAAGTTAACTGATGAATTCTCCGTAGAAAAGACACGTACCTTGATTTGTGAATCTTTTGCATTCAATGCTGAAATGAATTTTTGTTTATTTATTTCATTTCTGTTGACTGCTGCATCCCTCTCTGAAGTTAATTCCTACAAGAAATGAATTTTGATTAAAAATCACGTTGTTATAAAAAGCATAACGACTAACAGTTGAATAAGATTTTAACATTGGGACCACGACGAACATCATCTTGAGGGTCATTTCAGAAAAAGACAAGTCAGTATTGTAGTTTATAAATCGACATTTCCAATTAATTAAGACAAATCCAGTTGTGATTATAATATTAGACTAGGCCATGATTTTGAACGTTTCGAGACGAGCTTGTCTTATCTTCAGCTAAATAAAAGTTACACGTGCGAGGTTTTATAGTAATAATTAAGTAATAGTAATAATTAATTGAACAAGAATCTGAAAAATATTCAAATCCTCTTCACTCATTATCATTCTATATGATGCTCTCTTTAAGCCTGGCTGTACTTTCCAAGTAATAGAAGGAAATGTTGTGAAACTAAAATCCATTAAAATGCGATTCTTCTACACAACCTCCGAGCTGGTAAATCCATGGGTAGTTAGACACTGCTGGTATGCTTCTATGGAGGAGCGCTGGATAATATGTATCTGCGGAGGAAATATTTTTTAGTGCTGCGGAGGAGATATCGAAAGAACGAAATATCTCCTCCGCAGTACTAAACAATATTTCTTCCGCAGATACATATTATCCAGCGCTCCTCCATAGAAGCACTCCAGCAGTGTCTAACTACCCATGGTAAATTCAAATAGAAAGTTCTAGGAAAGTATGACAGACAGAAGGATCCCTTCGGCAGTTTAAAGCAAATTTAAAAAATTGGAACGGAGAAAATGTCCATGTAAGTTGTGTCGCAATTTTGTTCCGAACTTGGGCTTTTTATGACAGGTGTTTTTAGAAGTTTGTTTTACATTGTATACCTTCGATGAATTGTAAATATTTTATCTATTTTTCCTGTGAGCATTTGTATATTATTCATTATAACGTATTATATATACTGTATTTTTTAACAATTTTACTTTGTAGTAGGGTTGAATTAGCTTTTATTCTATTTTTATAGCTACTGGTGTATATGTCTACTATAAATCAATGAATAATTAAAAAGTAATAATGAATTTCGAAGTAGAAGAAATGTAGCTTTAGACTGGCCAGCTTTGAATTAGCACACAGTTTATCTTACTGTTTCTGAAGGCAGCAATCATTATAGGTAGCCAGCGCCATTCGTTAATTACCTCAATGAGTTTCTGGCGAGCATCCAGTTGATCCTGAATTGCTTTGACGCCACCATCATCCTAGAAAATTAAACAACAATATTTTCAAAGCGGTTCTCACTTACCGACTTCTCTGATACTTAAAAGCTTCGGCGATTAGGAACTCAGAAAGGAATGCCCCAGTCGGTGAATGTTCTGTTCTGGAGAAGCTCCGTGCGCTTCTACCAAATTAGAGACTTCTGAACAAGGAAGGAGGCGTACATGGATTGGTAACATATACACAGCATGATAAAATACGACAGCTATTTTGCACTACTTACTAGATTTGAACCATTCTGGATGAAATACTTCTGCATCTCCTGAAACAAAATAAGAGTTTATTCGGACGCTAAAAATGAATTGATCCCGTTGTATTAAATTGAGAAATCTTTGAATCACAGCATGACTCAAGCGACAGTTGCTCTTTTGAGCAAAGGCTCAATTCATTAAAAAATGTATGCAGATTTTCACCTATTCATTATATAACGACAGGGAAGGAAATCGTCCAACTCTCTCACTTTCTCCAGTCAAAAATCAAAACATTGTACATACATTTATTTCATTTTCCTTTGCATCCAGCAGCCTCGAAAGTTTAAGAATATTTAATTGGCAGTCTTCTAACTCTCTGGCAAGGGGCTCATTCGCAGTCTACAAAGAACAGAATAACAATACTGGCTTAACAAAGGAATACCTCTCTAGAGAGATGACTACTGTCTCAAACAATATGGCAGGGGAGATTTGCGAAAACTTAAAATTATTCATGCTTAGCTATCAATTATAGAATGTTAGAATTCGTGAATATTTTCACCTGACATCTAATGTGAGACAGACTTTAACAATGAATTCTTAGTATAAACCAATGTCCTAATTTTGCTTACTTATGATTTAGGAATCTTTAATTGAAACGATCACAGCAAGAACCATTTCTTTTGTCACACGACATATTCATTTCATCCAGTTATTATTTCAAACCTCCTAAATTCTTCTATGCATGATAATCTACGTTGATTATGATCATCTAATTCTATACCCTTTTGCTTATTTTACTTTAGTTTATACATTTGCTTAGATCGATCAAAGAATTCAAAAGGATAACCAAGCAAGAGTAAGAATTTGCTGCAATTTGATACAATATTAAACGACTTCGTTACCCTGAAAGATTTTTCTTGCGTTTCCAAGGCTTTCTTTAAATCATGCATAGTTGAATCTTTCTCCAAACCGATATTTTCCAGGTGCTGTAAAAAATCATTAAAATGTATCAGGAAATATTTGGCTTATTCAAATTCATGTAATGGCGTTCCAGAATCCTCATCCAGCAGAGAGTAGGATCCTTTTCGGTATATTATATATCTCATTTACTCAAACAACCATTGATTAATTACCAAAGCCATGAACAATTACCTCCCCCCCTTCCCCCCATATAGGCGCCGTCTCCCAACGACTTGCAGCGTTTCCTTCAGGAAAAAAGTACAAAGAATTCAGATTGAGGTGGTGCTTCCCTAGACTCATTCCAATAAAGTCTCTTGTTTCGCTCCCCCTGCAGACTTGTCGCTACAACAGAACAACTTGTCGCCTCAACTGAAGCGATATCAACAGCAACAACAGCGAAAGTTAGAGGGACTTACGTCATGAGTCTAGTGCTTCCCTAGGCAGAAGGCATGAACGTGGAAGCATTAATAACGTGGATACATACCAATGTCATAAGAAATGTATTAGCACGTAAAGAACATTTTGGATGCAACAATAAGACGATGGCATTAAAGATTTGAGCGCAATCGTCTACGGTTAGATCCTAAATGAAATGCTAAAGGCAAATGTCATGGCTCACAACTACACATCATGTTGTGCTTTATAAAAATACTCCAATTCATAACTGAAGAAAAGCATAATATCCATGCAAAGACGCATGAACGGCACAACACAAACGTAAATAATTGTCTGTACAATAGCTCATACCTTTATCACTCCTTCACAAGCACTGACATTTGCCTTTAACATTTCCATTTCGTGATCTTTGTCTCTTAACTGTCTCTTCATTTCAAGTAACTCTTTATCCTTCTCAGCAATAATCTTGAACTTTTCATCCAGATTTGCCTGCAGAAGAATATAAAAAACATTAGACAGGAAAAGAAACTAAAATTAACAGATGGCGACAAAGGAATTGTTCTCTATCGTTAGGCATAGTGTGAAACAGCTGTTTCCCCAAAGATACCAAGTGCCGAAAACTTCGATAGCAGAATAGCATGGTCGACCGTGTCGAAAGCTCTCTGTTTAAACGGATCGAGTATATCTCTCCAACAACTAATTCCAGTTTAAAAAGACAGCAGAAATTTACTACCTATAGTAATAAGAATATAAGAATGCAAGCTGAAATTACGATAATTATAAAAGAAGAAATAATCACATCAATATTCGAGACATCTGCTATTCTGTTAATTTGTATTTTCTTATTGTAATTTTGTTTTGATGTAGTATGTTGTGATTATATTAATGGCATTTGTATGTAGTGGAATTTTAAAATGAAATGAACTGAACTGAGCTGAACTTGCGATATCAAAATCCTTCCGCTTGCTTTAACAAGGTGGTGAAACATTAAATGTACTTTTTGAAAGAGGAAACTTACCTCCATAGCTTGGTCCATGTCGTTCAATTTCGCTCTCAGTTTGTCGATGATATGCAATTGAGATATTTTATCTTGCAGAGCCTAGAGAGTTAAGATTCAGAAATTCATAAGAATTTAACGATAGCACAGCTTCTACAAGAGGCCTATCGTAGATCTGTATCATACACCTAGCTAAAACTAAAGAGTATAAACACTAGCACAGGGCTCAGATCTTTAAAAGGTGGGTGTAAAATTCAATGTCATTTTTCTTTGAACCGAATTCTTACCTACAATAATCGCTGTAGACGAAATATCTAAATATTAATATATATAAAGAATGCCATTTGATAACCAAATTGCAGATAATATTAGTCCCAAATAACATACGAGTTAACTTCGTTGTTTACCTCGGCAGCTTGATCAGTTCGTTCTTGAGGAGTTGCCAAGTCCTACAACAAAAAGCAATGGGGTAAAATGATGTTTCTAAGAATCAAATAGCTGTGTCAATATTTCAAATGTAAAGGACGTACGCCATTTCGGACTCTGTTTGTAAAAGATATCTTATATATTTATATCCAAAATAGTAAAAATAGTTGATGACTAGCCATCTTCATAAAACTGCGTCCCTTTGATTGTAAAGAACGGGGGAGCCACTAGCCATTTTTTTCATTTTTCATTTTTTCATTTTATCATTCTTTAAAGTTGGTTATTTACAATAGTTATCAGCATAATATATACATCAACTAATTTAAACCAACTACAACTAAAAATAATTACATAATATAAAGTATAATACAATATCCTATTTACAACATAGTTTACAGCTGCAGTTTGCCCCCTTCCATGTTTTTATTTTCCTTTTGAAAGCTGCCACTTTTTCACATGTTTTAATATCGTCACTTAGTGCATTCCAAAGAATGCTGCCTCTGAAGGTTACAGAGTGTAGTCCAAAAGTGTGTGTTTTTATTTGAGGCAATTTTACCAAATTTTTGATCCTAAGGTTGTATTCCACTTGCTTAGTACTGAAAAAATCCCAAAGGTATGATGGATTCAACGAATTCAGAGTTTTGAATACTTCTAACATCAGTTTTTGGAGATTTTTGACGTGGATTGTTGTATCTGCCTCTCTCCTTAGACACATCATAATCCTCATGGAGCACCCTTAGTGCACGTTTATGTGTTCTATTAATCTCTTTGTTTGCAGCTTTAGAAGAGAACATCCAAATCAAAGGGCAATAATTAAAATTTGCCAACACCGTTGTATTACATAAGAGTTTAGCTTGTGTATCATCAAGATAGTTCCGAAGTCTTGAGAATGCACTCACTTTTTTGTTTATTTTACCGCACAATTCAGTAATATGCTTGTCAAAATTCAGCTTAGAATCAATCGTTACTCCTAAGAGTTTTACTTGTTGGCATTGATTGATGATCTGATCATCAATACTAAGACACATTTGCTGATCACTCTTTAGCCCTAGGAACATAAGCTGGAATTTTTCAGGGTTTGCTACCAAGAAGTGACAGGTAATGTGATAGATGAAACATCAATACAGTAAGAACTCGCAAAATAGAAAGCAGTTTTTTCAAAGCAGCCTGTTTAGTTTCTTACAAAAAGGGCATTAATTTGGAAACGGGCTGGATGGAAGGTTTCTTATTATATGGTTAAGAAACCTTTGGTGATTTCAATTTAAATCATTAAAGGAAACCCAGAGGAAACACTATCAGACAGTATATTCTTGCTACCTAGTATTCTCTCAAAACTTACTCAGTCGTAGTATAGATGCTTTTGAATGAAATGTCAAAAATGTTTTGCACCTGATTTTAACAAAGATCATTAAATATAAATTTACTAAGGATCCTCCCATAAAGAACCTTCCTAAACTCAGGCTGAGAAGTTCCTTACATGAGGGCATCATTTCTCAACAAATCAGATTGAGGTTTCCTATAAAGTGGTTTCTATTTTGCGGGATCTTACTGCACAAGTATATCATGGATTAACATTTGCATGAAATGATAATTCTAAGACATTAAACCTCGGTTATCATTAGAACAGCAAACAGTACCTGAATAAGAATATCTTTGTTGCGTAATGCATTCGAGAGTCGCTGAATCAACTTGTCTTTCTCGTTCAATTTCAACTGTGAATCTTCTTGCAGTTTCTGCCAGGAAGAAGGAAAATAACAAACCGATAGAATTGATGTTTCATGACTTAGGATTGAGTGTGGAAGCAACCTTCATATAAAATCGTCAGGTTGCCACGTAGTAAAACGATTTACCGGAAAATCTCTACTTAGCCCCCCCCCCATGAAATCCCCCTCTCTAATAAGCCCCTTCCCTCGGAGCAAAAATTTAAAAAACCCTCTTTCTATTAAGCCCCCCCCCCCCCACTTATATCAAATTCCAGAAGTTACCAAGATTTTCCATTTACTGAGCTAAATACCTTTGCCTGTTAATTTTGATATGGTTTCAGATAAAATTGTGTCGAATTTATGTATTTGACTCGTAAAATTGTATATTGAATCCGCAAAATAAGAGGTAAAAGAACTGAAAAGCTATCATCTGTATCCTTGTCATTTGATTTTGTGAATAAGCCCCCCTCTCTAATAAGCGCCTTCTCTAATAAGCGCCCTCCCTTTTATGCTTCCCTCTGGGGTATCCGAAATTAAATAAACCCTCTGGGGGCTTAATATGGTATCTCTGAATTTTGATCACACCAAGGGATTCAATATATAATTGAAAAACAAGAGATACATCCAAAGCAGTAGATTTCATTGCAACGATCGGATCTTTTAAATAAAATAAAAGTCTTTGAGCAAAATCATGATTGGTCCTGATCATTTAATCTTAACACTGTATTCGTTAAACGAAGCCTTTCCAAGAAGAATGCATACAGAGGATATATTAGTTTACCTGGCATTGCTCCTCAAGGGACATCAGCTTCTCTCTGTTCAGGTCCACCAGCTGTTTCAATCGCTCATTGATTGCCTGTAGCAAATTTGACACAGCGTTGTTATTATTACTATTATTATCAATTAATTCAAAGTAGGCATACATATCGTCAATAGCTATAAAATAAGAGCTAATTCAAGCCTACCTAGACGGACATGTATGGGCAATATCTAAATCAAGTCAGTTATATATTAAAGCATTTAAAGTTGGCTGACGGAGATAAATAGCTAACTCAAGAGCTGCATATGGAGGTCTAAAATCAGTCTTTTGTGTTTGATGATTTTGACACATGCGTGGATATTATTTAGGTAGAGGGATGACAGCTTGCTTTCTTTGTCCTATTTATAGATTCCCTCCACTTATCTCAGTTCATTCACTTTAAAGAAGGCATTTCAACCACCGTACATTGTGAGATTTGCAAAATGGTGCAAAACAGCTTTGAAGCAACTGAGCCCTCTCCTACTCGTGAGGCTGGCCGGTGTAGTATGCGTAACGGTCCACTATGCGAAAGAGTCCTGCATGAAACGCTATGCGTCTCAACGTGAAACGGTATGCGCTTCCGAGTCACCTATGCGTTTCAGGGTGAGACGCTAACAAAAGGCTACTTTAGGCCATCTGGATTGACTCAATGACGTGACCTTATCAGGGAACCCCATCATCACTACTAGCGTGAGTGGTTTTCTCTCAGAGAATAGGTTCCAAATCTTTAACTCGACGTAAAAAGGTGGGTGTAAAATTCAATGACCTTTTTTTTGTGATTGAATGGCTTGAAAGAAACTTTAGATTCTTATCTATAATTCTACCGCTGGACTTTTCAGAAATTTTGAATATTTTCGAAATTACAGCATATCTTTCATTTCAACTCTTTTCACGATGTGACGTCATCAATTTTCTAAATCATAAACCAGATGAGTGACAGACTTTTGCTTGATACCATATTGTAGGCATTCATAAACTATGGTTTTCTTCGAAATTATTTCATGTTACGTCAAACAGCTTAGAAATTACGATGGCTTTAAGTTTTTTTTTTTAATTTTTCTGGAATTCTTGAAAAAGAAGAAAAACACTCTAATTCTGAAAATATTGAAGATTTCAGAAAATTCCAACGGTAGAATTATAGAGAATTAGCTAAAGTTTCTTTGAAGTCATTCAGTTGAAAGAAATAGGTCACTCAATTTTACACCAGCCTTTATAAAGATTTGGAATCTATGCTGTCTCTCAGTACGATGTGTATCTTAAAGAGGCACTGTCGCCAAACTGTAAACCAGGGAGCTTTACACGGGAGAGGAAACGCGCGCTGGCGCTGTCTGCGATGTGATATGCGACCTCGTTTGTGTGTTGACATAGCAACGGAGCAACGATAATTTGGCTTGCCTAGCAACGAAATTTTTGCTGTGGAGAACGACAGGGAAGAAGATGAAAAGGTGGATTGAAATGGGTTTGTCTTAGTAAACAAAGATTGCAAGCATTTTATCATCTATGAATATTTTTGGGTCTTTGACAAAACAACTCAAAAAGAAATTTTTATCAAAAGTTAATCAAAGTTAATAAAAGCCTTAATAAAACAATAAGATTTTTCAAGCAACAGCTACCTCAATGAAAATAAAACAACAAAAGAATTCTTATAAGTGAGAAACTCGATGATTCAGAATTCTTGCTGATTTTCACATAATGGTTCTGGACAAAACAAATACAATCGCATAATACCTGAATTTCATCGTTTTTCAGGCCCATTCCATTCTGCAAATCTTGCTCCGCACGAACTTTGGCATTATTGAAGTACTGAAAATAAGAAAAGTGCCATGAAAATTCAGTTCATGAAAATTCTTGCCTTCAGTTCAAAACAGATGAGATATGAAATGCAGCCCGATATTAATGCTAGTTAACAAAAACTAATTAATACCAACTAACTGGTAAAAGAAAGATAATCAGATACGGACAGCAAAGAATGCGTTTAAAAGTTGATGATATTCGTTTCGGCGTGAAACAATTTTCGGCAAAAAATCAGCAGAAATCAGCAACTTGCCAGAAGTTTGCCACACCAAAACTTTGGATAAGTGCCTTGTCAGAATTATGCACAATGTGACTTCGTGGGCATGATGATTAAAGTCCGTCTCAAATTAGATGTCATCTGGGATTTGCGATAACGCAAAATTCCTTTGCAAAACACTTTCATTGTTGTTATTCGCGGGGATTTGCAGGTGACATCTAATTCAAGACAGACTACAGGTTCTTGAACACAACAATTTTGCAATAAACTCCTCCCAGAGAACCTATTTGCAAGTATTAAGAACCTTTTTATTCTGATTCGTATTTGTTTTATAAATGTGTTGTTGTTATCTTTGAAAAAATAACATCATCCTTTTGTCATTATGTCTTCCATCAAAATTTCAACGAAAAAATGCATTCCATTCAGAAGGCTTAATATTTTTCGGCCGAAAATTCATCCCCCAAAAATTGCGAAATTATGTCAAAAGTTTTTTCGCTGAAGTTTATCAAACAAAACTCTTCTCTGCTGAAAGTTTTGGTTTTTAAACACAGATCCGGTGTTTGATGAAAATCTGCTTACATAATCAAAATGCTTCGCTTAAAAACATGAGCGCTCACCAAAAGTTCTCTATCTTTATCTTCAATGGCTTGCTTATATTTCTGAAACGAAACGAACCAGACATCTTCACTTTCAAATATTAATGATGACATATGGACGTATTACTGACTATGAGGGAGAATCTGGGTATGAGCAAGAAAAGCTGATGCGTATAAGCGCTATCAGCAACGGGAATCAATGACAAAACCTGTACAGGATTCATAAACTGCCTCAGTTTTCTTCTACAAAATTAGTGGCGAAGGGCTATCACCAAGATGCATCGTGCTCATTTACCAAAGATCATTGTAACCAACCATTGATTTTGTTGTAAAACCGTAGTGGGGCTTTGTAAGTACATCACATTGCAGTCGCTCGTAGAAATAGAAATCGTTCATTGTGCTAACGGAAGTATTGTACGAATGGTGACTTGCGTTATATATGATATGTATTGATTCTGAATCCAAAATTGTGAATAAACTTTTACTTTCACTGACCTTAAGCAGAAGATCCTTTTCCTGAAGCTCTGCTCTTAGTGCAGCTAAAGCTTCTAGCTTTTCGTGGCTGTCTTTGTTCCCAAGACCGTTCATCTAAATCAGTTAAAAGCATGTTTATTGAACGTTGAAAGTATATGCACAAAACCATCCTTAAAATCAGAAGAAAGCAGCAGAAGATTTTTGGGGAGACATGATGAAGAATATAGTTTAAGAATTTCCAGACATTCCGAATCTATTGAGGGCATTTAAGCGGGCCTTTGCAACCAGCATGCTTTGCGAATGCATCCTTTCGTGGTCTCTTTGTTGTGGCCATTATCATGGTCCACGAAAATGGCTGGCTGTCGACAAAAAGATGGCAAGTGCAAGGTATGCTCATTGCAAAGGCCCCTTCCGGAAACAGATGCTTCACAGAAGCTCAAGCTTTTACAAAATCTCAAAGAAGTATTGACTCTCGACGTACTTATTTAATTCAAATGATGTTACTGATGTCCTACAGAAAGGAGTTTCATAACGGCCAAAGCAATTGATATCACAAGGTAGCGAACTGGATCAAACCCACAAGGAAAAACAAGTACCTTTTCTTGGTCTGCTAGTTCTTTCTGTAATTTTTCAATCAATTCTTCTAACTTCTCAATTTGACTACGGCACTTTATAACCTGTAAAAATATCCCAGCTTTTCAGATGCAGTCTCATTTTGCCACACAAACATTAAAACTTCCCTAAACAAGAATGCGGTCATTTTGGAAGATTTATGGCAGAGATATATAGAATTTATTCATAAATATATAAACCCCTCGCTCGTGGTCAAGGCTTTACAATGAACGAATTCATCCATTGGAAATTTCAATAAATCTGTTTATTCTTTATTCAACAACGAGATATGATCGATTGACTTCAGTTGGTTTGAAGGATACAGATTCGCAGAGAAGCTCAGCTCACTCGTACGAATGTTTACAAGTATCCTATATGGGGATAGACTCATAGCTGATTGGATCAGCAGGTCTCTTATAGAATTTCCTGCCTGAATTGCATAAACTGTCCTGGCGCAATCAGCTATCATAGCAGCCCATTTATGATGGAATATCTCTCCCGTATCAGTCAATTTCTCTTATTTTTATGCTTTTAACAATATGATATCGATCAACGCAACAAATCACTGACCTTAACGGCAATAATTAAGAAATCTCTTGGGTTCATAAAGGCAAAGAACAGAATAATTGCTTGCTTTTAACCGCATTGCAAAAATAGTAATTTGCTAACGCAAAAATTTCAAGTGGTAACATAACAAAACATACCTCTTTTTCCTTGCCAGAAAGAGCCAAGTCAAGCCTCTGCAAAAAAATATATGAGCTCGTTCATACAGTAATGTAATTTACGTTACAAAGAAGAATGATTGTGCAGTCTCCTGTCGAAGAAGAGTTGTTCCGATTTCAAAATCTTAACACGTGGAATTTAGCTTTCTGGTGTTAAAATCCTTAGATTATTCACATTTAAAAGTAATAAATATTGCTAATAGGTCTAAGAGTTACAGATACCGAGCCCCTCCATCCCCGCCATAATCAAATATTTCTCCAAGCCAAAATTTTATTACCATGCTTTTCTGGCTAGAAATTAACAGATCGAATTTAGGAACCCAGAACGATGAGATTTATGAGTGAACAATTTAATATTCAATCAGAAATTTGAATTTAAAAGTCGTAAATAAAATATTTGTTAAAATAGGCTATTCTAAGATTTACATCCGTTTAGATTTTAGCAGATTGATAAAGCTAAGTTTGCAAGATTATCAGATATTCGAACTTCATGACAAGATCATATATTTATGGTTAATAATTTATGGTTTAAGTTGCCAGAATTTAACTTACCACAGAAGAAAGGAGATCACGCAATCTGTTATTCAATCTCCACTGTTAAAAGTAAATTCTTATCAAATTCAGTTCATATTTCTATGATTAATCTTAAAAGACATTTGCATTTACGTTTTTTTTAAAGTAATTTGCTAGTAATTTTATATCATTTAAGCATGCAAAACGTATCCCATTTATGATATTTATATAATTTTCCTGATGAAAAAAGGGCAGTTGGGGGGAACAAGGGCAGATTTTGTAATACAATAGCAACAGTTGCGTTTGATTGACATCTCAATTCAAAGCGATTAGCGACTGCAGACAAAGGAAATTCTCTCAACCAGTAATTCAAAACAAACAATGCCGCAAAAGTTTCCCCGAAACTAGTAGGGCAAACTCTCGCCTTGCGCAAGCGAAAGGTGGGTTAAAGAGAAGTTATGTGCTTATAAGGAAAGAAGAAGGGTAAATTTAAAGTTCTGTTCGGCGGATTTTGTTCATTTGATTCAGAAGGCAAGCAGAAGGCTTTGTAACTCATGCGTATTTAGGGCTCAAATGAAACGATTGCAAAACAGCTCCTGAATCAAAGATAAAAATCCGACCGACAGAACTGTAGATTTACCCTTCTCCTTTCGTTATAGGCACATAGCTTCTCTTAAAAACCATCTTTCGCTTGCACAAGGCGAGAGTTTGCCCTACTAGTTTTGGGGAAACTTTTGCAGCTTTGTTTGTTTTGAATTACTGGTTGAGAGAAATTCCTTTGTCTGCAGTCGCTAATCGCTTTGAATTGAGGTGTCAATCAAACGCAACTGTTGCTATTGTATTACAAAATCTGCCCTAGTTTATGGGGAAAGAAATTATTCCGATAAAACGTTAATCTTCGAGTTGGTTTAACTTGTCTCCCTTTAGATTTCGATTTATTGAGTTATAGAGATTAAATTGCATAGTACGAACAATCTTTTTGTATGCATGTTGTACAATGTTTCATAAACATAAACAATTAAAGGGGCTGGGTCACGTAACCGTAAACAAATCTGTTATCTTTATAATCTATATTGTTGCCCGCACGCGCCGGCACGCGCCCATTGTGTTCTGCACAGATTTTGGTGGATGGGGTGAATCCATGATAAAGTTACTTCTAAAAATCCATCAATATCTTTGCAATCTTACAACATATGGTTGCTTCGTTTGCATCTCTCCGAAGTTCAAGAGTTCATCTTCAAAATAGCACTTTCATTTTGATTAAAATTGCGGAAAATCTGTCTGATATGGCCTGTCAAAAAACTGCAAAATCGTCGTTTCGAAAGAGGTTTGTTTACTTTACGTGACCCAGCCCCTTTAAAGTAAGATAAACGCACTTGGAACAGAGTATGACAATTTAACGACGTTTCGAACTACGAATTTTATTCATATAAAATGTATAGTAATTACATAAAAACCTGCATAATGCAATGGTGCCATCATTTTGAATATTGTAGGAAAAGTGACTATAATCTACTTAAAGGGGCCCCGTCTCCAAATTTCGGTCGAAACAGTGATTTTGAAGTTTTTGATGGGCAATATCACACAGACGTTTACCTGCTTTTTCGAAAATGAAAGCATCATTTTGAAGATAGATCTTTGCACTTCACAGAGGAAAAATCCAAACATTCATATCTCTTACGATTGCTTGGATATAAGTGGATTTTTAACGAGCATTTTTGGTGGCTTGGGTGAAGCCACCAAACAAACTGCAGAAAACAATGGAGAACAATGGCCACGTGCGGTGTTATCAAATTTGTTTACGGTTTGGCGACGGAGCCCCCTTAATAAATATATAGCTGGTCCACTTGAATAATGTAACTACAAATTTAGTACTTTCTCTAGGGACCATTTTGCAAAATTGTACGCTAGCAGGAACTAGGATGAGTGTATAACAAAGTACATTAAATTTCGCAAGTAAATATATGAAATGAATCTGAAAAAATACCATACCCTGATATGCTCTTGAAGTGACGTTGAACTGCGGTGTTTCTCAGTTTCCTTGTCATGAATGCTGTTACGGAGCTCCTGTGCACAAAATAACAGGAAAATAATGAAGGAGTCTGTTCGAAGGAAGACACTGATTAAAAATCAGAAGCTAAAAAATGCACAATAGAAGCCTTTGTCTTGACCTTTCCAAAGTCGGCTTCGTTTCAATAAGCAGAAGCTTTACCTGGGAAAGCGCGAGACTTATACGGGTCGTGATGGCAGAAATTCTTCCAGTGGGAATTCACCAGATAGAAGCCTGTCTGATACAAAGTTCCGCATGATTCCAAAATCAGGCAAACAGAGATGTACATAGTACTCATAACTAACAGCAACAAGTATCACGAAAAAACACAAATACCTAGTACTATCGTGCAGAGAACCTAACAAGACCCAGGATCAGAAAGCCACAGTGAAACAGATAGCGCATTCTTAAACGATAGAAGACTTTAACTACCTTTAATAATATATACGTGTGGTTGGCAATGGTTAAAAGAAGTTTACCGTCATGAATATTTTACGTATTTAACAAAACGGCTCATGAAACAGTAATTTGCAACTTAAGTTTGTGATGGCATTTTACGAACCATATTGTAACCTCCATTGTTTTCACCATTTAAATATCAATAGTTGAACAAAAACCTTGCTGTACGAAATAGTGCTTGGTTGGTTATGGTTCTTATCATTTTAATCAACACCTGGAGGCCCACGTTAATCATTTTCTTCATCTTGATATGATACTCACAAAACAAGCCATATTTATGAATGCATAAAATGCTGAGTGAAGGAATACTGCGCTTTAAAGAGCAACAGATCTGTAGCTACTCTTCAAAAGAGCCTGGATCGAACGATATTTTTATACAATTTTATACACGAGAGGTTCGATTGAGTGACGTTAGGCTGCTATCACTGTTATGCGCATTCGAAAATTCTACAAAAAGTATCCAATTATCGTTCGACTCAGATTCTATTTTAGAATAGCTAAAAACTTTTTCCGGAGTTGGTATGTCCGGAGTTGGTATGTCCGGAGTTGGTATGATTGATGATGAAATACAAGATTTTACTGCTATGAATGATGTATCGTACTTTTTTCCACCATCTTCCACTTTTTCTCTGAAAAAATTTCGTATTCAAATAAGCGACCAAGGCATAATGACGTCATCAAGCGCAAAGGATGTGTGCCTTGTGACGTCATTTTCAGCAAAAACGAGGCTGTCCTATTATTTTCTCGCCTCTTAATCATTGCTAGCCTCTTTATCGTCTGCTCATGGAAGGAATGGCGACTAATTGCAACATTATCAGAATGTTTAACGAATTACGAAAAATAGCTTTACGAATTACACGAAATACAGCTAAACGAATTACAGCTGTTACGAACGTCAAAGTATGGACAAAAGTTGGCAGTTCGCGGCAGCAGTTGGCAAGTTTGTTTTCTAGCATTAAGTTTACAAACCCCAGCATTGTCCTTTGAGATAATCACGTGATGCTACCAAGCTTTGCAAAATTCACAGTCACTTCTCATTCACGACCATAACAAAATTCTACAGCGGTGTCTAAATGAGGATTACATTTTAGCTCGTAAACAATGCTATATTCTAGGAAGAATATTTACCTTATTAACTCGATCTGTTTTGTTGATATAATCTTTGAGTTCCTGTGAAAAGAAAGAAATTAGGAAAGAATAAAATCCCGAGCAACAGTAACGAAAAATACAGTATCCCGCATAACATGAACTGTGGGCATTGTTAATAAGGGTGCTTCATTCACTCCAAACGACTTCCAACACCCATTTTCATGTTTGGTTAGAACTTCTTTACACCTTTAGCTCTGATCGCCTAAAAAATAGAGCACTTATCGCCTAATAAGCACTTCAACTTTGACTTATTTTTGCCGCAGGGTAGACAAAGTATTTTGCTCCCTCTGGTATCGCTTTAGTGGTATAGTAGAGTAATTTTGTAAGCATTGTAACTAGTAATTATATCATCATAACTTTTTAATGGATTATATAAAAAAATTCGCATCTTATCAAAAGATTTCACTTTGGTCAGTTTCAGCTGAAAAAATTAAGTAATACTTCTATTAACAACACGATTCTTTAGCTACGAAATTCATCAAACTTCCTACGCACATACCTCGACTAGGTTAGTCTTCTTTCTCAATTCCTTGCTAAGTTCTTTTATCTTGTTCTCATTCTCGGCATTTTTGGCTTCTAGATTATCGTAAAGAACCTGGAACGCAAAAGATCGCGCGTCAGTGTCTAAAGGTTGTAAATGACAACTACCACGAAACAATGAAATTTGAGACAGAAAATTATCCATGTTCTGCAACAGAGACAGACCAGGAATTATAATTCCCTTGGCATCCTTAAATGGGCTTCATTTCCAAATGTTTGTCAAAACGGCGATTTTGCAGCTTCTTGAAAGGCGTA
The DNA here is from genome assembly GCA_039566865.1 of Aurelia coerulea. Classification (NCBI taxonomy): domain Eukaryota; kingdom Metazoa; phylum Cnidaria; class Scyphozoa; order Semaeostomeae; family Ulmaridae; genus Aurelia; species Aurelia coerulea. The sequence continues at coordinate 18,931,797 of CM076954.1, forward strand.
TCACACAGAATTTTAATCTCTTTTTCAAATTGAAAGCGTTTTGTTGAAGAAAAATTTTTGTACTTCACAGTGCAACCAACCAAACATTCATATCTCTTAATTGCTCGGTTAGAAGTAGATTTTTGAAGGTTGGTTTTTAATATCATGGTAAAGCCACCAAGGAAACTGCAGAAAACAATGCACACGTGCCTGAAATAATGATGTTTATAGATTCGTTTACAATTTGGCGACAGAGCCCTTTTAAGAGTAAAATCATGCATCCCTCACATTTTGGTATTTCAGCCGCTTGAAAAGCCCCTATCAAAGAATAACCACTGTTATCAACTCGTCCCAGGGGCGTTTAGTTTTGTCCAGGGAAAGAAGCGTACAAAACTTCGCAAGACTGTGGTCTTGGGATTTAAGACCACACCTTTTGTAGAGACGGCGAGAAAAGCGCTAACAACTTGGCCATCTACCATCTTAAATGCATTATACCTCAGAGAACATTTTGAAACATGGATCTTGTATGAAATGAAAGCTATCTATTCCACGAGTAGATCAAATGAACAAGGTCTAACTGCTACTTCTTACCCCGTAATGTTGATTTTGACGTTCGGGACTTTGAGAAGCAAGAGCCCTCAGTTCTTCTCTTAATTCCTGTAGATACAAAAATAGATAACTACATTCAAAGAAATGGAAAATTCGAAAAAGGAAGACTTTCATGAAAATGACAACAAAATATTTTCCATGCGCATTGCTATATACAGGACGCTTCAAAATGAGCGAGTTTGAATGAAAACATTTTTGTCCTATCTAGTCAAAAAGAGGGGGAAAACATTCGTCCCAATCAATTCATTTCAGACCTGACTGACGACCGTCAATGTGAATCTCTTATAGGTATCGGCAAATAATTTTCTACCTGTAGTACAACCATCTCTTAACATTGGGTTTGAGCCAAACTACCATCTTAGACAAAAGTCGTTGAGACAAATGCGGCTTGTGTAATAAAATACCTTTCTTTCCTGCAAATCATTACCATGCACCGCTAAAGACCCCCTTCCCCCCACTGCAATGTTGATTTGATTAAAGAAGACTGCAAACATTTCCACCATATTCCAACATTGCATTGGGGGGAGGGGGGTCCATAACTCGCAATTTCTTCCTGAAAAGCAAAGTGTCTCAACACTTTTGTCTAAGATTGTAGTTGTTTTTGATAATGTGACAACGTTTTCCCGCTAAATTTTGGTGATAAACAGATATCTTGAACACTTTAACGGCTCTGGATTGCCTGGAGGGTTTTCATTCCAAGAACCTTACTCCATTTTTCAATGTTCCACCTTATTTCATAAGTTTATCAATCATGCTCATGATAGTATAGACGATATGTTATAATTTTTCATCGGATTCTTTTATAAATCCCCTTACCTGGATCTTTTTGTCTTTTTCAGAAACCAAGTCTTTCATTTCATAAACCTAAAATGCACGCAAATATCAGATGATTGTAAAGACTGATTCAGTTAAAAGATCTCAAACTTCCTCACACAAATCACACAAATCACTAAGTCTAATTTTGACGACGTTTAGGCACATGAAAACATTTAAGTGTGATGAAAGTGACCTCAAGTGGTATTTAGGTAGCTTTACACCTACATTCAAGCATACAAAACCAGAGCTGTAAACAAATTACACTATAAATTTATGGTTCTCAGAATTTTCACTGCCTTTCGGCAGCTGCTTCAGTGAAGATCTTCATTAAAACATAAAATTCGAGCTTTAATCTCAATGAGGAAGCTGCCAGATGGGAGCTAAAATGCAGAGAACGAAATTAAATAAAGGTATGATGCTACCTAAATACAAGTAGCATACAACACACAGGATCATCAAATAGTTGAATCAAATGACCACTAGCCGAAAATACGATCTAAAATTATATCAGTTTTTGCTAGGCCTTACAAGAAGGTTTGTCAATGTTCAACCTGTTTGAGAAACCCTAACAAAAAAAGCATTCGTGAAAATATAGCAAACCTCATTTTGTGTTTCCGGACTTGATTTCATCTCTGTAAGCTGCTGTATTTTCCTACAACAAAGATCAGATTCTTCGTCTAGTTTGTATTGAATTCGAAAGAATTCGTATCTGATCCCGAGTGTTGTACCCAAGGCTATTTATAAAATTCAAAATGGTTCTGCTTGCCATTATTTTCACTCATTGCGCTTTTTCTTTTCGGTCGGAGCTTTTGCCTCACCTCTGAGGCCTCTTCAGCGAGCTATATTATCAAAACTGATACCGGGTGAGAAAAAAAACAATTCCCATTTCAAAGGCCACTGCATCCTGGATATCAAGGTAATGGTATTTGTAGCGGACATGTTCAAATGAATTTTGAAATCAATCTGACAGAAATCGGCCACTCCGTTCTGAAATTATGACAGATGTTCTCGAAAAAGCCTCCTCATAAAAAATTCAAAACTGACTTAGAATCACGGTCAAACTTTCCAAATTTGGCTGCCCTCAGAAATGACTTGAATATTTTCCCGCAGGTATCTGTTTGTTTATTCTGTTTGTTTACCAAAAAAGGCACTGGCATTCGATGAATGAGACAAATTCCAATGTAAAGGATGACTTCTACGCTGTGGCATTTTCCCAGCGAGCGGAAATTTCATCGTTTACGAGAGAAAATGTCGCTCTGAAGTTGAAAAGAAAGTTACGGCTGAGCGACCTTTTATTGTGTAAAATTCTGCTCGCTCAGAAATTGCCGCTGGGTGGAAATAGCCTTGAGGGTGAGATAAGCGATAACACAGAATTACTTATGGAAACAGCTTAAACTGTTGTTATCCACAGGTATTTTGCATTTTCACCTGACATCCATTTGAGACAGACATTAAAAACAAATCGAAGAAAACATTAAACAGTTTACATTACATGAATAAGGCAAAAAGAAAACTCCTGAGCTGCTACTTACATATCCTTTTCTAGAAGTTCTTTTTCGTATTTTTCCTGTGAGATAAAATAAGATATGAAAAAGAATAGTTAAAAATAATACAACAAAAAGTTCCGATAAACAGAGAAGCATGGTCATATATATATATATATATATAGATGCATTAGATTTGCAGTTTTAAAATGTCTTGACCCACGCATGTGCACCTTAAACCTTTTCAGGTAAGAACGTAGTGCTATAACCAAATATATCTTGGCCAACACTAATACGTATTGGCCTACATCCCAATAAGCAAATAAAATCTTTTTAACGTCAAAAATAAAAAAAACAGCGCTCAGATTTAATTCTTTTTCTAAATTTAAGTTTTATTATTGACTCACATATTCCTATAAAAGGAAATATGGTCGTTTGAAAGAAATATGGTCCTATAAAAAGAAATATGGTCGTTTCTTTTAAACAGAAAGCTCCTTGCATAAAAATTATGGCACAGGAAAAACTTTGTGTGAACATTTGATCCTTGACAACATTGGCTAGCCTTGTTAAAGTGGTTCATTGCCTGTAATCAAAGTTACGAAAATAACAGAAGAGTTATTTTTATCAAAGGGAAGAAGGACTTGACTAAATCCTGAACAGTTCCTTACGTCAAGAAGCTCAACTCTTCGTGTGTATATAAATAAAACAGGGCGTGTCTTCACATACCTCCATTTCTTTCTGCCTCAGATTCAAATTTTCGATCATCTTTGGATCATATTTCAAATCAACAAAATTCTCCTCAAGCTGTTGTTTCGCTTTTTCTGTCTCGTCCTAAAATAATATGAAATAAGTATAATCATCGAAACACCCAGCCACCTAGTATTCTTAGAATAAGCCATTCTCCTCGGTGCTCCCTGGGATAAGCCACATCCCTCTGGTATATTCATAAAACAAAGCACCATACCTATCAGACAAGTCATGTTGCACCAATGAAACGTTTAAAGCCTTTTATCCACAATACTGCTTCTCCGCAAACAATGGGAATCGCTTGTAAAAATTAAAGGCAATCTGTCTCATTCATGATTTGCAGAAGATTGTATAAGGGGATTAAAGACTTGCATAGCAGGACTAAAAGAAAAGAATTGGAGAGAGATCGTTTCCAATTGAACTGCATTTTTATCCTGCGAAAAATTCAAAGAGTCTGGGCTCTAGCTCCTTTCCTTTGTCTAAGCATTGTTCTCTAAACCAATCACCTGCGTGACAGAGCTCCTTTAAGAGCTTTCACTAAAAGGGATAATCACTTTGTCATAGGCACGTGGTTGCAACATTTTTATCACTCGTACTGCTAGCACAGTTATTTCCATTCCTAAACTTGGGCATACGTTCGTAACCTAAGCAGAATATATTGCAAGTGTGCAAAGGCTATGCTATGGGGATTATTAATAAAGAAAAAAAGATCAAAATACCAGTTTCTTGTCTAGCTCCTCGATGATTTTCGCATTATGTTTGAGATTCTGCAAGAAATAGCAGGGATGTAGTTGCTTTCTTTCAATGAAAAAAAATTCCATGCAATGAAAACGTTATATGCCTTAAGAGCATAGTTGTTAGAAAACGAAAGGGTTTAACATCCTTTAAAAATAAGGCTGACAGCTCCAAATGCAAATTCATAAGGCCTTCGGGCAGTTTGCCACAAATTCAAAAATGCAGTTTTGATGCCTTAAAGGGGCTCCGTCGCCAAACAGTAAACAAATCCGTAAACTCGCACGTGTCACCAATTATCCATTGTTCATCCATTGTTTTCTGCAGTTTGTTTGGTGGCTTCACCCAAGCCACCAAAAAGTGACCGTTAAAAATCCACTTATATCCGAGCAATCGTAGAAGATATGAACGTTTGGTTTGTTCCTTAGTGAAGTACAATGATTTATGTCCAAACAGCAACTTTCATTTTGAAAAAAATATGAAAATCCTGTGTGATATCACCTTTCAAAAAACTGCAAAAATCATCGTTTTGTTTACATTTTGGCGACGGAGCCCCTTTAAGAAGGTCAGGCCTAACTGATGTCGGCAACTGCACGAGTGGCGCTCGCAGGCACAAAATAGCATTGCACATTAGTTGCTTGCCCCTTGCACTTTACAGTTCTCTGAGTGTTTTCAATTCAGGCACATCTTTTCAAGACATTTGCTCGCAGGCACAGAATATCTTTGATGAGGCCTGCACGGAGGTGTCTTATGAACGAGCAATGCTGTGAATAAAAAAAATACGTTACCTTGTCCCTTGTGTCAATTTCTCCCTGCAATTCATCTCTCATTTCATTATATTGCTTGGTGAATTCCTCTTGGAGCTAATGGGAAGTGACAAAAAATTTACGATCACAACATATAAATGATCAGTCAACTTACAAGCATGGAAAAGTTGTAGAATAAGATGAACTAATGCCAATAGTTATTCGCTGCAAGTACCAGGTGCCCCAAAGGAGTACTCCTGTTTAAAAATCACCAAATTTAACACAAAGGCCGATCATATTTTTTGTCACGTAGATCGAGGACCAAATAACTTTCCCAGATATAGCTGATCTTTTATTTGATTAAAAATTAGTAAGTTTAGCTCTTTTACGGGCTGCCTGGTTGGCTCCATTCTGCAAAAAAAGCAATGATGGTTACCAGAGCATATGTTTCAAATCTTCAACTCGGCGTAAAAAGGTGGGTGTAAAATTCAATGACCTATTTCTTCTAATTGAATGGCTTGAAAGAAACTTTAGATACTTATCTATAATTCTACCGTTGGACTTTTCAGAACTTTTGAATATTTTGCGAAATTACAGCGTATCTTACGTTTCAACTCATTTGAGGATGTGACGTCATCAAATTTCTAAATCATAAACCACATGAGTAACAGACTTTTGCTTGATACCATATTGTAGGCATTCATAAACTACGGTTTTCTTCGAAATTATTTCATGTTGTGTCAAATGGTTTGGAAACTACGATGGTTTAAAGTTTTTTTGAAAATGTTTCTTGAATTCTTGAAAAGTAAGAAAAACATCTAATTCCTAAAATATTGAAGATTTCAGAAAAGTCCAACGGTAGAATTATAGAGAGATAGCTGAAGTTTCTCCGAAGTCATTCAGTTCAAGGAAATAGGTCACTCAATTTTACACCAGCCTTTTTAAAGATTTAAAACCCATGCTGGTTACCAGACCACACTGAGAAAAGCATTGTTGTGGGGTGAATGAAGGTGAAGGTGAAGTTGCGGTTTTTAGCGCCACGCGCTGGGATCGCAGAAGTAGAATAGGCCTAATCGAGTCCGCGACCCCTTGTCATGACGCTCAAGTGGTGGGGCTCTACCGAGTATCGAACCCACTCCGCCTGACTGTTCTGGCTGCAAAGTCAGTGGATTACACCACTGCGCCACAGCACCTTTAATGTGTGAGCGGTACATACAGTTTCCGTTAGGTGACTGAAGTTAAGCTCGGTCGTGTGAAAATCTGGATGGGTGACCTTCCAGAGGCCTGACAAAGCGACTCACTTCGCCGCCCTTCGGAAGGAACTTTAAACTAGGGGTCCCTTCCTGAGTGCAGCATTATATCAGCATTAAATAGCAAGAAATCCTTCTAGCCTACTTTGAATAAAAGTAATAAGAAATGACCAAATTCTTTGTGCATACTAAGCTTGCGATTAGAAAGAAACGCTCATTATTATTGGAGACTTCAAGGATAACTCAAATCTCAAATAGCTCCTAAAAGATTGGCTATTTGTTTAAAAGCAATCTGTCCCCTATTGTTCTGGCCTTGGTTACTGCTTTATTTACCTTATTTACACTGCAGCTAAATTCATGCATCAGTGAGTCTCTATGACCCTGATTCCTTTGGATAAAGCGAATTAACACCAACTTCTGGAATATACAATAGAGATCTTTATCGGTTTTATTTTCTTTCATCGAAGGGGACAGATTGCCTTTAAAAAATAGCTCAGAATAACGTTTTTCAGCATGTGACTGTTATCCTTCAAGTATTGAAACAGACATTTTATCACCTTTAATCATTTTTAGGTCACTAACAAAGTAAATCAAAAAGGAAATTTACTATAGGTTTGATAATTAAATTTCAATGATTCTTTTCTGTCTGAGAACTTCTTTACGGGACACCCGGTATTTATGTTCCAATTTTCTTCAGTGTGCTGTCGCGTTCGCGTAAGTGATTGGTACTTTGCTGATAAAAGTTCATCAAAATAAACTTAGTTCTATATTTTGCACAAGTAAGACCAATTTTCAATTCACACAAGAGTAGCTCTCAAGCCGATCATTACAATCTTCGTAGTTGCCACATTTGATTGAAGTGCCGAACGGACGCTAAGTTTGAGCGGTGTTTTATGCTTCAATGAAGACGTAAATTAAAGGAATTGGATCAACATAAGACTGCAAGGTATACCCTGTCTATCAGAATTTGTTGACTCATGTTTCTGGATGGCGTATCTGATTGGCTAACATTTATATGAAATGAAACTGATCACATGAAGCGCATTGTGCAACATCAAGTCCTTTTGATTCATTGGGACCCCATGGGAATGACAATTGATCTTTCTCACATGGGTCACATGATACATGGCAAAACAGGCCTATTTATCATGATTCAATGCCTTTCAGGTTGAGCAATAGTTGAGATGAAAAGTGATAAATTCACGATCGAGCCACATTCAAATTCCAGATTTTGAAAACGCAAAATGGACCATAATGGAAAAAAGTGGACCAACACTGCGAATAAAGAGGTACCAGAAGTTGAAATGCTTACCTTATTGATGTGTTGTTCGCTTCCAGATGTAATCGTTTCCATGGCTTTCCTGCAATGATAAAGATTTGTCTTCTAGGGTATTCATCTACAAGAGGGTGTCCAAAATCTACTGTTCACCTCTTTCTGTTTTTCCTAAATTATCCATTTTGTAAGAACCTGTATCAGTTTAATGAAAAATAAGTTCTTATTGCAGGGGTATCAACGTTGATTTTTGGTGGTCGTTATTAAGTTCATTTTTGTCCCAGTTGGCTGTAGTTTGAATCTCCTCCCCTGCTGTTCGTCAGCTAAGAAATTAGTTATTAGGTCCACAATAACTTTGCCAAAACAAGTAACAGGATTGAACATCTTTGGTGAAGACTCTGAAAAGGCCTACACAAGGTATCCTTCGGATAAAAACCTTTATACCCTGACATTAGTCTTAGTACTTTTATAATAAGAGCCTACTTCAGCCTGGCTCTCAAAAATGTAGACCACAGGTTCTTATATGGGGAACTTACTGTATTTACCATTCATATTCTGTATGTAAAGATTAAACTTACGAAGCTTTTATGAGAAGCTGTTGTTTCTCCGTTACTTCTTTCTTCAACTGCTCAACGTTAACTTTCAGTTCAATGTTCTTGAAAGAAATAAGGATGCTATTAAAACTGAAACCTTTGAGCCAAATATAGCAGGTGATTTGGAAAAAAGTATTCATTGTTTGCAAAATTGTACAGGAAATCCTATGCAACTAATTTGCAAAAATTTATTTCAATTCCATCATCATGCTGAGACTGAATGCTTCAACTCGAAGTATCATGAGCATTACAGACAACTACCAGGTGACCCAGAAAAAAGTGACCCAACGCAATCTGTTATAGAAAAAAAAGTAAGTGGCAGATTGAAATATTTCAAACGTTGTTCTGTCGCTAAAGGACCAGCCTACATTATGAGTATTTTTCGCAATTTTTTTGGGCACGGGAAAGTTCCCGAATTAAGGATTTTGAGGAAAAGGGCAGGCTTGAAATTCTCAAAAAGTCGTCAAAAACAGGGGATCGATTTGAAGCCATTTCAGATCTTCAAAACAACGAGGAGCGTGTTTCATTCTGCCTGAGAATATTTTCAAGTACCTAGGGACTATAAACTTGCTCTGAAGACTTCCGACTGGGTTACCTATTCCCAGGTTGAAATGAAACACGCTCCTCGTTGTTTTGAAGATTTGAAATGGCTGTAAATCGATCCCCTGTTTTTGACGACTTTTTGAGGATTTCAGGCATGCTCTTTTCCTCGAAATCCTTAATTTGGAAATTTACCGTGCCGAACAAAATTGCGAAAAATACTCAAAGCAGAGGCTAGTCTTTTAGCGACAGAACAACGTTTGAAGCATCTCAATCGGCCACTCACTTAATTTTCTGCAACAGATTGCGTTGGGTCACTTTTTTCTGGGTCACCCGGTATAAAAAAGAAAAACTAACAAAAGTAAAACATAACCACTTATATGAATGGAATCAAACACCACGTTACGAGCATAAAGCCTGTTATCAAGCAAACAAATATCAGTGGGAGCGACACTAATCTAGGCTTGCCCTATTCCTCGTTCGTTATCTCATTCAGGCCTACTCGGTCGGCAGTGAGCTGTTAAAGTGGAGAGAATTCTCGTTCATCGTCTTATTCAGGCCTACTTGGTCGGCAGTGAGCTGCGAAAGTGGAGCGCAGTCTTAGGCGCTCGAGTAATCAAGCCAGCAGAATTTTCGAGGGGAGTGAGAGGTGGGCGCATTCAGTCAAGCGCCTCTCATTTCAGGACCTGCTCAAAAGATTGATCAAGCTTCCAGCACCTGAAATTTTCTAGAGCCTGGCACCACTTACAGTTTTCAAGACATCTTCAGTATCTTCTTCATATGCCATCTGCAACCTTTCTTCAAGAAAGTAAATTCGCAGCTTTAAACCAAAGTTCTCCTTCTTAAATGTTGAGATGATCTGTAGATATGCAAAAGGTATACTGTATGACAGAATGAATTTTTTAGAGAAGCTTCCAAATTTCGATCAAAAAGTACTTAAAGAAAGGTATGGAAAATTGGTTTCGATAAATCACAAATATCATATTGATCTTAAGAAATGTTAACTGAAAGAAATTGATGCACCACTTGATCTGAATATTTGTAAACAAATTTTGTTTGGTGTGGTTGATTTACAAAATTTAAAGAAGACACAAGAACTTTGTTGCTGTTTATATCAACTACAGTGAATATGTACAGTGAATAGCAGCACAGGTCTTGTGCATATAACACTGTTTCCTGGCTAAAAATTCTTGAGAATTCTTGAGAAAATCTCAAAGTTCTTGAGAATTCTTTTTCAAAAAGTTTACTCACAAAAATTTGCACCAGAATGTGAAAAATTTGTGAAAATTCTAAAAAACTCTTGAGAATTCTTATCAAATGTTATGTGTGCAAGGTCTGTACTATAGGCCTATACTACACATTGTCTAGCATGAGTTCTGACAAAATTTGAAATTAGATTTAGTAAAATAGGCACATGCCTGTACAAAAATACAAGGCTAAACTTGGCCTTGTACAGACCAAGTTTTGGCCTTGTAGAGGGGATTATGACCTTGTTATGACCTTGTACTAACCTTGGAAAATAATTACAAGGCTATCAGTAAGACTCCAAGCTGCAACCAGTCTAACACAAGGTTTCCACAAGGCTTCTACAAGGCTAATTAGCATTTTTCAAGCCATTTACAAGGTTACAGCAAGGCTATTCTAGGCTATAACAAGGTTACAAGGCCATAACTACAAGGTTTGTACGTGGCTATTACATGGCCTTGTATTTTCGTACAGGTGTTTACCTCTTCATGTTCCCTCAAAGTGCCTCTCTCTGGTGAGTTTTGGTCATTATTTACTGCATCATTTTGGGCCATCTTACCATCTGCAACAACAACAAAACATTAAATTTTGAGACAACCACGTCACTCAAGAGTCCTTTTGTTATGTTCCTTTTGTTACGTTATACCGGCACCTCCAAGAGGACCATTATGGAAATAACGTCAGCTTGACCTTTTGATGCCCTGCCACTGTAATTAGGGGTGTTTTTCTTTATGTTTTTAACCTTATTTGTTGCATTGTATCTATTTTTATATCATAAACTTGTAAATACATTATAATTGTGGCAAATGATGCATGCATACATACATAGTTCACATGAGGGACCATTATGGAAACAAGGTCGCATTGACCTTTTAATGCTATCCATGCCATCTTTAACCATGGGGTGTTTTTAAATTAGATTATCAAATTAGATATGTAGTTTTTGCTTGTAATTATTTTGAATTTATAGATATTGTAATAAGATTTCTTTTCTTTTATGACTAGGTATTTTAGTTTGATGGCAAAATTTTACATACATACATACATACCTGTTTGTCAAGTTGTAGAATAAAACTGAAATGCTAGTCTATCAGTCAAAGGCTAACAACTAGATGCAAAAACTTTTTGTTCGGTAACTAAAATATAACCAAGCAGATAATGAAAGCAACAAGGAATTTATAATCCTAGATTAATACTTTTCCTTGGCCAACCCCTTCAATCTTGCATGTATTTTAACTGATCTGAATCATGAAAATATCTATCTTATGGGTTTCCCATTTATTGAATCAAACTTGAATAGCAATTTCCCAGGATCTCTTTCAGTGACTTGAAGGTATGAAAATACTGATACAAGTATGCTCCATGACTATTGTACCCTACTGAAAAGTTACATTCAATTTATTCAATGGTGCAAAGATCAATTCAAAAGCCCTCTTCTTGCTAAAAGAAATTAGGAAAACATTTACGTACATAGTATTTGTTATGATGGCTTATGTGACCATCATTTTTCAAAACCTTGTTTCTCTGTAGAGCGTGTAATGTACTAATATTCACTTCATAGGTGTATCTTACATTGCACTTCATGAAAACATCAAAATCTATTGTTAAGAAAGTGTTTGAAACATATGTTCTAACCTTTTGGGGATTACTCTTTTCATACCTGAGACCACTGAATCAAATCAACACAAAAACAAAGAGAACTAAATTGCATTAGTTGCTGTGCTGAAGGTGTGAAATCTATCTAATCTTTCAACCTGAATCCTTTGTTTTACAATTTTTTCTTGCTCAACTAACCTGCATCAGAGTTTAATGGTTCAGGACTTAGTAAACTTCCCCCTCTTGAATCAGATCCATCACTCTTTTCTCTTGCCAGAAACTGGAGAAGGTTTGTGCTGCAAAAAAGATTATTTTCATTCAGATCCAATGCAAAACAGTTGACCTATAAATGGGAAAAGAAATGTGCCTTACGCAATCTATTGTTTCTCCCACTAAACAATATCCCACACATGCAAAAATCATCAACCACATTAAATAGGTAAATTTCAGACTAACAGTGCTTGGCTGGAAAGTTTGTAGAATCCACAGAAGAATTTCTGTGCAAGATTTCAGGGAAACAGTACAGAAACAATCGGTTATTGTTTAGGATACAACAGGCCCAGATTGGAAAGTTTGCAGAATGCGCAGGGGATTTCTCCTTCATTCAAATCATTTGCACGGCTTTATTTTCGTCACTAAACAATATACCTATTGTTTTCCTTTGTTGTTTCACAAAAATTTTACGGCTGGCCAGATTGGAAAGTTTGTATAACGCTTGCAATATCTTGTGCAAACAGGAACTTGCACAGTTTTCATCTGAGCTGAAAGTTGGCAATAAACATAAGAATATTGTTTTAACCTATTGTTCTCAACTGCAGTAACTGCAAAATTTCCGTAAAAGTTGTACCTAGGCCATTTGAACTTGCACATGCAAAATACACAAGCTTTCCAGTTTGGGTGCCTGGAACTGCAGCTGAAATTTAAAGTGCGTGGCAGAGAAATCGGCAGCGCAAGGCAAACTTTCCAATATGGCAGCAACTATGGTACTACTTTTTACTTGGTGTCCATTTTGAAAAGATTTCAGTGCCCTGGGTCAAGCCAGTATTATGGAGAGTAGGGCAATTTTTGCGAAGACCTCAGTGCAAGAAGGGTCTTTCTATTGCTGATCTATTGAATACCCTATTTTTTTCTAATTCTTGGGTGTGCAAGTGCCACACTTTCCACACACACAGGGAGTGGGGGGGGGGGGGGCAGGTGTAGCTTTTAAATTTTGTTTATTCCATCAAAGCTCTTGCTGGGCCCCATCTATCCTATCTATGATATGTAACACTCAGTTTTATACAGTTCTTACTGGAGAATGTTGTAAACAGGTTGCCGATTTTGTAGGTCGTTTAGGTCGTGAGTGTCGCGAGTTATAAGGTCTGAAGTGAAGGTAGGCCCATCCAAACCAAAACAGAAAACAAAATAACCAAATGCTTTTCACCTCTGATCAAAGTCAATGGGAAGTGTTGGGTCATCATCCATCATCGAAATTGTATCCATTGCTCTTTTAAACTTGTTCAGTCAATTGATCTTTCCCTTTCATAAATTGGTGGGTTGAATTCTTTGCGTTTTGATTGTTCAATTTGTTCAGGCCCGCGGCCATTTTGAATACCTGCAAATGATGTCACTCATAGTCACTCATTGGTTGACTCCGCAAATACAAATCGTTATCAAAGCATTGTGGGACATATCACTCAGAAATGGCGCCAAAAAGGACCCGTTGACTAGACCAGTGTTGACTAGAAAGTGACCAATGTCTCCTTCAATTCCTACCCTGACCATCCCCCCCCCCCCGGGACCCCCCCGGGCATTTGCACGAAAAATATTCCCGGCCCCCGGGCATTTGACCGTAGATTTTTCCCCGGCCCCCGGGCATTTGAATAGCATTTGACTAGAACAGGAGCTTTTGCAATAACTGGGAATATGGCATTTTCGCATTGCCCGGCCCCCGGGCATTTGACCACCGATTTTTCCCCGGCCCCCGGGCATTTGAGCAAGGAATTTTTGTTGACCCCCGGGCTGCCCGGGGGGGGATGGTCAGGGTAGGATTTGAACGAGACATAACTGGACGATTTATTGCTTGACTAGTGACTAGCGGTAGGAGTACTCCCAACCTCGAACCCAGGGTAACAATGGGCGGCCAGTTGTATCATTTGTGCTGAAGAAGAGAGGCTGAAGACAATGATAGCCCTGGAATCGAGGTTGGAGTACTCCCCTTTCTGCACCCTCAAATACGGTACGGGTGAATATGCAAGGCGCGGATCCGATTTTAATGATAATAAAAATATATGAACTAAACCACCATCGTAATAAAAATAATAATACTTCTTATTTACAGTTGGTATGGGTAGTACTAATACACTCTTTTTTTTATAAGAACACTATAAATTTTTTCCAGCCTCAATATTCTTAAGAAATTTTTCGTTTTGAGCCTTAGCATATTCTTTTAAGGTAGCAGTTAACCCTTAGAAGCCAAAAACTTTACTTGCAAATAACTCCAATTCTTTGCAGAGCATTTCCCTCAGATTTTCAGGAAAGCTTGGAATGGTAGATCAAATTAGAATTTTGGCAACAAAAAATTTCTAAAGACAATCGTTTCCATGGAAACGGTCATTATTGTTTCAGAATTTTTTTACAAAAATGCCATTAATTCTCACCCAGTTTGAGATATTTGGCTGAAATTCCCACCAAAGGTGTGTTTTATAATGACCTATGCAATGAATTATCAATTTTGTAAAATTTCATCACAAATTGGACAATAGTGACCGTAGTAATGTTTCCATGGCAACTGGGCGTGTTCCGACAAATTTTCAAAATTCATTTAATTCATTGCGTAGATCAACATTTGAGAAACCTTTGGTGAAAATTTCATTAAGATCTCACTGATGTTATAAAATTGGCAATGGTTTTAGCTTTCATGACTGGCAAAAACAGCCTTTTGAGAAAAACAGCCTTAAAGTTGAAGAAGTGCTTTTCATTGGGTTTTGATCCAATTGTGAATCATAAACACTGATTTATGTCAATAAAGTTCACTTATAGTGTCTTCCTTTCTTATGATAAATCAATAGACCAATTTGCAGTTCTTGGAAAATAATCTGTGTCCATTGATCCTGTGTAAAAGAATGCATTTTGGGAAGCAAAATAACGCAAGCTTTTGTTGCAAAATAGTGTTTTTCTTCCCATACTGTTGTGCGCACAGACAATTATTGAAGCTGTGAACTAGTTTATTGTCTCTGGCTCTGCAACAACAAATTGCACTTTTGGCTGACTTTGATTCAACAGTACTGTTTTATGCCTTGAGCTTTGAAGCTGTTTTTAGTTTCTGTCCTTCAAAAAATGATATCTTGTCTTTGTATTTGCCACATTCATTGTACCAAACCCCAAAAGCAAAGCACCACTTGAATTGATAGTGGAACAGAACTTGCTAGTGGCACAGAAGAACAGAACATGCTGTAATGCATTCTTGACCTTCCTTGATTGACAAGCTTAGGACATTCTCAAATAGGCCATTAGAAAGTTTCTATGCAGACATGATTTGTTTTGAATCTTCAGCTTTGACAACTTTGTCTGTTTTTACTGCTGGCCTGTGCTGTGTGTGTGGTGAACTGGAGTTTCTGAGTCATCATGATCATACCAATAGGCCCAGCTGTGGTAGCCCCTAATATACTTCGTTCTGTCCATTCTCCACCATTTCTGCTTGTTCTCTGTCTGATTCCCGTTTCTTCTTGGCGTAAAAAACTTTCCTTTTCCTATGTTTCTTACTCCTGAACTTCATGTAATCAGTGGCCTTTCCATCTGTGTGCATTCTCCTGCTCTCCCTCCATTTTTCTCAGCACAAAATACCATTTTGCGGTGTTGTTGTTGCTAGAAGGGACGAGTCATGTGACTGGAAGAGACGGAATGGAACCCAAGAGCATAGAAGGGAGGAGTTTTGGACAATTTTTGCATGAAATTTTCGAAACATTCCCTAGTAACCACAAAAACAGTTGGTTGCTAGGGAAAATTTTTACGACCTCTTCATATTAATCTTAATTTGCAGCAAATATCAACACCTATATAGGCTTGGGGACTATTTTATCTTCAAAAAGAATAAATTTACTATAAGATGACACCAATTCCCAAATTTGGCACAAAATTCCGAAATTCCAAAATTCTAAGGGTTAACTGCTACCTTAAGTGTAGCTCATGCTCTTTAAAACCAAGTTGAAGTTATATACATAACTTAAATACAGCAAACCATAATATTTACAATAAACGGCATAATTTACAATTGAATCCTTTGAAGCCAAAGAACCTCCACTACCATGGAGGATATTTTTAGTAACATTTTTGTGTGTTCAAAGTAATCTTCATCAAACAGCACAACAGTACCGTCCGAACCTTTGAATATTGCCGTATTTCTTCAAGAAAAATAAGGAAAAATAATAGATAGCATATAATTCCATACCAAAGAGCAACAATTTGCTTTGTAAACTACTTAGCTTTTTCAAACGCAATTCACATAAATATGCTAAAATTACTGTTTTGATTTTTTCTCTATGTAAAAACTTTCTTTTCAACATAACGTGGATTATGGTTTCAAAAATTTACCCACCACCCCGAACCCTCTTCCTACATAAGGGCCCCATCTTACCAAACTCCTACGGGCCCCGAGTGCCTCCATTACGCCACTGCCCCCAACCCGTCAGAGTCCTCTTCAAAAACATTGCCTTGATAGATAGATAAACGAATGAGTTTCAAAGCTCATCGTACTAAAATTTTTCAAAAGGAACTGATATAAATTCAAGAATAATTCTGGGCTAACATGCTGCAAAATAAACTCAACCAGTATAAAGTATACAGCACGAACGCGCGAGCGCTTCAAACCCAGAAATAATTTCACCTATATCAACAAATCCTTTCGTACACTAAATCAGTATTACATCTCAATCGACAATCAGATATAAGGTGATTTAAATCAGAGGCCTGGGCAATCTAAATATATAATGGCTGTCTGGAAATAAACCTAGTTTTTTTCTCCATAAGACACAATATCTAATTAGATACATGGTCAAAGCTTCTACTTTTCTACAACTAATTTCTATTTTACTAACAATTATAAAGATGACAATAATAGTGACGATAAACGATAGTATGTATCATCATCATTAATTTATTTACAAAGTAGGCTGAAAACAAAACCATAACTAAAATTACAGCTAATCAAGGCCTACTTACAGCTAATTAAGGCCTTTTGTAATGTAATGTAATTTGGTAAGTTGAGTGGAGGTATTTCCTAATAATATAGCCTATTGTATTCCATTGTATTTGATGATATCGAGAGATTAGCAAATCAATTGGACAAATGAAAGCATTAAGCCATCTTTTGTTCTATTTTTAAACTAGGCGCTATATATCCGTCATTTGTCTTTAACACAACGATTGACAGTAATTGGACACTTTTGTTTTATACTAGAAGCTAATGCATTCTAGGCCTGGTTGCGTGCAGACTCTACGTAGGCTGATGCATTCCAGGTTCCCAAAATATCTTCAGACAAAGGCTCGTCCCACTCTACGTTTTCCCTACACAAATCTTGAAACATCGCTTTGAAAGATAATGAGATAGGGGAAACTAATCCAATTGGATCGTACATTTGTGCAGTCAAATATGAAAAAATGGTTCAAAGTCATATGGTGAAGGTCGAGATGAATACATCCAGGTCTGAGATGCAAATATCGATGATCAAAAGATATCGAATGGGGGTTGAAATTTACCAACTCCCAAATGAAAATTGCTTTTTTCTATTCAAAATAAAAGACTGAATGAATGTGAAATAATTTCATCTTAGGTTGGAATTCATCAAGCATACATTGAAATGCATCAGACTTAGGTTCAATTTCATCGATTGAAACTTATCCATTACGATGTATTGAAATCCAATCCATCAAGCATAGGTTGAGAATTCACCGATTGATTTTCACCGATTGAAATTCACCGATTGCAATTCACCGATTGAAATTCACCGATTGAAATTCACCGATTGCAATTCACCGATTGAAATTCACTGATTGCAATTCACCGATTGAAATTCACCGATTGAAATTCACCGATTGAAATTCACCGATTGAAATTCACCGATTAAAATTCACCGATTGAAATTCACCGATTGAAATTCACCGATTGAAATTCACCGATTGAAATTCACCGATTGAAATTCACCGATTGCAATTAACTGATTGAAATTCACCGATTGAAATTCACCGATTGCAATTCACCGATTGAGATTCACCGATTGAAATTCACCGATTGCAATTCACCGATTGAAATTCACCGATTGAAATTCACCGATTGAAATTCACCGATTGAAATCCACCGATTGAAATTCACCGATTGCAATTCACCGATTGAAATTCACCGATTGAAATTCACCGATTGAAATTCACCGATTGAAATTTACCGATTGAGATTCACCGATTGAAATTCACCGATTGAAATTCACCGATTGAAATTCACCGATTGAAATTCACCGATTGCAATTCACCGATTGAGATTCACCGATTGAAATTCACCGATTGCAATTCACCGATTGAAATTCACCGATTGAAATTCATCGATTGAAATTCACCGATTGAAATCCACCGATTGAAATTCACCGATTGCAATTCACCGATTGAAATTCACTGATTGAAATTCACCGATTGAAATTCACCGATTGAAATTTACCGATTGAGATTCACCGATTGAAATTCACCGATTGAAATTCACCGATTGAAATTCACCGATTGAAATCCACCGATTGAAATCCACCGATTGAAATTCACCGATTAAAATTCACCGATTGAAATTCATCGATTAAAATTCACCGATTAAAATTCACCGATTGAAATTCATCGATTGAAATTCGCCGATTAAAATTCACCGATTGAAATTCACCGATTGAAATTCACCGATTAAAATTCACCGATTGAAATTCACCGATTGAAATTCACCGATTGAAATTCACCGATTGAAATTCACCGATTGAAATTCACCGATTGAAATTCATCGATTGAAATTTTGATGCCATTCTCCTAGTGTGTACAAAAGGTAGTCTCAAATCAAAACTGTGCGCAGAAAATGGGGCGTGAAAGCCTAGGCCTATGTGTTTTGAACGATAGCCGAATGATGACGTGCATACATAGGATGGCCCATAGGGGCCACTGCCGTGTTCCTTGTTCCGTGTTCCGACTTTGGTGACGACTTTAGTGCCGCCTTCCTTGTTCCGTGTTCTGTGTTCATTTCAGGCGGTAGCTTTGCTCTATTTTCCTTCCAGTTTAATGGTAATACACCATACATTTCTATAAGATTTGCCTTGTATTTACCCCCTGGAAAGTATCATTTTATGCCGTGTTCCTTCTGCCGCGTTCATAATTTTGCGGCGACTTCCTTGTTCCCACCACAGTTCCGACTTTAGTGACGTGTGCCGTGCTCGGTGCTTATGGTCCAGTTGCAACATCTATTTCTGACGAGTTCGTGTCGGGGGGTAACAGATGGCTGATTCTACGAGCGACGATAACTACTATTTGACCAAAATGTCTTATACACCCCTTTAAAAATTTCCTGTTACTAGGAAGTTATTTTTCAGACATTATTTGATTAAAAACAAATTCTCTCGAAGCTCTGACTTTGGGCTTTTCCGAATGGAAACTTCTTGAAGAAATTAATTCATGCGAATTGTGACGTAATTTTACTGATATGCCTCGTTTTGAACAGTCAATCAGATCTCGAATTAGCCTAATACTCAATACTAGTCTGCGTGCAGACCCATTGTCCACAGAAGGTAAGGATTAAAGGGAGTACAAAGACCAGCATTTTTTTTTTATCATTCTTTAAAGTTGGTTATTTACAATAGTTATCAGCATAATATATACATCAACTAATTTAAACCAACTACAACTAAAAATAATTACATAATATAAAGTATAATACAATATCCTATTTACAACATAGTTTACAGCTGCAGTTTGCCCCCTTCCATGTTTTTATTTTCCTTTTGAAAGCTGCCACTTTTTCACATGTTTTAATATCGTCACTTAGTGCATTCCAAAGGATGCTGCCTCTGAAGGTTACAGAGTGTAGTCCAAAAGTGTGTGTTTTTATTTGAGGCAATTTTACCAAATTTTTGATCCTAAGGTTATATTCCACTTGCTTAGTAATGAAAAAATCCCAAAGGTATGATGGATTCAACGAATTCAGAGTTTTGAATACTTCTAACATCAGTTTTTGGAGATTTTTGACGTGGATTGTTG
Source organism: Aurelia coerulea (assembly GCA_039566865.1). NCBI lineage: Eukaryota > Metazoa > Cnidaria > Scyphozoa > Semaeostomeae > Ulmaridae > Aurelia > Aurelia coerulea. The sequence continues at coordinate 18,951,657 of CM076954.1, forward strand.
TATCTGCCTCTCTCCTTAGACACATATCAAACGATGCATCATAATCCTTATGGAGCACCCTTAGTGCACGTTTATGTGTTCTATTAATCTCTTTGTTTGCAGCTTTAGAAGAGAACATCCAAATCAAAGGGCAATAATTGAAATTTGCCAACACCGTTGTATTACATAAGAGTTTAGCTTGTGTATCATCAAGATAGTTCCGAAGTCTTGAGAATGCACTCACTTTTTTGTTTATTTTACCGCACAATTCAGTAATATGCTTGTCAAAATTCAGCTTAGAATCAATCGTTACTCCTAAGAGTTTTACTTGTTGGCATTGATTGATGATCTGATCATCAATACTAAGACACATTTGCTGATCACTCTTTAGCCCTAGGAACATAAGCTGGAATTTTTCAGGGTTTGCTACCATCCCGTTTTCGGTAAACCACTGTAAAATCGAGCTCAGATCATTTTCCAAGTTGTTTATCACTTCATCAAGGGTCCTACTCCTTGCGTAGATTGTATTGTCATCTGCAAAGTTGCAGATTTCTGATTCCAAGTCAATTAGGAACAGGTCATTGATAAAAATGTTGAACAGCATCGGTCCAAGGACCGATCCTTGCGGTATTCCTATCTTGATTTTTCCAAGGGAACTGTAGGAGGAGCCCACTTTAACTCTTTGGCTACGGCCTGTCAAATAGCTATACATGAATTTGAGGCTATTTCTGTCGAATCCATATGCCTCCAACTTGGCTATCAACAAATCATGCAGGATACAGTCATAGGCCTTGGAAAGATCCATTAATACGGTACCAACAATCCCCGAGGCATCGAGGCATTTTCGCCATGATTCGATTACTCTAACCTTTTCTGAATGCAGATAAGAGACTTGTCAATTTATTCTCGAAAAAGAGAGTTCTTTGCAACCCAATCAACCTTTCAAAGATTTGAGATATTGGAGGTAGTACACTTATTGGTCTATAATTTGATCTATCTGTTTGTACTCCTCTCTTATAGCCCGCAGAAACATCGGCTACCTTGAGATCGTTAGGAAAGCTGCAGCCTTTGCCATCGTTTGTCTTTGTATTTTGTGAATTTCGTACAGTCAGTTATTCTGGAAGCTGTGCAGAGCAAGTCACTGACTTCGCGAAAGGCATGCTGGTCTTTGTCCTCCCTTTAAGGAAACCTTTCCTCCTTTGGACAATGGGTCTGCACGCAGGCTAGCCTGATACGTACAAGGGTCGGTATTGACGCAGGAGTAATGGCCGTTGTATCAAGGTCCACTTTATGTTAGACAGTTTGGCAACCAGGGCCAGATTGTTCAAAACTGGTATTAGGCTAATACCGGATTAGGACTATGCAAAATGACTACACGTTCTTTTTTATAAAAACTTTGATCAGCACATAGTACTAAAAGTTTCTTAATTTCGCATGAAAAATTTGGTGTTTTAATAGCAAAAATTTCTTAATTAGTTTCTTATTTTTTTGGGCCTAAAATTGCGGTATTGTTCGAAGTTGAGCCTTCTTCTCGACAAAGAGACATACAGAAATAAAGTTTTATAGTTTCTTAAAGAGAATCAACGGAGATAAAAGGCGCGGAAGGAGTCTGGGTAATCTATTATTAGCCTATTGTATTTGATGATTTCGAGACGACCATGGATATTGTTTAGCAAGAGGAACAATAACATGCGTAGGAGTTTTCAATGCCCTATTTATAGATGACCTCCTCTTAGCTCCGTTCATTCACTTTAAAGACAAATGACGGAGATATAAGGTGACTTAAATCAGGGGACTGGGCAATCTAAATATAGCCTATTGTATTCCATTGTATTTGATGATATCGAGAGATTAGCAAATCAATTGGACAAATGAAAGCACTAAGCCATCTTTTGTTCTATTTTTAAACTAGGCGCTATATATCCGTCATTTGTCTTTAACTGTTGTTGAGCGTAGTACTAGAGTTTCTTAAATTTTTGGTCATCGTAGTACTCGGTAGTACTAGTTTCTTATAAACCAGTTTCTTATAAAAAAAACGCGTACAGAATCACGCGCTTCAATCAATCACAGAATACACAATCAAAAGATTAGCGCTAACAGTGGGCGCTAATCTTGGCTTGAGCAACCCGGCCAAGGGGATCTGAACACATGGAAGAGACTGTGACGTCAGTGATCAAAGTTTGCCATGTCGTTACCAACCAACCACAAAACCAAAAAAATCAACACGAAAACGAGTCCCACGGTCAACTCGATTGATAAATAAATGAATAAATGGATAAATAAATGACGTATGTTTTTTGTTTTTACTCGAAAGCGAGGGTGAGTTTCGCGAATTATCATGAACAAGAACTTTGCAATCATCACGTCACCACACCACAATACCACTACCAGCAGAATGTATAAATAGCGCGAAGAAATCAGAACAGACAGACGATCAGCATCGACTACCGAGAAGTACAGAGAGCATCCTCAAATAGAGCTGAATCAAGATCACTTGGTAAGGCATCTTTATTTTCTTGTTCGTTCTATGCATAGATGTTGCTATGCAAAGCCAGTGAATCATGGAGCATTTTGTATAATGGACGTGTTTGTAGTACACTATGTTTCTTTTTTGAAGCGATTTATTCTTGCGATTTGATGCTGTTTCCAAAAGTGTAGAGTTTACCCCCCGGGGGGACCACTTGGTACCTGGTGTGTTATCATGCTCGTACAAAAAAGCACGGGAAAGGGTGCCTTTCTTGAAAGTGGGCACAGACCCGCGCGGGCCCGTGTTTAGGGGTGCCAATTCGAACAAAATTTAAAAAAAGGGTGCACTTTTCTGCATTTGATAAATTTAAATTGTTCTACAACGACATTTTAGTCATGATTTATAAAAAAGGATTCTTAGCGAGTCAAAGAACTTATCAAACCAGCATAAGATGGGGAAGGAAGTCGAGAGCATTTTCCTCCTCTTCAGATCACACCGGCAATATTAGCAAATTTAGTAACTGACTTGTCAGCGATTAGGCTACCTGAATTAGAGAAGTTCTATTTTGACACGGGAAAGGGTATGTTCTCATGAAAATTTTCCGCGATTAGGGTATGTATTTCGCTAAAACAGGTCAGCGTTTAGGGTGCAAATGTTAAGCCTTTGTACAAGCATGATACTATAGGAAAGTATAGGAGTGGTCCCCCCGTAGACTTTCCCCAAGTCTATTTCGTCAAAAAAATATTCGTCAAAAAAAATTGAAGGGAATATACTTTCCGGTAGACTTGTTACAGTTGACAAAACAGACTTGGGGCAAGTCTAGTCCCCCCGGGGAGTTTACGCAAGAGCTTTCCGCACTACTTTATCTTATGACTGAAGACATGGATACTGGATTCCGTTTCACCGGGAAAATCGCTCAGCCGAGGTAATATCTCCATATGAACAAGCCCTCATCTACGATGTCTCCGTTTCAATATTTCAAGTTTCTTAAGCATTTCTTGAGTCTCTTTATCAAATCAATAAATACCATGTATAGGTAGCATACACCAAAGATTAGTTGACAGAACTACAATCTTGGCCAAAAGAAGCTGGGACACAGGCAAATTTCAGTGTCTTCATGATGTTTCCTAAAATATCGAGGAGAAAACATACGTTTAGAGTCTCCTAATCCCCCTTCCCCCCTATTTCAATGTTGAGAAGGTCGAAAGGCGTTTGATTCAAGCAACTTTGAAACGGGGGGAGCGGGGGGCACGTAATCAAAGACCGAAGTAGTGCAATTTTATGATTTGTCCCAAGTATTTTGGCCAAGATTGTAGATAATACCCCGCACAAGTGTAAGGTTCAGTGGATACTAGATACAGTGGATACTTATATTCAGTCCCAGGATGGACACTCGGCACATACGCATACAGGGGGTTAATACGAGAAATTTTCAGGAAACCCAAAAATATCAGTTTAGCTCAACCCAAAAATATCTGCTCATTTTAAAACTTGACACCTGTAAACGAACATTAGGGATCCTGAAACAATGTAGATTGAGGCCAGGATTGCCTCTAAAGAACCCAGAAATATCATTTTGACAATATTTGATGCCCAAAAATCTCAAAAACATAATTTCAGTTCATTTATAGACCCACAAGATCACCTTCGGCAATATTCTGACCCAAAAGTATCGGACTTACCTCCCCGTAGTCGGCACCCGGAGGGGGGTACTTGGTCGACGAAAATACGGGGAGGTGCCGCTGGAAAATCTGAAAAGGCACCCTGTCCCCCGGAGTAAAATTCACGAAAATGATACCCTGTCCCGGAGTAAAATTTTTAAAACGATACCCTGTTCTTGAGTTTCTTCATACAATATTGTAGGCTGCCCTGGAAATTTGATAGAAATCTATCAGCAAAAGCGGAGATGTTGCCATCCAAACGATTTAAACACTGGCCGAGTGCAAATTACGTAGTCAATCATAGAAAATTTGGACCCTGTCATGGAGCCGAGTATACAAAAGTTATACACTGTGCCGGAGTTGGAATCCTGAAAACGATACCCTGTTCAGCGGCACGTCCCCGTACCGAAAAATATATGAGTTCCAAATCTTTTACTCGGCGTTAAAAGGTGGGTGTAAAATTCAATGACCTATTTGATATTTCTTCTGATCGAATAGCTTGAAAGAAACTTTAGATGTGACGTCATCAAATTTCTAAATCATAAACCAGATTAGTGACAGACTTTTGCTTGATACCATATTGTAGGCATTCATAAACTATGGTTTTCTTCGAAATTGTTTCATGTTGCGTCAAACAGTTTAGAAATTACGATGGCTTAAGGTTTCTTAAGTTTTTTTGAAAACGTTTCTTGAATTCTAAAAGAAGAAAAACACTCAAATTCTGAAAATATGGAAGATTTCAGAAAAATCCAACGGTAAAATTATAGAGAAATAGCTAAAGTTTCTTTGAAGTCATTCAGTTCAAAGAAATAGGTCACTGTATGGTACACCAACCTTTATAAAGATTTGGAACCTTATATGCTTGGGTAGTCACGTCACGAGTATTAGACCAGTATTCAGTGTTACCAACAAGGACAGATTTTGCAATACAATAGCAACAGTTGCATTTGATTGACACCTCAATTCAAAGTGATTAGCGACTGCAGACAGAGGTAATTCTTTCAACCTGTAATTGAAAACAAACAAAGCTGCAAAAGTTTCCCCGAAACTAGTAGGGCAAACGCTCGCCTTGTGCAAGTGAAAGGTGGTTTTTAAGAGAAGTTATGTGCCTATAACGAAAGAAGAAGGGCAAATCTAAAGTTCTGTCTGGCGGATTTTGTTTATTTGCTTCAGAAGCCGAACAGATGGCATTGTAATTCATGCGTATTTAGGGCTCAAATGAAACGATTGCAAAACAGCTTCTGAATCAAATAAACCAAATCCGCCAAACAGATTTTTAGCTTTGCCCTTCTTCTTGCGTTTTAAGCACATAACTTTTCTTTAAAACCACCTTTCGCTTGCACAAGGCGAGAGTTTGCCCTGCTAGTTTCGAGGAAACTTTTGCGGCTTTGTTTGTTTTGAATTACTGGTTGAGAGAACTTCCTTTGTCTGCAGTCGCAAATAGCTTTGAATCAGGGGTGGCGCCAGGAATCTTCCGACAGAGGGGCTGGAGCTTCCGACAGGGGGGCTAAAATGGCTAGAAAATGCAGTTTTCATACGTCATTTTGCCAAATTTCCTCCGAAAAGAACCCAAAATGTCCTCCGACGGGGGGGCTAGATGCTTCTGACGAGGGGGCTGTAGCCCCCTAGCCCTCCCCTTGCGCCACCCCTGCTTTGAATTGGGGTGTCAATCAAACGCAGCTGTTGCCATTGTATCACAAAATCTGCCCTTGTTAGTGTTACCACTTATCGTACTCTCATCTCCTCTCCTAACGGTAAAACGTTAGAGTTCCCTACATAGAATTTGAATTGACTCTTTCTCCATTTCTTCAACAGATCAACAGCACGCAAAAGAGAATTAAATAAATGAGAATCAAATTTCCATCTAAACTCCAGAAAGAATTCGAAGACTGATAAAATCGAGGAGGAAACTAAGAATCAACAATCACTACAAACAAACAAAATGCCTGGCCGACAAAGTAAAAGTGTTAGGTACGTTGACTCTCAAAAGTTTGTTTCTTCTTGCCACGAGCTCCCTCTGCCCATGACTAGTTAGACAACACAGTTATGTTTCAGCATATATCCTCCCATAGCCGTAGGAGCTGGGGGGCACTGGGGCACTTTCCCCCAAGATTTTGCAATAAGCAAATAGTGCCCCTTTAGCTTAATGCTTGATGAAAAAAGTGCCCTTGAAATGTCGACGCCCCCCCTACTCCCCCTCCCAAAGTGTGAGATGCTTCCTATGGCCCTGTATGCTCCTGAGGAGGAAAATTCACATTGTTCCACTCCACGGAAGAGTTTTCTTTCGCTTGTTTCTCCGCAGCAGTAAACAATTTTACGTTGACTTATCAATAACATCAAAACCATTATCGTACATGCATGTGAAGACTCTCAAAACGCAACGGTGCGTTTTTTCTTGCCATAAGCTCCCATCGAGTACCTATGTGCCTATGAGTTGCTAGACACCACAGTTGTGTTTCCGCATACATGTTCTTTTTTTTATAAGAAACTTGGATCAGCACTTAGTAGTGAAAGTTTCTTTGGTAGTTTCTTATTTTTCGGGGTCTAAAAAAATCCGTTATGGCTCGAAGTTGAGCCTTCTTATCAACAAAGGGCTTGCATTTTGCATTGAAAGTGTCACCACGAATGCGCCATGCACATTAAGGTACAAAGTTACCAATTTTTTGCAGTCAAAATTTGATATTTACAAATGCAATGTCGCACGAACCGTAATCTACTGCGCTGCAGACCCTCCTTTCCTTTTCGGAACTGGGGTCTGGAACACAGGCTATAATCTACCGACTCTTATTCTAGAAATAAAATTTTAGAGTTCGTTAATTGCTCTTGAACGTAGTACTAGTTAAATTTTTGAATTTTTTTTATTAAATTGTTGGTCATCGTAGTACTAGTTTCTTATAAACCAGTTTCTTATAAAAAAAACGTGTATATGCTTCTGTGGAGCAGGGCCAAAGCCCAGGTCCGTCGAGAAGAGAGGCCGGGCCCCAGGGACATGGAAGAAGGAGGGCCCCCGGCGCCGAAGGCGTTGGAAATTTTTTGAACCACACCCTTTTATCCTTGGGCCACGCCCTCCTATGCACTGGCGAAACGCTGCTTTTAGATTTCATTTGTAATCTCAGTGGGCCTGCGGGCCTGAAAATGTTCCTGAAAGAAAACTACAACCAAGAAAAAATTACCTTATTTTTGGCGGGCCCCCAATAGCCCCGGGCCCCCTGGTAACTACCCTGGCTAACCCCTCCTCTCGACAGTCCTGGACACCTGAATTCAAATCAATTTGCTATCGCCGACAAAGAAAATTCCCTCAACAAGTAGTTCAAAACAAACCAAGCCGCAAAAGTTTCTCTGAAACCCAGATAAGTAGCTCGCTTGTTGTGCATTCCAGGAGTTGTTTTTAAGAGAAAATATGAGCATAGATCAAAAGAAGAAGGATATATGCATAGGAGGGCGTGGCCCAAGGATAAAAGGGTGTCGCTCAAAAAATTTCCGGTGCCTTAGGCGCCGGGGGCCCTCCTCTTCCCCTGTCCCTGGGGCCCGGCCCCTCTCTCGACTGACCTGCAGGTGTCAACAAAAGCAACTCATGCTGTTGCCTTACAAAATCTGTCCTTGTTAACACAATCAACAAGCAACACAATCAGCGTTTTCTCGCAAACAAGCGAATGGGTAAGAATAAAATGTGCGTCATAATCCATTGAACGGGGCATTATTGCTCGATGCAAGAGTTTCATCTAACTGATAATTCTATTTTACTTCAACAGCCTTCCATACAGTCCGTACACAGCGGAACCACCACGAAAGAAGACACGATTACACAAATGCTATACAGCACTTCCTGAAGAAAAAAACTCACGCTTTCAAGATGTGAACACGATCCTTGATATAGTCTTGGACAACTGGATGCATGGTTATGGGCATCTGTACAGTAAAGCAGATTACAACAATCTTCGCATCCGTATCTTCAATCTTGTCGTCAGAGAAATGCCCCTCAGATTCTTCCTTCCTGGCTTCCCTACCAAGAGTCCAAACAACATTGAAAAGGTGTTTGGTGCAAGGCCTGACTTTGCTGAATTCCTTGCCATTCGCTCATTGCTTACAACTGCACGAAAACTGCAAGCCATCTACAACCATGGTGTCGTTGTCACGATCTTGTCAGATTATCACACGTTCGATGAATATATTGGTGTCAATGAAGAAGACTACTTCATCTACCATCATGCCTTGCAGAAAATGATCCATGATTCTGGAGCTGATGACGTCATCGAGGTAATATCACTGTCCAACTTTCCGGAATTCAAGAACGTCCCAACTGCCCAGATATCCACTGTTTTGCGAGAGCGATTTGGCGATGACTCATTTCTGGCGTCCTTCGATGATGGGATCAAGACCAATCCTGCTTTCCTTGAGAGATACAGGCAACTTCTTAAGTTCATGCTCAAAGACCGCATGCCAAGTCTACCCGGTCCAAAAAGGAGCAAAGCAACTAGGGGATTCCTCAAACAAGTCACAAGGGGGATGATGGAGCAAGGCGTGGCACTGGACCGGTTTCTAAAGCAACAAACAACTATCCGGGATTTCATTCGTCTGAGCATTCATCATCATAATCCACATTCCGGTAAATACCCAATCGATTTGTTCAAGAACATTGCAAACAATGGCGGTATTCTTCGTACACCCTGGCATCATGTGGTCTGCTTCGACACCTTTCAAGGCAAATTTGTGGTTGATCAGAAAACCACGATCGACAGCATCAATGTGAAGAATTCCTGTCTTCTCAAAGTGAAATTCAATGGCAATGACTGGATGTATATTCGTCTGCATATTGAGGAGAAGTACTTCAAATATGTGAAGAGAAGCACTGCAAGCTTCCAGATCTCAATGATGAGGGGAGGTTGTGGAATTATGATTGAAAATCACTCGATTGATGAATATGGTGAGCCACTGGACAGCAATTGCATCATGTCACAAGCAATGTCATCACTGGTGAAAGAATTTGGAATTGTCGTTCTACGAGGATTCAAGAAATTTGAAAATGAGGATCAGATGATTGCATCATATAGCCCAAGATTAAGTCATGGAATGGTGAAATGGGAATTTGGTTACATCCACAAAGTGAAACCCAGTGAAACCATGCCGGGTAATACGTGTAGCTATGAAGAACTGCCGATGCACATCGACCTGATGGCCCCTCCACGCTACATGAACATTTCACAAGAAGACCACAAATATGAAGACTTTCTCCCCAGAGAATTTCTTCTTTACTGCAAAGATACTGATCTCACAAGCAATGAAGGCCAGACAACTTTCATTGATTCAAACGCTGCTATCATGGCACTAAACGGCAAGGTGATTGAGCAGTGGAGGAAAACTGTGTTGTCTTATGAAACACAGCTGAGCCAGCCAAGCAAGAAAGAACTGTATTTTGGAGGAAAAGGGAACGTTTATCAATATCCATTGGTGATGAAGTGTCCTTGGACAGGGAAAGATGTACTACGGTGGTGGCAATTGTGGACAGCAAAAGAACATCCAAGCACCCGACAATACAGTTGGCATGAAATCACGGCATCGCCTGAAGACACAATGCAAACAGTAGAAGACTTGGAAGATGATATCAAGAATATTTCATTTGATGAAAGATGTTTCTTTGGTCATACATATGCAATAGGTGATCAAGTTTATGTTAATAACTATACCATGTTGCATGGAAGACAAGGTTTCGCAAACAACAGAGAATTATGGAGAATACAAGCTATCCCACCAAGTAATAACATTCCTGCTTATTATGCAGAAAATGCATTCTTGTTGTGAAAGAAGGACTTTTTGGAAAACTTGCCTTTAGCTTATCAGGGGCTTTTCCTATGGTGGGAGGAATCTACTTAAACAGCCAATTTATTCCAGGACCAGGGTCCTCTCTGGATATGCTGAAATTTCAGACTGTTTGAAAATCTTAAAGCTACACTCCCATGAATAGACCCAACGCTGCTGGGGCTTGGCTGCCCTTCAGATATATTTCAACCTTATCGTGAGTATTTCCTCATAAGCATCGGACAAACACAAGGTTGCATTTTCTCATCATTAGGGCAAGTTGGGCTTAGAGGGAACTAGCCCATCTCCCGAAAAACAAATAACCCTCCCGAAGGTAGGGTTGGATGGAAAACCTTCATTTTTCCCCGCAAAACTAGTCCCCTCGTCCATGTTGGACAAAACTTCCAGATGCATCTGCAAAAGAAAGGAGATCCAACATGAAAATGTGAAAGAGGCGGGTGGGTGGGAGACTTAATTTGCAACCACTCCTCAAGAGTGTGTAAAATTTACTAAATTCTCAAATCAAACTCTGTTTTATACTGCAAGAAGAAACCATGCCACATGCACGACTATCAATGAGCACGTAGATAATAAAACACATGACATCTCTAGAGAGTCAAAATCTATGGTATTGCAAATCGCCAGAGGCAAATCCAAATCGCAAATCGCAAAATGCAAATCGCCAGTACTGAGAAAACACAGTTTAAAACTAACTATTTTAGTCAAGGAAATCCTTTAAATGATGCATACAGCCTTCACATAGTCTATCAAATAGATGTTTTTTCAGTATTTCAACTTATGTATGCATTTCTCACATCTATTGAATAGATGTTTTTCGTTCTGGATCGAGCGACATCTTTTGGAAAACAGATCACCTTTCTAATGTACAAATACTGCACCTTAGAGGTACAGACTCTCACGTTAATCACGAGACGAGGTGGGGGGGGGGCGCAACTCCTATAGGGGATTTTTTTATACATGTGTGTCTTTGAAAATTCAGAGTTATGACCCATAACCAGGGAAAAATTTGAAAATATGACCCATAACCACGGCAAAATTTTCCACAACAATGATGAGCAGACTAAGGCTACGTATCATTTGTACTGAGTGAAATGAACCCCCCCCCCCCCCCTCCTCGCGAGAACCTTTCAAATCTAATGTTAGTCTAAGTACAGGACCTAGTTACATAAAAGTACTGTATTCTCAAAACGTATTTAATCTAATCAAGGTTAGAATCAAGGCTATTTATGCAAGATTTTGTAGAATCTCTATTTCATATTTTGTAACGGCTTTTGATTGAAACCATTGAGAATTGGCATGCTCGGTATTGGTATTTGCATGGGTAGTTAGACACTGCTGGTGTGCTTCTATGGAGGAGCGCTGGATAATATGTATCTGCGGGGGAAATTTTTTATAGTACTGCGGAGGAGATATCGGAAGCGAAGAGAGAAGGAGAGAGAAGAAAAAGTTTTAATAGTTTAATATTTTCGTTCTCTCGATATCTCCTCCGCAGTACTACAAAAAATGTCCCCCGCAGATACATATCATCCAGTGCTCCTCCATAGAAGCACACCAGCAGTGTCTAACTACCCATGGTATTTGTGTAAAATGTGTTAGTAATTAGCTAAGCTGTACAGTATTTTTTCTTTAGTCGAAAATTAAATGTCGAAAGACGAAAGACGAACGCTTGGTTTGGCATATAATTGACATTTTAGAATGAAGAATCTCAAAACCGGGTGAGCCAGAAAAAAGTTCCCACTTTCGAAATTCGTAGCACCACAAGACCACAAGTACTTCATGGATTTTAATGATTCAAATTCTAGTTACAAGCTAAAAGATCAAATTATTTTTGTTATTTTTCTCGTCTTCTTACAAGCACTGCAAATATAGGTAAATTCAACGTTACAAAAATTTCATGTTTTCGAAATGACTGAAAAATGGCCTAAAACACTTGATCAAATCGCTAGGACTCTACAGAACGATGCACACAGGCGTGTCACCTCTCTCAAGAGTAATAAGACATATATTCTCAAACAGATACTAAAGATTTTCAATCCTATGGCAATAAATCTGCAGACGATATCTCTCACCCATGAGAAATTGATTTTTCTCTGTTGTTTTGAGGGATGCGTCCTTTGTTATTTGATCAAGTATTTTAGGCCTTTCTCAGTCATTTTGCAACCACCAAGCTTTTGTAAACTTGAATTTGCCAATTTTTCCAGTGCTCGCAAGAAGGAGAGAAAAATCACAAAAATACTTCGATCTTTTCGCTGTCAGACAAATATTGATTCATTCCAATCCATCCAGTATTCTTGATGCTTAGAATTTTCAAAAGTTGGAACTTTTTTCTGGCTCACTCGGTATATTTATACATATATTATATATTTATCCGCATTTTTGGTATCCATTTCATACTCATGAAGGTAGTTAAAACTCTAATTTCGTCCTTTCTGTGCCACTGCATTCTTGTAGAAATGTTGACAAGGGGGACATTCAGCACCTGCAAATACAGGGAGGTAAGTCCGATGCTTTCAGTGAAGTTATACTTTTAGGGCAAAATGAGCTGAAATCTATGGTCTTGTTTTTTGGGCGTCAAATATAGACATACCGGGTGCGCCAAAATAAACTATGCACGTTTGGCAAGCCACAATAAATCGTACACTGGACTGATTTTGAAGATTTTTGAACTAATCTTTCGCAGAAAGCCTGAATTAGATTCTAGCACTTTTTACAAATTTTTCCGTTTTCAGTTTTAGAGCTAGAAGCGAATTTCTTAAAATGTTCGTTTTCGAAAACATTGAAGACGATTAAAAAACGTCGATCAAATTTTGAAAGATTCAACATGAATGAACAAAGAGAAAACATTTTCAGGGGGATTTGGGGGTTTAGTACGAATTCTCGTACATCAGATGACAATTGGTCGGTTTCTAAATCGCAAATCACCGCGAACAAGTTCTCTCTTTGTCCATTCATGTCGATTCTTTAGAAAACTTGACAGATGTTTTTGATCGTTTCAGTGTCTTCGAAAACTAAACATTTTAGGAAACTCGCTTCTAGCTCTAAAAACTGAAAATAAAAAAGTTTGCAAAAAATCCTACTATCTAATTCAGGCTTTTTGCTAACTATTAGTCTTAAATCTTTAAAATCGGTCCAGTGTACAATTTATTGTGGAATGCCAAACGTGCATAGTTTATTTTGGCGCTCCCGGTACTGGTACATCTTTGGGTTTCAAAATCCATCCTGATCTTACTTTTGCATGATTTCAAGATGTTTGGTGTTTGTTTATTTGTTAACAGGTATATTCTACGAAATGAGCTGATAGTTTTGGGTTGTAATAAAGCTGAACTGAAATTTGGGTGGCCTAACAACTTCTCAGACCGACCCCCCCCACGCATTTGTATTTGCTGAATATCCCCATCAAATGATAATGATATATCGAATAAGGGAATACGAGGCTTGCAGCCTATAAAACCCTAGGAGCTAAATTTACGTTCGTAGTGAAAACTATCAAAGTTTTTCAAAATTCAATACCGTTGAACTGCTGATGATAAATTATCTGTGAAGGATTTTCAAATTCTTACGTGTCATAGTGTTGGCCAATCAAAAGTCACGCTGTCTGATTTCCTGTGGCCAACTCGTATAACAGTTAATCTCGTATTACATCAATACCGGAATTTGAAACCACAAAGTTATTCATACGTCATCTTGCCCTTGACAGTACTAACTCTGTGTACTGGGTCACGGTACAGTTCTGGGACACTCTCTGTACTGGGTCACAGGACACCAATTACTCTACAGGAATGGGAATAAACACGCATCCTACAAGGCCAATGATTCTTCCAGGTAATCTTGCATGTGTTATCAAAATTTTAAAGAGTCATCGTCACCCACGGTCACTTGCAGGAATGCTGAAATTTCAGATTGTCTGAAAATCATATTTGGCCAAAACGAAACTGCCACTGTTGTAGTTGCTGTTGATCAGAAAGAGCAATTCCAGTTCAACTAAAATAAAACTATTTCTGTCAGTTCAACTCACGGGGGGGGGGGGGGGGGGTTCTTGGCCAAATTTTAGGTAGGGGTCTGCCGCGAGCATATTCAAAATGGTACCGTAGGCTAGACTGATTTTTACGAAAATGGTACCCTTGGCTAGACCAATTTGACAATTCTCTGCACCGATTTTTACGAAAATGGTACCCTTGGCTAGACCAGTTTTGACCATTTCCTGGACCAATATTGTCAAATTTGCACCAAATATGATACCATGACCGTTTGCTAGACCAATATTGTCAAAATGATACCCTTGGCTAGACCGTTGTGGGCCAAAATTGCAAAAAAGTATACCCTTGGCTAGACTAGAAGTCCGAAAAGTATACCCTTGCTCGCGGCACATCTCCAGGTACCTATACTATGGAAGAACCTCCCCCCGTGCTTCCAGTAACCATCTTGTTCTGCGTCAATCAACGGAAACCGAAACCCCAAAATAGCTTATGTAGCCTAAAGCGACCGCTGTAGGGCTCGCGAAGACAAATAAAAAATTGGATTGGAAAATAATCCATGCCATGAAAAATTCCAGGTCACATCTCCCAGCAACTAAGAAGCTATAAGGACAAATGGTATTTTGTTCATTAATATTATCTGAAACGAAAGTTCAGAGGTTGATTTCATTTATCTGTTCATACATTGGTCCTTTTATCTTATTCATCTTGTTGCGTTCTTCATCATCTCAGCAAGAGTGTTACAGACAGAGAAATGCAAATAGAACACAGTTACACATCTCAAATAATTACGGAGATATATGTTTAGGAAGTTAGAATGTGTTTGATTGGTAACTCCAAACCTACTAAATTCTTAAAACAGTACACTTCGTAGAGAGGGAAATACTGCATACTTCCCAATCAAACACAAAAATCCCTCAATAATATACATCATCGTTTATTGAAGTCACAGGCAATCTCGTTCCCAAGGAGTTCTTTATGTCATACGCTGATCATGAAGCGTAGTATACACCATTATACACATTGCACAAATCTGTCAACAAAGTGAACAGGTTAGCAGCCATTATGGATTCGTAATTGCAATTGGCGAAGGTAGCTAGTCAAGGGGTAATGCTAAGATGCCACCTCGATTGTAAACAACGAAGCAACATTGCAAATTGATTGCTGCTTGGTGACTAGTTTCCATTGTTGTCATTTGAATAATTATGGAGTTTTTTCCGAGAAATTATTTATGTTATCTATTATTTTCGAATAGCCAATCAAGTTGCAGAATGGCCATGTCTCAAACGGGGCAAACTTTTTTTGGGACACAATGTTTTTCTTATCTTTTTTTAAATAAATTCTCCTAAAATATACAATTTACTGTACTAACAAAAATATTACGAGACAACAGCGCAAGGAGCATGAAAATACATTGCAACCCTGCAGTTATTGCACTTAACATAGACACCAATAGATACCAAGATTGATACCAATACTAACACTATGTACTAGCTGTTAACGCAGTTAAGTAAGTGCTGCTCATAGTATTATTAATAATAACATTCCGCATATTGTCAAAAAATAAATGTCATAGTGGATATTTCGGAGCATGTGTTTGAAACCAAGTTAAATTGCATCTTTTTGAGGAAACAATAAAGGAACTACGAGAGCTGTTTGTAATTTTCCAGACTGCATTACACGACTACAATACTCATTAAAACTCAATGTGATATTAATCTCAATTCAAGTCTTCAATTGCAATTTTAAGACTCAGTTAGTCATTGTCAGTTCATTTGGTACTTTCTTCGACTGCAAGGCTTTCTTTTCCCCAGTGGGTACCTTAAATGGTAGGTGATTTTCTCATTGGCCATAGATCAACACTGGTATTTTGAAGTAGAAATAGTTTTTATGTTTTAGAAGTAATGCAGTAGCTTTCATTATTTCTTTGTAATTAGCTCAGAATGTCAATTATCTGCTTCCATCTGCAGTAATCAGCCTCTTCAATAATATTTAAACAACTTGATACATGAAAGCAACACACAAAATGTTCCACTTTTCAATTCTGTGTCAAATAACAGGTTTTGTATTATGCCTCAAATGAAAACAAGTCTTGAGGGTATATGATGCACAACAGTTGGCCATAACAATTCTACAAAAGCACATCTGGTAACAGTTTGTATCCAAGTTAAAAAAGTCACAAGGTGTGAAGAATGGTCACAGAAGCAATGCTGATCCAATGCTCTTTGGTCTTTGTAAGAATGTGCATCCAGCAGTTATCTTATGCTGCATTGGTCTTTGAACGTCAATGGTTAAAGAAGCAAATACTGATCCAATGCTGAGCAAACAGTTACAGGAATATGAACAGTTAATACGCAGATAGTGATCCAATGCTGTGTTAATGTTTACATGGGCTGTCACAAATTAAGAAATTAGAATTACCTTTCATTTCTGCAACAAAATGTAAATGAGATATCAAGCTTTTGTGCATGAGATATATATGTGCATGGTCATATGGCAACATTAAAGGGGTCTTTGCAATGAGCATGGTTTGTGAATACACCATTTGTGGTCTTTTCATTGTCACCATTTTACAGTCCACAAAAATGACCACCAATAAAAAGATGGCACATGCAAGTGATGGTGGTTGAAAAGGCCGATTTAAGTACCTAAGTAGA
This sequence comes from Aurelia coerulea, assembly GCA_039566865.1. Lineage (NCBI taxonomy): Eukaryota > Metazoa > Cnidaria > Scyphozoa > Semaeostomeae > Ulmaridae > Aurelia > Aurelia coerulea. Next base: position 18,968,212 of record CM076954.1, read on the forward strand.
TAACAGAAATATACTGACGTGAAAATTTGTGCTAAAGGAGGGGAAAAATTAAATAAGAAGCCAATCAAAATTCTTTCAGGCTTAAAGAATCATGGTTGAAAGATCCTTTCAATTATCTTCTTTTGCAATCCTCTCTTGTGATTTTCTATTCAATGGGAAATTATCTCTTCTGTTCTGAAACAATCCATGGCACATTTATGCACCAGATGTTTGCAGTTTTCAAAGCAAGAAGAAAACTACTGTTCTAAAGTGCAACAATACTCTACTAAAAGATGAATTCTTACCTTTTCTAATCAAATACATAAAACCCTGAGTTAGGATTGTGAATAATAGATACCAAGTACTCATCTAATAAGAAAGCTGCATGATTGTTATCTGCGAAAAATTTTCAAGTGCTGTAGTATCATCTTGTGTATTACTAAAGAAAGAGCCTTGAAAAATATTTCCAGAAGTAATTGAGCATCCTGGATGATCAGATTCGTTTACACGTTTTTTTTATAAGAAACTTGGATCAGCACATAGTACTAAAAGTTTCTTAATTTCGCATGAAGATTTCGGTGTTTTAGTAGTAAAAGTTTCTTGATTAGTTTCTTATTTTTTGGGCCTAAAATTGCGGTATTGTTCGAAGTTGAGCCTTCTTCTCGACAAAGGGCTTCCATTTTGCATTGACATTGTCATCAAGAAGAAGCCACGCACATCGAGGCAAAAATTTACAAATTTTGCAGTTAAAAGTCAAGAAAAGACGAAGGCATCTTTGTTAGAGAGACATAGAATAAGAGAGACATACAGATATAACGTTTTAGAGTTTCTTAACTGTCCTTGAGCGTAGTACTAGAGTTTCTTAAATTTTTGGTCATCGTAGTACTAGTTTCTTATAAACTAGTTTCTTATAAACCAGTTTCTTATAAAAAAAACGTGTAATTTGATGTTTGTTTCAGTTGGTTTTGAATGGTTTTGAAGTAGTAGCTTTTGTTGCCACAATATATGCAATTAACTGTTTATAACTACAATGGGTGATTCACTTTTTCTTTCCACAATGGGAAAGTTACCGTTGTTAGGTGTCTCAGTGGGCATTTCTGATATATTTGCTTTTGTTGCTACAAGTGGCAATACCACAATGGGTTTAAACGTTTTATTTGTTGCCACAAAGGGCAGGTCATTGCTGTTTATTTGTTGTGAAAGCGTAAGAAACGCTTAGGCCTTCGTTGATGAAATCTTCCTGCCACTTTTGGAACCTATCCGCTACACCACACAGCAGAGAGGATAAAAAGAAATCCTTCCATAATTACAATGAAATGAGATTTATTTTATACGTACCAGAGTCAGTGAAAATCCCCTTCTCCTTCTCACAATGAACGTGAGCCAACTTCTTGCATCCAAAATCAAAATGGTGGAAGGCAGCAGGGGCGGGCAAGTACTGTAAAACATTTCACCCATGTTTGTCCAGAGGAATTGGAAAAATAACCGGTTCCCTTATCACAGAATACCACTTTCCTGCCCAAAACAACCGGTTTTGGGACAAAGGTGAAATTTGAATATCATTCTTCCCATTCCGTCAGTTTGTCACGAAAATCAAGTTTTCTGACCTCCTTTCTAATCAAAATCCTGAAGTTTACCTGTAAGTTGGTTATCCCTTTGTCCACCAGATTTAAGCAGAAAAGACCAGTATTTCAAATTTTCACATAAGTTGTTCTACCTTTGTCCGCCAAATTTGCGGAAAAAAGACCAGAAATTCTAATTTTTTATCAAAGTGGCTCAACCTTTTTCCGTAAAATTTCGGAAAAAAGACCAGGATTTGCAATTTATCACCAAATCCAGAGGATGGAATAAATAGGAAAAAACGAAATTTGAAAAACTTGTGGCATGTAATATCCACCATGAAAAGGGGGTGCCAGGGGTCAACACAAAGCAAAAATTTTCGAAATTGGACCCCTGGTTCTGTCACAATGATTTTTCGAAGTTTGGGGAAATGACATGTTGTTGTTTATCATAGCACTTCCGGCATAATTTGTTATTTTAGCTTAACTTTAAACTTTCATAGCTCCGCTCATGATTGTCATGATGATAGTTTCATTTGAAAGATGATCATCTACTTGTACAACACATGTAACTTGTTTTCAACAAAAGCACATTAAAGCATGGGTAACCGGACACTCATTATGCTTAGTAATTTTTGAGAATTTCGTGACGAAATAGCTACTCAATAGTAAAAACAAAAAATTCAAGTGATATCAAGTGTTAGCTATCAACATGTAAAAATACTACAAGGTCTTGGGAACATTTCTGCCTAAGGGTTCGTTCCAGATCGTTTTAGTTTTTTTTCGACAATTTTTTGAAAACTGTTACCAAAAGTCCACATCTGCTAGCTGAGTTAGAAAAAGAATTAGCGTGCGATATCTGGCTCTCTTTTCTGTTTACCAATGTTCTCCACATACTCAGAACCATCTAAAAATAAGAAGCGATGACCTATTGTTTCCATAAAATAGGTATCAAATCCGTAAAATCCTATTTTATTTGTTAGCGTCCGTTGCATAAAAGACCACACTTGAAAGCATGCTTTTTATGACATTTAAGCCTTTGATTGACACTAAAAGAGGTTAATTGCATTAGTTCGGTGCAAGTAATACACCTTTTAGTTGTGTAGCGAAAACCTTCAAATTTAACCGTTGAGTTCAAGTTATGAATGGAAGGATTTTTTAGCATTGTCCATGGCCAGCTTAATGAATGTATTGGTTTTTAGCAGAATAAAGACATAGAACACTTGTTTAAAATGATACATTTTCGTATCTTGAAACACTTAAGCATTACTGCTATAATGTGAAGCTGCATCTTTACCTCCACTTTACCCATCCACCCATCCAGCCATCCGATGCTTGTTCACATATGGGAACATGCTTTGAATGATTTATGTTGATGAAGCCCATATATTTCAGTTTGGTCTGAAAGCAGTTTAGAAGACCAGAAAAAGGAACAGAAGAAACCTTGGAAGTGTACCTGGCGGCAGGGTTAAGCAAATTTCAATACAAGCAAAGACTCCAGCAAAGACTCCGATTCTGATCATATCAGCTTCGTTGTAGCTAAGGCCAAGCAACATTTCTTAAGAAAGCACTGTCATTATGTCGAAGTGCACACAACAGATACCAAAAAAGCCAGAGATGTAATTATCTTTATGTAGTATCGATGAACAAAATAAAACTAGTTAATGCTTGGTTTTTGACACAATTTCATACATTTTGAGTTGTGGCAGATTGCCTATATTGTTAGTTGCTCAGATGGGTAAATGCTCAACTATAAGGAAGCAAGGCTTGAAAGTTCATGCAATTATTTGGAAAAAATAGACTGTTGTTTTGCATTACTTCAAAAGAATTAATTGCCCTTTTAGTACAAATGGTTGCTTCTACAGATGTGGACAAATTGTGAAAATGAAGGATTCCACAGTAATTCTTTTAAGCTTAGCTTGCAGATGTGGACTTTTGGTAACAGTTTCAAAAAATTGTTGAAAAAAAACTAAAACGATCTGGAACGAACCCTTAGGCAGAAATGTTCCCAAGACCTTGTAGTATTTTTACATGTTTATAGCTAACACTTGAAATCACTTGAATTTTTTGTGTTTACTATTGAGTAGCTATTTCGTCACGATATTCTCAAAAACTACTAAGCATAATGTGTGTCCGGTTACCCATGTTTTAATGTGCTTTTGTTGAAAACAAGTTACATGCGATGTACAAGTAGATGATCATCTTTCAAATGAAACTAAGTTTGTAAAAATCGGACAATCATGAGCGGAGCTATGAAAGTTTAAAGTTAAGCTAAAATAACAAATTATTCCGGAAGTGCTATGATAAACAACAACATGTCATTTCCCCAAACTTCTAAAAATCATTGTGACGGAACCAGGGGTCCGATTTCGAAAATTTTTGCTTTGCGTTGACCCTTGACACTCCCTTTTCATGAAGGATATTAAAAGTTGCAACTTTCTAAAACTTCGTTTTTCCTATTTATTTCATAATTTCTCTGATCTGGATCACTGTGACGTGGCTATGACCCTAATTAAACGAAAAGAATAAAAATGTGTTAATGATGATAAACTCGTGCCAATTCAAGCGTGCTGCCCCCCTTCTCCTATTCTTTGATACCAATAACGTTTGCAATGGAATGGAATGCAAGGACCCATTCCCCAAAAAGAAATTTCAAGAACAATTGAAGCATCTCAAGGATAATTCTTTTGAAAGGTAAACTCTAAAAAGCAAAGTTGAGAATTCCTTTGGAAAAAAGAAAATTATGCCATGCAGGGTACCACCCAGACCATATGAAATGTGTGCAGTCCAACGCACTGCATACCAACATTAATTAACTGTGTCCTAAATTATGATGATAATAATAATAATAAATGTTGGTTAAGGGGCTGGGAGGCCAAGGCCTATAAAACCCTGATTGTCAGTGATCACAAATCTAGTTTAGTTTGAATTCGAATTTTGAATCCCCGTCTTCGACGATGTTAGCTGGCACGGAGTTCCACTCATGATTAAACACTTAAATTGAGACTAATTTTGTTTTGAGTTGTAATGAGTGTTGTAGCAAGTCTTGAAATTTGCAAACAGTTCTTATATTTTTGGGGACTATTTTTACCTTAAAAGCTACAATTTTCCATGAAAAGACACACGTGCTTCAAAAACACCGCCCCAACATCTATTCTTTGACAAATCTGCCGAAATAGTATGCTGTACATTAGAGCTTCAGCATTTTACGAATAAAATTGAACATAAACTAACTTGCTCCTGTTTGTTTCGATCACGATGAAGCCAACTTATTTGCCATCTGTGACGTCATGTCAGTGACTGTGTTGTTGCCAACCAAAAAGCAAAAACTTTGTTGGCCAACAATTTCATGACGTACGTTTTTTTCCTTCTTCTAGGAAGCGATTTTTTCGGATTTTTTCCTCCTCTCGTCTTTTCCGCAAAAGAGACTTGTAGCAAGTCCAGGAAGCGATGGTGAGTAGTGCAAACCAATTGGTTTCGCGAATTATCATGAATGAAAATAACTTTGCAAACACCATAGCAACCGCATCAACATCACTAGCAGCAGAATGTATAAATAGTGCCAACAAAATTAGAGCAGACACACGATCAGCATCGACCACTGAGAAGAGCAAGAAGTAACATCCTCAAGACAGAGCCAAAGCAAGATCACTTGGTAAGAAATCTTTTATTCGTCTTTTCTCGATGCAAAGCCAGTAAATCATAGAACATTTCGCATGCACATTTCTCTCTTACTTTCATCGCACTATGGTACACTTTGGTTTTATTTGGTACACTACGCCGTTTCTTTTTTTTTTTGAAGCAATTTATTCTTGCGATGTGATGCTGTTTCCAAAGGTGTTAAATTTATGCCAGAGTTTTTCTCCCAGTTTCGTCTTTTTCTCGTGAAGTAACCTCAGTTATCTTGAATCATTCTTTCTATCCAAGAAACTACAAAATGGCGGAATGCTCGAAAGTTTCTTGAATAAGAATTCTCTGTTTCAGTATTTCAAGTTTCTTCAAGGGTGTTAGGACACGGATAGTTACGTATTTATTTACCTTGTTTTGATGTTCGTCTTGTTTTCTTGTCTTGTTTTCTTCTCTGTTCTGCTTCCTCTTGAACTGATGTAAATGCCTCGTGTTATTTGTATATATCTTCCTTCTATTCCTCTGTCTTAGCGCGCCTTCGTAGAAGAAAGGTTTCAAACCGCAATGCCATATTAAATTCTTATGGGAGAGCCATCACCGCAAACTCTCATAAAGCCTTTTCGTCCAATGCACGACACTTTTTGATGACGTCTGCCCGGGCAGACGTCATCAGTCAAACATAGATATAAAATGCAAAACGAAAACGAGGCCATGTTTGCAATCCGGTCAAGTTTCCGCTTCGAGCGTGGCCTAAAAAGCTGCGAGAAACGGATAAGCATTCTGGAGCTTTTCAAAAGCCCTTTTGCAAATCGTGGAAACTATTTTAAGTTGGAGAATCTGTTTAACGTTACACTGGCACTTCTTTCCTTTGCCCTGACAACAAGGATATTTACAAGCAGAGCAATCAATATGAATTTAGGCATATTATAGCTGATGATGTGATGTTTTTCCACAACAAGAACAGAAAAACATACAATTTCACCGTATCATATGAAGATATTTTTGCAGACAGAGGAGACATTTTATTTTCCGAAATGACTAAATTCTTTCAGCAGCTTAGTGTAACAATGGCCTATGAGTCAAGTTTAAACCCACCAATAAAACTGAACTGTTGAAATGATGTTGAAACAGGCCTTCAAGGGGATCATCCTATCTATCTATGTGTCCAGCTGGATGTGTCAAGAAAGAACTTCTATGAAAGTCCAGCACCTCCAGGATTTCAGAGAACATTGGCTCCAATTTGTTTTCAAACGGCAAGCTTTGTCTTTTGCAAAGAAGATATCTGAAGCACACTTTCAATCTTGATGAGAACCAACAATCAAAAGCAAATTTCACCAAGATAATATAAGGCATGCATGCATTTTTCAAAAAGATTTGAAAATTTCCAAAAAATCAAGTGTTTAGCAAACTTTTAACCAATTAACTTTTGAAGCTCATTATGCATATGTTAATCACTTGAAAAGGAAAACTTCTCTGCGCAATTTGCAAAGTTTGCAGTTGGTAACTGTTGATGGAACAAGGACTTCATATCAAGAAATTCAACTTTGAAAGCAAGACAATATATTTGAATTTGGGTACATTTTACAAAAGGCAAAATTAGTAATTGACGGGAATGACCTAAGTTAAAAGATGAGATCTCACAGGTTATAAACATCCTATTGTATTCTATAATCCAACGTGGCAAAAGAAAGCAAAGCCAAAGAAAACAATAGAGTGTTTCGGTTTCTCTTTGTCCTATTTATAGATGGATGCCATATAGCTGAGGTCATTCACTTTAATATGTGAGAATAACATTTAAAAAGAACAATGAAAGATAACAGTGGAATTTCTTGTTGTTCTTAGTCTTGCCACCAGATCTCCATTAAAATAAAAAACAGTTAAAAAGGTATAATGTTTTGGTTGATTTGATAACTTTGTAACCACTTATCTCAAGTATAGTTTCAGGTTCAAAGTAAACAAAATAAAAAGTAGGGACAAGATATCTTTTTCTTATGAACGCACCACAAATTGTTGCTTAAATCAGCTACTGTATTATAGCAGTATTATAGTAACCTGTGAAGCAATTTTTGTAACCATTCTGAACTGTTGATCTTTTGTGAAGAACACACACAAAGAAGTGCTATTTTCATTCTTGTTTTTCAATACACAAGCACAAGTTTCATAAAAAAAACTTCATCAAAGTAACTGAATTCATTGATATCACACTGTAAACCTCAATGCAACGAAAAAAGCAAAATGAAATTTTTACCAACAGGCATTTTACTTCCTCTAATCATTTGATAATAATAACCCAACAGATATACACGCATTTTTTATAAGAAACTAAGATCCAGGGTTGGTAGGCAGTTCGTAAATTTTTGGGCCATTTTGCTTCCAAAGTTTCTTAGGTGTTTCTTATATTTTTAATGCGGGAAGTGTAGAGTTAATTTTAGTTTGTCTAAAGGGTCCCAAACTACTTAGTAAGATGTCCAAATATAAGTAAATAAGATAATTTGCACTCAAAATACCTGTACCAAAAACGCTGGGGAGATAACTGGGAAAGCTAGGATTTCCTAGGATTCCCCAGTTTCCCTAACTTTTTCATCAAAACGAATTTCAAGCTGGGAATTCTGTTTCCCAGGAAGCTGGGGATGGGAATCAGTACCCAAAGAGCTGGGAAATGTTCCCAAAAAATTCCATTATATTCCACTATTTCCCAGCTTTCCTAGGAATTTGGCTCTTTTTCCCACCTGTTTTTATCCTAGGAATCCTTGAAAGCTAGGGAATTTTGCCCAGAAATTACCCAGAAAAATTCTACGAATTCCTGGGTATTTCCCAGTTTTTTTAGTATGGGTAATGTCCAAACAGTTGCTTTAACTGTACAGTGTCAAAATATTTTTGAGTGTGATAGGAAACTTAAAACACTGCAAATTACAAGAGCTTCTTTGCTTTTTAATTCAGGTAGGGTTGTTTCTTAACTTTCAAAAACTTGAGCCTTTTGTTTCTTATAAGCTGTTTCTTATAAAAAATATGTGTACGTTGCATACAGTTGAATCATACATTTCCCTTTTTATTTCTTCTTTGGAGTAGTCTAGAGTTCAACTTACAACCATCAATCACAACTGAACAATGTCAAAAACGTTAAAAAAACATATGTTTTACTTTCTTGTCAAATCTATTTGGTTGCCAAAGTCCATGGGGTCCATTGTCCTGATGATGATAAACCTGCAAAGAATTGAGGAAAAGTCAATTTTGCACCTGGCACAGTTTGGAAATCATAACCTTGAATTACAGTACTTGATAGTATTTGATGATAGTTCAAAAGTCCTCTGACATTGAAAGTATTAAGAAATGTCCCACAGAGGAGTGGAAGTTCTAAACTCAAAAGCAGAGTGTTGTGCTGTCTCTCAGATGTTTGCTAGCCTCAATTTCTATGAACTGCCACATCAATGCTAATTTGATAAAGGTAGGATCTTTTTGTCAGAAAATTCAAATATTATGACAAGACTCTTTCACAAATATTTTGCAATTTTCCAGGGCAACTATCACATGGCTCTAGAGCAATAAATTTCTGCTCCCTTTTACCTGAAGCCCTGACGTGCATATTTATTTAGATGTGTTAATTGGAGTCAATCAATTTGATGTAAGGTTTTGACAAAAGATTCAGTATCATAGACTGACTTGATACAGATTCTTGCTAGTGTGAAGACATGTATTATACCTTGCTCTTCCATTTTTTGAGAAAAAAGACATCCATATATAGAGAAGTTATCTGTATGGATAATGGATATGCGCAGTAATCATGTTCATGATGAGAAATTTGGTAACTGTCAAATATGCATATTTTGTATAAGAAACTAAGAAGTTGGGCCAGAACTGAATGTTTCTTATAACTAATCCTGATTTTGAGTACTCAGAGTTTCTTCATGTTCATTACCTGTAGGCCTAGTATGCCCTTGCGAACATTTCAAAATAAAGCTTTTTTGTCTTCAGATCGGATGAGCCTATAGTAAAGGCCTATCTTCATGTGATTCCATCACAAACATATGGTCAAATGGGCCTAAGCAATGGCTCAAAAAGTCGATTTTTGAATTGCAAAAAAACGGTACTTTGCAAATTTTCCCAAAGAATCGAAGTGTAGACCACCAATCACTGATATATTCATTTTGCAAATTTACCAGTCTGCTTTTGGGGCAGGGTAGGAATTTTTTTCTTTTATAACAGAAAGGCAGATATGTTCTGGGCATGGTGTCAAAGCATTAAAATTGGAGACAACAAATTTTTGTATGGCATGTTTGTACGAGATGACGAGGGGCAATGACGAAATGGAAATCGACATCTAACATATTTCACCATTCTCTGGACGTCTGCACTCGACTTTAAATCACAACAGATTAAAATCGTGTGTGTTTGACGTCAAAGTAGCCATTCTGTAGAAATTTCTCCCGGTCGTCACTTGCACAAACTAAGACGATTTTTGGCAAACTTTGCAAATTTTCCTGGGAAACTCACCTGGTGCGCCATGTTTATTGCATTCTGTAATTTCACTCCACCAAGACTTTTTTTGGGGCAGGGGCCAGTTTTTCTGCAAAAGAGTTTTTTCTGATACGATTTTTTGTGTCAAATTCCCGTCATTTCTTGGGTTTTTCCTTGACGTAAAAATGCATCTTCTCGGAGGAATTTCGGCTCTCCAAGACAGCTTTGCTGTCGTTCGGGGCCTGCCTCGTCGCTCCAAATGTTTTCATGACGTTCAATGGCGGCCGCCCATGAGATCGGGGCATCAACTGCGCAGCCGTAGCTTGCAGGCGCAGACGCCATCTTGCGCAAGACGGGAAGGAAGAGCGTTTCCGGTCAGCCTCGTTTTGCATTTTATATCTATGTTGTAAATTGGAAACATTCAAGTATCCTTTCCCGTCCCGTAGTAGTGTTTGCTTGGGGGTAAACGCGGTTTTCCAAGTAACAGAGCTTTTTACAAACTACCATGAAAGGAAGTTAAAATCCTTTGATGAGGCCTCAATTGATGACGATGAGTGTACATCACTCCTGAGAACAGGGACCGCGGAGCATAATTTCGATTGGAGGGGCTAAAAGGGAGGGAGAAACTTTAGGGGGTCTGGGGGCGAAGCCCCCAGAAAAATTTTCCTGACCACGCCCTCTACTTTGGCTATAAATGCGACCAACGCCCTTTCCATGCCAAGAAACGCCCGGGAAAAGATATTCATTTGTAGCATATTTAACCACTAAATCCTACTGTAAATATGGTGATTTACAGTAAATCACCATAAAAGTCGAAAATAGTTACAGTTCATAGTACGTCTAACATTTGATAGCGAAGGCTCAAGGACCACGCAGCATCTTTTGGTACAAAGGGAAAGGCCTAAAGGAACGCTATGACGAAGTTAAATAGCTCTTGGAATTATTTCGTTTTAAGAAATAGATAATATGGTAACATAACATAACGCTTCTATACTTTCAGCGTTAAACATTTTAACACAACAGAACCTAATAACGCGAACTTTTTTTATTCTGAGTAATTTTGTATCATCAATGAATCTACATTTTGATAAAATTTCCCAAAATTTCGTATCCTGTCCTCATGATGAACGATATTGTTTTTCTGTCTGTCCTTTGTTCGTGATTATGAAGAATTGCTAAATTTTTGAACCTTTTTTGGGACATTCTTGAGCGAAGCCAAGTTTTTAGACGCCTTGATAAAGAGATTGATCGTTGGCCAGTTGCAGGGTTGACACTCGGCAGTTTACAAATTTGGACAATTTCACTAATTAGCAATCTTTGAGCAACTGGAATTTGCTTTAAAAGCGTCCAGATATCATGAAAGCAATCTATCTTTACATCTTTTACTAAAAGCTGGAATATTTCAAGCTATGGCTGAAATCTTTATGTCGTCTGCATAATTCTCCTCGAAGTATTTCATTTGAGACGAAAAATCGCTTGCATTAACGAAGTTAACCAGAAGAGATTCAAAGTTTTTGAAGAAATGAAGCTGGGCTGGTTGAACCTCTCATTGATTGCCTCAACAATGAGATCAATGCCTCAAAATAAATTCTTCTGCAATGATCCTGTTCTGTTTCAGGAAAACTCCCTGACGCCGTACCTATTTCAAAACGAACCGGTACTCAAAACACTAGAAAATCAAAAAACTATATCTTGAAAATTATTGGGGGGGCTAAAGCCCCCCCAGCCCCCCCGGCTCCGCGGTCCCTGCCTGAGAATCCTTCAATTAAAGGATCGAAGCATCCCGCCCGGTAACCATATTTTTATGCGGTGGGATAATTAATCTCATCTAGGTGAAGAAGTGAGGGTTACTTACTTTTTAGCTAACAAAGCAAGATCTAACACATCAATGATAATCCAGACTAATGGTTACAGTATTATAAAAATCAGGATTCATGTTTAAGGAACGAAAGACATATACAACGTCGTAATTTTGCTTTTTGCCTGAAATGATGTATCACCACAACTATGAATCATGGTTTAACGGTACACGTACACGCAGGACCGCCGAGAGGGGGGGGGGGGGGTAGCCGGGGCTACTGCCCCGGGGCCCGTGAAAATGAACGTCTGTTTTCTCATTGTATGTTGTAATGATATCATCGAGCTAGGCACCGCAAGGGGCCCCGGTAAAATCGAATTTTCTTCTTGTCCATTGCACATTGTACTTTGAAATGATATCACGGGCCTCAGTTAATTTTATTTGCAATAAACTTTGTGTTGTGTTGGAAGTTTCTGGCCGAATGTAGAACAAATGCACAGGAGTCGAACGGGAGGCGTTATTTTAGTCCGAAGTTGTTTCGTTAAATCGTATTGAGAATAAGCGACAGAAATATTGCTCATGATATCACTGATGCTTTCGAACAAATCAACTCTGTCAGAAAGTTACTACTTTTCTATCTACGTTATTCAGGAACGTCGGAAGAGCTGTCATTTTTTATATGATGCAATTCAAAAATAATCTATATCCTTGTGAAATTGAAGTCCTCTTTTCAAAATTCTCCGGAAAGACCACGATCAGTTGCGATCCTTTGCTTCTTTAAATGGCAGATTCTCCAAAAATAATGCGTTTTCCAGCGATCTTAAAGGGCGTGGTCATAAAAAATTTCCCGGGGCAAGTCCCTGGACCCCATTTCGGCTCGCTACACTCGCATCTAGTTCTAGCCCCTTCCCAATATAAATTTCGTTCGACAGGCCTGGTTCTTACAATGCACTATTTTGCAGCTAGAAATCAATCAGGATTGGAAATTGCGTTGCACTGAAAAATCCGACAAAACGATTCACAATTTTTATGTTCTGGAATTCACGAAATGTTCCCAACTGAGCGCTCTTAGTAGACTCATTCCAAAAGTCGCTTGTTTTGCTCCCTTTGCTGATTTGCCGCAACGACTGGAGCAATAACAACTACAACAACACATGAAAGATAGAGTGACTTATGTAATTAGTCTACACTTTTGGTTCCAGTGTCAAGCAAGGGGCCCGCATCCATTAGTTGCCCCGGGGCCCGCCCTCGCTCTCGGCGGCCCTGCGTACACGTATCTTCTTTATAAGAAACTAAGAATTTTGGCCTGTACTGGAAGTTTCTTAAAATTATCAGATTTTGAGTACTCAGTGTTTCTTATGAGTTTCTTAGAGGCTCCATAACAATCTTCATGTTCACTACCTGTGCTCTCGTAAACATTTCAAAACGATGTTTTCAAGCCTTTCCAATGTTTACACATTACTCAAGTACCTTACGAGTAATATGATACAGGAAAAGAGTGAAGGTGAAGTAAAAATATTTCAAGGATGTCCTTTATCAAAGTAAATAGTTTCTTAACTTTTATTCTCCCAGTACTGGAGTTTCTTAATTTTTTGGCGATCTGAGAGTTGAGTTTCTTATAAGCAGTTTCGTATAAAAAAATACGTGTACAGCATTTCAAAAATCAGGATTCATGTTAAGGAACCATTGACTTATAGACAGGGCATATGGTATAACAATTTAACAAACATGCTAACCTTTATTTTCTCGACTGAATCTTATAGATTAGGCTATGGGCTTTCAAAATCTGTTCGATACCTTTTTTAAAGTTCCTTGTTATCACGTGATTGATGACGTCAATTACTGACATTTTGAGAACTAATACGACAATAGCTTTTCACTGGTATGTTTGAACAACTTCTAAATAGCAAATTTGAATTCAGCTTGTTTAAAGCTTTCGAGTGATATATAGCTTTTTATATTTTGATAATGTTAGAAAAATATTTATGACGTCAACAGCTCTATGACGTCATAATTGACATTTTCTCATAACCTTAATCTTTCATAATCTTTCATGTTCCGCAAGCAATAATTCCTCTTTCGATGCTGAAATTTCCAACCGTGATCCTTTTCGGCCTCAAAGCAGACTTTGTGTGATATCATAGTCATTTCTTGCCTATGTTGTTCTCTTCTTTGCTTTTCGTTCGGCGTGCATTAGCTGTAACTTAGCTATTCATTTTTACCTACTTTAATGATGATAATGATGATGATCGCGATGATGATGATTATGATGAGCAGTTGATCATGGCTAACACCCAACAATTGGTCTTTAAAGAATGAGCAAGCTGAAAATTCCAGTCTTATATTCTATACCTCCTTTCCAAACGGTAACACTTCAGAGTTCCCTAACATAGAATTTGAATTGACTCTCTCTCCATTCCTTCCCACAGATCAAGAACACGCAAAAGAGAATTAAAGATCATCAATTCTCTCCAAAACTCAAGAAAAGCTCATAGACTACCAAAAATTGAGGAAACAAAGAATCAACGATCACTACAAACAAACAATAATCAACGACACTGCAAACAAACAAGATGCCTGGCCGACTAAGTAAAAGTGTTAGGTACGTTGACTTCTACATACATATAAATGGCATCCATGAGCTCCCTCTGAGCATGAATAGTTAGACACCACAGTTATGTTTCAGCATATATGCTTCCATAGCTAGGAACCGGGGGCACTGAGGGCATGTCCCTCCAAGATTTTGCAATTAACAAAGAAGTGCCCTTGTTATTTTCAGGAAGTGTCACCCCCCTCCCCCTCCCCAAGTTTGAAATGCTTTCCAAGGCCCTGTATGCTTCTGAGGAGGAAAATTCGTATTGTTCCGCCGAATAGTTTTCTTTTATTAGCTCCCCCACAGCAGCAAATAATTTTTTCCTCCATAAAAATGCTCCTGAGGATGAAAATTCATGTTGTATTGTATTGTTCTATGCTGGGTACCAGACTCTCTAGAGAGTCTGGTACCCAGGGTAGTATTGCTCCTAAGCAGCAGTAAATAATTTTTCCTCCATAAAATATAAAGCTGCTGTAGTCAAGCACAACTGCAGTATCTAACAACCCATGCTCTGTGGTACCACAATTTAGAACTGGGGCACGGGCTACCACAATTCTGCAGATTTTCATATATTTACCTTTTTGCTCTTACATTTCCCTGATTTGGTAAGGAGGATTCTGATACAGAAACGCATGGTACTTTTGTTATGCAAAAATCAACGATTTTTTTGTTTTTCTCATTCCATCTCTCCCATGATGTGAAGTCAGTCCAAGAAACATAGCTATGGTCTGTCTCAAATTAGATATCAGATGAAAATGCCCGAGTATAACAACCCGCAGGGTTTTTTCAACAATTATTTTGCGTTATCGCAAATCTCACCTGACACGTGATTTGAGACAGACACCTTTACTCATGAAGCATTGCGGACACCTTTATATTTTTACGAAATGAGCAAGCATTTGACACTACCAATTTAACTTTAATTCGAGGCTACTACCTTAATTGCAAGCGTAGGGAATGAACTACCTCTCCGGAGGAGCGAAGAAACACAACCAAGCTTGCAGTTAAGGTAGTACCCTCGAATGATCATTGTTATGAGAGCCGGTCATGCGATTCTATAAAAATGAAGGTTCAGTTCAGGTCAGTTTAATTTTAACATTCCAATTCCGATACATACAAACCTCTCTCTAATAATAACATGTAACTGACTAAAATGACAATTAAAGACAAATGACGGAGATATAAGGTGACTTAAATCAGGGGCCTGGGCGATCTAAATATAACCTATTGAATTCCATTGTATTTGATGATATCGAGAGATTAGCAAATCAATTAGACAAATGAAAGCACTAAGCCGTCTTTTGTTCTATTTTCAAACTAGGCGCTATATATCCGTCATTTGTCTTTAAGACAAGAGCAACACGTAAGTGACAAATCATGCAACAAGATTACATATAGAATTTAGTATGGCTGTATAAAGAGGAATTTCTTAAAGGGAAGCACTCTCAGTAGATAAACTAATCGAGGAGAGAGCACCCCCTATACTTTAAGGGAATGTAAGCATATAAAAGTGGCTCAAGCCACTAGCGGTCAAACTCTAGCCAATCACATATTGGTATTTCCAATTGACTCCGATAAGTTACCCAAATATGGTGCGGCACGTGTTACAGCCTATTATATTTGCACTGCTACTTTTATCAAAGGCTGATATATGATTAGATTCCCTTTAAAATTTATTTTTTGAATTATAAACATCTGTGGTAAAAAAGTATTTCAAGGAATTTCGCAAGGAGGAGCTCTCACAGTAGATAGACTAATCAAGGAGAGAGCACCCCCTATACTTAAAGGACATATATCACGTTAGCAATTGGTTAATACAAAAACAATTTTGGAGTGGAATTCCATTGTTAGGTGACTCTTTATTTCTGTTTCATGATTTTCTATTGCAATGAAAATTCAGCTTCGATCCTGTACTCTGTTATAAACAATGGAGAGAGAATTGTATTGCATGAACCAATCAGCTTCGTGACATATGCCCTTTAAAACTTATTCTTCAAAATATGGTATCTGGTGGAGAAAAGATATTGTTTCAGTTCCAAAAGTTTAAGACCACCATTAGAAAAGCGTGAAAAATTCTGTGCTTAGGAGGTAAGAGCCTGTGATATTCGATAATTCGAATAATAAAATATTTCTCGAACATCATTTCGAATAACTATGTGATTCGTTACTTCAAACCAAACTAAAAATCGAGAGCTGGCCTTAAGCTTATGGCCAGAGCTGCAGACAGAAACCCCTCTAATACCTTTCTCCCTCAAGCAATATTCTTCGTGGAGTTATGATATTCTGCACATAAATCATAGAAATTAATTGTGCATAAATTGATGTAAAATCCAGCTAGGTAACACAATTGTTGGGTTACACCCCTTGCCGGCAGAACCACTATCATTTCCGAGAAGCTTTATCGATTCCATTGTGACGTCATAAGAAAATGGCGCATAAATTCAAAAAACAACATCAAAATTCTGAATTTACGTGGAAAGTTGACCGAAATGAACTCCAAGAGAGTAAAATAGGCAGAGCGGTGGGGCTCCATCTCGTTACGCCAAGAAACGTTGTTGACAAAAACTGTGGTCTAAAATTTTTGGCCATATAAACAGGGCGTTTTTTAATGACAATTCTATTTCACCTCAGCAGCCTTCCATACAGTCCGTACACCGCAGAACCATCACGAAAGAAGACACGATTACACAAATGCAATTCAGCGCCTCCTGAAGAAAAAGACCCACGCTTTCAAGATGTGAACACGATCCTTGATATAGTCTTGGACAACTGGATGTATGGTTATGGGAATCTGTACAGTAAAGCAGATTACGAGAATCTACGCAACTGTATCTTCAATCTTGTCGTCAGGGAATTGCCCCTCAGATTCTTCCTGCCTGGCTTCCCTACCAAGAGTCCAAACAACATTGAAAAGGTGTTTGGTGCAAGGCCTGATTTTGCTGAATTCCTTGCCATTCGCTCATTGCTTACAACTGCACGAAAGCTGCAAGCCATCTACAACCATGGTGTCGTTGTCACGATCTTGTCAGATTATCACACATTCGATGAATATATTGGTGTCAATGAAGAAGACTACTTCATCTACCATCATGCCTTGCAGAAAATGATCCATGATTCTGGAGCTGATGATGTCATCGAGTTAATATCACTCTCCAACTTTCCGGAATTCAAGAACGTCTCAACTGACCAGATATCCACTGTTCTTCGAGAGCGCTTCGGCGATGGCTCGTTTGTGGCGACCTTCGATGATGAGATCAAGGCCAATCCTGCTTTCCTTGAGAAATACAGGCAGCTTCTTAAGTTCATGCTCAAAGACCGCATGCCAAGTCTACCCGGTCCAAAAAGGAGCAAAACAACTAGGGGATTCCTCAAACAAGTCACAAGGGGGATGATGGAGCAAGGCGTGGCACTGGACCGGTTTCTAAAGCAACAAACAACTATCCGGGATTTCATTCGTCTGAGCATTCATCATCATAATCCACATTCCGGTAAATACCCAATCGATTTGTTCAAGAACATTGCAAACAATGGCGGTATTCTTCGTACACCCTGGCATCATGTGGTCTGCTTCGACACCTTTCAAGGCAAATTTGTGGTTGATCAGAAAACCACGATCGACAGCATCAATGTGAAGAATTCCTGTCTTCTCAAAGTGAAATTCAATGGCAATGACTGGATGTATATTCGTCTGCATATTGAGGAGAAGTACTTCAAACATGTGAAAACAAGCACTCCAAGCTTCCACATCTCATTGACGAGGGGAGGTTGCGGAATTATGATTGAAAATCACTCGATTGATGAATCTGGTGAGCCACTGCACAGCGATTGCATCATGTCACAAGCATTGTCATCACTGGTGAAAGAATTTGGAATTGTCGTTCTACGAGGATTCAAGAAATTTGAAAATGAGGATCAGATGATCGCATCATACAGCAAAAGAAAGAGTCACGGAATGTTGAAATGGGATTTTGGCTACATCCAAAAAGTAAAACCCAGTGATACCACGCCGGGTAATACATGCAGCTATGAAGGTCTACCGATCCACATCGACCTGATGGCCCCTCCACGCTACATGAACATTTCACAAGAAGACCACAAATATGAAGATTTCGTCCCAAGAGAGTTTTTTCTTTACTGCAAAGATACGGATCTCACAAGCAATGAAGGCCAGACAACTTTCATTGATTCAAACGCTGCTATCATGGCACTAAACGGCAAGGTGATTGAGCAATGGAGGAAAACTGTGTTGTCGTATGAAACACAACTGAGCCAGCCAAGCAAGAAAGAACTGTATTTTGGAGGAAAAGGGAATGTTTATCATTATCCATTGGTGATGAAATGTCCTTGGACAGGGAAAGATGTACTGCGGTGGGGGCAATTATGGACAGCAAAAGAACATCCAAGCACCCGACAATACAGCTGGCATGACATCATAGCATCGCCTGAAGGAACAATGCAAACAGCAGAAGACTTGGAAGATGATATCGAGAATATTGCATTTGATGAAAGATGTTTCTTTGGTCATACATATGCAATAGGTGATCAAGTTTATATTAATAACTATACCATGTTGCATGGAAGACAAGGTTTCGCAAACAACAGAGAATTATGGAGAATACAAGCTATCCCACCAAGTAATAACATTCCTGCTTATTATGCAGAAAATGCATTCTTGTTGTGAAGGAAGGACTTTTTAGAAAACTTGCCTTTAGCTTATCAGGGGCTTTTCATAATGTTGGTGGAATCTACTTAAATAGCCAATTTAATCCAGGGTCCTTTCTGGGTATGCTGAAATTTCAAACTGTTTGAAAATCAAATTTGGCCTAAGCGGAAGCCATGGATCAAAATTGCAGTAGTTGCACTGAAAGAAATTTTGCTTTAGTTGAACTGTTCTCCCTACATTTCTATCAGTTCAAATATTTATTGCGAATCTATTGTTTAAATTTATGGCAAATTTTGATTTTCAGACAGCCTGAAATTTCAGCATGCCTACAAAGGACCCTGATTGAGCATCCGGGGATGTGCTTGCCAATCAGGTCTCAATTTCAGCTAAAGCATCTGGGGACAGGATTATGCACTTCGTACTTCGCTGTAGGACAGGAATGTTAATTAAGTTAATTTTTCAGGACAGGTCGAAAAAAAGACAATGAATCTGGCACTTTTACTGCACTGCACCTCATTTCAGGAAAGGTATCCTGTACTTAATATTCGTTCCAGGACATGTTTATGGAATGTTTTCTTTGGAAGCACATCGCAGTTGTTTTCCTATGAATAAACCCCCTTTGGGAAAGAGGGGGTAACTCCTATAGGGGGCCTGATATACATGTGTCTGCCTGGGTTATGAGTTAATTAGGCACATTTTGCCCTAGTTATAGGCAATGTTTCGTGAATTTTGTCCAGGTTATGGGTCTGCTTTACGGAGATTGCTGTAGTTATGGTGTGAATGTTGGCAGTTTATTGTTATTTATTATTGGCTGTTGTGATAAAAAGTTTCATAAAAAGGAGGCTGAATCTGTATATGTAGACAAAAGGAACTGCCCATAAGAAACTTAACTCTCAGATCGCCAAATAATTAAGAAACTCCAGTACTGGGAAAATATAAGTAAAGAAACTATTTATTTTGATAAAGGAAATCCTTGACATATTTTACTTTAATTTCACTTGTAATGTTTAAACATTATTGGCAAGGCTTAAAGAACCTTGTTTTAAAATGTTCACGAGGGCACTTTAACTTATGTATGCACTTGCTTATAAGAAGAAACAATAGGCTCAATTTTTCGAATTTTAAGAAACAATGCTACCTGAATTTGAAAAGCTAAGAAATTGTAATTGCAGTTTTAATTTTCCCAGCGCATTCAAAAATGTTTTGACACTGTACAGTGAAGGTGAAGGTGAAGGTGAAGTTGCGTTTTTCAGCGCCAAGGGCTGGGATCGCAGAAATAGAGCAGACCTAATCGAGTCCGCGACCCCTTGTCATGACGCTCAAGTGGTGGGGTCCTACCGGGTATCGAACCCACGCCGCCTGACTATTCTGGCTGCAAAGTCAGAGGATTACACCACTGCGCCACAACACCTTCAATATAGCAACTGTTTGGACATTTTTTGAGTGCGGATTATGTTATTTACTTGTTTTGAGATCTTAGGGGAGCCCTCTTGACAAAACTTGAATTAACCATTAACCCCACACTTCCGGTAGTAAAAGTATAAGAAACACGTAAAAACTTTTGATAGCAAAATGGCCTAAAAATTTGATAAACTGCCTACAAGCCCCGTACCTTAGTTTCTTATAAAAATATACGTGTAGTTAGCGTAGGCATGCTTGATGTTTAATCAAAATATTGTCAAATCGTATTTGATTGAATCAAATTGAAACACGTATTTTCTTTCATAAGAAACTGCTTATAAGAAACTCAACTATCAGATCGCCAAAAATTAAGAAACTCCAGTACTGAGAAAATGTAAGTTAAGAAACTATTTACTTTGATAAAGGAAATCCTTGACATATTTTTACTTTACTATCACTTGTTTCCTGTATCATATTACTCGTAAGGTACTTGAGTAATGTCTAAACATTGGAAAGGCTTAAAAAACCTTGTTTTGAAATATTCATGAGGGCACAGGTAGTGAACATGAAGATTGTTATGGAACCTCCAAGAAACTCGTAAGAAACTTTGAGTACTCAAAATCTGATAATTTTAAGAAACTCTCAGTACTGGCCCTAATTCTTAGTTTCTATAATAAGTGTATGCAAGATTTTGTGGAATTTCTATTTCATATTTTGTAACAGTTTTTGAAAATTGGCATGATCGGTTTTTATGAAGTGCCATAGCGGACAAAAGTCTACTTTTATTCTGTGATATGTAATTTTTCGTTTACCATGTATACTGCTTTCAATCTTTACATCTAAAATTTTTGCAATATCCAAATGGTATTATTCACATGGTCTGATTCGTAATCTTTACAACTGGTGACCATCAAAAACTATCTTCGATTTTAGACACTATCATGAAAATTTAGACATCGTAAAAAAATTAGATATTGTAAAAGATTTAGACATTAAAAAAAAATTTAGACATCGTAAAAAATTTAGACATTACAAAAAAATTTAGACATCGTAAAAAATTTAGACATTGCAAACAAATTAGACTTCGTAAAAAATATTAAAACATTCAATGGACATCAGTTTACAATGTTCAGTAGTGGACTGCTCTAGTGGTGGGGAAATAAATCTTATTAATCGTAGCGCATGCGCATGTTTGCTTCGTTTGCTCTCCAAAATGGCGACGAATGCTGCTGTCCTAGAATTCATCCAATATTTGCTTTTAGCGACTTTTAGGCTCGTAGAAATGTATTCCTGGCAAATTTTTATGCAATTGAGCATTGGCAGATATGGTTCGACAATGCTGTGCCACTATTAAATATACTGACTAACAGAGTGCACAATATGCGCTTGCAAGCTGAGCTAAACACTGCGATTCTTACTTTGAGGGACGGACGAGACCTTGAATGTGTACGCAAGCATTGACAATGTTCTTCTTTTTGGTATGAATGTGAGCACATACAACTAAAACTTTCGGTCGCTGTGGGCTGAACTGTGGGCTGGAGATAAGAGAGTTAGCAATGGCCTGCAAAGTCTCCCTCCCCAGCCCTGCCTGCTGCTGGTGCTCTCCACCATCCGTCCTATCCTTCTTCAACCTTCTTCAGAGCTCAGTTGCAATCTCTCCAACGTTGCTCCCAGTGTGCTTCACGTGCGAATAAGCGCATGCGCTGTAAGCATGTCAACATTTCTTATTGTCTAATTTTTTTACGATGTCTAATTTTTTTACGATGTCTGATTTTTTTACGATGTCTAATTTTTTTTTACGATGTCTAAATTTTTTATGATGTCTAAATTTTTTTGCAATGTCTAAATTTTTTACGATGTCTAAATTTTTTGCAATGTCTAAATTTTTTACAATATCTAATTTTCTTTACGATGTCTAAATTTTCATAATAGTGTCTAAAAGTGAAGATAGTTTTTGATGGTCACCAATTGTAAAGATTAAGAATCAGACCATGTGAATAATACCATTGGATATTGCAAAAATTTTAGATGTAAAGATTGAAAGCAGTATACATGGTTAACGAAAAATTCCATATCATAGAATAAAAGTAGACTTTTGTCCGCTATGGCGCCCCATAGGTTTTGGTATTATTGTAAATTGTGTTGGTAATTATTAAACCTGCTCAGGTATTTCCCTTTGGACAAAAAATAGATGTCAAAAGACGAAAGAAGAACGCTTGGTTTGCCATTTAATCAACATTTTAGGATGTACCGGGTGTCCAGAAAAGTACTCGCATTTGAAAAATCACCAAAATTTGATTTCACTGGCGATCTTCGATTTTCGATTTTCTTTCTTTGTCAAGTAGATCAAGGACCAAATTATTATCCAAATACATAGTTATTCTTGTAATTGGTTTCAAAATTAGCGAATTTAGCTCTTTATAGGGCTACCTAGTTTTGAATCATACTGCAAAAACATTGTTTATTGCTAGATCAATTTCTTTGTGCATGTAAGGCTTCTATCTAGTTTGGTCATCAATTACAGAAAGGAATGCGCACTATCGTTGGAGACTTCAATAATGATAAAAAATCTGAGCATTTTGACTCTTATGCAAGATTGAGTATTTTGCTTCAAAATTATAGCTCAAAATATGGGTTTTCAACGTATAATTTCTCTACCTTGCTGTATCAAAAGCAAACATTTTATCATCTATGAATATTTTGGGTCTTTGACAAAACAATTGAAAAAATTGTTTATCAAAGGTTTGATAATAAATTTTTGGTGATTTTTCAAGTACTTTTTATGGGACACCCTGTAGAATCTCTATATATTTATACTTATATTACTCTGTTTGATTGAAAGTTCATCACTGATGAAGGCTTATGCTGACAATTTCAACGAATGTGTTTTTTCTGAGATCATCTGTATCCATTTAACATTCTTGAATGTAGCCTTAAATAGCGGACTCGTTATATTAAACCTATACATGCAACAAAATACCGAAATCTGTAGGAAGAAGACTATTAACTCCTGTGAAAGAAACAATAACCAAAATAAGCATGTAAAAAGAGAAAAACTGTTAAATCCTGTAAGACAAAACCGAATTAACCTTTAAAACCTGAAAGGAAGGACATAAGTTAATAACTCACCAGTAACTGCAAAAAAAGATAAACGTAAAGTCACCAAAAACTAGCTTCGTCGCACTCTCATCAGTTCGGTTCGTGCAAAGAACAAATTACTCGAATTACTAAATAAATACAAATTACTAAATAAGAACGAATTCTTCTTCGCACGAACCGAACTGACGAGAGTGCGACGAAACTAGTTTTTGGTGACTTTACGTTTATCTTTTCAGCAGTTACTGGTGACTTATTAACTTATTTCCTTCCTTTCAGGTTATAAAGATTAATTCGGTTTTTGTCTTACAGGATTTAACAGTTTTTCTCTTTTTACATGCTTATTTTGGTTATTGTTTCTTTCACAGGAGTTAATAGTCTTCTTCCTACAGATTTCGGTATTTTGTTGCGTGTATAGGTTTAATATGACGAGTCCGCTATTTAAGGCTATTTCTAAATTTTGTACCACGAATCATTTGCTTACATTCTTGAATGTAGTTAAAGCTCTAATTTCGTCCCTTCTGTACCACTACTACTATATTTTTGTACAATGTTCATAAAGTGGACATTCAGCACATGCAAATACAGGGAGGAGCATAGCTCTCGTTCGTATTAACCGCTGACCAAGGGGCCTGCATAAAATTTGAGCCTCGCATGCATGAACGTAGACTGATTACGATTGAGTCCTAGTAATCGCTACCACCCACCCACCCTACTCGCTCATACTAGCCTCTAGCCTCTTTTTGGCAGCTACTGAAAATAAACCAATCATTGGCAAGAAAAAAATCATGTGACCACGAAACGAGGTCATGTGACCAAAATGAAGCTCTGTGATTGGTAACACAACTTCTTGTGGTACTCGGCCTAAATAGGGCCAGCCATTTGGCTGGGAAGCCATGAGTCCTAGTATGAGCGAGTAGGGTGGGTGGGTGGCAGCGATTACTAGGACTCAATCGTAATCAGTCTAGCATGAACGCACGCGGGCTACTTTTTGCATTTTCTTGATTCGCGCCCAAAAGATTCACCAGCAAGAAAAGGATGCCAATGCCAAAATGAAGATTTAATGACAGCTAAACAATTTCGAGATCAAGATTAAACACTTAAGGAGCGACACTACTGCAAGTACGTTCTTTATATCAACTTTCAAACAATATTTTGATATACTGCCAGGTCTTTCAAGTGAAACATTGCGATCAGTCTGAAAAAATATATTTTTGAAGGGGATCGTCTGGCTCATACTGAAAGAACTTTTTACAGTAAACAGACAATAAATCGCACAATGCAACTGCGAAAACCACTTTTCAAAAACTCTGGTTTTAGAAATGTGGCGATATTTTAAAAACTTTGAAAGAAAGGCATGAAGCGGGAAATGGCTTCGAAGAGAAACAGAACAATCTGTCTGGAAAAATATATTTTTGAAGGGGATCGTCTCGTCCATGAAAGAACTTTTTACAGTAAATAGGCGAAAAATTGCACAATGTAACTGCGAAAACCGCTTTCCAAAAACTCTGGTTTTAGGAATGTGGCGATATCTTGAAAACCTAACCTTGATAGGATTGGTATGGAGCCGATAATGATTTCGAAGGTAAACACTCGAAGACCTTAACAATCGGTCTGGAAAAAGTTGTTTTTAAAGAAAATTGCCTGGCTCATACTTGACGAATTTTTTACAGTAAATAGACAGCGAATTGCATAATGTAACTGCGAAAACCGTTTTTCGAAAACTCTGGTTTTAGAAATGTGACGATATTTTGAAAACTTCACGAGAAGAGGCATTGAGAGGAAAATTAGTTCGAACGGAAACAGTGCAAGGCCTCAACAATCGGTCTGGAAAAGTTTTTTTAAAGAAAATCGCCTGGCTCATACTTGACGAATTTTTTACAGTAAATAGACAGCGAATTGCATAATGTAACTGCGAAAACCGTTTTTCGAAAACTCTGGTTTTAGAAATGTGACGATATTTTGAAAACTTCACGAGAAGAGGCATTGAGAGGAAAATTAGTTCGAACGGAAACAGTGCAAGGCCTCAACAATCGGTCTAGAAAAGTTTTTTTAAAGAAAATCGCCTGGCTCATACTTGACGAATTTTTTACAGTAAATAGACAGCGAATTGCATAATGTAACTGCGAAAACCGTTTTTCGAAAACTCTGGTTTTAGAAATGTGACGATATTTTGAAAACTTCACGAGAAGAGGCATTGAGAGGAAAATTAGTTCGAACGGAAACAGTGCAAGGCCTCAACAATCGGTCTAGAAAAGTTTTTTTAAAGAAAATTGCCTGGCTCATACTTGACGAATTTTTTACAGTAAATAGACAGCGAATTGCATAATGTAACTGCGAAAACCGTTTTTCAAAAACTCTGGTTTTAGAAATGTGACGATATTTTGAAAACTTCACGAGAAGAGGCATTGAGAGGAAAATTAGTTCGAACGGAAACATTGCAAGGCCTCAACAATCGGTCTGGAAAAAGTTGTTTTTGAAGAAAATCGCCTGGCTCATACTTGACGAATTTTTTACAGTAAATAGACAACAAATTGCATAATGTAACTGCGAAAACCGTTTTTCGAAAACTCTGGTTTTAGAAATGTACCAATATTTTGAAAACTTCACGAGAAGAGGCATTGAGAGGAAAATTAGTTCGAACGGAAACAATGCAAGGCCTCAACAATCGGTCTGGAAAAGTTTTTTTTAAAGAAAATCGCCTGGCTCATACTTGACGAATTTTTTACAGTAAATAGACAGCGAATTGCATAATGTAACTGCGAAAACCGTTTTTCAAAAACTCTGGTTTTAGAAATGTGACGATATTTTTTCACGAGAAGAGGCATTGAGAGGAAAATTAGTTCGAACGGAAACATTGCAAGGCCTCAACAATCGGTCTGGAAAAGTTGTTTTTAAAGAAAATCGCCTGGCTCATACTTGACGAATTTTTTACAGTAAATAGACAGCGAATTGCATAATGTAACTGCGAAAACCGTTTTTCGAAAACTCTGGTTTTAGAAATGTGACGATATTTTTTCACGAGAAGAGGCATTGAGAGGAAAATTAGTTCGAACGGAAACAGTGCAAGGCCTCAACAATCGGTCTGGAAAAGTTGTTTTTAAAGAAAATCGCCTGGCTCATACTTGACGATTTTTTTCACCGTAAATAGACAGTGAATTGCATAATGTAACTGCGAAAACCGTTTTTCGAAAACTCTGGTTTTAGAAATGTGGCGATATCTTGAAAACCTAACCTTGATAGGATTGGTATGGAGCCGATAATGATTTCGAAGGTAAACACTCGAAGACCTTAACAATCGGTCTGGAAAAAGTTTTTTTAAAGAAAATCGCCTGGCTCATACTTGACGAATTTTTTACAGTAAATAGACAGCGAATTGCATAATGTAACTGCGAAAACCGTTTTTCGAAAACTCTGGTTTTAGAAATGTGACGATATCTTGAAAACCTAACCTTGATAGGATTGGTATGGAGCCGATAATGATTTCGAAGGTAAACACTCGAAGACCTTAACAATCGGTCTGGAAAAAGTTTTTTAAAGAAAATTGCCTGGCTCATACTTGACGATTTTTTTCACCGTAAATAGACAGTGAATTGCATAATGTAACTGCGAAAACCGTTTTTCGAAAACTCTGGTTTTAGAAATGTGACGATATTTTTTCACGAGAAGAGGCATTGAGAGGAAAATTAGTTCGAACGGAAACATTGCAAGGCCTCAACAATCGGTCTGGAAAAAGTTGTTTTTAAAGAAAATCGCCTGGCTCATACTTGACGATTTTTTTACCGTAAATAGACAGTGAATTGCATAATGTAACTGCGAAAACTGTTTTTCAAAAACTCTGGTTTCAGAAATGTGACGATATTTGAAAAAATATAGATAGAATAGGCATGGATAGGAAAATGATTTCGAAGGGAAACATTGGAAGGCTAGAACAATCGACCTGGAAAATGTTATTTTGAAGAGGACCCCAGGCTCATACTGAGCAGCAAATAGACAAAAATTTGTAAAAGGCAACTGTTAAAACCACCTTTCAATAACTCTAGTTGTAGAAGTGTGGCAAAGTTAAAAGTGCGACTGTGGCTTTCGAATTTTTCTCTTCTCTATTGTTTACAATTGCACCAAAGATTTTACCGAAAACATTTAACTTCGCCACATTTCTAAAACTAGAGTTTTTGAAAAGCGGTTTTTGCAGTTGCATTTTGCGATTCGTTGTCTATTTGCTGTAGAAAATTCATTCAGTATGAGCCAGAAAATCTCATCCAAAAATTGTTTTTCTTGGCTGATTGTTAGGCTGAAAAAGCCACAATAATCTAGAAACGATTAAGAAATAGTTGGCTCAATTTTTCCAGTAATGAGAAGTTGTGCTGCCTGCATGAAAAGTTTAGAAACTTTTGTTAACTGCAGCTTTAATTTCCCAGGACTCGCAAGTCAAATATTTTTTGACAGTTACAGTATTAACAATCTTAACAAAAGTTTTCTTAGATTTAAAACAAAATGAGCATTGAATGTTTCTGAGCAATTTCTTAATAAGTTACTAAAGAATCTCAATGTCTTATCGGTGGGGATCTCCTAAATCTTATTAAACATTTCGTTTCAAATTTCTACACAAAAAGGGGCAAACTTGAGATGTTTGGGAGGGGGAACTGCCCCTCAATTCTCGCCAAAATGGCGGAATATGTAGTAGCAAGTATTTGTTGGAAATTTCAGGCCTGGGTTGGTAATTTTACTTTTCTCTCCCCCAGCTATTTGAAAACTGAATCCCCTTCACCTTACTCTAGTTTTTTGACCGTTTGGTTAATCATGGTTAATCTAAGAGTTGAGAGTTTTCTATAATTTCCCATGAAAAATACGTGTTGTACTGCAATGATCTGCAAGGGCTAAAATGTCTTTTCTGAAGGCTCTGTGAAACCTTTTAGCAATATGCATTTTGATCACCAAGCTAGGGATAATTGTCTAAGTAAAAGACGTCAACCATGTGTAACCAAGGTAATCTGTAAAGGCCATATAAAATAAATTAATAGATTCTCATCACCGCCCGCGTGGAAAATGAATTCTGTGTCAACATTTTTATATTTTCCTTGTAAAATATAAAAGTACCGCCCGCTTGTCGTTTGCAATGTTTGTGATATTCTTATATTCTATATAACGTCAAAACATATAGTTTTTATATATTTGCAATGATTTACTCCTTATAATACGCACTTATATCGAACGAAAAGTAGAATTTACCATAAAATTACAAAAAAATTTCCATCTGAAACAACTTTTTCACTGAATTGGCACAGTTTTGATCCATTACAAAGTTGTTATCGTTCAAGAACATTTAGACGGGAGGCTGATCTACCAATCCAAATCCAAAATGCACCGCTACAATTTAAATAGGGTCCACGCAAAATTTATTCATTTAGGAGCATGACATGGACAAGCAATGAAACAAGACAGGTCGCTTGAGTTCGGGCCAAATTTCAATGCAATTTTATTGGGTTCCTGTGCGAGGGCTGTGGAAAATTTGCAAGAAATCACTTGACAAGAAATTACTAAATTTGAAAAAGTAGGAATTTTGTTGAAGAAAACTGTAAAAAATTCCCTAGCTTCTACAAACATCGATAATCTTAAGTTGTTTGTCGCTTCTCCTTGCTCTTCTACGGACGGCCCACATGTTAGGATTTATCTGTGCCAAAGATTATGTAAACAAAGAATTCAACGGAATAATGTGCCTCGCTGATTTGGCTAGATTTGCCAAAAAGTTTCATAAATAAATTATAAAATATAAACCTCCCGCCTCGTGAGAGTTTCCAAAACTTTGTGATGAGAATCTATTAATTTATTCTATGTGGCCTAACTGTATCAGCAGAATTCAACCGGAGGCGGAGCTCTTGAATGACAACAAATCTGTTGTAGATTAGATAATAGGGAATGTCGAAAGGATTTACGTGTTTCTCAAAGTTGGATTGTATCCATGTCGAAGTGTTTTTGAAACAGTCGTTGATGAACACTTGTTCGCGTACATAAACAGAACTTTATAGCCATTGTTTTGGTCTAAAAGCACTGTCGCCTGTCTGTGTTTCACCGGGCCGTGCACTGCAATCATATCAGAAGCTCAACAGAGGGAGTAAATTCTAATAAAGTCTTTAGCACTAGCCTAGTGAGCCTTTTTCTTTTTTTTACCGCTAATGAAGCATGTCCCTAACTAATTACTGCCCCTTCCCCCAATTGGCCTACCTTTGTTAAGTCTTATAAAATTTGAAGTTGCCCGTGGACGAGCAGCACAAATCTTCTTTTGCTTGCGCCACGCAATATGTTGCAAAGTTTGGATGCAAATGCCAAAAGACTCCTCTGTGCGAGTCGGACATATCTTTCAACACTTTCATCCATAAATGCAGCAACCGGCAGTACAACGTTATTGGCGTTTTTACTCTCCTTCCTAATCCAAACCTTTGCTTAGGCCAAAAGACGCGCCAGCAGCACCAGCGAAGATGGTTGTTACGTCATTGCCCACCGACATCCCTTAAGATCTTCGCGCATGCTCATGCGAATGAGAGCTATGCTAAGTCAGATTATTTAAGGTAACTCTGCTTTCCGCTCTAGTGCACAGCGAGATGCCGTTCCGCAAAACCACTCTCCTCAGAAAACAGTTAATTTCTCCAATATTATTCGATCTATCGAAAAGCGGTAAAAAGGATTTTGTTCTGTATAATCTGGGCAGTCGAAAGATGTATAAATCGCAATGTTTCCGTCAACCCTGGCTTTACAAATCCTTGCTCAAATCTTTTTGCTGATTTCAGAAAAGTGGATTTACTTCCAAAACTACTCGAAAAAGCTTCGATTTTTTTCGCTACATCTTTAGCTAAGTAGTTGATCTACAACTATGCCAAGTCTGATTGAAAAACCTAGTCAAGATTTCCTGCAATCGAATTTTACATTTCTGTTTACTTTTCGACATCGAAGGGGAAAAGCGTTGGTCAACAGTTTAGCCCACGTGCAGAACAATTTGAACGGCCGTAGAACGTTTTTGCAAAAAAATTAGTTCTTGATCTAAGATCTATGCCCATTGTGGACTCTAAAAGAAATTGATAATCTGTGAATGCTTACGAAAGTCTCGAAAGACACCCAAAGCATGGTGTCATAAAGTTGCTGTTAAAAATCAGTAATTTTTAATCAATAGATGCAAATGATACTTTTACAAGCGCACTGAGGATGTCTTTTGAGACCTGCGTATGGTATTCCCAAAAGATAACGTTCATTTGTTTGCCAATGGAAAACTTCTGAAAGTTGTTTCAAGCCTGAACTTTTGCAAGCGTGCTTCATAGCATGGTAATCTGTTGACCAAGGTTTCTTCATTTCGCTGTCGAAAAGTAAACAGAAATACAAAATTCGATTGCAGGAAATCTAGCCTAGCTTTTTCAATCAGACTTGGCAAAGTTGTAGATCAGCAACTTAGCTAAAGATGGAACGAAAAAAATCGAACATTTTTCGAGTAGTTTTGGAGATAAATCCACTTTTCTGAAATTAGCAAAAAGATTTGAACTAGGATTTGCGAAACCAGGATTGCCTGAAACATTGCGATTTATACATCTTTCGATTGCCCATATTATACAGAACAACATCCTTTTTACCGCTTTTCGATAGGCCAAATAATATTGGAGAAATTAACTGTTTTCTGAGAAAAGTGGTTTTGTGAAACGGCATTTCGATGTGCACTAGAGCGGAAAGCAGAGTTACCTTAAGGTAACTCTGCTTTCCGCTCTAGTGCACAGCGAAATGCCGTTTCGCAAAACCACTCTCCTCAGAAAACAGTTAATTTCTCCAGTATTATTCGGCCTATCGAAAAGCAGTAAAAAGGATGTTGTTGTGTATAATCTGGGCAATCGAAATATGTATAAATCGCAATGTTTCCGTCAACCCTGGTTTCGCAAATCCTAGTTCAAATCTTTTTGCTAATTTCAGAAAAGTAGATTGATCTCCAAAACTACTCGAAAAATGTTCGATTTTTTTTCGTTCCATATTTAGCTAGGTTGTTGATCTACAACTTTGCAAAGTCTGATTGAAAAAGCTAGGCTAGATTTCCTGCAATCGAATTTCGTATTTCTGTTTACTTTTCGACTGCGAAATGGAGAAACCTTGGTCAACAGATTACCATGCTATGAAGCACGCTTGCAAAAGCTCAGGCTTGAAATAACTTTCAGAATTTTTTCATTGGCAAACAAATGAACGTCATCTTTTGGGAATACCATACGCAGGTCTCAAAAGAAATCCTTAGTGCGCTTGTAAAAGTATCATTTGCATCTATTGATTAAAAATTACTGATTTTTACCAGCAACTTTATGACACCATGCTTTGGGTGTCTTTCGAGACTTTCGTAAGCATTCACAGATTATCAATTTCTTTTAGAGTCCACAATGAGCATAGATCTTAGATCAAGAACTAATTTTTTGCAAAAACATTCTACGGGCATTCAAACCGTTCTGCAAGGTCTAAACTGTTGACCAACGCTTTTCCCCTTCGATGTCGAAAAGTAAACAGAAATGTGAAATTCGATTGCAGGAAATCTAGCCTAGCTTTTTCAATCAGACTTGGCAAAGTTGTAGATCAACTACTTAGCTAAAGATGGAGCGAAAAAAAATCAAAACTTTTTCGAGTAGTTTTGGAGGTAAATCCACTTTTCTGAAATCAGCAGAAAGATTTGAACTAGGATTTGCGAAACAAGGGTTGAAGGAAACATTGCGATTTATACATCTTTCGATTGCCCAGATTATATAGAACAACAGCCTTTTTACCGCTTTTCGATAGACCGAATAATATTGGAGAAATTAACTGATTTCTGAGGAGAGTGGTTTTGCGAAACGGCATCTCGCTGTGCACTAGAGCGGAAAGCAGAGTTACCTTAAGTCAGATACTTTGGTGGAAGAGATACTTAACAGGCAAAATGAGCTGAAATGAAATTTAAGGTCTTGTTTTTGGATAATCAATTTTTGGTAATTTTTCAAACAGGAGTACTTTTTATGGGACACCCGGTAGAATCTCTATACATTTATACTTACATTATATATTATATATACTCTACTTACATACCGTACTTACATTATATACACTCTCTATATATTTATACTTAAAAACTCGGTAAAATATATAACTAGAAACTTGATGTAGAGAGGTTGGACGACAAAAAATACTATAAGCTATGTTTTAACACACTGAGGCCTTTCGGACTTGTGTCCTCATCAGAGTATGATTTCGAATGATTCTCAGGCCCGTAGGAAGCGGGGGGGTAGGGGGGGCTCAAGCCCCCCCAATAATTTTTTAAAACAATGGTGCTACGTCACATGACTTAATTAGATGTATTGTTCTCTATTGTTTTAAGAACAATTGCCCCCCCAATCCGAAGCTTCTTCCTACGGCCCTGATGATTCTAAACTATCAACGATACTTATATTACTCTGTTTGATTGGGAAAGTTCATCACTGATGAAGGCTTATGCTGACAATGTCAACGAATGTGTTTTTTCTGAGATTATGCACTGTATCCACTTAACATTCTTGAATGTAGGTAAAGCTCTAATTTCGTCCCTTCTGTACCACTATATTTTTGTACAATGTTCATAAAGTGGATATTCAGCACATGCAAACACAGGGAGGTAAGTCAGATACTTTGGTGGAAGAGATACTTACCAGGCAAAATGAGCTGAAATGAAATTTGAGGTCTTGTTTTTGGGTCATCAAATATGGGTATACTACTTTACTGGACTGATGACGATGAGTCCCTTGTATCCCTGTGGTACCTTGCTCACAGGGACTCATAATGAAACAGTTAAAAACCTGACCCTATCTTTTGCATTCGATCGATCGAATCTGGATCAAACGACTGTTTCGGCTATTCAACGGTCACTCCTCAGAAAGGAAATGCGATAGAAACCACGGTAAGCAGGCACTTAGTCAATGAAACCCATAGGCGTAGGAGACAGGGGGCTTGGGGGCTGCAGCCCGCCCAACGTCGGAAAATTTTGCAAAAATCAGCCATAATCGGGCAGAAATCTGCCTTAAGTCGGGCAAAATTTTCTTAAACAATGGATTTTTTATCGGGCAGCCCCCCCCAAATTTTATCTCCCCCTACGCCGATGATGAAACCTGGTATACATCTGAAGAAGGAAGTTCCCTTTACCTGGTGAGTGCAAAATAAGCCTTTTAATGCTGTAATTTCCATGTTATTAAGACCAAAACATGCCAGAGAAATCTTCAAGTACCTCCCGCAGCAACTTCCTTCAAATTTAGTCAACTTCTTTGCCAAATCTCGCAATCTGATTGGTATGCTAGGAATCCCAGCATATTAGGCCTAATAGGGTCAACTTTTTCAGCAATCTCGTCCCCAGAGTAAGTTCGCTGCTCTACCTCTACTCTGGGATACAAGAGGCCGTTCGGCAATTTGATTGGCTATTCGAAAACAATAGCAAAATCAGATTATAACTGGCTCCCATTCAAAAATGGCCTCTATTGAATCGCTAACTTCACAAAATAAATGGGGTGTAAGGGGCAAGAGAGGACTTTAAGAGGGGTAATGGACCACGGCACATCCGAATTTTTGGGTTTCAGGAAATTTTGGGGTCTTTATGACGTCATAACAAGGGGTTGAAAAAGAAATGTTGCGATTTTCCGACCCGAGGCTACGTTTGGAGTCGTTTTCAAGGGACCACTTCTCTGCGAGTCGAAAAACGCAATTTGGGGCTCAACATTGCACCCAGGCGCGGAGTGCGCACCCCCAAAAATAGGGAACAATTTTGGCCTACCTCATTTTACGCCGTATCCATTTTGCTAGGGGTAAACGGCCGCGGCATGTCAAAAATCGACGGAAAACCGTATTCTTTCATTGAAAGACTTTAATTTCCGATATATCTCTAAAATTCGCAGAATAACGAGCCGTTCAATTTTCAAAGCTGTGGGGGAAATTCTCAAATATTTCAACTTAGGCCCTTTTTCCACCAAAATGGATCGTGCTCGTTTTCCTACTAAATGCACTTGCTAACCCCGGATTAATGATCAAATACCTTAAAAAAGGTTGAAATAAGGTCCTCAAAGTGTTTGTTTTCAGTTTCTCAATTTAGATACTTCAGAATTAGCGCTAGAGCAACGACCATTTTTCGTCGATTATCGTTGCCTAGCAAATTGAAAATCCATAATGGGGCGAATCTTGCCTTATTTTGGCAAGATGTCACCCAAGTGTACCAGGGTGTTCATTCGGCTTCGTGACCAGCGTATGACGTCAGAACACCCTGGGAACGAGGTTGCTTTTTCAGAGTAATAATATATATATATCGTTGTTGTTGTTGTCATTGCTGTTGCTGCTGTTGTTGCGATAACTGGGACTATTTCGTGAGTCTGTGAGTCTCTGTTGACTGAAGCGTCATCTTGAAGTCAAAGAGCACAAGGAAACAAGAGACTCATCGTCATAGGTCTACTACTTTACATCTTTGGGTTTTAAAAGCCATCCCGATCTGACTTTTGCATGATCTCAAGATGTTTGGTGTTTGTTTATTCGTTAACAGGTATATTCTACGAAATGAGCTGATAGTTTTGGGTTGTAATAAAGCTGAACTGAAATTTGGGTGGCCTAACAACTTCTCAGACCGACCCCCCCCCCCCACCCACGCATTTGTATTTGCTGAATATCCCCATCAAATGATAATGATATATCGAATAAGGGAATACGAGGCTTGCAGCCTATAAAACCCTAGAAGCTAAATTTACGTTCGTAGTGGAAACTATCATAAAGTTTTTCAAAATTCAATACTGTTGAACTGCTGATGATAAATTCTGGTAGCTTGTTCCATGATTCTACGATTTTTCGCTATAAGAAATTTTGTCTTATGCTCAAGCGATTTCTTTGCTTAAACAGCTTGAGCTCGTGCCCCTTTGAAGCATAGGTTATCGAATGTTTAATTTTTTGGTATTTAAAGTCCAACAAATCGAATGCAATTTGATTGGTATATGATGACTTTCAACAATAGACCTTTTTTGGCTATTCTACAAAATGGTTCAACCGTTTTGTTGATTCATTACCATCGAACCAACTCTCTGTCTGTCATCAATTTTCTTTTCCCACTGTGCAGTTATTACGACAGTTGTGGAATTTCAATACAGCATGTGGCATAAGTTGATGAATGATTGCTTGGAAGTGTGTTTATTTCCGGTATTGTACCCGTAGTAATTGTTGTCCTGTCACCCAGTCCTGTTAAGGTTTCCTGTCACCCAGTCCTGTTAAGGTTACTGTACCCCTTCAGTGACCACTCATGGTGTTTTCTCTCTTGATTATCACGCCCGCGACATAACACGTATAAACTATACATCATTTGATTTTTCATTAAATGGGGAGTATTTACAAGCCAAAAAGAATAAAAAATATCCGAAAATTGGGCGTTATACATCCGAAAACGTGAAAATCGCACCTTCCCCCTTCTAAAACCTCCCTGTCCCCCCAGATAAGTTTCAAATAAATCTTGATGATATTTTTGCATTCTCAACACATCAATCTAGCAAAGAGTGTCTCAAATTTTTTTGTGTGCCTCAGCTTCAGAATAATTAATAAAACAATTTAGCCCCTAGCCCCCTGGCCTCGTTTTGAGATTCATTCAAATGTTAAATTTGGACCATGCAATTTTTCTCAAAAGTGAGACATCCGTTGGTCCCCCTATGCTCTTTCTCTCTGTCTGCCAAATTTCAGCCAATTACATCAAGCCGTTGGGTACAGGGAGCTGTATGAATACCCACTGGTCGCTGAAAAATTGATTTTGAGAAAGTGCTGAGATAGTTTCTTAGCGTACAATTTCACTGTAAAAATGATTAACATTAATCTGGCCACAAGAGTAAACAGAGTAATCCTGTATGTATTTAGCGCAGAGTTTACAATGACATAATTGGTATTAAAACCGCAAAATTCATTCAACAGGAAATCAAAGGCATTGGAAACCTTTAACCTTTAGTTCTCAATCAAACATTCCTCGTCATCTAAACAGCATTTTCCTAGCTGAAAAGACGTTACTTTAAATTGCTTATAATTCGGTGAAAAATAAAGTAAAATTCCTCGAAATTATTAGAAATTGTAGGTAGATGTGTGTGCTATCCGATGACATAAAAATCAAAAAATTGATCGGATAAAAGTTTTTGTCGTCCTGAAGGGAGACAGTAACCTTAATCTGTGAAGGATTTTCAAATTCTTACGTCTCATAGTGTTGGCCAATCAAAAGTCACTCTGTTTGATTTCCTGTGGCCAACTCGTATAACAGTTGATCTCGTTTTACATCAATACCGGAATTTGAAACCACAAAGTTATTCATACGTCATCTTGACCTTGACAGTACTAACTCTGTGTACTGGGTCACGGTACAGTTCTGGGACACTCTCTGTACTGGGTCACAGGACACCAATTGCTCTACAGGAATGGGAATAAACACGCATCCTACAAGGCCAATGATTCTTCCAGGTAATCTTGCATGTGTTATCAAAATTTTAAAGAGTCATCGTCACCCACGGTCACTTGCAGGAATGCTGAAATTTCAGATTGTCTGAAAATCATATTTGGCCAAAACGAAACTGCCACTGTTGTAGTTGCTGTTGATCAGAAAGAGCAATTCCAGTTCAACTAAAATAAAACTATCTTTTCTGTCAGTTCAACTCACGGGGGGGGGGGGGGGGGTTCTTGGCCAAATTTTGGGTAGGGGTCTGCCGCGAGCATATTCAAAATGGTACCGTAGGCTAGACTGATTTTTACGAAAATGGTACCCTTGGCTAGACCAATTTGACAATTCTCTGCACCGATTTTTACGAAAATGGTACCCTTGGCTAGACCAGTTTTGACCATTTCCTGGACCAATATTGTCAAATTTGTACCAAATATGATACCATGACCGTTTGCTAGACCAATATTGTCAAAAATGATACCCTTGGCTAGACCGTTGTGGGCCAAAATTGCAAAAAAGTATACCCTTGGCTAGACTAGAAGTCCGAAAAAGTATACCCTTGCTCGCGGAACATCCCCAGGTACCTTTACTATGGAAGAACCTCCCCCCGTGCTTCCAGTAACCATCTTGTTCTGCGTCAATCAACGGAAACCGAAACCCCAAAATAGCTTATGTAGCCTAAAGCGACCGCTGTAGGGCTCGCGAAGACAAATAAAAAATTGGATTGGAAAATAATCCATGCCATGAAAAATTCCAGGTCACATCTCCCAGCAACTAAGAAGCTATAAGGACAAATGGTATTTTGCTCATTAATATTATCTGAAACGAAAGTTCAGAGGTTGATTTCATTTATCTGTTCATACATTGGTCCTTTTATCTTATTCATCTTGTTGCGTTCTTCATCATCTCAGTTTCAGTAAGAGGGTTACAGACAGAGAAATGCAAATAGAACACAGTTACACATCTCAAATTCAAATAATTACGGAGATATATGTTTAGGAAGTTAGAATGTGTTTGATTGGTAACTCCAAACCTACTAAATTCTTAAAACAGTACACTTCGTAGAGAGGGAAATACTGCATACTTCCCAATCAAACACAAAAATCCCTCAATAATATACATCATCGTTTATTGAAGTCACAGGCAATCTCGTTCCCAAGGAGTTCTTTATGTTATACGCTGATCATGAAGCGTAGTGTGCACCATTATACACATTGCACAAATCTGTCAACAAAGTGAACAGGTTAGCAGCCATTATGGATTCGTAATTGCAATTGGCGAAGGTAGCTAGTCAAGGGGTAATGCTAAGATGCCACCTCGATTGTAAACAACGAAGCAACATTGCAAATTGATTGCTGCTTGGTGACTAGTTTGCATTGTTGTCATTTGAATAATTATGGAGTTTTTTTTCCGAGAAATTATTTATGTTATCTATTATTTTCGAATAACCAATCAAGTTGCAGAATGGCCATGTCTCAAACGGGGCAAACTTTTTTTGGGACACAATGTTTTTCTTATCTTTTTTTTTCATATAAAATCTCCTAAAATATACAATTTACTGTACTAACAAAAACATTACGAGACAACAGCGATGAAAATACATTGCAACCCTGCAGTTATTGCACTTAGCATAGACACCAATAGATACCAATATTGATACCAATACTAACACTATGTACTAGCAGTTAACGCAGTTAAGTAAGTGCTGCTCTTAGTATTATTAATAATAACATTCCGCATATTGTCAAAAAATAAATGTCACAGTGGATATTTCGGAGCATGTGTTTGAAACCAAGTTAAATTGCATCTTTTTGAGGAAACAATAAAGGAACTACGAGAGCTGTTTGTAATTTTCCAGACTGCATTACACGACTACAATACTCATTAAAACTCAATGTGATATTAATCTCAATTCAAGTCTTCAATTGCAATTTTAAGACTCAGTTAGTCATTGTCAGTTCATTTGGTACTTTCTTCGACTGCAAGGCTTTCTTTTTCCCAGTGGGTACCTTAAATGGTATATGATTTTCTCATTGGCCATAGATCAACACTGGTATTTTGAAGTAAATATAGTTTTGATATTTAAGAAGTAATGCAGTAGCTTTCATCATTTCTTTGTAATTAGCTCAGAATGTCAATTATCTGCTTCCATCTGCAGTAATCAGCCTCTTCAATAATATTTAAACAACTTGATACATGAAAGCAACACACAAAGTGTTCCCGTTTTCAATTCTGTGTCAAATAACAGATTTTGTATCATGCCTCAAATGAAAACAAGTCTTGAGGGTATATGATGCACAACAGTTACCATAACAATTCTTCAAAAGTTCATCTGGTAACAGTTTGTATCCAAGTTAAAAAGTCACAAGGTGTGAAGAATGGTCACAGAAGCAATGCTGATCCAATGCTCTTTGGTCTTTGTAAGAATGTGCATCCAGCAGTTATCTTATGCTGCGTTGGTCTTTGGACGTCAATGGTTAAAGAAGCAAATACTGATCCAATGCTGAGCAAACAGTTACAGGAATATGAACAGTTAATACGCAGATAGTGATCCAATGCTGTGTTAATGTTTACATGGGCTGTCACAAATTAAGAAATTACCTTTCATTTCTGCAACAAAATGTAAATGAGATATCAAGCTTTTGTGTATGAGATATATATATGCATGGTCATATGGCAACATTAAAGGGGTCTTTGCAATGAGCATGGTTTGTGAATACACCATTTGTGGTCTTTTCATTGTCACCATTTTACAGTCCACAAAAATGACCACCAATAAAAAGATGGCACATGCAAGGTATGGTGGTTGAAAAGGCCGATTTAAGTACCTAAGTAGATAACAGAAATATACTGACGTAAAAATTTGTGCTAAAGGAGGAGAAAAATTAATCAAGAAGCCAATCAAAATTCTTTCAGGTGCAAAGAATCATGGTTGAAAGATCCTTTCAATTATCTTCTTTTGCAATCCTCTCTTGTGATTTTCTATTCAATGGGAAATTATCTCTTCTGTTCTGAAACAATCCATGGCACATTTATGCACCAGATGTTTGCAGTTTTCAAAGCAAAAAGAAAACAACTGTTCTAAAGTGCAACAATACTCTACTAAAAGATGAATTCTTACCTTTTCTAATCAAATACATAAAAACCCTGAGTTAGGATTGTGAATAATAGATACCAAGTACCCATCTAATAAGAAAACTGCATGATTGTTATCTGTGAAAATTTTTCAAGTGCTGTATGCAAAGGAATGAATGGTGAATAATTATCATCTTGTGTATTGCTAAAGAAAGAGCCTTGACAAATATTTCGAGAAGTAATTGAGCATCCTGGATGATCAGATTCGCTTAATTTGCTGTTTGTTTCAGTTGGTTTTGAATGGTTTTGAAGTAGTAGCTTTTGTTGCCACAATATATGCAATTTTCACTGTTTATAACCACAATGAGTGATTCACTTTTTCTTTCCACAATGGGAAAGTTACCGTTGTTAGGTGTCTAAGTGGGCATTTCTGATATATTTGCTTTTGTTGCTACAATTGGCAATACCACAATGGGTTTAAACGTTTCATTTGTTGCCACAAAGGGCAGGTCATTGCTGTTTATTTGTTGGGAAAGCGTAAGAAACGCTTAGGCCTTTGTTGATGAAATCTTCCTGCCACTTCTGGAACCTATCCGCTGCACCACACAGCAGAGAGGATAAAAAGAAATCCTTCCATAATTACAATGAAATGAGATTTTAAAAAATGATTTGATACGTACCAGAGTCAGTGAAATTCCCCTTCTCCTTCTCACAATGAACGTGAGCCAACTTCTTGCATCCAAAATCAAAATGGTGGAAGGCAGCAGGGGCGGGCAAGTACTATACTGTAAAACATTTGACCCATGTTTGTCTAGAGGAATTGGAAAAATAACCGGTTCCCTTATCACAGAATACCACTTTCCTGCCCAAAACAACCAGTTTTTGGGACAAAGGTGAAATTTGAATATCAATCTTCCCATTCCGTCAGTTTGTCACGAAAATCAAGATTTCTAACCTCCTTTCTAATCAAAATCCTGAAGTTTACCTGTAAGCTGGTTCTCCCTTTGTCCACCAGATTTAAGCAGAAAAGACCAGTATTTCAAATTTTCACATAAGTGTTTCTACCTTGGTCCGCCAAATTTCGGAAAAAATACCAGAAATTCCAATTTTTTATCAAAGTGGCTCAACCTTTTTTCGTAAAATTTCGGAAAAAAAGACCAGGATTTCCAATTTATCACCAAAGTGGTCCTGCCTTTGTCCGGCAACCGGCTTTGGGACACTTGTACTTTCATGGCCACAATTACCACTTGCTTTCGAAAACAGTAGTTGGTCGAAACTACCGGTTATTTGGACAAACATCGTCAGTGATACATAATGTTAAAATTTTCCTCCAAATTGAAGGAAAATAACAGCGGAAATTTGCCATAAAGAACGACCAGTTTTTGGGACAAAGGTGATGCAAAATTTTTTCATGAACAACCGGTTTTCGGACAAAGGTAGAACCATCGTTCCTAGTGTGACATGCCCGCCCTTAAAGGCTGATTTCCAGTCCGTGGAATTTTCCGAGCGGGCGGAAGTTCCTTTGTCTGCGTGAGAAAATGTCGCCCTGGAATTGAATAGAAAGTTACGGCTGAGCGACCTTTTATTGTCTAAAATTCCGCCCGCTCGGAAAATTCCACTGACTGGACAGCGTAGTCAGCATAGCAAGCAGTGTCGCCAGATTGAATTATCAAAATTTCCCAAAACGAGGGTCAAAAAATCCCAAAATGCAGTGGTTCTCCGTAAAAAATCCCAATGTCTCAAAAAGTCTCTCCGCATCGTTTCCTACCCACTAAATTTCACTGAATTCCATCCAAAATCCTTTCTGAGACCCACACCAAGGAAATTATGTCTTACAAAATGTTTTTCTAAAAATCTAATATCCTTTTTCATAAAATATCTTGAGATATCAGTTAAGGAAGGCACTGCAACAAAACAAACCATGTGTTTGAATTCAACTCAGATTTCAAGTGTTTCCTCTATCCTAACAACTTTTACCTAAAAATTGAATCAACACGAGAGTTTAGCCAGGTTTTCTATACTGTTCTTGAAACAATGATCGTAGTCAAATCAAAAATATCTTTGGTGGATTGTTTATAAATTCCCAATATTTTTCCAAAGGCATTTTTGCCAAAATCCTCTATCCTAACAATTTTTACCTAAAAATTGAATCAACACGAGAGTTTAGCCAGGTTTTCTATACTGTTCTTGAAACAATGATCGTAGTCAAATCAAAAATATCTTTGGTGGATTGTTTATAAATTCCCAATATTTTTCACAAGGCATTTTGCCAAAAAAGAATCCCAAGAAAAATCCCATCACACTTGAAAATTCCCAAGATCTTGAGATAAATCCCAAGTATGGCAACACTGATAGCAAGATGTTGTTGTTGTTTGGTTTTTGCATCCATACGCGGAGATCGACACAGGAATTTCAATCAACCCGTCTAAATGGCTGCTATGCGCATGCGCTAAGCAGCAATAATTTGACTGATGAAGATTTTACGTTTGTTTTTAACAGTTTTGGTTTCTTAACATTATAGATATTAATATGATAACAAGACAGACAACTAACAAGGAAACACAAGAAAAAACCGATCTACAGTGATTACTTCACACTACAAATCCTCTAAGGGAGCAGTCATTTTTAATCCTGGGTGCCAGGGCGGAGGATTTTTGACTAGGGTATGAAAAGTTTTCCCATTACTTTGTGGGGGTACGAAAATATAAAGGAAAATTTTTATGGGGTGCAAAACTACTTTGCTTGAAAAATATTGAAATGAAGTCATCAGTCAACATTTAACAGAAATATTAACAGACATCTGGAAATGATGAATCACTGGACTGGTATGAAAATCGCCTGGGACAAAATGGTATGTGCCCTTATGTGTACATATATATTTTATATACGTCCTCAAAGAGTTTTTGATGGGGGTACCAAACCATTTTGTTGAAAGGTGATGGGGTATAGATACATTTTCTATGTCCAAGATGGGGTAAGAAATGTTGTCTAATTGTGTGAAATTATCTTCCGCCCTGGTACCCAGGATTAAAAGTGACCGCTCCCTAAGCAACCAGTCCAATCTCGTAAACACCGGGTCCGTTGAGCCGAGAAGTTATATTCATGGGTTCATGTTCTTAGAAAATGGGTCCTTAAAAGAGGGTTCATTAAGTGGGTTAGCTTATATAGAGGACTCACTGTGCGCCCACGCACTAGACACTGTGAAATAGTTCCAGAATAATTCTTCATACAAAACCATTGAGGGACGTGCATGTAGGTTGGCCTGGGTTGGCACCAACATAATCTATTGGCACCAAACAGTGCATTTTGTTATGGCATTTTGCACGTGATTACAGTAATCTCGCTATACCAGCACCACTCATGTGGAAAAGACAAGTATCCAAGAGGCAGTTGTGTTCAATTTCAATCCCTTCATTTATCTGACGCCAGGGCCTTTTTTAACATTAGAAGTGGGAGGGGGGCAATTGCCTCCCGATCCCTAGACTTTGCCCCCCAGTGTCGAAATTTTTGACCCCAGAAAATTATCCCTTATTTCAAGTAAGTGATTTTCAGAAAATAAGCTATTGCCGCCACCACTGCGTAGGCAACCTGCAAAAGCCATATGTAAATGAATAGAATGTGACAACAGGACTGTTTACCACCAGAGACAGGATGTTTCAGCCAAAGTCAAGGATGTTTCTTCAGAAATGTTACTCACGCATATGGGACAAATGTCACAAAACTATCAAAGTTTCCTTGTCACTAATGGCAAGCATGATAATGGGAGATCCATTCTAAGCCAAAGTAAAGGGTGTGACCATAAAAATCTTCCTGGGGGCTTTGCCCCCAGACCCCGCATTTCACCGAACTCAAAATTTCTGGCCACGCCTCTGCTCAAAGAATTCGCGATGAGTTTTGTAAATCAAATATGTCAAATATAAAATAAGTCTTACATAGCACTCTTGACAGTATATTTGGATTCGTAAATTTCCTATCTTTCTCCAGAACCTCCGAGAATAAAATGCCCATTCATCAGCAATGCACAGAAGGGCGTTGCCAAAAGAAAAGAAGGTATTGACCAAAAAAATTTCGGACCCCGAACACTTTACGCTCTCGGCGTGAATTAGTTCTCCCCCCCCCCCCACCTGATCTGAAAAACGCTCCTACGGGCCTGTTTTTTTTAGCTTGCTTTTCCAGCCAATCAGACTAACATATCCCCTTTTTAGGATTTGCCTCTGCACTTAAATTCCCATAAAAAAGGCTCTGTCTGACGCGCAATTCTGATTTAGTTCAATCATTTGGTTGTTAGCACCGAAATAGCACAGAGATCTATCTCGGCAAAAGCCGATTGGGAGGCGATTCAATTCTCTTCTTTTGGGTAGATTTGTCAAAGTAAATCTTGTGGGTTTGTCAATTCAAGTCATTCAAATCAATCTTGTGGGTTTATCAAATAAGCAAACAGCGACTGTGGCGTCAATGACCCAAGTTGGCCATGTCATTGCCAACGAAAAAAATATCAACACAAAATGAAGCCGAGGGCGACTTTGTTGGCTAAGGGTCGAGGGCATTTGTAGTGAGCAAGGAAGTAATAGTAGCGAATAGCCAATAATTCCATGACGTATGTTCAGGAACGCCGGAGAGGGGGGGGCGCGGGGGGGCAAGCGCCCCTCCTGCCCTTTCCTAACGGGGGCAAGGGGGGCAAAAGTGCCCTTTCAATGAAAAACAACAATTTACTTTGAAACTTGATAGAAAAGCCGCTATAGCTTCATTCCCTTATCAGAAACACACCAGTAACGAAAAATGACTGGCAATTGCAACTTTAAAATAAGCAATATGCGAATTTATGCGATTCGGAATGAGGACATGTGGAGAAATAGCCGAAAAATTCTGTGAAAGAACATTATTAATGTTCGTTAAAACGTTTTTGATAGCATTTTAAGCCAATCTAAAGGGCGTGGTCACAAAAATTTTCCCGGGGGAGTACCCCCGGACCCCCTAATTTTTAGGCTCGCTTCGCTCGCCTTCGTTCTCGATTGCCCTTACGTTCCTAGTCGCCCCCCTTGCCCTACCATCGCTCCGGTGTCCCTGGTATGTTCGTTTCCTTTCTGGGGAGGGACGCTGAGTTTTGCAAACCAATCGGTTTCGATAAGTGACAATAACTTTCCAATCACCATGGCCACCACATCACAATACCACTAGCAGCTGAATGTATAAATAGCGCTAGAGAAA
Organism: Aurelia coerulea; assembly: GCA_039566865.1. Lineage (NCBI taxonomy): Eukaryota > Metazoa > Cnidaria > Scyphozoa > Semaeostomeae > Ulmaridae > Aurelia > Aurelia coerulea. The sequence continues at coordinate 19,013,113 of CM076954.1, forward strand.
TAAGAGAAGACAGACGATCAGCATCGACTACCGAGAAGAGAAGTACAGAACATCCTCAAGGTAGAGCTAAAGCAAAATCACTTGGTAAGAAATCTTTTATTCTTCTTGTTCGATGCAAAGCCAGTAAATCATGGAGCATTTTGCATGCACGTTTCTCTCTTTGTTTCATCAGTACACTGTTTAGTACACTCAATGGTACAGAGGGTACACTTTGGTTTTAGTATACTACACTGCTTCATTTTGAAGCGATTTATTCTTGCGATTTGATGCTGTTCCAAAAGTGTAAATTTTACGCAAGAGCCTGTCTCCCAGTTTCGTCTTTTGTCTCTTGAAGTAATCTCAGTTATCTCGAATCATTCTTTTTACCCTAGAAACTAAAGCAAGGCCAGTTGCTCGAAAACTTCTTAATCAAAGAATTCTCCGTTCCAGTATTTAAAGTCCCTTAAGCATTTCTTGAGTTTCTTTATCAAGACAAGAAATACCAGATCGCAAACCCCAAACATTAGTTGACAGAACTAGATGCTTTCAATTCGCAAAAAGTGTGCAAATCATTAAAAACAAAACAAAATATGATCAAGAACATTCAGAAGGATGTTTGATTCTCATTTACTGCCACAGCCTTAGAATAGTGTCACTGTTTTGGAACTTGGGAATCTCGTTGAAAATAAAACGTCCGAATGAAAGGACACTTCAAATTCATTTTACATCGCATGACATTTTATAGGCTTGGATTGAATTGTTAGTGTATCTCTACTTATTTACTTGTTCATTTAATGTCTTTATTTATGTCTAAAAGGACACATGTTGATAGCAGTTTTTTATTAAGCTGAAATGTACATATCCTTTCAAAATATTCATAATACATACATACATACATACATACATACATACATACATACATACATACATACATATATACATACATACATACATACATACATACAACAAGGGAACTTTCGAGGAACTTTGCGGGAGATTGTGCATGACCCTCCAAACTGATTTTCCGTCTGCTCGCATTAAGAATCGGAACAACTCGTCAAGTCAGCATATGGCAAACGCCAAGTGTCAGTTAGTTGAAAATTGCTGGGCAGAAGGGCCACATCCTTCAAAATGCACATTTTCCTTCGATCGATGGTTTTTCCTCAAATCGATGGATTTGCTTCATTTGATTTGATTTCCTTCGATCAGCGGGTCTTCCCTCGATCGACGCAATGACATGTTACCTTACCATTACGAAAAACTAACAATGGGCAGAGGGCTATATCTTTTCGTGGACCTAAGCTTTGGAATCAACTCGAACCTGATGCTAAACAGGCACCCTCCCTTGCCACCTTTAAGAGAAGAATAAAAAACTAGCCATGACGAGAATTCTTATTTTGTTAATTATTATGTAGTGATCTTTTAATTAGTAAATGTTTTGCCACGGCCCCCTGAAAAGCAGTTCTTATGGACTGACGGGGCTACCGTGCCTTAATAAATGCAAACATTTGAAGTATTCATTTCCCATCCCGTAGCAGTGCTTGCTTGGGGGTAAAAACCGTTTTCCAAGTAACCGAACTTTGTACAAACTGATATACAAGGGAAGTTGAATTCCTTTCATGAGGCCTTATTTGATGAGTGTGCATTACTTTCGTCAGAATCATTTAGTGAAAGGATCGAAGCATCCCGGTAACCATACTTTTATGCGGTAACTAATCTCATCTAGGTGAAGATGTGAAGGTTTTTAGACAACAAAGCTAGATCTAACACATCAATGATAATCCGGACTAGAATCAAGCTTGATACTTTTAATCGATAAACCATTACAAGGGGATCGAATTGAGTTCTTTCGTAAATATTATCTGACTTGCAGAGACGTATGAACCGGGGGGGGGGCACTGGGGGTATGTGTCCGCCAAAGATTTTGCAATTAACAAAGAAGTGCACTTTTTATTTTCTGGATTTGCCCCCTTCAGCTTTACGAAAAAAGTGCCCTTGAAGTGTCGTTCCCCCCAAGTTTGAAATGCTTCCTACGCCCCTGTAGCCTGTGTTCCAGACCCAAAAAGTATAATTTATGACTTGCATATTCATTTTCCCTAGAATCTGGGGAAAACTGCCGAACAAGGACTCTGCGACGTAAATTTTTGCAATCTTATCGTTCGTGATATCCAACTTCTTCAGAATAATCCCAATCCAGGAATCTTAATCAAGGAGTGTTTAAGTGCGAGTGAAGCGAGCGCTTTCACTTTTTCTAATCAAATGTACTTACTGTTTCAAAAGGAATGGCAATGCATTGACAGAGGAAACTGAAATTATTTCATTTCAGCTATCAGCAAGAACGTGAAAAAGAATAGTCTAACAACAGAACTTCTCGTTATGACTAAGGTTGTTCACAGAATATATTCCATAGGGTACAACGTAATACAATATTCTAGGAAAAATGTGATGGTTCTGTGACGATGGGATTGTTTCCAGAATGTGGTAGAAAAAGGGGATGTTTCTTCTTGTGACTAAATTCCTGTTTGCAGGGTAATTTGAACAGTTGAAACGGAACCATTTGTTAACGGAACCAGTAGTAGAAAGAGATTCACCAACGCCACATTAGAATGAAACTATCATTATATCATTGTGGAGCTGTCAAACCAATGGAATTATTTTCCTTCAATTTCATTCAATATTATATTGTTTTACCACTCTGTTTTACCACTCACTCATCCAACACCCCCACAGTATGACTTGACCACACTTAAAGGGTCTGTTTCATCCAGCATTCATTGCACGTGCCGTTTGTTGATGTTCCTTTGTTGTCCGCCATTTTCATGGCCCATGAAAATGGCGGACAACAAAGGAACATCAACAAACGGCACGTGCAAGGAATGCTGAATGAAACAGACCCTTTAAGAAGCTTTGCCAAACTTTGGTTTTTGGTACGAAATGCGGTATCTTCGTTGAGAGATTCTCGTGGTTCATTAAGGAGGAAATTGTTGACAAGCATTTAAAAATTATGTCATGAGTTGTCGGACTGAAAAGTCTCAGCAGGATTTCCACAATGTCCACAATATAGGAAATTAGCTATTCATTTTTTAGCTACTTTAATGATGATAATGATGATGATTGCGAAGATGATGGTTATGGATTAGGAGTTGATCATGGCTAACACCCAACAATTGGTCTTTAAAGAATGTGCAAGCTGTAAACTCCAGTCATGTATTCTACCTCCTCCCCAAACTATAACACTTCAGAGTTCCCTAACATGGCATTTGAATTGACTCTCTCTCCATTCCTTCCCACAGATCAACAACACGCAAAAGAGAATTAAAAATATTAAGAATCATCAGTTCCCTCTAAAACTCCAGAAAAGCTCAAGGACTACGAAAATTGAGGAAACAAAGCATCAACGATCACCACAAACAATCAAAATGCCAAGCCGACAAAGTAAAAGTGTTAGGTACGTTGACTTCTACATACTTATGAATGGTATGAATAACATTATCACCTCCTGTACACGCATGTCAAGACTCTCAAAAGTTCGTTTCCTCTTGCCATGAGCTCCCTCTGCCCATGAATAGTTAGACAACACAGTTATGTTTCAGCATATATCCTCCCATAGCCGTAGGAGCCGGGGGCACCTTCCCCTCAAGATTTTGCGACCCCCCCTCCCAAAGTGTGAGATGCTTCCTAAGGCGCTGTATGCTCCTGAGGAGGAAAATTCATATTGCTCCACGGAAGAGATTCTTTCGCTAGTTTATTTCTATCAAAGGCTGACATATGCTTAGATTCCCTTTAAAACTTATTCTTTGAATTATAAACATATGTGGATGTTAGGATTGATTTCAGAAAAGTTTTCTTAAAGGAGGTTTTTAGGACTGGTATCTGGTGGAAAACAATGTTATTTCAGTTCACGACGGAAAATCATTACGGAAGGAGACTGTTTGGAGGAGGGAGCTTCATCCAGGATTTAGAGCCAATAAAAATATCACCATTGCAATGAGAAAGTATTATGATTACCTATGATTGAATGGGGTCTTTACCTTTGGACTGGGGTAGACATGTCCACCCCTGTTTTCTCAAAGCAGTATTCATTCATAAGCAAAATAGTGTAAAAAAAGACTGTGTATACCTTTCAGAACTGAGTTCCATACCAATACTAAGTCCATCCTACTTTAAAGCCCATGTGTCACATTAGCCATTGGTTAATACAACAAACAAGTTTGGAGTGGAATTCCATTGTTTCGTGACTTTTTATTTCTGTTTCATGAATTTTCATTGCAATGAAAATTTAGCCTCGATCCCGTGCTTTGTAATAAACAATAGAGAGAATTGTATTGCATGAACCAATCAGCTTTATGACATATGCCCTTTAAAGGGCTGGTGACGCCTCTGTCAATTGGCTTGGCTAGGCCTGCCGCAAATGAATAGCACCAGTAGAAGTCCCTAGCTAAGGCGTGACGAGAACGACAACAAAGTCTTCATTACAAATTTGACATTTAGCCTTGATGCTTTAAAGAGAATCTAAGCATATATAAAGCTGTTGATGAAAATAGCCGTGCAAAGACAATAGGCCATAACATGTGCCTCACCATATTTGGGTAACTTATCGATTTCAACAGGAACTACTGATGTGTGATTGGCTAGACTGTGACTGCAAGTGGCTCGAGGCAATTTTATATGCTTACATTCCCTTTAATCAGTACTCCTAAGGTATAAGGCTCGTCTGTTCAAGTAAAACAATCTAAAAAGAGACCACCTATTAGAAAATCAACTTCTAATGTCAGTATATATTGCAGAATATTCTCACCGCACACAATCTCATTTCAGATAGGCATAGCAACTGACAAAGCCATCTTGTTTTATCTTCATATAATTATTCCGCATTTGTTTAGGTGGTGGGATACCATACCATAAACATATCAACTATTATATTATATCATGTCAACTGTTATTGTTGTTACTGTTACCAAGGGCGCCTACCTTGTAGGAAGTGTGTTTATTCCCAGTACTGTAGAGTAATTGATGTCCAGTACACAGCGTCAGTCCACAGGGAGCCCCCATAAAAAGTAGTAAGAAAGCAAACGAAATGCGGCTTCTGCGAGTGAGATACGGCAAAAGCAGATCTGAAGCGCACATTGGTCCTCCACAGATGCTGCTTTTGCGCTTTTGCCCTATCTCACTCGCAGAAGCCGCATTTCGTTTGCTTTCTTACTACTTTTTATGGGGGCTCCTTGTGGTCAGTCCTCTCAAGGTCAACATGACGTATGAATAACTTTGTGGTTTCAAATTCCGTTGTTTATGTAACGCGATATCATTTGTTATACGATCTGGCAACGGGGAATCAGACAGCGTGATTTTTGATTGGTCAACTCTAATAGACGTGAGAATTTGAAACACAGATTAACAGGACTGGATCATAGGACACCAATTACAACTTCAGGAAGCTTATCGCCAAATTCCGATGCAGTGACCACCAACTCAGAATCGAAACTGGCAGACACCAAAAACTACAAGTATCAAAACGAACATGCGACATATGGAAGTCTGGCAACGTGGAAAACGAAATTCATTTCCTAATTGAATGCGAGATATATCGCAACCTAAGACATACTTTCCTCGGACCTACTTTACACAGGATGCTAACAGTGACACAAGTAGAGCACACATTCATTGATATATTGTCATCCCAAGATATCAGCAAGCAGAAAAACCTCGCACAATTCTTGCAACAAGCAGCAGAACTCAGAACAAAAACTCTAAACATGAAACCATAAATTGTCCACTCGTAAAAACACACCAAAACCGAGTATGTTGCCATAACCCACGAAAATAATTCGTTTTATTATACTCTTTTTATTACACGATATTCCGTTACTGTTTTCTCGCTGTAATATTCTATCGTAGCTTGTTATAATTGTATTTTTTTTCTTAATTATGTTATGTTTAGGCCGTATACAATGTAGTATTGTATTGCGCTTTATATAAAATGAAAAAATTAAATAACACACTTCCTACAAGGTAGGCGCCCTTGCTGTTACTGATAATTCTATCTCACCTCAACAGCCTTCCATACAGTCCGTACACCGCAGAGCCAGTACCAAAGAGGGCAAGAAAACACACGCACCATTGCCATTCAGCATTTCCTGAGGAACAAAACTCACTCTTTCAAGATGTGGACATGATCCTTGATATAGTCTTGGACAACTGGATGCATGGTTATGGGTATCTGTACAGCAAAACAGATTACGAAAATCTACGCAACTGTATCTTCAATCTTGTCGTCAGAGAATTGCCCCTCAGATTCTTCCTGCCTGGCTTCCCTTCCAAGAGTTCGAACAACATTGAAAAGGTGTTTGGTGCAAGGCCTGACTTTGCTGAATTTCTTGCCATTCGCTCATTGCTTACTACTGCACGAAAACTGCAAGCCATCTACAACCATGGTGTCGTTGTCACGATCTTGTCAGATTATCACACGTTCGATGAATATGTTGGTGTCAATGAAGAAGACTACTTTATCTACCATCATGCCTTGCAGGAAATGATTCATGATTCTGGAGCTGATGACGTCATCGAGTTAATATCACTGTCCAACTTTCCGGAATTCAAGAACGTCCCAACTGCCCAGATATCCACTGTTTTGCGAGAGCGATTTGGCGATTACTCATTTCTGGCGTCCTTCGACGATGAGATCAAGGCCAATCCTGCTTTTTTTGAGAGATACAAGCAACTGCGAAAGTTCATGCTCAAAGACCGCATGCCAAGTCTGCCCAGTTCAAAAGGCAGCAAAGCAACAAGGAGCTTCCTCAAAAAAGTCACAAGGGGAATGATGGAGCAAGGCGTGGCACTGGACCGGTTTCTAAAGCAACAAACAACTATCCGGGATTTCATTCGTCTGAGCATTCATCATCATAATCCACATTCCGGTAAATACCCAATCGATTTGTTCAAGAACATTGCAAACAATGGCGGTATTCTTCGTACACCCTGGCATCATGTGGTCTGTTTCGACACCTTTCAAGGCAAATTTGTGGTTGATCAGAAAACCACGATCGACAGCATCAATGTGAAGAATTCCTGTCTTCTCAAAGTGAAATTCAATGGCAATGACTGGATGTATGTTCGACTGCATATTGAGGAGAAGTACTTCAAATATGAGAAGACAAGCACTGCAAGCCTCCATATCTCAATAATGAGGGGAGGTTGTGGAATTATGATTGAAAATCACTCGATTGATGAATCTGGTGAGCCACTGGACAGCAATTGCATCATGTCGCAAGCATTGTCATCACTAGTGGAAGAATTTGGAATTGTCGTTCTACGAGGATTCAAGAAATTTGAAAGTGAGGAACACATGATTGTATCTTATAGCCCAAGATTAAGTCATGGAATGGTGAAATGGGATTTTGGCTACATCCATAAAGTGAAACCCAGTGATACAATGCCTGGTATTACATGTAGCTATGAAGGACTGCCGATGCACATCGACCTGATGGCCCCTCCACGCTACATGAACATTTCACAAGAAGACCACAAATATGATGACTTCGTTCCAAGAGAGTTTCTCCTTTACTGCAAAGAAACTGATCTCACAAGCAATGAAGGCCAGACAACCTTCGTTGATTCAAACGCTGCTATCATGGCACTAAACGGCAAGGTGATTGAGCAGTGGAGGAAAACTGTGTTGTCGTATGAAACGCAACTGAGCCATCCAAACAAGAAAGCCGTGTACTTTGGAGGAAAAGGAAATGTTTATCAGTATCCATTGGTTATGAAGTGTCCTTGGACAGGGAAAGATGTACTACGGTGGTGGCAATTATGGACAGCAAAAGAACATCCAGACAGCCGACAATACAGTTGGCATGACATCACGGCATCGCCTGAAGACACAATGCAAACAGCAGAAGACTTGGAAGATGATATCAAGAATATTGCATTTGATGAAAGATTTTTCTTTGGTCATACATATGCAATAGGTGATCAAGTTTATGTTAATAACTATACCATGTTGCATGGAAGACAAGGTTTCGCAAACAACAGAGAATTATGGAGAATACAAGCTGTCCCACCAAGTAATAACACTCCTGCTTATTATGCAGAAAATGCATTCTTGTTGTGAAAGAAGGACTTTTTAGATAACTTGCCTTTAGCTTATCAGGGGCTTTCCTATGGTGGGAGGAATCTACTTAAAGAGCCAATTTAATCCAGGACCAGGGTCCTCTCTGGATATGCTGAAATTTCAAGCTGTTTGAAAATCAAATTTGGCCTAAGGGGGAAACCATGGATCCAATCCAAAGTGTTGCTTTAGTTGAACTGTTCTCCCCACTGTTCTATCAGTGCAACCACTGCACTGTGAATATTTATTTTCAGTTCTGGCAAAATCTGATTTTCAGACAGCCTGAAATTTTAGCATGCCTACAAAGAACCCTGATTGAGCACCCGGGATGTGTCTGCTGATTAGGTCTTAATTTCAGCAAAAGCATCTGGACCATCTGGGACAGGATTATACATTTTGTACTCTTGTTCAAGGACAGGAATATCAATAAAGTTAATATTGCCAGGACGGGTCGAAGAAAGAAAGCATCTCTGGCATTTTTACTGCCTCTTATTTCAGGACAGGTATCATTTATCTAATATTCATTCCAGGACACGTCCTGAAATGTTTCCTTTGCAAGCACATCTCCGTTGTTTCTTCTAAAGCAAACCCTCAGGCGGTTTCCATCTAACGTCGCAGCTTCCTTTGCAAGCACATCTCCGTTGTTTTCTTCTAAAGCAAGCCCTCAGGCGGTTTCCATCTAACGTCGCAGCTTTGTTACAATCTTATCTGGGAAAGGATTTTCTAGCAAAGCATTCTGGCACGATTCTAATTTTTTATTAGTAACTTTTCATAAGATACTCAACTCGCCGATTGCAAAAGAAGTAAGAAACTCCAGTACTGAGAAAACATTGTTTTAGCAACTAACTATTTTAGTCAAGGAAATCCTGTACATGATGCATACAGCCTTCACATAGTCTATCCATGGGTAGTTAGACACTGCTGGTGTGCTTCTATGGAGGAGCGCTGGATAATATGTATCTGCGGGGGAAATTTTTTATAGTACTGCGGAGGAGCTATCGATATTTTCGTTCTTTCGATATCTCCTCCGCAGTACTACAAAAAATTTCCCCCGCAGATACATATTATCCAGCGCTCCTCCATAGAAGGACACCAGCAGTGTCTAACGACCCATGGTTTATCAAATAGATGTTTCCGGGTGTTTAAAATTATGTATACACTTCTCACATCTATCAAAAATTGATATTTTTCGGTGCTGCACATCTATCAAATAGTTGTTTCTGGGTGTCTGTCCATCCACACATAAGTCGAAAGTATCTTAGATCAATGACACTGTAGCCTGCGTGCAGACTCAACTATCCTAAAGTGTAGGACTTTAGGATAGTTGAGTCTGCACGCACGCTATGACACTGGGGATCTGAATCAGAAACCCTGACCTGGACAGTATATGCGTCGTGTGTTGGACACCCGGGGGGGGGGGGGGGCTACTTAGTATATTTTGCTGACGGGATGTGCACTCCTTTCCGGGTATCGTTTTCGCCTCTTTTTTCTAACGCCGGGTATCAAAAGAGGGCAAATTTTCTAAAGCCGGTTGTCAAAAGTGTTATTTCATTGTTTTTTTGACCAATTTTTACGTTGAAGGGTATGCTTTTCGCCGATTTTGTCTGAAGCCGGCTATCATTTCGAGGGAAAATTTCTAAAGCCGGGTGAAAACTTTTTTTTTCGAGTGCACACACCCGTATAATTCAAAGTCAAGTACATCCCCCGGGGTTGGACAGTGGAGACTCTGGAGTGGTACTGTTGTTCTCTCGTCTGGGGGTTCCTGTTGTTCGGCATCATGCACCTATGCTGGCCTGACATCCACTATGTAACAGATCCCATTATTTATCAGTAATTAATCGTATTTGTAGCTTTTGCAGTTGCTGACTTAATTTTGATCTATTTATGTGAATTGTCGTCGATCGTGAGAACCTTTCGGATCCAAATTAGAAACGTATATGTAATATTTACTGCAATATTTATATGAATAAAGAAATAAAAAAACTTACATTTGTTTAAGTACAGGACATGGCTAGCTTAAGTATATTTGTTATTTAATCCCAGGGGGGGGGTACTCTGGTATATTCAGGATAGGGATGCTCAGGTTACTTTTTTGGGTCTAAAATTTAGGCAAGGATTATTTTTTTGGGTCAATGATTTGTACAGTTATTTTTTTGGGTTCAAGAAATCCTGGCTTACTTTTTTGGGTCTCAAATATGAGAAAAAGTAAAAATCGGGGAAAATATAATTTACAAAAAAATTAGAGCCAAGTAACAGTACTAAAGTAAAAAAACATAAATATCCAAACACATTATGAGAAATTTAATCAGTTAGGGCATTTTTATGCAGATCTAAGGTACTGATTTCATAACTTTTGGGTATGTAAGGTCGAAAAAATTATTTTTTTGGGTCTATTTTCATGCTAGAAATTACTTTTTTGGGTTGATGCGTTGTACCCCAGCCTGAGCACCCCTATCCTAAATATACCTGAGTACCCCCCTGGGTATTTAATCAACGAACAAGACTATTTGTAATACCGGGTGCGCTAAAATAAACTATTCACGTTTGGCAGGTCATAATAAATCGTACACTGGACCGATTTTGAAGATTCATGACTTAATCTTTAGCAAAAGCCTGAATTAGATTCTAGGATTTTTTGGAAATTGTTCTGTTTTCATTTTTTTAGAGCTAGACGCGAGTTTCTTAAAATTTTCGTTCTCGAAAACACCGCAAACGATAAAAAAAACATCGATCAAATTTTGTAAAGAATCGACATGAATAGACAAAGAGAAAACTTTTTCGTGGTGATTTGGGATCTAGAAATCAATTAATCAATCGATACAATTAATCGGCTTTTAATCATCACGAACAAGTTTCCCTTTGTCCATTCATGTCTATTCACAGGGAGCCCACATAAAAGTAGTAAGAAAGCAAACGAAATGCGGCTTCTGCGAGTGAGATACGGCAAAAGCAGCATCTGTGGAGGAGCAATGTGCGCTTGGTGGCTTTGCGGAGGAGAGAGGAGAGCGGGGGAGAAGATTGCGGAGGAGCGAAGAGAGGAGAGAGAAAAGAGACTCTTCTCTCTCTCCTCTCTTCCTCTCTTCGCTCCTCCGCAATCTTCTCCCCCGCTCTCCTCTCTCCTCCGCAAAGCCACCAAGCGCACATTGCTCCTCCACAGATGCTGCTTTTGCCGTATCTCACTCGCAGAAGCCGCATTTCGTTTGCTTTCTTACTACTTTTTATGTGGGCTCCCTGTGGTCTATTCTTTAGAAAATTTGATCAATGTTTTTTTATCATTTTAAGTGTTTTCGAAAATTGAAATTTTAAGGAACTCGCTTCTAGCCCTAAAAATTGAAAACGGAAAAATTTGCAAAAAATTTTAGAATCTAATTCAGGCCTTTTGCTAAAGACTAAGTCTTGAATCTTCAAAATTGGTCCAATGTATGATTTATTATGGCCTGTCATACGTGCTTAGTTTATTTTGGCGCACCCGGGGGTATTTTATAGAATCTCTTTTCCATATTTTGTAAAATTGTAGGATTGAGACTTCAAATCGTTAAAGTGTATTAGTAATTAGCCAAGTTATACAGTAGTTTCATTTAAACGAAAAATAAACGTCCAGTCCAAGGGAAGAACACTCAGTTATTGCTAGTTTGCTAGGTATACAGTATACTGTATAATTGAAAATTTCAGAATGTCAAATCTCTCTACATTATTCTCATGAAATTGAACTCAGACCTCAGAACTTCCAAAGTGAAGGTACCTGGGGATGTGCCTCGAACAAGGTATACTTTTTCGAACATCTTGTCTAGCCAAGGGCGTACCTTTTTGCAATATTGGTCCAGTCACAATCTAGCCAAGGGTATCATATTTGAAAATATTCGTCAGGGAGCGGTCATCTTTTCAGCTAAAGCAGTCTGTGCATGGGTTTTTCATCGTGACAACCCATTTTTGTTGATAAAAAACAAAATTTTCGCGAAATGAATCTACCTTCTAAGTTCAAACCAACAATTTTGAGATATCTTTTGACTCGAATGGCTTTGAAATGAATCTAGCCAAAAGGGTATCATTTTTGTAAAAATTGGTCTAGCAAAAGGGTACCATGTATATATGTGTAGGCCTACTTTAAGTAAATTGATAATATATAAATAATAACAATTTTCGAAAAAGTTAATCTAGCCAACGGTACAACTTTGAATTGCCCCTCCCCCCCCCCCTCAATCAGGAGCAGCTTCCTTAGGCCAAACCTCGTGTCCCCAGGGTCTTGGGGACAAGGTTGCCTACGGCCTATTGACAAAGTAAAAACCACTAGGTGCAGGTATTTAAAAAGACCTAATTTAAGATTGAATCATCTACCAGACCAATGTAGCATCTATACATAGTCGTGCTGTCTCATAGTGATAGTCCTCATGAGGGGTGGCACCACAGGGGGTCCAGGAATGTCAGTGAAGACTGTAGTTGGTTTCTTGGTTCCTTGTGATCCGGATTATGAAAACAATAGCTGTGTAATGTTATACAGATTGCATCTATCTATCTATCTATCTATCTATCTATCTATCTATCTATCTATCTATCAACATAATCAGTAAAGCCCACAGTGGGCATCACACTGATGAGGTTCTGATCACTAAACCCGCAAACAACTTATGAAATGAAAAACAGCTATGATTTACCTGATTATCTTTGACTTGCCCCAAGTCTATTTGACGAAATAGACTTGGGGCTATGAACACGGGGACCATCGGGAAGGGTATCACGGGGATTATATTATCGATTTGCGCGATTTGGTCCTGGTCCTGTACACACAAAAGTGTCAACAACAACATCCATTCACTTCAATGATGTTATGAGATGAGATGAGACGTCTGGAAACGAGGCTTAATAGTTGCTATGGTAACATTTCGCGACGACTCAAAATGGCTTCCTTCTGAAAAGCTGCTGATGCTCATGGAAGGGAATGCGCGCCCTTTTCACTTTTAAATCGCTGTTTACGTGGTAAGAATTTGCTGTTTAAGGTAATGATTGACTAAAGAGAACCATTGCAAATCTATTTTCTATCAACGCAGTTGTAACAGGTCGTCGTCGAGGAGTTTTGGCTCCTTCCTGAACGTCAAGACGTCTTGATGCTTGGTTTGGGGGCCTAAAATTAATATAATAACAACATAATGTCAATCAATATGAGGACTATTATGCTGTCAGTCACAATCAAATTAACTTTGAATTAAAAACAGGCCTGGATTGCACTTGTAAGTCAGTGCTGCTGAAGCTCAAACTCTTAGATTCTTATAAACATAAGATCCTTTTGGATGATTACAAAGTCCGTCCTGAGCTAAGCAAGCTAAGAAAATCTGAAAATTGATTTCTTCATAACCCCAAATGATCGTTGATGCTGTTTTTAGCTACAGTCAGAGAGATGAGTGTTGCCGCTAAAGTCGCCTTCAATAGAAAATCAAGCGCCTTGTATGTCTCAAATTAGATGTCATGTAAGATTTCCGATAATGCAAAATTACTTATGTTTATGCAGAACCCAGCAGAATGTTTCTATTCGCGGGCATCTAGTTTGAGACAAGCAGTCACGAAAATAACCTCTGTGCAGAATCATATGCATGAAGATGTTTTAGTTCAGTGTGATCATGTGCCTTCCCCCAGTCTATGGGGCCATTGTTTGCTGGAATTCTGCACCTTTCCCTCAACTTCACTTGCGACGTTTGCATCCGTAGCTGTGTAGGAGGACGGTCCTTCTACCTTCGGTGATGCTGCGAATGCTAGCCTCTGTGCAGGCCGCCGGTTACATCATCCCCCAAGGTTGACTTGTTTGCATAATGAATACTATCAATAAGTGGCTAATGATGCGTTCGTTCTAGAAAACGATTGTTTTAACATCATTAAGCTGCTAATGAAGTCAAGAACGTGCCAATTCTGAGTAAATTTGTTGTTGTGCCAGGGTAAACATCATGGTGATTTATCCATCTTACGGTGTCAAATCTGTCTAACATGAAATAGGCCGACGTCAAATGTTGCTATAGGATCGCGGGAAACTTCTGTCTTGCATGCGCTTTCTGTGCGCTTTCTTTACTTCAGTGCCAATTAGCAGAGATAAAACGTTAATCAATTGTTTTAACGAGCGTGACGGACTTTCTTTCTTTCTTTCTTTCTTTCTTTCTGACTTTCTGACTGACATCGGAGCCCCTTCTTAGATTACAAAGGACTTTGTAATCAAAAATGGAGACAAATGCACTTTGCTTTGACGGACACAGCTGAGCTTTTGAAGGAAACCTGTTTTCCGAAATCAAAACGTTTTAAGCAGAGAGGTTGAATTAATTGTATTGTTAGAACTAATTGCTGATCGGCTTTCCAAACGATAGTGATAGAAATCCTATCATCTGATTGGATAATACAAAGTTTGAACGTGATTTGACTGGCCGTTGAACCGGCAATCAATGTATTCATTTGATTATAGATTTTGGGGGCTGCGCCATCTCTGAACCCCCACTCATTCAGTAGGTATAAGTTAATCTCAGCACAGATGCATTTTCTATCCAAAATCTGTACAAAATTCAAACAAGGAGAAATGTGGTTCCACTATAGTACAAAATAGCCAAAAATGTGTGTACTTTGCCATCAATTGCTTTTGCTCCCTGTACGAAAATACAAGGCCATGTAATAGCCATGTACAAGCCTTGTAGTTATGGCCTTGTAACCTTGTTATAGCCTGGAATAGCCTTGCTGTAACCTTGTAAATGGCTTGAAAAATGCTAATTAGCCTTGTAAAAGCCTTGTGGAAACCTTGTGTTAGACTGGTTGCAACTTTGAATCTTACTGATAGCCTTGTAATTTTCTTCCAAGGTTAGTACAAGGTCATAACAAGGTCATAATCCCCTCTACAAGGCTAGAACTTGGCCTGTACAAGGCCAAGTTTAGCCTTGTATTTTTGTACAGGTCACTGCCAATAAAATCTTCCTGTTTCAATAGCAGCAGGTGCCAAAATGGATGACAAGATGACACATGAAGAGAATCTGAATGCTACAGTAGCAAATGACATTGAAAAGCATGAAAATCTTCTAACAGCACTCCAAAAGTATGTTGAAGAACCAAGCAGACCAAAAGATCTTCTTTTCAAGGCCATTGATTGTTTGGAAAACTACCTCACAGGTGGTGAAAAAAATCTGAGCCAGAACCTGAAAGGTAATTAAAAGTTAAATATCCATAATGATATGATGATATCACTGAATATGTGAATAAATGGGAATTATCTCTTGATCTCTAATAATAAAATAATATTGAGTTGCTCCAGGCACTTCTATCACTCCTGGGAAGAGTTTCACTGATTGGATTGGACTGCTTTGGGTGCTACAGTAAATGGAAACCAGTTGTGACATAATCAGTAGTGGTGGAGCCAGGGTAGGGGTGAATTATGGGGGGAGGGGGTGAGTCCCCCACTTCTCTCCAAGGTAAGTCTTTCAATTTGTCTTTTTAAATCCATTGAAAAAATATCAAAGAAGGGGATAAGTAGTTTATCTTTAAAGTTTGACAGACAAAGGAGGATGTTTCTTAAATATAAAAGCGTATGGTCCAGCAAATTTTCTCAAGAGTTACACCTCGATCGAGATGCCCATCTGCGTTCATCCACTCCACTATTTTGTCAAGATCTCAAATATCTAACTATCCAACAAGGAATCAGTTAGATCTGGACACCCCAAGCCAGAACCTAGAATGCTCTAAAAGCAGTAATTTTTCTGTTCTGTTGCAAAGATGTGGAATGAAATCCCATTGGAAATTAGAATGAGTTGCATGATTACCAAATTCAGAAAGAAACTGAAGGAATTCCTGCAAATTAGACTCCTTCCCAGAGCAGCACGATCCCTAGGGAGACCAGAAAATTTATGAGATTTTAATTAAGCAAATAGATATTTGTATAGCAACTACTTTTGTTTTTTAATTAAGGTAGCTGATAGGGTTTTGCGTTAGATATGACAAAATGAAACAATGTGGCTGGCACCACCACTACTAAGATCATAAATCACAAAGGGTGATTAAGGTCTTTGAGAATGACATTTAAGTATCAGAATTTCTGTATAATTTTATTTCATTTTTGCAGAAATACACAACCCTGCAGAACAATGTTATACAATCATCAACAATTTATCAAAATTTGCTGAAACCCTGTTTTTGTCACAAGACTATATTGCTTGCTGCCAAGTTCTTGAAGTCACACTTGACATTGTTGATCAATCATCTTTTGATGAAGAGAATGTTGAATTACCTTCAAAAACAAGCCTGATGCTAAAGTTAAGTTCTTCATACTTAAAACTAGGTGTATGTGATAAGGGGATCAAAATAGCTAGGGAATGCCTGGAAGTTGGACTGGAACAATCAAACAAGATACTGAAAATGCAATGCTACATCATTCTTGCCAATGCATATCAACGTGAAAACAATTTCTTAGAAGCCATATCGTATAACAGTAAGCTTCTAGGAATTGGGAGGCAACTAGATGAGAGTGATATGGAGCAATTTGAGTGGAATAATCAGCTGGAATGCCAAATTCTGTGGAATGTATCAGCCTGCTATAACTCTATTAGTGACACTGAAACAGCATTGCGATATGCTAATGAATACTTAAAAATTGTGACATGCACAAGTCAAGACAATCTCACTAAGATCTATTCCTATATTGGTAAGCTACAACGACAACAAGGCCAGCTCACTGAAGCAATCAAAAGCCATGAACTAGAACTGGCTATTTGCAAGAGATTCCAAGACCGATTAGGAATGGCAAGTGCATATGGAAACATTGGTCTTGTTTATGCTGCAATGGGAAACAATGCACTGTCTGCAGAGTTTATAAATCAGCAATTACTGATAGCAAAGGCCCTCAATAATTCTGAATTTGTAGTAAATGCTGTCAAAAATCAAGCAGAAGCTTACATGAAGTTAGGAAACCATACTTTAGCGATTGAGCACTTCAAAACATTACTAAAGCTAGCCAGAGAGAAACATCAATGGAAAGTCCAATGCACTGCTTATAAAAACATTGGCAAGCTTTACCAAACCCAAGGCACCCTTAATTTCGCACGGTATTACTTAGAAGAGGCAATGAATCGTGCAAAAGAATGCAACATGAAAGAAGATGAAATTGATGCCGAGATGCATTTAGCGCAGGTGTTAAGAATACTTGGGTATTACGAAGATGCACGAAAGCACTTCAAAGAAACCATCCTATATTTTGAAAATATCTTAAACACTGTGCACCATTTTGAAATTCTTATAAAGAATTCTGTAGCAAAGAGATTGGAGTCGTGTTGCAGAGGTCTGCAAGATGTTCTTGTGAAATTGAAGTGCTACAAAGAAGCTTTAGAAATTTCAGAGTTGAATCGTTCTCGAATTTATTTCAACATTTTAAAAAGAAGAAATGCTACGACTTTGGATAGCTTGGATACTGCCTTACCAATGACAGTAGGCGATATTGAGAAAACTTTAGAAGGACTTTCACCGAACAGTACGGTTTTATATTACGCTTTATCAGAAAATAGCTATCATCTATGGATGCTGAAGCCACAAAGAGGTCTTGTCAAGTTTGTGACGCAAAACGCCCTTGCATCAACACCTTTGGATTCTCTTGTACGCTGCTGTATGGAGAGTTTAGCTGTGGGTGAAAAGGGTAATCGTTGCTGCTATGACAGCGAATACAAAGGGAAGCAAATTGATGGTATTGTTTCAGACAGCACTTTGCGCGTTGATGAAGATATTACTAAGCTGAGTGGAAAATCCACCAGCGCAAGTCCTAGTACCAGAAACATGGCTGGTGAAAATGCCATACAAGGTAGTGCGATTGTGTCCACTAAACACAAAGAGATTACTACTGATAGTCCGTGCAATGCTCCTCAAACACTGTTGACTGTTGTTGACGAGTCAACAGATCATTGCACAGAGAAAGCACCTTGTAGTACGCCCGTAAAGAAATCAAAGGCTAAGAAAGATAAAATGTATGACTCAGGGTACGACTCTGGCTTAGCAAGCAGCAAACCCTGTGCTATCGATGATACCTTGACATTGCAAACTCGTCCAGAATCTGTTAAGAATTTATCTCCTGACCAGCCTTTCATTTCACGCGAATTGTCTTCTGCGGCGAGCACCGAAACAAAACAGAACTACCAAGGGAACCTGAGAGAATTATTCAAATTACTTTTAGGCAAAGTTGAGCATTTATTACATGATTTAAACGATGGCGACGATATTCTATTTGTACCCGATGGTATACTCAGCATGGTTCCATTCCACTTACTTACGGATGTGAATAAAACGCCATTACATCAAAAGTTTCAAATCTCCGTTGTTCCGTGTCTAGCAGCAGTATCTGTAAAGGAGAGACAAGGAATGCACCAGAAGGAAACTGCTGTTGTCATTGGCAATCCTTCCTTGTTTGGTGCAAGATTGAAAAATATAAATGGCGACACTTTGTCCTACAAAACTGAAAACTGCATGGAAGAATTGAGGCTAGTTTCCACCTCTCTTGGTGTTGATAGCATTTCTGGTCAATCAGCAACGAAAAATCGATTTTTGAAAGAATCGCCAAATGCCAATCTTGTATATATTTCATGCCTCGGAAGCATTTCTGATGGTTATCTATTGCTCACTCCAAACACACACCGTGAAAATCCAGTGGCTGAGTCATCTTCCTTTGTGTTTAGCCTCGAAGATCTGTCTCAGATCACTTTAAAAGCAAGTCTCGTTGTACTCAGCTCTTGTGATCAGTGTCCGCATGGTCTTTCTGAAGCGAAAGATTTCAACTTGAATTTGGCAACTGGGTTTCTGGCTGCAGGTGCTGTTGTTGTTGTTGTTTTTCAATATGCGATGCCTCATAAGGCCAAGTTGGTCATACTGCATCGATTATTCAGACTGCTGGAAGAGGTTAGTTGCAGTCACCATTATCTTATACCCAGGCGGATTCAGACTACTGCGACTACTTTCGAAGCAGTAGTCAGATTGTCAGATCCTTGTATCTAGTTATAAGGTCTTCAACAAGGACAGATTTGGTAAGACAATAGCACGAGTTGGTTTTGATTGACACCTCAATTCAAAGCAACTATCGATTGCAGACAAAGGAAATTCTCTCAACCAGATAATCAAAACAAACCAAGCAGCAAAAGATTCTCTGAAACCCAAGTAGCTAGTGTGCTCGTTGTGCATTCCAAAAATTGTTTCTAAGAACAAACATGAGCATAGATCGAAAGAAGAAGGATATATCCACACATCTGCGACGGGCATTTAATTTATTTGGTTTAAAAGCCGATTGGGAAGCGATTAAAATCTCGTGTCATTTTGGGTGTAATTAAAACACTTAGCTACTGCTCTGCTCAGCTTCTGAACCAAAGAAATAAAATGCCCGCGGTAGATGTGTAGATATATCCTTCTTCTTTCGATCTATGCTCATGTTTGCTCTTAAAACAATTTCTGGAATGCACAATGAGCGTGCTAGCTACCTGGGTTTCAGAGAAACTTTTGCGTCGTTGTTTGTTTTGAATTTATGGTTGGGAGAATTTCCTTTGTCTGCAGTCGCTAATCGCTTTGAATTGCAGTGTCAATCAAAACCAACTCGTGCTATTGTCTTACCAAATCTGTCCTTGTTAAGGTCCTCGCCTATTTTTAAAAGACCACACCCTAGTATTTCAAATAACCTCACCTTGGCAGTAGTCAGAATATTCGCTGGATCCGCCCCTATAATATAACTTTCTTATAACTTTATCAACATATAATAGTTGAATTTTTTATATATCCTTGTTCTTGTAAGTGCCTTAAACTAGATAAGCTAAGCATTGCTTTTCTAGGGCGTACAAATCGGTAATTATTTAGTTTTAGCTGATTTGTGAATAAATATCATCACTGTTTTCAAAACATACCAAGTGTGCCAAAAATGCTCTGTGCTTTTTTGGTAATCCTTGGAAAATAGATTTTACTGGATGAGTTAAAATAACGGTTAAATGCACTCGATCAGCTAGGATTCAACATTTAAAAAGAAGGTTGTAAAGTTCTGTTACAGTTTTCTTCGAATAAAAGTGCTTTAAAAAACGTTCATTGTAAATCTGCGTGGACACTTTATTGGTGTCTTTATTTGTGTCAAATGGTGGCATTTATTTTGTTTGAGCCTGTGGCATCATCAAATTTCTAAATCTTAAGCATAAGAGCGACAGTTGATTTTTGTTGAGGATACCGAGGACTGCCCCTTTTGTCTAAGCCTTTTGTTTTGCTGGTAAAGTTCTAAGCAGATCAACAGCTGGGAAACCTATTACCATGCGCGAGAATCTCTTTGTTTCTTTGCTAATCCTTGTTTGGATTGTGGTTGGATTCTCCGCCCACATTCTTTTCACAAACCAAACATGCTTTCTGCGCATGATCACAGGTTTCCTTTTTGGGGGATAACCGTTGCTTGGAACTTTGATGGTTCGTATCCCCAACAAATTTACACCTCAGTTCAAAGCGATTAGCGATTGCAGACAAAGGAAATGCTCTCAACCAGTAACTCAAAACAAGCAAAGCCGCAAAAGTTGCCCTGAAACCAATAGGGCAAACTTTCGCCTTGTGCACGCGAAAGGTGGTTTTTAAGAGAAGTTATGTACTTATAACGAAATAAGATGGGTAATGTAAAGCTCTGCGTGGTGGATTTTGTTTATTTGATGTAGACGCCCAACAGAAAGCTTTACAATTCTCGCATATTTAGGGCTCAAATGAAACAATTACTATTCAGCTGCTGAATCAAATAAACAAAATTTGCCAAGCAGAACTTTAGATTTACCCATCTTCTTTCGTTATAAGCACATAACTTCTCTTAAAAACCACTTTTCGCGTGCACAAGGCGAGAATTTACCCTATTGGTTTCGGGGCAACTTTTGCAGCTTTGTTTGTTTTGAATTACTGGTTGAGAGAATTTCCATTGTCTGCATTCGCTAATCGCTTTGAATTAAGGTGTCAATCAAACACAACTGTTGCTATTGTCTTACAGAATCTGCCCTTGTTAATCTGACAAATTGTTTGAAAGCTACACATTTTCAAACGTCTAAAAAATTTTCAAACTCACCTTGTACATCTTGCAGTTTGTCATGCATTTCTTTGTAAGCTCCAATGATACATCTGTATAGAAACAATTATATCAAAGTTAAGACTGCGTTCACATGATGCCGGCACATTTTGAAAACGGTGAAAAATGTGACGGATAGGCCTCCCGTTCACACGAAAACGGCACACTTTTTTGACGGAAGATTTTGAAAACGGAACTCTAACCGGCACATTTTGAAAACGGCATCGTGTGAACACTCGAAAATGATTAACATTTTTCAACGCTTTCGAAACGAGGCTGATAGGCTTTGGTGCGAAAATCCGGCCTCGTCCTCGTGGAGCTTGCAAATAGTGTATTGCCGTCACAATTTCTGGCGCTTTCGAAATTTTGCCGGTGTCGTGTAAACGCTAGCTCATATTTTGCTACCGTCACATTTTTCACCGTTTTAATAATGTGCCGGCATCGTGTGAACGCGTCTAAGAATGTTTTTTTATTGCTTTTGCTTTTCAGGGCAAGAGTGTGCGCAAGTCCCTGCAGACAATCTACAATGAAATGAGCACTTCGGAAGAATTAAGTCATCCTGGTTATTGGGGTGGAATAATTTTGGTTGGGGGAGATGCAACGGTTGATATTAGAAACGTTCGGAGAAAGGCTCAAGAGAAAGCAATTAATGATGGAACTGGACTGATCAGAAGTTCTGTCTGCTTGAAAGACTTAGAACATAGTTTTGATGGTAGGTTTAAGAAATTTTGTTTTGTTGATTTCAAAGATTACATAGCGAAATATAAAGTTTTGGACAGCACTGAAAATGTTTGTAGCGTTATTCGAGGAGCAGCCTAGACTCACAAGATAGTTGCAGTCATCGCAGCAACGACAACGACAATAACAACAACATTTTTTGATTACAAAGTCCAACTTTGTAATCTAAGAAGGGGCTTCGATGTCAGGCTGTCAGGAAGAAAGAAAGAAAGAAAGAAAGAAAGTAAGTAACCCACTTCCGTCACGCTCGTTAAAGCGATTGATTAACGTTTTATCTCTGCTAATTGGCACTGAAATAAAGAAAGCGCACATAAAGCGCATACAAGACAGAAGTTTCCCGCGATCCTATAGCAACATTTGACGTCGGCTTATTTCATGTTAGACAGATTTGACACCATAAGATGGATAAATTACCATGATGTTTACCCTGGCACAACAACAAATTTCCCCAGAATTGGCACGTTCTTGACTTCATTAGCAGCTTAATTATGTCAAAACAATCGTTTTCTAGAACGAACGAATCATTAGCCACTTATTGATAGTACTCATTATGCAAATAAGTCAACTTTAGAGGATGATGTAACTGGTGGCCTGCACAGAGGCTAGCATTCGCAGCATCACCGAAGATAGAAGGATCCCCCTCCTACACAGCTACAGAAAGGTGCAGAATCCCAGCAAACAATAGACCTTTTAGCTATTCTAAAAGGAGCCTGGATCGAACGTTATTTTTATACATTTTTGATTACAAAGTCCAACTTTGTAATCTAAGAAGGGGCTTCGATGTCAGGCTGTCAGAAAGAAAGTAAGTAACCCACTTCCGTCACGCTCGTTAAAGCGATTGATTAACGTTTATCTCTGCTAATTGGCACTGAAATAAAGAAAGCGCACATAAAGCGCATACAAGACAGAAGTTTCCCGCGATCCTATAGCAACATTTGACGTCGGCTTATTTCATGTTAGACAGATTTGACACCATAAGATGGATAAATTACCATGATGTTTACCCTGGCACAACAACAAATTTACCCAGAATTGGCACGTTCTTGACATCATTAGCAGCTTAATTATGTCAAAACAATCGTTTTCTAGAACGAACGAATCATTAGCCACTTATTGATAGTACTCATTATGCAAATAAGTCAACTTTAGGGGATGATGTAACTGGTGGCCTGCACAGAGGCTAGCATTCGCAGCGTCACCGAAGATAGAAGGATCCCCTTCCTACACAGTTACAGAAAGGTGCAGAATCCCAGCAAACAATAGACCTTTTAGCTATTCTAAAAGGAGCCTGGATCGAACGTTATTTTTATACATTTTTATACGTTACGTTCGATCGAGTGGCGTTAGAGCTTCTATCACTATTGTGCACATTCGAAAATTCTACAAAGTGTAGCAAAAGTTTGTTCGATTCTGATTCTTTCCTGAATAGTAAAAAGGTCTATGGCGCCATTGACTGGGGAAAGGCACGAGATCACACTGAACCAAAACATCTTCATGCATATCATTCTGCACAGAGGTTATCTTCGTGACTGCTTGTCTCAAATTAGATGCCCGCGAATAGCAACAATTGAAACGTTCTGTAGGGTTCTGCATAAGTATTTTTGCGTTATCGTAAATCTCACATGACATCTCATTTGACACTGATGCACCAATAGTTTCGTGCACGAACAAAGCAAACTAGGGGTAATGACTTTTGATTTTTGCATATCATTCTCGTTTGACATAAAGACCAAAATATTGCCTTTGAGGCGATTCTTGTCCTTATACAAGGCGCTCGATTTTCCATTGAAGGCGACTTTAGCAGCAACACTCATCTCTCTGACTGTAGCTAAAAACAGCATCTACGGTCATTTGGGGTTATGAAGAAATCAACATTCAGATATTCTTATGCTTGTTTAGCTCAGGACAGACTTTGTAATCATCCAAAAGGATCTTATGTTTTGTCTATCAGTAGTGATAACTACGAACTTGTAATCAGTCTAGGAGCAGCCTACCATGATAGTATCAAAAAACAGATGTTCTGCTGGGTAAATTTTTTATAATTTAGTGATTTTGAAAGGTATAATTTCAAACTTGATTGCTCTGGTCTGCTCCAAGTGTTTTGATAAGAGTGTAGTCAGAAACGAAAACTATTTGGAAGACCAACTGTTCCAGGTTTCACAAGAAATATTTTAGATGCCCTTAATAGGTTTCACATCACCCAATCACTAAAAAACTGTTATTTTGCAATATTTTCTTGTTTATGTAAGGACACCTACCTTGTATGGATTGTGCTCCTTCGCAATCCTGTTTTTGCGAAATAGTACACAGCAATAGACCTTTTAGCTATTCTGAAAGGAATCAGAATCGAACGATACTTTGCTGTATTTTGTAGAATGTTCGAATGTGCACAATAGTGATAGAAGCTCTAACGCCACTCGATCGAACGTCGCGTATAAAATGTATAAAAATAACGCTCGATCCAGGCTCTTTTGTAGAATAGCTGTCTATTGCTGCCCTGTCAAGATGACGTAAGCGATTTATGATTCGATTGTAATCCGATATCAACTGTCATAAGAGATGACCACAGGGAACCAGACAAGGCGATTTGTTATTGGTCAACACAGACAGACGCTAGAATTTGAAAATCACCGTATTAGCAGGACATCAATTGCTCTGTGTACTATGTCATCAAAACAGGACTACGAAAAAACACAATTCATACAATACAAGGTAGGTGCCCTTGGTATATGGCCTTTTTTGTTACAACAGAATTCAATTTGGGTGAAATAGCCAAAAGATTGAAGTCACTGCTGGCGTCCATTTTGGCAATGCAAGAAAATTTGATTGCTTTAGATGCTCTAGAGAATCTGGTAAATTACTTTACGTTTCATAAGCCTTGACTTGCTTTTTAGCCGAATTAGGGAATATGTTAATCTCGAACTTTTTTAGCTTGCTAATTACGCGAGGAGCCTATTATATCATTATATCAGGTGAGATTTGCGGTAACTCAAATGCAAAACACTTCAAATGTTATTATTAAAGGCAGTGTGCCAATATAAATATCAGTTGCATGCACACTCATTGAAATTGCTGACAAAATGCTGACATGCATGCAGCTTTTGGATGATTTGATTGGTTCAGACTGAGTCTGTTTTAAACTGATCACATGAAAGAAATTGGACTTTAGAATGCATGGGGAGTCATCCAATACTCAACCTCGTATTTGCACGAAAGCTGATCACATGAGTCACGTGAATTCGTAGGGAAATATCATATGTTTGCGAAATATCACTCTCGAAGCATGCTACTCATGGACACATTGCCTTTAAGCCGACATTTTCACTTGACATCTAATTCGTGCCTTGCTACTACCGCGTAGAAAAATTCAGCAAAACGATGCCGACTTACCCACTTGAGGCTAAGTGGCCACACACTTGGCTAGGGAAATCATCTTTTTATCTGTTGATACAGTCATCCGTATCACGGTTTTCACAGTACGATGTTCTTAACTTGTGAAAGTTTCCTTGAAAGAGCAATCACTTGATCTGAAATGGATATAAACAACGTCAGCTCAATTTTTCTTTTTCAGTAATTCATTTCTAAGTGGGCTGGAAGTATTTGTAGCTACTAAAAGCTAATTTAAGCCCACTATGCATGCCGCATCCAGGCAAGGGACCCCTAGTTTAACATCCCTTCCGAAGGAAGGAGACGGAGAAGTGAGTTGCGAGGTCAGGCCTCCGAGAGGTCACCCATCCGGAGTTTGACCTCACTCGACCGAGCTTAACTTCAGTCACCTGACGGAAACTGTATAAACCGCTCGGCCACGTACCCGTATGAGTCTGTTACCCAGGACTGGACTGTGGGCCTAGTTGCAAAGTTTGATTGTTCAAGGAGCGTATATAACATAGCTCGATAAGATGCCTAAGGCTCAATAATTTCACTTGTCGTGCTCAACATTTATCATTGTTCTGTGTTATCAACAGGTTGATGCATCGATTGACAAAATCCAACAGTTCTCAGTATCTAAGAGTCATATGGATGGAAGAAAGTTGCCAGCAATCAGAATGAATAATGAACTAGTCAAAATGCCTCCAGTTCAAAAGCTGTTGTTGTTTCTTGGCTACAAGTTAGAGCCTTCATTGGAAGAAGATGATGTGATATTTCTAATGCTACCACCGTGGAACTTTGATGAGCTACTTCAAGCTATCTTGCTCTGTGTTAGATATTTGCAATGTAAGTGGTTGATTTTTCTTATGCTAGGCTCGAAAATATGTATATTGGGACGGAAATAAGTAGTTTTGTAAGTTTTTGGTCATATTTTCTTTTTCGAACTGGGGTTTTTTTACGAACTGAAGGGCTTAATGGTGTTGACATAAGGGATCGCTCGAATTGATCGTATGTTTTTGCTGTCTTCTAGGCTTCTACCGAAAGTAAATTTTACCTGTATTGAAGTATTTGGACATTGCAATTTTGAAAATAAGTCAGTTAGCAATCGAACACGGCTGTTCAGCGAGGAACAACCGAATATCGGCTCAGAAGAACCATCTTTCTGGATATTTAATCGCAGCATTTGCCACTTAATATTTTCGGCATGAAGCCAGCAAAATACTTATCAGCCAAAAGGCCAAAAGTGCCGATATATAAGCGAGTCTATCGGCTGTTTTTCTACACTTTGCAGTTTATTTCATTCCGTTTCAAGTCATTTTTATTTATTTCAACAGTGTGAATCCATTTAGGAAATGAACTGATTTGCGGTGCTATTTGAGTTTATCTTTATATCTGAGACCGTTTCAATTGAATTTGAATTAAAACTTAGTTTGAATAAGAAACAGCACGTAAGTAGATGCAAAGTCTTTATGTATTGTTGTATCATCATGGAGTAGACTTACTACTTGATTCCTTGTATTTGTTCAATACTTTTAATCTGATTTTTTGAGCGATGCTGAGACGTATGTAATGGGTATACATCATGGGGTACTGTCGAGCATTTTACCCATTTTGACGATTTGGAGCATTTCTTCTGCATGTTTATTTGATTGATTCAGTACTTTCGTAGCCATTTGCTTGGATCTGCAAGTGGCGGCAGGAACATCTTAAAGTGCAGTACTTATCATGTTTTAAAATGCATCCGAAGAAAATAGGGCTACGTCCACACAATACCGGCACGATTTGAAAAAGGCAGAAAATATGACCATACAACACTTGTCGCTATCTCCGCGCCAAAGAAAATCGATTTTTTCGTGGCAAAGAAATTTATCCAGACCTAATCAATAGATTTGTAGGCAAAACATTGCAACACAATGTTTAAAAAAAACAACAGCGAAGAATCAAACAGCCTCGTTTCGAAAGTGTCGAAGATTGTCAAGTTTTCATCTTTTTGAGTTCACACTATGTTCAAACTATGTTCACACTATACCGTTTTCAAATTGTGGCGGTTAGAGTTCCATTTTCAAATTCAGTCGTTTCCATATTCTGATGGCACAATTGTCCCATTTTTGTGTGAGCGGGATCCCTGTCCGTGACAATTTCGTTTCGTTTTCAAATATACCTGCATTGTGTGAATGTAATCAAACTGTTAGGAAACACACTTGTTTTGTCTAGGCTTCTACCCCGGGGGGGGGGGGGGGGTGGGATACTTCATTGTGAACGTGGTTCGACCTGCATCTGAACTTTGAGAAAAGGACCCATTTGTATAACAGAATATTCAAGAATTCTGAACCCATTTGCATGAATATCAGGACATTTCTGACCCATGGGTATGAATTTTCAAGCAAAATATAAAGGAAAGTTTCAGTTGTTTGGTGCGAATTATCATATGGGACCCATTGATAGCAAATTCTCCAAAAAAACTACCCATCTACCAGAATTGTGGTCAAAAACAGACCCATATGTAGGGAATTTCAGATGAAAAAGCCACCCATATGAGCGGCGCGTCCAGTATCATTCAACAATAAAGTACCCCCCCCCCCTCTCTGGGGCTTCTACAAATCTAGGATTGATTTTGTAGTTATAATTTCTGTATATCCCTTGTAGCAATAAGAAGATTGTCGGTAAAAGCTACATTCTCGCTGGCAAGAAGCCTACCTCATTTTGATGAAACTACTTTACATTATCTGGCTGTAATGGTAAGTTTTAAAAGACATGAATTATTGTACCACTATCAAGCAGGAGAAATATATACCTGATGGCTTAAAAAGGGGTGTCGACGTTTGAGAAATCCACAAAAATGTGGTTTTTTCACTTTCAATCATACCAAAGGCAGTGTTATTTTTCCAAACTATATATACTCAGTTATGCAAAAATGACTTTGCAATGACAGCTTAAGGCCCTTGTTTTGAGCCATGGATTACATAAATCTGGACAAGAATCAAATTTAGTGTGCAAGCGCGTCTACCTTGTTTTATAGGGTTCTCATTTTCTTCATTCATTTTATACCATTCGTACAGCAGACTGGACAGAATGAATTTCTAGACATTGATGAGATCAACGATAAGATACACGTAAAACCATAAAATCCTTATTTGTATTCTCTCTCAGCTTCAGTATTCCAAGCGAAATCCAGAGAAACCTTTAAACATCACAGAAATGAACGTAAATCGCTTATGGGCCACTGTTTGCGAGAGAAGATTTCTGCAGGATATTGGCTTTTACACCATAAACACTTCGTTATATCTGCGCAATGGATCTATCTACGATGAACTCCAGTGTGTCACTCAAGATCTTCTCAATGTGCTGTTGTTGTTGTACAGAAATGGTGAATTGCTGATGTCACAGTTATACTCTGATAAGGTATTAAAGTCTGCCTAAAATCAGATGTCATGTGAGATTTGCGATAACGCAGAATTGTTCATGCAAAAGTTTTCAGTTATTTTATTTGCAGGCAGGCAGCTTCACGTGACATCTAATTTGAGACAGTTAAGAAAATTATGAAGCATTTCATCTTGCAGATTTCCATGTTTAGGAGATTACCATATTAGACAAAACAAGGGGCTGCTGTCGAGCCCCATTCTCCAGTGCTGACAAAGTCATGCCGACACCACAGAAAATAGCCTCTGTTTTCAAAGGAAAAGTATAGGCCCGACATTTATTGCTATTAAAAGCTAGATGCATGCTCAAATTCTTTAAATGCATGATAACTTAGAAAGAAATTAAATGTGTCGAGCAAAAAGATGCAGTTCAAAACTTTACAAATGTGTAGTTATCTATATCGTAATTATTTACAAATCGTAATCGATACGTATCATTTTGCTAGTTTTTTGCTGTTACTCTGTATCACTTGTGTTTAAAATCAGAATGAATTGATTTTTTTTAGTTTGAACCAAGTTCTCCATGGAACAATCGAAAACCAACGCAAGAGGAGGTCAAAGCGAAGCACTGGCTTGCCAGAAGGTATGTGGCCTTGTCTGTCTGTGTCATACATTTTATATGGAAGTGATAGCTTTGAAACGCAACCAAAGCCGAGATATAAATGCGATATTGTTGCCTCATGGTTTGATGACTCTGGTTTGATAAATCCTTCACATTAAGAGTTGCTAAAAATCATACTCTGTGGCCATTGAAAGCTCCAGGCTGGGCCTAGGTTGCAATTTGAAGTATAACAAGAATTGTAACTGATTATAACAAGAATTATGTTCCTTCTAGACTTCACACAACAAGGAGAGACTTTAGAACAATGGATCAACGTGGAATACAATGGCATATTGCAACAATTGATTCATGGGTAATATATGATTTCACCTGTTTTCGATTATTTAGAAATCCTTGTAGCATGTCAGAGAATGGTGACCATTAAACCAGGAAAAAGTACCACTTACTTAAGATCAAAACTGCAGTTACCTGTGAGAAACATAAAAGAAAAAAAACTTCTGAATATATATATGATACTATTACTATCTGTGCTATATTCCTCCAAAAATTTCCCCGACACCACAGTCATTTCTACCAGCCATCATTTTTGGATTATTTTTGGAGTAAATTTTTTGTTTTTTATACTATCTATATGACGTATAGAAACTGCATTTTTTGGTCATCTTAGCCTCCCTATCAGAAGTTGTCGCCCCCCCCTCTATGGAAGATATCTGGAACCATCCCTGTTTGACGCCAGTTAAAGGTTTTGTAATACTAAAAAAACTTCATAAAGTAATACTTTTCCACGTCATTAATCATAAGAATTATCTTACAGAGGTCTGAACACGTCGAAGTGATTGAAATTGGACCAAATGCAGAAGAAAAAGAAAGGGTTGAAAGATATTATCATGGGATACTAAAAGTGAAAGTAAAACCAGGAGGCACACCCTCAAGCAGCCGGTTCCCTATCATCGAAAAACGAAATGTGACGAAATATGATAAATTCAGACAGAGAGAAAAATTGGCAAACGTGTACTTTGAGCGAAAAGATGCATTGAAGCATAGGAACAAATTTGAAATGGTCAAAGCTTTCACGACTGCAAGTCATTGA
Source organism: Aurelia coerulea (assembly GCA_039566865.1). Lineage (NCBI taxonomy): Eukaryota > Metazoa > Cnidaria > Scyphozoa > Semaeostomeae > Ulmaridae > Aurelia > Aurelia coerulea. Next base: position 19,043,428 of record CM076954.1, read on the forward strand.
TAACTTTGATTGACTTGAGAACAACAGACTGTGTCTGTTGATCAATTTTTGTGTACATATGATATTAAATCGTGACAATTTATACCAATCAACGAAGAAACAATAGTTTTATATTCGCAGATAATTTGTATTCATTATTGTAATTATGCATTCACATATTTTTATGTGATTATAGCTGTCTTTTGAAATTTGAATTTTGAATCTTTGCACTATTTTTACATATAAAGATAGGGCACAATTTGACTTATCCCGATTTTTGTATTAGATAAATAGATTTTGTATTCATGATCTTTATAGCGTTTTTAGGACTCTTTTCATTTCTGTAGGGTCTGCTAGGGTAAAATAGTTAGACTGGGCGTAAAATGGGTAGTGTTGATCGCTGATGGCAGGAAACTGGTATGTCGTGAAGTGGTGAATTAACATTCGACATATCAAGGAGGGCAGTTCAAACAGTACCCTGAGTACAAAAGCCATTTTGTTATTTTCATTTTTGCTTTGTTTTTATTTCGATTTTTGGGTCTTGTCCCCGAGTATTCAAACGGTTACAGCTATAGAGGAAGCTTTGAATGATAACTTTTACGAGATTAATTCACATTTCTTCCCTTACCCATTTTACCCCAAGCTTGCCCATTTAGTCATGTAAACCCTATCATCCTCGCGTAAAAGAAATTCAAAGCTTTCTTCTAACCCCCAGCTCTGGAGTTAAAAGATGCGATCTCGTAGGTTTATACGGAAAGTCAGTGCTGTTTCTTCGCTACAAACTAATCTATCTAAGAAATCAACAAAACCATTGGTAAACTCACCTTTTTGCTCGAGCACGGCTTCTGTAGGGCATCTCTCGTTGGTTTCAGTGAATGTTGTTCAGCTTGATACATGGCTTGCTACTTCTGTGCCTTGTTTTATCAGCAGAGGAAATTGCTTCGTTTCCAGGAGAAAACGTCCCTTGGAAGTTGAATAGAAATTTGCAGCCGAGGAGAGGGCTTTTGATGGTGTAAAATTCCCAACTCTGACGTTGAAAAAGATTGCACTTTCATTGAGAAGATGCAAGTCAAGGACATGCCAGCAGCAGCGTATTCTTTGTTTCATGGAAATGAATTCCGCAGGGAAATTTTTATTCAAAGAAGTTTTGCATCTCTAGAGACTTGAAACAAGTTTCTTTTACTTGAAGCCCTGTTTTGTTAAACGAGACAATCAGGTCTCCGATAAGACAAAGCCATTTCTGGTTCTGAAGAAAAGATTTCTCACCTTCAGCGCACCTAAGCAACCATTTTTGCTCTCTGTTTATTTTGATTTGATTGAGTGCGCTCAGAGATGGTGATGAAATCTTTTCTTCAGAAAGGTAAAGTGCTTTGCCTCTTCGGAGACACGGAGCGGAGACCTGATTCCTTTGTCTCCAAAATTCACCCCCCCCCCCCCTCTGTTAAAGATTCGGCCAAGTGAGCAAACATTAGAGATTTGAATCACAAGCAAAGCTTTTCCGTCGTCTTTTTCCAAGTCGTAAGCATTGCATGACAACCAAAATTAAATTTGAAAAATTCTAGCTGCTTGTTACAAGCCAACGATAATTCTCGAGCAAGAGCAACGTTCTGCGATATAGATGGCCATACTAACAAACAATTTTGCTTTGCAAGCTCGGGGGGGGGGGGGGTGTTTACTTAGTATATTTGTCCAACGGGGATGTGCTGTTTTTCAGAGTATCGTTTTCTGAAGCCGGTTGTCAAAGCATATCAAAAGGGGAAATTTTGTTTGATCAGGTTGTTATTTAGGTAGTCAATTTTTTGTGTTTTGGAGTATATACTCTTGACCGATATTTTCTAGAATCGGCTACCAGTTGAGGGGAAAAATCCTGAAGCCGGGCAGAAAAATTTTAATTCGTGGGCACAAGGGCACATCCCCGTACAAATTCAGGTCAAGTACCCCACCCCCCCCCCCCCCTCTCGGGTTTGCAAGCAAATCTAGGATGTGTTTGATTGCTACCAATTCTGACAACGGTAGAGTTGGCAGACTCGAAATTTATGTTTGATTGACTCCCAAATTCCTGGAACGGTTGGTTTGGCAGGTTTAGAAGGCCTTTAAAACTTTCTGCTCCGAATGGCAGAAGGTTTGGCAGACATCGATGAGATTCTTGTTTTCGTTGGCAAACTCTTATTTTCGCCATGGTGAATCTAAAAACCTGCCATTTTAAAAGGAATTATTTGTGTTTGGTTGGGAAATATATTCGTCTCTGCGAATCTCCCGTTTTCAGGATTTTGCAGGTTTGGAACAATCAATGAAACACATCTTTGATGAACCTTTCAAACGCAGCAAACATTGATACACTAAGACGAAATTTTCCAAAAAGCTTGTAAATATCAACATTAATGCATAGCTACAAATAGCACATAATGATAATGATTCATAATTAGCAATTACAACATAGTCCAGTTACCATTTTTAACCTATATTTCCAGCTCACTTTTCATGTATACAGTTGCCCCCACAGTCAAGCCAAGCAAAGCAGTGATTTTGGCAAATGAGGTGTAATAAGAGAGAGGGTTTTTTCTTTGAACTTGTGACTTCTTCTTCTTATTTTCGAAGACATTCTAAAAACGACGAACAAATAAAACCTTTCAAATCGTTTGAGACCTATTTCATTCATTAAAGCTTGGTCCACATCACACGAGAGTGCAAACGTGTCTTAATTGGGATACTGCAATGGATAGTAACTCACACTGAGGTAAAAACGATGTTGATGCTGTTTTAACATTAGGTTCCAAAAGGCTGGTGTAAAATTTGATGACCTATTTCTTTGAACTGAATGGCTTCAAAGAAACTTTTGCTATTTTGCTATGATTCTGCCGTTGGAAATTTCTGAAATCTTCGATACTTTCAGAATAAGAATGTTTTTCTTCCTTTTCAAGAATTCAAGAAAAAATGTCAACAAAATTCATTTCTAAACTGTTTGACACAACATGAAATAATTTCCAAGAAAAGCATAGTTTATAGATATCTACAATATGGTATCAAGCAAAAGTGTGTCACTCTTTTGGTTCATGATTTAGAAATTTGATGACGTCACATCCTCGAATAAGCTAAACTATAACATATGCTGTAATTTCCAAAAATATTCAAGATTCCTGAAAAGTCCAACGGTAGAATTATCGATAGGAAGCTAAAATGTCTTTTAAGCCATTCAGTTAGAAGAAATAGGTCATAGAATTTTACACCCATCTTTTATGCCCATTTAATGATTAGGAACATATGCTTGCTGTTTTCCATCGCATTCCTCTGATGCCTTTCTGTCTTGAACCAAGAGCTTTTAAAACTATTCCATACCAAAGGGTTTTAAAAGTGTCCCTTACAAATACCACTGTATATGAGAATGAGATTGTAGCTACCCTATAGCCATTCAATTTTGACGAGCTCGAGAGAACACATACAGTAAGGAATATTGAGCCCTTTCCCATAATTCGTGCTGAATGTGTGCTCTTTTTATGATGCAAACGAGAACATATCGAAACTTCCCCAAAGCTACGAAGAGTCTCTCCCACATAGGCTGTAGACAGGGCATGAGGCCTGCTTGGGTTGTAATTCTAAATCAACGACGGTACTGTTTCTAAAGGACTTAAAGAACAAATTGAGTATTTGCTCGCCAAACATTTATTTTTTAATCTGCAAGATAGCTTTAATTCTATGCACTATTTGCAAAGTTTTTCGATAATCCCAAAAAAATGTTTTGTAACTTACGATGCTCATGTTTCTGTTCATTAGGCTTTCAAAATGTTTCCTTGCATCATCTATATTCATTCTTGACTACTTTTTGACTGATAGCAGAGACCGTAGTTGAACAAGAACGGACAAACTTGACTGGTAATTATGAAGGCAGATATTGCCAGAAAAAATCTCTCAATTTCACCATTCTTTTCACTCCAGATACAAAATACATTATTATTATTATTATTATTATTAGAACATTTCTATAGCGCCATTTATCTACAATAAAAAATGTATTCAAAGGCGCCTTAACAAATTTAGGTATAATGTAAAGAAAAATTAGGTACAAATAGTTACAAATTAGGTATAAAATGATATAAAATTACAAGTATCCCTCGAATGCCATTTTGAACAAATGAGTCTTCAATCTCGACTTAAACTCTACAATGTTATTTGTCGTCCGTAGCTCAATGGGGAGTGAGTTCCATAATCTGGGTCCTGCAATGCTGAAAGCCCTATCGCCCCAACTCTTTGTATTAGAGCGGGGTACATTCGAAATTCGGCTACCATTAGATCGCAAGGATCTACCAGGATTGTAAAGAGTAATCATATCCATCAAATATTCAGGGGCTTTACCCTGAAGAATCTTAAACACGGTGAGAAGGATCTTAAACATTGGTCTGTAAGTCATTGGTAGCCAATGTAAGTCAATGAGCAAGGGTGTCACATGATCAAACTTACGAGCACCCTTAATTAACCTGGCTGCACAGTTTTGTACATACTGTAGCCTCGACATTTTGGTTCCTGGAATACCATACAACAGTTGTATACACGTACTTTTTTTATATAAGAAACAGCTTATATGAAATATAGTAGGCTTAATTTTTCAAAAGTTAAGAAGCAACCCTATACCTGAATTTAAAAAGCTAAGAAACTTCTGTAATTTTCAGTTTTAATTTTCCCAGCGCATTCAAATTTTTTTTGACACTACAGTTTTATAGCAACTATTTGGACATTATTTTGAGTGCGAATTATGTTATTTATTTGTTTTGATATCTTACTAAGTAATTTGGGAGCCCTCTTGACAAAGCTAAATCAACTCTACACTTAAGGCATTAAAAATATAAGAAGCACGTAAGAAATTTTTGGTAGCAAAATGGCCCAAAAAATGTAAGAAATTGCCTACCAGTCACGGACCTTTGTTTCTTATAAAAAATATGTGTATGAAACACTATTGAGGTCATGCATTGTCATATGTTTCACCCATAGATATGTGCTTTATTTTGTCCTTTGTTTACTTGCATTGTTTTTATATCGGTAGCCAAAAGAATTGGAACTTAGGGACAGTGCAAAGTTTATTCTATAACATGGCCGGTGCAAAACGTAACGGGGCAACTACTTTTTTTGAGCTTGCACAGAATTGGGTCAACACTTTTTACAAAGCAATATGAACGGGGCAGTAACTTTTTATAAGCTCAAGATGAAGTTTGAAATATGAAATGGCTCATTTTGAGGACAAAATTGTGAATCATGCAAATTGAGAAATGCTTGGCAGGATGTGTATGAAAACGACGCAAAATGTCCTTGTCAGTTACTTGCAAGAACGATTCATCAGTCATTTCTCTTCATCTTCAAATTCGATTTTTTTGTTGACAAAGACTCGTAAGGGCAAGAATTGATTTCGTTATGGTCTTTGGCTAATTCATCGGTGGTACTTTACAACATCTGTTGTTCATGAATACGGGAGAAACTTTTTTTTAAGGAAAGGGTGACGGGGCAGTTGGTTTTTTTGCAATGATTTCATACAGGGCGAGCAGATTTTTTTGCAAGAATTTTGGTTCTCCACCGGCCATGTAATATAATAAATTTTGCACTGTCCCTTACTTTCACGAGCTTCTTCTCGAAGTTCTGCACCAATTAAAAGTTCATGGATCCTTTCAAGTAATCGTTCATTCTCGCTAGTTAACTTGATCAACTCTCTGGAAGATAGAAATTAACATTAAAATGCAGATTTATTAGCAAATGGATGAAAAACGAGAGAAATTCAAGTTTCCAAGATCAATTCAACAATAATTATGCGACCTCGATTCCAAAAAGCAAAGAAACATTGTAACGATCGTTGTTTGATGGTGACTTCATTGTGCTGCCTCTACCCCGCCTCTACTCGAATAAATACCGGGTGTCCCAAAATGATGTATTATTGTTTGATTGCTTACATGTCCATAACCAATGAACCGACTTTCAAAAAACTTTGTTTTATCTGATTTCCTAAAGGCTAAATTGTATTTTAAGATGTTGGTTGTGGTTTTACAACGGCGTTTTCATGTTGAAAAGAAGATCGATAAACCTGCTCAAATTCAAGCCTAAGAAACGGCCCATTTTTCCAGTCAACATTTTAGATGTGATACAAAAGTCTGAACTCCTATTCGTATTCTCTGAACTAAGTATTAACTAAATTCGTATGCTCGGAACGATATATATTCTCTGGACGACATATAAGTTCAGCCTTTTGCATCACATCTAAAATATTGACTGGGAAAGTAGGCCGTTTCTTTTTCATGCTATCTAAGGCTTGAATTTGAGCAGGTTTATCAATCTTTTTTTCGACAAGAAAACATCGTTGTAAAGCCAGAGCCAACATTTTCGAAGACAATTTAGCCTTTAGGCAATCAAATAAAACAAAGTTTGTGAAAATCGGTTCATCGGTTATGGGCATATAAGCAATCAAACAATAATACATCATTTTGGGACACCCGTTAGTACGTTTTCGAGAAATAATATGTGGGTTCTGTTATTATCGAGTGACCAATTAGATGACAAAACGGTCATTCGTATCTTAATCTGAGAGTAGCGTTAAGTTCAGACCAGTTAAGCCTCGTCCTTGATGCATTCCATATAATGATGAAGTGCATCAATGCGGCAAGGTGACGCACGTGTCGCATCGCACAACGAAAGTTGCATCAAGTGTGCATTCAAAGAGCAGCGAACACTCTGGGGATGAAGTAACGAGGTTAGCATAAAAGGTGTCTTGTCGCATAGGCCTATCACAATAATTTGCAAACCTGGTAGAGCCTCATCACTGGAACGTCATGACAAGGGGTCGCGGACTCGATTAGCGCTTAGGTACTTCTGTGATCCAGCGCTTGCCGCTAAAAACCACAACTTCACCCTCACCTTCTACTTCACCTCCTGCTGAAAACCATCATGTCCACCATGATGGAGTAGTGTCCATGTATAAATGAAATGGCTTGATAACGGGCTATGCTCTAAACCTCGTGCTTATTTCAATTCGCATCAAAGTGCTTGCATTTTACTTTATTTACTTGTTTATCATTGTACAATTGCACTCCACGCAACAAGAAGATTTTCTTGTCCATGTATAAATAATAGAAATAAGATTGAAAAATTTTGAAAATGGGACTTACTGTTCTTTCTCGGTAAGTTGTTCATGCAGTAAACACACCTTTTTCAGCAAGTTTTGTGTAACGTTGTTGTAACTGAAAATTAAAGAAAGTAATATCATAGCAAATGATGATTGGGACTTTATATTTTCAACACAGTAAATGATTTACCTTTTAAGAATCAAATTAAGATCAATAAGGACAAATTTTGCAACACAATAGCATGCGATTCTCTCAACCATAAATTCAAAACAAACAAAGCCACAAAAGTTTCTCTGAAACCCAAGTAGCTAGTGCGCTCGTTGTGCATTCCAGAAATTGTTTTTAAGAGCAACCATGAGCATATATCGAAAGAAGGAGGATACATCTACACATCTACCACGGGCATTTTATTTCTTTGGTTCAGAAGCCGAGCATTAAGTGTTTTTACTAAACCCAAAAAAATAAGAGAATTGAATCGCCTCCCAATCAGCTTTTGAACCAAACAAACTAAATGCCCGAGGCAGATGTGTAGATATATCCTTCTTCTTTCGATCTATGCTCATCTTTGCTCTTGAAAACAATTTCTGGAATGCACAACAAGCGAGCTAGCTACCTGAGTTTCAGAGATACTTTTGCGGCTTTGCTCGTTTTGAATTACTGGTTGAGAGAATTTCCTTTGTCTGCGATCGCTAATCGCTTTGAATTGCAGTGTCAATCAAAACCAACTCGTGCTATTGTCTTACAAAATCAGCCCTTGTTCTGTAAGCTAAGTCCGTGAGCGAAGAGAATGAAAGAGTTCAATGATCGCGATTTGTCTTGCATGCTTGTATAAGTACGCTTCCACTGCAATACGTCGGACATCGACACGAAAGAGTTAAAACACTTGATGGCCTCGAGTCCAAACTCTCCCAATAACTACCAACTTTCAAAGTCATAGCATAAACCAGAGTCAATAGACTCTGCATAAACCTGCTCATACCTGTACATCAGCTCATTGCCACCTTGAGTTATGACAGCCATTGGTCCGTGAAATAGCTTATAATCTACAATAAATTCAAATACATCTTCACCGTGCTGAAGATAAGGCTCAAATCCTTACTGGTTGTCAGAGCATGCGGAAATCATCCAATTTCATGCTTGTCAGCCAATGAGATCACCGCTTTCTAGCCCCTGGAGACAAAATCGGTCGTTTGAGGTAAATTTTCTAGTACCCTTACTGAAACTGAAATGGATGCTAGAATACTTCAGTTATTCGCAATTTTTTTTGATAAATCAGTTGTGGGGATGTCCGTCCAGAGTTGTTTACATGTTTAGGCACATAGCTTGTTTGGGGCCGGAGCTGCGTTCATTTTCCGGTCGAAGAATATTGACCTTCGTTGAAATATCTATAGAAATCGCTACAAATGAGATATACAGATAAGAACTTCAGCAATTATGCATACTTACCTCAGCAATAACCCAAACTCCTTTACTGCTATCATATCTCAAAATTGGAGGCAATTTCTAATGACTTCTGGTAGAGATGAGATATCATTTGGGCCTAAGCTTGTCCTCGCTTAAAACTCATTCCATTGCACTTAAAAAGTAATGGTAAAATTCTAGAGCTGAATAATGCACTTACCCATGACTCAGGCACCAGTTTGACTTCGTTTGCCTTTTTTACATTTGCAAATTTTTATAAGAAACGACCAGTTGTGGGTGAATTGCAAAAACTTTCCTCGGTCCATATTTTTATCTGCACAGTCTATCCGCTTCAAACAACAAACAGTGAACTTTGTATCATAAAAGTCTTGCATCACAAAACATTCCTATAGAACGATTCCATGCGCCTTAGCGAGGCACTCGTGAATTGTTTTCACGCATTTGGCTCAATCAGTCAATGCAAACAAACAAACAATGCAAAACCGGGTATCTTTTTTAGCGAACCCAAAAAAAGGTTTTGTTCTTTTTATGTTTTGCATTGATTGAAATAAGAACGAAAAGAACGAAATGCGTGAATACAATTCACGAGTGCCTCGCTAAAGCGCATGGAATCGTTCAAAAGGAATGTTCTGTGATGCAAGACTTTTATGATACAATGTCAAAGTTCACTGTTTGTTGTTTGAAGCGGATAGACTATGTAGAGAAAATATGGACCGAGGAAAGTTTTTGCAATTCGCCCACAACTGGTTGTTTCTTACAATAATTTCCAAAGTAAAAAATGCAAACGAAGTCAAACTTGTGTCTGAGTCATGGGTAAGTGCTTTATCTAGCTCAAGAATTTTACCATAACTTTTTAGGTGCAATGGAATGAGTTTTAAGCGAGAAAAAGCTTAGGCCCAAATGATGTCTCTACCAGAAATCATTAGAAATTGCCTCCAATTTTGAGATATGATAGCAGTGAAAGAGTTTCGGTTATTGCTCAGGTCAGTATGCATAATCGCTGAAATTCTTATCTGTATATCTCATTTGTAGCGATTTCTATAGATATTTCAACGAAGGTCAATATTCTTCGACCGGAAAATGAACGCAGCTCCGGCCCCAAACAAGCTGTGTGCCTAAACATGTAAACAACTCTGGACGGACATCCCCACAACTGATTTATCAAAAAAAATTGCAAATAACTGAAGTATTTTAGCATCCATTTCAGTTTTAGTGAGGGTACTAGAAAATTTACCTCAAACGACCGATTTTGTCTCCAGGGGCTAGAAAGCGGTGATCTCATTGGCTGACAAGCATGAAATTGGATGATTTCCGCATGCTCTGACAACCAGTAAGGATTTGAGCCTTATCTTAGTTACGGTAGCTCGCTAGTCGCTACTGATAAAACATTCACATTGATACGCAATTGGTGTCTTATAGCTCATGGTAAAATAAAAAAAACTCAAGTAAAAACTAAGACAAGAAACGAAAAACCTGAAACAAGCAATAAAGAGCAAAAAAAAGTTAAATAGAAGTCATGCTTTATGTCTGCGTTGTTTTTCAATTTTAAAATTGTGTGTATGTTCGTGCCTAAATGTTCACAAATATTTTGTAAATGTAGGCTAAAAAATATTTCACTACCTTTGGTCTTTGCACCGCTATCTCCTTCGTTGACTTGAATTGCTTCTAATTCATCCATTCTGTGAGTAAAAGTCTTCAATCTTCACCAAGAAATTGAGCAGGTCGTCGCCGCTTTCTTATTCAAATGTGTTTCAAAGCGAAAATGCAGCCAATTTATAGTGCAACATTGTGACGTCAGATGAAATGGTTCGCTTTATATCGCATTGATGACATCAAGTTGGTTTGAACCCCATGAAAATTCTCTTATTTGCATTCCTTTGCTTCTTTTCTTCACAGTTTGTTCCTTCTGTCTGTGTAGTTTCGGACTTTCCAAGATTCTGATCGTGGGGTTTGAGCTTCCAAGAACGAGGTTACGAGAGGATCTTAAGATACGAGTCTCAAATAGCTTTCAAAAAAATCAGCTTTTAACAATTGAAAGTTAGCCCCAAGACATGCAATACTCCTTAGCTTGAAAATTCTGCCTCAAATTAGATGTTATGTGAAAATGCCTGCAAAATAAACCAGTTGACAGGTTTTGCACGATTGATTTCGGTTTGTAGCAAATCTCAAGTTACGTGATTGAAGAAATGCCTGGGATAAGATATATCGATATCATCTTTACTTGGTCACATTCATTCAAAATAAACTGTGATCTGGCAGCTTTTATCTTCAGCGAAATTGGTGATGAGGCTGCGGCCAGTTTCGTAAATATTTTCCAACAAAAATTTCCTTCATTTTGCATAATTTTCTGGCAATTTCTGCGACTACAATTTTAACTTTTTGAAGCATTTCTAGACCTTCGATGAATTTGGTCTTTGGTACAAATAATGTTCGACTCCCAACCAGTGCATCTCGCTATGTACGAAAGACAATAGTTGATTCCCATGTGAAAAGGATCTTCTAAAATCCATTTATCACATTTCATGGCAACTTTCTAGATTTGAAGATTCCAACAACAAGCAGAGGCGCACAGTGCTGTTTGGTCAACGGCTCAAACCAAAATCCTATATGCTATCTGGAAGAACCTTTTGGTGATTTTGCAAGAAATTGAGTCGCTTTTGGGGCCCCTGTGGAACCCAGATTTGACTCGAGGAAGGAGACAAGAAAAGAGACATATTGCAGCAATGCACTATTGTGTACACATAACGCATCTACCTAGAAAAGTAACGATCGCATAATAGCAATAGAAAATATCTTTAAAAATCTCCACCGTTAGATGTCATTTGCTCGTGACAAGGTAGTGTGGCGGCAAATGTAAAGAGCCAAAGCTGCTAATGTCATACAAGTTGTTACGGTTCTAGAGCGATTGCACACTCTGGAAGAAATTCTTTCTGCAGATAGAATGAACACGAATGTTCGTTAGCAAAACAGTGTAAACGAAGGCTGATCCGTCACACTTCTATTACGGATCAAAACTTCTACCGGCGCAGGACTGCGCGTTGAAAACGGGGTCTTATCCTGAAACATGAATTCACAGGTGAAGCGTATATCTTCCGCACCCAAGCAAGGTATGTATTTGGCCATCGATGGGACTTGAGTGGAGCAACGCACGCTTAGTCTAGGCAGCGTCAAAAACGCGTTAGATCAGAAAAAGCCTTAAAAAACTGCGGTGAACTTTGCAAAAAGGGGAAAACCGGATAAAATCGGTTAAATGTCTGTGACAACAAAAGTGGACAACGTCATGCTCGATTAATATTCATCCTGCTCGAAGCCCCTTTCTTCTTGAGGAAGCTTGGCATAGGTGCCAAATAAAAGCATTTTGCGTACATTTTTCACTGAGAATGAATACATTTTCGGCCAAAATCTAGAACCTTACAAAGCACAAATACTGTGGGGCGCTTTTGAGACCGAAAGGCAAACTTGCAAACGTAGCAAACGAAGTGCTCTTGTCAATTAAACGTACCACACCAACTTGATAAAACCAACAGTAATAACATGGAAAAAAACAGTTCATATTCAAATATCAAGCACTAATTTCATACAATTGATCAAGACGATCAAATAATCAATCATTGAACCATGAGCGGGGATCACGGAATTTGAATATTGGTGCCAGTTTAGAAGACCTCAGTGTTGCTGGAACATATGCTTGTCAGTGATTTTCCAGGCTACATGGGGCGTTGGCCACATTAACCAATCTACTGTTGCGTTTGCAGTGGACTTCCTTAAACAACTTGACGCAAATCTACGATTGCAGTGAAGGTGAAGCTGCGGTTCTTACAGTGCCGCGCTGAGATTGCAGCAGTAATCAAAGCGAATCCGCGACCTGCCATGACGCTCAAGCGGTGTGGCTCTACCGAGGATCGAGGCCTGTCTGCCGAACTGTTCTGGCTGCAACGTCGGATCACATCATTGTGCCTCAACACTTTCACATTGCCTTCACACTGCAATTACGCCAAACTGCAATCTCATTCCACTACAGCAAGCATTGCCGAATTGCATGCTGCGTTGGCCTTGTAGAACAGGGGTCGTTACTAACTTATAAATTGAGTGGTATGTGGTCGCTTTCTCGATATGTAACCGAAAGCTTGAACGGTAGTAGTAGCGACAAATCACATACCAACAAGTGAGTCGAAAAGAAAGTCTATGGTGGAACCACTCGAACAACAGCAGGGAAAAGTTTGTCCAGCAGATAACTGCAATGTTGACAAAAATACTATTACTATGCTAATTTTGAACCAACAATGCCCAAACAAGGACAGAAAATGTTACAATAGAACTCGCTACTTTTCATTGATACCTAGATACAAAGCAATTTGTGATTGCAGACAAAGGGAATTCCATGCTCGGTTGGTCAAGACATAAACAAAAACAAAGCAAGCAGCAAAAATTGCCCTGAAACCCGGGCCGCTAGCTCGGTCGTTGTGCGCTCCAGAAATGGGTTTAAAGAGCAAATATTAGCATATATCGAAAGAAGAAGGATATATCGAAACTTCTGCCTTGGGCATTTCATTTTTTCCGTACAGAAGCTGACCAGTTAGCGTTTTAATTACACCTAAAAAGTGCGAGAATTGAATCCCCTCCAAATGTCCTAATATTTGCTCTTAAAAACCATTTCTGGAATGCACAACGACCGAGCTAGCGACCCGGGTTTCAGGGAAATTTTTGCGGCTTGCTTTGTTTTTGTTTATGTCTTGACCAACCGAGCATGGAATTCCCTTTGTCTGTAATCACAAATTGCTTTGTATCTAGGTATCAATGAAAAGTAGCGAGTTCTATTGTAACATTATCTGTCCTTGTTACAATGCCCAAATTTTGCATGTCTGACCAGTAATGATTGCCGGTTTGGCATACGACTCCACGCCTTCTGCAACCAAGAAACTCACTCCTAAGTCTACTCACCAACAACACAGGGTTTTCGAAAACCTAACGCCGATGCTGACCTTATGTAATCGAGTATATAGGATATTGGGTATATAAGCAAAACTAAACTAGAATAAAAACAGCGAACATAACTCATACCACCAGCTATATCGATAGAAAACTACCATGAATATACAAAACAAATAATCGATACAATATAGCCTTTAATAACGTTCGAAATCTACGATTGTCCTTTGTTCACTACACGCTTTGAAAAGTAATTTAGGCCCAATGGCCAATAGCACAAAACGTAACGTATACGTCTTACTTGCCTATCCCGGGCGATGCCTTGATCACTTAAAGAAGTACTCTCAAGCAGCTGCTTGGCTCTTGAAAACAATAGAATCCTGTTGTTGCACAAACAGCCGCCAGTTTGTACCTTAAGAGCATGGCGACTGAGAGTATAAAAACAGAATTATATTGTTTTTGATATCAAGCAGCTGCGTGACTAGACTTGCCCCAAGTCTATCTCTTCAGTCAGTCCGTCTTACCGTTCCCTTTACGGTAGTTCCTGGATCCGTCATTTCCTGGATCCACCATTCCAACATTCCGCCAAGAGAGTCTCTCGAGCTGTCTTGACGGAATGTTGGAATGGCGGATCCAGGAAATGGCGGATCCAGGAAATGGCGGATCCAGGAACTACCGTAAAAGGAACGTTAAGACGAACTGAAGAGATAGACTTGGGCAAGTCTACTGCGTGACAGTATTTCTGCAACTTTCAAACCTGTTTGAGGAAATGGAACACTTTGATATCTTGTCAAAAAGCCACAACACACAAGGAATAAATCTAAATAGGGCCTTGGGATTAATAAGGCAACGCTGAGACATAGTTCTACGACAACATGTTTTGCCTTTTGTTACCAACACTTAAAAGGGCCTTTGCAACATACCTTGCACATATCATCGCTTTGTTGGCGGCCATGTTGGTGGACCATGAAAATGGCGACAACAGAGAGACCACACTAGGATGTATTCAGAAAGCATGCAACTTGCAAAGGCCCCTTTAAATGTTTTTACGGTGATGAGAGTTCTACTAGGAACCATTCAAGTCAGTATATTTTGGCTCTAACACAGCAAGCCTAACAATACGACAATTACAAATAAGAGGAATACAAATCACTCTGGTTCTGATCTATAGATCTTTAAACCACATGCTACAACTGGCACTGAGAGATTGCTATGGTTATGCGAAGGAGATTACCGGACCGTTGAGGCCTATTAAACAATTGTCATTTCATTCTTACGGAATATTTAAATTGTAACTGATACAGTTAACTCTACACAAGATTGGTCTTGCTACAATTCCCGGATCGAAAATGTCTTGCTATTGCATTGTATTTGCTATGAGCTATCAGGAATTTGAGAAAGGCAAACTAATTGGGGGGGGGGGGGTAAAGGTGAATAGATACCACAGTGGCCTTTTCGCCTATTTGTGCACAGAGTTGTTAGGAAACAGCATGGAATTTTCAAAATAAACAAATCGGTACAGCAATGCTGACGGAACAAGGAGAGAGCAAAGGCCATGACACAGAAGTTTTTTTGGTTAAAATGTATCGGTTATCAAACTGGTCTCAATTGGCGATAGTTTTGCAAAGGTCAAACCACGGGCAATGGGAAGATCAACTGTTCGGCCTATCTTAGTGTTTGTCCGTTATGGCCTAATGCCTAAAAATCAACAACCTGTGGTCAAACAAGGTAAAGGAATGTCAATCATGCTTTGCCCATGCGCGAGGATTGCTCTGACAAAGGGAACTAAAATTGTAAGTCAAGTCTAAACAAGCAAAATCGGTTTCAAAACTTTGAAGACTGAGCTCGTTTGGCTCAACTGAGCTCGTTGCTTGATTGCGACAAAAACCTTTGGACAGCTTTGCTTAAACTTGCCAGACGAGGTGCTGCTAGAATAAATTTGGAAGCATTTCATTGCATTAATCCATATATTCCTGACTACGCATATTGCTGACAACTGACGAAATGGGGATGTAATACATCTATTTCTACAGATCAATTTGCCATGACTGAGGGACTAGGGACCAGAGCCACCGATGGCCTACAAATGACATAGAGAATAGCCAGAGGCAAACAGAATCTCAACACTAGACTTTGAAGAGAATGGTTCGTTGAAGCTTTTGTGGAGATGTAGTACTTGTTGGGCAGACGAGATACGGTTTGTCCGAGGAAACTTATGTATCCCCCCGTGCAGTAAGTTAATGCTCATGCGCCCTTCAGAGTTTCGACCAAAAACGCTACTGCGCATGAGAATAAACCTACTGCACGGGGGACACATACGTACGCTTCTGAGGTCTGTCTCAAATTAGATGCAACATGAGATTAGCCAATACGCAAAGTTGATCATGCGAAACGCTTCAATCATTTTTATTCGCGGACACTTTTACGAGACATCTAATTTAAGACAGACTCTGGGTTCCCTCAAGCTTTGATAGGCCTTCAGTGCTAGGCTTTGGTTTCAGAATGTGGCAAACCTAAATTTTGCGAATGTTGTCATACTGAATATACCATATCGGTCAGAAATATGCTGAAGCTTCAGGTGAATATCAATTATTACAGTACACGACACTTCCATTTTATTATAGAAAGTCTTCGCTCACAAAGTTTGTGCAAATCCGTTCGAAGTTTTTAGCAATACCTACTGAGTCTCTCTCTACCCCTTTAAAGGTCTAGAATTGTCGACACACTGGATTCAGCATGCACGAAGGTATTGAAATTGGCACACGGTAGACTTGCCCAAGGTCAGATACCTGAAGTCCGTCTGACCGATCCTGTTCACCCTTGTCCCACACTTCTGGATCCACACATCCAACATTCCGTAAAGGAACAAAGTGGAGAGAAAAAGAATCTCATTGTAGAATGTTGGGATGGCGGATCCGGGAAGGGAAGGGATCGGTGAGATGGACTTTAGGAAATATACTGGGGCAAGTCTAGGCACACGGTGACTGAAGCCAACAAAAATTTGATAACTAAACAAAACGAAATCAAGACAAGGTACGAACACAGAGACAAAACGCGCATTCAAACTAAAGACTAAGATTAATCAATATTACTAATTAAAACTGGCTAATTGAGACTAGCTAATTAAAACTAAAAATTGTACACCATAAATAATAGTCTAATAAAACTTCAAAACACAAATTCAACAAAATGTTTTTCGTAGAAATACGTAAACCTATCATACAAATGTGAAAAAATGTTTGGCACAATCCCCGCAGGAGGTGCTTTTAGTATTGGCTGTAACCAATTCAGGACAATCTGGTTGAACGTCCGTGAAAAAGATCAGCTGGTAGTGAGTTTACGGTATATAAGAAATAGACACCCCCCTGTAGGACCTTGTGAATCTTTGAAATAGGCCATTAACAGGCTAGCATCGCTAATACAGTCTCTTTTGACTTGCAAATTATTGAAAGGTCTTATGTTGAGAATGCAAAACCAGAGCGAAAGAGTTTTTGAAGACATTTCAAAATTGGGCTCTATCTTGTGCTCTAGTACTTTCACTTGTGCTCTAACAATATCACTAACAAGCTTTAAGGCAGACTGTAAACTAAAATCCTTCGTATTACCATTGCCGAAATAAAACTTCGTATTTTATCATATTCGATCATATCATATTGTGTTTATATTTACATCTAAATTGATGTAAGATAATTAATTCATTAATTAATAAGACATTTAGTGAGGCAGACGTCTCGCGTCTCGTTTTGGAAGTTACTGTAGAATTAAAGCACAAGAGTTGGAGGGGGAAGTAGGGGGGGGGGGGCTCTGTGGTATTCTCTTCACGTACTATTACACTAAAAGCACCTCCGGTCCAATTTAAAATCAAAGAACAAAATAAAGTTGATATAAACACCCTAATGATGATGCAATGGGGTTGCTAGATTCCCGGATGGCGCTGTTTATTGAGCAGCTACTAGAACATGTAATCAGTTATGCTACAAATAATTGTATTTAACTGTACACGTAACCACACATTTAAGCAAGATTTTAATATGGCCAACGTTCGCTGTTTCAAAGAGTAAGCGTACCAAAACTTGATTGGTTAGCAAACTAGAGACGCCTCTTCGAAATGAACCAATCAAATTGTGTGAAATCTGCAGCAAATGCAAATTTAGCCACATTTGCCCTTCCACCATCCTATGCATTGCATTTTTCCAAATCATGACAAATTGTTCCCCAGAGTACGATTGTGTTCTGGATTATTTGAAACATGTTCGTTAAAAATTTGGAAGTTTACATTTCTCCACCCGGAGTCCAGGAGTGTCTGTAAAGACTGTAGTTATGGTTTCTTTGGTTCCCTGTGATCCGGTTTATGAAAACAACACCTGTGTAATTTGATACAGATTACATAATCGTTGCGGTCGGTTGAAAACCACGAGTTCAAAACCACAGCCAATGAGATAACAGCTCTCACATAACAAAAGTTTTCCTACTGTAACAATGGCAGGCCGACCGCAACGATGATGTAATCTGCATCAAATTACACAGCTGTTGTTTTCATAAACCGTATCTCCAGGGAACCAAAGAAACCAAAACTAGTCTTTACTGGCACTCCTGGAACCCCTGTAATTTCTCTGCGATAGGAAACATTATGGCGATCGATGGTTAACAATGGCAAAATTGGCCTAAATTTGTGTTTGTTGTAGTCGAAGGCATACATAGATGGGTCACGTTATTGAAAGTCAACGAAGTTTCCCGCTCTTTTTTGCTCACGTTCGTAATCGGCGAAGCGACCAGTGCAGAAACTGTCAGTGGATTGTCTCATTTCAATTTGACGTGTCCTTAAGGCAATCAACCTAAAATTATGGGGAATCAACTTGCTTAATGAGTGGGGACGCATACAGGCAGAGTTAAGGACTTCTGATTGAAAAGTTGAGTGATACATACTGATACAATTACGACTAATTGCTAATTTTCATTAACAAACAAACAATTCCGACAGAACTACACTGCAATGGATACCAGAATAAAAATTACGCAGTCCTTTTATAAAAATATACTGTAATAAGTGACTATTCGTCTTACGTTTTATGGGTATATGGGTGGCTTATTTTAAAGCATAAGACCATTAATGTTTAATGGAATATTGACATGATAACAATGCAAGATTTTACGATCTAATTTAGGATTTTGTCTTCACAAGAGTAAATATACTTCCAAATCTGCTACTACAAGGCAAAATGGGAGTTATTTTTTGTATTTTTTATCACAAATAAAAACATATTGTCTTACGTTTTATGGGTATATGGAAATGGGAGCGTAAAGAACTCACCAAAATTTGGAGTAACATTAAACAATCGTCCCTTGAAAATGGCCTATCACTTCAACTACTGAGCATAGCCTCCAAATCTTTATCTCGGCGTAAAAAGGTGGGTGTAAAATTCAATGACCTATTTCTTCTGATTGAATGGCTTGAAAGAATTTTTAGATACTTATCTATGATTCTACCGTTGGATTTTTCAGAAATTTTGAATAGTTTTGGAAATTACAGCGTATCTTACATTTCAACTAATTTAATGATGTGACGCCATCAAATTTCTAAATCATAAACCAGATGAGTGACAGACATTGTAGGCATTCATAAACTATGGTTTCCTTCGAAATTGTT
Source organism: Aurelia coerulea (assembly GCA_039566865.1). Taxonomy (NCBI): domain Eukaryota; kingdom Metazoa; phylum Cnidaria; class Scyphozoa; order Semaeostomeae; family Ulmaridae; genus Aurelia; species Aurelia coerulea. The sequence continues at coordinate 19,062,502 of CM076954.1, forward strand.
TTATGTTACGTCAAACAGTTTAGAAATTACGATGGTCTCAAGTCTTTTTGAAAATTTTTCTTGAATTCTTGAAAAAGAAGAAAAACACTCTAATTCTGAAAATATTGAAGATTTCGGAAAATTCCAACGGTAGAATTATAGAGAATCAGCTAAAGTTTCTTTGAAGTCATTCAGTTCAAAGAAATAGGTCACTCAATTTTACACCAGCCTTTTTAAAGATTTGGAACCTGTGCTCAACTACTGCACTGTGGATCCATAGTTTCCGTTATAGACAAGGTTTGATTTTAAGAAAATTTGAAATTGTGGCATGCCGGCAAAGGACCCTTCGGAAGGGACGTTAAACTAGGGGGAATGCATAGTTGGCTTAAATTAGCTTAAATAGCAAGAAATTTTCCAGCCCACTTAAAAATAAATTACCGAAAAAAAGGATCTGAAGCAGATGCTTTTTATGAAGAGATGGTTGGAATTGCATTGCCAAGTTGGAAAGTTTGAGTTTCATTGGGAAATCTCTTAGGGGAAGCAATACAGTTTGGAAGAATATCTACTCGTGTTTCAATTCTGATTGGTTAGATTCAATCAATTATTACTTCAACGTTATCTTAGCTTTATAGGATCCTATTTGTTATTCATTCGTGAGTTTAAAAGTACGGTTATGATTAAGTAGGGAGAGGTTAAGCCAAGACTTGACGAATTTGGTTAGACCTAAAATTATAGCTAACATCAACTCGATTAACAGGCTAATGAGCATGATTATCATCTTAAGACAGGATTCACTAGTCATGTCTGCGATTACAACAATATCTATGGATTATGGTATAGGTTAAACCAGGACTTAACAATCCAGCAAAAATCTAAGATTTACTTAGATTTTATCGATTAAGCATGATTCAGGAGGTCTTAATTTGATAATGAATAGGGTTTAATCTGATTAAGACGTCATAAATATGGTCACTGTGGGACAAATTTGCGATTAAAGGTAACCATTTAGCCATTGAGGTCAAAACTGTATAATCTAACCTCTTACTTAGTGATGTTTTAAATCTGCAAAAGCTGGTGTTCTCTTGAGTTAAAATAATTGCAAATGAAGTGGAATTGAAATGCAGATATTAACTCTGAACTACAATTCTGAACCAGTGCTAATTCACCCTCTCAGCACTTGTGTTGATAAAATGAGAGCATTGACTGTTATCTGACGAGGAACAAACGTTAGGTCATATGCAATAATCTCATTTCCTACCTCCTACACAATTAAAACATGATTTCCATCATATCATGTGAATTGTGTGATTACACCTCCATAAATATGACAAAAGAAAATAAGTTTTAGCATGCTTCGTGTGGTACAACAATGGCTAATGTCTTCCTTATTGTCATGCTCCTTGAGGCGAGTCGTACAACGACTATGACTGTGTTAGAACGTTCACACTAGACCAGATGTTATGGTATCGAACATCACATTAATGACATTACACACTGATAGCTGAGTCGTCGAAATTGCTTACAATGGTTGGAAGACGGATGTTAGCGTCAGCACTTAAAATTGTTAAGGCAGATGAATTCTGGTGAATCCTGGCACGGAAGATATTGAACAGAACATAACGAATAAGCAAAAATTACACATGAAAAACCTTCAACTATCCATCTGTGATAAGACGTGCCAGAGGCAGCTATCTAAGATGCTTGCTATCAATATCAAAAGTTGAACATGCTCAAACCAACCTTGTCAGCCAGCCGAAGAAAAATCAACGCCAGAAGTCACTTGATCTGGAGAAATCTGGAAGACCATTCATCTTGCCATTGTAATTAGTAGATCTTGTGCCAATTGGTGCTTGTGTCTGTCCCTGCTGGTACCCTGGTGGTGCTGATACATTCTTGTGGTCATTTAAAGACCACTCGCCGTATCTTGAATGGAACACATCATCACTTGAAGCTTCTTCAAAGCTTGACTAAAAAGCAATAGAGTACAAACATTGAAGAGGATTTAGGCGGGGTAATATTCAAAGGATATCGTTAAAATAGCAACAATAACTAAATACAGCATAGGTTTCAAATTTTGTTGGCATAAAACTTATGACCTATTTCTTTGAACTGAATGGCTACAAAGAAACCTTAGATCTTTTGCTATAATTCTACCGTTGGAGTTTTTGAAATTTGCAAAATATTTTCAGAGTCAGAGTGCTTGTTTCCTTTATCAAGAATTCAACGATTTAAAAAAAACCATCGTAATTTCCGAACTGTTTAACGAATCATGAAAACATTTCCAAGAAAACGGTAGTTTATGAATGTCTACAACATGGCATGAAGCCAAAGTCTCACTCTTCTCGTTTACGATTTAGAAATTTGATGACATCATATCTTCAAATGAGTTGAAATATGAAAACTGCGGTAATTTCGAAAATATTGAAGATATGGATTTACGATGTATGAATCGAAGTTTACTTAGCAGATTACTCTTTAAATAAAATCACAACACAATATCTTGCCACAGCTGTTTTCAATATGTGATTTCATTTATCTTCGACCAAACTCCATAAAAGGAAATTGAAAAGACATGCACAAGAATCTGATTTTGATGGGTTTTTAAAGACTGTATCCCTGACAAATACATCTACTAATCTTGCAGAGGCAATAGCTCACCTGTGTGTCAGCAGAATGGTTTAATCCCTGGCTTTTATCTTCCTCATCTTGAAGCTTCTTAGCCAGCAAGAGGTCACTGTTGTGGTTTCTAAAGAAGAAAACAAAACAACTGATTGAGAACAACACAACAAAATGGAGAACGCAATGGGTCATTCCAAATAAGAACAACAGATGCCTGTCAGGTGATGTTTTCAAAATTGCTTCTAATTTTTACCAAAGGGACCCAAGCATCAGAGAATCTCAGAAAAAAAATTTCAGCAAGATATCTCATTTGGTTCAGGTTTTATGTTCAACACAATTGAATATTTAGCCAATTGATGCAAATGTGTGTTTTTTCATGAGGTGGCAAATTCAAGGTCAAATATATGGAAATCAAAATTTCTTATCCCAACTCTTTCTGCACTTCGTTATAGCACACCATGAATTCTTTTGGAAAAATAACGTTTCAGGTAATTGAAGACCAACATATTAGTAGAATATTGCTTCAGAGTTTGAACCAAGTATGATTTTGACCCCAAATGTGTCTGGGGAAGGATTTTGTTGTTGGTTTTCTGATCGATAATTGTCATGGCACTTTTCAGCTTTATGACATAGAATATTGATGTACCCCTTATGCTATATTTCAAACGAACAAACGGTTTTCGTGAAATTTCCTTCATCACATGATGTGGTTTCGAGTTACCACATTATGAGCTAGTTACCACATTATTACCTTCACTTCAATTAGCGAGCTTCAGTAGTCAATGCCGCATCATCTATTCTATATTCTATATTTCTAGTTTACATTTGTTCTTAGCAAGAGTCTGTCGAAGGAAGGAAAGGCCTGTTCAGGCATCATTTCGAAACAATGACACTTCTTTATTTTGCTACATTTTGTAGAATTTTCGAAGTGCACAATAGTGATAGAAGCTCTAACGCCACTCAACCGAACCTCGCATATGAAAATATATAAAAAATAACGCTCGATCCAGGCTTTTTGCAGAATAGCTAAAAGGTCTTTTCCTTGTTTTCGTTCAATGTTTTCAATTTGATTTTGATTTTCACTCATACCAGGACTCACGACCAAACAGGTTCTAAAAATGGACTAAAGTCCTACGAAAAATCTGAAGAAAAATCGAATGTCATCTATCCTTTGAACATCGAATGAAAAATCGAGCAACGCTTCGAAAGTTGCTTCGTTTCAAAAATTCGAACTTTGATCCAAAAAGGCACATGGTTTGACCATGTTAAAGAGGTCGAGATTTGATTGGATTCGTCCTAAATGCGGCGCATTTGGTTCGAAGCTATATTGGCATCAGTCTAGTTCGAAGCCATAACCATTATTCAATTCAGCATAGAAAACGGAGACTCGTGTGGTCAGTTTATTAGGGCAACATCTTTACAAACAGCTTGCAGTTTAAAATACTCCCTGCATTACATTTAGATTGCATCTGAATCAACATCACTCATTTTCCTGAAAAGACAAATTGTGTTATGGAGGAAACTGCCCTCCAGAAAAAAAGAAAGGAATGCAAGACGATGTTATAAAGAAAGAAGCGAACGATTGCATACAAGAGTAGCGAACGAAGTTGTTGGCATACAAGAGAAACATTGAGAAGGAGTGGACATCCAAGTGAAAATGTTTAAAGTCCTATGTAGACAGAGAAAATAAAAACAATAAAGAATTGAACAAAAATCCAAGTTATTGGCAAATTGTGTGAATAAATCATTTAAATATTATGCAGAGAACAACGAAAACTCAGCTTTGCAATCTCACAATTAAACTGCTAACTAAACTTTCACTTATGAAGCAAGGTATTTAGAAATTTATGAAATGATAAATGAAAATCAGAGGAATAGTTTGGACTTTTTGTAATACTTCCCAATTAAATATTCTCCAGATTCTTTGTCAGATCACGGACTACTGACGAACTTTAGATATTTATCTATGATTCTGCCGTTGGACTTTTCAGAAATTTTGAATATTTTTAGAAATTACAGCGTGTCTTACATTTCAACTCATTTGATGATGTGACGTCATCAAATTTCTAAATCATAAACAGACTTTTGTTTGATGCCATATTGTAGGCATTCATAAACTATGGTTTTCTTCGAAATTATTTCATGTTACCTCAAACAGTTTAGAAATTACGATGCTTTTAAGTTTTTTTGAAATTTTTTCTTGAATTCTTGAAAAAGAAGAAAAACATTCTAATTCAGAAACTACTGAAGATTTCAGAAAATTCCAACGGTAGAATTATAGAGAAAAAGCTAAAGTTTCTTTGAAGTCATTCAGTTCAAAGAAATAGGTCACTCAATTTTACACCAACCTTTTTAAAGATTTGGAACCTATGCTGGTTGGAACCAACAAGACGCTATTATTCGGAAAATAATCGAGATATCAAAGATTGCCAATGACTATTCATAACGAAATGCCTGAAGTTCCTTTAAAGCTGATAAATCAAACGAAAGATGCATCAACCAACAAGTCTTGCAATGTTTTCAAAGATTGGATTCCTATGCTCTGCTTGACTTGATACTACACGTCTCATGACTGTATGGAACCATGCTTTTTGTCAATTGTGGAGATAACGTAAGATTCTCTACATACCTTCGTTCCCAATCAGGCTTAAAAGGTAGGTTCTGAGTAAGAAGGCCCTTGAAAGATAAAAGAAACAGTGTGAATGAAAATTCATCTATACAAATTCAAATATTTCAAATCAATGATATCGTTATCAGGAATCCAGACCTGGAAGTACAGGCGCAATGTATTGAGTGGTATGGCTGCAGCAATTATTGTCATTGTTGTTCTCTCGCCGGGGGTTCCTACTGTTCAGCATCATGCACATACAATCTCTTACAAAAGTGTTGGACCCCTATTAAAAAATTCGAATTTCTGTCCCCCCCCCCGCCCCCCCCCCCCGTTTCAATGTTGATTACCTGGCAAAGAGGTGTTTTTCATGCAGATCCACTAAAAGAATGATTCGCCAAGGCAAGCAACATTGGAATGGAGGGAGGGGGGGACAATATTTCCGAAAAACATAGATTTTCGTAGGGGTTCAACACTTTTGCAAGAGATTGTATGCTGGCAAGTCATCCAATGCCAAATAGCTTCCAGTATTTATCAGTATTTAATCGCGTGTGTGGTATTTTGTAGCGTTCTGTTAAGTTCTTATTCATTTGTATGCCCTTTGTATGTCTTTATATTAATGACCATTTAACCCTATCCAGACTAGGCTTTTTGAAACTTTGGGGAGACTAGGGGGGGGCACAAAGTGCCCCCCTGGTTTTTCTCAGAATCATAAGTGCTAGAGACTTGAAACTTGGCACAAGTAACAAACATGATAAGACAAACAAGATGGTGTGATTTGTTTTTGTTTATGTCACGTGATTAAGTGCTGACGTCAGCAAAGGTTGCTAATTTGGGTGTAAAACCACATGTACTTTGTCGCGTTGTATCTCCAAATTGATAAAATATATCGACGTGATATTTGAAACATAGAAGGATTATATCCTTCTAATTCTTATTTTGAAATTTTGGCTTTGTAAGTCTAATATTTTTGCTGATGTCAGCATTTATTTATTTTGTACAAAAAAATAGCGACTTTTGCCTAAAATTGATTATAAATTACTTTTTAAATTAGCAAAAAATGCTAAATATACATAAAAAGACCTGCTGCATCATATCATGTCACTCATTTGTCTAAAAATGAAGCATAACATGGTTTTTCGTCAGTACGCATGCGCAACAACCAATTGTTGATGACGTCATCAAAAATCAATAAACTATATATCAAATGAAAGCTTGTTTCAAGACGAATTCAAAAATGTTTGTCTCATTGTCATAGAGCCAGTGGTTCCAAATCAATAACTTAAAAAGTATTTATTTTGCGGAGCACTCTATTTAAAGTCATGTGTTGACCCCCGGAATCAGTGTCGAAATTTTTGAAATTGACATGAAAAGATGTCTCATAGATAGAAACTAAAAGTCAAAAAAAAGCTAGACTATTCTAGAGGTACTCGACGAGCTGTGTGGAAAAGTTTACTAGGGGGGGCACTTTGTGCCCCCCCCTAGTCTGGATAGGGTTAAGGCTGTCAGTCAGTTGCTCCCTGTGGTATCATCCCTGTAGTACTGTATAGTGGTATAGTAATTAGAAAGTATGGTAGAATGGAACATCCACAAGTATTGTAATATTTCATAAAAAAGGAAAAGAAAGATAATAATAGGCCTTTTTACTTCTTCGGAAAGAGGTTTGGATCGAGCGTCCAAATCTGGTAAAGTTCGGGAAGGGAAACGAAAGCATGACCCCCATTCTTAGTGGATAAATTGCTAGCTGTGGCAAGAAGTTGCTGCGGATCTTAACACTTTTCAGGGAGTTTGTTATCAACTACTATGCGCAAAATGAGTTAGCTTAGTTTACACACAGGCAAGTGTTATTAGTCGTTTTGCTTTGTTTCTCGTTATTTTCATTCATTTTTAGCTGACTTTTCTTTCATTTGAATAACAACGATCGAAAACAGCAAACTTCGATTCGCAATCTGGATGAAAACCAAAAATGAAAACAGTAAAACCTATTACTCACAAGTGAATCATCCTCTCTACTTTGCGACCAAATAGATGATCTGCTGAAACCACCCTGCCCACGTGCTGATGACTGAGATGAGAAGTCTCTACTTTCACTGAGACCAGATGCCCCAGTTTCAAACTGCTTCCATGGATTCAGATAGCCTTGCATCTGAGAGGACTGGGGAGAGCCACATGAATCTGTTGAAAGTGGTGAAAATGTTTCTGAAGAGTATTCTGATGACGTGTCTAGTCCACTTCCTAAACTTGAGCCTCTCCCTTTGTTGTGAGAATCTCCCCAGATCTGATCATTTTTGCTGTTGAAGAGCATACTTGAGTTTCTGTCTGTGTCCAGCTAAAAAGTAAGCAGAAACAAACATTTATATATTATCATCATCCTCACGTAATAACTCATTTTTACATGAGTATACCTTTAACTAAACCAACGTAAACTAAACTAAAACTAAACTGAACTGAACTTAAGCCCCTTTCCCTATGAAGCCCTCATCTCTAATAAGCCCCTCCCCTCTGAGCAAACACTTTAAATAAGCCCCCTCTCTATCAAGCCCCCCCCCCTTATATCAAATTCCAGAAGTTACGAAAGGTTTTCGATTTATTGAGCAAAATGAGTTTAAATGTTAATTTTGATATGGTTTGAGATAAAACCATGTCGAATTTATGTATTTGACTCGTAAAATTGTATATTGAATCCGCAAAATATGATGTGAATATATCTTTGTCATTTGATTTTGTGAATAAGCCCCCTCTCTAATAAGCCCGTCCCTGGAGTGTCCGAGATTAAATAAGACCCCCGGGGGCTTAATAAAGCTTTTACGGCCATCTTCATGCTGAAGCCTTTCTGGTCTTTTATGAACCATGTAACGGGAGTAAAATCCCATATTCGGTCCACGACTTCCCCCACTGCAACTCCAGTTCAGCATCGCGGAGAAGATTCGCTCTCCTATCCGCCATCTTCCAGAAAAGTAGCGTGCTGTCCCAGACCTCTTCGAAAAGGTCTATTCCTGCAGTATTGTTAACAATTCTCAAATGGAACACATAGCATCTTGGTAAAAGGTTGCTCAACGCCATCCTTAGCCTAATAGACCTTTTAGCTATTCTGAAAAGCATCAGAATCGAACGATATTTTGCTACATTTGTAAAATTTTCGAATGGGCACAATAATGATAGAAGCTCTGACGGCATTCTATCAAACCTCGCGTATACAAATTTATAAAAATAACACTCGATCCAGGCTCTTTTTTAGAACTGCTAAAAGGTCCATTGACCATTGGGAAGAACTGCCGGGCCAAGCTTGAATATGAATATGGTTTAACTCGAGTTGAAGAGCCACAATTATTGTGGATATACTCACCTAGACTTTGTATGTATATGTATGTATGTATGTATGTATGTATGAATGTATGTATGTATGTATGTATGTGTGTATGTGTGTATGTATTGAATAGCAATAAGATAAATCACCTTCAAATCATCGCCAAGACTATCAGAAAACATTCCTCTTGTGATGCAACCTTTTCTTAGCTCCATGCTTCTATCCAATTCATTTTCCTCTTTATCCTTTTCCTTAGTACCTCTTCCGGCAGCAGGATTGTATGGAATAAGTTGAGACCGACAATAGGGCTGATACTGGGAAAACTGTAATAAGTTATCACTTGTATAGGCTTGCGGCACATTGCGTATGAACGACTGCTGATTGGCAGGGAACTGGTACATCTGTTGCTCACCGCTGATGTACATGTTTTGCGGGGCTGCTTGCATCTGAGGGGGCACTGGTGATTGAATATATGGGACTGATTGCACAATTGCTCCGTTTATCATTGCACCATCTGCGAAAAAGAAATAAATACTTGTCTACCGGGTGAGCCAGAAAAAAGTTCCTACTTTTGAAGATTCATAACATCAAGAGTACTGGATGGATTGGAATGAATCAATATTTGCTTGACAGCCAAAAGATCAAAGTATTTTTGTGATTTTTCTCTCCTTCTTACGAGCCACTGGAAAAGTTGGCAAATTCAAGTTTACAAAAACTTGGTGGTTGCAAAATGACTGAGAAAGGCCTAAAATACTTGATCAAATAACAAAGGACGCATCCCTCAAAACAACAGAGAAATGACATAATGATGAGAGACATAGAGGGTGAACCAGAAAAAAGTTCCCATTTTTGAAGATTCATAACATCAAGAGTACTGAATGGATTGGAATGAATCAATATTTGCTTGACAGCCAAAAGATCAAAGTATTTTTGTGATTTTTCTCACCTTGTTACAAGCATTGACAAAATTTGTGAATTTAAATTTATAAAAACTTTGCGGTTGCAAAATGACTGAAAAGGGCCTACCAACAAGCATAGGTATGGAAGATTCGGAAATGTAATTGAAGAGTCGAGGAACATTTGAGACACTACAAAATTTGATAAGAAACCTTATTTGCGAAAGCTTATTCTCGCGAAATTTCCGATCTTGGCTGATTCGTGAAAGTTAATTCCAAAAATTTCGTGTTTTTTCCAACTCGGGAAAGATTCTTCCCGCGAAAATTTCTACCCTTAAAGGGTCTCAGTCGTCAAACAGTACACAAATCCGTAAACTAGAACGTGTTGGGGATTATCCATTGTTCATGCATTGTTCTCTGCAGTTTGTTTGGTGGCTTCACCCAAACCACAAAAAAGTGACCGTTAAACATCCACTTACATCCGAGCAATCGTAGAAGATATGAATATTTGGTTTGTTCCTTAGTGAAGTACAAGCCAAACGGCAACATTCATTTTGAAAAAAAAAACGAAAATCCTGTGTGATATCACCTTTCAAAAAACTGCAAAAATCATAGTTTTGTTTACATTTTGACGACGGAGCCCCTTTAAGTTGCTTAAACTCGACAAACCTGTCTGGATCATGGGTTGCCTTGCATAGCTAACTCTTTGAAATCCATTTGGAATACCAGCCGGGCTAACAAGATGAGCCGCAGACTTCATGGGGGCCGGGGCGCCATTATGAGTGCCATTAGCAACACGAGTGCCATTGGAGTAATGTGCACCATTTGTCATATGAGCACCGTTTGTCATATGTGCACCATTTGTCATGGGTGTGCCATTCTGCAGGTGACTGCCGTTTTGCACGTGTGTGCCATTTTGCATGTGTGTGCCATTTTGCATGTGTGTGCCATTCTGCATGTGTGTGCCATTTGATAGTTGACTTCCATGAGTGACGATTGTTCCATTTACTATTTGTGAGCCATTAGGAATGGTACTGACATTGGCAATTGTTGCCCCATTCGCAATGTGATTTCCATTCATGACGTTCCCATTCATAGCATTCCCATTTACGTAGTTGCTACCATTCGCTCTGTAGTAAGAGCCCTGCACAATATCTGATATCAGAAAGAAAAGGTAACATTATAAAACAAGGAATGATTGTTTCTCAATTAAGCCACGTACGTCTGCAAACTACGTACAGTAAGCAGAAACCAAGCTTTCCAAATCAGGCTGCAAATTTCTTATCGGGTATCCCAAAAAAGTACCCCTGCTTGCAGAATCACCATAATTTGATTACATGGCCAATCTTCAATTTGTTTTGGCATGTAGATCAACAACCTGATCTGAGTAGGTCTGGGTAGATCAACTGATCTGATCTCACGGCCCCTTGCAAAGCAGCCTTTGCAGACGGGGTTTCGATATGTAAAGAATACAACAGAAAAATAGTGGCCATGCCTTCTGAGTGAGATGAGGTGAGTGGCCAAGAGGCGTATACGGGTGGTCAGTCCAAGAAACTTTACAAAGATACTTAACAACATATAAATCTGACCAATTTTGACAACAAAAAATCGGACATCTCAACGCGATAGTGACAGGTTGTAGTGTGATTTGTAGTATGTGAGATTGCCCTAGTCAGTACAAAACGCATTGCAATTCAAACAAGGGTGTGCTTGATTGGTACCAATTCTGAGAACGGTTGACTTGGTAGACTCGGAATTTGTGTTTGACTGACTCCAAAATTCCGACAAAGGCAGGTTTGGCAAGTTTGGAAGGCCTGCTGAGCCTTCTGCTCCAAAAGGGTTTGGCAGGCTTTGGAGAGATTCTCGTTTTCATTTACGAAACTCTGAAAACGAGGCGAATTTGCTCACGTTGCTACGGTAATCGAGTCAGTGCAAATTTGTTGTCAAGCACCACATCCGTCTTCGTGTTTTTCAACCGGAAACCTAATTTTCGCCAGCATGTGTCTGAAACCTGCTGTTTTGAGGAACTTTGTGTTTGATTGGGAAATGCTTTTCCGTCTCTGCGAAGTCTATCGTTTTCAGAATTTGGTAGGTTTGGAATCACCAATCAATTACGAGGTGAGTGGCCGAGCGGCTTAATCAGTTTCCGTCAGGAGACTGAAGTTAAGCTCGGTCGAGTGAGGTCAAACTCCGGATGGGTGACCTCGGAGGCTTGACTTCGCAACTCACCTCGCCGTCCTTCGGAAGGGACGTTAAACTACAATCCTGGACATAATATGTTGAGAAAAGCTGCGCCCCCCCCCTTCCCCCCGTTCAATGTTGGTTATGATGAGAAGACGTTTGCTTTTAGTTTTATGTAATGCTGCGGAGTTGCTATAGACTTTTGCTCTCTAAGGTATCGTTTTTTGTTGTATCGTAAAGTAGTTTTGTAAGTAGCGTTAAATAGTAACATATATTGTAAAATGATTTAATACCGAGTGTCCCAAAATGATGTATTATTGTTTGATTGCTTACATGTCCATAACCAATGAACCGATTTTCAAACACTTTGTTTTATTTGATTGCCTAAAGGTTAAATGTTATTTTAAGATGTTGGTTGTGGTTTTACCAGTTTTTGAAAATCGGTTCAGCGGTTATGGACATAATCAAACGATAATACATCATTTTGGGACACCCGGTATAAAAGAAAAGAATCTCCCTGGGTTCAACGAAAAGGAAATTTACCTCCACCGGTTTGGACGGAGAGACCAGGCGTTCCATTGCTGCCATTCCTTAATATCTCATCTGGTGATTCTCTGCTGCTATTCATGCCATTCTCCATACCTGGGCTACTGACAGTCTCCGGAGAAATTGATGATCCGCTACGATTAAGCATAACAGGGACAATGTGATGTCCTGTGCTCCTCTTCTTGCGATACCTTCAAATAGAATAGAAGCAAATTGTATAAGCCAGAAGCCCGGAGGGGGGGAGGGGTACTTGACTAGGGAAGTGACGGGAGTGTGCGGAAAACCTCTCCATACCCTGCACCCTGTCGCATAAAAAATAGGTCAAAAGTATACCCTGTCGCATAAAAATTTTGCATCTCAAATATCGTGAAGAAGGCAATTTTTGCCTGTGATACCCTGTCGCATAAATTTTGATAAACTATGAACAAATTTCATTTAGTGGCATAGGAAATATAGTTGCATTTTCTAGCATGTTTCTTGATACACCCTCATATTTTTGGGGCTAGTGAAACAACAGGTTAATGTGCCTTTCTACTTTAATTAGTAGATTTCTGTGACGTTTCTTGCCCCTGCAGGAAACTTGCTTTCTTGCCCTTGCCCATTCATTGCTTCATGCTATTCTTGCAATCGAGGGTTCTTTAGACTCCCCTAAATTTTTGCAATTAATGCATATTAAAACGGAAATGCAGACTTACTTGTCAAGTTCTTCAGCTGAATGTGCAAAACTGCATTGTGCACCTCTTGGACAGCTGTTACGTTGTTGGATGTCTCTGCACATGTTTGTCTTGTACTTGCTGTTTGGTGTCTATTCAAAAACAAAAAGTATAGAATAACAGAACGCTAAATTGTGGCGAACAAGCGTGATGTTAGCATGAAAATTAAACACTGAAAGTTTGATTTTTAAAGATTGAAGGCGTCAGATATCAGTGTTCTATGCATTTTAATTGATTTCCACCTTAAATTACTTCCGATCTATTGGTCACATTTTGAGAATGGTTCTACATTTTTATGCAAAGTATATTTGCAAATATAAGGGCATCTGCCCTTACATGAGAGCCAACCAGAAAAAAACTGAGCAACGAGATGATGGATTGTTGATACCGAATATGATAAATTCTTGCTAAAATGCAAAGAACATATGGGATAAAAGTCTTGCAAGGGAATGCCTATGATGTCACATGATTAAAGGGTCTGTTTCATCCAGCATGCCTTGCACGTGCCATCTCTTGGTTGGCCTTTGTTGCCGCCATTTTCATGGCCCATGAAAATGGCGGACAACAAAGGATAACCAAGAGACGGGACGTGCAAGGGATGCTGGATGAAACAGACCCTTTAAGTGAGATAAAAGGTCATTTTCAATATTTCTGGAGCGGGTTGTTCAAACCACGATTAGCGCTAATCTTGGATTAAAAGCATAAATATGTAGTCATTTGCATAGTCCTAATCCAGTATTAGCCTAATACCAGTTTTGAACAACCGGGTCCTGCTGAAAAGAGCATACATCCCTATAATAGTGTCTATATGGTATGGGCATTGAGCCTGCTATGTCAAATTAGGCAATGAAATCGGAGATTGGAAGGAAAGCATCTTGGTACGTGATCTGCATCTACAGGGTGAGTAAAAAATGGCCTCTCACAAAGAATTCGAGAGGCCATTGCTCCCTGACTATACAGGGTGTCCAAAAAAATTGTTCCCCGTTTGTCTGAAGGTTGCGACAAAACGGCAAAAGATTCTCGGCAAAATTGTGCATGATGGTGCTCTTCAGATGTTCAATTAAAGTTTGCCACCATCCCCGTAAAAATCCGTTGAAAAATGATGGAGCTACGACCTTCAGAAGACCACATTTGCATGACGACTGAAACCAGCAGTCGGCCATTTTGCCTTACTATTTTGCAGTGATAAGTATCTTCACGCGAGGTCAGAAATAATTTCTGTGAGGTCAGAAATAGTGGAACTCTCCAAGGATTATCGGAATTTTCACGAGAGCTATGACATTGGAGGCTGCTGTTTCATTTTCATTCCATAAAGCTATTTATCGCTGCAAAATAGTAAGACAAAATGGCCGACCGCTGGTTTCAGTGATCGGGTAAACTTGGTCTCCTGAAGGTCATAGCTCCATCATTTTTCAACGGATTTTTATGGGGATGGTTGCAAACTTTAATTGAACACCTGAAGAGCACCATCATGCAAAAGTTTGGCGAGAATCTTTTGCTGTTTTGTCACAATCTTCAGACAAACGGGGCAAAATTTTTTTGGGACCCCCTATACAAGCAATGATATTTTGCAATATTTGATTAAATAGCCAACATGTTCAAATATGTTTAGAATTTTTCCTGGCTGAAATCAGTCACTCCGTTCAGATTTTACAAGGGATTTTCTAAAAAAAAATCCAATCAAGAAACTTTAAAAACGTGCAAAAATCGTGAGCAATTTCCCCAAAAATGTTTACCTTACAGCAATGACTTGAGCACGCTTAGCACGTGCTATCCTCTTGGGGGAATGAAAAAGTCTTCCCCTTGGTATGAATAACAAATTTAGGGGGATTGCATTCTCTCAAGAGGGCAAAATACATGAATGCATGTGTCATAATTGCTAGGAAGGAGAACAGGAAAACAAAGGGAAATTTTGCTAGTCGTTTTCATTCGTATTTGCAGGTTTTCGAAAGGGGCTTTCCGCAGAAAATCTCCCATATCGATGGGAAGGAATGGCCGATTAAAGCCGGGTAAATTACTGAACATAATTGGACATATCGGGAATAAAACGAGACAGTTTTCAATATTACTGCTTTGATAGTCAGGGAGCAGAATTTTTCCTTTTTTGACTCACCGGGTAGAAATAATCACCATCAACCGTAGTTGTTCTTCTGATCTTATTTTAATTCGAATGAATAAATATAGCTTCTAATTACATAATACGAAGAAACTAATCAAATTCGAAAAAATTTATATGCTGAAAAACACCACTGCATTAAAATTATGATAGGAATTTGAATTTATCAAACGTTCCTACCTGTTGCGATTCCATTGTACCCTTCAGCTTTCCACTGTGATTCTATAAGAGACAAATATACTCAATGGCACTCATTTCGAAAATGTTTCTTCAAGAGGAAATGCATTGCAAATGATCTTTTGAAAGATCACAAAGGAGCATAGGTTCCAAATCTTTAACTCGGCGTAAAAAGGTGGGTGTAGAATTCAATGACCTATTTCTTCTGATTGAATGGCTTGAAACAAACTTTAGACACTTATCTATAATTGTACCGTTGGAAATTTTGAATATTTTTCAAAATTACAGCGTATTTTAAATGTCAGCTCATTTGAGGATGTGATGTCATCAAATTTCTAAATCATAAACCAGATGAGTGACAGGCTTTTGCTTGATACCATATTGTAGGCATTCATAAACTATGGTTTTCTTCGAAATTACTTCACGTTGCGTCAAACGGTTTAGAAATTACGATCGCTTTAAGTTTTTTGAAAATTTTTGTTGAATTCTTGAAAAAGAACAAAAACGTTCTAACTCTGAAAATATTAAAGATTTCAGAAAAGTCCAACGGTAGAATTATAGAGAAGTAGCTAACGTTTCTTTGGAGTCATTCAATTCAAAGAAATAGATCATTCAATTTTACACCAGCCTTTTTAAAGATTTGGGACCCATGCTTCATAAAGGATGGAACAGTCCAGGATTCTTTATGACTGAAAAACATGTCCCCATGCCATGGCACAATACGTTTCAAATAATCATCAAAATCAATACTCTGTCAAAGAGATGGATATAATACCCGTGACGTAAATCATGTTTTCCTTGTTATCCTGTTTGATAGTTAACCAGTTTCCATAATCAGTGCTATAAAACCAGCACATATATTTTTGATTTTATAGCCTAGGATGGCACAAGTTTAGTGCTGAAACGTTCTAATTTTTTCAGATCTGTCGTACTACCGGGTGCGCCAAAATAAACTATGCACATTTGGCAGGCCACAATAAATCTTTCACTCGAAAGGTTTTGAAGATTTATGACTTAATCTTTAGCAGAAAGCCTGAATTAGATTCTAGGACTTTTTGCAAATTTTTCCGTTTTCAAGTTTTAGAGCTAGAAGCGAGTTTCTTAAAATTTTGGTTTTCGAAAACACTGAAAACGATCAAAAACATCGTCGATCAAATTTCAAAAGACTCAACATGAATTAACAAAGAGAAAACGTTTTCAGGGTGATTTGGGGATTTAGTACGAACTTTCGTACAGCAGATTACAACTAATCGATTTCTAAATCGCAAATCACCACGAACAAGTTCTCTCTTTGTCGATTCATGTCGATTCTTTCGAAAACTTGATCGATGTCTTTTGATCGTTTTCAGTGTTTTCGAAAATTAAAATTTTAAGAAACTCGCTTCTAGCTCTAAAAACTGACAATAAAAAAATTTGCAAACAATCCAAGAATCTAATTCAGGCTTTCTGCTAAAGATTAAGTCATACATCTTCAAAATCGGTCCAGTGTACGATTGATCGTGGCCTGCTAAAAGTGCATAGTTTATTTTGGCGCACCCGGTATATTTTTGGATATGTATTACTTTGTCACTAACATGCACTTGTCTATATATTTAACCGGATTGTTTCGATATTACCACGTTACGGATTTTTCACCATATTACTAATGGATTTTTGGATTTACTATGACATCAAGACGATGTTGTTTTTCATCATGGCATCCTGAAGAGGGTCAAAATGAGACTGTTCGTCCTTACACTGGTTATAGAATTTATTTTTTGGCTGCGTTTTCCTAAGCATATTCTAAATCTGATCTGCAAAAAGGTTGAACAAGCGGATGCCGATCCAGAAATGACTGCACAAAAGAGTACACGCATTTGGTCTTATCTTTGCGAAGTCATCCTGTTTTCATAGCTACTTCAGCCAACTGCTGCCAACTGATACACAAACCATAATTTCAGGAAGAAATTCTTACAAAATTTGCATTCATCTAAAGGATTTTTTTTTCTTTATATATCAATCTAAAATTTTACAATAACAGATCCTGTTTATCTAAAGGATTGCCTTAGCATATGCATAGACCCATTATCCAAAAGATGAAAGGTCTACGAAACAAAGAACCGAAGCTTCCTACGGTGGCTTTCAGACTTCTGGAAACTTAATTGATGTTGCCTTTGTTGAGATGCGAAATTTCCCATTTTGGTCAATTCGCGACACTTAATCAAAAAAATGTCGCGTTTTTCCAACGCCAATACATTATTTTGGGACACTTGGTATCGTTACACGACCTGTTCTTGTTAACTTGATGACAAATCTTACCCTGACAAAGTCAACAAGGCCTTCTACAACATATTGTAGTGATTCCATAACAATTTTAAGCTCTTCCCATGTTGGAGGGGGTCCTTCTGAGCTTGGATCTATGTCAGCTAATCGCTCGAAATCAACCTTCAGCCTTTGAAGATCAGCTGGGTCTTGTGTTCGTTGCAAGGCCATGATGAGTTCTTGAATACTTGAGCTGAATGATGCTGGAGTTTGCAGCTAAATTAAGAAAAATTAATTGGTAAAGAAAGGCGAAAAGTTGCTGGAAGAATACTTCAGTGGCTGACACAATAACGACTGCGTACGTGCAAGTTCGCAAAAAATACACCGTTGAAAAAATACAATCCAAAATCACTGTTGAAAATCACCAAAATTTGACAATGATGCGGATAGAAATTTGACAATGATGCTGTTTTTCCGTGTGTAGGTTATCTTATTTTACTTTAAGGCAAACCATCTCTGAAACAATCACGTATCATTTACATTATCTGGGAGTCTGCGGATAGCTTTAAATTTGTAAACAATTTATGTTTGAAAAGACCTTTTGAAAAAATGAAAATTTGCTTCAAATCGTTTTATCCCCAATGAAGGAGTTAATTTTGACTAAGTGGAAGACAGAACTTAAAAATTATGGCTCTGGGCCCTATCATTGATATGATTATGGACAATTAGGAGCCAAGTCCCTTAAAAGAGTTAAACACCGTTCAGAATTGCAAGCTTGAAAATCTGAAGCAGGAATAGTTAGCCTCCGGCATTGACCACGATAACATTATATTAATTAATCAACTTATATTCTTAACGACTTAGAGAAGACAGTGCCCTCCAGAAGTCTTAAGATTAACACACGATACATATTGAGACCAGATATAGTTTTTCCAGAAAACATTAGAAAGAGAATTTGGGAAAATTTTCCGTTTCGAAATTCAGGTCACCTTTTGACTAAACAGAAACTAGCTGTTAACGAAGTTACACAATACGGTACATATTGAGACCAGGTATAATTTTTTCCGAAAGAGTAGAAAGAGAATTTGGGAAATTTTCCGTTTCGAAATGTAGATCACCTTTTGACTAAACAGAAACTAGCTGTTAACGAAGTTAAGGAAGTGCTTCTCAAAACTAACACAATACAGTACATATTGAGACCAGGTATAATTTTCTCCGAAAAAAGTAGAAAGAGAAATTGTGGAATTTTCCGGATCGAAACTCAGATCACATTTTGACTAAATAGAAACTAGCTGTTAACGAAGTTAAGAAAGTGCTTCTCAAAGCTAACACAATACAGTACATATTGAGACAAGGTATAATTTTTTCCGAAAAAGTAGAAAGAGAAATTGTGGAATTTTCCGGATCGAAACTCAGATCACATTTTGACTAAATAGAAATCGACTAAATATGAATAAAAATTTAGAGGGAGTACCAGTAGAATCAAAATTTTACCTTATCAATAATCGATTGCATATGAGATTTATGATCATCATCTCCATAGAGTAAAGATGACCATTGTTCTGGTGAAATGTGAAGACCTGCTTCCATTGCAATTTGAACAATCTGGGCATCATGCTCTTTTCTCAAAGCAGAGTATGTTCGAAACTAAAAAAGAAACATTTTCCTGCCTTCAAAGTAGTTCGAAGTAATTTGATGGAATGTTGGAGTGGCGGATTCAAAGGAATGGTAAGACGGACTAAATACAGGCTACTGTTATGGCAAAAAGATTACTTTTCTCGTTGCAGATTTTGTATTTTGAATTAGTTCGTGCTTTGATTCGACTAACTATCCATTTCTCGTTTATTCTTTATACTAGATGAGTAAAAAGAGCTAAAATGTTTGACGGGCTGTGAAATAAAAAGTATGCGGCGGATATTCAAAACTGAAATGTTAATTTATCAGTCAAAGGCTAACTTATACCTTTTTCACACTGACGCAGTTAAACCATCTTTATCTAAGCCTGGTTAAAGCTCAACCAATCAACTGAATTCAGTTCGTTGGATTGACCAATCAGAAAGAAACATTTTGTAACTTGGTCTAGTTTAAGCTGGTTTAAGTTGCCAGTGTGAAAGGGGTAGTAGATGGGAAAACGGTTAAAATATTTGACCGGCTGTAGAATAAAAAGTATGTGGCCGAAAGGGGTAGTAGATGGGAAAACGGTTAAAATATTTGACCGGCTGTAGAATAAAAAGTATGTGGCTGATATTCAAAACTAAAAAGTTAATCCATCAGTCAAAGGCTGACTTAGAAGTGAAAATTTTGTTTGGTAAATATATCCTCTTTTAGACTCAAGATAAAAGAAAAATTCTGGTGAAAGGTTTTTATGTGAACAAGAGTTCCACGTTCGATTCTGGTCCATGATTTATTTGCCATTGACATTTAAATTCTATTTCTAAAGCAGACAATTACATTGAGTTTATATTTCAAAGGCAAGTAAACCATAGACCAGAATCTGAATGTGGAATTCTCGTTCGCATACCAACCCCTTAACAGCATTTTCACATCTAAGTTAGCCTTCGTATTAAATCCCCTCTATGCTAAACAACTCTTTCCGAATGCAGAGATCTATGCTGCATGTTAGACTTATGACGATGAGTCTCTTGTTTCCCTGTGCTAATTGACTTCAAGATGGCGCTTCAGTCAACAGACTTGCTGTTGTTTCCCTGTGAGCAAGGTACCGCAGGGATACAAGGGACTCATCGTCATAAGTCTAGCTGCATGTGCGAAACATCGTTTCAATTCTGCAAAAATGAACTTTTCTATTGACCATAATTTCTCTTGAAGTGGCTGAAAGGAATTGTATTTGCCTTAATATATCAAACAATTTCCCTGGCACGGGTGGCTTGGGTCGGAGGGAACTAACACCTGCCTAAGGTGTACACTCAGACTGATTGAGGGAAGGAGGCGTCTTACTTCTACATTCTTGACCAGCAAAACAAAGTCTAGCCATTGAAAGCTATGCTTACTTTATCGTGAAGCTGCAGCAGCGAGGAATCTCCATCTCTCTTTGTGACCTGCAAACAAAAATAAGACAAATTCTAGTTGACTCGAATCAAACCTTAGTCCAAATTTGAGCAGCATTTTCCCGGATTGCTGTCGATATGATAGAACTGCAGTAAGGTCATCTGCCGTACCATTGCTCTGTTGTATGACTGCTAAGCACGGCAAGGAGCCAGCATTGGGAATGTTAGAAAATCGTTAGATTTACTGCCATACAATTAATTTCTTTTACAAGTAACTGTTCATAAGACATTAAATCAAATTCTCATATTAGAAAAAATTCAGAAACTTGAGAACTAAAAAATTATCTGAGAAACTTCTGTTATTTATTTTAGGAAATCCAAAGTGACTTTCACTTATTTCGTATTTCTCTGTTTCCTCATTCTTTCATTAACTGAGAAATGTTACACAAAAAGGAGCTTTCATGAAATTCTCAGTCAGATTAAGGCAGGATTACGTTCTGAAGATTTGTCCTCTGGTATGCATATGAAAAACGAGAATTCGAGGAAAGTACCGTACCAAATTTTAGTTTCGTATGAAAGAATACGTGAACGAGTTCTATATACTTAATAAAAGAATGTGCTAAAATGAATTAAACCTATTTGATTATTTAGGGTTGGTCTATGAAATGAGATTAAGATTCTATGAGGTCGCTTTTTGTAATAACTGTTTTAATCATTGAACAACTTAAAGATATAATAGCATTCAAAAGTCTAAGACTCGAATGTTATTAGTATCAAAATCATAACATGATCTTCAATCAACTAACGAAGTATTTTTTGAGCATTTGCGATAGGGATTCTTCATTTTGGGTCCAATTCTGATAGCAAAATTTCTTGTAGAGTTTCTTAATCTTTCTTTATTCACAACAAGTTAATTTCACAATTTCTCAAAAGTCATTGCGGACCGCTGTTAACCAAGAATTACAAAGCAGAATAAAATCCAAAACAAAAATCATAATTTTGAGCATAAAATACAATTAAAAAACATGACAATAAAATGCAATATGTAATGAATCTGCTTGACTTCAAATAACTTTATCCCAGTGGTAAAATTTTCCTAATTTTTCAATGAGCTGTGAGTTGAGTTTCTTATGAAGTAACGAGTTTCGTATAACAATAATACGTTTGAATTTTCTTTGTAATCGACTGTTTTGTTGCACGAACTTAGATTTCATAAACTATTTCGGAAACTAACGGCCAGAATGCAAATGAATTAGTGCAAAAGATCTCTTCGAAGCAAATCTCAGAAATGCTGCCAGAGCATATTTCATGGTTAAATATGGTACGAAAATTCACATTTTATGTTTTTATCACGTTTTCATGGTAATGTAAACAGAAATACAAACAAGGGCGTGCACACTTTGCAGTTTTAGTTAAGAACCGACGTTCGGTTTAAATTCTAAATAGAATCAAACATTTCACAAGTAGATGTGTTGTCCTTCGTCAGTTTAGTTTGAAGCATAATCTATTGATCATTTACCGCAAAAAAATAAACAGCAATATGATCAAATTGAGCAAGACTCCAAAGCCTAACTTGCTGTTTACTTATTACCTACGCACTATTTACTTAAGATCGATAAACTATTACTGCATAAGCCGATGGCAAATCATCTTCGACAACCGGAGAGAGGTTTCTGCAAAATATTACAGCCGGGTGACTCAAAACAAATAAATTATTTATCTAAAGTTGGTTTTTAAAGGCATGTCTTGCTTTGAATAAATGGTAAAAAAATGAATTTCACCACAACGTTAACATTCTTTTCCAACCTTGTTATAGTTATTAGACATTCAGATCTTTGCTATCATATAAATTGACCATATTCTGCGTGGTCCTAGAATATGAAAATAGGGAAAGCCTCCCACATGGAAAGACAGTTTCTCATTGGACAATGGACATATAAAAAATCTGCCAGCCTGGGGGTACGCCATCGATTTTTGAACGCCCCATCCTGGTTTATGATGATGTCACATCCTGTTAAACAAAATAATTTCATGAAATTTCACATTTGTAGCGTATTTTAATGGAGTTTTTTGACGAAATCATACCTGCATGAAGGGGATGCACCTGTCAGTGAGCATCAGTGATGTACCCCCCCCCCCCTCCCCTCGAGACTTTTCTTCTGTCAGACCCTGGCAACAGAGCAAGACTCTTTGTTAGATTACGCTAGTTACAGCACAGGGAGCCCTCTTAAAAAATAGCACAAAGCAAACGAAATGCGGCTTCTGCGAGTGAGACACCTGTGAGACATCTGTGGAGGGGCAATGAGGAATGAGCGATGTGCGCTTTGCGGAGGAGAGAGGAAAGAGCCGTGTGGTTGCAGATTGAAGTAAGTTGAAGGCAAGCAAAACATACATGTGTGACATTTTGGATGTCTATTATTACTGCCCTTTTCAGCCTGTTCACGGGCTGGCTTCAAGCAGAAAATGTCATTATTAAAAAGCAAGTGATATGAGTCAATCTCTAAACATATGACTCAAAGGAACAAGAGAGCAACTCCCTCTCGATGACATTTCATTTGTGGGTGGTTTGATACAGTTCTGGTATCCGCAAAGGAAATGACTATGATAGTGCTGACAGGAAAATTCTGAATTCTGAACTCAGTCATCCCTGGAGACGAGATCGCTTTGTCCGATGAAACTTATGTGTCCCCCCCCCCCCCCCTAGCAGTGGGTAAAAGAGCATGCACCCGTCAGAGCTTCAACCCCAAAGCGCTACTGCGCATGAGCTTTAACCTACTGCATGGGTTTCATGGGGCGAAGCGTATCTCCCTAACAAAGCCTGCGTGCAGACAATCCCGATTTTTGTCCGGGGGTACAATCTTCACGCAGGCTACCACTGGGCCAGATTCTTTCAGAAATCAGAATTATGACTAAATTCAAAGCTTTCAAACTACATGATCTTGTCTGTTCTCAAGAAATTTTTAGAGAATGGTTAAAACCTTCACTTGGAGCTCAGTATGGAAACATTTCTGTTAAACTTACACGAGTTGCATAGATTTATCTATATTTTTAGCTTCTCTCAGCTTTTTAGCTAAATAAATAATGCAGGGCTTTATAAAAGCAGGAACCTTTCAAGACTTCCTGAATCTTGTAAGAAACAAGCTTTGATTTTGGGAAACAATTCCTTCATGTACGACAATGAATTGAGTCCATAAGAAAACTATATTTGGTCAAACATTACTCGGTTGAATGAAAAAATACTCAGAATGAATCGTACGCATAAAATATTAATTATGCGCATTATAGGGAGTCATAAGATTTGAATAATTAATGCCATCTCAAGTATCGATTGTCTAAAGCAAAAGATATCGGAAATGACTCAGAGAATTTTGCGCGAAAGATCAATACTTTATCGTGCATAATTCAATTAAAGTTGTCTGTTTTGAAACTGGTTCGAAGAAACATGACAACTTTACAGTGAATACATTTAGCCACATAATCAAAACGAAAGTCCTTAATGAGATTAATCAATGCGCCCTTTAATTACGAAGAGAGAAAAATGATGAAGAATTGTGAACGTTCAAGATGAATGTGAATATTGAGTAAGCTAAGGGTCTTAGAAAGATAACTTTCATGACAAAGGCAGGTGTCAGGTGTATTAATCTAAAAAGAAGGAGCAGTGGTGTTTAAAGATAGAACTATATTTCTTTGAACTGAATGGCTTCAAAGACATTTTTGCTAATTCGCTACAATTCTAACGGTGGTCTTCCCTGTCGACAACGCGACATGCTGCTGAATTGAGCGACATCATAAAATCATTTTCATGCAGCATTAAGCTAGGCCTTCTTTGCAAACAGCGCTGCAATGAATGCTATTTTCTGAAATATACAAAACAGCAGCAAAACTGGAAAGAAAGATGTTACAATACATAGTGCTATGTGCTCAAACCATGTCATATTATGACAGCTTAGTTTAAACAATGATTGTTCTTATATGCAAAGTTGTTTCGCTTCAATGCAAAGTTCATTAGTGCTAAAAGCACGGGTAAAAGCAACCCCAAATTTTATCGCCACACGAACACCAAATCATACAGAATTTAAGAAGGCAACATTAATAAGGTAATAGTGAAAATGAAGACAGGAGAGAGAGTTGCGATAGTATAAGTCCAAACTTAGCCTCAAAGATTTTGTGAAATCTTCCCTGAATTTGAATCTACTGACTGCTGTATGATAACGAAGCAGGTAGCTCAAAGGAATTCAAGCTGCGCGCAGGGTACAGGCAGGGGAACATCGCACAAGTCACCAAGTAGTAAATAGAAAGGAGCAATTCATATTTCCATATTCGGAATATTCAAGTAAAAAGTGAACCACGTTTTGCATTGTAGGTCGTCTAAAAGATTTCCTGTTAAGATCCTTCATAAAGTCGCCTAGATTTTCGTCGTCATTATACCGTCCAGGGCGGGACCTATTGTGTAGATAGTTTGGTATGGAAATGCCAGTCCCCTTCTTTTTGGCCGTTTGTGTGTTGTTTTTCGTTCCTTTTTTTTGTCTTGAAGCTGGATTTGTATGATTGTAAGTACCGTTCTTGGTGGAGGAGGCCAGATGACTGTGTGTCGCCCTACGCCAAGAACGGCACGATATTTATGTAGTCTATCAGTTAATTAGATATATCAAGAACGGGAAAAAACACAGGAATGAAACGCAAGCTAGCATAAATGTAAGCTGCTTGTTCTCGGAGATCATTATGAAAGTAAACTTTGTACAAGTACAGTAGTAAATGATAAGACAAGCCATTCATATCTCAAGTTTCGGTAAATGCGACAGATGTTTTGGAGCGCAATCTCTTGCACAAAGACAAAAGGAACATGCTCTTGTGAGAACTGCAAGAAAAAAAAGAAAGATACCTACTGTTTTATTGATAAGAATGCTCACTTAGTTCATCTCGACTTTTGGTAGCACTTTTAAAGAACAGCTGAACAAAGCAGTGGGGTGTAAGCAAATCACGCACGAGGCAGGTGGAAAAACGCTTTAATTCAAACAAATGGGTTCGAAAATCTTTCCTTGAAATGATTACTGGGTATCCCGGGGGAGGGGGGTGGGGGGTACTTGGTCTACGAACATACGGGGAGGTAAAAATACGGGGAGGTGTCGCTAGAAAATCTGAAAAGCACACTGTCCAAGAGTCAAATTCCTGAAAATGATACCCTGTCCCGGATCAAAATTTTCGCACACAATACCCTGTCCTTGAGTTTCTTCAAACAAACTTGTACGCTGCCCTAGAAATTTCAAGATTCACATTAGCGGAGTGCAAATGGCCTAACACGACGTTGCATGGTCGATTGTCAAAAATATGGACCCTGTCATGGAGCTGACTACAACAAGGAGTAGGAATCCTGACAATGATACCCTGTTCAGCAGCACGTCCAAGTAGTGAAAATATCAGTACCCCCCCCCCCCCTCTCTCCCGGCTGGGTATCCTTACCATTATATCTGCATATTTCATGAAACCTTTTGACAGTTTTAGACAAAACAGCCAAGAGAAACACTCACAAAAAATTTGCAGAGGAATGCCCATATTACATGTGTTACTTTTGGGTCAGTGAAAAGAAAATTGGCAATATCTTTTCAGTTTTGATAAATCTGCTGTCTTATAAGGGTTTTAAGGTTGTATTTAAATGCGCCAAAGCAGGCATGGTCATGTGAAGAGTGCCATAGCTCTTGTTTGCCTCCATGCTCCCCCCAAACACTCTCCTGAACTGTTTAAAAAAGTAAAATTGCTCTCTTTGAAATCTACTTTTCGTTTGTCTTCTATTCACTTCTGGCCAAGTCTGCCAAACAAAGGTACAACTTATTTTCGACTCAACCATCAATCATCACAATCTGTAGGATTTTTTTTTCATAATATCCACTGTCAATCTATATTTGGCAGATTTCACTGTTCTGACCAGCCAATAGCTAATCTCTATCTGAGAAACAATGGATCACGAAAATATTTCTCTTAGCTTAAAATTCAGACATAAATAACAATATGGATTACTGTTATCATGATCTTGGCCCATAGAAATAAGACTAATTCAATCTAATTTCATACACAAAAGTCCAGCAGCCTGGTTGTAAATCTGTGCCCTTATCTTGATTGGCAGAAACAGGCAAGTATAGGCAGGTCCAGAAAGGAGGAAGAGATTTTTCATCACTGGAGGCATTCTAACCTAATGCAGATTTCGCAAAATTAAAATTTTGAAAAAAATTCAATTGAAGATTACCAAAAGATACTGTAAAATCAATATTTTGAAAAATGGCTGGATGAAATTATCAAAATTACCTGCTTTGGGTGGGGGTGGAGCCAAGCAACTCATGCTATTGTCTTACGAAATCTGTCCTTGTTGGCAGCCCTAAAATGAGCTAAACTTGCTAATTTTTTTAACTGATCACAAGATCAGTTATATCTGCACAAATAATTTTGTTGTTGATCTACAGTGCTTGCCAAAAAAGAAATTTAAAGACAGGGCTGAAAAGAAAATTTTCCTTCCTGCTAGCAAGGTAAGTACCTTTATTTCTTCTTCCATGCTTTCTTTTTCTTCCAAATGTACTGCCCGATTCTACCCCCATTTCCTTACTCTTCTAGTTTCTTTCCCACCCCTCTCCATCCCTTCCTTCATTTCTTTCTTCTCTTTTCCCTTGGTTTCCGTTTCTTTTTCCTTTCTCCTTCTTCCTTCCTAGGAAATTTGAGCATTTCATTTACCTTCCTGGTAGTGCTGCTACCACGCTACATCGTTTTTTGAGTCCTGTTTTTTATCCACCTTGGAATCATCTTTTGGTGATTTTTTCAAAAGGGAATACTTTTTTGAGATAATGTTTGCATCAAAATAGGCACTTGCAGATTTCTAATTGTTATCTAATGCTTTGTGTCTTTCCTTTTATTTATTTAACGCCTTATGCATTTGAAAATACACATCAAACTTATCATAATTTCAAAACAGATTTAAGTTGCACATACAGTACAGGTCTTCTGCACATGTTTTTCTTGTCTATCTCTTTAGAATCTATCGAAGAAAAAATTTAAATCTAAAAACACATTTCTTGCTGACTGCTCAGTTTTTCACACCCCTAAAGTATTCTCATCTGAATGTGCACAATCTTTAAAAATTCTTGAAAATTGTGAAATAATTTTGAGAGTACATACTGTATGCCCATGCAGGCTGTAGTACCTTGTGGGTTTTTATCAAAAAATGGAAAAGAGCTCACCTTAAAACAAGATGCTCTGTACAACAGCTGCACAACATGGCCAATGCTTGTCTTTGATGCTTGTGTGAACTTTGATTCAAGCCTCTGGACAACAAACAGAACCAAAACTTTACGAGACAATGAATTTCCATCTTCTAAAGCTAGCAGAATCAACCTCAACACTTCTTCTTGCATTGCAGGACCAAGAAATTGGCAACCTCGATTTCTCACAGATGCCCATAGGTTGGCAGATAAATGTGTTGGATTCTGATGCAGCAAAATGAGCTCCTTGACAGTTCTCTCTCCCAGACTTCTTGCAGCTCTCAGGGCTCGACATCTACCTTCCTCCTCCACCAACTGACAGTTAACCATTGTGACAAGCTTTCTTTGCATGGGTCTTGTTAAAATGCCATTTGATTGTGTGCTGTTATTCAAACTGAGCAAGGAAAGCTTTCCAGTTATACCACAAGCTTGAGGACTTGAAGATGACATAGGCAAGAGGTAGATTGCAAGATCTTCCATGCACGTTCTTGCAAACTCAAAGCTCTCCTGGTTCTGCTCAACATCTTCCACATTAACTTTCAAACTCTTGGGACACTCAAGATCAGGAACAACAAGTTTTAGCAAGGCATAGTTCACTGGCAGATCTTTGATTGGTGTTTGCACCTCTGTCTGATCATACGGGCATTGTTGCTTGGAGAGCTTTGACAAGCACAGCCTGCATATGGTGTGTGCACATCCCAGGCTCACAGGTGGACGTGGATCTTCATTGAACTCATTTGTGCAAACTGGGCATGAAAGGAATTCTGTCCATTGTGGTGCTTGGATAGGCATGTTAAAGCTTGACCCAAAGATTGACAGTTATGTAGGAGGCTTGGAACCTTCAATCAAGACCTAGAAAAGCAAGCAAAGAGATCTGTTAACGGAACATCATTGTGCTGTAAAAGTTTACTTACAGTTTACTTTTTGACAGATGGTATTCAAAAAGAAGCCAGGGCCAGACTGGAACGGTTGTATTTTT
Organism: Aurelia coerulea; assembly: GCA_039566865.1. NCBI lineage: Eukaryota > Metazoa > Cnidaria > Scyphozoa > Semaeostomeae > Ulmaridae > Aurelia > Aurelia coerulea. The sequence goes on from CM076954.1 coordinate 19,091,113, forward strand.
TGCATACAAGTTGAGATGGCCTAATTAAGAATTTCATGGAAATTTTGCTGTTTCAACAATTGAAAACAATAGATTAAAACACTAGATCTTTTTTGTTCATTGCTAACTGCTTGGCTTACATTGAAAACTGTGTGAGTTCCTGTGTGTGCAAGATGTTGCCCATGCTGGACAAACTTTCCAGTCTGAAGCCAGGGTAAATAAGGCTCCTACTGTAAAATATGGAAAAACCTGGGACTGAATATGGACCAAAAGTGTAGCGGTGTGTCTTTCAAGATCAGCATCTTTTCAAGAATAATTGCCTGAAATATGGGGGCAGGATCTAACAAATTAAGATTTTCCTTGATTTCAAGTACAGGACACAAGAAAGCAAGTTTGCAACAGAAGTTGGCTTGCACACTACAAAGAAAACATAATTTTGAAATATTTTGCAAATTACAATAAAGCTGATGTATGCTTATTGTAAAATACCAAGTAACCATTTTCTTTACATATCAGAAGGTTTCCTTGATCTGAAGCACTAGGGCACAAGACAGCAGTCTCAGACAGAAGTTGGCTTGCAGATGTAAAAGAAAACATTATAGAATATTATGTAGATGTATTTTGCAGATTGCCATCAGCCTCTTCATTCAGCTTCTCTTTATGTCTGGACTCTAGCAAGGGCATCAAAACAGAATTTCTACAACAATACAATTGGTTTATCCAATTTGCAAATTTTTAGATGCCTTCCTTTACTTGTACATAAGATTCTTTTCTACGGTTGTCTGAATCAGTCTTTTCCCACTTCAGTATAAAACCATTATTGAATTACCTGGAGAAAATGTGCATCAAAAGCTGGAGCCAACAATGCAGACAGCTGTCTGCATTCTAAATTTGCAGTTGCCCAAAGTGCTAAAAATTCTCATTTCAAAGCTCATTGCTGAAGTGTATGCTGTGAAATGAAACTCTACAAACAAAGATTGCCTTGTTGAAAATTTAACTGCACCGATTTTCCTTCTGCAGAGAGTTTCCTAAAATGTTAGATTCTTATGGGAAAGACAAATTTGAGGGGCATGAACTCTTCCAAAAGGAGAAAAGACTTTCATTAGTACAATTAATTTCAAACAACAACATGATTTGTAACAAACCTGGGTGTGATTTTTAGGATGAGAGTTTTGGAAGTTTATCAATATCACTAAGTTGACAGATAGTAAATTCATTGGGGCCTGTGGGGGCAGAACTGTTGTAAAATGGGTCAAATTGATGAGCAGAAAACACTAAATCATGAACTATTGAACCAAATTTCACATCTTCAAGGGAACTTTAGCAAAATATTGAGTATATTTGTGGCATGCTTCAAGCCTGATACTAACTTGTTTTGAGTATGATTGGAGTATGTTCGAGAGCTTGATTCAAGTAAGAATTTTGCAACACTTGCACTAGCTTGTAGCATGCATCTTCTGAACTGAAGGCAAACTCAATCAAGCTTGATTGTAGCATGTTTGAGAATAATACTAGCATGCAATTATTGTCAAGCTTGATCAGGCTGTAATGATACATGCAAACTGGCCAAAATTGTGTCAACTTACTTACTCAATTAAAGCTCCTTCAAACCAAAATCATGCTTCTGTGAAGCTCGTTGCAAGCTGAACTATTTCTTAAGGGGTAGCGTAAATGTTTTATAGTGAGTGAAAATCTTTGCATCATGCTTTTTTCAAAGCATAATTCATTCATCGCATTTTTGTCTTTCCTATTTTAACTCAAACTTAATCATTTCAGCCCTATGTGCTGCACAATTACCATATTTTTAATTTTGGGTCACCTAAATTGAAGCAATGTACATATAGTAAACTACCAAGTGTGAGATGTTTTACAAAGAGAGACATGCCGTCAATTAAACAACCGCTTTCGAGAATATTTATTGAGCATTGGACATAAATCTCATGAAAAAGAACATAAAATCAAACATTCTGACACTATTGTCTCAAGACATTCAATTCAGATGGACATTCCACAGATAATATGGCACTTTTGGGACTATTGCTTGCTGATAAAGATGCCACAACAAGAAAGACTTTAGGACCTGTTCATATGGAGGCGAGCCAGCCCGCTTACCGGGCTGGAGGTTTTTGCTGAGATCTCACCTTACCCCTGTTTTTCATTCAAAGTTTGTTGTCTGCTCATGTGAGCAGGCGGGCTGGCCTGGTAGGCAAGATCTCACTCAAGTACTGCCGGATCCGGGTTGGCGGGATCAAAATTTTCCCATATGAACACTCCAGCCCGCCTGCTGAGACAAAAACGTCTCTTCTGCGCATGTGTGGGCATGCAAAACAATCCCAACAACAATGTCACGTGACCACTTCCAGCACAGCAGGCAGGATGGATTTTGCCATATGAACAGAATGCGAAATCAGCTCACTTAGCAGGCCAGCCCGGTAGGCGGGCTGGCTTGCCTCCATATGAATAGGTCCTTAGAGAAGAATCATCCTTAAATTAGGGACTCTCTTTAAATTTGGGCCTTAACAAACGTTTTTCATTTATATCCTACTATCTTTGTCATCTTCATTGTGTAGAAGCATCTCTTTTAAAATCTTCTACATCCTTCTTTTGCGTTGCATTCTTGCATCACGTTCTATTCTGCATTCCACTTATCACCACAATGGTTCGTTTCTATTCTAACGACCTAATCGTACTCCACTTCCTTATTACTGATGAAGGGTTATTTATGCCTGAAACCTCGTATCATAAAATTCAAGGCTATATGTTTTATTTATTATGCTGGCTTTAAAAACTTGGAATGATTTGCTTCACTATAAAGTAGATATTTTTCTTAACAGTGATTTATTTCCTTAAATGCTGTGATGATGTCAAAGATAAACAACCAAACCTTGAGTCATGAGAATGAACAGCATTCCCATAAAATAGTCACAAAAAAATCAATTCTTTTAAACTTGACAAAATGCTATACTCTCATTTCATGTAATTTTATAGTATGCTTTAACATTTGGTAAGATTAAAATCAATGCTGGCTACAATTTGTTTCATATTTTCCTTTTGATGGATGTAGCTTCTACCATGCCATGTATTTGTTTCTTGACATACAACATAAACAAGAAAGAGAGCTCTTTTGGACTCAAAACATATAACTATTGTGAATATATTACTCAAAAGTAAAAGGCTCAATGACAACTATCCCATGATTTTCTTGAATTTGGCTTTTTTACCGTTCCCAAACATAGTATGTACTAGAGTTTCTTGAATATATTCAACATTTTTCTTATTGAACCAGTTTCTTACATAACAAAACGTGTAATCTGGGTTTTGCTTGTATCTAGCACTATATTTCACACAGCAAGACCTGATGCTAAGGAAAATGACTAGATAAGCCTCAATATGACTGGGCAGATATGGAAGCAAACCCCCTTCTGAGAAGGGGAAGTTGAAAGATGTTGGCAGACAGTCAAATTGAAGCTAAAACAGGCTTCCATTTACCACTTCCATTAGGCACCATCAAAATAAAACTTTGTGTGCCATTGCTGAGGACTATGGAAAATCCAAGTTCAGAAAATTTGCATTCAAATTTCCATCATTTCCAGGCAAAAGTAGGAAGCACAATTGTCTGGTCTGCAAACAAGGTCACGTTTGATGTGTGCGTGCCCGTGTCATATTTCATCAAGGTTTACACACATTTTACTCAACAGTAACTGGTATCAGTAGGGAAGAGCACATGTTTGAACGAATTTGATCGACTCTAAATTGAATGGAATTCCTTACGTAAGGAAAAGAAAGCCCAGAGTTGCTGAATATGCAGAAACTAAAAGGCATATTCATTACTGGCATTCAATATTCATTGGCTGACCCAGGATTTCAGACTTCTGAGTCGCTGTTTCCCACTTTATATCCTTATTTATTGAGAGCAAATAGGCCTCGAAAGATTGCAAGACCATAGCAAGAAACTGTTTTATCCCGAATTTTATGTTTGGGGAAATATGAATCAGACATCTTTATGACTTCACACCCTGTATGTTTTTGTGACCTGGAGTGGAGGAAGCGCGACTTCCAAACATGCGACGCGATTGGGCCTAACATTTCACAGCATTTCGTCATTCGCCATCATTTGAGCCTGTAAAGCGCATTTGAAGTTGTGAAAAGTTTCAAATCACAGCAAATCATTCATCACAATGCATCAAAGTTTAGAAAGATATTTTGTTATGTTTTCAAGTTGTTTTGACTTCGTTTTGACGAAACCATTGCGCTTTGATATTGGGTATTCGCAAACAATCCCGACACTTGGCTTCGAATTCGTGGATATTTTTTTAGTCCCAAGTGGCTAGGTTATCACAAATAAGATTTGATAAATTCCTTAGAGAGGCATATTACATAAAAAAGAATTTTCATTCCCCAAATCGACAGTTTCTATTGAAAACTTGTCTGTCGTCTGACTAACTAAATGTGGCAATGGCTTAATTTTGAAGTGGGAAGTTCTCAGTAGCCAGGTTGTCTCAAACAAGATGTCATAAATTCCCTATAAAGAGATATCTTATACTAACAACTTTAAATTTACCAAAGTGCCATTTTATTTTGAAAACTTTTCTGTGGTCTAACTAACCAAATGTGGGAATGGCTTTGTTTGTGGTCGCGAAATTAAGAAATAAAAGACACGACTCAAACGGGAACTAACACAGCAATGCTGAACTTTGAAGCTATGCCCCCATCGAGTTTTGTGTTTATCTTTTATTCCTGTGTTTTTACTTGATTGGTATGGTACGCACGTCACAAAAACAATGTTGATATGACGAATAGAGTTTAAATGATGAACCGTAATTACAATGATGAATTTGTCCGGAACAGATTTCAGTCTAAGATGAATCAAAAGTGCAAAATCCAACAGATCAATCCGATAAGACTTCGATACCATGACAATAGTCTAGTACAAGAATGCAATCCAACAGTGTATCTTACCACATGTCTCAAAAGCTATCCAAGCACCTGGACTAACAAACCCTTGCAGATTTTCAAATTTTAAATATATTGGATTAAGCATTCAATAGTCTGAAATTAACCATTTAGGAATGAGTGATAAATATTTTCAGTTGTTTTCGACATCACGAGAGGGCCATGGCTCGGCTCGCAAACTGAGGGCCTAGGCAAATCAACACTTTCAAAAACAATGGTCGTAAAGGCGAATTACTTTCGTTAGGTCAAGAGAAATCACTTACCGATAATGTTGCATCATAAAATGATACTCCAGAGCATAATCTAGTCGCTTCTGCTATAAAATTGCAATGGAAATAAGCGTACAAACCTTTCAATCCATCATAGATAGGTAGCTATGTGTATTAGCGTTCATTTGCTCCTCTGTTTCTAAATCGGGATGTATGATGGAAGATCCCTCAAGTGAGCAGCGTTGTGTCTCGAAATCCCGCTACCCCATTGGCTGAAATCAATCACATGGCATTAGAAGACAAAATGGCTGCCGTGGGGCTGCCAACAACAAAGCTATTCCCTCGCTCTGATTGGTCAGTTTCAATCATGTGACATACACAAAAGGAATTATCGCCGGGAAGTCTGACGCCGTAAACTTCCCCTGCGATAAATTCTTGCGATATGATTGGTTAGAAATCATCACGTGGTGCAGATTACATGGCTTCCTGAGAAGATGCAAGCTTGAACTTGTTTGTAGCATTCAAAACAGTGTTGGCAAAACAAAATATCTGCGCTGATAGTTTGCAAGTGAGAGGCAGATGGAAAAGCGGTGCAGCTGTTGTATTCAACTGAAGGTGTTGTTGCAAAATAATACAATACAAAGATAGATGCCAAGCCCACAGAGCAAGCAAACTTTGTAAAAAATCTAATTAATCGAACTCAATGAATATGCATAATGCATTGCCAGAGATTGTATCCTACTGCTTCTGTTATGTTTATACATATTCTCAAGATATATTCCATAATTAAGTTGTAATGCAGATCGACTGAAACTTGGCCCGGACTAGTATCAGCAAATTTTGGCTTATTGGAATTATCACAAGCAGTTTCCAACGAAGAAATATTTGTATAGCAGAATAGGAGAATCAAAATTATATTCGAAATTTCAGCGAGGCCCTGCGGGCATTCACTCCAAAAGAATCTCGTACACCTTTGGCAATGTGTTCAAGAAAAATCCTTCAGTCCTGTTGTTCTCACAAATCTCGTAGCTAGGCTGTTGCCAATAAGTAATGCCCCTCGAGTTTCCAGTCCTTGCACTTTGCAGAGTTATTGTAACGCAACGCAGTACTATTGTTTCAGTGGTAGTGGTAATAAGGAATCCCTATTTTTGTAAAAAACAGTTCATCATCTTCGAATTAAGAAATTTAGTACAAGAAAAAACTATTTACTAAACATTCTGTTTGGCCCAGGACATCCAAACAGATTTTGCCTTGTGAACTTCGTTTGCATTTTATTACGTCAAGGCTGTCTCGGTGAAGGCAAAGTTTCATGAAATCTTGAAATAAAAACTTTCAGTATGGATGAAATTCTTGCGTTTCTTGTGTGTGTACAAACAAAAAGGCCCCGCTCAGAAATTTCATGGATAGCAACTTCGCAACTTCGACATCCGTGTAAAATTATCAAAAGCAGCACATTTAGTTGAAGACAATAAATATCAATGAATTGATGAAAAAATCAGCGATTTTTCTGACTACATTTTTCCATTTCTGAAATGGGGAAACAAGGAAAAACAAGGAATTTCTAGAATAAAATCCATAAAACCTGATACAACTTCAGAGGTGGACACAGGACACTTCGACCTATTGTTTTGACAGGTTTTGACTCAAAATGCATGTTCTTGTTTTGGCAACTCATTTAATTTCAAATGCCACTCTAGCTTGTGTTCCATACCCCTAACGAAAAGTGAGTGAACAGCAGAGTGTAGACTTACTTTTCATCAGGGGTCTGGAACATACCACTGCGATTCTAGCATGCAAAATCATTACCTGCCGTGCAGGGACGTAAAGCATCTCAAACTTGGGGGGCACGACACTTCAAAGGAACTTTTTTCATTAAGCTCTTAAGCTCTTTTTTCTATAAAGGCACTTCCTGAAAATAAAAAGGAAACTTCTTTGATTATTGCAAAATCTGGGGGCGCGTGCCCCCAGTGCTCCCCCGGTTCCTACATCTCTAATGTCGTGCAGCTGATGAGCTGTACAGAACAGCAGAAAGAATAGCTGATATGAATTTTAGAAGATGCTTACAATTTGTGCATTCATTAAAATCCATGACGACTGAAAATACCTGAACATCTAGCCAATCAGTGCACAATTGTGTGTCCCTCTCTTGAATTGGCAGTCGTGAACCTCACCTTGCAAAGTTTTCAAAAGTTTTCCTCCCATTCAAGGTAGAGTTTTTTAGAAATCCTCCTGACTCTATGCAAACTGTAGCACTATTTTTCTCCATGATCCACCTTTGATTGTACTATAAAAGGTCCCCTTTTGAGTACCTGACAGATAACGTTGTTTCACTCCTGCTCTGAAAGCGTCAGAGAGAAAAATCAGGAATGGCAAACAGTGGCAGAGCCAGGCCAACAATAGTGAGAGGGCATCGGACTGGGAGTAAAAAGAAATAACTCAGATATGACATCCTCCCTCCGTCGTAGGAAGCAAATACACAGAGAAACAATACAACACGAATGTAAATAATGACATTTTGAGTTTGGGCTCTAGTCTCTTTATACACATCATTATACCAGACATTTTTGTCACATTTTTACACAACTTTAGGCACGTCTTTGGAAGTTGGGGGGTGATTGCCCTATCTAATATCTGATACCCTCCCCTGGCTCCTCCGCCACTGATGGCGAAGTGAGAGCGAATCATAGATTTGATCTGAGGGTGGTCGGGCTAAATTCACGAGCGATTAATCAAGAAGCCCAACATGGGTATTTTTTGCGTGCCAAGTAACAGTAGGGACAGTATACCCTAGGAATAAAGGAAGAATGAATCAAGGAAAGGAAGATTGAGAAAAGGAAAAGAGAGAAAGAAGAAAGGAGAACTTTCGCTCCTTTTTCCTTTATTTTCTTTTTCGTTATTTTTCATTCTTGTTGGCTCTAGTATCCAGGGTATAGGGACAGTTATTTCAGTCCATTTCAAAACGACTTCGACTCATCGGCATTCTGGGATTTTGGAGTTAGCCTTTGGCTAAGTGACCCTGTTATCTACATTTGATTCGTCAACCATGTCTCCAGGCAAGTAACTGTAATCTTTTATGAAAGCTTTCTGAGGAATAAGTCAATTAAGCACAGATTTGATCTTTCTGTTATTCGTCTATTACGAAGACAACAGAAAATGGTACCGCAAACGACAAATTTGGTTAGTCATTTCACAATTTTAGTAGCTAAATTAAGCTTTATCTTTATCCAAGAACTCTGATTGCTGGTTTTGTGAAGCATCAGCAAATCCTGTCTGATTTCATGACATCAAGATATGACATTTACCAGAGGTAGACCATATGTTGGATTGGGTTGGATTCGTTGGACCCAACTTCAGCTCAGGTCCTAGGTTCACAAGTCCCGAAGTCCCTTCATCTTCGCTCATTGAATCTGTGTTGTTGTTGTTATAGCTTCAGTGAGAAGTTGACGTTGCAGTTGTAGCGAAAAATCAATTCAGGGGAGCAAAACCGAGCAAAACTACACGACATGATGTGTTTTGTCACGTTTAACACCCAAAATTGATGATAAATTGTCTGAAAAAGAAGATAGAAGGACTAGAATACTGCAAAGCCAAAGCGTTGTTCTTGACGCTGTCGAAGTAAAGTTCAATTTCAATTACTGTAAGGATCGTGCAGAGAGGGAGAGAGAGAGAGCAAGCTTCTTGAGACGCGACGCCTTGTCCGCCATCATTATGTTACATCTCGCCTTTCCATCAAAACAAACAAAGAGGGTTCTTTAAGTCAGTAACTACAAAAAAAATCAAAATGATACAGTGTCAAAATGTTCGTTCTTGCTTTTTTGCACCAGCCATAAAAACTGAAAGAAACGATTCATCTTTTACAGCGGGCCTGGTAGCTAGTTTCAACAACAACAAAATTATGAAGAGAAAGGCAAAGAGGGGACCAATCAAACAGATCCTTGGTTTTGGACAAAAAGGACTGTACAAGGACTTCTGTATTGCTCCAAGTATATTTCTTTTCTTCGTCAGTGATTCTTCGCTATTAATTTATAGAGGAAGAAGAAATGCGAAGGAACGAAAATTCTGCCTCGTTTTCAATTTTCGCTCCTTTGCATTTCTTTTATAAATTACTAACGAAGAATCACTGACGAAGAAAAGAAATAGACTTTGGAGCACGCTTCTGTAGAAGATCTAGGATAGTTCAAAACAGAATAGATTGCTGAAATAGCAGAATAGATCGATGAATTAATTAGACTTATGACTGTTTGCCCCTTGTTCCCTGCGTTCTTTGATTTGCTGATATCACTTGCTCAATAGGGACACATACCATTACTCTTATAAAGTGCCCCCCCCCTGTTTCAAAATGGCCTAAACTAGCGGGAGTTCTCGTACACTCGACAAAATCGCTTCAAAGTCTGCTTTAAAGAGCTTAAACATTGAAAAGCAAACTTTCAGTACAAAGAATAATGTTTTCCTGAACTACTAATCGAAAATACAAAATACATACCTTTCAAGCAGTAGTCTTCCTCTGTAGAAACAAAATAGATCCATCGCAGCTACGAGAACTCTAGGCCGTATCCACCGTTTTTTGTACGGAACAGCAACAACTGTCTAAATAACGCCTCCTTATTGGTTGAAAACTAAATTCTAGCAACTTCATTGGTCAATAAAGAACCATTCCATATGGGCCTAAAGGGGCCCACTTTATAAGAGTAATGGTATGAGTCCCTATTTCCAAGTGATATCAGCAAATCAAAGAACGCAGGGAACTAAGGGACGAAAAGTCATAAGTCTATGAATTAATAGCAATCACAAATCAAAATAACAATTTACTCCGCGTATGAAATTTATCATTCATCAGAAATCACGCCCAAAATTAAACAACCTTACAATGATATTTAATTGCTTTAATTCGCGTCACATGCAATTAACACATCTGCATCAATGATAAATTACTCGAAGGCTGCCATGAAGCATTTTAGGACAGATGGGGTAGGATGAGGTAAAAGAGATATGGAGACGCGCGAAAGAAACATGAGAACCACTTGGGCATATCTTCTTGGCTTACTACTGCCTGCAAGTTTCATCAGGAGTTTCAGAAAGATGGGAGGTGCGTATAGCAAGTGCTGTCTTCCTTCAAAAGGTATCTTGATTTAGAATAATGGTCCACAAAAGATGAATGAAATTAAACAGATTTTCTTATTTTTTTTCTTATTTTAGCCTTTTCGTATGGTCTGTAACGCAGGCTATCTAGTAGCAAAGAGATTTGGCAGTCGCAAGTATGGTCTGGTCTACCCTTGCTGGGCAGCCTGCCATTTTTTGTTTGATTTTTTCTTTGTCTTCTCGAAAACATGACAGTTTTGTTGCACAAAATTCGCCCTTTCTGATTTTAGTTTGATTTGAAATATTGATTAAGGCGATTCTTGAAAAAATCGATGAACCTTTTAGACTGTTATAAGTGAAGAATTCCATTTATCGCGTCAGGTTATGCCGATTACTTGATTGCATGTTTGCACGACTGTAATGGAGGATAAGTGTGGAATCATTTGCGTTATATTATAAGAGTATACAGACATATATGCAAGAGTTTAAATTTCTGAAATTATTGAGATGCGGCTACAGTAATTTTTGAAATGTTTACCTGCGAATTGATTCTAAAGACAAACTAAAAATCTATCCATTCCAATTTTGAAGATTGATACAAGAAGAGATGCACACAAAAAAACGGAAACTTTTCTTAGCACACTAAGATATCTCAATCTTACGTTATCGTCATAGTTTCGAAATGGTCCGCTTTTGAAATGCTGTTCTATATTTCTCCAGTTTTTATGCGCACCAAAGTTAGACAGAATCTTTTCAAATCAAATTACATTGATTTATATCAGGTTGGAAAGTCCGTGAATAATAGAAAATAGCAAAATTTTTTGGTGTAATTTTGCTTTATCACAAATTTCACCTTCTATTAATTTTGAGACAGAATATGCTGTTAACAGGAGCAATGGCAACTTTGTAAAGTAAAGTCCAGGTTTCCGACAAAACAAAGCGATTTGCCTCCCTGAAGAATATTTTTCACACCTCTGTGTGCACTCAGTCAAATCAAAATAAACAGAGGGAGTAAAACATTACAGTTAGCTACGCTGAAAGTGTTAGGCTGCTAATGCTTTGCGCGAAGTTTGCGACTTGCTTTGCACAGCTTCCAGAATAACTGACTGTACGAAATTCATAAAAACAAAAACAAACGATGGCAAAAGCTGCTGGTCTTTGCACTCCCTTTAAAGGGAGCATAGAAAGACCGGTATGCTTTGCGCGAAGTTTGCGACTTGCTTTGCACAGCTTCCAGAATAACTGACTGTACGAAATTCATAAAAACAAAAACAAACGATGGTAAAGGTTGCTGGTCTTTTTACTCCCTGTAAAGGGAGTATACGAAGACCGGTATGCTTTGCGCGAAGTCAGTGACTTGCTTTGCACAGCTTCCAGGATAACTGACTCTACGAAATTCACAAAAATAAAAACAAACGATGGCAAAGGCTGCTGGTCTTTTTACTCCATGTAAAGGGAGTATACGAAGACCGGTATGCTTTGCGCGAAGTCAGTGACTTGCTTTGCACAGCTTCCAGGATAACTGACTCTACGAAATTCACAAAAATAAAAACAAACGATGGCAAAGGCTGCTGGTCTTTGTACTCCCTTTAAAGAGAATTGTACCATTTGTTTTACATAATTCACCCTTGCTGTTAACAGGGCCCTTTCAATGACACCGTATAAATTCCTTCTTTTGAAGGTTTACCAGTCGCCAATGTCGACTTACTCAAAGAGAGGAACTCAAAACAACATCATACTGAGAAGTACCAATCGAAAAGCTTGGTAGTAAGAAGAGGAGAAGCATTGTATGTCGATCTACATTTGAAAGAAGATTACAAGAAGGAAGCACATGATTTTCAAATTGTCTTCAGAACTGGAAATCAGTCAAGACAGAGCGATAAATCGAAAGTCGTCGTTCGATTAGTTGATAATTTGGATAAGACAAAATGGGGTATGGTATTAGTTGGGACATCAAAGGATCGCTTGCAATTGAAAATAAGTATTCCAGCTGATTGCATTGTTGCGAAGTATATGATGACGATTGAAAGTGCAGGAAGCATTCTTCATGACCAGCAGGAACAAGTTTTTATCTTATTCAATCCATGGGTACAAGGTTAGTCTTTGCTTTTATTATTATTATTATTATTTCTTTCTTGAAAGTAGGCTTAAAATACACTAGATAGCAAAATTACTGCTAATTTAGGCCTACTATTTAGCAAACATATAAAATGAAATAAATGAGGAAAAAAAAGTCCTATTTACACAACCCTTAAAAACATTAGATTGAACATAATGACATAATTATGAATATCATGTTAGATACCCAACCTGCGGAATGTATGTCTTGCATAGCCTACAGTTGTAGTTCTCGCCCTTCCAACATCTAATCAGGTTTTTAAAGATAGGAAGTGTGCTTGCTTGTTTCACTGCATTTGGCAAAGTGGACCAAAGTCTGTTTCCAAGGAAGGATATAGTCTCAATTCCAAAGCTCGTCGTACGCACTTTTGGAAGCTATGAGTCGTTACCATGTGTTAGATTGTAGCCAATATTGCGCTCACTGAAAATATCCTTCAAGAAAGGTGGATTTAGACCCGACTTTGCTTTATAAACTTCTGTCATAACCATATGGTCAAGGCGGTTCTGACACCTGTAGGGTATGAAACACCGAACCTTTTACTGCTAGTTGATCAACGGGGCCCTTACACTTTTTCAACTGTTCTTTCATCAAAAATTCAAGCTACTAACCAATGTACAAACTATCTACGGCAGCTAAAAACATCAACGCAGTTTGAAATACAAGCTTTTGATATTTCTATAGATTTAATAACGAGTTTGAGAACACCTATAAAGAACTCTAATGAGCTTTCAGGCCAGGTGCCTAGGTCAAGCTAATATTCAGCGATATTAATGAAAACAAAATATCTTAAACATAAACCCTAATGAAAATTCTGACAAAACAAAAAGAAAAAAAGCCATTCTGTTACTATAATTACGGTCATATTGGAGTTTGGTCCATTTCAGGTGTTTTCAAAGTAAAATTCATGGGAGAAATCAGTTTTTAATTGCAGCTAATAGTTGCCATGTTTAGTATCCATTAGTAAACAGTTTCTTATAGATTTAGTAACAGATAGGCCTAAAGGGCTAGAACTTAGCGTGTTACATGGTGCACAACCCAATCTCGTCCACAGAGACCAGAGTTCGTTCCTTGCTTTACCGCTATGTTCATTCAACTTCGTGATCAGCATAATGACGTAAAAACACCCTGGGAACGAGGTTTACACGACCCTATTTGGGCAGATGTGAATCCTATTTGTTTGGAGGCAATAAAATTTTGTCAAATGCGAATTCAGCTTGAGGAAGCAGCTGCTGATTACGATTCCATACCCAGGGAGGGGTACTCAGGTATATTTAGGATAGGGGTGCTCAGGCTGGGGTACAAAGCATCAACCCAAAAAATAGAATCTTTCTGAGCCAACATACCAAAACGTCATGGAGTCAGTATCTTAAATCTGTGGAAAAATCTGTTTCTTTTAGGTCGTTCCACGGGATTCCAGTAAAAGCTATGGAACACTAGCCATGAGCCTGATTCGTAACTTTATCTTATAGTTGTAAATTTAGCTCAACGACATTCTGCTTTTCTTCTGTTATAACAGGGTATTTTCTTTGAAAAATCTAATTTTAAATAATCATCATTGCATTGTAGAGGACGAAGTTTACATGCCGAATGAATTATGGCTAAATGAGTACATTCTAAATGATCATGGCATTCTTTATCAAGGATCTTCAAATAGCATCAGTGCTAATCGATGGTATTTTGGTCAGGTAACGTGATAGGTTATTCATACCAGGGGGGAGACTTTTGCAACCTCCCAAGAGGATAGTAGGTGCTCAAGCGTGCAGACGTCATCAATGCCCGTGTAAGGCAGAAACGCCAGTAATGCCCGTGTAAGGCAGAAATGTTAGGGAAATTTGTTCGTGATGTTGGGCACGTTTCGCACGTTTTGAAGATTTCTTGGAGAGGCTTTCTCGAGAAAATCCCTCATAATTTCAGAATGGAGTGGCAGATTATAGTCAGGTAAATTTTAAAATGAATTTGAACGTATCTACCATTAAACTACATATTTGCCGATATCATCATCTTGGTATCCAGGAAACTATGACCCTTCAAACGGGGATTCTTTTTATTGACTCACCTGGTATAAATTTTGTGATAAAGCTACCTGTCACACTTGATTGTAACGTCAGTATGAACTATAATTGATCATATGGACCAATAGCCAAGCCTCGCATGTAAACAAGTATACAGCAAAAGACAGCTGGAAACCTTGGTAGTGGCTAGCTCACCCAAAGTGCATGCAAAGATAATTTATTGAAAGAAGGAATAGGCAGGTCTATAAATTGAAAGTAGAATGATACATCTTATTGCCACGGAAATATTTCAGAAGCCTTGCTAAAAAGTTGAGTCATACCTGAAAATGTATAGATTTGGAAAACCTGCTGTTCAGTTTGCGAATAAGTAGAATTCCGGGGACAGATGTTCATGCTTATCCTTCCACTTTCGATATATTCTCATGTCCTCCCATCTATTGCTTGCATGGGGTTAACACTTTCAAAACGTTTTCTTTAGTTCGAAGAGGTATCATTGGAAGCAGCCTTTGAAGTTTTGCGACAGACTGGAATTAGAGGTCGGGACACTGCGAGGGAGGTCGCAAGAAGAGTCTCCGCAATGGTACTGATTGTTCTTATTATCTTTACTGTATTTTTATTCTTTTCGATACGATTATCTGTAACTGGAATGGCCGGTTTTAGGCTCGTTTAGGCTAATCAAACTCACAACATCACAATCCATGTTTGTTTTCTTTAATGGTTAATTTAAAACTGCTCTTTGTTGTTTCAACTTTCAAAAAAAGGAATTTTTTTAGCTGCCTCATTTTGCTACTTTTGGGTACAACAACCTAACGGGTAACATTCTTTGCTTCTGAACATAAAAATAGTTGAAAGAGATGCTACGGAGCTGTATTCTAAATCAGAGCATGAAAACCCACCCGACCATGAGCCCGGGCGGTCGCAGGAAATTTTCAATCATAATGTCCTGCAGGAAATTTCTCCAAATCAATCTTGCTTCATGTATCGAGCTCTGTTTTCTCATTTCTCGAAATAAAAATATAGCTTATAAAATCAAGCAAGTTGCCTAACGTGGATTGTATCTCATGCACAGTTTTTATGACTCTTGTATACGACAAATATAAGAGAGGTGCAGAACTTGATTTTTGCTCTTGCCTTTTAGAAATCATAGATGATTTCGTTCATGGTTTTCCAGCCAAATCGGCTCCAAACTTCTTTGAATTTACTGTCCACCATGTTTCATTCGCATTTACAGAAAAACCAGTCAGCCGTTTATTGCTTATCGTTGGAACATGACCTCTCTTTAAGAAAGTTCAATATTTTCACTTTTGTGTTTTTGCAGGAAATTTAGGCATGATCTTTGTCTGGTCGCAGGAAGGGGAATGTTTTTTCATGCCCTGTTCTAAATTACTACCCCCTTCTGAATATCTCCTCGGATTCATCATGCTATAAATTGAAACGAACAAAACTTTATGACAAGCTTCCAAATGAAACCGTCAACACTTTTTGAACGGTATAGCAGATTTTATTGAAATAAATTTTCACGTCCAAATCAAGCATATGCACAGTCAAGATTCTTTGATCTATGAAACTTAAGCAAAACTCGCTTCCTTTCCTTGTAAATTTTGATGCTCCCAGGGTACTCATGATTGTACGTGAAGGCAATCGCCGATACATGCTTTCGGCTAAACTATGTTTCTCAAATTCTGGAGAATGTAATGTCGCTTCTATTAACAGTAGAACCCGTTGAGCATGTTTAGCAAGGTTTACCGCAGGCATACAAGGGACTTGAATAATCAGTCTAGCGTGCACCCTCTACTGTTTCCATTGACTTGAATTTTTTTCGTTGAAAGGAATTTAGAAAACGAATTCAATTCAACGAGAAATTTCAAATCAACGCCAACGGAAACAGTAAAGTGGGGGATGCACGCAGGCCACGATACAACCGTATGAACGCTGTTTTTTATTTGCAAGGTGAATGCAAATGATGATGGTGGTGTTGTAATGGGAAACTGGGGTAAAGACTTCACTGGCGGAGTTGAACCATGGTCGTGGACCGGTAGTCCAGAAATACTGGAACAATACGTGAGAACAAAAACACCAGTTAATTTTGGTCAATGCTGGGTATTTTGTGGAGTGACAACAACGAGTAAGTATAGACTTTTCTAGTTAATTTTTAGGCCCTGGTACCCAGGGTAATTAGGACAAATAAGGTTTCAACAGGATCCACTATTTTTTGTTGACACCCAAGTACAAAGCGACTAGCGATCGCAGGCAAAGGGAATTCTATGCCTATGGTTGGTCAAGTCATAAACAAAAACAATGCAAGCCGCAAGAATTGCTCTGAAACCCAGGTGGCTAGCTGACTCGTTCTGCATTTTAGAAAAGGTTTTAAAGAGCAAACATGACCATAAGTTCAAAGAAGAAGGATATATCTAAACTTCTGCTTCGAGCATTTTATTTGTTTGGTTCAGAAGCGGACTAACAGGCGATTCAATTCCCCTATTTTTGGGGGTGTAATTAAAACACTTGCTGCTCAGCTTCTTAACCAAACAAATAAAATACCTGAGGTAGATGTTTAGATATATCCTTTTTCTTTGGATTTATGCTCATGCTTGCTTTTAAAAACCATTTATGGGATGCACAACGAGCGAGCTAACTACCTGGGTTTCAGAGCAACATTTGCGGCTTTCTTTGTTTTTGTTTATGCCTTGACCGACCAGGCATAGAATTCTCTTTGTCTGCAATCGCTAATCGCTTTGTGCCAACCAAAAGTAGCGGATCCTATTGTAACACTATCTGTCCTCGTTACCCAGGGTATCTTGTTTATTGACGAGTCCATAAGTTGGCACCTTTCGATTCTGATCCTATCTCCGGAGGGTTCTCAAAGCAACATATAAAGATAGATTTAAGTTACAACTCATACTAACTTCAGTTTCATAAAGGTCCCTAATTTACTTGCTTGGTGCAAGTAGAAGAAACTTTTCATGTGACAAGAATCTTCTTCCGTTTACCTCCCTTGATGATTAATGCATCATTTAAAACCTTATTCTCTTTGGCTACTCTCATTTTCCTGTGACTGGTAAAGAATGTTTAACAAATTATTGTGATTTTGAGTTCTTTACTAACTTCTCATATATTTTCTTCTAGTTATGCGAGCACTTGGTGTCCCAACAAGGGCGATAAGCAATTTCAATTCAGCACATGACACAGATGCTAACTGTACATTTGATCGCTTTTACGATGAAAACGGAGAATATCTCGCAAAAATGTCTGGCGATTCATCATGGTGAGTGTCGATGTAGTCTCAATTTTATTTTGTTCGCATCTACGATGAAAATGGCAAATATACCTCGCAAAATAATGGGGAATTGAGGGCGGTCGCCCCCTGTGCCCCCTCCCCCCACTCTCCCGTTTCATACGTTTGTCGATATAGTTTAGGTTCTATTTTGGTCGCATTCACGATGAAAACGGAGACTGCCTCGTAAAAATATTGTGCGACTTAACATCGTGCGAAAGGAAAGATCGACACGGGAAGAAAGAACTGCTACTTACCGGTCTACTTACTAGGCCATAGGAAATAGCTCAACATTCGGAAGGGCAAATAGCATGCCTGGATGCGGCATGCATAGTGGGCCTAAATTTGCTTTAAATAGCTAGAAACCCTATCAGCCCACTTATTATAAATACTACTACTCTACTACTAGGCCATAGAAAATAGCTCAACATTGGCAAATAGCAGAACATAGCTCAACTATAGCTCAACATTATCTGTCCTTCGGCAGGGGTGTTAAACTATAGGGCTTCCGTGCCTGTATGCAGCATGCTTAGTGGGCTTAAATTAGCTTTACATAGCTGGAAATCCTTCCAGCCTTCTTGAGAAAATAATGATGGAAAAAGACGATATATCATTTCTTAACCATCACCCTTTCGATTCCTTTTGCAGGAATTTTCATTGCTGGAATGACTGCTGGATGGCTAGGCCTGATATAGCACCAGGTTATGGTGGATGGCAAGCTGTGGATGCAACTCCACAAGAAAGAAGCAAAGGTAACAATCAATTCCATAGAAGGCCATAGAAGGCCATAGAAGCTATCTGTAAAATATGGAATTATACTTTATGGTAAACAATCTTAATATTTTTATAAGAAACTAATGTCCGGGACTCGAGGGAGATTCTACAACGCTTAGCTTATACATTCGCTAATTTAGTGGGGGGGGGGGGGCATTTTCCTCGATTAGTTTACCTATTGAGAGAGCTTCTCCTTCAAATAATTCATTTCATAAATTTATCTCGTAGTTGGAATTGAGATTGTAGCTATATCGTGGAATTCAAAACATCTATATCAGCTTATGGTCTGGTTCACTTTACGTAGTATCTCCTCTGTCCTTGTATGTTCTTCATTAAAGAGCCATTGTCACCCAGGGTCCTTTGCGGGCATCCTGCACTTTTAGATTGTCTAAAGTCAAATTTGGCCCAAGGAGACAATATGGTCGCAATTATCAATACTTTAGAAGTTGACCTGATGGAAAATTCAATTAAAATCAAACTTGTCTATCCGTTCAACTACTGCAGCCTTAGGCTTCGTAAAACGGAGGTTTTCGAAAACGCTATCAAAAGTGTATAAATAGAGGTTTTTGAAAACGCACTTGATCAATGTGAACGTACAAAAACGGAAGTTTTCAAAAACGCTACAATATTCAACGAAGATTTCCACAAAAATGGAACAATGCGAACGCACAAAAACGGCTATATTTGGCTCCGTATTTGCAATTGTGTGGATCAATGTGAACGGACAAAAACAGACGTTTTTTCTCCGTTTTTGTACAAAAACGGGGCAATGTGAACAGGTAGCTTCAATGCATCAAAAACAGATCATAAAAAAAGCAGAGCAGCGCGAACGGGACCTTAGCCTCCACTTAGGCCAAATTTGATTTTGAGGCAGTCTGAAATTGCAGCGTGCCTGCAAAGGACCTTGGGTGACAATGCCTCTTTAAAACATGTAACAACACAATAACAACGTATTCAGATAACACTTGATCTCTCCCTAGGGCTATATCAGCTTGGTCCTGCTCCACTGAAGGCAGTGAAAGAAGGAAACGTTGATATGATTTACGACACAAGATTTGTGTTTGCTGAGGTTAACGCTGATACTGTTTCATGGAAGAGGGATGTAGCTGGTGCGTCATTCAAACCATTCAAGGTTGATCGAAAGCTTATCGGTAAGGCTTTTGCTATTAATTCAGCTGATCTCTCACAAAAAGAGATTATCTTATCATAAACCAAAATAGGAAGACTTTGAAGGCCCTGAAGGAAAGCATGTTGTGGCTGAATGGTTGATCAGCTGTCCATCCCGAGGGTAGCCTGCATGCAGACTCAACTATCCTAAAGTGTAGTTTACACTTTAGAACAATTTAGGATGTTTTTGATTACAAAGTCCAACTTTGTAATCTAAGAAGGGGCTTCGATGTCAGGCTGTCAGAAAGTAAGTAACCCACTTCCGTGACGCTCGTTAAAGCGATTGATTAACGTTTTATCTCTGCTAATTGGCACTGAAATAAAGAAAGCGCACATAAAGCGCATACAAGACAGAAGTTTCCCGCGATCCTATAGCAACATTTGACGTCGGCTTATTTCATGTTAGACAGATTTGACACCATAAGATGGATAAATTACCATGATGTTTACCCTGGCACAACAACAAATTTACCCAGAATTGGCACGTTCTTGACTTCAGTAGCAGCTTAATTATGTCAAAACAATCGTTTTCTAGAACGAACGAATCATTAGCCACTTATTGATAGTACTCATTATGCAAATAAGTCAACTTTAGGGGATGATGTAACTGGTGGCCTGCACAGAGGCTAGCATTCGCAGCATCACCGAAGATAGAAGGATCCCCTTCCTACACAGCTACAGAAAGGTGCAGAATCCCAGCAAACAATAGACCTTTTAGCTATTCTAAAAGGAGCCTGGATCGAACGTTATTTTTATACATTTTTATACGTTACGTTCGATCGAGTGGCGTTAGAGCTTCTATCACTATTGTGCACATTCGAAAATTCTACAAAGTGTAGCAAAAGTTTGTTCGATTCTGATTCTTTCCTGAATAGTAAAAAGGTCTATGGCGCCATTGACTGGGGGAAGGCACGAGATCACACTGAACCAAAACATCTTCATGCATATCATTCTGCACAGAGGTTATCTTCGTGACTGCTTGTCTCAAATTAGATGCCCGCGAATAGCAACAATTGAAACGTTCTGTAGGGTTCTGCATAAGTATTTTTGCGTTATCGTAAATCTCACATGACATATCATTTGACACTGATGCACCAATAGTTTCGTGCACGAACAAAGCAAACTAGGGGTAATGACTTTTGATTTTTGCATATCATTCTCGTTTGACATAAAGACCAAAATATTGCCTTTGAGGCGATTCTTGTCCTTATACAAGGCGCTCGATTTTCCATTGAAGGCGACTTTAGCAGCAACACTCATCTCTCTGACTGTAGCTAAAAACAGCATCTACGGTCATTTGGGGTTATGAAGAAATCAACATTCAGATATTCTTATGCTTGTTTAGCTCAGGACAGACTTTGTAATCATCCAAAAGGATCTTATGTTTAAGATTGACAATAGAAATGCGTAATACTGGTATGAAGACACTACAGATACAAGCAACTGTTAGCGGCAATGTGGTGATGTATAATGGTGTGGCATTGAGTGGCATACCAGCTGAGAAAACTGAAGTCCGTTTAGGCCCTTATGCTTGTGAGTGAAACTAAACTTGTTTTTATCTAGCCTTACTCCAAAAGTGCCATCAACTTTCGCTCATCTCATTTAATTGATGTTGTTGCTGTCGCTAGTAGTTGCAGCGGTATCAGTTGAGCCAAAGAGCAAAATTACGACATGTTTTGAGTCTAGTTTGTCATCCACCCTGGTTAGTGAAAAAACTTAATATTTCAAAAATTTTCGAGTTATATACATTAAATTACTTGCACCGCTGTTTCGCAGTGCCGACCGAGCGAAATGCGTGGTGCAAAAATACGAAGATCCAACTTTTGCCAGGATTGGCATTTTAGTTTCTTTAACTTATATCATATTAATCCTATTAAAAGTGTATCATAGTTTTTTGTCTTATTAAAAGTACAGTCAAGCTCTTTTTATAAAAAGTATATTCTAGCTTGCTAGTCAGAAGAATATACAATACATGAGCTTATGGATTGACTTCGATTCGAGGTCAATGTTGGAGAGTACTATATCTGGACCACCCCAATCCTTGAGGTGCAGGTCGAAGGATATTGTTTAATGAGTTTCATATGAAATAACTAAGTTCTGAATTCTATCTCAAAAAGCTTTCCTTGGAACAAAATCTAACTTTGAATACGAGAATATAAACTTTCTTGCATGCTAATTCATCATTATTTTTACAATTTTCTCCCCGTCTATTATTATTCAAAATTTACTTGCAGCAACTCGTCACACAGTGACAATCCCCGCATCAGAATACCTGAAAGAAATCAAAAGCAACCCAAGACTTAGCTTACATGTCATGTGTCTCGTGAAGGAGACTGGACAAGCATTTGCAAGTGAAGAGATCGTGACAATATGGCGACCAGATATCACATTTGAAGCACTTCCTAATAGATGGCTTTTAGGGAAACAGCTCACTTTCTTTGTGCGAGTGAGGAATCCACTGGACACCGAACTGACAGATTGCGTGCTAAGAGTGAATGGGAATGTCATGAAAGGTCAGCTTGTTCTTCCACAGAGGTAAGTAGAGTGGATCAATGTTCTTAGTTGAGACAAGCCATATTATGCCGTGTACTAAGTACCGAGTGCGCCAAACAAGTTTCAAATGTTTGAAAAATCGCAGTGCCTACAGTGCTGGATGAATTTGAATGAATTGAATCTTGGTTGCTACAAGATAGGCTCAAGTATTTTATGATTTTCTTGTATTTTTATTGGCAAAGAAAATGTAATTTTGATTTGATCAATAAGCACAGATTTAGTATGACAATAGCACGTTTGGGTTTGATTGACACCGCAATTCCAAGCGATTAGCGATCACAGACAAAGGAAATTCTCTCAACCAGTAATTCAAACAAGCAAAGCCGCAAAAGTTTCTCTGAAACCCAGGTAGCTAGCGCGCTCGTTGTGCATTCCAGAAATTGTTTTTAAGAGCAAACATGAGCATAGATCGAAAGAAGAAGGATATATCTACACATCTGCCTCGGGCATTTAATTTGTTTGGTTCAGAAGCCGATTGGGAGGCGATTCAATTCTCTTATTGTTTTGGGTGTAATGAAAACACTTACTGCTCGGCTTTTGAACCAAAGAAATAGGACGCCCGAGGTAGATGCGTAGATATATCCTTCTTCTTTCGATACATGCTCATGTTTGCTCTTAAAAACAATTTCTGGAATGCACGACGAGCGCACTAGCTCCTTGCGTTTCAGAGAAAATTTTGCAGCTTTGTTTGTTTTGGATTTATGGTTGAGAGAACTTTCTTTGTCTGCAGTTGCTAATCGCTTTGAATTGAGGTGTCAACAAAAGCATCTCATGCTATTGTGTTACAAAAAATCTGTCCTTGTTATTTTGATCTATTTCAACAGTGTTGAATACATTCAGTAGATACAAATACACTGATTTTTAATGTGCCCTGCTTAAAAACATAACTAAGCTAATTACAATTACAAATCAACTTGAAGATCCAAAACACTTCATCCCGTAGACAGTTCACAAAATATACTGAACAAGCTAGCGGCAGACTCCTTTAGGGACACGAGATCAAGGTTGGAACATATTAAAAGTGAAACTTCAAGAAGTCACTGCTACAACTGCTAGAAATGTTTTTGGCTGATATAATTACTCGTGATACGCACTGTTAATTGTTTTAGTGTCTATCACATGCAAATTGTTTGATGTTGTAGAACAAATATCGTAAAACATTAAAGCAAACTGTTTCCTCCATCTTTAGGAACGTACAACCAAATGGAAGTTTACAGATGTCTGTGGTCTTCATTCCTGAGGTAGTTATTCTCTGTTTCTCAATCTCTGTTCCTCATCTTGTTGTGGAAAGGTTTGGTTTGAAAAATTTACCTTAATAAAATTGGCCATGTCGCTCTTCGGTCATTACAAATATCCTTTCATAAGAAACTGAGAATGATAGAGTAGAAACTGGGTACGATGACGTCATAGAACAAGCTGACATAAGGAAGTGTTTGTATATATAAGCTTTGTGAAACGATAAATCAAGAGTTTAAGGCCAAGAAAGAAAATGTCAAGTGTTGCCTAATTTCGAGATCTGTTGCAGGGAGCTAGGGGGCTCCAAGTTACGAATTTTCGCGCATGCGCGCGCAGTTCCTGCTCTGTAAGTGAGAATACGAATCATCATCACTGAAAGTTTCTTAAAGTTATGAGATTTTGAGGTCTCATACTTTCTTACGAGATTCTTAAAGGTTCCATAACAATCTTAAAGTTCTTCCTTGTGCCCTCTAGAACATTTCAAAACAGAGTGTTTGAAGCCTCTCCAATGACTCAAGTACGTTTCAAGTAATCTTTCTGATACAGGGAAAAAGTAACAATAAAGTAAAAGTATGCTAAGGACTTCCTTTGTCAAAACAAATAGTCTCTTAAGCTATATTGTGCAAATACTGGAGTTTCTTAATTTCTTGGCGACCTGAGAGTTGAGTCTCTTACCAGAGGTTTGTTATAAAAAAAAAAACGTGTAACAGTTGCCTTTTTGTATTGACAGTTCGATGGCGAGAGAGATATCAGTGTATCATTCTCTTCAAAGCAAATTGGAGGATTTCAAGGTCATGCATTTATCACTATACGCAAGAGTAATGGACATTATTAAAAACACTATGTTAACATAACTGCATATGGTTTTGTATGAAAATGGTATTATGTTTAAACTTTAAAATATATATTTCTAAAGCATCGATTTATTTATAAGCACACCTGTTTGCAGCGACGTCGGACGTGGTACATGTTAGCATGGGTTCCTATTCTTTAAAAGGCTGGTGTAAAATTGAGTGACCTATTTCTTTGAACTGAATGACTTCAAAGACACTTTAGCTAATTCTCTATAATTCTACCGTTGGAATTTTCTGAAATCTTCAATATTTTCAGAATAAGAGGGTTTTTCTTCTTTTTCAAGAATTCAAGAAAATTTTCAAAAAAACTTAAAAGCACCGTAATTTCTAAACTGTTTGACGTAACATGAAGTAATTTCGAAGAAAACCATAGTTTATGAATGCCTACAATATGGTATCAAGCAAAAGTCTGTCAGTCATTTGGTTTATGATTTAGAAATTTGAATGACGTCACATCCTGAAATGAGTTGAAATGTAAGATACGCTGTAATTTCCAAAAATATTCAAAATTTCTGAAAAGTCCAATGGTAGAATTATAGATAAGTGTCTAAAGTTTCCTTCGAGCCATTCAATCAGAGGAAATAGGTCATTTAATTTTACACCCACCTTTTTACGCCGAGATAAAGACTTGGAACCTATGCTGCGCATGTTTAGGGAGCAAAATTGCAAATTTGAGTGGAGAACAATAGGGAAATAACATATTTAGGCCATAATCAAAAGGATAGGAGGGGCAATCGCCTTTGCGCCCCCTCTTCGGCGTTCCTGCATATTTGTGAAAAACAAAATATTTACAACATTTATGGACCATCATCAACGTAATTCCTGTTTTGAACGAAAAGATCTTCGAAAAAGAGTTACTTCGAATACTGCTGAAGACTGAAATTCACTTACGATAAATCTCCTAACTCTCTTCAAACATCTGGACACATTTGGTTGAAAAATCTTGCCTTGCAAATGCCTAAATTTATCTTGCTTGCTAAAGCTATCTTGGGGCTATCTAGCCACCCTATCAATCATGTAGTAGGCATGTTGCTTGGTAACTAAATTTTTCCAAATGTGAAAGCCTCGTTTTTGCTTTGTTTTTGTTTTCGTTTTTGCTTTGAAGTGAGATTTGGGGGAGTCCATTTGGTAGCTGCAAAATTTCTTGCACTAAATTTAGAGACATCTCAATTCAAACAAAACCAAACGGTTGGATTGCAATAAGAAGCGTTCAGGATTGTCTTCGCTACAATCAGATTTCCTCTATAACAATCCATTTTATTGTGCTGTATTCAATTGAACTCTGCGTACAATCGCACTAAAATCATATCTCCGAGTTATTTTAAATATTTCCTTTTTCGAGAAACTGGCTTCCATTGAAAGTGAATTTTAGACTTGTTTATGTTTATATTCTGCCAAATATAGCTCTGAGCTATTTCTTTCTTCGAATGGATCCCCAATGGGAACATTGCAGAATTTCCCATTAAATATTCATTTCATGCGTCAAAATTCTGAAGAAAAGTTTTCAACAAGAAGTTGATTGAGCAATTTGAATTACGAAGAAGCTTAATTTGACGTCAGAAACTTATGTTATGAAATGGATGTTATGAAAACATTTCTGCCTTTTTTGGGCATGAAGATTAGGCTCTTTTTATCTCTCTGGTTTCGAGAATAGAGCTTGAAGAAGTCACGACCGATTTCAGCCATATATTCTTATAGGGCAAAGAATCAAAACTTTCCGATGGCAAATTCAGCAGCAACAACAACAACAACAACAATAACAACAACAACAACAGACACGACTTTCGTCTCATATAAAATTCGACGTTGGACCCGCAAAGGATCATGGTTAAGTATATGTCTTTAATCCCAGCACTCCTCAGGTATCACTTCTACGGTTAATGAACTATCATTATCATGCAGAGGGTATTCTTTCTTAATTGTTTCCACAGAATCATCATCATAATCATAATCAAATTTATCATCAAAGTACCTGCCATCATCTTCCTCTTCTATTTGAACTATAATTTCTTGTTCATCTTCAGTCATTTCAAACATATCACTTGCAATATTTCTAGGAAAGAATATGATTGGGTGGGTTAAAAAATGAAATAATCCCCGTTTGAAAAGTAACTGTCCCCTCTACATATTATCAGTATTTATCATCAGCATCATCGTTATATTCTTTAAAGTTCGTACAACAAAATAGTTTGATAAAGATTTGATTAAAATCAACTATCTGATCACAACTACCGGTTATCCCGGAAAAATATACAGTTTTGATTGGGTCCAGCGATGTGAATTTGGCTTTATCCAACGGCTAATCGATTTCAAAACGTTCCTAGATAGTTAACTTAAGTATAGATACCTCATTTGTTCATATTAGTGCTTTGAGAGCAGAAATATTAATCTAGAAAGCTCTAATTTGCGTCCACCTCCAAACCAGAGCTATGCCTTTGGTAAAATGAAGAAACTGCAAAAATCGGTGACTTCTAGTATACAGAATATAAAATGATCTAATATTGTTCAAATTTCATCAAGGCTTCAGTTGATCTGTTCGCCGTGCTTCAAGAATTTGTTAGGCCAAAAGGCCAAAGCTCTGGTTTAGAATAGAAGGCTTAAACCCACCCAGATGAGGAACACGTAGCACGTGCCAGTATCACTTAGCGATGAAGCATACCCCAACTCCAAGATATAATGCAATTGTTTAGGAATAGAGAAACACAAAATCATTCGTACCTTATTAAGCATAGGGCTCAAATCTTTAAAAAGGTCGGTGTAAAATTCTATGACATTTTTCTTTGCATTGAATGGCTTGAAAGGAACTTATGTTATTTCGCTGTAAATCAGCCGTGGACATTTTTTGATATCTTGATTTTTTAAAATGGCGGCAATTTAATTATCTTTGAAAAAGTTCATGGAAGATTTTGAAAAAAATTAAATCATCGTAAATCCTAAACCAATGAAGGAAAAATGATTTTACCTTCAAGAAAACCATGATTTATGAAGGTCTACAATATGGTGGCAAGCAGAAATCTGTAGCTTTTATGGTTTAGGATTTAGAAATTTGATGAAGTCATAGGCTCCAATTTAATAAATGCCGCTTTTTTTAGACTAATCAAGATATCAATAAATTCCCACGGCAGATTTACAGCAAAAAGCCCTGAGTTCCTTCCAAGCCATTTAATTCAAAGAAAACTGTAATAGAATTTTACACGGACCTTTTTAAAGATTTGAGCCCAATGTTACCTTATCAGCTCCGTATCTCCACAGATTTCTTTTAATGCTTGGAGATTTGATGAGAGTTTGCAGTGACACTCTTCTTGTTGTGTATTCACTATAATCGTTTTCTTCATATTGATTCCGTGTGTGTTTGCTGACCAAGTATTTCAGCTCTGCTGCTAAAGATTCTTCGATGCTTTTTGGTGGTTCATAAGGGTAAACATGTTCTGATATCTACGAAATTGGAAGGAAAGAATGCATCAGGTGTCCAGAAAAAGGTCAAACCATCCTCTGGATATTAATGTCATCAGTTATATCTTCTTTATCTTTTATAAAGTCACAATAGTCATGTTTTCGAACTTCCAGCAATGTTTATAACCTTAAAATTCATAAATCATTTTCTGTTGCCAAATTTGCCCAAAGTTACACTAACATTTTCTATAAAATTTACTAAACAACCAAAACCTTCCTCTAACTCACAGCCATGGAGTCGTTACTTTTTCTGGACTCCAAATACAGTCAGCAGAATTGTTATAAATCAACATTTTGAGGAATTTCTAGTAGGTGAAGTGAAAAATTATATTCTTCTGCCATGTTAGCACAAACAGGTCGCAACGCACGAGCAAAGGAAGTATTCTTCATCGAAATTCAAAGGAAACTTGACCGTAAGATTTTACTTACTTTTTACGCGTCGAAACAATTTCCATTCGTGAAGTAATTGACATCAAATAACGATATACCACTTAAGTGAAACGAATTTCGACGTTTTAAATATGAATACGATAGTTTTATATTAAATTCTAATTTTGATACTAAAATTTCGACGAATGGAGAAAAATGGAAAAATTGAGGTGAGACCGAGATATTCATATTTAAATCTACCGGGTGTCTCAAAAAATGTATGCGGATTTGGCTGATTCTATCGCTGTGAATTTAGCTTTAATCAGTGGCTAATCATTCTCAAAATGTTTCTCGATGGTTAACTTGAACATAGGTACCTCGTTTGTTGGTATTGGTGCTCTGAGAGCAGACATGTTAATCTTGAAAGCTCAAATTTGCCTTTTCCTGCAAACCAGAGCTTTAGCCTTTTAATCTAAGCAAATTGTTTGCAGGTGAACGCAAATTTGAGCTTTCGAGATCGACATTTCTGCTCTCAAAGCACCACCAATACCAACAAACGAGGTATCTATGTTCAAGTTAACTATCGAGGAACATTTTGAGAGTGATTAGCCATTGATTAAAGCTAAATTCACATCACTGGAGTCAACCAAATCTGTATACATTTTTAGGACACCCGGTATGATATGTATATCTACAGTATGTTGTAGCTTGTATATCTATGAATGAACAAAAGAGTACAAACCAATTTGTAAGTGCCAAATGTAACGTCTTCCAGTAACGAGCCTAACGAAAATAAAAAAAACAAGTTTTTAAACACTATTCTATTCATAGACCAAGTGTCAAGGAAAAAATTCCTAATGTCTCCTTTACTTTAGTGACAAATAAAAAGGCAGGAAGTTTGAAAAGCTCAATTTCTTAATTTTCTTATTACCTCCTTTCAGGTTGCCAACATTTGTAAGGTTTTAAAATAATTACTGATAACTTTCAGAACTCGGATAATACCGAAAAACGAAAAATATGGAAAAAACGAGAATTTCTTATCGTAGTTTCTCTCGGGATAAATTTGGCAACTGGAAAGATTTACAAGAGGAGAAAAGGATGAATTTGATCAAAATTTTGCGACTTATTTGAAGCATTTTCATTAAAATGAAGTGCATTTTGAAATGAAAATCTTTTATTTCTGATAACAAAACTGGTCGGGAGATTAGCATATTGAATCCTTGTTAGTCAAGTTTGTCTTTTAAGAATAAAAAGGAGGACAAATGAAACACTCACTATCTAAGGCATGATCCGGGATCTTTCTAAACACAGCCATTTGTGTGCAGCCACCTAAATATTCAGTTCCCTCCGGACCAAAACCAATAAATGAGAATTCAGCTGAGTAGCCATACCTTTGACAGCAAGTTGTGCACCTATGGAAAAAATGCTATTGCGATGACCGCTCTGGGTGAGTAAAAAAAGGCCCGGAGTTTGGAAGGCTACTGCTACCTGAATATATAAGCAATGATATTTTGCATTATCTAGTTAAATAGCAAACATGTTCAATTATTTTTAGAAGCTTTCCTAGCTGAAATCGATCACTCCGTTAAGATTGTACAAGGGATTGTCTAAAAAATGTAACTTCGAGAAACCTTGAAAAACGAGCTAAAATCATTAGCAAGTTTCCCTAATGTTTACCTTACAGCGATGACTTTAGAACGCTTTAGCACGTGCTATCCTCTTGTGCGATTGAACAAGTCTTCCCCCTAGTATGAATAACTTTTTCAGGGGATTCCATTCTCCTAAGAGGACAAAATGCATGAAGGATTTATGTGAAGAGGGACATTTTGTTTGTCATTTTCCTTCATTTTTGCAGGTTTTCGAAAGGGGCTTTAAGTAGAAAATATCTCATATCGACGAGAAGGAATGGCCGATTAAAACCGGGTAAATCACTGAAAATAATTGGACATATCGGGAATAAAACAAGATAGTTTTCAATGTTATTGCTTTTATGTTGAGGGAGCAGCATTTTTTCAAACGCCGGGCCTGTTTATTGACTCACCCGGTATGTGTGGAGGTGTTTTATATGGGAGGTAGAACAGAGATTTGGGAGAAACCTAAAAATGAGATATAAACATCAGCTATCAAAAAAGGTTAAAAGAACACAATAAAATTGCTTCTTGGAGCAATACAGCAGATCCAGGAGAGACAGCTGTATCAGACAAACACCGTAAGAGCTCAATTTAGCCCCCTCTGTCAGTCTCTTAAGGTACTCCCCCTATTCATTTAAAATGCCAGAAGGCTACCAAAGGTTTTCCAGTTATTTACCTGAACAAGTCTGCAGGTTAATTATGATAAGGTTTTGGAAAAACTGTGTTGCATTTCTGATTGAGAAAAGATGGGGGTACAAAAAATTAATTAAAAAGCTGTCAGTTACATCCTTGTCAGTTGACTTTGTGAATAAAGCGCACTCATCAAAATATAAATTTACGAATGAAACACTCTGATTTGAAACAAGAATTTATACAGTAAAAAATCTTACCATGCTTCAAATTCCTTCCGCGTCCACTCGAATTTATGATCGGGATGTCGGAATCCAACCATATTGGGAAAAAGAACATTAAAATCTGCATTAGGGGTTGTAATTGCAATAACTTCTGGTTGAAGAACACCAAATATTGAAGCAGGAAAAGCAGCAAGCTCCTCCTTGTGCAGATGCTCAATCCTAAGAATAAACGAAGACAGTCATCAAAACTACACTAGCAAGCTGAAGCAATTTGAAGTCTGTCTCTCAACAGATGTCAAGTGAGATTTGTGACAATGCAGAATTTCTCATCCAAAACTATTCCTGTTTGACTGCTTTCATGTGCAGATATTTTCACCTGATACCCAATGTGAGACAG
This sequence comes from Aurelia coerulea, assembly GCA_039566865.1. Taxonomy (NCBI): domain Eukaryota; kingdom Metazoa; phylum Cnidaria; class Scyphozoa; order Semaeostomeae; family Ulmaridae; genus Aurelia; species Aurelia coerulea. The sequence continues at coordinate 19,122,026 of CM076954.1, forward strand.
ACTTTAATTTTAAAGAATAAACAAGAAGGACAGAATATAATTTCTAAAAGTCTCGCAAGAAACAAAGATGAATTAATTACAAAGTGCCATATCATTATCAATGAATGTTGATTCGAAACTTCTTCTGGACTGGAGCCTAATTTTTGCCAAAGACGCAAAGTGTACCAGAGTTTAATCTAAAATCTGATGATAAAACTAATGGAAAAGATTGGGAAATATTCACTATCTTGAGACAAGTCAAGAACAAATTTTGACACACTATGTGAGAACAGTGATATTCTTTGAGCGAAACTCAGTTAGAAATGAGCAAAAAATGTTGGTTCATGATCGATGCTATTAACTGATCACCCTGGACAAATGTTCTGCCTGGAAAATATCGAAAATGTTAAAAAAGACTGTGTCAACAAATCTAAAAATAATTTTCAAAGGATACTAAGAAAAATGGATAACCTTACACTTCAACACATGTGATGAAGTCAAAATTTTTAAATGAACAATCAGGTGTTGCAGCCGATCCTGCAAAAGAAATGAATGTTGATGAAAATAAAGCTTCAAATTTTTTCTGAATTTTCAAATAATTTCAAATACATTTTGACATGAAAAAAGCTTAACATATTTTTGATGATCTTAAATTGAATGAGTCTACTATACTGTATCTTCAGTTGGGATTTCCAAAATGTTTTGGAGAAAATTTAAAAAAATTTTTGCTTGAAATGAAAAGCTGTTATTCAATCATAACTTGATACAAACATATATTTCATTGCATATCAAAGATTCAATACCACAGAGGACAATCCAGAAATGAATTCTGTGTATATATACGGTATATAATGTAGATCTCACAGATGCATCAAAGGGGCTTAACCCACGGGGGGTGCACTCCAAGAAACAACTTCTCCATTTAGCTTTAGAAATTTTCGCTCGACATGACAGCCAGCCGGCTTTAGGATAGCCTGCGTGCAGACTCCACTGATTCCCTGAAAAGAAGTGAGGCTCCTCCTCCAGGAGGTTCTGTGTTCCTTGCCAAAGATTCTAAGAAATTCAGGAATTCTTGTTCAAAACATTCTTTCAGTCACTCATACTTTCAACGAATATCAAGTGCAAGTGAAAAATTAAATTCTGATGTTTTTAAAAATATCCAACTTTGCATCTGGGGACATGGATAAGTTATTAGAAAATATAGAGGTTTATACGCATAAGAAAAGGCTTATTTTTATACCTTGATAAATTGCCATTTTCAATGGAGTGTTTCTTTTTTTGAGGTACTCTGACATTAATGGTTTTGTTCTAAATCTATTTGCCAAGATGGTCTCTATGTCAATATCTACTCCAATTATCTCTTCAACATTCTTGCAATGAATTTTGATGTGTGTTAGAAGTTTTGCCTCTGAACAGCCCATGTCTAGTACCTAGAAAATAAAATGGGATGATTCATGATAAAAGAGCAAAAAAGCATATTTGGTTTCTGGAATGCACATTTCAACATTTTTAGTGTTTTTGAATGATACCATGAATACAGTACAGCAAGCATACAGGACAAGATAAAATCTAGGGTGCTGCCTGTGATAAAGGGTCAAGTGCTTAATCAATATTTTTGCAAGAAAAGGCTCATTTTTTATAATCCTTCCAAAGTTGCCCACCCTTCCAGCCCCCTGGCTTGTACAGTATGCTTTATGATCATACCAGACTCCTATATTTGTTGGGGCCCATGAACAAAAAAAATCTTAAAATTTTAGGATTTTCTTTATTTTCAAAGCTCTCACAAAAGAAATGTTGTAATGCTTGGGATTGTCCTTGAATGTGGCTTGATGCCTTTGGAATTTAGAATTAAAGAGAAGAGATTAATATATTTTCATAAGATACTAAACATGAGTGAAAGTACTGTAGATTGACGAAGATAGTTTATAGTTTATGAAACCTGAATAGTTTTGAAACCTGATGAAGAGTTATGCTCAAAACGTTGTTTAAATCTCAGTTCTTTGTACCATGTCGAATTTTTAAATTAATTTATGACTTTAAATACAATTGACGTACAACACACACAACAAATTTGTTTTTTTATTGGCAAGATAGTTTATGAAGAGCAAAAATGTTAAATTTGCCAAATTGATGGCATAAAGAAGTAATCAATGACCTAAAAAGATTTATATTAACCTCAAAGAATGTCAGATCAAAGACCTAGCGAAAAACAATGGAAATAATTGTTAGAGAGAAAATAATCATAATCATAGAAAAAAAAACTATGAAAATAACAAGAAGACTAAACTCAGATTTACTATTTCAAGGGTAAGTTTGAAATGAAAGAGTAATTAAGTAAAAATTCTTTAAATTCTCCAAAATCAAGAAAACAGGTCCTAGACCAGGTTGGAAAACTTGCATTCAATTGCATCTATGAAACTCTGTGGAACTCGCTGCTCCAATAACTGGTTCTCGTATGCTAGAACAAACTTGCAGCTTTATCAAGTCTACTCGCAACTCGCACCTTCCAATTCATTTTATTCACTACTACACGTAAGCCAAGTAATGTCTCTTTTCCAACCTGACCCCTAAATATATTATTGAAATTCTAAAAGCTGCAAAGATAGCTGTCTATCAACATTCTTAAGAATGCAGCATTATTTTCAATTTTTGAAGTTGTTTTTGATACATATATATATATATGTTGTTTCATTTCTTTCATGAAAACTTTCTTTCAATGACACACCTCTGGAAGGATCTGGAAGGAGGTACCATCGTGGTAGAGAGCCGAATGGATAAGGCGACTGACTCGTAATCCAAAGGTCAGAACGGCCGAGGTTCGAATCCCGCGCTGGACAGTTTGGTCGCTGTCCGTAACTCTAGCCCGGGTCGACCAGAGCCATGTGAGGGAAATCTGGTAGCTGCGGCGGGTTGATGGTAAAACATCCGTGGCCCCTGCTGGAAATAAGTCTCTCTCAGACTTTCGCAGGCTAGCCACGTTAAATATGATACCTACCTACCTATGGAAACAGAAGATTGCACTGACCTTTTCATGCTGTCCCTGCCCTGCCATTTTAAACTAGAAGAGGTTTAGATTAAATTTCTAACTTCTACATTTTATTAATATCATGAATTATGCACTTGTAATTAGACTTTTTCATGAATGTTACATTTAATTTTTAATTCTATATGGCAAACTCACTTACATACATAGACCTAAGGAGAGCAAATACAGATGATAGTAAGAAGGAAGGGATACCAACCTTTTTACAATCACCCTGATTGATCAATTTGACCATTGTTTCGTAACGTTGCATGTAAACTGGAGGTGAAAATTTAGGCCCCTCTGGGACCTCCTCTTCATTGTTCATGATAGAGAGCTGTTGTGTTGTACGTGCTGGTGAAAGCTGGTGGGCCTATTATAATGTTGATGGATGGGCCTATTCTCTTCTGCTTCAGTCAGCCTGAAGCTCAGCTGCAGGTAGATATAGTGCATCCACTTTACTTGCAAAACAGAGTGCCATTTATTCATTCTCAGCACACGTTGGCATTTGTTTGAAACTGTAGTTGATACTCTAGTCTCATGTTGTCCACTGACATGGTGTTCGTGGTGTTCTCTCTTCTGAAGAAGCACAGGAAGGAATGTTTGATTTTTCAAATTTCTAAGAACAACCTCGTTCTCAATTTGAGCCGAGATAAAAAAGGCGGGAAATGTTTCTGGCCTCTCCTGTGCCCTGGTTCCGACATGACTGGCTATCTTGACCATGATAAGATGTCGGGGAGGAAAATCGATTAAAATTAAACTAATTAAGCTCCTCTTTATGAAAGGTACCATGGGCGTAAACATGCAACACAATGTTCAAAATCAGGCAACAATTCGAAGTCAGCTTAAATCGGGGGGGGGGGGGAAATCGGGCAAATTAAAAAATGCAAATTGCAATACTGTACCCTCCACACGAGGTACGGCAGCACTACGGCACTGTATATTATTCTGATGTAGAAGATTGAAGTTCGGCCTAATTTCGTTGTTCCTCTACTTTGCTTTTTGCGGAATCCCATTTTTAAAGCAATGTTTCGTTACTTTTAGAGAGTCCGGTAACCTGGGCACTAATCAGTTTTAATTTAGCTTGACAATTATTAATTATTACTTTAGGTACTTTTCAAAAACTTCACGGAGAAATACTGGTAGAACACATCCTCACTATTTGCTAGGAGAGCTACCCTAGATGCCAGAGGTGTGCATAGGCACTGATACTAAGGGTATGGTATGGGAGAGCATAAATTCCTTTCTTACACACGAAAACCTCGGTGCCAGGATGAAAAGAAAACAGAGGACACAGATAGATAGTGTTGGACATGAAATTACGGTTTGATTGATATCATGATTTACAAATTGGTTTTACCAAGTTACTGTATATCTTTCATTACAAACTTGTACTTTCTTTGTTCACGGAGAACCTTCTAAGGATCTAACACAATCTAGATGTGCTCAACGTTTAAAGATTTAAAGATGACAACTTTTTCAACTATCAAGACATACAAAATGGCTGATTTACCAATTTAAAGTATATCCTTCATAACAAAGTGAAATCTTCAATTCTTTACTGCATGCCTCGACGCTACCTTCTACTTTCAGTCAACAAGTAGGTCAACATCTATGATATAATACCAGTTGACTCAAAAATGTCTCCCTATTCGAAAAATCATTGCAAGAAATTTACTTGCTCCATAATCAGCAAAATTGCTTTTTCTAATAGCCAAAAGGTTGAAGTATTTCTTCTACTTTTTGATAAGTTTCAAGACTGAGGTTCCTTGGTAATGTCTTACTGAACAGCCGGAAAAGTCTTAACACGCACGATCAAATCTTCCAGGTCTTTTGAAATCTATTTCTGATTTAAAGGATAAACTGAAGCTGAGGTGGAAACTGAAATTAACATCTTATCTATTGCTCAGAAAAAAGGAGTATTTAAAATACAAAATCTGACAACTTGCACTTAAATTTTCACAGCAGTATCAAATCAAATGCGTTACTGCATTTATAAAGATTCAATCCTTAACTCTTACGGGGAATGAAACATGTTCGAGTGAAGAAATTGTTGACCGAAGGTTTTATCGAAGGTTTTCAGTCTTTTTGCAAGCATTTCGAAGTCACTGATATTACGTAAATGAATTTTTACGTACATTTCTAATACTCAGATTGTCATTGATTCAAACTGTCACTGAATTTTCAAATATGTAAAGTTCTTTTCAGTCCACACCCGGTTAACTTCGAATATTTTGGCATGGCTATGTGGTTTCTTCGCAACAACTATCATAACATAAAATCGTTCTTACCTAAATTAAACTGTGTCTTGTAGCACCATAAGCTTTTCACACATCTCACTGACTTCTTTGAATCGTAAAGTCTTCTCCTTCCACGACTCTGGAATAGAACCAGGCCCTTCCTTCGCAGCCAAACACATGCCAATGAATCCAGCACGGCTGCTGTTGCACCCTCCAGCTCTCAATGTGGACCTAACTCCTTGCACATAGTCCGATGCGCAGAGTAATCCATGTAGAGCGCTCTGGAAGGCGCCTGGCAAGGCTGCAAGTATGAAATCACCATGAATATTTTACCATATCACAAGCGTACGGGCACAGGAAGCCTATACTACAGTTTATCTGAAATTGTTGAATTCTAATATAAAAATATTGTTGTTCCCCTTTCGTTCACCCACAAAACCATCACACGTTAGTTGTAAAATTAATATTTCTACCGGGTGTTCCAAAAAAGTACTGCCGTTTGAAAAATCACCAAAATTTGATTACATGACCGATCTTCAATTTTCTTTTTTTGCCAAGTAGATCAAGGACCAAATCATTTTCCCAGACATAGCTGATCTTGTAATTGGTTTAAAATCAGCAAATTTAGCTCTTTTTAGGGCTACCTGGTTTTGAATCATACTGCAAAAAAGCATTTATGCTTGCCAGATCAATTTCTTTGTGCATATAAAGCTTCTAGCTTGATCATAAATGACAGAAAGAAATGCACACTATCATTGGAGACTTCGCACTATCATCGGAGACTTCGATGACGATGAAAAATCTGAAAATTTTGACTGTTAGGCAAGATTGAACATTTTGCTTGAAAAGTGTAGCTCAAAATAAGCTTTTCCAACGTGTAATTTTTCTACCTCGATGCATGAAAAGCAAAAATTCTAGCATCTATAAATATTTTTGGGTCTTTGAAAAACAAGTCAAAAAGAAAATTTGATCAAAGGTTTGATAATCAATTTTTGGTAATTTTTTAGACAGGAGTACTTTTTTTGGGACACCCGATACAATAGATCACAAGGAAATAAGGGAGCCTCCTTTTAGCAAACTTAGCTTCTTTTAGGGCTGCCTGGTTTGAAGCACGTTGCAAAACCGATAAAAATTATCATATTAAATTCTTCCCGTGTGCAAGCATCTAATTTGGCAATAAAAGTTTTTTTAGACAGGAGTACTTTTTTTGGGACACCCAATACAATAGATCACAAGGAAATAAGGGAGCCTCCTTTTAGCAAATTTAGCTTCTTTTAGGGCTGCCTGGTTTTGAAGCACGTTGCAAAAGCACTGATGATTACCAGATTAAATTCTTTTTCTGTGTGTCAAGCTTCTAGTTTGGTAATAAAAGTTAGAAATGAGTACAAACGATCATGGTGGACTTGATGAAAAATCTCAAAATAATGGCTGTTAGGCATAAATTCACAATGGTGCTTATAAGTTATGGTTCAAAAACATTTAGATCATTGACAAAAGAGAGGAAAGAGTATGAAAGGTTTGATAATTGAGTTTTGGTTATTCTGAACGGGAGCAAATTTTCAGAACACCCAAGGCATACCAGGTGAGTAAAAAGTCCTACAGTACCTTTAATACAAAACTACCGGGTGCCCCAAAATGGTGTATTATTGTTTGATTGCTTAAATGTCCATAACCAATGAGCCGATTTTCAAAAACTATGTTTTATTTGGTTGCCTAAAGGCTAAATTGTATTTTAAGATGTTGGTTGCGGTTTTACCACGGCGTTTTCATGTCGAAAAGAAGATCGATAAACCTGCTCAAATTCAAGCATTGGATGGCATGAGAAAGAAACGGCCTATTCTTCCAGTCAACATTTTAGATGTGATAGAAAAGGCTGAACTCGTATTCGCATTTTCTGAACTCAGTATCAACTGAATTCGTGTTCTCTGAACGACATATATTCTCTGAACGACATATAAGTTCAACCTTTTGCATCACATCTAAAATGTTGCTTGTGAAAGAAGGCTGTTTCTTTTTCATGTCATCTAAGGCTTGAATTTGAACAGGTTTATCGATCTTCTTTTTGACATGAAGAAATCGGCCTAAACCGCAAACCAACATCCTCAAATACAATCTAGCCTTTCAGCAATCGGATAAAATAAAGTTTTTGAAAATCGGTTCTTTGGTTATGGACATATAAGCAATTAAGCGATAATACAACATTTTGGGACACCCTGTATTTTAAAATCCAAATCTGTTTCAAGAAAATTGAAAAAGGATCGACCAGAAAGCATTCGTTCGAACATTTGCGTTGAAGAAGGCTGTAGATTACATGTGAGAAATAATGAAAGTTACCTCAGTTTCTGCCAAACGTGGAAACAGCAGCCTTGTGTGCTGTTGTCCTGCTCTGTATGACTTTACTCATATGGGATGATATCGCCAAATCAAGATCATTGGGGTTCAGCCTTTCAGGATTTTTCAGTTCTTTCATCACATGTTCTAAAGCATCTTGCTTGTCACCGTTTAGGATGTAGTATTCAAGAATCTAAGGAAACAAATGAATAAATCAACTTAAAGTATAAGGCGAGTAGTGAAAAGACGAGAAACGTGTGTCACGGTTTATTTATTGTTATTTTTTTAAACATATAAAATATTATAATAAATCTTACATTCTACTATGCCTTCCTAATTACTGTACAACACTACAGGGACGATGCCAAAAGGGGAGCGAAGTAAAAAATTACCCCATAGCCAATAAAAAAAGACACGCAACCTTAAACTACATACCACTATGTACACTACGAACGATGAAAACCTAATGGATGCTGTATTAAATTCTGTTTAACACTCCCAGGGGAAGGGGGTACTTGATTTAAATTTGTATGGGGGTGTGCCCACGAACAAATGTTTTTACCCTGCTCCAGAATTTTTCGTTCCAAATCATAACTAGTGCTAGAAAAACTGGCGAACAGTATACTCCAAAACACGAAAATTTGACCAAAAAACGACCCAATCTAACAAAATACCCCCTTTTGACATGCTTTGACAACATGCTCTAGAAAAATTGCCTTATTTTGATACCCCGTGCCAGAAAAAAATGATGAAAAAGATGCACTTAAAAACGGCACATACCCGTCGGACAAATATACTAAGTACCCCCCCCCCCCACCCCCCCCTTCTCGGGCTAACATTAGATGTCGGGTCAGCTTTGCGATGAAATTAAATTGTTACAACGAAAGGAAGCAACAGAAACAAGGCAGGGAAAATTTTAAACTCAAACTTAACGGGGCAGCAAATTTGTTTGTCTTGTCAACCTTTTACTGTGGCGGTGCATCGTTTCAGCGGGGTCGTTACTGGGAGGTGTTATATTATGTTGTGTAGTTTTGGATCCTTTTTTTTGTTTTGGATAAAAACACGCTCAGAAAAAACATTGATTCTACATACCCTAGCAGCGGCTTGTGCAAATGCAACTGGTATGTCATTATTTTGAGTAACCCGAACCATCTGTTCCACTTTCGATAGCATTTCCTTCTTACCAGCATAAAGAGCTACAATTGGGGCAATCCTTGTTACTGAGTCTATCTGAGTATCTTCTTGTGAACCTGTTTCTTCTCCACCTTATGAAGATGAGGGAAAATGATACAAAATACTTCTCAACTTCATCAATTCAAAGTATACCACTATCCAAATCTCCAGGGGGATACTACTTCGGGGAGGGGTGTAATTGACTAGTGAAGTGACGGGGGTGCGTGGAAAACCTCTCAACACCCTGCACCCTGTCGCAAAAGAAATAGACCAAAAGTATACCCTGTCGAAAAAAATTTGCCTCTCAAATGCAGTGTAGAACGCAATTTTTGCTTGTGATACCCTGTTGCATAATTTTTTACCTTTTATAATACCCTGTCGCATAATTTTCGTTAGAAAAGGACACCCTGTTACATAATTTTTACCGCAAAAGGACACCCTGTTGAGCGGCACATCCCGTTAGATCAGTACCCCCCCCCCCCCGGGGATACTACTTGGTGGAATATAGGACAGGGGTATTGATTTGAGCTAATTTTGCTTCTACCCACAAAATACTTGAGATTCAAATACCCAAAATTAACAAGCCAGTTTTACAGACCGGAAAATATAACAGCAATTTTCTCGTAGCCTCCAAAAATTATGGCAAATTTATCAAAATATTACAAAAATGAAGCAAAATTTCAGGAACCAAAACTATAACATGGCATTCCAGTGCAAGTTTTAAGTGCCTTCTGGTTCAAATCAAAGCTTGTTTTTGACAGATGAGAAAGCTGGTCTTAAAAAGTCAAATTCGCTGTTACCTCTAAACCAGAGCTTTTGGCTTTTTGGCTCAAGCATTTTCTTTATTTCTGATGCGCAGCAAATATTTTGGTTTCGTCTGTGTCATAATGAACAATAACATAAATAAGAGAACATTTTTTGGAATAAAAAGTTAAAATTTTAATCTGAAAACACCCATAGTTTAAAATGGCAGGGATAACATTAAAAAGGTCAGTGCAGCCTTGTGTCCATATCGGTCCATCCACAGGTGTCGTGTCATTAAAAGAACAGTTTGCATTGAAAGAAAAGAAACAGCATACACAAAAAGAATTGCTGGTAGAAATTCTCAAAATGCAAAATCTAATTGAAAAATAATGCATAATATTCCAAGTATCACCTCCAGAGATGAATTCCCAGCTCAAACTTACCCTCATCAAAGTGTTTCAGAAAATCTTTTATTGACTTATGTCTCCAGGGTCCATTTATGGGCATATTGATCTTCTCAGAACCAGGAACAAATTTATAGCTATTCACCTTCTCTTTTTCATAATCAGAGGATGGCCCAAGAACTTCATACATCGTCTTTGACATGTGGTCTTTATTCAATCCTGAAAACAATTCATAGCAATATCATCATCACAAAATAACTCCTGCATTCTGTGCCAGGTTTATTTGCTTGAAAGAATAAATTAAAAAAAAAACATAGTATACTTTAGAACCGATACTGCGATACGACAACGTATAGAAATCGCAAGACAGTCTTTCATAAATATTAGTGATGTTTTAACAGCAAGGAACATTGAGATCGAGACAAGAAAACGCTTAGCCAGATGCTATGTTTTGTCAACACTTTTATATGCAAGTGAAACCTGGATGCTTAATGCTGATACACGGAAGAAAATAAACAGTTTCAAAATGTGGATGTATAGAAAAATGCTAAAGATCACATACACAAGTCACACTACAAATGAGGAGGTTTTAAAACGTGTCAATGAAAAAAGTTTGTCGCTAGAGAAGAACATGAAAATGAGAAAAACGCAATATTTTGGTCACTTGATAAGAAAAGATAAAATGCAAAAACTTTTATTGGAAGGAAGGGTTTGTGCAAAAAGAACAAGGGGACGTCCCCGTAAAACGTGGATGAAGAACATCATGGAATGGACAAAGTTAAACTTTGAGCAGTGCAGAAGAGGACCTGAAGACCGTGACTAATGGAGAGGAATAACGACGCATCTTCCAGATGAAGCAGTCACTGAATGATGATGATGATACTTTCTACAGATGAGAATGACCCAGATTACAGTATTATACTACCAGGTACGCCTTATATAAATGATGCACCTTTGGCAGACCCCGATAAATTGTACATTGGACCGATTTTGAAGATTTATGACTTAATCTTCAACAGAAAGCCTTAATTCGATTATAGGAATTTTTGCAAAATTTTTGCTCTCTGTTTTTAGAGCTAGAAGTGAGTTTCTTAAAATTTTCGTTTTGAAAACACTGAAAACGATAAAAAAACATTGATCAAGTTTTCTAAAGAATCAACAAGAATGGACAAAGAAAAAACTTGCTTGTGGTTATTTGGAATTTAGAAATCGATTAAATGGTAATCTGCTGTATGGCCTGCACAAGAGTTGGTTCTATCTGGGGAAAAGTGAAATATAATTTTCAATTTAATGTCTTTCCTTTCGTAATTTCATTGAATTTATGCTTTGGTTCAGGTTGCGTTCCTCAGTCAAGGGTTATAAAAAGACAAACAGGGAAGTGTCATGAGGCCAGCAAGCATTTGTTGAATTTTTGATTTTGTGATGGCCTGGGGTGGCACTTTATAGCAACTACGACAGAATTTCACAACGAGAGCTTAGCCCAGTCGCTGAAATAACACTTGTGTAGAAGTTTATACTAATCAATTTCTAAATCCCCAAATCACCCCAAAAACGATTTCTCTTTGTCCATTCATGTTGAGTCTTTACAAAATTTGATCAAACTGTATTGAAGGTGTTGTGGCACAGTGTTGTAATCCTCTGACTTTGCAGCCAGAACAGTCAGGCGGAGTGGGTTCGATATCCGGTAGGACCCCATCACTTGAGCGTCATGCCAAGGGGTTACGGACTCAATTAGGTCTGCTCTATTTCTGCGATCCCAGCACTTGGCGCTGAAAAACTCAACTTCACCTTCACCTTCACCATCAAAATTTTTTGATCATTTTCAGTGTTTTCAAAACAAAAATTTTAAGGAGCTCACTTCTGACTCTAGAAACTGAAAACAAAAAAAATTTGCAAAAAATCCTAGAATCAAATTCAAGGCTTTCTGCTAAAGGTCATAAATCTTCAAATTGGTCCAGTGTACGATTTATCGTAGCCTGCCAAAAGTGCATAGTTTATTTTGGTGCACGGCCTATAACACAATACCACCAAAACTGTATTTAAGTTTCCTTTATCTTCTTTATAAGCTTTTACTCAGAGAGGAGGATACTTCCATAGAAGGTAGAACGAGACATTTGCAAGAATGATCTTTTGTCCACTGTTGGGCCCTGTCTCATCCATGTAATGGATAATCACTTGAGAACAGGATTTTACTTTACCTTTAGATTCAGTGAGGGACCTCAGTACTGCATATGCTTGATCTCCATAACAAGTTTGTTTTCCAGTTTCAATGTTGTAGAATGGATTCTGAGAGGGTGCTATGAATTCTGGGTTCTCGTGGTCTTTCAGTACTTCATTCAATCTATCTTCCTTGTAATTCCAGTGTATTGGCTGGCCTATGATAAATAGGATATACTGTATGAGAGCCAGGAGCCCACAAAGATGGTTAGCAGAATTCATGATGTGCTACTTGCAGGCTGTATTTTTAGTCAGGGCAAGCAGTAATCTCATTACTCAGTCCTTTTCTTTGTCAGATTAATTATGTATTTTTGGTTGCTGCACCAAACAGAGAGCATAAATTCTATTTGGGTTACTAGGTCGCATTCAGTTCATACCCTGCCACACCCCAATAAGAATTTCATGCACAAATGCACCTGGGGCGGGCAAACTTCTTTGGCGACTGCCAGTAGCTGGGCACTGAAAAGATGCCATATTTACAGTTACTGTATAACAGTATAACAAAAAGCACGAATTGGGCTTAATTAAATGCCGTGGGCCAGGGAAAAATTAACAGTCAAATGCCCAGGGTTGGGAACATTTTTCTAGCAAATGCCTGTGGGTGTCCTGGGGCATGGTCAGGATAGGAATTGAACGAGACATTACTGTGTTTACTGTGTATAATTCTTGACTTTGTCTCCCATAATGAGTTTTCGTAGTTCGTTTTCACCACTTTTTCTAACGCCGGGTATCAAAAGAAGACAATTTTTCTGGAGCCAGTTGTCAGGTATTTTGTTAGAGCGAGTTGTTATTTCATCGTTTTTCACGGTATTTTTTATGTTTTAAGTAATACTTTTCGTCAATTTCTTCTGAAGCCAGCTATCAGTTTAAGGGAAAATTCTAAAGCCGATTGTTTTGCAACAGTTATGCTATTAGTCAGAGCACTAGAGCACGGGAAACATTTTTGACGAACACCCCCGGGCATTTGAACACAAAATGTTCCCGGCCCCCGGGCATTTGATGACACTACATTTCCCCTGGCCTCTGGGCATTTGAGTAGCATTTGGCAAGAAGAGGAGCTTTTGCTTATACAGTAACTGGAAATATAGCATTTTCTCAGTGCCCGGCCCCCGGGCATTTGACTGTACATTATTCCTGGGCCCCCGGGCATTTGAGCAAGGAATTTTTGTTGACTCCATCCCGGGCTGGCCGGCTGCAAGTGCTAAATGGGAGATTTGACATTTGTATTTCTCGGAAAATTCTTACCCCACCTTATTACACCCAGCTATTTTCTCTTCAGTGTCAAAGACAAAAGGAATCTCAAGGGCCATCTTTCAACAAAAGTGAGGGGAAATTCCCCCCCCCCCCCTCATACTCCCCGTGGCCACGCCACTGTTTCCAAATGGACTAACAGCAAGTCTGCAAAGAACGAAGACCAAAAATCCGTCTCCTGAGATTTGCGATAACGCAAAATTCCTTCACAAAACACTTCTGTTGTTGTTATTCGCGGGCTAAGTGCAAGTTTAGCATATAGCAGCAGCGGAGCGGACTTCCCCCCTCCAACGGTTCCATCTACTTACCAGCAGCATCAGCTACTGCTGCTCCAATAACAGCCGCACAGCATCTTCCTTTCACAGAAGGATTCATGTTTTTCCAGGCAGAGACAAGACAGCAGCAGACGAGAGGACTAGAGGTGCCGCTCTCATTCGCTTCAGCAACATAAACAAGCTGAAAGCTGAACTTCGCACAACTCGTACCAGGCCCCATCTGCTAACACTAGCGGAGATTCCCCAACCACTACGGCGAGGGTTGACACCCTCTTTTAAGTCAAGTACCCCCCCCGGGGGTGGGTGGGAGATTTAATTTGCAACCACTACGCATACGCATGAGTGTGTTCATAGAATTTACTAAATTCTCAAACAAACTCTGTTTTTGTGTCGCATGCACCATTTTCATTGAACACGTAGGTAAGTACACTCATTTTTTTTATAAGAAACCGCTTATAAGAAACGGTAGGCTCAATTTTTCAAAAGTTAAGAAACAGCCCTACCTGAATTTCAAAAGCTAAGAAACTTTTGTAATTTACAGTTTTAATTTTACTATCAAAGTCAGAAATGTTCTGAAAATGTACAGCGATAGCATCTGTTTGGACATTATTTAGAGTGCGAAATATGTTATTGACTTGTTTTGAGATCTTACTAAGTAATTTGGGAGCCCTTTAGACAAAACAAGATTAACTTTACACTTCTAGCATTAGAAATATAAGAAACACGTAAGAAACTTTTGGTAGTCAAATGGCCCAAAAACTTAAGAAACTGCCTACCAGCCCCGGACCTTAGTTTCTTATAAAAAAAAATGAATGTAATGACATTCGTGACATCTCTGGAGAGTGAAAACCAAACCTACGGTACTGTACTTCAAATCGCCAGAGGTGTAAATCTGTAATACCGTAAAAGCTTTTGACTCATTCAATTTTGGACCCATTTCAGTCGTCTTTCACCATGCATGAATTCGACAAAGTTTTATCTAAAAAACATCAAAATTAACATGCAAACTTTAACTCAATGAATGGAAAATCTTTGGTAACCTCTGGAATTTTATATAAATGGGGGGGGGGGGGGGTTCAAACCTCGGTTTAAACTAGAACTATCTTTTTTAACCAACTGTTATTTTTAAGCAATCTCGAATTTTTCTGGGGGCCAGGCCCCTAGGCCCCCCTTTCTTCCCTCTTCAGCCCGCTCCATCGTGAGTCTTCTAGCATCCGTTCCTCTCCCACTGAAAATTTCCTGTGTACGGCCTTACAATTAGGGGACGAAAGCCAACCATCAGAGGAAGAAAATCCATCTACCAGGGCAGGAAGCCTCTACTAGGGGAAGCAAAAAATTCATCTACCGGGAAGGAAAATCCATCTAGCAGGGGAAGAAAATTGACCTACCGTGGAAAGAAAAATCTGTCTACCGGGGGAAGAAATATTTGGTACAGAATCACTACTACAGAAAAACATCTATTCCATTACAAAGGCTGATAAATTTATAGAGAATCATTGATTGATTTGTTATATTAATTTTTCGATGCATAATTGAATGCTGAGCTCAAAAAAGTTATCCAGATTGCGGTAACGGTTGCAGATGTAGATATATTCAGCTTGAATCTAACAGATTGCAATGTGAGAATTTGGTGGAGAATCACTACTACAGAAAAACATCTATTCCATTACACGTATTTTTCTTTATAAGAAACTAAGAATTTGGGCCAGTACTGAAAGTTGAAATTATCAAATCTTGGAGTATTCAGAGTTTCTTACAAGTTTCTTAGAGGCTCCATAACAATCCCAAGGTCTCCAATTCTGGAAGGAAGCAGTACAGTGGAATCCCCAATTTGGTTTCTTAGAAGCTGCAAAGTTAGTTTCCCCTGCCAGCAAGAGCCAATCAAAGTACAGGCATTTTGATACGCATGCGCTACGACCAGTTTCGCTTTCACTATTTGGACGTGTGTCGAAGGTGAGGGAAGACGTGCTGAAAGAAATCAAATTTTGTGTGGTATTTTGGATCGCAGCAAAATCAAACAAACAGTGAAGTTAGCATGAAAATGACTTTAAAATCATAGCAAGTATGGATCCAGGCAAATGTTCATGTGGTGCAGTGTTGCAGAAAGGATACAAATTTTGCACATCTTGTAGTAAACCCTGCCCGACACCAATTCATCAGTTGCCACTGTTAGGCCCAAGATGTCCGTCATGCGTCATTAACCTTCCCGAAGGTGCCAATTTTTGTTTTAAATGCTCAAAACCTGCAGTCTACTTGGAATCAAACAAAGATGGGAATTCGGGGAGTAAGTTAGGTTTTCTGTATTTGCCACAGTGTTTCAGGAGTTTCTTCGTCTTCGTGCTTGTGTGCCTCAAAAAAGTTGGCTTTGCTTGGGCTTGGCGCAGTCATGGCGCTATTTTGTCTGTTTCCTGACCTCGCAGCAGTCGCACCCGTCACCTCACGTCTCTAATTATTGACGTGACGAGGCAGGCCAGAATCCGTTCTTTTGTACTTCAGCAGCTGTGGAACAACAGGACAGTGAAGATTTTTGCACTGATTTATTCGCCGATACTCGCTTTCTCGTTAAATAAAGCGTGATACACGACCCCTTTATTTATTTAATGCAAATGCACTACCTTCACGAGGTAAGGCAGCAAATACGAACAAAAATTATTTTTAAAAACTAAAACTAACCGTAACTAAATAACATGAATCAAAGAGAACAAACATGGACAGCAATGTCTGGGGGCGGCAAGACCTTTATTAGGTATTTTTAATGCTTCTTTTTTTTAGAAATTTGGATAATAAGGCATTTATCACTGGCTCCCTCTTACTCCTCATAAGTTGGATGAATTGCAAATTAGTAGGGAGTGACTCCACGTTAGCCAATCTTAGGAGGGGCGTTCTAAGCTCCTCTTATCATATCATATCAGTTTCTCATTTCATTGAAGTTTGAGCAATACTGGAACCTTGCCAGTCAGGGAGGAAGGGGAGTCCTTGTGCTTTTCAATTGGTAGCATGGTGGGTATGATTCTGCCAACAAATGCCATGCATCTTGTGCTGTACACAAGTGTTCTTTTGTCAGGTATTCTTGCCCTAGAAATGTGGGGAATTGGGGGAGACCACCAAACATCCTTCAACGTGAATTCACTAAACAAAAAAGACATTTTCCCCTAAGAAAATTTGTCTAAGACAAAATATGTTCTTTAAAAGTTTCTGTAGGATGGTTGTGTTCCAAGGGAAACAAGAAAATGCACCCTGGACCAGCCCCTACCTAGTAAGACCCATAGATGGAAGTCTGATAATTCTATCCTTTTAGCAACTGCTGTGTCAATTGAAGTACAGGGAGAAGATGCAATTCAAAGTGATGCTACTGCAAGTGGACTTCAGACTGAGAAAACGTTGCCACAGTCACAAGGGGGGCAAAGAAGTGTCAGCAAAGATGCTGGGGAGGGCAAAAGTGATGCAGTCTCTCAGGTCTTTGTTGCACAACCTGGAGAAAAACAGCATTCAAGAGTACCTGAAACAAAAGGTAACTATCTCAAGGATTCAAAGGAAAATGTTCAGGGGGAACAAAGAAGTGTCAGCAAAGATGATGGGGAGGACAGAAGTGATGCAGTTCCACAGGCATTTGTTGTACAACCTGGAGAAGAACAACATTCAAGAGCACCTTCTACAAAAGGTATCTAACTCAAGGATTTAAGGGAAAATGTTTTCTTTGAGAGTTTCCTTTAGCCTTACATCATATTGAAGGAGAAGTTATGGTTTTAAGCACCAAGAGCTGGGATTGGAGAAATAGAGAAGACCTATGTAGTTGAATCCTTGACCCCTTGTCATGACGGTTAAGCATTGGCTCATGATGCAGAGGCGCTGGAGGCTCGGCCCCCCAATGTTTGAAAAATTTTTAAAATCAGCCACAGTCAGGCAGAAATTGGTCTTTAGCTGGGACACATTTTTGTAAACATTGGAAATTTTATCAGGCAGCCCCCAAAATTGTTTGTCCTCATACACTTATGCTTGCAAGTATTGGGGCTCTGCTTGGGGGTAAAACCCTGTTTGCCTGACAGTTCTAGCTGCAAAATCAGAGGATTAAATCACTGTGCCACAATGACAGGACACAGTGGGAATCTTGCATCAGGTCACCTCACCAAACTTCAAAGAAGTGAGATGATTTCTGAGAAATGGAATGACTTCTAAGAAATGTAATGAAGGGACTGACCCCATCTTTGGATGGACTGATAACTTGTTTTGTGGTTTCAAGCACATAACTTTGGTGGACTGTGTTTGAAGTAAATTTCAGATTACTAAAAGCTACGGTACAGTATGTTCACACTCTTCAGTGTTAATGTTTATTCCTTTTGTTGTAAAGATGTTGACCTTTCAAACTACTCCATTTTCAAGTGAACATGCTATGAATATGCTATAGCTACTGTAGGTCTTCACATTTTGCTCCAGCAAAATGGCAGTGTTGTCAAACCCCCTTTAATACAGAGCCTTTAGTAATCTGAAATTCATTTCAAACAAAGCCGTCAGTAGCTGTCAAAAAGGTCCCAATCAAGACGTTGTAAACAAAAGAATAATACAAAGCATTTTCAAATGTCTCTGTTTTTGCTGTTCACACCGAAAACAGAGCACAATCAAAACATTCTTTTCAAATTCATCTGTTTTCATTAGTGCTTTGATCCTTTTCACAGTGGAATAGAGTGTGGATTCTAGACTGGGGTAGGGGGTAGCAATCTATTGTAATCAAACAATGATCTAATTGTCAACAATAAGTTCTCTAAATAGTTTCTCTATTCATCGATTTGGATTAGTTTGCGTGTACATATGAAATTGTTTATAGTAAGCTAGATGTAAATAATTGATGTAAAATAGGTGGACAAACAAAATAATGATGGGGGTGAGTAACTTTTTACGCAGATGCTTTTCATTCCAATTGAGATTCTTAATGATTCTATAGGAATTTGATGGAATACACAATGCTTCTTGGTAAAATGTTCCTTGCATGATATTTAGCATAATCAGGTGTTGAAATTTTTGTTCAAAAGCCATGAATTTTTCTCCTTAATATGATTCTACAGGCCTTACAAACATTAGCATGGCTATAATTCTTTACATTATGATAAGGAATATTGTTTAGAATTTTTATGAATTCTTAGACTGGAAGACAGAAGATAGTGTGCAAGGTTTGAACTGTATGGTACTTATAATGTGATAGTGAACAAGAGGACTGAGTTATTCAACCATTTTTTTTCATGCAAACTTGTCAGGTAGCTGTGCCTCCAGTGTTAAGCCAGGTGCCTTGGATGATCAAAGTAAGGGAAGCCACAGTGAGAGCAGACACAGTTGTGATGATGATGAAGCGCAGCAACTAATGCAACAGGGGACTCAAGACAATCAAAGTGCTAGCATTCTGTCTCCAGAGGGAACTAAAATCCTAGGAAATGTAACCAAAATGGAATCATCACAAAACACGACTAGAAAATGTACCCAATGTCATGTGCAAGGTGCATCGAACAAACAGAGAGTTGTTGATTCTGGATTGGATCCTCCTCAGAAAGGTAAAAAGCAGGCTGGAATCGGATATATTTTGTTTCAGTGGATTTTTAAATTTTATTATTGCGAAGCCAACATCTGTTTGTGTTGCAATGAGAGATCAAGGGTGCATTCTTTCTGGGCCAACACAACAACATGCTCCTTGTATATTTGTTCCTTTGGGGCCATAGTAGAGATTTGCTTAAATTTTGATCAAGAAGCAAGTGAATCCACAACACCACCAATTTGATAATCTTGGTCGGAGAAACTAAAATCAAACATCTAATTCAATAGGTTCCTGCATGGAGCAAATTTTTCTTTCACACAGTGTCAATTCTATATATATACGCCTATGACCCGATACAAGTATAACACAAAAACATAAAGATGATTTACAGTCCAAAGTCAAAATACACGATTGAAGTGTTCAAGAAATCTGACATAGTTCGCTCTTATATTCTCTGGTATCGCTTCTCACGCATCCTTTTGTTGTCCTCTTCAAATCCATTCGGCCACCTACTTCAAACGTCAACTTGCGCCATTTAGGTCGATCATCTACACTTTCTGTCCATGTTTCAAGAATATCACCTCTTTTCAGTAGTGTCAATTCTACAATCAAAGTAATTCATCACAGAAAAGCGGCAAGTTGTAGCAAGGGGAGTGGTGTTTGTCCAAAAGAATTTTCCAGAAACTCCCTGTTTTTGGCAGGCAGGGGCTTTATGTTGTAATATTTGGTAGTCTTTTGCAGCAAGTTCTCTGTTTGCCATTTATACAGAGGACTCATCTGCAGCAACAGTTTTGAAAATTGAACTAAATTTGAGATGAAATTTGGGAATCAAATTTCTCCATTGTTCATAGTTCGTAATTTGATTCTATTGTACAGTCTAATTTTCTAGATACAAATTAGAGAAAATGTACAGTATGTGACTTGCTTGCTAAGGATAAGTTGCCATTTTATTTATTCATTTTCTCTATTATCTACATCCATGACAGTTGTGAAGAGGAAAGAAGAAAGCAATGATGCTGATGGACAAGTTGAATGCGAAAGTGAGAGCAAAAAAAGAAGGATTACAAAAGAGGAGGAGGGAAATTCACATTATTCGAATCAATCACCTCCTAATGATACATTAGGCTCTTCTCAAACTGGAACTTCAAGTATCAAGACAGAGCCTATGGATTTAGCAGATGCACAGTTGCAAAGTTTGTCAAAGGAAGGAGCAAAAGGTCCTGATCTCCAGTTTCAAAGCTATGCAGAATCATCAAAAGAATGCCCCTCAAATGATATAGGTGATCTTTTTCAGCATATTGCTAAATGTTGCTCAATTATATATACATTAGAAATACGTACCCTATATTGAAATTAGTTTAGAAATCTGGACACATGGCAGCTGGTAGTGAACATTCATTTATGTATTTTTCATTTGGACAATTGAAAATATATTTACAAGTTTATAACATAAAGATAGATACAATACAATATATACAAGGTTAAAAACGTGAGAAAAACACCTCTAATTACAATGTCAGGGAGCATTGAAAGGTCAAGCTAACATTTTTTCCATGATATTCCCCTTAGTGGTCCCGGTTTATCATAACAAGAAAAGGAATATAACAAAAAATATATGTGGTTCGTAAGACCAAACCACAATCGGGAGGGATGATGCATGGTCCCGGGGGGGGGGGGTACTTCATTGTCAACATGATTCGACCTGAATCTGGCCTTTGAGAAAAGGACCCATTCGTATGACAGAATATTCAAAAATTTCCAGCCCATTTGCATGAATATCAGGAAATTTTTGACCCATGTGTATGAATTTGTCGATTTGAAACAAAGGAAAATTTCAGTTTTTTTGCGTGGATTATCATTATGGGGCCGATTGATAAGAAAATTCTCAAAGAACTACCCATCTACCAGAATTGTGGTTAAAAACAGACCCATATGTAGAGAATTTCGGATGAAAAAACCCATCCATATGAGCGGCACGTCCAGTACAACTTAACAATGAAGTACCCCCCCCCCCCGGGTGCATGGTCTATCTAAAGGCGGAATCTCTATTGTATGCAACAGAAAAAGTCACTCTGGAATTGAATAGGAAGTTATGCCTGAGTGACCTTTTATTGTCTAAAATTCCGCCCGGTCAGAAAATTCTACTGACTAGAAATTAGCCTTAAGTGGAAAATAATGATAATAATTGTTCTCTCTGTATATTTTGGCAGATTTGTTTGATCTTATGTTTGAATGTATTAATATTGTTTGTTTGTTGATTTAAAGTCAGATGGAAGACTGTTTCATATTTCCGGGCCTACAGTAGATGATATGATATCAGGCCCCATTCCCCCGTGCCATTTGCCTGCTAAGCGTGTGGCAGTTCCTTTTCCATAGGAAATTATAAAAAACTACTTGAAAACATTTTCCTATTGTACTTTGATAAATTCGCATAATAATCTTTGGTAAGTTGGGACCCCATGGTAAGGCATTTCTTCAAACTGAACAGTAAATGAGACTCTATGATAGGATATGCACGGCAACAAGAATCGAGCAGTGCAGACTGAAATGCTCAAACTTTAGAAAAATTTGGAGATCTTATGTATTTGTTGCTTGTTGCTTGTTCTTGTTTCATCTGAGAAGAACCATGTTGAAAACCATCATATTGTGGAATCTATCTGATGCTTACCTGGTGAGCCAAAGAAACTTCTCAAGCTACAGTAGATCATCACTACAGGATGGCCCAAAAACATGTGGTCGTTTGAATTTTACGGCTTTTAAAAGTTTTCAGCAGAAGAGATTTAACTTAGAGTTTGAGGCCTTGTTTGCAATCATGTGATGGTAGTTGCCGATTTAAAGCAAGAAAATCAAAATTACCCGTTGCCTCAAAACGCAGGGCCGTTGAGAGCCAGCTCGGGCCCTGGACCGATTCCTAGGATCGGGCCTCGGGGGGGGGGGGGCTTGGGGGAGAGGCCCCCAAGAAAATTTTCTGGGACCACGCCCTTCAGACTCTCGGAGAATGAGGAAAACGCCCTGTCAAGAAAGCTACTTTAGAAGAAATTGTTTAGATATTCCATGAAAAAGTTATCAAGGAAGCGGTATTTACGGTAAACAATGAAACGATTCTCTCTTACGAGGTGACTTTGCCAAAGTCAGACACAAAAACTTTTAAACACAGCCACAGAAGAAAACTATTTCCTTCTGTCTATGTTTTAAGGCAGGCAGCAAGATTGCCATAAAAGTTGCTGTAGGGAGATTTTACAACAATAACTAATTTTTGTCGAACAATATTTTAACGGGCCCCTTCGAGGCCCGGGCCCCGGACCTTTTACCCCCTCCAACCCCCTGTCAAAACCAGAGGATTTACTATGTTTCATCAATGTTGAAGTCAAAAGGCTTGGCTATCTTTTGAGATGTTGGATTGGATGGTTGCATTTAATTGGTATCGCCGTCCAAAAAACCAGAAAGGAAATGTCGAATCCTACCATTCTTACTCAGAGTGAAGTAATCGCCATCCTTTTCCAGCCAACATTTTGTGAAAACTTAATTTAGAGATGAATTTGAAGTCGTCTTGGTTTGCAAAATGACTTATCTCTTCCCCTCATTCCAATATCATGCTCCGTGAAAATTTGGAATTCTGGTTTTTTTACATCTACATCTACATCTATCCAGTCAGAGAAGCATTGACTGGAAAAGGGTGGGAAAATCCGAGAAATGAATGAACCACCATGTTTGAAACTGGTTTTTCAAAGGGTAGTTATAGCTTCAACTAATCTGGTGACATCGCGAAAGATAGCTAAGCCCTTCAGCTACATGCTGATTGTGTTCATAACATTTGCTTTCTGAAAGCGAGGCTTTATGTAGCTCATAAAGTTTTTTTTGGATCACCCAGTAGGCATTGCCAGTTATTAAAGGAAATGCAAAAATTTTGTGAAAAGGTTTTATTTTGAAGATATTTTGCCAACAGGAGAAGAAAGATCAAGGGCAAAGGCGGATCCATTGAAAGGACCCCAGGACAAGCAGACATTACTGTCTTTAAGTGAAGAGCAGGAAAAGCAGGGACAAAATATACAGTCTGATTTGACTCAGTTTGAGCAAGACGAAAGCCAAATCCGTTGTTTCGAAAATGGTAACACAGCAAACAGTCCAGCCATATTGACCGATGCAGCAGAACAGGAGAAGCAGCTTGAGCTACATTCCGATGAAAATGACGAAATGCAAGCCGGAAGTAAGGGCCGTGGTCCGGAAAGCAACCAAGCAGAGCTCTTAACGGAGAATCTAGGTAAAAAGCAGCCGGTTGAACATGAGGAATCTGGTGATGAAGATGTCAACAGTGAATTGTCTGATCAGTCTTCACAAACTGGAGATGTGAGCAGTAAAACTAAAAAGTACGAGAAAAGGCCCCAGCCTCGAATAAGTGCAACAAGAGTGAGTGTATTCTCTGTTGATCAGATAATTTAGATAGTCAATTATCATGTCATAAATCCCATTAATCAAGTTTCCACAGCTAGATAGATTCTTTTTTTTACAGGCAAGAAGAATATTCAGCAGGCTTGGACCATGAAAATTGCATTTCTATCACAACTTCTGAGAATGTGACTTGCAAGATTTGTCTTAAAACGTGCAAAGAATTACTTGTGCAGGAAACTAGTTCTTACTTAGATTTATGACAAGAGCCTTTTGCTTCGCACCATCCACTTAAATCAAGCAGGATTCATGCACAAGCTGTTGAAAAACCAGGACAACCAACTTGGTGCGTTTGGGCAAGCATTGCTAAGAATGTGAAGCAAACTACTTCCAAGCACCAATTAGGCCACGAGCAATAACGTCTTTAGATCATGGGACAAAAAACTCTCTGAAAATCTTTCAACTATCTTTGGTAGCACTAAGATGCCACTTTCCTCCATTCATGTAGCACTAAGATGCACTAAGGTAGCACTAAGATGCCTCTTTCCTATGAACATCAAATCAAATATTCGCGCGAATTCAAAAGTATTTTTTCACAACACGGGTTTCAAAACATGCAGAAGAATTCCTCAAGCTTGTTTATTGCGTTTGATCTAAGGCCGTCATCGAAAGTTTTCGCCACCCCGAAAATTTCTGACTGTTTGTCCAAGTTTTTGAACAGTCATGCTACGAGTCGTAGTTTGAGCGAATAGAGCAATTCAGTTCAGTAACGTTTGAAGTGAAAACAACGAATCATGTCATAAAAAATGTAACTGGTACCTGAAATGCAAAAGCTGCTTTGACATTTTCAGTCAAACCTATCCTTTTATACGACGTAAAAGCTCTGTTAAACCCGGAGGCTTATTTAGTTTTGGAGACCACAGAGGGGGGCTTGAAAGAGAGGGGACTTATTAGAAAGGGGACTTGCTCACAAAATCAAATGACAAAGATGCATTTGAAAGTTGTTCAATTCTTTTATCCCATATTTGCGGAATCAACATACAATTTTACGAGCCAAATGCATTTTGGACTCAGTTTTCATCCCACACCATTTGAAATCAACTTCACGCGCAGACTTGTTTAGCTACATAAATGGAAAATTGTTGGTAACCTCTGGCATTTGATATAAGTTTGGGGCTTATTTAGTTTTTTCGTTGAGAAGGGAGGGGCTTGAAAGAGAGAGCGGGGGAGGTGCTAAATAGAGCTTTGATGGTAAGGGCGCTCAGCAAAGATACGCTGCTGTCTGCATGATAATAATTGTGTCATAGTTGTAGCGATATATCAGTTCAGGAAAATCAGCGAAACTGCGATGATACATAACGACATATCAACTGTACACATTTCCTTCCCCAGTATTTCGTTGCATTGTGATTGATAAGATGAGGCTGAAACTACCATGATGAAGAGCATATAAGTTCGTGATCCGTGTCTCTTAACACGCAGCATCATTACACAACCCTTTCAGGTTCATTAGAACTCTTTTATGTTGTAGAAAAAGCACGACAAGAAGAAGGAGAAAGAATTAAGAGCCAAAGTAAGTCGTTTATGGAAAATAGATTGAATGTCCGCCATTGATTTTAAAACTGAAGTTATTTCGCAGCTTTGATCGAGCATGTACGGGGTGAGTAGAAAAATAAGTTAGCACGTATGATGGGCTATAGAATAAAAAGTATGCGGCCGATTTTTAAAACTGAGATATTAATCTATCAACCAAAGGCTAACTTAGATGTGAAAATCAATCATGTTTTAGACCTAGAAGCTAAGAAAATGCTTGTAAAGGGTTTTATGGGAACGAGATTTCCACGTTCCATTCTGGTCCATGATTCACTTGCCATGAGAGATAAAGAAAGTTTTTGTACTACGGGCTTATCCATTTTCTTTTGGAAGAGAAAGGGTATATTTTTAGTGGGCTGCCAAAATAAGCAAAAACGTTTATGCAATCCTAGCTTATACCTATGGGTCAATTCTCCGTTCATGTTCAAATATTTATGGAATGATTGCGGAAGTCATGAAAGATTGGATTGATTAAACCAAAAACAACCACCTTGTTGGTATTTTAAGGCCCTGTTTACACTGTTCCGTATCGAAAATGGAGCTGTGAAAATGGAAATTTTCGAATGGTACGGTGATGAAGGCGGATTCGTTTGAAAATGATGCGTTTTAAATTCGCTACGTTTTCAGTGTGAGCGCCAAAAATGGAAATATTGAAAAGACGCTTGGAGCTTCCAACAATCCCGCCCATATCGTTTTATTTCTTAGCAAGTTATCAGTCATATGAAATGATATTGCTCCTTATGCGAGCATAGGGCTCAAATGTTTCAAATCTGTAAGAAGGTGGGTGTAAAATTTGATTCCATTTTTCTTTGAATTGAATGGCTTGAAAGGAACTTATAGTAATTTGCTGTAAATCTGCCGTGGACATTTTTTAATATCTTGATTTTTTTTTAAATTATGGCAATTTAATGATTTTTGAAAAATTGATGGAAAATTTTGAAAACATCTAAATCATCGTAAATCCTAAACCTAAGGACGAAAAATCACATAACTTTCATGAAAACCATTGTTTATGAAGGCCTACAATATGGTGAAAAGCAGAAATCCGTATCTTTTCTGGTTTAGGATTTAAAAATTTGATGATGTCATAGCCTCAAATTTAATAACTGCCGCCATTTTGAAACTAATCAAGATATCACTAAATTTCCACGGCAGATTTACAGCAAACAACACTAAATTCCTTCCAAGCCATTTAATTCAAAGGAAACTGTAATAGAATTTTACACCGACCTTTTAAAGATCTGAGCCCTATGTTCATTATGCGATCTCAATTGCAAACAACAAAGCAATGTTGTAATTGTTGCTAACACTATGGTTGTTGCATGTAGTGAAAATATTGCATTGTTGTTATTCAAATAACTAGGAAGTTTTCAAAAAAAATTGTTCATGTTTGCTATTGTTTTCGAATAGCCAATCAGATTGTGGAATGTCCTCTTGTATCCCAGAGTGGATGTAGAGCAACGATCAGTTCTGGTAGCGGTCAGTTTTTTAACTGCTCTTTTAAGGACCTGGTTTTTGATTCTGTCTCGACAGGAATCAGCTCATAGCGGTGGTGGCGTAAAGAGTACTGTGGCAGTATCGAAGCAAAGAGCACCTGGAAAAGATGAAACAGCCAAGCGTAATTCAACAGGAGTCGAGGTTTGTTTAGTTGCTTGAATTATTCTTGTTTTTGCATTAAAAATTGTAATTTTATGCCTCTAATTTAAACCAGCATAAGTGTTTTAGCTTATAACGGAGGGGGTAAAAAAGTTACTCCTAAGCTAAATGAAATTCTGAAAAACTTTCTGATTGCAAGGTTTTTATGAAATATATGTGGCACTAAGTGCAATGTAAACTGCACTTATTGAGTGAAAATCCATGTAAACGATTCTGTATCATTACATAGCAATGCCTAAGCTTAGAAAAAAACACGATGCTACCATTTCAGTGGTTGAAAAGTGGATTGAATTGAGATTATTCATTTATTGTTTCAGCCAAAGTTCATGGAAGCTAATTTCCGCGATTTCTTCATTTGAGACTTAGATAGTGTATTGTGAATTTTGAAGAAATTCTCACAATCAAGTTGAATTCTAAGTTAAGCAACGGAGTTGTAAAATTTCAAATCGTTCCAACAAGTTCTATAGTTCGATTTTGCAAACAGTGGAAGCATATTTTGACTCACCGGTATAAGTCAAATTATGGTCTTCGTGCCGTAAATTTATCGATTCTCATGCAGAAAAACAAGCAACTATTAAATGCATTTGATCTGTGACACAAAGACACGAAACAAAAATTTATAGATCGGTTACATGATCAGCCTCTTGTGATTTTCCAAAGGTTCATAGTTTTTTTACCCAACCCGTATCCGGTAATGTTATTTGTCTCCTCAATAATCTTTCAGCAGTGCTTTTCTGGTATTCATTTCGAATTCACTCGAATTCATTTTTCTTTGGATTAGGAAGATATAAATTCGCTTATTGTTGTATTATATGTGATGATATATTTTCAGGTTTATCATTTAACATTGCATTCATTATATACCGGGTGAGTCAATAAACGCAATCCCCGTTGGAAAAATACTGCTCCCTGAATATCAAAGCAATAATGCTACAAACTGTCTCGTTTCATTGCATATATGTTCAGTTACATTCAGTAATTTATCGGTCATTCCTTCCCGTTGATATGGGAGATTATTTGCAGAAAACTCCTTTCAAAAACTTAAAAAACGAATGAAAACGGCAAGCAAAATTTCCTTTGTGCTCCTTCCTAGCAATAATGACACTTGCATGTGTTCATGTATTTTGTCCTCTTGGGAAGATGGAATCCCCTTGAATGAGTTATTCATACAAGGAGGAAGACTTGTTCATCCTCCCAAGGAAATGGCACGTGCCCAGCACTATTTCAAAGGTTCCTTGAAGGACTTTCTCGAGAAAATCCCTTGTAAAATCTGAACGGAGGGACCGATTTCAGCCAGGAAAAATTCTAAAAATAGTTGAATGTGTTGGCTATTCAATCAGAGATTGCAAGATAGCATTGCTTATATATTCAGCGAGCAGTAGCCTTTCAAACGGGAATTGTAATTATTGCTTCATCCGGTATTTTCTGCAAGGTCAATTAATTTTCTAACAGAAACCTGTCTTTGACGAAATATCAAGGATTAAGGATGTTGCCAATGGAGAAAATGCCTCGAAGTTGCAACCTTCGCTTCAAGATCCGCTATCGAATACAGCTCAAACAGGCGAACAAAGCCAAGAAAGTGACACAAGTCAAGTAACAAGTGCTGCTGCTGACTCTGGTAAGCCATCAATTGAAGCAAGACCAGTTGCGCAAAATGCAAAAATTGAAGAGAAAGGCATTAGCCAAGAACAGCAGAATAAAACTCAAACGAAGAAAATGGAAGAAGAAAATGGAAGTTCAAGCAATGGAAAGCAACTTACGCAAATGAAAAGACAGAACCCGTAAGTGCCCGTTTGCATCCTAGTTGTAATCTAATTTGTCTCAGTTGATAGCTGCTGAGTTTAACGATTCGCCACGTATGTATAAGGTCAACGCTACCTATTTTATCTTGAGTTTGATTCCATGATTGTTCCATTTTATTGCTGATACAGTTACTCGCATCATGCTTTGCATCGTATAAAGTTCCTAACTTATATAGACAAGCGGTTTCTCAGGAGCAGTGGTGGAAAAATCATTACCCTCCTTTCGAAACAATGCCAAACTAAAACTTTTCCTTCCATTGCTCTATCAATTTTCTCTTGTGCCAGATTTCAGTTGAACTATCCCACAATACATATCTCAACTTTCTTAGGGCCTGTTTATATTTCTTAGGGCCTGACAAGCGAGATTCCCCTAGAATCCTTTGTTTTTTCGTTTCGCATTTATTTGAGGAATAAAACACTACCGATATATTGAGATCCCACCTCACCAGATCTCAGCTCGAAATTTCCTCCAAAAAGCAAAGTGTCTCAAGAGCTTTGTCCGCGATTGTAGGTACAGATTTTTATGAAAGAAATGTGAAAATCCAAATTACACTTCAAATCTGAAATATACTCATTCTTCTCCAAGATAATTTCATTTTATTTTCATTTTCATTCATTTATGACAGGGTAAAGTTATCAATTATATACATTGATTTCCATAATGCCCTGTAAAAAGAAAAAGGTAAAACCCTGCATTACAATTCAAATATATTAACTAAGGTTAATTAAAATAACAAAGTAAAGGTATAATGATCAGAATAGTAGCAAAAAATGTGAAGGGTTCCTTCATGTTCTGGAGTTTTCGAAACAGGATTTAAATTGTTTGAGTGTTTTCGAGAATTTCGATTTTGTGTCCAGGTCATTCCACAATTTTGCCCTTCTAAAAGAGAGGCATTTTTGGCCACATGTTGTTCGTAGAAACGGGACACAGAGATCGGTTTCAATGTTCCGAAGTTCCCGAGTACTGGTTTCTGACGCATTAAGTTGTATGATGATGATATAAGTCTGATGATATAAGTTGTGCCTGAAAACCACCGCCATGAAGTCCGAAGGCCAGTCGAAATCAGCACCCCCTGTCCTCCCTTCAATAAAACAGTTTCGAATCTTTGACACGATCCTATGTTTTAGTCACATGCCACATGCTACACATACAATTTCTTTGAGTGACTGTACTGGCCAGTCATTCGGAGTTGCTTTGCGTGACGTTCAGAACAACAGATTCCTCACCGCCAAGCATTTAAGGAAGCCTTTCATAAAGATGTCTACTATTTACAATGTTAGCATTTAGTATCAAAGATCCTGTCTTTGATAGATATTATTTGTGATGTACTGTTCCTGCAACTTTTGGGATTTATTCACACTTGTCCGATTACCACTTCCGTCCGATTACCACCGTAGTTCTGTTTCGAGAGGAGTATTTGAAAGGCGATATCCATGCAGCCTTTAATTCAGTTAGGGTACATTTTTGCCTGCTCAAGGCTGTCAGTCGTTTATCCTATGTGGTGCTAAACGCAAATACTTGAATCATACATAAGATACAAGATAAACGCTCTTCATTCTTTTCTAGAAGCCACCCATACGATACAAGATCAAAGAAGTTTACCCAGGTTAAACCTCTTGGAGTTTCATCCGAGTATATTACGGTTGAATTTGGCGCTCTGCTTGACCAAACATTCCCGCTTTCTGGAACACTTGGTGTAATATTCGGAAAACCATATGCAGATTGGAATGTATTTGTACCAGTTGCGACCGAAAGGTAATCTAAGTCTTTTCCAACATGTTATGTATTGAAAATAAAGCTCGTTAGCTAAAGAATGCAAATTCCCATCATCTTTTGTGAGTGTGGCCATATGTACCGTGCACTTGTCGAAAGCCATCTGCGATACGCTAATGTTATCTAGGGGAGTCTTCCTAAATCTAAATTGAATCCCCTCCAACGTCTGCAGGACAGAGCCCGTTCGATTATTGATAAGGCCAGACGAAAAAAAAATTGGTCTCATAATTGGTTGACCGTTGAAACAACTAACAAACTTTGATCGATCAGTTATGACATACACAATAATCAACAGGCAATGTCCCGAAAGCCTTTGGGATAAATACTATCATAGGACCGAGCACTCCAACTACAGAACAAGGAATTGCAGGGACCTACAAATCCCAAGAAATAATCTTGAATACGTCAAGAAATGCTTTCACTATTTGGCTCTGAAAGCTTGGAACGATATACCCATCAATATCAGAGCGGTCCCTGCGAGCTGAACACAACCTAAAACACAACTCCTTGGAAGAACAGCTGCTATTAGATAGGTTACTGTACAGAACTTAGCTTTTACTGTTTATAGATTGTATTAATGTGATTACGATATCTATTTTCTTATTTAGTGTTGTGTTTGTAAGCTGAAGGGATTCTTGTGCATAAATAATTTAAAATATGGCAGATTTTATCAAAGTGACTTGGCACTAGGCTTGCCGAGCGGCGCTGCCGGTTTGCTCTCATAATGGTTAAAGAAACAGATTTTGTATTCATATGCTAAATAAGTAACCTTGCTGTCTCCTTTATAGGGGCTGCAGGAAGTTGAGAAAGGGGCTAAATGGAGGTAAAGTGAGCAGCAAGGGGTACTAAAGGCTTAAAGGGGCTCTTTTGCAAGGCTCTGGGCTGACCTTATCCCACCTTGCCAGCCGTAGTGTATTTGGAAGCGGGACGTAATTGGAAGCGTGACGTTAAGCAATATTATATTTTAGATGTTTTAACTGAAGATCAACGCATTAGACTTCGTTTTGAATCCATCTTCAATGAGTTATCGCGAAGAAAGGAATCAAATGTTTTAGATTCCATCCAAATGTGTTCAAAGGTGCCAAACATTGTAGTATCATTTTACCAAGTGAAAACATTCATTGTTGGATTGGATTGGAATAATTACTGTGAAGGCACCGGGTGTCCCGAAAAAAAGTACTCCCGTTTGAAAAATCATCAAAAAAAGATTTCACGGCCGATCTTCAATTTTCTTTTTTTGTCAAGTATATGAAGGACCAAATTATTTTTCAATATATAGCTGATCTTTTAATTGGTGTAAAAAGTAGCAAATTTAGCTCTTTTTAGGGCTACCTGGTTTTGAACCATACTACAAAAAAGCACTGATGATTGCCAGATCAATTTCTTTGTGCATGTAAAGCATCTAGTTTGGTCATAAATGACAGAAAGAAATACGCAAAATCATGGCAGACCTCAATGATGATAAAAAATTTGAAAAAAATTTGACTCTTAGGCAAGATTGACTATTTTGCTTAAAATCTATAGCTCAAAATAAGGTTTCTCAACGTGTAATTTTTCTACCTTGTTGCATCAAAAGCAAACATTTTATCATCTATGAATATTTTTGGGTCTTTGACGAAACAACTCAAAAAGAAAAGTTTATCAAAGGCTTGATAACCAATTTTTGGTGATTTTTGAAACAGGAGTATTTTTTTTGGGACACCCGGTATATTGTACTGATAAGTTATCCTGTTGAAATATTCGAATATTATTATTATTATCGCCATTCGTTTGTTTTTCTCGAAAAATTGCGCATTCACCAATTCATCATTTTAGTGTGCCATTTCATTGGCTAATTTTCAAATTAATCCACAGTATTTATTCTATTTCCTTTCCTTCTGGAATCTTAACTTTATCAGACGATTTCCTGTGTCGGATAATCCGATGAAACCAATTGCAAATGCCAAATTCTTTACCACACAAAGACACAGCGTGAGGATTGCTTCAGTGATTCTCAAATCTACGACGAACATCATTTTGCTTCAGAAGATATCATTATTGATTATCAAAGAAAATGTTGTTGTTGTTTTTGTTGACCATCAGGAAGATTTGGTGATGATACAAATAGGCCATTTCTACGCCACTCTGTTAAATTTTTTCTTGCATGATCCTTTTTCTTCGTGTTTTCCTTGCCTTTCCTAATGATATTTTGTCGTTTCAGGGAATTTCAAGGATACAAAATAGTGACATGTCAGTTACAGATACCAAATGCCTTTCGAAAGACAAAGCTTATTATTCCGTACAAATATGTTTCGATCAATGCAAGCAATGAAATCGAGGCATATGAATACATCAAGGAGCCAACTGTGTATGGTGACCAAGGATTTGTCAACAGACTTCTGATCATTAATGATGAGGATTGGTGCAACGGTACGAGTCTATAAGTTTTTTAAATTTTGGAAAAAGGTTATTTGTATGGATATAAGTAGATTTGTAGCTTTAAGCTTTGGAACTACACACATATCCATACCATGGGGGAAGGGAAGAGGGGCTATCTGCCAAATTTCGGGTAGAGGTGTGCAGCCGGAATTTTCCAAATAGCACTGTTGGCTAGGCCAGTTTTTGTGAAAATGATTCCCTTAGCTAGACTATTACAAACGTGTTCTATACATAAATGTTTACCAGGAATGGTCCACATGCGACCCTTACGCAGTTTTGAGTTTTTAAGTCTTTGTGGCTTTTCCTTTAACAATAGCGCTAATACAGTGATTTACAAACTTTTAAGATCACAGCATTTTTAACAATTATTCCGTTATTCCGTCATATTTCATTTTATGATATAGTTTTTTCACTCGGCCTGCCAACTCTGGGAGTTTTCGGTTTGCTGTGTTTGTTAACAGCGTACAGAAAAGATGGCAAAAGTTCTCTGATCTAGGCGAGGACAACAAAGATAAACGATCTTTTTTCTCAAAACTTATCGTCTAAAAGGTTTGCAAATGACTGTACGTGATAGCGGGCGTTAATGAGCAGAATTCGATGATACAACTCAAACAGCAAACATTAATCAAATCTGCTTTCCGCTCTTTGAGAACAGCGAGTTGCCATTGTGCAAAATCATTCTCCTTAGAAAACAGTTAATTTGTCTAATACCTTTCGGCCTATCAAAAAACGGTAAAAAGGACGTTCTTCTGCATAGTCTTGGCATCGAAAGATAAATTAACGGGGCTCCTGTAAACCGAGGAAGGACCTATGGACCAATAACGACCTAACAACTGATAACAGGTGATTAAATTACAGTAACGAGTTATCTGTCCCAATGGGTGTATCAGCTGGACCACCATTGGTACGGAATGGACTGATCAATGGATCTAAGTGGTAACGAACTTTGTGAACAATACGATATGTTTCGTAGGTTGACTGAAATGTTTGGAAAGGATTTTTATTCAGTTCCTTACTCTCCTTTGCCTTTTAAAACAATTTTTAGGGTCACATCAGTTTATAGGGACTCGTATGCTAAGATTCGTCTTTGTTTTATTCTTCTATTCAGCTACTTTCACGAAGCTTGATGGTATTGTTTACCCACCAACACATATGAAATCAGCTTGGGAAAGGATCAAAGGAGTGTTCAGAACAACGAAGTTGGTAGATTCCAAGGAAGAATACGAATTGTGCTTAAACGCTTACTTGTCATCTCTACTGGCACCCCAACAACATAAATCGAGTGTTCATAGATCTGCTATATGGATTGATCATGTCACACAAGTTACACGTAGATTGTATGATCAAGCATTCTCCAACAGCTACACGCCTGTTTTCAAGTACAAGCTATCTCCATACGAAAAGAGAAAGGTGAGTTGGCATGGCGCCTCTAAAAAATATTATGATTTGGTAATATCCAACCCATTTGAAAAATATTTTGGCCATACTTTGCATGATTGATAGGCATGATTGATAGGATTTGCTACCTTGTAACTTGTTAAATGTTGAGAGGAATATTCTAAGTCCCTATTCTCCCGCGCAAAGGCACACCCTAGTTAAAAGCCTAAAATATAGCAATACACAGACACACTTTCAGGTGAATTTAAAGTACAATTAAAACTTGTTCACTGCTGCGTATCTTGTGGATGGTTTAAGTTTACTGCTAGTTAATCAGCTTTAGAAGGCCATTACAACGCTGAGATAATCGTACCCTTTTTGGGCTGCTATGCTTCATATCAAGAAATTTTTCTGGTCCTTGCTTGTTTTTGTCAGACAAATTTGAGAAATGCCTCTCAGTATTGCAGCTGTTTTACTTCATTGTATCTTGGGATGATATCGAAGAGATAGAGATTGTTACAAGGGTTGGTTCGTGAATTTCAAGCTAGATATGATATTCTACCAAGTGACAACATCTCTACTATGAAATCAAAGGATCTAAGGTTAGATGCTCCTTCGAAAATCACACCTTGTCTAATCTCTATGAACATCTTATGCAGGATAAAAAACTTTGTTCTTATGGTCAGATAAAGTCGGTTTTCAAATTCGAAACATACTTAGACGCAATAAACGACTTTAAAAAGAGGCAATGTTTCTCAAAGTTAAGAATGAGTGCACACAACCTTGAAATAGAAGGTGGAAGGTTTGGAAAAAATAAGATATCTAGATCTGATAGGCACTGTGAATACTGACTTTCATTAGGAATACAAGTTCTTGGAAATGAGGTTCATTTGTCATGATGTGCCCACAGTTTCAAGGTGACAAGAAATGTCTTGAAACAAAAATAGCAAATATCTACCCAAATTCTAATCAAATTAGTGTGTGGAATAAATTCATCTGGTTATTGAGTCAAGAGGACAAGCAGAGTTTGAATTTGGTAGCAAGTTTCTTGTTAAAATGTTCTAAGCTGGAATCTTGCTTGCAATAAACGAGCGCCTTTCAATGTTCATTATCATTATTGTATCTGACATTGAGTATGCTGTCATCTATCTTTATCAGGACAATCAGCATTTTTTCATTTATTTCATGCTGCAGTAAAGTAGTTAATTTCATAATTTCAATAATTTCGTAGTATCTGGGCCAAGACAGCCTCTAACCTGACTACAAAAAACATAACTATGAAATTAACTACGTTACTGCAGCATGAAATTAATAAAGCAAATATGAGGCTGACCAAAAATAGTTTATCGCTGCTTGAAGATCACTAGAATTGAAAGCTTTGCTATCGCGTTGCAATCGAATGCTCATTGTGAAATCACGCGTGAAATTGTTTTGCTTCTGCAAGATTCAGCTTACAATGTTGCAGTTCAAACATTTCTTCTGATCCATTTCAGGTATTTGCAAATATTTTTGAAGGAACACTCTCAGACAATGCTAATATTGATTCTGCTGAGAACAGCGACCAAAGCCTACACAGATTTGTTTCTGCGATGACTATGATTCACTTGTTCTCAACATTTCTGGAGAAATCAGTCGGTGAAACACCTAATGCAGAAATTGAGCGACTGATAGCTGGCTTGTCTTTGCGAAAGTTGTTCGCGTTTAAGACCGGCAGAGAAAGAATTGACAAGACATTAAAGCAAGAGTTCGGACCAGAGCTGCTACGGTTTGATAATTTGCTATTTTGTATCACCTCCTCCCATTGTATTTGTTTTAAGCGTCACTCAACTGTCTTTCAGCCAGTCCACTCAGCGCGATTTTAAGACAAATTGAGTGAGGCCAATTGATAAACTTAATTACACGCAATCAATGAGACTTCAGACTGCACCATCTAGCCTTTAAGATAAGCTTTTTCTTGCCAACTGTGATTCTGAAAGGTTATTTGGTCATCAATGATGGCATTCTTAAGGTAACTCTGCTTTTCGCTCTATTGAGCAGTAAGTTGCCGTTTTCCATAACCACCGTCGTCAGAAATCAGTCTATGTTGTTCTGCATAGTTGTAGCAATCGAATAATATATAGATTACAACGCTTTGTTCAACGCTGGCTTTGCAAAGTCTTCGTTCAAACTTCTTTCTTGATTTCAGGAAAGTGAATTTATCTCCAAGACTACTAGAAAATTGATTCATATTCTTTCGCTCTATCTTTCGCCAGTTTGTTCACCTACAACTTTGCCAAGTCTGGTTATGAAAGCCTAAGCTAAATTTCCTGCAATCGAATTTTTAATGTCTATTCACTTATCGACAGAGAAGGTGCAAAGCCAAGGTCAACAGATTAGCACACGAAAAGGAAATTTATGGCCTTTGAAAAAACTTAGTTTTAGATCTTTGTTGAATATTTTGTGAATGCTTATGAATGTTTTGAAAGACACGCAAAGCAAGGTTGTCAAATTGCTAATAACATTCAGTATCTTTTAATCAATAGATGCCAATGGTACGTTCACCGGCCCATCAAGGATGCCCATTTAGATTTGGGTATACCATTCCCAATATATCATGTTTTTCTTTTTTCTGTAACAACATTTCATGTTCATTCGTTTTCCAATAGAAATATTTCTGAAAGTTATCTTAAGCCTGAGCTTTTGCATGCTTTTTCTGGTAACCTATTGAAAATGTTTCTCCCCGTCACTCTAGGAAAGTAGACAGAAATAGAAAATCTTTCGATTTCCATGACTATGCAGAACAGTATCCTTTTTACCGCTTCTCGATAAGTCAAATGATGTTGGTTTTCAGATTTTCTGAGGAGGATGGTTTTGCAAAGCGGCAACTCGCTGCTCACTAGAGGGGAAAGCAGAGCTACCTATTCTTAATGAACGTTATAGTCTTCTGGATGCTCTTATTTGTTTTTCAATGAAGTTTCTTCTCAAGTACATCACGAATTTTACCTGAAATCAATGTTACAAGTAGTTGTGTTCAAAGTTCTTAGTTTAGTGAAGTTCCGTTCGCTGCTATGTTAACGCATATAGACATTTAACAGAATTTTCCACTATTGATTTGCAGTGAAATTTGCCAGTCCCTGCAACAGATTCTTCTCGTCATTTTGAAAAGATATGGTGCGTCTCAGTTGAACGTTACTTGGTGGAGTGTTGTTGCATTGATCCACATTTGTGGTGAGATTCTTGATGGTGGGATTGTTGATGCCTCTTTAATGGATGAAATCAAAACTGCATGGCGAAGCTCAGCACGGTATGATCCCCCATGGCTACGTCCCTTATCTTTAAATCTGGCCAATAGTGTCAAGGAAACTAAAAATTTTACGTCAGTGAAGTTCTTTTCAGGTTAAATTCCTCAGATGTTAGATATTCTTAGAGATTTGCGTAATACAGGTGAACTTATGTATTTATGTAACAATGCTATCTCAAACTAAAGCGTGTCGCCAAAAATTTGTATCCTTTTGTGCAACTTCTGTGGAGGAGTTGTAGCTTCAGTTGACCATGTTGATGCCATAATGCTTAACAACGGATACAGCTACGGCTCAACATAAAGGAGACGGCTCAACTTAGAATTTGAGACCTTGTTTGAGTCAATATGACAAGTGTTTGCTGATCGAAGGTACAAGAAAAGGTAAAACAGGTGGTTGCTTGAAGGACAGCACTTCCTTTGTTCTACCGGGAGCGCCAAAATAAACTATGCACGTTTGGCAGGCCAGAATAAATCGTACACTGGACCGATTTTGAAGATTCATGACTTAATCTTTAGCAAAAAGCCTGAATTAGACTCTAGGATTTTTTTTGCAATTTTTTTTGTTTTCAGTTTTTAGAGCTAGACACGAGTTTCTTAAAATGTTCGTTCTCGAAAACATTGAAAACGATCAAAAAACGATGAATGACATGAATGGACAAAGAGAAAACTTGTTCGTGGTGATTTGGGATTTAGAAATCGATTTATTAATCGATACGATTAGTCGATACAATTAATCGATTTCTAAATCCCAAATCACAACGAACAAGTTTGCTCTTTGTCCATTCATGTAGAGTCTTTAGAAAATTTGAGCAACGTTTTCTGATCGTTTTCAGTGTCTTCGAGAACGAAAATTTTAAGAAACTCGCGTCTAGCTCTAATAACTGAAAACAATATAAATTGCAAAAAATACTAGAATCCAATTCAGGCTTTTTTGCTAAAGATTAAGTCATGAATCTTCAAAATCGGTCCAGTGTACTATTCATTCTGGCCTGCCGTCAAACGTGCATAGTTTATGTCGGCGCACCCGGTACAGCAATGTCGAAATCAGTTAAGTTTTGGATGAAAGGGTTCTGTATGCTGTATTAATTTTTTCTACAGCCTTTGAAGGGTCAAAGGTGTTGTTATTTATGAGACAAGACTATCAACCATTTGTCAAAATTTAGAAGAAATTTAAATACAGTGCCAGAGCCATTTCTTTTGAAGTTTACTAACTTGATTTTGACATGCTAGAGAATAAACGAAGTTTACTGCTTGCTCTTGAAGCAACTACTTCTTTGCCTTTCCTATGCCTTAAATCAGCGACCACTCGTCAGATTGACTCAAGCAAGATCTCAAAATCTATGTTGGAACCTGTCCTATGCCATCATCACTCCTCCACAACAGCCACTCAAACGGGACATACATTTTTTGGGACACCCAGTGCTGGATATTTCAACAATTTAACATTTCTCCTTACATAGCTTACATGGCAAGAGATATCCCAAACGATTTCTTCAACTCATCTGCATCACGCAAATATCTATGGGCTCAGCTGTAGTAGTTTCTGAATGGCTACGATTTTGTTACTACCGAAAATTGGTATTTGTTAGAGAAACCGGTCCTTTGTCTATGTATGTAATTTTCCTGTTGTTATCGGGGTTCAGAAGCAAGTTGAGTTTGAAAAGTTTTTCTGTAACCTATGGAAACATGACGTTCAATTACATGTCACAGAGACGATATCTCCACTTTAGATCGTGCCATACTTGTATTTTGAATATTACCTCATCAAAGCTAAAGGTCTCGCACAATTGATAATGATTGTTTTGAATTGTGTCTTAGATATGCGGATTTTCAGAAAAGTGTCACCGACCTGGAAGCAGTCGTTCATTACTGCCAGGATCTCCAGCTCAGTGTCCTCGCAGGACTAAACATTGATGCTTTAGGATTTATCGTTGAAAGCAAAGAGTTTCACCCCATTGCTGTCATAAACTGTCTGAGAATTTTTGTCTCTCAAAACTACATCAGAATGGAACAGGTATGCTTAGTCAGTTAGTTAACCTGATATATCCGATTCATTCGCTCTTAAGTTTTTGCTCTATGTCAATGAAAGCTCTTTATTTGGTACGAATACGGTGAGGAAAATTCCCATTAACCCATTGCCAAACATTATGGAAGGCTCACAGTTTCAGAATTCAGATATGCTCGTGGACGATATAAACTTTTATTAATATACACTGATCTGGATATCCATGAACCACGTTTGCTGTATAAGCGTGGCCGAGATAGCTCAGTCGGTAGAGCAACTGCCTAGAATGCAGTAGGTCGCGAGTTCGAAACTCGTTCTCGTCACACTTTTTCCATTTTTCCATGTGTCGAAAAAATTACCAAAATAAATGTTATAAATTCTACCAAATATACCGTAAGACAAGAGATGGAAAAGTGTGATGTTAAGGTGACATAAATCTGTCAGGGATTGCGTCGAGGGCATTGGGCCGGTCTGCGATTGGGACGTTGAGTCGCGTAGACTAGACATTATACAGGTTACATCACCGCACTGATCTGGATATCCATGAAGCACACTTGCTGTATAAGCGTGATCGGGATAGCTCAGCCGGCAGAGCAAGGCCTGCCTAGATAGCAGAAGGTCGCGAGTTTGAAACTCGCTCTCATCACACTTTTCTATTTTTCCATTTGTCGAAAAATTTGCCAAAATGAATGTTATAAATTCTACCAAATATACCAGAAAAAATTAAAGGGCGCTGTGCAACGTCACTGCTTTGCGACCGCAAATATTCCTTGGTTCCCTGTGATCGATAATTTCTGATAATCAGAAATTAAGATGGCTACCTCAAGACAGGAACTTCGCGCGAGATCGAAACTTTTCCTCTCCTGAACCAATTTGTAGGGCAGAGAATAAAGCTGGAAGACCAAGTCATGGCGAACCCCAACATGTCTTTTACTTTAGCAAGTCTACGTATGAATTTTGGACACGACTGAAGCCAGAAATTTCAGACAGTAGTGACGTGAAGTCAATTTCAAACGACGACTTTGCTCTGTAGCTGTTACAGAGTTATCAGACGTGCCTCGCAGATTCGTGTACTCACTGTGCACTGATGAAAAGTGAAAACACTGACCATGCTTATGGCATCAAAGAAAACGGTAATGATGGTGATGTGTACGTACGATATATTGTTTCCGACAGTGCTTCTGCGCGGCTTGTGTGCTTTGTTTATTTCTTTCAGGAAGCACTGAGCCCGCAAAGCACTAACGTTGCACATGCCCCCTTGAGGGTTTTTTATTGCATAGTGCAAAGACGCTACTACCACTATGTCATTCATCGTATTTTTCTTGTACAGCCAATTCTCGATTTAAAACTTCAAATGCATTTTGCAAGTTATTCACTTGTTTATGATGTGCAGCAAATTAACCCCTTCACTGGCTTTAGATTTACGGACCGTTCATTGTTTAGCCAGGAGGTACCGAAGAGAAATTTAGTTGGGTAAAACAATTTCCTGCACTGAAAAGGTTGGGAAAAATGATTTTTTTGCAAACAAATGTTAGATGAAATATAACTGCCTACTTTATTCTTGAGCTATAAGCCATTTTTAGGTACCACAAAGATGCAAAGCTATTCTGCCTGATCCCGAATAATGCTAATGACGATTTTCATCGTTGATTTCACTGGAATGGAACGTTTGAACTATGCTCAATGAGAATATTTGATATTTCAGGCCAGTTGCTACAGCTGCAGTTTAGGTAAAGTTTTTCTCATGTTAGTTGGGTTGATCAAAAAGAATTTTGCTTATGCTTGCAGTTGGGTAAAATATTTTGTCACTATCAAATTAATTTCTCTTCGGTCCCAACCCCTGGCTAAATAACGAACGGTCCCGTAGCCTAAAAGAAATCTCCTAGATTCTGCCTTTAGTCCTCCTGTTTGCTCTGCTCATGACAGCGAGTTGATGGAAAGTGTGTTTTTCTTAAAGCATGCTAAGACATTTTAAACATGTTTTAAACGTTGTATTGTAAGTCTTTAAATTTCATTAGCAAATCGAATGATCGATAACTTGATTATGCATAATGTTTGAATAATTATTACCATAAAACTCACGCGTGTTTGTTTTACTTATCGGAAGATGAGACAAGCTGCTCTCGTACTGTACTTCAAGATGTTAGTCTTATTGATTATTATCATTAGTAGAGAGCTATGTATCATTTAGTTTTCAGGCATGAATGGTCTTTGTCTCTTTGATAACTGGAAATTTTGACAAAATGTCTTTCAAAATGATGTTCATCGGTCCTTATGCTCAAGTTCATAGTAAAGCTGGTGTTCCACTAGTGTTTGAAACACTAACATTTGCAAAAGCATAGTCGAATGACCAGCTCTTGTTATTCATGCCGCACCATGTTGGCTACAAAGCTTTTTTGACTATAGTAAAACAACAATCGTTTGATTTACTGTTGAAATTTATTACTTTCATGAAAGTGAGGTAACTTGTAAAATTATCAAACACAACATTAGATATCTTTAGATTTATCACACTTTACTACAGACCTCTGAACACTGTATACGAAATATCGTCAGAGCATTAAAGTCTCTCAGGTAGTGAAAGTTCCAAGTTGAAACCTTCTTTGTCTCAGTTACATATTCCAAAATTTCTAGATGCATTTTTCTTTGTCACAACTTGTTTTTCGATGGTTGTCGTAAACGTAAGCAGAGTGACAGATGTACAACTGAGCTACTATAATGCAAGCTGTCTTCAGGCTGAATGCCTATGAATCAAATCAAGCGTAGTTTTAGCTTTTATAATTCTTTATTACCTTATTGTCAGGGCCACAAACCTGGTAATAATGTGATAAATCCATTATTTCTCAGTACACACAGACCGATGTCAACCGCTGTTAGCTTCGAACAAACAATATCAAATGGTTTCATTTCGTGCTAGACCTTCGATCATTTATCTTTCAAAAGAATCTTTTCGTGCTTTTATTTTTAATGATCTTTTTGAAACAAGAAGTTATCTAGCCATGCCACATGGTAATAAACCATATAATAACTGTTTCGTTTGGGCAATGCAAAAATATGAACCCTCAGCCTCTGCAAAAAACCTCACAAGCTCGGTTTTCGTACCGATGGCTTCAGGTTGATATTTTCTAGTATTTCACTCACCTCGAATAAACTTATTATAGGCTCAGTAAAACGTGCACACGTTTTGATAAGTTATTTCAATTATCTTTAACAGGTAGCGAAAATTTGTGACGTTCTGGCAGCTTTGAAGACAAACTTGAAAGCAGTTAATCTGGATGCAGAATGGTAAATATAGATCAGTATTACCTTACCTTTAGAATTACCATTCATTCACTCATTCACTCATTCACTCATTCACTCATTCATTCATTCATTCATTCATTAAGTGCTTTATTTAAGTTGACTGGGAGGATTCCTAGCTATTTCTAGTAATTTAAGCCCACTATGCATGCCGCATCCTGGCATGGGATCCCTAGTTTAACGTCCCTTCCAAAGGTGGTGGTGGTGGTGGTCGTAATGATACCAGGTGAACGAAAAAGAAAGCCGTACGAGCTAGATTGCGTATTACGTCTTGAAATAAGTTTCAACTGTATCAAGAGAATTCTTGTTGCAGCATTTAACTATAAAGCCCAGCTAATGTTTGAGATGTCGCTCGAGATATCAGCTATGACTATTCTATAAACCGCAGTTTGAAAAAAGGGGATTTATTCATTTCTCATTCGAAATTGAACTAGCGTCAAACTTCTCCAGTCCATGTTTTGAGACATTTTAACGTAAGCTTGGATTCCAGACTTTCTTAAGAATTTAAAATTTTGATAAGGAGCAGACATCAATCCTTTTCCAAACAATATTTTTCCCAGGACGGTTGCAAACCTCTCCCTTTCGGAAACTTGGACTTGAAGCACATGGTGATTAATCATTCAGAATAAGAAATGTATGATTTCGCGTTGTCTTTGACTCCGGTTCTTTTTGAAGGTTGTATCTTTAAATGACCATGCAAGATCTCAAAAGATAGCTAAGGCCTTCAGCTAAATAGTGATACAAAACATACGTCAAGAAATTTTGATTTAGCTCGTGAATTTCATTTGGTCAACTGGTACATCAACCATTAAGATTTTTACTATTACTTAGATTTGGAACCATTTTTTCATATCTGTATCAACATTTACGTGTGGTACAGCGATCGGAAAGGGGGGAAAGGCTGGTGCGTGTGTTGCTGGAAGAGAGATCCACTCTTTTATCTTCTCATCAAAAACTCCCTTCATTGGTCCATAATTTTGTCACCGACATTCTTGAGAAAGTGTCAGAAACTTTTTCCTTAGGTTTTGACAAAGACTTTTGTGTCCAATGCTTATGGCTATCAATGTATTCATTATCAACTAGGCATGACATACATGAAACAGTCCTCAATTAATCAAAGCAAGAATTTTTGTATCCGTCTCAGATTAATCTCAACAATCTCACAATTAATGCATATTCCCTGACTAACCCGGTAGTTATTTCCCTTCTTGACTGATATACATATAAAAACCGCTTTTTACTTTTTCAGGTTTAAAAGAGGCATCCGCGCGACTTTGGCATTCATTGTGGTCAGTTTAGAAAAGATAGATGTGGTTAGAGACGAAGACGTGTACTGCCATATCCTGGTTATTTTACAAGAACTCATTTGCAAGCTAACTTCATTCATTTCAGAAGACGGCAGCTCACTGGAGACTCTCATAAACCTGTTCAACAACCATTGCTCTCGAACAATGGAAGGGTTGTCGAAATTTTTGTATGAGAGAAGGCATACGATTTCCATCGCAAATTGCTTGAAGGTACGCAATAATCAATTATCAAAATTTGCTGCATTTTTCAGATGTTACTCTGGAGTCCGAAATAAACGTAATTGTGTGTTCTCCCCCCCCCCCTCCCCCTGGAAACAATGTCGCTAGAGCTGGCACCGTAGAGTTCGTTACCATGATTTTTTGCAGGAATTTGGAGTGATCTGTTGGAGTGATTTGTCGATTGACAATGGGATGCAGTGGATCATGGTCTAAGCTCCCTTGACATCAACCTTCCCGGGATATCAAGGCAATGATTTTAGTAAATGCCCTGAATAACAGCAGAATTATATTTAAAGATTCTGTTCTTAAATGAGAAAGGATGAACTTTTCTTACCGTTAGTTGATTTTGAAGGTTTCTTTAGGGAATTTTCTCTAGAAAAACCCCTATAACCATGCAATGAAGTGGCCAATGTTGGATGAATATTAATGTCTAATTGAACTTGTTTGGTAGCCCTTGCAAGGGGGATTGTTTATGCTTGTTCTGACTCACTTGTTAAGAAAGCTCCTCTATGTAGATAGAGTCAGTTGTATTCATTTTTTACAGTTCATGGATATTTTCCTGATGACAACGATTGATTTGGAATGTATGAAGAAGACTTGGCTTCAGAATGTAGAAAACATCTTGAAGAAATTCATCAAGGAAGTAAGAATTATAAACTATACCTGACTGTCCAGTGTGCTAGAGAAAATTTTCCAATTGAAGTTGTATG
Organism: Aurelia coerulea; assembly: GCA_039566865.1. Taxonomy (NCBI): domain Eukaryota; kingdom Metazoa; phylum Cnidaria; class Scyphozoa; order Semaeostomeae; family Ulmaridae; genus Aurelia; species Aurelia coerulea. The sequence continues at coordinate 19,167,010 of CM076954.1, forward strand.
TTGCCCTTGCATTTAATAAAATTGTCTATTCGAGTGCGCAACGCAAAGAAGCAGTAAGGGTGCATTTATCCAGGGTTATTCAATTGCGCACGACAAAGCCTATATCAAACTACGAAAATAATTTTCTTGTAATATACTCTTTTTATTTAAAAAATGATTCTCAACGAACAACCATTTCACAAGGCGGTAGTGTGACCTCAAAATTATTTTTTATATTTTTACATTATTGTTTGATGGTCATAAACAAACAAGCATATCAGTTTCATAAAGAGACATTAAAATTCTGGACGAGAACAAAATGTGGACAATTTTGACCTTTCATAAATCGTGTTGCTAATTCTTAAAAAAATATCAGCAAAAATTTCATTTTAGGAGAGTACGTGACAACTGTTCTCTGCAATGTTCTACCTCTATCTTAATAAAGACCGTGAACTATCTTTTTCTTACTTTATTTTGTTTGTGTACCTTGCGATCATCGCTTTTGAAATGCAGTCGTTACTCGTTTTGAAGTTATGAAGTTGCTGTGAAATATTTATAAACACGGCAGACGTTTCTATAGGCCTACTAGCAGATTTTCACGAAAATAGGTTCTACGTCTTACACCCTATTTCTATCTACAAAGACAGAAAGAATGAAGTCCAATAAAGTAGGTTGTTACCTGCTTCATGGCAAGCACAGACAAGCAATTATTGTACTCTTTGTACTCGCAGCTCAGCTAGGCTCGCAAAGTGCTTGGCTACTTCAGACCTGTACTTTGCACCGAGCCTGTGATTCCCATGCTTAAATTCAATTGGCTTGAATAGCAATCGTTATTATTTGAAGAGCTATTTAAAACCTGTATTTTACATCTAGCCTGTACAGTAGCTTTCAACCAATCCAAAACCTCAAATTAGACTCTGAATCATTGATTTTGAGCCTATTTCAATGATTTGCTACGTACAGCGCACATCAAGAAAAGTTCTTTAATGTTGGTTTTAATCATTTCTAGAACCTGCAGCGAAACCAGGTTGAGTTGCTGGAAATAATTTGCTCAACGGATACTTCCCAAGTGTCAAAGACTTTGCGCCAAATATACGACGAAACAGCTGTTACTATCATTGACAATCTGGTAAGACCTTGTAAAATCTATGTTTATCTTCCAATTGAAGAATCCCTTTTCTATTCGATTGCTCTCAGCTACATCATCAAGTAAATTTGCTTGTTATGGTTTGTGAAACTTGATCGCTCGGTCCTTTCTTTGAAAGGATATGCAGTATGCACGGTAATTTATTGAAAGAGAATTTATTTTTGCCATAAGAAAATCTCGTACTTGATAGAAATATTTCTATTGTACTGCACAGTGGCGGCTGGGGCTGGTACTCAGGGTATTAGTCTAATACCTCTTTTTTCAAGAAATAGTGACCTCATTTTTCAAAAATAGAAAATTTTTCATGCCGACGAACCTTTAGTGAATTCGTTTCTATTACGTCACTTTTAATAAAAAGAGTGTTGACGTAGAACTGTGCCCATATCGTTGAAGGCATGGAAATCTCGAACTTGAATGGCTATTTTTGGTTTCCTTTTATTTCAACATAATGCGTACTAATCCTTATTGACATATTTTCAATAGAGAGAAAGTGACTCTGCCGTTTTCAATGGAGCCGCTGGCCTTCCGATGATTTGGTATTAGAATCTGAATTCTAATACCCTCCCACAAAATTCTTTGGTCTGGACACAGAATGGCAGAAGGGACTCTCGCGGCGGTCTCTTTGTTGTTTCAGTAGCACAGACGGAATGGCGCCAAACAACGGAGACCCTTTGAAAACTCTTAAACTCGTTTTCAAACATTCGGATACGAGGCTACTGCATGAGAACTGTTTTGATTTTTGATAATGGCGGCCAGAAAGTGGAGCGAAGGCCCTAGTATGGGATTTTGCGTGGCAATGTGGCAACCCAAATTTGCATGGTCTTGCATGAGACCTGCTGGAGATAAAAGAATAAACAAGCGAAAGTTAACTGTGAATGGCAAACGGCCTGCATAAAGGTCAGGCTTCCAGATAAGAGGAAAGAAAAAAACGGCTTACTGACTGTGACTGAGAGGTAACATCGTGAACATTTTTTGTCAAATACAGCTTAGTTTTACATTTTTTATACTGCTAGCTGCAAAAAAGAAAACTCAGTCTTGGTCTCTAATACCAAGTATTACTCTTTAAAGAAGTCTCAGTTGCTTTTTTACCTTGATTGTTAATAGTTTATTTATGCCTTATCTGCTCACAAGTGAACTATTTTTAGATATTTTCGATTTTTTCGTTTGGAACTTGCAAGCTCTCTGTTTGCAAACTTCAAGCAGTAGTAGACTCTCATTCTAATGAAGAGCTTGAGCAGATACTCAAATTCGAATCTTTCACATGGGCCTTCTAAATATTCTCTCTTTAAAATTTGCAGGAGATCATTGCCAACACCAGCAGTTTTGTTTAGTTTCTTGAAATATTCTGTAAAATGATCTTCTAATCGAATAGTGTATGCAAGCATTGTCTGTGATGGGTTCACCAAACCACCAAACATGTTGACATCTGTTTCATATGCTTTAAAGAAAAGGAAAGTTCTTCGTATATCATCAATCTCATCATCAACAAGTGCATTCCTACATACTTCACATTCATGCTTTTCAAATGATTTGCGTATTAAATAGCCTGCAACATAGGTGATGGCGTTTTCTTTTATCATTCTATTTTGCATCTTTTCTGAGGCATATTCTGTTGAAATTATCTTTAACGGACCTTCTGCTTGATTATTTGTTTCAAAAATATTTGCATGATCATCTATGTTTGAAAGCTTTGTTAATGGATTATCCATATCTTCTTCACAGTTTCCAGATGACACGGTCAAGATGTTTGCATGAAAAAGTTTCTTGTAAGCACTTTTAAATTGAACTGGTGTTGGGTTATCAGAATTGCCACCTTGTTGCCGTATTGCACCAAAGAAATTTTCAAGGGGATCCTGATTCATCTGCCTTGTGACAAGAAATGATGCAGTCCCTTCCTCACACAGCTTTTCCCATACCAACAGAATTGCTTTCAATGAGATCTGCCAACCTTTAAGACATTTGATGGAGGCAGTTCTGTTCTGTTCTGTGCCATGGGAAATAACCTTGATTGATTTGAAAAGTTCAATCCCTTCTGTGATAACTTCTTTGTGAGGTGATGTTGCTGTGAATGGCCTACGACATATCTTTGGATCCTTGAAACTGAGAGAATTACAACAGTCAAAGATCTTATCAACTTTTGCAAGGAAATTTGCAGTTCCAACTGCTTGACCAGGAATACCTTGAAGGGCAACATAGGCCAACATGCCAGCAGATACAGAATGGCTGAATACCTGACTGGCTAATTTAACTCTCATCTTAAGAAAGCCATTTGGATTAAGATGTTTCTCAGTGAGCTTAGGGGCTGTTCTTAAAGGGAGCTTCTGCTCTTTATCAAAAAAGGCTTGAATATCCTGCCAGTTTGCCTCGTTATTATCAAATTCAAATTTGTATTTCATCAAATTATTCCTGAGGGATTTTAGCAGATGAGGCACATCAAAGATTGTGACATATTTCTTCCCTCCCATTTCAAAATATGGCTTTTCAACTGTTACACCCTGCTCCTTGGCAAACTTCAAAAAGTTAGATCCTTGGTCACTTACAACACCAACAACATGTAAGCCAATTGACTCTAGATGAGTAAGAGCTTCCTTTATTATGTCTGAAAGCTTTTTACTTGGCATTGACTCATTGACCAGATAGTGAGCTACTGGCTGCTTCCAGCTATGAAGAATTCCTCGCACCATCAAAACCAATCCAGAATTTGCTATCATCCCAGATGTCTTCCCATCGCCGTGATCCTCTAACCCAACTATCTTATCCTTGGAAGCATTATAAAACAAATGGCTCTTCAGTGAAATCTCATCCATCAAAAGGACACACACTTTACCTGCTGGAGGAAGAGACTGAACTCTCTGCCTTACAACATACAAAGACTTCTCAGTGAACCCAGCATCGGATGCAAACTTTTCAACAATTCTTGACAGTGTTCTCTTTGAAGGCAAATTGAACATTTTTGATAAAAACCGATAGGCTTTTCCACTAATATGGTACAATGTGAGGGCCCAAGCTTTAAGATTCTCATCATAGCGCCTTCCCTTTGGTTTATGACTTGCCAAGTCTACTTGCTTCTTAATGAATTCTATGAGTTCTGGGGAGAGTGATCCATCCAATAATTTGAGTGCTTTGTCAAGCCTTCGATTTTTTGACTTCTCAGGAGATCTTGAAGGGGTGGACTGTTTCAAAACCTTAAACTTAGTTTGAATGGCCCTAAGTTTTCTTTCTTTTTTCTTTAAAAGTTGCCTCAATTTTTTCTTTTGTGGAGTATTTTCCGCAAGATGGCAGGAGTTTGGCATGCCTGTGTAGTTTCTGAAATTACTTCAGTTGTTGCTGCCATGTTTAAGTTGGCTTCTTCATGACCTAAAGTTAGAAATGATTGCAAACATCATTTTATACATGAATTATTTGGCCTTAAACAATTCTTTCTCAAAAGGTAATTGATTGCAAAATAAAGGCATTTATTCTTTATTAAGTGCAAATCTTGTGATGTTGTAATCTACATTTCTAAATGAAGGCTTTTTAAAGGTGAATGGCTTCTCCTATAATTCAAGCCCAATCATCTTCTATATTCTTTGCTTCATGACAAGATCCATCAAAAGACAGAAGAGAAACTCAATTTATTTGTCACTTATCTTCAAGTGCGCCTTTTAGAAGCAGTTGATGTTGCGAGCATACATAGCGCCACATTGACGCATTTGGATTTGTCAGTTGGATGTGTCATTCAATGGAAGCTAAGCACATATATCCTTCAATAATAAAAATTGCCATGCAAAGCCAGTACGGATATGATACACGCTGTATTATACTTTGGTAACTGATCCTTGTGAACAGGAGATGCTTATATCTAGAATTTGCTATGAAATGTGTTGAAGATATCAATAGACGATTGCACTAAAGATGGTGGTGGGGAACTTTTTACCAAGATGCATTGCATTCTTTAATCAAATTCCTACAGAATCGTTACAGAATTCATAATTCAAATGCAATGCATCTTGGTAAAAGGTTCCCTGCCATCATCTTTAGTGCAATCAACAATTGCATTTCCTTTATTCTTGGAGTTTTTTATAAGTTGCATCATTGAACTGGCAAGCAATTTGATAAATATCAAATAAAACACTCACTCAATTCAAGAAGTGGTGGTGACTGCAAACCAATGTTTGGACTTGGTGTTTCCATTGTTCCAGATTCTTGATTTTGACTTAATTGACCTTGAAACAGAGAACCTTTTATCAATATTACTCAACAAGGTACAGTGACTGTAATTATTTAATGAGTAGCAACATGTGATGAAGTACTGTACAGCAAAGCTTCATTAAGAAACAATAACTGCTCACCATGATAGGAATGTTCTTTGGCAATTATATCAAAATCAAGGCGTCTCCTTTTCTTCGATGGTAAACCTGAGGGTTATGAAGTAGAATAATAAAATTTTTGACAGTAGTATACAGTATTTGATGAGCATAATTTACTGCAAATAATATTATTAGATGTTTAAGAGGGAAGTTTTTCCAGAAAACTATCTGGCCATTCAGACGATTCAGGGACTCTTCTGTGTGGGATTTCTATGAGGCTTCATATTACAAAATGCAATTTCAGGGATTTACAACCGACAGTTCTGTGGTTAGAGTTACCTATTTTGGTAAAGTTTCAGTATTTCTTGCATACATTTTAAAGATATAATTGTAGCTTTTTGGTGACAAAGGAATAGCATCAAGTAATTAAAGATGCCTGGGCCATCAACTGCAAAAATTTGATGACTTCATTCCAACCATCATTGGCTCCCCATGCAGAGAGATGAAAGTAACCAACTAAAGCTTCAAAAATGCCCTACTTTTCTTGTGTAAAAAATTCTACATGTAAGATTTGTGCTTACCTGTTGGTTGTTTTGAAGGCAGTTGGCGTTTGTTAGAACCTCCTGAACGTGGGGGATTTGGAATATTTAGAGTAGGTTTGGCATGCTTGGGAAGTCTTTTCCTTGAATTAGTAAATCCTGGAAGAACATCAGTTTCGAAGTGTGTGGAACATATGTAACAGTTTGAGCTAAGATAGGCCGGTGTCTTATCAAGCAAGTCTAATCGTCTGCAGTTTTGCAACCATTCTCTGCACCTGAAATAGAATTTATTTCACTTAATGTCTCCATATATTCATATCAAATTATATTTTGTAAAAAACTGTTTTAAATTATCCAGTGTAAACTTTTATTACGGTGTAGAAAACACGGAAGTGATTTTAAGCTGTACTCACCGCTGCTGGTCCTTGGGAAAACGATGAAAGCTGAGGCCAGGATTCTCATCACGACAGTTACTGCATCCTGGAACAGCACAAAAGGTTCCCTTCGAATGATCCTTTTGATTTTTTTGTTTTTCTTTCCGTATTTTTGCCATTATAACGACTTTTCCGACGAGCGAGCAAATTGTTCCATACTGAAAGCACAGAATTTTTCAAAACTCCGTTGCTTAACCTCGTTTTCGTCTGGAGCAGTCTCAATGACGTAAAATCCTTTTATGTCGCTGTGCTACAAGAATAGGTCAACAGCGAGAAGGTATTAGTTTTTCATTTCTAATCCCTTGGCGGCCACTGCATCCACTATCGTTATCGTTCTGCTGTAAAGATGAATCGCGTGTTGTAGAAGCAGAGTACCGTTAGTTGGGGTGTATCTTTGGGGTGTTTGGGGTTGTATATTTTCGTTGTTGTCGTCGCAGAGAAGTTTAACGCACGAACAGCGATTGCGCTTCAAAAAAGATGGGAAACCTTGTCTAAGAGTTATTTTGAAGAACAAATCATCTGACTCAGTGTATGAAACATATGCCTGGTCTTGCGGAGGTGGAGAGAAAAATACTTATTTTTGCTGGCCCTCCCTCGTAATGGGTGATATATCATCGGTAAGTTTTGGAGTGATTTTCTTTTATTTCACGATATTTTGGTTTGGCCATACATGAACACACGTACAACGACGAAAAAGTACTTGAGATTCGATTTTTTCAATCGTCATGATTCATCTATACTGTTATTTCATATAATCTGGTCAAATTGAGCAAGAGTAAGTTGTAATGATAGGTTATTTAGTCTAAACAAGCACAGTTACTCAAAAGTAACAGAAACAGCGAGAAAAGCTTTTTAGTGCACTGTTTCTTGCTATCTCCGTTGATGGTACTAGAATCTGAAAGCTAATACCCTGCGGCTCTAAGTTTGAGGCCAGGAGCCTTTAACAAAGAATGCAGGAAGTGGCGTCTAGCTCTTAAATGTATGAGCAAGAGTTGGCCGTAGCCGTTATCCACCAGTTTAGTAGAGACAGAAGGTGACACTGACACAGCTTTCATGGAAACAAACTTAACAAGTTAAACCTTAGAAACTTAACGATGAATTGTTATCATACGTGTTAATTCTATTTTTACATTGCCCTTGTTATTTTTACTAAAGCTGGATGTTTTATCGTTTTCAACAGGCCAGCAATGCGTTCTTCAAAGAAAGTGGCTACTTGTGTGGGTCCAACTTCAGGAAAATTGCAAACAAACATCAACATTCCCGGAAACATGTCAACAACCATACTACTTACAGGCTTCTTGGAAATGTTGATGAAGGGAGTGCACTTGATGAAGCACGACGAAGGGAAGTTGAAATCCACACAACAACAACAGTTTTTCTACTTTGAAGAACAACTAGATCTTGCGCGATCTTGCGGCAATTTAGAGAAAATCTGGGGTTGAATTTCTTGTAGAAAGCAAAATCTTCCAGGTGCTTCGCCCCTGGACCCCAATGGGGGGCTTACAGCGCCCCCCATACCCCAGCTGGTTTGGTTAACAATTCATTCGCTTCGCGAATAAATTGTTAACGGTTTGCTTTTGAGGGGAATTTGGGAACTAATACCTAAACTTTTTGGCTCCCAGCCGCCCCTGGTACTGCATATTCATAATGATTGTTATCACTCGAAGTAACTAGATAGATGCGCAGGCATAGGACTATTGGTATCTTTGCACATTAGCATCGATGTTTTTGTGAGTTCTCTTGAACTGCATGGAAATTGCTTTCTTGAAAAATTTGTATTCGTCATCGGCTCTATATTATCGTTACTCTTCAGGAAACGAATCCCGAGCGTGTTATGAATGCGTTGGTTAGGGGCAACAAGGGAGAACTGTTGTGGCGCTTATTCGAAAAGTCATTTTACAACACTTCTGGGCTAGCAACGTTTCAGCATTTTTTAGAGTGGCCTGCAACAACTGCCTTTATTAGAATGTATGGTAAGTTTACCGTCTTCTTTGCCTTCATAATATTGAACTCTTAAAATCAAACAGCTTTTTTTTGTATTTCATTGACGCTTTATTCTATATACTATAAAAGACACACATAAGAAGTAGCCACTTATGAAAACCGAGATTATTATTCTCAGAAGGAATCTCAAGCTGTAAGCATATTTGTGTCTAAAATCTCCTTTAGCATTGTTTCCGTTACCAAAATTAGTGAAGACTAAATTGAAACTATGTGAAAATGTGGTACAAAGATCATCACTTGGGACTGTACTTGCGAAGACAGACTATGAAGCTATTTGCTGAGTAGCCTCATTGATTTTGCTCAATTAACCCGTTGAGCATAGTCAGTAGATTGACTATAGTATCAACCAGGCTGATACGAAAGAAACAGTTTGTCCATGAAACAATTTGAATGTCTTTTTAGAATCTGAACGACGTAGCTAGATTGATGCAGTCTGTTAGATTTCTTGTTATGATTCGGCATTCGATCGTGCTCAGAGAGAATATGTAAAGTATCATTCGACACATGTTAGAGAGACTATTATCGGATTTCTAAACCAAGGTTTTGTAAGAATAAAGATCATCGATCAATCAATAAGTTCATGCAATAACCCGCGAGATATATTAAAAATGCTTTCCAAAACTTTTCTCTCAAGGAAAATCAAAGGCAATTGATCATGCTGGTCGACGAAAATTCGATTCATGTCTGGAGTTTTTTCAGTCAATGGAGGGAAAATTGAGGGAAGCAAGTATAACATTCGAGGAACTGTTCATCATATCGAATAGACAAGGACAGTTCTCTGACATCTCAATCGCATTGTACGGCCGTCCTGAAACCCAAGCTGAACAACATCGTCAAGAATTGAACCTCCTCATCCAGTCGAGAAAAAATGAATGGGAATTCTTTGAAAAATGGAAGGTAAAGCTTCTACAACTCATCCAAATTTGTCGGCTGCCACAGGAACTAGATGGTAAGTTACAGTAAAACCCATATCAAAGAACCTGTTTCTTCTTTAAGGATTTCAAATTCTTCCAAGATTTACCACAAAGAGCTCTTCGAAGACTAAGTTAAACTTTGGTTGTTCATTCTTGCAGCCAAGGTGTACAAAGAAGCCTTCCCATGTTGGTGGCTTCAAAGGCAATGCCGTTCCGATACGGATTCAAAGATACGGCTTCTGTGACTGATCGAGAACCAATCAAATTTCTCCTTGCCGACTCGATGAGCCGTTTTTTCGAACGTTATAAAAATTGATCTGATTTTTATCTCTTTTGTCCTTGGTACCCCCCCCCCCCCCCCCTTCCTCCCCTAGTTAGAATAACTGATTTACAGAATTTGCAATGGTCAATAATTTACAATGAATGTAAGATCTGCTTATGCCATATATAACCAAACTAAATTACAAACTGTCATAAAATGAGCAAAAGAAATACGAAAGGATAGAGAAATCGAGAAAAATAAATTCCTAAATTCTAAATTCCCAAATAACCACGAAAAAGTTTTCTCCTTCATGTCGAATCTTTAGAAAATCTGGTCGACGTTTTTTGATCGTTTCCAACGCTTTCGAGACCAAAAATTTTAAAAACTTGCTTATAGCTTGTAGTTTGCAATTGTAGACTCTGCAAACTATCTATCCCAAAAAGTTTGGTTTCAAACAGGATAGATCTTTAAATTGTTTTTATCCTGTAACCAACATCTTCCATTTTGATAGTTTTTTTTATAAGATTAGCAAATTATGGAATGGTGGATAGTAGGCCTTCATCGGCCATTTGCTGTGAATGTTACTCATTTTTTTACTGAATTTGTCAATGATAAGGAAAGCAACTGCCAAGAGGGCTGGCTTTATTTGACATTAACGCAGATAGCTACGTTAGCAAGTAACCGCTTTTGCATGTCACCCCTACATCAATAGCTTTTTTCTGAAGATTGTTCAATATTTCATAGCTTGATGTTTATCAGTGCAGATTTTTGATGTGTGAAAGTTCTGTTGGAATTTGAGTTAGTCTACAGCCCTTTTTTAACAACCTTGTTCCCTAGTCGATCTCAGAGACTTGCAAGCAAAATTGAGCAATGCTACTCCTCAAACCAGCCTCTCAAAGCTTTGTCAGATGGTTAATGGCAATCTCAACGTTATTTTGTATTCATTGCCGGACGAGTTGGAGACGTATTTAGACGACATCTGTGAAGCTTCAAACAGCACAATATTTCGCAACGCTTGGAAGGCAAAAGGACAGAGGATTAAACAAACCATCACGCTGGAGAACATTGTCTCTTTATGGTTCAAGCCAGTTCAGGAGAAACTATATCGTCAAATCGAAAGTCTTCTCGATGAGTCGATCCTTTTATGCAATATCGACAAGTTATTAAGTGATTTCACGCGTAAGGAGCAGTTAGCAGATTTAGAGAAAGAATTGTGCTTGCTAATCAATGTTCTTGAGGACGAACACGGTGAGAAGATGGATTTTGATGACCAAGACATTGCTGAAGTGGCAACCAAAGTCATGAAATACTTCGAGCTTAAAATTTGTGGGAACAAATCATCAACTGTCATCCAGCTTGGTAAAAGCTTGAAACTGACCGGAAATTTCGACATTTACGAAGATATCAGAAGGAAAGTAAGTACTGTTTTGTACCATGGGCAAACCTTGACTATTCTCGTTATTCTCTTGTGGGACCTCATTTGACGTTGCTTTAACCAATATCAGCAAGACAGGACGATATGAAATACACAAAATAAAACTGTGGGAGAATGTTTGCAGAGGCTAAACAATAGGCTAAAGAGTAGGACAAAAAGTGATTTGAATGGAGTGGAGCTGAGAAGATTAGGATTTCAGAGAAAGCTGAAGAGCAGGGAAAGTAAGATCTGAATGATTTCTCTGCAAGGACAAGGACGGGCATAACTTGGGCCTAATCTACATGTTTCATAGAACCCTTGATATCAGGTGAAAATATTCCTTCATGCACTGTTTTCACATGGATATTTTTCTTTAGTTTTTAACTCTGTCTTCAATAGATTCTTAGTTTTTCGTGCGAGTTTACTTCCCTGAAGAGACTGCAAAGTTTTTCTTTTTATTTTCACAACTGGAAAATTCCATTTCTTCATTCTGCACTTCGAGTCTAGGCCTCTGGAGGAAAACTCATAAATTTCAAATGTTTGTTTTCGACGAAAAAAGGCTGGTTCCCAGGCATTCAAGTGAAGAAGAAGGTTTCGCCATAGCGTTTCTTATACTATTTAAAGGCTCATTCCCTGTCAGTGAAATTTCTGAGCGATCAGAAAATCCGTTGTTTGCGAGAGAAAAATGTCGCTTTGGAGTTTTACCGTTCCAGTCAATCCAGTCAGGGAAATATAGCCTGAATGCGTTCCCAACTCTACTTTTCCCTTGAGGAGGAGTTGGGGCTGCGCGCAGGCTAGGCAAACGAGGCCCTCACTAGAGCGACAAAACAACATCAGTTCAATTTAATGAGATGAGCGTAACTTGTAGGTCCATGTAGAGAGCGGCAAATTTTGATATTGTACCGGGTGAGCCAGAAAAAAGTTCCCACCTTCTAAAATTCGTAGCACCACAAGTACTTCGTGGATTTGAATGATTCAAATTCTAGTCGAAAGCCAAAAGATCGAAGTATTTTTGTGATTTTTCTCATCTTCTTACGAGCACTGCAAAAATTCAACTTTACAAAAATTCCATGGCTGCAAAATGACAGAAAAAAGCTTAAAACACATGATCAAATCGTTAGGACTCTCCTCACACAGAACAATACGCACGTTTGTTTCACCTCTCTCAAGAGTTACAAGAAATAGATTCTCAAACAGATACTAAAGATTTTCAATCCTATGGCAATAGATGTGCAGACGATATCTCTCACACGTGAGAAATTGCATTTTCTCTGTTGTTCTGAGTGAGAAGTCCTTTATGATTTGATCAAGCATTTTAGGCCTTTTTCAGTCATTTTGCAACCATCAAGGTTTTGTAAGCTTGAATTTACCAATTTTTCCAATGCTCGTAGGAACGTGAGAAAAATCACAAAAATACTTCGATCTTGTGGCTGTCAAGCAAATATTGATTCATTCAAATCCATTTAGTGCTCTTGATGCTATGAATTTTCGAAAGTGGGAACTTTTTTTCGGCTCACCCGGTAGTAGGGTTTCAAGTATCGGAATATTCTGCTATTTTCGCGATTAACTTACCCATATTCAACCGTCATCAATTATCGTCTTCATTCGTTTTGATAGACATCTATGGACCAACAAACACAGCTAGATGCGTTAGAGGATTCACATTTTGCAGCAGCAAAGTCATTGCGATCTGTCACCGATGAAATGGAAGAATGTATGCGGCGCATCTTGAAGTGCATGCCTATTATTTCATGGCTGAGAGAGGAGTTGAAAGGTGATTGTTTTCTTGCTCCAACGTTATCCCCAAACTTCATGGTCGCCTTCTTCTTGTTCAGTTTTACCAGATGAGTGAAAAAAGTTAACACGTTTGGCGGGCTGTGGAATTAAAAGTACTCGACCGATAATCAAAACTGAAATGTTACAGTAATCTATCAGTCAAAAGCTAACTTAGATGTGAAGAGTTAGGGGGTTTGTTGGTAGAACGATAATTCCACGTTCCATTCTGGTCCATGTTTTACTTGCCATTGAAATGTGAATCCTATTTCTGAAACTTACAGTCGTATTGAATTTAAATTTCGATGGCCAGTAAATCATGGACCAGAATGGACCGGGGAATTCTCATTCCCATATAGACCTCTTTCCAGCATTTCCTCATTTCTTGGTTATAAAGATGAGTGATTTTACCAAACAAAATTTTCACACCTAAGTTAGCCTTTGTTTGATAGAGTAAAATTTAGTTCTGAATATCGACTGCATAATTTTTTTCAGACATTCTGCTAAAAATTTTCGATACATATTTTTCTGACTTACTCTACTTATAAGCTACTCTACTCTACTACCAGGACAAGACCACGGGGCAAAGCGCGGCAATGCGGCGAAGTTGGATTAATCTGGCATCGCTGCGTGGGCCGCATCGAAGCTCCCCTCAAGCGTAAATTCGGCCTTAGTCTTTTCTTAGTAAATTTGTGATGTTGTGTTTGGAGGCAACTCGATAACGTTATGTTGTTTTGCCTCCACCTCAACAATAATTAGATTTGAGTTTTGTCCCGGGGGGGGTACTTCCATTATGGCCTAACAGGGGGGTCCAGTCGGTTTGAGGGTCTTACCAAATGGCTACCAAATGGCCCTATCTGTCAAACAAATACTACCAATTGGGGGTATTCCAAGATTCTTGGTCAGTTATAAGATTTCAACTCAGTAGGCTCCTCCGCACGGCAATATGGTCGTTGCAGCAGTAATTATCATTGAATTTTGAAGTTTTTTTGCTTTGTTCAATCAGTTTTTACAATAGGAAATTTTGAAATACTGCAGAAAATTTTTGCTACCACACGCTACCAAATGGCCCAATTTTAGGTCCACGAACTACCATTTGGGGGTTTCTATAAAAAGATACTACCATTTGAGGGTATTTTTCAAAAGTTTTGCTTTGGCCCTCTTTAACCCTGACTGGACCCCCCTGTCAGGCCACAATTGGAGTACCCCCCCGGGAGTTTTGTTTTTTGTCTTTTAAATTTTAGTGGTATAGAAAAAAAGACCACGGGCAGCAACAACTATGTCTACCCACATAAGTTTCATAAGCGTCACCAGTGATCCTTGCGATCATATGGAGACCAGGCTGTACTTAAAGGGCCCTAATTTCTCATTATTGAGATGACCTGAGAAGCTTTGGCCCTCTAAATGATGGTAATGCGAAGGACATTTCTGCAAGCTATTTGGTTTTTTCACTATCTATAAGAAAATTTAGAATATCAGACTGTCTATGTTATTTATAAAGGAGAAAATAGTTCCTATGATGGCAGGCTGCTGTTTCTCAAATGTCCGGCCCATTGCTTCCATACAGGGACTTGCTGTAACCGATATCTTATCTTGCTTTTAAGATTTGCGAGATGTGAAGACCTTTGTTGACTTGTTGAGTATTTCTGCTGGAGAGACTGACTATGAAGCAGATCGTGTATCCTGTTTACATACTGTTTGTCTTGCATTTGAGCCGATTATTTTTCAGTTAAAGTCAAATTCAGGCCCAGTTGAATTAATCAATGGTTGTGAGACTATTTTGACAAAAGTTGCTCAAGATCGAAATTTGCTTGAGAAGCTGGTAAGGGTTTCATTTTATTACCTTGCTACCGGGTGAGGCAGAAAATGGTTTCCACTTTCGAACATTCGTAGCACTTCATGGATTTTAATGATTCAAATTCTAGTTAAAAGCCAAAAGATCAAATTATTTTTGTTATTTTTCTCGTTTTCTTACAAGCACTGCAAATATAGGTAAATTCAACGTTACAAAAATTCATGTTTTCGAAATGACTGGAAAATTGCCTAAAACACTTGATCAAATCGTTAGGACTCTCCTCACACAGAACTATACACATTTTTGTTTGTTTGTCAACTTATTTTCATTCGATTATCTTTATCTAGCTATACATATTTACAATATATACAACTAATCCAAATCGAACATACAAATATATAAATTAAGAAATGAAGAAATTATTAGATAAGTTAAATAAGTTAAATATTCAAGACATATATGGGCAAGGTTTACTAGATATAGTTGAATTGACAGGCGTAACAAATATACAAATATTTTCTACTGTTTCTTAATCCAGATAATTTTCTAAAATTTGGGTGAATGTTGACAAGCATTGCATTTACAATTTGGTCCATTCCATTGTTTTATCATGCGCATCATACACACGGGCGTTTCACCTCTCTCAAGAGTAATAAGAGATATATTCTCAAACAGATACTAAAGATTTTCAATTCCATGGCAATAAATCTGCAGACGATATCTCTCACTAATGAGAAATTGCCTTTTCTCTGTTGTTCTGAGCGAGAAATCCTGTATGATTTGATCATGTATTTTAGGCCTTTTTCAGTCATTTTGCAACCACAAAGTTTTTCTAAATTTGAATTTACTAATTTTTCCAATGCTTGTAACAAGGCGAAAAAATCACAAAAATACTTCGACCTTTTTTGGCTGTCAAGCAAATATTGATTCATTCCAATCCATCCAGTACTCTTGATGCTATGAATTTTCAAAAGTGGGAATTTTTTTTGGCTCACCCGGTTTGTGATTTTTCCTTTTGATCCTAATTTCATTATTGCCCCGCACCGAAGCAGGGCTTTGTCGTACTCCGTGAGTAAATGATGAGCTGTGGGAGCATCTAAATATTTTCGTCTTTCCTGTTTATGTTTTCGTCTTGTTTAAACCGGCTTTTGGTCACGAGGTTGACAACCCTGCAGAACCGATGCAAAATGGCGGCAAATAAACCGCAGTTGTTTAGAGGTCTGCAAATCAATCCAATATGAAAAAATTGTTGCAAATGATATGCCAAAGACAACAGAACGGACAGGAGCAACAGATTGAAGTTTGATTTTTCTATATGAAGGAAAACTGTAATACCGATCATGAGTGCTAAAATCGCTAGCAGATCTCCCAAATATTTTTTCCATACAGCAGTGATTTGAACACGCTTAGCACTTGGGAGGATGAACAAGTCTCCCTCTTGTATGAATAACTTATGCTGGAGGATTCGATTCTCCCAAAGGACAAAATACATGTGTCATTATTATTAGGAAGGAGAGCCAAGGAAATGTTGCTCGTCTTTTTAGCTAATTTTTGCAGGTTTTCAAAAGGGGCTTTCTGCAGAAAATCTCCCCTATCCGTTGGAATGAGTGGCCGATTATAGCCGGGTAAATTACTGAACCTAACTGGACATATCAGCAATGAAACAAGACATTTTTCATTATTGTTGCTTTGATATTCATGGAGCAGCAATTTTCAAAAGGCTGGATGTTTTTTTTCACTCATCCCGTATAAGAATTTGAAGACATCTGTATTGTTGTCTTTCGTTTGCATTTTGATGATTTTAGAAGTAGTAAAGTGCTGGATGCTATTAAAAATTTCTTGCGCTTGAATACAGCCTTTTTGCTCCTCATCGACAATGGCTTTCTATTGGCTTGATGGCAGGTATGTACTCGATAATCCATAGTTCTAAACTGAAAACATTGAAACGAACCTGTAAGCGAACGAAATTCTCTGTTGTGTGCACTTTTCTCTTTTGATAAGATTTAAGGCTCTTTTCTGAATACTCGGAATAATTTTTTCTCCGTATTATTAGCTTGACAGCAACCGATATCTGGAGTGGTTCAAAAAAGAGAGAACATCATATGGCTCAGTCGCAACATCTTCAATGATGGAGGCAGAGGCAGCAAACAGACGAGGCTATTACATCGTTGGGGTGTCCGATCAGTTCGATGTTCAGACTTCCACAGTTTCGTTGGATAATTCCATCCATCTCTTTGTCCCAGAAGAGCCGAATGAAAACAAATCAGAAGAGTCGAAAGACCAAACTGTTACTAGAAAGTACACACTCAGTGAGATAGGTGACCTGCAATCGAAGTTGATGCTGATTGGTGGCAAACAAGGGAAAGAACGCGAAATGGGACAGAAAGAGAAAGATTATTTTTTGAGGGTATGTAATGAAGCACAAATACTAAAGATTTTGCAATGCTTTCAGAATTATTAGAATCCTAATCCGAAACCTCTAAGCAATGATTTATAGTGCATACAACCGCCGGGAGTGTAGAAAGTGGTAGGGAATTTTAAACTTTATTTTGAGACAGGACTTTTGATTAAAGGACAAGTCCGGGGTTTCTAAAATTAATGTCAAAAAGCAACCTTACCAACTGCCGAACGCCACTTGGGAATTCTTTCCAAGTTTTGAGACCTTTCTGTTGTAAATTCGTACAACATTTTTCGTAAGTTAAGCCCAATGTCGTCGCTATTTTGTAAGAGTACGCGTTAAGGCTAGTCTCGGTTGGGAGGACCGATTGTGACGTCAGAAAGTACTTGGGAGTTTTGCGGGAAAATAGCGTCGTTCATGTCGAAGGTGAAGTGAGCGAAATGACGTCATAAATAATGACGTCATTTCGCTCAGAAATATGCAATTTTGCAGAGAAAAGAAAGTACTACACGCCATTCACAACATTGTAATCTTTCATTTTATCAACAATTATTCCAACCCCGGACTTGTCCTTTAACAGTAAATTTTTAATGTTGTCAAGTTTAATATTTAACTGATCGTTTTGATTATAATTGATTTACTTTTACCTTGTTTCATAGAGTGAGAATGTCTTAATTCTGCCATTATAAATCCACTCAGATTATTATTATTATTTTACTGTAAGAGTAGATAGGTTCTAAATACTGGGCGTTGTAAAATAGGACGCAACCCAACTTTAACTGAAAGTGTTAAAAAATGATAACAGATTTGCACAGATGTAATCTACGCCAGACTCAGAAATGCGGTTGTTCACACGCATACGTATAGTCGTTTGATCTATGTACGTAGTTCTTTTCTAACAGAATCAACATGACTACAGAAATCAGGAAGGCATCAGTGTGCTAAATATTTTGGCTTTCTTGCATCCGAATCTCTTTACAATTTTTCGTTAAGTACCTTATCTTCCAACGATATTATCACAAATTATTTACTTTCATAAAAGCAATCAAATCTATTTTTGCCTAGGGTGATCATTCTTATTTATCGATATGTTTTCCTCTCCAGGTCTTTGAAACTGTGACAAGAATTGCAAATCTCTATGTGACTCTGTGCAATGCCGGATGCAACAAGTATTTCAAATGGAAGAAGCATTTCTATTGTGATTTCGATGAAATGGATGAAGATAGGAACGATACGGTAGCAGCAATTGAACAGGAATGTGACATTTTTGAACACGATCTTGAAAAATGGAGAGGAAGTCTGCACCAGAAACGTTGGGAGTATCCACATTTAAACTTTTTCACCATTCGCCAGTTGGTTTTTTTGCAAACAGCCATGAAGAATGTCCTACGAACTGACAATGTCAAGTTAGTGAGGAGCCTGCCTTCTCAAGTTTTCACTCTGCTCGAAGAAATCTATCCAGAAGTCGACCATGGTATCTTCAGAATTGTACTAGCCAAATCTTCTCATGATCGTCGTTACGGCCAGAGATTGAAGGTAGACGAAAGTTGGCGCAGGATTGCGAGAGAAGAGGACAAATTTGTGGATGCCAGTCTGAAGAAAATCGAAGATTTCATCGATTGTCTCGAACGGGAGGGTCATGATGAAGATGTGGCTAAAGCAGCCACGATGGAATGTGGCATGGAAGATTTTCACGTAACATCTGCATGGGGATACGAACATAGTGACGAAGAAGACAAGATTTCCAGTCTGGCTACCAAAATGGATGAAATTATGAAAAAGAAGGAAGAAGATGGAGACGATGAGTAAGTAAACATCTGGTTTTCTTTGAATTTTTAATTTTCTAGGTAGCTTGGGAACTGTGACATAGCAAAAAGCTGGAGCAAAGTGGAGTATTTCGATAACGAAAAACAAATCTCTTTGCTTTGATTACCTCTTCCTGACTGCTATGCTGATTGTAATTTTGATGTTTTGACTCCAAATGAACTTGACCGACAAAACAAGGAGACTATTGGTTTGGTAGTTACTTGATTTATTCTTCAATTGATGACTGGCGAGCTCCAGCCCTTAGCTTTTGTTGTTTGGTAGAATCAATAATTTGCTACAAAGAAGTCCAAGTTTTATGAAATTCGCTTCCAATATCATTACTTGGAGCATTTGACCCTTTGACCAGCATTGATCATTAAAGCGCTCTGAGCAGTATTTTGTTTCAAAAATTCTTTCTTAAGCGAGAAAGAATAGAGTGTTCTGATATTGCATTTTTGTGAAAAGCCATAAACTTTGCATCTCTATAACCCATACAGTCAAATGTATTCTCCTCCAAAGAAGTTGTGATTTCTTATTCAACTGTAAATGTGTAGTAGCTACAATCTTCGAGCCCTATTTTTTCTTTGTTTTCTTTTGCTCTAATCATGTCCGTATTTCCTGTCTTGTTTTCATTCTGCTCTCTTATCTTTGTCGTCCTTTCTCTTTCTTTTCCGTTGGATTTGTTTCTTTCAAATTACATTTTTGTATTCTCCTGCTGAAATTGAGGCATTTTGTGAAATTTTGTCGTGACTTTGTATAACTTTATTAGCACTGGGCATATTATCTCAAACATTTACCAAGTTTGCATGTTTGTCATTTGTACTTCCCTTCACTGGATGCGCTGCGTTCGTTTCTTTGGTTAGATGGAATTGCACTGCTATGCATTCAATTTCTTATAAGAAGTGCAATTACCGGAAATCTTTTAATTCTTTGGTATAGAATGGATGATGCCATACGCGATGTCCAACAGATTGAGGAGGCATCCATTGCCAAGAAAGCTGAAGAAGAATTTGAGTTTCTCAGTTTGGATGAAGTTGGCATGTTTTTGGAGGAACTTGTCAAACACAGACGTTAGTATATTCTATTCCATTTTATTATCATGTCTTATCAAGAGCTTGCAGCGCTTTTGTGGCAAAGAAATTGAAGGTCTTTGCGAGATCTATTGAGTGATTGAGTGACGACGTAATAAAAGCAAAATGACCAGGACAAGGCTCTAAAAGTATGTGCCTTCTAATATTGAATCCTGTCTCATTTACATCAACGTAGTCACTAATTTATTCACATATTTATTTCAGAAAAGAAGCAGAAAAAGAGGAAAAAGATTGAAATCATCAACAACACAAAACCAAATCTTCTGATTGTGCCAAAAGGTAGGTAGGCTGTAATATTTCTTTAACGCTTGATGTATCATATATTCAAAGCTAAGGTTGTACTTTCTCAAGTTTAAAGTCACTTACAAATGCAAGGACGTTACAGACTTAAAAGAGGCTTGACAATGGAATATAAACGAATCATGCATTAAAGTGAATGAACGGAGGTATAGTGACATGATCCAGACATATCACAAAAGAATGGCACGAGCCACTTATGTTTCTATTGTATTCATCAATCGAGAATATCAATTACAATAGGTTATATCTAGACTGACCCAGTCCCCTTAGCTAAGTTGCTTTTAACTCAGTGTAAGTTCTTTAAACAAACCAATGTTGCTTTTGAAGAAGGATTCCAACCTCAGTCCTCTTGAAACGAAGGGAGCCTTGAATATTCTGTGTGGCGTCAATGATGCAACTTACTTTTCACCTTGTTGAAAATCTGCCCATAATCTTCCAATCCTCTCAGCCGTTACGCTATTGATAACACTGATTTTCCTTAGATGATTAATCGTTTGGAACTTTTGTTTATTCCCTGAAATAAATTTCAAGTTAAGATAACTGAGAAAGCCAGAACATTGCGAGATATCTGACAGTCTCAGTGTAAAGCCCCACTTATACTTATGCCCCCAGTTGAATATGCTTTTTCTTGGTGATAATGAGATAATCGAACTTTTTCACCATAGATGATTTGCTTTGTCTGCTGGTCGACGTATACAAAAGGAGTGGCAGTTGCTTACCCACTGCAGGGGAAGTTGAAATTTGCAACAGCAATACAAGTCTTGAGAAGGTACCATTCGATAGAGTATTTTCTGATGTGCTTTTAAGCAAGGGACTTTGTAAACAAGATACGAATAATCGAATTGACTATAAATGAAAAAATTAATGATCAATAATGCAGAATGTTAATGCGTTTATGACGTTTTGAAGATTTTGGATTTGGCTTGAGCGCTAGGACGTAATGTTTGAAAGAATTTTAATGCTCCTATTGGTGCGTGTTTTTCTAAATTATTTGTTTGAAGGCCATATATGGTGAAAATAGAAAATATATGTCTCAACAAATCTACTGCGCAACGTAGACCTTTAAAGCCAAGAAAAATATGTTCGTTGCGTGTGGTACTATGTAATTGAACGGTAATGAATTATATAAATGATTTAAGTACCAAAAATAGCTTAGATGTTTAAAACACGACGTTTCGAGCATATACTCGTTATTCTGTTGACTTGATGACGAGTATATGCTCGAAACGTCGTGTTTTTAAACATCTAAGCTATTTTTGGTACTAAAATCATTTATATAATTTATTACCTTTAAAGCCAAGACCAGAGACGTATTTCTGTTTATCTACAATATACTCAACATGTTAATTTACAATTAAAGGAATTCAGTGTCTATTTACAACAGACGATTACGCTAAAGATGGTGGCGAGGAACTTTTTACCAAGATGCACTGCGTTCTTTAATCGAATTCCTATAGAATCGTTAAAGATTCGTAATTCGAACGCAATGCATCTTGGTAAAAAGTTCCCTGCCGCCATCTTTAGCTTAATCATCTATTGTAGAAAGGCAACCGGCTCCATCCCAAGTTTTAATTTGCTTTTAGAAAGCTGCAACAGACTCTAGACTCTTTACATGATCGTTCAGGGTATTCCACATGATGACTCACCTAAATCTCAGAGAGTTTATCCCATATTTTATTGTGTGAGACCTCTGAGGAAGTTCGCATTAAACTTTTTTGTGTGGAAATTTAGCGAAGATATGTGGTTATACCACATAAAATGATCAATCGCACCAGTTCCTCGTTAACAATCGTGTTGCTATTGGCACACCTGTTAATGTTTTATTTGCCTACAGGTAGAACTTCTCTTTCGAAGAGCACTGATGGATCCCAATGGAATATACACACTTGCCTTCATTGATGAACTTGACTACAACGTGAGTGAACAAGCATTTCGGAAGTTGGAAATTCTGTTGAAAGAGAATGCCGAAAGAGGTAAATAACGTTATTCACAACAGCACAATTCATCATTATCATTTCACGCGACAAGAAGTTTTTCTCCTCCCTGTAAACAATTTTTTTCACTTTTTTCGAATTAATTTCAAGGTGATTCGAAAACAAATTACAGTCTACTTCTCATGTGCTCCAGTGAAAAAGAAGACATCTCATTTCTGGCATCTGCACTTGACAACTGCCGAACAGTGTCACAACCATGCCCGCCGGCTTCAGCAACAAAAGACTTTCTCACTTCGCAGTGTAAAATTGATCCTGCAGCAGCTGCCAGGGGCGTCGAACATGCTGCAAAGGCAGATCTTGAAAGGTAAGATTTCTTTCTTTAGATGAAAATTGTCTATCCTCTTAGAAATCCAACTTTTGGAATATTTGTTTTGCAGAGTCTACATCTGCATTTATTACCATTCTAACATCTGAATTGTTTTTTAAATATGGGTGGAGTGTTTGCTTGTTTTATTTTTTGCGGTAAAAACTGCCACAGTTTATTTCCAAGGTAAGGTAGAGACTCAACTCCAAAGGAAGTGGTTCAATTTGTGAGTCAAGCGTCACTGCCATACCACAGATTGTAGCTAAAGGCGAATTTCCAGTCAGTGGAAATTTCCGAGCGAGCAGAATTTTAGACAATAAAAGGTCACTCAGCCGTAACTTTCTAGTCAATTCCAGGGCCACATTTTCTCACGCAGATAAAGGAAAGTCCGCCCGCTCGGAAAATTCCACAGACTGGGAATCAACCTTAATATTCGCTGCATGAAAATATTCTTTATGAATGGTGGATTTAAACTGTCTTTTGTTTTGTCAATTTCATTCATTAGCAACTTTAGGGTTCTTATATTAATTGGCACTGATTTAGTCTGACCCAAGATAAAATTAAAACAATTTCCGTCATTTTTTTATGCTATGTGTCATGCCCTTTAATGAACCTGTTTTATTCTATGATCCAAAGTTCAATGGTGAAACATCCAAACAAGTGGACAGACTGAAATGGCTCTAGATTAAAGGATGGGTGGAGTTGCAACTGGCTTTCAGTCTTAAACTTAATCAAATTTGACAGGGCCGTGATGATTTACAAAATAATGAATGGTCTCTGCCCGGACAACTTAAGAGGGAGGCTTGTTACCAGATCTCAATTATCTAACCATCGAACGAGAAATCAGTTAGATCTGGACACCCCAAGACAGAACCTAGAATTCTCCAAAAGCAGTTTTTTCTACTCTGGTGCTAAAACGTGGAATGAAATCCCATTAGAAATCAGAATGAGTTCCACAATTAGCACATTCAAAAGGAAATTGAAGGAATTCCTAAACAATTAGCATCCTTCCCGAAGCACGATCCCTAGGAATATCAGCAAATCTGTATTATTTTATTTGTAAATAGATGTTTATTTTGTATAGGAATAGTTCTTTTTTAGCTGATAGGGTTTTTGTGTTTAAATATGATAAAATGAAATGAGATATGACAAACACCCTCGTCAACTGCTGTACTTTTTCTGTGTCCATGTATGTTCAATTAGTTGTCTCGTTACAGATCCACAGTTCGCGTTGTGAAATCGACTACTTCTGGAACTGGAAAGTCACTGTACATTCAAAGGGTGGGGAGTAAGCTGAACGAGATTGTGAAGAAGTCAGACGCCGCATCCAGGCAACTATCTAGCTCTGTTGACACAGAAATGATTGTTACGATCTCAATGCAAGGAACATCAGTCAATCAAGATGAAGTTGTCAAAGCGTTACTGCCATTCGAAAAGAAACGCGAGGAGGCTTTTCCAAGGATATACCATTTCGACATTGCAGCAACAGTGAGTATGATTGTGATTCGATGCGTCTTTCTATGTTACTCTGTTATCAATCAACCGGTATCTGCTATGTTGTTGTTGTTGTTGTTTTATTCTCAGACGAAGTGAAGTGAAGTGAAAGTTGCGGTTTTTAGCGCTAAGCGCTGGGATGGCAGAAGTAGAATAGGCCTAATCGAGTCCGCGATCCCTTGTCATGATGCTCAAGTGGTGGGGCTCTACCGGGTATCGAACCATGTCCGCCTGACATGTTCTGGCTGCAAAGTCAGTGGATTACACCACTGCGCCACAACACCTTCAGACGGCAATCATGAAACGGCAAACATGAAAAAGGAGCCATTTTTTGTAAGTTTTCAAACAGCAAACATAATATGAGACAGTAAAATTGATTGTATTTGCAGAAAATGCAATTAAAGTTTTGATCATGCCAGTGTTTGATCATTCGTTTGAAAATATTCCAATTTTCTGTTGTCTTGATTTTGTTTAGTAATCCATTCGAAGTTTGAGGCCCAGTGGATATTCCATATGCCAATTGCTTTTGTCGAGAAGATAATCGTCAAAGGAAGTTTTCATTCGAGCTTCGAAGATAAAAAAAAACGGTCGTACTAATAGATGCAATTTCCTTCTTTTCTTTATTTTGCTCGGGCAATAGCATCTTTCATTTACTGTGGATAGCTACCACGGACTACGGTACTGTTCTTTGCTATATTTCCTCAAAGTGACTTTCAGTAAATCCCTATGGCATAGGGTTATATTTTTGTAAATGTGAAATCTTTAGTTTGACCGGCTGGCTATAATTTCTTGGTGCCGCATGCAATCAGATGTCATGTGCTGCGGATAGCATCCACTAACTACTTGTCTTTTTCATAGGTTACATCGAACCTTGATTCATTCATCTTCCAGTTGCTTGTTCTTGGATCAATTAGTACCTCAACTGGCAGCCTCTGGAAAAGAAAGGCGACTGATCTGTACATGCTGGAAATAACTGAACATTCGTTACTCAGTCAGCAAGATACCGTATGTGTCAACGAAGACAGAGTTTGTAACGCAATAGCATCAGTTGCTTTTGATTGATAGCATAATGCAAAGCGATTAGCTATTACAGAGAAAGGAAATTGTCTCGACTAATAATTCAAAACGAACAAAGTTACAAAAGTTGCCTCGAAACAGTAGGACAAACTATCGCTTTTGCACACGAAAGGTGATCTTCAAGATCACAAGTTTATAACGAAAGAGGAAGGATAGATCGAAAGATCTGCCTGGTGGATTTTGTTTATTTGATTCAGGAGCTGAGTAGTTATTGTTGCATTTAAACCTAAGATATACGAGAAATGCAATGCGTTCTACTCGACTTTTGAATCAAGTAAACAAAATCTGCCGGGCAGATTTTTCGATCTATCCTTCTTCTTTCGTTATAAGCATGTAGCTTGACTCTCAAAGACCACCTTTTGCGCGCACAACAGCTTTGACGGCTGTTCGTTAGTTTTAAATTACTGGTTGAGAGAATTTCTTCTGTCTACCATTGCTAATCGCTTTGAATTGCGGTGTCAATCAAAAGCAACTGATGCTATTTTGTTACAAAGTCTGTCCTTGTTCTATGTGCCATTATTTGCAAAAAGCTAGAAATATACTGAAATTTGCCAAGCGTTTTGATTTCACTGTTAAGCCTATTAATTGCATAACGTTTGGCAGTTGAAAGCCATCAGGATTTTTTGTTGTTCAAGAGCAGAAACAGAAAATTTTACTAGCAAAAAAATCTTCGCAACCTGAGCCTTATCTATACCGATGTTCTTATTTCACAAGTAAGCGTTCAATTCTTAGTTGCAGTTATTACTTTATGGTTTAAAGGTGACTGCAGCCTAGAATTCAATACTTCACTCATCAGTTTCCCGTATTTTTGCTTGCTACTTCCATGGTTAAGTTATTACTTTTTGATCTAAACGCGACTGCAGCCTAGAATTCAATACTTCACTCATCAGTTTCCCGTATTTTTGCTTGCTACTTCCATGGTTAAGTAGTATTTCAACAAGATCTCGATATGCAGGTTTAGATGTAAGTTGTTGGATAGATTCTGTCCTATAGACATTTACCCAAAGCAATTTCATTAGAATGTTTGTTTAATTCATGTTCAGGGAAGTGGAGGACAGAAAAAGAAATTGACTAATGTTGGAAATATCATTCCATTATTACCAACGACGATGTGCGGAACACCAAAAGAAACATTTGATGCTATCGAAAAGAGTAAGTTACTTTAGCTTTGCCTATTGAAATCTTTTAAATGGAACTAATATTAGTTTTTATGTTTCACATAGATTGCGCGCAAGGCAGATCTTTCAATCTTGCTTGAAGCTGCAGTCACTTAACTATGTTAATAGCTAGTTATATGCAATGAAGCTGGATATCTCTCATTGTTTATGGTAGAGAATTCCCTTAAGCAATAGACGATTACGGAAGAAATGCCTGTCCAACCTAGGGCGATATGAAATGCTGAGTTCCATTCTTCAAAATCTCTTCCAACTCGCGAGATAACCCCGAGAAGACTGCGAGACCACTGCGGGGAAGCGGCTGTAGGCAAGATGAAGCTGTGGCTGTGGGAGAATGTTTGCAGATGCTAAACAATAGGCCTACAGTTGTTTATCTATTTTCCGATGATTACTCCCCCCCCCCTCTTTCTTCACAATGTTGCCGTGCAATGAATTCACGATGAATTTGTGGCGTGCACCTGTAATCCAGCTGCTTGGAGGTTAGAATCGTGCCTAATGTTGCCGTGCAATAGGCTAAACAATAGACTAAATAATAGGACACTATGCGATGTGAATGAAGTTAACATTTACTATAACACTAGCTGAGAAGATAATAATGTCAGGGAAAGCGGAAAAGGACAAATACGGGTCTCGCTTCGGCCTAATTTACACATTCCATACAGCCCTTGATCAAACGGAAATCTATTTCTTTATCCAGAGTTTTCTGCGGGCCATGTTCAAACCGATTGCAACTTCTTTGAATCTGTTATAGTATGTATTCGCACAGATTTAAGGTGCTTGACTTCCCTCGTCATTGTACCGTCCAGTTGCTATGTGATGGTACAGGGATGATGGAAGTCTACAATATAAAAGGTTAGACCCATAGCATGGTTTGGTGTGGAACTGCCAGTCTCCTTCTTTTCTTTTGACTATTTGTGTGTTGTTTTCTTGTTTTGTTTTGTCCCTCGTATTACTGTATTTTTTCTTTTTGTTATATATTTATATCTTGAAGTTGTATTTGCAAATTGTAAGTACCGTTCTTAGTGTAGGCCAGATGACCTTGTGTCTTCTTACACCAAGAGCGGTACAGTAGTAATGTATTTAATTTAGTTAGTTTTAATTTATTATATATAGAAGAAAAAAGATTTAAGGTATAAATCCGAATTTCTCGATAGTAGGTATGAAAATGCTTTA
Source organism: Aurelia coerulea (assembly GCA_039566865.1). Lineage (NCBI taxonomy): Eukaryota > Metazoa > Cnidaria > Scyphozoa > Semaeostomeae > Ulmaridae > Aurelia > Aurelia coerulea. The sequence goes on from CM076954.1 coordinate 19,194,372, forward strand.
TAGCGGTTGATGAAATCCGGAATAAACTTGTGCATTGTATTTTTAGGTGCAAATGTAACTCCTGGATTTGATGCCGAAGAATTCAAAAGTGTGCCTTACCAACGAGTGTACCAATATCTGAAGATATATGATGGTAACAGTGCCGGTGTGGACACATTCACATTTGACAGAAAGCAAGTTCGTGGTGATCACTATGACTGTCTTCGGATTTTACTCCGGTAATTGTCTATTATTTGATCTGTTGTGAATTTGGAACACCATGTCTAGCAACCTTCCTGTCATCGGGGACAGGCAATAATGGTCATGTCGTACATGTTTTCTCTACTCATTTTCTAGCACGGTTGCACGGCATTTGATAGGCATAAACTTGATTTGATAGAAGGGTGCGCAGTTTATGATAATGATAATAATGATGGTATAATCTATTTGAAGTTGGCAACTATAAAACAGAAAAGTTAATGAAAGCCAACTATGTGCAAATAAAACCTATTTCACAACAATTGAATTGCGTATATTACTTGGAGTGGTGAGCTTTTTTCGTGAAATGTTCTTTGCAGAGCCAAGATTTGCCTGAAAATACTCCATCTTTTTTTAATTATCTTTGTCTTTGAATTTTATAGCTACTGTGGTGTTGCCGATCCTTCTTGGAGAGAAATAAAACATTTTGTCCGCTTCTTTGATAATCAAATATCAGATTGTGAAATGAGTGTTTTCTGTGATCACCTCATCGTTGGGGACACACTGCCAGGATTCAAGGCTTTCGTTGTCAAGTTTATGCTGCAAATGTCAAAGGTAAGTTCTATGGAAACCACTCTTTTAAAATCTTTTCTTCGACACTTTGAATCTTCAAGTAATCCTACTTCACTGGTCCGTGCTGATTTTAAAATGGCTCTGATTGGTATTCAAGGCAGAATCCGATCTGGAGGTTGTATCAACAGACTTGTTAAAACAACTGGTCACAAATGTGTGTTTCTTTCTACGGCTGTATAATAATGACAGATAGCTCTTCAGATAGTTCTCTTGTGGTCCGCCTTTTAGTTCTCAAGCTTTTGTCTTTTAGCCTTAGTGTGTATTGTTACAGTAAATACCCACATAGAATGACATACATGTGTATTGTTACAGTAAATACCCACATAGAATGACATACATTTTTCAAACCAAGCTGTTTGGGTTCTTATGTAATGGAAAATTAGAGTAGATTGATAGACGGTTATTGTCCTAGCTTTTTTATATAACCTGTAGCGATGCATTAATTTCATAGTATTTTCAATAACTGCTGTCCTTAAATTTGTAATTCACGAGAGGGGCATATGGCTCGAAAGCTCATTTCAGTTCTTTTCGTATGTCCTTCAGCAATATTCTGTTGTTAAATGTACGCATGTAAATGTCACTATTTGTTTTGTCAAATTTAGCTTTCTATTATAAACTACACTAGTTGAAATGTATTAGTTTTAAATTTGCTGAGTATATACATTGAATACTTGAATATTTGATAACAATGATGAAGTCCGGCTGTAAGCTCTTTAATTAGATTCTTAAATTTGTCAAGAAATTTAAAAATTATTTTTTCCCAAAGATGCTGCTTTGTTTTCTGTCAAACTTTATACTGTGATAGAGAATGGAACACGAGCATTGTGGTAGAATCAGACTTTTATTGGGCCTATTACCCCGGGGGGGGGGGGGTACTTCACATATTTTGGGTACTGGGACGTGCCATCGTGCCATCGGGAAGGGTATCGATTTTCACGATTTTGGTATAAGGAACGGTATCGATTTTCACGATTTTGGTATAAGGAACGGTATCGATTTTCGCAATTTTGGTTTAAAGAATGATTTTGGTATACTTTTTCGGAAAATTGGTATAAGGTCGGGTATACTTTTTCGCAAAATTGGTATAAAGTCGGGTATACTTTTTCGCAAAATTGGTATAAGGAACGGGTATGTTTTTGAAGCTTCGATGGCACGTCCCCGACCAAAACCTGGTCAAGTACCCCCCCCCCCCCCGGGCCTATTACATGGCTAAGGAGCAATAATTATTTCTTGATATTGTACAATAATCAAATCAATACTTTGGATTGTCAAGCCCGGAGGACAATACCTAAGACAGAGCCAAGGGAATAGAAGACTGCTGAGAGTTAAGTGATGGACAGTCGCGTAAAACTGATAACCTCTCATGAATATGCAAATCAAAGTCATTGTTAGCTTTGTCCAACTCTGAAAAACCTGATTGGTTAGTGTAGTCCCAGATGGCGGATGGACTAACTTTAGCTCCTGTACACAATTTGATATGAAAGATCTTCTTGGATTTTTGAAACTGCATATATCTATGTAGCCTGATAACCAGACCCAATTTCAAAAGAAATAGTGGTCTGTTAAACACCGCCATAAAGCTTGTTCAAGCCTCGTTTCAATATTGCTCAGAATCCAAGGTTTTGAAGGAAATTCATGCAATTATTTTTCTGACTTTTGTAAACAGACCATTTATCCATGTAGTCCTTTCACAGTTACGATTTAATTACTCTTTGTTCTGCCTTGCATAAAAAGTTAATCTCTGACCCAAGGGTATGCAATCCTGTTGAGATTAGATTTGCCGAAATTAGATTTCTATGCAAGGCGGAACAACAAGTAATCCAGTCGTATTCAAATTGCAATATTCCTTTTTCAGAAAATTTCCAAAGAACTACATGGATAACTGGTTTGTTTACAAATATCAGTAAATTATTTGCATAAATTTCCATCAAAACCTTGGATTCTGAACAATATTAAAGCGAGGCTTGAACAAGCTTTTCGGCGGTGTTTAACACACCACAATTTCTTTTGAAATCGGGTCTGGTTATCAGGCTAATATCTATGCTCTTCATTTTATAGGATTTTGCTACACCATCCGTTGATGATGATGACCAGCAAAACAATAACGGTCTAATCATTTTGCGAAGAAGTTGGGAAAAGAGGTAAATGTTATAAACAGCTTTTAAAATGTAAGGTGCCAATCGGGAATCTTACTGAGACTGAAGCTCGAATCGTAAAAGTTGCTATAATAAGTCACAAATTTTAACGAGCATGTCTTAATACGCAAGAGCGCTACTCACAGGCGCAAAGTATAATAACACATTAGTTGCTGGCATCTTCTTCTGCTGAGAGTGATTTGATTGCAGGCACAGACTAAGGCATGTTGACAAGGCTAGAATCATTGCAACATTGACATTTTATTGGATTGTAATCTTGTAATCTTGTTTCAAGTGAATTCAGCAGAAACAGAATTTCACATCGTTTGTTTGCTTGCATGCAGTTGACCAAACCTGCATTCGGTGTCTGTTTTATCATTCCCAATTTTGACATTTCTGTAGTCAGTAAAGATGCATGTATGCAAATTATAAGACAATTTCTGTTTTGTTAATGTCCCATTCAAAATTTGTTCTCACCTAAGAAACACATCGATAAACACAATTTTCCTTCTTTGATTGCAGCGAGCATCCATACCTGTTTTTCAATCAAGATCGTGTAACAATGAGCTTTCTTGGTTTCACTGTTAATCGTTATGGTGACCTCATGGACAAAACCAACTTGATTGTGATCACCAGAGCCATTATGCACCCACAGCTGTATCAAGGATTACATAGACAAGGAGTTGAGTTGTTCTCACAGTGCGACAAATGGCCAAGGTATCTAAGTTTATAAGTCTTTAAATTGTTTGTTAAAAAGCTTTGGGATGAGCACAAATGTGATCAGCATGCAGAACTGCTTGGCAAATCAGAAAGTGCACAATGCACGTTAATAGGCTAAGATACCTCTTTATTCAGTATTGAGATCTTCAAAACTATAAACCAGCTAAAAATACTTTCGAGACGAGAAATCGACTTTCACGTCGTCCAAATGATTTGCAGCACTATCGTCCCAACCAAACAACTTTCGGTTCAAATAGTTTCAGGTCTCTTGGACTGCAGATTTGAAATCGCTTGCCAGATGATATAAAATGAGCAGAAAATTTGGTCAAATTCAAAGAGCTTGGACGAGGCCACCTGCAGATGCAACGTATGCCTTCAACATTCATTCTATATATACCGGGTGAGCCAGAAAAAAGTTCCCACTTTTGAAAATTCATAGCACCAAGAGTACTCAATGGATTGGAATGAATCAATATTTGCTTGACAGCCAAAAGATTGAAGTATTTTTGTGATTTTTCTCGCCTTCTTACGAGCACTGGAAAAATTGGTAAATTCAAGTTTACAAAAACTTTATGGTTGCAAAATGACTGAAAAAGGCCTAAAATACATGATCAAATCATAATGGACTCCTCGCTCAGAACAACAGAGAAAAAGCAATTTCTCACAGGTGAGACATATGTCTGCACATCTATTGCCATGGGATTGAAAATCTTTAGTATCTGTTTGCAAATCAATGTCTTATAACTCTTGAGAGATTTGAAACGCCTGTGCATATTGTTCTGTGTAAGGAGAGTCCTAACGATTTGATCAAGTGTTTTAGGCCCTTTTTCACTCATTTTGCAACCCTGAAATTTTTGTAAAGTTGAATTTACCTATATTTGCAGTGCTCAAAAGAAGATGAGAAAAATCACAAAAATACTTTGATCTTTTGGCTTTTAACTAGAATTTAAGTCATTCAAATCCATGAAGTACTTGTGGTGCTACGAATTTTTGAAAGTGGGAACTTTTTTCTGGCTCACCCGGTAGTGTATCTAAAGTTTTCATAAAAACATTCAGTTAATTTGTATTTTTCATGTAATCGAATTAGACTAGTTACTATTGCAGCTAAAAATAACTTCAATTAAGGAAAAGACACACAGACACACACACTCAGGATAGTTTTAGAAATCATTGATGCCTTCGGGACTCGTATGATTTTCTTATTTAGGGCTTCAAAATCTAATGCGTTAAAGTAAATAATTTGAGTTAACTGATGAAATCTCATGGATTTATAAATGGCCTATTGTACAAGAAATTGTTTTCACCAAACACGAAATCACAAATGAATACCGAAAGAAATGACCGATTTTTAAAAAGTAAATTTGTATGACCAATCCATGTTTCTTTTGCAAAATGAAATTTCAACACATCCGATTTGACTTGTTTGTCACAAAAATATGTCTTGTTAAACGCCCCATGTTTTTCTGGCTCACGCGATACAATTTCTTTCCTACTTTAGAGACAGGAAGATAATGACTTTGTGCCAAGTCATGGGAATTGAAGACGTTTATGATCCAGATGAAACCTATGAATTGACAATGGACAACATGATGAAAATTCTTGCAATTCACATGAGATTCAGGTACCTACTTTTGAGCCAGTTCAAACTGTAGGCAGAAATTTGTAGGCAGAAAAACTTCAACACGATGAAGAAACAGCAGCAAATTTGTGTGAACTTAAATATTATATGCCAATTTGCCAACTTAACTTGCTTTTGATTCCTATCTGATTTGTTAACATGGTAGTAATTTATGTTGTTTTCTCACATTTAGTGGTTCGAGCGGGTTGCCTTTCACCTGTGCTTGTTTTCAACTTCCTACCTCACCAGATATTTTAACATGGTAGTTAACATGGTAGTAATTCTGTTGTTTTTTCACATTTAGTGGTTCAAGCGGGTTGCCTTTCATTATAAAATACCTCACCAGATAATTTATAAACATTTATGAATTTATCTTTGTTTTTGAAAGAATTTTCCAACTTTTTTCTTTAACTGTATTCCTATGTGAGTAAGAAGAATAACTTTTCCGCACTTTGCGCGTTCGACGAGCACAAACTACTATTCATCTTGGCCTAATTTTGTACACAGCCAAGTAACTTTCCATTATTAGGCTTTTCGGAATTCATCGTTCATTAGTAATATTAGTGTTCGTCAAGGTTGTCGTTAAAAAGATTAAAATAAATAAAAGGGGCAGCTATTGCACTGTTTCATTATTCTCTTATTCGTTATGTTAATTGTTATTTAGAATTCAATTTTGCAGTTTTTCATTATTCGATTATTAATTGTGTTAAGTGTTAATTAGAATGTGATTTTGGCTGTGTATGATAACCAACGCCACTACTCCTGTTAAATGACCTCCTTGTGTCAGCTCTCGGAAAATTGAAAAGTAAATACTTCATTTTCAGTTCCATCATAAAGTGATGGATAAAAAATAACATTATCGTTTCTTGACTTGCTAACAGTCTCAGATTTAATCTCAGAGAAGGTAGTAATGAAGGAGTCGGGAAAGAAGGATGAGAAACTTCCAATCCTTCCTTCGCCGTTATATCGTGCGATTGTTTCTCACTCACAACTACATGACATTTTTGTTCTGCTCTCATAGGTCTGGTATCCCTGTGATACTGATGGGTGAGACGGGATGCGGAAAAACCCGGCTGATTCGATTCATGTGCAAACTCAAAGCAGGCCCTTGCGGACCACAGAACATGCTGCTTGTCAAGGTATTATCAAAAAATTAAGACTGCGTTCACACGATGCCGGAGCATTTCGAAAACAGTGAAAAATGTAACGGATAGGCCTCCCGTCCCACGAAAACGGCACATTTTTGTCGGCAGATTTTGAAAACGATAGATTTTGAAAATAGAACTCTTTGAAAACAGTATCGTGTGAACGCTGGCGCAAATTTAGCTACCGTCACATTTTACACCGTTTTCAAAATGTGTTGGTATCGTGTGAACGCAGTCTAAATCTGATGTGTTCTGGATGAAAGAGAGATTTGACGTTTTTGAAAAGAATGACAAGTTTCATGCAGTCATTCATAATAGAGTCAAGGATTCATGTTTAGTTTAATTGTAGCAAGGCTTAATGTTCGGAAGAGAATTTTTAGCACAGGTTAATCAATGGATGCGCAAGCGTCTTTCAAAAAGGCATTGGCTTTGCGTGACTTTTTTCATATTCGAATGGGGGTTTGCTTGTCTTTCGTCATTTTGAATTAGGAATAAATCTAAAATGAGATATTTAATGTTGTCGGTCATCTTTTTTTCTGTTGGTTAGTGGAATTTCACTACAACTGGCCTTTGACCAGCGATGACCTTGGGATATTTTAGGATTTGCAATAGAACCGTTTCAAAACTATTCTACAAAAAAATCTGGATCTATTGACAATTTTTACATTTTGTCCAAAATGTTCAATTTAATGGCATTAGGATTCCATCACTGTTGTGTACTTTCGAAAAGTCTTCTGACTTCTGCAATATTTACGAAATAGTTCTCGATCCAATCCCTTTGCAGAGTAACTGACTTTCACTCTGTGACAGGGCAAGCACGGGAACCACAATCCCTCAGATTGGTAGTCAAGCATCTACCACTGAGCCAACAATTTTACCATGCTGGTTTGGGTGATTTCCTGATATTTTGATTTATTCTAGGTACACGGAGGAGTGACTGAAGGCGACGTGAAAAGAAGAGTTGAACGAGCTGTCAATCTCGCGCAAAAGAATCACAAAGAACGAAGAGGACTTGAGACAGTGCTTTTCTTTGACGAAGCAAACACAACCAGTGCTATTGGTCTGATTAAGGAGATCATGTGTGATACGAGAATGGCTGGAAAACGATTAAATCTTGCATCATGTGGTCTCCAGATCATTGCTGCTTGCAATCCATATCGAAAGTAGGTCTTTCAAACATAGGGCTCAAATCTTTAAAAGGTCTGTGTAAATTCTATTGCCGTTTTCTTTGAAATAAATAGCTCGGAAGGAACTTAGGCTTTTTTGCTGTAAGTCTGCCGTGGCAATTTATTGATATCTTGATTAGTTTCAATATGGCGGCATTTATTAAATTTGAGGCTATGACGTCATCAAATTTCTAAATCCTAAACTACAAAAGCTACAAATTTCTGCTTGCCACCATATTGTAGACCTACATAAAGTGTGGTTTTCTTGAAGGTTATGTAATGTTTCCTCTATTAGTTTCGAATTTACAATGATGTTAAATTTTTTCAAAATTTTCCATAATTTTTTTCAAAAATAATGAAATTGCCGCCATTTTGAGAAAATAAAGATATCATAAAATTTCCACGGCAGATTTACAGCAAAGTACCAAAAGTTCCTTTCAAGCAATCCAATTCAAAGAAAAATATAATAGAATTTTACACCGACCTTTTTAAAAATTTGAAAGATTTGAGCCCTATACTGGTCTTTCACAGATGAATCAATAGCACTTTTATTATGAGATTATCTGTATGTGATGAGCTTAGTGCGGCACTGTTAACTTTATTGTTCTTTTCTGCTGTTTAATTGCTTCCATGCATAATTCTTTAAAGATTTTGCACGAAATTAAAGTTTTTTTTCAAGATTTGTTAGCATAAATGCTAGAAAAACAGTGCTTTGTAGCCAAAAAGATTTCATTTTCTCGCTTGGGCTCCTCAAATCCATTTTGTACTAGTCGTTGGTTATCGTCGATTTTGCATGGCACCAATTGGTTTTTCAAAACAAGAGAAGTGTATCGCAGTTTGTTTGTTATTGGCTAATGTGGAAACAAAATTTGTTATGTGATTGGCTTTCCATTTTTTATTTATTATCAGATGTTGCATGATGCGAACGGCATACTTTGGGCGTATTCTTTTGGGCATCTGAAGTCTGCGACGTCTTCTGAAAACGGTAGACTTCGGAGAGAAAAATGTCAGTTACCAAAAGAATACGCATTCTGAAAACGGTAGAATTTGTAGACTTCGCAGAGAATAATGCCAAAAGAATACACATTCTGAAAACGGTAGAGTTGGCAGACTTCGCAGAGAAAAATCCCAAAAGAATGAGAATTCTAAAAGTTTGAGAGTTCGAATGTTATGTTGTGTTCGGCCGAGCGAATTGAAGCCATTGCAATGCATTATACTTTTGTTTTGCAAATCCCAAGAGAAAAGAATTTATAACACTTCATTGTATTTTCGAATGTTTTTGAGACTTTTTAATTCAACAAACAAGGCTCTTTGCTATCTCTCGGAAGTCTACCAGCTTCAGGAGCAGAAGGTTTCCGAGGCCTCGGAAGTCTACCGTTTTCAGTAGAGCCCAAAAGAATACGTCAAAAATCTCTCGGAAGTCTACCGAAAACAGAATGACCAAAAGAATGGGCTTTCATAAAAAATGATCTGAAGTCTGCGAAGTCTACCGTTTTCGGTAGAATGGCACCAAAAGAATGGGATTTTAGCTTCTACCAACTCTACTGTTTTCAGAAGATGCCCAAAATAATACGCCCTTTGTCTTGAAGAGATAGTTCATGTTTAAACTGCCTGAACGATTTCATTCAATTGTGAGCTATTTATATGACCTGGATATCTTTTTAATCTTAAGGCACACTGATGACATGATTGCAAAATTGGAATCATCAGGCCTTGGCTACAACGTGAAAGCAAAAGATGCTACTGAAAAACTTGGTAAGCCTCCTTCGTTGCCTCTACAATAGACCCACCACATGGTCTCAGTTATCGCAACAACAACAACAACGACAGCAATATTTTTTACATTTTGTAATTGAATTGAACTGTTTGCTCAAACTGAGAAATTTGAGCGTCCACCAGTCTATGAATAGCGATGATTACGAATATTTAATCAGTCTCCCCATAAAATAGACTTTTTAGCTATTCTACAAAAGAGCCTGAATCGAGTGATATGTTCATACTCTATCGAGTGATATTTTCATTCTATGAGAGGCTCCATCTATTCTTACCCAAGCTCACGTGCCCAGTTCTAATACAAATAAGTTTGTAGTAATGGCAACGAAATAATGGATTCCATTGGCTTTCACAGTGCTTAATGTTGCAAAGTTGCCCATGTTAACTTGCAAAATTATTTTGCTTGAATTTAATGAAAATGTGAAATGTCTATGTCCGTTACCCTTCCTTGGTTTTTATTGTAAGCTGAAGGAAGGCGTCATAATCTTTCAAGAAGTTATTACACTTGCCAGAAACTGAGATTAAAGTGAAATTAAATTAAAATTTCAAATTAGATATCACCTGAAATTTGCAATTAGGCAAAATTCCTTTGCATAACACTTCTATTGTTGTTATTCGCGGGCATTTGCAGGTATCTAATTTGAAGCAGACTATAGTTGTGAAAATGTTGATACAGTAAAGACCCTCATATGTGAACCAACTATTTTGCAATTCAGCCTGGGTTCTTAGACCATGAATACAATGGATAAGTTCTTATGAAACAATTGAAAATTTGACAATTTCAGCCTGCAGGTTCTTAATCCACTTGGTTCTTATACGCGGGTTTTGCTTTGTAGAAACTATTTTCGTCCAATCAAGGGGCTCTTGAAATACTGTTGTCTCTCTTTGCAGGAAAGATACCTTTGAGACAACTGGTGTATCGCGTTCACCCTCTACCAGAGAGTATGCTCCCTCTTGTTTGGGATTTCGGTCAACTTTCAGATGAAACAGAAACTTTATACGCAGCTCAGATTGTACATCGATATGTATGTTTATTTCTACAATTATTCTATTGTGGTGCGGTACAGGGTGAGAAAAAGAAACAATCCCAGCATAGGTTCCAAATCTTTAACTCGGCGTAAAAAGGTGGGTGTAAAATTCAATGACCTATTTCTTCTGATTCAATGGCTTGAAAGAAACTTTAGATACTGATCTATAATTCTACCGTTCGACTTTCCAGAAATTTTAAATATTTCTCGAAATTACAGCGTATCTTACATTTCAAGGGACGATTACGCTAAAGATGGCGGCGAGGAACTTTTTACCAAGATGCATTGCGTTCGAATAACGAATCTTTAACGATTCTATAGGGATTCGAGTAAAGAGTGCAGTGCATCTTGGTAAAAAGTTCCTCGGCGCCATCTTTAGCGTAATTGTCTATTCATTTGGGGATGTTATGTCATCAAATTTCAAAATCATAAACGAGATGAGTGACAGGCTTTTGCTTGATACCATATTGTAGACATTCATAAACTGTGGTTTTCTTCAAAATTATTTCATGTTGCGTGAAACAGGTTAGAAATTACGAGGGTTTTAAGTTTTTTTGGAAATTTTCCTTGAATTCTTCAAAAAAAAGAAAAACGTTCTAACTCTGAAAATATTGAAGATTTCAGAAAAGTCCTATGGTAGAATTATAGAGAAATAGCTAAAATTTCTTTGAAGTCATTTAGTTCAAAGAAATAGGTCATTAAATTTTACACCAGCCTTTTTAAGATTTGGAGCCTATGCTAAAAATCCTCATTTGAAAGGGCACTATTCCCTGGATATCAAGACAACAAAATTGGCAAGGAATTTATTTAATGGTAGACATGTTCAAATTAACTTTGAAATTTAACTGATTGAAATCGGCAACTCCATTCTAAAATTATGAGGGGTTTTCTCAAGAAATCCCTTTGAAGAAATTCCTCTCAAGAAACGTTCAAAACAGGCCTAACTGTACGAGCAGGTATTCTACCTTACAGAAATGACTTTTGCATGCTTTAGCGTATGCTATCCTTTGGGAGGATGAAAGTGTTATCCCTTGGAGCATAGCTACAATATTCTGGGTGACTTCATCCTTTCGAGGGGACAGCACGTGCTAACACGTGTTGAAGTCATCGTTGTAAGGTAGAGATGTAAGGAAACTTTGATCGTAATTTAGGCCTGTCTTCTGGATAAACAACACTATTAACCCTTTTTAAAACGCAGAAAAAAATTACATACAATGCTAGAACTTTTTCTCTGAAAATTTACTTAATTTTGAGGTTGGTAGAAAACAATGGAAGTATTGTTTTTGAAGCAACCACTTACTTTGCCTTTCATCTGCCATAAATCAGCAACGACTTGTCAGATTGACTCAAACAAGGTCTCAAGCTCTACGGGACACAATGTTTTTTGGGACACCCTGTACATTAGTTTAGATTTCTTTCAGATCAGTAATATTCTTTTAACTTTGTTCCAGGCTCGAGAAAACAAAATTCCAACTGATGAAGGTTTCCTGAAGCTTGTCATTTCTACTCTTGCTGCTTCACAATTACACATGAGAAAACAAAAGGTACTCCTTGCTCATAAATGCGTTAAAGGTTTTAAGGTACTAAGAGCTTTTATGTGAGGAAAGCACCACACCTGCCAGACCCAGAGAGGAGAGGAGAGAAGAGCTGACAGTAGGGGTAAATGTTTGTCGCTGCTTAGATGGGATTTTCACTTCACCTTTTTTCCCAAGAAAAGTCTCACTTCTACGGAATAAGAACGAATTCACCAATAACGATCAACGAAAATTTACCAATTCACCTCACAGCACCGATGGTGTTTCGTGTATATGAAAAGACTTTACCTCGCCTGGGTAAGATTCCACCTATGGTATGATGAGATCTCACTTTGCAAGTAGTGTTATGCGTCACATAAATATGAAATGAAAATTGTAAAGGATTCAACGGGAAAATAGAATCTCACCTGTTAATCCCGACCCTAAATCTTTCATCCTGTCTGTTTGCTCAATTTTTCGACCAAACTAAAACGTGGTTCATTCAGGCCTCTAAAAAGTGTTTCCTTCCTGGTAGTAAGCTAAGCAAATCCGTTTCTTCGCATGCACTTTCTTCTTCTTTCCCTATATACCACCCCAATGCTATCCCCTTTCCTTTCTCTCGTACTTTCTTTCCTTCCCTTCCCTAATTTCTTTCCCTTTCTTTTCTTTTTCCCTTCTTCTTTTTTCCCTTCTTCCTTCCTGGGAAATTGAAGCATTTCTGCTAACCTCCTGGTAGCGCCACTACCACGCTACTTCGTTTTTTAGCCCTGTTAATTGGTTGTTTTTATTCCACGACATTGAGGGACCAGTGAACTCATTTCTTGCAGTTCTTGTTACTAACATTTTCTATATCACAGAAGAGCCTTGATTGGAAAACAACCAAAGCAAATTTCCGAAACTTTGTTAAGACATTTAAATCTGCTTTGCACGAATGCAGTTTTTATTGACGAAATTGCTCGCATTGTTTACATCCATAACTTATCCTGTGCTGCTGTTTACCAGATGTTTACTAGCGTCAACACTTTTCAAGTGAATGGCTTGTGCTAAATCATGCCGTCTATAGGTAGGACCGAGGGAAATTTTACTCCCAAAAATCTCGTACTCCCTTGGCAAAGTCTTTTGTTTTCAATGAAAATCCTTCAGAAATCCTTAAAAATACTTTTAATAAAATACTTTAAAAAAAATACTTTTTGTTATGAAAAAGCTCGTGCGATTTTGTCCAAAGTGAAATGCCCTTCGGACAAAGAACAAACCGACAGATTCCATTGTTTCTCTGGCCTTGCCTTGTTTTGTTAGTGCACGCGATGATATTGTTAAATACAATAGGCTATCTATAGATCCATGAGATCTTTCTCTGTCATTTTGTCATTCATTGTAAATCTGCCTTTTCACGTAGGATGAATGCAGCTTTGTCAGTCTGCGTGATGTTGAGAGAGCGGTCCAAGTGCTAGCATGGTTCTACACAAGAATGGATGAATTCTTGCCTTTGATTGAAGAAACCAAAAAGAAACTGCGACCATCAGACCAAGAGGAATCTGAAGAAGAAGGAGATGATGATGATGATGATGATGACCTGAGTATTGACGAGGTGCGTGATCTTTGATGCTTTTCTTTTACATACTCTTTTACATATTTCTGTTATTGAAGGAATTATTCTTTTTTACTCGCTCGTCGCTCGACCTTCAGCTTTCTTTTGGACTGCATGGTTTTGAGCTCCTGAGAACTCTGGTGGTGGACTCTCATGGTGGCATCGCCCTTGCTGCTCTACGAGATGTAACTCTGAAAAAACGTTGTGTGGCTTTGCCATGTTATTTCGTTTATATAACATATATACAAACATTAAATATATACCGGGTGACCCAGAAAAAAGTGACCCAACGCAATCTGTTACAGAAAATTAACTAAGTGGCCGATTGAGATGCTTCAAACGTTGTTCTGTCGCTAAAAGACTAGCCTATGCCATGAGTATTTTTCGCAATTTTTTTCGGCACGGTAAATTTCCAAAATTAAGGATTTCGAGGAAAAGAGCATGCCTGAAATCCTCAAAAAGTCGTCAAAAACAGGGCATCGATTTACAGCCATTTCAAATCTTCAAAACAACGAGGAGCGTGTTTCATTTCAAACTGGGAATAGGTAACACAGTCGGAAGTCTTCAGAGCAAGTTTATAGTCCCTAGGTACTTGAAAATATTCTCAGGCAGAATGAAACACGCTCCTCGTTGTTTTGAAGATCTGAAATGGCTTCAAATCGATCCCTTGTTTTGGACGATCTTTTGAGGATTGCAAGCCTGCCCTTTTCCTCAAAATCCTTAATTTGGGAACTTTCCCGTGCCCAAAAAAATTGCGAAAAATACTCGTAATGTAGGCTGGTCTTTTAGCGACAAAACAACGTTTGAAATATTTCAATCTGCCACTTACTTTTTTTTCTATAACAGATTGCGTTGGGTCACTTTTTTCTGGGTCACCCGGTAGTGTACGGTTAGAAGAGGGCCTAGTGTTGCTCTGAAGTGTTGCTCTGAAGCTCGGTGTTGCTCTGAAGATGCCCTAGTGGGCGAAACGTCAGCACTGGAAAAGAAAAGGCGCAAAAGACCAAACAGATGCCTGTTTCTTTAAGTAGTTAGGCCCTCTTCTAACCGTACACTGTACAAACATTAAATATATATATATTTAATAGAAAATAGTTGTGTTTAGAGCGTGGCATAAGTTGTTCATTTGCTTTCAGGAACCTTCCTCGCGGACATTGACTGTGTGACCAGGATGTTTTCTGACTCTGTAACCTTCCTGGTGTGGGATGAATTTTGACCCTTCTGATGTATCTGTGCAGTCATTTTGAGTTTTTCTAATCTACCAATGGTCAGTTGCAGCCCCTTTCCGGATAACAAACTCTCTGAAAAGTGTTTTGAGATCCGATGCAACTTCATGCCACAGTTAGGAGTGTGTGCTTTCTTTTTCATTCCCAACCTTTACCAGACTTGATCCAAGCCTCTTTTATAGCAAGTAATAGGTTTATGGTCCAGAATTTAGTTTTCAACCAATCAGGAGGCGCTATTTAGGCAGCTGTTGTTGCTGCACAAAAGTGTTAGTAGCTACGAGATATTTTTTGCTTTCCTCGACAAATCAGAGTGTGATTTTAATTTTTTTTAGATTGAAGATGAAGAAGTTACAAAGATGAGACTGTCCCTTGTTCTTGCGCTCACAGTCTGCTATGCTGCTCGCCTTGAAAAGAGAGGCAAATACTACAACGCGATGGCAAAGCATTTCCGTGGGGAGTTTGAGCTGAAAGATGGAAAAGATCAAATCAAAGATGACGTCTACTTGTAAGTATTCATATTTTTCGTAATTAACAAATTTTGGTAACAGACGAAAGTTTTGATTGCTGTATTATAGTCAATGCTTGATGTACCTCCAAGAATACCCTCTTAGATTCGGTTCACACCAGAATAAAAACACTTTCGATGTTGTTGATCTGGTTCTACAGACATCAACCAGTTGCAAAAGCTTCAAAATTGTGTTCAATATTGCAAGATCGTTTTCCTTGGAAATTGCCATTTAGTACAAACAAGGTATGTATGTTTAGAAACAACCTCGTCCCCATGCTCCAAACTGAGTCTGACGCAGGAAACTGGCCTTCAGAACCAGGTTGGTGGTTTAGAAAAGTTAATGAAATTTGATTTTCTTTGTATCGTTATTGTTGTCAAACTCAAAATCATTTGCAGATACAATGTTTGACGAATTACCAATTGATTTGTCTTTATTTTTGTCTTAAGTTAATAAAGAGGCTGGATGGCCAAGGCCTATAAAACCCTGATTGTTAACGGCTACCAAATCTGTTTTAATTTATGTTCGAATCTCAAATCCCAGTGTAAGCCGCCAACAGTTTTCAAAATCATCACGTCCTTGCCAATCTCGTCCCCAGAGTGAGTGACATAAGAACGCACTGAAAACAAGGTTCGTCCTTTGCTTCGACGATGTTAGCTGGCAGGCAGTTCCACTCCTATATGATTCCTACGAATAAAAGTTCTTTCTGCAGTTATTCAGAACTATTTCAAATCTATGACCCCTTGTCTTATTTTCGTTTTCCTCAATTTTAATTCATAGTATTGACTTATCTTGCTTCATAGTTGCCAGCAAATGTTCTTGGATCAGCTACAGCTTGGAGACAATATTGCAAAGAACACAGCGCTGAGCGAGAACGTTTTCATGATGGTTATTTGCATTGAGCTGAGAATACCACTATTCGTTGTTGGGAAGCCAGGAAGTTCCAAATCACTAGCAAAAACCATTATCCAAGACAATATGCAAGGGACATTATCTCATTCTGATCTGTTCAAGGAATTCAAGCAGGTATTATCTTGTGGAATGTCAATGGTTTGAAACTTTGTCTTACAAAAAAACAATTTACAGTTTCGGTTTTGGTTTCATGATTTCATATTCTGCTGCACTAAAAGCTGAATTACGCAAACAAAAACCGAAAGTTACAGAAAAGTACCAACACTACCAAATATAACAAAGATACGAACAAAACTGAACAGAACAGGAATTGTGTGTATGCAGGGGAATTTCTTCAGGAGGAGCTCTCTCAGTAGGTAACCTAATCGAGGAGAGAGCACCCCTTATAATTAAAATTTCTAACAGCTAAGTTGATTGTTTCATGGCTGTACGAGAATCCGCACAACAAAAGTATTGGCAGGGCTAGTTAGGCAGTCAAATCACAAACCCGAAACTGTTCTCTTTCGCATTATAGGACCCATATATTCAGATCTCTACTACTGATATAGAATCATCACGTTCAAGCAAGTGTTGTGGTGCAGTGATGCAATCCTCTGATCTTGCATCCAGCACCATTATGTGGACAGGACTCGATCCCAGATCGAGCCCTATAACTTGAGCATCATGCTAAGGGGTCGCGGACTCGCTTAGGTCTTCCCTACTGCGATGCGATCCCAGTGCTAAGTGGCAATTGTATTGAATTTAAATCTCAATAGCAAGTAAACCGTGGACTGAAATGGAATTCTTTTACTCACCTGGTGCATGGTCTAGATGTTCTCAACTGGTGCTTGTGGATAAATTGTCCAAAACGCCACTGAAAAACAGATTCAAAGCAGTTATTTCGTACAGTATTGTACCGGGTGTCCCAAAAAAAGTACTCCCGTTTGAAAAATCATCAAAAATTGATTTCACGGCCGATCTTCAATTTTCTTTTTTTGTCAAATATATCAAGGACCAAATTATTTTTCAATATATAGCTGATCTTGTAATTGGCTTAAAAAGTAGCAAATTTAGCTCTTTTTAGGGCTACCTGGTTTTGAACCATACTGCAAAAAAGCACTCATGATTGCCAGATCAATTTCTTTGTGCATGTAAAGCATCTAGTTTTGTCATAAATGACAGAAAGAAATGGGCAAACTCATGGCAGACCTCAATGATGATAAAAATCTGAAAATTTTGACTCATAGGCAAGATGGACTATTTTGCTTAAAAACTATAGCTCAAAATAAGGTTTTTCAACGTGTAATTGTTCTACCTTGTTGCATCAAAAGCAAACATTTTATCATCTATGAATCTTTTTGGGTCTTTAACAAAACAACTCAAAAAGAAAATTTTATCAAAGGTTTGATAATCAATTTTTGGTGATTTTTGAAACAGGAGTACTTTTTTTGGGACACCCGGTACTTTCCAAAATCTTCCATTGTACTGACACATTCTATTTACACGCAGATTCTGATGTGCTCATATCAATGCAGTCCCTTGTCAACTGCTGAAGGAATCATTGGAACCTTCCGTCAATGCAGTCGTTTTCAAGAAGGCAAAGACTTAGACACATTTGCATCTGTCGTTGTCCTCGATGAGGTTGGTTTAGCAGAAGACTCACCACGCATGCCCTTGAAAGCATTACATCCACTCTTAGAAGATGGCACAGACGGTTCAGAGGACCTTACAGCTGAGGGAAACGACTCAAAAGCAAAACGGGTTGCATTTGTTGGAATATCAAACTGGGCTCTTGACCCCGCCAAAATGAACCGAGGTTTAATGCTGACGAGAGGTCAACCAGACCAGAAAGAATTGGTCACCAGTGCAGAGTAAGTCATTGCTTGAATTCAAATTTCATGTTAATTTTGTCTTGAGCAAAGGAAGTCGTTGCCAGCTGCCACTCTAGATCGAGACATGGCGTGACTTTACCTCTTCACATAAGAAATTTCATCAGTCTGTGCTAAGTTCAACATGTGCTGAATTTTGATCCAGTCTAGCTTGACTGTTGAGGAAATAGTGGCGATTGCTCCCAACTGGCTGTTCGTTCTTTTGTTGGATCAGAAGTTCAATTTCATTGACAGGGGATTTGTATATGGAAGGTCTGTATTGCTAGGCTGTAATATCTGTCTATAAGTTTCGTTGAATCCTTCTCCTTTTCCTATTTAGTGGAATCTGTAGCTCTGATGGACAGATCAAGCATACCATTTCGCATCTGTTTGAACCATTAGCAAGAGCATACTTGCGTATCTACAAAGAGCAGAGGAAGAGTGAAAGACTTGTGAAATCAAAGAAAGAGGAATTCTTTGGACTGAGAGACTATTACAGGTAAATCCACAGCAATAAAATGAAGTTGTCTGAGTAAATCTTTCTCAGTAAAGGAATTAGGTAGTACTTAGAACAGACCATTTTGATTTGATGTCGTGTTGAGTAGCATCCAAGCAATCATCTAAGTATAGATATGATTGTCACTAGCTTTATGAAGCAGAAGAGTATCTCACCACAAAATCACGAAGAATGGTAGGAGAGAGAGAAATGGTAGCGCTGTTAGAAGTATAAAGACCAAAGATCGTATTTTGTACGACCATGGCTCTGTTTGTATTTTTGTATCCACACGGGTAGTCTCTCTCTCCAGCTCTTCTTGTTTTTGTAAATAGTTGGTCTTAATTTGTTCAATTTAGAACTGTCCTTCTTTTAACTAACTATAAATAATGTTATAATAATCATAATAATCTTCAGACACAAAACATGTTTTTTCAGTTTCTAGTCCTGAAAGGAGCTTTACCGTCCTTTCTTGGAAACTCTTACAAAATGATTTGTATTTAAACTCTTTTCCCGAATCTACTGTAAAACTGTTATGGAAAATACAACGCATTCTAGTAGATTAACGGTCACATATTGTGTACATGCTTATAAATATTCGATTATTTCAAAGATTACTGGGATAAACCGATTTAGAGGAGGGGTTCAGGATGTTATTTCATCCAGAGACTAACGATGTGTCAGAAAATCATAGCGCTCTTTGTCTTCAATTAATCAAACAGGAACTTTTGCGTGCAGGCAGACGCTGTTATAGTTGGCAAGTCTGACGCCATGTTTGCTTACGTTGAGACGGAACTGCCCCTTGGAACAAAATCGTATTGTGTTTTAGTGTAATATTTAAATTTCTTTAGCTTAATAAAGATGATCTTCAACCGAGCAAGAAAGAACAAGAAATTTCCAACGTTGCTTGAAATTGAGCACGCTGTCAAACGCAACTTTGGTGGTTTGGAAGATTTTGATACATGGGACATTTTCCGGCTGGAATTGACAGCTTTGTTTGGAACCAATGTGAGTATGCGAAGTATCTTCGTTAAGGCTGATTTCCAGTCAGTGGAATTTTCCGAGCGGGCGGAATTTCCATTGTATTCGAGAGAAAATGTCGCTCTCGCATTGAATAGAAAGTTACGGCTGAGCGACCTTTTATTGTCTAAAATTCCGCCCGCTCGGAAAATTCCACTGACTGGAAATTAGCCTTTACTTATGCAAATTTGCATATGTAGTTATTGGGCAGTCATTGTCATAATCATCAGTCAGAACCTCTAAGGGACCAGGAATCGGGGAGGGGGGCAATTTTCATATTTTCATATTTCATTTTTTTAAGGAGGGTAGCCCTTCAACAGAAGTTGCAATCAACTGCTTCCTTGATTAAAAGGGACAATAGGTCGATTATACGAAAAGGTAAAACAATAGATCTCAAAAAGGGACAAGAGGGGCAATTGCCCTCCCAGCTAGAGGGGCAATTTCCCACCCAGCTAGAGGCCTGCCATCAGAGTCACGTTCTCCATCAGTCAGTTCTGGCATTACGCGGTGTATCAAGTTAAGCCAATCAAGCCGATTCTGTGCGAATACCGGCATGTCCCACTCCGGCACTTGCAGGCGTTTCACTGGCTAGCCGTATGTTCCCTGCAGCTTTCCTGCAGCGTTGAATAGCACGATACGAGGACATGTTATTATTGTCATAGCAAATTCTTTAGGTCACAAGACTTATTACAAGAAGTTTAAGGGACATAGCAGTATAAAATTAATTGTGTGAATCAAAATTCGTGGGGTGAGTGGCCGAGCGGCTTATACAGTTTCCGTCAGGTGACTGAAGTTAAGCTCGGTCGAATGAGGTCAAACTTCGGGTGGGTGACGTCGGAGGCTTGACCTCGCAACTCACCTCACTGTCCTTCGTAAGGGACATTAAACTAGGGGTCCCATGCCTGGATGCGGCATGCATAGTGGGCTTAGATTAGCTTTGAGTAGCTAGGAATACTTCCTGCCCACTCAAAATAAATTACTGAGAAAAAATTAGCAGCTATCAGCTATAAAACTTATGCCACACAAGCTCGGTCTGTACTTTGAAGACCCCGGGCTTTTTGTTTTCGTGTACCCGTTGAGTCAAAAAAATTTAGACGTATGGCGGACTGTGGAGTAAAAAGTACACGACCGATTTTAAAAACTGAAATGTTGATCTATCAGTCAAAGGCTAACTTATATGTGAACATTTTGTTTGGTAAAATCACTCATCTTATAGACCCAGAAATTAGGAAAATTCTGGCAAGGGATTTGTATGGGAACGAGAGTTCCATATTCGATTCTGGTCCATGATTTACTTGCCATTGAAGTTGAAATTCAATACAACTGTCAGTTTGAGAATGGAATTTTAATTTCAATGGCAAGTAAATCATGGACCAGAATGCAACGAAGAATTCTCGTTCCCATACAAACCCCTCACCAGCTTTTTTCTGATTTCTTGGTCTAAAAGATGAGTGACTTTACAAAAGAAAATTTTCACATCTAAGTTAGATTAACATTTCAGTTTTGAATATCGGTCGTGTAATTTTCATTCCACAGCCGTCCAAGCATCTAAACTTTGTTGACTCATCCGGTATGACAACAAACCCGGTTGTTGGTATGCGCCTAGTACTGGTACAACAACAAAATCGGTTGGTATGCGCATAGTATTGACATGCTGATGTATTTTCACAGGATTCAGCAGAAGAATTTGAGCTCGTAGATACATCTCCAGTTGGACTGTTGCGCTCCAGCTTGCGAAAGGATGATTCCAAAAGGTACGTCACTTGAGATTTTGAATTCTGGTTTTCGTTGAGTGGAACTTCGTGTGCGTCAGTTTGCAGAATAGACATTTTAGCTATTCTGCAAAAGAGCCTGGATTGAGCGTTATTTTTATGCGTGAGGTTGGATCGAGTGGCGTTAGAGCTTCTATCGTTATTGTCCACATTTGAAATTTCTTCAAAATGTATGAAAAAATATCACTCAATTCAGATCCTGTTCATCCATCTGATGCCATCTTTTCTTGCCATTTGATCCATGCAATATTTCGTTGCTGTCATGTCACTTGTTCTACCGGGTGGGTCAGAAAAAAGAATCCCCGCTTGGAAGGCCACTGCTCCATGAATATCAAAGCAATGATATTGAAAACTTTCTTGTTTTATTGCCAATATGTTCAATTAGGTTCAGTAATTTACCATATGGGTGATTTTCTGCAGAAAGGCCCTTCCAAAAACCTGCTAAAACGAATGAAAACAATGAGCAAATATTCCTCCCTAAAATGGAGTGGCCGATTTCAGTCAGGTAAATTTTATAGTAGATCTGTTGTTTTTTTGAACAGATTTCTACCATCGGAAAAACTATATATTTCGCCGATAGATCATTGTCTTGATATCCAGGGAGCCGTGACCTTTTGTTTTTTTAGCCTAAAACAGGGGATTCTTTTTTCTGACCTTCATTGTCCCGGTATATGTTTTTATCTGAATCAAATGTTTTTATTCAAATTTTAGGGATACAAGATACGTACTTCTCATGACTGAAAATTATGCAGCACTTCGTGTTCTTGAGAAGACATTCCCAGACGAATATGCAAATGCTAGTGTTATCTTTGGAAGCAGCTTTCCAAAAGACCAAGAATTTACGCAGGTTCGTACGTTATTATCAATGCAAATTTATAAAGAAAAGGCCAATAGGTCAGGGTCATCGTTCGTCGAGTCCGAAGATCCTCTTGATGAATGGACGCCATCCAATGTATTTGTTAAGAATATGAAATGCTATATAGAGAATGTCTTTCTTCGTTTACCCAAATATGTATCAAAATGCTGTCGTTAAGAAATGACATGGCCTAACATAACAGATAGGAAATATGTTGGCAGGAAGAGGCCCATCAAGTTTCAATTAGACCTCGTTTGAACGAAATTCGAAGACGTTTAGAAGTTGCAAACATTGAAAGCAACATAACAACATTCTGTAATGATTTGCTGGGAATTGGTAGTTCAATGAAGATACTGTTGTAGCCCAGTCATCTAATTGATGTATATTGCCTGTAGATTTGCCGAGACATCAACAAGATAAAAGTTTGCATGGAAACTGGAATGACAGTCATACTGTTGAACATGGAGAATCTTTACGAGAGCTTGTACGATGCTCTGAATCAGGTAATATCGCAGGGACTAACGCATTCTTCTGACTTCTCTTCCAGTTGGCTGATAAATTAAAAGCTGTTCGGGCGAACCGACTTTGCAGCCTCTATACAGAGCCTGGGTATAAGATCATAGCAACTTTGCAGCCTCGATATGACGACCGACTGTGCAACCTGGGTATAAGATCAGCGAATTTTAAAGAGCATTTTGCGAAAATGTTGAGTAATTGTTTTTTGAGATTTGAAAAATTTGATTTAGGTAAAAAAGAACATCTCAAAATTACTTCAGGCTCAAAGAATGAATGCTGCCAGTTAATTGCTTTTGCAAAGAAATATTACATTTTAGAAATAAGAAGAAACTCCCTCAGACAATAGATGCTCCAGTTTTGCAGTTTTTATTGTGGCAGATTATCTGATGAAATATGAACTTTATTTTTCCTACTTATTTGAATAATTTACAACCCTATTTTCCTTTATAGTACTATGTTTATTTGGGAGGGCAAAGATACGTCGATCTTGGTCTTGGAACACATCGAGTGAAATGTCGAGTCCATGAAGAATTTAAGTGAGTTTTTGTTCTCCGTCATTTATCAATTGTGTATATATGTACACTTTGAAGAAATAAAAGGTTGTGATCAGTAGACATGTTTCAAACGCCAAAAATATAGGTTTTGAGGAATAATAAAACATTTGATTGTGCGAAAAGTTTTGCTGGCCCGTTTGGCATGTTTTCTGCTAAAGCTGCCAGGGTTTCTCTGAGTTCTTTTTTTGCCAAAGTGCCATGTCGATGAAAATAGCAAAAACTAGCAGCGATATAGCCTTGCTATTTAGTTCCCAAAAACGTGTGAATCATTGATCATGCTCGATTACTTTGCTTTGTGCAACAGATTTTCTTGGTTCACTTTTTTGGGTCATCCAGTATGTAAAAGTAAATGTAGATTGTGACACGCTTTGGAATGATTGATCGATTGATCGATTGATCGATTGATCGATTGATTGATTGATTGATTGATTGATTGATTAGTTGATGGATGCGATAATCTTAGGGTGACTTTCCAGAAGATGCGGACTTTTAAGGGGCCCTCCATCTAAAATACAATACAGTTATGCTAATATATGAAGAAAAGAAAATCTGATTATAATACGTGGATAAGTCAAGTTAATATAGTACTACATAAGAGCTAAAATCAATTTACAGATCAAGATGAAGTGATTAGAACATTTACATTATTTACGCATCTTTCTTGGCTAAAGATGGCTCTGAAAGGCACGAATCGTAGATACCTGCTTAACGGAAGGCTATTTCAGCTTTTTGCACCTCCAAATGAAAAGCTTTTTTTCCTTAGCAGAACATTACAGAGGCAGGACACTCGTTGAACAGGACACTCATTGAAATTAAAATCATAATGTTGATAAACATCTTTATGGGTGGATCGATGTTACAAATGTTGCAAAAGATTTGATGTTACAAATTTTCTTTCAGATTGATCGTTGTTGCAGAGAAGGACACAGTGTACAACTCGTTCCCAATACCATTGATAAACAGACTGGAAAAGCATTTCCTTGTAATGTCAACAAGCATGGATCAACGACAAATTAAGCTTTGCGCATTGATCAATCACTGGGCCGAAGACTTTGCTGTCATAACGCATCGAAGGTAATTGAATTTATATTACTTGATAAGAGATCAAAGGCGTGAGGCTTTTTGCCCCTTGACGCCCGCTAAAACTGCCATTAACAGTAAAATCGAATACAAAATTTTCTTTTGTGGAGAGTACTGAAACCTTATCAAAGGTTAAGGAAATTTCATTCAAGCATATAGCTTCTGGAATCTAACTTGTCGATGAATTAATACTTCGAGAGCTAGCGCTGAACATTTTACGTTGTAGTCCTGTAGAGAACAGACATCCATGTAATGGAAACCAAACTCTTGTCCTTACTCTTTCTGCTGCCTAATTTGAATTAATCAAGATATCAAAAAATTACCTCGGCAGATTTACAGCAAAGTGCCCTCAGTTCCTTTCAAGCAATTTAATTCAAAGAAAAAATTTAAAGAATTTTACACCCATCTTTTTAACTATATTTGAGCCATATCCTATTCAATACACTGTATTTGTCAGTATTGATAATTCATGAACCAATGGAATACTAAACATAAATTTTCTGTATTGATTAAACTAAAATGCCAGGATTTGATTACACTAAATGTATCGGGCATAACCCTTCATCAGTAGTCAAACGTTTCAATGGAATGCTAGTCAATATTTTGCAACAATCAAATTTCAGGAAAAGTTATTCCCTCGGAGATGCCTTCATTGGATTCAATGATGATACTGCTGCCTCAGTTGTTTTAGAAACAATGCACAATATCGAGGACAATACATCTGATGAAGAAGTAAGTTGTTTGTTTCATTTTTTTATACAACCATGAATTTAAAAACAGCAACAAATTATCATAAGGCACTGACGTGACGTTCAAAGAGCGAGGACTGATTCGCGGTCACTGAGTCCTCACACAAATTCCTCTTACAAAGTTCTAAGAGATATAACAACAATGCATTAAGACACAAAGCTATTAACTTAAAGCAACATTAAGACTAAATTAAAGAAAAATACACGAAGAAGAAAGAAAAAAGCCACAGTACACCTACTCTCATACGCAGCGGCAGTGGGGCAATTTTTGTTGGCAAGTTGTTTCGTTGTAAACACGGGAGAGACTTGGGCAAGTCCACAGTACACCAAATGTTCGAGCAAATCAAACTTTTTGATTTATATCCATTTAACCCAAGCAAAGATATATTTGATTTATCTTGGTTTTATTCCTCTTGTTGCCTGTCTACTGCCAATATCTTTAGACAAGAATAACTTTTCATTTCGATTTTGAATAATTTCAGATCTTGGATAGAAGCAGAAAGAAATTACTTGACGTAGCAACACCGGAAGCAGTCACAAGGCTGAGCAAGACACCTCTTTCATCAGACGCAAATCTCATTTGGGACCTATATTTCAATGAACAGAACCACAGTTCCCTTGCCAGTTTTTTGGCATCAGCTTTACAAACGACTCATCGTGATGCTGGAATCGCTGCACAGGTATGAAAACAGGCTGTGAATTTTATTCAATTTTCATGACACATTGACAAATTTTGGACAGTTGTGTGTAGACTGTCAACGGTAGCCTAAGGGTGCATCCATTTTCCGAAAGAAGAAAGGCTCTACAAACCAAAAATAGCAAAAGCTTGCTACTACTGCTTGATTAATACTTTTAATCCTATTTTCAAATAATGTGTGAAACGCGTTTTAACTATGGCAACATCAAATTAATTTCCAGAAATCTGGAAACCGCTGTAGCAACGTTCTGCTCTTTTGGATAACGGGTCTACTCGTAGACTAGCCAACAGGCGCTCACTTTAATTTTTGCTTTTTCTTTTGAGAATTTTCAGGAGAGGCAATAGATCATGGTATATTGTACAGATGGCATGGTGTCAACGATCTCTGTTAAGAGATACATCTTCAGATGCAAGGTCCGTTGAGTTCTGAAGTCTAAATTCAATCGCTTATCACAGAATGTAATTTTGGTGGTAGGCCGAACTGGTGAAACGTCACCTTTCTAACTTATCGAATCGATCGTGGATATAGATCGTTTGGAAAAAAGCTGGTCCAAAATGCCTTGGAAATCTTATGTCTTAGGCTAAAGTAATCATTTTCAATGTATCAGAGAAATAATCTAAAAATACAGCCATATCACCAGCTTTTAAATTTATTTGGAAAGTCTATGTTTTACACAACATTGCTAGGGCTCACGTTAGGCTCATTAATATTTCATCAGCTTTAATATTTGTCTTTAGGTGACAACTTTCTCAAGACTGCTGTCGCCCCGTGATCAAAACCAGCTTGAAGAGATCCTAGAAAGACGATATGACATCAAGTGCATTTCGATTAATCAGTTCCAAACAGAACAGCAGTTCTCCGAAGAGATCAGGTAATGTGTTGATGACTGGTGTTTTGTTAATTTTTCAATTGAAAAACGTTGCTTTCAAGGATGCTAAATATAAGAGCATGGTCTGCCATCAGGTACAAAGCTGTTGAGTCATGGATTTTCGTCCCCCCGCCCCCACCACCGCAATTTTGTTTTGGAGAAAACGTGATTTATCCATTGAAGAGTCAAAAACACTGTAAAGTAGGGAGGGGACACTAGACGAGAAAAACAATTTTTTGCAATTGCTCGACAATTTACAACTAATTGTAGGAAAACCATGTAAAGCTCTTGAAGGCAAGGGCAATAGTGATTATTCAACAATGCCATTTCGGTAGCAAAAACAACGATGTTTCACGAATAGGGGAACAAAAAGGAAAAAGGAGAGAAGATGGAAGAGAGACAGTGGACGAAGTTTGGAAAAGGAACAGGTAGCCGGAAAGGAATGAAATGAGCGTTTATACAGGAGACAAAGGTAAAGAGGAAAGCAGATACAGGAATGGGAACGAGAGAAAAAGTATCCCCCAAGCCTAATGCTCCTTCCACCTCAGTCATTCAACCTTAAATTTATATTTAGTTGCAAAGCGACATTTTCTGTCGTAAACAATAGAATTTTGGAAACTAGCCTTCATGCCAACTCCTTGTCTTTTTCAGGCGATACATCAAGAACAAGATGAAAGAAGAGAAAATGCTCCTTGTCCAATGTGATAATGGTGACCAAAACAGCAATTTGATCGCATCAGCAAGGCATTTATGTCAACAATCCAAGATCACGCACACAGAAAACTTGTCAGCCCCTTTGCATATCATATTCATTGTGAATTTACGAAGAGTTGCTCATGGATGCCAGCATTTGGGAAGTTTTCACGGAGCCCACTGGCTTTCAATTCACATTGATGAGCTGCGTCCATCCAGCGATGAACTTCCTCTGTTAACTGAGTATGCAAATCAGAAGATGAGCTACCTTTTCAAGCCATTTGGAACAACATTAACTGATGTTAATACTGTGGATGACAGCATGGAAAGTGGCGTTCTTGCACCTGGAGATAGTGTTCAAGACGAAGATGGGCCTAACATGCATCCAGAGAAAGAAGGGGCTACAGATGAATTAATTACCAAAGACAGTGACGATAATCATGATGATATGCAGCAAGAAGCAGAAGTTATGACAGATGATGACGCTATGATGGAGGCTACTGAAACTAAGGAGATTGAACCTATTTCACCGAAAAGTGAAGAGGAGAGCTACGCTCTACAGCTTGCATTGCTAAGAAGGTGCGTTCAAGCATCGGTTGTGAAAACGGTGAGCAGCATGGACGCTGAGGATGGTGATCGGGTCACCAAACGGATACATCTCTTGTTGGATTTGCTTTCTCAAAGTGGTTCATTTAAAGGTGAGTATCGTTCTGGTTTCTTTATTGATTTGAAGGACATACTGGTCAGAGGCAGATGACAATAGCCTGTGTTCCAGACCACTTGAGAAGGAAAGTGGTCTTTGTAACCAAGCACTAATCCGTGTTCACAAATTTTCTTCGGAATCTGAAGAAAAATTAATATATGCAACTAATAATTCGCATAATCACTATTTGTTTTGTTATCAAAAGGAAAAGCCTGTCTCATGTGAAGAACTCACATTACAATACAAAGAATAGAAAATTTCAATGTCTGCTAATCCTATTGACTTTTTACGATGAAAGAATAGGAGATTTGAATGCCTGCTAATCCTACTGAGTTTTTACGCCCGTGCAAAGTGATAACGATCAGCCCTGGTTTGTTTCAAACACACATGTTCACAAAGACATCCGTGGTGTTGATCACTGACTTCACTACAGCCAATCAGATCCGTGAAAGAATGCCCTTAATTATTTCGCAATTCATTTCATCGTCTGAACACGGATTAGTGCTTGGTTACACAGACCACTTTCCTTTCCAAGTGGTCTGGAACACAGGCTAGATGACAAGGGAACGACTGGGCCTGCCTCGCAGGCACATCCTTACTAATTTAGATGCACATGTTAAAGCTTGCGTACTGGTGAAGTGAAATTCTGAATCTCTCTTCCAAATTTTCACGTTCGTAACAGCTGTTGTCTGTAACGCAAAGGTAATGTGGCACTGTCAAAACATGTCCAAACAATTCATCAGTCTCGTTCGAGCTAAACGTTGACGTCATAACGCAAACATTGTGCAAAAAAGATGAAGTGAATGCGCACTTTCAGCTAATTAGAAAACATGATTTTGTAGAGAAACGACGAAAAAGGCGATTGGTTCGACGCGCTCTCCACAATTGCACAATCTTTCGTTTATTATCACATCAGTCTTACTTTTCCCGGTTTTGCCCTTCAAATGGAAACCTTGATTGGGAGTCTATCGCTATCAAAAATGATACATGCAATGCTATGGGCAAACCGAAAATGTTCTTTCCACTGATTAAAGCATCGACACTTGGTCAGGAGTTGAGGCAATGACCTTGGTCTGACAATGTTTTGAAATGAAGTAGATATAATTGACTCACAAATGATCGTATGCTCGATGTGTCCTTTATTTATAGGTTCAGAGTTCTCCCACAAGTTTGCAAAGGTTTTGCTCAACATTGTGTACAAGGTGCTGAAAGAGAAAGAGAATCAAGCGATCGATGAACAGCCTTGGTTTCACGACGAAGCAGTTTCCGGTAACAACATTCAAGAGTGTGGTACATTTCGCCGGGCACTTTCTTACCGCATCGAAAAGGAAGTTGTGCCCATCTTTTCGCGCATTATTACGCAGATTGATAAAAATTCAAACCTCGACCTCATTCGTGAAGATATACCTTGGAAAAGAGAACTGTGGCTGACCCTATTCTGCTGCAAGGATATTCTAAATCTGAATTTAGATGATCTTGTTCCATTGTCACGTACAAATTCAAAGCGAATGAAAACTGACGTCAAATTCAACTGCTGGTTCCCGTTTTCATCCGTGATTCGAGAAAAGATGATTGCTCTGTTTCAAGCACATATCAGATATGGTTATTATTGTGGTTTACAGATTATTCATTGTGTCCCAGAGCTCTTGTCTTCATTATTCTTAAATTTATAACCCAACAATTTTTAACAAA
Organism: Aurelia coerulea; assembly: GCA_039566865.1. Lineage (NCBI taxonomy): Eukaryota > Metazoa > Cnidaria > Scyphozoa > Semaeostomeae > Ulmaridae > Aurelia > Aurelia coerulea. Next base: position 19,224,051 of record CM076954.1, read on the forward strand.
CCTAAACTCTAAAGTGGTGGTTATTTTGTGTGGGGTTTTGCTGTAGATACTAGTTTTAGATACTAGCTTTGCACCACTTACTAGTTTCAGACACTGGTTTTGTTTTTTCCATACATTCTATTCAAGATGCCAAGATGTCCAAGATATCGAATATCGTTAGGCTAAGCTCAAAAGTGTTGGTTCTGTTTTGTGGGTTTTGCTGTAGTTATTAATTTTAGACACTTTTACACTAGTTACTAGTGTCAGACACTAGTTTTGTCTTTATTTTTCATACGTTCTGTCCAAGATGTCCAATATTGTAAGGCTAAGCTCAAAAGTGGAGGTTCTTTTATGTGGGTTCTGCTGTAGTTACTAGTTTTAGACAGAAATCTTGTTTGTATTCCATAGATTCTGTTCAAATTGTCCAATATTGTAAGGCTAAGCTCAAAAGTGGAGGTTCTTTTATGTGGGTTTTGCTGTAGTTACTAGTTTTAGACAGAAATCTTGTTTGTTTTCCGTAGATTCTATTCAAAATATCCAATATTGTAAGGCCAAGCTCAAAAGTGGAGATTCTTTTATGTGGGTTTTGCTGTAGTTGTTACCAGTGTTAGACATTAGTTTTGTTTTTGCTTTCCATAGATGCTGTCCAAGATGCAAGACAAGTTATAACGACTGTTCTGGAACAAACGCAATATGGAAAAGATCTCCTTGCTCTGACACCAAAAGCAGTACAAGCTTACTTGCGTGATCTTGTTTACCTTGAGTTTCGATATCACTTGCGAAGAACATGAGGTTTGCTTGCACTACCTATATCTTTTATAGTTTAAAAACTAAATAAACCATTTGCCAATTAAGAAAAAGGGATTGAGGCGAGCACGGCCAATTTCGACAGCCCTAGCAACAGTTGGAAATCCGGGGAATCCTCTCTGCTTCAGTAAAACAAGTAAGCAACACTGTGCGGTCTAGCCGCTGTGTAAACTTGAATGTTTCACTATTTCGTTGAAGGCCATTGAAGAGGGAGAAGGTTCCGGCTGGCTTGGCCTAAATATCGAGCCGCCTTCCGATCGTGGGAAATACGTCGAATTAAAGTGCCTCAAAGTACACTCCAAAATGAATAAAAGGATGTGGAAATGGCTTGAAAATTGAGGGAAAACACTCACCATACCAGAAAAGTACCAAATAACTCTTGGAAGGGGAAAATAAATAGCAAAACATTCAAGTTTACACAGCGACTAGACCGCACAGTGACTTGCCGTGCATACTGAAGTGGAGAGGATTCCCCGGATTTCCGACTGTTACTAGGGCTGTCGGAATTGGCCGCGCTCGTGCCAATCCCTTTTTCTTAATTGGCAAATGGTCTATTGTATGCAGCGGCTTACCCAATAGTCCACAAATTAAGGATTTTCTTCGATTCCTAAGTCGATTTGAAGATTGCTCGCTAAATCACATGCCCATTTAGACTCTATACTTGTCGTAATTTCGCTTTCTGACTGAAAGGATTCCGCTGCAACTACGACTCATTTCCCTTCGCTTGCAAAAACAAATTAGCCTCATACTGATTCAATATCGCCAATAGACGATTGCGTTAAAGATGGCGACGAGGAACTTTTTACCAAGATGCACTGCGTTCTAAATGTAAATCTTTTATAATTCTATAGGCATTCGATAAAAGAACGCAATGCATCTTGGTAAAAGTTCCTCACCGCCATCTTTAGCACAATCGTCTATTAATTGAATTTAAATTACCTGCTAATTTTTCTCAACCACCAAGCCCATTATCAAACAGACCCTTGAAACACGCTGAGCACTCGACTAAAAAACCAGATTCAAAGTTAACTTGCAGAATTCTCAGCGCGTGACTGTCTTTTGCGCATACTAACCGATTCTCTTCTAGCTCATCGCCATGTCAGTGTTGGCCCGCGCAAAAAACCAACAAAAGCAAAATAAAAGGACATCCATGGATATCATAGATCTTCATCTGATCATAAGGAACCGAGTATTTCGACACAGAATCGATTGTTTCTTGATTATATCCCAGCAAATGCCAGACATCTTGAAAGACATCAAAAGAATGACCGATGACGCTGATGACATGGTGAGATAATGATTTACAGTGGGCCGTGCAAATACATACAATAACTAAATTAAAAGAAAAGCATACAAAATTGAATAATCTTATTTACAAAACAATCTAATAAGCAAATTAAAAGTAATGCATGAAAGAGAGAATCAGCATTCGCTGTTGGTATTGCTGATTCTTTTTTTGAATGTTTCATAAGTTTTTGATGATTTGATTTCAATGGAAAGATCGTTCCACAATTTAGCACCCTTATACGAGAAGCTCTTTTGTCCGAAGGCCGATTTGCGATGAGGAACGGCCAAATCTGTTTTCAATTTGAATATGCTTTAGCACGTGCTACCCTCTTGGGAGGATGGAAAGTCTTCCCCCAAGTATGAATATCTTATTCTGGGGGATTCCATTCTCACAAGAGGACCCATTACTTGATTACACGCAAGTATGATTATTGTTAGAAAGGAAAGCCTCCACGGGAAGGAATGACCGATTAAAGCCGGGTAATTTACTGAATCTAACTGAAAATATCGGAAATGAAACAAGACAGTTTTCAATGTTATTGCTTTGATATTCAGGAAGCAGTAATTTTTCAAACACCAGGCGTTTTTTGTTCACTCCTTCGATGGGTTTATGCAATAAACTATGCATATTTTATTGCTAAACCATTTGTACTGTTAGCTCTCGTACGCCATGATACAGAACTCGAATCATAATGGAGTAGTGCCACAGACAACAATCCACAAGAACCTTTTTGAACCTTAATGATGACTAATGCCTAGTTTGTTTGCTGGAGAGATGTCTGCATGTAATGCAAGGCTGTTCAAAACTTCATATTAAGCAAAACTAGCGTAGGGCTCAAATCTTTCAAATCATTAAAAAGGTTGGTGTAAAATTGGATTGCAGGTTTCTTTGAATTGAATCGCTTGAGAGGAACTTATGGTACTGTGCTGTAAATTTGCCATGGAAATTTTTTGATATCTTGATTTTTTTCAAAATTTCGGCAATTTGATTATTTTTGAAAAAATTCATGGAAAATTTTGAAAAAATTAAATCATCGTAGATCATAACCCAATGGAGGAAAAATGATATGACCCTCAAGGAAACCATAGTTTATGAAGATATACAATGTGGTGGCAAGCAGAAATCTGTAGCTTTTCTGGTTTAGAATTTAGAAATTTGATGACATTATAGCCTCAAACTTAATAAATGCCGCCATTTTGAAACTAATCAAGGTATCAATGAATTTCCACGGCAGATTTACGGCAAAAGCCCCAAGTTCCTTTCAAACCATTTATTTCAAAGAAAACTGTGATAGAATTTTACACCGACCTTTTTAAAGATTTGATCCCTATGTTAGCAAACTGAAAAGTCAATACTCAATGCCAAATTTGAGATTTTCAAGATTACCGAGTATCTCAAACTCTTGGCTAGGCTTGATCAGATCTGTTACCTTCATTTTGAGACGCCCAGTGTTATTCTTGCATGGGTGGACAAATTAACTTTTAACTGTTGAAACGTCTCTTAACCCGGAGGTTGTAATAAGATTTATATGTTTACTCATAGGTCATTGATGCTGTTATACTACACAAAAGCTTGGAAAGTCTTTTTCCAAGGCAGGAACAGTTGATTGATGAACAGTCGCGATTTGTTTGGTGCAACGAAGTCCAGCAGATGAAGTTAGCTGCAAACCAGTTACTTGATTTATTCACTGAGCAACAGCAAGAATTCTCTGTCAAATCAACGAAGCTTCTTTCTGATGCCAGGTAAACGAACGAAAGTCCTATTTTCATCTGTTTTTATTCATATCCAAATTTGCTTGTTTGACTTCTAGTGCGTCGTGGAGCTGATTTGGTAGATATTGGGTAAAGTAGAATAATAAAATCACATGCACGACACATTGCCTTTAAGTGAGTTTTTTTTTGGGGTCTAACCTTGATTAAAATCTCAGCCACGCTACCCAAAATGATTTCAGTATGCTCTACTGTATAGAACTACGGCTCGTTTGGTGTGTCCTGCCCATGCGTTTCATAGCAGTGAATATTTCTTCAAAGTGCCTCGCGATAATTTAGGCTGTTGACTTTATCATTTTGCATGAACAGTGTACCAAGCAATGTATCAGCCTTCATTTGAATACAACAATTTCCATTTGATTGTATGACTTAAAGTGGAGCTGTAGGACAAAGCTATCCTAACCATAAACATTTCATTGCTTTGTTCCTTCCGCTATTTTAGATGTACTTCTTTTTCGTCGTATTAATTATCAGAGGGTTTAATAATCATTTTTAAGTAGATTTTGAAATTCTCTCCAGAGTAACATGGACGAGAATTCAAGTATTGAGGATGTTTGTAGAGCATATCTGCCCTCCTGGAATTGCAAGCCGAAAAGAAGATGTCGTCTCTGCTCTTAATCTCTGGGAGGTAAGGATTTGTTTATTGTAGAATAATCAAAGTTCCGAGCAGTTGAAAAGTAAGATGGAACGTTTTGAACCAGAAATAAGACTTCGGTTCAGTTCAGTGAAGTTCAGTTCAGTGAAATGAAGTTCACTGAAGTTCAGTTCAGTTCAGTGAAGTTCAGTTCAGTGAAGTTCAGTTCAGTGAAGTTCAGATCAGTTCAGATCAGTTCAGATCAGTTCAGTTCAGCTCAGTTCAGTTCAGTGAAGTTCAGTTCAGTGAAGTTCAGTTCAGTTCAGTTCAGTTCAGTTCAGTGAATTTTGATTGTAAGAAATCACTTGCCGTACGGACAAGCTAATTAGGTAATTTTATGATTTACCTTGAAGATGATATACTTTTACTTAAACTAAAATCAATTACCAAACTCAATTAGCAAGCTTTGGGACAAATGCACTTTGGCGGACACAGTTTCCAAGGAAAACAGAGATTGAATTGAATTGTATTGTTAGAACTAACTGCACATTGGCTTTCTAAACAATAGTGATGTAAATCCTATCATCTGATTGGATAATGCAAGATTCGAACGTAATTCCACTCATTCGCAATTACTGGAGAACATCAACATGACTTAACTATGGCCTAAAACTGCAGCAGGAACCAGCAATCAATGAATTCGTTTCCCCGAAAATTTTTGGGGGCTGCCGCTCCCAAGCCCCCGCTGTTTCAATGGGCATACTTTAATCTTAGTGCTGATGCATTTTCCATCCAAAAAACAGTACAAAATTCACACACGAAGAAATGTTAAAAGTGTGTCTGCTAAAGTGCAAACTAGCCCAAGCTTTATTCTCCTTTTCTTGTAGACCCTGTATTCGTTTGGATAATGGTTCTCCTGGTAGGCTACAATTTAGGTAGTTCTTTTCTTGTTATTTAGACTCTGGAAGATATGGAAGATGATTTATCATCAGTAGATTCTTGGGAAATGCTAGAAGATGCTTTGAAGAACCTTACCTACCAATCTACAACATATGATGACATATCAAGGTATTGTTTCTTTCGCGTATTTATTATGATGTAATTGGTTATTGCATAATCATGAATTTCCAGCATAGACTTATGACGATGAGTCTCTCTTTTCCCTGTGCTCTTTGATTTGATGATGGCGCTTCGGTCAACAGAGACACTCATTTCCCAACGCTTGTAGAAACGGAATATCTCCGTACTGATTCTATTGATAGACCTTTTCGCTATTCTACACAAGGTTCGATTATGTGGCGTTGAAGCTTCTATCACTATTGTATACATTCGAACATTCTACAAATGTATCAAGCTATCGTTCGATTTGGATTCTTTTTTAGAATCTTAGCTAAAAGATCTATTGGGCCTAAATCAATCTGCTACTTTTTTCTCAAAACCACTGGTTTCAAAACGCCACAAAAACGGTTTTCCAGAACTTCTGTACCATAAAATTTTCTATCAGAACTTCGATAAATGTTCATTCTAGATATCAATGCAAAAACCGCCTTCCTCTAAGCCATATTCTGATCACCACACGAAGGCGTGACAAAAACTTGTCGCCGATTGGCATTTTTGTCCGGTTTTACAGCTCTATGGTTATAAGGCCCTCAGTGCAGCGACAACAACAACAACAATTCTACTAAATTAGATGAGCGTAACTAGAGGGTCCTTATGTAGTGAGGCTATTTCCAGCATAGGTTTCATATCTTAACTTGGTGTAAGAAGGTGTTTGTAAAATTCTATGGCCCATTTCCTTAACTGAATGGCTTGAAAAAAGCTTTGGGTACTTCTCTACAATCCTATCATTGGACATTTCAGAAATCCTTTTTTTCGAAATTATAGCGTATTTTATATCAAAAATTCAGTTGAGGATGTGATGTCATCGCAATCCTAAATCATGAACCAGAAGAGTGACAGACATCCATAATTTTTCTTGGAAATGATTACATGTTTCGTCAAAACGTTTAGAAACTATGATGGTTTCAAGCGTTTTTCAAAATTTCTCGTGAATTCTTAAAAGAAAGGAGAAAAAACGCTGCTTCTCAAAACATTGATTTGAGGCCATTCAGTTCAAAGATATAGCTCATAGAATTTGCACCCAACTTTTTAAAGACTTGAACACCTATGCTGAATTTCCCCCGTTTTAAATTACTTAAATGTAAGATAAGAGCTCAGTTTTTTGCCGAAACTTGATGGAAAACTGCTAAATCAAGGCTTCTCTATATTAAAGTGAAACAAAGGAACAATATTTGTCTAGACTTCTTATTGAGCGAAAGGGGAATGTCACAGAAGTCAATTTTGTTATGAAACATTTATTTAGTATAGTGTACAGCTAAAAGGGGCCTAACTGCTCAAAGAAACAGGCATCGATTCGGTCTCTTGAACTTTCCTTCTAGTGCTGACTTGTTTCGTTCACTAGGGCACCGTCAGGGCAACTCCTACAAAGAAAGATTAGCTACATTTATATACTTAGGGAGCGGTCCTTTTTAATCTGACGGAATAGTTTAGGCAGAATAGTTTAGGCAGGGGTTCGAAACTTTTCCCATTGTTTGTGTGGGCTACGAAAATATTAAGAGAAAGTTTTTAGGGTATGAAATTATTTGCTTGAAAAATTCATGTGGAGTCATCAATCAATATTTTAAAGAAAATTAACAGGCATCTGAAAATGATGAGTCACTTGACCGGTATGAAAATTGCCTGGGACAACTTAGTCTGTGTGTATACAGGGTGTCCCAAAAAAATTGTGCCCCGTTTGTCTGAAGATTGCGACAAAACGGCAAAAGATTCTCGCCAAACTTTTGCATGATGGTGCTCTTCAGATGTTCAATTAAAGTTTGCCACCATCCCCGTAAAAATCCGTTGAAAATGATGGAGCTATGACGTTCAGAAGACCAAATTTGCCTGTTGACTGAAACCAGCGGTCGGCCATTTTGTCTTACTATTTTGCAGTGATAAGTAGCTTCACGTGAGGTAAGAAATAATTTCTGTGAGGTCAGAAATAGTGGAACTCTCCGAGGATTATCGGAATTTTCACGAGAGTTATGACTTATGGAGGCTGTTGCTTCATTTTCAATCCATGAAGCTATTTATCGCTGCAAAATATTAAGACAAAATGGCCGACCGCTGGTTTCAGTGATCGGGCAAATTTGGTCTCCTGAACGTCATAGCTCCATCATTTTTCAACGGATTTTCATGGGGATGGTGGCAAACTTTAATTGAACATCTGAAGAGCACCACCATGCAAAAGTTTGGCGAGAATCTTTTGCCGTTTTTTCACAATCTTCAGACAAACGGGGCACAATTTTTTTGGGACACCCTGTATATATAAAATATATATGTTGTATCTCAATGATTCCTGGATGGGATGCCAAACAATTTTACTGAAAGATGATGAGATACAAAAGCATTTTCTCTGTTCAAGATGGGGTATGAAATTTGTTCTAATTGTGTGAAATTATCCTTCGCCCTGATACCCAGGATTAAAAATGACCAATCCGTTGTGAGAAAGGAACTAACCGTTCATATATTTTGGCATATATTTCTTTATACTTTAAAGCTTTCGCAATTTTCAATTCGCGTTCAAATCTTTGAAAATTATGTTATCCGTCTTAGTCAAAGTGACATTGAAGGTGAATGTATGATTTGCAACGAAGCATTGGATGATCCTGTTCAGTTTCCCTGCCTTCATGTGGTTTGTTACAAATGCGCTCATCGGTGGTTGGAAGAAGAAAGGCATGATGCTTGTCTTATTTGTCAATCGAAATTACCACCTGACTTCAAAGTACCGGAAGAGAGATCGAAGAGGTATGTTTCATGATAGTTTTAAATTAAAGTCTTGCTAAACGACAATCAAAATATATGTATACACGGGTTGTCCCAAAAATATACCGGGTGTCCCAAAAGAAACACTTTCGTTTGAAAAATCACCAAAATTTGATTACACGGCCGATCTTCGATTTTCTTTTCTTTTTCAAGTAGATCAAGGACCAAATTATTTTCCAAGATGTAGCTGATCTTGTGTGAGGTTTAAAATTAACAAATTTAGCTCTTCTTAGGGCTACCTGGTTTTGAATCATACTGCAAAAAAGCACTGGTGATTGCTGGATCAATTTCTTTGGGCATATAAAGCTTGTAGTTTGGCTTTAAATGACAGAAAGAAATGCCACTATCATTGGAGACTTCAATGATGAAAGAAAATTTTGATTCTTAGGCAAAATTGAGTATTTTGTTTTAAAATCATACCTCAAATAAGGTTTTTTCAACAGGTAATTTTTCTACCTTGCTGTATCAAAATCAAACATTTTATCAGCAATGAATATATTGAATCTTTGACAAAACAATTCATAAAGGAAATTTCAGTAAAGGTTTGATAATGAATTTTTTAGTGATTTCTTTAAATAGGAGTACTTTTTCCTGGGCCATCTATGCCCCGTTTGTGTGGCTTCTGTGGAGGAGCGGTAGCTTTAATTGTCTCGGTTTTTACACTGTTGAATAGGTGATGCTTCAACTTAGAGTTTTAGACCTTGTTTGAGTCAATGTGACGAGTGGTTGCTGATTTCTGGCAAAGGAAAGGCCAAAATAAGTGGTGAGACATAGTAATTGCGTAAATAAGTGGGTAGACATAGTTATTGCTCCCCGTGGTCTTGTCCTTGTAGTAGAGTAGAGTAGTTTGTAAGTATAGTAATTAAGTAAATATGTATTGTAAATTTTTAGCAGAATGTATAAAAAAAATAAAAAAAAAATAAGTGGTTGCCTCAAAAAGAGCACTTCTGTTGTTCTCCAGCAATATCAAAGTCAAGTAATATTTGAAAACATTGGTTCTAGCGTCATATTCAAATATTCTCTACATTTACAATAGGGCAGACAGTCTTGTATTATGGATATCATCAACATTATTAACCCTTTTAAAGATACAGAAACATTTTAAAGACAACGCTAGAACCTGTTCTTTAAAATTTTTCTTAATCTTGATATTTTTAACTTATTCGATTGTTTAGTTGTTCGATTAGCTGCATAAGTATCAATCCTTTCTGTGTATTCTTTCATTTTAGAAGAATACTTTCTTGGTTATTGGTTCACTTTTGTGTGGGTCACCTGGAATTTTAATGATATCAGTTATTTATAGATCCTTATTTTCCTTTGAGGCAAATGTTATACCAGCTTGGCAATTTCAAGAGAAGGTGCATTGCTTTCTTCATGGAAGCAGTTTCGACCTTCTGCTTTTCCTCGAGGAACCCCCTCAATAGCCCGAAAGTCATAGATCTGATGATGTCATACGTAACGACAGAGAAACAAGAGACAAAGATCATGTCACCTTTCCCAGATTATGGAGTAGACCCAACACCAACCGTGCGATCGTTCCTTGTGCAGCAGCTCTTGAAAGCAAAGTTAGTACAAACATACAAATTGTTTTCTTTAATTATCATCATCATCATTATCATCATCGTAAACGTAGACAGTTGACATTAGATTAGGCTGGAAGTGTGATTCTTAAGTTATCATAGGCGGGACATTTTATCAGGAAGTGAATTTCATGTTCGACGAGACCTAATGCGAACATTTCACATTTTCATCCCTCAACTGCTAGACCAGTAAGTGCAACCTATAGGTGTCATAGACCTTTTAGCTACTCTAAAACAACTTTCGAATCGAACGATCTACTGATACATGTTGATGAATTTTCGAATGTGCACAATGGTAATAGAAGCTCCAACGCCACTCGATCGAACCTCGCGTATAAAATTGTATAAAAATAACGCTCGATCCAGGCTCTTTTGTAGAATAGCTAAAAGGTCTATTATAAATGCATTATGTCATCCAAGCGTAAACAGATATTCATGATACTAGCGGTGGACATAAATTGGAAACTTCCATGACTCATTCGAAGAATTTGGTATATTATCCCTCGTACCATACAGTTTGTCCTTACAGAAACCAGTCATCTCTGTAATTTTATATGGCTACCTCATGTCAATAGATCTAAGAGCTGGCATGGTTATGTATGATTTTTAATTGAGGTATGCTGTGATGAATTGAACTACAATTGTTTCTCGTGACTTGGAAATATTCTAAATTACATACAGTAAGCGCCCGCGCATAAAGACATACAATTTTGCAAGTCAGCCTGACTAGGTTTTTATATGTTGGGAATTTAATGGGAAATAAAGCTGTCCAGGTTGTTAAATTGGTTCTATTATTTCATTCAGGGCTTTCACCCATTTATTTTCTTCAGATTCAAAGTTCAAGCCTTTTCTTACTGTCAGTTCACTGCAGTTCAGTCCATGAAGTCTTATTCACATTAGGGGAACCTTTTGTGAAAGAATGATAAATTTGCTTGTAATTATTTATAAGCAACTGTAGTTTTAATCTTTTTTTATATCAATTAAAAACGACGATTATTAAAACTACGAAACTACAAATACGTTCAACTGTGACATTCATGGCGAGGAAAGACACGAGGTCACTGAGTCCTCACCATGAATGCCACTTACATTTCAAAGTAAAGATTACATAGTTTTAATCTGAGTTGATGATCTATAGCCTGCGCGCAGACTTTGATCACTGGGGAGGAGAGGAGAGAAAGGAAGGAGTTCCTTTCTTCCCTCTCCTCCCCAGTAACCAAAGTCTGCACGCAGGCTAATGATCTAGAAATAAGAACCAATTTCAAATTTGAGACTGAATGGGTTCTTATATACTGGGGTTCTGATTTCCAAATTTCAGCCAGCCTACAGGCTCTTAATTCACAGGCTCTAATACGTGGGTGTTTACTGTTTGTTTTCAAATTTAACTGATTTGATTCCACTAGGTCCGCCAGTAGTCACGCCGAAGAATATCTTCAAGGATATTTGCATAACAGTGATCAATTGAATGAAGATGACCAACAGTCACGGTTGGAACTTTGTTTGCTGTTGATGCATTGCTACGAGGTAATTCACTTTTATTCTACTAATTGTTTCTAGTACAGAAGTTATCGAGACGATCCTCGCCAGGGCATGAAAAACCATATGACCGGGTGGTTTGTAAAAAATGAAAAGGGTAATTAATATATGACTTCAAGAAAAATTAACTGATCAATCTGGATTGCTTCTCAATAACCAGTTGTATTTGCAGTGTAACAACAAATATGAGATCAGTAAAGAAATTAACTGAACCCAATCACATCATTTTCTGCGTTTGGGTTCAAATCTATTTCAGATCCAATATTTGACAAATACTATGGAATGGACATGGGAATGTAGAAAAATGATCATTTGGAACCGTTTGACTTCTTTTCAAGAAAGCTGGACGTTCTTATTCTCGAGCTTATTCTTCTATGCTTGCAAGAAATGTTAGTTTTATTTCTCTCCGGTCGCAGGAAGCAAAATATTTTTTCATGGCCTGATCCTCACATATATTCATGCGTCGCTATCTTTTCGATATATCGTCCCTGCCCTACCCTATGGTGAACAATAATGCTCTCGTGTTGTTATGTAATTTTCTGTTTATAGCTTTGAGCTCTGTATCCTTTGTATCTGTAATAAAAATCCGTTTCAAAATAGAAATCAGGTGATTCAATTCAATTCAATTCAATGTTATTCGCATAGCTGTTATGCATACTCAGAGAACTCACAGCTTTACTGGCCCATTGCAGAGCTGAACATTCAATAAATCCCCGGAACTGTTTCACCTGACATCTATTTTGAGACAGGCTTCAAGTTAATTGTTAAGTGCCAGAGGGTTGTTTGTTATGTAATTCCATGCTCCCTGTAGTTCCGTTGCGTGGCATTTCTCCTTCCTAATTATTCTATGAGCATATGAAAAAGTATATTATCTTCATTTTATGACCTGGATCGTGTTTTAACACTGCTGGACCATAAAGGGGACAAGCTGTGGAAGGCATTTCTAAGCTGATAAGCCTGAGAGATGCAACACCTAGGGTGATCTAGTTTTTGATTGCATTTGATCGTATTTTTGATCGTATTTGATCGCATTTGATCGCATTTGATCGCATTTGATCTGACCTTGCAAAACTCGGAAACAGAGACCCCGTAGCAATAGAATTCAGAATCCTGTAAAGACCTGCCTTTTAGAAATACACTGTTTGACATCAGGCAATTGCTCTCCCGTATTTAGCCTATTGTTTTCCGATTTTTGTAGCAAAAATTCATGGTCGGAGTTCCTTTCTTGTAAAGTGATTTCGTAAAGGCGGGACTTTACTCACCAATCAGTACACTTTTCCAATGGCTCGATATTGCATTGTCCCTTTCTTTTGAAGGACTCCAAAATGGCAGAGCTCAGCAGCAAATCATCTAGTTTTCAAAGTCACGTGCAAGTTCTTTATTCCAAACTGCAAAGAATCAGGGACATAGCAGGCGAAGACAGAGCAATTACGGATATTTCATCACTGCAGATGATAGCGGAGATACGTGTTGTGATGTGCAGGTAGACTGATGACGTAATTCCTTGTATTCTTTAAATGTTATATTCTGATCTTTTTCACTCATACAAGCATTTAAGTTTAAACAAATTCTTACTGCTCCTCACAAAAAGTGCTGGAGCAAAACATAGGGCTCAAATCTTTAAAAAGGTCGTTGTAAAATTCTATTGCAGTTTTCTTTGAAATAAATGGCTTGGGAGGTACTTAACATTTTTTGCAGTGAATCTGCCGTGACAATTTATTGGTATCTTGATTAGTTTCAATATGGCGGCATTTATTAAATTTGAGGCTATGACGTCATCAAATTTCTAAATCCTAAACCAGAAAAGCTACAAATTTCTGCTTGCCACCATATTGTAGACCTTCATAAACTATGGTTTTTTATGGTTTTTTTTTATGTTTCGTCTATTAGTTTAGGATTTACCATGATTTAAATTTTTTCAAAATTTTCCATGATTTTTTTCAAAAATAATGATATTGCTGCCATTTTGAAAAAAACCAAGAGATCACAAAGTTTCCATGGCAGATTTACGGCAAAGTACCGTAAGCTCCTTTCAAACCATCCAATTTAAAGAGAACTGCAATAGAATTTTACACCAACCTTTTCAAAGATTTGAAAGATTTTGAGCCCTATGCTCTGGAACTAGTTTCTTATAAACCAGGCTCTTTGAAAAAATGTGTATTGTTGCTAATTCTAATGACCTTTGTTGACACAGTTGATTCGAACTCTATATTGAGATCATTTCCCAGCAACTTGTAGCTTGTGTGAATAACTATAGTTATAGTCGTGCGTCCCCATTCTTGTCTCGGTTCCGAAAGTATCAACAACAACAAATGAGCAGAGCAGAGGAGAAGTGTTGCTTTGCTGTTTTCTTTCGCTCCTCGCTAAGCTAAAATATCACTTAGTTTGAAGCGATAACCATCATTCAATTTAATCCGAAGAACCGAGAATCATGTAATCAGTCTAACTTGCAGGGTCGCTGAGATAGCCTACAATGACATAATTGGTGGGAAGATTGCAGACGAGATGAAAGAAAAATTGCAGAAGATGTACAGTTTACTGGCAAATACTTGCATGGACTCTGAAAGCCAAAATCCAAGAAACTTTTTCTTGCGTCAGCTGTTGAGGAAGTATGGCAGTGATGTTGTTCGGCAGTTTGTAGCAATCGAAGGTTTTGAATGGCTATGGCCAGAGGAGAACAATGAGGTAACATTTAGATTGTTTGAGAGAGAAGCTTTTACGCTAATTTTTACTGTCTTCGGGGATACATCTCCAGACATACCAACAAGGACAGATTTTGTAACACAATGGCATGAGTTGCTTTTGTTGACACCTGAATTCAAAGCGATTAGCGATCGCAGACAAAGGCAATTCTCTCAAACAGTAATTCAAAACAACAAAACCGCAGATGTTTCTCTGAAGCCCAGGGAGCTAGCTCGCTCGTTGTGCATTCCAGAAATTGTTTTTAAAAGCAAATGTGAGCATAGATCGAAAGTACAAGGATATATCATCTGCCTCGGGCGTTGTGTTTGTTTGGTTGAACAGCTTACCTTGGCCTTGTCCTTCATATAATTGATTTATCATTCGGATTCGTCTCATTTGAATAAACCTTGGATTAGTCCATCTACAGCCGAAGACTTTGGAAGAAATTATTGTACTCGAAACTGGAACGATGACAGGGCATAGAATCTGTTATAGTGCAAGTTCCAAATCTTTAAATTGATGTGAAAAGGTTGGATGTAAAATTGTATGACCTATTTCTTTCAATTGGATGACTTGAAGGAAGTTTGAAGTGAATATTTTGTTGGAATCACAATGTATTTATATAACATTTGAAGATGTGATGCCATCAAATTTCCAAATCATAAACCAAAAGAATGAAAGACTTGTGCTTGATAACATATTGTAGACCTTCAAAACCTATCGTTTTCTTGAAAATTATTTCATGTTTCCTCAAAAAGTTTAGCAATTACGATGGTTTCAGGTCTTTTTCTAAATCGTTTTAGAATTAATAAAAAAAGGAGAAAAGCACTCTAATTCTGACGATAGTGAAGATTTCAGAAAAAGTCTAACGGTTTAATGATAGTGAAATAGCTAAAATTTCTTTTTAGCCATTCAGTTCAAAGAACTAGGTCATAGAAATGACACCAACCATTTTAAAGATTTGAAACCTATATGCTGATTATTACATTTCTTCTCATTGCATGCAGATGCAGCAAGTATCTCTTGATAAGTTTATCATTTATGGTGACGAATACAAAGCACTTCGAGAAAGGATTGGAGAAGCAGCGATGAAAAGTGAAATAGATGATCTCAGGGACCATTTAAACGTATGTTGATTTTGGTTTATTACATACTCTTATGGACGTTTCTTTGCAGAACAATTGCTTAATTTTTTGTGTGAAACTGGTTTCAGCAAGTTCCAGCCAATCATTCATTCCACTTGCCATCCGAAGGTAATTTCAGCACACTGAGAAGCTAAGCTTATCGAAGCATTGTTCTGGTCCTTCCTTTCGATGTGACCGCACCTCATGATTTCATTGGCCTGGAATTACAAAGAGTTAGCAAGTCTCCTCGCACTTTATAGCAGGTTTGGCAGGACGGAACTCGAATCAGCAACCTTCACGTAGATTCCCCTATTAAGTATCTTGTAAACGAACTAAGTGTTTATGGCATGATTTTGAACAGTTGATGCGAAGGTGAAGGTGAAGGTGAAGGTGAAGTTGCGTTTTTCAGCGCCGAGCGCTGGGATCGCAGAAATAGAGCAGACCTAATCGAGTCTGCGACCTCTGTCATGACGCTCAAGTGATGGGGTCCTACCGGGTATCGAAGCCACTCCGCCTGACTGTTCTGGCTGCAAAGTCAGAGGATTACACCACTGCGCCACAACACCTTCAAATGCATCTTCAAATTCTTTGGTCGCCCTTATTTTTACAAGAATATATTGTTTTTACAGGATTCAACTGAAAGTGACATGTCAGAAATCGAGAAGGAAGCATTTGCCATGTTGGCGCTTTTTAGAGAGATTACGTCGTTGCATTGCAAACAAAGCCCAGAAAGTGAGGTAAATGTTCATACTTTTCAAAGTTTTTCTTGTCTGTGTTTTGATGAATTTTAGAAATTTGATATTTTAATTGAAATATGAAGAACTCTGATTGAATGTGTTGTAATTTGTTAAATTGAGTTTCAATTAATTTTCCTGTTGAGGGAACAGCCTGAGTTTTAGAAAGGACAGTTTCTTCATATGAAATTGTTGACCACTTTTGATGAATTTTAGAAATTTGATATTTTAATTGAAATATGAAGAACTCTGATTGAATGTGTTGCAATTTGTTAAATTGAGTTTCAAATAATTTTCCTGTTGAGGGAACAGCCTGAGTTTTTGAAATTACAGTTTCTGCATACGAAATTTTTGATCACTACCACGGCTTTGGATTCAGCATCCAAAGTTTATTCTCAAATCAAATTTTCATAATCCTGGTTTTTGTGATTTTAAAAGTTTATAACCGATTTGACCGTGAAAATCGCTCCAACACTAGGATTATGAAGATTTGTTTTCTAGATTTGGTTAGACTAAAATTTGAGTACTGAATCTGTGGTCAGAAATTTCAAATGAATCAGTCTGATGAAATTTTAAAATGATCCAATACGACTCGCAATACGAGGCCGCTGCTTGGTTGAAAAGTTGCATTCAGTTTATAAGATGTTTTCAGTTTCAGATTGAAATGCAGGTAGTATAAGAATTTTTACCAAATTATATTTTACGCTGCAGATTAGACCTTCCAGATGTCAACTGGTGTTAAAAAAATGGTTGAATGCCGGTTCAATAGAAAAATGGTTGAAAATATACTCTCATGGCATTTTTAGGTTGTAACTCGTCGTATTTTCTCTTTATTTCAGTTTTGCGACAATCTAATACAGTGCCTCAAAGAAAGCAGTACAATTAGTGATCATGTAAGTTTAAATTTGAATCCTATCAACTGTTGAGTCAAACAAAATAAATCAAGGATGTACCCAGGGTGAGCCCTGGAAGCCGTGTTAAGCCAGTCATTGTCTTTTCAACATCTGACACCAGGTTTTACCTTAATTACATGAAGGGGAACAATCACCGGCCATACCCTTTCGAATTCCTGGGTACGTCGCTGAAATATATTCACTGTTTGAAAAGTTGTCTTGCAAGATTCAGGAAAAATTTTGCAAACTCAAATTCCTCGTCTCCTGGAGACTTGAATTTAACTTTGCCAATCTTTGCACAGGACGTGTATTCACTTCGTAGGAAAGAGCTCTTTTGGAAATTGGGTTTGCTTGCACCAAATGGCCTAAATGAGAGGGCAGCTGATGTTGAGCTGGATAGGTTTGCTTGTGGTACTGCCTCGTTCTCATACCATTACATTGAAAATCTTAGGCAACATAATGGCAGGGGTGTCGGCTTGTTGACTTCGTATATAATTGCACGTACTGGTGGGGTGAAATTCTCTATCGAGCTGTCCTGGATTTAGCAATTTAAGCAAACCCTTGGCTAATATCCCTCGCCTTTTGTCTCGGGTTATAAAAAGTTTTTGTCACGTAGAGCTTTCAGTCCTTTGTCAGTAAGATTTAGAGAGCATTTCTTTTAGTTCAAATTCAAACAAAGGGGAAAACATTTTCGAGGAAGGCCACTTGGGGGGGGGGTATTGTAACGAGAAATTCATTCCTTGCTTCTGTGCTGCTTTGTCTTTATATAAAAAGATTCTTTTTATTTTGATAGAGTTTTCAAATAAGAATATTTTCTTTCATTTGTCTAGGGTATAGAAAAACAAACCATTTCTGTATAAATTTTAGGTTTAGCGTATCAATACTTGGCTGTCTTGGATTGTAAATACACTGATGAAGATTTTATACCGAAACGTTTGCACTAGAACAGTTGTGTTATTATTATTATTATTATTATTATTATTCCGGGAATTTGACATTCCTTTGATTTATTGTTGTTTGGTCGAAGATCTTTACCGTTACTCATCGTTTTCTGTGATTTGTGGGTTTGAATTGAGTAAAGAGTTCAATATAATCAGGGGAACAAAGACAGGTGACCCTTTGAGTGCACTTTTGTTCATATTAGTTATTGACAGAGTTTGCAAGCCGATGGTAAGAGAGGCTGTTGTTAGACGGGGCATCGAAGATGAAAGAAGAATTAATCCATTGCCATTGCAAGCTTTTGCGGATGATGTTGTTGTTGTCAATTATGACGCAACGATTATAAATGACATGTTTGATATCGGACAAGTTGCCATGGAGATAGCAGGTTTAGAAGTGAAACCCAGTAAATGTGCAGTTATGTATGCAAGGAGGTCTGGCAACAACTGGTACAAAGGCAAGGCAGATAAGAAGCCAACTGTGTCAATTCAAGGAAATGCCATCGAAGTTTATCCCCGCGATAAGTCCTATAAGTATCTTGGAAAGGCTCTCTCGCTTTCCGGTGAAGATACTGTTCAGGTTTATGAAGTTATAGAAAGTTACAAAGATCTATTGGAGAAAATAACAAGCTGCAAATTGCCTCTCTCTCTAAAGGCTAGTGCTTTAAATAACATGGCTCTCGCGAAGATTCTCCACCATTTTTACAATACGAGGTTTACAGAGGAGCAGTTGGAGCTCATGGATAAGTCCTTGGTGAAGGCAGTTCGAAATATGTATGATTTGTATGAAACAACAACACAACTCATAATCTTCTTACCACGTGAGCACGGAGGGATTGGAGTTAAACGTGTGTCAGATGTGTATAGGTCAACAAGGGTTGCATTTCTCATTAAGATGTTGAATCATCCCCAGTTACAGTTCAAGAACATTGCACGTCAATCTCTTGATTTAGTTATGAAAAAACGGAAAGTTGCTGCAACAGATAATGATATGAATTTTCTTGGGTTTGAGATTAGTGAAGACGGGTATCTAAATAATCGTACCAATTTTGGGTGTCAATCAGATTGGCCAGATCTTCTCAGATATGCTAGAAAGCTAGACGTTTCCATTGAGTTCAGGCAAGGGAAGGCTGGAGTGATTATTAATGGTGAATTTTTTGATGAAGGTGCTCCACTCCAAAAGTTGCTATTCAAACAGACAGTTAATCGAGATGTGCAAAAAGCAAATCGATTGTCAATTCAAGGCCCCTTTCTCTGTATGATTGATGTTCAGTTGAAATCCTCCCATTCAATCTTTTACAACTGGAAAGTAAGTGATTTACTCGTGAAGTTTGCAATAAAAGCACGTTTGAGTCTACTTCCAACAAACTTCACAAAGCATATATGGAATCGTCATAATGACCCTTCTTGCCCCTTTTGCCATCAGCATACGGAAAGTGTCGCACATCTGATGAATGGCTGTAGAGAGTTTCACAACTTTTATAGTAGACGTCACAATCGCATTGCTGACAAAATATTTGAGGTGATCTCAGGAAGTTTAAGTGGTTTCCAGTTTCATGCAAACAAACTTGCAGAATCAATAATGACAGACTATGGTGATGAACTACGGAGGATTACGCATCGTAAACCTGATATCCTTGTCATTGACAATCGGTCACGTAAATGCATTATCTTAGAGGTGACTGTCTGCTACGATCTGTATTTTGAACAAGCACTAAACACCAAACAGGAACGGTATCAGCCGCTGTGCAGTCTACTACAGTTGTTAGGTTGGGATGTAGATCTGAAAGTGCTTTGCTTTGGCTCACTTGGTTGTATCAAAAAGGATGTTTGGACTGTTATGAGATCACTGTCAGTAGATAAGTTAATTGTAAAGAACACATTACAGTGGTGCTCAGTATCAAATTTAATAATGGCCAACTATATATGGAGACACAGGGTGAAGAAGTTATTCAGTTGAATTTTTTTTTCGGTCCTTGTTATGATCAGATACACTAAAGTTCTATATTACAATATTCATACTGAATGACTTCTAAATCTTGTGTCTTACACCGTATGAACTGATTATGAATGTAGTGGATAACGTATGCCTAGTAAACATAAGTATTATGTTAACTGAGCTGTCAGCTCGGACACTAGGGCAAACACGAATTTATAAACTAAACCACTTTCAAAGTAAAACAGAAATTTCAGTCCTTTCAGTCAAGAGCTTTCAGTCCCTTGTCAGTAAGATTTAGAGAGCATTTCTTTTAGTTCAAATTCAAACAAAGGGGAAAACATTTTCGAGGAAGGCCACTTGGGGGGGGGGTATTGTAACGAGAAATTCATTCCTTGCTTCTGTGCTGCTTTGTCTTTATATAAAAAGATTCTTTTTATTTTGATAGAGTTTTCAAATAAGAATATTTTCTTTCATTTGTCTAGGGTATAGAAAAACAAACCATTTCTGTATAAATTTTAGGTTTAGCGTATCAATACTTGGCTGTCTTCGATTGTAAATACACTGATGAAGATTTTATACCGAAACGTTTGCACTAGAACAGTTGTGTTATTATTATTATTATTATTATTATAGTATACTTGTTTATGCATGGTAAATACACTATCAGTGCAAGACAGCACTGTTATCAACAAGGACGCTGAAGCTGAATTTTCCTCCTGATCTAATTTTGAAATTCTTTGCTTCTTTACTCCTGATCTTATTTTTAATTACTTTCTCGTTTCTCATTTTTCGCAGAAACTTGCAAGAATGCTCGTCGAAAACCGACAAGGAAACGGTTTTGATAAACTGAAATGCTCTGATCGAATCAATTCAAGGGAGCGTGATATTGCAGAGATAGTTATTCACACGATGGTCGTGCTATCTTTGAAGAAAGACAATCTTCTCTTGCAACCACTTGCTTTGATGATGGTTAGTCCAAATGATATGCAGGTACGCCAGTTTTGTCAAATGATTTAGAGGCCCTTTACATGAGAAATTTCAACCCGGGTTGAGTTGAACACGGGTTGAGTTTCAACTCGGTTGACGGTGTAAGCCTTCATCGCGTTTACATGAAGGAGGCCGAGTTGAATCTCAACACGGGTTCAACTCAACTCGCCAACTCAACCCGTGTTGAAATTCTCATGTAAACGCAAATTTTTTTCAACTCGGGGCGAGATTAGAATGCGAACAAAGGAGATCGAATCTATTTCTGCAATCATTGAAATGTTTGAGTGGGCTCGCATTCCTTCTTCTATTGTTTGCAACCATGTGACCTAATCTCAACCCGTGTTGAGATTTCATGTAAACGCAAGGCCAAATAAGCAATGCTGTTAAAACTCAACCCGTGTTGAAACTCAACACGGGTTGAAATTTATCATGTAAAGGGCCTCTTAGATTGTCGTGTCACTGTTGATTTTGAAAATACTAAAATCAACGACATTACGCGTTACTGTGTTAGGGAACCATGAAACATCCAAACTTTCTAAGAACCAGGGTTCTTTTCAAACGGACTGCACTGGATTAAAAGGAAAAACCCCCTTATCTCACATCGGTTACTTTTCGTTTGATACATATAGGTGAAAAAATGAAAAATCGGAGTTGAAAAAGTTTGAGTCTTACATCCGACATCTCCGACTTTTCGGTCTTGCCTGCAAGAAACGCCAGCTCTTGCGGTCTTGCAGAGTAGCAACTAGGATCAATTCTTTCTCAGGGGTCCATGTCGGGCCGGCTTCCTGTCAGCCGTTTTATCAAACAGCCTCAGTTCTGCTCAACGATTATGCTTTTCGTTTTACGTTCCTTTCAATTGTAATCTTTCTTTTGCGTTTAATTCCTTAGTTAATTTTAAGTGTGACTCATTGTGGGAACTCGCTGACTACGTGTCCCTTCCTGCAATGAGTGGAACAGTAGTTGTATTTGTTGCATGTTTCTGTGTTTTAATTGATATAAAAAAGAGCAGCAACTGGGCATGCATGCGCAAAACGTTATAACTTCAAGCCCCCTAGCTCCCCGAAACAGCTGCAGAAATTAGGCAAAACTTAATGTTTTCTTCCTGAGACCTCAAACTCTGGATTTATCGTGTCAAGAAACTTATGTGGCCAAACACTTAAATTTTAGTCAAAATGCAGGAATAACGTCTCATTACACAATTTCTGCTCTGTCCGTCTGCATGATTTCAGAGATTGACTACTCAGCCTTAGTAGGATTTAACCTACTCAACCCCCTTTGTTTGCAATCGTCTACCTTTTTGTACTGTACGAAAGATGTTGATTATTCACAAATATTCTTGCTGCAAACGATCTTGTTACAATCGATTCGTTTGCATATGATATTAAGCTTTGTTTTATTGGTTTCCGCCAAATGTTTCTGTTCATATTTAGCATTTGATTTATTCCAATTTTTCTTGCTTATGAACAGCAATCATATTTACCCACGATGCCTGACGATCATTTGACTGAAGTTTTCGATGCAGGGGCAGGCGTCTGGCGCACATACTGTAAGTAAACCTAATGGTAATTTAGGTTGTGTTTGATTTAGAAATAGCCTTGAATGACGAACTCATCGTAATAAACCTACAAAAGCAGCATTAGGCACTGTAATCTGCGATAATCTGTAGAAAGAAAATTGTTAACTCCTGTCAAAGAATAACAACCAATGCAACCTGTAACTAGGGAGAAAACTGTTAAATCCTGCAGACGAAACAACGAATTTATCTGAAACAATGACAAAAGAGATAATAAGTTAATGGCTGCAATAAACCTTGGTTATTCGACGTTGCGCTTTATTGCAGCTATTGACTTATTTTCTCTCCTGTCAGGGTTTCAGATTATTTTGTTTAAGGGTATATGGTTGATGGGTATTTTACCATGATTTATGCTGCTTCATTATCAAATTCAATACGATAATTTCCATTTCATTCCATTGCAGAAGATGGAATGTTTTCATTAGAAGTTTCCAGATAGCTATCTTTGGCGTTATGAGGCTCTGGTAAATTTTCATATTGTGTTTGGAAGAATTTTAAAGGTTGAGGTTGCGTTGCGCCTGTAAATAAACTTATTCGAAATGGCATTTGCTCACCTCTTTTTTTACTCGTAGCTTGCCCAAATGGACACCCATATGTCGTCACCGAGGTAACTAAACACTTCACGGTTTTTTATTATCATTATATATCTATTGTGACAATGCTGTAATTTTCGATCTTTACTCATATTTTTCTTTTCTTTTTGCATTTTGATTTAACGGCCAAAGCTAGATAAGCTATGCTTTACTTTGGTCGTATAGGATACAGATCTTTTTATATATACCCTGTAATAACTTTTAGTCCTGTATTCTATGAAAAAAGTTGAATTGAAATTGAATATCAAGTCGAAATTCTGAGGAATCCAGTTTTGTTGAATTTGTTGAAATTTTGGTGATCAAAGATTATTTCATCTGGTAATCAGTACTCGGCAAAACAGCGAAATGTGATGAAGTCCTTGATTTTATTTTGTTAAAGACGTCACAGTCGATTTGTTGAACATATGCACATACTAACCTCTCAAACAACGTTTTAATGCAATTTTTATTGTACGATAATGAAGACCTTTCCATTGACCGTAAGATAAAGATATACTTCTGTTTACTCTACGTTTTGTCTAAAAGACTGGTCGCTTTGATTAATCGTCCATCTGATAACATCTGAAACTGTTTTATAAGCCACACTGCCACCAGATCCGTTCAGTAGTGTTCTACAGTTATGTTTCGTTGAAGTAACTGTGATAAATCGTCATTTCGTTCAGTGACCATTTCGCCCTGCTTTAAAGGGGCTCCGTCGTCAAAATGTAAACAAAACGATGATTTTTGCAGTTTTTTGAAAGGTGATATCACACAGGATTTTCGTATTTTTTTCAAAATGAAAGTTGCTGTTTGGGAATTAATCCTTATACTTCACTAAGGAACAAACCAAACATTCATATCTTCTATGATTGCTCGGATATAAGTGGATTTTTAACGGTCACTTTTTTGTGGCTTGGGTAAAGCCACCAAACAAACTGCAGAGAACAATGGATGAACAATGGATAATCCCCGACACGTGCGAGTTTACGGATTTGTTTACTGTTTGACGACTGAGCCCCTTTAATTTGCTTATTCATTCTCTTTTATTTTAGTGTGGTCAGCCATTAGAGTCCCGAAATTGTCCTGAGTGTGGTGCACCGATCGGTGGGAGAGATCACGTTCCAAATGCTGGAAATGTCCAAGCGCAGAGGTTCGGAAATCTTTTTCAATTTAATTACTGTGACATGTTTTTAAATTTTGGAACTGTACGAAGCTGTATTTTATGCATGGTCTTCTTCTGCTACGGTTTCACTTACCCTCACGGTTGTACACATCTTAAAATTTTCAGGGGGGCAATCAAGGAAAATATTCTCCAAATTGACCAAAATGTTTGTAATTTCCACTATTTCATATCGTATTTTGAGACGTATTAGGGGGGCAACTGCCCCTGCCCCCGTGCAGCGTAACACCTTGCTTACCTTTGAAAAATGAGACTTTTTAGCAGAGTAAGCTTTTCTTTGATAGAACCGTAAAACAGTATAACAAAGAATTTTACTAGGAACACGAATGCTACAAAGGATGACCAGCCTCATTAGAAGTGATTGCTCGCTCCCACATGAACACATAGACTTATGACGATGAGTCTCTCGTTTCGCTGTGCTCTTTGACTTCAAGATGGCGCTTCAGTCAACAGAGACTCATATTATTACTCTGAAAAAGTTGACCCTATTTAGGCCTAATATGCTTGGATTCGTAGCATACCAATCAGCTTGCGAGATTTGGCGAAGAACAATCAGTTTCGAACCTTCAATTCGATTGACGCAGTTGACTAAATTTGAAGGAAATTGCTGCGGCAGGTACTTGAAGATTTCTCTGGTATGTTTTGGTCTTAAGAACGTGGACATTGCAGCATTAAAAGACCTATTTTGCACTCACCAGGTAAAGTGAACTTTCTTCTTCAGATGAATACCAAGTTTTGTTGATTAAGTGTCTGCTTACCGTGGTTTCTATCGCATTTCCTTTCTGAGGAGTGACCGTTGAACAGAGCCGAAGCAGTCGTTCGATCCAGATTTGATCAATCGAATGCAGAAGATAGGGTCAGGTTTTTAACTGTTTCATTATGAGTACCTTGGAACAGGGTACCGCAGGGATACAAGGGACTCATCGTCATAAGTCTAATGAACACACAGCCTAATGATGTGAATTTAACTCGAATTCTTCCTTATTCCCAGAGTTGATCGCACACAAACAGGACATATTCTTGGTGAGCCTCGTCAAAGACTAGATTATCCAGTTGCTGAAAGGCATTTACAACCAGCTTCTCTTGCAGTTGTCAGTGTGTTCTTGCACTCATCTTTACTCCTTGGTGCTTGTAACGATGAAAATGTACGTAATTTTATACTGATCGTGTATATCACTATTTCAGCATGTTGCTGATTATTATTTGTTTCATGTTCACCTAGAATTTTACATGCAATGCATGTTACAACATACTATACCGAGTGAGTCAGAAAAAAGAATCTCCGCTTGGAAGGCCACTGATCTATGAATATCAAAGCAATGATATTGAAAACTGTCTTGTTTTATTGCCCTTATAATTTCAGAATGGAGTGGCTGATTCTCAGTCAGGTAAATGAGCAAAATTTCCTTACTAGATTTGAACATTTCATGTACCATTAAACTATATATTTGCCGTCCACAAGTCATAAGGCCATTGTCAGAAATGTAAAGGAATGATTTTGGGCACGTTTTGAAGATTTTTTGAAGAGGCTTTCTCGCGAAAATTCCTTATAATTTCAGAATGGAGTGGCCTATATCAGTCAGGTAAATTTAGTAGATTTGAACATTTTTTTCTGACTCACTCACCCGGTACTTTCTAATTACCATACTAATTACCATACAAGTATACAACACTACAGGGACGATATCACTGGGAACAACAGAATTCAGCATGCTGCTGATTTTCACTTTTACTGTAGCCTCGTGCTTAATTGTGTATTTTGATGATGGAGCACAGCTCAAAATGTCAATTCATTGAATCATTGCTTAATGCCTGTGTCAAGTCAGATGTCACGTCAAATTTGCGATAACGCACAATGCCTCATGAACAACTCTTCATTTGTATCTGTTCACGGGCATTTTCCCGTGGCAATTCAAAATTCATTTGAACCATCAAATCATGTTTTTTCCAATATCTTTGTTTTGAAATATAGTTTTGAAATCCAGGGAGCAGTGACCTTCCAAATTTGGATCGTCTTCCTTTCGCACTAGGTACGTAATTCATGTTCTCCTCTCCTTCACAGTCTGTGGCCCAGATGATTCACGCGCCTGAGCAGCTCACTGGAATGAATCAAGCTCAAATGTTTATTTGGGGTCATTTGGTTAAAGACATTGACATCCTTGCAAAGGCAACAGGCAAAAGTATCGAAGATACAATCCTGCTTATTCACATTATTCTCAATACAATGCTAAAAAATCAAGAGCAACACAGTGGTGAGTTCATATCTAAACTGATAAATTTCTTCAGATGAAATGTCAATCTTTGTCCATTGTGATAACACTAAAGATGGCTGCGAGGAGTTTTTTACCAAGATGCATTGCGTTCTTAAATCGAATTCCTATAGAATTGCCAAAGATTCGTAATTCGAACGCAATGCATCTTAGTAAAAAAGTTCCTATTCGCCATCTTTTTTGCGCAATGTTCTATTATTCAAATATTTGAATACTGTAAATCCTCGATTAAGCTGGCCTTGGGGGGGGGGGCGGTACTTGGTCTACCAAGATTTGGGGAGGTGCAGCTGGAATATCTGAAAAGCACCCTGTCCCGGATTAAAATTCCTGAGAATGATACCCTGTCCCGTACTAGAATTTAAAAAACAATGCCCTGTTCTTGTGGTGCTCAAACAAAATTGTAGGCTGCCCCAGAAATTTTATAGAAATCTATCAGAAAATGCGCAAGTGTTGCCATGCAAACGATTTAGATCACACTCGTGGAGTGTAAATGGCTTACAACCTTACGGAGTCAATGATAGAAAATATGGACCCGGTCATGGAGCCGCATATATAACAGTAATTCCATGTCCCGGAGTAGGAATACTGAAACTGACACCCTGTTCAGCGGCAAATCCCCGTGTGGACAAATATATGAGTGCCCCCCCCCCCCCCTCCTGGGCCTGTTAACCAGATTCTGGTTTCGAAGGAAATAGTTGTATTTCCTTTGAAATTAGATCTGGTTACCAGGCTGGTTTTTCAGTACATTTCTTTTTATTTAACTTCTCGTTTTGAAAGATTTTGCAGTTTTCAAACAAAGTACCATATTTGAAACGGTTGTTATGAGAAGCTTTAGACATTTCAGCCTCTTGGGAGTTCTCGTTTAATATGTTCTTTGGGGCTCTTATTTGATATGGTCTTATCATTGAATGTCAGCCTCGAGGCTCTTATAAACAAGGTTGTTTTATGCAGATAAACAAGAAAAATTAAGTAAAATATAAGCACTTAGATGCGAATTGGAATCAGGGCCTTTTTTTACATACTATCTGGGTGGGCAATTGCCCCCAGGCCCTTCTTTATATCTGTTGTTTTGTCTTTTGAAACAATAGGCCTGTTGTACCTTTAAATCAAAGAAACAATTGATTTCCCCCGAGTCCTGATCCCTTAAAAGAGGTTCTGATTGAGATAAGCTTGACGTTCCTAGCATAGCCCATTGTCAAGCAAAGAAATATTAGTAGAGCTGACGCTAATCAAGCCCAATGATTTGTGTATCACATATCGTTTTATGCAGGTTTCTACTGCATATGATTATATTTAACTGATTTTATCAATTTAACAGATAATTTTGGATCACTTGCAAGTAAAGTCTGCCGTCAAGATTGGGAAGATCAATTCAACAGAACATTTATACAGCCAAATTTTGCGGTAAGTTTATCTTCAAGGTAGACTAACTACACACGTCTCAGTCTTCCGCATTGAATTGAATGCTGTTCGGTCGTGAGAGTTCGGTTGTATGAATGAAAATAAGAAATTCAGACTAAAAACATTGAATCAATACAAGGAATCACGTTGTCAGTCTAGCGTGAAGGTGCATATTATGAATGTCTGGCTCAAATTGACTGTCACGTGAGATTTGTGTTCGCAGTAGCACAAGTTGCTCATGCAGAACACTTTAATCGTTGTTATTCGCAGTCATTTTTACCTGATGTCGGGCTTGAGACATACTATAGTTGAATGCCAATACTTCGTTCTTATCAGTAGATTGATGTGCGCAAATATGTATCTTTATTTTCATATTTCAAGAAAGCATGGTCGTGTGCTATCTCTTTATGTATCACTTCGACAGCTCAGCCACAACTCAGGTATGCAATGCATTGAGCTCATAGTGATCAGCTAAGCCAGGACAGATAACAGCAGTTTAAATACAATCCGTGGAAACCTTTATTACCCACCTTGCTCTTGTTCCTTGTGGACAATGAACCATTTTACTGTATTCTTAGACCACGTTTTCGCGCTACTGGTACTGTTTTGGTCCATTACTGGACGTTATTGCGGTCCAGAAACATTTACGCTGCTCCAAAAGAAGTTAATTTTGTAGAGAGAAGGAACAGAAGTACATTTTTTTATGGATCCACAGTTGTACTGGTACAATGTAAACAGGATCTTGCTTTGGAAATAGGTTGCAGTCCCATGTATAAATTTCACTGTTATTGGTTTTTGGACTCTTTGTCGTTGCTATAGAGCTGAGTATTTTTTGTTACAGAATCTTGGCACTGTGCTTAATACTGAACGGGAAAAGCTTCTGAATGACAAAAGATTAGGTAAGGTACCATTAGGAAATTTTTCACTTACGTATTTCATCAGCTACGCTATTAAAATTTTCACCCCTCATCTTAAATTCTTATCACTTCAATGTTTGAGGATATCGAGCTTGATAAAAGCTTATCCTTAGATATGAGATATTAGGGCTGACGACTGCAAACCAAATCTTAGTGCAGAAAAATAGGACTTCTGCCTCTTTCGTGTTTACTTAATCGATGCAACAACAGAAAGTTAAAATATATTTTCGGAGCGAGTTGTAATATCTCTTAGAAGGTTAGTGACTGACGTTAATTAATAGAATTTTGTCAAAGACATAGAGCATTAAAGTTAAGTGATGACACGGGATAGAAATTGCATTTCAGAATCATTTCACGCAATTTCGAAGTATGCTTAAAAATCTTTTGGATCGAAGAACTGCAAGTCTGCTAAGATATCTAAACCCACAATTGAACCTAATTTCTTGTTTTCTGAACTTTTTGTCCCGTTTAGGTGCAAATCCAATCATGAGACATTTATACGAACTGGACATCGAAGAAGATGAAGGAGATTTGGGACGACCAGCATTTGACTACGTTCGCTTCTGGCGATTTAGAACACCAGTCACTGTAACAGATCTGAAATTTTCATTAAATGAGTTCACTGCAAAGAAGGGGAAAATGCTGTGCAATATTTTAAAGGAATTTCTCGACAAGGTTGGTACTAAAATTGCATTTCAACCGTGGTCGTATTACACCTTTGTTTTATTATAAATCTGTAAATACACGAATGCCTTTTATACATAGAAATATGCGTAGATCCAATACATTTAATCAATGATGTTGCTATGTTGGTTACTGCAGTACAACAACAGCAACAGAGCAGTTGCAATGAATTGAAGCTTGTGGTTTCATGGTAACCAGCAGGAAAAGTTGATGAATGAAGATCTAAACATTAAAGGGGCTCCGTCGCAAAACTGTAATTAAATCTGATAACATCACTCTTGGCTATTGTTCTCCATTCTCTTCTGCAGTTTGTTTGGTGGCTTCACCCAAGCCACCAAAAAATGCTCGTTACAAATCCACTTTTATTCAAGCAATTGCAAGAGATATTAATGTTTGGATTTTTGCTCTGTGAAGTACAAAGATCTATCTTTAAAATGATGCTTTCATTTTCGAAGAAGCAAGTCAACGTCTGTGTGATATTGCCCATCAAAAAACTGCAAAATTACCGTTTCGATCGAAATTTGGCGATGGAGCCCCTGTAAGCCTCCATATGATACATGACTTTCTATCTTTCTCACCATTATTCTTTTTGTTTCAAAGGAAAGTACACTGTGTTTGATAAAAGCATTGCCTGATATCATGAAATTGCAGAAAATAATGTCGCAAAAACTGGAGCTATGCATCAAGAGCGAGGAGGCACAATCAACACCAATTAAAACTGTCTTAAAGAATCATTTCAAAGGTTTGTTGAAACAGTCACTTCTTTCAGTTGAAAACTAACTCTGGTAACTGTTGGCTGTCACATTTGCTCCCTCCAAGTTAAATTCTGGAATCCTTGCTTTTTCAGTCACTTCTTTCAGTTGAAAACTTACTCCGGCTAGGGTTGTCATATTTGCTCCCTCCAAGCCCAATTCTGGAATCCTGGCATTCGTTTGGTATCGAAAGGCTCATTTGGTTTTGATCGTTGATGAGGTCTAATTTTCCTTCTTCAATGAATCAAAGTCTATCTCAAATTAGATATCATGTAAGATTTGCGATAACGCAACATTTTTAGTGCAAAAGAAACTGAATTGTTTTTATTCTCAGACATTTTTATGTGACGTTTAATTAGAGACAAACTTAAGATGAATTATTGTGGAGCAATGCAAGCAAACTCCAATGCCACTTTAGAGTTTGCTTAAGACCAAGACCGAGTATTTTGTGTGGTTTATATGTCTTTAAAGGGAACAAACAGTGTCAAAATCTTTTCGCATACAGGTCTAGAAATAGACTGCTGTATTTGGGGATTTTGTCACATGCATTGACATTGTGTAGTGCCGTACATAGTCATCTTCTTTGAAGATGTTGTGGCGCAGTGGTGTAATCCTCTGACTTTGCAGCCAGAATAGTCAGGCGTACAGGGTTCGATACCCGGTAGAGCCGCATCACTTGAACGTCATGACAAGAGGTCACGGACTCGATTAGCGCTTAGCTACTTCTGTGATCCCAGCGCTTGGCGCTAAAAAACCGCAATTTCAACTTCACGTCACCTTCATCCGCTTGTGCCTAAAGTCTTCCTTTTGAGACAAGATCATTCCTACAAGGCCATGTGGGAAAAGCAGGTAAAGGCAACATGATAATTAAGCTATTTCGAAGTACTACTGATCAAAATGTTTAATTGTGCATGGTTTTGACATGTATCTATACACTGAAAAACATTTGAACCTTGTCATAATGTTTTGATAAAAATTATATACTTGATATTTTTTCAAAATTTGTCGCAGTTGAGAAGCTTATCTTTAAATTGGTTTCTCCGACATAGGATTGAGTTACAGATTTTTATTTTGCTGTAGGAAAAGCCAAAGATGAGGTCAATGCCTTACTGAAAATCTACTTCGCAGTTTGGAGAGCCCTGAAGCCAATCCTGTCATCCCAATGTATGCTTAGTTTATTTGATTCACCTTTTTAGCCTCGCCTCTTCTCTCTAATGGATAGTTTCTATATTAGCCAACATATGATGTTTTCTCTTACACGGAGCAGGTTAAATGTCGACCAATCAAATGCACTCGATTTGTTGGATTGACCAATTACAATGCAGCATTCGATAACCTGGTTCAAGCTGGTTTAACTTGCAAGTGTGAATAGAAAAACTCATCTTAGACTTGCTAAAGTCATGGTCTATAATTACCTCTGCGAAGGCGTACGTAAGAGGCGATTTCGATTCTCCTTCGCAGTGACTCCAGTCGCCTCCGCAGAGGTAATTATATTACTTTAGCGCTGATAGACTACGGAGTAGACTTGAAGTGAGTC
The DNA here is from genome assembly GCA_039566865.1 of Aurelia coerulea. Lineage (NCBI taxonomy): Eukaryota > Metazoa > Cnidaria > Scyphozoa > Semaeostomeae > Ulmaridae > Aurelia > Aurelia coerulea. The sequence continues at coordinate 19,255,631 of CM076954.1, forward strand.
TAAACTCCTCTCAGTTTTGATTTATGTAAGGGAGGAGTCAAACAATGCGTGGGGCGTTTGCCAATTTTTTTAATGCAGTTTACATTGCTCTAATAATGCTGGGTCAAAATGATTTTAATCACATGATGCTTATTGGTGACTGAAATTTAGAAGGTTAGACCTATATGCATGTTATTTGTGATAAGTACCTCTCAGGAGGAGTTTTGACTTGCAATTGTATTTGAAATGACCACTGCGTAGTCATGGCCTTTTGCTCCCCCGTAGGTCCTGTCATTCTAATATTGTAATGTAGATTTTAAGTACATGCTGAGTCAAACAAAGTTTACACGTTTGGCGGGCTGTGGCATAAAAAGCATGTTGCCGATATTCAAAACCAAGATGTTAATCTATCAGACAAAGGTCAACTTAAATGAGGAAATATTGTTTCGTAAAATCACTCATCTTTAAGACCCAAACATTAGAAAAATACTTGTTAGAGGTTTGTATGGGAATCGAGATTTCCACTTTCCATTCTAGTCCATGATTTACGTGCTATTGAAATCAAAATTCTATTTCTGAAACTAACTATTGAATTGAATTTAAATTTCAATGCCAAGTAAGTCATGGGCCAGAATGGAATGTGGAATTATCGATTCCCATACGAACCCCTTGAAGGCATTTCCCTAATTTTGGGTCTTAAGGATGAGTGATTTTACCAAACAAAATTTTTCATCTAAGTTGACCTTTGACTAATAGATCAAAATTTTAATTTTGCCTTTTTATTCCATAGCCCGCCAAACGTGTAAACATTTTTTTGACTCACCCGGTAATGAAATCCTTAAAATGTCGTGTACAATGTTCAGTAGAATACGCAAAAAGATTTAGATTTCAAAAGTTTGGAAATCTTCGGACTTATTTCGTTGAATGTGAACAGAAAATACCGGGTGAGCCAGAAAAGTTCCCACATTTGAAAATTCGTTGCATCAACAGTACTGGATGGATTGGAATGAAACAACATTTACTTGACAGCCAAAAGATCGAAATATTTTTGTGATTTTTCTCGCCTTCTTATGAGCACTAGAAAAATTGGTAAATTCAAGTTTACAAAAACTTTGTGGTTGCAAAATGACAGAAGAAGGCCTATGGCTGAAGAATGCAAAATGACTGAAGAATGCAATTTCTCATGGATGAGAGATATCGCCTGCGCATTTATTGCCATGGGATTGAACATCTTTAGTATCTGTTTGAGAATCTATATGTCTTATAACTCTTGAGAGAGGTGAAGCACCCGTTCGTATTGTTCTGTGTGAGGAGAGTCCTAACGATTTGATGAAGTGTTTTAGGCCCTTTTTCAGTCATTTTGCAACCATGAAATTTTTATAAAGTTGGATTTACCTATATTTGCAGTGCTCGTAAGAAGACGAGAAAAATCACAAAAATACTTCAGTCTTTTGGCTTTTAGATAGAATTTGAATCATTCAAATCCATGAAGGACTTGTGGTGCTACAATTTTTCGAAAGTGACTTGTTTACTGTTTCACATTAACACTTCGTTTTGTTTAGTTGTACTGGATGAAGATGAAGATTATGAGATGACAAGCAGTTCGCCTGTTGGATATCTTTTGCCATCAGTAAATAAAGGTGGAAGACGAGCCGTGCTGTTGGTAAAATGCTTGGCAGAAGCACACAACGAGTTGGTTGAAAAATGCAGGGAAATACAAGGCGATAAGACCAAGTGAGTTATGTTGTTTATATCTCTTTAGAGAGAATAGTAGGTACTAGGAGAAAAACGGACGCAAAAAACAGACAGATTTTTCAGCACACTGAGGCCTTTCAAACTTACGTTATCATCAGAGTGATATATCACTCTGATGATAACGTAAGTTTGAAAGGCCTCAATGTGCTGAAAAATCTGTCTGTTTTTTGCGTCCGTTTTTCTCCTAGTACCTACTATTTAGTGTATATTACAGTACCAAGTTTTTAAAGAGAATAAATGGAGTCAAAAGCTATGCGCGTACAAGTCTAATTAATGTTTTTGTCACATGCATAAAGCTTGCTTAGCTAAATGCCGTGCATGATTTTGTTATTTGTCGTATTTACGGAATACTCCACTTAGCTCCGTTTATTCATGTCAAGATTTGCAATGTTGATGTTGCCGTACAATACATATTGGCTTGTTTACGATTGAAAAAGATCTCTCGATAAGAGTCATAGTAGCAAACGTAATGGATACAGTCACACTGCTGTATCTTCTCGTTATGATGTGATGTGATTTGCTTCACTTTCTTGTAATTCTTTTTTGTCGGTAGAAAGTACGGCAATAGACCATTTTACTTGTTAGAAAAGGGCATCCAAATCTAGTAAATTTTGTGAAGGAACACGAAAGCATGACCCCCGTTCTTATTAAAAACACTGCTAGCTGTGGCAAGAAGTTGCTTCGGATCTCAACACTTTTCAGAGAGTTAATCAACGATAACTTTGCTCAAATTGGTTCAGTTTATACACTGGCAAGTTTTATTTGCCTTCTGGCCTTGTTTCTCATTATTTTCATTCGTCGTTAGCTGATTTTATTGTGTAACCGTTTCAAAACAAGATGCGAGCATGCAAGGTTATCATTTTGCGACTTTGCAAATCGAAGTTTGTGTTTTCATCCGTTGTTATTCAAATGAAAGACAATTCAGGTGAAAAATGAATGAAAATAACGAGAAACAATGCAAAAGACGAATAACACTTGCCTGTATGTAAACTAAACCATCGCTAACTCACTTTGTGCAAAGTAGTTGATAGCAAGCTCTCTTAAAAGTGTTGAAATCCAAGGCAACTTCTTGCCACAGCTAGCAATATGTTTACTGAGAACAGGTGTCATGCTTTGGTTTTCCTTCACAAAATTTACCAGATTTAGTCGCTCGATCCTAACCTCTTTCTAGCAAGTAAAAAAGGTCTATATAACGGTGCCAGGACATACCGTCACACAGTGATATGATGTATCATGTGACATCTACGCAAGGCTGCGATTGGTTTATTCTCTAAACAACGCTAAGATATAGCTCGGAACCTTGTTTTGTTAGCCTGCGCGCAGCCTCAACACACCTCCAGAAAAGTTTTCAGGAGGTGTGTTAAGGCTGCGCGCAGGCTATGTTTTGCCTGATGTTTTGCATCTGATAGTTTTGTTATGGAATCAACTGCCAGGGCTAAAGCGCTCATCCAGCATTTTATGTGAAGACGAAATGCAGTCACATACCGGGTGCGCCAAAATAAACTATGCACGTTTGGCAGACCACAATAAATCGTACACTGGACCAATTTTGAAGATTTATGACTTAATCTTTAGCAGAAAGCCTGAATTAGATCCTAGCACTTTTTACCAATTTTTCCGTTTTCAGTTTTTAGAGCTAGAATCGAGTTTATTAAAATGTTCGTTTTCGAGAACATTGAAAACAATAAAAAAACGTCGATCAAATTTTAAAAGATTCAACATGAATGAACAAAGGAAAACGTTTTCAGGGGGATTTAGGGGTTTGGTACGAACTCTCGTATAGCAGATTACAATTGGTCGATTTCTAAATTTCATATCACCAGGAACAAGTTCTCTCTTTTTCCATTCATGTTGATTCTTTAGAAAACTTGATCGATGTTTTTTTATCGTTTTCAGTGTTTTCAAAAACTAAAATTTTAGGAAACTCGCTTCTAGCTCTAAAAACTGAGCATGAAAAAATGGTAAAAAAAATCCAGTATCTAATTCAGGCTTTCTGCTAACGATTAAGTCATAAATTTTCAAAATCGTTCCAGTGTACGATTCATTGTGGCCTGCCAAACGTGCATAGTTTATTTTGGCGCACCCGGTATCACAGCGTAATTAACCCGTTGTTTTGAAACGTTACTATGAAGTTGAAACGCCCAGTGTGACCTTGTCCAATATATCCTTATTTCTCTTTTTTTTTTCTATCGATATAAAATATTACAATACAGGCTACATTCTCCTATACCTTAAAATTACTATACAAGACTACAGGTGCGATACCATGAGGAGCAAAGGACATTGATAGCCCCATGGCCATTCCATAAAGACATGCAACTGACTAACGTTTACTAAATGCTACTCAAAATACGGATACTTAAAATAAAGATTACCGGTACAAGATGATACATACTACATAGCATGAGAGAAGGAACTATGGTGACTGGGAAGTTTAGTTTTAGATGCATTATTTAAAGCGTTCTGAAGCACGGATGTATTTTAATGTTGCCAATAATATTTTCATATTTGCATCAGCTGGTAACCTTTCATGAACATATATTTATCCTTAGCATGATATATGAGAAGATTTAATATGGTTTTGTTATAGGGTAAAGAGAGTTCAAGTTCAAGAAGCCAGTAATGTTCATCTTGTGGCCTATGATCACGATGCAGATCTCGTACCAATGTTTTATGCGCATTGTGATTATTCTCTGGAAATTGGAAAGGGCACTACTATTGATTACAATTTCCCAGCCCTCGAGAGACAATTAGTCGATACGCTCATTCGAGGCAAGCCTCTGCTTGACATCGAGGTAAGATGTATTTTTTTTTAAATCAATGACACTATACCCGATGGTACATGGTCTCTACAAACTAAATTTACGAATATAACTACAAGCTAAATCTACAAACATAATTTATAAACCAAGTAAAAAACCAAAACAAAAGCCGAAACAAAAACGCGAACAGTAAGAACGAATGAATGAACGAGGTCTGGGTTGAATGGACAAAGAAATTAAACCACGGAGGGGGGGGGGTTTCCATAGTAAAGGTACCTGGGGATGTGCCGCGAGCACGGGTATTACCATCCTTACAAAAATAGACCTGTTAGCGATTCTGAAAAAGAGTCTGGATCGAGCTGTATTTTTATAAAATTTTATACGTAAGGTTCGATTGAGTGGCGTTAGAGCTTCTATTATTGTTGTTCATAGTTGAAAATTTAACAAAATGTGTCAGATATCATTCGATTTGAACGTTGATTTAGAATAGCTAAAGTTATATTGCCTGACAGATTGCCCAATCTCCACACATTTTTTTTGGAAGACTTCAGCACAGTGAAATCACTTAAATAGCAGCAAATTATGGAAAAACAGCCGATAAAACGGCTTTAATACCGCCATTTAGATAAAGAAATATTTTGCAGATTTTTGCCGAAAATATGAAATGCCGAATGTGACAATTGAATTTATACCGGGTGTCCCAAAAAACAAAAAAAGTATACAGATTTGGATGACTCCAGCGATGTGAATTTAGCTTCAATAAATGTCTAAACACCCTAAAAATGTTCCTCGATAGTTAACGTGAACAAAGATACCTCGTTTATTGATATTGGTGCTTTAAAAGTAGAAATATCAATCTTGAAAGCTCAAATTTGCGTCCACCTGTAAACCAGAGCTTGGGCGTTTTGGCCTAAGCAAGTTCCTGAAGCACATCAAAATTAAGAAATGAAATTAATGAAAAATTAAGAAACTTTCCAATGGGTGACTGAGGGGGGGGGGGGACTTCTGGAAAAAAGAATAACACAAGATCTAATATTTTTCAAATGTTATCAAGGCTTTCGTTGATTTATACGCTGTGCCTTAAGAATTTGCTTTGGCCAAAAAGCTAAAGCTCTGGTTTGCAGGAGGAGGCAAATTTGAGCTTTCAAGATTAACATGTCTGCTCTCAAAGCACCAATACCAACAAACAAGGTACCTATGTTCAAGTTAAATATCGGAAAACGTTTTTAGAGTAGACATTTATTGAGGCTAAATTCACATCGCTGGAGTCATCCAAAAAGAAATGGAATACACCCGGTAGGAAAATCGATATTTTTGCCGATGTTCAGTTGTTCATCGCTAAACAACTGAATCCGATTGCTAAATGGCTGATTATATAACTTGCAATATCGCAATACTTAGACTGCAGATCAAATTTATTTCTGGTTGAATTTGGCTGAAAACAACTAATCCATTCAGATGATCCCTATATTAGGTTCTTTCAAAAGTAGTAAGCATTTCCTATTTCTCGGAACTTCTTTATACTTTGAAATGCATCCAGATTGTAAAACATAACGACGAGTTGACTTGCCACGTTTTAATGTCCTGCTAAAATATATTGACTCGCATTTTTTAAGGTTATATGTTATATGGATCTTAGGGCCTCGGGCCTTTCCGATGAAGTTTTACTTGGCTTTTTATAAAATGTATTTGTCATGTTTTGAAAGTACTCTTTGCTCTAGATTTTGGCGATGAAGTACGCAGATGATTTGAACAGCATCAGCAAATTTGAAGAGTTAGAGAAGAGAATAGAACAGGTACGCAATCTTACATCAATTATGTTGACGAAGCAATGTACGAATATCACCTCAGAATATGGAACAATGATAGTGATTTGCAATGGCTTTTCAAGTTTTTGATGGAGTCTAGTTCAACTTCTCCAAGTCTATTTTCAATCAAAAGTTATGTGGGTGCTTGTCTACGTCAGTCAGTGCGCTGGGCATTCCTTTAAAAGAAACGTTGTTTTCTGAACAGTAGTATTTCTTAGGCACCTCTTTGTAGTAATATTATGCTGGAGCCTTTGTGGGGGTAAATCGCCCCGCTAGGTCCTCTTTCGTTGAACACAAACTTTCTGTTCCTCATCTCAACAAGGACCGATTTTACAACACAGCAGCATGAGCTGCTTTCGATTGACAGTGAACTTCACAGCGATTGGCGATTGCAGACAAAGGAGATCCTCTTAACCAATAGTCAATGACACACAAAGCCATAAATGTTGCCGTGAAACCAGCAGGGCAAAATGAGGCCTTGTGCATGCGAAAATGGCATGTGTAAATAACGATAGAAATCATAAAGCTAAAGATCTTCCTGGCTGAGTTTGTTGATTTGATTCAGGAACTGAGTAATAATTGTTTCAGTTAAGTCTTAAATATGCGAGAATTGCAGTGCTCTTTGCTCGGCTTCTGAATCAAGAAACGAAATCCGCCAGGCAGATCTTTACATATTTTTATAACATGCTTCGGTTTTATTCGTTACTTAATTTTGATATCATTACAATGTAGCGCTTGATCCCAATATCGGAACAACATCAAATGGCTGCTGAGTTCCATTCCCTACCAGAAGTCTGCGATGCTCTACGTGCAGCGGAAATTTCAATTGGGTTGCTGTCATCAACTGGTGCTGAACCTAATGTCTTTTACAAAAAATACCTGGAAGATGTCTTGCGTATGCCCGCAAGTCAGTTTCTCGTCAGTGGAAAGGTAGGTCATTCTTTACTTTCATTTACGCATATTACAATGCTGTAATGTTCAATTTATACATTTCAAGCTGCCAGAGTTTTGCAACAACACAGATAGACTTATGTACAAATTCTTCGTTGATGCAATGAAGTCCTGTTAAGGAAACATTCTGTTGACGTATTCATTTCCTCCATTTTCATCCTTGCTAGCAAACGTTTGTTTTTATAAGGTGTATTCCTCAGCTTTAACAGCATTGCCTCGTGCTCTGTTTGTATCAATGACCAGTATGAATCTATAGAAACCATTTTGGATACGGATTGTTATGATGTTTCTCTAAATTTGTTCGATGTTATTGTTTTCCGTATTTATTACTTGCACTATCAATGAAAATGAGTCTGTTTTTATTCTATTAGATGCAAAGCGTATGTCGTTTGGCCCACATTCGTTCAATTTGGTTGATGCTCACGGTTGAAAGAGCCTTTCGTCTGTACCTCAATCGGCAGGTAAGCATTAAAGGGGCTCAGTCGTCAAACAGTAAACAAATCCGTAAACTCGCACGTGTCGGGGATTATCCATTGTTCATCCATTGTTCTCTGCAATTTGTTTGGTGGCTTCACCCAAGCCACAAAAAAATGACCGTTAAAAATCCACTTATATCCGAGCAATCGTAGAAGATATGAATGTTTGGTTTGTTCCATAGTGAAGTGCAAGGATTAATGCCCAAACAGCAACGTTCATTTTGAAAAAATACGAAAATCCTATGTGATATCACCTTTCAAAAACTGCAAAAATCATCGTTTTCTTTACATTTGACGACGGAGCCCCTTTAATGTAAGTTAAAATTTGGAGTCTGATTTTCGGACTTACTTTCTATTGAACCCCACTTCCGTGAACTGTTTACGCAATTTGGTGGTAGTGACATTGCCACGGTATAAGGTTGAATATTATTGTTTAAGGATATACAATTGCGCCCTGTTTGAAATGAATTTCTACAAATATAAAAGGCCCATGGATTGTGACGGTGAAAACATCAGCCTCATTTTGAAATCTTTGAAAAGGCCAATTTTTATCAATTTCGAGTGTTTACACAACGCTGTTTTCAAATTGTGCCGGTTAGAGTTAGGTTTTTAAGCTCTGCCACTTTGTAATTCTGTCGGCAAAAACGTGCCATTTTCTGGTAAACGGGAGGCTTGTCCATAGCAATTTTCTGCTGTTTTGAAATTGTGTCGGCTAGACTTACATTTTTGAGTTCTTCCATTTTGAAATTCTGTCGGCGAAAATGTACCATTTTCTGGTGAACGGGAGGCCTGTCCATAGCAATTTTATGCTGTTTTTAAATTGTGCTGGTTAAGTTGGTCAAATTGTGCTGGTTTTTAAATTCTGCCATTTTGAAATTCTGTCGGCAAAAACGTGCCCTTTTCTTGTGAAGGCCTGTCTGTTGCAATTTTATGCCGTTTTCAAATTTTGCCGTTATCATGTGAACAGAGTCTTAGTGTGCCATTAACATGCAAATCAAATTGTGTATGCTTTGTATGCTTCTCTATACGAATAGCACAATAATGATTACTTTTCGCTTCAGGATCCGTTTGACGTCGAAGATATGTTCCGAGAAAACATTGGCACACAAGTTGATGCGCAAGTTCTTCGTAACATTGATATAGAACATTTGCTGGCTGAGATCACTGAATATATTGTGCTTGAGTTGCAGTTAAGGGAAGCAAATGCTGTTGATTATCCGTAAGTTGATTATTACCGATATTTGTGGTTGCCTATTTAGCGCATTTTTTCATCCACAAGCTATTTCTGGAAGATATTTCAGAAAACGCAATAATACTGCTGGGTGTTCCAAAAAAATTGTTCAATACTGGATCAAATATTCAAGACTAACGATAGCATGTACATGTTCCTGGATAGATAACCCTGTTCCTAGGATTTTAAATCAAATTTTGACGCCAGAATCTTGTGAATCCGCTAAGAATTCACGGAGCTACAAGCTTTTGAAGTTCAAGTTTGTGCGAAACCTGACACAAGACGCCCCTAACGGACTCGTTTTTCAAAAAGGTTTATGTGTGGTAGTTTTACGCTTTGAATCGCACAACCCCGTATCATGGAAACCTAAGTTACCCCCGGGGTAGAAAATCATAAAAAAAATCGTATGTTGATTGATGTAATCTCTGAGCTAGCCAATCAAATCAGTCATCGATAATTTAGCATGCGAAACAGTTTGCACCCAGCAGAAATTCAGCTTTCGAAGCATCTGTTCCAAATCTTTAACTCGGTGTAAAAAGGTGGGTGTAAAATTCAATGACCTATTTCTTCTGATTGAATAGCTTGAAAGAAACTTTAGATATTTATCTATAATCCTACCATTGGACTTTTCAGAAATCTTGAATATTTTTCAAAATTACAGTGTATTTTGAATTTCAGCTCATTTGAGGATGTGACGTCATCAAATTTCTAAATCATAAACCAGATGAGTGACAGACTTTTGCTTGATACCATATTGTAGGCATTCATAAACTATGGTTTTCTTCGAAATTAATTCATGTTGCGTCAAACAGCTTAAAAATTGCGATGGTTTTAAGTTTTTTTGAAACTTTTTCTTGAATTCTTGAAAAAGAAGAAAAACATTATAACTCTGAAAATATTAAAGATTTCAGAAAAGTCCAACGGTAGAATTATAGAGAAATAGCTAAAGTTTCTTTGAAGTCGTTCAGTTCAAAGAAATAGGTCACTCAATTTTACACCAGCCTTTTTAAAGATTTGGAACCTATGCTATGTAGCATGCGCAACAGTTTGCACCCAGCAGAAATCCAGCTTTCGATATCAATGCAATCTTCTTTCAGATTGAAGGATGGTATTCGAGATTACATGGATAAGAAGAAGTCAACAGTTGAAGTCAAAGGTTTAGATTCTCTTCCTGATGAAGTATGTCTTAAACATATCTATTGTTTCTGGCAAATTGTAGCAGAAGCACGAAAGAAAATAAAGACATAAGTGGAAACACCTTTTCTAAATGCAATGAATTGAATAAATAGAAAAATTGATGGTAACATTTAGAGAAAATATTGTTTATCCGATGTAGATAGATTTTTGCATCCTCACAAGGCATATAAAATGCCATTAGCATTTTTACTACCGTTTCATACGTGAAATAAGTTTGTTAATGTGAATAGTTAGCACAAGACAATGTTTTCGAAGCCGAATTTCGCGCGATCATAATGCGAGCATATCACAATCGCGGATTGGACTAAATATTGTGCAACGAGAACTTTTGCTCTTTTGCTAAAGCTGTCTGCCCCGTTACCTTGGAAGTAGGCATTTGGTTTCTATGCGGGCAGCCATGGATTAACTAGAGATTGTTAATTATTCGGCAAAAATCGGCTTTTGAGCAAAGTTATATCGTTATGTTTATTTCATAGCATATCACATTATGACAGTTAGATTGCAAGTAGTAAGGAACTTTACAAGTTGCCTTGAGAAGAACTTCCTTGCATCCCATCTTTTCAGTGAGGCTCGGGGGGGGGGGAGGATCAGGGTATCGTTTTCACCTCGTTGTTCTAGCGCCGAGTATCAAAAGGAGGCCATACAAATTAAAGTCGAGTACCCCCCCCCTCCCCCCACGAAAATGATTAAGATTGGAAGGATTTTATGCTCCTGAATCGTAGGCCTTTTGATCTTTTTCCTTGGATGCACCTCACGATTCATAACGTAGGTTAGAGCTTAAGTGGCATAGACATTTACTGTATGTGCTAACGATAGAATCGCATTCAAAATTTTCATCTTCGTAATCAATATGATATGCCTTATTACAGGCAAATTTCTAGCCTTCCTTGCTAAATTTTGAGCATTCATATGACTGCCTAATTCTTTTGTGGTTAGGAAACATTAGTACTGCAGGGTTAAGGCATAATTTTCTAGTGAAATGCACATTCATTTCAGGTAAATCCATTTTTGTATTTCATGTTGGGATTGTATTACTGATCTAAATTTGGTTAGTTGCATATAATTTTTTGTTTTGTTGTTGATGCCCAAGGCTGTAGTATATGAACATTTATTGCTTAGTACAGCGCGCTGAATTTTAGCTGCTATATTTTGGAAATTCAGTTTAGAATTAGAATTGATACACGATGATTTTTAACAATTTATTTCAATGTTGTTGCTGAAACTCACCACGAAATGTACGAGGAACACATTACTCTAACCATCTGAGGGAATGGTTCAGGCTGTGCAATGAAAAATGAATGTACCGTAAAAGCTCTATGAAGCCCTCCTCTCTATTAAGCCCCCCCCCCCCCCACTTATATCAAATTCCAGAGGTTACCAAAGATTCTCCATTTATTGAGCTAAATACGTTTGCATGTTAATTTTGATATGGTTTGAAATAAAACTGTCGATTTCATGTATTTAACTCGTAAAATTGTATGTTTAAACCGTAAAATGTGGTGTAAGAGAACTAAAAAGTGTCCAAAATCAAATAAGCCCCCTATGGGGCTTAATAGAGCTTTTACAGTATGTTGCAATTCCACTCCACTCCGATCACAACAAGAGGAGAAATAGAAGGTTGCCAGAACAGTTGAAAAGTTGTTATTTCAAATCCACATGTTTTCGTGGAAAGAAAAGTGAGGAACCCGTCATTTTCTAAGATTCCCAACACATCTTGATATTGCGACCTTTTTGAGGCAGGCAAATCCTCGACCGTCCTTGAGATAAAGAAAATAGTTTTATTGAAAAATTTCTCACTTTTATGTTGGATATAGTTGTTGCAGGCATAACAAAAATATTTCCTTCCTTGTCATTTGAAACAGTCTTTAGCCGACTGTTGAGGTAATTTTCCAGCTCTTAACGTCACATTCTCTGCCGTTACCCACACTTTGTTAGTTACTGATTTCACATATTTTCATAAGAAACTATGCATTTGAGCCAGTTTCCCTACCCTGGGTACCACGTTTTCTCAAAGTTTCTTAGAATTATCAGATTTTTAACACTCAGAGTTCCTTACGAGTTTCTTAAAGGTTCCATAACAATCTTTATGTTCACTGCCTGTCCCCTCGTGAAAAACATAAAGACACACAAAATTAAACTACCTGCAACCACACTACAAGCAATTAAAAGGTGTTACACTAAAGTTACTCTACTAATTACTCTAGATACAAAATTACTCTACTATACATAACAGCTAAAAACGGGCTATGGTGGTTGTGGAACTTGTAGCGGAGTTTGAGATTTTCTAATCATGTCATTGGTGGATAAATTTAAAGTTAAAAAGAAGTATGCTTTTATTGAGGTCATTAGGAAGGTTGTTATAACCATACAATAAAACGTACATCAAAGCCTCGTTTACTGATGCATCCATTTGGTCGTAATAGAGCTAACACTCTAGCGAGAAGATCTCTTCGTGGTACTTCAAAGGACATTGCTCGGGTACCTTCCGAAACAAGTTGAAATAAAGTCAATATATGCGAAGGATTTCTTTTTCTGAAACAAATGGTTTCTTGAGTCATGCTTTCCCATTACTGGAGTTTCTTAATTTTTGGCGATCTTGAGAGCTGAGTGTCTTTTTAGCAGTTTCTTACACAAAATACGTCTTTTGTTAGCTACAGGTTATTGAATACTGTGTGTGTGTGTGTGTGTGTGTGGAATTTTAGAGAGCGAGTCAAGTCTGTTCTCTCTACTCATAGACAATTCACAGTTCACGGTCGGATGAACCGTCATGAACCAAATTCCTAAATTTATCTATGAGTACAAGTTGTAGCCTAGTGCTTGGCATTCGTTCTTGGAAATAGTTTAAACACAATACAGTATGTGTTCATCGCACGGACTGGATGAAAAGAATATTCAGTGATGTGCTCATTGTAAGCGAAACATATCATTAAGTCTTATCGCTCTACTGATGGACAATTCACAGTTCACTGTCTGATTAACCATCAGGAACCAAGTTTCCAAATTTGACCTTCCTGGCTAAAGAGAATATTCAGTGATGCGCTCATTGTGATTGAAACATGTCGCTTGGATTTGATTTGACGTTCTAATCTGTTCAACTACTTTTAGATGCATGATCCTTGTAATTTTTGTGAACGCAGCCACAAGCACCGCATACCAAACTTTGTTTTAACCATTCAGTGGTTACAGGTTTACTTAAAAATACACCTGTTGTAGATTAGATTAGACAAGGCAGTTGTTTGACAGGAGTGCGAAAACGAACTGTTTCAACATAAACAACTGTGATTTGCTTACAAACTAACAGTGATGAACTGGTTTCTACCGTTAAAAGGTGAGATAAGAATTTTGGTTTGTTTACAGCCTTCGATTGATTCATTTCATTGAGGTGGTAAGTATAGGTTGTACTTGTCATACGGACGGAAAAGTCACATCATAACCCAGATAAGTCTTCCGTGGAATTATACGTTTCCTTTTGTATAAGAAACTTGGATCAGCACGTAGTACTAAGAGTTTCTTAATTTTGCATGAAAATTTCAATGTCTCGGTAGTTAAAGTTTCTTAATTAGTTTCTTATTTTTTGGGGTCTAAAAGTGCGTTATGGTGCGAAGTTGAACCTGCTTATCGACAAAGGGCTTGCATTTTGCATTGATATTGTCTCCATGAATAAGCCATGCAGATTAAGGCAAAAAATTACCAATTTTTTGCAGTCAAAACTTTATATTTACAAACGCAATGCCGTGCGAACCGTAATCTACCGACTCAACTTTCTAGAAATAAAATTTTAGCGTTTCTTAATTGTTCTTGAACGTAGTACTAGAGTTTCTTAAATTTTTGGTCATCGTAGTACTAGTTTCTTACAAACCAGTTTCTTATAGAAAAACACGTGGTCGTAGGACAAGAGTTGTCTCTAAAAGCTGGTTTTCCACTAGGCGACAAATGTAATGTGATGCGACAAATATCGAGCGTAAAAGTCCCGGGGATAAAGTGTTTTTCGCTGAGGAAATTGTTTCTGTCGTTCACGTCGCAGTTTAGTTTGATTCAATCCTACTTTCTCCTGACAAATTTTGTCGGTTGTCGTGTCGCGCAACATTTTTCGCCTTGTGGAAAACCAGATTTGAAATACACCTTCCGCTGATTTCGCTCCTCTGTTTTAGAATAATTTTTAATGTCTTAAATGACTATGCTTAAAGGTTGGTTCTCACTTTTTCAAATGCGATGAAGAAATTTACCTTATTCTAAGTTTTCAGTTCATCCTCAAAGGTGTTGTGGCGCAGTGGTGTAATCCTCTGACATTGCAGTCAGGTGGACCGGGTTCTATCCCAGGTAGAGCCCCACCATTTGAGCGTCATGACAAGGGGTCGCGTACTCGATTAGGCCTATTCTACTTCTGCGATCCCAGCGCTTGGCGCTAAAGTCCGCAACTTCACCTTCACTTCATTTCACCTCAAAACTTGAAATTTAAAAATGTACATATGATCAAATTAATTCATTTGTGGTGTGATCATCGCTTTATCTTATAGGTGCAGTTTTGTTCTTTGTCGTTGGTACATTATGCTTACTGGTCAATGCAGAATCTGGATCCAATGAAGGTAAGAGATCTCGCCTCTGTTTGAGACATTAACTGATAATATCGTCTTGCTTCATTCAATTCAATAGACAATTAGGTACAGCAATTCTACTCAATAGATAAGTTAGTAGAAAGTTTTGTAATTGCGAGTGAAAACTAGGGACGAGAGTCCAGGCCACAGCTAGCAATATGTTTACTGAGAACGGGGGTCATGCTTTTGTTTTCCTTCACAAAATTTACCAGATTTGGACGCTCGATCCAAACCTCTTTTCTAACAAGTATAAAGGTCTATTCAAGTTCTCAGTGAAAGCCTATAGTATCTAAATGAATGGTTCCTCAATCCAAGAATCAACGAAATTGTCATTTTCAACCAGAATGTTGCGAGTCTACTCGTCTGTTATATGGAAGGAACTTTAAATGGAGTACAAAGACCAGCATGCTTTGCACGAAGTCAGCGACTTACTCTGCACAGCTTCCCGAATAACTGACTGTACGAAATTCACGACAACAAAAACAAACGACGGCAAAGGCTCCTGGTCTTTGTACTCCCTTAAAAGAGCCAATGCCACTCATGATCCTTTGCGGGCACGCCACAATATCAGATTGTCCGAGAATCAAATATGGCCTACGCGGAAACCACGAATCCACAATCCCTCCACAATACAGTAGCTGAACTGATGGAGCAGTTGTTTTCAATCGTCCTATCAATTCAACTACATGCTGCACTGTAGCCTGCATGCAGACTCTACTGATTCCCTGAAGAGAAGTGAGCTTACATTTCCATTCAGGGAACCAGTAGAGTGTGCACGCAGTGACGCAGGCTACACGTTTTTTCTTTTATAAGAAACTGGATTATAAGAAACTAGTACTAGGATGGCGAAAAAATTAAGAAACTCTAGTACTATGCTTGAGAATTGCTAAGAAACTTTTAAAGCCAAACACAAGGAAATCGTGGGAAAATTGTCGTTGAGCCTTTATATGTTAGTAATACTCATGATAGATTTATGTTTTGAATCAAATAGAACTCTCCTTCTCGCTAAAGATTGTGCTGTCTGTCAAGAAACGAGTACTTGGCAGTGGTAGAAACTACATGCATCCTAAATGCATCCAAAAATAAGAAACACATTAAGAAACTTTTAGTACTAAAAAACTGAAATTTTCACGTAAAATTAAGAAACTTTTAGTACTATGGGCTTATCCAAGTTTCTTATAAAAGAAAAAACATGTACTGCACTGTGTGATTTTCAAACCGTCTAAAATTGTAGCCTGCCCACAACGACTCTATGTAACAATGCCTCCTCAAAATATTGTTTTGTCTCTCTGCAGAACAAACAACAACACAGTTAATGGAAGATGACGCTGATAAAGAGAATCAGCGGTTTAGTGTTCATGATGACGTCATGGAAGTACTGAAGGCAAAAAGCATCAAAGGATATCTCAAGTAAATGACTACTTTCTTTTTCTGTTTTCCCTTGCATAATATTGCATTATTCATCATCATAGATTGACATAGTCGATTGCACTCTTGACTGATTACTCCTTGAAATATGGGCAATAATGCACCGTTGATGTGGCCTATATTATGATATGAATTGTATTTTTACTCACTGTGTTGTTTTTCTTCTACGGGATTGCGAGTAAAGCTTGATAATGTTGCTATTCCTTCGTTCTTCTCTCGTCACAGACAGCAAGGAATCCAATGATGCCATTATTCAAATACAGTTGAGTCGGTTGGAGCTCCTACGCAGCGATACGTCTTATTTCAAACTTCCCTGTAAAAGAGATGTATCGCTGCATAGGAGCTCCAACCGACTCAACTGTATTTGAATGATCGCGGCATTCGATTCCTTGCTCTGACCTTTGACGAGAGAAGAACGATGGAATAGCAACATTATCAAGCTTCACTCGCAATCCCGTGGAAGAGAAACAACACAGTGAGTAACAATAAAATTTTGATTATAATATAGGCCACATCAACGGCGCATTATTGCCTAAGGTTGAAAGTAAGGGAGAGTAAAAATTCATTTTATTACGTGGCCGGTGCACAGGTGGCATCGTGTATTAAAGTAATTATTAACGATTACTTTAAAAAGTTGCTCACTCACGTTATATTCCTTGCTGTTTTTCTGTTGGGAAAGAATACAACAGAAAAACAATAAGAAATACAATATGAGTAAGCAACTTTTTTATAATTACCGGGTGTCCCAAAAAAATGTATACTGATTTGGTTGACTCCAGCGATGTGAATTTAGCTTTGATCAATGGCTAATCACTCTCAAAATGTTCCTCGATAGTTAACTTGAACATAGATACCTCGTTTGTTGGTATTGGTTCTTTGAAAGCAAAAATATCAATCTTGAAAGCTCAAATTTGCGTCCACTTGCAAACCAGAGATTTGTTCTTTTGGCCTAAGCGAATTCCTGAAGCACATCGAAATTAAGAACTGAAATTAATGAAAAATTAAGAAAATTCCCAATGGGTGACTGGGTGACTTCTGGAAAAAAGAATAACACAAGATCTAATGTATTGTTCAAATTTTATCAAGGTTATCGTTGATTTATACGATGTACCTTAAGAATTTGCTTAGGCCAACAGGCTAAAGCTCTGATTTGCAGGAAGAGGTAAATTTGAGCTTTCAAGATTGACATGTCTGATCTCGAGGTACCAATATTAACAAACAAGGTATCTATGTTCAAGTTAACTATCGAGGAACATTTTTAGAGTGATAAGACATAGATTGAAGCTAAATTCACAGCACTAGAGTCGACCAAATCCGTATACTTTTTTTGGGACACCCGGTACATAATATTTGATGCCACCTGTGGCCTGATGGAAAAGCAAAAGAAGTTGGAAAGGATGCCCAGAAACCGTTATGGCCAACCATCGCGTTGTGCAAGCGAAGGGGAATTTTTAAGTTAAGTCACGAATGAATATCGAAAGAAGGATAGCCCGAAACATGCATCTCTGATTTATATAATGATTTATCTAATGAAGTATTCTATTTACACCCTGTATACACTGGAATAATGTATACTCGTGAATGTACGCTTGTGAATTAGATAAGGGGAATCCACGAGAAAGATGTTCAGATATATCCTTCTCCTTGCGATGTAAAAAGAGGGCCTTACTAATCACCAAAATTGGCATCGATTTGATGTTTTGCGCTTTACTTTTTTTCGTTCCATAGTTTTGATTTGTTGCTTGGGGAGAAATCCCTTTGCTTTTGATTGCTATGTAATATGTCACGTGAAAATGGACGCGAATAACAAAACTTGAATTGTTTTCCTTGAGTAATTTTGCGTTATCGCAAATCTCACGTGACATTTTATTCAAGCCAGAAGTTAGTCTCAAAATTTTCATGGATCGTTTCAAGGTACATGACAAGTATGCCATCAACAGCTGGTTTGAAAGAAGCAAAAATACAGGCAGATTGGACGAAGAAAAAATGGGAAGAGTTCGGATTTGACAAAGTTAAAATTTATGACTACAATGTTCTTCTGTCGCTCCCTAAGAAGCCAGGAAAGATTTCAATGTATGACAAAGAAGGTGACCTTCTGCATGGATTTGAAATCGATAGAGAACCATTGCTTAACGGAGATCCAAAAGATCCAAGAACTGTTCTACCTTTCAATGCTTATTCGCCCTCTGGAACGGTGGAGGTGAGCTCTTTAGTATCGTTCCAAATCTTTGAAAAGTTTGATGTACAGGGTGTCCCAAAAAACCTGTGCGCTGTTTGAGTGGCTTCTACGGAGCAACCATAAATCAAATTTTTCTGTTTTTAAGATTCTTGACAGAAGAGGCTTCAAATTAAAGGTTGACACCGAATTTTAGTAAATCTGATAACTAGTTACTGATTTAATAAGCAAGAAAGCCAAAATTATTGGCTGCCTCAAAACCAGAGGATTCATTATTCTCCATTGCGTTAAAATCAACGAAAATGATTGAAAAAACATACCTAGCCCTGTTTTCTGATGTTGATAAGTGAGACAGATAGTCATACATTGAATTTTGTGATAACCAAGAATATTGAACATATCTAGGGCTGCTAGGAATGGTAATGTGCAACGCAAGTGCTGCAGGCCATGGCATGCGTCCATCAGATATTTTGCTTCTCAAAAGTGATGAAGTCGTTTTAAAGCAACAATATTGCGTTCAGCAGGCTGCTTGGTCAATATTCTTGAGTTATATGGTCATTAATTACTCCAAATGCGTTTCCTGGTATAACTGTAAAGTTTAAGTTCATTTAGTGTTAAAATTCAAGTTATAAGGTTAAGTACGGAAATAAAATCCTCTGGTTTTGAAGGAAGGAGTGATTGTGACTTTCTTTCTCAATAAATCAGCAACCACTTGTCAGATTTACACAACCTCGGTGCTAAACTCTAAGTTGAAATCTCTTCTATTCACAAATCTGAAAAACGAGAAAGTTAGAGTTATTGCTCCTCCACAGTAGCCATTCAAACGGAACATATGTTTTTTGGGACACCCTGTAGAATTATGTGACCAATTCAAGAAACCGTTAGCTATTTCGCTACAATTCTACCGTTAGACTTCTATGAAATTTCTGGGCATAGAAATCATCATTATTTGTCATTTTTATTGCAGGGACCAATCATCTATGCCAACTATGGGACAGAACAAGACTTCAGTTTATTGGAAGCTATGGGAATTAATGTTGCAGGGGCCGTCGTTATAATGCGATACTCAAAAGCTTCTAGGTCCTCAAAGGTAGGCCTCATTCAGACTTATATAACCTGATTCGCTGGTTGTACTCCAACATTTTTTGAATGCACTGAAAGTGGCTCAATACTTAAAGGGGCTCCGTCGTCAAAATGTAAACAAAACGATGATTTTTGCAGTTTTTTGAAAGGTGATATCACACAGGATTTTCGTATTTTTTTTCAAAATGAAAGTTGCTGTTTGGGCATCCTTGTACTTCACTAAGGAACAAACCAAACATTCATATCTTCTACGATTGCTCGGATATGAGTGGATTTTTAACGGTCACTTTTTGGTGGCTTGGGTGAAGCCACCAAACAAACTGCAGAGAACAATGGATGAACAATGGATAATCCCCAACACGTGCGAGTTTACGGATTTGTTTACTGTTTGACGACGGAGCCCCTTTAAAGAACTTATATACGTGGACCAAGTTCTAAACACATTAACAAATTATGGTGGCTCACTACTGACAGCAATTTAACACTGATTCACACTTGGTATCCTTTCGCTCATGATTTATCCCGATGTTTCACAGGGTCCTTTGTGGGTGAGCTGAAATTTCGGACTGACTGAAAATAAAATTTGGCCTAAGTGGAAAACATGGATCCACACTGCATTGGTTGAAATGATGTAAATATTTTTGCTTCAGTTGAACTACTGCATTGTGCATCTTTGCTGTTTAGGCCAAATTTGATTTTCAGAAAGTTGAAATTGTACCCTACCCCTACGCTACCAACAAAGGACCCTTGGGGACAGTTGCTCTTTATTCATTGAGACATGTAACCTTGTACTCCATTACACAATATTACGACAGGCTGAATTTCGCTGTTCAGTCTTATCAAAAGCAGTTAGTTCAATACAATTTGTAGAAATGTTGCTGTTGCTGTTGCTGTTGTTGGAAGTTGGAATATTGAATGACTTCATTCTTTATTATAGTCTGTCGCAAATCACATCTCACCTGCAAATGCCCGCGAATAGCAACAATAGAAGTGTTTTGTAAAGGAATTTTGCGTTATCGCAAATCTCCGTTGACATCTAATTTGAGATGACCTTTAATAATAACAAACCGTTTTATGTTTGGAGGGTAATAGAACACTTTATCTTCGTTTATGTGTCAAGAAACATTCTGCAGCAGTGTTAGAAACTACATTGTAATTCATGCGACTCAAAATAAGAAATAACTTATTTTTTGTACTAAAATGCGAAAATGTTCATTGTGAATTAAGAAACTTCTAGTACTATGGCCTAATCCAAGTTTCTTAAGAAGAAAAACGTCTATTTTTTTCCAGGTTGAGAGAGCACAGCAAAGAGGTGCAGTTGGAGCTATTCTCTACTCTGATCCAGTTGATTGGAGTCCATTCAAGGCTTTTTATCCAAAAGGATGGGAACTTCCAGAAACTGGGCTCCAAATCGGAACAATCATCAGAGACCAAGGCGATGCTTTGTCAGGGGAATATGCATCAAAAGGTAACTTGTACTGGTAACTTGGACGCTCGATCCAAATCTCTTTTTTAAGAAGTAAAAAGGTCTTAAAGCCCATTTTGGCAGCTTTTTGGCAAATTGAGAAAAAGGAATTTTGCTTTTTGGCTAAGCCCTGATTTTAGAAGGAAATATTGCACGTAGAATTACGAGAAAAGCCTAAGAAATTGAATTGAAGCCTCAGTAAGATCACTGAATTGAAATATTACAAATTGGCAGCATAAATTTCCTTGTACAATTTTTCAAACAGTGCACACATTTTTTAACTCATCCAGTATTTTGTCATAATTTATCATGATTTAGTATCTTTTCATAATTTATCATGATTTAGTGTGCTTTCATAATTTATCATGATTTAGTATTATTTTGTCATAATTTATCATAATTGTAATCATAAATACTAAACAATAATGATGATTGTTCTTTCTAGAGGGCTACTTTAGAATGAATATATCAAAGGTGACGGTACTGCCAAAGATTCCATGTCAGCCTATCCCATTCAAGGAAGCCAGACGCCTTCTGAGGTATGTCTCGTTCTCGTCTCCTGATCATTCGACAAATGCTGCATATCTTTAAAGCAGATACACTTTTTTTATAAGAAACTGGTTTATAAGAAACTAGTACTACGATGACCAAAAATTTAAGAAACTCTAGTACTACGCTCAAGAACAGTTAAGAAACTCTAAAATTTTATTTTTGTATATCTCTCTTATTCTATGTCTCTCTAACAAAGTTACCTTCATTTTTTAACTTTTAACTGCAAAAATTGGTAAATTTTTGCCTGAATGTGCATGGCTTATTCGTGATGACAATGTCAATGCAAAATGGAATCCCTTTGTCGAGAAGAAGGCTCAATTTTGAACAATATCGCAATTTTAGGCCCAAAAAAACAAGAAACTAATTAAGAAACTTTTACTACTAAAACACCGAAATTTTCATGCAAAATTAAGAAACTTTTAGTACTTAGTGCTGATCCAAGTTTCTTGTGAAAAAAAAACGTGTAGTGTAAATGGCTAATAGATCTATCTTTGGGTTGAATGATTTGAGACGAAGGTTAGTTCTGCTCTTCTTTAATTCTACTTCTGATCGTTTTGTTGCCTTTATAATTCTCAAAATTACAGCACTCAAAATAAGCAAATGTTCCGAACTTTTAAAGAAGTTGTGACCTATTTCTTTGAGCTGAATTGCTCAAAAGAATTATTTGCTATTTCGCTATAATTCTACCATTGGAATTTTCTAAAATCTTTAATATTTCCAGAATTACAATATTTTTGTTCTTTTTCAAGACTTCAAGAAAAATGTTGAAATGAGCTTAACACCATCATATTTTCTAGACTTTTCGAGTAGTCACAGAACAATCTTTGAAAAAGTCAAAATAACAGTCTTTCGCTCTTCTGGTTTGTGATTTAAAAGTTTGATGATGTCGTATCCTCAAATGAGTATTAAAACTATGTAATTTCGAACAATACTCAAGATTTCTGAAAATTCCAACGGTAGAATTATGGCAAAAAAGCTGAAGAGTCTTCCAAGCTATTCAAATCAAAGAAGTAGGCCATGTAATTCTACACTCATCAGCTTAATTCGTTAGACACTAATTAATGGAATAAAAACAACACAAGTTGCACTCATTTTCTTTATAAGAAACCGCTTATAAGAAACGGTAGGCTCAATTTTTCGAAAGTTAAGAAACAACCCTACCTGAATTGAAAAAGCTAAGAAACTTTTGTAATTTAGAATTTCAATTTTCCTGTAGCAATCAAAAATGTTTTGACAGTGTAAAGTTATAGCAACTGTTTGGACATCATTTTGAGTGCGAATTATGTTACTTACATGTTTTAAGATCTTACTAAGTAATGTGGGAGTCCTTTAGACAAGACAAAATGAACTCTACACTTCCAACATTAATAGCATAAGAAACACATAAGAAACCTTTGCTAGCAAAATGGCCCGAAAATTTAAGAAACTGCCTACCATCACCGGACTTTAATTTCTTATAAAAAAATGAGTGTATGTACAATTAAAGAAAGCGGGCCAAGATCTAGTAGCCTGGAAGACTTGGATGCCATTAACCTGCCTGATAGAGGCAGATGACTAAAGAACAAGAAGAAGTTAAAGATTTGGGACCTACCTCTCAAAACGAGAACAGTCACTATCAGGGAATTTTTGAAAGTTTCCACGGAAGTTTTTTTATCCAAGATTTTTAGTTCTTAATGCAAAACACCATGTTTGGATTTAAAGCATATTCTTACCTTTTAGCCTGTTCTCAGCTTGGCCTCTGCTTTCAGCATGGCCTAACCTCCAATATTATCAAATCAAATTTCTGAAACGTCTTTTTCCTCGACAGTGAATTCGATGGATTCGTTGCACCCAAAGAATGGCAAGGGGACTTTGATTTCAAGTACAATGTCAACGGCACGAGGTATTTAAACAAATCGATGATTCAGTAGAAAGTCGATTTCAGTCTTTATATGGGGAGTTACTCAAAAGTTACTTTGATCTAATTTCTTATTTCTTTGAGTTCTGTTTTCTTGTTTCAACCGAGGGATGGATGGCCGAGCGGCTTATGCAGTTGTCGCCAGGTAACTGAAGTTAAGCTCCGTCGCGGGTGAGGTCAAACTCCGGATGGGTGATCTCGGAGGCTTGACCTCGCAACTCACCTCGCCATCCTCCGAAAGGGGTCCCAGTCCTGGATGTGGCATGTATCGCAGGCTTAAATTAGCTTTAAGTAGCTAGAAATACTTCCTGTACACTCAAAATAATTTACTGAAAAAGGGGTTTATCACTCCATCAAAAAGTATACTAGATTTCTAAGAAGCAAAGGATTTCTAGTGGATTTCAGGAATTTCAAAGCAAAACAAGGAGTTCTGTAATAAGTGCATGAAATTTCTACAGGCAATGATTAGCAAATGATTTACCCCTCGGTTCTAGATAATTCTAATCTTATCACAGTAGTGTCTTGGGCCTTCAGCTCGATGTAGCCACATTTCTTGATTCATTTAACCTGAATTTACAGAGAATTGGCAACTTTCCTCACTCTAGGCAGTAGGTTTGCCAAGGCAAAGACTCGAGCCACTAACTTTCAGACTGGTTTATCAGCGCGCTGCCATTGATCCCTCACTGCAATAGATGTAGTTTTGCACAATTACTTTGTTGGCTTTGATTAGCCTACTATTATTATGATCATAAAAACACAACTGTTTTAGTGCAAATGATTCGATATAAAATCTTTGTCAGTGTTAACATTATTACGATCAAGATTGTATTATGACAAGAATATTATGAAACTGATGAAGATTTTAATCAAAACGTTTTGACCAATAACAGTGTGTTTTTATATATTTTATTTTCTGTTGTTTTTTGATGGTGCTTTTAGTTTAATTTATTGTTTTTATCATTATGATGATAATGATTGCTATACCGTAGTCGGCCTTTTCCAACCTCGTACCCAGTGACAATGAAGGTTTTCCGTAAACTGCAACGCGTACATTGAGGTCAGGTTACATTGAAATATATCTGTTGAAGTCTAGCCTCCTACTGACAACA
Source organism: Aurelia coerulea (assembly GCA_039566865.1). NCBI lineage: Eukaryota > Metazoa > Cnidaria > Scyphozoa > Semaeostomeae > Ulmaridae > Aurelia > Aurelia coerulea. The sequence continues at coordinate 19,280,095 of CM076954.1, forward strand.
ACAGACACCCTTGGGAAAGAGGCTGGGCCTTTTCCTGATTATTTTGCTAGTTATAAATTACAGTTGTTGATTCAAATCGTGAGAAGTAATTTATACCTTTATTATATGGCGTTCGAAAATACGGCTCCTCGGACCGGCAACGCAGCAATTCGACTGGTTCTTGATCGGTCCGTAAAAGCCGTATTTTTCGTTCGAAGCCGTATTGGACCCCCATTGGACCGAGAGTTGCCTTAAAAATCAACAACAAGGGAGGAGTTTCTTGTGTAAGCTTAGGCCGTAAGAAGTGTCAGCCAAAGTTTAGCTTATTCATGGAAGATTTCTTTTCTGTAAACTTTGAAGACGAACTTGCAATTATACACGAAGAAAATGCCAATGTACTTAACGTTGTAACGAGCAACTACAGTGATGCACAGGATCAAAGACACAACAGAAAAGTATGATACTATATACAACGTTCTCAACGTTCCATATAATAAAGCCTTTATTAAACGATTACTCGATCCATGCTGGAAAATATTTGGACCTTAGTTCATTATACGGACCTCACTGCGTTCGGTCCGTACGTCAAACTGCGGTCCAAATATTTTCCAGCATGTACCTCGTAATCGTTTAATAACCGCATATTCTTTCATTTCAGGAGAGTGAAGCTCAGCGTATTTACAAAGTATGTATCAAAGCCAGCACATAATGTATGTGGCAAGATTCATGGAAATGTTGAACCAGGTAAGATGATGGAAGCAAATTTTTCATTCTTTTAGATACCCTCATTTTTTTATAAGAAACTAAGGTCCGGGGCTGGTAGGCAGTTTCTTAAATTTTTGGGCCATTTTGCTACCAAACGTTTCTCACTTGTTTCTTATATTTTTAATGCTGGAAGTGTAGAGTTAATTTGGTTTTGTCTAAAGGGCTCCCAAATTACTTAGTAAGATCTCAAAACAAGTAAATAACATAATTCGCACTCAAAATAATGTCCAAACAGTTGCAATAACTGTACAGTGTCAAAATATTTTGCGTGCGATAGTAAAATTGAAACTGTAGATTCCAAAAGTTTCTTTGCTTTTTCAATTCAGATAGGGTTGTTTCTTAGCTTTCAAAAAATTGAACCTACCGTTCCTTATAAGCGGTTCCTTATAAAAAAAATGAGTGTATGTCATGGACTCTAAGAAACACGGTAGTTGTTCCTAAAGCAGATGTACTCCTTCCTGTGTCCCTATGCTTGTAGAGGTTGTTGTCGTTGCTCACACTCAAATTTCAGGATACAGGGATGCTAGGAAGACTGGGACCCCCGGAAATGTATCACCCCCAGCCCAATGAAAAAGAGGCCTACTCCATAGCCTCCTTTGCGATTGCGAAATTATGACGTGATGGCATAAGCGCAGCACTTGAAATGTCACGAGTATGAGATTAGAACAGGGTTGGTTTTGAGGATAACTATTCAAGCAGGAATACACTCATTTTTTTTATAAGAAACCGCTTATAAGAAACGGTAGGCTCAAATTTTCAAAAGCTAAGAAACAACCCTACCTGAATTGAAAAAGCTAAGAAACTTTTATAATTTTCAGTTTTAATTTTCCTATCGCACTCAAAAATATTTTGACATTTTACAGTTAAAGCAACTGCTTGGACATTATTTTGAGTGCAAATCATGTTATTTACTCGTTTTGAGATCTTATTAAGTAATTTGGGAGCCCTTTAGACAAGACAAAATCAACTCTACACTTCCGGCATTAAAAATATAAGAAACACGCAAGAAAGTTTTGCTAGCAAAATGGCCCAAAAATTTAAGAAACTGCCTACCAGCCCCGGACCTTGGTTTCTTATAAAAAAGAATGAGTGTACCACAACCTAACGAAAAACAACTGCAAGGAAACTGAATAACATACTTCCAAATTAGGGTAAATTGAAGCCTGCGTGTACAATCTTACTGAAGGGACAGAGAAAGTCTGTTTCAAATTTGATGTTACGTGAAATATTCTGCCAATCAAAACAATTGAAATATTTTGCATGAATAATTTTGCGTCATCACAAATCTTGCGTGACATCTAAGCTGAGACTTTCGGTAAGTATGTGTTGGCTTAGCCTGCGCGCAGACCCGTCTGCACGCAGGCTAGTGTTGGCTGTGTTGGTTAGGGTTAGTCAGAATTTGCAAGGTGTTTGACCTCATAATCTCAAAAGACTAAAAATCTTTCATCGAAGATGTCATAGTTCCCCTGGGACCTCCTCTCTGTGAAATGCCTCCAATCTATTCCCAACTATTCCATCTGAATGCCTTGGAAAGAGCGTATCATTTGTTCTTACCAGTTCAGGTCTAGCGCTTTATTCCATCTCCTGCAAGTAATTTCTGATTAGCGCGCACCTTCGGGAGTGGTAGACCCTGTGAGTGGTACTTGGGCTGACTTCTAAACTGTGTGGTATTTTTTCACGAATTTATTTTCATTTTCAAATTCTTGATACAAGCTTCTTGCTCAAGATTCTGCTTAATTAAAGTTACTTGAGCAATTCAAGTTCTTTTTCAAGATAACAATTATGACAGGTTCAGGTTCTGCCGTGTTTTTACAGCAACATAAAATTTATCTTCCTTTCAGAAATTTTCTTGCAGCCTAAAAATCTTGAAGTCTTGTAAAAATTTCCTGGGAACGGCGCTCCCTTGTTCCCACACTTTGTCGGCTTCTGCGTAGCAGTCAGTGAGACTAGAATTCTCAAGAAATTCATCCATGTTCGATTTACCCTCGTTTTTTTGTTTGTTCGCTTGTTACCTTCGATTACGCCCTTTGTTTCTTCTCTTTTTTAGACCGTCTGGTTATTCTTGGAAATCACAGAGATTCTTGGAATTTTGGTGCAGCTGATGCTACCAGTGGCAGTGCAGCATTGATGGAAATAGGAAGAGGGCTTGGTCATTTATTGAAAACAGGTAAATCTTGAGTGTAGGCTGTAAGAAAGACTGAAGTACAAAATGTTTAGATTCTCCCTTGTGAATGTTTATTTTGGACTGTACGTATACTGGGTTTCCTAAAAAAGTAACAACATTTGGTCAGGTCTGGCGATGAGAATTTATGTTAAATCGATTAACATAAATTAACTCTATCCTTCTAACGATTAAACCTTTCGAGCATAGCCCTTCATCAGTAGTTCTGATTGAATTTTCTTTATGGCTTTGCATCTGGTGTTTGCTATGAAGCTTTTGTTAAGGAACGCCGGTCAACCAGCATCCTTTGCGCGCGTCACATGTTGCTTTTTGACTGCGGCATCCATTTTCATATGACATCATACATAGCAGTGCTCAGCAAAGCGCGACCGCAAAGGATGCTGGTTGACCGGCGTTCTTTAAGAAATGATCCAAGAGAATTCATTTTGAATAGGTTGGAGACCAAGAAGGACCATAATGCTTTGCAGTTGGGATGCAGAAGAATATGGATTGATGGGATCTTGGGAATGGGTTGAGGTGTGACTGATTAATTGATCTGTACTTTCACTTCTATGTGTATCCAAGGGCGATATGAAATGCGAAGATCGTTTACTTTAGGAAATCGGAAATGCTGCGAGAGATCAATAGTCTGCAGATGCCAAATTCTTGAAGTTTTATTTGCAAATTGTTAAGTACCGTTCTTGGTGTAGGCCAGATGACCTTGTGTCTTCTTACACCAAGATCGGTACAGTAGTAATGTATTTAGTTTAGTTTTAATTTATTACTAATAGAAAAAAAATTCCAGGCAATTAAAAGCGGAAAAAGATTATATTTTTTTTATTTTTTTTTTTTTTTTCTATAAATTCAATGTTAAAAATTTACAATTTACGAATTACCTAAGATTACAAACAAGCTACCATACAATACTACAGAAACGATACCAAGGGGAGCAAAAGATCATGACTACCCCAGGGCCATCACATGAAGGAGATTAACTAAAATACAACTAAATATATAAGAAGCCCCCTAGCTATTCAGAAAAGAATTAGAATTGAACGATATTTTGCAAATGGAATTTTCGAATGTACGCAATAGTGATAGAAGCTTTATCGCCACTCAATCGAAAGTCGCATTTGAAATGTATAAGAAAGACGCTCAATCCAGGCTCTTTTGTAGAATAGCTAAAGGGTGTGTTACGAAAAGCTACTTACAAACAAAAGAACAAAAGAATAGAGGAACGGGACTCGGCGAACAGGATACTTTACGAATATGGACTTGGTATGGTGGTTGAGTTGCATTTAGCTAGATTTCTGTGATCTTAATTGAATCGACCGCTTGTGTGGATGTATTGTAGAGTCAAATCGAGTATATTTCTGTTGACGTCATTTGGGAGGTCTTTATCACCATACAATAAAAGCTGCGTCAAAACTTCATTTGTAAGGTCGATATATCCGAATGGTCGTAGTAATGCAAAAACTCCAGCGAGAAGATCTCGACGCTGATCCTCAAACGAAGGGCAAAGCAACAAAAAGTGCTCCGTGCTCTCAATACCATCGTTAGTAGGGCACATTGGATTTATGGTATCCCTAAAATTGTGCTTAAATTTGTGAAGGCTTAATTTGCTAAGACCCACTCTAAGTTGAGTAAGATAAGATAAGCCTGTTGGGTCATGGATTCCAAAGACAGATTTAGTAGGGGGGCGAATTGTCGAAAGCAACTTTTTCTTGAAGATAGCAACTGATGGTGAAATTCTAATTTCCGGACATAGTTCATTCCACTCAGACAGGCAATTTGGATAAAAGCTAGATTTGAATTTTTCTGTCCTTGCCCTTATTCGTCCAACGACATCCTGATTGCGAAGAGGGTACTGTGACTGTTGAAGCTGTGGGATTGGATCTATTGTATATTCAGGCATCAGATTATTTATCATTTTGTAAAACAACGTAAGGCGTCTACACCATCTTCGGGAACTCAGTGACTCCCAACCAAGCTCTGCGTACAGCTTCTCGCGTGACGTTCCCTTCCATGTTCCCGTAACAGCACGGGCAGCAGAATACTGAACGGACTCCAACTTTTCCATCAAGCTCGACAAAATGGTATTACCGCTAAACTCACATACTTTAGCCGGAATATGATAGATAACGTCTCCGTATTCCAGGTGAGGTCGCACATAGAGCTTAAATAATTCGTTTAGGGTATGTCTGGGTAGGTACTTGGAGAGATATTTCAGCAAACCAATTCCCTTTCTCGTTTTAGAGATAGCTGCCTTAACGTGAGCCGAAAATGAAAGCTTTGAGTCCAGGATAAGTCCTAGATGCTTATGTTCATCTACTTTCATCACTGGTATGTTATTAAAACGAATTTCTGGATGATTCATTTCAATTCGTTTCTGAGAAAATATCAATTCAACAGCTTGTTTTTGGGGATCTGGATTAAACGACATTTTCCAATCATGAGCCCACTGTCTTATCAACTCTAGGTCATGGTTATATCACTGGCAGCTGAGTTTAAGTTTTCTACTACGGTGAACAATGATGTATCATCAGCAAAAAGCTTAACATTACACTTTACGTCAGCAGCAAGATCATTAATATAAACAAGGAAAAACAAGGGCCCTAAAATAGAACCCTGGGGTACTCCTGCTGAAATATCTCCCCAATCAGAACTCTGTCCATTTAGAACTGTTCGCTGTTTTCGATCCTTAAGAAAACTTTGTATAAGCGAAAGAAGCTTTCCCGAGACGCCACAACGTTGTAGTTTATAAATCAAACCGTCATGCCATACTCTGTCAAATGCTTTAGAAATATCAAGATAAACAGAACGAACATCCAGAGGAGGATTACAGTCAAAGGCTTTAAAGATCGTGTGCGTTATGGAAATTAACTGATTGACCGTTGAATCACTTGGACGAAAACCTGATTGATTTGGATGGAGCAACTTGCAGGAAACGAGATGTGAATATAAAGAGTCGTACATAAGTTTCTCAAGTATTTTTCCAAAAATTGGTAGGAGAGAAATTGGTCGATAGTTCCCCTTCAAATTTTTCTCATTTTTCTTATGAACTGGCACTACATTTGCATATTTCCATATTTTGGGAAATTGGCCACGCCTCAAGCAGTTTTCGAATATTATTTTCAGTGGAATAACTAATGCAGCATCACTTAATTTTATCATTCTAACAGATATTCCGTCCCAACCATGTGCTTTATTAGGATTTAATGACCTTATAATGTTCAGTATCTTTTCATCAGTAATAGGAAAGTCATTTATCAGGGAAGAAGGTGCTGGTACATTTGGTGGAATTTCACTGCCTGTATCAATCGTCGTGCACTGGAGTATGAAATAGTCATTGAATAACTGTGCCTTTTCCGTGAAATCCGTTATAAACAACCCGTTTTCTAAGAGGGGTGGTATAATTGGAATCTTTGCCTTGTTTAGGACAGTGTTAATTAAAGACCAATATCTTTTTCTAGAAGTCCCCGGGTTAGCTAAAGTGTTTCCTGCCTTAAGGAAGTAATTTCGTTTGGCTTCCTCAATCAGTTTCGTACCTTCAGATATCATCTTTTGCATTCCCTCTAACTTATCACATGGCTGGCCATTCTTCACGAAATTTCTGTAAGCACGATCCTTTTTCCTCAGAAAGTTCTTAACATTGTCTGTTATCCAGGGTGCTTGGTGAGGTCTAATCGTTTTAACTTTATTAGGTATGAAATTGGAGTAAATGTTTAACAGAACTTCATTAAGAAATTTAACCTGGTCATCAGGATATGTCATATTGTTAAGGTGCTCGTGCCAGCGGAATATTTCAATGCTCTTCATAATGGCAACAAAGTCTGCCTTGTCGTAATACCAGATCCTGCGTGTATATGGAGGGAGTTTTGTGTTTGAAACAGATAATTTTCCATAAACTATTTGGTGATGACATTGTTCGTGAAGTGAAGGATGAACGCCAGACTTAATTACAAGGTTAGGCTGATCGGTGAAAATCAAATCGATACAGGATTTAGAATCCCCCATCAAATGTGTTGGTTCTGAAATCAACTGATGAAGGCCTAGATCTGCTGTTAGTGGCTCAAACAGCTTTTAAAGACAATAAATGCCATGGAAAGTTGAAAGGTACTGCCAGTAAGGTATGAACAATTTCTCGTAGGAAACCAAGCTAGAAACAAGCATGTGAGTGAGCAAATTGGGCCTAAGAATCTACACATGCTCTCCGATCGGGCCTAAATCAATATTGAAACGGAACTGCGCATTTTATATCGCCCTTGGTGTATCCTTATATACTACCCTCTAATTGCAGCTCATAAAATATAGATTGCTGGCCAGTTTTTAGAAATTTGATCAGATGTAAAAGATCGATCTTTTGAAAAGTTTCGTTTGATTAGAAGACCCGTTTTTCACTCGGAACGATTGCTGCATAGTCTTGATTTGAAGTGAAAATATGTGGCGATGATAGTAAGTCTACGTTCAGATATGAGAAAACAGATTCTTTTTATGAGGAGTGGGGGTAGGGGTGAGGGAGTTAGAAGAGAAGTTGCTATGTTTGAGGATCACCAAATTCATGATTATTACAATTTTACAGCTTTCCTTTGGACGAAATTTGATTGCAATTTTTGGCTTTCATTGAGACTTTCGACAATGGCTTCCAAATGAAATAGTTTTGAACTCTAGAACTATAACAACGATTTCACTGAAATTTCTGCATGTTCTCTCTTGTTATCAAGGCTCTGGCACACAAGGTAGTTAGTTAGCTGGTTTGCTTCAGCAGTCCACTCACATCAGTGCATAGCTCATGACCGTACGAATCGGCAAACGAGGAGGGACATCCACTATATATTTTCTACAAGGTGTCAATGTAACGTTTCGGACTCTTCACTTGCAATCGTTATCCTCTGTATTTCAGGATCATGCAAAGATGTTGAAACAACGAGCTATAGCCTACTTAAATGTTGATATTGCAGTCGAAGGTGAATTTAACTTTTCCTGTAACAATTAATTTAGCTTTCTCTTTGTGTTGTTGCCTCGAAACTTTGCAGGGAAGACCCTTACGGAAAAGATTTGTACGAGCCATAAACTCGAGAGAGGCACCGTTTGAAACAGATATGCGTCACTGAACATCTGAACATTATACTGTAGATGTCCTCTGGGGGGGGGGGGTCAGTTATGGTAAATAATAGTTTTATAGCCTTGAGACGAACGTGGTTTACAATTATACAATTCTGCCAGAAGAACGAGTTTAAAAGTGCCGCCACATTTGCAAACTTTGCCAGCCATTGAATACCCGACAAACCCTTGCCTATGCTGGTAAAAGGATGTAATTGTGCTTGCATTGTGCAAATAGGTTCCAAATTCTCAAAATTTTATACCGGGTGAGTCAGAAAAAAGGATCCCCGCTTAGAAGGCCACTGCTCCGTGAATATCAAAGCAATAACATTGAAAAATGTCTTGTTTTATTGCCAATACGTTCAATTAGGTTTAGTAATTTACCCGGCCTTAATCGGCCATTCCTTCCCGTGGATATGGGTGATTTTCTGCAGAAAGCCCCTTCAAAAAACCTGCAAAGCGAATGAAAACAATGAGCACATTTTCCTTCCTAAAATTGATGACACTCACACAAATTCATGTATTTTGTCCTCTTGGGAGAATGGAATGTTCATCCTTCCAAGAGGATAGCACGTGCTAAAGCGTTAACAAGTCATTGCTGTAAGGCATTGTAAAGGCAGAAATGTTAGGGAAATCTGTTCATGATTTTGGGCACGTTTTGAAGGTGTTTTGAAGAGGCTTTCTGGAGAGAATCCCTCATAGTTTCAGAATGGAGTAGCCGATTTCAGTCAGGTAGATTTTAAAGTAGATTTGAACATTCTACCATTAAACTATATATTTGCCGATATCATTGTCTTGATATCCAGGAAGCCGTGACCTTTCAAACGGGTATTCTTTTTTCTGACTCACCCGGTATTCTATATTAGAAAGATGTGAACCCAACAGTCAGAGCAACGACGTGTTTCCTTGCATATCGAATGAAAGTTTTTGCTGCGAATCAGCAGGATATTCTTGCTCAATATCTTCGCAATGGATTCTGTCTGTTTGTCAGAGTTTGCTTGCTTTCAAAAATTTTTACCGACCAAATGTCTTGGGAGTTTAATGATTTCAGGACTCGATTCTTCTTTTGTGAAGCCGTTGCCTCCACAATTTACTTTTGATCACAGCTGTAAACACTCTTGACAACAACCTTCGTGATAAACCCAGTATGTAATACATTCTGACTGTTGTCATTGCTAGTTATGTTCATTCAGCTCATCTAATCGTTTAGGTACCAGCTAGTTAGCTGGGTAACTTCTTTGTCATCTCAATGTATCTCGCTGTTAGCTTCAGGAAACAAATTGCAGTTACACTTTGTTTAACTCTGTGCATTTTCTTCCAGGAAACTACACTGTGAGGTTCAGAACCACACCACAAATGACAGATGCATTTTTTGATGTCACAAGAGGAGTATGTTTTATCAACATTTGTCATTTTGGTTATTTCATTTTTCATTTATTTTAAGTGGTTTCATCTAATCTAATCTAATATAATTTAATATAATCTAATCTAATCTAATCTAATCTAATCTATAATCTAAGTCAGACATAAACCGAGCATTTGCTACTTTTACGCTGAACTGATACTGCAGGCGAAATAAGGCAGCATGGTATGACACATCAAGTTATGACGTGGCTATAGCCCAATTCACACTGACCTGTTCTTATGCTGCTGCCCTTATGATACTGCATCTGCAAATCAGTTCAGTTCAGTTCAGTTTTCATTTTAAAATTCACTCAACATACAATTTTCAATACAAAATACATTAAATACAATAATACAGATAATAACGAACGATACAAGCACCTAGAATTAAACTAAGGAAGAGAACATATGAAAGCAAATAAGACTGGTAATAGTTGTCTTTGCTCTAAATGGGTGTTGTGGCGCAGTGGTGTAATCCTCTGACATTGCAACCAGAACAGTCAGGCGGACAGGGTTCGATCCCAGGGAGAGCCCCACCACTTGAGCGTCAAGACAAGGGGTTGCGGACTCAATTAGGCCTATTCTACGTCTGAGATACCAGCGCTTCGCGTTAAAAATCGCAACTTCACCTTCATCATCACATCATATCGTTTTGTGGTGTTCCCGCCATCATACCCTGGGTACAAGAGCCTAAAAATTTAGAAATTATATTTGAAGGCTCTGGTACCCAGGGTACCGCCAATAAACACTTAATATCACTGCTTACAACTATTTATTAGGACATACAACATTGATATTCAAAATTCTTGTCAAAAATTTATGCTTTATAATGTTCGTAGTTTGCACATAATGTTGTCATATTGCAATTTGCTAATTACCTTGCTCAATTAAGTTTTCCTTTTTTGTTCGTATAGATTCCTGCACCTGAGAGCAAATTAAATATTTATGATGACTGGGCTGACAAGGCTGCTAGTTTCTACAGACCAGGGGAACCTGAGTGAGTAGCCTACACCTGCTTTCCGTATTTATGATTGAGCAACCGGCATGCATCACGATCCTTTCTTTTGTCTCTCATAAATTTCATGGATTTCATTCAAGTCAGGTCTAATGTTCAGCAAATATGGCTGCATATTAAAGGGATTGTGCAATCCGTCCTCTCTGCGTGGCTCTGCGTGTCAAATCATCGAATGTGTTTAGGCTAAACACAACATAGCTAATGGTGATTTTGCACAGAGAATAGTAATCCAAAGTACCTGCGAAATGGAAAATCTTGGTGATCGAAGCTTTGGTGGAGGATTTGTTCTATTTTTCTAACGCCGAATATTTGAAAGTTTAAATGGATATCAAAAGTTCCATCACATTTCATAGACATAGACAAGAAACCACTGCAATGGAACATACGTAGACGCTGCGATGAAACTGGCCGCCATTAAAATCCCAAGCTGCTGACGTGCTGCTGACTTGAACGACATCACAGAATGATTTTTGTTCATTCATATCAAATATTACAATAAATCTTACATTCTACTATAACAAGGACAGATTTTGTAATACAATAGCATGAGATCCTTTTTTGACACCTGAATTCAAAGCGATGAGCCACTGCAGACAAAGGAAATTCTCTCAACCAGGAATTCCAAACAAACAATGACGCAGAAGTTTGTCTGAAACCCGAATAGCGAGCGCGCTCGTTGTGCATTCCAGAAATTGTTTTTAAGAGCAAACATGAGCATAGATCGAAAGAAGAAGGATATATCTACACATCTACCTCGGGCATTTAATTTATTTTATTCGAAAGCCGATTGGGAAGCGATTCAATTCTCTTATCTTTTTGGGTTTAATTAAAACACTTACTGCTCAACTTCTGAACCAAAGAAATAAAATGCCCAAGGTAGATGTGTAGATATATCTTCCTTCTTTCGATTTATGCTTATGTTTGCTCTTGAAAACAATTTCTGGAATGCACAACGAGCGAGCTAGCTACCTGGGTTTCAGGGAAACATTTTGTGCCTTTCTTGTTTTGAATCACTGGTTGAGAAAATTTTCTTTGTTTGCAATTGCTAATCGCTTTGAATTGCGGTGTCAATCAAAACCAACTCGTGTTACAAAATCTGTCCTTGTTGTCTACTACACCTTTCTAATTACTTTACAACACTACAGGGAAGATGCCAAGGGGAGTTAAAGACAATGACTACCCCATGGCAAATAGAAAAGGCACGCAACGTTAAACTACTCGTACATCCAACTGTGCACTACGAACAATTAAAGCCTAATAGATCCTATACTAGATTCTGTCTAACATTGTATGTCAGGTCAGGTATGCGACGACATTGGCGGAATGTCAGGAGCACAGCTCATTTTGTTTGTTTGAGGACATAAATTATGCCTGGCATCTAATGTGAAACAGAACTTAAAAATAAACAGAAAAGTTACGTCAAGGAATTTGGTGGTTCCTTCGTCCTGAAGTTTCAAAAGATCTTGGTCAAACCGACCAATTTCGTGAATGAAATGTAAAGTCAATTCGAGTACATTTCTGTTCAATTCAAATCAATAGAAGGGTCTTGATCGCCATATAATAAAAGCAGAATGATTTCCATGCCACATAAAATTTGACCATCTTTACAAATAGGGTTGCAATGTATGCTGGTTACCCAAGAGCCTTTAAAGCATGCGGAGTTAAATTTTTCAAACGTATTCTCAAACGTAAAAATTTCATATAAAACCTTACCATACAGCTCTTGGGATTTATGAAATGATTCATTTGATAAGAGAGTGAGACACATGACTTGTTCACCTAATTCTCCATTTCGGAGCAGTTACCCAATACACAAGCTGGTGCTAATACAGCTCTTGCGGGATTTATGAAATGATTTATTTGATAAGAGAGTGAGGCACATGACTTGTTCACTTGATATGCGAGACAAGCCTTCCAATTTATGAGTATATTTTCTTCGACGTAAGAATGAGGCATATGACTTTACAATTATCACATTTTCAACGTACATTTTCATTTCTTTGCAGGGTTACTGTGGTCCAATCCGGTACGGATTACAAAGCATTTATTCAGTTGATTGGCGTGCCATGCCTGGATATTCGTTATCTTTATGACAAAGTACGTTTATAAATATTCAAAGCTGGCGATAGATAACTATATACGGTAAACAAACAAGAATGAGAAGCCAATCCAAGCCAACAAGCATGACAAATAGAACCTACCTGGTGACCCAAAAAAACTTCATGAGCTAGATCATAAAGCTCTCTGAAATGAAAATTTATCGACAAGTGCTTTATATCACAGTTTAATTAAAAGGCTTAGCTATCTTTTGAGATGCTGCATGGTCATTTTAAGCAATGATTACCATCCGAAAAACCAGATTCAAAGAAAATTTTGAATCCCGGATTCCTCATTTTGAGTGAAATAATCGCCATCATCTTCCAGTCAACATTTTGTGAAAACTCAACGTAGCGATGGATTTGAAGTCGTCTGGGGAAATTTTTTGTTTGCGAAATGATTGACCTCTGTTCCTCATTCAAATTTAGTGCTCCACAGCAAATTTGGAATTCAGCTTTTTTCACATCCTCCAGAACGTGGACTGGAAAAGGAGGGAATAGTCCGTAGATAGCTGAGCCTTTTAGCTTTATGCTGATACCTAGTTTGTGTTCATAACATTTGCTTTCAGGAAACTACCGGGTGTCCCAAAAAAATGTGTACGCATTTGGTTGACTCCAGCGATGTGAACGTTGCTTCAATCAATGTCTAATTACTCTAAAATTGTTCCTCGATAGTTAACTTAAACATAGATACCTTGTTTGCTGATATTGGTACTCTGAGAGCAGACGTGTTAATCGTGAAAGCTCAAATTTGCCTCTTCCTGCAACCAGAGCTTTAGCCTTTTGACTTAAGCAAATTCTTAAGGCACAGCGCATAAATCAACAATAACCTTGATAAAATTTGAACAATTCCGAGTCTACCAAGTCTACAGTTTTTAGAATTGGTACCAATCAAGCACACCCTTGGAAACTGGATTTTTTTCTGGACTGTTTCACTCATAATTTCTCGATTTACAGGTAAAGATGACGGCTGATCAATACTCTGCGTACCACTCTATACATGACAATTTCCATCTGATGTCAACATGGATCGACCCCACATTCAAATATCACTTAGCAGTTGCAAGAATGTGGATCAAAATGGCGCTAAGGCTTGCAGATGCAACTGTGCTGCCTTTCAATCTTGAACGCTATGCAAAGCAAATATTGAACTATGCTAGGTTTTTCAAGAAAACACATGCATCTATCACTGATCCTCATGGAATTAGCTACAGTAAGCGCGAATGTCTACTTTCTGCCGCATAGGGTTCAAATTTTTAAAAGGGTGGGAGTAAATTCTGTTACATTTATCTTTATATTCAATGAGTTAAAGAAACTCTGGGTACTTTTCTGTAAATCTGCTCTGGGAATTTTTTATATCTTGATGTTTTAAGTATTTAAGCATTTTGGTATTTATGATATTTGAGGCTTTGGCTCCATCAAATTTCTAATTCCTATTTTCACCATATTTCACCAAATTCCTAATCTAATTTCACCATATTGTAGACGTTCATAAACCATGGTTTTCTTGAAGATTATATCATTTTTCCTTTATTGATGTTGGACTTCAAATTTTATCAAAATTTTCCATGAGTTCTCTAAAAAACGATTGAGATGCCACCATTTTTACAATAATCAAGTTACAGAGCAACCTCCACGGAAGATTTAAAGCAATACCCTAAGTTTCTTTCAGCCCATTCGATTCAGAGAAAAATGTAACGGCATTTCACACCCACCCTTCTAGAGATTTGAAAGATTTGAGCCCTATGCTATTTTAAGAAAGATTTTGAGAGTTTATGATTTAATTTCTTTACTTCTTTTTACAATGCATGCCAACAATCTTTGGAACACCTTTGCAAATGTTTGCCTTGCTTTGCGATCCCCCCCCCCCCCTTCCCCTCAGAACAATGTTGTTCTGTGACACTAAAAGGAGGATGACAGAACGATTCTCGACTCTGATGGAATGCTAGGACAATAATCTTGCAAGTCAATATTTTAGGATAGGTGGCTCAACTAATCGCCATTGATCAAAAATCGTCCTGTCCTGTCCAGTCCTAGACTGATTGCAACTTCGTAGTTATTGCTATTGATAGGCTGATGGACGCTATAACTACGACTCATGGACTTTCACATTGAAAATTGGGACGAAATTGTTTCCCTCGATTTCATGTCCGATATGGAAACCATAGCAACGCTGTACCAAAAGGCGAGTAATGGCGGTGGGCCTAAATTGTCAGCTCAATCGTCAGATAATAAAACGCCTCAAAATTCAAGTTTTGAGTGACGTTAGCAATGAACAAAAGTCACAAGTATTCGCATGAATGTTTCTTTAATCTAAGAATTAACAAACCTTTCAGTTTCAACAAGAATTTCCTCATTTTGAAGGCAATCTTCATCTAGCAATAGTGCACGCCAACAGGGCACAGCTCCTGAAATTCTCCAACTACCGAAAAGAGGCCATTAACCTCGTTTCAAAGTGTATAGAAAAATCTGTGCGCCCATTGTTTATTTTCGTCCCACTTTTTGATGTGAAAGTCCATAAGTCCCAGTTTGAGCAAAAATCTGTATTGTTGTTATTGTTGTCATTGCTGTTGCTGTTGTTGTTGCGATAACTGGGACTATTTCGTGAGGCTAGTCCTGTCCTGTCCTGTCCTGTCCAAGAGTCTGCACGCAGGCTAATTACGAGTTGGTGTTGACCATGTGTCACACGCAAGTGACGCACGTTGGGTAACAGTGATGTCTGCCGTTTGATTTAATGACTTGAAAGAAAACTTCAGGTCGTTTGCCATCATTGGGTAGTGGCGACCTTTGATCCTCTGATCCCTGATTATTTTCAGAATGACAGCGTTTTTCTTTTTATTGCAAGAATTCACGAAAAGCTATAAAATATATTTAAGTCATCGCTAATTCTATATTGATAGCGGAGAGACGGTATAATCTTCAACTAAACCATATTGTAAGAAGGTTTTGGTGGTAAGCAGAAATCTGATTGATGGTAAGCAGAAATCTGTAACTCTAATTTGATGACATGACAATCTCAAAACTGTTGGCAATATAGAAAAACGCTGTAATTCTTAAAGTAATCAAGATATCAAGAATTCAAAAAAGGATTCTAGCAAAGTACCCGAAATTTTTTTCCATTCGCGCATTCATTTTGATTAACGGAGTACAACGCTCGAAGTGTAGCCTATCGGATGGTGGGAAAATTTTTCGAATATTTGATGCCTATGCTTAACCATGGGTAGCTAGACACTGCTCGTGTGCTTCTATGGAGCAGAGCTGCAACTAATAGGTACCTACGGAGGAATAATTTCTATAGTTCTGCGGAGGAGGTAACGAAAGCTCCTCCATAGTAGTAAATAATGTCTTCTTCCGCAAAATAACAAAGCTATGGGAATCAAGCACAACTGCGGTGTCTAGCTACCCATGGCTTAAGCAGACAGCATAGGACTGGACTGTTGTTGACAACTGATTAAATCTTTCGAGGAAAGGATTTTCATAAATTTTTTTTTTCAGATTTCCTTATAAAGAAATGCCGAGAATTGGTAAAAGCGGTGAAGCAGTTCCATGATCGTTTAGACAACCTTGACACGAGCAAGTAAGTTCTCGCCTTCAAATGTTTAGCCATTTTAGCAGATATTGATATACGTTTATTGTTGACAAAATATCTGAAAGCAATATAATACTAACGGGGGGCCGAAAAGTAGCCCCCAACGGACCCCAACGTAAAAATGTTTTGAAAAAAGTTTCTGAATGCAATAGTTTAATGTAATTTATGTGGCACTAAAGCAACATGAAATAGACCTTTTAGCTATTCTGAAAAGAATCAGAATCGAACAACGTTTTGCTTTATTTCACAGAATTTTCGAATGTGCACAATAGCGATAGAAGCTCTAACGCCACTCGATCGAACGTGGCGTATAAAAATAACGTTCGATCCAGGCTCTTTTGCAGGATAGCTAAAAGGTCTATTACGGAATTAAAAATCCGTTCATTATCAGCTTCAATCAAGCAAGCAATGTTTATTTGTTAACGCAGGCTAGGTATATGACAGCTGTACACAGCTGATGTGGGCCTGTGGCACTACGGCTTCGAGGGGCACAACGAGTTCGAGTGGCACATGCGTGACATGTCCAAGTTTCCAAGTTTCAGGACATGACGTGACATGTCAAACTTCTTTTTCGAAAGTGACATGGGTGACATGAATGAATTTTGTGCCGCTACAAAATTTGTAAAAAAGGAACACTCATTCTTTCTTCGTGAGGCTGATATTATAAATAAAGTATTTACATTGATATTCATGAACTATAATTTCTTTTCAGTTGTAAACGATTGGTCTTCATTTTTAGTTCTATGTTAAAACTATATTTATAACCATTTAATAATAATGATAATAATAAACAATGCCAAACAACGCCCTCATAGGGCCCTCATCGTTGCGTTGATGTATAACTGACTCTCAAGGGAACCAGAAGACATTTCTATGACTCTGTGTTTTGATTTATTTCAGTCCGCTCAAGCTTCGAATGTATAACGATCAATTAATGAACTTTGAGAGAATATTCATCCATGAACCTGGTCACCATGGAAACAAGAAAGTTAGGTAAGTCAATGCAGAATTCTTGTGGTGCTGTATGTTCTAGGGGTATACAGTAGTCAATCTGATGTCGATGGGAGATGTGCTGCCCAAACGTGAAGAGCTATTGTAATCCAGGGTCTTTTGCGGGCACGCTAACAGGGACAAATTTTGGTAAGACAATAGCACGAGTTGCTTTTCATTGACAACAACAAGGGCAGATTTTGTAATACAATAGCATGACCTCAATTCAAAGCGATTAGCGATTGCAGTAGCCTGCGTACAGACTCAACTATCTACACTTTAGGATAGTTGAGTCTGCACGCAGGCTACGATTGCAGCCGCAAAAATTTCTTTGAAACCCAGGTAGCTAACTCGCTCGTTGTGCATTCCAGAAACTGTTTTTAAGGGCAAACATGAGCATAGATCGAAAGAAAAAGGATGCATCTACACATCTGCCGCGGGCATTTGATTTGTTTGGTTCAAAAGCCGTTTAGGAGGCGATTCAATTCTCTTATCTTTTTGGGTGTTATCAAAACATTTACTGTTCAGCTTCTGGACCAAAGAAATAAAATGCCCGCGGCAGATGTGTAGATATATCCTTCTTCTTTCGATCTATGCTCATGTTTGCCCTTAAAAATAATTTATGGAATGCACAGCGAGCGAGCTAGCTACCTGGGTTTCAAAGAAACTTTTGCGGCTTTATTTGTTTTGAATTGCTGGTTGAGAGAATTTCCTTTGTCTGCAAGCGCTAATCGCTTTGAATTGAGGTGTCAACAAAAGCAACTCATGCTATTGTATTATCAAATCTGCCCTTGTTTATTGTGCTACAAAATCTGTCCTTGTTCCCCTGAATCACAGGGACCCCAGGAAATTGAATAACGCCCCCCAATGATAAAGCCTCGTAGCCTCCTTTGCGATTGCGAAGCTATGACGTAACGCCTTTCATCAGAAATCGAAAGCGACGTGCCTCACTTTCGATTTCTAATGAAAAGCATTACGTCATAGCTTCGCAATCACAAAGGAGACTACATGGCTTTATCATTGGGGGGCGTTATTCAATTTCCTGGGGTCGCTGTGCCTGAATAAGTTCTTCATACGAGGGGGAAGACTGTTTCATTCCCCTAAGAGGATAGCAGGTGTTAAAGCGTGCTCAAGTCATTGCTGTAAGGTAATCATATTAGAGAAACTTGCTCACGATTTTAGCACTTTTTTTAACGTTTCTTCAAGGGACTTTCTTAGAAAATCCCTTGTAAAATCTAAACAGAGTGACCGATTTCAGCCAGGAAAAATTCTGAGAATAATTGAACATGTTAGCTGTTCAATAAGATATTGCAAATATCATTGCTAATGTAGGCAGCAGTAACCTCCCAAAAGCCGGGCCTTTTTGTACTCACCCGGTAGAAAAATGCGGACGCATGCCCATAGACCTTTTAGCTATTCTACAAAAGAGCCTGGATCGAGCGTTATTTTTATACGCGAGGCTCGATAGAGTGGTGTTAAGAGCTTCTATCTCTATTGTGCAAATTCGAAAATTCTACAAAGCGCACTTTGTAGAATTTTCGAATATGCACAATATTGATGGAAGCTCTAACACCACTCTATCGAACCTCATGTATAAAAATAACGCTCGATCCAGGCTCTTTCTTTGAATAGCTAAAAGGTCTATTCTGCCGACCAGCAGTGTATCGTCCGGGACATGTACTTCCATGATTATCAACGAATTATTTTAATTTCTTAAATTCTTTTACAGGCACATGATATTGGGAACAACAGCATTCTATCTTGTTGGCAATAACAAATTTCCTGGGTTAAAGGAGGCCATCTACCGGGCCTATAAAGGAATTGATCCTGACTGGGATGGCGTTAACATTCATCTTTCCATCCTGACTTCAAAGATCGATCAAGCAATTAGACATGTACAAGATGTCAACAAAGTTTAATTGACATTAAAATGGACGTACCAATTTTGGAATGTTTCTGCATGGAAAATTGTTATGGGGCTACTTCCTGAGAGCGGTTACTTGACTAGGGACTAGGGAGGTGACGGGGGTGTGTGGAAAACCTCTCCACACCCAAGTCATGTCGCATGAAAATGCTCCAAACGTATATCCTGCCGCATAAATCTTTGCCAAAAGTATACATGATTGTTCCATGAGCACTTTAAACATTTACCTTTCTACATGATACCCTGTCCCATAATTTTCTTATCAATTGAAGTACCCTGTCCCATAATTTTCATCAGAAAAGGACACCCTTTCCCACAATTTTTACCACAAAGGACACGCTGTTTTAGTTTTCACTGGGGGCACGTGCCCCCCAAGATTTTGCAATAAGCAAAGAAGTGCCCTTTTTATTTTCAGAAAGTGCCCCTTTAGCTTTATGAAAAAGGGCAATTGTCGTGCCTCCTCCCAAGTTCGAGGTGCTTCCTACGTCCCTGTGGAGCAGTGTGAACACAAGGCAAAAACGCAGAAGTTTTGCTCCGTTTTTGTGTGAAAATGGAGCTGTTAATCGGGGCCTGAGTTACTGTCGGAGCCATACTAACAATTGGGCATTTTGCTTTTTTTCGGTCCTTTTTTAGAGAAAGATCCAAATTTGCTCAAAAATTGGCATCTTTTCGTTGCGCTATAATAAACTATAATATAAGCACTTTGATGCGAATTGAAATAAGCACGACGTTTCGAGCATAGCCCGTTATCAAGCAAAGAAATATTAGTAGAACCGACATTAATCACGCTAAAAGAACGGCAGATTCGAAGGATAAGAATAGTAATCAAGGGAATCGATGTGACGTAAAGAGGACTGAGAATAAGACCCCTTTTACACGAGAGAAAACTGGATCGATCCAATTTCGGGATCGATCCCAAAATTTTGCACGTGTTTACACAGGATCGATCCCAAATTTTGTTGCGTTTACACGGGATCGATCCAGGCAGCTTGTCACTAATTCCCAGACTCCTTATAAAGATTTGGGCATGCGTAAAGACTTCGCGCCATTTGTTGTCAGGGTGAACAGAAGGTGTCATTATGCAAACGCCTCGATTTCCATTTTCGTTTTGCCTCGTTTTGCATCCGTGCCAGTTTGGGATCGATCCAGCCGTTTACACGAGGCTCTGACGGGATCGATCCCAAACTGGATCGCTCTGGCAATCGATCCCAAACTAGCACGGATAGCGGATCGATCCCAAGCGATCCCGTGTAAACGCAAGGCCGATCCGTACCAGTTTGGGATCGATCCCGTTTTGAATCGATCCAGTTTTCTCTCGTGTAAACGGGGTCTAAGAAAGAGATGTAGGAATGAAATTGTGACAAATAGAATGTTATTGGAAATATGTAAATTGCTTGTTGAGTCCTGAAGGATACAATGTCCCAAGTTTAAAAATGATCCGTTTCTCCAATGTTTTTCTTGTCGTGCTTTCTGTAGAAGCAAAAACGCCTGTGATAGAAGATGTATTGATCAGGACATTTAGTCGTGTTATGAAACATCGTAAACCTTG
Source organism: Aurelia coerulea (assembly GCA_039566865.1). Classification (NCBI taxonomy): domain Eukaryota; kingdom Metazoa; phylum Cnidaria; class Scyphozoa; order Semaeostomeae; family Ulmaridae; genus Aurelia; species Aurelia coerulea. The sequence continues at coordinate 19,300,670 of CM076954.1, forward strand.
AGGGTCTGTGTCCTTATCCTTCTTTATCAGAGAAACCACAGACATCGAAAAGGAATACTTGGTTTTCCATAATTTTCATAATCACAGAAAATAGGGCAGGATTCATTTATTAGAAAATCAGAAATATCAAAAATTAGTTACATGATTTAAGACAAGAGATTTGGTACAAAACTCAGCTAAAATTGGTCAAAAAATTAGTACAATAGGGACACTAAGTAAATGTGCTCATAGAAGGGTTTCGAAAAGTTCATTTCTTCCTTTTGATAACGCGGAGGAAAATCTGTTGTCCAGTTTATCACACTTTCATCAGCATAACCTCGTTGTGACGGTCACTCATAGCCCAGGGTTCATCATAACCAGCATAGTAAGTTACGCCCTTCTTGTACGACTCTCCAAGCCCATCCTTCTTTAAAGCCTTTTCCAGCTTCATTGCTTGTCCATTTATTTGTGAATATCTAATTACGTAGCCTCCAAATGAGCGAACATAAGCACAGAATTTCTTTGTCTCGATGTAAACCTGAGGGTCTTTTGGGGCAGGTGGTGCGGCTTGGAACTTCTCTGGAATGTAAAAACTCATGACGAGATCTTTCATCTCGCCAGATCCTGCCATACTATTGAGAACAGGCACTGTCATGTCAATCTTCTGACCAGCCACGTTGTTCCCTTCGATGTATTGGAATAACTGTTTGAACATTTGTCTGCTAGTCTGGCCCATTGGTGTTGCTTCAAAGAAAACATATTTGATTCAGTAAACCCAAAAAATCACAACTAACATATCAATAACGACTTACATGTTCAAGAATATATTTTTGAGCAGGGTGTCCCAAAAAACTGTTCGACGCTTGATGAAATATCTCAAAATAGCGATAAAATGAACAGGCTCCCCGCCCCCAACTGAAAATTCACTGAGTTACAAAATTCACTGAGTTACGAGCCTTTAAAAATGAAATTTGCGAGAAAGCTGAAACCAGAGACTCCTAAATGAATTGTTATGGGTACGGTAGATACTAGAAGAGTCTTTCTTGAAATTATAGATATTTAGCTATTCTGAAAAAGAATCGGAATCGAAGGATATGATATTTTGTAGAATTTTCGAATATGGACAATAGTGATAGAAGCTCTAACACCACTTGATCAAACCTCGCATATTTATAAAAACAACGCTCGATCCAGGCTCTTTCGTAGAATAACTAAATCCGTTTGGTAACGATATTAACATACATTTTGCAGAATTTTCGTATGTGCATAAAAGAGATAGATGCTCCAACGTCTTCCTTGTGGCAATCAAAAGCAACTGATAAAAGCGACAAAATTTGGCAACCGTATCTGTTGAGGTCTAGCCTCTTATTGACCACAGCAAATACCATTGGGAACGAGGTTGAGTTTATTGGTACTTACGACGTATCGGAGGGCAAGCACGACGAAAAATAGAATCATGTTTATATTTCGTTTTAATTATTTCAGCATTTCCAAGTAATCCATTTTAAGAAGAAAAGTAAATGACAAGTCCAAGAAAACAAAATGACAAATAAAGGTGGCAAATTCGAGTGGCTAAGCCATTATTATCTTAGAACGTTTTGAATCTAATTTCCAAGATCCATCATCAGCGTGTAAAAGTGGGCGTGAGTCGCCATTAAATAGGGCAGTAACAAAGGGTACCAAAAAAGACAAAACGTGCAAAAAGCACCAAGTAAGTTGGGGAAAAATTTCAAACAAGAAATTGTATTTAAGGACTGCAAATTTAATTGCGACCAATTTCGTAAACTTCTTAATTTTGCTGTCAAGGACAACCATTTTGTATTTAATGGACAACTTTGTGACCAAATTGATGGGGTTGCCATTGGTTCACCCTTGTGCCCTTCCATGGCAAACATTTTCATGTGCGCTATTTTGGAACAGAAATACCTGAATGGTTGTCCTTCAGAATTTAAACCGGTGTTATACCGCAGGTATGTTGATGATACATTTTGCTTATGTAAACATACAGAACATGTTGATAAGTTTCTTGAACATATTAATAATTTTCATCCTAACATTAAAGGCATTGAGTCATGGTAAATAGACCGCGTATACACAAATTGCAAAAATTGCTGAGTCATGACGATAGCTTACGCCAATCTGATTGGCTGTTATTCAAACTGCACACATGATATTGTAACCTTGCAATGGGCTAAGCGTAGCTGACATGTCCTCGTATTTCTGAGTTGATGTCTTATCACATGATAACAGACTGATCACATGAAAGCAGACAGATCCCCAGCGGAGAATCGCTATTTACTATGACTCAATGCCTTTAAATTTACTGTTGAGCTTGAAGTAGACAATGATTTTCCTTTTCTTGGTGTGCTTGTCACACGTGATCAAACTGGCTTTTCTACCCATTTATCTGGTTTATACCGCAAGAAAAGTTTTACTGGACTTTATACAGACTTTCTTAGCCGCGCCCCTGACAAATATAAGATCAATTTGGTTCGTATTTTGGTATTTCGTTGATTTCGTTCGGTAAGAGGCCCCCGAAGAAGGCTTACGACAAGACTCCTTATTTTTGGCCTTCGTTACTAAGGCCACTATAGCTTACGGGCTTACTGGTTAAAACTAAGCTCATTAGGTTGGTCAAGCAATGTTACCCCAAACTTTGGTTGGAGGTCATTTTTACTTCCCCTAATAAACGTATTTATTCCCTATATCGATTTAAGGACAAGCTCCCTTCTCTCCTCTGTTGTTTACCGTTATAAGTGTGAGAAAACAACCCGTAAACTTGCTGTTCGCTGCAGCATTTGGGAATTAATAAGAAAACAACCCGTAATCTTGTTGTTCGCTGCAGAGAGCATTTGGGAATTAATAAAGCAGGTCAAAAGATAAAAAGCAGTCCTTCTGCCATTGGGGACCATATTTCTAAGTCTGGCCACGATGCGTCCGTCCCTTGAGAACTTTGAAATCATCAGTAGGACTGACAATTCCTTTGACCTACTTATCCACGAGAGCCTTCCTTCTAATCCTATGTGATCGGCCGGTATTAATGCACAATTGTCCTCTATTCCCCTAGCGCTGTTCTAACTTAGTTGTTTACTCGCTTTTGCCGTTCTATACCCCTCCCCCTGCTTTGGTTTCCATTCTTTAATTTCTTGATTGACGTTTTCCCCCAACTTATTGCTTGTTTTTGCACGTTTTTTTTGCCTGTTTTGGTACCCTTTGTTACAGCGCTACAGTATTTAATGGCGACTTACGCCCACTTTTACACACTGATGATGGATCTTGGAAATTAGATTATTTTTCTTCTTATAAAAATGATTCTATTTGTCGTCGTGCTTGCCCTCCGATTTATCGTGAGACTGCGTTTTCCACCTGATACTTACGATGTCCATTTGCTTTGGTAGAAACCCATTTAGCTGCCTCGTAGCACCTTAGTTCATAATCATCAGTGCTGTTCTTCTCAGCAAACGGGGGGCACTCTCTTTTCTTGCAGAATTTTGGTTTGGAAGCAACTGGTGACTGGTCGGTCGGCTTTGCATCTTTACTCTTTTTAAATGTGGCGATGATCTCTTGCACCTTGCTGAAAATTCCGCCAAAGAAATCTGACGCGCTGGTTTCCCCCAAGAAAGATTTGAATATTGAGGCCTTCCCTGTGACAGCAGTTGCCATAACAACTAATGTCATTAAGACCACGTGCGTCCTCATCTTCGTTCTTGTATCAATGTTTCTGAAATTGAAAAATTTCGCTAGTGACTGCATTCAAGATAAATGTTAAGGTTATGATAAACGTTTTCAGGCTGAACGCCAATTTTTGGATTCCTTTATATCCAAGAAGCCCAGCTTTTAAAACGCACAAAGATACCATTTTTGAAGGTAATAGAAATGTCCAGAAAGCTCTTTTGATACCAGGCGTTAGAAAAAAGAAGCGAAAATGATACCCTGAAAAAGGAGTGCACATCCCGTCAGCAAAATATGCTAAGTACCCCTCCCCCGGGGATTTTATTCAAAAAGCTTTTCCAGTATCAGGTTGTACAGCATTTTATCTCAGTTTGGATTGTTGCTATGAAAATTATAAAGAAAACTGTTCAAATGTAAATTGCAGTGGTCGGTGCTTAGTAACTAAAACGGCATTTGTGTTCGATCTTTATCAAACTGAACCGCAAAATAAATGGCTGCGTGGTTTTTCAGCACGATGTTTGAAGCCATTATAATAATTATCTAGGATTGAAGCCATGACTATGTTCAAACATCGGAGATACAATCTTTGAACTTGTTTGCATGAGGGTCGAATCCGGTCGAATCTTTCCAAAACTTTAAAATTATTCGTTCCCCTACACGTTTCTGTTGTTGTAAAAAACTGGTTTATAAGAAACTGCCTGGTACTACGACGACGAAAAATTTAAGAAACCCTACGTTCAAGAGCAATTAAGAAACTCTAAAAGTTTGTTTCTAGAATAAGAGTCGATGGATTACGGTTCTTGTGGCAATGCGTTTGTAAATATTAATATCATTTTTTTTTTCAGGATTGGAGCATTATTTATATGAAATCTCCGCTAGAGTAGCGTCGCCCTGGTCTGACCACTAATGGATTCCGGGTTGTGCAACCGCCTTGCATAATACTTTGAAACTTTAGGGAGCTTGAGCCTAGCTTTTCGAAAAAGCACACAAAAGTTGTTTGCTGATGTCATCTCTTTGATATTTTTTCGATTTCGCTGCTTTGCGTTGCTCAGAAGAGCTACAATAAAGTTTTGAAGTTAACCTACCTTCAGCGAAGGTGTAAGTACAATTAACTTGCCCTTTGATGTTTCCACATACCATGTCTATTTTGTGTCGCTTCTCGGTATATCTTACAGCTAAAACAGAATTGGCTTCAGGAAAGTTTCCTCCGACTCCTCTGGTTTCACATCCAAAGAAATCTCAAGAATCGCACACATATTGTCAGACCTACGGCTCATTTTGGAAGAGCACTGCAACTGGCATAATGGCGCCCAGGTGTGTCCACACCTTGAAAAGTTTTTGATGTATTAAAGCAATCAATTCTGCCGCGGTCTGACCAGGGCGCTATGGCCTAATTTAGGCGTTCAAGACATGTCCGTATTTGTGTGGTTCCAGCATGACAAAAAGAAAACGGATGATACAGGTCTCACTGTGAGGTTTGTAGCACAAGTTGAGAAGCCTATTTAAGGTGAGTTCCTCTCCAAAACTTCTTTGACCTCGCGGAAAATCTTCGTTTTCTGAAGAGTGGATGGACCAGGGCGACACCGCTCTAGTTATATTATACGCTGTGATGTTATCAAATTTCTAAATCGTAAACCATAAAAGCTACAGACTTTTACTTGCTACAATGTTGTAGGCAGTTGACAACTGAGTATTTCTCGTATCGGTCATATTCATTTCCACAATCAGTTTAAAATGTATGGAAGGTAAGGGAGCTCAAGTTTTGCAATGATTCAACCTCTACGCAGTACGCTGCTCTGTTTGCATGCAATTGCGCAGTTTACGTGCAAGAAGATAAAACCCTCATATTTCGGGTCACAGAGCAAAATAATAAATAATGAAAACTGACAACTTGCAGAATACAGTAATACGTTCATGCAAAGTTTGCAAAACATTTGGTACTCACCAGTAAAACTAAGTCTTTATGTTTCGTCCGTGTACCTCTAAAAATCTTGCTGAATCATTTGAATATGAGAAGGGCCAAACATTTATCGTTGCTAGGATCTTGGCAACAAAAGAAACACTTTGCCCTTTGGGATTAGGGCGAAGACCCTAAACAATTGCGGTTTGCTCTGAGTTGCAAGCCGGTTTCATAACGGGTGTCACCTGAAGATATCCGTCCATAAAAGGGCATAACGGAATAAACAGACCACAGGATCAGTAGGACCGGATCCTAACGGTCCAGACCCCAAATGAATGCTGGGAATGCCCATTCATTTCCTTCGTGAGTTGGCCTGATCTACTCGAATGAAGATCAAAAATACCGGTTTTGGGACGACAAGTAGCAAAATAACAACGAATTTGTTAGAACTCGACACAAGGACGCAAGGGAGTTTCTAAGCAAGCAAGACTTCCAGTTTTGGGACACTGCTGAACTCTGGATTTTCTGCGCACGATTTGGAATTTTAGTTCGCAAAACAACCGGTTTCGGGACACTTGTACTTTCATGGCTAGAATTACCACGTGCTTTCGAAAAATGGCATTTGGTCGAAACTACCGGTTTTGGGATAAACATCGTCAATGATAGATCATATTGAAATTAAGAAAAATAACAGCGAAGATTTGCCATAAATTCTACCAAATTACTATTCAACTACGGTATTATAATTTACAAGATACCATACAATACTAATAAAGAGAATACACTGCTACGAATACAGAAACAACTTACATGATAGTATTTAAGATTGATTAATTAAAGGGTTTGTGCAAGGTTATAAACTTGCATTTGCAAAGAGCAAAAACATCTAAAAATTGCCTATTCAAATCGATGTCCCGCACGTGTTGTCAACAATTGATAGCCAAAGGAACAATGCTGTGTCTGAATGTTTTCTTTGTTCTATTTATAGAGAAGCCTGATATACCATTGCACACTCCCTTTAAGGTCTATGAACCAATCCTAAATACAATTCTACAAAATTACACTGAACCTAAATACTTACAAAATACCGTACAATAAACAATAAATACAAAACACAAAACACAAAACACAAAACACAAAACACAAAACACAAAACACAAAACACAAAACACAAAACATAAAACACAAATCAATTACCCAGGGGGGGGGGGGTACTCCCTAACTTTCAATACGGGGGGTCCATGCCATTTTTCTTTGCTGACCCCTAAATATTTAGCCTAATGATTTGGGGACCCCAAATATTGAGTCTAATGTTTTGGAGACCCCAAATATTGTTATCTATTTCTGGGGCCCCTTACATGTTTTTGAATGATTTCAATTTGAGCCTCTTGATTTTTCTCAGTTTTTGAATAATACCAAAGCATTTATTTCGTGATTCGCAACTTCAGGGCCAAATTGCAGGATTCAGAAAGGAGAGCTTTACAATATTGGATTTGGGATTGATTGGTTAAGAAGGAGCCCTGTAAATAGGCTAGCTAATCGAGAGAATTGAGATGGCGCCAGGGAAGAAATGCTAGGGGGCAATTGCCAGAGTGCCGACAGTCAGAAATTTTTTTGAATGTTCAAAAGTTCACTGAGATGACAACGCCAAAGAAATCTGGAGGACCCCCCCGTTATGAAAATGCCGACAGTGCGTAGAAATTGTGGAAAATTCAAGTGCCGATGGGGGGGGCTGAGTGAAATTTTGGGGGAGCTCCTGCCCCCCCTAGCACCCCCGCTGGCGCCATCCCTGCCCTCCCCCATAAAAACAAGTCAAACCATAACATATTTTATCAAAATGAAGACGACAAAATGTTAGCCAAATTTGTTCTACAGAGATCGGAAGAACATAAGAATTTGAAGGAGATTTTTAATCAAGAAAAAATGCCATGTACAAGTCAATGAAATGAGTTTTTAATTTGGACCCAAAACTGCAACGGAGCTAGCAAGCAACACGAATGAAAAATGGAAGGTTGTTTCAAAGTTTAGAGCCAAAATATTGAATTGTTTGAAGGCCATAGAGGGTAATATTCCAAAGAGTTTTAAAAAGGTCACTTCTGGTTGCCTGACGCGGTCCAATCTTATTGATAGTTGAATTTGGTTGGAAATAATTATGAAGTAGGAAGGAGATAAGTTATTGGTTGCTACATAGACAAAAGTCAAAATATTTAAAATATACAAAATATTTGGGCACTTGAAACGAATGCTTGATGGACACACTTTTTCAGGGGCTTTTGATGGGAGGCATTTAAACAAGAGCCTTGTGAGTGACGTATTCTGGTAGGCCTGTTTCATTTCACTCGACTCTATGGCCTAGATAGCTCCTTGTGAGTTCTTTCCATATGTCCGGCAGCAAATTTTATTGAACTGTATATCCATTGTATGTAATTTTCTATATGTATCTTAATTAGCGGTTCTTTTATCTAACACAATGTACTAAGTTTATTGCTGTGAATGAAAAGTTTCAGTTTCAGTTTCAGTAACATTGTGATTTCTCCTTGGATATTTGAAGGAGTGCTATAAGCTCTTTAGGTCCTGGACTCCTGAGTCCCATTCCATAAAATGAATAAATGAAAACGAGGTAGCCTCATAGAACACAAAATGGCTGACGTTGAAGTAGCGCGAAAACAGCTTCTGGTTGCACTTGGAGAGTTTGGAGAAAAGTGAGTTGAAAGCTCATTAGAATTCTTGTTCTAAATTGTGTCTGAAACATAACTGCATGCGTGTAGTAGCTTAATTTTTCAATCAAAGGAACTGAGATGAGAATATTAGTGAATCGATTGTCGAGACATACATACACAGAGCCGCAGCAGGTACAGACGACAAGAAGAGGAGGCGTTCTCTCCAGTTGCTCTCCGTCCGTTCTCCATCTCTTCTTCTTTTCACATATCTTGAGTCTTTAAGATAAGCTCCGTCATTTTTGTATATCCATGTGACCATGATAAACAAAGCTCCCGCGCCCCCTTCGTGCATTCAATCAAAATATTTTTTATTAATATTTCAAAATATTATTTATTTTTTACATTGTAATGTCAAAATGATGGTGTCAACTTTACTTCTTTCTTTGGAGAGCGATGCTGATGGTAACATAAAAACATGCATGGTTAACAATATTATTATTAAACTTGTTAGATATGCGACCCAACCCTGTATGGAAAGTGTGGCACTTGCACACTTTGGGTCCAAGGAAAACAATAGGGTATTCAAAGCAGACAATAGGTAAACAATAGATGACCGTTCTTGTGCACATCCGAGGTCTCTGCGAAAATTGCAGAAAAAAAGCGAAAATTGCCCTACTTTCCATAGTGGTATGCGAGGAAAGCAGAATGTCAATGATGCCGATGAAAACTACACAAATCTCAGACTGGAAAGTTTGTAAAACACGCACAATAACTTGCATGTGCACAACAAGCACGACGAACTTACGCTGTTTTTGATTTGAGCTGCACAGTTGGCAATACTAATTTTAATCCATTGTTCTCATCAGCTGCAAAATTTCCACAAAATCTTACTTCAATGGCCATCGTAACTGTACGTACAAAATTCAAACTTTCCGCTCTGATTCTGGCACAAATCAACTTTTAAAAGACAAACTTATAAAATGTAAACCAATTTACAATGAAAAGTAGTGTTTTGCATCAAATTGACGATAAACTGTGTGTCCAGACAATACCACCACCATTTAGGCAAAAAAACAACCCAACAGAATGGAACAGCAATAGAGATAAAAGAAACAAGCAAAAGATTGCAAACCGTTTTCAGGAAGGAATACACAAAATGAAGTAAGTTTAACCTGATCAGTTTGCTTTTGATCTTGAAAAAGGTTTCAGCACATTATAAGGCCAGTATGGAAAGTACGGCACTTTTCGACGAGATCTCGGGTGTGCACGAAAAAATTTCTAAGTGTGCGGTGTGCAACAGTCAGCAAGTGTGCAGTTCAAGTGTGCACATCCTGAAACTTTTCAAATAAAAAGTGCTTAAAAGTATTTTAAATTGACCTTTAAAGCTTTATTATCGGTATATAAAGCACAATTGAATTATTGGCAGCCAATTGTCATCATCGCCAACACCCTTTCAATTTTTCAATTGCGCTTGGGAGGCTGAAAGGTACCAATTTTCGCGCATGCGCACTCAGTTTCTGCTTTGTCGTTTTTATCGTAAATCACTCAGGTGTGCAAGCAGCAACTCAAACAAAAATCTCGGGTGTGCATCTGCCATACTTTCCATACTGGTTATAAGGCATATGAACCTTAACCGTCTGGCAATTACCGCTGATACCCCAGGCCAAATCAAATAGATCAATCCTGTTAGCAACTTTGTAAGGACAATGTGCAAAGACTCAGTAGGCCTGGACTGCAGCAAAACAAAGTTCCAATTTTTGATGTCATCTATATATGGATTTGAGTGACTAACAGTTTTGATTTCATCCTCATCAGGTATTGGAACAATATGAAACTGTGGTACAAACAAAAGGTATTTGCCTTTCATTTTTTACAATGTTTAGATCAATGCTTTATTCTTACCTGATAAGAATTCTGTATTACCTCACGGGATTTCTTATCAGAGTGCAAAGAATTCCTTCGTAAAACTGCAACCAAACAGGCCTTGTCATGACAAGAATTCTTTAAATTATGATAAGAAATCTTGTGCCACATGAATGATTGTTAATTTTTTTTCTAGACAAGAACCAGTTTGGAAAACTTGCATTCATTCACAACTACGAAACTGTGTTCAAACTTGCTGCTCGCAGCTAAGATAACGGTACTCATATGCAAGAACAAAATATCTGATGAAAATTTTGCATCTCTTGCAGCTTTGTAGTAGATAATCCACAAGGAACTCACAAATTATTTTTGAAGCTTCTGTGGATCACAAAACTGTAAATGAAAATAGATGTCTTTAGGCAATCAAATAAAACAAAATTTTTGAAAATCGGTTCATTGGTTATGGACATGTAAGCAATCAAACAATAATACATCATTTTGGGACACCTGGTATATATAAAATTATTTTCCTAGATAACCAAAGATGACTTTGATACACAGGCTTTTCAGCTTCTTGGACCAGGAAAGAGTGAGTTTATTCATTTATTAATTCAAGATGACATTGAAGATGAAGATTTTCTGTGTTAATATACCGTATATACAGGTTAATATGAAACAATGTGTTGCTGAAGATATTTCAAAAAGATTTGAAAGACGTAGTCTCAATAGGAAACAAATTAGAATCACCATAAAGAAATAGATGATAACATTACAGCCCTGAAGAAGTCCTGCATGGCAGGACAAAATATTGGCATTAAGTAAATTCAAGTATTTGCTGTTGTTTTTGTTGTACTGCGATGTTTCTGCCTTCAAACTTAAATGGATGATTGCCTGAGTTGATAAAACATATTTTATCACTTCATGCAGCTGCAAATTATCAAAAAGATTGTGAATTTGTGCTTCTAGCCAATTCTTTGTCAAGCAGAGGGTCCACATTTTATACTTTTTAATGGAGCTGTAAAAGATTTTTGTAAACAATCAGCAAGTACAGGACAACCTGTGCGTATGGTAGATTCACTTTTGTTTTTAATATCAGCCACTTACTTTTTATTTCAAAGCCTGCCAAACTGGTGAACTTTTTTTGACCCGCCCGGTAAATAACTGTTGAAAATTTTATTTTTTGCAGTTCATCTACACAATGAGTTTCTGTTAGCTATACTTGCAAGATGTCATGCACTCATTGCAGCACCAGGTGAGGGTATTTGCATTTATAAGATGTAGATTATGTTTGAAATTGCTGATCAAGAAATTACCCTGGAAATTAAAGTGAACGAAAAGGATCAAAATGGAATGGGCCACTTATTTAACTTGCTTACAATAAAGGCTCTGTGCCAATTAACAGCGTTTTCTTGCCCAAGAATTCTCTTTAGTTTTGTAAGAACTCGCGCTTAGAAAAATGTACAATCTTTTATCCTCTTGAAAAATTGTTGAGAATTCTTGTCATGGGAATTTGTACACAGACTGTACTGTAATAGCTGAATGAATATAATTCAAACAAATAGCATACCGCATTTTTGTACTTTGATGAGAAATGAATTCAGAATGGTTTTAGTTGTTATCTTTCTGTTATCATGCTCAGGGGTGTAGCCAAAGAAAGTATGGGAGTACCACATCCCTCCAACTTTTATAATTTTGGAAAATTTGTTAACAACTTTAGTGATTTGGCAGCATTTTCAATAATTAAGCTCAAGAAACATAAATTTTGTCAGAAAATTTAGGGTCTGCGCCCCCCTAATGATTCTCTTTAGCTTTGTCCTGCCAGCAGAAGAATTTTTGAGTTGAAAGAATTATTCTGAATAATTGATCAAAAATAGGATGATAAGTGGCATATCACCTTCGCTTGTTCTATTTTTAGATGAGATTACTAAATCTCCATTGTTACGCTTTAACATGTCGAACATAAAATACATGAGCACGAAGAACGCGCTGATAATGCAGACAGCAATGTGTCCAGACATTTTAACCTTGCAGGCCATTCTAAAGCGGACATGTCGATTCTTGGATTAACCATGGCACCTATCAACAGCAAACAAAGAAAAACATCAGAAAAACGTTTAATTTTTAAGCTTGGTACTCTTTTCTCCAATGGACTCAACAAACAGTTTTCTTTTTCATAGGCATTTTCACTTTAACATCATCTTTTCCTCCTTCGTAGCTTCCTCATAGCTACCCCCTTCCATGCAACGTTCAATTCCATTAGACGTTCTATAGTTCTCCATCTTTTAATTTTTCGATCTCTTCCGCTTAACTGCCCTGTGCGTTCTATTTCTCATTACTACTGAGGAAGGGTTATGCCCGATACGTTTAGTCTAATTAAATCCTGGCATTTTAGTTTAATCAATTGAGAAATTTATGTTTATCAACTGTAACTATTGCCGCACGTCAACCTCAAGATTATATTACACTTTAACAGCCTGAATCTGAAAATGAATGACTTCAGCTAAATGCCATGTATCTATAAATAAAACAAAAAGAAAAAACCTGACCCCCTATTGTTACTTTGACATTGTTTAGTTTGTGCACATGTCGAGACTATCAAATATCATAGGCTGTTTATAGACCTCAAGGTTTCAAGGCTTCAAGAATTCGTTTGGGCCAAAACGCCAGAGGTCTGGTTTGAAGGTGGATGGAATGCTAAATTCACACCGCTGGATTGGATCAAAAAAGATCTGTATGCTTTTTTGGGACACTCTGTACACAACACTACAAGAGGTAGATACCAAGGGGAGCAAAGATCATGAATACCCCCCCCCCTGGTCATTACATGAAGAACATACAACTAAGGTACATCTAAATATACAATGGCGACATGTTACAAATAAGCAATTTTTATAGATTGATACATGAGCGGGTTGTGCATAATAAACTTACCTAATTAATAGCCTGTGTTGTTGACAAATGAATTATGTCTCCTGCCTTTCAGACGAATTCTATGTTTTGAATAATCCTGCTCATTGTTCATTGATATTTCCTTCCATTTCTCCGTTCAATTATAGCTTCTATGCCATCAAAGTCATCACAAAAGTCAGGCACAAGATCCACTCATCTTAGAAAGCCGAAAGTAAAGAGACCAAATCAACATGTCAAAATGAGGTTGCAGGTACATGCTTGATTACTTTCCTTGACTGCTTTATGCTGGGTGCGCCATAAAAGTCAGGCGTTTCAAACATTATTGAACCTAGAGTAATGGATGAATTTGAATAAATCGAAGTTTGGTTGATAGCAACAAGACTGAAATATTTTTGTGATTTATCTCGCATTTTTATGAACAAGGAAAACATATTTGAATTCAAATTTATAAAACTTGATTTCTTGCGGAATGGCTGAGAAGGGCATAAAATAATCGATCCACTACGCAGGACATTCATTTTCACACCGGGTGTCTCAGAAAAAAGTACTCTCTTTGATTGGAAATAGGAACCAAGCAATAAGATATCATTGCTACCCGACTTTACAGCTAAATTTATCAATCTTTAACTTAGATGCACATACCTTGCATTTGGAAATCGTACACCAAACACCGGAGATACAGGTTCGCAAAGTCAAAATTTACAGTGCACCCAAAACCAGACGTTTTGAAATAGGGCCTAGTCATGATTTGTATCGTGGACTTTTTCCAAAGTGCGTGTAGACTTTAAGTTTCCGTTTTTTGCTTTTGAAAAGAATAAAAGATGCATGGACATGGCGCTGATTAGACAAATATAGTAAAAATGTGGTAAGAGTGATAAAGTCGTGCCACATCTCCAAAATAAGCGTGCATGTGCTCCTTTTCCTCTTCTGCAAAACACCGCGCCAAACACTTGGGATCGAATGCAATGCAAGGACCGATTCTTCAAAAGAAAAATCACTTCAAGAACAATTGAAGTAATTCATGGTATGATTCTTTTGAAAAATAAAAAGGAAAGGTCAAAGTTGAACATTCATTTGCAAAATGCCTGTTTGGTGTCAAATTATGGCTAGGCCATTTCTCAAAACCTCTGGCTTCAGGTGCACTCCACATTTTGACCTTGTGAATATCTCAGGTGTTTGGTGGTCGATTTCCAAATGCAAGGTATGTGTATTTAAGTTCAAGACCAACAAATATAGCTATGAATTCAAAAAGTCCCGAAATGTTATCGCTTTGTTGCCTTGTTGAGTCAAATGGGGGTACTTTTTTTTGAGACACTTTTTTTTTTGACAGATATTTTGAAAATTCCACTGCATACCATTTCTCAATTACACTACTACAATGCAATACAAATTAAATACAAAGCAAAGGCAAAACAAAGTTACAAGATAATAACATATATAATGAATTGTATGAAAGGAATTTCTTAGGAGCAACTCTCGCAGTAGCTAGGCTAATCGAGGAGAGAGCTTCCAGATGAGATATCTCTACATGGACTTTGTATTAAAGGTAATGTGTCCATGTAAGTACAGCAGCGTATACACTCTTGTCAAAATGTGCTGACGCGATGCTGACGAAGAGCCCGAGGAGCGCACTGTGATTGGTAGGATTTACCTGAACACATGCAAAACTAGAATTTAAATTTCACAACGAGGCTGCCTACTGTGAGACTTTGGGTTCAGCTCTGGAATCGCAGCCGCAAGTAAGTCATCAGTCTGCTTATATCAGAGCTGGCTATCTTTCCAAATCAATGGTAAGGTGATCACATGAAATATCGCATGAAAATAGCAAAGTCCCTGTACTTACATGGACACATTACCTTTAAAGCTTAGGCAAAAACAACGGGTGGCTAGTATTCTTTTGCATCGAATCAACGCGAATTTACTGATACTGTGAAACATTTTTTATTTAAAGAGAGCGTAAGCTTGAGAAAGTAGAGCAGTTCTTCGTTGTATTGCTATTCCATATACTGCTTAAATAGACTGTGAAACGCCACGCGTGAAAAGCGTCCGTCCACCATCTTAAATTTATATCCGAGCGCTTAATTCTCTCTCAAGAGTTACAAGAAATGAATTTTTGAATAAACACTGAAGTTTGTTCGATCCCATGGCAAATAGATGTGCAGACGATATCCGTTACCCGTGAAAAATTTACTTTTGTATCGTTCAATGTGAGAAATTTCTTCAGGATTTGATTAAGTGTGTTAGGCCCTTTTTCAGGCATTTTGCAAAAAGAGATTGTCGTTAGTCACATTTACCTATAATGTGAGTACCCATAAAAACGAGAAAATCATGAAAACACTTCGGAGGAGATAAGGTATACGTAAGGATATAAATCGAGTACATAAACGTGCACTACGGGGGCTGTTTAACAAGGACAGATTTGGTAAGACAATAGCACGAGTTGGTTTTGATTGACACCGCAATTCAAAGCGATTAGCGATCGCAGACAAAGGAAATTCTCTCAACCAGTATTTCAAAACAAACAAAGCCGCAAAAATTTCTCTGAAACCCAGGTAGCTAGCTCGCTCGTTGTGCATTCCAGAAACTGTTTTTAAGAGCAAACATGAGCATAGATCGAGAGAAGAAGGATATATCTACACATCTGTCACTGGCATTTAATTTATTTTATTCAAAAGCCGATTGAGAGGCGATTCAATTCTCTTGTTTTTTGGGTGTAATTAAAGCACTTACTGCTCAGCTTCTGAACCAAAGAAATAAAATGCCCGAGGTAGATATTTAGATATATCCTTCTTCTTTCGATAAACACTCATAATTGCTCTTAAAAACAATTTCTGGATTGCACAACGAGCGCACTAGCTACCTGGGTTTCAGAGAAACATTTGCGGCTTTGTTTGTTTTGAATTTCTGGTTGAGAGAATTTCCTTTGTCTGTGATCGCTAATCGCTTTGAATTGCGGTGTCAATCAAAACCAATTCGTGCTATTGTATTACCAAATCTGTCCTTGTTGGGCTGTTTAGTGATTATGAATCCACCTTTCAATGCAAATTGAGTTCTTATTAAGAATGATGAACTAGCCATCCACACAAAAAGCTACATATTTTTCGTGCCTTTATCTCGTCATCTGTCTGTTGTATTTATTAGTGTAATGGTAGAATCGATCCTTGTCTGACAAAACAAAATGGCAAGCACGAAATAGACACCAACAAATAAACGGCGAAGTAACAGCAATATTTACAATATGTACAAATCAGCTAGTAAATGAAGTATCGGTAAAGTTATCCATAAAGTTTCATGATAATCTACGATTTAGTAAGAATTCTTGACCCACAAACCAACTCAGATATTCTCACAGCAACCTCTAAAATCCATCTCGAAAACGATCTCTCTCCAAAACTTTCTTTCAAGTTCCTAAAACCTACGCCTAGTCACATCACATGCTTAAACTACAATGGTAAATTAGCATAACAGGCGCGAGACGACAACAACCAAAAACAAACAATAAACTAAAACAATGCATAAAAACAATAAAACAACACAACATGTTTCCCAACAGAATATGATAACGATCATCTATCAAAATTATTTGGTCCTTAACGCAAATGCACAGAAAAGTTTCAAGATTGGTAGCATAATCAAGCTTTGTTGATTTTCAAATAGTTTCATTTTTTTTACCATCCTGGTACAGTTCTTTCTATTATTTGGGACACCCGGTTATTTTTTTCATTGTTCTTAGCACCAGTTTGACAAGGTGGACCCAATGGAATATGCTGCGTCTGCCATACAAAGGGTAAGTCCGTTTGTTTTTCTTATTTTGCTTAAAAAATCCTCGCAGACGATGCAGGGAAAAATATCTATCCCATTGTCTGTTCTTTTTGTGTTCCTTTTGCCCTAGAATCCCTAGGATGTACATTGAAATCCAAATTTTCAGATAGTAGTAGTTTGGGACAAAATATTGCCTGAAACGGTTTGTCTGAATTTGTTTTTAAAAGCATCCGAAAATGTTTCGGCTAATTTTCTTGATGACGATACATTTGATTGAAGAATTCAGTGTCGATCTTTAGTTAAACTAAGGTTAAATCTTTGCAGATGTGGCCGATTTCAAGCAGAAGATTTGACCAGTGTGTCCGGATCTTTTTGTCGGAAGTTTTTGTTCGAAACTTTTCCGTCTGGGAAATCTTAGCCTGCGTGCAGACTCTGTCAGAAAATTGAAAAGAGAGGAAAAAGTAGAGTCTGCGCAACTGAGCCACTCTTCTTGTTCAATGACATCAGCATTTTTTCAACTACTGTCCTCTTCGATGAATGAAACTTTGAATCGATAAAGATCTTCATTGTTTATTCCAGAAGTTTGTGCTAATTCGCTTTATCCAAAGAAATCAGGGCCATAGAGACTCAGTGATGCATGAATTTAGCTCCATCTTAAATAAAGCAGTAACTAAGATTTAGAACAATAGGGTCAGACTGCTTTTAATCTCGTCTGTAGAATCATTGCACTCATAATTTAAATGCTTTGTTAAACGTTTCCTGATTCCAGATTTTCAACATTGTTTGCTTTGAAAATTCCACTTTAGAAACTAACAAAGACGATTGAGTTCTCTAAACCAATCTGATTTGGTTCCTTGAATCCTAGGAACGTGTGAACAAGAAATGTGGCTTGGTTGCGCAGACTCTACTTTTCTCTCTCGTTCCTATCTTGTCCTGTCCAAGAGTCTGCATGCAGGCTAGGAAATATGGATGCAATTGTAATTTGATAGTGCATAGCGACACAGTACTGAATAGGGCTTCACATCATGATGTTACCTGTTACATTATTTTTATAGAGCTGAAAGGGGCAAATATATTTGAATATTTGAGATTTGTTTCATGAAGGAACGGCATATCATGCTTTATGAAGGATAAATGGATCCAATCTGTCCAGGAAAAAGTGGATCTTTTTTATTTTCATATGAGCGATTGTGTCTCTTTAAAGTCAATTTGTACTGATCAGTGCTTTACTGCTATTTGAGCCCCGGGTCCGGATAGTACGATTTTCTTGTTTATAGAGATCCAAAAACGTGTTCTCCTAGTCCCCAAGTTCCACGCTGCTGTCTCTAGTCTCTTATTAACCTTTTGTCTTCTTTTTTATGTTATGAATCGAGATTATCTCTGGCCTGAATGGATTGCATTTGATTGTTTCCCACAGGGTAAGCTGAAATTATGTTAAATTTTCTTCTGAAAGTTCTTCGATATCACCTTTTTCAGTCATTTAGCCATAGATGAAAAAAGTGCATGAGGCCACTTTTGAAGCCTGCATTCGCAGGAACATAACTATTAGTTCCACCATTGCATTTAGCAAAACCTGTTCTCGGACAAGATGCGAATCTTCCTGATACAAATGAAACCTCAGCTGCAGATGGTGCGAACCCCGAGAGAAATTTGAGATCTAATTTCAAGGCAGATACACTTCCCTAAAGAAGTTGTTGGTACATAATTTGAACCCCCCGGCGAAAATTTAACTATTTTATCGATCACAAGAACCCCGGCCAGAATTTTTGAATTATGCCCCGTTTACACGATACCAGTTTCATTTCATATCGGATTGGGGGTGGCAATCCGGTACGAAAATTTTTCTGTTTACACGATACCGTTTTTATTTCATATGGGATTGGAGTTCTGTTTACGCGAAAACGCTTTGTCTTGTGCTGCGGAGGGTTCACCTTTGTTTTACCCTGGTTTTACGACCCACTGCGCAGTGCACCAGATGAATAGGAGGCTCGTAGAATTGATAGAAAGGTTCCTTTTTGAGTTGATACCGGATTCGACCGTTTACACGATATCGGATTCATTTCATGCCACTTTCAGAGCGTTTTCATTTGAAAACGCGAAAACGGTATGAAGCATATCGGATTGGTGCGTTCTTGTTAAACAGAAGGCCAATCCGATGTGAAATGAAAACGGTCTCGTGTAAACAGAAGGCCAATCCGATATGAAACCAGTCCGGTATGAAACGAACGGTATCGTGTAAACTGGGCCTTAAACTCGAACCCTGATTCGAATAACTAACTTTTCCACGATGGATTGATTAATTGATTTATCTATTGATTGAGTGTTTGGCTATTTTTAGGATCAGGTGAAGAAATGGACACAAAACTTTGCAGCGTAGAAATGGCATTGCCTGATGTTGCGTCATTGCATGGACGCCTCTATCTTGGTGCATGGGAACATGGTCTTGATTCTGTAGCTGACGATACCGCATCATTACTCTCAAATGCTGTAGAGGTAAGATGGTAAGATTAATTTCCCTTTCAGAAGGTCAGCCGCAAAGCAAAAATGAAAAGAAGCAATTTTGCAACGCATGATCACAAGTTTTTGTTGTTGAAATAAATCAATAGACCTTTTAGCTATTCTACAAAAGAGCCTGGATAGAGCGTTATTTTTATGCATTTTTATACGCGAGGTTCGATCGAGTGGCGTTAGAGCTTCTATCACTATT
The DNA here is from genome assembly GCA_039566865.1 of Aurelia coerulea. NCBI lineage: Eukaryota > Metazoa > Cnidaria > Scyphozoa > Semaeostomeae > Ulmaridae > Aurelia > Aurelia coerulea. Next base: position 19,320,123 of record CM076954.1, read on the forward strand.
GTGCACATTGGAAAATCCCACAAAATGTAGTATAATATCGTTCGATTCTGATTCTTTTCAGAATAGCTAAAAGGTTTATTGACCATCGTTCACAGGAAGATCTAATGCCATCCTCTGAAGCATGACATCGTTAGACAATATATCTTTTAGCTATTCAACAAAAGAGCCTGGATCGAGCGTTATTTTGATACATTTTTATACGCAAAGTTCGATCGAGTGACGTTAGAGCTTCTATCACCATCGTGCACATTCGAAAATTCCACAGAATGTAGCAAAATATCATTCGAATCTGATTCTTTTCATTATAGCTAAAATGTCTATTGTGGCCTCACATTGTTCCACACCTTCCAAAAACCCTGGAGCCATGACAAACTATTTCATTGTGACAAATAATACTAAATGCCATGCTAGATAAGGCAACCTCTAATGTATGCATGCCCACGCTGTGGTGCCCCCGCATTGTTGCAAGGTTTTGCATCGACTCCATCACTTCCCTATTACAACCTATGTGCCATGACAAATGCAATGACCACACTACACACGAGGCTTGAAATTTGCCTTCTATGATAGCAGGCTAATGTCGTTTGTATTGTGTATTGTGGTATTATTTGTCATCCCATAGACTCCACAAAGCACTTTGTACCCTGTGAGTCAACGACGATGGGGCTATATCTAACGCCGAAGAACAACCAAGATGCAGTTCGTTGCAATTGTGAATCTTAGCAATGGATCTAATCGGCTAAATCCAAGTGCACTCAGCAACTGCAATTTCTATCGCTGGCGACGAAAATCGCTTCTTTGCAGGGAGAAAGAACAGCAGTGGAGAAAACTTTCAATGATAGTGGGGCTCAGTTGGATGTTGAAAGATTTGAATAAAGTTTATGTGATGGCTGGCTGTATTTTTTCGACTCGTTTGTGCCTTGCTCAATGCCAGCTTCCACCACAATTTTCGTTTCATTCGCGTACCTCATTGAATTGAATTTCAACGCAAATTCGAATTTTCCACGTGACTTTAATACATTCGGATTTTGCACGTGACCCATCCGTTTTGCACCTTTTCCTCATCCTATTCCCTTTAATTGTGTGAAATGGTTGCATGCTTTAGGCAACAAAAGACTGGAGGTATGTTGCGAAGGTTGTTGATTTTTGGGCATTAGGCCATAACGGACAAAAACTAAGATAGGCTAGGCCTATAATAGGCTAACATTTGATCTTCACGCTGCCCGTGAGTTCATGGGCATTTTATGCCTCGTGTCAGATGTCTCTGTGACATCATTCACATAGTTTCTGCTCGGTCAAGGCAGCAGTGGCGGAATTAGCCTATCCACAGTAGCGTGACTACGGTTTCAAATTTAGATCCAGTGTCATTTTTGTTAGTAGGGGGTACTTAAAGCAAAATACTTTATTTGAAAGATGTATGTCAACTATTATCTCCAAATGAATTGAAATCCATATGAATGGGCTTATGTAATCAGGAAAAATGTTTCTTGCTGGGAACGGATTCAATGACCTCCAAGCATTCAGATCTCAAAATACTTTGAATAATCCACCACTGTGCTATACCGTCCGCTCGCAAATAAAAGGGCATTCCCTTTCAAGGACAATTCCAGGGTGGCATGATTTATGATGAAATAAAAGATTATACTGTTATGGATGGTGGATCGTACAGTTTTCCACCATTTTAATCTTTTCTTCGTGAAATTGGGTGTCCAAATAGGCGATGTGTGCTTAGTAACGTTATGACTGCTCAAAGATAGGCGCTGGGGCGATGGAAAATCAGTGGTCATGTAATATATCTACCACACCCATACAAAATTTTTACAAAGCAACGAATGAAGCAAAGATATCTGCCTCGTATTCCTGAGCATTAGTGTTACTTCATCAATTAGCTACTGGTCACGACAAAATTAGCCTGCTATCCAGTTTATTATTCCCGAGGAAATAGGGTCTGGTTGATAGGCTAGGCAAAGTCAATTCTTGTTCTTACTGTACAATAAAAGACATTGGATTTGAATATGAGCAGTTGAGATTGATATGCTGTTCTTGCAAACAACTGACTTGGAAACTTTACATCATTTTATACCGATCTTTAAGTAATTTTCATCTTGCATGATTTGCAAATGAATAATTTTATGTTTAAGACTTCATCTAAAGCTCATAAAATATTACTGCCCTGTCTGTATTTGCTTTGTAAAAACGGCTATCTTTAAAACACGGAATATGGAATGATGGAATGGAATGATGGAATGCCCGTTAAAAATATGGAATTTGTCTCTTAAACGTCAATGGGAGGTTAAGTTTGCTTTTCAATAACACTGTGCCGGTGAGAAAATCAAGAAAATCGAGTAAATAATTCGTTTTCGAGCACTATTCCGTGTTTTCTCAAAGCATTCCGTGTTTTCTCAAATCATGCCGTGTTTTCTAAATCATTCCGTGTTTTCAAAATTATTCCGTGTTTTCAAAATCATTCCGTGTTTTCCTTGGGAATCCCCTTTTCTTCAACACAGCTGTCTTATCACATCATATCACGACCTAAACAAATCTTTTTCCTTATTAATTATTTGTAAAGTACACATCACATCATATTTTTGACAAAATATGTCAAAAATGTATCAAATGGGCATAATAAACCCCAAAGGCCAGATCCCGCCAGATCACCTCGTGCTGTTGGTCTTCTGCAGTGCAAGCGAATCAACATGGCCGCATTTAGCAGTTTCAATTTCAAAGTGCCACGAAAAAAGGTTTTAAAGAATGATGAACTTGGAGAAGATCTGCCAAAGTTGCGATGGGACGACATCAGTCAAGGCCAATTGATTGGTCATGGGAGCTTTGGCTCTGTGATTCTTTCCACACTACAGCAAGACTCGGCGGGGAGGAAGAAAGGAGGGCAGGGCAGATTCCCGGGGGGGGTACTTGACTAGGGAAGTGACGGGGGTGTGCGGAAAACCTCTCCACACCCTGCACCCTGTCGCATAAAAAATAGGCCAAAAGTATACCCTGTCGCATAAAAATTTTGCCTCTCAAATACAGTGTAGAACGCAATTTTTGCTTGTGATACCCTGTCGCATAAAAATTTTGCCTCTCAAATACAGTGTAGAACGCAATTTTTTCTTGTGACACCCTGTCGCATAAAAATTTTGCCTCTCAAATACAGTGTAGAACGCAATTTTTGCTTGTGATACCCTGTCGCATAATTTTTTTACCTATTATAATACCCTGTCGCATAATTTTCGCTAGAAAATGACACCCTGTCGCATAATTTTTACCGCAAAAGGACACCCTGTTGAGCGGCACATCCCGTCAGGTCAAGTATGGGAGTGCCCCCCCCGGGGGCAGATTGTGATAAAGCAACTGCATGATATCACAGGCCACGAAAGAGAATTTTTGAAGGAGGCGAGATTGCTACACAAACTTAATGGGCACAAAAACATTGTTGGTTTTTTGGGAATCTGTACAAGCCCAATCTTTTCTATTGTACAAGAATATGCAGCTTTTTTATTCAAAGGTTTCGGCGACGAGAAAGAAGTGAGCTCATTGGGGATAGCTTTTATTTCCCAACCCTAGTGCTAGTTTCTGATAAACAAGTTTCTTCTGAAAATCGCGTGGCTGAATGAAAATCCATTATCACGCTTTGAGAATAAAGATATAATGCGTTTCAATTCAGTCTTTTCATTATAATCCTCCAGGGGCACTTAACTGTTGAACTGAAGTGAGAAGGGAAAAATCGGGGATTCCCAAGGAAAACACGGAATGATTTTGAAAACACGGAATGATTTTTTTTTTTTTTTTTTTTTTTTTTTTTTATATATCCACTAAAAGATTACAATATATATGTTACTTACACTACCTACAAAATTACTATACAATACTACAGGAACGATACCCCGAGGAGCAAAAGGCTGTGACTACCCCGAGGCCACTTAGACATTGAGCTAAAACTACTATGGTCTGTCTCAAATTACATGCCATGAGAAAGAACTGCGATCAGGTTGATTTTTGTTTGGATGGTAAATAAGGCATTATCGCAAATATTGCATGGCATCTAATTTGAGATAGACATTTAAAAATACATGACTTAACTAAAGAAAATCAAGAACAAAAACAAAATAAACTAAAATGGGACATGTAACATTGTGGCTGTGATGAAGTGACTTATAACGGAGTTTTTTTGGAATTTTCTAACCGAATCGACCAGATTTGTGGATAAATTTTAGAGTCAGAAGGAGTATATTTTTGTTAAGTTCGTCTGGGAAATTTTTATCACCAAACAATAAAATCTGCAGTAGAACATTATTTTGGACATTGGTGTATCCATATGGTCGCAGCAAATCAAAAACTCCAGCGAGAAGATCTCTGCGTGGTACTGCAAGGGAAGGGCAAAGCCCGGGGGGGGTACTTGACTAGGGAAGTGACGGGGGTGTGCGGAAAACCTCTCCACACCCTGTACCCTGTCGCATAAAAAATAGGCCAAAAGTATACCCTGTCGCATAAAAATTTTGCCTCTCAAATACAGTGTAGAACGCAATTTTTGCTTGTGATACCCTGTCGCATAAAAATTTTGCCTCTCAAATACAGTGTAGAACACAATTTTTGCTTGTGATGCCCTGTCGCATAAAGATTTTGCCTCTCAAATACAGTGTAGAACGCAATTTTTGCTTGTGATACCCTGTTGCATAATTTTTTTACCTATTATAATACCCTGTCGCATAAATTTCGTTAGAAAAGGACACCCTGTCGCATAATTTTTACCGCAAAAGGACACCCTGTTGAGCGGCACATCCCGTCAGGTCAAGTATGGGAGTGCCCCCCCGGGGGGCAAAGCAACAAAAAGTGTTCCGTATCCTCAATACCATCGTTCGTAGGGCACATTGGATTTATGGTATCCCTAAAATTGTGCTTGAATTTGTGAAAGTTTAGTTTACTGAGACCAACCCTGAGTTGAGTGAGATAGGATAAACCTGTTGGGTCATGAATGCCAAATATAGATCTTACAGGGGGTCTAATTATCGATAAGAGCTTCTTCTTAAAAACAGCAACAGACGGTGCAAGTCTAATCTCAGGATCAAGTTTATTCCATTCAGATAAGCAATGAGGATAGAAACTAGATTTGAATTTTTCTGTTCTGGCCTTTAATCGCCCAATGACATCCTGGTTGCGAAGAGGGTAATGTGACTGTTGAAGTGGTGGGATTGGATCCTTAGTATAAACGGGAGTTAGATTATTAAGAATCTTGTAGAATAAAGTAAGACGTCTGCTCCACCTTCGGCAGCTTAATGATTCCCAACCAAGCTCTGTGTACAGCTTTTCTCGCGATGTTCCTCTCCATGTTCCTGTAATTGCTCGCGCAGCAGAATACTGAACAGATTCTAATTTTTCCATAAGGCTCGGTAAAATGATGCTGCCACTGAACTCACATACTTTTGCCGGAATATGGTAAATGACATCCCCATAGTCAAGATGCGGTCGCACATGGAGCTTATATAACTCGTTTAGAGTATGCCTGGGCAGATATTTGGAGAGATATTTCAGCAAGCCAATACCCTTTCTTGTTTTAGAGATAGCTGATTTGATATGGGCAGAAAAAGACAGCTTTGAATCGAGTATGATTCCTAAATGTTTGTGTTCATCTACTTTCATCACTGGTGTGTTGTTAAAGTAAATTTCCGGATGATTAGCTTCAATCTTTTTCCTTGAGAATATTAGTTCCACAGCTTGTTTTTGTGGATCAGGATTAAACGACATCCTCCAGTCATGGGCCCACTGTCTTATCAACTCCAAGTCATGGTTCATGTCATTGGCAGCTGAATCAGAATCTTGGACGACCGTAAATAATGACGTATCATCAGCGAAAAGCTTAGCATTGCACTTCAAGTCTTCAGTTAGGTCATTTATATACACAAGGAAAAATAAGGGTCCTAGAATAGAACCCTGGGGAACTCCTGCCGAAATATCTCCCCAAGAAGAACTCTGCCCATTCAAAACAGTTCGCTGCTTTCTATTCTCAAGAAAGCTCTTGACAAGAGAAAGAAGATTTCGAAAGGAATGATTTTGAAAACACGGAATGATTTTGAAAACACGGAATGATTTGAGAAAACACGGAATGATTTGAGAAAACACGGAATGATTTGAGAAAACACGGAATGGTGCTCGAAAACGAATTATTTACTCGATTTTCTTTATTTTCTCACCGGCACAGTGTTATTTGATAGCAAACTTAACCTCCCATTGACGTTTAAGAGACAAATTCCATATTTATAACGGGTACTCCATTATTCCATCATTCCATTCCATCATTCCATTCCATCATTCCATATTCCGTGTTTTAAAGATAGCCTTGTAAAAACTATTAACCCATTCTGTATTAGCTCGAAAAGGAGTTATCCCGTTTCGCCTTGTTACAGCTCGCACATGCTAAACGAGCATATCTGCAAATTTTCTATTTGGATTCCATATGCGAGTTTTTATAGTGCATTTCATTCATAAGTTATGCATGATTAATATCTCATTCAATTCCTACCCTGACCACCCCGGGCAGCCCGGGGGTCAACAAAAATTTCCTGCATGACTGCTTCTGGGCCGGGCAAATCCTACGTTGCGAATGCCCGTTGGCTGGGCACTGAGAAAATGCCATATTCCCAGTTACTGTATAAGAAAAAGCTCTTGTTTTTGTCAAATGCCCAGGGCAGGGAAAAATATTTGGGATAAATGCCCGGGGGCCAATAATAATTTTGAGCAAATGCCCGGAGGTATCCGGTGGGGGGGGGGGATGGTCAGGGTAGGAATTGAACGAGACATAAGATACATAAGTGCGATTTCGAAACAAAGAAATAACATTGAACTTGAACCAAATAGGAAGGCCCAGTGTGATTTAGAAGGTACAACAGTGTTGAAAATAACACCTTTTAGTCATTTTATTGAACAATTTATTATGACCTACCATTTTCCTATTGCAGACTCATCTAAAGAATATTCTGACAGCATGTGTTGCAAGAAAAAGACCTTACTGCCTGAGAGATAATCATTTCCGACATTCTTTTGGAGTGAGCTATCCAATAACGAGCCATGAAGGACTCAAGAAAAGGTAATATTTTTTTAGTACCTGTTGAACCAAAGAATACTTTACGAGATAGATCACGCCCAGCTTCCAGAAACCAAATGTTATGAACACAAACACGATATCACCATGTAGCTGAAGTGCTTAGCCATCTTTTGAGATGTTGCTTGGGCAGTTTAAGCTGTAGCTACCCTCCTAAAAACCAGTTTCAAAAACATGGTAATTAATTCATCTCTCAAAATTTCCCGTCCTTTCCAGTCCATATCCAGAAGTTACTATCGGCTAAGGAATTAGCATCAGTTCTACGAGCATCGTGTTGACGGGAGGCCAAAACATTTCTTGTACCGTTTTCAACTCCTACCAGCATCGTGTAGATGGGAGTGCATTTTCCAAGGCAGCATACAATTCTGCCGTTTTAAAATTCCACCGGCAACGTGTTAAAGAGAATCTAAGCATGTAAAAGTGGCTCAGGCCACTTGCAGTCAAATTCTAGCCTATCAGATATCAGTAATTTCTGTTGACGTAGATCAGTTATCCTAATATGGTGCGGCACGTGTTACGGCCTACTGTCTGTGCAGTTGCACGGTTATTTTGATCAAGGACTTGTATCTGCTTAGATTCATTTTAACGGGGTCTCAATAGGAATATTCTGAAATTGTTCAGATCCCTGGGCTCGATCCAGCTTTGACTATTTATTCCTATTACTTTTTACTTTTTAGACCAAATGAAGAAAACGTAACAACAGACGAAGCAGAAGCAGCGGCAATGCTTTCAATTGCAACGAATAAAAATCATCAAGATATACTTCCGCCTATTTCGACTTTCGATTTACGAGACTCTCTTCAGGTAAGTGTCTTTTATTTCTGTTTCGCTGTTTCGAAAAGATAACAACAGCCATTTTTGAAAATGGCAGAGCACTGTTGATAATCATGATTTAGCAACAGGGACCCACCTTTTCGACTTTCGATTTACGAGACTCTCGTCAAGGTATCTTTCCTATGATTTATGTTTCGCTGTTTCGAAGAGATAACCGAACCATTTTCAATGATGTTGGACTTTACGAGTTAAAATTGGCACACACATATCATTTCATTTGTTTTGCGAACAATTTATCCTCCCCAAGAAAATTTTCCCTTGGTAGGACCCTCTTTGTAGGCTTACTAAGTTCAGTCTTAGTAATCGCTGCTACCTATCTCCCTACTCGTTTAGGACTCTATGTGGTAAGTCTAGGACCCTGGTGGTCGATTGATAGTTTTTGAATGCATTGTTCAAAAGAGTCTGGAGCGAGCGACATTTTTGAACACTTTGATTTGAAAAGTGGATTAAGCGACGTTAAATGTTACAATTGCCTTTAAAGTGACTAGAATAATCTATGAATAGAACAAAGAAAACGTCTACACGATCTATTGTTCTCTAGCTAAACAATACCCCCACACATATCGAAGTCATCAAGTACAACTGCCTATTTTTAGACTTGCAGTGCGTCATTGTCATCATCATCATTAATTTCTTTGAAGTAGGCTTATAAATACACGAAGATTGCAAAATTACTGCTAACTTGGGTGTAGCTGCATATCATATTAGATACCACGCTCCTTCGCAGTGACTTTCATGCATCAAATTTCGCAAAATTATGACTTATAGAAACTAGTATAAAATCAATTGTGATAACAAGCGTTTTGAAGTTGGTTTTACAATAACTGGGGGTTAAGCAAAATAAACAAATTTTTTATGACACAAGGACAGACAAAGTCAAATTAGTAGGACGCTGTGGAGGAGCGTGTATTAGATACAAAACCTGCGGTAAATATGTTTTGCATAGCTTACAGTTGCAGTTCTCGCCCTTCTAACATCTAATCAGATTTCTAAAGATAGGAAGTGTGCTTGCTTCTTTCAGCTCCCCTTTTTCTTGTTTCAACATTTGAGACTTTGTTACATTTCAATAACATGTATATAATTATGGCGGTTCACGATAAAACTGATGTTTTCATTGACTCACTTTATAAATATATCAATTTTAACCCGTGTTTCTTTTAACCCAGGCAAGTGGAAAGCCAGCCTAAGATATCTGTTAGATGTTTGTTTATTTTTGTAGTTTAACAGAAGCGTTATTCCTTCGCATACTGTTCGTGCTGGAAATATGGAAAGAATACTAACCGAACTCTGGCACCCAGGTCACGAAGAAATTGAACAAAATCAGCTGTATAAGTTAGAAACGAAAAGATTCAACGAAATTGTAAAACAACAAAGAGGCCTTCGAGCTTGAATTTATATCAAGTAAGCCACTTAGAATAGAAAAGTAGATTTATATTCGTTGATTGTCAAAGACTTTAGTTATCTATTTTATTGGATTCTGTACGGATGTCAATGTTAGGATTACTAAAATCTATTTGATTGCATTTGCGATGCAGGTGTTAGTCGATTTCCGCTAACTTGTTCAATGGTGTTAGTTTTTAATAAAAATGAAATGAGGAAAAAGGAGATAGCAAATTTAGCTTTAGGTAGAGTTGATTCGTTCTATTTTATGAGTCAACAGTAATCTTCCAGCAATAGGAATTATTTGGTTTAAGGAATCCTTTTTAGTTCATTTGCGCATTACGAAAGAGTTCACCAAGAAATTTATTTGTCAGATCAAAAATCCCACTGGATGCGAACAATTCTAAATAACAATGAATTGATATTTTTTGCGTAAAATGCTAATGCCACAAGGGGATTGTTTCGATGCATCCAATCTGCTTTGCATACTCCCTAGATGATATGCTCATTGTATCGTTGCGCAAAACAAGGGCAGATTTTGTAACACAATAGCAACAATTGCGTTTGATTGACACCTCAATTCAAAGCGATTAGCGATTGCAGACAAAGGAAATTCTCTCGACTGGTAAGTCTAAACAAACAAAGCCGCAAAAGTTTCCCCAAAAATAGTAGGGCAAACTCTCGCCTTGTGCAAGCGAATGGTGGTGATTTTGAGAAGTTATGCGCTCATAACGAGAGAAGAAGGGTAAAACTAAAGTTCTATCTGGCGGATTTCGATCATTTGATCATTTCAGGAGCCGTTTTGTAATCGTTTCATTTATGCCCTAAAAACGCGAGAATTACAATGCCTTCTTCTCGGCTTCTGAATCAAATAAGCAAAATCCGCGAGACGGAACTTTAGTTTTACCCTTCTCATTATTAGCACATAACTTCTCTTAAAAATCACCTTTCGCTTGCACAAGGCGAGAGTTTGCCCTACTATTTCCGGGGAAACTTTGCGACTTTGCTTGTTGTGAATTAGAGCGTATGGAAATTCTTTTGTTTACAAGAGAAAATGTCGCTTTGTAAATTAATAGAAATTTAGGGTTGAATGAAGTTTTATTCTATAAAATCCGCTCGGTCGGAAAATTCTACTGACTGGAAATGGTTCTGCAACGATTTCCTGCCCATATGAAGATGCACTGTCACGGATGGTCACATTGTCGAGGATATGGTCGCAGTGTTCAGCATAGGTTCCAAATCTTTAAAAAGGCTGGTGTAAAATTGAGTGACCTATTTCTTTGAACTGAATGACTTCAAAGAAACTTTAGCTAATTCTCTATAATTCCACCGTTGGAATTTTCTGAAATCTTCAATATTTTCAGAATAAGAGTGTTTTTCTTCTTTTTCAAGAATTCAAGAGAAATTTTCTAAAAACTTAAAACCATCGTGATTTCTAAACTGTTTGACGTAACATTAATTAATTTCGAAGAAAGCCATAATTTATGAATGCCTACAATATGGTATCAAGCAAAAGTCTGTCACTCATCTCGTTTATGATTTAGAAATTTGATGACGTCACATCCTCAAATGAGTTGAAATGTTAGATACGCTGTAATTTCCAAAAGTATTCAAAATTTCTGAAAAGTCCAACGGTAGAATTATAGATAAGTATCTAAAGTTTCTTTCAAACCATTCAATCAGATGAAATAGGTCCTTGAATTTTACACCCACCTTTTTACACCGAGATAAAGATTTTGAACCTATGCTGCAGTGTTCTAATTCTCTAAGACAACAGGCTTTACTTATGACCACTCTTTAAAATTCCTTGATTAGCCTGGGCGAATTTTGTAAAATAAAGCTCGAAATAAAGGAAACAGGTGTTGGTTGTTAAGACAAAGAGATCTGGCAGCATAAATAAAAAGATTAACACCTGAGAAGCCAACCATAATGTTTTTCTCTCTTTTTATTTTGATTGATTGAATGAACTCAGAGGTGTGAAATCTGTTCTTTTGAAAGGCAGATTGCTTTGTCTTCTCGCAAACCTAAATCTTTTATTTTACAAAATTCGCCCATGCTATCTTAATCAAAACCAGTCCGTGATTTTTGCTTTAATCAAGGATTAATTGAAAATAACATGGCCTGGCAAATTCAATCAAACGAATACTTTTTGATTAAGTTTTATTTTTTCAGCTGAGGGTATATGTTTTCCCAGCAGCTTCGCACTTGTTCTTTTGACACGCAGGTGCGATCATAAGTTGTTTTTATTTGTTTTTATTTGTTGACTTAAAATTAAAAAGGTTTTTGCAATCAACGACCTCCTGCCATATGGTCTAGCTTTAGTTGAGAGCGGACATCCTTTAGAGAGTATCCTTTAACTTACAAAGTGCTAGAGAAATTCTCTTTCAATGTCTCCACCAGTCATGCCCATTTCACCATCAGTGAAGTGCCCTTTTCAGTCCAAACATTTCTTCAGAATATCGTACCTACCTGTACCTGTACTTGTAGGTTCCTCCAAACAACTTCTTCAAAGTCAGAGAGGCGAACTGGTCCGTTTTTGGACCAGCTCGGCGAACTTGTGCTTATTTTGTGTTCCTTTCTTAGCTTGTTCAATGGACACACCCAATATACCAGCAATCTTCAGCCATGGATCCCGAAAGTATTTCTTCGTAGCCTTTGCAAATAACATTCTTTTGTGATGGAATTGTTCTCATGTCTACACACATGTGCGATGTATTTTAAATATTGTGCATGTATGAATTCTCGCAAGGGAACTGTTTGAACTATATCTTGTACTTCTTGATTCGTATATTGGAAGCTGTATTCACCTTCATCGATATTCTTACGTTTCCAACCACCCTTAACCATGCTTCTAAGGAATCCTGTCCAGAACACTTCTAGTTTTCGAATTTTCTCTTCTCTGGGAGGCCACGCCTGTACTCCGTATGCAAGCCGTTATCTTACGCATGTCTCTAATAACTTCCTCCTTGTAGTCATGTTAACGTTAATGTCCGTAAGTACTTTACGAAGCTCATTAAACTTTGCCGTTGCCTTTGCTATTTGGTGGTCAGTAACACATTCTTTATCATCATTTGTTATCACATTTCCTAAATATACAAATTCGTGAACGTAAGACAAAAATTTTTTGGACCAAAGATACTCTCCTATGCAGAGGTTCCCCTGTCATTTTGCATAGCAAGGATTAGGTTACTGCGTAGCGGAAGAAAATGGACTTCTGCGTAGGAGAGTAGACCGAAGACGTATCTCTGAAACATTCACCATCAGAAAACTTTCGCTTATTATCACAGATAAACCAGGTTATCTGTGATAATTCTAGTTTATCAGGAAATATTGATTCTCGCGTGCCATACACTTTCACAAACAGGCTGCAATCTATGCCGGTTGCGCAGGAGCCTTTAGCTGTGCAGGAGCCTTAAACTTTTAGCAAGATAGTACACATGGGTAGCTGAATATCAATTCCATATCAAGATCATGTAAATTTGATAATTTAATTAAGTTATTTTTCTTGTATGAGTTCTCTCCGCCTTTTTATCAAATCTTTTATTTTGGTAGATTGACCCAGATTGATTTCAAATTTGATTTTGAGAAGTATATATTGTTGAGATATACTACCGAAAATGATTGAATTTTCTCATTGGAATAGTGTCAGCAGGAAGTATTGGACAGATCTCTAATTTTGTCATCAATTTTCCACATAAGAAATTAAATTTACCGTCGCATTTATAGATGGATCAAAGGGCGTAATTTTTTCATATGTAATATATTTTGTTAGCCAATATTGACTAAAAAGCCGCGTTTCCTTTGCGATGAAAATAGCCGCCTAATGCTACATGAATCTGCCCACCTGATATATGCGTGAGCTTTATGCTCTTCTAACAAAAAGGCATATTCATATTTTATGAAAATTTTCAAGGCAACAAAAACCTTTTTTGGACACAAAAGATTTAACAATAATCAAAGACTCCAATCGGCTGTGATTGCAACTTTCCTCTGAAATCCATTTGCGTTTAGGATTTATCTTTGTCATTTTTTTTTCATGCATTTTACGCCAGCTACGTAAATATGTACAAAGGAAATTTTAGCAGCCAATAGGGAAAGCAATAGAAATGCGTTCATACCAGTATGTGTTCATTCGCCTCTATTGCTTTCAACACGTTGATCATTCTGAAGTGGCCACTTCAAGTGAACGTGAATTATCGTCGAATAACGACGAATGCTAAACCTGGCAACTTAGCAGAATCGCCTCAATTAATACTCGTAAAGTCGAAATTAGATTTCGTTGGTAGGAATGGAATGAAGGTTGTCTTGGTATAGCACACTTAAATCGTATCCACGTTCTTATGGCCAAGTGAAGGTTTAACTTTAATTTGAAAAAGGCGAATGCTGAAGCTTGCGACTTCGCAGAGTTATCTTGATTAATACTTGGAAAGGGTTGCAATGTCGAAATAGTATTGCCTTGGAAGCAATGGAATGACAGTTTCTCTGGTATGATGCATTAAAATCCAACTTCTTATGGCCACTTCAAATGAACGTGAATTTTTCTTCGAATAGCGACGAATACTGAACCTTACAGCTTCGCAGATTTAATACTGGAAAATTTCCAGTGAAATCACCCTTGCTTGTAGTGGAATAAAATTTTGGCTGGCCTATTCAATTGAAATCATATTTCCATTTTCTTTCGGCCACTTCAACTCAGCGTGAACTCTTAGTGAATGGGCCATGCTGAACTTCGCAAAATTTTTTCAATCAGTCTTGCAAAGTTGGAATGAAATTGCCTGTTCAATAGTGGAGTGAACTTCTTTCTTGCCTGATAAATTGAAAACTTGTCAATGTTTATTTCAAGCAAGCAGAATAAGTATATTTATCGACGGTATTGTGTTGCGGCAGTGAGAAAGGTGTTGGGATATTTGCTGAAGCCAAACTGAAGAAAAAAGTCTCAAAAAAGATTTCATCTGAAAGAGCAGAAGATACAAACGCACGGGGATGTTATTTGTCGACGTATTTGTTTCGAAGATGCGATGATCTGGAAAGGTTGATGTGAATCAAACCATCAAACTCGGATGTTTATTCTTTTATTTGCACAAACGTTGAAAAGATACACTGTTTTAAGGATAGCTCTTTATTTGAAAAAACTTTCAAAAGATACGCTGTGTAAAAGACAAGTTCTGTTATTCCGCAGACGAAATGATTTAGGAATCGACGAATCACAACTTAGTTCGGATTTTATGGTTCTGCATTAGTATAAATATCGAAAAGATACGCCTTTTAAAGGGTGGCTCTTCATTTGAAAGAACTTTTGAAAAGACACGATGTGTAAAGGACATGGTTGAAAGCTCTGTTATTTCCCAGACATAAGGGTACCAAGAAATGGACAAAGCACGACAAAGCTCAGATGCTTATGCTTCTTAATTTGTACAAACGTGGAGAAGATACACTGTTTCAAGGATGGCCCTTCATTTGAAAGAACTTTAGAAAGATATGCTGTATAAAAGACAGGGTTAAAAGTTCTATTATTTCCCAGGGGTAAGCACATACAGGATTGGTTCTTCATTTGCCCAAACATCGAAAAGACCCACTGTTATTGTTATCAAAGCGAAAGAAAACTGCAAGATTTTGAGGTGTAACGGACCCAAAACGAACCCAGATTTTGGGAGCGCCTAGCGCCTAAATCTAGTCATCAGCAGAGAATTTTGCATCACTCCTGTTTGAAGCTCACTTAATAAGCATCACAATTTGCAATAATCAAACCGAAAGGTTGCTTCAAGATTCGAGACGTAAGATTCGAGACGTTGCAGCCCTGAATGGTGCCCATATCTACAGCTGTACAGTTTATCATCAAGGTAGTGAATATCTGCATCTGGCCATCAACATGAAATCACGCATTGCTCCTGTTTAGACTTCAGTATACATATAAGCACGCAATTTGATGTGATCCGATCGAGAGAAAACAACAATATTTCGAGGAATTGAAGCCTCGAATCATGCTGAAATCTTGAGATACAATTGATCGTTGAATTAATTGACACCCAGATCGAGTCACCAACATAATATCTTACAGGGTTCCAATTTGAAAATCAATGCACGGGCATCACAATGGTACAATAATAGAACCAATTCCCAAGTGCAAAATTTCGAGACCTGACAGCCCTGACCAAATATTGAGACATACAGTCAATCGTTGAGTTACTTAGTTAACAGTTATATCAAGTCATCGACACAAAATTTCGTATCGCTCCTATTTCAAATTCATGTTATGAGCATCACAATGTTATAGTAATCTAAATGATACCTGATGTAAGATTTACGGCCCTGAATGGTGACCAAGTCTTGCGACGTACAATCAATCATTAAGTAAGTGAATACCCAAACGTAGCTAGTCATCGACATAAGATTTTGCATCGCTCTTGATTGAAATTCATTCTACTGGCATCATAGTAATACGCTGATCGAACCGATACTTATATGCAAGATTCTTAGACGTTACGGCCCTGACTCGTGACCAAATCTTGAGAAATACGATCAGCCATTACGTTAGCGAATACTTAAATCTGGTCATCAACATAAAATCCTGCACCGCTCTTGTTTTGAATTGAATACACGCGCACCACAATGTTGCATAATTCGACACTCTTTTCCCACAGTGGACCAAGGAAACATTGTGAAACATTTGATTGTTATTGCAGCCCTTGGCTTCTACCACCAATGCACTTATTACATGGTAGGATCATCATAATATTGATGCATTTAGTAGCAAGTGTCGCAGCTGTGCTAGGCAATGCCCTGATCTCGTTAGCAATTTTCATGAATCATCATTTAAGAACATGCACTCATTACTTCATCTTGTCTTTATCAATAACCGATGCAATCGTTGGAATGATTGGACAACCCTTATTCGTCTATGTCGTCTGGATGCGGGGCAAAGTCCCCTGCGCACTATTATTCACGCAGTACTGGTTTGGAAGTGTAGCCTGCGGAGCATCAGCGCTCCTCCTTTGCGTTGTCAGTATTGAGAGGTACTTATCCATTTGCCGGCCATTTCAACATGTAAGAATATTTACTTCAAACCGTACGACTGGACTTATCGTTAATGCATGGTGTCTTTCCATTGTCCTGACATCAAGCGCATTCTCAAACGTGAATCGACTGGTTTACAATGTCATTTTGCTCGGGTCGTTCCTCGTTGTGTTGCTCGTAATCGTTCCTTGCTACACAGCGATATATTTAACGGCAGCGAAACAGATTCGACAAGTCGAAGGTGGTATAAGTAGAGAGGAAAGTCGCGAAAGACGTAAACAACGACGTTCGTCATTTACGATTATGTACGTCGTAATCGGGTTTCTATTCTGTTGGGTCACATATTTCATTTGCAGTTTCCTGTGGAGTTTCAATATCATAAAGAATAACTCGAATGATGTCCTTGTAACAGCATATTACTTTGGTTTGACATTGGGATTCTGCAATAGTTCGATGAATCCTTTTCTGTACACTTTCAATAGTCGTGATTTGAAAAATGGTATACGTATCGTCCTCGACCGTTTACACATCACTTGGCTATTCAGGATCTGCTGTCACATAAACAGAGTGAGAAACTCCAACGAGCTTTATACGGACTCTGCAGCTGTTGTGAGTGTTGCCAAGACTAACGTACTTAAAATGGAACATCGAGCGTCGACATTTGAGCGTTGAATGAACCTGAATTGAAAAACTTTATTAGATTTGTGGAGAACAGTTTGGACCGGGGAGGGGGGGGGTACTTCCATTTTGGCCTAACAGAGGTCCAGTCGGTTTGAGGGTCTTACCACATGGTTACCACATGGCCCTATTTGTCAAACACATACTGCTACCAACTGGGGGTATTCTAAGGTTCCTGGCCAAAAATAAGATTTCAACTCAGTGCGCTCCTCCGCATGGGAATTTGGTCATTGCATCAGTAATCACTAATTAGTGTTGAAGTTTTGTTGCTTTCTACCATCACTTTTTACAATAGAAAATTACCCAAAAAAAACTTCAGAAAATTGTCATTACCCGATGCTACCAAATGACTCAATTTGATGTCCATGAACTACTATTTGGGGGTTTCTGTAAAATGATATTACAATTTGAGAGTGGTTTGCAAAGTCTTAGCCTAGCAAAGTCTTAGCTTTGGCCATCTTTAAGACTGACTGGACCCTCCTGTTAGGCCATAACGGGAGTACCGCCGGGCAATTTGGGTCCAGTATATTTAGAATATGTGACAAAATCTTATTGATGCTGCCAGGAATTAGACTAACGGACTAACGATGTGATTCCTTGTATTTGTTCAATATCTTCAATCCAATACATGTATTTTTGTAAGAAACTAAAATCCGGGGCTGGTAGGCAGTTTCTTAAATTTTTGGGCCATTTTTCTGCCAAAAGTTCCTTACGTGTTTCTCATATTTCTAATGCGGGAAATGTAGTGGTAATTTTTTGTCTGGGTCCCCAAATTTCTTAGTAAGATCTCAAAACAAGTAAATAACATAATTTGCAATCAAAATAATGTTCAAACAGTTGCTATGGCTGTACAGTGTCAAAACATTGTACCAACCCCGGACCTTAGTTTCTTATAAAAAATACATGTATCGTTACGTAGTTGTGAATACGTGGCAAAATAAGCAGAATGGTTTGAATGGTTTATTATCTTCCCTTCCCACAAAAGACCTTTGGCTACGAAAGACCTCACAGCAAAACCAATAATCCAAAGTTTAACTTTGGAGTCCAATGGTCCAAGTTCCTTTCGTCCAATGGTCCATCGTGTGCAATAATAAGTGACTCTTGTCCCTGCCCCCTGGAGAGAATGATCTTCGGACTCTGCTGGTGTTTACATGATTACTTTAGATCACTTCTTTGTGTGGTGTGTTCACTGTGCAACAAAATGGCGGTGAACATACCAGGTTTGATTGCTGTGATCATTTTTTACATCATCATTTTCGTCATTGGCATCCTCGCTGCAAGAAAGAAAAGAACCGGAGATGAAGCCACAGGAGGGGAAGGAGAAGAGGTCATGTTGGCAGGAAGAAACATTGGTTTATTTGTTGGTACTTTCACGATGACCGGTAAGGACCTCTTTGACTTCGCTTTGATTATTTGCCTTTCCTGCAGCTTGAAGTTGCAGTTTCGCAAGAAAGCAAAATGGATGTTCGGGATTTGCCTTGCGAATAGAAATATTCTGCCAAATCCATAAGATATTATTTTTCTGGTTGACGAAGCCGAGTGTAGAGGTATTAAAGGGAATAACCTGAGTTAAAAGATGAGATCTCATAGATTTATAAATAGCCTATTGAATTTAATAATCCAGCTCGTGGCGAATGAAAGCAATGCTAAAGAAAACAATAGAGGGATTAGGAGTTTCTTTGTCCTATTTATAGACAAGCGCTATTTAACAGGTATCTATAAACATCGCTAGCTGAGCAAAATCAACGCACGCGTCGACATCATCAAATACAAAATGCATAGTGCGGTACTCAAAGTTTTACAAAGACTTTCTTTCTCTTTTTCTAGCAACTTGGGTTGGTGGAGGATACATAAATGGAACTGCAGAGTCAGTGTACACATCAGGCCTTGTATGGGCCCAAGCACCATGGGGCTATGCATTAAGTCTGCTGATTGGTATGGCTTTTCATCCTTGCTTTAAAGGGGTTCCATCCCGGGGGGGGGGGTATTTCATTGATAAGTTGTACTGGACGTGCCGCTCATATGGATGGGTTTTTTCATCCGAAATTCTCAACATATGGGTCTGTTTTTAACCACAATTCTGGTAGATGGGTACTTCTTTGAGAATTTTCTTATCAATCGGCCCCATAATGATAATCCAGGCTAAAAAACAGAAATTTTCCTTTGTTTCAAATCGACAAATTCATGCACATGGGTCAAAAATTTCCTGATATTCATGCAAATGGGCTCGAAATTTTTGAATACTCCGTCATACGAATGGGTCCTTTTCTCAAAGTCCAGATTCAGGTTGAATCATGTTGACAATGATGTACCCCCCCCCCCGGGGGGTTCCATCTCAAAATTGTAACAAATCTGGAAACACCATTGTTTTAGGCACGTGTCCATCGTCCTCGGTGGTTTGTGTGGAGGCTTCACCCACTTATCCGAGTAATCGTAAGATACTACGTTACATCCGACTAGATTTTGGAATTATTTTGCAGTTTCAACGTTCGAGCATTCAAAATGAATTAATATAATGGAAAAATATGCTGATATGCTGTAGATACAAAATTTATGTCAGAATTTATCGAACTTCAATAAATTCATGTTCTATGCATCATTTCTCCAATGAAATCTTATAAATGTGGGTCTCTAAATTACAAAAAATCCGACAGGTAAAGACGACGGGTAAAGAAATATTTCAGACAAAATGGCCTTCTGGGGGGGGGGGGGGCGCTCTGCTCGCAGCCTTGGCCCTGATCCAACCGAGGATCCAACGCTTGAACTTGCAAATAAAGAATGACCGTGGAAACGAAAGAATGGGTCAGCATTTATTTAACAACATTATCTGCTAGTTTGATCCATACGTGTTTGAACGTGTCTCGACTTCTGAGTTTTTGTCAACAAAAGATTTGTGAACCAACAAGCCCTTGTCTATTCCTTTGCAGCACAAACCAACCGCTTCATTCACTTTATTTGCGGTCCGTATTACATCTAGAATAGGCAATTAACCGAAACAATCGATTTGACTTGATATCAGCCGCAAAGGATGTTACACCATAAAAAGTGGAATACGGAATAATGGCACATTTGCGACACAGAAAAGCTGTGTTTATCAAAAAGAGCGCAATCCAAAGAGACCATGCAGAAAAGAAATGGTTGCACAGTACAGGGTGTCCTAAACGAATTTTCAATGTTTTTCAATGTTTACAATTGAAAATGGCACACCCCCGTCATCCGCCATTGAAGTTAACCCCCCCCCCCCCTCCCGGGTATGGATAAGCTTGTACTGGTACAGTGTTACGAACGTGGTCTTGTTGCGGGTACCTACATTATTTTACTGAAAGTATATCTCCTTGTAGGTGGCACATTCTTTGCAAAAACCATGCGAGAAAAAGGTTACGTGACAATGTTGGATCCATTGCAAGAGAAATATTCCAATTGGATGGGTGGATTGCTGTACATTCCAGCATTTCTTGGAGAGACAATGTGGACTGCGGCAATTCTTGGTGCTCTGGGTAATAATTATTATAATTTGTTATTACCTGACTGACGTTTCAAAAACGAGGCAATGCAGGAATCCCGCCAATCCTATTGGTAAATCGCACGTTTCCCACGGTTTTCCCGTAGCCCTGTATAATACGATACAAAGACGCGTTTTTGTCACCACGGCAACTGATTTAGGCCTGTGAGATTTACAATAAACTCAAGCGACATAACAGTAATAAAATGCGTTTGACTAAGTGATATGAGTCAAAATTAGAAGCTATCAGGTAATAATGTCTCGTTCAATTCCTACCCTGACCATCCCCCCCGGGACACCCCCGGGCATTTGCACAAAAAAATTTCCCGGTCCCCGGGCATTTGACCGTACATTTTTCCCCGGCCCCCGGGCATTTGAGTAGCATTTCGCAAGAACAAGAGCTTTTGCTTATACAGTAACTGGGAATGTGGCGTTTTTTCAGTGCCCGGCCCCCGGGTATTTGATCATCAATTTTTCCCCGGCCCCCGGGCATTTGAACAAGGAATTTTTGTTGACCCCCGGGATGCCCGGGGGGGGGGATGGTCAGGGTAGGAATTGAACGAGACATAAAGCTCATACTAACCGGTTTTGTAGTTGTACAGGAAAATATAAAGCCCTCGGTCTTATTGCAGACCTCTCAAGCTCGCAAGCTCGGTCTGTACTTTTAAGACCTCGGGCTTTATATTTTCCTGTACAACAAAAAACCGGTTAGTATGCACATAAGGTGGCCTGAACGGAGACAATTTTTAATGATGTACATTAAAAGCCAAAATCTCGGACGGTAATAATTTCATTTCATACGTCCGAAAACTTTATTGTCCGAAATTTTTTGTAGTCCGAAATTTTTAATGTCCGAAATGTTTTGCAGCATTGAAAAATCACAGCAAAACATTTCCACTGTTGAAAACGTTACTTCTTTACTTTGCACTGAAAAGGAATGTGGCGAGAGTGTAGTGAAAAAATATTTTATTTTCCGAGCTAAATTGATCTTATCAGTCATCCTCATTATCCTCAACAATAATTATTTCTGGAAATTTCTAACCAAGAACCTCTCAAATGAAGTGCGATCTATAAATGTATGACATTTTTGGAATGAAATGTGCCAAAATTAACTGAAATTGTTTAATCTTTTAGTAGTGCGAAATTTCTGTGAAAACGTCAACAATGCGGTAAAAAGATATCCTAAAGATTGTTTTTCCAAAAATGTTTTATCCGGAATTTATTCGTCCGAAACTTTTGGCTTTTGATGTAAATGAATAGCACTGTTGAATGATTGGAAGCTCTGTTTAATTTTTTTGATATCTCATCTTGTTTTCAAATTATCAACATAGGGCTCAAATCTTTAAAAAGGTCGGTGTAAAATTCTAATACGGTTTCTTTCAAATTAAATGGCTTGGAAGGAACTGAGCGTTTTTTGCTGTAAATCTGCCATGAAAATTTATTGATATTTTGATGAGTTTCAAAATGGCGGCATTTATTAAATTTGAGGCTATGACGTCATCAAATTTCTAAATCCTAAACCAGAAAAGATACTGATTTCTGCTTTTCACCATATTGTAGGCCCTGATAAACTATGGTCTTCTTGAAAGTTATATGATTTTTCCTCTTTTGATTTAGGATTTACGATGATTTAAATGTTTTCAAAATTTTCCATCCAGTTTTTCAAAAATCATTAAATTGCCGCCATTTTGAAAACAATCAAGATGTCAAAAAATTTCCACGGCAGATTTATCAGTTCCTTTCAGGCTATTCAATTCAAAGAAAAATGGAATAGAATTTTACACCCACCTTTTTAAAGATTTGAAAGATTTGAGCCCTATGCTCAAATTATCCACTGATTTTAAGTAGATGGCGTCATTTTGACTGAAAATTTCCAGGATAATAAATGGAAATGTACCCTGGGTACCAGCCTCTCTTTTTATGTTAGAGAGGCTGGTACCCAGGGTAATGGAAAATGTAGCTTTGTTTATATATTTGAAAGGTTACAGTTGCAGGAAACACCTTAGCTTGAGCTACATATCTGGAATATAGATTGTCTTGTGAAGCAATATTAATTTTAGAAATTTTAGGACTTCGTGTACTTTCTTGACTTTTGCAAAAAAATTACGTCATCAGGCAATCCTACAAGGTACCAGTAACTTTGAAAGAGAGGTTTTAAACAGAAATTTTTTCATTAATTTGCATCAATAAAAATTTTCGCTTCATCTCACCTTTTAGTTTCTGTTGCTTTTCTGGTTTACGATTCATAGATTCGATGACGTCAAGGAGACACAATAGCCAAAAATTTAATTGACCAAGAATAAAGAAAAGAAACTCGCGACACGAGAATTTTATTGTCTATGCTATTGTTATTCTATTGTCTATGCACCGTGCCGTAAAAAGTGTGGGAAGAAACTTCATTTTGCCTTTCCTTTAGACTAGCTCCAAGTCTATTTATTTTTTTATCAAGGGTTCGACTCTTCGTTGTAATTTATACAAGAAATGCGAAGGAGCGAGAATTGAAAACGAGGCGGGACGGGACGGGCCGCGTCGTTTTCAATTTTCGCTCCTTATCATTTCTTGTATAAATTACTAATGGAGAATTGCTGACGGAGAAAATAAATAGACTTGGAGTAAGGCTACCTTTCCTTTTACTGTTTTCTGTACTTCCAGAAATCTTACGACAAAAGGAAATACATTTTTGGAATGTACAAAGCCCCTGCTTTATGGATGAGAACTCAATTTGGTTTTTGGATTCATTCTTTGATACCTCTTTCTGATAGGTGCAACACTCAGCGTTATTCTTGATATGAGCATCGATTTAGCTGTCATCATTTCAGCTGTAATAGCAGTTGGTTATACATTCTTTGGTGGACTTTATTCTGTTGCATATACCGATGTTGTCCAATTGATTTGCATCTTCTTTGGTTTGGTATGTTTTCATTTTCGCATTCACTTTTTCGAGGGTATTTCACTCCTAGAAAATCTCGTACACCTTACGCAAAGATCCTTTTCTTTTAAAGAAATAATGCACCAAAAATCCTTGAAAACATTTTTGTTCTGAAAAAATCTCGTACGCTGTTTCCAATAAGGAAATGCCCCTCACATTTTTTAGCTTGGCTCTGAATTGTGTAGTACGGTTTCTTAAAGTGCATACTATACATGAGCGTTAACGACATCCTGAATATTTGCTGACGAACTGCTGATTGCCACAACTTTCGCTCGATAATTGAGGAGAAGCTGATATTGGTCATGAGCCATCTATTTATGTGCACTGGATGCCTTTTACTTTGGGCCAAATTCTTATTGCAAACGTTTTTCGCAGAGTGTCTTAAATTTGCCGTTCCTTCCCATCGATATAAGAGATTTTCTACAGAAACCCCCTTTCGAAAACCTGCTAAAACGAAGGAAATCGACAAACAAAATTTCCCTTTGTTTTCCTTCCCAGCCATTATAACACTCACATGCATTCATGCATTTTGTCCTCTAGGGAGAATGGAATCCCCCTGAATAAGTTATTCATATTAGGGGAAGTCTTTTTCATCCCCCAAGAGGATAGCACATGCTAAAGCGTGTTCAAATCATTGCTGTAAGGTAAACACATCAGGGAACCTTACTCATCATACTGACAAGGGCAGATTTTGTAATACAATAGCATGAGTTGCTTTTGTTGACACCTCAATTCAAAGCGATTAGCGATTGCAGACAAAGGAAATTCTCTCAACTAGCAATTCAAAACAAACAAAGCCGCAAAAGTTTCTTTGAAACCCAGGTAGCTAGCTCGCTCGTTGTGCATTCCAGAAACTGTTTTCAAGGGCAAACATGAGCGTAGATCGAAAGAAGAAGGATGCATCTACACATCTGCCGCGGGCATTTTATTTGTTTGGTTCAAAAGCCGTTTAGGAGGCGATTCAATTCTCTTATTTTTTTGGGTGTTATCAAAACATTTACTGCTCAGCTTATGGACCAAAGAAATAAAATGCCCGCCGCAGATGTGTAGATATATCCTTCTTCTTTCGATCTATGCTCATGTTTGCCCTTAAAAATAATTTCTGGAATGCACAGCGAGCGCCCTAGCTACCTGGGTTTCAGAGAAAATTTTGCGGCTTTGTTTGTTTTGAATTACTGGTTGATAGAATTTCCTTTGTCTGTGATCGCTAATCGCTTTGAATTGAGGTGTCAACAAAAGCAACTCGTGCTATTGTATTACAAAATCTGCCCTTGTTACTCATACTATACTTTGATAACGTTTTTCAAGGTTTCTTGAAGGGAAATTTTTCAAAATATTCCTTGTAAAATCTTAACGGAGCGACCGATTTCAGCCAGGAAAAATTCTAAAAGTTACTGAATATGTTAGCTATTCAACTAGATATTGCAAAATATAATTGTTTAAATATTTAGAGAGCAGTAGCCTTCCAAACGCCGGCCTTTTTTTACTCACCCGCTTTATTCGTTTCAGTGGATCACAATACCCTTTGCGATAACAAACAAACATGTGACAAAAATTGCAACGACAAGTTCCCAATGGATTGGAACTTATGATGGGTACTACACTGGAGAATGGCTGGATTATGCAATGCTTCTTGTAAGTTATATTGCTAATGCTAATTGCTAATTGCTAATTGCTAATTGCTAATTGCTAATGCATTCTTTAGCAATTCTTAAAAGAATTCGGATCGAACGACATTTGATGCATTTTGTAGAATTTTTGAATGTGTACGCAAGAACAAGGACAGATTTGGTAAGACAATAGCACGAGTTAGTTTTGATTGACACCGCAATTCAAAGCGATTAGCGATCACAGACAAAGGAAATTCTCTCCTGAAACCCAGGTAGATAGCTCGCTTGTTGTGCATCCCAGAAAGTGTTTTTAATAGCAAACATGAGCATATATCGAAAAAAGAAGGATATATCTACAGATTTACCACGGGCATTTAATTTGTTTGGTCCAAAAGCCGATTGGGAGGCGATTCAATTCTCTTATATTTTTGGGTGTAATGAAAACACTTACTGCTCGGCTTCTGAACCAAAGAAATTAAATGCCCAAGGTAGATGTGAAGATATATCCTTCTTCTTTCGATAAATGCTCATGTTTGCTCTTAAAAACAATTTCTGGAATGCACAACGAGCGCGCTAGCTACCTGGGTTTCAGAGAAAGTTTTGCGGCTTTGTTTGTTTTGAATTTATGGTTGGGAGAATTTCCTTTGTCTGCAGTCGCTAATCGCTTTGAATTCAGGTGTCAACGAGAGTATCTCTTGCTTTTGTCTTATAAAATCTATCCTTGTTGTACACAAGTGAAAGAAGCTCAAACTCCATTCAATCGAACCTTTTGTATGAAAATGTATGAAAATACTGCTCGATCCAGACTTAAATGTAGAATACACGTATTTTTTTAGGAAACCGCTTATAAGAAACGGTAGTCTCAATTTTTCGAAAGAAAAGAAGCAACCCTACCTGAATTTAAAAAGCTAAAAAACTTTGTTATTTGCAGTTTTAAATTTCCCAGCGCAAGCGCACACAAAAATGAACAAAATTAACTCTACACTTCCGGCATTAAAAATATAAGAAAAACGTAATAAACTTTTGGCAGCAAAATTGCTCAAAAATTTAAGAAACTGCCTGCCAGCCCCGGACCTTAGTTTCTTATAAAGAAATACGTGTAGCTTAAAGTTCTATACCAACCAGGGAGATTTTATAACAAAAACATCAATGGACCCTTTATTCTTCAAAAGGATCTGAACTCGACGATCTTTTGATACTGTTTGTATCACTTTTTATTGGATCATATATGAAAAAATAAATATTTCGAATGTGCACAAAGGTGGTAGAGGTTCTAGCGCCATTTAATCGAACATTTTACATAAGATTATATACAATTATCGCTCGATCCAGACTCTATTTCAGAATAGCTAAAAGCTCTACACGTATTTTTTTATAAGAAACTAAGATCCTGGGCTGGTAGGCAGTTTCTTCAATTTTTGGGCCCTTTTGCTGCCCAAATTTCTTACGCGTTTCTTATATTTCTAATGCCGGAAGTGTAGAGTTAATTCAGTTTTGTCAAGAGGGCTCCCCAAATTACTTAGTAAAATTTCAAAACAAGTAAATAACACAATTTGCACTCAAAAGATGTCCAAACAGTTGCTATAACTGTACAGTATCAAAACTTTTTTGAATGCGCTGGGAAAATTAAAACTGCAATTACAAAAGTTTCTTAGCTCTTTAAATTCAGGTGGGGTTGTTTCTTAATTTTCAAAAAATTGAGCCTACTGTTTCTTATAAAAAACACGTGGATTACTTTTTCTTGATACACGATTATAGAGCAATGAATAGACTCTTGACATGGAGTCCCTTGTTTCCTGCATTCTTTATTCGTTATTCATTTATTCTCTTGTTTAGAGTCTTGGTGGAGTTCCCTGGCAGGTTTACTTTCAAAGAGTATTATCATCAAAGACATCGAAAAGAGCCCAAGTATTATCAATCATTGCGGCATTTGGATGCGTTGTCATGGCTGTTCCAGCCGTCCTCATTGGTGCAGTTGCAAAATCGACTGGTATGCTATCGATCTTAATTCGTTCTCAATGGTCAATCAATGCATGAGCGATAGAACACCAAGTGTGTGCCACCTTAACTTTATTTTGGTAGCGAGCCACCTTAATCAATTGTTTTTAGTGTTTTTGCCTATTTTTACTTGGTAGTGAGCCACCTTATCGCGGTTTCGCCATTTTGAAATTTTTGGAAGTGAGCCACCTTAAGTGCAGATCCACCTTAACCGTAAAGCCCTGAGAGGGAAAAACTTATGGGCAGGTTATCAGGGGCGGTATGGCACCATAATTGTAGGGGGGCTAGCAAACGAAAAGGGCCCGGTTAAGGGTGTGGCAGATAAATTTTTTATTTAATACCCACTAAAGAAATCACCTTAAACACTCTCAGTCGATACATGGTCGATATTAGTTATTGACTAATAGACATGCCATGCCATTGTCTATTGATATGCCGAAGAGCACGAAGAGCAACTTTTATTTGAGAAAAACCTTCTGCACGTTTCGTACTTTATCTCGATCAAACGTTCTTTACAGTTAACTTAGATCCTAATATACCATCATGGTTCTTCATGGTTCTTCATGGCTCCAAAATACAATTTCTTTAGAAATGACAATAAAAGCCAGTGTGGCAAATAAGAGTAATGACACTAGTCGCTCTCAACGCTCATTTCTTATCGTAGTATCTGCAATCTCTAAATTGAATTGACTTGGCCCGTCGGAACGAAATTCGCATTCGCCCCCTGGAAAATTTTTGGGGCCACGACCTTTACTTTGGCTTAGAATGCATCACCCAATATCATGCTTGCCATTAGCGACAAGAAAACTTCGATAGCTTTATGACAGTTATCCAATGAATCAGAGCACGAGGAAAATTAAGAAAGATCCTTTTCTTTGGCTTAGAATGCATCTCCCGATATCATGCTTGTCATTAGCTCATTAGCGACAAGGAAACCTTGATAGTTTTGTGACAGTTGTCCTATTATTCAGAGCACGAGAAAAATTTTGAAGAAAGATCCTTTACTTTGGCTTAGAATGTATCTCCCAATATCATGCTTTGCTATTAGCTCATTAGCGACAAAGAAACCTTGATAGTTTTGTGACAGATCTGACTGAGAATATGCTACTTTTAATCTATTTTGACGTTTTGGGTCTAATCATGTAAAATTTCGGGCCTATCACAAACTGCTTTCAATATTCTGGGTCTTCGTCAAGCCCAAGAGTTTTGGTCTGGGTCTACGACTCTACGCAAAGTTCTTTTGGGTCTACGAGTTTTGGGTCTGGCTTGGAAAACCCGTACCCCTTTTTGCCACGGGAAGTGGACCCTCGTTGTTAGTCTGGCCCACTAGTCAAATTTCCCTAAAAGATGCCTTGCTGATGCGATGGTAGCTACAATGGGGGTTCCACATAAAACCTATACGGAGGTCATGGGAACCATGGGGGGGGGCAGGAGGACTGCACTCTATATTTAAGCTCTTATGGTTGCAGGTCCTCACAGGTTCATGGGACAGAAAGGGGGCAGGGGGACTCCATGCAATGAAGTCCCTGAAACTATTTGTAGTGAATTGAGTGATATTGACGTAACCCGCAGGTATTACAGTCTTATTCGGGGTCCTACAATGACTAACATCAGCTAATTAGAGAACACTTTTGAATTGCTTTTATTGTATAGGCCAATTCAAAATTAGCAGAAAGACAAATTTCAGAGAAATATTCTGAAACTGTCTGCAGAGATTAAGAACTTATCTGTAGTCCCCATTGCTTCATTTCTACGTGATAATGAACTTCCACATTAATTCAAATTATATAAATTTTCTCTTCCAACTTTTGCGAAAAGGGCCCGTAATTTTTTTTTAACTTTACATGTCAGAGGGCCCGGGGGGCGATCGCCACTTTGCCCCCCGGGCCAGACCGCGCCTGCAGGTTATCACTGGCTTTCGCTTTGTTCAGCCGTGGTCACATCCATCCAACATTTCTACTGCGCAGGCGAAGAGCTTAACAAAAGACCTGACAGCGGGGAGCCAGTTTTTCCCTCTCAGGGCTTTACGGTTAAGGCGGATCTGCACTTAAGGTGACTCACTACCAAAAATTTCAAAATGGCGAAACCGCGATAAGGTGGCTCACTACCAAGTAAAAATAGGCAAAAACACTAAAAACAATTGATTAAGGTGGCTCGCTACCAAAATAACGTTAAGGTGGCACACACTTGGTGTCCTATCGCTCATGATCAATGATAATATTTTCATTTTTTTTTCATTTTATATAAAGCGCAATACAATACTACATTGTATACGGCCTAAACATAACATAATTTAAAAAAGTATAATTATAACAAGCTACGATAGAATATTACAGCGAGAAAACAGTAACGGAATATCGTGTAATAAAAAAGTATAATAAAACGAATTATTTTCGTGGGTTATGGCAACATACTCGGTTTTGGTGTGTTTTTACGAGTGGACATTTTATGGTTTCATGTTTAGAGTTTTTGTTCTGAATTCTGCTGCTTGTTGCAAGAATTGTGCGAGGTTTTTCTGCTTGTTGATATCTTGGGATGACAATATATCAATGAATGTGTGCTCTACTTGTGTCACTGTTAGCATCCTGTTTAAATTAGGTCCGAGGAAAGTATGTCTTAGGTAGCGATATATCTCGCATTTAATCAGGAAATGAATTTCGTTTTCCACGTTGCCAGACTTACACATGTCGCATGTTCGTTTTGATACTTCTAGTTTTTGGTATTAATATACCGGTATAATAATATTATACAATAATAATATGTTCCCCTGAAACCATATCAGACTTGAAAAAAAAGACGAATACTTTTGAAATATATTCAGGTTCAAAACAAAAATATCTTAAGAATATCGAGACTGGACAAAATTTCTAAAGGGTGTCCCAAAGAAATTGTGCCCTATTTACCTAAAGATTGTGACAAAACGGCTAAAGATTCTCGCCAAACTTGTATATGATGTTGCTCTTTAGATGTTCAAATAAAGTTTGCTACCATCTCCGTAAAAATCTGTTGCAAAATGATGGAGCTATGACCTTCAGGAGGCCAAATTTGCCTAATGACTGAAACCAGAGGTCGGCCATTTCGTTTTACTATTTTGCAGCGATAAATAGCTTCATGCGAGGTAAGAAATAGCTTCTGTGATGTACGAAATACTTAAACACTCTGATGATTGTTGGAACTTCCACGAGAGCTATGACATTGGAGGCTGCCGTTTCATTTTCATCCATGAAGCTATTTATCGCTGCAAAATAGTAAGGCAAATTAGCCAATCGATGGTTTCAGTCATCATGCAAATTTGGTTTCCTGAAGGCCATAGCTCCATGATTTTTTAATGGATTTTTATGGGAATAGTAGCAAACTTTAATTGAACATCTGAAAAGCACCATCATGCAAAGGTTTGGCGAGAATCTTTTGCCGTTTTGTCGCAATCTTCAGGCCAACGGGGCACAATTTTTTCATACACTCTGTGGCATTCTTATAAGAAAAATAGTATACTGAATGAAGAATCCATACACTTTGGAAATCATCTCATCCTTTCATTTGCTGAAATGTTCGAAAACATGATCCAGAAGTCTTGGTCTTTTTGAAGGATTCCGACGCGCTTTTTTGAATCACTCGTAAATGGGAAAACATATCACCGATCTTAACCAAATAAACGTTGTCTTATCTACTTAGATATGCTACCCAAAAATGATAATCGGCTCTCAGGAATCTGATAAGTAGCTAGCAAACTACTGGGTGAGTCAAGAAAGTTTACAAACGTTTACACCTTTGACGGGCTGTGGAATAAAAAGTATGTGGCTGATATTCAAAACTGAAATTTCAATCTATCAGTCAAAGGTTAACTTAGATAAGAAAATTTTGGTAAAATCATTCATCTTTAACACCCTAAAATTAGAAAAATGCCTGTAAGGGGTTTGTCTGGGAATTGAGAATTCCACATTCCATTCTGGCCGATGATTTATTTGGCATTGAGATCTAAATTCAATTCGATAATCAGTTTCAGAGATAGAATTTTGATTTCAATATAACGTAAATCATGGACTACAATGAAAGGTGAAATTCTCGATTCCCATACAAACCCCTTACAGGCATTTTTCCACTTGTTGGTTCTTAGAGATTTCACCAAACAAAATTTTCTCATCCAAGTTAACCTTTGTCTGATAGTTTAACATCTTAGTTTTGAATATCAGCCACATCGTTTTTATTCCACATCCCGCCAAACGTGTAAACTTTTTTGACTCGCCCGGTACAGGCCTCGAAACATTTCAACTTTTCTTTCCTCACCTGGTAGATATTGGCTAACGTTGACCCCTTGTTTTGGTTACGCTATTTTTATATCAAGTAAAACCTAAATCTAATCTACAATACATTATTGGTCCCATCCACAGCGGGAAAAGGCACGGCGTCACCTAGTTCCCACTGCAGATGCGACTTACAAATTAAGGCACACAATTTCCAATAAGTAAAACAAATAAACGAACAAACAATCAAAACAACGAAAGACAAGAATAAACAAAAAACAACATTAACAACAAAAACCAAAACCAAAACCAAAACCAAGAAAGGAAAAGAGAAACAGGGGGAAGTCGCTGCTATGAAATTACTTGAAAAGAGTTGCTAGCAAAATCGTTCAATGAAGGATATTGTTGCCTTTATAATCATTCTATTCTCGACTACATTCATTTCTGAAGTTCCGTACAATAGTAATTCACGCAATAGTACAATAGTGTCACGCTTTTTTGGCTTGTATGAAGAGAAAGTTTCCTGAAGAGAAAACTCACGTGATCTGAGGTGAGTGCAAACAATGCTAGCTGAATTATCCATTACTATCTCAAATGGGAGCAGGAGGGCAAAAAAGCTGCTCGACACTTAGCAAGGGTTCCAGTCGGGGAGACAAATGCTAGTTGTGACACATTATGGAAAAAGATAATTTTCTTGAAAAAAGATAATTGATAAGCATATCCTTTGTAATACCACGATTACCTGTGTTTTGTCATTAGCTACCGAAAATTTTCTCACATTGCTGTTGTGTTTTTGGTAAATTGGAAATTAGATATGTGACGATGCGAGGGTTTGGGCCTATTTTCATGCATACGGAGGTAAACTAGTTTTCAAAAATTCAATTGACGTTTATCTTCGATAGAAATATTGAAGAAATAACAAAAATATTTCAGCCTTTCGGCTACCAGCCCAACTTCAATTCATTTTTGTTTATCAACGATTCTCCGTACATCAAATTTTCGAACGTATGAAGCTCTTTTTGGCGCGCCACGCACCAGATAGATCTACCGCGAACTCAGTTGATTATTCAAGAGGTGGTATGTAATAGTATATGAAAACAATTTTGGTATATAAACAATTTCAAAGACTAAGTTGTTTTATTTTCATCTTCTCCAGTACACGTTTTTATATGAAACTAGTGTATAAGGAACTTGTACGAAGATAGCCAAAATATTATGAAACTCTAGTACTATGTCTGAGAAGTATTCAGAAACCTTTAAAGTTAAATGCAAGGAGATTATGGCAAATATGCCGTCGAACCTTTTGTCTTAAGTAATATTAACTAACCGTTCATGTTTTGAGCATAATAGAACACTGTTTATTCCTATATGATGTTTGAAATGCCATGAAATCTATCTGCAGCAATTTAGAAACCACATGGACGATTCATGCATTTAAGAAATAGAAATGAATTATGAAACTTTTGGGACTAAAATGTGAAAATTTCAATGTTGAAATTTTAATGCTATGGCCTGATCCAATTTTCTTATAAAAAACCGTGTAACTCAACAGTTGGGCATGCTTGATCTCGAGCTTGATCTTACATACTTTAACATCCTATGTATTCCTTTCTTATTTATTTCTCAATAGATTGGTCAGGTGTCAAGATACCAAATGCTCTTAATAAGGATAATGCTACCATTGCTGATACAAGATTGGTTCTGCCACTAGTGTTGCAATATCTTACTCCAAAGTGGGCATCTTTCTTTGGCCTCGGTGCCATTTCAGCTGCTGTTATGTCGTCCGCAGATTCATCTGTTCTCTCTGCCAGCTCTATGTTTAGCTACAACATCTACAAACTCATATTGAGGCCAAAAGTAAGTAGGGACAGATTAATACAGACGATTTTTTTTTTATACTCGATCTAAAAATTTTACAAAGACGAATTATCTACGACACTACTTACAAAACACTCTATTGCACTACAAAGACGATACCCCTAGGAGCAAAATATCATGACTACGCCGGGGCCATGCCATAGAAGACATAAAACTAAACTAAAATTAAAGATACGGTTACAAAAAGCTACATACAAACCAATTTACCGATGACTAAAGAAAGAAACTTGTTTTGCAGTAGATGTGGAGCTACGAATCCGAGAATATTTGGAAACAGGGACCCCAACCGAGAGATACCAACGACAACAACAGCCGTCGTTGCTCCCTCGTCCAGTGAACCACCGTCCAAAACACTGAGCCAGTGCTACACAGACGATCGCAGCATTGAATGGGCACTCGGATGCAAAGATCACGCTACAGATTCTGCGTGGCCATATGAACAACGGCAGATTTGTTAAGACAATAGCACGAGTTGGTTTTGATTGACACCGCAATTCAAAGCGATTAGCGATCGCAGACAAAGGAAATTATCTCAACCAGTAAGTCAAAACAAACAAAACCGCAAAAGTTTCTCTGAAACCCAAGTAGCTAGCTCGCTCGTTGTGCATTCGAGAAATTGTTTTTAAGAGCAAACATGAGCACAGATCGAAACAAGAAGGATATATCTACACATCTACCTCAAGCATTTTATTTCTTTGGTTCAGAAGCTGAGCAGTAAGTGTTTTTGTTGATATGTGCTCATGAATCTCTAGAATGCACAACGAGCGCGCTAGCTACTTGGGTTTCAGAAGAACTTTTGCGTCTTTGTTTGTTTTGAATTTATGGTTGAGAGAATTTTCTTTGTCTGCAGTCGCTAATTGCTTTGAATTGAGGTGTCAATTAAACACAACTGTTGCTATTGTATTACAAAATCTGCCCTTGTTAGCCATATGCCATAAGTATGGGCCTAAATGTCATCACATATTTACATTACCTCTCTCTTCGTTGTAATCCTGGCGAAATTGAATGAGGTGAGCAGCTAATTTAGTAGTGTTCGAGAAGGAGCCTTTTCGAGAACATTGCTCATAATTTCAGAACGGAGTGGCCGATTTCAGTTGGGTAAATGTTTTTTATGGTCAATATAAAACTTTACAAAGACATATTAAATACACTACCAACGAATTACTTTGCAACAATACAAAGATGATACCACAGGTAGCAGAATATCATGACTGCCCCATAGCATTTAACTTAATGCAAGTAAAATTACAGGTAAAACTGCATTTACACGATGATGGCATATTTTGAAAACGGTGAAAAATGTGACGGATAGGCCTCCCGTTCACACGAAAAAGGCACATTTTTGTCGTCAGATTTTGAAAACGGTTAGATTTTGAAAGCGGAACTCTAACCGGCACATTTTTGAAACGGCATTGTGTGAACACTCCAATGAAGATCGAACATCTTTCAATGCTTTCAAAACGAGGAACACCCAGCCTCGTTCTTGTGGAGCTTACAAAGAGTTTATTGCCGTCACAATTTCTGGTGTTTTCGAAATTTTGCCGGTATCGTGTGAACGCTAGCTCAAATTTGGCTACCGTCACATTTTTCACCGTTTTCAAAATGTGCCGGCATCGTGTGAACGCAGTCTAAATATGCAACTACAAACAATTTGACTACCCCTTTAAGTACTGAAACCGGTTTCAAGCTGGATGTCAGGAGGGCATGAGCGATAATGCTGTGTAAGACAAGCCCAGCCGAGAGAACAACGACAAATAACTGCCACTGTTACTGCAATCAGTTTGGGTAAATTTTGATATGTAACAAAATACATCAGCTATTAAAAACGCATTTGCCGATGTTATTGCTTTGATATTCAGGGAGCAGTAATTTTTAAGACTTCATGCTTCTTTTCCTCACGTGGGATACTTCCAAAATTTCTTAATTAATATCAACTCTTTTTGCAGGCTTCAGACAAAGAATTAATCTGGGTGATTAGAATTGGTATCTTCCTTGTTGGCGGACTATCAACAGTGATGGCACTCACTATCAAATCGATATATGGCTTATGGGCATTGTGTTCAGACTTGGTATTCGTTATTTTGTTCCCTCAGTTACTCTGTGCCATTTATGTACCATTTGTGAACACATATGGATCACTGGCTGCATTGATCGTTGGCTTGATCTTGAGACTTGGAGGAGGTGAGGCGGTTATTGGACTGAAACCTTTCATCAAGTATCCGTTATTTGATGAAAATTTAAACAAGCAGATGTTTCCATTTCGGACATTGGCAATGGCTGTGTCATTGGTCACTCTTTTGGTTGTATCCTATATCACCATGGTTGTTTTTAAAAGATGTAATGTATCCTCAAAGTTCGATTTTTTGAGATCTTTTGAGGAGAAAGAGGGGAAGAAAGTTCGTGGAATTTCGTTCAAGAAGCAGTATGATTCAACTGAAATGATTGAAACACGTAACAAAGAAGCGTAAGTTGATATATCCTTGCCAGTTGCAAATTCGTGACGAATTCCTCAAGTCGTTTTGAAAATCATTACACGCATGACTATATAAGAACTGAGGCTGTATGAGAAATGGTCGAGCAGTTGTCCATCTGGCACGGAAATTTTGTTCCCGATCAAGGAAAATATATCAACTGAGGTTTTTTATTACTTTCTTTAACCACGGTTTGTAGGATACATTTAGGGAACCCATGAATGAGATAAATTGGTATGAAATTAAGAATTTAAATCACCTCGTTTCCTTCTTATACTTATCTTTCTCTTTACCTTCTGGGGCAGCAAATACGCTTCTTTCAGGTCTAACATGCTGCCAGCAGTCACTTAGGCCCAACTTCAACTTACGAAGTCTCAAATTAAGAAAGTCTCGTTTTGGTTTGCTCTTTGCTCCTACGTAGCTACAATGCCATGCAGGAGAATGGGAAGGTCTTCTTTCCCTAGCGTGGTATTGTAGCTACGAAAGAGCAAACCAGAACGAGACTTTTCTAATTTGAGACTTCGTCAACCTTGATACAACGGCCATTACTCCTGCGTCGAGTTTCCATGGGAAAGAGGAGGTAATCACAGCCCGCAAAGCACTAACGGTTTGCATAAAGTAGAAATCCATAATGGTTGCAAATATTGCCACGAAATGGGAATCCGTACCAGGGTCCAAATCGGTCGACGGTTGAGATTGCGAGAAGACAGTTTGGGGCCTGGGAACGAGGTTGAGACTTCGTAAGTTGAGGTTGGGCCTAAGTGAATGCTGGCAGCATGTTAGTCCTAAAAGAAGCTTATTTGCTGCCCCAGAAGGTAAAGAGAAAGATAAACACAAGAATGAGACAAAGTGATTTACATTCTTTATTTCATATTTCATTCATGGGTTCCCTAAATTTATCCTACAACTCTAGTGTAAGTAATCTAGTGTAAATATAATGAGCTGATTCATACCAACTAAAAGAACAAATACAACATACATTATATACAGGGTGTCCCAAAAAAATTGTGTCCCGTTTGCCTGAAAATTGCGAAAAAACGGTAAAGGATTTTCGCCAAACTTGTGCATGATGTTGCTCTATAGATATTCAATTAGAATTTGCTACCATCCCCATAAAAATCCGTTGAAAAATGATGGAGCTATGACCTTCAGGATATCAAATTTGCCCGATGACTCAAGCCAGCGGTCGGCCATTTTGTCTTACTATTTTGCAGCGATAAATAGCTTCATGGACGGAAAATGAAGCAGCAGCCTCCAATGTCATAGCTCTCGTGTAAAATTCCGATGATTGTCATAGGGTTCCACTATCGCTGACCTCACAGAGATCATTTCTTACCATGGGTAGTTAGACACTGCTGGTGTGCTTCTATGGAGAAGAGCTGGATAATATGTATCTGCGGGGGACATTTTTTATAGTACTGCGGAGGAGATATCTGCGGGGGAAATTTTTTATAGTACTGCGGAGGAGATATCTGCGGGGAAATTTTTATAGTACTGCGGAATAGTTTAATTAATATTTTCGTCCTTTCGATATCTCCTCCGCAGTACTACAAAAAATTTCCCCCGCAGATACATATCATCCAGCGCTCCTCCATAGAAGCACACCAGCAGTGTCTAACTACCCATGTTCTTACCTCACGTGAAGCTACTTATCACTGCAAAATAGAAAGACAAAATGGCAGACCGCTGGTTTCAGTCATCAGGCAAATTTGGTCTTCTGAAGGTCATAGCTCCATCATCATTCGACGGATTTTTACGAGGATGGCAGCAAAAACGGGACACAATTTATTTGGGACACCCTGTAGGGTGTTTCAGAAAAAATGCAACCCAACCTTTTTCGAGATTCTTCAGGGAATAATAACATTTGAATTAATTTGACGCATACCATCTAAAAGCACTATCTATCTTCTTTCCGATTATAACAAGTCAGGCATATTAATTAAATTATTAGTCACTTCAGTGATATTTTCGTAAGTATTGCCTATTTTAGATGCCGAAAAGAGATATGACATTTACAAAGACAAAAACCCATCTTTGGGAGAGCTTCGTTTATAATTCTTAATAAATGCACCTTATAGGAATAAATGTGACTTTTTCCTACCGTAGGGGATCACCTTAAGTGCTTCTAGACATGAAATGTTTTGACAAAATCTGTTTCGTAATCTCTTGGGGTAAAAATGTGTTGATTTTGCTCTTACAACCATGGTGCATTTGAGATCAGCCATACGTACTACTAAAGTTTCAATCCAATGATAAATGATTCCATTAATGTATCCAAACTGCATATCAGTAGAAAGAAGAAAGATGGTATTTTCAGGTGGTATGCATTGCATTTTCTCAAATATTATCATTTTGTTAAGGTTTTCAATTATTGTTGGGTTGCGCTTTTCTGAAACACCCAAAATGTTCGTAAGCTAAAATGAAAATACAATTTCTCCATGTGAGTGAAGCACCCTACTGTATATTAGTTATTATTGAGTGTACAGTCTACAGGAGCATGTTTTTTTCTGACTTTCTTTTAAGCTGGTAACATATGATACTTGATAGCTATATTGAAGCTAATTAAAATCACCTATTTATGGTAACAATTTAAGAATTTAATAACAATAGCAGTAATGGATGAATGTTTGAATACATAAATGCAAAATAGCCCACTTGGCCCATGTTATTAAAGTTCGTTTTATTTGTCCTTTGATGATTGTTTATTTGTTGGGTCTTTTGTGAACAATTAGGCCTGACCAGCTTCATTGTACATATAATCCCTGGTATATGCATCATATTTATGAAATG
Organism: Aurelia coerulea; assembly: GCA_039566865.1. Lineage (NCBI taxonomy): Eukaryota > Metazoa > Cnidaria > Scyphozoa > Semaeostomeae > Ulmaridae > Aurelia > Aurelia coerulea. The sequence continues at coordinate 19,358,544 of CM076954.1, forward strand.
AAATATTTTTATTGATTTTTACCAATAATTGTATTTATCCGCTTTCAACTGTTTGATAGGATGTGCTGCAATCAGTTTTTTCGGCTGTCCTTGTCCTACACGTTTTTTTTATAAGAAACTTGGATCAGCACTTAGTACTAAAGTTTCTTAATTTCGCATGAAAATTTCGGTGTTTTAGGAGTAAAAGTTTCTTAACTAGTTTCTTATTTTTTGGGCCTAAAATTTCGGTATTGTTCGAAGTTGAGCCTTCTTCTCGACAAAGGGCTTCATTTTGCATTGAAATTGTCATCAAGAAGAAGCCATGCACATCAAGGCAAAAATTTACCAATTTTGCGTTTAAAAGTCAAGAAAAGACGAATGTACCTTTGTTAGAGAGACATAGAATAAGAGAGACATACAGAAATTTGTTTTAGAGTTTCTTATCTGTTCTTGAGCGTAGTACTAGAGTTTCTTAAATGTTTGGTCATCGTAGTACTAGTTTCTTATAAACCAGTTTCTTATGAAAAAAACGTGTATTTCCTTTTCCAAACTAGATGTCAGAGTAGTGGCCAAAAATTCAATATAATACCACATTTTTGTCAACAACCTTTCTTGGCGTAACGAGATGAAACCCCACCGCTCTGCCTTGTTTATTTTCTTAGAGCTTGTCTGGGTCATATTTCCACGAAGATTTCGAATTTTGATGTTGCTTTTTTATTTCTTGGCCATTTTGTATGATGTCACTCTGCAATCGATAGAAATTCTCTGAAATTATAGTGGTTCTGCCATCAAGGGGTGTGACCCAAAAGTGTGTTACTCAGCTGGATTTTACATCAATTTAAGCCCTAAGTGTCTAAGCATAACTTATTTCAATGACTTGTGTGCAAAATATCAAAACTCCACCAAGAACTTTGCTTCAGGGGAAAAAGTAGTAGAGGGCTTCAGTCCACAGCTATGGCCATAAGTTTAAGACCAGCCCCTAGATTTTAGTTCGAAATAACGAATCACATAGTTATTTGAATTAATGTTCAAGACATATTTTATTACTCGAACCTTGGAATATCACAGCCTTTTTCCAAGGGTGGTCTTAAACTTATGGGCATAGCTCTGAACTGAAGGCACTCCATTACATTTTTCCTCAAAGCAATATTCTTCTTGGAGTTTCAATATTTTGCAAACAAATCCCAACGAATCATAGAAATAAATTGTAAATAGATTGATGTAAAATCCAGCTGAATAACACAATGTTTGGGCCACAGCCCTTGTCGGAAAAACCACTATAATTTCCAAGAATTTCGATAGATTTCATTGTGACATCATAGCAAAATGGTGCAGAAATTCAAAATACGACATCAAAATTGAAAATTCGGAATCTACATGCGAAGTTGACTCAAATGAACCCCAGAGAGTGAAATAGGCAGTGCTGTAGTAAATCAGTTTTTTAAGGAATCTCCTGAGTGGCTAACAATTAACAAACTACAGGCAGCCAAACGTTTGAACTTTTTTACTCAAGCAGCAGACATCGGCTAACGTCGAACCATTGTTTGGGACAGGTTTGGGACACGCTGCAGATTTCTTAGAAATCATTTTCCGCAATTGGTTTTATTTGATGGTGTCTGCTATTTATCTTTTTATCAGCTTTAGTTTACAGAAAGATAGAAAGATCTGTCAAATATTATCAGAAACATTAGCCATTGATGACATATTGTGGCATAGTTACTTAAGAAGTTTGTTCTTGAGGTTTACTTTTAATTAAAAAATTTGCTGAAATTAATCAACGACAAGGTGTTATTGTAGAAGCATCATGTTGTGGCAATTCCTTTCCTGGTTGTACGTATGAGTTATTTAAGTCAGGGTGAAACAACAGCAAGAGTGCTTGCAGCGTTGCCTTACTCCACAAAGGCACTCAGCTGTCCCTTGTCTCATTTAACAGACGTTGTTGTAGTTGCTTCTGTGGGCCATGTGTGTTATTAGTCTACGTGCTTCCCTACCGGACAAAAAAGTCCTTCTTTGAATTTTACTTCCTGCCAAAAGAAATCTCGCAAGATGCGAGCGTATTTATGGACTTTATGAGATCTTTTTTGCATCTCAGAGACGTAGGAACCGGGGGGGCATTGGGGGCACGTGCCCCCCCAAGATTTTGAAATAAACAAAGAAGTGCCCTTTTTGTTTTCAGGAAATGCCCCTTTAGCTTAATGGAAAAAGTGCCCTCGAAGTGTCGTGCCCCTCCAAGTTTGAGATGCTTCCTACGTCCCTGTTGCATCTCCAAACAGACGGAAGATGATTTTCATATTGAATGGAAGGAAGATTTTGCAACCATTGCCTAAACAAACATCAAGTTTTACATCTTTTTGCAAGGGTGGTTGAGAAGTGAGTCGTTGTAGTTAGTTGTAGCTGTATCTGTTAAAGAGCGAAGCTACAACTAGAGCACGGGGGGGGGGGGGTTCTTCCATAGTAAAGGTAACTGGGGATGTGCCGCGAGCAAGGGTATACTTTTTCGGACTTCTTCTAGTCTAGCCAAGGGTATACTTTTTGCAATTTTGGCCCACAAATGTCTAGCCAAGGGTATCATTTTTGACAATATTGGTCTAGCGAACGGTCATGATATCATATTTGTTACAAATTTGACAATATTTGTCCAGAAAATGGCCAAAATTAACAAAACAAAACAACACACGCTATGGTGACAAAATATGAAATATTGTTTTTAATGAAATGTTTTTGAGACATTTTTTGAGTTAATTGTTATATGGGCTTCCTGTGCTCAAATTCGACCGTGAGAATCTACCAAAATGGGCTTCTTATTTCGCTGGTGACCTGACTTTCATCTGAAACTAAGGGTAGATTTCTATCAATAAATTTGCAAAACGATACTGCTGGTTATCAAAGATCAAGACATCTGCATAACATTGTCAAATATCATTAGAAATATCAGCCTTTCAGAAAATTTAATTACATTTAGGTTTACTTTAATTAAAACATTTGCAAAAATTGATTCCTGGGAATGTGTTATTGTCGAAAGTCAAACTTTGTACCGTGCTGTCCAATGTACTTTGTTGCTGTGAAGCAACATAATTTTCTTTCCCACTCGCCCAATAATTTTACAATCGATTCTGTCAGTATGTCTGTTTGTCTGCCTGTCCGTCTGTCTGTCTGTCAATAACAATCTTTGCAGACCAAACTGTGGCTGACAAATTATTATCAATGCCAGGACCGTCGAGAGGGGGGGTTAGCCAGGGTAGCTACCAGGGGGCCCAAGGCCTTTGAGGGCCCGCAAAAAGTAAGGTATGTATTCTTTCTTTGTTGTAGTTTTCTTTCAGGAACATTTTAAGGCCCGCGGGCCCACTGAGATTCCAAATAAAATCTAAAAGCAGCGTTTTGCCAGTGCATAGGAGGGCGTGTCCCAAGGATAAAAGGGTGTGGTTTGAAAATTTTTGCCCCTTTTCTGCCCTCACCCTGGGGCCCGGCCCCTCTCTCGACGGCCCTGAATTCAATGCAGTTTTTTTTCAATTTCATTCGATTTAGATTAGTTAACTTTGTATATGTTGTATACATTGTTAGCTATGTAAATATCGAATCAAAATAAATGAACAAAAACAGCAAAAGTCACTACAGATATTTGCGCATAATTAAGAAACTCCAATACTGAGAAAATATAATTTAAGAAACTATTTATTTTGGTAAAGAAAATCTGGGATTTTGTACCCAATGAACATCCAGAAGCACTAGCAGAAACTCCCCAAGATGACATTCGAGAACTCCCCTTTTCCAGAAGGCTTTTCAATTGGTGCTTCAAGCTTCTGTCCCAGACCTCTTGAGGTCACCTTAAATTGTAGCATAAGACAATTTTCAAGGAACTGTGTAGCGTTTTCGGATGGGCGCAGATCACTGGTTGGCCCTGGTTGCAAGAGACGAATAAATATGGCGTTCACACTGTTTTTGTTGTTTATTGCATGCTTCCCCCCGATCAGCTTCATAGAAGCAACTCAAAATGGTAAGTGCAATTCTTCATTAGATTTTCCTTGTTTTCTTTTGCTCAAAGTTTTTGGTTTGATTACCAAACGTACTGTTGCGCTTTGGTCAGACTGACAAAGGCTAAGGTCATTATGCGATCTCCGTAGACGTAGGAACCGGGAGGCACTGGGGCCATGTGCCCCCAAAATTTTCCAAAAGGAAAAAGAAAAAAGTGCCCTTTCTTTTTCAGTTGGTGCTCCTCTTGCTTTATGAAACAAATGCCCTTGAAGTGCCTGCCTCCCGAAGTTTAAGATGCTTTTCATACACGGCCCTATGGCGATCCGTCGGAGCAGTAATGAGTTTTTTGGAAGTTGGCTAACATATGAAATTTCAAACTCTGCATCAACATCACAAACTGTTTTTCTTTAGTTCATAATTTCATACTACCTAGTGAGTAAAAACTCTTCCAAATGTTTTACTCGGGTTTCTGATTGGCTTATTTCAAATGTGCACTGTCTATATGTTCTCTTTTCATTTTAATTTGTCTAATGATTGATATGTTGTGTTCTTTTTCATTTATCAATTTTGTATAACTTTGAAGGTTGATCATCTGCATTTGCAGTTCGAACACGATTTTGAAACACATTATTATCTTTTCGTAAAGGTTGCAATACAGTGATGACATCTAGCTCTGGCAGTTTCTCTTCCCCTGGATACCCCGGTAGCTACTACGATAATACAAACTGCCGATACACGATCAAAATGCCACAAGACAAACGAATTGTACTTACAGTGCATGGTTATTCTATGGAAAGCTGCTGCGATGTCCTAGATATCTTTGAAGCTGGCCAACGGATAGCACGACTAACTGGTCATCATCCATTTACTAATGCACATTTTGTATCAAATGAAACTCAGTTAGACTTGCAGTTTACTACAGATGGGTCAGTCATTCGTGGAGGCTTTAACGCCAGTTACTATTCATTCCCGGCAGGTAATCTTGCAGTCTTTTCAAATCTCTGAGTTGTCATTTCTCTGTAGACTCAGTGGTGGCGCCAGCCGACAAAATGTGGGGAGGGAAAATGGAAAAAAATTCAGGCCACACCCTATTTGACTTTGGGAAACACCGTTTTATTGCAACGAAGCGCCCTTATTTTTCCTTAAAATTCAAGACCTAATTATCTAACCCCTCCTTTGTTCATTTCTCTACGGATTAGAACGAATTGGAAAACCAACCACTGGAGAGAAGTGGAGGGGGACTAGTCCTCAGGCCCCTTAGTGACGCCGCCACTCTTTTGACTCCATATGCAAATGGTGCCAAACCTACCTTATTGGCCACTAAAACCGTTGCTAGAATTCTCAAGGGATAAAGCCCACCTTTCTAAAACTCAAATTAGTCTCCATTTTCAGTCTTCCCAATTTTCTGTCTTCCCCATTTTCATTCTTCTCCAGTTTCAAGCTCCACTCTTTGAGATCTTTAGATTGATGCCTGTTGGGAATGCTTTGATGAGAATTATAAAGTTTTTTGTATTGATCTAAAAAAGAGAAATAACTTAACTGCAAAATAAATGTCATTAAATTGTGCGGGCAATGTGCCAACCACAGCGGGAAGGATATGTGATCATTTGGTCCCAACTTTTACAAGATTTACCGCCAAATACGTTATTTGTCCATCTACTTTTTGGGAGTACCAATTTTTCTGTCATTTACTTTACTTTATCATCACTTCGTTCTAGTTTATTTCATGTCAATTTTCTTCTGTTCATGTTATGTTTTGCTTTAGTTGCCTTTGACCTCGGAGTAGACACAGCCTTTTGCTCCCTTTAAAATTTTTTGACGAAATACGCTAGACTTGGAGCAAGTCTAGCCCCACAGTAGCTAAGCTATCTTTAACAGTTGTTTGGCTCTCCTGGCTTTCACAAAAAATATAGAACGAGGTGGGTAATTTTGCGCTTCTTTAGGACGGAGATTGGAATTTAGCAGTCTTCGTGTTTTTTCGGCAGGGAATCTTGGACAGAAAAAGCTTGTCAGGTCAATGTGTATAGACATGGGCGATTCTGACACTTGAAGAATGTGTCTAACTTGCTATTTCTACATTTTAAATGAATTTGAATGCTTGCTTTTTCTCTAGTTTTTCTGCTTTGGATCCTCGTTGTAGCTGGCCTGAGCATGGCCGGCGCGGCCTAACCAAAATTTGTTGTTCAAGTTGTTTAATAAGTCATGGTTCTCAAGCAGGTTGTCTTATAAGCGACGCCATGTTAACATTCAAATTCATTTGAAATATAGAGATAAAAAATTAGGCACATTCTTCACGTGTCAGAATCGCCCATGGTATAGCCTGCGTGCAGGCAAAAAATGCGTAGTATTTGGGCTAGTTCATTAGGATACATTCCTTATTTTTGTCTCATTTTACTTCTAGTTGGTCCTTATGTCATCGTGGCAGAGGTCTCAACAGTTCGCCAGAACCTATCTACGGGCCTATCTATTGCTGTATTAGATTTTGAACCAAAGGCAAAGCGTGGACATTTGTCTTTCAGAGATCTAGCATGTGGCTATATGCCCAGTAAGACTAGCTACATAATGACCGAACTTGCAGTTTACAATCCACTACAACGCATGCTTGAAGCTGTCATTCCCATGCCAACCGCTTTCTTTGGACGAGTGAGCGTATCTGGAAACCTCAGTTTAACTATATTTCCACTATTTGAGACTGATATTGGTAGGGTGTTCTTGTGCAAGCTGTCATATTATGCAAATGGTTATCTTCGTGAAGTTGAGAGTCAAAGAATACTTGTTGAGACAGGTAAGTCAGAATTTAGCATTTGTGCATCTGTCTACAATATGTCCCAAAAAATTGTGCCCTGTTTGTCTGAAGATTGCGACAAAATGGCAAAATATTCTTGCCAAACTTTTATATGATGTTGCTCTTCAGGTGTTCAAATCAACGTTTGCGGCCATCCCCGTAAAATCCATTGAAACATGATGGAGCTATGACCTTCAGCAGACAGAATTTGCCTGATGACTGAAATCAGCTGGCGGCCATTTTGTCTTGCTAGCTATTTTGTAGCGATAAATAGCTGCATGTGAGGTAAGATGTGTGGGGGGGGGAGGGGGGTTTCTTGGCCAAATTTTGGGTAAGGTCTGCTGCGAGAATATTCAAAATGGTACCCTTGGCTAGACTAAATTTTACGAAAATGGTACCTTTGGCTAGACTAGTTTTGACAATTTCCTGGACCAATTGTCAAGTTTGTACCAAATATGACATCATGACCGTTCGCTAGACCAATAGTGTCAAAATGATACCCTTGGCTAGACCGTTGCTAGGCCAAATTGCAAAAAACTATACCCTTGGCAAGACTAGAAGTCCGAAAAAATGTACCCTTCGTCGCGGCACATTCCCAGGTGCCTTTACTATGGAAGAGACCCCCCCCCCCTCCCCTGTGCACGTCACGGTACGGTAAACTTAAAGACTTGAGTCATAGTTTCGCTCTTTTACTGAACAACAACAACATCAATTCAATGAATTAGATAAGCGAGATCAGAGTCTTCATGGAGTAAGGCTAGTGTCATGGTATATCACCCAAATAATCTCGGAATATTAAATAGATACTTTTCTACGAAATGCCTCAAAATCTTCTCCTTCCATTTTGAAACGAAGTGACTGCAGCGAAAAACAATGGCAGGATTCATCCGCAAAATTACATAAGACGAAGTTTTGACTGGGAACTAGCCCACCTTTAAACCTTTCCATTTTAAACTTTCCATTTGGGTGGGACTTCCATTTTGACAATTATTTCCATAAATTACCTCCGTTCATTACGTAATGACGGAACTACCTCATATCTCCATTGCAACATTTCATCGTTCAAAGCAAAGTTCACTCCAGCGATTATAGGATGAGGTTCCTCTGTGATTGACAGGTGTTAAGTATTTTTACTTGCCATAAAATGCATTGCACGGTGGATATTCTGGACACTTTCTTCGTTGACTGCTGAAAAGAAGACCTGCTTCACCTGATGAAAAATTATTCATGATGGTCAGAGAGACGATATTCCTGCAGATCGTGAAATTTTGGTGCACTGCAATATTTTTACAGACTGCAGTTACGGGTGATGGTTGTCAGAATTATACAGTATTGTCTGACCCAACCAGAGCTGTCAGTTATTTTGATGGTACTCAGCAATGTGACGGAAGTCTTCCAACTAATTGGTACAGGTTCATGGGACAAGCTGGAGATAGAATGCTAGACTATTGCCCATCAGATTCCGGGACACGATGTCGTTGCCAAACTGGCGGAGGTGGCTGGCTAAATGGGCAACATCCAAGAGTTCAGGATGGCGAGGTTACAAGGACAGTTTGCTATTCTTATTATCGTTGCTGTGATTGGAGCAATAGTGTGAAAGTTAAGAATTGCGGGAATTATTACGTTTATAGATTGACTGGCACTCCAGCTTGTTACTATAGATATTGTGGAAATGGAGTTGGTAAGTGATGCAAATATTTGACAATTCTTAAAAACGATAAATCCGATAGATTTCCACTTTAAATGTGATTAAAGCTATATTCATAAAAATATGCCCAACATGGCGGGGGCTTGGCTGCCCTTTAGATATATTTCAACCTTTTAGTAAATCTTTCCTCGTAAGCATCAGACAAACACAAGGCTGCATTTTCTCGTCGTTTAGGCAAGTTAGGCTTTTGAGGGAGCTAGCCCTTATCCCGAAAAAGCAAATAACCCTCCCTAAGGTGGGGTTGGAAGGAAACCCTGCATTTTTCCTGCAAAACTAGTCCCCTCGTCCACATTGGAAAGAACTTTCCAGATGCAGCGGCAAAAGAAAGGAGATCCAACTTGAAAATTTTGAAAGAGGCGGGTGGGTGGGAGATTCAATTTGCAACCACTCCACACTGTGCAAAATTACTAAATTCTCAAACCAAAAGTATGTTTCATATTGCAAAAAAACCATGCCGCATGCACGATGATCTAAAACACGTGGATAGTAAGACACATTACATCTCTGGACACTCACAATCATATGGTACTTCAAATCGCTAGAGGCGTAAATCTGTGATAAGAAATAAACTGCATGTTTGTTGCTTTCACTCCGAAATTCTAATCGGTATTTAGTGATGGACAAGGATACCTATTTGAGCAAGAGGATCACCAAACAACCTAAAGAGAAATTTTGAATTCATTTTGGGTTAGCGCCTTCTTTTTATTCTATGAATGATTTTCACACAAACTCACTCTTCAATACCATTTCCTTACCAGATCAATTTACTTCATATTTCTACGTCAAAGAGAAATATCGCTTTTTCAAGTTAGAACTAGAGGAGTACACCAATAAATAGCAAAACCTTGCTGTAAATTTATGGTTATGGTTTAGGGTATTAAAAAAAGTAGGGTCAGTGTTAGGTCCAAATTAAAAGCGAATGAACGAAACTTAATAGCGGTAATTTATATATAGGACAAAGAAAACGCCAAAGCGCGCCATTGCTCCACTTATTGCGAAAAGAATATCTCCGCTCGCATCGAAAACATTAAATATTAGGTTAACTAATTTTAGACTTCCATATGCAGCTCTTGAGTTAGCTATCAATCTCCCTCGACTAATTTTGGGATGGGTTTGTGTTAAGTTCATCCATCTATGGTTCATCATCAGGGTTAAGAATTTCTGGCCTGCATGCAACCTCGATTGGCGTTACGCAGAAGTAATTTCCGTTGAATTGATTTGAATCTGCACACGAGTTAGGTGAATATGTGCCAAAAAAGTAGCCAATTATGACAGGCTATGATAAATTGTACAATAAGTTGGCTTGAATTTGAAGACAGGAGCTCACTTGTTTGATAACTTTTTCATCTTATTTCGATCATATCATCAAAAAAGAATAATACTAAAGTTGTAAGGACAAACTAAAAGTCTGTCTCAAGATTTATGTCATGCGAAAAAGCCAGCGAAAATACACAATTGTGGGGTTTTACGTGAGTAATTTTGCGTTTCTGCAATTCTGACGTGACATCGAATAATAGAGACACACGTTAGTATCTCTGGAACTATCATACAAACTTTTGAAATTTTGACACCGAATGTCCAAACAATAAAGTTTTCCTGAACATTTCATGTTCATCTTTCATTATTTTTACATTACACGGTAACTCCATCATTGGAGAGGATTGCTTTACGGGGGACTGTGTCAAACTTTACAATATTACACGAAAACTAAAAAGAGTTTAGTTATCAATTAGGCCTACGTTTACGATATGAATGAACAAAATACAGCTAGACTGTGAAAAGTAAATTACTCGTCAGCTTACTTTTAAAAATGTTAAGAGTATATAGCTTTCTCCCGATTGCAAATTTTCATTCTTGGAGATATGACACCGGCAGTGGCATTGCGCAAATTCATGTTGATATTACGCGCAGAATTTGTCTTGAAAGAAAAGATTTGAAAGATAGTCAGGCGCAGGACCTGATAATGCTTTGTAAATAGCCTGGTGCCATGGTATATCAACCAAATAATCTCGGAATATGATTTACTGCACTATTTTATGAAAGCATGCCTCACATTTTTCTCATTCCATTTTGAAATGAAATGACTGCGGCCTTGCTGCGGCTAAAGGCAGTGACAGGATTCATACGCAAATTTATATAACACGAACTTTAGACCAGCAACTAGCCCACCTTTAAACCTCTCCATTTGGATAGGACTTCAATTTTGAAGAATATCTCCATAGCAACATTCCATCTTTGAGAGCAAAGTTCATTCCATAGGATCAGATTCCTCTGTGATTGACAGATGTTAATTATTTTATAATTCAGTTGTTTGTACGCGTGGCTATGATTCTTAAAATGTCCACGCAGATTTTGATTATAAATATAACATAGCCTTGAATATAATAATGTTAATTATTTTACTTGCTATAAAATGGATTGCACGGTGGATATTCTGGACACTTTCTTCGTTGACCGCTGAAAAAAAGAGCTGCTTCACCTGATGAAAAATTATTCATGATGGTCAGAGAGAAGATATTCCTGCAGATCGTGTTCAATATCTGACCAAAATTCTGGGATTGGGTCATACCAGAAATCCTGGCAGCGCACACCCCTATATAAATTTATATTGAAGCCCCCACCGGATTTTCCGCCCCTCTCCCCACCCCAAAATACTTATCAACCATCACTAAAGTCTCTTTCTTCCTATTCACATCCCCTGTCACCCCAAATCCCTTTTCAAAATACCAAGCCCAAAATACCCCACCCACAATGCCCAACCCAAGATACCCGCCCTAAAATACCACCCCAAAATAGCCACCCCACAATAGCCACCCACAACTATATTTGCTCGGTACCCTTCCCTTCTCTTGCCCTCAAATAAAAAAACACCTTTCTGTAGTGTAGGCTTAGGCCCACATTTCAAATATTCAAAAATCAAAACCAATGTTCCAATGTTCAAGAATCAAAAACCTAGTTTACCAACTCGGCATATCTTAGCCCCAAGCACGATATCAATAGCATTAAACAGCATCTAACATATTAATCTGCAGTATGAACGTAAAAATAGATGCTTCAGTAGAGTAGCGCAGCGAACACCCGATAAAATGATCGTTGACCTGTAAATTCGATTCCCGCAAAAATCTAGGCGCGAAAGGCGCAGCTCCTCTTTTCCCCCTGCACAGGAGAAAAATACGACGATTTGATTGGCTAATAACTCAGCAATGCAACTCAATGCTCTGCGCAGCCTCGATATGCGCAGATTCGACAACTTTTTTGGTCGTCGATGATATGCCCAGATTCTTTTGTTTTCAGACAAACGTTTTTCGAGTTCGTCTCCCCAACAATATTATGGTTGCTTTCAAAGGAGCAATAGTGTGAAAGTTAAAAATTGCGGGAATTATGGGAATTATTACGTTTATAGATTGACTGGCACTCCAAATTGTAACTTTAGATACTGTGGAAATGGAGTTGGTAAGTGATGCAAATATTTGACAATTCTTAAAAACGATAAATCCTATCGATTTCAACTTTAAATGTGATTAAAGCTACACTCACATGAATAAGCCCAACGTTGCGGGGCTTGGCTTCCTTCAAATATGTTTCAACCTTTTAGCAAGTCTTTCCTTATAAGCATCAGGCAAACACAAGGCTGCATTTTCTCATCGTTTAGGCAAGTTAGGCTTTTGAGGGAGCTAGCCCTTATCCCGAAAAAGCAAATAACCCTCCCGAAGGTGGGGTTGGAAGGAAACCCTGCATTTTTCCCGCAAAACTAGTCCCCTCGTCCACATTGGAAAGAACTTTCCAGATGCATCGGCAAAAGAAAGGAGATCCAACATGAAAATTTTGAAAGAGGCGGGTGGGTGGGAGATTCAAATTGCATCCACTCCACACGAGTGTGCACAATTTAATAAATTCTCAAACCAAGCAAAGTATGCTTTGTAAGCAAGACTGAATTATGTTTTTGCCGCTGACCGACAGGACCTTGCGCCCCCGCATTTAGTTGGAATCTGTGAATCTGGAAAGTTGCCAGGAAAAACAAACAATAGACTTTCAAAGATTCCTGACCCCTGGGAATTGGCCTATTGTCTTCGGTACTTGGCTAAATGCACAGGTTGGAAGTTAAAGATTACTTGGACGAGAGCAGAAGTTAATCAAACATTTTAAAGGGCTCCAAACACGTGGAATAGATATCGTGGTGATTGTCACAAAAGACGAAGAATTCAAGGATTTAATGTTTTGTAAAATACTCCAAAACTGGCCGCAGCCTTTTCACCATCATCTCTGAAATCCTTCTCCAAGATCTGAGCAACATTTTGAGCCAGGTGAGCTATTCGGGAAAATAGGGGATCATACTTCAATTTTTTATCGAAGTACCGGTGATCTTCACATGGTTATCGGCCTAAGTATTTTGGTCTGCCAAAGTAAACCCTCCTAGTGTTCAAAATCCTTGAAATAAACAAGCAGTCAAATTATTTTTGAAGAGGTAGATACTTTGTTGTTTATTTCATTGAATTGCAAGCCTATTTGACTCTTCTGAGCCTCACAAGCCAAGAAATTTCAAGGTTACTAGATTTTGGTTCAAAAATAGTGAGGAAAAATTGATCGAATTTCTATGTAATTTGCAAAAAATCTGGCCGCAGCCTTTTCAGGAAACTTTTTGTATTGATCGAAATTTTATTTGGCTGTCAGAAAATCGTATCGGTACCGCCGGGAAAATAGGGGATGACATTGTAAAAATTAGATATCTACGTGTTGGTTTTATGCTGATTTCCCAGCCAGCCATCTTTGTTTGTTTACAATCTAGCAGCCGCAAACAATGGAGAGCAACGACAACAGCTCAAGGTGAAGTCAAAATTATACCCCCGTCCGTAGCCTATGTTAGTATTGATTACTTGATGTTTGGTTTGATGTACCAGGGGATCAGTTTATGGTAGATTAGGCCAAAATTCTCGTTGTTTTGAAGTATATCGCAAATTTCTTGTGACATTGATTTCATGTTTGTATTCCCTTTACGGCAAATTGGTCGTTGAGAAAAGCTAATTTTTACATTTTTACATTTTTTACAATTTTTACTTCAAGGTTAGCATGACTGCGTTCAGAAAATATTACTCGCGCATTGATGTTACTCGCAGTGACGCACGTCGGGCGGGAAGTTTTAGTCCATCGAAGGGTTAGTTGAGAGAGCAGAAACTCCAGGCTTTGCAAGAGATTTTTATTGCCCAGAATCAAATAGTTTGATTTCTTTACAACACTGGCTTGCGATTAATAAACTGGGTAAAACTCCGCGGGTTACTTGTGTGTATAACTGTCTTGTTTTTGTTTTGGGATGTTCTCCGTATTTCAGGTATTTCAGTTTAAGCTCTTTCCATGTGACCTTCACCTATGCTCGTTGTTGTTGCTGTTATGGTTTCAGCTGTGGTCAGTTCTAGAATTGAGGAAAGGAGCGTTTGTAATAATTCTGATTTCCCCATTGCTTCGGTTTCGAGGGATATCTGCGCGCGCATAAAAAACATAATTCAGTCTTGCTTGCTTTGTACTGCACGATGCATGATGATATAAAAACAAGTGGATAGTAAGACATATTACATCTCTGGAGACTCACAATCATATGGTACTTCAAATCACCAGGGGCGAAAGTCTGTGATAAGAAAAGCATAGGAATCATTCGTCGTACATAGCCGATTGCTCATCATGGCCCACGGTCGAAACCGCCAAAGCCTCATTTTCACGGACCAATCAGACAGCTAAAAAGCGAAGGAGACAAAAGAAACCCGTGAAGATTTTTCTAGATTCTACCTACCTTCACAAAACGCAACCAGGACAAAAAACTGCTCGAGATTTCCCGAATTTTTTTGAAGCAATCTACTCTCCAGATGTTTGGGTGTACGAGTTTGGATACCGGCTGAAGCTTTTATGTCGCTATATAAAGATAATGGCAGACATGTAATCATTTGTCACGAGAGCGCGTAGTGTGCGGAGCTCGTCAACGCGCGGTTTCTTTTGATGTCTCCTCCATTTCCAGCCACAACACCACTAGTTTGCGCCTTGGTTTATCCGTTCACAAAGCCGGTGATTGTCGAATGAGCAAAACGAGGCTGCCGGTCTTTATATAGCGACATAAAAGCTTTAACGTCCCTTGCGAAGGAGGGAAAAATGAGTTGATTAGTCCGGCAACGGGAAGATCACCCATCCGGATTTTGACCTCACTCGAACGAGTTCAACTTCAGTCACCGCTCGGCCACTCTACCCTAAAATTTGTGGCAGATGGATCATAGCTGTTATTCTTGCTGCTCAAATTTGATGTTTTCGTTCACATTGGCAATCTTGGAACATTGGCAATCTCAACCTGTAAACCATTTTAGTACCTTGATCAAGTTTTTTTCATTACTTTATTCAAAGTAGGCTAGACTGATTTCTAGCTATTTGAAGCTAATTTAGCCTTACAATGCATGCCGCATGCTAGCCTTCGTGCAGCCTCGACAATCTCAAATGTCGCTCTGCGATAGTATCGTTTGGCACAATTCTGTAGCCTTTTGTCCAACTTTTTAAAAGGTTAGACGAGAGACGCAAATGCTGCTTTAAGCATGTTTCAAAACTTTGAACTCTTTACTTATTTGTGCCAACAAGATGACATTCTTATCGAGTAGGTGTCACAGTAGACTTAATACATAGTCACAGTTTCCCTCTTTCACTGAACCGATAGAACATAGAATAACAACATCAATTCACTGCATTGAAAAGTGCGAGACAAGGGTCTTTGGAGTAAGGCTAGTGCCATGGTATATCAACCAAATGATCTCGGAATATTACATACTGTACTATTTATGAAAAAATGCCACAACAAATTTATTGTTCCATTTCGAATGGAAATGACGGAAAAGCCTAAACAGGCCCGTAGGAAGCGGGGGGGGCAGGGGGGCTTAAGCCCCCCCCAATAATTTCTTAAAGCAATAGTGCTACGTCACACGCATTAACTAGATGTATTGTTCTCTATTGTTTTGAGAACAATTGCCCCCCCCCCCAATCCCAAGCTGCTTCCTGCGGCCCTGAGCCTAAAGGTAGTGAAAAGATTCATACGTAAAGTTATATCAGACGAAATTTTGACTAGCAACTGGCCCACCTTTTAGCAGTTCCATTTGGGTGGGACTTATACCGGGTGACCCAAAAAAGTGACCCAACGCAATCTGTTGTAGAAACTAAAGTAAGTGACTGATTTAAATGATTTAAACGTTGTTCTGTCACTACCTTGCCTACGTTATGAGTATTTTTTGCAATTTTTTTCGACACAGTAAATTCCCCGAGTAAAGGATTATGAGAAAAAGGGCATGCTTGAAATCTTCAAAAAGTCGTCAAAAACAGGGGATCGATTTGCAGCATTTTCAGATCTTCTAAACAACAAGCAGTGTGTTTCATTTCAACCTGGGAATAGGAAACTCAGTCGAATATTGTCAGAGCAATTTTAAAGTCACTAGATACCTATAGTATTCTTGTATCAAGGGGCAAGGATACTCCTGCTTTTCTGTAAGCAATTCTTCAACATTTCGATGTGCGTGGATATTTGAATTCCTTTGAAATTCCACAAGTTTAAAAAGAATGTTTATTTTCAGCTCCAAATGCTTAGGTACATATAGGGACCATATAAACTTGCTCTGGAATCTTTTAACTCAGTCGCCTATTCCCAGGCTGAAATGAAACAGTCTCCTCATTGTTTTGTCGATCCCCTGTTTTTGACGACTTTTTGTGGATTTCAAGCTGGCCCGTTTTTTCCAAATCTTTAATTCGGGAAATTTACAGTGCCGAAAAATATTCTCAAAGATACTCATAATGTAGGCTAGTCTTTTAGCGACAGAACCACCACGGTTCAAGAATGTCCATCAGCCACGTACTTTTTTCTAAAGCAGATTGCGTTGGTTCACTTTTTTCTGGGTCACCCGGAATTTTGACAAATATTTCGACGACAACATTCCATCGTTCAGAGCAAAGTTTACTCCAAAGATTATAGGATCAGATTGTTCTGTGATTGACAGCTCTTAGCTGTTTTTAACTGGCTATAAAATGCAGTGCACGGTGGATATTCTAAGAGTCAAAATTTTCAGAGTTTTTATCATCATTGAAGCTCCCAATAATAATGCACGCTTATTTCTATGATTTATGACCAAACTAGAATTTTACACGCACAAAGAAATTTATTTGGCAGTATTTTTTGCAGTATGATTCCAAACAAGGTAGCCCTAAAAAGAGCTAAATTCGCTCCTTTTAAAACCTCTTACAAGATCAGCTGTCTTGGAAAATAATTTGGTCCTTTATCTAATTTGACAAAAAAAGAAAATTGAAGATCGGCCGTGTAATCAAATGTTGATGATTTTTCAAACGGGAGTACTTTTTTGGGGACACCCGGTACGTTTATATAGAAATCAACAAACAATTTAGCAAGCACTGCAGTTTCATAAGATATTTAAACGGACGTCAATGAAATAATATAATACTCAGTCGAGTGCCGTTATGCCGTTCAAATGCCTTTCAAAAAGTGGCGGGGGCGTCACCAGACCTAAAAAAGTCAGACCCAGCCATTTTAAACCGTTTTTGCTCAGGAATGAAAACTTCCCTGAGAAAACTAGGGTGGACGGACATGTGTATTTCATTCCACTTTCTGGTGACGCCGTTGAGCCAGGGTTAAAGTGAAAGGTTCTTACATTAAGGACATATCGAAGATTTCAGGATGTGGCTCGCATAAGAGGAAGGTTCATATATGCAGGTGTTTATTGTACCCATTCTCGGCCTCCTATATAACAAGCAAATTCTAAAACAATGATTTTAGTTTCAGGCAATTCATCTGTTTCATCAGTCGCAGAGAGTTCTTCAACAATCATGCCATTAAGCTCACTGTCTATTTCATCAAGTGTGCTGCCTTTGCCAAGTTTGGTCCCCTCACCATCATCGGTAAGCCATTCTCCTTTATTAACCCTATTTTAACCGGGGGGGGGGCGTTTTTCGCCCCCCCTATCGGATTTTTTTTAATAGCTCCCAAACGATGCCACCTACAATGCTGAAACTTCTTGACTTTTCCTAAAATTTAGTTGGCAATCAGAAAATAGAAATTTCAATACCTATTGTTTGACCACGTGACCACCACATGCCCATATTTGGAGAGTGGTCACAAAGAAATTCTTTAAAACAGCTCTAATTTCTTCCTTTGTTGCTAAATCTCAACAAGATATATACCATTCGATTCATCTTGATGAGTACTTTCATTTGATATATAATTTATTCATATTTGCTGACATTAGCAGCTTATTATTTCTAAGACGTCATCAATCTTTATGACGTCATATTCCTAATGAATGAGTAATTTTTCATACAAAACTGATGGAATTACCTCAAATATCGAGGAAGGTACTTGATTTCACCAATAATATGCGAAATTAATGGTTTTAAATAATACTTCTTCATTTCCGTAAACATAAAAGATAACATAAACGGAAAGCTGTTTCCACAAAA
This sequence comes from Aurelia coerulea, assembly GCA_039566865.1. NCBI lineage: Eukaryota > Metazoa > Cnidaria > Scyphozoa > Semaeostomeae > Ulmaridae > Aurelia > Aurelia coerulea. The sequence continues at coordinate 19,376,468 of CM076954.1, forward strand.
TGTGTAGAAATTTTACGGATCCATAAATTCAATCTTAGAGTTGATATTGTTCAATTTTTGTCTTATGGAGCTCGTTGTTACTTTATGTTATTGTTTGGTGATGTTCTTCATAGTTTTGTGTTGTATTGTATTTATTGGTTGTTTAATGTTGTTCAGCAGCGCTGATGATGCTCTGATCGGGATTTTTGGGAGCAAGGGAGCAGGACCTGAAAAGGGCCGGGAGCAAGGGAGCAAGAATAGAAAGTGTGAGAGCTTGGGAGCACATAAATTTCTTGGGGAATTAAGGAATTTACTTCGAACATTTAATACCTTTCAGTAAGGGAGCGGTCATTTTTAAAGCTGGGTACCAGGGCGGAGGATTGTTGGCAGGGGTATGAAACTTGATTTCATTACTTTGTGGGGGTACGAAAATATCAAGATAAATTTTTATGGGGTTCGACACGATTTTGCTTGAAATATTTTGTATGAAGTCATCAATCATCATTTACAAAAAATACTAACAGACATCTGGAGATGATGAATCACTCACTGTATAAAAATCGCCTAGACAACTTGGTATGTGTCCATATATATACTTCTTATACTCAGAGGTATGGATGGGGTACCAACCCATTTTGCTGAAAGATGGTGGGGTACAAAAACTTTTTGCTATATTTCAGATGGGGTATCAGTTTTCTTTAATTGTGTGAAATTATCCTCCGCCCTGGTACCCAGGAGTAAAAATGACCACTCCCTAAGGCTCCTTGCTCCCTGCAATTACTGTGAAGCTTCTCCATTTCAAACCACCAATGCAATCCTACCTAATATTGTCCACTATTTCGTGGTCTGAAGCATCTTAGAGACCTTACACATGCGGAGTGCACCCGAAAAATGAGATGGTTGGAGAGCAGAACCATTCTAAACCAGAGTTTTGATACGTTAACCCCATTAGTTTAAAAAAGCTTCATCAGGTGCAGCTTACCAAAATGCAATATGCTTTTTCAGTCAATGTGAGGAGCTGTGGAATATTGAAAAAAAAAACCCAGCAATATGCTTTTTCGTGTGTCTGTCAATACTTCTATTATCTTGTCCTCAAATGTTAAATGGGCCTAACATCAATACTTCTATTATCTTGGAGCTAATTAAACAGTTTATATCAAGCTGAAGCATTGCATTTGTGTGGTTTGTAAAATGAGTTGTCAGAATTTTTATCTTTAGCACTTGTTTGTAAATATGAGCCCGAAAGAAGCGTTTTAAGCCAAATTAAATTTTATGCCCCAAAAAAATTTCCTATGCGTACAGAAAATGTTTTGTAAACTTCTATTCTTGCAATGGCAAAATTGAGGTTAGGAAAGGCTTTCTAAGCGAAAGCAAAGGGCGTGGCCCTGGTAAAGCAAATTTTATGGGTAAACCCAGTATGCAGCACTTCTTAACTATTGTTATTGCTAGTTTCATGTTGCTTGGCATTGAGTAGCCTGCGTGCAGACTCAACTATCATGAAGTGTCAGGATAGTTGAGTCTGCACGCAGGCTAGGCATTGAGCAGAGTTGTCAAATGGTCTTTGGTGTTGTGCTTAGTACTGACTAGCGTTTTATTGTTTTGCATAGGATCCATGTTATTCATACACCACCTTGTCAAATGGTGACCGTGGCCTGTGGACATATCAACCTCACTACCAATACTGTGATGATACCCTCTTTAGGAGGGGACATAGGTGGTACCGCTTCAGTGGTTCAGCTGGGAACTACCTACTTGACTCATGCCCACTAAACATTTTGGGGAAAAGCTCATCCTATGGTCATTGCAGTGCGTCAAAACAAGGTTGGATGACTGGATCACTGCCAAGGCAGTACGAGGGAGAAGTTAGCAGGACTGTCTATTTCGCCAACTATGGGAATTGCTACGATCGTTCGACAACTATTCGTGTGAAGAACTGTTGGTCATCCTTTTATGTTTATCGGCTAAGTGATATGAATCACTACTGCAATTATCGCTATTGTGGCATGAAATCACATTGGTCCTCAAGCAGTCAGATTTTGTCTCCAAGTTCTGTCGTTCCTACAGAAGTCAGTTCATCAGTGGGACTCGTGATGCCAACACCAAGTGGAGTAAGTACTTGATATTCCCAGAGAGGTTACCCTTTATGAAATTAGGCTCTGTATAATTACTCTGCTATATTTAGGATATGGGTGCTCAGCTTACTCTTTAGGCCTTGACATTTAGGCAGAAGATTTTTTCAGTCAGTCTTTGTAAAATTATCTACCGGATTCATGAAATCCCTGCATTATTTTTTGGGTCTCGGATATGAGAAAAATTAGATATATATAGACAAATATTCGCATACTAACCGGTTTTGTGTTATACAGGAAAATATCAAGCCCGGGGTCTTAAAAAGTAAGACCGAGCTTGCGACGTCTGTGCAATAAGACCGAGGCAATAAGACCGACACTCCAATTTCAGCCCTGTCAGCCGATGTGGAATTGCCTTACGATTATATGACAGAAGCTAGCCGGAAATCCCAGCCCGCCTTGCTCAAGGAGGGCTGAAACTTTCTCATGTAATCGCAAACTCATTTTTACAAAGAGATGACTGGAGAGGGGCACTTGCTTTTCAGCCCGGTTAGCCAGGCTGACAACTCTCAAATAATCGGCTCGTATAATCACCTTGTGATGTCAAAAACTAAATCTCTTGTATCACAAAATCACCCTTGCTCATCCTTTCATAAATATTTTAGCGGATAAAATATTTTCCCGTTTTTGCAGAATCCTTGTTATTCTTACAACACGTTATCAGAGCGTTCTCGCAATGTTCACACCTATTCCTACAATAACTACTGCGACAGTTGGCTAAATGGATGGTATCGCTTCGCAGGGGCCGCTGGCTCGAAGCTGTCAGATCGATGTCCATTTCAATCTATTGGTTACAATGGTGATGGATACTGTGGAGCATACCATGGTGGATGGATGGCCGGCTCTTTGCCAAACTATTACGAAGGGGTCGCTCGAAGAAGGGTGTATTTCGCAAGATATGGTGACTGTTATTCGCGCTCAAAAGATGTCTGGGTTCGCAATTGTGGTGGTTTTTATGTGTATTACTTCCAGAACGACAATAGCATTTCCTGCAATTATCGATACTGTGGAATGGCTGATCAATGGTATATGACTCCTTCATCCATGCTATCTACATCTTCACTGGAGCCATCGAGTGCTTACATCAGGCAAGAATCCTCCACCCCTGCCATAGTCATGCCAACGACTCCATCTTTAGATGGCTGCAAGTACTATGAAGTTCTTTCCGATCAAACAAGGTCGAACACTTACAATGATTGGAGCAGCAACCGTTGCGACAACAATCTCAATGGCTGGTATCGTTTTATGGGCGATGCTGGAAACAGAATGGCCAGCTCTTGTCCATCACAATATGGAAGCTCGCGTTACTTTTGTGGATCATACTGGCAAGGATGGCTTTATAACTCTCATCCGAATGAATACGAGGGAGAGGTTTACAGAACAGTCTGTTTTTCAAGGAGTTATAGTTGTTCCTGTGAGTACCAGAAGTCCGTCAAAGTAAGAAATTGCGGTAACTATTATGTCTACAAGCTAGAAGGAGTACCAAATTGTAATCAGAGATATTGTGGAGCCAAAGGTGAGATAATTTGATGAATTTTTTAAACGAAAATGGCGACTTAGGGCCTGTTCATATGATCCCGCCTTGCCGGAATATCACACCTAGCCAGGGTACCCCGGGTGCCAATACAAACACATACAATTTTCATTTTGCGTTTACATGCGAGTTTCACCCCGTCCCGTCTTGCCGGGATGTTTTCATCCCGTCTCAGGTGGGATATCCCGTCTGGAGAGGATGATTTTCTCTTTGTGAACAGAAACAGGCGGGATAGCCCGCCTTGCCAGGATGAAATTAAAGTCAATGCGCATGCAATAATGATCAGTCTTTTTGTAGTAATCAGTGAAACGCAGTAAACGTGGATGATTTTCATCCCGTCCCACCTCTGCTCTCGTGTAAGCGCAAAAGGAAAGCATGACCCTACTGAGCGAGATACTCCTACTAGGCGAGATATCCTAGCCTGCGTGCAGACTCAACTATGAGTCTGCACGCAGGCTAAGATATCCCGGCAAGATGGGATCATGAATCTGAGTTGAGACAGTTAGGATTGGGTGAGGCAGAATGGATGAATGTTGACATAAAATAGCGGGTGACCCGATAAAATTGAAATTTTTGAAAATCATCAAAATTTGATTATGTTAAGGGAGTTGACATTTTTAATGCTGGGTGCAGGGGTGGAAGAATTTTGGGTACATATGGAAAAGTTTTCTTACCCCATTTACTAAATTCAATAATATTTGAAACCCATTTCGAAATACTGAGCAAATTTTATACCCCAATAATGGTGCTACTCATGTCATTCATCCATATACATTGTGGTAATGAAGGAAGATTTGATTGAAGGAAACTTTGCAACATTATTCCAAAGCTCCATTTAAGAGGATTTAGAAATTTGTAGAAAAGGGTGTTTTGTTGGACCAAGAGCTTGAAAGTGCCAAATAATGTAACCCAGAGGAAACTGGAAGGAAACTGGAAATGGTCGATGAATCAAAGAACACTTACCAAAATATTTCAAGTAACTTTTGCATGCACACACCACACAGTAGAAAAATAACATTTTGCAATTAATATATAATTATATCTATGATGGTGATGTCTTCAAAACTTTGATACCCCATTATGAATTAGCAAAAATAATTAGATAACCCATTAAAACTAGGCTAGAAAATTTAATACCCCTCCAAAAATTCTTCCACCCCTGTACCCAGCATTAAACATGACAATTCCTTTACCGATATTTAGATTCTCTTTTTGTGTATTTGTGTGAAAGACCAAATAAATTTAACAGGTGATGATTATTTCATTCTTTTGGGAGACACATCACAAAGTTACTTTATGAAAACATGTTTTGAGTCTTTTTACGAGATATCACAATTCCAACCAGCTATTTCTTGTGATTTTGTACAAACCTTCCAATTTTAGATGATAAAAAAGCTTTGTCGAGAATATGAACAAGCAATTTAGGTGGCCTTCAAGGGGCCTTCAAAGGAAAAAATTCAAGTAGATAATCATTTCCTGTGCCTGTGATTTGCGAGGATGCTTCAAAACCAGGTAGCTTGTAAACGCAGAAATGCCCACAAATTCAAAGCAATTTCAAGATTTTTCAAATATCATAGTTTGGACTTTTATACATTTTTGTTACTAATCCAAACTTCGCTTGTATCTCCCCTAAAGACAACATGGCATCAGTTTCATGTGGAGGCAACTACATGCGTATAGATTTGGACAGGAGATACTACAATGCATCAAGGTATTCAAGCATAACTCTTCGTGATCCAACATGCTCAGCCACAACATCAAGGGCCTACATCACTTTGGGTAGCATTCCTTACTTGTGTGGAGGACAAAGAGAACAAACAGCTAACAAGATCATATACAGAAACAAAGTGATCATGACAGCCAACCAGAATTCAGATACCATAACACGTGACCATGATGAAGAAATAGCTTTCAAATGTACCTTCGATAGAGATGGATTCGCTAGTGGGGCTTCTTTTGAACCTGTCAGGAAGATCAGTGGAAATGAAAGTATGTTTTTTTCTCGTTACCTTTGTAATATTTTACTTACTGTGGCTTATCAAACGGTATTGGCGATTCCCGATATACAGGGTGTCCCCAAAAATTTTGTCCCGTTTGTGTGGCTGATGTGGAAGAGCTATGGCTTTAATTGTCAGTTTTTTACACTGCTGCATGGGTCAGGCCCCAAAACAGAGTTTGAGACCTTGTTTGAGTCAATGTGCCAAGTGGTTGCTCATTTACGAAAGGCGAGATAAGTGGTTGGGTTGCTTTCAATATGGCACTTCTATTGTCCCCTAGCAATGTGAAAATTAAGTGAATTTTCACCAAAGGGCGTTGTATTGGAAATTTGTCTGCATTTTTCAAAGGTTTAATAGTGTTCTTTATCTATAAGACAAAATGTTCAACCATTTACGACTATGGAGAAAATTTGAACATGACCTTATGCCCCGTTCACACTTCTCCGTATTCATACGAAAACGGATAAAAAGTATCCGTTTTCGCCTTGCGTTCACACTGTTCCACCAGGAAAATGGAGACTTTTGAAAACACACTTTGAATACTGAGACTGCTGAAAACGGAGTCTTTTGAAAACGCAAATACGCATTGCATTGTGAACACCGAAAACGCAAAGACGGATACTTTTGAAAACACTAACAACAACAACAACTCAACAACATGCTCTGTTCGCGTGTTCGTGCCGATTTGAACAGCTTCTCTCAACATGGATGACTCACTAGAAGTTAATGAAATGTTTTGACGCCAAAACTTCCAAATTTATAGAGAGGCGGTGGTCTCGTGTTCATAGCGTTTCCATTTTTATCCGGAGCGGAGCAATGTGGAAGCTCATCATTATCGTAGCGTTTTCATACATACTAACCCAGAGCAGTGTAAATATCGTTCGATTCTGATTCTTGCTTGCTTGATGAAGATAATTTTTCAGTAATCTATTTCTCCAATATAAAATAATGATTTTTTTATCTGCAGCTGGAATTGGGAGATTTACATTCAACTTTGCGATGTACACAAGCCAGTCATATGCAAGTCAGCATTACTCATATCCTGCAAAAGTAAAATTGAGGGATTGGTTGTACTTCCAGGCAACAGCAAGTGTTCAGGATAACAACTTGGTTTTATTGATCGATCAGTGTTATTCAACACCTAATATGGATAGAAACCACAACAACAAATATTTCTTCATCAATTATGGGTATGGAATAAATATTTTGCCTTGCACTGTCATTTCTGCCAGGGCAACACGAAGATATCGTGATGTTTTACTGATGATATCCCTATACCGAAAAAATTCTTTTGCAAAGTTTGCGCAGGCAACACCAAAATATATTTTTCAAAACAGAGACTGTACTCCTGAGAGGTACTTGAACAGATGATTGGGAAAATGCCACAATGACTTCTCTCTTTCTGATACCAAAACTTGATACCGTTTTTATACAAAAATCGTGAAAACTGACACCCTTCATGAAGGCACGTCCCCAATACCCAAAATATGGACAGTACTCCCCAGAACGTCAGAAAATATCAAATGTCATGTCACTCTGATATCACTGGCTCCGTAGAAATCAATTTTTGGTTCTTAATCCTTGAAAGCAGCGTTAAAGGGACTCAACAATTGTAAGACACACGAGTTAGAAACAGAAGAAGTGATACGTCACTGCGTGGACTCGCTTTCAAAACGCCATCTCATTGGATCGATAAAATATATACCAATTTAACCGTGTCGATTTCCCTTAAATTATTTGCAGACTAGATTCGGGTCCCCAGTACCCAAAATATCCCCTACGTCCCCAAATATCCTCTAGTGTTAGGATATTAGTTAAAGATTCTTCAATGTTTTGGATCAACTCAACTCCGATACCTCTTCAAAAACCCTTTCATATTCCTTTTCAGATGTCCAATTGATAAAACGGTGAAATTCCATGCTGCAAATAGACAGAACAGTAGATTTGGTATTCAAGCTTTCAGATACTTGGGCAATACAACAACCGTCTTTGTCCATTGTCTCGTCTTTTTGTGTCAAAAGTCATCACGTGACTATCGGTGTCAATCAGGTTGCCCTGGAAACAATGTGAAGCGAGCAAGAAGAGATCTTGATGGTGCCTCGCCATTTGCAAGTGAAGATTCAAGTCATTCACAATATTACCTCCTTGAAGCAGGACCCGTTGTGCTTGACAAAGAAGAGGGAAGCTCAAACAAAGCAAGCCAGGGTGAGTGTCTTACTTTAAATAAACAAAATATCTGGCGGGATTTATCAGGCAATGAGATGTATCAGACAATTTTAGCCTTCATCACATCCCTCAAAGGCAAACACACTTGGTAGAATGTGTAACTAGAAACTTAATGTAGAGAGGTTGGACGACAAAAAAACCCCCAAAAAATACTAAGATATATCTTAATTTAACACAATGAGACCTTTCGAACTGGTAGTGTCCTCATCAGAGAGTGATGCATCATCATGCATCAGAGCGTTCTTTTAATACGTGTGCTTATTGATTCAAACTTGATTCTGTTACACGAAGCTGATTCAAATTTCATTCTTTTGCCTGGAGTTTCCCGTACATACCAGATCAATTTTCAAACCAGTATGTAATATTTCCTACCCTTTGTTTCTACACAGGTAAAGGAAGCCAAGGAGATACCCTCCTCACTGTCGTAATCGCTTTGGTTGCTGGCGTTGTTGCATTGGCAGTTATTGTTGCTGTTCTCGTCATAAAATTGAGGCGCCCAAAAGCAACAACAAGCAACCTGAAAGAAGAGATCGGGATCGATCATGCGCCGAGCGGCCATCAGTATGTCAATGAAGACGAGGCTGTTGATGGAAAGGAGGTCAGAGAGGAGAGATTGTAAGGTTAGGTTGAGACGCTATTGGGACTGTTTCATTTTGTTTTTAGTTACTTGGTAGACTGCTTACATGGTCGTAGTTATCACTATTGATGGACAGCCAGACGCATAATTAAACACCATTTTTTCTGCAAATACTCTTTCTGCCTCGTTTTTGTATAGGCCTAGGCCGCAAAAGGGCGAGTTGATGATTAGCAAAAGCAATGAAAAACTTCCCACGTACTTCAAACTGTTTTCGTGGTAGTCTTCTTCGTTTGACTTTTTCCTTTTCTACCAAGCTCCTTGAAATTGTGCTTTGAGCTCCGAGCTCCGAGAAATTCTACGGTCAAGACCAGTCTCGGATTTAAGGGAGCAAATGGGTGCAATTGCTCCCCTTCATGTGCTCAGCTTGGCGCTCCCTTTTTGGTGAGAAGAGCTCCCCTTTTCCTTTCCCAATCGCACTCTTTTCTGTTGCGTTCTAACTTCTAAGTGTGGGAGATCATATAAATTAAGGCACTATTTGGTTTAACGACAAAAATTTTCTCAAAAAGGAACCAAAAATTTTCTCGTGCGCCTTCGGCGCGCTCACTTCCTATTGTACTTTCGGCGCCGTCTTTGCAGGTTGCCCCCTTCAACTTCGGGCTGAATCCGACCCTGGCCGAGACGATGGAAGACTTCAAAGATGTCCAGTGGAAGAGAATTTTTGAGTCCTTTAACGCCAATCTGTAGGGCGTCGTTGCAAACTTTTCTGGGGGACAGAGGGATTATCAGATAAGGCCCTCCGTTTTCTAAAATGGGCAGTTCTAATTCATTTATTTGCAGTTCAATGACAAAAGGGGCAGTTCTAAATTTTCACATGTGTGATATTACAAAATTTTCGAAAAGAATATTCCTGAGTTATCAAAAGACTGAGCTCAATTCTATGCAAGGCCTGGTTTAGAAAATTAGGTAGAATAAACAAAGTTTGCATTTCTAGATGGTAAGGATAACAATTTTAATGGCATTTCACACAATTCGGAGGTGGGCAAGGGGCTCTCTTCTCATACCATTGCCAGAGATGGCTCTTCGAATTCTACCAAATCCGTTGAGAAACTTGAAGGTCTTGAAGCAAGGCAAAAAAACTGGTATCTGCTATACAAGTAAAGAAACGGCAACTTCTTTTAAATTCTAATGTCATCTTAACCATTCTAAGTTAATCTAAGCAATAAAGACCAAAAATTTTCTGCTCGCTTCGCTCGCTTTTCCACAAAATGTTCTTTTACTGTAAAATGGGATCCTTCAAATTTCAAATACATTGGATAGTTTGTTTGAAAGGTGGTTTGAGGGAAGCCTCGACAAGTTTATTGATAGAGCATGGTAATTTTTAATTATCCCTATGACCCATAACCCCCAAACGTAATTCTCTGGTATAAACATCCATATAGTTTCATACACCATGTACTCAGGGCCAGGGTTGTGTTCGATATTTTGTAAAAATGGGATCCTTTGGTTGAGCTTTGCTGACTTCAATCAAGGCAAAAAATGAATTTACTACGCAGAAAATTTAGATATTGTTTTCCTGAATCCAGAATCATTTTTTATTTGAAAATTGTTCGATTCTGATGAAGATGATTTATATTATGAGAAGAAAATATGCACCTAGCTAAACTAACAAACACACAGTTTCATTATGATTTGCAAAGCAGCATTGCTAATGTTTGAGGCACGTCTGAGGCCTTCTAATAAAATAGGATTCTGACCAATCCTTTGGAGAGGGGACGCCAAAAATGATCTGGCCACCCCAGTGGTAAACGGCCCACCACGCCACTGCCCGAGCTCCTTAGGTCAACATCAATCAGTTGGATTTGCACAAATTGCAATAGCATTGTATACGAGCCTCGTTCGAACAGCGCTAAAAAAAAAAGTGCCATAATAAAATGAGTTCCAGTATCCAGTATGAATTTCTAGGTTTGGTGTGAGTCTCGTTTTGATGAGTGATTACTGGGACACATCGTAATCAGTCTGCCTACTTGAAATTTTTTTATAAGAGTGATTTAGGAAACAACTTTTTATTTGGGCTTTTATTAATAAGTTGGCTCATTTGTATGTTTAAGCAAAGCAGAATACCAATGTGAGCAATGTCAGTATGGAAACCGTGATTTTCTGATTGCACCATTTATTACAGAAGTTTCCCGCAAAGATTCCTTGCTATTATACAGAGCATAAACTGAATAAAATGTATCTCCATATTTTGGCTAGATTGTCTGGTAACAGTTCCTTTCATTTGACTAGAATCTAAACATTTCTGATTATAAACAACAGTATTCAAGATTCCCTCTCTCAGGGCAGTGAAAACAGTTTTTAACTCTTTTAATGTTTTAGATACCGCTGCTGTACATGATTTTTATACCAGGTTGCATTATTCTTTTAGTAAGTTTAGGCTGTGAGCCAAACTTGGTTTGTAAGAATATGAGTGTGAATATTTGCCATGGGGCTTCTTTGAAACCCAAAACCATCTTTAACGACTGAACGGTTCCTTGATGTGCTAGTATCCCATTCTGCCCACCCAAACACTTTACGTCACAAGTCAAAACTCGACCCAGATCTCCCGGACATATTTTTAAACAGAAAGTTGATTTTCAAAAGGTCATTCCATAAACATGGTTTAGTTTTTAATAGTTTATTGTTGAAATTCAAAATCGGCACACTCAAATTGACGTTTTTCATTAATATAACTTTTCGCGTCGTATTCACTTTGAAGAGTTTTTATAGCTCACTGTCACACGAGTCTATTGAAAGGACATAGACCTTTGAGACCCATATTGCTCAAATTTGGTGTACTGCTGCTGATATACTTTTAGGAAGGGTTGATATTTTTGATAGTACTAAGATTATATCATTAGTTATTTTCATATTATATCAAGTAATCGTATCGATAGATGAATATTGTCATTGTGTAACCATTGATTTAGAGATGTAACGAACGACGGTTGCGTTCTGTTGGAGCCACTGAGAGAATTTAACAACAAAATCCTCATTTCCTTTTGCTGACTTATCATGCAAGGGGCGCCAACAGAGTTCAGGCGTTTGTGATTTATGTTGCTTTATAATAGTTATGATTCTTTGTAATTTTACTTTTTTGCTGCATAATTTTTAAGATAGTTTACTACTCTTTTCATTTTTCTATTTCTATAAAGCTAAGGCTAATATTCTTAAACAAGAGAAAATACTGGTTTTCCTGTAAGTTCCTTCTATCCACTCAAAACCTTCACGTTTATTTCAGGATTTTGGTCTATTGTCTCTCGCTATCTTTAAGACGAACGAGATTGTAGATTGGGCGAGAAACACGGGTTGTAGTAAGCCTATAGCCTTACCTTTTGAGGAAAAATATGCACTTTCAGATGGTGGTGATTTTCACGAAAAAGGTAAGCCTATAGCCTTACCTTTTGAAGAAAAATAGGCACTTTCAGATGGTGGTGATTTTCACGAAAAAGGTAAGCCTATAGCCTTACCTTTTGAGGAAAAATAGGCACTTTCAGATGGTGGTGATTTTCACGAAAAAGGTAAGCCTATAGCCTTACCTTTTGAGGAAAAATATGCACTTTCAGATGGTGGTGATTTTCACGAAAAAGGTAAGCCTATAGCCTTACCTTTTGAAGAAAAATAGGCACTTTCAGATGGTGGTGATTTTCACGAAAAAGGTAAGCCTATAGCCTTACCTTTTGAGGAAAAACTTTCAGATTGTGATGATTTTCACGAAAAAGGTAAGCCTATAGAAAAATATTCACTTTCAGATGGTGGTGATTTTCACGAAAAAGTAAGCCTATAAGCCTCACGAAAAAGGTAAGCCTATAGCCTTACCTTTTGAAGAAAAATAGGCACTTTCAGATGGTGGTGATTTTCACGAAAAAGGCAAGCCTATAACCTTACCTTTTGAAGAAAAATAGGCACTTTCAGAAGGTGGTAATTTTCACGAAAAAGGTAAGCCTATAGCCTTACCTTTTGAGGAAAAATAGGCACTTTCAGAAGGTGGTAATTTTCACGAAAAAGGTAAGCCTATAGCCTTACCTTTTGAAGAAAAATAGGCACTTTCAGATGGTGGTGATTTTCACGAAAAAGGTAAGCCTATAGCCTTACCTTTTGAGGAAAAATAGGCACTTTCAGATGGTGGTGATTTTCACGAAAAAGGTAAGCCTATAGCCTTACCTTTTGAGGAAAAATAGGCACTTTCAGATGGTGGTGATTTTCACGAAAAAGGTAAGCCTATAGCCTTACCTTTTGAGGAAAAATATGCACTTTCAGCTGGTGGTGATTTTCACGAAAAAGGTAAGCCTATAGCCTTACCTTTTGAAGAAAAATAGGCACTTTCAGATGGTGATGATTTTCACGAAAAAGGTAAGCCTATAGCCTTACCTTTTGAGGAAAAATAGGCACTTTCAGATGGTGGTGATTTTCACGAAAAAGGTAAGCCTATAGCCTTACCTTTTGAGGAAAAATATGCACTTTCATATGGTGGTGATTTTCACGAAAAAGGTAAGCCTATAGCCTTACCTTTTGAGGGAAAATATGCACTTTCAGAAGGTAGTGATTTTCACGAAAAAGGTAAGCCTATAGCCTTTGCTTTTGATAGGAAGTAGACACCTTCAGAAGGTGGTGATTTTCACGAAAAAGGTAAGCCTATAGCCTTACCTTTTGAGGAAAAATAGGCACTTTCAGATGGTGTTGATTTTCACGAAAAAGGTAAGTCTATAGCCTTAGTTTGTGACAAGAAACGGCAATTTTGACGAAAAATGTAAGCATATAGCCTTACCTTTTGAGGAAAAATATGCACTTTCAGAAGGTGGTAATTTTCACGAAAAAATTAAGCCTATAACCTTACCTTTTGAAGAAAAATAGGCACTTTCAGATGGTGGTGATTTTCACGAAAAAGGTAAGCCTATAGCCTTACCTTTTGAAGAAAAATAGGCACTTTCAGATGGTGGTGATTTTCACGAAAAAGGTAAGCCTATAGCCTTACCTTTTGAAGAAAAATAGGCACTTTCAGATGGTGGTGATTTTCACGAAAAAGGTAAGCCTATAGCCTTACCTTTTGAAGAAAAATAGGCACTTTCAGATGGTGGTGATTTTCACGAAAAAGGTAAGCCTATAGCCTTACCTTTTGAGGAAAAATAGGCACTTTCAGATGGTGGTGATTTTCACGAAAAAGGTAAGCCTATAGCCTTACCTTTTGAGGAAAAATAGGCACTTTCAGATGGTGGTGATTTTCACGAAAAGGTAAGCCTATAGCCTTACCTTTTATAGCACTTTCAGATGGTGTTGATTTTATAAGCCTATAGCCTTACCTTTTGACCTTTTGAGGAAAAATATGCACTTTCAGCTGGTGGTGATTTTCACGAAAAAGGTAAGCCTATAACCTTACCTTTTGAAGAAAAATAGGCACTTTCAGATGGTGGTGATTTTCACGAAAAATGTAAGCCTATAACCTTACCTTTTCAGGAAAAATAGGCACTTTCAGATGGTGTTGATTTTCACGAAAAAGATAAGCCTATAGCCTTACCTTTTGAAGAAAAATAGGCATTTTCAGATGGTGGTGATTTTCACAAAAAAGGTAAGCCTATAGCCTTACCTTTTGAGGAAAAATATGCACTTTCATATGGTGGTGATTTTCACGAAAAAGGTAAGCCTATAGCCTTACCTTTTGAGGGAAAATAGGCACTTTCAGAAGGTAGTGATTTTCACGAAAAAGGTAAGCCTATAGCCTTTGCTTTTGATAGGAAGTAGACACCTTCAGAAGGTGGTAATTTTCACGAAAAAGGTAAGCCTATAGCCTTACCTTTTGAGGAAAAATATGCACTTTCAGATGGTGGTGATTTTCACGAAAAAGGTAAGTCTATAGCCTTAGTTTGTGAAAAAGGTAAGCCTACAAGAAACGGCAATTTTCACGAAAAAGGTAAGCCTATAGCCTTACCTTTTGAGGAAAAATATGCACTTTCAGAAGGTGGTAATTTTCACGAAAAAGTTAAGCCTATAACCTTACCTTTTGAAGAAAAATAGGCACTTTCAGATGGTGGTGATTTTCACGAAAAAGGTAAGCCTATAACCTTACCTTTTCAGGAAAAATAGGCACTTTCAGATGGTGGTGATTTTCACGAAAAAGGTAAGCCTATAGCCTTACCTTTTGAAGAAAAATAGGCACTTTCAGATGGTGGTGATTTTCACGAAAAAGGTAAGCCTATAGCCTTACCTTTTGAAGAAAAATAGGCACTTTCAGATGGTGGTGATTTTCACGAAAAAGGTAAGCCTATAGCCTTACCTTTTCAGGAAAAATAGGCACTTTCAGATGGTGTTGATTTTCACGAAAAAGATAAGCCTATAGCCTTACCTTTTGAAGAAAAATAGGCACTTTCAGATGGTGTTGATTTTCACGAAAAAGGTAAGCCTATAACCTTACCTTTTGAAGAAAAATAGGCACTTTCAGAAGGTGGTAATTTTCACGAAAAAGGTAAGCCTATAGCCTTACCTTTTGAAGAAAAATAGGCACTTTCAGATGGTGGTAATTTTCACGAAAAAGGCAAGCCTATAACCTTACCTTTTGAAGAAAAATAGGCACTTTCAGAAAGTGGTAACTTTCACGAAAAAGGTAAGCCTATAGCCTTTGCTTTTGATAAGAAATAGGCACTTTCAGAAAGTGGTAACTTTCACGAAAAAGGTAAGCCTATAGCCTTACCTTTTGAAGAAAAATAGGCACTTTCAGAGCGTGGTAATTTTCACGAAAAAGGTAAGCCTATAGGGCTAGCCTTTGTTTTTGAAGAGAAATAGGCACTTTTAAAAAGTGGTGATATTCATGAAAAAGGTGAGTGTATAGCCTTACCTTTTGAAGAAAAATAAACACTTTCAGAAAGAGACTATTTTCACGAAAAACGAGAGTCTATAGCCATACTTTTCAAAGGAAAATAGGCACTTTCAATGGTGGTGATTTTCACGAAAAAGGCTATTTCAACGCACATTGAAGTTCAATATAACACTATTTTCTTTATTTTTCTTTGGTATTTTCTTTTTCATCAGTATCATATAGTTCTGCCATGGCATTCTTTATCTCATCCAAATCAATCGACATGTCCAAATTAACAGAGAAATCAGAGACGAAATTTAAATCCATTGATAAATCATATTCCGAGTAATCAAAATTGCTTCCGACGTTTGTAATTTCGTCTAAATCAGTGTACATTACTGGCCTTGCACTTAGAGTGATCAACGAGCATGAATTTTCATATCTAAATTCTTCGATGATATGAGAATTATCTACCCTTAATTTAATCGGCAACCCGTGATCTTCACAATCATCATCTTCATCTTTTGAATCTTCCATCGCGTCTCTGTCATGTGAATCTGTCACTTCGTCTACTTCAATCTTGGTTGAAGGAACTTGAAGATGACTCTTTAATGAAGATGTGTTATCAGAGTTAAAATTAGAATCATCTGCCACTTTGGTCTCAGATGTAACTTGCTGCTTATCATCAACAAGATGATCATCTGTGTCAGCCTCTTTCAAATATTCCACCCCTCCTCTGTCATTTGAATTTTCATCAAAATTACCAACCTCATTTTGACTTTTTAATTTAACTTCATCTTTGTTTGCAAAATCATTTTCCTTCCTTGTCCCATCCGGATCTTTTCTTGAGTTCTCAACATCAGCCGCTGCTTCGTTTGCGCAAGCATCCTGTGCTCCATTGGTCTTAATAGCAGCTACAGTATCTTTACGATAATCATCATCCATATTCACGTGGCCGTTACGATTTTCATCTGTCTCGATCAATGCATTTCTATGATCCCCTTCATAACATGAGTTGCAAGGGGTCGGTAGAGGCACCGGTATGATAATTGGCGTGACTGATTTTTGTGCGTCAACTGAAGCCTCGTATAACTCATATGAAGAAACATAATCGTGTTTTTGCTTCGTAACCGGATCTTGCAAAGCCATTCTTTTCACCGACAAAGTAGGGCCATATGTATTCGAGTGGAGTTCTTTTTCGCGTGGTGTCAGTGTGCTTAAGCTTACACTTAGCTCTGAAGCAATTTCCTCGTGTGATCGTCTCTGTATTATTTTAGACCGTGATGTCGGTGTTAAGTGATGTGACGACTTGTTCATCACAGCCTTTGCTTTCGTTTGTTTATTAAGAGACTCGTGTGAGAAGAAATCGGGGATAATATTTGCATCAAATGGTAAGCAATTTATTTTTGGAGTACCCATTAAAATCGTGCTTCTTTCTTTTTCTGCCATGCATGTCTGCTCTCTGCTAAATTCTCTTATACTTTCTAACCTCGTATCCATTAGACTAACACAAGGCATCTTGAATGGAGTGAATGATCTATATTGCTCATACGTTTGTTTAATGAATTCCTTGTCACTAGGCCAGTCTCCAGAGCTTGTTTTGCTAGGTACTGGAGAAATTGTAACCGATGTTGCTTTGGAACCTTTTGATTCTGCCTCGTCCACAATCCTGAATTCTGCTAGCGAGGCTGTCTCTGACACTGCATCTACCATAGGCCTAGTCTCATTTTCAAAGTTCTTGTGGTGTTTTGCGTCTCCATGACTTTGCTCTTCTCGAACAACTTCAATTGCATCAATTCTGTTGGCTCTGGATAAAACATGATCGAGGTGTTTTCTTGGGCTTGAAGGAGTTGGTGCCGGCGCACGAAGGATATCTTGTTGCCTGAAAAAAAGCGGAAAGTTTCAAATGCGATTAAGATATTTACTTCATACCTGTTTATATATCTTTTAATTATGATACCGGGTGCGCCAAAATAAACGATGCAGGTTTGGCAGTCCACAATAAATCGTACACTAGACCGATTTTGAATATTCATGACTCAATCTTTAGGAAAAAGACTGAATTAGATTCTAGGATTTTTGCAAAATTTTTTATTTTCAGTTTTTAGAGCTAGACGCGAATTTCTTGAAATTTTCATTTTCGAAAACACTGAAAACGATCAAAAACATCGATCAAGTTGTTTAAAGAATCGACATGAATGGACAAAGAGAAAATTTGTTCGTGGTGATTTGGGATTTAGAAATCAATTAATTGTATCGATTAATTGTATCGCTTAACTGATCGATTTCTAGATCCCAAATCACCACGATTCATGTCGATTCTTTAGAAAATTTGATCGATGTTTTTTATCGTTTGCAGTGTTTTTGAGAACGAAAATTTTAAGAAAGTCGCATTTAACTCTAAAAATTGAAAACAAAAAAATTTGCAAGAAATCCTAGAATCTAATTCAGGCTTTTTGCTAAAGATTAAGTCATGCATCTTCAAAATCGGTCAAGTGTACGATTTATTGTGGCCTGTCAAACGTGCATAGTTTATTTTGGCGCACCCGGTACGCGAGTGGAACCATACAGCCTTGCTCGTATAAATTGAATCACTGGTGTTATAACTTGTTTTTGGCATGACAACACAACGCAGAACTAATCCGCCCATTTTTTCATTCGTAGTTATTCTGGATCCATTTTTCATGTAGATTCTGACTTTTGATGGCATTTCTCAAATTTTGCGTCATTGTATTGTGACTTCACAAAGAAGTTAACGAGAATCTTTCTGAACGATACCGGGTGAGTCAAAAAGAAGTTTACTTTGCTTTGAAATAGAAAGGAAGTCTTCAGTGATATTTTCGTTTTTGTCAGTCATTCATTGCCACATTAAAGGGGCTCCGTCGTCAAACAGTAAACAAATCCGTAAACTCGCACGTGTCGGGGATTATCCATTGTTCATCCATTGTTCTCTGCAGTTTGTTTGGTGGCTTCACCCAAGCCACAAAAAAGTGACCGTTAAAAATCCACTTACATCCGAGCAATCGTAGAAGATATTAATGTTTGGTTTGTTCCTTAGTGAAGTACAAGGATTAATGCCCAAACAGCAACTTTCATTTTGAAAAAAATACAAAAATCCTGTGTGACATCACCTTTCAAAAAACTGCAAAAATCATCGTTTTGTTTACATTTTGACGACGGAGCCCCTTTAAAAGCTTTTTATATACAAAAAATCGATCTGGTAATTATTGAATATAAAATATATTATCAAATTGAAATATATTTGGATCATTGACTGACGGATTAAAAAGGAAATTACAGGACAGGTTCGATGATCGAATGGCTATCTGTAAAAGGGGGAATGGGGAACCGTTATTATATGTCATTGTCGCTCGCCCATACGAGGAAATAAAAAGATTTTATAATATGGTTTATAGTGTTGGCCGCAGTTTCATAAAGAAATATATAGAAAATTGTGGAATGTGTAGTTTCCATGTTCCCCCTTTTACAGGTTCCCCAATTCCCCGATGATTCCCCAATTCCCAGGCTCCCCGTTCCCTCTTTTACAGATAGCCATAATCGAATTCTGATGACTTTTCGAACAGGGGGCTTTTGGGACACAAGTATCAAAATAAAAATAATGATGAACTTACCAATTAACGTCAAGCCCCTCTCCATTACTCCATGTCTGATTATTCAATTGGCCTCTCTTTTCCTTCACAACAGTCTCAAATATTTTCACATATTCTTCCTCTGTGATTTGGCTCTCAACTTCCATCGATTCTCTCCTCCAGTTCAGGCCTCCTCCACCCAACTGACTCACATTTTCTCGCGATGATGTCGACGAAATTTGCGAAACAGTCTTATCCGTTCCATAAACAGGCTGCATTTGGATATCATACAGATAATGACTGGGAACTGAGTTTCTACAATGATCAACAACAGGCAGCTTTCGCAATTTGTCTTTAGGAACTGTAACTCTGGGCAAGAATAACTCTGTTCTTTGCTCCCTGTGCTCTTTGACGTCCTGTTGGTGCAACCTAGCCTCATTTTCATATCTAGTAAAATCGTTCAAAGTGTGTGCTCTCTCAATTCTTACGTCAACCGCTGGATGCATCACAAGTGTTTCATTGCCTAAACTACGAAGGCCATCATCATTTTCATTCACGATTATTTTGCATTCCCCTCTCGGTTCTTCAGATACTCTTCGCTGTGTATTGCCTCTTGTGCGTATTGACGCCCGAGTATTATGCGGTGTGTTCAAAGACATTAATACTGGTGTTACTGCCTTGCTTGGTAAGGTCTCTTTGTTAAGCTGCGATAAACTATTACCAGATAGAAGCATCTCGTTGCTTTCTTTCCAAACAGGTTGGTATGTTGGTGACCTGGAACGAAAATGTAACATTCATCATCATCATCATCATCATCATCATCATCATCATCATCATCATCATCATCATCATCATCATCATCATCATCATCATCATCATCATCATCATCATCATCATCATCATCATCATCATCATCATCACCATCATCATCACCATCATCACCATCATCACCATCAAAACCACATGAAACAGCGGCCTTATTCAAAATTATATCATCAAAACTATTTGCTAAATTTTTAAATAAATCACTCAACAGCAGGTAAAGGACTGATATAATTCTGACATCTTTGCAAATTTATGGCAAGAAATCGATCAGTTATCTTTCAATTTGCAAATTGGGTACTTATGGGATTTATCAGGCAGCAAGATACATCATACAGATTTAGCATTCGGAATCCAGTCACATCCATCAAATATCTAAAAAATGAACACAAACTTACCGTAAAAGCTCTATTAACCTCCCCGGGGGCTTATCTAATTTTGGATACTTTTTAGTCCATTTTGCACCAAATCTTGCGGTTTAAACATACAATTTTAATACATGAATTTGACAAAGTTTTATCTCAGAACACATCAAAATTGACATGCAAACTTACTTAGCTGAATAAATGGAGAATCGTTGGTAACCTCTGGAATTTGATATAAGGCTTAATAGAGAGGGGGGCTTAATAGAGCTTTTACGGTATGTGACGGTTCCACAACAAGTGCTCTTCCATTTAGCACTCTTTCGATTGCTTATTGCTTCTTTGATCAAAATGTAGTTCTGGCTTATGCCAAAATCAATAGACCTTTTAGCTATTCTGAAAAGAATCAGAATCGAACGATATTTTGCAACATTCTGTAGAATTTTTGAATGTGCACAATAGTGGTAGAAGCTCTATCGCCACTCGATCGAACGTTGCGTATAAAAATGTATAAAAATAACGCTCGATCCAGGCTTTTTTGTAGAATAGCTAAAAGGTCTATTGCCTACAGCTTACCTCAGCCGCTCTGATGCGTCATGTGACAAAGGTGGCAATTTCTTTGGGTGTATCTTGCTTGGAGATGAACGAACGGTATGCGTTGCTCTGGAATAGCATCTTAACGAAACATCCTGAAAAGAAATATTTAAATATTACAGTGTGTAGTTGCTAAGACTCACTTGCATTATGGGAAGTAGAACCATCTACCGGGTGTCCCAAAAATTGTATACAGATTTTGTTGACTCCAGCGATGTGAATTTAGCTTTAATCGATGTCTAATCATTCTATAAATGTTCCTCGATAGTTAACTTGAACACAGGCACCTCGTTTGTTGGTATTTGCGCTTTGAGAGTAGACCTGTTACTCTTGAAAGCTCAAATTTGCCTCTTTCTGCAAACCAGAGCTTTAGCCTTTTTGCCTAAGCAAACAGCGTATAAATCAACGATAGCCTTGATGAAATTTGAGCAATATTAGATCTTGAGTTATTTTGTTGTCCAGAAATCACCCTTTAGTCACCCATTGGGCAGTCTCTTAATTTTTCATTAATTTCAGTTCTTAATTTCGATGCGCTTCAGGAATTTGCTTGGCCAAAAGGCCAAAGCTCTGGTTTGCACGTGGACCCAAATTTGAGCTTTCAAGATTGATATTTCTGCTCTTAAAGCATCAATTCCAACAAACGAGGTATCTATGTTCAAATTAACTATCGAGGAACATTTTGATAGTAATTAGCCATTGATTAAAGCTAAATTCACATCCCTGGAGTCAACAAAATCAGTATTGGGACACTAGGTAACAATTGGTCACAGCAAAGCCGTCAGTTATGTTAGCCAGTGCTCTGTTGTGATTGATATTTCTGTTAATTAGAAGAGGAGAAAATAGTTAAAATGTACCGGGTGCACCAAAATAAACTATCCACTTTTGGCAGCCCACAATACATCGTACACTGGACCGATTTTGAAGATTTGTGAATTAATCTTTAGCAAAAGCCTGAAGTAGATTATAGGACTTTTTGCAAATTGTTTTTGTTTCAGTTCTTGAGTTTTATAAAATGTTCATTTTCGAAAACACTGAAAAGGATAACAAAGTTCGATGAAATTTTCTAAAGACTCAACATGAATGGACATAGAAAAACTTTTTCATGATGATTTGGGATTTAGAATTCGATTAGTTGTAATCTGCTGCACGAATGTTGGTTCTATCTTGTGGGAAATGTGAAATTATTGCCAGTGATATAAAGAAATATCTTCTCCGGATCATACAAAAATAAAAATTTTCAGGAAACTAGAAACAGCAACCAACTAAAAGGAATGTAAAACAGATCCTTACTTTATCATTAGGCAGAAAACCAAAATCTGAATTACTTCCAGTGATGTTCTTCATTGATACTTGATTTGACCTGTCGAAAGAACATCCAAAGTTTATAAAAATCAAATAATTCTTTGTACTAAATGATATGATGGAATTAGTTGCTGTAAACTAAAGTTAATGTTTGTTAGAAAGATGGTTTGAAACAAGGCCTCTAAGATATGCGCTGAGTATCAACTGCTTTTTAATGCTTTGATGATTAGCAAATGTTGTGCGATTCCAAAAAATGGAACATGAGGTTAGAACTAGTTCTTTAACGTTTAGGCTCGTGAATTCTGGTGGTTAGGCTTGAGATTGTTTTACACAATACTGTAAAGAAGATAGAAATAACATTAAGAATTCATGAAATCGTTTTAAAGACCTTGTGCTAACCAAGATATTTTGCGTGCATTCAATGCACAACAAATTATGCAACATTTTTATTCTAAATAATGATGATGGCAAATAATATTTCCACGGGGGAGGGGGTTCTTGGCTAAATTTTGGGTAGGGATCTGTCGCGAGCATATTCAAAATGGTACCGTTCTACGAAAATGGTACCCTTGGCTAGACCAATTTGACCATTCCCTGGACCAATTTCTACGAAAATGGCACCTTTAGCTTGACCAATTTTGGCCATTCTCTGGACCAATATTGTCAAGTTTGTACCAAATATGATATCATGACCGTTCGCTAGACCAACATTGTCAAAAATTATACCCTTGGCTAGACCATTGCTTGGCCAAAATTGCAAAGAAGTATACCCTTGGCTAGACTAGCTGTCCGAAAAAGTATACCCTTCGTCGTGGCACATCCCCAGGAACTTTATTATAGGAGAACCCCCCCCCCCCCCCCCGTGAATATTCCAACTGAACCTTTGAGAACGGAAAATATCCAATTTTGAACTCTCTGCCTTAGTTTATGTTCGATAACAACACAGATAACAGTCTGTGCAATAAATACTATTGAGCTAGAAACTTGGTCGAACTATTCATTTTGCTGTCAAAAAGAAACTGCATTTTCGTGCATCTGGATGACAAGGAACTCAGCATTGGAAAAATTAACGGGAGGGCCCTTTTGAAAAGCAGTATTTCCTTTTTGGGTTACCCTCGTCTAGCATATGAGCTCAAATTAAACGAATCAACCAAATTAATCAAATCGATCAAATCAATCAAATCAACTTAATCAATCTAATCAATCAAATCAAGTGCATGATAAAAGTTATACCTGCTACCAGACGACCCGCATTTCTTTCGCTTCTACAACAAAGAAGTGTTTCACAACCTTATCATTGGAAATCACTGATAAATGAAATTGATACGAATTTTCAAATTTCACTTAAAGTATCCTGTGTTTTCAGCGTCGATTTTATGTGCCTTAATAGCAGATTGATTGCCTATTCGTAGTCATCGCTATTGATATATTGATGGATGCTCAAACTATGACTCGTTAGCAAGCACGTCCCAGTTTAAGAAAACAATCAAATTCATTTAAAAAATGCAAAATGTGTTATTGTTGTTGTTGTTGTTGTTGTAATAACTAGGACTATGTAGTGAGTCTACTGTAATAGACCTTTGAGAAATTCTACAAAAGAATCTGAATCGCATGATATTTTGCAGAATTTTCAAATGTGCAAAACAGTGAAAGAAGCTCTAACGCATATCAATCGAGCCTAGCATCGTAATGATTTCCAGAGAGTTCGAGATATTTCCTATCTTCAAATTTACTTTTGGTTCAAGTTATTGAAATTTTTCAATTTTTACTTCCTTTACGCTATCACTGAACGAAAAAACAGTTTTAGTCAACATTATTTTCTGTTCTTTACCTTACATTTAAATGACGTCTCCCTGCCATCTTGTGTTCTGATAATGTCTTTTGGTCAAGTATCTAATTTCTCATTTGCATTGAGAAATATGCCTTAGGGTGTAACAAATGTTTCACTGTACCTGAGTAACGTCTAAACATTGGAAAAGCGCAATTCAGATTGTTCATGGTGGCACAGGAAGTAAGCATGAAGATTGTTAAGGAACCTGTAAGAAACTCGTAACAAACTCTAAGTACTCAAAATCTGATAATTTTCAGAAACTTTCAATACTGGCTCAAATTTTCAAATCGTTAGAAAAAGTTTATGAAACTGAAAATCATGCATAACTTACTTTCTTTTTCTTTGAAGGTATCCAGACAAGGTAAGGGACAAATGTTGGAGTGTACTCATTCTCTGTCATAATTTCTTCCCCCTGAATCTTAACATTTGTAGCCTGTACGGTATCAGCAGAATTAGCCCCTTCTTCTTTATATTCATCAAAACTCCATTTTTGCATATCCATTTTCCCTTGCTTTTTTAAGTGAGAGACAAAGGATTGAGACGGACTTGCACATGGTGCTTTTGGTAGTTTGGACGACCTGCAAAAATAAGAGGATTTAATGTTCCAATAACAACTGGGGGTTTTGAGGTTTCACAGGTACTCTCTTGGGTTTCTGGGTTTTCTGTGTAAGATAAGTGGATTTGATGTTCCATTTATAATAATGGGGGGTTTTGGAGGATTCACAGGTTGTCTTTTGGGTTTTGGCATTTCCTGTGCAAAACAGGTACTAGGTTTATGCATTTTGACCTATGTTTCACAGGTTACAGGTTTGGCTTGATTCTGTCCTTTTGGGATTTGAGTTTATTCAAAATGAAGCAACTGAATTCAGTAGTAGCAGCTTTATCAAAGAAGATATCAAAATACCGTATCAAATGACCACCGTGTTTGGTTTTGTTCTGATCTTAGACAATCCTGCAAAGAGTATAGCTTACAAAGAATTTTAATCATTTGATTGATACCTTGTTGCAGCTGATGAGACTGGAAAAGATGATCCTTTTTTAGAATTATACAAATGAAGGACATATGCTGAGCTTCTTTCATCGCCATCATTATCTTGCTCTTCATCTTTTTCAAAGACATTGACAATCTTGAGTGTTGGCAAAACTGCAATAATAACAAGATACATGATGATCAGATATCTAATCACAAATCAGCTGAAACTAAATACTTATTGAATTGTATGCCCTAAAAAAGCAATGCTTATCTAGGGTGCAAGAACAAGAACATGACAAAACATATTAACTATTAAATATTGATAAAGTTTTAAGAATGGAAAACATTACATGATTGCAGTATACAAAATAGATGTAATGCTAATCAACAGCTAGCTACCAAATACTGTCATCCAAAAAATTTCCTTGGGGTGCAGTTCTGTCCAAATGCTCAAACTTAAATAAAATTTAAGTCTGTCCAAAATATTGTCCCAGCATGTTCAAGCTTTCTACAGTACAGGCCTTTTTGCACATTTATGTTTCATGAATTATCAAGATTCTTAAGATTCTTTCACATTCTGATCAGAATTTCTTGAATCGTAAGAAAGACTGTATATCAGATCTTTTAAAACAAGAATTCTCAAGAAACTGTAGAGTACTGTCGCCCTGAATGGGTCTAATACCGTTTTTCGTCAGAATCGCACGCTCTTCTTTCGACGGAAATACAAGGCGCCTGGATTTAAGATTTTTCAAAAACACAACAAAAATGTTTTGCTGACGCCTTTCTTTACGATATTCTTTGCTTGTGTTTTGTTGAAGAGGATATTTCCGAAAATATGAAGTTTTTCAGGCAGACTATCTTCTGTGGACTCGCAAGTTTCATCAAATCTTCTTTTCTGGTTCAAATGGGTTGAATGAGTCAGCCTGTATTTTTTCCATTTTTGCACATTTGATGTGCAGTTAAACTGTTTCACAGATCATACTAACCTCTTAAGAGTAAATTCGACATTTATTGAAACCTCTCGTCAATTTTTGTTGCCGATATGCGTATTTTTCCACAGGCAAATAAATCGGGAAAAAATTCG
This sequence comes from Aurelia coerulea, assembly GCA_039566865.1. NCBI lineage: Eukaryota > Metazoa > Cnidaria > Scyphozoa > Semaeostomeae > Ulmaridae > Aurelia > Aurelia coerulea. The sequence goes on from CM076954.1 coordinate 19,402,294, forward strand.
CCCTGAATGGGTCTATCTTTTTCAAACGACTCCACGTAGCGATCCAAGTTTGTGTGTGCTGGTATTGTGTCAGTTTAGAAAGGAAGGGTGCTACTAGAGTTATTTTGATATATTTTGAGGGTTTCATCAACTTTGCTGTTTCTTCAGCTTTGAAAATTATCACAACAGTTGAGTTTTACGTAAATTTGAGCTTCCGCGGCGCAGGAAAAGCGAGAGCTGTCCGTTAAAGTTTTGTGTTCCCAAAAATGCCAAGAGCCAGATATTATAAACATTCTCTTAAAGTTCATTCAGTGTGGTATCTGTAGAGAGAAGCTTGACTTTCCTGCTAGTAAAATTTCCCTGCTGAGGCATAAACAATATTTAGACCCATTCAGGGCGAAAATTGGAGAAAGTATTATTTTGACTACTGCTGATGTTAGGCTCAGTTTCAAGAGGAAACAAGACTAAAAATAACTTTGGCCTAGAAATAACGGTTGGCAAGGAAATGAAGTCTATATTCATAAAGAAAATATTTCCAGGAGGCATGCACTTTGATAAGAAAATTAATTCTATTTGTGATTAGACCCATTCAGGGCGACAGTACTCTATTATTAGTTCCTACGCAGTCTACCGTTCTACCGTTTTCCAAGAATCAATATTTTAACTACACAGTAACAGTTATTATAAGGACAACTTTTCATACCAGCTTCTCCAGCATCTTCTCCTTCATCAAAGCGGATCTGCCTCGATTCGCTTTGTTCAATGTCGGCAGCAGGCCTCCTATGCGAATACCCAGATCGTCTTTTAGCTGCTAGGCCCATCCGTTTGTATGCCTCTATCATTTCATCTTTCCCACTTGCCCAACAAGTTGGGTGCTGGCAGTGTGCACCACAAGTCTTCGCTCCAGCCATCCTTTAGTTGTAGTGATGGAATGCTTCTCACATCATGAGAAGGGTAAAAGATGTGGTTGAGTTTTCCTACGCGACTGCTCTTTTCGCTGTAGAATGTTGTTTTGTTGCTGTTGCTGTAAACGTATTGGTTGCTATAGAAACTAATTAAAGGATGAAAGACGATCCTCCTTCGCATTTCCTCTCTATGTATTGCTAACGAAGAATCACGAATCACTGACGAAAAAAGAAATATATTATTTATTTATTTATTTTTATTAATTCATGTTTTTACACGATATCCCATCAGTACAAAATTAAACTACAAAAGTTGCAAGTTTGTTATAAATGAATACTGAAAAACAAAATTTAAAATAGACTTGAAGAAAGTCTATATTCAAGCCAGCTTTAGGGACAGTGCAAAGTTTATTTTATAACATGGCCGGTGCAAAACGTAACGGGGCAACTACTTTTTTTTAGCTTGTACAGAACTGGGTCAACACTTTTTACAAAGCAAATATGAACGGGACAGTACCTTTTTATAAGCTCAAAATGACGTTTGAAATATGAAATTGCTCGATTTGAGGCCAAAATTGTGGATCATGCAAGTTGAGAAATGCTTGGAAGGATGTGTATGAACATGACGCAAAATTTCCTTGTCAGTTACTTGCAAGGACGATTCATCAGTCATTTCTCTTCATCTTCAAAGTCGATTTCTTAGTTGACAAAGTCTCGTAAAGGCAATAATTGATTTTGTTATGGTCTTTGGCTAATTCATCGGTGGTACTATACAACATTTGTTGTTCATGAATACGTATACTTGCTCCAAGTCTCGTTCGTTATCGTATTCGAGCCCACTCGGTTGAGCAGTGAGCGGCGAAAGTGGAGCGAGCGAAGCGAGCGGAACGGGCAGCGAACGAGACTTGTGAAAGGTGGGTGCTCATGAATAATTAATGAGATCCTTGATGTAACCAAGGCTGATTAAATTGCTAAGATCGTCAGGGGGTTGCACTAGCCATCAATTGTTACGAGAGTATTCTTATTGAAATCTTGACATTATGTTATTCAATGAAAATATGAATTACAATTTAACGAATGACGTAGTTTAGTTTAAATTCAAAGGGGATTACTTGCATATCATAAAAGGCTATTGAATATTCAGTCTGTCGATTGTCGAAGGAAGCTTTTTCAAACTATGTGTTTACAGTTTGCACGAACGAAGTTTGGTGATCATTTTATGTCAATGAATTCAAAGTTTGTTTAATCAAAACGGACAGAAACATGAGTTTTGCAAAATTCTTAAAGAATACCCACGGGCTCAAATGAGTATAAACAACGATTTGAAGTCACAAAACAACCGGGTAAAAGTTTGAGCCGATTTAAATAGAGAAACAGTTCAAGAACATTATTTATTGTAGAGACTGAGAAGTTGACAGTTCAGACGATGGTCGTCTTTCAAATTTGCATTGCTTAGGACAATTTAGATCTCTAGGATATTAAACGACAGACTTTCCTGAACCAGTTGGCTGCAACACAACGTCCCTTCCTTGTAACAAGCCCAGCTGTTCGATGTTCATGACTTGTTTCGCAACTTCTATGGACTTCTTGTGTATAGAAATTACAATGTTCTGAAGATTCGCCGCCCCAAGAACAGGGTTGCCAGAGTTGACCGGCAACAAACAGGCCAATTCGTGATCAGAAAGAGGCCAAAAAGGCCAAACGCCTTATTACGTCATACTGCGCATGCGCATTATGCAAAATGATTACAAACAGAGCAAGCTGAAAGATTTTGAAAGAAACTACTCAGAAATATGATTTGCAGAAGCGGCACTTATGCGGCACTATTGGCTTTCATTTTGAAATTTGGAACTATGATATCATATTACATTCAAATATAATACTGAAAAATTTGCAATGTGGAAATTCAATGTTCTTCTGGAAACCACTATTTTCTATAAGTTGTCATTCACTTTAGTGTCATCATAAAGACTTACGACTTCATTGACAAAAATAGCCCAAAAAGGCCAGAAATTACGAAATAGGGCAAACCCTATTTTTCAGGCTTTGCCCCTAAAAAAGAGGCCAAAATGGTACAATCTGGCCTTAAAAAGGCCAATCTGGCAACCCTGCCCAAGAATCGCCACTTGTGCTACGATTTTAAGCTTCACACGCAAAGTATCCCCCTTTCCAAAATAGCTCTCTCTCCCACGATCGAATTCCTTTTGTCTCCTGACGTCTTTGATTGGCTAGATATAACTTCAAAAGCTGCCGCACCGGTCAGAATCTTGACCGCTACCAATTAAAAATCTCATTAATTATTCATGAGCACCCACCTTTCACAAGTCTCGTTCGCTGCCCGTTCCGCTCGCTTCGCTCGCTCCACTTTCGCAGCTCACTGCCAACCGAGTAGGCCCGAATACGATAACGAACGAGACTTGGAGCAAGTCTATGAATACGGGACAGATAAATTTTCTTAAGCAAAGGGTGACGGGGCAGTTGGTTTTTTGGCAATAATTTCATACAGGGCGAGCAGATTCTTTTGCAAGAATTTTTTTTCTCCACCGGCCATGTGAGATAATAAATTTTGCCCTGTCCCTTATTTGTCTTTGAAAATAGCCTGAAATCGGGCTCTCTCGGAAATAGTTTTTCCTTTTTCCTATTCCTTTCAATGACACCACAATGACACTACAGGCTGCGCTGCAGTGCAGGCTAAAGCTCCAAAAATTGAAGTTATGGATATGAAGAAAATTATGCCAAGAAAAATATCTGTAGCAACTAGCATTATCAGAATTGCATTGTAATTCATGCAATATGAAAAATAAAGATAAAGAAACATTTGAAAACTAAGATATTTGGTAAAAATAATTGAATAATGAATATATATGGTGACCTAAGAATACGAAGTGAACTCAAGTAGGCCGTCGCCTGTCCCCTGCTATCTTACACTTTCGTTGCACATATGGCGAGACTAAAAACTTTTTGTGCAGAAACGTTGTTCATGACATTGCTAACAAAAAACAGTCAACCCCCCATTTGTATGTTTGCACAATAGCTCAAAATCAGGGGGTAAAGTTGTGGCTCGCATGATGACGTCATCAATGTAAGAATTGATGTATAAAATGGCTTAATGTTTCATAATTGAAGGAAAACGTATTTCCGACTGTTCTTATTGTCAAATACTGATGTTGTACGAAAACTGGAGTATCTTGATAGTATTTAAGGGGTTGGGGGGCAAAGTTTTATCTCTCGTAGCTGCGAAGGAGCATTTGATAAAATTGAAGGGATTTGTAGATGTGGAGTGTTTATTCTGAACATTGCAGTTAAGTTTATCGCTCACGCATTCTTTTATGTGGTAGATATACTGTAAATCCTCCAATTAAGACCAATTACGGAATTTTTGGGGGCAAAATAAAAAGGGGCTTGTTAGACACCGTGAAAAAGAAACGGATGAAAATTCAAAAGATGCAGCAACAAATTCGATTTCTTACTTAAATTGGTTGATGCAAGAAAAATTTAGGAAAATTAAGAACATTCTACAGTAGTGATTCGAATTTCCTTTGAAAAACGTGCAGTAGTTTTAGGTAACTGATAACTCACGCCTTTACTTTAGCATTGTAATATTTAGGAACATTGGAGAAGCCAGGTTTAAATTTCAAAATTCCTGTCGATGAGACCACGCCTCGTGCGTTGCGTGGTTCAATTAGCCTGGAATTACAGAGAGTGGTGATGGTGAATCTCCTCTTGTCTGGGGCGGATCCAGCCCGAGGTTGAAGGGGGGGGGGGGGGCAACTTGCAAAGAGGGCGCCAAAAATGCAACAGAAAGTGAGCGCTCCGAAGGCGCGCGAAAATTTTTTGGACACTTTTTAAAGAAAATTCTTTGATTTACTACTAAATAAGGCCTTGATTTATATATCTCCCCCATATCTAAATCGAAATAGTTAGAAAATTGTGCGTTAGAGTCAGGATGGGGGCGCTTTCCTCGCCAAAAGAGGGGCGCCAAGCTGAGTTTTCATCGTGAGGGGGGCAATTGCCCCCACTCGCCCCCCTAAAACCGCCACTGCCTCTTGTTCATGTCTTCAGGTGATGCTCTTTGGGCCAGGGCTGGAACTCGAACTGGTCTGGTAACCCTCCCACTCAGTAGAACAACGCGCTATCCACAGAGCGCGACTTTCTTGCACTGGGGTGGGGGGTGCACAGTGATCCAGAATGCAAAAATAAAGGAAGAAAATACAAAATATTGCAAAAATCAAATTTAATCAAAACCGTCGTAATGATATATGGTCTTAAAGAGGATATGTTAAGGATCAAAACAAAGCAAAAAGTAGACTTTTGTGACTTCTGAGTCTGAAGATATTCACTTGCAAAGTTGGATGAAATTGACATTGTTTACTTTTCATGTAATTCTTGGTCAATTTCTACAGAATGGTCATTACAACAACAAATTCATTTACTAATATCTATGCCTAGGGTTATCCGATTTTAGCTCTGTTTCTTTTAATTGATAGAACTACTTGTCGCCTTGCAAGGGAGTTGCTCATTGCTTCAACTGGATCCCAATTTTTTGTTCTCTTGTTGTTTTTCCTAAATGCACTTATTTCCCTGAAATGGACACCAAAAATGCGTTATTTCAGATTAAAAGTACAAAATAGAAAAATTAAGGACGAATATGTCTACCAAACCTAGATTTTATCACAGCAGCACATTTCAGCAGATAGTCTGCCAAAGCAATCACTCAGGATCGTGCAGGGAAAAAAGTTATTCTATTTCGAAAGTGGCCACTACCACTTTTTCGCTATTTTGAGCCCCCATTATTTTCATGTGCACCTTCAGACAAACGCAAATCCTGTAACTCATGCTTAAGATATATCATTCTGAATGGTTTTATCCTTTTTCAACAAGTGTTCTGACAAAAGTGATAGTAAAATTGGATGAAAAGGCTCCTCCGCAGAGGCATTTTGTGGCTCTCTAACTAAACTGTCTTGACCCCTGGGATAGCATGGTCTGAACATGCAATTTTAGCCTTGAAAAAGTGCACGAGGAACGTTTTGTAGCCAACCAGCTTCAAGACAAGGCAATATTATATGTACAATGTTATGTGTGATGTTTTTGTGCGCATCCTGATCATTTCACTTCAGTAATTACCATGAAATGGATGTAATCAAGTCAAAACGATAACATTTCACAGTTCCAACTCTACCAGTCTTGAGGAACCATCGCTGATGACATCTTCAACTTTGTATGGATCATTTTTATTTGTGCGAGTTGAAAAAACATTAAAGAAATTATTATTACAATGTTTTTGGTAATTGCATACAGATATAAGTCCCATGTTTAAGATAGTTCCATCAAAAAAAGTATAAAAGGCCTCTGCGGAGGAGATAGTGAATTTAATTTTACTTTTCGAAATGCCAGAACACCTTTTAACAAGGATAAAACCATTCAGAATGGTATATTGTAAGCATGAGTTACAGGATTTGCGTTTGTTTAAAGGCGCACATGAAAATAATGGGGGCTGAAAATAGCAAAAAAGTGGTAGTGGCCACTTTCAAAATCATATAACTTTTTTCCCTGCACGATCCTGAGTGATTGCTTTGGCAGACTATCTGCTGAAATGTGCTGCTGTGATAAAATCTAGGTTTGGTAGACATATTCGTCCTGAATTTCTCTACTTTGTACTTTTAATATCAAATTATGCGTTTTTGGTGTCTATTTCAGGAAAATAAGCGCATTTAGGAAACATAACAAGAAAACAAAAAAATGGGTTCTGGAAGAAGCAATGAGGGACTCTCTTGTAAGCGGACATGTTGTTCTATCAATTAAAACAAACAGAATTAAAATCGGATAACCCTGGGCAAAGATATTAGTAAATGAACTTGTTGTTGTAATGAGCATTCTGTAGAAATCGACCAAAAATTACATGAAAAGTAAACAATGTCAATTTCACCCAACTTTGGAAGCAAATATCTCCGGACTCAGAAGTCATAAAAGTCTACTTTTTGCTTCGTTTTGATCCTTAACATATCCTCTTTAAGACCATATATCATAATAATCGTTTCGATTAAATGTGATTTTTGCGATATTTTGTATTTTTTTCCTTTTGCTGGATCACAGTGGGGTGGTGCATGACTTATGGATGAACGGGGGTCTGCCACCCAGTTTTCAGAAAGATACCCTCTTCTAATTACCGAAACTTGCCTTGGTACCCACTTTTATGACAGATTTTGGAGGAAAACTGCCTATTTTTGACTATTTTTGTGAATTTCAGCGAAACCCCACCCATGATTACGAAAATTTGTCGAAAAGAGGACCCTTGTTTAGAGAATTTTGGGCCCAAAAACCCAACCATATCGGTGGCACATACCCGTACCCTGAACATGTTATGTACTCCCGGGCTTTCTTGAAGGACGCTACAAATTACATGAGAGTTGGCGAGTGCTAGTTACTAGTTGATTGACTAATCTTTCTCTGCCCCATATCGTCTGTCACCGATTGCCCCAGGGGGGGGGGCACTCAGCACATGCACATACGGGGAGGTAAGTCCGATATTTTTGGGTCAGAACATTGCCCAAAGTGATGTTTTTGGGTCCAAATAAATTGAACTTATGTTTTTGATATTTTTGGGCATCAATTATTGTGAAAATGATATTTCTGGGTTCTTTGGAGGCAATCCTGGCCTCAATTTGCATTGTTTCAGGATCTTTTATGTTCGTTTACAGATGTCAAGGTATAAAATGAGCTGATATTCTGGGTTGTAATGAAGCTAAACTGATATTTTTGGGGTTCCTGAAAATTTCTCGGACTGACCCCCCCGTATGTGTATGTGCCGAGTGCCCCCCTGACGCTACCACCACCGCAACTGACAAATGAGAACTTGATGAGATGAGAACCAGGATAGGAGTTTCTTTCGCTTTTCAATGTCCAATGGTCCAATGCAATAATGGTCAATATGTGGTCTAGTATCACCCACCCCCTGGCCTACCCTCGAGTGTGAAATTTTTCGTGTGATCGTGGTTATTCGGGTTATTCTTTATATTCATCATTACATAAGTCCCTCTAACTTTCAGTTGCTGTTGTTGTTACCATAGCCTCTGTTGTAACGGAAGTCAATTTGTTTGGGGAGCGAAACAAGAGACGTTTGGAAGAGACTTTTGGAATGAATCTAAAGTCCATCTCAAATTAGATATCACTTGAGATTTGCCAGAACGCCAAATTCCTTTGCAAAACACTTTTATTTTGAGACAGGAGGCAAACTATAGTTTTTTACTACACTGTACACAGTCAGCACGGTTATCTTTTCAGAAATTGGATTGTCCTCTTTTGCAGTACAACCTCGCTTAGAAGTGAAAGTCAACGTTTCATCCAATTCAATCATCACCTCCAAACAATTTTTCGACAATTTTCACTTTATTACATAAGTCCTTTCACTGGTCTCTTTATTGAGCTGAACTTATGTTGCGGTTTTCTTATCGTATCGCGAATGAATGAGCTTCCGGTGTGGTGGAGGAGCAGGTTTACAATGAATGTAGTAGATCTAGAGGTTGCTAAAGACTTTCTATTCTCGTCCATAATCCTTTTCATCAGGTGGCGAATTGTTGCATGTTTCTGGTCTTTAACCACACAACTTAAACAGCACTCAGCTGGTCTCAAGAAGGCGAAGGAATTTCGAAGCAAAGAGAAGTCTTCACTGCAATTATGTTGTCAGCTAGAGGAAGTCTTATTTCCTCGGTAAGGCGTGTTGAACAGGCGTCAGTTCAGATATTACGCAAGAACGTTTTCAATTGGCCTAAGTCTTGCCTGGCATTGCTAACTAAAAATCATGCTACAAGAGGAATATCAACTGGGAACATCGATAAGCAAACGAATGGCGATGATCCTGTTCCTGAAATAAAAAATGTAACAGTAATTGGATTAGGCTTGATGGGCTCAGGCATTGCACAAGTCGCAGCTCAAAACAATTTCAAAGTCACTGTCGTCGATGAACAGGATGAGTTTCTTCAGAAAGGAATGGTTATGATCCGGAAGTCTTTGGATAGAATAACTAGGAAGAAGTTCCCAAATGAGCCAAAGAGTGCAGAAAAGTTCATAGATGACACACTGAGCAAGATAAAGGTAACTATGAATGTTGCCAAGTCTGCAGAAGATGCTGATCTTGTCATTGAAGCAATCACAGAAAATATCAAAATAAAGGAGAGAATATTCAAAACTTTGGATGAAGCTGCACCAGCAAAAACAATTTTTGCCAGCAATACATCATCTCTGGCAATCAAAGATATTGCTCAAGCAACAAATAGATGTGACAGATTTGGAGGTTTGCATTTCTTCAATCCAGTACCCATGATGGCACTTGTTGAGGTTATAAGGACCCAAGAAACAACTGATGCTACATTTGACGCCCTCTTCAAGTTTGCAAAGGAACTTGGTAAAAGCCCAGTTGCATGTAAAGACACCCCTGGTTTCATTGTCAACCGTCTTCTTGTCCCATACATGATGGAAGCTGTTCGCATGATGGAGAGAGGGGAAGCAACCCCATCAGACATTGATATGGCAATGAAGCTAGGTGCAGGGTACCCCATGGGACCATTTGAGCTACTTGATTACGTTGGACTAGACACAACAAAATATATTATTGGTGGCTGGCATGGCATTTTCCCAGATAATACTCTCTTTGAGGAGAGCAAAACACTAAATCAGCTTGTTGAAGATGGAAAATTAGGACGTAAATCTGGTTCTGGATTCTACCAATACAAGAAGTCAAATGGAAAGTAGTACTGCCATTGGTTCTAATCTTGCATGTGAAATCAATCCACCAATAAGAAATATATCAGACTACAAATTAGCTGGTAAAAACGAAATTCAGATTATGTATGTCTGTTATAGGTGCAGCATTCTTGACATTATAGTTAGTGCGGCTGCTGAACTCTTATTTACATACATTGATGTTAATCTCCAATGCTTTAAATGATAAAAATTTTAGCAAACAAATCTTGCCATATGTATTAGTTAATTGCACATTATATAGATTTTTAAAAGGCGTTGCGCTCAAGAGTGAAATTGATTACAGATCAATATACTGTATACACTTTATATTTGATTAGTTTTGAATTTTGTTAATGCAAGAATGATTATAAAAATGAAATCCAGTTCCTTTTGAAATGTGATCATTATGCCTTACCTGTCCCTTTTGTGCTGGGTACATCCAGAATTAAGGTGCCAGGGTGAGGGGTGGTCACCACTTTGCAAGGTTACAGTACTTGGCAATAAACTTCTTTGGCAATTGATAGTAATGCATTTGTCTGTTTTTCTATTACACTCATTCTATTTCAAACACATTTTTTTCAGAAATATACAGAGAGAGGAAGATGACATATATGTGTACCACTGATACCTCATTTGCTCTGGTACACTCATGATTCAGACCCATTTCATCAAAAATAAATTTTTTTCAAGAAACAACCTCTGAGGGGACCATTATGGAAATGAGGTCAATTTGACCTTTTAATGCTATCCCTGCCACTACCATTAGGGGGTATTTTATAGGTATTTATTTAATTTGTATACAAATTGTAATGTTGTATCTTTTTTTAGCTTTAAGCTATTGTAAATCTCTTGATTATTTATTATTTGTGGCAAATTGATACATACATACAAGCATACATAAGGTATTAAACTTTTTTTAAATACAATTTATCACAATTCATCACAGATATCAAAGACTTTTTGAGCCAGGAAAGAATCCAACCATGAAAAAGATCTCAGTACTTGTAATCATCAGTAATTGACAGTGGGCAAAGTTATGTGGAATAATGTCTACATGGCTAAAGTGAAGTGAATAGAATTGGTAAAAATCAATAGATTAACTGCCATTCACATTTCATTTTCATTTCATTTTAATTCTTTTAAGGAGGGTTGCCCTTCAACGAGTTGATTTTCAAGGGGCCCTCCGATAAAAACATTAATTACAATCTAAGGTACAACGGCACAAAATTACAAAATAGAAGACTTCGAGGGGGGTATCTCGAAAACATGTGATCTTACGTCGTTTTTTCATGTGAGCGTTGTTTCTTGCAAAGTGTTGTTTGTTAGTCAAACTATAGTTTGAAGTTCTTTTGAATTCGTCAGCAGGGATTCAGCAATCTCGCCTTTTGAAATAGTGTTCTAGAATTTTCAAAGGTCCTTGCTTTCTTCTTTTGTGTGATTGTTATCAGACAGATTAATGAACATAAAGGCATGTTTTGACAAGTTCTTTGGAATTCGTCTGCAGGGACTTGGCAATCTCGCCTTTTGAAATGATGTTCTAGAACTTTCAATGGTCGTTGTTTTCTTCTTTTGTGTGATTGTTATCAGACAGAATAGGTTTCCTTTCCTTTCGACAACGAGGCTCTTATTTTCATGTGATCAGTTTAAAACAGCCTGCCCTAAACCAATCAAATTCTCGAACAGTTACATCTTTCTAATGCCGGGTGAAAAATTTTTTTCTTGCAGTACAATTGAAAGTCAAGTATACCCCCAGGGAAAAGTATTTACTTTGTTTTGTCCACTCTGAAATGAGTGCTTAGTTTGTTATCAACAAACCAATCGCAAAGAGAATTGAAATTTCTATTCAACAGCTTGTGTGCAGCCTCAAAAAAACACAATATTATTGTTGCACGCAGGCTACTATTCAATTGCTCTTTTATTTCATTGACGTTATTGTCTTCAAAAACAAGACAGGAATCATCTGCAGTGCAAGCAAACTATAAAGGCACGAATCCACCAATTTTCCAACATGTCGGTTATCTGTGAATACCGTATCCCTCTGCCAATAACAGTTGAAGAATACCGTATAGCACAACTTTATTCAGTAGATGTAGCTAGCAAGAATGAGACGGGAGGCAGTGAAGGTATAGAAGTCGTTGCAAACGAACCTTACGAGGACAAGCCAGAATATGGCGGCAAAGGCCAGTACACCCACAAAGTAATACATCTCCAAAGCAAGGTCCCTTCGTTCATTAGGGTGATCGCACCTAAAGGATCATTGGAAATTCACGAAAAAGCATGGAATGCTTATCCATACTGCAAAACTGAGTATTCAAACCCAGATTATATGAAGGAGGGTTTCAAAATTGAAATTATAACTTGGCACAAGGAGGAGCGTGTCTCGAAATCTGACAACACGAATAAGCATCACACTTTGACAGATAGTGAACTAGAGAAGAGAACAGTGGAGTTCATTGATATTGTTAATGATCCAGTATCTCCAAGTGATTATGAAGCTGAAGAAGATCCAAGCAAGTTCAAATCAGAGAAAACAGGTAAGAAAGTTAGAATAAGCTTATCATGCTCTCTTGCTTTTGTTATCATTACCATAAAATTTGCGTTTATTTTGAAAATGTAGCACAATCTAAGTGCTGCCAGCAGAGGTTCAAAATTATCGGTTGACTGAAAGCTAAGACACATATTTTCAGTTGCAGTTTCTACGCAATTTGATTAGTCCAGTTAGTGGAAGCGGAAGCCAAGACGCCCCCAAGACGCCAATCTGTATCTATCTATATTTAGTGCCCAGTGGCGTGGCCACGGGGGGGGTATGGGGGGCAATTTCCCCCCACTTTTGTCGAAAGATGGTCCTCGAGATTCCTCTAAAACTGAAGAGAAAATAACTGGGTATAGGTTGGGAAAGAATTTTCCGAGAAATGTCAAATCTTGCCACTGGCAAGCATGATATTGGGAGATGCATTCTAAGCCAAAGTAAAGGACCTTTCTTCAAAAATTTTCCTCGTGCTCTGATTCATAGGATAACTGTTGCAAAACGATCAAGGTTTCCTTGTGGCTAAAGGCAAGCATGCTATTGGGAGATGCATTCTAAGCCAAAGTAAAGGGCATGGCCCCAGGTGGCCCCAAAAATTTTCCTAGCCTCCAGATCCCTTCATTATAATGACCCCCCACTTAATTTACCCTGGCCATGCCAGTGCCTATGTACCGATACACAAATTGCCAAACAACCAAGTTGGTTGAACCAACTCATTGAACTCAAATACCCCCCCCCCCCCCCCAATATCGTCGCAAGTAGGCTTGAATATATTGCGATACTTGGAGCATGTCCACTCCACTTCTTCCCGTGCAAGAATAGTGTTTTGTGCCAGTGGCGGATTTAGGGGGGGGCAAGTGGGGGCAATTGCCCCCCCCCCTTCACGATGAAAATTCAGCTTGGCGCCCTGTAATACGGCTAATTTTAGTATAAGGTGCCCTCTTGGAAGAAACTATGGTTTTAGATTTAGGCCCTTGTGGAAGAATTTACTTAGGCCCATTTGCGTCATTTTTCGTAAGCAGTTTTGCAAGTCATCTATTACGTAGTGACTATCCGCATTGAATTAGACATCCCCACTTACGTCAGAAAGGCATTAGATGCAACAAGTGGAATCCCCCGCTTCTGTTTCTTTTGTTTAGAAGGATTAGGGCTTTGCCCCACCTACGCTATTTATTGCAAGGTCGCAATCACCCTGTTAACCTTATTTGGATATGTTGCAAACTGTGGTGTAATACCTCGAAGATTCTAGAACAGCTTTGTCATTATTATTTAGTTTTGTTTTAGACACCCATTTATGTATAAATAGAGAACATATTTTTATCACTGGAGAACAGATATGGATTCGAAAGGTTAGGTAAAGCAGGTCGGCACAAGAGGCTTGTGAAAGCTCTTGTCGCCTTTTGTCGTTTTATGAGTCTCGTAGGTAGACTATGTTGATATCGATCGATCAACTAGGTATAGCTATCAGTACTTGAGAAAGACTGTTGAGTTATGACATTAGTTTGTTTGTATCGTTATATTTCGGGGTGTCCAAGATTATACCTGACCTTGGTAATGAAGAGATGATGAGATCAGAAGAAAATATAGGACGTTTTTGGAATAGACCTTTCCCCTGATTACGTCACACACCTGTCAGCGCATAGTGCATTCTGGGAGTTGTATTTAACACGCGATCAGCTGTTTATGTTTTTCTATGGTGATCGTACGGAGTTCTACTTTTATCTCAATATATACAGCGAACAATCGACGAAATTATTGAAAATCTTTCAACTTTAGCCGACCAGCACATCCCTAGGTTGTTTTAAAACTCTTGCACGGGAACTGGTGCTTCAGAACGAGGAGAAAATGAAGATTCGTCCCAGAATAGCGGTAAGAATCCGATGCGGCCTAAAGTGTCTGGAGTGGAACTGCAGAGGCGTACGCAGCACCTTAGGAGTGAGAGGGTCTGGGGCGTAGCCCCAGAAAAATTTTTGTGACCACACCCTTCAGACGCTCGGAAAATGAGGGAAACGCCCTTTTTACTTATATTTTGCATCGTAAACATGACTGCAATGAACACAAAATAGGCAAGATGTTTTGTTGAATTTGCATTGAGAATTTATACCCAGCATATCAAGTACGAATTACAAAATCGCTTTTCTTCTTTACTGTAAAATTGATTTGGCTCTAGTTGTTGTTATGATATTCAGGAAATGCCTCTTGTCGCCACTTCATCGTTGTTTAGTCAGTAAATGGCATCTTTTGCAAGAATCTTTCGAAAACAGGAAAATTTTGAAAACAGACATTCTACTTTGGCTTAGAATGCCTCTCCCAACATCGTTCAAGCATTTCTTAGAAACGCAAAACATTGCTCCACCAAACCTTAGACAAAACCATTCTCTCCTTGCTGTTCAAGAATCTCGAAGACCACCGCCTGAAAGATCTGCCTGACCCCCCCCCCCTGAGGTACAAATTTTATTGCATTTTTGTACAAATCTCGAGGACCATCTTTTTGAAAAGTGGGGGGGTCCGGACCCCCCATTCCCCCCCTTGGGTACGCCACTGAGTGGAAGGAGTAAACAGAAACCGGTGGTTGGAGGGATCACTTGTTGTGTGCTAGCGTGTTTCAGCAATAGTCAGAGAGACAAAAAACTATCATTTACACGATTCTGAATGGCAAAAATAAAGGAAAACAAGAACTCAGAAAGAGATGGCTGCATATGATTTCTCGGCAGAATTTCACTCCAGGTCCAGGACACGGGGTATGCTCAAAACATTTCACTAGGGGTCGAAAGACCTACATGAACAACGTTCCAACAATTGTTCCAAAAAATAACGGGAAAAAGGAGACGAAAGGAAGGCTTACTTCAAAGGCAAGGATCATGCAATATCGTTGCTTCAAAATATGAACCTGTCCAAAGAGTCACCAGCGCAGCGCCTTCTGACCAACAGTTGGAGAAATCTGCCGAGAAATCATTAGCTATCTCTTTCTGAGTTCTTGCTTTTCCTTGCTTTTTGCCATTCAGAATCGTGTAAATGATAGCTCTTTTTCTCTCTGACTTTTGCTGAAACACGCTAGCACACAGCGAGTGATCCCTCCAACCACCGATTTCTGTTTACTTCCTTCCATTCCAGACACTTTAGGCCGCATCGGATTCTCACCGCTATTCTGGGACGAATCTTCATTTTCTCCTCGTTCTGAAGCACCAGTTCCCGTGCAAGAGTTTTAAAACAAACTAGGGATGTGCTGGTCGAATAAAGTTGAAAGATTTTCAATAATTTCGTTGAATATTCGCTGTAGATATTGAGATAAAAGTAGAACTCCGTACGATCACCATAGAAAAACACAAACAGCTGATCGCGTGTTAAATACAACTCCCAGAATGCACTGCGCGCTCACAGGTGTGTGACGTAATCAGGGGAAAGGTCTATTGTATGTCTGGCCATCCTTGCCGAACTTTTCACAGCCCCTCTTTTGACGAGAAAAGCGCCCCTCCTCCTGACTCTAACGCACCATTTTTGAACTGTTTCGATTAAAATATAGGGGAAACATATAAATCAAGGCGTTATTTAGAAGTAAATCAAACAATTTTCTTTAAAAAGCGTCGAAAAAATTTTCGCGCGCCTTCGGCGCGCTCACTTTCTATTGTATTTTCGGCGCCCTCTTTGCAAGTTGCCCCCCCTTCAACTTCGGGCTGGATCCGCCCCTGTTTTGTGCCCTTTTGCCCGTAGCCTGCCTGCAGACTCAACTGGTTTCTTGTGCCTCACGGGCAAAAGGTTACACAACCATATCAATATTTATGCACGGGTATAGAGGACACACAACGGGTAAGTTCCCTGTGAATGGGCCATACCTACAGGGTGGGAGGTACATAACATGTTCAGGGTACGGGTATGGGTATGGGTTTTTGGGCCAAACATTCACTAAACGAGGGGTCCTTTTTAGGCAGATTTTCCATAAACATAGGTGGGGTTTCGCTGAAATTCGCAAAAATCGCTAAAATGGGCAGTGTTCAGCCAAAACTCGTCATAAAAGTGGGTACCAAGGCAAGTTTCAGTAATTAGAAGAGGGTACCTTTCTGAAACCGGGCGTCTAGTCTAATCCACAAGCAGAGATGGCACCGGGGAAGAAACGCTAGGGGGGGGGGGGGGGGCAAATACTGTCAGAGTGCCGATAGTGAGCGAAGCGAGAAAATTTTTATGAACGTCTTTTATGAACCATCTTGAGTTGAGATGACAATGAAGCAAAGAGAATCTAGAGGTGCAGGTTATGAAAATGTCGACAGTGCGTAGAAATTTGAAAATTTAAGTGCTGATGGAGGGCTGAATGAAATTTTGGGGGTTCCTGCCATCCCCCGCTGGCGCCATCCCTTTCCACAAGTCATAGGCTGAAATACACTATCCAATTTATTGGATTCAATAAATTTGATGTTCCAATTAGTTGGATGAGAAGTTCTGTTTACATTCATCCAATAAATTGAAACGATCTTTTGGAAGTCTCTCATTGCACAATGGACTCTGACTATGAGTATGCTGCAGCACGAAAAAGGATGCGAAAAAAGGCAAGATCTGTCTGGGTTAAGTCAAAGAAATGAGCTTGGCATTGAAAGTACGCTATTGCGAGAATTTCGGCTTGAAGATGAAGCAGAGTACAACAAGTTTCTGAGAATGTCCTCAGAAAATTTCGACGAACTCCTAAGCCTCGTTGAATTTGACATACACGCTTTTTCTATCTTCCATAAATTTATGAAATCTTTAGTCACTTCAATACGCTGCGCTTTAGCGGCCACGTTAGCTTGCACTGCCACATAAACATAGTTTATGTACATAAACATCCGCCTATCCAAAAGAAATGCACAAGATACGAAATTAGGCGTAGGTTTTCGCTCGGCGCCATAAAGACAAAAGGGATTAAGAAACACAAAGAGAAAAAGTTGGATGAAAGTTGAACACGTCCAACTTTTGAAAATGAGATTTCAATTTGTTGAAACTGGGAAATATCGTCCAATTTTTGCGTTTACATTGTCCAATTAATTGAATCCAATAAATTGAATCCAATAAATTGGATAGTGTATTTCAGCCTTATGGACAAAGGGAATTTGATGTTTATGAATTTGATCAAATTTTGATTTACAGGAAGAGGGCCTTTGAATGGATCTGAATGGTATGCAAATTGTGAATCCTACATGTGCTGCTATAAGCTTTACAAAGTTGAATTCAAGTGGTTTGGGTTACAAGTTCGTGTCCAGTCTGTGATCATGAGGGCAGTAAGAAGGTTACTTCAAAATTTCCACAGGCAAGTTTTCTGCTGGATGGACAAGTGGCATGGACTAACGATTGAGGACATTAGAAAAATTGAAGACCAGACCAAACAAGAATTGGATCAGCTAAGAGCAACGGGAGAAGCCAGGGGTATGTTTGAGAAGTGAAAATAACAAGAATTGTCAAAAATAACTGAAACAAGTTAAGTTTAGACATAATTTACAAACAGCTAACAATCCATAAAATGATCAGAAATATGTAGTGTGAGTGAGTATCATAACTGTTGACTTTTATTTGAACTGAATTATTTCTTGGCTTTGGCTTTCTTTGTCCAATTTTTAAAATTCTAAGGTTTTAAAAGCTCATGTTTGCATGAGCCCCGGGGGGTCTACTTAATACAATGCCCACCCGGGGATGTGCCTGCCAATAGGGTGTCATTTTCGGCTGAAGATTCCGGGACAGGATTATACCTTTTGCACCTTTATTCCGGGACCGGTATGTCCAATAGAGTTACTTCTTCCAGGACAGGTCAGATTATCATAATCATTTAAAGAAACACTTCAATTTATGAAATTAATAAATGAAAATTTTACTAGCGAAAGCAAATAGCGAAAAGTATACTCTCATTTTCTTCAGAACTATCAGTTTCCCCGATCTTATTCCAGGACAGGTATTATGTTTTCAGAATTTTATTTCTATAATTCTATTATTCCAGGACAGGGTCATAAAATTTTGTTCCTGCAGGCACATCCCCGTTGTTTTTCTCCAAGGTAGACCCCCCGGGGCATGAGCCTATTAACCACACTTTTAACGGTGATTGCACTAATATAGACGATTACGCTAAAGATGGCGGCGAGGAACTTTTTGCCAAGATGCACTGCGTTCTTTAATTGAATTCCGATAGAATCGTTAAAGATTCGTAATTCGAACGCAATGCAGCTTGGTAAAAAGTTCCCTGCCGCCATCTTTAGCGTAATCATCTATTGCAGTACCACGAGCCCCGGTCCATACGCCAACTAGACTTGCCCCAAGTCTATTTCGTCAACAAAAAAAATTTCGTCAAAAAAAATTGAAGGGAAAAGTGTACAGTTGACAAAACAGACTTGGGGCAAGTCTACACGCCAACCAACATTAAAGGTTCCATAATAATCTTCACTTTTACTTCCCCTTGCCCCTGATCAACAACACAACAGAAGCATTTCCCAAACAAAGTTTTTGAAGCCTTTCCAACGTCGCAGCCCAGTATTTCCAGAGTGAAAATAAAGTAAACGTTTGCAAGGCTTTCCTTTTTGAAAATAAATACCGCAAAAGCTCTATTAAGCCTCCGGGGGGGGGCGTATTTAATTTCTGACACTCCAGAGGGGGGCTTAAACGAGGGGGGCTTTTTAGATAAGGGGGCTTATTCACAAAATCATATGACAGCGATATATGTGATGATAGCTTTTTAGTTCTTTTGCCGTCTTTTGCACCATATTTAGTGGGTTCAACCAGGGTCTGGTTCAACATACTCTTTTACGAGTCAAATACATAAATTCGACACTATTTTATCTATCATATCAAAATTAACAGGCAAAGGTATTTAGCTCAATAAATGGAAAATCTTTGGTAACCTCTGGCTAGAATTTGATATAAGTTACAGTGGCTCTTTATGAAACTACCGGAAAAGCTCTATCAAGACCCCTCTCTGTTAAGCCCCACTCTCTAATAAGGCCCTCCCCTCTGACACAAAATTTTAAATAAGATGGTCTTATTCAAAATTTTGGGTCAGAGGGGATGGCATTATTAGAGAGGGGTTGTTCGGGAGACGAGATACGCTTCGCCCGAGGAAACCCATGCTTCCCCCGTGCAGTAGGTTAAGGCTCATGCGCAGTAGCGTTTTGGGATTGAAGCTCTGACGAGCGCATGCGCTTTAACCCACTGCACGGGGGGACACGTAAGTTTCCTCGGACAAAGCGATCTCGTCTCCCCAACAAGGGGGCTTAAATAAGAGGGGGTTGGAATAAAGGTGGGGGGGTGTTGGATAAATTTTCAAAAATTAATGAGGGGGTCGATTATTCGATACTTGTGAATACTTATTTCTGTATGGCCTGCACGCAAGGCTACTCTTATTTGATATTTCGGTAAATGATTCGTCAAGTGTTCGGCGTCGAAAATGGGAAATGGTTTCGACTAGTTCCAGGCTCCAAAACTGTGCGAAACAAGGTAGGCTTGTGCTTTCTTGCCTGCTAATCACATGCAACAGGAAAGAGGGTGAGGCAACCCACCAAATTACAACATGTCAATTATCCGCGAATACCGTGTCCCACTGCCAATAACAGTTGAAGAATACCATATAGCACAACTTTATTCAGTAGCTGAAGCAAGCAAGAATGAGACAGGAGGCGGTGATGGTGTTGAAGTCGTCGAAAATAGACCTTACACGGACGACCCAGAACATGGCGGCAAAGGCCAGTACACCTACAAGTTGATGCATCTTGAGAAAAAGGTCCCAGGTTGGCTGAAGAAGGTCGCACCTAAAGGATCATTGACGCTAGAAGAAGAGGCTTGGAACGCTTATCCATACTGTAAAACTGTGTATACAAATAAAGAGTACATGAAGGAAAATTTCAGAATTGAAATTATAACTTGGCACAAGGAGGAGCGTGTCTCGAAATCTGACAACACGAATAAGCATCACACTTTGACAGATAGTGAATTAGGGAAGAGAACAGTGGATTTCATTGATATCGTTAATGATCAAATATCTTCAAATGATTATAAAGCTGAAGAAGATCCAAGCAAGTTCAAATCAGAAAAAACAGGTAAAACATTTTTATGATTCATTCGTTTTTTAGGCCCATACACTGACTACCCACTGTCATAACATCATTTCATGCAGAACGGAATTGTGACGTATCAGTATTTCATACTGCAGATTTTTCGCTGAAATAATAGATCATGCATGCATGCGACAATGCCTTCATGACAATTGTTAGTTTAGAATCTATTTAGAGTCCAAGATACTTGACATCTAAAGCTTTTTATGTCACCACGACCACCCATAGTTATTTTTATATCATGATCATCTTCATATTTCTACTTGGACTGAATATACCGGGTGTCCCAAAAAAAGTGTACAGATTTGGTGTACTCAAACGATGTGAATTTAGCTTTAATCAATGGTTAATCACTCTCAGAATATTCCTTGATAGTCAACTTGAACATAGATATCTTGTTTGTTGGTATTGGTGCTTTGAGAGCAGAAATAGCAATCTTGAAAGCTCAAATTTGCTTGCACTTGCAAGCCAGAGCTTTGGCCTTTTTGCCTAAGCAAATTCCTGAAGCACATCAAAATTAAGAACTGAGATTAATGAAAAAATTAACAGACTTCCCAATGGGTGACTGGGGGGTGACTTCTGGAAAACAGAATAACACAAGATCTATTATTGTTCAAATTTTATCAAAGGCTATCGTTGATTTATACTCTGTGCCTTAAGAAATTGCTTAGGCCAAAAGGCTAAAGCTCTGGTTTGAAGGAAGGAGCAAATTTGAGCTTTCAAGATAAACATGTCTCCTCTGAAAGTACCAATATCAACAAACAAGGTACAGTAAAAGCCCGCATATAAGAACCACCCACTTATAAGAACCTAAGGCCTAAAATGTTCTAATTTCACCCCATTACAGAAGAACCTATTCATCCTGAAATTCAAGGAAGGTTCTTAGCTTAACAAAAGTTAAATGTAAACTACTGGTTGGTAATATGTGATAAAAATGTCAAGAAATTTAGCCATATACAAAGCATTTGTAAAGAATTCCTTGTGTGTATATTGTTCTTTAGAAAATTGTGTCATGATAATGAGTAGGTGAAAACCTTGTTTTCTTATATTTGGCCTAAATTCCCAAAGATCTGTAATTAATTCTTTGATAAGAACCTATTTAAGAACCTTGCATCCTGTTTTCAAGAATAGTATCATGTGCATAAGAACCTAAACAGGGTGATTTCAAAATGTAAGGTTCTTCTATGCGGGTTTTTACTGTATCTATGTTCAAGTTAACTATCAAGGAACATTTTCAGAGTGATTAGACATTGATTGAAGCTAACTTCACAGCGCAGGAGTCAATCAAATCCGTATACATTTTTTGGACACCCGGTACCATAATTCTTTTGTCCGGATCAACTTTCAGTTTATTTGCATGAAACCATTCATATAGTTACTTAATTCATCATTTATAGAAGTTATTAAATTGTTTATATCTGACTGACATACTAGTGAATGTTGATTTCTCAGTTTAGGTCTATTGTTTTTGAGCAATCAATACTACCCATTTCCCCTAGCCTACCCACTTTACCCCCTTGCAGACCCTAAATGTATTGTATTGTCTTTGCTATACATTTCTTTTTGCATGTCCATAAAACACCAAATTGTAAGGTTTGCAAAGGAAGGGAAAGCCAACATTATCAACTTTGCAAAAAAAATGTTCCATTACCATATTCCTTCTGCCTGGCTGGTGTAGGTCTTGCTTACTGTACCAGGTTGCAAAACACAATTCTGCAACATTATTCTGCAACACTTTGCAATCTAATGGAAGGAGCTTTATACAACTTAAATTTCATACAGGAATCATTTTATCCAAATGTCATGTTCAATCATTTGCCATGACTCAATAATGTATGGTATGAATGTATCCAAGTTACCACAACATTGGCAGTCCTTTTCGGGAATAAAACAACACACGTGCGGCAAACCACACAGGCAAATTCATTTGCGCGTGCGATTCGCACGCGTAGTTATTCAAGACGGTAATTAAGAAGTCAGAAGTGACACAAAAATAGGTATTCAAGTCTCCCTCTATTGACAAAGATACTGTAATCACACTACCGTAAAATTAATATTATCGTTATGTTTATGTGTCAATAAGTTTGTAGGGCTATAAACTGCATTTAAAAATATTTCGTGTACTACTCGGAAGTTTCTTGGTCGGAAACTCAGACTCGTCAGTGTCTGATTCGTTTGAACTATCAATGTCAACAGGACAAATCTGTCTGCTCTGTTCATTTTCAACATCGGTATCGATAATAACAACCTTTCTTGGTGGGGAGGCTATCTTTGTCTTTCGGCGTTTTGAAACATAAATTCCCACTGCCCGTTTAATGATGTGTTCTCTTTCGATTGGAGACCAGTTCTTGCCATTACCGCTTATTATCATTATTGACTCCATCCTTCTATGCTTCATCGCAATAGACCTTTTAGCTATTCTCTAAAAGAGCCTGGATCGAACGTTATTTTTATACATTTTTATATGCGATGTTCGATCGAGTGGCGTTAGAGCTTCTATCATTATTGTGCACATTCGAAAATTCTACAAAACGTAGCAAAATATCGTTCGATTCTGATTCTTTTCAGAATAGTTAAAAGGTCTATTATTTCATATTGTGGGAATTGCCACTTGGAACTTTGTCGAAAGTGTTGTGGGATCTGTCAGTTATCACGGTTTATTGAAGCGCAAGTTGATATTGGATGTGTCGAGCATCAAAGTACCGCTTTACTTAATCAAAATAACACTTTGCGCGTGCGATGAAAAGCACTCGTGACTCAATTTGCACGTGTGCCTAGGCGTGCGCCTGCGATCGCACGCGTCAAACGAAAAGGCCTGCATTGGCCATCTTAACCACCTGAGAAAGTTAAACTGTTTTTTGGTCAACTTTGTACAAAGTTTGATTTTAATGACTTTCAAACTTAAAGTTGCAGGACGGTCAACTTTGTGCAAAGTTTGATTTTAATGACTTTTAAATTTGAATTTACAGGACGAGGGCCACTAAGTGGATCTGATTGGTATGCAAATTGTGAGCCATACATGGTCTGCTATAAGCTGTACAAAGTACAGTTCAAATGGATGTTCATTCAATCTGCTGTTCAATCATTTATCATGAAAGCAGTTAGGAGGTTACTTTTAAATTTTCACAGACAAGTTTTTACGTGGATGGACAAATGGCATGGATTATCAATTGAGGACATTAGAAAAATTGAAGAGCAGACTAAAGAAGAATTGGATAAACAAAGAGCATCAGGTGAAGTCAGAGGTATGACAGAGAAATAAAAGGAACATAGCTATTTCTGCAAAATTGAACTCACTGATAGAAGTGTAACCAATTTACCAGATAATGAACAAATTGCCTGTATAGCATTGTTTATTCCACAGAGGTAATCACTTATGATTGACAATCTTTAGAACTCCAGTCCCTATTTGAAGAAACTGTTTACGCAATGTGTGTAATAAAATTTCTTTATTGAACCATTCAAATGAAAATTCACTTTTAAAAAGGTTTTATTTTTTCAACTATCTGCAAACCAACGCATTTCACATTTAGCAGTTATACACTATAAGGGCCTGTTCATATGGAGAAAGTTTCCCCGACATTTTCCCATTTCTTCACCGGAAAATTGCTTAGCTGAGGTAATACTCGTCAACCTTTCATACAAGAAAAGAGTTTCCCCAGCGAGCCAGGGAACTAAAAGACAATAGCGCGTTGTCGCTGATGCCACAGGAGTCAAAAGGATTAACGATAAACAAAAGAGATTTTCCCACCTAGCCAAGAAAATGTGTTCATTTGGGAAAATATTTCCTTGGCTGGGTGGGATCCTGGTAGATTTCAAGCGAGATCTCGGCTAGCTGGGAAATGTTTTCTCATGTGAACCCTTGTGCTGTTTTATGTGGCAAAGCTACGGGAATCGCACTTCACCAGGAAAATAACTGGGAAACTTTCTCCATATGAACTAGACTTGCTCCAAGTCTATTCAGTGGACCATCAGCAATAAAAGAATATAATTTCTTCTGCGGGGGCGTAAGCTACTAAGGTGACGCTGCGAAGGAGAAGTGACCTTAGTAGCTTACGCCCCCGCAGAAGAAATTATATTCTTTTATTGCTGATGGTCCACTGAATAGACTTGGAGCAAGTCTAAATATGAACTAGCCTGTTAGCCAGACCCGATTTCAAAGGAAATAGTGGTCTGTTCAATACCGCCATAAAGCTTGTTCAAACCTCGTTTGAGAATTCCTTAGAATAATTTGCTGATAATTTGTAAAGAAACCATTTACCCAGGAAGCTCTTCGAACTTTTTCTGAAAATGAATACTGCAATCTGAATGCGCCCTGATTACTCTTTGTTCCGCCTTGCATAGAAATTTGATCTCTGACCTAAGGGTCTAATCATGCAATTGATTAAGCTGTCTACCTTGCTGCACTAAAATAGTTCGCTCTTTGTTTTTATGACAATATTTTGAGCTGCGAGATAATTATGCGCATACATTTTCCACAAAACTTGGAAAACAGCCCTCTTGAAATAGAGGCTTTGAACAAGCTTTATGGCGGTATTGAACAGACCACTATTTCCTTTGAAATTGGGTCTGGTTAACAGGCTACATATGAACAGGCCCTAACAGGCCTTGCACTCCGTTTTCCTGTCCAAGAATTCTTGAGAATTCTTGAAAAAATGTGAAGTTCTTTTTTGAGAATTCTTGAGAGAATTCATGTTCAGTTATTGTGATCATTGTTTAAGACTTTGCTATTTCAGTTCTTTTACTTCCTTTTCCCCACTTTCATTGTAAAAGGAATCACATTTTGCTCAAAATTGGCATGTAATTCTGTGTGATAAAATTTATCCTTGTGGGATTTTATTTGCTTTCTCATGGAAGAATGGAAATGATCAAAAACAGAATAGATTATTGCCATTCTATTGTCGAGTTACAGTTGACTTATTTCATGAGTCCTTGTTTTCGTGCCGCCCTCCCCCCCCCCATGATGCCCACAGCCACCAAAACAGTAAATGACTATTCAATTAAATGGAGCAAACTTAGATGGATGTCATCAGTCTAGTGCCAAGTCTAGATAGTTGAAGAAAATTAGAATTCAGTTAATATTGTTTGCATAATGGTCACAAAGATTTATATACCTAGATTCTTAGTGTATTGTTTTCATTACAACTTACTGCAGATAAAGGCACTGAATGATAAATGGAAAGTTTTGAGAGATTGATAATGTAATGATTCTGTTGAAAATAATGCACCTGAAAGTACATCGATCAAGCTGGTTTTACACTTTCTAGTAGTGCACAATATCAAATGGTTCATGTAAATTAATTCTTGGAATTAGAGTTGTGATTTCTCTGCCCTGCAAAGACGTCTGAAGGACATGTTTATCTTTTAGCTCAATTGCCGCAGTACTAATCAATATTTTCTTCATGGGCCAAATTTGATTTCAAGACAGTCTGAAATTGCAGCATGCCCGCAAAGGATTTTGGGTGAGGATGGCTCTTTGAATTGAAACTGAAATATGCAAGCCATATGTCTGTAGTTTGAGTTTTGCACAAGTTTATCTCAGATATTCAGAAATGAAATGTTAATGAGAAGAGCTATATCTAGCCACAAGTACTTTGCATTGGCTTTATAATATAGAGTTTTGATCACCACAATTCCGTGCACATTCAAACTTTATTTCAAACTTGGTTAATTGCATTTATTATTAATAACAGTCAAAAATCTTTTAATTTTATTGACATTAAATTTGCATCAGAAGAAAGCATGTTATGGTCACGCTGCTGACATTCTCATAGACATAGGATGTGGGGAGGTTGGGGGCCACAACCCCTGAAATCAGAAAGATGTACAAAAATTTGCCATATTCGGGAAAAATCCATCTTTGAATCAGACAAACTTTTTGTAAACTATTGACTTTTTATTTGGTAGCCCCCAGCTTCCAGAACACTTATGGAGATTCTTGGTAGGGGACCACACGTCCATAACACCTGTGTAAAAAGAGGGAAGGGGGTTTTAGTGATCCATTGTAACCAAATGATGATATAGATATTATTAATATCTATTGTTACCACTGCATCTGCACCTCAATGGAATGTTTGTATTTTGCGCACGCACGTCAAGGTGGCCTAAGTAAGATTTTTGAGAAAATTTTGCAGTTTCGGTAGTTGAGAACAATAGGTTAAAACAATAGATATTTTGTTTATTGTCAATTGCGTGGCTCAGATTGAAAACCGGGTCAGTTCAGAGGACTGCGTGTGCAAGATTTTGCGCATGCACTGTACAAACTTTCCTGTCTGGCATCTGGATGGATTTGAAAAACAAAATTCAGACTTGAGCAACAATTTAACGCTGCCAGGGCAGGGAATCCAAATCGTCGTATGATGGTGTCCTTGGTGGACTGATAATTGCCGTTATCCAATTCAATGAGTGAAGCGGTAATTTGGATTGAGGTAGTCAATCTAGAGCAGCGGTAGAGGTCACCCATTTGAGGTCACTCCATGATAACATAAGCCTCTGCGAAGCCGCGTTAACCTGTGACCTATGAATTGCAGGACGTGCACCATTGCACATTGGCCTAACCAACAAAGTTCAGACTGTTTGGCGAACTCCATACGTCGAAAGCAGTGGAAATGTTCATCAATAAGTGCTTTAGACAGTTTGGGCAGCAGCCTTCGATCCAACGATCAAGACTTCTACTTGGTTCCTTCATTGATAAACGCTCTGCACATGTTGGAACGACAACACCCGTCGAAAGACATGAGGAAATCAGAAATGTCGTCGTCGTTGGAGCTGGCTCTATGGGTTCTGGTATCGCTTTGGATGCAGCTAGAAACGACTTCAATGTTGTTGTAGTGGATAGAGATGCTTCCCAGTTAACTAGCTGCATGAATTTAGTGAAGAGAGGGCTTGAACGAATCGTGACTAAAAAGTTTCCAGAAGAGCCTAGAATGGCGAAAAAATTTTCCGAAGACACCATCAGAAATATTTTGACCTCAACTGATGCGATGATGGCAGTTCAAAATGCAGATATTGTAATAGAGGCCATAAGTGAAGATTTACAAGCGAAACGAAGCCTTTTTGCAGATTTAGACGAGGCAGCCCCGAAAAAGACTTTGTTTGCCTCAAATACATCATCCTTGCCTATTTCCAAGATTGCTGCTGCAACAAAACGCGAAGATAAGTTTGGTGGGTTGCACTTCAACCCTGTTCTTATGATGCAACTTGTTGAGGTGATCAGATGTCCTTACACGTCTAACAGCACTTACAAAAAGTTGTACCAATTCGGCAAAGATCTTGGCAAAACCCCCGTCTCATGCAAAGACACAACTGCTTTTGTTGTCAATCGACTATTGGTACCATACATCCTTGAAGGAATCAGGCTTGTTGAAAGGGGGCATGCCACTCTCAAAGACATTGATCATGCTATGAGACTTGGTGCTGGTCATGACCATGGCCCCTTTGAACTTGCAGATGAGCTTGGCCTGGACCTCATCAAGTCCATTGCAGATGAACTCAATAGTCAGTTCCCAAAGGGTGGAGTATTTCAATCACCGGACACTCTTAACAGGCTTGTTGCTGAAGGAAAGCTGGGTTGGAAAAGTGAAGAGGGATTCTACAGTTATCATAAAACTGGACACAACTAGGATTAAGTTTCCTTGCAACGCTGCTTGTAAAATGCTGTAAAATGCTTCCTCCAGAACTGAATTAAAGGGAATCTAAGAGTAGGGTTTACTAAGGGTAAAATGGGTAATGTTGAGGTAATTTGGGCGTGGTAAAAATGTGGATAAATTTTGCTAAAATCTTCATTCAAAGGTTTCTTTTCACTTTAGCTGTAGGAACTTGGAACTCTTTAAAATTGTGAAAGTTGATTTATCAGTTCCTGATCTACCCTTTTCCAGCAATCAACACCTAAGCCAACCCAATTTACCCCTGCAGACCCTAAACTTATGAATTTCCGTCCCTTATTTCCCTGCGTTCATTAATTTGCTGATATCGGTTGGTAACAGGGACTCATACCATTACTCTAATAAAGTGGGCCTCCCGTTTCAAAATGGCCTAAAGTAGCGAGAGTTCTCGTACACTTAACAAAATCACTTTAAAGTCTGATTTAAAGAGCTTAAACATTGAAAATCAAACTTTTAGTACAAAGAATAATGTTTTCCTGACCTACTCATCGCAAAATTTATAATTTTCAAGCAATAATTTTCTGCTGTAGAAACAAAATAGATCCATCGCAGCTACAAGAGCTCTGGGTCATATCAACCATGTTTTGTATGCAACAACAACTGTCTAAATATCGCCTCCTTATTGGTTGAAACTAAATTCTAGCAATTTGATTGGTCAATACGGAACCACTCCATATGGGCCTATAGGGGCCCACTTTATAAGAGTATGGTATGAGTCCCTATTATCCAAGTGATATCAGCAAATCAAAGAACACAGGAAAATAAGGAATGAAAAGTCTATGCAGACCCTACAGAAGTGGTTAAAGCCACTTGCAGTCCAATTCTAGCAGATAGCTGTGTTTTTGTTGACATAAAATCTTTGGCATGTGTGAAGATCCTATTGTCTTTGCATCATGGCAATTTTTATGAAGGCTTTGTTTATTCTTAGCTTCCCTTTCAAGGGACTGTTGAGCCAGCCTGTTTTGCATGTCCCATCTCTTTGTTGTTGCCATTTCTATGGCCTGTGACATGGGAACAACAAAGGCAAACAACAAGATGGCACAATCCAAGCATGCTGGTTGAAACATTCCCTTCAAGAATAACATCTTTGTCATTGAATATCAATATATAGAAAACCATCTAATAAATCAAAAGTATTAGCGCAGGCACTGTTAAACAAACTCGCAGAAAAGAAACATTTTTGAAAAATAACCAACCTTTGTACTTTCAACATCCATCACCAAAACTATCATTTGTTTATTTACATCAAATTCTTTTGGTAAATCTTGTAGTAACTATCTTTGTGTGATTGAATTTTAAACATTCTACTTAGAACTAAACTCTGCTTTCACATTTTCTCGTAGTTCAATACAATTCATGAACTTCCGTCTCTGGCCAAAATGGCCAGTTTGAAGTGTCAAAGGTTCTTTAAGATATGGCGTCAAATGTTTCCAAGTAGTGTTGTGGCACATTCTCCAACCTGTTTGGAAAAATGTTGTTTTGAACAAGAACCCAAATCAAATTCAATTCCTTGCAGCCTTTCAATCTTAAAGTTATTTGACAGAGATAAATAGCTAACGCAAGAGCTGCATACACAAGTCTAAAATTAGCCTATTGTATTTGGCCTATTGTATTTGATGATTTGAACACAAGCGGGTATGTTGTTAGCTTGGGGAACAATAGCATGCATACTGTAGGTCTTTTCGTTGCCGTAACTCATAGATTACCCATACTTGGGTCAGTCCATTTGCTTTAAACAATTTATTGATAATGGGATTTGCCTTTATAACTGGATTGTCATTAATATAACTTATCACTAACTTGAATTTGCCTCTCTTACATTTTTCTACTTGATGGAATTAGGAACAAATTATCATTACAATCCATATCTTCATTTTCTGGTGAAACTACATTTCCAGTCAGGCTCAGAATTTTTCAGTAACTCCTTGTGTTTTCAAATTTTTAAAGCTACAGTAAAAACCCGAGTATAAGAACCTACAATTTTGCAAGTCAGCCTAACTAGGTTCTTATGTTTTGGGTATTTAGTGGGAAATGAGGCTGTTCAGGTTCTTAAATTGGTTCTTATTTTATTCATGGCCTTCAGGAATTTCTTTTCTTCATATTCAAACTTCAGGCCTATTATTTACTGTCAGTTCACATCAGTTGAATTTATGAGATATTCCCCAACAGAAATTTGTGGAAGAATCCGAAATGTTTATATAATCCAGATAAAATTTTTCAAAAGCTTCTCATCAGGTAATATAAATAAGCACTTTTTTATTCTTTCACAAACTTCTGTTGTGAATAAGACCCCCATGCTCTCTAAAAATAAGAATCCATTTCCAATTCCAGGCTGAATGGGTTCTTATCTAATTGGGGTTTAATTGCAAAATTTCACCCTGTAGGTTCTTATACGCGGGTTTTTACTGTATGCCTTCAAGCTAACAGGATGAGTTGAAATGATGATGATAACTCTCCTTAACGAAATAACATTTCATGCCTAGCAGTCCTATCTTCTTGCAGGTTCAAAATATTAACAAACATAACATATTTCAAGCCTATGAAATATAATTTCTCCTAACCTTTGGTGGGTCTTTGACATCCTTTAGGGTTTCCAAAGCTTGCTTCACACCAAGAGAACCAGCAAGAGATTTTGAGTCATTATCTTCCCAGATCTGAATGAAAGGAGAGAGGTCCTTTACATGAATGGTTTCCTAACTTTGGACAAATAATTCTCTTGATCTAGTTTTGTTATGCCAATTCAACATTGGCAAAATGTTCACTGAAAATTCTTGTCGAAAAGCAAATAATTTATGATAAATTACGCCGTCAAATCAAGAAGCAGCACCAAAATGCACACCAGAGGTGGCTCAGAAAATCCCTCTTCTTTGCAAATAGTAGCAGAATAAGTATTCATTCTTTTTTAAATCAAATCTGTTTCATTTAAAGCTAAGGACTCAAGTATTCTGTGTGAACTTTTGATTGCCTTTAGGAGCTACACGTTAGACTTTGACAAACTTTCATTCTTAGAATAAGGTTGGCATATTAATCAAATGAAACTATTTGGTTAGAGATTGAGAGAAAGCTTTTTGCAGATATCACTTTCCAAACAAGGGGGACTTATTAGAGCCACCAGGACAGGAAAAAATGAAACTTACGAGAGTTCCCAGAGCAACAAGTAGTCTGAATTGCGACTCTCGGTCATCTGCAAACTTTAAAGCCTAGAAAAGATGAGATTTACATACTTCACTTTTGTTCACAAGCAGGACCGTTGAGAGGGGGGGTTAGCCAGGGTAGTTACCAGGGGCCCGGGGCCTCTGGGGGCCCACAAAAATAAGTTGTGTATTTTTCTTTGTTGTAGTTTTCTTTCAGGAACATTTTCAGGCCTGCTGGCCCACTGAGATTCTAAATAAATCTAAAAGCAGCGTTTTACCAGTGCATAGAAGGGCGTGGCACAAGGATAAAAGGGTGTGGTTCTATCTTACATTTCAACTCATTTGAGGATGTGACGTCATCAAATTTCTAAATCATAAACCAGATGAGTGACAGACTTTTGCTTGATACCATATTGTAGGCATTCATAAACTATGGTTTTCTTCGAAATTATTTCATGTTACGTCAAACAGTTTAGAAATTACGATGGTTTTAAGTTTTTTTGAAAATTTTTCTTGAATTCTTGAAAAAGAAGAAAAACACTCTAATTCTGAAAATATCGAAGATTTCAGAAAATTCCAACGGTAGAATTATAGAGAATTAGCTAAAGTTTCTTTGAAGTCATTCAGTTCAAAGAAATAGGTCACTCAATTTTACACCAGCCTTCTTAAATATTTGGAACCTATGCTACTAGTGCTACGATTGCGAGAACTTAAAAGAATATCTGGTACTACCACTACAATTGAGAAGCAATAAACAACTTTTAAAAGCTAGATCCAAAGTTTCCTTTAGCTATGAAATTGATGTCATTGAACCGTCATTCTTTATCGATTTTCAACACAACATACTTTTTACTCTATCAGATGTCATTCAGTCAGTGCTGTAAGTCGCGCTGTCAGTGCTAGGTTTTGGGAGTAATAATATCTCTTTTTTGCCAAATATTGTTCATTCCTTGACAATAATAAAAGCCTTTAAATATTGTCGGCTAACTTGCATTGCATGGCAGACTTCGCAGAATTCAATTTAAGTTTTTGATTTAGATTAAGAATGTGTTACTTTTTTCAAAGGTATCTAGGCCAAGACGGCCTCTAACCTAATTACAACAAACATAACAATAAGATCAAACTAAGTTACTACAATATGAAATTAGTTACAAAACAAACAAACAAATGTTAATGTCCCACATAATAACGGTAATCTAATTTACACGATGTCAATTATGATAGTAGACATTAAATGGTTCACGTTTGCAAGCAAGATTCAGATCGCAGTTTGGAACATTTTAATAAGAAAGTTGTTGGGGAAGGTGAAGTTGCGTTTTTCAGCGCCAAGCGCTGGGATCGCAGAAATAGAGCAGACCTAATCGAGTCCGCGACCCCTTGTCATGACGCTCAAGTGGTGGGGTCCTACCGGGTGTCGAACCCACTCCGCCTGACTGTTCTGGCTGCAAAGTCAGAGGGTTACAACACTGCGCCACAACACCTTCAAAATTGTTAAAAAATGCAAACAGTGCTTTTCCTCTTGACTCACTAACCAGATAAATTTATTCCACACACTGAGTTGGATGACACTTGGGTATACATTTGCAATTTTAGTTTCGAGATTTCCTGTCCTTTTGAAACTGTGGGCACATCATGACAGAGTGAACCTTGTCACCTGGAACTTTTATTCCAAAAGAAAGAAGAAAGGCAGTATTTACAGTGCCTATCAGATCAAGGTATTCTATTACAACGTCCAAACATCAATGCAAAATATAAATGAAAACAATGAAAACTGCCAGTACCTCAGCAACGGTATTAACCAGAGGTACTTTCTCTTCAAAGCTTTCAGTTGACTTTGATGCAACGCAATAACTAGAAAGAAAAAGAGGAGGTCAAGGAATTTTACCTTCTATCAGAACGAGAAAAGGTATCTTTAGACTCACGAAATAGTCCCAGTTATCGCAACAACAACAGCAATGACAACGACAACAACAATTATAGCGTCCATCAGCCTATCAATAGCAATAACTACGTACTTGCAATCAGAAACTTTCTCCATATGAACAGACCCTAAGGTATCTTTCTTCATTCCAACTCTAATATTCAGAACCAGGGTTGCCAATAGGTACATATTCATATTTTCATTTGTTAGGTATTTAAACCTGATCTAAATATCGCTAAGATACATCTAAGATACACATATAATACCCCTAAGATACATCTATTCAATGAATATATAACCAAAGTTAGAGATTACGAGGTTTAAGTTACTAGCACAGAAACAACGAAAGTGATCTTTAAACATACAGTAAGAACCTAGGTTTTATTGAGGCAGCCTGAATGAGGTTCTTGATTAACCGATACCATAACCAAGTCCAGTCTATGAGGTTATGCATAATCCTTCTATCACTTGCATTATTTTTCAATATATTCCTTTTAATAAAGTGTTTATTATGAAAGATTTTGCAAATTTCAAGCTCACACTAACTTTAAGATTGTTGATGAAGAAGCCACCTTCCAGTTCTTGTTTGTCGATTGGAAAGATGTTACTGCATGTTCTATTATCTGCGCAAGAAAAAGCATAAAACTAACTCAAAGACGTATCAGAGATTTACCTTTGTAGCAACACTTCCAGAATCATTCTTAAAACAGTAGACTTAGTACATTGATTGACTCCAAAATTCTTAAAACAATCGGTTTCGTAAATTTGGGAGGCCTTCTGAACCTTCTGTACGAGATTCTCGTTTTTACTAGCAGATTTTTATTTTGCCATGGTGATGATCCGAATCAGCTGTTCAGAGATTTTTATGCTTGATTAGAAAATATATTTCTGTCTCTACCAACTCTACTGTTTTCAGAATTTGGCAGGTTTGGAATCACCATAGAAATAGGGGGAATCACCAATCAAGCACACCCTTTATAAATGTGAACGCCCAGCATGTCCACAATTCTATCTAAGATTTAGAATTAAGTGAGGTAGCTTCCATATCGAGGCAATCAAAATGTTAAAGGGAATCGACATGGTTAAGAGCTGGCCCGGGCCAGGTCAAAAATATAATTCATTGTACTCGACGACTTTGACGCATCCGGTTTCATTGTGTAGGTAAAGAAACAATGGGTTGTGGGCGTCTCTTTAGCCTATTTATAGCGGCTACGAGATATAGCCATGTCTATTCCCTTTGAGCAAGAGAGTCTTTCAGCTATTAAAGGGGCTCCGTCGCCAAACTGTAAACAAATCTGTAAACACCGACACGTGTCTATTGCTCTCCACTGTTTTCTGCAACTTGTTTGGTGGCTTCACCCAAGCCACCAAAAAATACTCGTTAAAAATCCACTTGTATCCAAGCAATCGTAGAAGATATGAATGTTTGGTTTTGTCTTCTGTAAAGTACAAAGATTTATCTTCAAAAAGATGCTTTCATTTTCGAAAACACAGGTAAGTACTGTAAATACAGGTAAAAACACAGGTCTGTGTGATACTGATATTGCCCATCAAAAACTTCAAAATCACTGTTTCGACCGAAATTTGTAGATGGGGCCTCTTTAAATGAAACAAAATTGATCTTATTTCTTGCTGTACCTTTTCCCTTTGTTGAGTTAATGTTGTGGTGTCTCCATTGCTTTTGAAGCAGTTACAGAATATCCTTTGAGCCAACATCGAGTTGGCTGGAGGATGACCAGGGCTATAAACAAGGAAAGAAATACAGTAAAACTCGCATAAGTCGGATTTTTCAAAAGTCAGTCAGGCAATGTCAGTCCAAGACCCATCAGCATCAGCCAAGTCAGATTTACTCACAGAAGGTAGGTGTAAAGAATTTTGATATGAACTTAGTACTTTGAGAGGAACACGGCATGTCCAGTACGGTGGATAGCCGCTAAGACCGAAGCGCACAAATAAGAAACGGCCGGCCAGTATTTAGGTTGGAATGAAAGATTTCCAATATGAATCCAATATGAAAATGAAGCTGCTGTTATTTATATTTATTTCTCTTTTCACTCATATTATAGCCATTATCATTGATGCTTTTAGAGCACTTTGCTTACCTTGATGCCTGTAAAACTGAACCCAAAAACTTTGAACTAACATCTTGACTGAGCAATTTATCGCTAACCGTCTTGTGTCGAATCAGAAGTCGTACTGAATCTAGTCCTGAAGATTGAATCAAAACAAGATTAACAACTACGAGTTTAAGCAGTTGAAAAAATCATACAATTGCCCAAGAGTATACGAAACATTTTGTTCTTGCAGATATTCAACAATATGTAAAGGGAGTAATTGGCAGTAATACTTGATTTTAATTTGCAAGAGAATATTTTCGAGGACATTTTCCAAGTCTTTCAAATATCACGAAGAGCCTCGATTGAAGTTTACATCTTTGCAACCAAGAAATATAGAAACAAAAATTGTGTTAAAACTTCGTTTAAAAAACTAGAACGCAGTCGAACTGTATTTCATCAACTGAGCGTCAGGGCAGTCGCGAAATTTAAAATTTATTGCATAAAAATACCGTCTTTAGCTTCATTGAATATTTTTCGTTTCTGCGTTCAAGAACTTATCAAACTTGTCAGATTCTTTTGTACGGCGACAAAAAGTTGCCATTTGAAGCAAATAATTTCGTCCTAAAATCTACTATCTTGTATATTTCAAGAATGGAACGCTTCGTATAATATCATGGTTCTTTTCATTAAATATCCCTAAATCTTGTGCCTAACCTACTTATTTGTAATTAGAAAGTATAGTAAAATGTAAACTGTATTGTAATATTTTATATGTCCCCTTTAAATAAATATTTCTTTCTTTTTTTGTAGCAGTTACGTGTAGTTTTTTTAACTATCTTTTTCCCTCTAATAGTTACGTGTTGTGCTATGTTCGTATTTCCTGTTTTCTGTTGCCATGAGATAGACGTAGTTTTTCGCTCCAAATGTTATTGTTCTAGTACTAGGGTATAGTATTTTGTAAGTAGTGTATTAAGTAATACGTATTGTAAGTTTTTAAATGGACTGTATAAAAAACTTATCAAATGAGGGTTTAGATTGCATCATATGTTCCATAATCCTAAGGGGGGCATCACTAGAAGAGGGGCGTTCAGTCGCAGATATAGGCTAAGTTCACAATACCTGGGAATATCATATCTGAAGGCCATTGCAGTAATCTTTCGATGATACCGAATAAAGTATCGTATATTTTCTCGTCAAAATCTTTTGATCCGCAGATTTTCTCTAACGTATCTGGAACAAGGATAAAATAAAACTAAGTAGGAATAAATATCATGAAACAAATTTGGCAAAGATTAAAAAAAATCGAATATTGAAATTTAGCAAAAATGGTAATTCTATACATGAAATGTTAACGTCAATATGGGCGTAGCTGCACTATGTTATCAACCTAGGGTTGATCCTAAATAACCTGAGTTAACGCATCTTCGTGTTGTAAAAACGCAGTTGAGAGATGCATATAACCTTTGAAAAATTATTGCTGCCTTAATAACATTGGATCAGAGTGACCTTATCAAAGCCCATATCGAAGCCCATAGATGCCAAGCCTACAACTGCAGATTACGTAAAATATTTTATCCTAGTTTAGGTTTTTTATTGCAAATTAAATTTTTCTTACAACATTGTATGTATTTTTGTGTATAGTTCGCCTTAATTAGCTATTGTAGTTACAATTACTTAGCCAACTTTAAATGAAAGAATTAATAATCATAACAATGGAAACTCTTTATTCCCTGCAAGAAATTTCTAAACGATGACACCCATCATTCTCAATTTATGCATGATGGGGAAAGTTACAAGCTAGCTCTAAAGTATGATTTAAAATGTTCTTAAAATGGATAAATTGAAAGATATACAGCTAAAACATCAGAAATATAAGATTTGTCAATATATGAATGAAAAAAATGAGTCAAAATTAATAATAATTATTATAATAATTGAGCTAAGAAAGATTTGGAGCAAACGAATGAAAGTCTTCCCTATCATAATAGGAGCTTTAGGAACAACTCTAACATTAAGGAAGAGAATGGAGGACATGAGAATCGAAACGAAGATAGTAGAATTGCAGAAGAGTGCCATCTTGTTTTCTGCAAGGATCCCCAGGAAAGTTCTTGAGATTTGAGGAGACTTGTTGTCACCAAACCTCAAGAAAAAAGAACTCTACTGACATAGACAATATACGATATGACGAGAATAATAATAAAAATAATAAAACCCAGGAAAATGCAGGTTATTCAACAAGATATTAACACATACCACTGCTTTAATATATAGGAAACAGCAGCCTTTCAAACAGAGTGCGTTTTTCTGATTCACCCGGTATACAGAACTTAAAATCAACTTTAGTCCCCAAAGAGAGTAACAAAAATAACTACATTGAAAGGTTAGTTTAATCATAGCCAAATAAAAAATCTAACCTGACAACAGAGCGACATCGTTTTCATTCAGCCTAAAATCCTGCAAGAAAATATTGAAAATAATTTGATCTAATTGCGGGTGTAAGAAAAATCAGAGGGATGAGCCATATGCAAAATCCGAATTGACATATTGAATGTAACTTGAATTCAATAAGGTATAGGAAGCAATGTGTTGCAAAAACGGCTACAAGATGACAGTGACGAGACGCAACAGATGGTGAAGGTGAAGTTTCGGTTTTTAGCGCCAAGCGCGGGGATCGCAGAAGTAGAATAGGCCTAGTCGAGTCCGCGACCCCTTGTCATGAAGCTTAAGTGATGGGGCTCTACCTGGGATCGAGCCCGGTCCACCGGACTGCTCTGGCTGCAATTTTAGAGGTTGAGCCACAACACCTTCAGAGCCAAAAAACTGAGCCAAAAATCAACCAACGTTCATAACAGCTTTGTTCAAATTCTCTACCATCCACGAACAAATATCTTAATGGCAGGTAAGCAAATCATTGGCAGTTTTCTGCATTGCCTACAGCTTTTGCTACTTGGCTAGGCCCATTACAAGCGTCAGCAAAAAGAGCGGGAAAATATGTTGAAATTTGATCAAGTGAATCATCAGATGCTATGGTCACGTCGATGGGGGACAGGTACTGCTATAATAAGGTTTGCTTCCCATTGACCAAACGCTAGCTTCAATATTAGGTATATAAATCAACTAAAGACAAATTTGACTCGCATAGGCAGATTTTGATTGGTTACAATATCCTAGTAGAGGGGTTCTTTGCAGCGAAATTGGATTGCTTTGATGAATTCAATTCCAAAGCAAGCAATGGTAGACTTATGACGATGAGTCCCTTGTATCCTTGCGGTACCTTGCTTGCGGTACCTTGCTCTGTTGACTGAAGCGCCATCTTGAAGTCAAAGAGCACAAGGAAACAAGAGACTCATCGTCATAAGTCTAAAGCAATGGTACCTTGGATTGATTACAATTCAATTCAATGCAAAATGTAAAAGTGTAAAAAAGCGTCGTTGTTATTGTGACACCTGGAACTACATAGTGACTTTAAACGTACCTCGTTGACTTGTGAATTGAATTCTTTTAATTTCCCTATGATTGCAGCTGGCTTCCCAGTATCGAAAGATAAATAGCCAACCTAAAACCAATGAAAATATGTGTTTGAAGGGTACGAAAGAACTTCTGTAAACTTCGAGTAATTTCGAGCTGTAGGTCTATAAAAATTTCCTCAAAACGTTTCTATACTTTCATATTTTCATACGTAATAATTCATTCTTTCAAGCAGAGTTGACCTTCACCAGAAGCTGTTTTTCAAGGGGCCCTCCAATAAGAACTTTATTACAATATACAATCAAAAATGGAACCCACGATGTTAAAACTTTATTCAAAATTATACATTACTTACAAAAGAAAGAAAAAGTTAAACTCTTATACCTTTAAAACTACTCACGAAGGATGTCACCTTAGAATCAGCGAGAAGGCTTTTCATATTTTTGCTCCCCATAATAGAATATAGGTAGCGCTTGAGGGCCCCTTGAAAATCAGCCAATAGGCTGAAGGATCACACTCCCTTAATAAATATAAAATATAAAAACTAATATAAACTAAGATGCAGTCTGTACCAGCTAGCTAAAATATTCGTAAGTAGCAAGGTCGGCATGTGAGAACTTTGATAGCAAAGTCTTCTTCGAATGCTCTGAGTAACTACTGTTTAATGAGTAATTTGGACTGTCAATGGCTGTTTTTAGAAAGATGACAAAGGAGGGAAGGAAACGACTAAAGTAGCCTGATAAGTATATCAAACCAAATTTTAAAGAGCTTTGCAAGAAATAAAATACCTTAGGAAAGTACGGCGATGATCTATCAAATCCTGCACCCTGAAAAAGATAAAAAATAGTAGATTAGAAAATCAATACTTTCGAACGAGGCTATTTTATTCTTTGAGCAAGATTGATTTTTTTTGTCATCGATGTGAGTGGTATTGTCAAAATTTTCTATCGTTCTCGAATTTTGCCGGTATCGTGTGAACTCTACCGGGTGCACCAGAAAAAGTTCCCACTTTCGAAAATTCGTAGCACGACAAGTACTTCATGGATTTGAATGATTCAAATTCTAGTTAAAAGCCAAAAGATCAAAGTATTTTTGTGATTTTTCTCGTCTTCTTACAAGCACTGAAAATATAGGTAAATTCAACTCTACAAAGATGTTATGTTTTCAAAATGATTGAAAAAGGGCCTAAAATACTGGATCAAACCGTTAGGACTCTCCTCACACAGAACAATACACACGGGCGTTTCACCTCTCTCAAGAGTAATAAGACATATATTCTAAAACAGATACAAAAGATGTTCAATCCCATGGCAATAAAAATGCAGACGATATCTTTATGTTAATGTCCACCTGGTAGTCATTATCTTTTGCTCCTTGTGGTCACGTCCCTGTGGTGTTGTATAGTTTGTAGAGTAATTAGAAAGTATGGTAGGATGTAGATGTAACATGTATTGTAACATTTTAAATGATTATGAAAAAAAAAAAAATCTCTTGCCCATGAGAAATTGCTTTTGCTCTGTTGTTCTAAGCGAGGAGTCCTTTATTATTTGATCATGTATTTTAGGCCTTTTTCAGTCATCTTGCAACCAAAAAGTTTTTCGAAAATTGAATTTACCAATTTTTCCAATACTTGTAACAAGGCATTCTTAGATTGTATGTTACATGTTTCATGAATTCCCAAACGAGAGAAGGATTCAGACAATTCATTAACAGCATTTTCTGAGAGTTCATTGGCATGAGTCAAAACAAACTAGAAAGACTGATTTAAATTTCAAAAAACAAACCTTCTGCTCCCCAGCTGGTACATATCTTGTGCCACCTACAAAATAAATTTTCTTTCATGAAAGGTTTTTACTTTACATCGCAAAATATTGACAACAACAGATCTACGGATCTAAAATTTCTTTAGATTCTTTAGATGTGATGCAAAATGCTGAACTTATATGTCGTTCAGAGAATATATGTCTTCAGAGAATACGAATTCAGTTAATACTGAGCTCAGAGAATGCGAATACGAGTTCAACCTTTTCTATCACATCTAGAATCTTGACTGGAAAAAATAGGCCGTTTCTTTCTCGTGCAACCAAAGGCTTGAATTTGAGCAGGTTTATCAATCTTCTTTTCGACATGAAAATGCGGTGGTAGAACCAGAACCAACATTTTTAAATACAATTTAGCCTTTAGGCAATCAAATAAAACAAAGTTTTTGAAAATCGATTCAATAGTTATGGACATGTAAGCAATCAAACAATAATGCACCATTTTGGGACACCCGGTACATTGTAACTATTTTAGTGGATATCAAAAAAGAATGGTCGAATGGTCGCATTGGTAGCATGCAGAAAAAGTTTCGATAAAGTAGTCGATGAAAGTAGTCGACAATTGCGATTTTTATGACTGTGTTTATGATTACGATCATGACTGGGCATGATGCTGATGACGATGACGCTTCGCAATATGCGCTTCCTCGCAGTAAAATTTAAAAGGGCTCCGTCGTCAAAATGTAAACAAAACGATGATTTTGCAGTTTTTCGAAAGGTGATATCACACGGGATTTTGATATTTTTTTCAAAATGAAGAGTGCTGTTTGGACATGGATCATTGTATTTCACTAAGGAACAAACCAAACATTCATATCTTCTACGATTGCTCGGATATAAGTGGATTTCTAACGTGGGTGAAGCCACCAAACAAACTGCAGAAAACAATGGATGAACAATGGATAATTGATGACACGTGCAAGTTTACGGATTTGTTTATCGTTTGGCGACGGAGCCCCTTTAATCTTCACCTGTAAATGGATCTTGGAATGTTGTGGGAGCTCCATTGGATCTTGCCGATGAGTTGCCACCAACAGGAACATAACGAGTTCCACCTGACAACGAAAATGATACGAAAATGAAGTTATTACAATATCCGCTCTTCAAAATTAATCTTCAATGGAACAAATCCACAATTCTAAATAAAACTAGGTTTATAAATAGGACTCCAAGTCATTGAAAGAATTGTTAATAACACAAAGATGGGTAACTGAAAACTTGAAATGTTCTAATGTCTTCTTAATTGCCTTCTACTGTTAGTATGCTACGGAAAATTGGCCAGGAATCTTTCCAAGTTGTTTCGAGCAGTGACTGTCAAGCTATAGGGTTAATTCTTTGCTAGAAATTGTTCTTTATAGCGTCCTATAACGACACCCGTTCCCACTTGATCACCGAAGTTAAACATGGTTGAGCCATATCATTACCAGGATGGATGATCTCTTAGAAGCCTCTGGTATCATATGTACAGCAAGTCAAGTGTAAAATTGGTACCCAAGTGAAAAAGGCAACAAAAAACTCTAGGATGCCGACTGTATGGCTGCATGAGTCAATAATACATGCCTCGGGGAGAATAGAAAACAATTCAGAGAAAGAAATTCCTTAGTTGAAGTCGTAATGCGCTCCTCAATATATGTACTTATTTATATA
The DNA here is from genome assembly GCA_039566865.1 of Aurelia coerulea. Classification (NCBI taxonomy): domain Eukaryota; kingdom Metazoa; phylum Cnidaria; class Scyphozoa; order Semaeostomeae; family Ulmaridae; genus Aurelia; species Aurelia coerulea. The sequence goes on from CM076954.1 coordinate 19,444,212, forward strand.
TGGGGCCAGATCTGATAAAGGAAAGATACTGAACAACATTTCAAATATTGCCTATCACATTACCGGTGAATGGATCTTGAAACGCATTGATTTGTGGATCAGATGATTGTTGCCTTGATCCAGGAACATATCTTGAACCACCTGAGAAAAAATTGAGATGTCATGCTCAAAAGTAGTTGAAAATATGGAAATCATAAGGGAATAGAACTGAATGTTTATTCACTACTCATTGCAAAAGTCTTTGGAATAGCTCTCGAGAACTATAAGAACCGAGCATTATGGTGGATTCATAAATCGCAAATGAATGTAGCTTATTACCCATGGAACTAGAAACCGGCGGAGGAGAGTAATAGCTTATAATCAAAACTATATTCAAACCTTAAAGCTACATGATGGGTGTTAAAGGGTGGTATTACTTAAACATTCCTCTTGTTGCGTGTAGTGCAATTGTAGAACGATAAATAAGTACTTTGGTTTCAATTGAATTGAGAACAACATTTCGAACATAGCCCATTATCAAGGCTTGATAAAGAGCTATGATCGAAATATTATGCTTCGTTCAATTCACATCAAAATGCTTACATTTTACGTAATCCACTTGTTTATGTTATCATAAGTGTTATTAGAATAGAAGAGGCTACTGCATGTTCGAGCAAAAAGTGAAAATAGAGCCGCATGTGTATTTCATTAGTCTGTTCGAAGCCACCTTCACTTACCTATTACCTTCACCATGTGAGTTTAAATTAGCATATATTTAAAAAAAGAAAAGTAAAGATTTTTACAGAATAATATTTTTCTGAATTTTGCAACTGATATCAAACTTGCTGGACCATTCCAGAAATAACTGATCTGAAAGTTTCTTCTGCGGTACAAAATTGCAAAGATAAAAAACCCTGATAGAAGTTTCTTGTTTGGGCGTGCGGCTAAATAAGCGATGAATAAATGAAGCAACTTTAAAAACAGTACACAGCCTGGAGCCCTAAGCCTGGAGACTAAGCCCTCGGGAGTTTCGGGCTTAACTCCAAAAAAATTAAAGATACAAAATTCAAAATACCTGTGAACGGATCCGAGACATTAGATTGTTGGCCGAGTGTTACACCTTCAGTGTTCTTTATGATAAACTGTGCCACTTGGTCCAAGAATAATGGACTAAGATCATTTACTCCCAAGAATTTGTGTGCTGCCACCCAAGGATCATCTTTGAAATAAAAGAACCAAGATTGTGACGATTATCATTATAATTTCATTTTCAGTCCTTCCAAATCACCATAAGGTTGACAAAGTTCAGAAAAAGAGACAAATTCAGGTTGACATTTCCATAAAATAGTAGCAGTAGACAAATCGACTAGTTAGTGGCAAATCTAGTCATAAGAAATTACTAATAAGTCAAGACTAAGCCATGTTTTTGATTTACGTTTCAAAGCATTACTTTGCTTCATCTTCAGAATATAAAATTTTCCAAAAGCACGAGGCTATATTTATATGGATCAAGAGACAAACAACGAACTAAAAGTGCGTGATTACAATTCCTACGTGAAAAGTAAATCAAGGGGCAAGCCCAAAGGACAATACCTAAAACAACCAAGGAAATAGAGGACAGCTGGGAATTAAGTGAAGGACGATTACGTAAAATAAGTAGACTTTCATGAATGAGCATTTGAATGAACATTTGAAACACACTTGATAGAAAAATTTCAAAACGAAAAGGGAACTCGTGAAGTGATAACAAGAATACATTTATCAGATCTAACAAAATTAAATTCGATACTGTAAACATCTAAACAAGCTATGGACACTGTCAACTATTCATACCGCAAATTTAGACTGACTACATAGTCATAATTATTGCTATTCGATTGAAAGTGCAAACAATGAATAAAGGGCTGTTGTTGTTGCGATAAATGGGATTATGTGTTGAGTCCAACCACAATCTCACCGACTTGTCACATTCAAAGTATATGACCCTTCCTTCATCAAACTTACAAAATCATTTGAAATGAGGATATTCATAAACTTCCTTCACTGATACGAAAAATGTTGATGCAAATGTGTTTTTCAAATATATCACATTAGATTTCAAGTTTTTTTACACTTGTTGCTAAAAATTTACAATACATATTTACTTAATTACTATACTTATAAGCTACTCTACACTACTACAAGGACAAGACCAGGGGGAGCAATAACTGTCTACCAAGATTTCAAGTTTTAAAAAGCCTATGCATTAGAACTTCTAGAAGAATATTCTTACCTGTAATGTTGAAGGGTAATTTCAATGGTGGCTTCCCCTCTTGGATATCAACGTCAAACACATAATCATATTCCTAAAAAATAGAATTTAAAAGAATCAATTCATTTCTGGACTCGAACCACTGCCCTCTGAGTCACACATTTTGAAAATCTCGTCTATAAACTCAAGAGACAACCATTGGGCGATGTTAATTTTGGTTTCGATTGCACAAAGACCAGCCTCAAAAGCGATGGCTTACTCACGCGATTATAGATAAGACTGCAAAGTCAGAGGATAAGACCACTGCACAGCGAAACATTCTGTGTTAAAAAATAAGGATGAAATTAAAGGACATTTTGAATGATACACCTTCGGAATCCGAATAGATTCATCTCGAATATGCTTCTGCTAGGCTCTTAATTAACGCTAGGCTCTTAAACTAATAAAACAAAATAATAGGATTCAAATAAATGCCAACAGAAAAGCAAAACTTTTAAGTGCATACAAAATGTAATATGTTAAAGAATTATGATCGCCAAACTTACCTTTCCGTTGTATACTTTCTTATTTGCAGTTCTCTCACTTCCTTCTGTTCCTGCTGCTCCAACTACTTCACCTACCTGTAAATAACACATAATTTCAACGTATTAGAAGGGACGTATATGTTTTCTCATGCTTAAACCAAGCCCTTACTAGTTTAACTTTCTAGCCTACGAGTAGACCTATTATCCAAAAGAAAAAAGGGTCTACGAAAAAAGTCTTAAAAGTACAGACCGAGCTTACGAAGTCTGTACTTTTAAGACCTCGGGCTTTATATTTTCCTGTACAACACAAAACCGGTTAGTATGAGTTTTATTACCCGATAGCTTCTAATTTTGACTCATATCACTTCGTCAAACGCATTTTGTTACTGTTATATAGCCTAATTTTATTGTAAATCTCATAGGCCTAAATCAGTTGCTGTGGTGACAAAAACGCGTCCTTGTATCGTATTATACAAGGCTACGGGAAAACCGCGGGAAATGTGCGATTAGCCAATGAAATTGGCGCGATTCTTGCATTGCCTAGTTTTTGAAACGTCAATCAGGTAATATCAGTCCATACTAAAGGCAGTCTGTCACGTCATAGCTATTGGTCGTAGCAACGTCAGAGCTCAGCACAATTGATGTTTTTGTGAATCTGTGCATTTGGAATAAAAGAAGGCTGATCGTTATCACTTTCTATGGTCGCAGACAATTTTTACGATCACTAGCCGTTGAATTCTCATATTCTTTGTACATTCCTTATCACCCAATCAGATGCGTGACAGACTGTCTTTAAGTTTGCAAAAGAGAAATGTCGACTTTTCACGTTACACCAGAACGTTTGCTATGACCATTTGCTAGTTGCTATACATACTCATCTTCCAGTTGTGTCCGCTATACGAAGCACGTATCGTACTCATCGACATTTTAGACTATAAGCTGAAATATTAGGTATAAGTTTAAGAGGCTCAAAGAAACGACTAGACTTGCCCCAAGTCCCGCCCGTGTCACACCGAACAGTGCAGCGAGCGAAGCGAGCTGGAGGAACGAGATTCGAGCGAAGCGAGAAACAAAGCGAGCGGGACTTGTGACTTCTGCCTCCTCATGAATAATTAATGAGGCGTTAACGAGGAATAATTACATGTAGTGAATCAATTCGCAGAGCAACGTGATTGGTTATTGTCTGAAATCCCATTGTCTTTTTGCGAATCGAATCCATCCGCAGACCTTGGATGTTTCAATGGGCTGCCTCATTAATTATTCATGAGGAGGCAGAAGTCACAAGTCCCGCTCGCTTCGTTTCTCGCTTCGCTCGAAACTCGTTCCTCCAGCTCTGACACGAGTGGGACTTGTGGCAAGTCTAAGAAACGACAAGATAGCAATACCTTCTGCCAGCGTTGTTGGGTGCCATCCCACTATGACGGAAAATAGGAGGAGAGTTAGATACCGAATCAAACTTAAAATCTACCGGGTGAACCAGAAAAAAGTTTCCACTTTTGAAAATTCATAGGATCAAGAGTACTGGATGGATTAGAATGAATCAATATTTGCTTGACAGCCAATAGATCGAAGTATTTTTGTGATTTTTCTCGCCTTCTTACGAGCAGTGGAGAAATTGGTGAATTCAAGTTTATAAAAACTTGGTGGTTGCAAGATGACTGAAAAAGGCCTAAAATACTTGATCATATCATAAAGGACTCCTCGCTCAGAACAACAAAGAAAATGCAAATTCTCATGGGTGAGAGACATCCTCTGCACATTTATTGCCATAGGATTGAAAATCTTTAGTATCTGTTTGAGAATCTGTCTTATAACTCTTGAGAGAAGTGTAACGCCCGTGAGTAATCATCTGTGTGAGGAGAGTCCTAACGATTTGATCAAGTGCTTTAGGCCCTTTTTCAGTAATTTCGCAACCATTAAATTTTTGTAAAGTTGAATTTACCTATAGTTGCAGTGCTCCTAAGAAGACGAGAAAAATCACAAAAATACTTTGATCTTTTGGCTTTTAACTACAATTTGAATCATTCAAATCCATGAAGTACTTGTGGTGCTATGAATTTTCGAAAGTGGGAACTTTTTCTGGCTCACCCGGTATGTGAACGTCAACAGAGATTTATCAAGATAAACAAGCAAATAAAGTAAGATACAAGCACTTTCATGCAAATTGAAATCAGTTCTTTTTCAATTCGCATAAAAGTGCTTAATTTTACTTCATTTACCTGTTTATCTGTGTAAAATTGCATTACACGCGACAAGAAGAGATTTTGAGAGATCTATTAAGTTGCGAAAAAGAATTTTTATCAGGAGTGCTGGTGCTACAGGAAAATATTTCTATCATTGACTCCTCACCAGATAGCATCTTCTTTATTCTTTCTACACGGGTTACCCTCCGGCATAATTCTTGTTTTCAAGACAACGCATAAAGCTTTCAACACAGAAATTAAAGAAGCCGTAAAAACCAAATTTGTAAAATGGTAAACATTGTAGGAAAAACCTAACCCAAAAACGAGCAATTCTTAGCAAGATTTTTCTGTTCAAATCATCCAGAGAACAACATGAAATTTGAAATTGAAATACCCTCAGTAATCCCTGCACAAAGCACTTCTTTCGGGAAAGAAATGGCTGACAATAGACTGCATAATTTGATCATCAATAAACTGAAACATTGGAACCACTATGACAAAATGTTAATCCCTAGATCCAGTGTATCGACACTTAAAAAATTGATGCTCTATCATAATACCTGATGAGCCTCAACGATATTACCGCGTTTAACCAGTTTCGTTTGACCATCTTTATTGCCTGTGCAAAATAAATGAAATGCATTGAATCAGATCCGTGCAAAATCGTTAATCAAAATTACAGAGCACTGGGATTAGTTCTCCGGCATGCACGGTATTTTTTGCATTGTTAATGAAGGTCTGCCAACATCATTGATTGCCAGGCAGAGGATAGATTAAAGATCAAAGCTTCGTTTTCACCAAAATGAAATTTTCAAAACAATTTCTGTGTAACAAATATAGTTTTGCTCCATGAACAAACGAGAACTTAGTGATCGAAATAGACAATATTTCTACCATCTGTTACGATATTTTTAGTTGAGAATGATTGTAAAATTTTCAAGTTTTTGATTTTAGGCCCAACGCTTTCGGCAATGGCTAAACTGACAAGCTCCCTCGTCTGGTGCCCCTTCGTATAGAGTTTCTGTTGCCCAGCATCATACACCCATGCTAGCTTAACATCCGGTGTGAAACGGATTCTAGCATTTACCAGTATTCAATTGTTTATGTGTAGCTTTTGTAATGGTCTATTAGTTTTATCTAATTGTATTTTGTTTTGTTTCTTTCTATTTATTGTAATAGTTATGTCTAGTTTATATAAATGTAACTTTCAATATCTTTAATTTTTTTAATGGCCTCAGGGTTGTCATGTGTATTTTGCCCTCTTTTTATCGTAATTGTAGCATTGTAAAGTAGTTTAAGTAGCGTGATTAGTAATGTGTCATGTAAATTTTTAGATGGAATATAAAGGGTGTCCCAAAAAGTTGTGTCCTGTTTGCCTGAAGATTGCGACAAAACAGCAAAAGATTCTCTCCAAATTTTTGCATGATATTGCTCTTCAGATATCAAATTAAAGTTTGCTACCATCCCTGTCAAATTAAAGTTTGCTACCATGCTACCTTTGCCTGAAGACTTAAACCAGCTGTCGGCCATTTTTTCGTACTATTTTGCAGCGATAAATAGCTTCATAGATAAAATGAAACAGCAGCTTCCAATGTTATAACTCTCGTAAAAATTCTGATAGTCATCAGAGAGTTCAACTTTTCCTTACCCCAAAGAAGCTATTTCTTACCTCACATGAAGCTATTCATCGCTGCAAAATGGGAAGACGACAAAATGGTTGACCACTGGTTTGAGTCATCTGGCAAATTTGGTCTTCTGAAGGTAATAGCTCCATCATCTTTCAACGGATTTTTATTGGGATTGCAGCAAACTTTATTTAAACACCTTAAGATCAACATCATATGAAAATTAGCGAGAATCTTTTAGCGTTTTGTCGCCATCTTGAGGCAAATGGGGCACAATTTTTTGGGATACTCTGTATAAAAAATGACAAGCAAAGGAGTCAAAGTAAGACTATCTCATTTTAGCCAAGCAATTCAGCCCGAATCTCCAGGTCTTAAAATTTTAAATTCAGACAACTCTCTTGCAAAACAGCGCAATAGAAATAGCAAATGCTTTCTCAAACGTAAGTGAAAGCCTTTTGAAAGGAAAAACGCTTTGAGTTTTACTATGAGCGTGGATTGCATTGGCAGTGTGATTTTCCGACAGTGCACATATTTTTGTCTCACTCCGTTCTCACTTAGCAGTAAAGTTACATTACCTGGCTGAAAGAGAGCCTCAGGGCCTGGTAGCTCTTCTTTCTTTATCTCACCCAAATCAAGACTGAAATGAAGACAAAGGACCGTTACTACACTCAAACTTTATCTGAAATACATCCGGTATATTTCTGAATTTTAGATACTGCAAAATTCCATCGCAGACAGTTGAAAGAAAAAATAATAATATTTTCGTCACTACCGGATGAGTCAATAAAAAGGCCCAGCGTTTGAAAAAATGCTGCTCCCTGAATTTCAAAGCAATAATATTGAAAACTGTCTTGTTTTATTGCCGATATGTCCAATTAGGTTCAGAAATATACCCGGCTTTAATCGGTCATTCCTTTCCGTCGATATGGGAGATTCTCTACAGAAAGCCCTTTTTGAAAACTTGCACAAGCGAATTAAGAATTTCCCTTTGTTTTCCTCCTAGCAATCATGAATCTTTCATGCATTCATGTATGGAAAGCTATTCACATTAGGGGGAAGACTTTTTTATTCCCCCAAGAGGATAGCACGTGCTAAAGCGTGCTCAAGTCATTGCTGTAACGTAAATATGTAAGGGAAACTTGTTCAAGATTTTAGCACGTTTTTAAAGTTTCTCGAATGGACCTTTTTCAGAAAATCCCTTGTAAAATCTGAACGGAGTGACCGATTTCAGCCAGGAAAAATTCTAAAGATAATTAAACATGTAAGCTATTCAATCATATGGTGCAAAATATCATCGCTTATAAATTCAGGGAGCAGTAGCCTTTCAAACACTGGGCCTTATTTTTTACTCACCCGGTAGAATATCAAAGATTTACAAGCGAGCTATCGCCTGAATCGTCAGTCCTGAGAAAATAACAATTAGAACAATTTTGGGGGTCACGTGTCCTACTTGTTCTCACAGTTTCAATAATACTGCTCAATTACATTCACTAAATCAAAGAAAGAAGTTTTGCCTGGACTTATAACTTTACTTAAAATCCATTGTCACTGGCTTTGTATATACTTCCCCCCATCCTGTACTCTCTATAGCTATTTTCCACAAAACATCTTCTCCAGGGACTAAGTGATATTCAGTTTTCGTCGTGGCAGTTCATGAAGTGAATTTAAAAACAAAAACTCACTTTGCTGCCGCAGGAATAGCTTGATTTGCAACCTCTTCTTCAAACTCCTGAAAATGTTTCAATTTCATCTTTCATACAACATTAACATAGTTTTTTAATTCATTCGTATTTGATTCTTTAAGGAGGGCACCCTTCACCAGGAGCTGTTTCATAAGGGGCGCTCCAGTAAAAACGTTTATTACGATATGAAATTACTATCAAGAAACTAAATACAGCATCAAATATTATATTGTTAAAACATGATACAAATTTTCAAACGCCATTTCACAATTTTGCAATGATATGCCCTTCCTATGATATTTCAAATTTAGCAATACACATTGAAAATACCTAACCAATTACTGAAGATGCTTTAGATTAAAAGTTTTTAATTCATCTATTGCTCATTTTAAGCTAGAATACCCATTTTACGAAAAGAAATAGGAAGAGAAACGAATGGGTACGGGAGCAAACAAGAGTAGTGGACATCATAGCCAAGGCGAAATCACTGAAGTGGGAGTGGGCAGGTCACATAGGAAGGATGGCAGATAACCGATGGGCAAAGAAATTCACAGAATGGACACCGTATGGAAGGAAGCGCTGCAGAGGAAGACCAAAAAAGAGATGGAGAGATGAAATCACAGAAACAGCAGGGGTCAATTGGATGAGAAGAACAGGGAACAGAGTATGCTGGAAAACATTGGGGAGGTCGTCGGCCTGCAGTGGCCTGAATGACTGACAATGATGATGATGATGATGATGACCCATTTTACAACTACGGATCACGTACCTTTAAAACATCTGTTGGCGCTACTCTGTCATTTGCTGCAGTGAAAATACGGGTGACACTATCGCTGTAAAAAGAACACAAATTTGCAAACAAAGAACGTCAAATTATCAATCAAGTTAATTTGAAATGTGATTTACCTGCACAACAGAACAGAGTGGTAAATATGCTTTGCATTAACAACAAATCGAAACAACACTCGAACATGTATCTAGATACCTCTGGGCCTGATGAAGAGCAAAGCTCGAAACGTTTTGTTTTATCAATTTCTCAGTACATTGTTTTTTTATTAAAGAATACTTGATGCACATGTATCTAGATAGCTGCCGCTTGTTACGAAATCTGCTGTTTTGTGGATAAAGGCAAACTAGTGAGCGATGAAAATACCTCGAAATCACTGCAGTCCTCCGTAACAACACTTTATCAAATCTGATAAATATTTTCACATTCATTTATGAGATGATAGCGAAAACCAAAAAGTTCTTTACCTGGAGCCAACGATAATATCACCATTTGCCAAACAATTGACAGCCCATACAGAGGTGCATGGTAAGACAATTGTTTGCTCGCAAGAATTATCTGTTGAAGGGAAATTTATAAAATAAAGAACAACCAAGTCTCTTGGTGTCATTATCGATGAAGGGCTGAAATGGAAGGATCAATATAAATCACTGACAGGCAAGTTTGCAGGTGGTTTATCATCTCTGAAAAAACTTAAAGACATTCTTCCCCAATCAAAGTTATGTGATGTATATCACGCTCTGTTTGAGAGTCACCTACGCTACGGAAACGTAGTATGGGGCAGCATCTCTTCATTCGAGCTTCAAGCACTTCAACGTTTCCAAAACAGAGCCCTGTTAATTATAGAGAGCGCAAGGTTTAAGGACCCATGGCCTTAAAAAATGGCTCAGCGTTGTAAATCTTATTCGTTTTGATCGCTCTGTTATGGTATATAAGATTGTAAATAAGCTATGCCCAGAGAGCCTTTGGAATATGTTCCAACAGAGATGCTCTATATCAAATTATAATACGAGGAATGATAGAGATCTCCATATTCTCAGGCTAAACCTTGAATTTACAAAGAAAGGATTTCGTTACTCTGGCATTATGATATTCCAATTAATATCAGAGAACTGTCATCGCTTCACCTGTTTAAACACATTTGAAAAGGCATTTGATGAGCCTTGATAATTAATTCAAGCCCCCTCAAGAACGACTCCCTGGATGATCAGGTTTTATTATCTATTATGTTTATATTTCTCCTAGTTTCAGATCTGTAAGTTTATATTTGTTATTTATTACTGAAGGGATACCGTTGTAAATTAATTATATATTTAAATTTATAAGGACACAACAGTAATTTAGCCTGACAAAGTTCTTACCACTAATTCGAATTGCAGCTAATTTCTACGTGAAGAGAAAGGTGGCAAGGATATTCTTCCCAATGAAGTAGATTTCGTTTTCATCTTGCAAAATTCTGATGAAGCTGGGTGATTATTAACGCAAGGAGTCTTACTGCAAGGAATGAAGTAACTTGCTGTGATAACATTTTAGATATAGAACAGAGCAATAACGTTCTCACGTCGATTTGCTACCCCTTAAAGTTTTTATAGGGTGTGTTTTACTGTTACCAATTCTCAAAACGGAAGTCTTGGTAGACTAGGAATTCGTGTTTGATTGACTCCCAAATTCCGAAACGGCAGGTTTTGCAGGTTTGGAAGGCCTGCTGAGCCTTCTGCTCCAAAAAGGGTTTGGCAGACTTTGAAGAGATTCTTGTTTTTCATTTGCGAAACTCTGAAAACGAGGCGAATTTGCTCACGTTGCTACGGTAATCGAGTCAGTGCAAATTTGTTGCCAAGCACCAGATCCGTCTTCGTGTTTTTCAACTGGAAACCTAATTTTCGCCAGCATGTGTCTGAAACCTGCTGTTTTGAAGAATTTTGTGTTTGATTGGGAAGTGTGTTTACGTATCTGCAAAGTCTACCGTCCTCAGAATTTGGTAGGTTTGGAATAACCAATCAAACACACTCATAATAACTAACCTTTCCAGATTCGAAGAGTCCTATCTTCTCCACATGTTGCAAATGACCCATCTCCTGAGGGCAGTGCTACAATACTGTTGATAAATGAAATTGATCAAAACAAGTGTATGACTTTGCTTTCCTATTACGTATTACGAAATCAATCAACTGAAGGAAAGTGACGAAGTTAAAATGGCTGAACAAAACCCTAATTTAGAGTTATTGCTATTAAAAACGCTCGCCTTCGTTCCAACAAAGAGATAATAAAGCATGAATGCGTCTTTCTTTTGTCTCGATAAAGCCTGCTCCATTTATCTCTATCAATTGCCTTGGGGCCTGTTTATATGAGGCGGGCTGGCCAGTTAGCGATCTGACTCGCCTCCAAGCCATTCCGGGTTTATATGAAAGATTCGATAGTGAGCCAGCCCCGAGCCAGACCAGACCTTGGTAGCCTGCGGTCTTTCTTTTGTGTAGAATTGAAAGAACGAGGAAATGTTTTCCAGTTGTTTCAATTTTACAAACGAAGGAATGTGCACCAAATGTGATCTAGGATCCTCCATCTCTAGAAATTTGACAAATTTACTCTGTTCTGCGCGTGCGTCACAGGCGAGCTGGTCTGGTCCGTTTCTTCAGTTTATATGAGAAAATTCAGCCCGTTTGAGGCGGAATCCCGGCACTCGATAACCAGGATCTCGGCAAGGGGGGCCAGGCCGGCATACATATAAACACAAACTGATGTTTACAATGCTGTTAAAGGGGCTTTTACAACTAGCAAGCTTGGCGCATGTTATCTCTTGTTATCACTACAAGGAAACTGGCGATAACGAAGAGATAAAGGGATGCATTTGCTGAGCATATTGGCTGCAAAAGCCCCTTTATGGTTGGTTCACAGAGATATACTTAAATATTTATGGGGGTCATACTAATAGACCTTCTATTTACCCTGTGGTAAATTGCCAAGTATTACATAGATCAAAATTGACCAAGGACAATGAAGATAAAAGAAAGGAGAAGTTCATTGTTACATTATATTCTTCATTACAGAAATCCTTACACTTGTGCAGAGCTGCCAATATCTGTATCAACCACCGTATAAATGGGGTCTATAAATGAGCAATAAATAGAATTTAGTTTCTACCTGTAAACATAATTTGTGTGACCCTTGTATATCTGTAGACAGTCTCCAGTTATACTCCATCTTCTGATATCACTAGAAATCAAATAGGAGAGTAATGTTATGCACTGAATTCTAAAATAAATAAAGTATTCGTATACAGTAAGTATGCATCTCAACTTGATGATTCAAAGCTCCAAATTTGTCAATCAGTCTCGCAAAATATAGAGGCATTTATTCTCCAGTATTGACTATTTGAGCGTTGACTGTTTTAACGGTTGACTGGTCAGCATTCGAGCCATTCAATTCAATTTTCTTTGTAGAACACAAAATCCTAATACAGTCCATAACATAATAAAGCTGTATTCTACACGACCCAAGAAAAGCAGAGCTTATCGAGCTTGGGCCGTTAACAAAACAATAATAAGAATAACAAAAGTTTCTCTGAAACCCAGGTAGCTAGCGCGATCGTTGTGCATCCCAGAAATTGTTTTTAAGAGCAAACATGAGCATATATCGAAAGAAGAAGAATATATCTACACATCTACCTCAGGCACTTTATCTATTTGGCTCAGAAGCTGAGCAGTAAGTATTTTAATAACACCCAAAAAAAATAGGAGAATTGAATCGCCTCCCAATCGGATTTTGAGCCAAATAAATAACATAGCCGAGGTAGATGTGTAGATATATCCTTCTTCTTTGATCTATGCTCATATTTGCTCATCATAAAAACAACTTCTGGAATGCACAACAAGTGAGCTAGCTACCTGGGGTTCAGAGAAACTTTTGCTCTGCGATCGCAAATCGCTTTCAACTCAGGTGTCGACGAAAGCAGCTCATGCTATTGTATTACAAAATCTGTCCTTGTTCATTTAACCTGGATAACACTTTACAGTCAAAATGATTCGTATGAATAAAGCATGTTCTCCCAAAGTGTATCATTTTTCAGTTACCCTACCTAGTGCTATTTCTTTAGAGACGAACATTGTTGATAGAATATATAATATTGTATAAAATCGTATTTACCAATCATTAGAGCAGGACAGGAATTCAAAAGACGAAAGTACAGCCAATCCTCTAACACAGTCTGTGTGACCTGTGATTGTTTTTTCGCATTGTCCAGCTTTCCATAATTTGATAGATTTATCAGCAGACCCTATATGAATTGAAATAGTACTATCTATTCTTTTACAGCATTTGGAAGCTATGATTTCAGATGTCTTTTTTCCCTCACTTGACAATATACAAAAAATTATACAAGCTATATATGCAACAATGCTTTCCTACGATATTAACAAATTGGGTTGGCATTTAATTTACTTTTAGTTTGCAGCAACTTTGTGCAGTGTTTGCACACGCTTAGTATTGAGTATATTTTCAGATTCAAGAGTACTTGTAAATTGTTTGCAAAGAGTATGAATTTTGCACCAAACCAGGTCACAACAGTTTATTTGAAGCTTCTTGTAAACATGCAGATTTACACAAGCTCTATACAAACTTGCAAAACCCTAAAGAAATATAGAACATACTCAAAATGCAACTGATTGCAAAGTTTGCGTAAATTGTATTTTTTACAAAGGATTACCAACAAAAGACTGATTTGGATAGAGCCAGGTAGTAAGAAAACAAACGAGACTTGCATTAAAAAACGAAACCAAAAACACATCAAATCAAAACGTGTATAATTGACAGAACTATATCCTATTCTTTCAGAGCTTAAATTATCAATTTCATTGGGTTAAAATGTTTTATCTAAATGTAAAAGGTAAATCCCATGTTATGTAGCCCCAGTATTATAATTCTGATGCACAACAATCACTGAGTTGTGCATTAAAAATAGACTTCTTATTAACAACTTTGCATACCTAGCCACAATAACAATTTATACTCATGGGTTGGTTTAAAATGATTTTCTAAATAAGATATTGTAGAAGTTCTTGAAAAGTAATATATTGTACCTGTAATCATAAATCCTTGTTCTGGCATCATATCTGCTGCCCAAATTGCTGCTGTATGTCCACTAAGTACCATCACACATTGCCCATTTACCCAAACACGTGCTGACCTTACAAAATTTAAAAAAGAGATAGATGCAGTATACTACATGCATTGATTCATTCCATTTCTCTGCAAAATAACCACATCAAGGAGACCTCATATGTCAGTTTTCTAAACTGTTATATTTTCAGCATCATTTATATGAAGAATAGCCAAATGCAAATTGTCTCATCTGCTTCTTGAGGACAAATAAAATTCTTAACCATTCTCTTTCTAAATTTCTACAGTATTTAAAGCCTGTCAAGACCTTCTAATAAAAATCCTTGATCATTCTTATGATCTATGCAAGAAGTCCTATTGTAAAGTGAAGCAAATTCAAAAAATGAAATTCTTACTTGTCCCAAGATCCAGAAAGAAGAGTGCCAAATTTCCCACTAACAATGGAGCTGACAGTGCCAGTATGACCCTCAAGTTTTAAGACAGGCTCTGCAATAAAAAATTGTTTAATCAAGACCTAATAAGCCAAATTGTCAAGAGTACTTGTAGTTTGATGCTGAATCCTTGTGAATAGAAATCATGAATTTGTGGTAAGATTGGCAAAACAGCAATGCGAATAGATCTACTGAAAATCTCAATTCACTGATTTATTAAGCTAAAACTACCCTTTGCTTACCAATTGATTCAAGACAAAAAACCAGGATCAGATTATCATGTCCACCAGTTGCCACAAGACCTGAGAAATAAAGAGAGAAGATTTTTTAAGATCTCATACAAAATCGGCATCCATATCAAATTCTATGAAAAATCTTGTGCATGATGTTTGCATACCCTGCAGATTGTTGTTAATTTTTTTACCAATTTGCAAGTCAAATTTATGATATTTCACATGAATTTTGGAAAATTTAATTCATGTGTAGCCACAATATGGGAAAGGTACACTCTCTAAATTGAATAACAGTTCCTCAATCAAGTAACAAATCTCAAAGCACGAAAAGGTTTTTTCGCTACTGATCCCTAGTTTTGGTACCAACTCTGTTTATTTTGACTGCACTGGGCAAGTTTGCACTTTAGCAGACATACTTCTAATATTTTGCTGTGTTTGATTTTTGTACCGATTTTGGTTTGAAAATGCATCAGTACTAAGATCAAAAGTATACCTACAGAATCAGCAGGGGTTTGGAGTCGGCATTTTTTCAAAAAAATGAATTGATAACCAGTTCCTGCTGCAAATTGGGGCTACGTCTAGGTCATTTTGGTGTTCTCTGGCAAGTGCAAATCATCTTCCACGCTGGAAAACATGTATGTTACACCAAATATCTTTGGCGTGGGGCGACATAAAGAACAATGGTAAAACAATAGGCCTATTGTCTTCAGACAATTGGCATGGCACAAACCTTTGGCGTAGCAAAAACAAACTTTCTACCCTTGATCATCTTCAAATTTGCATTATCCAATCAGATGCTGGAATTTATATCACTATTGTTTAAAGAGCCAGTCAGCAATCAGTTCTAACAATGAAATTCAATTCAACCTCTGTTTTCCTTGGAATATGAAGGTGTGTCTAAGCACATTTGGCCCGTAATTTCCATCTACTGAAACAAGGTATCTCTAGCAGCTGGAATGAACAGTGCCCTCAAAAATCTGTAGTCTTTCCTTGGTAATAACAACTGCCACATAATTTGTACTTAGATCAGGGGACAGTTACTGTCAAGAAATTGAGTAAATCTTTTGGTGATTTGAGTTCTGTTACTTGATCAAGAAGCTGCTCTTCGTTTCGACTTCCCATCCCCTGGTGGAATCAGTGTCGCAATCCACCATTAAGACTTACCCCATTTTTTCTATTGCTACCTATTTCTATTGTTTAGAGTGAGTCTTCTTGATCGGTCTGCCAACAAAGAAAGTCAAAGATGATGCAGAAGATGGTCGAGATTGCAGGACTGGTCTGCATCTGCATCTGCATTGTGATTGTTGATCAACTGTATTTTTACTTAGTTTAGAAGTAATCTTACCATGAGGGTACTTTTCAGATGGAGGGATGGTTGCGACAGCAGAAATATATCGCGTATGACCACTGAAAACATGTCCTTCTGTGAAGTTGCCATTTTCCTCGTCTGTCACCCACAGTCTGCAAGTCTGATCCCTCGACCCAGTGAGAACTGCTCCTTCTGGATACAATGCCGGACAAACTGTTCTTACATCAGCATCATGGCCTCTTATCACGCTTCGTAGTTTGAATGGCATTTCAAATACGTAGGTATTGTTCGTTGATGATCAAAATTTCCTCACACTTCTTGCTGGACTGAGTGTCTGAATGTTTTGAACGTTGTTAAAATTTTCTTAGGCCGGTAGCGTAGCATTTTGATTGTGCCTCGTTTTCGGTTCACAGGGAACCAAGAATCAAGAACGAATGTAACAAAAGCTTAGACTCATGACGTAAGTCCCTCTAACTTTCGCTGTTGTTGTTGTTGTTGATATCGCTTCAGTTGTAGCGACAAGTCTGCAGGGGGAGCGAAACAAGAGACTTTATTGGAATGAGTCTAACAAAAGCTATCAGCGTAGAGTAAACGAAGAAGAAAGCAGAAGATTCTTTTGTGCATCGAAAAGGGGATTGTTAATAGACGAGCTTTTGTAGAGAGAATAGATCTGAGCTTCTGCCTTTTCAAGTTTATTCAACTATATTAGAAATTGAGCAGTAGGCAGTATGATTCTCGTATATTTTACGTGCAATTCAAACTCTAATGCTCTGCTTCTGAATAGATCAGTAAAATGTAGACAGTCATCTCTGTCCAACATCGGGTAGATTTTACTTATTCCTCGCCCTGTTTTTGAAGTAATGCTACAAACAAATTCTAGACAATTTTCATCGGGTAAAGGCAAAATTAAAAACAAAGTTGCTGAGACTGTGAATCACCATTTTTTTTTATTCCATTCTCTAGACTATTTCTATATTTCTTCAGTGAATACTTCCTTTGCAGCAATTCTTTTTCTGAAATAATTTTTCTTTAAGATACTCCAGAGACTGTCTGACAACAGGCACTGGCTAAAAGAAATGCTCGTTTGAATTGAAAAGCTGGTGGTCCAAAGATATTAAAGCAGTAATATTGCCAATGCCCGGCTCAATAGAGGGCATGTTAACTTGAAGCTAACAATTTTCTGGCTTAAATTGGCCATTCCGTTTTGAAGTAATGAGAGATTTCTCTTGAAAAAGTCACCTTCAACAAACCTTCAAAAACAGCCGAAAATTAAGATCAAATTTACAAATCTTACAGGAGGGGCTAATGCATGGCTGTTCAAGGCATGCCGTAAAGCAAAAATGTAAGGAGACTTGATTGCGAATTTACGCCATTTTGTAGGTTTGTTGAAGGGGCTTTGGGCTTTCTTGAGAAATTCCTCCATTCAGAACACCTACAGAACGGAGTGATCGATTTCAATCAGTTAAATTTCTACATCCGATTGAACGTGCTCACTATTAAGCTACATCTTAGCCTGTCTAGCCAATATCGATGAAGGTGAATACAGCTTCCAATATACGAATCAAGAAGTACAAGATATAGTTCAAACAGTTCCCCTGCGAGAATTCATACATGCACAATACTTAAAATACGTCGCACATGTATGTAGACATGAGAACAATTCCATCACAAAAAAGCTCTTATTTACAAAGGCTACGAAGAAATACTTTCCGGATCCATGGCTGAAGATTGCTGGTATATTGGGTGTGTACATTGAACAAGCTAAGACAGGAACACAAAATAAGCACAAGTTCGCCGAGCTGGTCCAAAAACGGACCAGTTCGCCTCTCTGACTTTGAAGAAGTTGTTTGGAGGAACCTACAGGTACAGGTAATACATAATTCATTTGATATCCAAGTCACAGTAGCCATTTTTATGCAATCCTTGTAAATATCCCGGGGGGCTACTTCACTATCCAATCATACGGGGATGTGTACCAGTTTTGAGGTGGTCTTTGAAACGAAAATTCTGGGAATGGGATGTATTTTTTGCAGAAATATTCTGGGATTGGAGTCTAATTTCTATTAGAATTTTGGGAATGCATAGATTTGGGACAAATAGCTATTTTACAATTGTTTTATTGCGAAAACACCAGTCGGAAAGCTCATTCATATTATGGGATTGGGTCTCAAAATCCCGCCTTTTTCTGGGATTGGGTCATAAAAGAAATTCTTGCAACGCAAACCCCCATATGACCTTACAGTGAAGTGCCCCCGAGGTAAATATGCCCTACCTCCTAAAAAAATTATGAAAAACCCAAGCGAATACGAAGAAGAAACAGACGAACATTTCGTTAATGCATTAATCTAGTTTGTCATTAATTACAAAAATAATTTGGGTTACAAATACGCGACAAACAAAATCTACAAACAACATCAAACACAATTATCATGTCACGTTCTAATCGTCATAATACCAACTTATGGAATTTCAGAGTATCTTTACAAGACCTAGCACAATAAATAAACATTTTGCCATTTAAATAGGAAGGGCGAATTTTATAAAACAAAGGTACAGGTCATACCTTCTGTGCGGCAAACTATAGTGCTTTGCTTTCTCTGTTTATTCTGGTCTGATTGACTGCATTCAGAGGTGTTAATTGTGTTTTCGGAAAGTTAGCCCTAAACCTTTTTTGTTTTATAAAATTCTCCCTAGCTCATTTATATCAGGATGCAACCTCGTTGTTCTAATAAAAGGTATACTTTCTCTTGCTCCGCTGGACAGTAATTCTGACAAATTTGACCTAAAATTTTCTGGAAGATTATAAATCGGTGAGTTTTTGATCAATTATCTTAGGGCTTGAAGTAAACTTTAAATCAAAGTCTTGAAATCACGAATATCGAAAAACAGATTCAGTCATACTTGTTATGTTTATAGTGCAGGGATACAAAGGGGAGTATCTTTTATTGAAACACCCGGTAGTAACGTCCATCTCAAATTAGATGCCACATGAGATTTGCGATAACGCAAAATTCCTTTGCAAAGCACTTCTACTGTTGTTATTCACGGGCGTTTGCAGGTGACATGTAACTTGAGACAGACCATAGTAGTGACTTTACATAACCTTTTCATAACGACCAATTAGCTTTAAAACGAGGCGAGGGGAGAGGGAAAATTCCAGACGATGGAAACAATTTGTTCTTCTTTCGCCAGTTATGAAAATAGATCTCACCAAAAGATGTAGCTCGCCTGACTCAATACAGAGTTCAAGTCATCGCAACAGCAACAACATATTGAACTGAATTGTTACAAAGCCAGCAACATATTGAACTGAATCATTTTTTGCTCCTCCGCAATTGCGTATTTTGTGCTGCGTATTTTGGAATTTCGGAATGGAGTGAAAATATTGGGATGAATGGAGAAAGCATAGTAGCAAAGAAATTCGTGTGTATCTCTATTCACACGGCCCAAATAAACGTTAAGTGCAAATCGATTTACTTTGAAAAATAGATGCATTATTTTGAATGAATCAATATTCAAGAGTCTTCACTCACGTTGTACAGAACGTCGTTACATTGAAATTGCCTCCGCCAACGTATACCATTTGATAGATAATTTCATCAGACATTAATGGCCCCAGCAACATTTTCAAAGAATCCAAACGTGAGATACGATGTGTTCGCTTCGGAGACAATCCATATGAGTTAAAGTTTTGGGACAACCAATGTCAAAACATAAAAAGTGGCTGAATCATTTTGCCAATTATCCAAAAACAATCATTAATGTAATTTTCGGACATTTGGAAAAGTCGTTGAGAATGGTGCAACAACACATGGTTCAGTCGAGGGGTACAAATTGGTCCTGAATATCTGAGCGGTGATTATGAAATATCAAAGGAACAACATGGCAATGGGCTACATGACATACAAGTAACAAAGCTGGAATTCTGGAGCTAAATCCAAACGTTCTCAGAATTAGTCCAGACGTATACTTTGTTGAGCAGTAAGTGGTATCTAGATAAATAATATATCAGTTTCTTTCTTTGAAAGAATTTGCCATCAGAAATTTGCTCCTGTTGGACAGAATCTGGCACTGATCTGCTAGTTTTGGTTACGATGAATGAACCTTGAAAAGAACATGGAACATAAATAAACATTGTTTACGATACACAATTGACAAAGAAACAACTCTAAAACTTAAAATACATGGAACATAAAAGGCATATATCATGTCTCGTTCAGTTCCTACCCTGACCAACCCCCTTACGTCAAAATGTTTTGCACCAACACTCCGGTGCTGGGAAAAGTATTACAGTTAAATTCCGGGGCAAACACCCAGGGGTGTGTCAGTGGGATGGTTAAAGGTAGGAATTGAGCCACACATAATGGCAAGCAAAAGTGTAAACACGATTGCCAACCAAGGTATAGCATCAATAAGAGAATTTTACCGTAACGCAAATTTGACAATTTTTTTGATGAGACGAGGAAAATGTAGTCCAGTTTTGGAATCTTTTTTACGTTATTACTATTCATGAGCAGACACAAAAGTTCAAAAATGAAGATTATTATCTCACAACTGCAATCGTTGCCTCAATGAAAGAAAAGTGTAAAATCTTGAAAAGTTGTCTGTATGTGTTTCGAAACATGATTTTTTCCAGACGGACAGTCTAGTCTAGCCCAAAGTATCAGTTTTACAACAATCATGCTAGCCAATGGTACCATTTTGAAAATACTGGCAGCAAACCTCTGAACCCCCCCCCCCCCTGTGGCCGTATGTTCACAAGATTTTCTACCGGGTGAGTAAATAACAATACCCGTTTTAAAGGCCACTACTCCTTGGATTTCAAGGCAATATCATTGACTATATTATTCAATGGTGGACACGTCAAAATAGATTTCAAAATTTATGACTGAAATCGGTACTCCGTTCTGAAATCATGAAGGATTTCCTCAAGAAAGCTCCTTCAAGAAACCCTCACAGCATTAGGCCATTTTTCAAAGATTTCTTTAAGGGGCTCTGTCCAGAAAAACCACTCATAATTTCAGAACGGAGTTGCCGATTTCAGTTAGGCAAATTTTAAAATAGATTTTAAAGCATAGGCTCCAAATCTTTTTCTCGGCATAAAAAGTTGGGTGTAAAATTCAATGACCTATCTCTGCTGTTTGAATGACTTGAAAGAAACTTTAGATACTTATCTATAATTCTACCGTTGGGCTTTTCCGAAGATTTGAATATTTTTCAAAATTGCAGCGTATTTCAAATTTTAGCTCATTTGAGGATGTGACGTCATCAAATTTATAAATCATAAACCAGATGAGTGACAAACTTTTGCTTGATACCATATTGTAGGCATTCATAAACTATGGTTTTCTTCGAAATTACTTCATGTTGCATCAAACGGTTTAGAAATTACGATAGTTTTAAGTTTTTTTCAAAATTTTTGTTGAATTCTTGACAAAGAGGAAAAACATTCTAACTCTGAAAATATTAGAGATTTCAGAAAAGTCCAACGGTAGGATTATAGAGCAATAGCTAAAGTTTCTTTGAAGTCATTCAGCTCAAAGAAATAGGTCTCTCAATTTTACACCAGCCTTTTTAAAGATTTGGAACCTATGCTGGATTTTAATATGTCCATCATTAAATGATACATTTGCCTTGATATCTGAAGAGCAGTGCCCTTTCAAATGGGGATTGTCTTTTTTACTCGCCTGGTAATAGACAAAATCGGCTAAGGTTTGTTGTGCTCAATCTCTTGATGAAACATCTTTTGATTTCTCTAACATATTTCATGCTATGCAAAGTTGTGCCATGAGTGCAAAAGTAGCATAACACTAAAACTTTCCAAGAATATGGTCACATGACTTGAAATGGGTAAAACAAACCTTAGCCAATTAGGTCTATTTATGACAAAATAGGGTGCTTACCATTTATACACATAGTCCCCATTTACCATCCTTATCATAATTATGAGTTGTGGAACACCAACTATCTCTTGCATCTGCAAATGTACATTGTCGGTGAGTCACGCCTTTATATCGGAATGGGAACATGCAACAGTCTCCTTCTGAGTTACCTCCCAAAGTTGGTACACCACCTCCGCAAGCTAAAACATAGAAAGGGTAGATTTGTTACAATTCGTCGTAAATTTCGCTCCTTGCGCGTATATATTTGATCCAAACCTGTTCCCTCAATTCAATGCAATGGATACGTACCAAGGTAAAAAAGCTTCCGCTATTGCAAGCAAAAACTGGGACGAATTAAGGTTCATACGAGTGAGCAATACATCTCAGTTGAAACAATAGATTCGTCCAGATCTGCAAAGAGGTACGTCCCACTCAGTACGGTAAAAACCATGTACAGAAGTATAGTCGAACCCTATCTACGATACTGTTGCACGGTATGGGGATGTTGCACTGAGGCAGACTTAAAAAGATTGCAAATTTTCCAAAATCGCGCTGCCCGTATTGTGACAAATAGTGCTTATGATGCACACTCCTTGCCCCTTATTAAAGGTCTGGGCTGGTTAACAGTTAAAGAGCTGATCAGGTTTGAAACGGCAACTACTGTTTTCAAATCTGTTAACCAACTTTGCCTAGACTATATGGCCCAAATGTTTCAAAGACAGCGTGAACAGGCAATGAGGACGCTAAGAAACACCGAAACTGACTTGAAACTTCCTTTGTTTAGAACAAACAATGAACAAAAGTCATTTGCATATCGAGGGGCTACCGTTTGGAATAGTCTAGATCACCAAATCAAACTGTCTCCCTCGCTATCAAACTTCAAATTAAAACTAAAGGAAGGATTATAAAACAAACTTTACGTACTTCCTTCCATCAAGAACATAGTCAATCGATTTTCCTTTCTGTTGCAATTTAATTTCCTTTTTTCGTTTGGATAGGAATAATTAAAATTAGGTTTTTTTAGGGAATTTATCTGACAATGTATTAAGTAGAATTTGGAGTTTATTGAGTAATTAATTTTTTCTTTTTCTTTTTGTTTTTCTTTTCTGTTTTAACAGGGCACATTGTAAAGCAGTTTTTTTCCGTATGAACTGAATGTTTTTACCCTGTATAAATAATTTAAAATGAAATGAAATGAATGAAATGTCCCCAAATATCTGGTAAACGGCAAAGTGTCAGCCAGTGAAAATTAGTTGGTTTTTTTGGTAAATAGCTATAAACTGGTCTACTGTATCGATGATGTACCGTAAATGAAATCACTAGAAAGTTAATACCCTTTTCACACTGACTCAATGAAACCAGCTTGATCTAAACCTTGTTACATTTGAACCAATCAAATGCATTCGATTGGTCGGACTGACCAATCAGAATGCTCGACACATTTGATAACCTCGTTTAGTTTAAGCTGGTTTAATGTGTCACTGTGATTGGGGTATAAGAGGCCTAGCTGCATTTACTTACGTTTCAGTAAAGCATGACCCTTCTGAAGCCTCCTTTGTTGCGGTCGATGTGGTGGATGATGCACAGGTTGAGCTGCTTTTCTGGCAACTTTATGCCTTTGATACAAAAATTGTGAATATGGGTTTTGTTTTCCATACGCTGAATTATACCCATTACAACAATGAGGTGGACAATTATTCGAGCATCTCTGACCACAATATGATGGGCATGGTGAGTTGAAATTATATGAATACGAACTGACATATGGTGGTGACGGTCTGGCGTATTGCGTTGGATAATATCGTGACTGATATGACGGCAAAGATGGCGGTAACATTGGAGGTAGGACAGGCATTACTGGGGCAGGTAAAGGAGGTGGCGGTGCAGGTATGGATAGCATGGGTGGCGGTGGTGGTGGTGGTGGTGGTGGTGGTGGCGGAGGTGGTGGCGGTGGTGCGATGGCGATGTATGGCTGTGGCGGCGATGGGGGTGGTGGAGGGGGTGGTGGAGGCGGTGGTGGTGGAGGAGGTGGCGGAGGTGGTGGCGGGGCAGGTATAGTTGTTACAGCTGGTGGGGGTGCAGGTGGCACGGATATTGTTGCGGATGGTGAAGTGCAGCAGCCATCTGGACACACTGGTAAACAGTGATGGGAACATACTGGAGGGCAGGAAGGTGCTTGTTCCGGTACTGTTGATATCAGGAGCTCGACTGGTGGAGGGGGTGGTGGGGCTGGTGGAGTGTACTGAACAGCTGAAAAAGGAAAGAGAATGTGGATGAGAGTTGGGAAACTGGGTATTACCATAGCCTCAAAATCTAATGACTGGGATTCAACCTAAAAATAAGTGCTTTTGTTGTCCTATTTCTAATTATGAATGAATAAATCTGCCTAATTCAGATAGAAAATCTTGGAGCTGTATTTACTATATAAGTAGAAGCTGTTATGAGCATTATGGCTAGAGAAGGTTTTTCTGGGACAGAGTTTGGCTCATATTTTCATTTCTTACCAAGAAACTACTTCCTGAAATAATTTGTGGGCAGGAACATCACAATGCGACGAACAACAAACGCAATGTATGGCCAATATTTACGACTATATTTCTTGAAAACAATCATGGTGATCACCCTGTAACACTTTATCGATATTATAGGAAAGATTATGTACCATGTGCCCAGACAATGCAATAGAAGATGAGGCCCATTTCCTCACGGAGTGCCCAGCATATGAGGAACTTACAATTGGCCAACGTAGAGTCACTCCCCACTAATTTGCAATTCATCCAACTTATGAAGAGTAAGAGTGGGCCAGTGATGTATGCCTTATCCAAGTTTCTAAAAGGAGCATTAAAAATGCGAAATGAAAACAGTTCCTAAAGGTCTTGCTCCCCCCTGACATCACTGTTTCTGTTTGGTTCTTTGATTTGTTTAGTTACCGTTACTGTTACTTAGTTATTTAGTTACTGTTGCTGCTAATTTTAGTTTTTTAATGATAATTTTTTTGTTCGTGTTTACTGCCATACCTCATCGAGGTAGCGTATTTGCATTAATAATATTGCTATCATGATACCATCTCGACCTAGATATGCTACCGGGTGTCCCAAAAAAAGTACTCCCGTTTGAAAAATCACCAAAAATTGATTTCACGGCCGATCTTCAATTTTCTTTTTTTGTCAAGTATATCAAGGACCAAATTATTTTTCAATATATAGCTGATCCAGACGTAAATTGGCATATTAAAAAGTAGCAAATTTAGCTCTTTTTAGGGCTACCTGGTTTTGAACCATATTGCAAAAAAGCACTGAAGATTGCCAGATCAATTTCTTTGTGCATGTAAACCATCTAGTTTGGTCATAAATGACAGAAAGAAATGCGCAAAATCATGGCAGACCTCAATGATAATAAAAATCTGAACAATTTGACTCATGGGCAAGATTGACTATTTTGCTTAAAAACTATAGCTCAAAATAAGGTTTTTCAACGTGTAATTGTTCTACCTTGTTGCATCAAAAGCAAACATTTTATCATCTATGAATATTTTTGGGTCTTTGACAAAACAACTCAAAAAGAAAATTTTATCAAAGGTTGATAATCAATTTTTGGTGATTTTTGAAACAGGAGTACTTTTTTTGGGACACCCGGTATAACAAATTTACTTACACAGACAGTTGCCCCATTCGCCGTCCAAGTCATAATTTGAGGTTGTTGAGCACCATTGTTTTGTGTGATCATGCCTTGTGCATTTGTCATATAATGTATCTTTGTAAATGAATGGGAAAACACAACACGCTCCGTTAGCATTTCCTCCAACAGTTGGGTTGTCACAATCTAAAACAGCGAAGGATTTCATTAGAAATGATGATGATATTTGAAGCACATATGTCACGTTAGCAATTGGTTAATACAACAAACAAGTTTGGAGTGGAATTCCATTGTTTCTCTGACTTTTTATTTCCGTTTCATGAATTTCTATTGCAATGAAAATTCAGCCTCGATCCTGCGCTTTGCAATAAACAATAGAGAGAATTGCATTGCATGAACCAATCAGCTTCATGACATATACCCTTTGATAAAAGGTTTATAAAATGCTGCTTCTCTCCCAAGACATTTCTTAGATTTCTATTATCATTCTTAGCCTTAAATTCCAATCACGCCTTTGCAGGTGTCATATTTAAGCATTCTTTTATCAGTTCCCAAGCAAAATCACCTTCAGTAGATTGACAAAATCTAACAAGACTATCTTATTGGAAAAAATTCAAGTGCAAGATTGCCTCTCCACTACGGAATAATGATCCATAGAATGATGGCCAGCAAAATTGGTAGATAATTTTCTTGTAAACAGAAAACAGAAACCTCATTTCAACTTACACAGTAGGTTCATACATTATTGGATACAATTCAAATTAATACTTACCCTCGGCCATGAAGTAAGTAGACACTAGTGTGGGGAGGGGGTAAGGCCAAAAGCGTCCGTTCTATTTTAAATTGCCTATTTCCTCTCTTTAAACTAGCTTCAAGGAAGATTTTGAAAATTTGAAGAATTGTCCGAAAATCGGACATTTCGCATAATTGCTTTATGAATTCTCCAAAAAACTCATGAAAAAGTCCTCTTTTAGCCTGCGTGCAGAAGCTGAACAGTAAGTGTTTTAATTACACCTGAAAACTGCGAGAATTGAATCCCCTCTCAATTGGCTTCTGCACAAAATAAATAAAATGCCCGAGGCAGAAGTTTAGATATATCCTTCTTCTTTCCATATGTGCTAATAATTGCTCTTAAAAATCATTTCTGGAATGCACAAAAAGCACGCTAGCAACCCGAGTATCATGGCAATTTTTGCAGCTTGTTTTGTTTTTGTTTATGTCTTGACCAACCGAGCATGGAATTCCCTTTGTCTGCAACCACAAATTGCTTTGTATCTAGGTGTCAATAAAAGTAGCGAGTTCTATTGTAACATTATCTGTCCATGTTCCTGCGTGCAGCCTTAACACTCCTCAACACTCCTTGAGGCTGCACGCAGGCTAGTCCTCTTTCTACTCGAAAAATTAATCAAGAATCGACAAATGAAAAAGATTAGTAAGAAATACTTGAATCTTTAAATGCGATTTAGACTGAGGAGTCTTCGATTTGAAGGCTGCGGTCACAGTCTTCCATCAAATTTCTGTACTTTTTCTGTCATTCAGTTGTGGCTATAGGTCGCGCTATTTATTGCATCTAGTGTATCAGATGCGATTCACAAAATACTCCTGAACCAAATAGTCATTCAAATTCAATTGTATGTTCAGAACATATGTTTTGACACAAAACAATGATGTAACTGTCAGTTAAATTGCCAACTTTATCGTCACAAAGTGAAAAAGAAAAACCAGGTAAAAAAAACAACAAAATGCTTCAATCCAAAAATTAGCATTCAATCAAAAATAAATTTCCAGCCAAAAATCACGTGCGTTTATATTAAAACTTACAACCAATAAAAGCTATCTACAGAATATCTAAAACTACGAATGAATGGTATGCTGGTTGTAAATTGATAGGTACGAGGTAGTTAATCAATGATATATAAGTGGAAAGGGTCTCAGTAAACTTAAAAAGTTGCGTTTTTAATACATTATTTGTAACGATTCTTAATATATTACTGCTGAAAAGGACTTGAGACATACAATTTCTTAAGTGCTGCAACTACCTAGAATTCAGCTTACATTAATTCAAAACTTTTCGCATTCACTCATTTCTGCCGCCAGTATCCAACGAATTATCCTCTCGTCTATTTTGGTAACTCGAGAGAAGATCCTGCCACCCTGTAGATAGGCCCAAATATCCAAAAATCAATTACGCTTTGTCTGTCTCACAGCAGATGTCAGTTGAGATTTGCAATAACGTAAAATTACCAATGCAAAAACTCTTTAATTGTTTTATTCGCAAATTTGTTCGCCTGAAATCTAATGTGAGACTGACTTTATAGACTTCTTTGTGGATGAGTTGATTGATTGATTGATTGATTGATTGATTGATGGATTGATTAATTATTAGGTAATTTCATTCTTCTTGTTGTCACTGTTTTCAATCATTGACTGTCATTGGCTGCGGTCACACTACTGTCTTTTCCCGTTATGATGTGAATTGCTTCTTTTTCTTGCAATTTATTTTTGTCCCCAGAAAGCACGGCAATATAACGGTACAACGACACCCGGTCACACAGTGATGTGATGTATCACGTGACCGCTACGCAAGGCTGCGATTGGTTTATTCTCTAAAACAACGCTAAAATATAGGTCTGGACCTTGTTTTGCCCGTTTTTTTGCATCTGATAGTTTTCTTATGGAATCAACTCCCAGGATCAAAGCGCTGTAACAGCGTTGCATGTTAAAGCGAAATGCGGTCACATATCACAGCGTAGTTAACCCGTTGTTTTGAAGAGATACAACGAGGTAAAAACGCCTGGTGTGACCACAGCCATTGTTTTTCAATGCTTCGATCGTTCACCATTTCCTTCCTTCAATCAATCAATCAATCAATCAATCATTTGTTCATGCACTCATTCATTCATTCACTCATTCATTCGTTCATTCATTCATTCATCAAAACAAAGAGCAATGGTGGCCTTGCTCAAAACTATACGTACTTGGCTATTTGATAGCCTCTTAATAATTCAAGTAATTCAAGCTGAATATATATCAGAAGTAATATAAGTTATTTGCTTAGCAAAATTATAAATCACATGATTGCAAAAACCATATGAAATGAAAACTGCATGAAATCACCACAAGACAGCGATCGAGCTGACCCCTACAGTTGCTCGTAGGATTGCAGGACCTTTTTTATGTGTTAATGGTTACCTTAATTTGCCAACTAGAAAATTGGTCTTTCTTGCTTAAAGCACTGAGCAGTTATTACTCTGATGCTCTTCATGAGCTTCAAACAAGAGTACCTAAATGTGGCTATGTAGGAATATGATCAAGACGAATCGCTGCCTTGTGTAAATTTCATATAACAACAGTGATAATAAAATTAGTCTTCGTCATCATCCTCATCACTGTTTTCATCAGTGTCATTTTCATCTTCATCGTCATTATCATCTTTCTCATTATTTTCAGTCATTTCCCTAATACGTGCATCATCATCATCATCATTATCTAAATCATTGTCCTCCGGTTGATCGATCTCATTCCGCGCTTGTTCGTCATCATCTGAACTATCCGATGAATCTTGACCGACTTCGGTAATACCATCTTTCTGCGCGATGACACTATGGGTGTCGTCTTCTTCAGGACTTGGTTCCGCAGCTGCGAGACTTGCCTCCGGATCCGGTGTCTCATCATCATTCGCAGGCACTAACGCGGCTTCTGTATTATCCGCTTGCGTCAAACTACGAGCATTCATATCGCCCGCATCATCATCTGCCGGACGCGGCGTGTAATAATCCTTCTCGTATTGATCCGCAATTTTCTTTACAAAAGCACTCTGCCTGGCCATGGAATTCTTTAAAATATCACTCATTGACTTCGACTGAATATCTTTCACGCTATCAACCGCATTATCGGCCTCCACTTTCTGCATTTGAAGCAACGCCTTTGCTTGCCTAAGCCTAGCATAATGATCTTTTGTATTCATGTCTTTTAAAACCAAAGATTTTTGCTTTTTCTCCACATCTTCCGGACTTGGAAAGCTGTGTTTTGGTTTCTTATCTGGGACCACAACAGAAGCATCTATTCCCGGTGAGTCAGCTCCATATTCCGGCATCAAACTTTTAAGTATGATAGGATTCGTTGGAGTCGCACCAAACCCATTTTTCGTAGCCATCAAGCTGCCTCCTTCTGCTGAATCGGAGCCTCTTTCTGAAGCGCCAGTATCTCCTAGCAATGCAGCAGTGGTATCTTCCAACGTAGTGGCATCTCCACGTGAAGGAGTTGGGGAAGCTTCCGAGGTAGTTTTACCGGAGTCAGGAGAATCCTGTTCATCCACAATTGGAGTGTTATCTTTTGCTAGTTCTTTATCAATTTGTGTCTCCATCTCATCAATCAAAGACAAAGAATCGTTCAGATTTTTTGTACGCTCAACTTTTCCTTTTGGTTGTGTGTTATTATTTTTTAAAGCCTGCTGAACAAGCTTTGCTAGCTTCGATCCGTTCTTTTTAAGTCCTTGACTGTTGCTTTTTAGTGAATCTTTATTTGCCTGACCTGCACCCTTGATGTTATCTTTTGAATCAGTGTTTGTATCTGTTGATTCATGGAAATCCTTGTTGGTGTCTTCGGAAGGCTTTAATTCATCTTTATTCGTATCTATAGGAGCCTTCTCTTTTTCCTTTGAAGCTTCGACCTGTTTTCCTGATTCCTTGTTGGCATCCTTGTCGTCTGAGACAACCAATTTCTTTTCTTTTTCTTCGGGGTTCTTATCATTTTCTTGCGAATTCTTGTTGCTTTCGTCCAGATGACCTACAATGTTCACAGCTTCATCGTCACCCTTTGGGCTATTTTTCGAAGTTTTCTTTGCGGTTTTGATTACTTTCTGCAACAAATTAACCTTATCTATCTTCTTTTCGGATGCTTTCTTCCCTCCTACCTCCTTGGCGGCAGGCTCAGCTTTTTTATGAGCTGGTGCAACTTGATGTCTCGTTTTCGCCGTTTCAGCCCTCAGATATTTAGGAAACGGATCGATAAACTCATCACCACCATCAAAATTCGCATTTGCTTGGCCTATGGATTCTTTCTCGGCTTGAGCAATGCTCTTTGCAATGGATTCATTCCCGGATTTCTGATCACCCGGCATGACACTTTTCTGGTCCGCGTTAGTAACAACTTCAATGACACTGTCCGGTGTATCTTCCAATTTCTCAACCGTGCTCTTTCCGGTAGATTCTAGTAGGTTCGTACCGCTAGATTTCTTCAGCATCATGTCCACACTATCGCTCGCGATTCTATCAACATTATTAGTCCTGTCAATATCATCAAATTCGCTTATTTTGTGTTTGTGGTTGAAAAATGCATGATTAGCAGCATCGTCAGGGAAGGAATTCTCCTCATCAAGGATATTCTCAGCTTTCAACGTCTGCGCGATTTTATTCATCGTATCTTTGCTGCTTTCTTTAACTTGACCAGCGACGTCATCTCTCTCATCAGGCAGATCAAACAAATTCGTTTCCAGATGTTTACTCCCTGTATCAAATTGTGCATCATCATCTCCGACAATAGCCTTATTGATATCATTTAGTTGCACACTAGATAAGTTTTCGTCCTGTCCTGCGACTTGCGAAGCAAAGTTCTCTTTCGCCTTTTTGATTTCATCATGAGTATACGGATCATTTCCATAATCCTGCTCTGAAATGTCACCCTCGTCATCATCATTTAAAAAGCGATTCATCATAGCATTATCATCATCATTAACATTATCATACCGATTCCCAAGCACTATGTCACTCAAGCCATGTTTTCTAGGCTTTTTAAATGCATGCTGCTTTCTAGGATGCTTGATTACTTTTTCGAACCAATCGTCTTTTCTTGAGTCTGCATCTTTCGTGAATAACAAAACGTCATCCGGTTCAACGACCTCCACGGCTTGGTCTCCTCCGTGTTCTGATTCTGACTCGTCTTCAGCCTCTCCGGGGGCGACATCACTTTCTTTTTCATCCTCGTGAACTGTGAATGAATTCTTAATGTTTTCTTCATTTTGTGCTTCGCTTGCTTCGTCAACTTCGTTTTCATTGCTTTTGTTGCTCTCTATGTTTTCTTTGTTTTCTTTGTTTTCTTTACTCCCTTTGTTCTCATTGTTCATATTCTCACTTGCCTTGTTCACTTTCGAATTTGTATTGTTAGGGCTAGTAATGTTCACAACTTTCACATTGTTCGTAATGCTTGCATTAACAATAACTGCATTGCTTGCTTTGTTATTAGTAGCCATTTGATTGTTTACTGAGGCAGCCTTTGTTGCATTGTTTCCTTTGTTTAAATTCTTTGCTGTGTCACTAACTGCTTTTCCTTCTTTGGCACCTTTACTGTCACCATTTGGTGATTTCTTTGTTCCTTTCTTGGACAGCTTGGCCTTGGCTTTTGCATGCTTGGAATTTGACGTCTTCTTCTCCTCTGAAAATTCATCTTTACCTTTACTTTTGTCCCCCTTACTAGTCTTCTTCTCAGGCTTAACCCCTTTCTTCTTCTTTTCATTGCTTTTCTTACCCCCTAATTTCTTTCCATTTTTCTTCTCTTCACCAGCAAAACCCTTACCTTTGTTATCATTCTTAGCATGCTTTTTCTCCTTATTACTCTCACCCTGTCCCTTAGCATTTTCCTCCTCCCCTTTATCAACCACTGAGCCATTAATCATATGTCTGGTTTCAGCTGTTCCATTACGCATGCGAATCGAGTCAACACTTTTATCTAAATCATCAAGTATCTTCCCCAAAGTATCCAGGCTCATTTCATCTTGGTTTTGCCCATTATCATAAGTCACTGTTGCCTCCTTCTCTTCACCAAGACCTTCCTGTTCTTCTTCCTCTTTTCCAGCATTATTCGAATAAACAGGATGGTTCCAAGCATTTGACATCTGTTCCCCAATTGCTGAGTCTATCTCTGACCCTCTACCGTCATTGACCGCCTTGTCGTTAGCTGATTCCAGTTCTGAGTCACCATCTTCAGTTTCGTAGCTACTTGATTGCATACCATGCTTCGCTTCTGGGGTCTCTACAGACCCCTCGCTGCCCTCTGACTGGCTAGCACCCTCTTCGTAATTGTTCTTTCCTTCAGCATCCTGATCTACAGTCATGGTCATTATGGATCCACTCGGATCATCCTTCTCCAAAGCGACCAGATCTCCTTTGCTGTCAACATCAGAGTACACATTTACGGGAGAGAAAGTCGACTTCTCTGGGGTATTATAATCATCTCCTCCAGACCCCACGGATCCTAATTCCTTGTACGCTTCCTCAGAATTCTTGTGACCTCTGCTAGACCCTTTAGTGGCTTTACTGTTCTTTTTACCGTCCTTTTCTGCTGCCAGTCCCTTAGCACTCTTATCAGAGACAGATTCTGTCCCCTTTGAATCTGCTTTTTCACTGACTGTGGCAGTCTTCTCACCGCTCTTGGCACCTTCGTTCGCTTTCAGCCCCTCGCCACTTCCTGACGCCTTGTCCTCATCCCTTGACAACATTGTCTGGTCATTGCCAGCACCACTGCTACTTTTCAACCCTTGCAGCTTCTCGCTCTCTGCATTAGGAAGTGCCTGTGAAGAATTCCTCTTTTGGTCATTTACGATTGCCACCTTAGTATCTGATGTATCTTTGTCTTCACTTTTGGTCTCATCTCCTTCCTTAGTGGATTCAACAGGGTTTTTATCGTCAGAGTCAACCTTGGCTTTCGAAACATCTTTCTCGTTACTCTTGGCCTCACTTCCTTCCTTAGTTGAGTCAACAGCGTTTTTATTATCAGAGCTATCCTTGTTTTTCTCGTAACCTTTAGCCTCATTCCTTTCCTTGGTTGAATCAACAGTATTCTTATCATCAGAGCTTTCCTTGGCTTTCAATGCATCTTTGCCCTCACTTTTAGTACCACTTCCCTCCACGGTATTCTTATCATCAGTGATATCACTATCATTTGTAACGACCTGACTCTGCTCGATTCTGGCGTTTGCTCCACTATCCTTAAACCCAACCATATGCTCTTTACCTTCCTTATCTTCATCCTCACCTACAGTTTCGTGAAACGAGATTTCATCAGGCTGCTTTTCCTTGGTTTTGAATTCATTCAGAGTAATAGGAGAGGTCGGTTTCAGGTCAATAGCCTCTGGCTTATTTGCAGCTCGTTCTTTAAAGTCATTCGACGTACTTGATTGAGTTGGTTTTGCAAACTGCGTCTCAGTTTCTTTATGTTCATCACTCTTCACATTGGTAGTGTCCATATTGGTTGCTTCCCCTACAACTTTCGAAGGCTGGTTAGCTTCATCGTTCTTTACTCTCTCTGCATCCGCAGCCTTGGTGACATCCCCTCCTTTTCCATCCTCCCCTTCTCCCTTATTTCTACTCACAGAATCAGAAACGGCAGCTTTTTTAGGCTCATTACTTGACTGTGTATCCATGAAAAATCCGGTGTCAGACATCGTAGCTTGGCTTTTGAAGTTTTCCAAAATGGACGTAGGCCTATCATTGACCAAATTATTTTTGGTTTCAGATTCAGGCAGATCAGAACTCCTATCGTCTGTTTTTAATGTTCTGTTCGCTTTGAAACTCTCCCCATTTCTGTTAGCTTCACCGATGACTTCCTTGGCTTTGTCAGTATCTCCACTATCGCCATGCTTTGATGTAAATTTCTTCACATAACTGTAATCGTCAGCACTATTACTTGATCCTATATCAGCATAAACATTCTGTATTGTCTTTTGCGGATCGCGCGCGTCACCAACACGTGCGTCACTTTTCCCGCCCTTTTCATTTCGTTGTTTAGTGTCGCTCTCCCCAGTCTCCGCAAAGCTTTTCTCACCATCGCTTTTCTCGGGCGCATGCTTCTCCTTGCTCTTTCCCTCAGCCTCTCCATGAGTGTTCCCAGTTGAACTTTCCTTGGTTTTTTCTTGACTTGCAGTTAATCCAGGCTTTTCACTGGCTGCAGCAAACATGCTCTCGCCTGCTTTGCTTGAAATTGCTGCATTCTGATTTACATTACTTAGTGATTCTTCGCTTGCTTTCAATTTTGCATCTCTTACTTCAGATGCCTCTGACTTTGCTAAAGCTTTTGGACTCTCATCTTGTTTTGGACTCTCATCTTGTTTTGATTCTTTCAAGCTATCCTTAGATTCGCTTGATTCCTTATCAGATTTCTCATTAAATAAACTTTTCGAGTCAGTAAATTGACTGGATTCCGTGGATTTAGCCGTTTTCTCGGATTCCATCGCTTTTCCAGATTCTACAGCATTTGCAGATTCTTTCAACTTACTAGCTTCTGCCAACTTAGCTCCAGATTGAGAATCTAGATTAACAGGTTGCTCAACATTAATTGCTACTGTTTCAGTCTTCTCCTGAGTTTCATCTGATTTCACTTGCGATTTATTATCCGATACAACGCTAACTGGTTCAACTTTCGATCCAGATTCTTTCGATCCAGATTCGGTTTCTTTGTTGGATTCAGAATTAGCCGAAGCTAAAGTTATTTCTGGATCTTGCTCGTTGGTAGATTTATCTTGATCCTTGGATGCTGTATCAGATATCTTTACCAAATCTGTGTGAGATGTTTCAAGAGCATTTTGCTCAGCTGTTGGCTTCAATACCTCTTTCTCGTCGTCTGATTTACTATCTTCTTTCTCTGCATTCGACGCAGATTTCAAACTTTCCTCAGATTTTGAATCAGTTTTAGTTTCATCCTTTTCCGCTTCTTTAGAAGATTCTTTTCCAGATTCCTTACTTGCTTCATCCTCGGATGCCTTCTTCGGTTCCTTGTTTGCTTCGGATTCTTTCGATTCCTGATCAGATCCTGTGCTAGACTCATCGCTAGATTCCTTATTCGCTTCCTTTTTCAGTTCCGCACTTGATTCTTTATTAGATTCCGCACTGAAATCTTTGTTCGAGTCCTGCTTTGATTCTTGTTTCGTTTCCTTGTTCGCTTCGGTACTCGTTTCTTTGTCTGAATCCTGCTTCGATTCCTTGGCGGATTCGTTTCTTTGTCTGAATCCTGCTTCGATTCCTTGGCGGATTCCTTAATTGATTCATCCGCACTGAAATCTTTATTCGTTTCAACCTTAGTTTCATGACTCGATTCTTCCTTCGATCCTTCCTTCCCTTGTTTCTCAGCTTCTTTGCTTGCATCAACAGTAACGACCTTACCATCTTCTTTATCGACTTTCTTCTCTTCATCCGCTTTTGCATTCTTATCTTTGCCCCCTTTTCCTTTTGCTTTATCCTCTGAATCATCGATTTTCTTCACTTTGTTGGTACCATCTTTTCCGGAGAACTCAGTTCCCTTAGTCTCACTATCCACTTCATCCCCATCTATAACTTCAACTTTTTCCTCTCCTTCGTTACTATTAGCTTTAAAAGCATCATCAACATAGTCATTTTTTCCAACAGTATCCTTACTATTTGCTTTGTTTTCAGCCTTCTTTAGGACCCTCTCGCCTTCAGCAATTCGTTCGTCGTCACCTTTATCATTCGTGTCTGCTATCTCACTTTCAACGATCTCAACATTTCCATTCTGATCCTCTGTGGTGACTGTCTTTGTTTTCGTTCTCTTTTTTGTCTTCTCTTTTGCCTTATCTCCTAACTGCTGATTCCCTTCTTTCTTCCTCGCCGATCCTTCTTTCTTCTTCTCTGACGCTTCCGTCTTCTCTTCCTTAGCTCTGTCATCCTTATCATCATCCACAAACTCGACTTTCTCTTCTTCATCTCCAACGAGCGCTTCTCCTTCACTTTCATTAGCCGGGACATCCTCAATTTCTTCTTCATCGTCAATCGCGTTATCTGTCACAACACTCTCGAATTCAGGTTGGGTAATAACCTTCTTCTTCGTTCCTGTTTCAGTTCTGGTTTTCTTAGAATTCCCTTGATTTTTCTTCTTAGAATTCCCTTGATTTTTCTTCTTAGAATTGCCTTTGGCTTTCTTTGACCCATTATCTTTTACCTTACTCTGTGCTACTTTAACCTTTGCCTGACCTTTTGACTCTTGACCTCCGTTCTTGACAGTGACTTTTTGACTAGACTGTGACTTCTGACTTTTGTACCCTTGATGTTCCTTGTATCCCGGTGGTCTAGCTGGTTCACTCTTCTTATTTCCATTCACGTCATCATTTTCATCATCATCATCATCATTAACATAATCAACGAGCTCCTCCTCGTCGTCTACATTATCCGTCACGGTATCGATTAAACTCTCTTCGTTAGCAACGTGATTGTCTTCTCCTCTATATAAAGAATCTTTCCTGTAACGGTCGTCAACTTCAGGGCAACCAGTACACTTCGTTTCACAACCGTCATCTTCTGGGGAAGTAATACTACTCTTTTTGCAAACAGTCTGACATTCACAGGAACGTCTCATACGATGATGTCTCCGTACATGGGTTTTTGTTTTCCTTCGTTTAGATGTTCTCCTTTTGAGAAATCCATGTTCATGCTCATTAATATTTCTGCTACCAATGGCATTCTTGAGTTTGTGGCTCAAAAACTTTCCTTCGGGGTTCATCAGACTATTCCTTGCTTTTTTCGAATCTCCTTGGCCTGGTAAGTTGCTCTTTTTCGTAGGCCTTGGAATATTTGTTTTCAACTCTGCCATTTGGGTGCTAAGTTTCTCAAACCCCGTACTCGTTCTTCGGCCTAAATGCGCATGATGTCGCCTGGCCTTTCCTAAATGGTGTTTCTTGTGACTTCTGCTTCTCGATAACACGTGTTTCTTTACAGCAGTGAGTTCAGAGATTCCTTTTCTTCTCAAACCTGACCTTGGAGTGACAATTTGAATCTTTAACCTGGTGCCCTTGATCGGTGTTGAATGCTTCTTTGCTGCTTGGACTTGGCCGTTCGCGTGAATAATCACACGGCCTTGGGATATAACGACACCTTGATTAGCAGCGGCTTGCTGCCCAGGTTGCTGCGAGTCGTACGGCTGCTGAGCCACCGCTGGCTGACAAGGAGCATTGCCTTGACACGCAGCTTGAGGTGCAGCTACTGGAGCTGCCGCTACAGCCGGTTGGGGGCTAGCGGCAGGTGCTTGTTGGCCGTAATAACTTACAGAGTGGGTCGCACTATTTTGGGCAGCAGTGACTTGATCAGGAGTGACACTGCAACATGCAGAAGGACAGGATTTACCGCACTTGTCTATGCATGGCCTCTCACAGAGCACTATTGAATGATTCCCTTGCTGTGCTTGTGCTTGGGCTTGACAGCATTCTTGAGGGCAGTTGCCAGCACACCTCCCGATGCAGGGAGCAGGGCACACCATTATATTGATAGTATGCGGTTGGCTATTTTGATGACTTGGTTTTACGTTATGAACGACTTTGGGTGTTGTGATTTCTTTTGCAGGTGCAACCAATGTTGCTCCGTCATGTAATGGTAGATTCACATTGTGATTGTGATTAAGTGATTGATGATTTGGATCAGAGATGATCATGATTGTTTTAGAAGGCTG
This sequence comes from Aurelia coerulea, assembly GCA_039566865.1. Lineage (NCBI taxonomy): Eukaryota > Metazoa > Cnidaria > Scyphozoa > Semaeostomeae > Ulmaridae > Aurelia > Aurelia coerulea. The sequence continues at coordinate 19,482,293 of CM076954.1, forward strand.
CATTTTGACAGGAGAAGGTACGAGAATTTGTGGTCCTTTCACAGGTCGTTTCATATGTACAAGTCTACCGTCAGTTGTTGTTATCGTCCCAGTCGTTGTGTCTGTGTATAGAAAAGGTAAGTAATGGTAAGTAAATGGTAAGTAAATGGTAAGTAAATGGTAAGTAAGTCATCGTCACTGTAGTTGTCGGAGCATGATCTTAGATTGCAATGACCTATCCTAGATTAATTTAAATCACAAGGCTAAGTCAATGATTTATGATCAAAGTAATCCATAAACTTATACGATATAATCTTAGATTACACAAACTTATCATACATCGGTTCGGATCGTAAGAGATGCAAAGAGACCTGAGAGGCTGAGAATTAGTTGGTATCAATGCTATGCATAGATTTAGTTATGGCTGGACCTTGATGGTGATTTTATGGCATTATTAGTAATAGGAAACATCGGCTTTATAATTATATGTGTCTAAGATTTGACACAATTTTTGAATAACCTTTAGATTTCCAGTTTAAGCAAGATCATCATGGTTTGCTTGAGAGTTCAAAGTTTATTCGGTTATTATGTTTATCCTATCACCTTGTTACAAAATGATTCCATAAACTGAACCAAAGCCTAAGATTTACCGTAAATGATGTCACGTTTACCTAATCCTTGCAAATCATTATAAATTGAAAATAGAAGCGATAAACATGAACTAAAAGCAGCAAAGAGTATTCAGTGCGACATACCTTATAAAATTCTGTAGCTCTGAAGGCCCCATTCTTCTTAAAATCTTTGTGTATGAGCGATTCAGTCATGTCCGCACTAAAAGTTCTTCGCGTTACAAGCTTTTGCAAACATAATTTGAGGCAGGCATTCGATTTGCAAAAAACGCTAGATCAAAATTTTTGCATACAATTTTACAGCAATTTGACTAGATTAAGGTGGCAATGACACGAAAACTTAGTAGTGCAAGACATGACGTCATGCTCAAAAAACAATGGGGCCTTCTGAGCAAAACAATTAATGAAAATAATTACTGGGTTCACTGTAGTTATATAACGCAATGACGTCAACACACAACTACAGTTTTCGCGCCAATGCGCACCGTTCATCTGTCAATATTTGGATAAAGGTTCAAACTTGAAATACAGCATTGGCTTTGGCAGACACGAGGCACCGTTGCCTCCCATTTGCACTTGCATTTAAGTGTAAATGAACATCCCAGCACCTGAAGAAGTACTAGGAAACATACTTTATTTTACTTACTTTCACCTTACTTTCACACCTTACTTTCACACCTTACTTTCACACCTTACTTTCACACCTTACTTTCACATCTTACTATCACACCTGATGAAGAGCAAAGCTCGAAACGTGTTATTTATAACTTTCTCAGTACATTGTCGTTTTGCTCACCCGAAGAAGTAGTTCGTCCCAGAGATTTCATTATAATCTACTGTTTTATGTGTATCCTAAATACTGTACACAATGGAGGAGCAATTCACTTGGGTAAGGTTTTGTATCATGTGCATATCAATATAACTTTGTCATTTGGAATATATATTACGTTTAAACGTTTGTTCACGGCGCATATTATAGTTTAATAAAATTTTGTGAACGTGTGGCAAGCTTCATGAAATAAATATATATTTATTATTTCCGTGTAGTTCATTAGTGTATTTCAATCCAGGCATTATAGATTATCAATCACAGAAATTCATGTTTACATATTATAAATGATAATTGAATATCACTTTCACATATCCCCTCAGCTACTGTAAGTTATGGAGTCGAATTGAGCATTTTCTTGATAGTCTTAGATTTTGACGTTGATGAAAAAACGATAGTAAACACTGGGTAAAAAAGCTGAGTTACTCCTCCTCACACAGACTCATAGACTGTTAAAGGGGCTGGGTCACGTAACCGTAAACAAATCTGTTATCTTTATAATCTATATTGTTGCCTGCACGCGGCGGCACGCGCCCATTGTGTTCTGCACAGATTTTGGTGGATGGGGTGAATCCACAATAAAGTTACTTCTAAAATCCATCAATATCTTTGCAGTCTTAACAACATATGGTTGTTTCGTTTGTTTCTCTCTAAAGTTCAAGAGTTCATCTTCAAAATAGCACTCTCATTTTGAGAAAAATAGTGGAAAATCTGTGTGATATGGCTTGTCAAAAAAACTGCAAAATCGTCATTTCGAAAGAAATTTGTTTACTTTACGTGACCCAGCCCCTTTAAGGAAATGCCAAAAAGAAAGTCACCATTGCCTGGCAATGGTCTTTAAGATTAATCTTTAGCGAAAGTCAATAAAATTAACTGTTACGATTAAATTGATTAAACATCCAATGGTTAAACGGTAAATGGTTAAATGGTAAGTGGTTACTGACCTGCGGTTACTTTGTTAGCATCATGCACAATATGATGACCAGGTTTTGTTAGTACTTTACTACCATCACTTAGCACCGTCTCCTCAAGGCCACCGTTTACAGCATCACCAAGAACAGTGCCTCCTGTGACACCTGCAATATGGTGACCATGTGGTTTGGTCAGTATCTTACTTCCATCGCTTAGGACAGTCTCTTCCACGCCATTATTTGCAACGACGCCACTCACAGCATCACTTAGAACAGTGCCTCCTACCGCAGGGTGACTAGCACTATTCAATACCACAGGCCGTCCAGCTGCATCTAGCACAACAAGACGACCAGCTGAATCTACGATGCGATGTCCATGGCGACCTAGATTAGAATTAATGCTATTTACGTCATCAGAAAGTACAGCCTCATTTCCATCTACAAGATTTCCATTGTGTACAACATGGCCGATTGCGTCAGTTGAATCAATGCGGTGAAGTCCGTTTACGTCGACGACATTTTGTCCGGGTCCAGCATTGCGTGAAGACGAATGCACGCGTAATTTACCGTCGCTGTCAACATACAGAGTTCCATGTGCTCCTGTTGTCAAATCAGTCGCAGCAAAGTCTTTTAAGTCGTTAGCAGTCAATGGCTTGTCATTAGCAATCAGTGCTGCTGCCTTAGCGATGTTGGCTGGATTATTCAGGTTAGCCTGATTAGCTGGATTGAGTGGGTTATCCGGATTAGAAGGATTGAGTGGGCTATCTGGATTTGCAGGATTAAGTGGGTTAGCTGGATTTCCAGGGTTAGTAGGATCAGCAAGGTTAGTAGGATCTGCTAGTACTGGATCGTTCTGGTTCGGTGCGAGAGGAGTAACTCTGTCGCCTTGCTTATCGACGATTGGTGGTTTGTTAAGTCTGTCGTTAGCAATGTTAGGTTTGTTCTTGTCAGGTGTGTCAGTATCGTCAGCGTTTACGACTTTCGTGTTGACATTGTAGGAAACAGTCTTACCATTTTGTGTGACTTTGTACTTCTCTTTTTCGATGACTTTCGCATCTGTAAAAATAAAAGATGTTAGAGGCATCTAAAAATTGAGCATATGATACGATCTACAAAAACAGAAACATCTTCTTGGTCAAAACAATCATCTTTGATTAAAGGGGCTCAGTCGTCAAACAGTAAAACAAAATCCTTAAACTCGCACGTGTCGGGGATTATCCATTGTTCATCCATTGTTCTCTGCAGTTTGTTTGGTGGCTTCACCCAAGCCACCAACCCAAGCCACCAAAAAGTGACCGTTAAAAATCCACTTATATCCGAGCAATCGTAGAAGATATGAATGTTTGGTTTGTTCCTTAGTGAAGTACAAGGATTAATGCCCAAATAGCAACTTTCATTTTGAAAAAAATACGAAAATCCTGTGTGATATCACCTTTCAAAAAACTGCAAAAATCATCGTTTTGTTTACATTTTGACGACGGAGCCCCTTTAAGGACGCACAGATTCGACAAAATCGTCTTGTTGCGTGCAGTGCCATTGAACAAAGATAAACAAGCAAATAAAGTAAAATATAAGCACTTTGATGCGAATTGAAATAAGCACGATGATGTTTCGAGCATAGCCTGTTATCAAGTGGTAATGCCAACTTGTATCACACATCTATAAACCTAGCTATGATTTATAGAATTTGAATCCAATTCATGCCGTTCTGCAGTCGCAGCTAGTCATCTGAGAGTAAACCACACTAATTTTGAATCTTAGGTGTTAAAAAAATTAAATGCTTTCTGACATAAATAAAGCAGCAGTATATTTCTTGACCTTGAGAGTAAACTTCAAAGACAGCGTATGGGGCATAGTTTCAACATGATGATATGCCGTTGTATCATATTTTGCCATATAGTTTCCTGTATTATTATGATGAAATGACGACAAATTCAACGAAATATTACAGTGAAGGTTAACAACAGTAGGAAAGGAGTTAGATAACAGTTATTAGTGGGACATGTTCCTTGAAATCAATTTTTATCGACTATCTGAAACAGCAGAGTGAAATATCTGATGGTCCTACTTCAAAATACGAATAAATTTCCTTTGCATCTGGGAGGTATTTCTAAAATTGGATGGTAAACAACGGCAAACAGTGTGGCGTATGCACGAGTTTTTAAAGTAATTCCTCAAAAAATAGCAAACTTACCAGGAGAATCTTCTGACGTCACCACAACTGTAACGTACGTATCCCCATCAGCAACGGGCTTAAATGAAATTGATTTCTGTCCATCAAATTTAACAGTCCTTCCAGCTCCACTAACATCGACACCTTGAAATGTAACCATTTGAGGTTGTTTCTTCTCATCTTTATGTCTGAAGACAATCTTCAATTTCAAAGATTTTGCATTCAGTGGATATTCTTTTTCATGTCCAAGAGTAGAGATGATTTTGACACAACAACGAGCATTGTTTATGAACTTGACGGCGACGTATTTGATCACTGGAATGAAATTTAAAGAGGACTTACTTTTATGTATATCAATCCTCGCATCTTGCAAGCCGATTGCCAACACAAGTTCTCGTGGCGAGGGACTAAATAGGGTCACGTTTTTCAGAGTAATATTGTGAGTTTCTGTTGACAAGAGCATAGGGAACAAGGGACCTAGGTAAGGGCCTGTTTATATGAGAGAAAACATCTCACCTGCAAGACCCGGGGCTGACAGGCGAGATTCCACTTTCCCATAGAATCCTTTGTATTTTCATTTTGCGTTTATATGAAAAACCCACCACCACCGGTATAGTGAGATCCCACCCCCACCAGAGGTGGAATCTCGCCTGGGTGAGGTGAAATTTTTCCATATAAACGAAACACTACTGGTATGGTGAGGTGTATTGGCTTTCTTCGTTGATTCCTATTGGTTAATTCGTTCTGATTTCACGGAAGAGAGATTTTACTCTACCTCGCCTCTCAGCCCCGGGGCTGATAGGCGAGGTAAAAAATCTCATATAAACAGTGGCTGAAATTTACCTCGCCTGTCAGCCCCTGGTCTGGCAGGTGAGATGTTTTCCCTCATATAAAAAGGCCCTAAGTCTGCAGTCAACCTTCTTTCTCTGAAATAAAGTGGGTCAACTTCACTTTTCTGCAGGTCTCCGAAATTTTATCATTTTTCCTCATGTTTAAAACTGTTCCAGCTCCTGACAGATTAAAGATCCGAAGAAAAGCCATTCCACAAGTTTGATAACAAAAACACCAATTCCTGTATCCATGTACTTTTTCGAAATAGTCAAACGTTTTAGTCGATCCCATTTTAGCTCTGAAAGGAAGATTGCCAAAAAATAAGCTGGGGTGTCAGTGCTAAAAAAATTGAAAATGATTGTGCCCTCATTTTTGCATACATTTTCCTGAGTTGCAAATTGAATTCTTTGACCTCGTTAAGTGATTCTATTTTTTTATCAATTAAACACAGAAACATGCAACAATACAACTATTGTGCCACTCATTGCAGGAAAGGACACGTAGTCAACGAGTTACCACAATGAGTGAAACTTACAATTATCTAAGGAATTAAACGCAAAAGAAAAATTACAATTGAAAGGAACGAAAACGAAAAGCGTGGTGGGTGAGCAGAACTGAGGCTGCTTGATAAAATAGCTGACCGGAAGCCGGTTCGACATGGATCCCTTGAACTGTAGAAAAAGAATTGGTCCTATCTATTTCTACAGCTGCCAAATAGCAACGTCTGGTTGGATGGGCATGGTTGTCCAGCAGGACCAACTACCCAATCGATACATTTCGTGATCTATTTTGGATGCAAACAAATTATACCGTACGTTAGACGTACCTGTCGTTGAAGTAGCAGCTGCCGTGCTCGTAGAAGTAGCCCCAGCTGCTGCTGAGCTGCTAGCTGCTGCTCCACTTGTTGACCCAGCCGCACCCGCAGCTCCTGCTGCCCCGGCCGCTCCTGCTGCACCTGCAGCTCCAGCACCAGCCGTTCCAGCGGCACCAGCCCCAGCTGTTGAGCCAGCAGCCGCTGTGCTTTTGCCTTGGTCTGGAAGTGGCGGTGCCTTCATAGGATCATCTTGCTGAATATTCAACTTGGCATTCATTTTATTCAGTACATTCACAGCATTCACTGCTAGTTGTGGATGAATCTGAGCAGCCAGGCCTGTAAGAAACATAACGATTTGAATATTCAAAATATAACACCCCCCAGTAACGACCCCACCAGACATTGAAAATACAGCGGGGAAATTACGAAAGTAAACATTTTCAATGGGAATTAGAAATATCATGGCGGGGAAAGGAAATGTTCTGCTATTATCTATGATGAAAACTGTATAATTTTTGACGGGGAAACAAAATTTTCAACGGGGAACCAACAGAAACACGGCGGGGAAAGCCTTTAAACTCAAACTTAGCGGGGAAACAAATTTTCTTGGTGGGTCATCCTTCTACCTTGGCGGGGTAATGTTTCAGCGGGGTCGTTACTGGGGGGTGTAAATATATTTGGTCTGTTTTGGTAGGAGGAATTACAATAGACCTTTTTATTTGCCAGAAGACGTTTGGATCGAGCTTCCAAATCTGGTAAAGTTCGAGCAGAAGAGCAAAAGAACCATTGTTTATGTCTTTGTCGATGTAGCAATAGACTTACCACGTGATTCGTTCAATATGTTTAATCTGATATTATTATTAACCATCCAATCAAATAATAATAATAATAATTATTATTATTATTATCAATTTGTTTTACGTTGGCAACTTACATAACTAATTCAAAGCTAATTCAAGCCAACAAATAAGAGACGACGAGATTGATGTACTGAGTCTAATGTAGCAAATAAGCATACCAGTATTTAGGCCAATTGTTTGAGGTAGTGACAATCCACTGGTTAACTTTTGACCATAGAGACCAAGGCCAGCAAGCCCTGCAGCCCCAGCTGCCGCCTGAAGCCCTGCAGTAGCTCCAGCACCAGCGGCACCAAGCCCACCAAGACCAGCAGCCCCAGTTGCACCAGCAGCCGCTGCTTGAAGTCCAGCAGTACCCAGTAGTTGTTGGATTTGTGAAGCCAATGGAGAATTCTCATCAGGTTCATCGTCATCATCACCTTCGAAGAGAACAACAGGTCATTTTTCACAATTTTGCTGGAAATACAATTTTTCCTTCACTGTTTAAGCATCAATCGTATCTGTATTCAATTTTATATTATAGAATTAGATAAATCTTCAATTCGATCTGGCGTGTTGTAAACTAAACTTTAGCTTTTTGTTTTGTTGGCAATCTACTTAAAAACACTCGTTACGTTGGGTTATTATGTTGAACCTTTCGACTAACTTCTGAGGTCTCAACAGCAAGTTGTTATCATTGTCATTATCAATAACTATTATTATTCACAGTAAGCACATACATACATACAGTACATTTATCGTGAGTGGGCTACCACAATTTGAGAATTAAAACATGGCCCTGCCGGGGATAGAGCCCGGGGTCTTCGTGTCAAAAGTTTCTCCAACACTCCACTGCGCCACTCAAGCCCGATGAAATGTTGGAAAAATCCGAAGTCATTCAGATCCTTGGGTCTTACACAAAGACAGAAGTAATTTTTGTTTTTCCGTGTTTCGGCGTTAAGCCTTCATCAGAGCCATGCATATTCATTCTATGGTGGGTGGGTGAATGGGTGGGTGGATGGATGGATGGATGGATGGATGGATGGATGGATGGATGGATGGATGGATGGATGGATGGATGGATGGATGGATGGATGGATGGATGGATGGATGGATGGATGGATGGATGGATGGATGGATGGATGAAAGACTTTGGTCTAAATGTAGGCTAAAGTACTTGAACAAAAACGCAAAATAATACCACAACAAATCTGTCAACTTACCATCACCATTGCCATCAGTTTTCTTTGGGCCATCTCCATCTTTACCAGGTTTACCTGTACCTTCTTCACCACCTCCTTCTTTTCCGCCAGTAGCTCCACCACCACCGGCACTACCACCACCACCAGCGGCGGCGGCACCACCGCCAGCTGCTCCGCCAGCTGCTCCACCAGCAGCAGCACCTGCAGCTCCACCGGCTTCACCGCCAGCTTCACCACCAGCATCACCACCACCACCACCACCGGCTTCTCCGCCAGCTTCCCCGCCAGCATCACCACCGGCATCTGCAGCCGCACCACCTCCTGCGCCAGCTCCGGCTCCGGCGGCTGCGCCAGCGTCTGCTTTAGCCTGCAAGAGAGATTTGATTTGATTTGATTTGATTTTAATTTCTTTAAGCACGGTGGCCACGTCAGTCAAAGGCCTGATTTACAGTGAGCCGTGCAAATACATACAATGACTAAAGGTAAAAGAAAAGCATACAAAATTAAATAGTCTTATTTACAAAACAATCTGACAAGGAAATTAAAGTAATGCTTATGATAGCATGAAAGAGAGAATCAGCATTCGCTATTGGTATTGCTGCGGAGCAGCACAAGTTTTTCGCTATCATTATCATTATCATTATCATCACGTGCACGTGCTTATAATAGACCTTTAAGCTATTCTACAAAAGAGCCTGAATCAATGAATCGAGCGATATTTCTACACAGTTTTATGCGAAAGATTCGATGGATCGGCGTTAGAGCTTCTACTACTATTGTGCACATTCGCAAATTCTACAAATGTATCAAAATATCGTTCGATTCAGATCCTTTTTAAGAATTTTAGAACAGAGGTCAGGGTCACGATTTCACAAACAACCAAAACAACCAAAACCTTTCAAAGAATGCATACAATCATGATAATCATGCATAACAAATAAAATCGAAATAATTCTACCGACTTATTTCAGTTTATGTCAATACTTCTTTACCAGAGAAAATCGTTCGTTCATAAAAGTTCGTTCAAAAAGTTCATAAAGTTTATCCAGTTTATACATCTAGATTTGTAAAGAAAAAATATTGTAACAGGATATCAGGGTAGCGTAGGGTAGGTTAGGGTAGGGTAGTGTAGGGTAAGGTAGGGCAGGGCAGGGCAGGGCAGGGTAGGGTAGGGTAGGGTAGTGTAGGGTAGGGTAGGGTAGTAGGGTAGGGTAGGGTAGGGTAGGGTAGGGTAGGGTAGGGTAGGGTAGGGTAGGGTAGAGTAGGGTAGGGTAGGGTAGGGTAGGGTAAGGTAGGGTAAGAAAGATTAAAAACTAGCAAATGAAGTAAAATATGAGCACTTTGATGCGAATTGAAATAAGCACCACGTTTCGAGCATAGCTCGTTATCAAGCAAAGAAATACAGTATTACCCCGCCACTAAGACACTCATTTTGTAAAACCAGGCTTTTTGGTATCTTATAAATATGTTGGACAATGAACATGGTGCCATCTGGCAGGCTGCAGTTCCTTATAAGTCAGTTTCTTCATAGCGGGGTAATACTGTATTCGTAGAACTGACACTAATCAAGCTGAAAGAACGGCAGATTCGCATCAAAGTGCTTATCTTTTACTACATTTACTAGTTTATCATTGTACAATTGCACTACACGCAACAAGAAGATTTTTAAGAAAGATTATGACTAAAAATTTCTAAAGACAATACCTCCTCCTTTTCTTCCTTCTTGCAGTAATTCACACACGATTTCTGATCATGATTATGATCCAGCTCAGAATGAACAGCAAGGAAAGTGCAATCTTTTGAAAATGATGCCACTGTCAAATCTGCCGTACCACCCGCATGGCATAGGTAATCTGAGTCAGTCAATTTGATGCCATATGCATCTGGATAAACTGCTGCTTTGCTTTCGAATGTAAATGAGGCATATTTGGCTAGAAATCGAATAGAAACCATAAGATTTCGTACAGCGTTAATTTACAACGTCAAATGTCGTGGGTTCGAATCTCACGTTGGTCGTTTCAACTGATCACATCAAATTTTCAAATATAAGACGGAAGAGCATTGATAAACAACACCAGAAGTCGTCGGTTTGAATCCTGCTTCGATTGTGAAACATTTCTGCTTGCCACCACGTTACCATATTTTAGACGTTCATAAACTATGGTTTCTTGAGGATTATATCATTTTCCTCCATTGATTTAGGATTTAGGAGTTACGATGATTTTAAAGTTTTCAAGACTTTCCATGATTTTGACAATAAGCAGAAAACGCCGGCACTTTGGAAATAACCAAGAAATCAAACTGCTGCAATGGCAGAATAACAATATCGAGTTGCCACTAAAAATAGGTCAAATAAAATGCCAACGCACCAATTGCTTCTTTAGCTACACAATGAAACGGCACATGCCAAAGTTATCAAATACAATAGGGTATATATCTAGCTTGGCTCGGGCCAGCTTTTAAAAAAAGAGACACAATCGTCGAAAATCTAATTGATCGAAATTTAGGAAAAGAAACTCACAATGCGAGAATTCTGTTGTCCATTATACTGTCATATACCGGTATATTGTCCATTTGCACGTGCCGCAAAAAAGTGTGGAACACGTAAAATAATTTGACATACGACGTACCTGCTGCTCCAGCGACACCTTTCTGCGCCACAAATTTCACACCATCACGTCTGAGATAATACCCTCTGTGATCATCTAATTCAAATGAAAGGCTTTCAAGGTTCCCATCTAATCCTGGCTTCCTGACGATAAAAAGACTCGCATGCTCCCTTGACTCTAAATGTAATGAGAAATCGTCCTCGTGGATAGATAGAGCATACTTGCACACATGACCATATGGCTCTGCACATGGGAAGTTAGCAGCATACAGCTTCACTTTGAGCACTGAAAAGAAATGGAAAGATCTCAGAATTTATTACAGTACACTTTGCATCGCTTTTGAATAGACCTGTTTACTTCTTAAAAAAGAGGCTTGGATCGAGCGTCCAAATCTGGTAAATTTTGTCAAAAGAAATGGAAACACGACCCCCGTTTTTGATAGATACCTGCTAGCTGCGGCAAGAAGTTCCTTCGGATCTCAGAACACTTTTCAGAGAGTTAAGCAACGATAACTTTGCTCGAATTGACTTACGACTGGACTGGTTCAGTTTAAATACACTAGTAAGTTTTTTTGCCTTCTGGCCTTGTTTCTCATTATTTTCATTTGTCGTTGGCTGATTTTGCTGTGTAACAGTGCGAGCATTACAAGGGTTTCATTTTGCGACTTTGCAAATCGAAGTTTGCGTTTCAACCGTCGTTATTCAAATGAAAGAAAAGTCAGCTAAAAATGAATGAAAATAACGAGAAACAAAGCAAAAAGACCAATAACACTTGCCTGTGTGTAAACTATACCATGGCTAACTCACTTTGCACAAGGTAGTCGATAACAAACTCTCTGAAAAGTTTTGAGATCCGAAGCAACTTCATACCACAGCTAGCAGTGTATCCACTGAGAACGGGGGTCGTTCTTTCGTTTTCCTTCCCAAACTTTACCAGATTTGGACGCTCGATCCAAACCTCTTTTTTAAGAAGTAAAAAGGTCTATTAAAATGGCCACGCAAGGGACCCTTTCAAATAAAAACCTTTATATTTCGAAATTAGTCTTAATACTTTTAAGATAAGAACCTATTTCAGCCTGGCTGTCAAAAAAGTAAGTTCTTAAATGCGGGGATTTACTGTAAGGTAGAACAGACTTTAATATTATATGGGAAAGCTTATCACAGGATCTTTTGTGCGCATACACGTCAAAAAAACACATCAGTAATCGTTTTCATTTTTGTAACAACGCAATTCTGAGGAAATATCAAGAAGACTGATCCTAATAAATGAATTTCAAAATTAAAATGATCTGACTTACTGTATTTCTTCATCTCCTCTGTTTTATCTGAAAGATAGATAGTTGTCAATTGAAATGTGTATGAAAGAATTAATACTGAAGAGTATATGATGAATGAGTGCGAATAGAATGCACTGCTTAATCAATAGGAGATTCCGGAAAAAAGAAAGAGGAAGAAACATAAACAACCGATTCTGTTAAAAGTTACAAGTTCATTTCAATGAGAAATATCACAATCCAATCATAGTCGGTCAGTTTCCAATCAAATCTTTTACCTGTGCTACGTAGAATTTCATTACTGTTCCTCAAATTTTCTGTGAAAGTTGTCTAAAGGGGTTGTACAAGATTTTTGTAAACAATCAGAAAGCACGTGAATTAAGCCTTCAGTTTTACCTAAGCTTCATCGCAGTGTTTTCTTGTCTCTGTCTATGTAACGTGATGGAACTTTTGATATCCATAAAAACTTTCAAACATTCGGCGTTAGAAAAATAGAACAAATCCTTCTACCAAGCTTCGATCACCAAAATTGTCGCAGATACTTTGGATTACTATTCTCTGTGCAAAATCACCATTAGCTGTGTTGTGTTTAGCCTAAACACATTCGATGATTTGACACGCAGCGCCACGCAGAGAGGACGGGTTGTACAGCTTCTTTAAGAAAAACAATCAGACAGAGTGGCGCATTATCACCATTATGTCCTTTCAAGGTTGCAACTAATAGTCCGACTGTGTTTGTAAAAGGGTTTACATTAAGTACAAAAACTTTCGGCGGATAAAATTTCGGACAATAAACTTCGGCGAAAATATTTTCGGACACATTTTTGGTATTTCGGACAAATAGATTTTCGGACAACATTTTGACTAGTTATCGGATCATTTATGCAAAATCACACCAGGTTGTAGATTTTTTGAAACAAAACGCCTTCATAAAGTTTGGAATAGAGTCATAGCATGTCCTACAATCCCTTCAAACATAACATTTGCTTAAATAGAACAGCAAAAAATTCACTAATTTCTTGTTTCTATTCGTATTCGTCAATTTTTTGCATACGTGCTTTTAATTGTAGTTGGTGTCGTGTCATAGCCACTTTAAATCTGCAAAAGGGTCTTCTTGTTCTACGTCGTTTTCGATACCATCTTCCATTTTGGCCATTTTGATATGAATTCTTTGCGAATTACATCAGCAATAGTGAGAGAATGTAAATCGTGATAGACGAAGAGGACGTTGTTGTTATTTATGTTCTGACCACATGTTCTGACCAATGGCAATGATATTGGATTGGAAACAGTTTTTTTCAAAAACTTTGCATGTTTACAATAACCTTTCGTGACGTGCTGGATATTCGAGTTCAAATTTATTTACTGCGCATGCGCATACCTATGCAAATATTTTCGGCGTGACAAATTTTCGGACAACTCTATATTTCGTACAAATAAACGTTCGGACAAGTCTTTGTCCGAAAGTTTGTCACGCCGAAAATTTTTGCACTTAATGTACTTCCACTGTTGCATTTGGTCTTTTATATCCAGGGTTTTAGATGCTGTCTCGACTATGAAATATCAAATTCCCTTCGAAAAACAATCCAATGAGCTTTTTGCTCAGTCATTCTTGTACAAAGAACCAAAAAAACGGTGTTTTCCTATCGTTGGAAATCAGGGTACTCTGGCTTGAAATACCACAAAAGAATTGGCTTTGGTTCTATCAGTGCATTGAGATCCCATGTCTTGCAAAGCAGGTTTCAAACTGGAAGCAAGATTGAATACCACTTACTTTTCCTTGCCAGCAAATCTGCAAGTGGTATTCCTAGAGCATCAGCTGCAGCTTTCAAGCCTGCTGCTTTCCCGGCCTCTTCACCAGCAGCCTCACCAGCTTTCTTTCCAGCATCTTGGCCAGCCTTTTGACCAGCATCTGTGCCTGCCTCCTTACCTGAGAGATATAAGAGACGTTTAATATTCAAAACAGAGTTCATATTCGTCAAAAGACTCCAATATTCCATTTGGGAAAGATACTGATTACTGCTGACTTTTAGAAACTCTTAATAGGTAGGGAAGAATAGTCATGCAAACGGAATATTTTAAACAAATTTATAGATTCCTGTGGAATAATTACCCCTAATTCAAAGTGGTACAAATAGAGAGATACCTCTGTTAAAGGATGACGAGAATCATCACATGCTGTACCATTATTTATTACCTGACTGACGTTGTAAAAATGAGGCAATACAAGAATCCCGCCAATCCCATTGGTCAATCGCACATTTCCCGCGGTTTTCCCCTAGCCTTGTATAATACGATACAAGGACGCGTTCTTGTCACCACAGCAACTTATTTAGGCCTGTGAGATTTACAATAAGCTGAAGCAACACAACAGTAACAAAGTGCGTTTGACTAAATGATATAAGTCAAAATTAGAAGCTATCAGGTAATACAACTCATACTAACCGGTTTTGTAGTTGTACAGGAAAATATAAAGCCCTCGGTCTTATTGCATAGACCTCGCAAGTTCAGTCTGTACTTTTAAGACCTTGGGTTTTATATTTTCATGTACAGCACAAAACTGGTTAGTATGCGTATAACAATTGAGGTTTTCGAGGTTAACAAACTATAACATACAACATTTTGGGTGTTATGGACTGGCCAAAATATGGATACATGATATACAATAAACTGAGTGGATCTAAAGCTTGAAATATTTATCAATAGTGTTAAATGCTGATTCAAAGAATCAAAATTGCTACCAAAATAAAAAATATCTCCAGAATTAATTTGGCCCTGATATGATCATACAAATGTAACAAATTTTGATAAATTTTCTTAGCATAGAAACTCCATGATGGTTCAGTTTTCACTCTTTTTTCAACATGTTTTTATTCACACCCCTTACCTGCTTTTCCGGCAGCTTTTTCAGCAGCTTCGATTGGGTTCTTCGTTGGTTTGGCGTCACCTCCAGCGGCTGCTCCACCCCCAGCGCCAGCCCCTGCACCAGCACCCGCTCCTGCGGCGGCCGCTGCAGATGCATCCGCGTCCACTGCGAAGAAAATAGCAAATGAATGAATACTAAGAAATGCCAGATATCAAGTATTTAAAAAAGATTCAACGACTCTTGGTACGAATTAAAGGGTGATTTTACCTCCAAATTCCGGCTCCAAATTTTCGTCGAAAGGGTAACTTTGCACCTTTTTTGAAAGGTAATGGATTTTTAACGGTTACTTTTTGCTCGCTTGGATAAAGCCACGAGACCAACGGCAGAAAACAATAGACACGTGCCGAAAACAATGGTGTTTACAGATTTATTAACAATTTGGCATGGGAGCCCCTATAAAAACTGCAGCAGATAATCAGAAGCTAAATGTCTGCACTTTTCATACATGAGAGATGAATTCCATGGCAAACAATTAAATAAACTTTATTTCAAATATATGAACGGAATAGTAATGAAGCATTCAGCACCTTGTCATAGACAATCCATATTTTCAGAAAAGTATATGGTATGGTTTACAACTATTCCGTTCATAGTTTTTGAAATATTTAAAGTTCAAGCTCACATTATTAGAAAATTGGCAGTTTTTTAAAATAGTTTCATGATTTTAAATGGAAAAACATCATGATACTGAACAACGGACCCAATTTTATGATATTCTGGTTGATATTCTCTAAACTTTGATACATTGCAAGTATATATTTATGTGGATTAAAGCATTTTCAGCATGTTTAAGAAATTTTCAATTTGTTCTGATTTTTGCCATTCAAGACAAATTTGTCCATTTTCAAACTGATTTGAATTTTTGTTAACAGCAGATAAACACAAAATTTAAAAAGAATTCGAAAGCCAAGAATCTCAGCTTTCTATACATGCATAGCATTTTATGATCGAAAATATTTCATTTTGCCAAATTTACACATCTGGGTCCACTGTGCTACATAAACCCATACATTCGCCAAATGGCACAAACAATTATCATTCACTATTTACCATCTGCTTTGGTCCATAAGTACGACTGTGTCACGGGGAATACTTTTTGACCACTTGGCAGTTGAACTCCAACTTTGAAATGATGGCGACCATATAACTGTTTGTGTAATCCCATGAGATAATACATTTTATCTTTCTTCAAAGTTATAGGACTTGATTTCTGGTTGGGGAACCTGAAATTAAAAATTCACATTATTATGCAACTAGGACCCCAAACTTAGCAATGTGATATGGAAAAACACAACTTCACCTTCACCTTCACCTATCAGCAGTTATAATATTTTAGCCATGCATAAAATAGCAACATCCTTTAAAGGGAATCGACATAGTTTAAAGTTCGCCCGGGCCAAGTTAATAATATAATCTACTGTATTTCATAACTTTGAGAAGAGCCGTTTCACTGAATCACCAAAGAAACAATAGAAGCAATACAATGTAGGATACAATAAATACAATAGAAACAATAAAAAAAATAAAGAAACAATGGGTGTAGTATTCATAGCGGCTACTCGAATTTAGGGACTTTCCATCAGCTCTAAACCAACAACGCTCATTTTACACTCGGCAACTTGGCATGCAAATAATGTAACTAGACGAAACATCATGTACAGCATAACTAGAGCCATTGTAAGAATGAGGGACAGCATATGCCTTTTCATCAGCAACTTATAACCTGAGTCTTTGTTTTCGTGCACATTTTATTTAAATGATGTCCTCAGCCACAAAGCATTGTAGCATCCCTCGTGTAATAGCCCTTTCACACTGACAGAGTCAAAACAGCATTGTCTAAACCAGGTTAGATTTCAACCAATCAAATGACTTCGGTTTCTTGGATTGACCAATTAGAGCACAACTTTTTATAACCTGGTTTAGTTTAAGCTTGTTTCATTTGTCAGTGTGAATGGGGTATAAGTCTACCTTTTAAGCGCGACAATTTAGGCCTGCCACAACTTACATGCAGTATCTGAAGTGCGAATTTTACCTTCAGTTTTTCCCTAAAAGCACCACTGTTACCAGAGAACACTCTACTAACAAGCAAGCTCAGCAGCAAACTATTTGATAACCACTTACTTTTCATATTCATTCTCTTTGACGATTTGTCGTCCAATTGTTTCTGAAACCTTGGCCAAATCTCCAGGACTTTCGCTAGAACTAATGAAGAACTGTCCTTCTGCATTACTGGCTAAAAAGAAAATATAGAAAAAACATCTTCAGGAGTATGCATCGTCAAAATTATAATACGTAAAATTCATACAGGAAAAGATAGGGTCCAAGGTTAGACTTTGGATATAAGTTCATCACGGCTTGTTGGAGAAAAAGGTTGGATAATCTACATTGCCTGCTAAAAGTCCTTGGAATACTAAGGCCATTTCTTGACAATGACGCACTTTTCCTCATCTTTGTGCACAGCGATCAGTCGAAGCACCATCTCCATGCGAAAATATTTTATTTGGAACGTCATTGTCCTACCAAGCCATCAGAGTCGCAAACTGTCCCGTTATTCACATTCTATTACAGACTAACTTCGTTCTAAGAGGGAGAGGGAGAAATCGCAGAGCAAAACAACAGTAGCCAAGGTGTTCCACAGGTTTTGGCAGGTATTGTAAACAAGAAAGGGTTCAGTCAAGGTGCACAAGTTAGGAGTACTCAAGGTAAGTCAACCTTGGGCAACAAATTTTTAGTCTCATATTTATCGGAATAAGACACTATTTGCCGATTATTCCTCTAACAACTAAGAGTCATTTAAAGAGAATGTAGATTTACGTACAAATGAAGAATTTGTATGCTCCATCTTGAGGCGCCTTGAAATATCCAAATATCTTAGCACCATAACTCTCATCCGGCAATCCCCCGACTTCATTGAAATCTGACAATTGTTGCGTATCATCAGGGCTATTTGGAAATTTTGAATTATTCTTCAAATCTTTTACCATGTAGCCATCAATTTTCTTGAATATTTGGAGGGTTAGACCAGGAATGAAATCTGTTAAAAGGAAATAGACAGCGATGATTCGTGGCCGTTCGTCAGGTTGTTATGTTTGTAAGAATTCACTACCCTCGTGACTGAATGATTTTCAAAGTCACTAGCAAAGTTTCAAAGTTAAAAAAGCAAAGATAATTCATACCTTTTTTGACGATACATTTTCAGTGCGTTTCTCTTGCATTTCTAACGTATTTTTGAGAAGAGGCATTGTTCATAATCCACAAGCATAGGTTCCAAATCTTTAAAAAGGCTGGTGTAAAATTCAATGACCTATTTCTCTGAACTGAATGACTACAAAGAAACTTTAGCTGTTTCTCTATAATTCTGCCGTTGGACTTTCTGAAATCTACAACATTTTCAGAATTAGAGTGTTTTTGTTCTTTTTCAAGAATTCAAGAAAAATTTTCAAAAAAACTTAAAACCATCGTAGTTTCTAAACTGTTTGACGCAACATGAAATAATTTCGAAGAAAACCATAGTCTATGGATGTCTACAACATGATATCAATATGGTATCAAGCAAAAGTCTGTGACCCTTCTGGTTTATGATTTAGAAACTTGATGACGTCACATCCTCAAATGAGTTGAAATGTAAGATACGCTGTAATTTCGAAAAACACTCAAAATTTCTGAAAAGTCCAACGGTAGAATTATAGATAGGTATCTAAAGCTTCTTTCAAGCCATTCAATCAGAAGAAATAGGTCATTGAATTTACACCACCTTTTTACGCCGAGTTAAAGATTTGGAACCTATGCTTAATCCACATACCTTCAGCGCCTCGCTTTTTCCTTGTTTCTTTAGTTTCTGGTGCATGTTTAGCTTGACGCTTCAGCGTCTCTGCAAAGTTCAAAAATTAGTTATTCATTCTTTTCAAGTTCAAAGTAGACACATGACATACTCCCAGCTATCGCAACAACAACAACGATGACAACAACAATATTCCTACACGTTTACTCTCGAGTACCGAATAGAGGGGGGGGGGGTGAGAATAATCAAGGGTTTAGAAATGATTCGATATGATAATAATCAGGGGTTGGAATAATCGGGGAGGGAAGTTGGAAAAATTGAAAATAGTCGTTTACTTATTAAAACACGAACCCTTTTTATATTTATGTTCACTATTATGTTCACTATCATTTCAATTTTTCAAGAATTAATGAAAGAGGGTTGGAATAAAAATGGGAGAGGAAATTCTTTCAAGAAATTTGATTATTCGGTGCTCGAGAGTAGCAATAACTCCAAATTTGTAATCAGTCCCGTTCAAAAGTTACAAAAGTATTCATTCGTTATTCTAATATCCTAGAAATGTAGGCAGAGATACCCCTTACCTATACTGAGAAAGCATTACTTCCATTCAGAATAATCAACAAGTTACCGTTGAAAATTAATGTCGATCTTTCGATCTGCTTTAAACAATAAACAAGCCTATTGATAATCTGTGGTCTCAACGAGTTGCATTGCTTGCAGAATTGGAAAACTCTAACAGTACAGTACAGCTTTTTTCAGCTAAAGATGCCAAGAACAACGTGATTTCGACTTGATGACCGACTGAATACTGTTATTAGCCTGATTACCTAAATCCCTTCTACCCGATGGGTAAACTTTCCTTGACATGCCTTGAATGTAATCTTCAATTGCGGGAAATATATCATACCTTTGTTTGTTGTTAATTTCAATTGTACTGGAGAGAACGTCTTCGACTGTTCATTTCCAATCCAGTTTCCGTATGGAAATTTAAAAGTTACATTTTTTGGGTCGACAACATCAACCTAAAAAACAACAATTTTAAGAATGGATTATTCAAAAACAACTCTGCCGGGTGGCATAGCAAACAAGATTGTTCACAGACCAGAACAAAACAAATTTATTGGCAAACTTATGATCAGGTGGTGAGATCAACATCTTTGCTCTTTGGCCACCCTATCTAGCATGGCTGCAAAGATTTTTCACTTCGATGCATATATTGAAAAACAAAAAAACAAAAATTAGGCCAACCTCATTTAAAAACCAGCTTGGTTCTTCACCAGTCCCATCAGTTCGAATTTGAATTTTGTTTATATTTCCTATTTTCTCACCAGCCAGAAGCCTGAATACATCAGTCCTGCAAGGAAGAAGTCATGGTATACTTCAGTACCAAGCAACCACCAAATCCCTTAACTTACATGATCCGTTTCTTTGTAAGTTGTGTTTGGTTTAACATTAGATGCCAGGCATAGTTTGCAACCTCAAACCAATGAAGAGCTGCGCTCGTGACTTTTATACAAATTTCATCGCAAACCTGACCTGGCATCTGAAGTTAGGGAGATTCTAATATAGTATCCATCAGGTTTTAATCGTTCGTAGTGTACCTAATTGTCTGTAGTTTAACGTTGCGTGCCTTTTCTATTCGCCATGGGGTAGTCATTGTCCTTCGCTCCCCTTGGCATCGTCCCTGTAGTGTTGTACAGTATTAGGAAGGTATAGTAGAATGTAAGATTTATCGTAATATTTTATATGTATGAAAAGAAAAAAAAGAAGTCATATTAGTCAATGCTGAGTCAAACATGTAGCTCCATTTGGTCGGGGAAAATTTGATGATTTGGCGGGGAGAGTTATGTATTGTGTCTCGCAACCAATTTTCACCTTTGCATTCAAAGAGAAATGAGTGTATTGTACATCAAAAGAAGAAGGCTATATCCAAACATCTGCTGCCTTAATTCAATTCATCTAATTCCGGCCTACATAGTTTAAACATAGTTTTCTTGCCATGTCGAATCGAACTGTATTAAAAACGGCACAATCTGCCGTGCCTAAAAATCTGATCTAAATATCGCTCTTTTGCCGTGTCGGCTTGAAACTAAAATGGTTCAAATGGCAATTTTTTCAAAATGCACAAGCGCAGTGGCTAATCACACGTAGAAACCGCGGACCATGGCCTAGAATTGATTAAATAAACGCGGCAGAAATAGGATGTTTAAATCAAGTCATTTTCTAACGTTTGATACGACTGAGCTGGTGAACCCCTGTCGCTTTATCCATTCAAAACGGCAGATGATTTAAACATCGTTTTATGTCTCTTGAAAGCTTTTAGCAGCATCTATTAAAATCGACATAGCAAAGAACGATGTTTACACTGGGCCTCAGAAGCCGATCATAAATTTCTGAATTACACACAAAAATATATGGGATTTGTAATGCTTGCTGTTCAGTTTCTGACATGGCTAAATGAAATTTAAGCAAACTATGTTTAGACACATCCTTCTTCTTTCGATGAATACTCATTCCTTTTCTGAACGATAACGATAACTGCGGTCATGTAATTAGTCTGCTTCTCATTCGGTGCACAATGAACATGCTTAACCAATGATCACTGTGTTCCACAGATTATATTGTAATAAAATCTGTCATTGTTGCTAATCAGACATTTTGTGTTTGTGGTAGGAGTTCCGTCATTAGGACCTACTTCAAACATCATCGAATTTTGAGCATGACCCTGGATTCAGCAGCTGAGTAGCAATTTTTTATTTACGTCCTGAATATTAATATTCTAGAATTTCAATGCCCTCTGCTCGACTCCTGAATCCAATAAACAAAATACGCCAGGCATATCTTTAGATAATCCTTCTACTCTACTAATAAACTTGTGACTTCTCTTAAAACCCCCCTTTCACATGCACAAGGCAACAGTTCGCCGTACTAGCTTCAGGGCAACTCTTGCGGCTTTCTTTGTTTTGAATTCCTGGCTGAGAGAATTTCCTTTGTCTGCAGTCACTAATCGCTTTGAATTCTGGGGTCAATGAAAAGCAGATGATGCTATTGTGTTACAAAATGTGTCTTTGTTGTCCTACTTACTTTCCAGCAGCAAATGCTTCTTTATCAGCCCTATCAATAGTCAATTCTTTTTCTTTCGTTTTCCCATCATTTCCGTACAAGACAATGTAGACTTTCGATTTTGTTCCTGCCCCCTTCTCTGGGCCAGTGTGTGTTATAACTTTGTATTCGTCTTCTTTTGCGTCTGAAAGCAAGAAAGAGATTCGTAATGCATGTCTCGGAAGGTGCAAGGCGACTTCTGCATGAGTGTATCTAAAACTGCATTTTATCCCCGGGGGGGGGGGGCCCTCCCATACTCGACCTGACGGGATGTGCCGCTCAACAGGGTGTCCTTTTGCGGTAAAAATTATGCGACAGGGTGTCCTTTTCTAACGAAATTTATGCGACAGGGTATTATAATAGGTAAAAAATTTATGCGACAGGGTATCACAAGCAAAAATTGCGTTGCTGAGAGGCAAAATTTTTATGCGACAGGGCATCACAAGCAAAAATTGTGTTCTACACTGTATTTGAGAGGCAAAATTTTTATGCGACAGGGTATCACAAGCAAAAATTCGTTCCTACACTGTATCTGAGAGGCAAAATTTTTATGCGACAGGGTATACTTTTGGCCTATTTTTTATGCGACAGGGTACAGGGTGTGGAGAGGTTTTCCGCACACCCCCGTCACTTCCCTAGTCAAGTACCCCCCCCCCCCCCGGGATTTTATCCCTTTTAAAATGGTGCATAACATTCTAAATCTAAACGAGCCTTTTCATGATAGGTGATAGAAACAACGGGATGTATGGAAAAGAAGCAAATTTTGTTGACAGCCTAGAGGCTACCGTTGTAGTTCTTTAAGTTTCACAGTTTCATAGTCTGATCATTGAAGATACAGTGAACTTGAATTCATCAAAAATCTCTTACTTCGAAATGCAAGAAAACGGCAACGGGCCTAAAATCCTACCAAAACATTGCCCTCAGTCAGAGAAATACGCAACCACATTTCACCTTCCCCAAAGCTGAAAATCAAATATTTTCAAAACTGTTGAATCGTAAACGTTATCATTTTTACAAAAATTTATTTCTTTCATTCTCGAGAGAGATGAAAAAAACTTTTATCATTTCGAAATAAAGGATGTTTCATAAAGTCAGTTTCATCTAGTTTCACCTTTATTTTCACAGCTCAGAAAGATATACAATAATGACAAACTACAACCCAAGAAGGTAGATGGAAAAATTCATGGTTCCAATAATAATAATACATAGGAGTCGTTCATGAAAGTCAATCCACCAAAAATTGACTTCCATATTTGTTTTACCAAATTAATTTCAAGCTGCTTTAGTTTTTCAAATTATTTCTGTTATATTTCTAATTTCATGCGAGTTTGAAGAACACTCAGAGCAGAAATCATTCGTAAATAAACAAACTTTCAATAATTCAATATTTCCACGATCATCTTAGTCCTCGATACACCACAAACTGTAGACTATTTCATCAACACCGTCTGATCAAGGTCTGATTATTTTGAAGCGGTGGAATATTGAAGGCCAACCGGTAAGTTAGTTTCTTCCTTTTTAACGATAACTTATCCGTTTAAAGAAGACAAGAATAGTCGTATCTATTAAAAATACAAATCTCGACCGATACACCACGAACGGTATCAAGAAACAGCGATAGGTACAGTTACGTAGATAAGTTCGATAAGGGCCTTTCTTACATTGGCGTTAAAGATCACGTCTAGATTCGCCTTATGTTAGTCCATAAGATCACAAATTTCGCGTGCTTTGATTTAATTTACAATTTAAACGTCACCTTTAGGCAGGTAGCTAGACCTGTTTTTGATAACCTCCCGCCATCAAACTTGACAAGAACCTTCAATATTAGAACAGTCTTTGCAAACAGAGTCTTGTAAAATGACATTTCTAGGCTACAAATCTTCCCTGGAAAAGCTGCAGAAAAAACCGGCCTAGCTGCCCTAATTCTACCACAAAATAAGTTGAGAGTTTACTGCATCCTTTTAGGCCACCTAGACATGATTGTCTTGAGATCACAGCATGAACAGGACCTCATATTACGACCAGTGAAGCGAAAACAAACGGATAAAAATAGATTTCAATGTCCTTAAACAGGCCTCCATGCTCACTTTTATGAGTCTAAAGATAACTAACTCACTGATAACTCCTTGTTTGATCCAAATCAATTATTCTGTTGCTTATACATTAAGTGTTATAGAATAAACATACCTTGTGAAGCGACTTGATTTGAGCTTTCCGCCGTTTTCGGTGCATCTTTGCTATATGTAAACTGGAGGAATCCACCAAGGATCACTACTAGGAACAATGCTAGTTGTTGTTTAATCATCGCTCATCATAGAGAGCAACTTTCTTTTGCCAATCCAGTTTTAGAAGATTTTAAGCTGGAAAGTTCATAAAATTATGCTCCTGTGCGAAAAACCAACAGCTCGTCGATTCGATGGCGATTGGTTGCTGAGCTCGACTCATTGGTTACGGGTGGTCAAATAGACCCTGCCTAAAGGTCATTCGCTAAATCGGTTTGGCCATAATCAGATTAGCACGGTAGGGTGATTCTTTGACGCTTTGTTACAATACGCATTGTCCGTAACTAGAAACAGTAATTTTAATTATCAAGAGACAATTCTCCAAGCAATAGTGTTGTCTTTCCATCATTTTACGATTGTTAGGCCTAATGCTTCGTTGATGACGCTATGGCAAACGCGTGCGACTTTTAATCGCAAAAAAGAAAATGTTTTTATTGGCTTCGTGTAAATACGACTTTAGCGAACCTGCTGCCATATCTAAATGCAAGAAGATTGCAGACGTTTGTTTGTTTCTACTCAGCATCTGAAGATAGTTGTTAGGAGCACAGAAAAGTTCAAGCTTGTTGAAGCAAGGTCCTGGTTCTTCCTCTTGATCTGACCACACCTCGTTAATCTGTTTAGCCTTGAATTGCAAAAAGTTGGCAGCTCTCCTCACTCCAAATAGCAGGCTTGACAGGGCAGAGATTTGAACCACCAACCTTCATGTTGGTAGGCCAGCGCGCTATCACTGAGCAATCCCAGCACATCTGAAGCGAATCTGAAACAATTACGAAGCAATGAGTAATACAACGAAACTGCTTAGAGGCTAGGCCAATTCCTTGCACTTGGAAAAACGAATTTCAAAGGCAGGTCAAAAACAATTGCGACAAATCTTACATAGTTTAATTCTGGTTTTCAAGCAATTTTTTGAGTAGCCTGCGTGCAGACTATACCCAAGGAAAAGGTATAGTCTGCGCAACACCGCTCACTTTTGTGTAGTGCGTGCTTCAGCATTTATTACGCAATAGTGATAACAAAGAAAACGTATTGTTGTAGCAGCCAACAAAATCACTTTCCCGGGAAACGAGGAAGCAATCAGATTTGAGAACGGTCATCATGTGATTAAATCTCAGGCTTCAGTTTGTTCTCTAGGCAAACTTCATTAGCAACACAATACTCTGGAATTTTAACTACCCTACTGCAGACAATAACCAGACGCTAAGAAGAAAGGACCTTTCAAACTGCCATTGAAATGAAATGCTGACTCACACAATACACGATATTGAGCGGCGTTGCGCAGACTATACCTTTTCCTTAGTTAGGTATTGTCTGCACGCAGGCTATGTTTTGAGGCGCAACCAAAGAGAAAAACAAGGGCATATCTTATAACAATAGAATCAGTTGATTTGATTGACACACCATTTCAAAGCGATCAGCGATCGAAGACAAAGGGAATCATCTCAAGCATCTAATGAAAACAAACTAAGTTGAAAAAGAAGTCCTGAAACAAGTATAGCTAAATGTCACATTGTGCAAGCGAAAAGTAGCTTTCGTGGGCCTCCCACGAAATTGTTTTTAAGAGCAAACATGAGCACATATCGAAAGAAGAAGGATATATCTACACATCTACCTCGGGAATTTTATTTCTTTGGTTCAGAAGCTGAGCAGTAAGTGTTTTAATTACACCCAATAAAAAAAGAGAATTGAATCGCCTCCCAATCGGCTTCTGAACCAAAGAAATAAAATGCCCGAGGTAGATGTGTAGATTTATCCTTCTTCTGTCGATATATGATCATGTTTGCTCTTGAAAACAATTTCTGGAATGCACAACGAGCGATCTAGCTACCTGGGTTTCAGAGAACCTTTTGCGACTTTGTTTGTTTTGAATTACTGAGAGAATGTCCTTTGTCTGCGAACGCTAATCGTTTTGAATTGAGGTGTCAATCAAATACAACTGTTGCTATTGTATTACAAAATCTGCCCTTGTTCCTAGGGCATTTAATTTGTTTGGTTCAAAAGCCGATTGGGAGGTCGTGTTTTCCGTCTCTTTTTCATGAACCAAAATAGAGACTTGTAGCAAGTCCAATTGGGAGGCGATTCTATTCTCTTATTTTTTGGGTGTGATTAAAACACTAACTGCTCAGCTTTTGAATTCCAGTGGCAATGATCGCTACTGGATCGCTACAAGATTTGCCCTTGTTTTGCCTTTGTTTCGATTAGTTACGGTTTAATACAAAATTTTACAACTTCCTGTGCGTCACAAGCAGAGACTGCTTGTCAAGGATTGTTTTGCACGTGGCCAAACGAACGAACGTTTTGCTTGGCAAGTACACTGCACAACGTCAATTAAGAAATGTTTATTAAACACCATCCTTTCGTAACCCTATAGTGAGTAGCTACGGGTCCTAGATTCAGATATAGAACTTGTGGTAGGCTTTTTGCCACTCAGTGATAATACAATCCCCATGTGACCGAACAATGATCACTTTTCAATCCTCTCGCTAATTTCATGTGTGATTGAGTTGAGAGAAGAACGCAATAGCAGGAATCTTTAGGGTGCCCCTGCGGGGAGTATATTCATTAAATGAAGCTGTGGTCTGGGTCTGAAGCAATGTCGCAAGCTCGACAAGAAAATCTGTCAATAATCCTATGTTCAAATGATGCATTTGGGATGAATCGTCAATCGCTTTGATTGAAAATTACTCATATCCCTACATAGAACAACCAAGAACCCCTTCTCTGTGCGTTTCGTTTCAGTAGTTACCTTTGATTGTAATTATGTGATGTCTTAAGGAAGCTTGCAACAAAAAATCGAATTTGCAAATTACCATTTGTGGTTCTAAACAGAAAACCTAAATTTGCAACTACTGTATTTAGCTGCAAGCTATCTTCATTTGTACCTTCGTGCTCCATTTGAATTAGAGAATTTATTTTCTGTTGTAATAGCGATTGCGTGTAGTTTTATGAAGCTTTTAATTTTCTCTTGAATGGCGGCAGGGTAGACATGTATTTTGCTCCATGTGGCATCGTCTCTGTAGTATTGTAGCGTAGTTTGTACAGGGTGTCCCAAAAAAATTGTTCGACGTTTGATTGAATATTAAAAAATAACGAAATAATGAACGGGCTCCATGGTAAGATAACCATATTGCTGAGATTTTGAATTAATTTTAGGCACCAGAAGCTAGCAAATCGGCTAAATAGTCACGGAGCTACGAGCTTTCGAAGTTCAAGTTTGTGCGAAAGCTGAAACCAGACGCCCCTAAATTGCTTGTTTGTGAAAGTAGAATCTCGTTTATTCAAAGCAAATCAAACGGAATTTCAAAAGTACTTTCGATAAACTAGCTTTTTGTATCATTGAATCAAGGTTATGGATGGTTGAAAAAATCCTGTTCAGCACAATTTGGAATTGCCCCATTTCTCATTGATTAAGTTTGCATTCCATGTTTTTAGATACTTGCATTCTTTAGTAAATTTTGGCAACGGTTACAAGAATTAAATAACTTTGGAGGTCCTATTTGGTTTGCTCTGATATCGACGAGGGGTAAAACATTGGATGGTCTTCTTTTACCTCGATTTTAGGATGTCTTTTTGGAAAAAGTTATAATTTTCAAAAGGCCATGACAAGTTTTAAAGCTTTTTCAGCGCTGTACCAAGTACAACAAGAGTCAGAAACCCAGAGCTGACAGCATATGCGCAATTTGTTGAGCGTTGGGGACTCTGGAGGGGGGATCAGTAGCGGTAGCAAACGGGGTTCCTATTGCTCAGCATCATACTACTATGCTGGCCTGACATCCAATGAAACGGATTCTAGTATTTATCAGTAATTTATCGTATTTGTAGCTTTTTGCAGTTGTTTATTTAGTTACTATTTTTTGCATGTCTTTATGCTAATGTCCACCTGGTAGTCATTATCTTTTGCTCCTTGTGGTCAGAGTGTTGTATAGTCTGTAAAGTAATTAGAAAGTATGGTAGGATGTTGTAGCATGTATTGTTTTAAATGATTATAAAAAAAAAAACAAAAAAAAACAAGAGTTACAAAAACAAATTTCGAGCAACAGCAGCATAAAGCACATGAACAGCAAAACGTAGGTCTCAAATTCAATTTCAAAGTCTCATATTCAATTTCAAAGCATTTCTTTTCATCATTTCGTTTTCACGGCGGTTTCGTTTTTGCCCAACACACGGCGGTTTCGTTTTTGCCCAGCGTAAAATGAATCAAAACGAAAACGAAACGGATAAAAACTCATAGAGAGCTATGTGAATAGTAAATACAGGCTTAATAAGCAACTTTTCCATGTAAACACAAGTCTTTCTGTTTGATGTTAGCGAATATTTTAGCTTTTTTTACTTTTGAATTTCTCTCATGTCACCGCATTTCCTTAGAGTTCTATTTGTTAGATTCTATGTTTTACCGTCCTTGTTTGCTTACTGTAAATATGTTGACTGCCGTTGCAATAAAGTCTCCTTGTTCACAGGTGTTTAATTTTTCACAGGTGTTCACATCGTTTTATAAATTGAATCTAATTAAGAAACTAGTCTTACAAAATTAAAAATGTCTTTTCAAATATCAAAAGGCAGAAAAAATTGCATGGATGGTTATTGCATTTTTCATTTCATCTATTGGCTTCAAAGAAACTGCAGCTGTAAGCAATTACTGGCAATCTTTATTGGATATCTTGATTATTTTCAGAATTACCGCGTTTTACCACGGAAAGAACAGCATGATGGGAAAATGGGGGAGATTTTTGAGATTTTGACACGACGCAGCTTCGAATTTCGCCACGTTTTGCGAGGCCTATTTTCACAACAAAACCTTTCTCCTCAGCACAAACAAAAACGTTAGATCTTGTGTGCATATCGATAAAATCCTTAGACTTCAGAGATTCCTAAAATATAATTTAGCCTTTCGGCAATCGGATAAAGTAACGCTTTTGACAATCGGTTCATTGGTTATGGACATATCAGCAATCAAATGATAATACATCATTATGGGACACCCGGTACTAGATGGCTTAAAAAACTTCGAGAGCTACAATCCTAGCCAAAATCTCTTGTCATAAACTAAGTTTTTCAGCATTTTTCGAAAAAACACCACAGTGCCTACCACTGGAGTGGAAATATCTCGAAAACCCCTCTTCCAACCAAGTCAATGTTGTCTGTCTTCACACAGGACACTTGCTGCATGATATTTTCCAAGTTAGAGAAATCAGCAACATTGACCTGGGGGGTAAAGGAGGGTATTTGCTCTTCAGATCTACCTTTTTCCCGTTTTGTGATAAGGGTGTTAGCTAGAATTGTAGATCATAGCTAGCTTTCTGGAATCAAAAGCTATTGAAAAATGCTTTATATCGCTATTTAGTGGAAAGGCATGGCTATATTTCGAGATGATACATGGTCACTTTAAGCTATGATTCCAGTCCGATAAACTAGATTCCAAGAGAATTTAGAAGCAAACATTTCTCATTAAGCCAACTTTTCTCATTTTGAGTGAAATAATCATCATCCCATCCTCTACACACAATCATCGTTATTTGCAAAATGAAAGGCCTCTGTTCCTTATTTATGTTTCATGCTCCCATGCAAAGTTGGAAGTTGGCTTTATTCAAAGATGGAATGAAAAAGGAGAGGGAAGTCTGAGAAATGAACGAATTCCATATTTTTGAAACTTTCTTTAGGACAGTAGGCATAACTTAGGTCCCGTCCACACGTATACGTTTACGTTTGTAAACGCATAGAATTTGTTCCACCTACACTGAACCACTTATCGTTTACAGAGCGTTTTAGTCTGTCCACACGTAAACGCCAACACAAGTGAAAACGATTGATGAACATGGTCGATGTTACGTCACCTACGTCACCGTTTACAAAAGCATGCATTTACGACATGAAAACGCGAAACAGCGTTTTCAAAACAACTGAAAGCGATTGATGAATACAATGTCTATGACATCATCGTTTACGAAAGTATGCGTTTACGACCGTCCACATGTAAACGCGAAAACAGCGTGTTCAAAAGTATCCATTTTGGAAAGCGTTTCGAATGTAATGCGTTTGGGGTAACCTGAAACGCCGTTTACGTGTCACCCTGTGTGTACTAATTAGATCTTTAGCCGTAGAAGAAATAAGCAGATTAGCTGATAAATTGCAAATTCCTGTCATGGCCCCCTACTGTGATACCCTTTCATAGAAAAAGTAATCGTGAATAGATAACTAAAAACTAATTTCAATTAGATGAATTGAAATGAAATGGCCAAAGGAATCGAAGCAGGTGTATTTGGGAAGCAT
This sequence comes from Aurelia coerulea, assembly GCA_039566865.1. NCBI lineage: Eukaryota > Metazoa > Cnidaria > Scyphozoa > Semaeostomeae > Ulmaridae > Aurelia > Aurelia coerulea. Next base: position 19,512,734 of record CM076954.1, read on the forward strand.
GTACAATGATAGGTGGTATAAATAGGTATCTTACAGGTGTCGCCATAAAAAGTATTGGAGCATTTTTACGTCAATGTGGATGAAGACTCTCTTGCGAAATAGACCCAGTGAACAATCTTATTTAAGAGGTATACATCATTATCACACGTTGATGATAAGCGATCCATTAGAATTACTCGTAAAACAATAAAGTTAGCCTACGAAGCAGCAAATTTGAGATCAGAGTCGATGTGTGCAGTTCAATTAAGGAGTGCCGATGAAAGTACATTAAGACTCACGACTTTGATTCGAGGTCAGGCCCAAGAAGTATCGAATTCACTGGACTTCAAGAGAGTAGAGCCAGTATTCATCTGTAAAAACATGAGTTGGTAAATGTGTGCAGTTCATCTAAAGATTGCCGACAAAAGTTCACAAAAACTCACCTCTGTCAGACAAGGGAAAGCCTAAGAAGTATGACATTCACTTCACTTTTGCATGTCACAATCTAGTATGTAACTGCAAATACATCGATTTGTGGAGAAGTGCAGTTCAACTAAAGATTGCCAATGAAAGTTCACAACGACTAACGACTTTGAGAAGAGGGTAAGGCTAAAGCCACTCTTTGAGCCAGTCGCCTAGTTGATTTGCGCAGCTCAACAAAAGAGTGCCGACAAAGCTCATACACCAACAAAGACTCCTGAGAATGTAAGTTTTAAAAAAAAAAACCATTAATATTCAAATTGTCAAGATCTAACTTTCAAAGAAAAATACAAAATACTAAACCTTCCCTTCGTTGGAAATCAAGAAAAACTGACTTGTGACTCGCACATTTTTGACGAGCAATGATTATTTGGCTAAAGTAGGGCATACATCACCAATTTGTCTTTACTCACACCCGAACAACGCGACAAGATACAAGAAAAGCATTAATAATCGAGTGATCGAGTTCTCAAGATCTCACTTCCAACAAGAATAGGAAATATTGAAATATTGCATTATTAGAAATCATCCAGAGCTGGCCCATCGAATCGCAGCTTTCAAACTAGAAATAAAAGTTTGGCAAATAGAAAGGCACTTGCTTTCACTCCAGTCCAAACAAGGCACCGAGATACTCATCATTACTACATTTGAACTAAACCACGAAGTTCGTCTTCAAAGAAAGGAACATATCGTCAAGTTATCTTTGCCAGGCCTCGAGACAAGATCAAGAAAATAAACTATAATTGGGTCCAAGCGTCCTGGATTCTTGACAAAAAACTTCTACATACGCAAAACTCGCATTCTCAAAGAGAAATCAGTGCAAGATGTCATGCTTCAGATTCATTTCTCATCTATCTGATTTTGCAGCGAAGATTTTCTTCTCTTCTGGTAACATATTATTTTTTCTGTTCTCAGTTACGGGAAACAGTATTGTTATATTCCTGGTACTCAGAAAACCCCATCTAAAAACACCAACATACTGTCTGCTGGCTGCACTTGCTACGTCCGACTTTATCACAGCCACTTGCGGACAGCTGACATATTTCGTGGAGGTTTTATTCAAAACTTACACCAGTTGTGCGATTGAGAAAGTAAATGCGTTCTTCAATGTATCAAGCTGTAGCACAAGTATTTTGCTGTTGTGCGCAATAGCTCAAGATCGTTATCTCCGGGTCTCAAAAGGCGTGGAATATGAAAACCATACGAGTATAAGGCGTGTTCTAATAATCGCAGTTTCATGCGCGGTTTTTGGTATGAGTATGGCTGTAATGTTCACGTTTCAACATCAGTACGTCACAATAGCGAGTACATTAGGCTTTGCAATACTTGGTACATCATGCTTTATATTCATTTGCATACACAGCCGACGTATTCACCGTACAGTGCAGAATCATATACGATCAATGGAAAGAGCGCTTCAAGGGCCGGTCAGTTCTGGACCCAAAGATCACGACCAGCGTCGTACGCGGTATAATGCAAAAGTCGAAAAAGCAGTCAACCGGTCAATATTTGCAGTTATTTCATTGTTCTTCTGTGCATGGTCCCCGGTTATCATATTGATGCTTGATATTCACGGCTCATACTGTGCAGAAAATACAGATCCCGGAAAGCTACCGCATTGCCTTCATATGGTGTTCATCACTGTCCTACATCAACGGAGCATTGAACCCAATAATCTACTCTTACCGCTGCGATGCAATTAGCAAAGAAATCAAGACTCTGGTCCGTGCTATGACTTGCAGAAAAACTAATGTTTTGCCGATTGACGAAGGCTCAAGGCTACATTCATCGAGGCCACAAAGGACTTTAGCAACATTCATAAAAGGGTCTCCAGTTCAGCAACATTGATTTGACTCGGTTCTTGCCACCATGGGCAATAATGCACCGTTGATGTGTCCTATATTATGATCAAAATTGTATTTTTACTCACTGTGCTGTTTCCCTTCCACGGGATTGCGAGTAAAGCTTGATAATGTTGCTATTCCTTCGTTCTTCTCTCGTCACAGCAAGGAATCGAATGCTGCCATTATTCAAATACAGTTGAATCAGTTAGAGCTCCTACGCAGCGATACGTCTTATTTCAAACTTCCCATTACAGAGACGTTTGACACGAGACGTACCACTGCGTAGGAGCTCCAACCGTTTCAACAGTATTTGAATAATGGCAGCATTCGATTCCTTGCTGTGACGAGAGAAGAACGAAGGAATAGCAACATTATCAAGCGCTGTACTCGCAATCCCGTGGAAGAGAAACAACACAGTGAGTAAGAATACAATTTTGATCATATTATAGGCCACGTCAACGGTGCATTATTGCCCAGGTTGCCACAACAGAATTTAATTCATCCGTGGACAAATATATCTCCGGAGTCCAACAAATGTTCAGTCGTTTAGAGCGTGGCATAAGTTGTTCATTTGCTTTCAGAAACCTTCATCGCGGAAAGTGACCGTGTGTCCATAATGTTTTGTGACACTGGCTGCGGTCACACTAGACGTCTTTACCCCGTTGTATCCCTTGAAAACAACGGGTTAACTACGCTTTGATATGTGACCGCATTTGGTTTTCACATACAACGCTGTTACAGCGCTTTGGTCCAGAGAGCTGATTCCATAAGAAAATTATCACATGCAAAGCAACGGGCAAAACAAGGTCCCGACCTATATTTCAGCGTTATTTTGGAGAATGAACCAATCACAGCCTTGCCTAGTTGTCACATGATAAATCATATCACTGTGTGACCGGGTGTCATTGTACCGTTTTGTTGCCGTACTTTCCGGCTACAAAAACAATTTGCAAGAAAGTGAAGCAATTCATATTACAACGGGAAATTACAGTTTGTGTGACCGCAGCCACTGTAAACATCCTGGTATGGGACGAACTTTGACCCTTCTGATTTAACTATACAGTCATTTTGAGTGTAATCCGCCAATGGTCAGCTGCAATCGCTTTCCGGATAGCAAATACTGTATAAACCCTCTACTGCATATAGTCTAAGTGGACCCGCTTGGACAGTTAGCCAGTCTATTGGACAGTGCCAATGATAATACTGCAAACATGCGTTCATTCAAGCATTAATATCACAGGCTCAGACACGTTCTTTGGCTGTAGATACAGACATCATGTTGACAGTCGTCAAATTAAAACTAGCTGCCCTGCAGGATCCTGCGAGATAGCTTTCTACGCGCGATTTTCTGAAGATATGTGGACCTATCAATAGACCTCAAAAAGATAGTGCCTACGAACTCAAGTACAAAAACATTTCCAAGCCACTTTCTAAATCGTCTGTGTGAACGATAATTTAACGAGTGTAAAGTTTCTGTTTCTTAAACATGCTTTGAGCAACCAAATATCGAATTCAGTACCTTCATTTTCATTGACTGTAGCTAATTATAACATAAACTGACCAAGCAACATCTCACAAGATAGCTGCGCCTTTCAGCTACATACTGATACATTGTTTGTATTTATTACGTTTTTCTTGAGGAAGCAATGTGGGATCTAGCTCCTGAAAGATTTTTGGGTCACCCTGTCCTTATTACATCTGAAGCCGAACTTAGGGCTCAAATCTTTAAAAAGGTCGGTGTAAAATTCTATTACAGTTTCCTTTGAATTAAATGGCTTGGAAGCAACTTAGCGTTTTTTGCTGTAAATCTGCCGTGGAAATTTATTGATATCTTGATTTGTTTCAGAATGGCGGCATTTCCTAAATTTGAGGCTATGACGTAATCAAATTTCTAAATCCTAAACCAGAAAAGATACTTATTTCTGCTTTCATATTGTAGGCCTCCATAAACTATGGTTTTCTTGAAAGTTGTACGATTTTTCCTCCCTTTGTTTAGGATTTACGATGATTTAAATGTTTTCAAAATTTACCATGAATTTTTTGAAAAATAATTAAATTGCTGCCATTTTGAAAAAAAATAAAGATATCAAAAAATTTCCACGGCAGATTTACAGCAAAGTACCATAAGTTCCTTTCAAGCCATCCAATTCAAAGAAAACTGCAATAGAATTTTACACCGACTTTTTAAAGATTTGAATGATTTGAGCCCTATGCTCTGAAGCCTTCCCTAATAAGCTAATAAGTTTATGATTATCAATTTATAAATTGCAAATCCCTCTTGAAATATCTTTTCGTGGACAAAGTAAGTCTGAAAAGATAATTACAAAATTAATTTCAATTAAAATGAATTGAAATTGCTAGAGGAAGCAAAGCAGGTGTATTTGGGAATGTGCAACATCAGGCAGTAAATGGGTGTTTTACAGGTGTCGCCATGAAAAGTATTGGAGCATTGTTTAGTCAATGTGGTGAAGAATCTCTTGCGAACTAGACTCAGTGAACAATCTTATTGCAGAGGTATAGATCATTATAAAACGTTGATGATGTGCGATCCACTAAAATTACTCGCAAAACAATAAAGTTAGCCTACGAAGCGGCAAATTTACTTGGATTTAGGAGAACAGAGCCAGTTTTCAACAACAAACATAACAATTAGTGAATGTGTGTGGTTCAATTAAACAGTGAAGATGAACCAGGCCTAAAAAGTATCAAATTTACTTGGATTCAGGAGATCAGAACCAGTATTCAATTGCAAATATAACAATCAGTCGATGTGTGTTGTTCAACTAAAGAGTGCCGACAAAGGCAGACTCATGACTTTAAGATGAGAATAAAAGTCTTAAAACAAAAGCATCAATAAGCAAATTGTCAAGATTTCACTTCAAAAGAAGAATAAAAAAACCAAACCATCCCTTCGTTGAAGATCAACAAGAACTGAATATTTGACGAGTAACCATAATTTGGCAAAAGTAGGGCATGCATCACCAATTTGTTTTTGCTAACATCCGAACAACGCGACAAGATACAAGAAAAGCATTAATAATCAAGTTTACAAGATCTCACCTTAAACAAGAACACAAAATACTGAAATATTGCATTATTGGAAATCATCCAGAGCTGGCCCATCGACTCTCAGCTTTCAAACCAGAAATGAAAGTTCGGCAAAAGAAGGGCACTTGTTTTCAATCAGGTCCAAACAAGGCACCGAGATACTCATCATCACTACATTTGAAATACACCACGCTGATCACCGACCAACCACTTTCCGACGAAGTTCGTCTTCAAAGAAAGGAACGTATCATCAAGTTATCTTTACCAGGCCTCGAGACAAGATTCAGGAAAGTAAACTATAATTGGGCCTTAGCCTCCTGGTTATAGACTCAAAACTTCCAGATACGCAAAACTCGCATTCTCAAAGAGAAATCAGTGCAAGATGTCATGCTTCAGATTCATTTCTCATCTATCTGATTTAACAGCAAAAATTTTCTTCTCTTCTGGTAACATATTATTGTTCCTGCTCTCAGTTACGGGAAACGGTATTGTTGTATTCCTGGTCCTTAGAAAACCGCATCTAAAGACACCAACATACTGTCTGCTAGCTGCACTTGCTACGTCCGACTTTCTCACAGCCACTTGCGGACAGCTGACGAATTTCGTGGAGATTTTACTCAAAACCTACACAAGCTGTGCGATTGAGAAAGTAAATGCGTTCTTCAATGCATCGAGCTGCAGCACAAGTATTTTGCTGTTGTGCGCAATAGCTCAAGATCGTTATCTCCGGGTCTCAAAAGGCGTGGAATATGAAAACCATACGAGTATAAGGCGTGTTCTAATAATCGCAGTTTCATGCGCGGTTTTTGGTATGAGTATGGCTGTAATGTTCACTTTTCAACATCAGTACGTCACAATAGCGAGTACACTAGGCTTTGCAATACTTGGTACATCATGCTTTATATTCATTTGCATACACAGCCGACGTATTCACCGTACAGTGCAGAATCATATACGATCAATGGAAAGAGCGCTTCAAGGGCCTGTCAGTTCTGGACCCGAAAATCACGACAAGCTTCGTACGCGGTATAATGCAAAAGTCGAAAAAGCCGTCAACCGGTCATTATTTGCAGTTACCTCATTGTTCTTCTGTGCATGGTCCCCGGTTATCATATTGATGCTGATATTCACGGCTCATACTGTGCAGAAAATACCGATCCCGGAAAGCTACCGCATTGCCTTCATATGGTGTTCATCACTGTCCTACATCAACGGAGCATTGAACCCAATAATCTACTCTTACCGCTGCGATGCAATTAGCAAAGAAATCAAGACATTGGTCCGTGCTATGTCGTGCAGAAAAACTGACGTTTTGCCGATTGACGAAGGATTAAGGATACAGTCGTCGAGGCCACAAAGGACTTTAGCAACATTCACACAAGTGACTTCGGTTCAGCAAAATTGATTTCAATTGGTTCTTGCCACAACAGAATTTAATTCATCCGTGGACAAAAATATCTCCGGTTCCAGGAAGTGTTCTGGAGTCCACTAATGAAGGAACCTTGATAGAAAATAGTTGCGTTTAGAGCGTGGCATAAGTTATTCATTTGGTTTCAGAAACCTTCTTCGCGGTAAGGGACCGTGTGTCTATAATGTTTTTTGACTCTGTAAACTTCCTGGTATGTGACAAACTTTGACCCTTCTGATTTACGTATACAGAAATCTACCAATGGTCAGTTGCAACCCCTTTCCGGATAACACATAGGGGAGATCGGGGTCAACTGCAACACTTTTGAAAATCAGCTATATCGTCCAAATAACGATTAATTGCGCTCTTGGAGGTAGATGATATTGTAGTAATTGCATCTCTTGAAATAAAATAGGCCTTAGTTTCCACCCCATGGAGCCAATTTTTGTGACGCTAGTTTGATAGTTTTAAAATCAGTGGTCAACTGTTACAATTGCTCCCGTAACACAGGGCAATTGTAATACATGGTTGGAGGAATTGTTACATATCGTTTAAATCATTACAAGTAATTATTGCATGACTCTGGTTTTTCCTTTCACAAAATGTAGCACCAGGTAGCAGATTATTCATTGCTTTAAAAATAACAAATTAAAAATAAGACATGGTATTTATTTGTTGGTAAATTTGGGTGGATCAGTTTGAAAAAAATTGAATCGATTGAGAAAATATTGCTTTTTCTTTACGAATTACAACCTTTTAATCTTTAATACTACATGGACACACATTTTTCGACCAGATTAGAAACTGAATCAAACCAAGCCATCGGCTAGCTTACACGGGGCAATTGAAACAGCGTGTAACAATTGCCCCTGGCCCGGTCAGCTATCGTTATTTCCTATTTTCACATCTCATCAGCTGTGGAGCTTAAAAGTTTCAATGTAGTTTTCATCCCAAATAGATGTAATATCTGAGATGTGAAAATGAAATTAGCAAAATCTTTCAGACCAAAATTCACAGTGAAAGCACATAGCTACTTTTGTGCTCAAAACATGTTTTTCCTCCAAAAGTTTGCAAATTTGGCGGAAAATTCCCGAATCTTAAATATCTTATGTAGAGGGTTGGAATGAGCATGCTCTGTGCAAAAATCAGATATTTTGCATTTTTCTGCAAGGTGCGAGAGCCATTGTTACAATTGCCCCCCGGTCTCCCCTACTGTATATATCTTATAGTGCATATTGCCTAAATGGACTTGCTTGAACGGCGCCAATTTGCGTTCATTCGAGCATAAATTTCACAGGCTTAGACACGTTCTTTGGCTGTAAATACCGACACCGATTTGACAGTCGTCAAATAGACCTTTTAGCCCTTCTACAAAAGAGCCTGGATCGACCGTTATTTTCATACATTTCTATACGCAAGATTCGATCGAGCTTCTAAAATCGAGGCGCTAGAGCTTCTACCATTATTGTGCGCATTCGAAAATTCTACAAAATGCAGCAAAATATCGTTCAATTCTGATTTATTTGAAAATACCTAAAAGGTCTATTAAAACGAACTGCTCTATAGGGTCCTGCGAGATGGCTTCCTACGTACGTTTTTCTGAAGATATTGTGGACCTAGCAAACAGTAACAGGCATATAGACTTCAAAAAGATAGTGGCCACGAACTCAAGTACCAAAAACACTTTTCAAGTAGACTTTTCTGAAACCGTCTGTGTGAACGATAATCTATAAATTCCACTAGAGTTTAAATTTTCTGCATTATAAACTTAATTATAATTTGAATTTGAGTACCTTACAGTTACTGCATTCTTACGTACGTTCCTTAACATCAGCTGAAGAAATAAATGGAGTCCTTTACTTGACTGACATCGAATTGTCCTGTAAAAGAATAACAATAGAAAAGTTATAAAAATATACAGCTGTTTATATAAAATATGTTTCGATATCAAAATCTTCTTCAGTTAAACTAGAACCAAAGGAAAGCCAAGTATTTGTACATTTTGAAAATCTTATTTGCACAACGTAAGCAAAAAAATCCTAAAATAATACTACCAACAAAGAAATAGCATTTACAGCCAAAAAATTTCATAGAATATTTTGTTAAGTTTTTGATGACTCCCAGTAAACAACCACTTTGAAATCTATGCGTGGTACCGTTTATTAGTACCGCATAGAAAAGTTAGTAATATTTAGACCAATCAGATAAAGATGAAAAAGTAGAAAATATCGTTCGGCTAGGTTTGCTTCAAGTAAAAAGCCCAGGGAGAAATTCCAGCATCAATGACAGGTATTTGTGTGCAGTTGCTACCGACCTAAAAGTTTGAAACTACCTACGAACTATATTGTACAATTTTTATTGGCACAGGAGCTTCATGGCACAGAAATAAAACGAGTTTAAAAAGCTAAGTCACTAGGGGTTATTGTCCACGAGAATCTCAGTTGGAAGGAAAACATCAAATCTTTGAAAGGTAAAGTAACAAGTGGTTTGTCTGCATTGAAAAAACTTAAAAACATTCTTACGCAATCTAAGCTATGTGATGTTTACCATGCGCTGGTTGAAAGTCACCTGCGATACGGGAATGTTATCTGGGGTAGCCTACCCAATACGAAGCTGCAAACGCTTCAGCGTCTACAGAACAGGGCTTTTTCAATCATTGAAAATGCTAGAATAAAGGACCCCTGGACCAGTAATGGGCTGAACGTTGATCAGATAATCTATTCTGGTCGATTTACCATGACACACAAAATATTCAATAAGCAATAAGCGGTGCCCTGAGAGCCTCTGGACCAAGTATAGTCGGAGAAATGAAATTTCCAGGTATAACACAAGAAATAAAAGAAATCTCGACATCCCAAAATTATAGCTTGAGTGAACGAAAAGGTTTCCACCTTTCTGGGCTTAAAAATGGGAATGAAATACCTATTGAAATTAGGGAAATCCCCTCGCTTTATCAGTTTACAAGAAAATGAAAAACCCATTTAAAACCCTAACTAAAACACGACTCCCAGGAAGATCAGACCTCAGCCTGGATCCAATTCTAGCTAATACCAAATTTCTAAATTTTGCTTTTCATTATTAATTTATGACATACTTGAAAGATTTGTATTTTAATTCAATACTGATTGGATATCGTGTGAAAACATGAATTAATAAATAGAAAATAGATAAATAAATAAATAAATAAATATTTGACGACCAAAAAATATTCACACCTTATAAACGCCATACAAAATATCAGTATGTTTTGGCAACCCAAAGAAAATCTTTACATTTAGTAACACCCTAAAAAATATTGAACATTCAAAATTTTACTCGAAACCAATGCTCAACACATACCTGCCATAACAATTGGGAAGTTTCTCCTGGGGTAAAGTTGAATAGTTTTGAAGGCAGGCCTACCAAACTTCAGAAGTGATTTAAACCCCGTTTACACGGTAGCGGATCACTTTTGATCCGATACAAAAAGTGTTGCGGATGAGCCTCCCGTTTACACGAGCTCGAAGTGATCCGATACACTTCTGCTCCGCTATCCGCATCAATTTTGATCCTGCTACGAAAGCGAACTCGTTTTGTATCGGATCACTTTTGTATCGGATCACTCTTGCTCTGCGTCGTGTAAACGCAAGTGATCCGCATCAATTTTGATTCGGATTCATTACAAGGGTATTTTCCATACAAACGAGGTTTAATCATAATTGCAGTATGTTTTGAAATTTGACATTAAAAGGAAATCACTGAAAATCCGAGAAAATCTTGAATGTGACCTCGTCCTATTTATATGGTGACTGCTGTTCCGCTACCGTGTAAACGAGACCGTGATCCGATACAATTTTGATCCGCTACCGTGTAGACGGGAGGGTGATCCGTAACACTTTGATCCGCAACACTTTTGATCCGCTACCGTGTAAACGGGGTCTTAAACTGAAACCACTGTGACGGTTAAAAGCTCTCTCCGTCTAAAACTGATCAATGTATGAAGCATGCTGAGCAAATGATACGCAAAAAGCAGTCTCCATGCATAAGAAATATTAAAGCGGTCTCCGTGCATAGTTTAGATTTTCAGTCCTTTTTGTTTGCCAGGACTACAGGGTGTCCCAAAAAAATTGTGCCCCGTTTGTCTGAAGATTGCGTCAAAGCGGCAAAAGATCTCGCCAAACTTTTGCATGATGGTGCTTGTCAGATGTTCAATTAAAGTTTGCCACCATCCCCGTAAAAATCCGTGAAAAATGATGGAGCTACGACCTTCAGAAGACCAAATTTGCCTGGCAACTGAAACCAGCAGTCGGCCATTTTGCCTTACTATTTTGCAGTGATAAGTATCTTCACGTGAGGTAAGAAATAATTTCTGTGAGGTCAGAAATAGTGGAACTCTCCGAGGATTATCGGAATTTTCACGAGAGCTATGAAATTGGAGGCTGCTGTTTCATTTTCATTCCATAAAGCTATTTATCGCTGCAAAATAGTAAGACAAAATGGCCGACCGCTGGTTTCAGTCATCGGGCAAATTTGGTCTCCGGAAGGTCATAGCTCCACCATTTTTCAACGGATTTTATGGGGATGGTTGCAAACTTTAATTGAACATCTGAAGAGCACCATCATGCAAAAGTTTGGCGAGAATCTTTTGCCGTTTTGTCGCAATCTTCAGACAAACGGGGCACAATTTTTTTGGGACACCCTGTAGTATCCGAGGAACAATGTAGCCAATAGTTCTCATACGCAGCAAAAATTGCATTTTTTAGAAAATAGATCTTGAAAACCAAAACAAGATCTGGTTTGTTTTGGACGGCCGAATCCCTAACTTTCATATCCACCGTTCAAGTGCAGGTAGGCCAAGAACATATCGCCAAACTTAGCTTACAAGCCAACAGGAAATTTTCAAACAGGAAAATTTTAAACAGAAAGCAATTCTTTGGACAGGAAGCACAAAACTGGAATAAAGAGCAACAAGGGCAGATTTTGTAATACAATAGCAACAGTTGCATTTGATTGACACCTCAATTCAAAGCGATAAGCGACTGCAGACAAAGGAAATACTCTCACCAAGTAATTCAAAACAAACAAAGTCGCAAAAGTTTCCCCGAGACTAGTAGGGCAAACTCTCGCCTTGTGCAAGCGGTGGTTTTCAAGAGACGTCATGTGCTGATAATGAAAGAAGAAGGATAAATCTAAAGTTCTGTCGGGCGGATTTTATTTATTTGATTCAGGAGCCGAGCTGAAGGCATTGCAATTCTCGCGTACTTAGGGCTTAAATGAAACGATTACCAAACAGCTCCTGGATCAAATAAACAAAATCCGCCAGATAGAACTTTAGATTTACCCTTCGTCTTTCGTTATAAGCACATATCTTCTCTTAAAAACTACCTTTCGCGTGCACAAGGCAAGAATTTGACCAACTAGTTTTTGCGACAACTAAAGATTGTTGTAAAGTTGGTTATCTTTGAATTAAGTAAGCTAATAAGACCTTTGTATTTTAGAAACAGTAGCTATACTTTTTGCTTTGTAGAACGACAAACGGGACACCCCGGGGACAAGAAACACATAACAAACCTGGTTTTGGAAGATTTCCAAATTTTGAAATAGCTTTGTAACTGCCTTTCAATGGTCTGCTCATTCTGAAATAGAATAAATTTACATTAATGAATAGAAAAAGTGGTCATTAAAGGAACAGCTACGCTCTTAATATGCAAACATCAAATGTTCCCAAGACGTTTTCAAAATTTCGATATATTTTTATGGTAACGAAGAAATGATCGAATCGAAATATTTTGAGCATCACAACCAAGTTGCTTTGCGGAATCACATCACAATTTCTCATACATTCAGGATTTCATGAGTTAGTACATATCACTTCAAAACAGCAGCATAGCCAACCTCGTACCCAGTGACAATGAAGGTTTTCCGTAAACTTCAACGCCTACATTGTAGGTCTATCTGTTGAGGTCTAGCCTCCTATTGAAAACAACAGATACCCTTGGGAACGAGGTTGCAGCATAGCTTCAAAATCTTTAACTCGGTGTTAAAAGGTGGGTGTAAAATTCTATGACCTATTTCTTCTGATTGAATGGCTTGAACAAAACTTTAGCTATTCATCTATAATTCTACCGTTGAACTTTACAAAAATTTGAATGTTTTTCGAAATTACAGCGCATCTTGCATTTCAGCTCATTTGAGGATGTGACGTCATCAAATTTCTAAATCATAAACCAGAAGAATGACAGACTTTTGCCCGATACCATATTGTAGACATCCATAAACTATCGTTTTCTTCTAAATCATTTCATGTTGCGTTAAACGGTTTAGAAATTACAATGGTTTCAAGTTTTTTTACAATTTTTCTTGAATTCTTGAAAAAGAAGAAAAACACTCTAAATCTGAAAATATTGAAGATTTCAGGAAAGCTCAACGGTAGAATTATAGAAAAATAGCATAAGTTTCTTTGAGGTCATTCAGTTCAAAGAAATAGGTAACTGAATTTTACGTCAGATCTGGAACCAATGCTCGAGACTGATTACATGAGTCTCAGTTTCCGCACTGAACTGGATTGAAAATAAAAACATCAGATTAAAAACGTTGAACGAATACAAGGAATCACGTCATCAGTGTACCTATGCTCTTCAAAACAGTATTCTAATTGATCACGTCTAACACTTAGAATAAAAATTAATCAGCAAAAGATCTTACTTTCAAGCCCATTCACTTACTTTAAATCGCCAAAGCTCTCTTGGAAGTGCTTCTGAAGATCTTTTAGAATTGGCTCGTTGTGCAAAGCAACAAATTGCTCTCTGCAAATCTGAAAATGTGACAATATAACAATATAACATATAAGTTAAAGCTGGTAAAACTGTTTGAAAATCAGAAAGCAGTTAAAACTGAGTTCAGCTTACATAATTCTGCGCTCTTGGATATAGAGATAATGTACCATGATATAGTTAGTCCTTCAAAATCAGTTGCTCTTCCTGCATGTCTGCAAACCCATACCACCCACAAAAATAAAATAGGAATTTTCACGAAATGCTTCCATAAGCGAAAGCTTGGCTAAGAGTTCAGATTTAGCTAAAAATTGCTCTGTGGTCCAATGGTTACGACCTTTGTCCGGCAGGTTCTATTCTTTCGTCACGCGGAAAATTTTGTCTGTGAATTTTGCAAATCAATTTACATAGCCTGATGAGATGTCATCAAATTCCTGACAGCCCTGTTTGGAAAATTGCGAATTCAGTCACACAATATAGAACAGGCAACTTTTACAATAAATACCTCAAAATAAATAGATTCAAATTAGTAGAAAGAAGACTATTAACTCCTGTAAAAGAAACAATAACCAAAATAAGCCTGTAACAAGAGAAAAACTGCTAAATCCTGTAAGACGGAAAGAAATAAGTTAATAACTCACCAGTAACTGCTGAAAAGAGTTATTGCTGGTGAGTTATTAACTTATTTCTTTCCTTTGAGGCTTTAAGGTTAATTCGGTTTTGTCTTACAGGATTTAACAGTTTTTCTCTTGTTACAGGCTTATTTTGGTTGTTGTTTCTTTTACAGGAGTTAGTAGTCTTCTTTCTACTGATTTCGGTGCTTTTGTTGCGTTTATGGGTTTAATATGATGAGTCCGTCATTTAAGGCTATTTTTAGATTCAAATTACTACGTAAACCAATCGTTTGATAAGTAACAGATTACAAACCTTATTCATAATTGGCACAGATGCTGGATGTGTCCAAAAACTATCATGCACTGATGCAAACGTAACTCCTTCCCTCTGACAAAACAATGCAGTTAACATCATGTGACAAGAGTCTAACGAATGAACAAAATTTGGTGCGAAGCCTCCTTTCTGCTTGACCAGGTGCGGTTTCTTTGTGTTGTCAAACATGGTAGTTAGAGCTACATTTTGCACTGGTGTTTGAATTTCTTCTGTGGTCTCCTTGTGGTATGGCTGTGTCACAGGTAAACCAAGTGGAGTGACCCAATTGACGCAATGGCCAGTTAAGGATATTTGTGTTGCTGCTAATGTTAGCCAGTCCTAAAGAGAGACAAGTTGAAACCGTTGTTGCCTTAAAAGGGGAAGCTCCGAGGTTTCTCTGGATGCTTACATACAGTACTAATCTGACATTGATAATTAAAAGCAGCGGATGTCAGCATAGGTTCCACGTCTTTAAAAAGGCTGGTGTAAAATTCAATGACCTATTTCTCAGAACTGAATGACTTCAAAGAAACTTTAGCTATTTCTCTATAATTCTACTGTTGGACTTTTCTGAAATCTTCAATATTTTCAGAATTAGAGTGTTTTTCTTATTTTTCAAGAATTCAAGAAAATTTTTCAACAAAACTTAAAACCATCGTAGTTTCTAAACTGTTTGACGCAACATGAAATAATTTCTAAGAAAACCATAGTTTATGGATGTCTAAAATATGGTATCAAGCAAAGGTCTGTCACTCTTCTGTTTTATGATTTAGAAATTTGATGACGTCACATCCTCAAATGAGTTGAAATGTAAAATACATTTGATAGGAAAGGCACCTGTGTATCTTAGAGACATGGTGAGAAGATATATGCCTGAAAGAACTCTCAGATCGAGTAATGCGTTGCTGCTAAAAGTGCCTCGGTTTAAAAACAAAACATTAGGTGCTCGAACTTTTGCCTATGCTGCAGCTATTCTCTGAAACAGTCTTCCGTTGGAAATTCGGGTTATTGACAATATTGAAAGTTTTAAATCTTCATTGAAGACTCATTTATTTAAATTAGCGTATGATATTTTGTAATAGGTTTTTATTTGTAAAGTGTGTAGAATATTGTATTATAGTTATGCACTTTAATCATATAATGATAATGATAATGATAATGATACGCTGTAATTTCGAAAAATATTCCAAAGTTCTGGAAAGTCCAACGGTAGAATTATAGAGAATTAGCTAAAGTTTCTTTGAAGTCATTCAGTTCAAAGAAATAGGTCACTCAATTTTACACTAGCCGTTTTAAAGATTTGGAACCTATGCTGCAAAATCTACCAGAGGCACAGAGAATGGGCAACAGAAAACGGACAAAAATGAATAATGCCAACCTGGATTTTCCTTGCCGATGTGAACAGTTCGCCAATACTTTTGAAAACTTGATTAACTACATACGAGGAT
Source organism: Aurelia coerulea (assembly GCA_039566865.1). Lineage (NCBI taxonomy): Eukaryota > Metazoa > Cnidaria > Scyphozoa > Semaeostomeae > Ulmaridae > Aurelia > Aurelia coerulea. The sequence goes on from CM076954.1 coordinate 19,528,620, forward strand.
CCTTTGAACAAAATATCATCAGCAACATTGAGATCTTTAAGTTGTTTTTCGATTTGAAGTCTACCTCCAACAAAAGTGACACCATATACAATTGTCATTACGGTCTGTTTCACAACTTTTCTGTTAACTTTTCCTGTAATAAAATTAACGAGTAGCAGATGAAATATGAATTTCTGGTTAACGAATGGTGAAAGCAAGCAAACTTCTAGTGGTAGAGCACTGGAAAACGCGATACGATGAACAAGTTTTTGGCTAATTACTTCCATCAAGGTATTGACTGAATATTGACTGAATGCTCCTTTATATATACAGTAAGGCCCCACATTTAAGAAACCACTTTTTCACACCTTAGCCTAAAATGTTTCTTACATCTATGATGCTTTTCATTTGTCAGGCTGAAAGTTTCTTAACTTTCTAATTCATTTCTGGAAAGTCCTGAAAAAAATGTTGCAACAGAATGGGATAAACATATCAGCCATATGTGTATGTTATCCATGATTGCCAAGACCATCAGTTAAAATTTGGGTAAAAATCTGTTAAATCTAGGATATCTTGGTAGCAATTTCTTATGAACCCTGCATGAAGTGGAAACCTGGGAGAGGAATGCTCCCAGGCCATCAAACCAGGACCTAATATTGTCAATTAAATTACAAGAAACATTATTTTTGGTGTGAGCCTCAAGAGTTTCTTGTGAGTAGGGGGGCTAATTATTTTTCAGTAGCCTAAAAGTTTCTTTTATGTAGTTTCTTAAATGCGGGGCCTTACTGTATGTCAAAAAGATATCATAAATACCGTAAAAACTCTATTAAGCCCCCGGGGGGCTTATTTAATTTCGGCTACTCCAGAAGGGGGTTTAAAAAAGAGGGGGCTTTTTAGAGAGGGTAGCTCATTCACAAAACCAAATGACAAGGATATATATGATAGCTTTTCAGTTCTTTTACCCCATATTTTGCGGATACAACTTACAATTTTACGAGTCAAATACATAAATTCGACACAGATATAGAACATCTCTGTCCGAACATATTCCAAAGGCTCTCAGGGCATAGCTTGTTTACAATCTTATATACCATAACAGAGCGATCAAAACGAATAAGATTCACAACGCTTAGCAATTTCTTAGGCCATGGGTCTTTAAATATTGCGCACTCTATAATTGACAGAGCTCTGTTTTGGAAACGTTGAAGTGCTTGAAGTTTCAAGCTTCAAGAAACTAAACAATAAAAATCTATAAAAATACCAAAATACTAAAAATACAGGAGAGTTTTGCCAAGATAAAATCAAAAAAATCCACTGATAACCAACGCAGTTCAAGGCCGCTTGTTTGTCCGAGTTCTTGTGAACAGCAGGAATACCAGTTATAGCAATTCATCAGGGTTATAGCAATTCATCAGGGTTATAGCAATTCGTCAGGGTTATAGCAATTCGTCAGGGTTATAGCAATTCATCAGGGTTATAGCAATTCATCAGGGTTATAGCAATTCATCAGGGTTATAGCAATTCATCAGGGTTATAGCAATTCATCAGGGCTATAGCAATTCATCAGGGTTATAGCAATTCGTCAGGGTTATAGCAATTCATCAGGGTTATAGCAATTCATCAGGGTTATAGCAATTCATCAGGGTTATAGCAATTCATCAGGGTTATAGCAATTCATCAGGGTTATAGCAATTCATCAGGGTTATAGCAATTCATCAGGGTTATAGCAATTCATCAGGGTTATAGCCATTCGTCAGGGTTATAGCAATTCAAAAGGGTTATAGCAATTCATCAGGGTTATAGCAATTCATCAGGGTTATAGCAATTCATCCGGGTTATAGCAATTCATCAGGGTTATAGCAATTCATTAGGGTTATAGCAATTCATCAGGGTTATAGCAATTCATTAGGGTGATAGCAATTCATCAGGGTTATAGCAATTCATTAGGGTTATAGCAATTCATCAGGGTTATAGCAATTCATCAGGGTTATAGCAATTCATCAGGGTTATAGCAATTCATCAGGGTTATAGCAATTCATCAGGGTTATAGCAATTCATCAGGGTTATAGCAATTCATCAGGGTTATAGCAATTCATCAGGGTTATAGCAATTCATTAGGGTTATAGCAATTCATCAGGGTTATAGCAATTCATTAGGGTTATAGCAATTCATCAGGGTTATAGCAATTCATCAGGGTTATAGCAATTCATCAGGGTTATAGCAATTCATCAGGGTTATAGCAATTCATCAGGGTTATAGCAATTCATCAGGGTTATAGCAATTCATCAGGGTTATAGCAATTCGTCAGGGTTATAGCAATTCATCAGGGTTATAGCAATTCATCAGGGTTATAGCAATTCATCAGGGTTATTGCAATTCATCAGGGATATAGCAATTCATCAGGGTTGTAGCAATTCGTCAGTTCAGCTAGACAAAACGATATGTAACAACGCCAGATACATTGTAAATATTGAAAATTAAAACATTTAGTGACCAACAACTCTCAAAGAATTGATTACCTTCCAATTTTTGGGCAATCTCAATCCCCTCTGCAGCATCAGCAGTTCTCCTCTTTTCTACCAAATTCGCAACTTCTGCATATAAATCTTGAGGTCGGGCACTTGGCTTTACGTTCACTTGCCTTTGGGGTAAAACAATTTAATATTAATATCTTGGATGCTAGTACGATATCACTGAAAAAAGTAGCAAATTCTAAATGATCCTTAGAAAAATAACATCGCATCATTTCAGGAACCACTGATCAATCTTGCTTCCTGTATCGCAAAATTTCATTGAAATTCCACTTATCATATTTCAGCGAAAAGCTTTCATAAAATTTCTTCAAAAATAAATGCTCAGGAGTATTTATAGTATTTATATATTATCTAATACTTGAAAGTGAACTTAACATCGGAGGTTTCACGCCATAATTTTATAGAGAATGTCTATTCAATGAGTTGACAAATATCTAATCTTTTTAATTTCATTTGTAGTTCAAATTCTTTACGTAGAGTACAAACCCAGAGCAAATAATGCTGTTTTACAATTGGCCTGCAAGGATCTAATTACAAATTAAAAGTAAAATATAAAGTAAATATTTACAATACAAAAGGAATGAATATAACAAAGCAAAGACTTATAAATGTGTTTACACATGTGTAAACAGCGATAAGATATTCGATAGAGTCGATTTACCGTAAAAGCTCTATTATTAAGCTCACCGGGGACTTATTTAATTTCGGACCCTCTAGAGGGGGACTTAAAAGAGAGGGAGGCTTATTGGAGAGGGAGGTTTATTCACAAAATCAAATGAAAGGGATACAGATGACAGCCTTTTACTTCGTTTACACCATATTTTGCAGATTCAACATACAATTTTACGAGTCAAATACATAAATTCGACACAGTTTTATCTCAAACCATATCAAAATTAACATGCAACCTTATCTAGCTCAATAAATGGGAAATCTTTGGTAACCACTGGAATTTGATATAAGAGGGGGGCTTAATAGGGGGGCTTATTCAAAATTCTGGCTCAGAGGGGAGGGGCTTATTAGAGAGGGGGCTAAATAGAGAGGGGGGTTCAATAGAGCTTCTACGGTACTCTTATTGCTTACATCCTAATCGTATGCTTAGCACTCTGTGCGAAAAAGGTTGCTCGGAGAAAGACAAGCATCGTAGTTAACACAGGACATATTTCTAGCATACGGTGTAGACAAAATTTGATTGAAACTACTTACACAGCACCATACTCATCTTGTCCCATTGCAGCATAATGTTGTAAACCATTACACGAACCATCCTGATGTACGGGTAAATAAGAGATATATTCTTTCGGATTTGGAGATCGAATTGCATTTGTTATTTCAGTACATGTTGCTAAACATTGCCATGGTTCATCGCCATCTTGCCACCATTTTCTTCCCTGCAAAAGGTGAAGAATTAAAAGCAAAAAGCAACTCACACAAAAAACCACCGTTTCATCCAAATAAGCCTCCGAAAGATTGCTTTAAATGTTTAAAACGAACTAAGACTAATCAAATAAATCCAAGCTCTTGCCCTTCTTGACCTGTTGCAAGCCTGAGATTTACATTGATCAGGCTAATTACAGTTCGTACCTCCTTACCAGAAAAAGACTTTTTTAGCTATTCTACGAAAGAATCTGGGTCAAGCGATGTTTTTGCATATTTTGTGGAAGTCTGATAATTTTTTCCAATGAGAAGTACAGTGATAGCAGCTTCAACGCCACTTAATGGAGCCTTTCGTATGAAAATTTGTACAAATATCGCTCGACCAGACACTGTTGTAAAGACTAAAGACAACCTTGGATTCGAACTGCATGAAGAGCCAAGACTCGTAGAAAGTCAGTCTTTCATGTCTACTAAAATTTTGGGTTCTACTAAAGTTTTGAGCAGTTTGTCGTGCACATCTGAAAAGATATAAAGTAAAGCATATTATCTGTTGGTTGGAGAACTTTACAAATTCCTATCCCTCCATCTTCAGCGCAATTCCTTTTCTATTCCAGATACTAAAGAGCTGTCTAAAAGTCCAAAATCACTTTTCACCTAATGCTGAAATTACTAAGGTTAGTTTAAATAACAAAGTTTAATAATAAAGGTTAATGATAGTAAATTTTTGTAAAATCTTTATTTTTCTCGCATACTCACATTCAATGGATTATCAGCTGAGTCAATTACTTCATCCATCATTTCATTAATATATTCGACACGCTCCTGCAAAGAGGCTTTCTTTTTGGATCCATGTATATTGACAAGATGAATTTTCAGCCAATCAAGTCCTTCCTCACCAAGTGGTTTTCCTCTGCCAAACAACAGCATCCCTCTTGCAACGTCACTCCCTAAATCAAAGAAAAGTGAAGGGTGCTCAAAAAGACTGATAAAAACAGTGGAATTTTACGGCCCATTCGGGGGAGTCTTGTTTTGGAAATCTAAACCAATCAAATCATCCAAAAGTCTAAACCAATCAAATCATCCAAAAGCTGCGTGCATGTCAGCATTCTGTCAGCAGTTTCAACGAGTGTGCCTGCAACTGATATTTATATAGGCACACTGCCAATATAATGACCAGGGCATGAAAACCGACCCGACCATGCGCCCGGGCGGTCGCAGGAAATTTTCAATCATAATGTCCTGCAGGAAATTTCTCAAAATCAATCTTGCTTCATGTATCGAGCTCTGTTTCCTCATTTCTCGAAATAAAAGTAGCTTATAAAATCAAGCAAGTTGCCTAACATGGATTGTATCTCATGCACAGTTTTTATGAATATTGTATACGACAAATATAAGAGAGGTGCAGAACTTGATTTTTGCTCGTGCCTTTTAGAAATCATAGATGATTTCGTTCACGGTTTTCCAGCCAAATCGGCTCCAAACTTCCTTGAATTTACTGTCCACCATGTTTCATTCGCATTTACAGAAAAACCAGTTAGCCGTTTATTGCCTATCGTTGGAACATGACCTCTCTTTAAGAAAGCTCAATATTTTCACTTTTGTGTTTTTGCAGGAAATTTAGGCATGATCTTTGTCTGGTCGCAGGAAGGGAAATATTTTTTCATGCCAATATAATGACAAAGATTATGTTGATCATTTTCATAGTAGAATATTGCCAGACTTACCCATATGACAACAGTGTGGTGGCACAGGATATACTCTTCCTCTGAAATCAATATTACTTGGGAGCCAGAACACCTTCTCTCTTAAATGGTTTGCAACTGACAATTTGTACAGAAGATCCATCCTCAAAGCAAACACTTCATTGTTCAGTTTTTTGATCGATCTCCGTTCACGGACCATTGCACGTAAATCTTCTTCAGTCATTTCATTGCTGCAAAATGGAATAGGAATACATTTATGATTTGATAAGATGAGGAATTCATGTGCAGATGTTGAAATTAGCAAGAACCATCAAACTGCTTTCCACTAATGCTTTTAACAATATCTGATAATGTTCGCGCAGTATGGCCTCGAAGGTGTTGTGGCGCAGTGGTGTAATCCTCTGACTTTGCAACCAGAACAGTCAGGCGGACAGGTTCGATACCCGGTGCAGCCCCACCACCTGAGCGTCATGACAAGGGGTCGCGGACTCGATTAGCGCTTAGCTACTTCTGTGATCCCAGCACTTGGCGCTAAAAACTGCAACTTCACCTTCACCTTCCTACAAAGACATCGCTCAGTTTATAAACATGTCTTAAACTATTTCACGAGGGCTTGTCTTCACTTAGCATATTCAAAAAACTCGTTTTATTCAACTAAAGTCAAACGGAACATGCGAGAATTCTATATTGCAAGAAAGCTCACACAATAATATAGACCCTTTAGAAATTCTAGAAAGAATCTGAATCGAACGATATTTTGACACATTTTTGAGCATTTTCGAATTTGCACAAAAGTGGTATAAGCCCTGACGCAACTCAATCAAACCTCTCGTATAAAAATATATAAAAATATCGCTCGGTCCAGTCCCTTTTGTAGGAAAGCTAAGAGGTATATCGCGCAAAAAAATTAACGGCTTTTCTATGTTTTATTGACAGACTACATGACAGGATTTGATAAAGCGACCTCTTGCTTTTGTAAACATTTGTTAGGGAGACGAGATACGGTTTGTCCGAGGAAATGTATGTGTCCCCCCGTGCAGTAGGTTAAAGCTAATGCGCAGTAGCGTTATGGGTTGGAGCAGAGCTCTGCCGGGCGCATGAGCATTACCCTACTGAACGGGGGGACACATACCTTTCCTCGAACAAACCGTATCTCGTCTCCCCAACAAACATTTGATAAACCAACACGTCCATTTGAAGCCTTTAAAACTTACCTTGTTTTGATCTTTGGGACCGGTGGGAATTCAGGTCCAAATATTTCTAAATTTTTGTCTCCTTTATCATTGAATATATCAATCATGATATCGAGTATTTTCTCGTTGATTTTCCAAGAGGTTGTTCCGAGGAAGTTCAGAGAATCGTAAACAGCATTCAGTTTTCCTGCTTCGTCTCTGTCCTGCATTTGACCAAGCTGGTAGCGATCCATTATTGTCCTCACGAAGGGAACTGAAATGATAAAAAAGGCCCCAAGGGCATGAAAATGTGCAGTCGAGCCACACAGCTACCAGAAAGACAAAACTGGAAAGGAAGAACGCAGGAAAGAAGAAGAACGTGAATGGATAAAACTGCGCGGGATAAAACGAAAAACTGCAATGACTAGGGGAATATATGGAAAAAGACAGATGAAATATCTTTCCACAAAAGTTGAGGTTTTAGGAGATAGGTCGGTAATTCTCTTCAAAACGGTACAAAATTAAGCGAACGTATTTGCTTTGAATCAAAAATATTTTTGGCATCAAACCTGCAATGTAAGTCTACAATCAAGGAATACATCTAATGCCTTTATGCTGGATTCTAAGTGCAAAGTTGAATATGGTCAGGTCAGATTCGATTCAGATTGGATTCGATTCTAAAATTCGATTCATCACAAAACCAGTAATGACGGTTGAATTGATTCCTTAAATTGTTTTTGTTTGGCCAATCACAAAATAAGTCACGTTAACAAATTGTAAAAAGATTAGCTTATTGCTTTCCCAATATCATTAATGTTTAAGTGCGACAAAATAACAAATATATGCAAAAAAAAAAATAATCAGTAAGACCACTGTAAAAAGATTGTACAATCTCGTATCACGTCATTCGTAGACTTTGAAATATTCAAAATGACAATAATAATAAGTAGACATAATATAATCAAAAGGAACTAAGAGCTCCTTACCAGGGTGAACTAGATAGCCTCCTTCGTTGACAGATGACCATGGCCTCGGTGGCACTAACATCGGAACCTTCTCCGCCTCCATTGCAATATCACCTTGATTTGTCAAATAGCTTTTATATATCCTTGCTACCGCAGCATGCATTTTCAAAATCCCAAATCGCCTTCCTTCATATGACCCGTAGCCATGACTTAATACTGGAACGATTTCTGGAGTCCTTGCGTTAAATAATTCCGTATTTACTTTGGCTGTTCTAATGAGCATATCAATGAGCACGCCAGCAACCTAGAATACAAAAATACCCTATAAGCTTCAATCCATATTTGAAATAAGGGTCTGTTTCTAACAGAAAATAACTTCTTAATTTCAGCTTCCGTTTCATAAAACACTGACCCTTTGCTAATCTTTAAACAAAAGACTAAAAGTTTTATGAGAAAGCATCTTCACAAATCTTAGTTATTCTTTCTCATCACTGGAAAGGATGCAAATGTCAAAAACTTGTCTTTAAACATCAAAATCATTGCTCCATATTCTAATTGTCTTGTACTAGTCCTTTGTTTTAAGGGGCCCTGTGACGAATACCAACTGAGACTGTTGACTTTGGATTCCTGGGTACCAAGACAAGGGTATCAAGTTTCCTTCATAATAGCAGAGCTTTTGCCATTCCAAAAACACATAAAACGAAATCGAGACACATATAGTCTTGAATACAATACATCCCCACATATAAGAACCTACTTTGTTGACAACCAGGTTGAGATAGGTTCTTATTTTAAAGGCACTAAGACTAATCCCAAGGTATAAAGGTTCTGATTTGAAGAGTGCCTTGCTTAGGCCCTTAGAATCTTCACCAAAGATGTTCAGCCCTGTTTTTTGTTTTGGCAAAGTTACCATGTTCCCACTAACCAATTCTAAGCTTACAAACAGCAGAGGAGGAGATTTAAACTTTAACAGCCAACTGGACAAAAATGAACTTAATAAGGAGAATCCAAAATAAACTTTGCTACCCCTGCAATAAGAACATATTTTCATCAAACTGAATTAAGGTACATAAGTTAGGAAAAACAGCCTCTAGGTTCTTATTTTTGTAGGTTCTTATGTGCCGGGATTTACTGTATTGTATCAAATTGAATACCATATTGTAGATTAACGGGGTGAATCACAAAATGCCAGCTTTATTTCACAGTTTTAATATCATATATTCTGCTTACCAAAACCTTGACAGTGTAGGGCCAAATAGGGGCATTCGTCTTTAGTGATGCCAAACTTTCTGATTGCTGCTCTAAGTAATACCATTTCTCTCTTGGAAGAGTTTTTGAAACTTCACTTGGGCTGGTTGCGTAGTTGACGTATTTTTTGTAGATTTCTTTTACCTACAGCAAGAATTTGAGATTGATTCAGTTTCCAATTCAACAACAAAATTAGCGCACTATGGACAGTAACGTATTTTTTCCGAGAAAAGAAACTATTCATGAATCAGATGCAGGGTGAAAACCTGTTTCTAGTTTCTAAACACTAATGAAAAATGTTACTTTCGTAAATTGTGTACGTGGATTAGCAAAATATTCATATCTCGGAATTCTTAAACCTAAACTGAGTGAAATTTTCCAAACGGAGTAAATATGCTCTACAGTTGTGCACAATTCTGGAAAAGAATACAACCCAGAGAAGGCACACAGTGTTTCACTCTTAAATAAGCCCAATACTTAAAGACCACAACAGTCTAGCGTTGGAAAATTAGATAAGAAGAACCTTTTTGGTTAGAACGAAAGCACTTGTATGGCTCAGATTTGCTGCAGCATTAACTCCACCAATTCGTAATCATTCTAAGATTACTCCCGTGAAATATGCAACATGAACTTCAAAGATCTATTCACTCTCGGCATTCTGATTAGATACAAAATCTTGGTGCAAAACAACCTCGGCCTGAGCCAATGTACGATCATTACAGCCCTGAAGAAGTCCTGCATGGCAGGACGAAATATTGGCGTCAAGTATATGGAACCATTTGCTGTTGTTTTTTGTCGCATTGCGGTGTTTCTTCTGCCTTTAAACTTATACGATAATACCCCCATCAAACTATGGCATAAAGGAATTCGGAGCCTCTTAGAAAATTTGTAATGTGGATATTCAAACACAACGTCACAATCTCTTGTGAAATATTGCATTCGCTGTCTCATAAAGCACCTTTAATGAAATTGCAGATCTCCGCAAATCAATTAAAAAAGTAAGATACCACCACACTTAATAGAATTTATATGTAATACAAAATCTAACCTTATCAATGACTCCAGCTTCCTGTTTACATTTCAATACATATCTGGCATGGACCAAGCCACCAAGCTGACGGCAAATGTAATTGACTGATACACCGTGAGGTTGAGAGCATAGAATCGGCAGAACATCATTTATGACGAGGTCGCTTAACTGCTCTGGTTCTATCAGACTCAGATATGGAATATATTTGTTTTGGAGACCTAACGTTTAAAGAGAAACAGTAGTTAGAAAAAGGGTGGGTTGATTTATTACAAAAGTCTGGTTCCTACAGCCTATTTGATTGTGACAAATATAGACTTACGACATGAATCCTTGTACTTTCAACCTGACTTTTCATTTCCTTTCATATGAGTTTGATCAATAACCATCCAGTTCAATGAGCGATGTTGAGATTTGTTTGTAATGAGACTACGATAAACGTAAACCACCACCTAACTTAGTCGCTTATTTGGACAAATCACTAGGATAGGCTAAGAAATTCAGGCAAACGTCTAAAACAAACGCATTGAGGTTTAAGATATTCAGCTTTCAACATTTGGCAAAATTTAGCCGACAACAGTTTTGGTAACTTCATGCTTGCGTTACCGCTGTCAAGTTTTCTTAGGCCTAGACAGAGGCTGACAAAATTTTTTTCTTCCTGGGGACGGAAAAAATGGCATCCAAACTTCCTGCGAAAATTGGTTTGATTTTACATTGATTTAGTGGATCGTACAGCACAATTCGTGCAAGTTGTAGCTGGAATATAATTCAAAAGAGCTACTTCAAGAATTATTTAACGCATTCACAAACCAAAAACTTAAGGTTTACGCTTAACATAACATATAACGAATACTTATATTGCATACAAGTTTAAGAATGATTGCTAGGTAGGTAGCTCAAAATAGGCATGGGAATGGGAACTGAAGGTGAGCAGCATAAAGGCACATGACTTTCGTCATGAAGATGAGCCACCAAAATGCACATAAATATCCCGGTTGCCACTGCTTTCCTTCCTTCCTGGAAACGAACAGCACTGCCTGATCACAAAAAGCAACTGAACAGCTTAATGATACGTTCACCTGGACAAAATACATTACTAGAACAACCAATTTTTTCAAATTCTTGATACAATCTTCTTGGTCAAGATTCTTCTTGATTAAAATTTTCTAGAGAACGATTATGACAGATTCAGCTTCTGCCATATTATGACGGCAATATAAAATTCAGCTTCTGTTAAAAGGATTTCCTGCAGCCTAAAAACATTGAAAATATTTCCTGGGAATAGTGTTCCCCTGTTCCCACATTTTGTGGGCCTCTGGGCCTAGATATTTGAAATACCATAAACTTATAGTTGTAAACTCATGGAAACACCCAACACAAATCAAAAGCTTAGTTTAGAATGAAAAATTAACAAAAGAAATTTCTCACTTTTCCCACTTGAATACTTGACATCTTTTTCCAATGTTCCTTCTTCGATTTCTCTTTTGATTCTTTCTGTTAGAGCTGCTTGCCATTCCTCGCATATCTTCATATACAGCTCTTTTCTTTTTAACTCTTTGGCAGTAACATTTCTCTTTTTTTCGATTGATGGAACAATTAGGTGACCTGTAACCAAAATAGATTCATCATCAGCGTCATGATGAGGTAGGGTTAAATCCCTATACAGTATAGGCCTTGCGTTTATTAACAAGACAAGAATTCTTTATATTATGATAAGAATTCTTGAGCCATATGAAAAACTGAAAGAATTCTTAGGCAAGAAAGCCATGTTAATGTGTGCAAGCCCTGTAGTAACTGAACGTCTGGTTCCTCTGAATGACACTCACTAAATTCTCTTGGCATAACAAACTCTTATTCCAACAAACTTTTTCTAGTTCCTTCAGACTTCTTTAAACCAGGATTTAACAAAATACTCATCAATGAATAAATCTCTACACTGTATCCTCTGACCACCTTTAGCATACTGTACAGACTTGTCTGAAATATCAATTACATTACGTGTGCCAAATCCTAAAAATCTGCTTTCCACTGTCTTTCTCAGGACTGTCTGCTCTGGCATAATAAAATCATACATTAGCATTCTAGATCATATTTACCTGTAGTTTCGATATCCATCTGTTGCTCAAGCAGGCTGCCTAGCTCTTCAGCACTCAGATCTGGCAAAACAGAAACATCTTCACTTTGCTGTTCAACAGGTTTTTTCAAACCATTTAGCAAGCGTATTCCAGGCAGTTGAAGTCTTGATGGCATGTAAGGAGCCATTGGTTGGTAGCTTGGATCAATGCTCTTCAGAGCAGCCATTACTGCATCAACTTGGTTGTTTGTAAGTATGGATTTGTGGAATATATTCACAGCTGGAAAACCCTGGTAAAGAGAAAAAGTGAAACAAATGATATTAATGCAAATTACTTGGATACATACTGTCTGATTTTGATCAGGCCTTGTTATATCAAAAATATTTCCTTGCCAAATAATTCTTAAGAATTCTCAACAAACCTTTTAATTTCTTAAGAATTCTTGTTTGAAAAGCATACAGTCTATTGTACCTTTGAGAAGTCTTGTGAAGAATTCTTGAAAATTCTGACAGATTCTCAAGAAATTTTCATGCTGCTTAGCAAGGTCTTCACTTACACGCTATAAGACTTGAATATTTCAATTACTATGGTAGAAAGAACAAAGTATGCTTGAAAGTATTGACAACAAAACATTTTCCACAAAATACAGTACAGGCCTAGTGCACATTAACATGAATTTCTTGCCAAAGAATTTACAAGAATTCTTAAGAATTTTTGAGAATGAGAAGGTTTTTAGTGGTAGGAACTCTCGTTTAAAAATTTACAGCATTTCATATGACCCAAGAATTCTGGTCAGAATATGAAGAATCTTGAACATTTTTAAGAATTCTGGAGAACTCTTTTTATGTCAATGCCCACAAGACCTGTATTGTAGATCTGAAGTTTGCTACATAACTACAGTAACATGAAACTGACATAAACATAACAAGTGTCCTAAGCAAAGGCCTTCTTTGTAGCAATCACTTGATGCTCTTGCTCTATTTTGCAAATGTAGGTGGTTTCCAAATCAATTAAATGGAACTCAAAATCATGTGATACATTTTGAAACTTCATAAACAGACTACAATAACTCACATCTGATTCCATCTGTGATACAATTAATTCCAACTTTTCCTTTTCTTCAAGCTTCCAACATGCCTCAATCAAAGCGGCATATGTCTGAAATGTTGGCTCCACTCCTTGAGATTTCATGCTGTGAAGGAGCAAATCAATTTGCAGCCAAGTGCCACAGCTGGCAATACCATGAAGTAGTTGGCTGTATACATCTACCTTGAACTTGTGACCTTTTCTTCTATGTTTATTGAATAATTGAAATGCTTCCACTGACTGTAACAAAATCAAAGAAAGATTTGCACTTGCAGAAGATTTAATTCTTCAGTAATATATATATCTTTGGATTTATTACATAGTTCTTGACTTTCAAACATCGTTGATCTTGTTCTTGCTTCTTCAGCTGAGGTAGTGCAACAATATTTTATTTTTCATTGCATATTTGTGCCTTTGTCTGTAGCAGCTCAATTCCTAGAGGTGTTATAAAATGTCATGTCACATAAATTGAGAAAGACATTTTTTTTCTTTGAAGCAAATTTTTCAAGTTGAAGGATGCACAGAATCAGATCTCATGAATCAAATTTTAACTGCACATCACATGCTAATCTTCAAGAAAAGTTGCCTTTAAGAAGAAAAAAATCAGTGCTTACCCTTTCATGTTTTATCAATGCATCCATCTCTGCTACAACCTTTGACTCTTCAACAAATGTTAGCTGCCTTCCATCTAACGTTTGCGCAGGGAGAGGGTTTTTTGTTCTCTTCCTCCTTTTTTTATCTGAAGCCTTATCGTCCTTCTCCTCAACCGCTGGACCATTTTCCTGACTTTTTGCATCTAACATTTGCACAGCAAGTTGTTCTGGGAAAGGAATGGCATCCATAGATTCGTCTGCCACAAGTTCATTGATTTCTTCATTTAAAATCTTGGCTGTTGTGCTTTTATTTGCTTGAGCACTGCAAGTAGCTTTTCCAAATGTAAGTCTCTTAGCGAAGGATAAAGTGCCAAATGTTGACCTGCATACTGTTCTTCTGTATCCATTGTATCCTATCATAAATTACAGCAACAAATGATGATAGGCAAAGGCAGCACAATGAAATATCATGCAAAAGCAACAAACAAGATATTTTGATTTGAGGAGATGGAACAAAAGCTTTCTTGATATGTCGACCTGTATGTTTTAATTTCACACTTTTTTTGTCTACTTATGCACCGGACTGCAGAGTACGGCAGGTTCCAACGAGATCTCGGGTGTGCAAGAGCAAAATATCGAGTGTGCAAGTGTGCACTTTTATTCAAGTGTGCACTTCAAGTGTGCATATGAATTCTGCTTTTATATTTGTAAGAAAGTCCAACAAAAAAATGAAAATAAATGTGAAAAACGTATACAAATTCAAAGGCTTTTCTGTCGCTCATTCGGGCAAATGAGTTTTGGGCCTAAAATCACGAAAAATTTGATTTCACGCGACGCAATTTTGTAGACTTACTACAATGAATCCCAGTTGCCATCTTTGAAAATATGACTATGAATGAAACTGCTAACAGTGATAAATACAACAATTGTAGTAAGTCTACAAATATATCAGAAATTTCTGTGTCGTAGTTATCTGAAGCCCTTCAGTCGTCAGTGTGGCACAATAAAACCCCAATAAAAGCATCAAACAATAGAACCACACCCAAATCACAGTGTGCCACACACTTTCTAAGGTGTGCAGTGAGATTTCAGGAAAAAAATCTTGGGTGTGCACTTGCCGTACTCTGCAGTCTGGCTTATGCAAAATGCATGCATGCCCAACTGCATTATATGCATATATGCACTTAACACTATTGTTTCTGGACACTCTTTTCTCGAAACACTATCGTTTCTGGACCAATAGAACGAACTGTTTTACTATTGTTTCATTGAAATTGCAAACACATTTGATTGAATTGATTGGTAGATAGGCCAACAGCAAAATAAAATATCTGACTGAGCTTTTTTGTTAAGATAAAATGACATTTATTTTTTTTGCAAAAATAAACAGAATTCTCACCATTATATGTAACAGTTGTCTTAGCTCTATTCGTCAGCGACGACCTCAAAACATTGCATTTGTGGCATGAAATAAACTTCAAGAACAACTTTGATTTTGGCGCTTGTTGGGTCTTGAAAACGGGCCTAATTAGGCTGGTTCCAATCATCTGTTGTGCATGTAGCATATTGTAAGGATTGTAAGATAATATCTTGCTGGGACTGAGCTGTTACACCTCTAGAGACTGGAAGTTTCTTTTTCTTCAAAGAATAGAATCCCCCTCAAAGTAATCTTCTGGTAATCAGCGACATTTCTTTTGAGTGTGCAAGGCGGTAAAGGCCTAACATTTTCACCATGTCTTTGTAGCCTCGAGATGGTAAAAGGGGAATGGACCCCAGACCCCAGGACCCCAGGAAGTGATACAGCAGGGTTTGTAAAATTACGACTTCTTGGACTTATTCATATTGTTCTTATTGGCCTGGAAACTTAAATTGCTTACCATTTGCGACACTCTTAAATATTTCTTGATGAATACTAGTTTGAACCTTCTAAGACAAGAAGCTTTGATTTTCTTGTCATGAATTCAAATTACAAGCCAATGTTTTGGGGCTCAGAAACAACAAACGATCTTCATAATTTCTAGGAGTAAAGCAGCCCCCAAAGAACGATAAGAGCCGACAAGTGATATTGCCCTGTTTTTCAGGTAAGGATGCCAAATACAAAATTGACATTAGCTTGAAAACCTCCCTGTTCTTTTTCCTGTTGGTCACTGGTCAAGCCAGTCTATGATATGACAAAATGAAGAACAACATCATATCGAAACAGTTAGAATATTAGAAAACAATCATTATGATACAAAAAACTCTCACTATAAATCTATCATCTTCTGCCTCTACTCTGCAAAAAGTGGTTTTATAAATCATATAAACTATCACTACTCTAAGTCCTTTTGTCATCATAAAGTCATTTGCAGTGTCTTTTTGTAACCTTTCAAAAGAATTATTACCACCAGAAAGCAAACGTGTGAGTCACCTGCTTAAATAGTTCAAAATTCATAACCTTTCAAAAAAATTGGATAATTTTTCTAGGAACTGGTACCCACTTCGCTGTCTTCTTAATGAAGCATTAACCGTCTGCGACTATTTTTTTTTTAATGAAACTAAAAAGTTTCTTAGAATTGTTAGATTTTGAGTACTCGTAGTGTCTTATGACTTTCTTATAAGTCCCATAACAGTCTTCATGTTTTTTTTAGTGCCCTCATGAACATATCAATATTTGGACGGGGTTTAGATATTACTCAAGTATCTTCCGAGTAAATGGGTAAAATGATACAGCAACCAAGTGAATATCAAGCAATATCATGCCGAGGCTTCCCTGGACTAAAATGGATAGTTTCTCGTTTTCTTTTCCCGGTCCAGGGGTTTCTCAGAGTTTCTTAGCTTTTTAGCAATCTGAGGGTTGAGTTTCTTTCGAAGAGTTTCTTATTAGAAAGAAATACATTTGCTATTGTGGATTTCATTGCCAGGTGGTGCCCCTTGTATTGTATTCTACTACCCTATACTCTAGCGTCCTGTTACTTTGGTTTTCTTTGCTTCTATATCTGCAGATATTGGATAATAATAGAATCTGATAAATTGTATCAAGAGTGTTCACTGAATAAACCTTGCGTTGTGTAAGCATAGGTTCCAAATCTTAAACTCAGCGTAAAAAGGTGGGTGTAAAATTTTATGACCTATTTCTTCTGATTGAATAACTTGAAAGAAACTTTAGTTACCCATCTATAATTCTACCGTTGGACTTCTCAGAACTTTTGAATATTTTTCGAAATTACAGTGTATCTTACATTTCAGCTCATTTTAGGATGTGATGTCATCGAATTTCTAAATCATAAACAAAAAGAGTGGTAGACTTTTGCTTAATACCATGTTGTAGACATCCATAAACTATGGTTTTCTTCGAAATTATTTCATGTTGCATCACACAGTTTAGAAACTACGCTGGTTTAAGTTTATTCGAAAATTTTTCTTGAATTCTTGAAAAAGAAGAAAAGAACTTTAATTCTGAAAATATTGAAGATTTCAGAGAAGTCAAACGACAAATTATAGAGAAATAGCTAAAGTTTCTTTGGAGTCATTCAGTTCAGAGAAATAAGTCATTGGATTTTACACGAACCTTTTTAAAGATTTGGAACCTATGCTCGTTGTGTACAGCTGTGAGCTACGTCCTCTTCCTCTACCGATCTGCGCAATTTCTCTCTCCGTAATACTCTGTATTCTTTAACGTCTTGCATCGACGTTGATCAGACGACCATCTCTTCAAACAGTGCATGGCCTCACTCTAGTATTTGTCTTCAATTCATAACGGCTTGTTTTGCTCTGATAAAACTCGTTTTGCTTTTTCCTGCGATCGAAATATGTACGACAAATCGATTTCTGTTCTCGGCTTATACTCTTGATAATATTTTTGTATTCTTTTTCCATATGTTTAATCTTCGTTTGCAGTAAATTTGACTCGAAAGTATTCTTCACTTCAGCTTTTCTCACCGACTTCGAACGGTAAACATCAGCCATGACTAAAGATTCTCTACTTTTT
Organism: Aurelia coerulea; assembly: GCA_039566865.1. Lineage (NCBI taxonomy): Eukaryota > Metazoa > Cnidaria > Scyphozoa > Semaeostomeae > Ulmaridae > Aurelia > Aurelia coerulea. Next base: position 19,546,349 of record CM076954.1, read on the forward strand.
CAAACAAAATCCATTCGTCAGAATCATTTGAGGCAGGATCCTTAATTTGAAATCATGTTTATCAGGATGCAAGTCTTCTCTGATACTGCAACCTGTCTGCAGCTCATGTCTTTTATTCTCTCAGAATTTCAGACATGACGTCACAAAACATAAGACTTTGAATGCTATGAATTTTTGATTTTCTTCAGAAAAACGTATGTTTACATTAATTCTCTCTTGCATTCAATAACAACATAAGAACTTAGGATCTTATTACCCAAACAAGTAAGAATGGTTTTCTTGTTCAATAAATCGATTTTAACAACATGCTGAAAAGGCACCACAACAAACCGCGGCTTGCCTCCTCCTTTTGATTCTGTACAAAAGCCTCGCTGTTGCGTAGGCCAAAGACGTAGTAGTTGTTGTGGAGACGAGATTGCTTTGTCCGAGGAAACTTATGTGTCCCCCCGTAGAGTGGATTAAAGCGCGTGCGCTCATCACAGCTTCAACCCCAAAACGCTACTGCGCATGAGCTTTTACTTACTAAACGGGGGAAGCATGGGTGTCCTTGGGCGAAGCGTATCTCGTCCCCCAACAAGTAGGTTGCCAACAGATACTTTCTCAAGGCCCATTCATGGTGCGTTACAATCATAAAATGTATTTTATACAGATCTACGAGTTTAGTTCTCATGTAACTAGTAACTTGTTATCCATTCGTTCAAAGGATTCAGAGATTCAAAGCTATGGGACAGGTACAGGCAACCTCCCCCCCAGGGTCTTTTGCCATCAAAAGGCCCTGGGGACGACAAGGTTGGGATATGAGTTCTGTCGGCCAGCCAAGTCAAAAAGCAAATTGTCAGCCTTAAGTAGAACAGTTAAAAGGTTTATTGCAGAGGCCACACAGGAGCTTTTCCGTTTCTACAAGCGTGGGGACATGAGTCGTAGTTATAGCGTCCATCAGTCTATAAATAGCAATGACTACGAAAACGTGTAATTAGTCTAAATGGATGTAGCAAAATTTTCTTGGCTTACAGGTAATAGGTATCGAAAGTATGTAGTACGTACAATATCAGTATTACTTGAAGCATAATTTCTTTTCAGAAACCTGTGTTGCAAGACATCGGTACTGATAGACTGATAACGATTCAATTCAATAAAAGTCTACAAAACTTTGCTGTTGCAGCAAAGAGCAATAACGGGGACTGTGTAGTGAGTCTACTATGTTGTAGCAAATTGCATTTTATGATACAAATATAAACCATTACGAGTTTCTTACTGTGTTTTCATATGTCCAAATTTCCAATACGTTACATATGTTTGAAATATATGTATCGTGCCTAGAATGTCCTAAAGATATAGCACGGGCAACGTGAAGATAAACTGTTGGCCTAAAGGACTGGAGGCATGTTGTTGATTTTTTGCCATTAGGCCATAACGGACAAAAACTAATAAGGTACACCAGAATTTTATCTTCACGTTGCCCATGGATATAGTAAAGAAACAATGTGGTACTCTACTATCTATCTATCTACCTATTGATTGGCCAGGCTCTGACCCCAGCTACAGAAATAGTACAACGGAAAATTGGGCTTTGCAAAGGTTCTTGAAAAAGTCATAATTCTGGTATAACATCACCCCGAACATCACTGTGTCGTTTTAACTTCGAGTTTCGCGGAGATAGTAAAGGGGACTTTGGTAAAAGATGTACAGCACTGTTCGCTTGCAATAAAGCAGCCTTGAGCAGCCCATCTTTTGCATTTAGTGACTTTCCCAAACATTTATCAAGTCCAGAGTCATATGATATCGAATGAGAAAATCTCTTTTGCTGTAATTTACCATGGGGCAGCGTATGGAGTCTATTATCTCCGACATATCCCAAACTCAAGTTGCGACTTAAATGAGGCAGCAAGCTCTGAGGCCATTTACCTGTGGAATCTTCTCTTGGACTTAATGTGCTCGTTGCGTCTTCCTTGCTGCCCTTTTTGTCCGTAATATCCTCAATTTTAGTCTTTTGGCCAGTTGCATCCTCGTTCTTAGCCCATTTATCCGTGCCGTCATCGGTAAACTGTTTCCTTTTTTCTGAAGATTTTTGGAAAAGCTTCCCAAATATATGGCTTTGCTTGCGTCTTGGACTTGTCGTCTGGACGTCGGGCAGTGGACCAGAAAATGGTTCAGATCTTGCCGTCATGCGACTGAGATTCAATTTTCTCCAGTTTTTCTCAATATTTGGCAGCGGACTTTTAGTTTTATGCTTCTTATCTGAAGGCTTTGTATTCCATGTCTCATTCGTTGTTGCAGTTGTTGTTGTCGTCGCTGCTGTTGTTGCTGGGTCATTATTCGAATTTTCAACAGCCGCTATCACTTCCTCCTGCCTAGCGTCATTCACAGCAACAAGCGCCATCCTTCGCAGTTTCCATCGATTCATTAAATTCGTTTGTTGTTTTTCTAAGTCTTTTAACACTTGTTGATGTTCTTTGTAATATTGATCAATATTTTTCTTCATGTTTTTCGTTTCATTACAGTTTCGAACTTCAGCTTTCCTAACAGAAACTGTAAATTGGACATCTCGCTGTCCTAACTTGTTCCCCAAGAATGTCTTTGATGGATTTGTTTGGTCCATTATGATAACTTCAGTAGTGTATTAACAAAGTTGAGCGTCTTGACGAATAACCTGAAAGGAATAGCAAAATCCGTCAGCAATCAAAACTAGTTTATCTAAACTTAAACTTAAACCACAAGCTTAAACTTAAACCATAAACTTAAACTTAAACTTAAACGTAAACCATGAAGTCTTCTTGCTTTCTCGGTTTGTGACCTCTCTCTGAAGTGTCCTAAAACTGATTGAAATAGACCTTCACATAACGAACATGTCATTCAGTATTTCCTAATCCACAAATACAAATAATTATCCAGGAAAACACCAAACTCAAAAGGAAGCGATAAATTTCCAAAAAGATCTTATAAAACTCATGATGTGATTTTCATTCTTTAGTCCATCCGTGAAAGATGTCATAAAGAAAAGTTTGATGCTGCAATCGAATGCAGCCGTTGTCTCATGAATCGGACGTGATGTCATAAGATATCAGTGAAGCTTAGAAAATGCGAAATGTCATACCAGGAAGGCAAAATTGCCATTAAAAATTTTGCAGCAAATGCATGAAATTGAAATAAAGAACTTGCAATGCAATTTGACCTTTGTCTAGCTACCAGACGTGACGTCATAAAACTGTTAGCGAACATAGGAAAGTATAACTGCCTTGCAAGGAAATACAAAACATACGAAATCGACAAGAAATCGATGAAGCAATAGAACAGTTAGTGACGATATTAGATGACTAGATGTTAGGCAGTTTTTTCTGCTGAACTTCTGTAACGTATAGCCCCAGGGCGTTTATAGACTGATTAAAATTCGTCGTAAATTTTGCTCTTTTTGATATTTTTGATCTGCAAAGCAAAGTCAGTTCAAAAAGTTTTCGTAATTGCGAGCGAAAACTGGAACGACTTGTAATAAGTTTAGGGCTTTGTTTGAAGTTTTTTCCTGTAAATATGCAAATTAACACAAACTCCATACAAACTTGCAAAGTCCAAAGAAATGTAGAGCGTATTCGATGCAAACTGATTGCAACATTTGGGCACACTGTACCAGGCGTACCAAAATGATGTATCGACGTTAGTCGAACTGTACAATCATTAACTATGCTTCGATCTCAATGAAAGATCAATTTTTTTAAGCACAAAGACTGACTTAGATGCATGAATTTATTTCTAAAAAATCGGTCATATTGCTAGAGAGTTCTGAACAGTGTCACTTGGAAGCTATTTCTTCAAAGTCTGACAAAAGCTATACAAATTGCGATCAATTTCGACCCATTTTCAGCTGAAGCAAATTAGGCCTGGCTCTCCTTGGAGGATCATTGGACTGATTACAATTCGTCGTAAATTTCGCTCGTTTTTTATATTTTTGATCTGATTTTGCTCAATCTACCTACTTGAGCGAGCAATTCAATAAAGCCATTCTGTGAAAACTGGGATGAATTATAATAAGTCTAGAAGATCATTATGCTCGATTTTACTTTTTGATGCTGAAACTTCTAGTGTGGTATCAATTGTAGTAAACTGAAACTCCACTGGGATTTTGTTGTAAATTGTGGGAAGTTGAATGTTGAAGAAGAGGAAAATGCATGGTGCCCACAATTTGCAACAAAATTCCAGTGGAGTTTCAGTTAACTGCAATTGATACTGCACTATTAATCGGAAAGTGAAAAAGTCTTATCGGAAGTTTAGATCTCTTTGGAGTATGTTCAACCAACTCCCAAGCAAAATAACCCGTAACTCTACAACGATATGACCGATCTTAGTGAAATGAATTCCTACATCTAAGTTAGGCTTTCTGCTACAAAATCATTGGTGCTTCAGTGAAATTGGTCAATATTTCATGATTTTACACTTTGGCAAATACTGATATATCATGCTGGGACACCAGGCATTTTTTAGTAAGCGAAGCCATTTGAAAAGATGGAAGCCAAGCAACTCTAGTTGTAAGTCCAGTAAGTTCATGAATCCTACGTAATTTTCTCCTGTCCTGTAGACTTGTCCGAAGTCTATTTCGTCAAAAAAATTGCAAAAGGGTTACTTTCAGATTGATAGACTTATTACAGTTGACGAAATAGACTTGGAGTAAGTCTACCTGACCTGTAAAGGCTTATAAAAAAAACTTCCAAATTACATTTGATTTTCGCTAACTTATAAATTTGCCAGTCAGTTTCCTCAACACATACTGTCAAGCATATTCAGCTTGTCAAGAACCTCAAAAAATTACTCTTCTATTGGTCTTGATAATAGAAATGCATACCTCTCCAAGAAAAATCATTTAACGGTTACTTTGTCCCAAAGCACCTTCACATTTGCTCAAAAATGTCTTCACTCCACTTGAAACGTACATTAATTTGATTGTGGACAAGGCAGCCCTGTGACAAGTGATATTTGCACCCATCAACAGGCAGGAGGTTAACTGCTATTTGCCACAATTCATTGTGATAATACGTGGGTTTAAGAACACTCACATTATCCAAGCAGAAATGCTAGACAGTGTTATTTCAAGTTAATGAACCGCTACTAACTCTATTTAGTAACATTTTAGTCCCTGGAATCTTATGTGGTTTCACCACAGTAAATGGAGGGTGGCAAGACAGAGATTCGTATATTATCTTTTTAAATCCATGGCTTCCTCAATCATATATATAAATAGCTTAACTTGCTTCTGTAAAAAGATACTCTGGACTATTCTTCAAGCTTTCGTTTCCTTTTGAGATTAAGATCTCATTTGAAGATTCCTTTTTCGTAGAATTGTATCAATCGCCTTCTCTGTTCATAGATTCAAGAGATATGTCCTTTTTTCAAAACCAAAAGAGTAAAACGCTTTTCAGGTGTTAAGTGCCTTAGACAAGTGACAAACGTTCCCCCTTTTCGATCTAAAGTATCTTTCTTCATGTAGCACAGTTTAATTGATTCCTGATCTTTCTCAAGAAGCAAGGAGCATTTGCAGCTACAAGGTAACGAAGCAACATTAGCTCTCTCCAACTGACATGAGCTTCGGCTTCCATTGCCTCGGGCCCTATTCTGTTGGCCCCTCAACTTTTAATACCCTTCCTACGTCCAAGAATTACTTATCGACGGCTGTATCACTCTCTCCAATGGAACCCTTTTAGCTATTCTACAAAAGAATGTGGATCGAGCAATATTTGTATGCAATTTCCTTCGATCTGTTACTATTTTTTGCAAAATAAAAAATTCATCAGATTTCTACAAATTTTTATAAGATCCAAATTCTAATGGCTAAAAGACCTATATTCTACACTTTACAAAAGATTCTTTCTTGGAGAAAACGAAGGAATCCTTCCGAAAGTGCATAATATTTCTCTATTTTGAGCAAAGAGACCATCTCACCTTCAATCAGTTGTTAATAATCTACAGATATTTCGATAAATATTACATCTGACTACGTTGAAAATGGTTGCCAAAATGACCAATGTTTTATGACCTGTCTCTGAAAGTCCAAAGGTAGATTTCTCTATTTCGGATTTAACACATGGAAGATGTCCCATGAAAACATTTAAGGGCCATTGTCACCCAGGGTCCTTTGCGCGCTAAAATTTCAGACTGTCTGAAAATCAAATTTGGCCGAAGCAGAATCCATGTTTAACCAGTTGAATTGATCGAAACGTTATGCTTAGATCTTTCCAAGTCGCTAAATGAAGGAAGCTTTTTGGAGCATTCTAAATAGAGCCCTTGAGTGTGATTTTATACTGCTTTTTGTACGTCTTTTTCAATAGATTAGTGAATTCTAAGAAATGTGGCTTCTTAAATTGATCGTAAAAGTTGTTCGGGTGAAGTGAAATCAATCTGCTGTAAATGATGATAAAATGTTCAAACCTTGTTCTCCCAACCAATAAAATCCGTATCATATATTTTTATGATCTGCTATGCGTATGAGACAATTTAATGTAATGGATACTATATCATGTTATAGCTTGTGTTTTAAGGAGTATCAAAGTTCAAAGGATGGAGTAAGCATTTTCTTTTTTGGTGATCAAGGAAGAGACATTTCTAACCATGCAGGACTTCGGTAATATGACTTAAAAAAGGGCAGCAAAAAATTTAATATGTCCCTTTTCAAAATTGCTTTTTCAATCATTCCATATACATGTACTCGTAAGTAGCTCGCTTCGCTCGTTCTTCAACATTCCTAGCTCCTGCGGAGAGCTTTTTAACAATGTCTGATAATCACCTTGAATGTGCAGTAACAGACTCTATAGGAGTAGAATACCTCGTAATTAATGAGTGTAGTTGTGGATAGAATGCCAACACTTCTTGTCATGCACCTATGCTATAGCACAAAGTTTTGTGCAGTCTCTTATTAATAACTGTATTAAGATATCCACTTTCAAAAGATGCTAACCTGTTTGTTAATGTAAATATATGCTTGAAAGGTAGCCCATGTTCATGGAAAGCAAGGCCCCCCACGAGATCAGAAAAATGGGGGGAGGGGGGCAAACTTGATACAAAAAAAGGAAATGTTTTGATACATCAAGAGTTTAAGGCCCAAGGATACACACATATTCTTATAAGAAGCCGCTTATAAGAAACTGAACTCTCAGGTCTCCACTACTAGGAAATCATAACTTAACTAAGTAATATTTATCATAATGCTACTATATTTTCACTTTTTTCTTTTCCTGTACCAGTTTACTAGGAAGGTACTTGTTTAGAAATGTTCACAGCACAGGTAGTGAACATGAAAAATTGTTATGGAACCTTCTTTAAGAAACTCGTAAAAACCCCGAATGGTCAAAATCTGATAAATCTAAGAAACTAATTCTTTGCTTCTTATAAAGAAAATACGTGTATTCGAAGCATCTGCAATTAAATAAAACTCAACGTTACATTACACGATTGTTGTTTGATTGTCGTTGGATTTACTTACTTCTACTTCCAAGGATATCATCAACGTAAAACTGTCGATGAAATCGGTCTTGAAAAGACCTTCTATCACATTATGAACTTGCATCATAATTTCATTGCAAAATGGCATACAAAAACAATACTGCACAAAATGTCACCTTGAGCTTGGTTTACAGTTGGGTTAAAAATTCGTTAGAATTAGGATGACGTATTTCTAAGCTTATTGTAAATTTAAAAACAGTACGATAGATTTCACCGAACTCAATTTTCTCGTCTAAGTTGGTATGTTAGATACACAATGATTATTAGCTTCAAGGAATCTGATGAGTGATTCAAAAACTACAGGCTTGTAAACTTTTAAAATTTTTACTCACCTGGTAAAAATGTCAGACCTCTTCATTTAAGAAAAGCAAATCATGAGACGGCTTAGTTCACTAAATTTGTTGAATGAGTATCATGTCTAGACTTATGACGTGATTCCTTGTATTCGTTCAACATTTTTAATCTGATTTTTACAGCAATCTAAGTCAATATCCAATTCAATGAGCGATGCCGAGACTTATGTAATCAGTTTACATATGATGTCATGGGAATTTGTATTTATCATAAACATTCTAAGTTTATTTGCATATTGCTCAGTAAACAAGTGCTTGAAATTTGGACAAATATGTAACCAGCAAATGATTCATCATTATCGTTGTGTTTCTCATCAGTACCATCGTAGCTTTAGTTATGAGACAATTAGAAATAAATTTAGTTTATTTTTTGTGTTGTTGATAAGTCAAAATCCACTTTGCATTTGCATTCTCGTGATTGACATGTGCGTTCAAAACAATATAAAGAACAACGAGACTCGCTTCGCTCGATCCAAGGCCAACTAGATATAAAGGCAGTGTGTCATGCATCTAACTGGCTGCAATAAAGTCAGAGCTCAACACAACGGGTGTCACTGTGAATCTGTACACTGAAAGCAAAGGGGGTTTGATCGCTAGTAATTTCTACGGCCATAGAAAATCAGGAGGATCATCAGTCATTCAATTCTCCTGTTCGCCGTATTGTCCTTATCAGCCAATCAAATGCGTGACAGACTGCCTTTAAAGAGCCATTGTAACTGAGGGTCCTTTGTTGTAGATTCATTCCAAAAAAGTCTCTTGTTTCGCTCCCCCTGCGGATTTGTTGCTACAACAGCGATATCGACTGAAGCGATATCAACAACAACAACAACATCAAAAGTTAGAGGGACTTATGTAATGAGTCTAGGTCCTTTTGCGGGAACGCTGCAAATTCAGATTGTGTGAAAATCAAATCCGGCCTAAGCGGAAAATATGAATCCACTGATAGAAATGTTTGACTTTAGTTGACTTTCGATCAGTTCAATTACTGCTTAGCCCAAATTAGAAAAATATCTTGTTGTTGTTGTTGTTTGCATTGTTGTTGTTGTTGCTGCGATAATTGGGACAATTTCGTGAGTCTGAGCCCAAATTTGATTTTTAGTAAGTCTGAAATTGCAGAGTACATGCAAAGGACCCTACGTGACAATGTCTCTTTAAATTCTCATTTCATTTCGGCAAGTTTTCAGCGTTAATTTCTTTTTATCACAGGAACTAAATTCTCTGTTTGGAGTCTTGTAAATATTGACAAATTGTTCACTTACCTTAGAAAATTTGCTGACTTTATGCTGGCGATATAGTATCCTTGACAGATTTATTCCAAGATGAAAACTAGCTATTCCAGAACTGCGCCAAAGCAAATGCTTAAATCGTACCGAAAGTAGGTTGTTGGAAATGAAAAATTATTGACGTAGATACCATGGTTTCAAGGACGTCAAGAACACCAAGTTTCTATTCTACATCATCTCCCTAATCCACTAGAAAAGTATCAAAGGTAGACGTTTCTATACTGTCAGTTTACCAAAGTCAAGTACAGGACAGTGTCAGCGGTAAACCTGGTCACTTTTGAGCAAAATGCGCAAACTTGATATGGAATCAAAGGATAAGATATGATGGCCATTCTTTTCATGGTGTCATCAAATCGAGCCAAGCACGTGCGTCCGATGAGCCCTGCAGTTAACCGACAATGGCCAAAATTCGTTATTTTCTTATTGTTTTGCCCTCAAATTTACAGCTTCGCCCCCTAAAAATGTGCTCCGTCCGGCGCAGTTTAAGCGAGGTCTTCATCTAAACCAGCAAACTTCTTTTGACAAGTTTCCGCACAGCGCAACATTTTAGAATCTCGATAAAGCCTTCGAATATCTATAAACTCTTTCATTTGTCCCCGGGTTTGAATACAGTTCACTATCAAACTGTAGAATAGACTAAAATAGAATAGACTGACGAGACCATGGTTATTACGAGACTGCACTACAACCTGGCTACACCTTTAGAGAATAAAACTGCCCTGATATGAAGCAGAAGTCAATTGTTATCTAGTTGTAAACCTAAATTGACTTCTTAGGTGTGTAAGAATGTGGTTTATAGCAAACTGATAGTAGCATCCATTGAAGAATGAAGCAAGGGAGCCGTGTGTCGTTGACTAACCAGCGCAGCGATCAAAGTTAGCATAACATGGAGCTCAGTTATTTGCAAATATCTTGGTCCTTCTCCTCGGAAATTCACCACTCCTATGCATTGCCATATTCTCTCAAATAAACATTGTTGGCAAGGAGAATTCTTAAATTGCTATTAACCATAGTCAGCATTTGGTCTCCGCTCCCGTAAATCACAAGAAATCTCGAGTGACGCACACATTATCATCCTGGACCAACTATAAGCGGTTTCTCTGTGCTGGACTAGGACCGCACAGGCTCTAATTTCAAAGGTCTTTATGGGGCAGCGAAAATGTAGATAAATTAAGGCCTTACTCACCTCATTCGATTCCAGCTAAGTTGTGTTTCCTTTGCACCAATGTAGCAGCTCACATAGCCAAGTCCCAGCTCTGCAAATGACCAAAATAGCAAATATCCTTGTCCAAATCACAAGTGTGGGTGCGCAGTGACACTAAATCTCATAAAAATCGACATATCTGCTTAGTTAAGCCATTTTGCGCTGTCTGGATCCAAAATGATCAACTGTTTGCTAATACTGATCCTCCTTTGTGGACATACGGTTTATTCAATGAATATTGATAAAGAATTGACAAGAAAAATTTCGCTTTCCCTGTGGTCTGGAGAAGTTGGGAATCTCAAAGTCGAGGTTTAAAGCAATCTCGTGCCTCTCGTGAACTTCTGTTTACAATTCTGTAACTGCGAAAGGGAGGAGAATCAATTGTATATATTACCAAGAATCAAAGATAAGTGATTTAAAACGTACATTGTGAAATCGATAAGAAACAGGCCGTGTTGGTCTATGGACCAATTCAGAAAACCGCTATTTAATTGAAAAATGTTTTAGATTGCGGTCTTATGTTCGTATGATACGAATTGAGACGCGTTTGACTGTACAAGGCCTTGAGATGAAGAGGGTTTGGTTGCCAAGGGATGATTGTCTACTATGTACTGAATTGAAAATATTGCTGTATCAATAAAAGGATTAGCGCGCTTGCAATGATCTACACGGCCCTCAGCTTGCGCAGCGTTCCGCTAATTCAGGACTACAGATTTGTATACAGGGTGTCCCGACAAATTGTCCACCATTTGTGTGGCTGCTGCGGAGGAGCTGTGGCATTAATTGCCTCAGTTTTTACATTGTTGTTTAGAATAGACTTCAAATTAAAGCTTAAGACGTTGTTTGAGTCAATCTGACAGGTAATTGCTGAATTATGGAAAACGAAAGTCAAAATCACTGGTTGTTTTAAAACGAAAGGATTTCAACTCCGCAGTTCACTTTATAACTTGAAGGCACACTGTCGTGGCTGTGATTGGCTAGTTGCGATGTTTTGATCACTAACAAAATACATGGCCTTTGAATAATTACCAAGCCTTTATACCCATGGCTCATACTTTGTTTCAAGAACAAAAGGAGTCAGATCGTTATCAACTTCACGAATTTCAGTGTACAGCGAAATTACTGAAGCTTGCCTAATTCTAGTCAGATTTATTGTATTATTCATCCAATCAGCGCCACCACAGTGTGCCTTTAAATCTTGGCATCGCATTTACTTCAATTTTACAATTGCACCAGGGAACACATTTGAGAGTAAGAAATGACCAAATGACTCAAGAATATATAAAGGCAGTCTGTCACGCATCTGCTTGGCTGTAATAAAGTCAGAGCTCAACACAACGGATGCCTCTGTGAATCTGTGTAGGAGGGCTAATCTTTATCACTTTCTACGACCATAGAAAGTCAGTAGGATCAGCAGCCATTCAATTCTCATATTCTCTGTATTGTCATTAAAACCCAATCAAATGCATGACAGACTGCCTTTAAACAAAGGAGGGCTAATCGTTATCACTTTCTACGACCATAGAAAGTCAGTAGGATCAGCAGCCATTCAATTCTCATATTCTCTGTATTGTCATTAAAACCCAATCAAATGCATGACAGACTGCCTTTAAACAAAGGAGGGCTAATCTTTATCACTTTCTACGACCATAGAAAGTCAGTAGGATCAGCAGCCATTCAATTCTCATATTCTCTGTATTGTCATTAAAACCCAATCAAATGCATGACAGACTGCCTTTAAACAAAGGAGGGCTAATCTTTATCACTTTCTACGACCATAGAAAGTCAGTAGGATCAGCAACCATTCAATTCTCATATTCTCTGTATTGTCATTAAAACCCAATCAAATGCATGACAGACTGCCTTTAAACAAAGGAGGGCTAATCGTTATCACTTTCTACGACCATAGAAAGTCAGTAGGATCAGCAGCCATTCAATTCTCATATTCTCTGTATTGTCATTAAAACCCAATCAAATGCATGACAGACTGCCTTTAAACAAAGGAGGGCTAATCTTTATCACTTTCTACGACCATAGAAAGTCAGTAGGATCAGCAGCCATTCAATTCTCATATTCTCTGTATTGTCATTAAAACCCAATCAAATGCATGACAGACTGCCTTTAAACAAAGGAGGGCTAATCGTTATCACTTTCTACGACCATAGAAAGTCAGTAGGATCAGCAACCATTCAATTCTCATATTCTCTGTATTGTCATTAAAACCCAATCAAATGCATGACAGACTGCCTTTAAACAAAGGAGGGCTAATCGTTATCACTTTCTACGACCATAGAAAGTCAGTAGGATCAGCAGCCATTCAATTCTCATATTCTCTGTATTGTCATTAAAACCCAATCAAATGCATGACAGACTGCCTTTAAACAAAGGAGGGCTAATCTTTATCACTTTCTACGACCATAGAAAGTCAGTAGGATCAGCAGCCATTCAATTCTCATATTCTCTGTATTGTCATTAAAACCCAATCAAATGCATGACAGACTGCCTTTAAACAAAGGAGGGCTAATCGTTATCACTTTCTACGACCATAGAAAGTCAGTAAGATCACCAGCCATTCAACTCTCCTATTCTTTGTATTGTCATTATCACCCAATCAGATGCGTGACAGACTGCCTTTAAACAAAGGAGGGCTAATCGTTATCACTTTCTACGACCATAGAAAGTCAGTAGGATCAGCAGCCATTCAATTCTCATATTCTCTGTATTGTCATTAAAACCCAATCAAATGCATGACAGACTGCCTTTAAACAAAGGAGGGCTAATCTTTATCACTTTCTACGACCATAGAAAGTCAGTAGGATCAGCAGCCATTCAATTCTCATATTCTCTGTATTGTCATTAAAACCCAATCAAATGCATGACAGACTGCCTTTAAACAAAGGAGGGCTAATCTTTATCACTTTCTACGACCATAGAAAGTCAGTAGGATCAGCAGCCATTCAATTCTCATATTCTCTGTATTGTCATTAAAACCCAATCAAATGCATGACAGACTGCCTTTAAACAAAGGAGGGCTAATCGTTATCACTTTCTACGACCATAGAAAGTCAGTAGGATCAGCAGCCATTCAATTCTCATATTCTCTGTATTGTCATTAAAACCCAATCAAATGCATGACAGACTGGCTAATCGTTATCACTTTCTACGACCATAGAAAGTCAGTAGGATCAGCAGCCATTCAATTCTCATATTCTCTGTATTGTCATTAAAACCCAATCAAATGCATGACAGACTGCCTTGAACAAATGAGGGCTAATCGTTATCACTTTCTACGACCATAGAAAGTCAGTAGGATCAGCAGCCATTCAATTCTCCTATTCTTTGTATTGTCATTGTCACCCAATCAGATGCGTGACAGACTGCCTTGAACAAAGGAGGGCTAATCGTTATCACTTTCTACGGCCATAGAAAGTCAGTAGGATCAGCAGCCATTCAATTCTCCTATTCTTTGTATTGTCATTATCACCCAATCAGATGCATGACAGACTGCCTTTTGTAGAAGAACCAATCTTACTTTCCACCGTAGAGGTTCTACCGCAGAGCAACAGCTATTCCAATATTCGATGATTTTCTTGTGTAATGTTTTTACACATGACACAAAAAATCTACGCGGTAGAAATTGCGATTGGACCCTCTACTTTCGATAAAAACATTCTGTTTCTCTCAAAACCCTTTCCTGTGCAAACCGAGCCAGCTAACAACCCTGGATTATAGGATCTTAACTGTTTACAATTCGCAAGAAAGAAGCATTCCTGTGCAAACCGAGCAAGCTAGCAACCCAGGATTATGGGATCTTAACTGTTTACAATTCGCAAGAAAGAAGCATTCCTGTGCAAACCGAGCCAGCTAGCAACCTATGGGATCTTAACTGTTTACAATCTTTCGCAAGAAAGAAGCATTGCCATGTCCTGCCTCCGAGCAGAACAGTATCAATTTGAATCTGTAACAAATATTTCAAGAAAGATAGTGAATTAAATTTGTTGTCAACTTGGCTTGAACTTGAACACAACCTTTCTGTTTTTGTTTTCTATAACAGTTCATGATGACGATATTTGCAAAACCAAATCTCATTAGTTTTTACAAATTTTGGATCAAATCTTTTTGCACTGCCGCATTCAATATTTGTAAGAGATTGTAACTAAGATAAATGTGTAGAATACGTCTAAACAGTTGGATTGGGTGCTGCTAAGCATGGACATTTCGGAGCTTGGGTTGAAAAGTCTTGTTTAAAAACAGAAGCTTGAAGATTTCAATTATAAAAAGAAACGGATGATTGCGCTAAGGATTGCAACAGGGAAGTTTTCACCGTGATACTGAACCTCGTTTCGTTCCCACTTCCCAAAAGGAGTACGCCGCTGGCCCTCTCTCGGAACCAGGTTGCGTTATCCTTTCCATTTCATGATAAATCGACCAATGCAATCAATCAAAATTATTTGAGATGCAACAGATCGCAATAGTCTATTAGCGCAATTTGTTTGGTACATTTTCGCTTGGAATTTCTATAGATAAGATTGGTCGATCTTTAATCAAGTGGAAATGCGCATTGGGAAAAAGCTCCCTTCTGATGTGCAGACAAGCCTTTCGATGGTATGGAATATGTTTACTTGGTAGTTTACAGTTATGTTTATTTACGTTTACTGCTCCGCGAATTTAGCTGTGTTATTAGAAGTGAGCCACCTTAAATATAGATCATAGATCCACCTCGAGTATGATTCTTTCAGGCTTTAGGTTCGTCGACACTTAAAGGGAGTACAAAGACCAGCATGCTTTGCGCGGAGACTTGCTCTGCACGGCGTCCAGAATAACTGACTGAACGAAATTCAGAAAAACAAAAATAAACAATGGCAGAGGTTGTTGGTCTTTGTACTCCTTTTAAAGTGGCTCACTACTAAATCACACAGTGTGTCTCACAATATGTCAAGGAGAATCAACGGATATAAGGGAGCGGTCTTTTGAGGATTTAGGCAGGGGTATGAAACTTCATTTATATTTTGTGGAAGTACGAAAATATCGAGATAAATTTTTATGGGGTACGAAACGATTTTGCTTGAAATAGTTTATATGAAGTCATCAATCATCATTTGCAAAAAATACTAACAGACATCTGGAGATCATGAATCACTCACTGTATAAAAATCGCCTAGACAACTTGGTATGTGTCCATATATATACTTCTTATACTCAGAGGTATGGATGGGGTACCAACCCATTTTGCCGAAAGATGGTGGGGTACAAAAACTTTTTACTATATTTCAAATAGGGTATCAATTTTTTTTAATTGTGTGAAATGATCCTCTGCCCTGATACCCAGGAGTAAAAATGACCCTTCCTTAAAAATGGAGAGTGCCAAACCTATTTTTAACCTCAATGAAATCAAAGGCGTTTACTGATGATGCGAGAAGAAAGAGACAGCAGCATGCACGTCTATTCATGGGTAGTTAGACACTGCTGGTGTGCTTCTATGGAGGAGCGCTGGATATTATGTATCTGCGGGGGAAATTTTTTTGCAGTACTGCGGAGGAGATATCGAAAGAACAAAAATATTAAACTATTAAACTATTTAAATTCTTCTCTCTCCTTCTCTCTTCGCTTCCGATATCTCCTCCGCAGTACTATAAAAATTTCCCCCGCAGATATCTCCTCCGCAGTACTATAAAAAATTTCCCCCGCAGATACATATTATCCAGCTCTTCTCCATAGAAGCACACCAGCAGTGTCTAACTACCCATGGTCTATTTCTTGATCTTATTGATAGTGTAGGCTGCCCCATTTATCTCCGTTGACAGCCTTTAAGGTGGCTTACTACTAAGGAAAATTCAACACTGAAACACGTCTCTATCAAAAATTGCAAACTGTGGACAGTGTCTGACCAAAAAGCATTAAATAAGTCACATTAGGGCTTTCGTATTCGGGATCCTTTATGAAGTTAAATTCATGAACTTTATGAAGCAAACTTTCTGAAGCGAGTTTGAACCACCACAAAGACTTCCTTCACCCACATGCGTCACACAATAGAAGCAGGTTGAAAACCCGAGTTGAAAGTAAGTGCTCTTGCCACACAAAAAGATAGTTCTTGATTCAAATTGGTCAGTGAGCTTCTAGACAACGAAGCAAACTTTCAAATGATGCAAAAATCATTCACTGAACCAGTCCTTGTTATCCTAATGTCTTTAAGCCACACTAAAAGGCGATTCTGCGCACGGGGGGGGGGGGGTTCTTGGCCAAATTTTGGGTAGGGGTCTGCCGCGAGCATCTTCAAAAGGGTACCGTTGGCTAGACTAACTTTTACGAAAATGGTACCCTTGGCTAGACCAATTTTGACCATTTTCTCAACCAATATTGTCAAATTTGTGCCAAATATGATGTCAAGACCGTTCACTAGACCAATTTTGTCAAAAATGATACCCTTGGCTAGACCGTTCCTGCCAAAATTGCAAAAAAGGTACCCTTGGCTAGACTAGAAGCCGAAAAAGTATACCCTTGCTCGCGGCACTCCCCAGGTACCTTTACTATGGAAGAACCCCCCCCCCCGTGATTCTGCGTCCTCGTTATTCCAGCTTCAGACTTCAGACTTCCGGGAGAGGGGGGGGGGTATCCTGGTTTGTTGGAAGTACGGATAAGTGCCATTTCTAAGTGGTACATTTTTATAAGAGTTGCGGAATTTATGGGTACAATTTCCCGATATTGAATGTAATAATGAATGTAATTTTCAGAAATATGGCTCCTGTTCTAAAGAAACATTTGCTAAAGTATAGAAATCGATGTCCCTAAAATTATTATAAGTTTGGGTCATTATGGGTACTGATCTTTTGGGCAAAAAGTAGCAAATTGCACATCCTTCCCATTAGATGATAGGTGAAGACAACCCCCCCCCCCCTCCTCCGAGCTTCAGACTCCTCAAACATTCCTGCAGTCGCCTTTGTTATAAAGTCCCTACTTGCTCATGACTTTTTGAAAGCTTCTCATTAATAGCATGTTTCGCCCTCATGCCCAGCCCTCCAGCTGCACTTGTTGCTCTCATGCCATCAAAATGACTGACTTTTAGCTTCGACATCGGATGGTCATTGGCGTGAGACAGTTCAGGAACGCTCTCATTGGCGTGAGACAGTTCAGGAACGCTCTCAGATCTAACCAAAGACCCTCTTCCCTTGTTAAGTGGCGACGATGTGCATTTTACAACAGGGCTTGGCATATCCAACGAGCGACTACCAACTGCAATCAGGCCATCTTTTGCAGACGACATTCGTTTTTTTGCTGTGTCACGAGAATCTTTACTGGATATGATCGGAAGAGGGCTGCTCACGTATCGCGATCGGAGACTTTTGGTGTGCATTTTGTCCGTCGTACAAATGACTGGTGCCGGTGCATTTCGACCAATTGGCTGCAGTTTTTCCATCCTTTCTGTCGATATCTTTCGTCGTACTTCCGGCACTTTCACACAGCCTTGCTTAAGCATCCTTGGACTCGTACCAGGCGACGCCAATCTGGGGGCAGTTAAAGGCGCCGACAAGTGCGTCGATGATGCAAAGAGTGGCGGCCTAAGCTGTATTTTCGGTAACATGTAACTGTTGACTTCTTCCCATGGTTCTGTAAACACTGGTTCCCGACGTGCAGATGGCAAACCCCGCAAGTCTTGCTCACTGCGAGATTGTCTTCTAAGCCGTGCTAATGCTGCAGTGCTATTACAGCCAGCAAAATCATTCGCTTCCCGTTCACAGCAAGCAAGATTTCTTTCTTGAGAATTCAGATGATGCAGGTCTTCTTCGCTGCGGGAGTGAGCTCTTTGCCTACGAACACTTTTCTTTTTAATTTTCTCTCGTTTCTCTGATTCAACCAAAAGTTTGTCTTTTTGCACATGCTGTTCTTGCAGGAAAGCTTTACAATCCAATTCATTTTGCTTCGCAACATTTTTCAAATCAAGCTTGAAGAGATTCTGCCGCACGGCTAGTGCCCGCTTCCAAGTCTTCGATAACGTTTTTACTTCATCTGTTATCATAATAGCAACAGAATGCGCCTTCTGTTCTGCCGTAAGATATAACCTTTAGCGATAGCAACAGAATGCGTCTTTTGTTCTCCCGTAAGATATAACCTTTAGCCGTTCGTTGAAGGAAGAATGTAGTTCGGCGTTGGACAGTTGTTCCACCTCTACTTCCAGCATTAGTTATAAGCTTTCATTGTACTTCCAGCTTTCGTTTAGCTCTCTTGTATCTTTCTTTACTTTCCAACAAATGATCACAATATTAGGCCAGTTGCACTTGACATCAAACAAATTCCTTCTTCTCTTCGACTCTCTCCGTATCCTTTCACTGTTTTCGAATCAAATACAACGTTTGAGATCACGAACAACGACTTCTTAAAACTCGAAAACCAACGCTTTATATCCGATCCAAATTAAAACGCAAACAAGCTGTTTTATGACTATCTTATGATTTCTTGTTTCGCAAGATCTGAAGATACTTCGGTAAAATTAAGGGCCGCAATGACGCTATAGCCACAACACCGCTTTCGATAAGAATTAAAGCGAAGTGTGAACAATTTATCACCGCTTTTCCATGGATACAAAGAACTTGTGTGTAATGTAACAAATGAACCTACAAATGTATTTGAAGGAAAATTTAATAGTAATTACCAAGAGGTGGCTCATTTAAAACTAATTAGTTATTTCTCGTAAATTGATTGCCATTTGTGAATTCGGCAATATTGCATTTTGATTGGGAAATTGCGTCGGATCACATATCTACCACTCTCGTATGACATTCTTCTCTTCACACTTCTCTTTTGTCTTTTGACACAGAGGACAATTCTTAAAGACTAATGACGGACATAGAATGAAAGAAGACCTGCGTGTGTCTCTATTTGTCCAATTGTTTTGATCATTTACTGAGGTCATCAAATACAATGGAATAAACCATCTTTATCTAAACCGGTTAAATTTCTACCAATCAGGTGAATTCGATTTGCTGGATTGACCAATGAGAGCGAATTCTGATTCACGTCAAAGATGCGAGGGAAACAATTGATTCCAGCCTGTTTACCTCATACGTGAAGTAATTGTTGCTCATTCAGCCATAATGCACGAAGTAAAGTACATCGTGAAAGACTGTTAAGTGGGTGGTGAAACTGAAACACAGTAAGGCTAAACCATAAACGAAAAAATTAAAAGGCCTATCATCGAATTTGACGTAGCCTGTGTGCAGTCTTTCTTTTGTAAAATTGAAAGATCGTTCTTTCAATTTTGCACTGAAGAAAGACTGCACGCATAGGCTAGTTTGACGTTATCGTTACTTAAATGTGTCTCCGTTCTTAGCTCAAGCCACATGACGTAAAATTTTGTGAACGATTAGTGAAGGGAAGGAGCGCCACTGAAAGTATGAACTACCAAATATTCCAAAGTTTAACAGGCGTATCTCAGTTGTATGAGACACGAAACACACTGATATAGGATACCGTTAAAAACAAAAAGCACATCAGGACCGAAAACTTTTAAGAACCAATTCGCCGAGTTTTCTTCGTTCATCCTAACCAAAACCGAATTATCTGGAAGGCTCAAATAACTCCAGCACCTTTCGTTTAAGGATAAAATGTCGTTTCGAGTTCTCCAGTTCCTCCTGAAGAACCATAGTCACTCAGGACCCTTTACGGACTTACTGAAAATTCAGGCTGTCTGAAATCAAATTTGGCCTAAGCGGAAACCATGGATCTACACTACAGTAGTTGAACTGATAAAGTTAGTTGAACTGTTTTATCCGTTCAGCTACTGCATTGTGAACCCACAGTTTCCGTTTAGGCCAACTTCGATTACCATACAGTCTGACATTGTAGCGTGCCCACAAAGGACCCTGGGTGACAATAGTTCTTTAAAAAATCTCTAGAAGGAATTTACGCAGAATTTTAAATTGAACAGAAATATAGGATAGTGGACCAGTATTTCGATTTCTAATTTCAATTCTATGGGTGGACGAAGAACTCTAGAGAACTTTGATCAGAAAACATGTTTCATACGGATAAAAAAATGTGTACCCTTCGGACATTTGTTTATCTTAAGATTGCGAAACATAAAACACACGAATAATGTGATAGCAATATATATATACAGTGCCAAATTAATTCAATGTTTACAAAGGAAAAAGGCAAGATTGCTGGGGTTTTCAATAATCCACTATCTGTGTTTGGAGTTTATTTTGACATAGCAAGGACTCTAAAATTCATCAAGAACCTGATACATTTCAATCTAATCTTAGAATGGCTGATGAATTCTGGGAATGAGTTCTTCCATACATAACAGAAATAATCAGAAAAGCTCTGCACAAGATTCGCCCTCAGAAGAGAGGTAAAGACATTTTAAAAACGATTTTCAAGAAATGTGCAATGCAATTTTCCGCAATTTTCAATTCTAATCCGAAACTTTAAGGACCTGTCACCTGTAACTACCTGCATTGTATTATGGGAACAAGATATGGACATATGGATAAAGCACAAGTTAATTGTTCCTTCTAATCCAGCAATACCACGATCTCTTGCTGTCTATTGCCTTCCTGTTTAGCTAAGGTTTAGCTATTAAGGATATACTGTCGGATGAAATGTGTTGCAAGATTTCAGAATCCATAGAAATTTGCACACACCACCAAAAAATATACAGTACAGGCCATGCGACCTGGTTCTCCTGCAGGGCCATGGTTCTCCTGCCTAAGAATTCTCAATACATGAATTTCTTATAAGAAACTAAGAATTTGGGCCAGTACTGACAATTTCTTAAAATTGTCATGTCTTGAGTACTCAGAGTTTTTAACGAGTTTCTTAGAGGTTCCAGAACAATCTTCATGTTCACTACCTGTGCCCTCGTGAACATTTCAAAACAAGGTTTTGTTTAAGCCTTTTCAATGTTTAGACATTACTCAAGTACCTTACGAGTAATATGATACAGAAAACAAGTGAAAGTAAAGTAAAAATATTTGAAGGATTTCTTTTATCAAAATAAATAGTTTCTTATCTGATGTTTTCCCAGTACTAGAGTTTCTTAATATTTTTGGCGATCTGAGAGTTGAGTTTCTTATGGGCAGTTTCTTATAAAAAAATACGTGTAATTCTTAAAAATTCTTAAGAAACTGTTAGCTTCTTGAGAATTCTTATGTACACAAATTGACAGTGTTCCATATGGCTCAAGAATAATTATCACAATGTGAAGAATTCTTGAACATTCTTTAAAATTCTGATAATGTTAAAGGGGCTCCGTCGCCCAACTGAAAAAAATCTGTAAACACTGCACATGTCCAGTGTTCTCCATTGCTTTCTGCAGTTTGTTTGGTGGCTTCACCCAGGCATTCGAAAAAAGACGCAATAAAATCCACTTATATGGGAGGAATCGATACAAGATATGAACGTTTGGTTTCCCCTGTGAAGTACAAGGCTTTTCTTCACAATGACGCTCTCAATTTGAAAAAAGATGAAAAGCCTGTGTGATGTTACCGTTCAAAAAACTGCAAAATAATCGTTTCGAACGAAATTGGGAGACGGGGCCCCTTTAATAATGTGCACAAGGCCTGTACTGTATTCTATTAGCACCAGCAATGGTAACAAAATCACTAACCTCTCAAAAGAAACGATACACCTATTTTCTACAAAATGCAAAAACTAAAAAAGAATTCAAACTAACTTACTAGAAAATGATGATTCAAAGCGTCTGCGGCGGTAATACGTTGCGCTGGGTCCAGCTTCAAACATTTCGACAACAAATCGTAAGCCTCATCGGGTATACAATAACAGTCCCCTGTGATCACACTGCTGCTTGAAGAGCGGGAACATCGTGCAGCGGAATTTACTTTTTCAGCTCCATGTTCGGATAATCGCGCTGATTCTTCTAAATTACTAGATAGCCTCATAACTTGATCAGTTCCGATAGGAGACGTTAGAGTCTCTGTTTTATCGCTTCCTCGTAAACCCGATCGTTTTTTAGGACTTTTACGACTGGTCGCACTTCTCGAATCTCGCTCATTGAATTTCTTAGATCTATCAATGTAATTGGATGACTCACTTGACCGCTTTTGCTCTGCAGCTACGTTGTAACGACCCGAGGTTAATTCGTTACGGCCTTTTTCTTCGTAACTTTCGATTCTCGCTCTTTTCGAAGTTCCGTCACGTGATGAGTACTTTCTTTTGTTTCTGCTACCCTCGTGACATCTGCAAGTCTTTTGCCTTAACTTTTCACACAATTCTTTCAATTCATATGAAGTAACTGATGGGGAACATATCAAATCTTTACCTACAAATTAATGACAGAAAAAATGCCAATCTGTTGGTGAAGAGAAACATAGCACCAATTTACAAATTGCTGTAATTAAAAATTCATGCCAGCAAAATTTTCAACAACAGCAAAACCTCAGAACTTTTTACGAAAAGTTTGGACGAATTATGAAATTTGATTTCTTTCTTGTTTTCTGCTAAAGTTGCATTGTCTATTTGTCTTTCCAGCCAGGGCACTAGGCCTTTTAGCTCGCTTGTAAATGAGTCTGTAACGAGCAACATTTGTATACACTTTTGTAGAGGTTTTCAAATTTCCGAATTTACCCAAAAGATAGCGTTGATGCAGAACGTTTCACAGGAACCTATGGAATAAAAGTCAAATCCAAGATTCTAAAGGATCTATTCAAAAAAATAACAAAACCACTTTCCCTTCATTATAGATAGCTGATGACAGATGAAGTCAAAAATCGTTGTGTCAATCATGTCCTTGGTATACAGGCGTATTAGGTGATCCAGAAAATATATGGGAGTTTAGCAGAATATACAGTCAAGAAAAACCGTCAAAGCTCAGCATACTACTACGGTTCATTTCATAGTAAAAAAGGCTAATTAACATGTAGAAATTTATTTCACTGAAATAGGTCATATCTTTCTGGAATTATTGGCCACTTTGATTCAACTGTTTTTTGGACAAGATTTAAAAAGAATAGAAGTTACGAGCAAGTTTTGCAAGCTACCAGCTTTAAAATGCTGGCCCAAATGCTCCAAACCTTCATAGAAGCTAAGATAAGCCATGCAAATGCGAGGCACCTATTTGTATCACTTGAATTCGACCCTAAAGGCTGTTTATGATTGTTACCACCGTTCATAAGCTTAAAATTAAAGAATATTTGACAAACAGTAATTGTCCTTCTTCGTCCAGCATCTTCAAAACAGCTCTGTAGCAACACTGCTCGATGCATCGGCTCAGGAATGGAAAAATATAATAATTTTTTCTGGGCCGAAAAGTCGTCAAAAAAAATCCCTGAGACAGCAGGGTGGTCCAAACAAGAATCCACATTTTCGAAGGTCATGATGTAAATACGCGGGGCAGATTTTGAAGATTGGTCAGTAATCCACAATCTCAGTTGTAAAGGATGTTTAGCGAATTTTGTTGACTTTGCGACTGACTTCTTACCAAGCTATAAACAGTATTGTTTTAGTCTGGAGACAGCCTAAAATCAACCAAACATCAATCCAATTTCTAAAGACTTAGTTTGAAATGCAGAGAAAAGTTTGGATTTTCACGCAAAATCGAATCATCAATTCCCCCTTTCTCTCAGATTTCTATCTTTCTGGAGACCCGAAAAATTTCTGGGACCATTGGTGCCAATCGGCCTAGGATTATAGATACTAAGAGTAAAATTCTGGACGATGGGACTAATGACTCACCCATTAATTTACCAGCCTCTTCTGCCTCTTTACTTCCAAATACAGAAATAATTTGCGCTAATGCAGATAGATCGTCTTTGGCTTTGAAGAATGGATAACGACCACTTAAGAAGGACAATAAAATGATGCCTGCAGACCATATATCGACAGCTGTAAGGAAGGAGAAGTTAATTATTAGATGATAGCTAATGATTAAGTAAAATAGTTAATCAACAGGATGGTGTGTGCTTTTCACTGGCAGCCAATAGACCCTTAGCTATTCTATTGATAAGTTTGAATCGAACGATATTTTGTACATTTTAAGAATGTTCGAATGTGTACAATATTGATAGAAGTTCTGATGCCGCTCAATCGAACTCTTCGTATAAAAATGTATAAAAACAGCACTCGATCCAGACTCTTTTTCAGAATAGCTACAAGGTCTTCTATTGGTAGAGCAGAAACAGCGTAAGGGACGTCCGCTTGCATAAGTGTTTAGCTACATACTCTTGAGTACGGAATAATCATCCCCCCCCCGCTTGTTGATTTTTGGAAAATTCATTATTAATTCTAGAAAAATTGAAATGACAGTGAACATAATTAGTGAACATAAATATAAAAAAGATACGCGTTTAACTGAGGAAACGACTATTTTCAATTTTTCTAACCCCCTGATTATTATCATATTGAACAATTTCCAGGCCCCCGATTATTCTCACCCCTCCCCGTTTATTCGGCGCTCGAGAGTAAGACATGAAATGATAAATCAAGAGTCTCTGGAGTAAGGAAGAAAAAACCATGGTTGTCTTGTTGCGGCGATCTAGGGGGGGGGCTCAAAAGTACGGCTTTTTTCCCGCATGCCTGCACAGTTTCTGCTCTGTCGCCCTGAATAACAACTTCATACATCCTTCTCTTTGACCAGCAAAAATGAAATTGTCATTGAATTATGCAGAGAACACAGTGAAAATTTTAATGCTTACCTGCTGTTTGACTGGGTAGTTTCATTAAGACTTCCGGTGACCGAAATCCTGGTGTTCCAGCTCTAGGAGCAATTTGACCTGGCCTGTGAAATCAACAATAAGATATTTAAAGATGACCTTTGCAACCGATATGCTTTGTGAATACATCCTCTTGTGGTCTCTTTGTTGTCACTATTTCAAAGGTGAAAATGGTCGCTAACAAAAAGATGGCACGTGTTCGAAAAGTTTCGGACGGAAAAGTTTCGGAAAAACAACTTCGGATAAAAAACTTTCGGACGCTTTTTCGAGAATTTTTGGACAAAAAGACTTTGCATAAAGCCAAAATATATGTCAAAACCAGTTGTAATTTTTATGTTATTTAGTCATGTGCAAGTTAAACAAACTTTATAGACACATATAGATGCATTCAAAAAGAAATTTTCTAAAGTGCAGACGAAAACGAGATGTACCTTCATCGACTCAAGAACAACTGCTATATGGAAACTCACTTTGGAACCAGGATCACCGATGACAGTATATCATTTTTTAACAGTGGCACTGGCAAAGGCAACAGGCGAAATTTAGACTTGCATGTGCAGCACTTGAGTAAGCTTATCTCTGTCAATTATCTCTAACAGAAACTGACAACGAGTTTGCTTGAAAACTTCAAAAAGCTCAAAGTGCATTCTCGTTTTTCCTTCCAGATTCATATTCCTAAGAGACTTGACTTTCAATTTATCATTATTCTACCAGGATATTTTCCGTGTGCTTTCATAAACATACCAGCATGGGCAGGAGGCGAAGAGGGGTCGAAGGTCCCCCCCCCCCCCAAACATTGGTAAAATTTATTAAATTCGTCACATTTTTGGGCAAAACAGTCGCTAATAGTATGGGGAAATATTCAAAAGCAAAGAACCTGGATTCAGGTAGCCCATCCAGCTTTTCTCTTTCCATTCAGTTTTTCTCTTTCCATCTAGACTCAGGTAGCCCCTCCAGTTTTCTCATCAGGTCTGCTTTATAAGCAAATGCTAAAGGAATCTTTACTCTTTAGGCCCGTTATGCTTGAATATGATTACACTGTGTGCATGCATGCATGCATGAATTGTTAAGTGAAAGTTCAAAAATTCCTTTTAACACTTAAAGAAAGAAAACAAAAAGTCACGATTAGCAAGCTTAAAAATACATACTTTTTGCAACAAATATTGCAGACAGATTTCGAAGAATGACCAGGCTGCATTTCATATTTACACAAAACCTCAGATTTTGCTCTTGAGTCAGTTCGTTGCCTTGTGCTTTTTCCTGCGTGCTTGTCTCCTCTGGCGATGCTACTCTTAACAGCATTCTTTGTAGCATCATTTTGACTGCTTTGATGACGACGAAGTGAGCCCCTTGAACCAGCTGCTGAATTACCCTTTGACCAGTTGATTTCTTTCTCGTCTGGTTTAAGGTAAAATGAAGATAGCAAGTGACTCCAAAAGTTATATCAAAATGAGCCTTCACACAAACTGTTGAAAATACGATAATCTTGAAGAGCAGAACCCTTAATAATAATAATAGGTTTTTTTACAGGGTGATTCAATCAGCTACAATATACTAGCTGCTATCAAGAGAAGCCCTTACATTCAAAGGTGTTGAGGCGCAATGGTGTAATCCTCTGACACAGTGGACCTGCTACAAGTCTATCTCTCTCTTCTCAGCGCAAGTCATAACCGTTTATCTTGTGCTGACAAGAGAGAGACTTGCTTCTTCTCCCTGCTCTCCGTTTATCTTGTGCTGACAAGAGAGAGACTTGTAGCAAGTCCATTGACATTGCAGCCAGAACAGTCAGGTGAACAGGGTTCGATCCCAGGTAGAGCCCCACCCTCCACTTGAGTGTCCTGACAAGGAATCGTGGACTCGATTAGGTCTTCTTTACTTCTGCAGCGCTTGACGCTAAAAACCGCAACTTCACCTTCACCTTACATTAGATCTTTCTAGCTGATTAAATTGGTACAAACTATGTTCTAACTAAATAGTGTGCCTAACTTCCTTATTTCTGTCATGCTTTTGACACAGTAAAGACACGCGTATAAGAACCTACAATAGACCTTTTAGCTATTCTACAAAAGAGCCTGGGTTGAGCGTTATATTTATACATCTTTATACGCGAGGTTCGATCGAGTAGCGTTAGAGATTTTGCCACCATTGTGCACATTCGACAAAATGTAGCAAAATATCGCTCGATTCTGATTCTTTTCAGAATAGCTAAAAGGTCTATTTTGGAAGTCACTCTGGGCTCTTATACAATGAATACAATTGACTAGTTCCCATAAATGAGGGTCTTCTAATTTGACAATTTCAGCATGTAGGTTCTTAATCCACTAGATTCTTAATCCACTGGATTCTTACATGGAGGTGTTTACTGTAATACAAAAGGTAAAATTATCGACGTGACACAGCCAGACAAATAAAATGCCAATCGAAAATTTTTAAAATGAGAGAGCTTGATTTTGATCAGCTACGGAACTACGGGGCCATAAACGACGTCTTTGGTAAAAGGTTGCGAAGGAATAATCTCTACAGAGTTAAGGATTTTCATTCGAATAAGATTTGGAAATATCTTGCTTCAGAGACTGCAATTAAATTGCCATTTTGATAAAATTGACTTCTTACCTGATAAAATACCACATGTGCCAGGAATTTGCATTGCTAAACCGAAATCTACCAATGAGTATCTGCAACGAAAAAGAATCACACTTAACCTATCGAAAACTAGCCTGCGTTCAGACTCAGCTATCCTAAAGCCTACATTTTAGGAAAGTTGAGTCTGCACGCAGGTTTTTTTCTATGTCTTGAAGCAAATCTAACGCCTCTTCTTCGAACAGCAGTGAGATTTTGTGAATATGCAAAGTACATAACGTCGGAGTTGTAAGATACAACAAGTCATTGTTGATATGTTAAAGTGTAGTGACTAGACTAGACATATTATTGAAGTCCGTTATTCCCACAAATTCTTTGACTTGATGATGTCACTTTTGTCAACAGAGCAAGGTTTATCGTATGGATACAACTGACTCAATCCATCAAAATTACTGACCTCTTTGACTTAACACACAATTACTTGGTAAAAACACAGAATCATGGCAAGGAGATCACAGTTATTAAAATCAACCTGAAAAAATCCATCAAAAACAGAGGGCATTTCACTGGTGGGTCATATAGGGCTGTGTGCTGCAATAATTTCTGTCATGACCGACTCAATCCCAGAACAAATGCGGGATTTTGGTACCCAATACCAGAATCCATAATATGAGGTTTCCAACAAGTATCTTCACAACAAAACAATTGTAAAATTGCTGTTTAAATCCCAAATCTGAGCATTCCCATAATTTTTGTAACAATTAGACCCCATCCCAGAATATTTCTAACAAAACGTACATCCCATTCCCAGAATAATCATGCCAAAAGCCACCCCAAGACTGGTGCACATCCCCATATGATTAGGTAGTGAAGTACTCCCTTGGCATCAAAACGAAAAGTATCCTGCCCTTACTCGTTTGTCTCTCTTGAATGTAGAAAATTGCTTGGTTTTACATCTCTATGAATGATGTCATAAGAGTGAACGTGTTTTAAAGCAGCAAATAAATTTCTCATATAGTCTTTGATTTCATTGGTTGTCAACCGTCTGAAGAATGTCTGTTGAAATAAGAAGATAACAATAAAGTAAGGGAAGAGTATAACTTTGTTGCACAGCTTGAAACATTAATTTTAAGTCGCTCATGGGTAGAAACCTTGCTATCTACCAAAGCTTACTATCTTCCTCAGAAACCTGATTATCTTACTGCCTAATGAAGATCTTTCAAAATATTCTTGGAACCTTTTTGTTGGTTCCTATCAACTGCAGATTTGCATTAACGATATGTTTGTCTCCAGTTGATGACCTCAGTTTAATATAGCATTATAATTTAATGTGTGTGCAAGGCCTTTAGATAATTTCTAGGCTACAGTATTGCAAAACTACAGATGTATACTGGGTGTCCAAAAATGATGTATTATTGTTTGATTGCTTACATGTCCATAACCAATGAACCGGTTTTCAAGAACGTTGTTTTATTTGATTGCCTAAAGACTAAAAACTGTCTTTTCAAAGGGCTGATCTTGTATTTGTATCTCGGAACTCAGTATTAACTGAATTCCTATTCTCTGAATGACATATATTCTCTGAGACGAGCTCTGAGCGACATATAAGTTCAGCCTTTTGCATCACATCTAAAATATTGACTGGGAAAGAACTTCAACATGAAGAAATTGGCCTAAACCACAACCAACATCTTCCAATACAATTTAGCCTTTCTGCAATCGGATAAAGTAAAGTTTTTGAAAATCGGTTCTTTAGCTATGGACAAATAAGCAATCAGACCATAGTACATCATTTTGGGACACCTAGTATGATGAAAATATTATGGAATTTCTAATCAATGTATTGACACCATGTTCACAGTTTGTTTTAAAAACTATAGCTACAGTATATCAATACGCAGCAAGAGAAAACTAACCTGAAATTTGTCATGCTTGAAATATGGTAATAGAAAAGCAATGTGATCATTATTCCTAAGTGTTGTCTTCACACCAATTATATTGTGTTTGCCACTAAAATAAATTTACACAAATTAAATTTAAAAGATTCACCTTCATATTGTTTAAAGGAAATATATGTCATACATGTTTAAAGGAAATATTCAGGAAAATTGTCCACTAGTTCATTACAAATGACCTTTGACTGAATCCCAAGTAAAGAAACTATTGCAGAAAGGAACATTCGCGTTTTTCACGATTTTGGCCAAAATTTGCGAAAGTTTATTCCGTGAAATTTTATAAAATGTGAAAGTTTATTCTCTCAAATTTCCCAAGATATAGAATCAAATAATTATATAATCAGATATTGATATTCCTCTTCTTTAACAACGACCTTTTCACAAAATGCTACTACAAGCTTATTTATGGACAATTCGGAAGTGTCATTGAAGAGCTGAGGAACATTTGAGACAGCATAAAGATGTGACAAGAAAACTACTACTGTAATTTGCGAAAGTTTACTCCTGCGAAATTCCCATTTTGGTTCATTCACAAAAATTAATTCCAAAAATGTTGTGTTTTTTCGAACTCGCAAAAGTTTCTTCCCTCGGAAGTTTCTTCCTTTAAAGCATTCTATGAATTAGGGTCAAATTGAAAAAACTCAGAATTCATTAGTACATTGCAGCAAACTCTTCCAATAACTCACAGGCAAAAGCACAACAGCTGTCTTTACTGAACTGAATTCAAAATTTAAGGGGGCTATCCTCCAGTTACTTAGATTTCTACACCTTTTTGAGAAGGAAAACTTTTGTGTTTTGCAAAATGATAAACAATAACTTCATAACATACCCAAGCTGCTGGAGGCAGGCAAGTTCATTCTTTACTCTTGTTGGTGAACTGGTTGGTACAATATGCTTGACTGCTACAATTTCTTCAGGATAAGCCTTTAATTGTGCCAAATAAACTTTGCTAAATGTTCCTGAAACAGAAGATGATTTACAGTTGGCAACCAACTAAAGCAATTGACAACGTCAGCTACAGGAGGCTGCTCACACCTAAATCAAATCTGATTTAGCACCAAGAAAAGAAATAATGCATACTGTCCTCAAACTTAAAAATAATTCATGCAGCCTCTGAGAATGCAAGACAAGGCAGAAGGAATGAATCTTTAGCCAAGACCAACATATTTTATCTTCATCTGTAAATTGATATTTGCTCTTTGTTGTAACATATCAACTTGATTATCCATTTATGATGATAGAATCTTTTCTTTCCTCCATAAATTAGCATTATTATATTATGTTTTCAATGGAGGGCCTCTTGAAAGCAGCATTTGCCAAAAGGCTACCACCCTCCTTAAATGTATTGAATCAATCAATCAACCAATTGGTAAGTCCAGTAACTCCTGAGAAACAAAAATTGTTCATTACCTTCCCCAACTATTGCAGTAACATCAAAATGGTCTCTTATTATAGGAAAATTTCCCCTCAAATCACCAGCAATTTCATCTTGATCAATCTCATCTGAAAAGAAATAAAATGCCTTGAAAAGACTTTGGGGTCCAAAACTTTGCACAATGTCTTGCACAATGGACTAATGGCTTCCGACACGGGCAAATTTCGCTTGAGATCAGCGTTAGATGACTCAATGTGACTGGAGACAAATGCAAATACCAGGGGTGATAGGACACCAGGTATGTATCAGTGTAAAATCAGTAGTCCATCACCTTAACCTATTGTTTATATGTTTTGAATTCAATTGTAGTTATCAGTAAGCCACATTACTGTTGGTCCAAAAATTTAAATGTGTTCAGTAGCGAGCCACCTCAGTGCAGGTTTGGGCAAGCAATTTTTTAGATCTTTTGCATCAAACTTCAAACATTCAAACGATTTCAAGTATACAGAGTATGGCTTCTTTTGATAAGATCTAAGATAAGATGTGCAAAACAGGAACAAAGTTGTTTGCTGTTGTCCATTTTAAAAAGCCAATCAACTGCAACCTTTTAGCCAGGTGTGCAGAGTATGGCACTTGTACATCGGAGATTTTCAATAGGCTTTTCAAATTAGACAATAGAGAACAAAAGAAATTTCTTGTTACACACCGGAGATCTCGCTGAAAAGTGCCATACTCTGCAGACTGGCTTTTAGCTACAGATTCTAAAATAAAATCTGAATCAAATGATATTTTGATACATTTTGAAGGACTTTCCAATGTGCACAACAGTGAAAGAAGCTCTGCATCTTTTTTTTACTTGGATTTTGAATAATGTTTTGAAGTTTAGAACCATTCAATGGCATTGTAACGAATGTAACAACCTGCTTCACTCTGCTTCCTTTTCTTGCTAGTAGAAGACTTTGAAGACCTTTTTCTTTTATCATGCTTTGTCACAGAACTTTGTGAATGTTTTCTTGGTTGATTAACTGTGTCTGTAACATCCATCAGGGTCATGGTCTTCTAAATTCTGAAAACCATAAACAGGAAAGTGCTGCACGTCTTTGTTTGCAACTTTGACTGAGATTAGAAGTATTTGCTTGGTCTTGTAAAACTGAATTATTTCTATTTCTGTGTCATTCAATGTTTCTGATCTTTGCAGTACATTCCCTGGCTATGAAATGAGTCATAAAATCTGCATACGTTGCATCAATTCGCCTTCACATCTTTTCAGGAAGCCGTTTGGCAGTGGGCCTAAAAGGCAGTTCTGCTCAGTTGCTACAGGCAAAACACAACAGAAACACCATACAAAGAGACAAATGAAAACTTGCTTCTTGCCCGTCCTGAGAACTCATATAGCCAACTGACCAACCAAAACGAATCTACCACTATTCAAAAATATTTTGTTCCACTTTCTAAGCTTGGAATGGATAACTCGGCAAGATACAAGACTTTTGATGTCGCGTGCTCCGAAGACATGTTCTCTTCAGTTTGATTCAAATGACTTAGGCCCTTTTTCGTAACGAAGCCGACAAGATTTTGACCAATCAGATTGCTGGAAATTTTCCCGGGCTAACGGTCAGATGCTCCTTCGTAGAATCCTACTCCTTCGCGAAAAAGCTCCTATCAATAAAATTGACTCTTAAAATTTTAGGAACGCAGGGGAACGCAGCCACTTTGCCACTTTGTTTTAGAAGATCTTTCCAGTTTATGGCATTTCCACTCCAGTCCCAGAATAAAAACACAACCCAGAATACTACTTGTCCTACTTCAGATCCCATTTCACCCCTTTCAAAACCCTCTATCAATTCCGGAACTGTAAAATTTCGCCGAATTTCGCTGGTGATGATTGGAAATCCCTATCGTTAAAGATACTACGATAGGATAGGATGCCAACCAAAACATGCTCAGATCTCTTTTCAACAGATTAGTAATTTATAATGATGTCTCTGGTGCAGTATTGCGCATTGCAAGAGGACTTGATGCCAAATTTTCGACACCAAAGTCGGGTAGAAAGCATTCCTAATCCTCAATATGAATCATTTTACATACATGTTTTTAAGGTAACTCTGCTTTCCGCTAAAGCAGAGTTACCAAGCGTGCTTCATAACATGGTAATCCGTTGACCAACGTTAACTTTCCCTTCGATGTCCAAAAGAAACAGAAACATAAAATTCGATTGCAAGAAATCTAGCTTAGCTTTTTCAATCAGACTTTGCAAAGTTGTAGATCAACTACACAGCTAAAGATGGAACGAAAAAAAATCGAATATTTTTCGAGTAGTTTTGGAGATAAATCCACTTTTCTGAAATCAACAAAAAGATTTGAACAAGGATTTGCGAAGCCAGCGTTGAGAGAAACACTGCGATTTATACATCTTTCGATTGCCCGGACTGTACGGAACAACACCCTTTTTACTGCTTTTCGATAGGCCGAATGATATTGGAGATTACATTTTTTCTGAGAAGAGTGGTTTTGTGAAACGGCATCTCGCTGTTTACTGGAGCGGAAAGCAGAGTTACCTTGTAGCAGACATAACAGACAAGCTTGAGAAAAAATGCACCAAAAACAACCACGGTTTAGAATTTCACCAATTCAAGAACAGCGTTAGTAATTATGAAATGAATAATTATACAATTGAAAAACACTAAAAATTCAATAATATTTTCTCCTATCCAAAAAGTCGAACAGAAATCGAAGATGTAGCATCTTACTCTTGACGTTTCAAGGGAGGCGTTACAACCTCGAGGATCATACGCATGGAGCGTGGGGGAAGAGACAATTGGGGGGGGGGAGGCAGGCCTTAAAAGTAAAAAAGTCAGCCTGATTTTTGCAAATCTTTCCACTGTTGGGAGCGGGCTGTGGTTAATAAATTGTGCCTTCCTAACGTAAATAAATATAGGGTCAGACAGCTAATATCGACATTTGTATGTCATGTTGGTTGAAGACAACGGACACTGTTATTTCCCAGCAGAGTTGTGGTCTTTGGGTGAAAAACTTTTCTTGAACCCCTCCTCGTAATCGGTCTGTAACCCAGCAATCAATAGCAAAATTGACTATTTAAAGGTGTATTCAACATCTGCGATCGTTATTCTACTAGAGTGTGTTATTACTTTCCAAAAACGTTGTAGAACAGCTTCACGAAAAGAGTTTTGGTACACCTCATTTAGCATGAATTTACATGAAATGGCGGCACAGCAGTGCATACATCACACAAAAACAAGCATAGGCATCAAATCTGTAAAAACATTGCACGATTGGTTAATACATCTTCTGTTTGATTTGTTGGCATGAAAGGAACTTCACGTACTTTGCTACAAGTGTTCATTGGCAATCTTTGATATCTTGATTGTCTTCAGAATTGGGGAGTGGTCACAAAATTATTACAGGGAAGAACAAGGGCAGATTTTGCAATACAATAGCACGAGTTGCTTTTGTTGACACCTCAATTCAAAGCGATTAGCGATCACAGACAAAGGAAATTCTCTCAACCAGTAATTCAAAACAAACAAAGCCGCAAAAGTTTCTCTGAAACCCAGGTAGCTAGCTCGCTCGCTGTGCATTCCATAAATTGTTTTTAAGGGCAAACATGAGCATAGATCGAAAGAAGAAGGATATATCTACACATCTGCCACAGGCATTTTATTTCTTTGGTTCAGAAGCTGAACAGTAAATGTTTTGATAACACCCAAAAAAATAAGAGAATTGAATCACCTCCTAAACGGCTTTTGAACCAAACAAATAAAATGCCCGCGGCAGATGTGTAGATCCATCCCTCTTCTTTCGATCTATGCTCAAGTTTGCCCTTAAAAACAGTTTCTGGAATGCACAACGAGCGAGCTAGCTACCTGGGTTTCAAAGAAACTTTTGCGGCTTTGTTTGTTTTGAATTACTGGTTGAGAGAATTTCCTTTGTCTACAATCGCTAATCGCATTGAATTGAGGTGTCAACAAAAGCAACTCTTGCTATTGTATTACAAAATCTGCCCTTGTTACAGGGAAGCAAATGAGGAGCTGTCTGAAATTTCTTATGCTGGGGTCTGAAAATAAAAATGCAAATATTTTGATGGTTTTAAAAATATTTCAATTCTATACACTCTGCCCCTACATATTTCTTTAAAAAAGTTAGCCACTGGTTTCTGCTGTCTATTTTAAGTACTTTCTATTCTCTTCAGTGCTGGCATTGCTACACATTCAATTTTTTCGCTGTTTGGGGTTTGAAATTTCTTAGCAAAAAATTAGATAGGGTCTGAAGTTTTACACGATAAGAATGCAGGAGTCTAAAATTGTGTACGATTCCCATGCTACAAGAACACGTAAATATAACTACAATGTCTTGAAAAAGCAGCTGTCCCGACTCACAAATAAGTCACATTTCATTCGCTTGAAGATATTTCTCCATCTTTGGTAAAACATAGGACTCAAATCTTTAAAAAGGTCGGTGTAAAATTCTATTGCAGTCTTCATTGAAATAAATGGCTTGGGAGGAACTTTGGGCTTTTTGCTGTAAATCTGCCGTGGAAATTCATTGATATTTTGATTAATTTCAATATGGCGGCATTTATTAAATTTGAGGCTATGACGTCATCAAATTTCTAAATCCTAAACCAGAAAAGCTACAAATTTCTGCTTGCCATCATATTGTAGACCTTCATAAACTATGGTTTTCTTGAAGGTTATATAATTTTTCCTCTATTAGTTTAGGATTTACGGTGATTTGAATTTTTTTTCAAATTTACCATGAATTTGTTCAAAAATAATTAAATTGCTGCCATTTTGAAAAGAGTAAAGATATCAAAAATCTTCCACGGCAGATTTACAGCAAAGTACCATGAGTTCCTTTCAAGCAATCCAATTCAAATAAAACTGCAATAGAATTTCACACCGACCTTTTTAAAGATTTGAAAGATTTGAGCCCTATGCTCTTTGGTAATCATTCCTGTCCTTTAGTTGTGGTTAGAAGTATATCCAGTTTACATTCTATTCAGGCACCCTTCAGACAGCCAGCTGTTAGAAGCGTAGAAGGTGCGTTATCTTTAAGCCTCGATCTCCCTCCACCATTTTACAATAGTGAATTCCATAATCGTAAGTTCCAATGACGAACCTGAAAATATAAGAAATTTCATAACAGTTGAGTTACTGATATAGAGCACTATGAAAAAATGTACCAAAACAAAAAGAAGAAAAACGAGCAAATAATAAATGATTATGCTGGGCTGAACAAGAACAGATTTGGTAAGACAATAGCTCGAGTTGGTTTTGATTGCCACCGCAATTCAAAGCGATTAGCGATCGCAGACAACTCTCTCAACCAGTAATTCAAAACAAGCAAAGCCGCAAAAGTTTCTCTGAAACCCAGGTAGCTAGCTCGTTCGTTGTGCATTCCAGAAATTGTTTTTAAGTACAAACATGAGCATAGATTGAAAGAAGAAGGATATATCTACACATCTGCCACAGGCATTTAATTTCTTTGATTCAAAGGCCGATTGGGAGGCGATTCAATTCTCTTATTTGTTTGGGTGTACTTAAAACAGAAGCGTCTATGTGAGTATTATATCATAACGATCTTGATCCCCTTACCTGCCATCTTGAAACGAACTAACAGATGTGAGCTCTCTTGCCGCAGGTATAGGTTCGGATATAAGACACGCTGTAATGAAAATAGGTAAAAAAGCAGTTAGTACTATGGAATCATTGCTCCAATATACCAATGTAGCAGAAAAATCAGAAAGCTGGTATGTTGGTCAAGCGATGAGAAATACTTGAACTGGTCAATAGTTAGACTATTACAGTTCGTCCCTAGTTTTCGATCGCAATTACAAAACTTGTTTACTTATTTATCTATTGAGCAGAATTACTTTACCTACTTATCTATTGAATTGAATTGCGCAAAAAAGGTTCAAATCAAAGATATAAAACACGAGCAAAATTTACCACAAATTGTAATCAGTCTGGTCAATAGTGACGAGGAGCTGACTGAGTCTATGCTTGTCATCTTCAACTTTAGTATAAGAATTTTCTAGCAATAGACCTTTTAGCTGTTCCACAAAAGAGTATGGATCGAGCAATATTAAAGTACATTTTTATACGAGAGGCTCGATCGAGTGGCGTTAGAGCTTCTATCATTACTGTTCACATTCGAAAGTTCTACAAAATGTATAAACTATCGTTTGATCCAGATTCTTTTTTAGAATAGCTAAAAGGTCTATTTAGGAAACTGTCTTTCCTGTGGAATGTTAGTTACAAATAAAGATATGTCCACCACAAAATAAAATTGAGTGGAAATTGGAACTGTTTGTATAACAAACATTGTCGCGGATGGCCTAATCTTTCTAGACAAAATTGGCAAATTTGGCAAAAACTGAAGTAAAAATAGAGGTACTTATTTCTTTTAAACTTATTTTTCCCCGTTACCTGTGGACAGACCTGAGACTGTCCAAGAAAAATCAGCACATGGACAAAAGATGTTTTTCCTATAGTATAGAGGAGTAAAATTGTGGAATTGCCTCTCAGCTGAGTCTAAGCAGGCACCATCACTAATAACTTTTAAACATTCTATTTAGAGACGTAAAGTTTTTTCTTTTTATTATAAATATGAAAATATATATAATGCTGTAAGGGGTTTTAAAATTATGGTTTTATAGATAAGTATTCATTTGTAATTTTTTTCAATTAGAGAGCCCCTTGAAAATCAACTCTGCTGAAGGGCAACCCTCAGAAATATGAAATATGAAAATATATTTTATACACTTAATTTCTTTACACTTCAGACTTACTTTCCTCGTGGCTAAACATCCTTTCTTGGGGATTTCTCAGATCAATAATTCATTTAGCTTGGGGCATTTACGTTTGTGCAAATATGAATACAGTTGACTGTCTCTTGGATTAAAGAACTAAGATGTACTTACTATCAACGTCAGGGCTCCAGATTTTGACTGTACAGTCTGTCGAAACACTGACCATGCTAAAAAACAGGAGTACAATTTGTCAACCAAAATGATGCTCAAATTTTGAAAAATTAACAACATGAAGTCATCGTCCAAATAAGAGACTTTCTTAAACGGGACAACAGACAGCAAGTTGATTTGATACTTGTTCAATAGTCAAAGCAGCCTGTGGACAGGAGACACGAGGCCTGTTCACTGGCTATGATCAAAGGACGTATGGAAGCATTTTGCTATAAGCAATTTCCTCATAGAAAAGGGATTGAAAGAAGCTATTGTCCATTGTCCATCGTCTATTGTCCATCGTCTATTGTCCATCCTCTAATGTCCAAGGAAAGAGATAAGTTTTCAAAGGAACAATAGATATATTTCAAATTGACCACTCTTAAATCTTTACGCTTCATTTCAACCCTTCAAAACATCATTTTCGTTGTCGTTAATTTTTATCAGGACTTTTGCAAAAAAACTAATAAGTATACCCTGTTGGTAATGAGAAATGCTGAATGTATATTGACAACTTACAGCGATGCTGGCGCATGATCAGACCAATTTGTCATATAACTACAGTCGGAGACTTTTTGTGTATGTCCCTTGAGTTCTTTTATTAACTTTCCTTCCCGCACATCCCAGGTCTGCAAAGAAAAACATACAATTCTCACAAATCTTCCTAGATCTGGTTCTTCAAAATGGCATTTGACTAAAAAATATTATGCAAAGAGTTTTATCCTTCAGAATATGTTGGCCAAACCATCAAATATGTTTTTTGTATTATCAACAGTTCTCAGTTGATTTACTTTTCAGAAAGACTTCCAGCTCTAGGTAAAATCTTTCTTTGGATATTTCTACGTTTGGCAGTGGAAATATTTCTACTCGCTATCCTTGCATCAAAAAGTTGGTGGTGAAACACTGCTTTGCACAGAACACAGAACACAGAACACTCAATGTTGAAATTGTCAAGCACGTTGGACTTTCGATCAAGGAACTATATTTCTGCAAACTGTTTCAGCTAAAAACTTACAATAAGCAATGTCAACTTCTCCACAAAATTAGTTTAAGAACGAGAAGAACGTTAAGTCTACTTGCTTTCGAAGAAACGTTACATGTTATTCCCTTATCATTTGAAGTTGCGACTCAATACAGAGCAATATTACAGAAACGAAGAAATACAAAAACCCCGCCATTCCTATTGGTTAAGTCGCCACAGAAACTGATTTAGGCCCGTGCGATTGTCAATAAACTTAAGCGATATGACAGTAACAAAATGCATTTGACAAAATTATATGAACCGAAATTAGACACAATAGGTAATAAAACTCAAACTAACTGGTTTCGTTGTTATACAGGGAAAATATAAGCCCTCAGTCTTGTGCACAAACTTCGAAAGCTCGGTCTGTACTTCTAAAACCTCGGTCTTATACTTTCCTGAACACAAAACCGGTCCGTGTGTGCATAATACAGCAGATGATACGCAAAATTTCCTGCCATTTAGAAACCTTACCGTTACTTCACAGCCATTTCCATTGAAACCAGTGCTGCCTGTAAGAACATATAATCCCCCAGCTGAAACATCGCAACTAGTCTACAAAATAACAAAGAGAATGCCAAAATTCTGTTATGGAGAAGGAAATTATGAAGGATTTTTTCAGCGTTAAAATTCAATGTATGATGTTTTGGTTTGTGCAGAGCCTGATCCGTCACAAAAGCTGCGTCAGAGGGAGGATGGGGGAAGACATGTCCTTCCCATTTTCAAACGGTCAGCTTGTTGATTAAAATTCCACATACAGTTGAGCCGGAAATTATTCATGCACATGCAGTATTTGGAGCATTTTTAATGGTTATATTTTCGGATCAATTTGTAAGATATTTTATTCCTTCAAATGTCTCTTGTAATGCTTATGTTCAGCCTTTTATCAAATTCTTACGAAACTTCAGCCACAGTAGAATTGTTCCACAAATAGAACGATAGAAAACACTCAGAATTTGGTATGGGTATAAATAATTTCAGGCTTAACGGTAAATACCTACGCCATGGAAATGTCTCGGTGTACCTTTTTTCCTCCCAAATTTTGAAAATTCCAGAATTGCATCCCCCACCTTCCCGAGCCCTATCCCGCCATTAAAGACAACTGGTCGCCTAATTATTAGCCAATTAAATTTGATCGATTAGACATGACCTACAAGATTATGAACAGGATGTACTCAGAGAGCCTTTGGGATAAATTTCCCCAGGTATCCTTGCATTCAAACTATAGGACGAGAAACTGCAAAGGCATCCAGAGTCCAAGATATGACATTGAGTATGCGAAAAAAGGGCTTCCATTATTCAGCTCTTACTGTGTGGAATAGTATCCCTATCCCAATCAGGGAACTCCCAACTTTCCCGCCGTTCAAAAGACATTTAAAAACTCACTTCAAGAGCTGAATTTGAATTGAAACACGACTCCCTGGAAGAGCAGCAAATAGGCCACAACAGTTCAAAAAATATTTTTTCTTTTTGTACATTATATTGGATTGTATTATAGATCGTAACTTTCATTTGTATTATTTTATGCTAAAGAGATTTTGTGTTATAAATAATTTGATATGAATATGAACATGAATTGATCCATAGCATTCTACCTAAGTATGTTGAATGTTGAACATGGAGCCAAGGAGCATAGGTTCCAAATCTTTAACTCAGCGTAAAAAGGTGGGTGTAAAATTCAATGACTCATTTCTTCTGATTGAATGGCTTGAAAGAAACTTTAGATGCTTATCTATAATTCTACCGTTGGACTTTCCGGAACTTTTGAATATTTTTCGAAATTACAGCGTACATTTCAACTCATTTGAGGATGTGACGTCATCAAATTTCTAAATCATAAACCAGATGAGTGACAGACATTTGCTTAATACCATATTGTAGGCATTCATAAACTATGGTTTTCCTCGAAATTATTTCATGTTGCGTCAAACAGTTTAGAAATTACGATGGTTTTAAGTTTTTTTGAAAAATTTTTCTTGAATTCTTGAAAAAGAAGAAGAACACTCTAATTCTGAAAATGTTGAAGATTTTAGAAAAGTCCAACGGTAGAATTATAGAACAATAGCTAAAGTTTCTTTGAAGTCATTCAGTTTAAAGAAATAGGTCACTGAATTTTACACCAGCCTTTTTATTTTAAAGATTTGGAACCTATGCTGAGCCAAGGTAGTAGCTATTCGAACAATGAATGCACAAAATTGACTTCGTTTTCACGTGTCTCTAAATAATGGAATGAAGCAAGAAGTTCAGTTGTCATAATGATGGACTACAATGAAAGCACAGCACTCCAGAAATGCATCAGCTTAATGAAGGATCAGCCACTGAATCAAATCATTCAAACAAAGTGAAATACAAACCTGGAAATATTGCTTTATTGGAAATGTTTTAACGATTTGTAAACTTCGTGCATCCCACAACCTGGAAGGGAAGACATCATATTGTTAAAGATGTCTGAAGACCAAACCAAGCATGAAAAGACAGAAATCTTCAGCAACGCAACAGTTAAGCTCATTACGCTGCATAGCTGCATACTAATAGAAAATTTTCAGTTCTGTCTACAATGATAAATATTTCAAAAGTTCGTGGAAATATCAAAGGCATTGGATCATGTAACCACATTCAGGATCGGCTCACATTCAGGATTCGGCCTTTATTGAAAAGCACATTTTTTTACAACCATCTCTAAGGGGACCATTATGGAAATAAGGTCAACTCGATCTTTTAATGCTATCCCTGCCACTATGATTAGGGGTGTTTCTTAATTTATATTAAATGTATTGCTATGTAAATTGCGTATTTTTAATTACTCTGTATTACTTTTAAATTGCAAATATTTTAATTTTGTGGTGAATTCAAACATACATACATACATACAACCCTAAACAAAGCTGTAATATCTATAATCCATATTGTGTTAGGCACATGTGCATTGCCTTCTGCATATATTTTGGCGAATGGGGGTAGATCCACAATAAAGTCATTTATAGAAATTCACAGCTATCTTTGCAATCTTACAACGTAGGAATAGTTTATTCGATTCCCTGTGAAATTAAAGAATCGTTCTTCCAATTCATTTTTGAAAAAATTGAGGAAAATCTACCGGGTGTCCCAAAAAAATTTAATTTGCCTAGGCTAAAAGTAGACTCACGAAATAGTCCCAGTTATCGCAACAACAACAGCAACAGCAATGACAACAACAACAACAATATATATATTTGCTCAAACTGGGACTTATGGACTTTCACATCAAAAAGTGGGACGAAAATAAACAATGGGCGCACAGATTTTTCTGTGCCCTTTGAAACGAGGTTAATGGCCTCTTTTCGGTAGTTGGAGAATTTCAGGAGCTGCGACGTGTTGGCGTGAACTATTGCTCCCCTATTGCTAGATGAAGATTGCCTTCAAAATGAGGAAATTCTTGTTGAAACTGAAAGGTTTGTCAATTCTTAGATTAAAGAAACATTCATGCGAATACTTGTGACTTTTGTTCATTGCTAACATCACTCAAAACTTGAATTTCGAGACGTTTTATTATCTGAGGTTTGAGCTGACAATTTAGGCCCAACGCCATTACTCGCCTTTTCGTACAGCGTTGCTATGGTTTCCATATCGGACATGAAATCGAGGGAAACAATTTCGTCCCAATTTTCAATGTGAAAGTCCATGAGTCGTAGTTATAGCGTCCATCAGCCTATCAATAGCAATAACTACGAACTTGCAATCAGTCTAGGCTAAAAGGCCAAAGCTCTGGTTTGCAAGTGGACGCAAATTTGAGCTTTAAAGATTGATATTTCTGCTCTCAAAGCATCAATACCTACAAACGAGGTATCTATGTTCAAGTTAACTAGCGAGGAACATTTTGAGAGTGACTAGCCATTGATTAAAGCTAAATTCACATCGCTGGAGTCCACCAAGTCTGTATACATGGGTTTTGGGACACCCGGTATGTGATATGGCCCACCAAAAAACTGCAAAATCGCCACTTTAATAGATAGTTGTTTACATTCTCAACTCAAAATGTCAAAATTTTCAATACAGTAATTAGAAAATGGTACCTCTGTTTAAAGACTATAGAAAGATGAAAAACAAGCTCTTACTTCATTATTTTGTCCTCTCCAGTCTGCACGATACTATGAGAATCTTCGATCCATTTTACAGCTGTCACCTAAACGCGAAAACAACTGAACTGTCTGATTGAATTTAGTAGAAATTTGGTTGCAACTATTGATGTTAGATGATAAATTAGTGGCTCATAAATCATAAATCGGCAAAACTGAAGTGGTTTACAATTAGAGCTAGAATGGGTTGTCCAAACAAAGTTCCTCTGAAAAAGTTCATGACCAACAACATGTGTGCTATTCACAAAACTAGATTTCATTAACAAAACTTGACGGTTCTTGTCCAGTGTGATTGAGAAACCATATGGGTCCATGAAATCAAATCTCCCCTTTCTTTAACAACGGAAAACGAGGAACACGACTCATTTCTGCAGCCAATCTTTGGGACAGCAGTCTCCCTACCACTGGATACAAATTACTGAAGAAGTTTCAAAAGACAACCCTGTGAAGACGACAAGGCTGAAACGACATTATTTTATTTTGGCAATCCGATGGGCAAATCACTCCAAACATAGCGTACGAGAATTTGGGATTCTTGATAGTTCTGTTCTAAGATTTTCAAAGATTTGCTAATATTCCTGAGACTTTTTAAGAACTTTTTTAAATATGAAAAACTTAAAAAAGTTTCAAAATGGTTGAGGATCTAAACGATTTTCAAAGAACTGCAAAGATTTTTTGAGAATTTGCATCATTTTTGGGGGAGATTTCTGGTTTTCATTTCAATTTTTGAAGATTCTTAACGATTTTCTTTGGGATTTCTATGATTTCGTGGAGATGTTTACGTGTACTAGATTTTCGTCATGACATACCCCTCGGTTGATAAACATGTTTGGAGTCTGCAACCCTTCTCACTTTCAAACAATGCCCAGAATGGATAAACAAATTCGCCATTAGACCACTCACTTACCATATTCCT
Organism: Aurelia coerulea; assembly: GCA_039566865.1. Classification (NCBI taxonomy): domain Eukaryota; kingdom Metazoa; phylum Cnidaria; class Scyphozoa; order Semaeostomeae; family Ulmaridae; genus Aurelia; species Aurelia coerulea. Next base: position 19,590,281 of record CM076954.1, read on the forward strand.
TGGTTGAGTGCTCTGTTTGATACATGATCCAGTTGCAACGTCCCACAATCGAACAGAATTATCACGTGACCCAGAAACGAGTGTAGAACCATCTGGAAATAATAAGCAAAACCTGTAATGGTGCCCGTGTATTTGACTTTAAATTGTACGGGGGTGCGCACTCCAAGAAAATTCTTTTTACCCGGCTTAAGAGTGCACATGCCGCCGTGAGCAAACTATACTAATTAACCCCTCCCCCCCCCACTGAGTGGGAGTAGTGTATACTTTTTCCATCACACACCGCTTCCCTTACCAATTTCACTATCATTTTCCGAGAAAATTCAACTAAATTTGTGTTATTTGGAACATTCTGTAAAAGAGAGCTGTGTATCTAAATATAAACATATCAATTCCCTAACCAACTCTCTGATTATTTTCTTTTGTTATTTGAATTTTGGAACGGCCTTTTAAACCACACATGCGATAGTTACAGTATATGATTTACACACTGCTGGCAAAAGTGTTGGTACCAAAAAGTAAATATTGAAAGTAAGGGTACTAGCGTTGAATTTCAATCTTCTCCATATTCGAAAAAGGGTTAGGGTTAGGGGTAGTAATGTTTTTATTCATAATACAAAAGTGTTAACATTGCAAGTTCTAAAAAAATTCAAATGCAATGCTAAGAACCTCCTTGTAATATTTACTTGATGCTGACACTGCTAAAGGGGAAGAAATGGGAGAAATTGCTGTTTTTGAAGATATCACTTATATAGAGGTGTCATGCGTAGGCGTTTCTTTGTCCTTCTTATAGATTACCTACAAATAGCTCCGTCACCTAACTTTAAAGGGCATAGACATAGCTATATCGACAAGCTGCTATAAATAGTCTGAAGAAACGCCCATAAACCCATCGTTTCTTCTGTCATTCGATGACACAGCAGGTGCAGCTGCCTAAGTTGTCAAATACAATAGATTATATTTTCAACTTGACCCGGACCAGCTTTTAACTATGTCGATTCCCTTTAAGTTTTGAAATGGTTGAAATATATTTCCCAAAAATTCACCTTTATTTGCTGCAATCGAAGATACTCCAAGTGTATGTCCACTCATCACCTGCAATGGCTGGTCTGTATGATCATTCTTCCAAACCTTTATCAATTTGTCTCTCGATGAACTGAACACTATCGGTTCACTTCCAACATGAATTACCTGTCAATTAAATAATGCAGGACTTGATCAGTTCATTTTACGGTGACATTAAAAGAATTAAGTATAGAATTTGCATCATAAGAGTTTACTTCATACGAAACTTGGATCAGTACTTAGTGCTAAACGTTTCTTATTTCTTATGAAATGTTGCCTTTTAGCTAGACTGATTACGATGAGTCCCAGCAATCGCCATTCAAAACGAGACTACTACACCAAACCGAGACCGCTCATATTGATGCTCATACTCGTAGTTAGGAGCGTCCGGCAGCCTTTCAACAGCAATTACTACCACCATATAATCAGTCTATCTTTAGTAGCCCCTTAGTAGTAAATGTTTCTGAATTCGTTTCCTATTTCTGGGAGCTTGAATTATGATGCAGTTTCTACAACTGCTAACATATATATTTCTTGACAGATAACACAGTATTCGCGAAGAAAAAAGCGTTAAGTTACTCTATAAACATAGAAAAGCAATGCTCATTACTCTAGAATTAAATGGTTTGACCTCCTTTATGAATTCAGGCATTGTGCTTCAATGACACAAAGCCACCTACCTAAAAATAGACTCATGAAATAGTCCCAGTTATTGCCACAACAACAACAACAACAATGTCAACAACAACAAAATATTTTTTCCTCAAAACTGGTTATAGCGTCCATCAGTCTATCAATAGCAATAACTACGAACTTGTAATCAGAAATAAACCTGAATTGTATTGTTTAATAGATTAACATTAAACTGCACTGGATAGGATAAACGATAAATATAACAGGTATCTAGCAAAGCTTCGAAAACATGCAGGTGACAAAATTCAACTTCAAAAATATCATTAGAAGTAGAAGATTGAATTCATCCGATATGATTCATACCGTCTTTGAGAAAAAATGTTCTAAAAGTACATAAATCAACAGCATTAAAAATAGCTAAGCTAGGGGGAATGGGTAAACGCAAATATAACCTAATCATATTTTATATTGTCGACCAATGAAACAATAGTATGATAAGTGACGCATGTCGTTCTTTTTTATATATTTAGACTATTCGGTTCATTCGCTTTTAATGTTTTCATGCATGAAAATTAGGCATGAAATTTGTTAAAATTGGCTTATTTGCTTGCAAAAAAAGTTTGATTTGCCCAAATCAGTTGCTTCTAATATTCAACCTTATATATTTCTACTTTGAAAATTTCACTTTTCGTTTCCAACTTGACAATACCGTGAGAACACAGCCTCCAGCACTTTGCAAAATTGTGCATTTGCAGCATACAATACTTAGTGTAACTGACTGTTTCCTGATCCCATTCCTAGAGTCTATATCTTATCATGTTAATGTAAGATCTTACTGTACCAACAAAGACAGATTTTGTAATACAATAGCAAGCAACAATTGCATTTGATTGACACCTCAATTCAAAGAGTTTAATGACGGCAGAAAAAGGAAATTCTCTCAACTAGTAATTCAAAACAAACAAAGCCGTATGAATAAGTTTCCTCAAAACTAGTAGGGCAAACTCTCGCCCTGTGCAACAAAAAGTGTTTTTAAGAGAAGTTATGTGCTTATAGCGAAAGAAAAAGGGTAAATCTAACAATCTGCCTGGCAGATTTTGCTTATTTGATTCAGAAGCCGAGTAGAAGGCATTGTAATTCTCCCGCATTTGCGGCTCAAGTGAAATGATTACACAACAGCCCCTGAATCGAATAAACAAAATCCACTGACAGAAATTTAGATTTTACCGCTTTTTCTTATAAGCACGTAACTTCTTGTAACAACCACCTTTCACCTGCACAAGGTAAGAGTTTGCTGTGGCTTTGTTTTCTTTTGAATTACTGGTTGAGAAAATTTCCTTTGTCTGCAGTCGCAGTCGCTAATCACTTTGAATTGAGGTGTCAATCAAGTGTAACTGTTGCTATTGTATCACAAAATCTGCCCTTGTACCTGTACAGTAACAACGAGAAGAAAACCTTCAAGGTAAGAAATCTTAGTGAAGTAGCATCAAATTACAAAACCTTTGTTATTTCTTTTTCATGAGCTGTCCATCTCCTTACCAATTTTCTTCCAGTGATATCAAATACAGCAAGTTTCTAAAACAGAACAGTCTATTTTCAAAACATGGAAGTCTTCTTTTATTCATTCTTTTAGTAATATTTTAAGTAGGCTGAAAGGATTTCTAGCTATTCAAAACTAATTTAGGGCCACTCTGAACACCACATTCAGGCATAGGACCCCTAGTTTAACGTCCCCTCTGAAGGACGGCGAGGTGAGTTGCGAGGTCAGGCCTCCAAGAGATAATCCATCCGGAGTTTGACCTCACTCCACAGAGCTTAACTTCAGTCACCCTGGTAGAAACAAATATGAATGGATTTTAGATTTCATTGAAATGTGTGAGTGATGTGTGAGCTTCTTGAAAAACTCTGTTGGATTATCAGATAGGCTGCTCCTCAATGCACCTTTCCTCAAGCCATTTCAGTAAACAAAATATCTTGACTGCATTAAATGTTTACTGTACAGTACAGGCTTTGTGCACATTAAAATGATAAGAATTCTCAATAATTCTTAAGAATGTTCTAGAACTCTTCACATTACAGTAGAAACCCGCATAAAAGAACCTGTTTTTATAAGAACCTAGAGGCTGAAATTCAATCTTTAAAACCCCCTAAATAAGAACCCCTAAGAGGCTGAAACTGGGAAAGGTTCTTATATAATAGCTTTAATGTAAATTATTAAAATGACAAGAATTTTTAGAATTCTTCACATCCTGATCAGACTTCTTCATTGGTACAAAAGATTTGTTCTCAAGAATTCTCAAGAAATCTCAAGAATTCTTGAGCTGTAAAACAGTGTTAATGTGTGCAATGCCTGCTCGTATATAAGAACCTTTCTAAGAATCATACAGGCTGGAATTTAGAATAGCAGCCATTTAATTAAGAACCAATTCAGGCTGCCCAGAAAAAACCTAGGTTCTTTTATGCGGGTTTCTACTGTATGATAATAATTCATAAGCCATATGAAAGACCATAAACATTTAAACACAAGATTCTTAAGAGTCTTCATAGCTATCAACAATCTTCAGAGCTATCAAAAATTCTTGAGAACTCTTAAAAGCTATGTTAATATGCACAACATCTGTACCATATTAGTCTTTGCACATACCCCTGTTGAGCCCCCAGATAAACACAGTGATGTTCCATACAGGCAATTAGTTGTTGTAACACTGCCATTTCCATGAACCCTTGGTAATTCTTTAACGTACATTTCTTCATCTCCAGTTTTTTGGTTATTTTCTTCAACTGCATTTTTCTGGTAGCTATTCGCTAAGTGTCTTCCTTTTGATTGTCCGTGTCCCATGTTGAAAGCAAATGGCTATCACCCATTCAAGAGAGGCAGGTGTCATTTACAGTGTCGTCCATTGGGTATTTTACTTTCAGAAGTCAATCTACATTGTTCAAATCATGACAATCTCTTTTGCAAGATTTGAATAATACATTAAGGGATGAAGGCTCTTTTTTTATTTGATACAAACAGCTGATCTGGCCAAGTTTTGGCGTTCTGCTAATGATATCCAAAAGGTTCTGAATAATATATAAGAGCTGAAATGCAACTTCAACCAATTCAATTGGATATTTGGAAAGTCGATTTCACGAAGAAGAGCTTATCTTCCCTGGTATATCATTTGCCAAACAAGGCGTTTTCGCACATACAATGTCTTTTGCATGAAGTAGGCTTATATCAATTCGGATCGTTCTTCGGAGACCTTTGGAGAAGTCCACAGGTGCAAATGATCGGAACTACAGTAAGGACGGCCTTTCTTCGAGGTGTGAACTGGTTGATGGTGCGGTGGTGTCCAGCGCCAGCAGCCGTTTTCAACACACACAAAAACCAACCAAACTTCCAAATTTTACGCAGCAGGAACTTGACGGCAAAAGTGACTTCTACTTGATCTTCGGTAGCTTTTCTGGGCTCATCTTGAGATCTTGATGGATGTTTTGGTCATCTGTTTTCAATCAGCCACCAGCAACCTTCTTTTCACTTCCCTTTCCAAGATAATGCTTAGCCTCTTATCCATAGAGAGACCAAATGATTTTCGTCGCTGCGGTGGAATGTATGTAAAGTCATCAAAAAAATAATGCTAAACTTAGGCATCTGAAAAAGCAAAAAAGGCTCCAGAAACAACGATTTCTTGGTTTGGGAAGTTCTTTGGTGGGATTTCGCAAAAACATGTTCTCAAAACAACTGCAGTCTTGCGCAGAATGGCTTTCTTCGACATGCAGAAGTACCTGCGAGGGAGCTAAAGAGAAGAGCAACTTAAGGAGCAACAACAACAACATCCAATATGCTCATTAGTTACCGATGTTGCTAAGGCTAGGCCTGTTATTGTAGATTTTTGATTTCAAAGAGCTTGGTTATTTGAATTCAACATCAACGCAACTAGTCAGCTACGGAAAACATCTTCCTTGACAATTCCTAGAATGAGCAGCGACATTAAGAGGAGCAGATATCATTTAAGCAGATATTATGATCCACCAACACCTTCCTGCTGCAGCGAGGCTGAGGATGAAGAACGGGGAAGATATTTTCTTGAGGACCCGGATATCGAGTTTGATGAGCTGCCACAACCGTTCAGACGAATTGACAAAATACTTGAAATCCTTCTCGACAACGTGAATGAAGAATTAAAGAAAGTAGATCGAGTACAAACGTTTAAACAGAAAACAAAAAGTGTTCCAACCTTTAAACGACCGGTCACCTTGGATTGCTCTTTACTTGAAGACGAAGTTGTCGTTGGTGGAGGAGATAATGCAAAAGATGGGCTTGTGAGTGGAAATGTCCTTGTGTCTGCGACAACTAACAACATATTTGTTGCTAAAGAAAGGTCACTTTTAGCAATCCATAACGTTTCAAAGAAGCATCTGGCTAGAGTAGAGGTAGATGTAAAGGCCTCCTCTATTTGCATGCTTGAAACTTTGACATTAACAACGTCTGATAATGACTCCTCTGTAGCTGATGTTATTTTCCTCTTTGATGATAACGGATCACCATTTACTTTTATCTTTTGTGACAGAAGTTTCATTCCCATAAGAGTTACCAGTGAAGGGAGATCCCAACAGGCAAAGGTTATCAGCTGGGAATATTGTGCTGATGCAAATGTAGTCTGCATCATCAAGTGGAACATCAATCTGGGATATTTCGTTGAAATATGCAGACTTCCAAGAGATCAATGGGCCAATGAGGCCCATGACGCTTTGAGCAAGCTTGAAAGCCTTGAGGATTCAACACAGTCAATTGAGAGCAATGTCAAAGAAAACATCCCTCAAAAGCAAGAAGAAAATGAAGAGCTTACAAAATCTTCTCCATCTATTTCAGCAATGTATTTCACTCAGATGCCAGTTCTTGCTACGCTCCAATGTCAGAGAGAAACCCCATGCCCAACCACAAACCTGACCTCTTTAATGAAAGGGCTTGAAGCAGGAAAAGTAGGTAGTGGAGAAAAACACCCACTTGGCTCTGCATTCTTCGATGGCCTGAGGCTCCAACTTAAGGATCAGTTGAATGAGCTGTTTCCAGCTTCTATAGCACGAGAGAAATCTGACACTGGGACAACTGATAACTATCCAACTGTTCACTTCATGAAGAGACTCGATCTTCCCAGCTCTAAGGTTGGCTCAGAATACACAATTTCCTCTTGCCCACATGAGCTGATTGGGGTCTGCTGGTCTTCTAGAAACCACTTCCTGATGTACAAGCTTCCAAAATCTGGAAGGGAATTACAGATAGAGATGGTATATCCTAATGCAGATTCAATCATTGCAAGCAGTGTAAACAAAGACACAAATTTGATTGCTTTAGTCCTTCAGAACAAGAATGTGGTAGTCTGGGACAGATTGTCAGGAGAACCATCAAGGATCTTAGTGTTTGAAAATGAAGATATCAGTTTCATGAAATTTGGTGCTGTAGGTGATCAGCATATGCTCATTATGGGAATGCAGTCTGGTAGCCTTTCTCAAATTGATTGCAGCAACAAAGACCTTGCAATGAAAGCATTGATTGATCAGTCTTCATTCGACCAAAACAAAATAGTCTTCATGAAAACACTGGCTGAACTACCATATATGCTTTTTGTAGCCACACATCCAAACAGCATCACCATTTTCGACCTTAAGACATGCTCTGCCTTTTTCCACTTCCAGCTGCCTGAAGACTGTTCAATTGATCCCACTGTTGAAGAGTGCTTTAAATTTGATGCCAGCATGTCAAAGCTGATTGTCTTTGGAAAGAAAATTGTGCAATATGACCACCATCGACATGCTGTCTTCTCATTTGAGGTATGCTTTTCAGAGATACTGCCCGAAAAAGTTGCTGCAGGAAAAGAAAATGCTTACGGTACACGCGTTGCTGAATTAAATGGGCTTGAGAAAGTGGCAGTGTCTGTTCTTAGTGAAATAACAGATGGTAAGAAAGACAGGGAGATTAGACAACAAAGAAGATGGAACGAATATCTTCGAGAATTAGAACAAAGAAATTGAGGATACAGACATGTTTGTGATGCCATAGAGCCTTCATAACACTTCGAACTCGACATTTTGATTGCAATTGCGTTAAACAGCTTATTTTGTTTCTTCTACTGTAGATGTTGACAAGGTTCGATCAAATATCTTTCCGTTATTAAGACTGCCTGCAAACCTTTTCTTAAAGTACTCGGCATAAAGAAATGATAATTAAGTTGCAAAAATGCAATTTTCCAACGCCATGGGCTGTATAAGTCATAATGTAAGGTTTCTACGTGCATACATCAACAATTGTTGAGAACTATCAAAATTTATTGGTAGGAACATGAATATTTGTAAGGTTTTGACGAAAATATAATGATTTAATAGAAAACAGTATTTTCAGCAAGGATGCTTGTGCACAGTTTTGGCCGACATTTCTTCAGAAAGGGTATCCACAACTTTAGTATTTTCTCAAGTGTATTCTCTATTCGAACAACAGCTTGTAGACCTTGATATAGAGTTTCAAACATTTCGGCCTTATGTCTTTTATCCTCAAACAATAATAGTAATAAAAATAATCAGTGGCGCCGTGGCCGGGGGGGCCAGGGGGGGCCATGGCCCCCCCTGTGAAAATGTCGTCGGAAAATTCGTCAGTTTTCCATTCTTGTCGGAAAAATCGAAAAAAATGGAATTAATCCATTTTCCTTACATAGCTACTTTATGGCAATCGAAATGTATTCATGAAATGTCACTTTTTCGATCGCAAAAACGTAGTTTTTGATGAAAAAGTAGGTTTTTCGACAAAAAACTAGGTCCTTCGTTCGTTTTTCTGCAAAAAATCCTTTTTCAATCGAAAGAAAAGTGTGTTTTCTATTGGAAAAATAGACACATTAGGTGCAAAAAGTTTCGGACGAATAAATTTCAGACAAATGCTTTCGGTCAAAACATTCTTGGACTTTTCCCCCGAAAATCCGGTCGCTTTACCTACATTTTTGGTGACTAAAAAAAAAAAAAATTTACAATTTATTTTGCACGTTTCATACTTAAAAAATGTCATACATTTATGGTTTGTGCATTAAGCTTTCAATGAGTTGCTCGTCAGAATTTGCACAAGTGAATATTGTTGAGGAAGATGGAAATGATTACTAAGATGGGATTACTTTCAGTTTCTGTAAACGGATGCTTATAGAAATGAAGATTTATATCAAGCTATCACGTTGTTATCTAGAATTTGAAAACGATCTATTTTTCAGTGCTTTTGAGGTCCTTTTTTCGAAATTTCCCATGAAAAACAAATAGTAGATTCTTCAAAATAGGGGCGTTTTGCAACGATCTAAAGGGCGTGGTCACAGAAAATTTTCCCGGGGGCAAGCCCCCGGACCCCCAGTTTTCCACCCTCCTTGCGCATATAGCTTCAGCCTCACCTCCAACACCAATCACGTCTCAACAACAGCCTCGCCTCCAACAAGAATCGCCTCTTAACAGGACTGATGTGTCCCTTTCAAAAATTCTTCGCTATTATGGAACTTTTATATGACAAAAGTTCTGAGACATTTTGCCACTTTTATACGTTACATTCCTGCTTAATTTTTGTCGGAAAAATGTCTCTCTGTCGGAAAATTCTGACCCTTGGCCCCCCCCTAAAATCATGCTCCCACGACGCCACTGAAAATAATATGTAATGACATGGCTCTTCTCTGCTAAATGCTAAATAAAATATTGTCTTTAAATTTAAGAAAGATTGTCCAGAATACATTAATGTTGTCCATAATACGTTAACAAAACTCCAAACTAACTTAATACACTGTATCTTATTAGAAACTTCTCTAGAATTATCATTCTTTAAAAATTCTTTGGATAATGTCAGAAAATTACTGTAGATGCAACAGTTTCTTATATTTTCTGGCAAAGAATTGAAACGTTTTGCTGCACTGTTCTGGAAAGTTCCCATTTCTCTTGACAACAGGAGTGATCTCAATCATCAACTTAATCATCGAATTCAATTTGGTTTCTACAGTGGCCCACAACTGTCATGAACAACATTTATTGGTAATATAATTGACGAAGCCCTGATCAGCAAATACTTAACTTTATTAACTGCTATTTACGAAGTCCATTTGTGTGTGGCCTCGTTTTCAAAAGAGCTCAACATGTGGGAATAGAATTTAGGCCCATTATTTAGGCCTGTTGTTGTTGGAGGCAGCGAGTAGTGGCGCAAACTGCTTGGTAAAGGTTGGACCGAAGTGATATTTTTCAAGGAGAACAGCAAAGTTGGGCTTCAATTACTCTGAAGAATGGGAAAAGGAAAGAAGGTATTGTATGCGCTGCAGCAAATTAAAGAAAAGGGAAGCAATACATAGCGATAGCCCTACACTACACTACTACCCAGACTCTGACCTACTAATACTTTAATTAGCAAAATTGTGGACCATGATGGTAAAATGGTTTGAAGAAAGAAAGGCCACAATACCAGCGTCGATCGTCGGATCCGAAGATGCTTGCAGTGACGAATGAATGAATAAATTTGGAGGCAGAAACACCGCAATATTGAATACGACTAAAAACAACAGCAGATGAGTGAATTTATTTTATACTTATCACTCATTTGCTGTTGTTATTTGCCGTATTGCAGTGTTTCTGCCTCCAAAATTTATTCATTTAATTTAATATTTAATTTAATTAGACATTTAATACTAAGTACACGTAGTAGAACTGGATAGAAAATAGATAGAGGGGTTCCAAGCTAAAAGCCTTTTGGGACGGTTTGTAAGGAAAGATATCAAAAGATTTCCGTCACAGATTTACTACAAAGTATCCTTTTTTCTTTCCAAGCCAATCAATTCAAAGAAAAATGTAATAGAATTTTACATCCACCTTTTTAAAAGATTTGAGTCCTATGCTCCTTGGGTGCAATGCCATGTGTTTAACTTCTATTTATGAATTCATCTTTCTTACAGAAAAAGAAGACAGTGAAGCCAGGACAAGATGCGAATGATTTATCTGTGCCAAGATCATTTGTAATGCATAGAGGGGAGATTGGCAAGACTGTTTTGCAACTGGAAACTGACTTGAAAAGAGTTATGGAACCATACACAGCATTGAACCTAAAGGTTGAAACATATTTTCTTTCACTGATATACGGTCCAAAAATCTGACCAAGTGCGTTTTAATTGATAAGACTGTTTCTAATCCAAAGATCAATAACATTTTGCCAAGTATGTTTCAGGAGAGGAGCAGAAAATCTCACCTACAGTAATTCCGTTTGCTCAAGTTAGAATATGAAAACTGAAACTGAACTAAGTCAACTTAAAGGTAGGGCAATAGAAAATCAAAATATGTTTTTAGTTTTTGGTGATATGTACAGTAGGTAAACCCATTTTTCTGAAACCGAGGTAAGTTTAGAAAGGACCTTCCAAAGAGAAAATGTACAGAAAGTATTACAATTTATAACCATTTACTTTTACTACCACAACTATACTAATGGGAATAGCCCACAATTATTTGAGAAAAATTATGACAGACATTTCATAGAGGATGGTTTTGCAAAATGGCAATTTGCTCCTCTTACGCAGAGCAAAATGCAATGTTCCTATTATGAAATACACTTGACGAAGCCCTTGTAGAAAGAGTATTTTTGAGCTTGACTCTTACAATTCTGGATCTTCTTCCAATCAACAATGAAACAATGTATGTTTTCTCAACAATAGGTTAGGAAAAACAATGTGTTGAAAGATTTCGTTCATGTTGCTGGTCCGATTGGAATTTCACATTTCCTTATCCTGTCAAAGACAGAACATTCAACAAACTTTGTGAGTATTTTGTTTTATTCTTATTTTAGCAATATCTAGTTTTAGCACAATATCAAAATGCAAGTTAGCTACATAGAAAATGTTTTTCAGTTATTTAGAGGACTGCCAGGCAGATTTCATTGGTTATTGTTATAGCATGAAAGATACTGAGAGTTTAGTGGTAAAGGCTGATTTCCACTGAGCTGCATTTTCTGAGTGGGCGGATATTTTATTGTTTACAAGAGAAAATGTCACTCTGAAGTTGAAAAGAAAGTTACATTTGAGTGACCTTTTATTGTGTAAAATTCCGCTCACTTGGACAATGCCGCCAAATGGAAATAATCCTTAAGGCCAATGTAAATTACAAAAAATCAGACAAGCTTCTGCAAAGTGTTAAAAGTATTATCAAAGCAATTGAAAATAGAATTTTCTTGGTCTTTGTACTTTTCTATTGGTTCAGAGTCATTGCAATTAGTTTCAGCCTCTAGCTTGTAGTATAGGGTTGCAAAATTTGTAAATATTTTAATTGTGGCAATGATACGATACATACATAGGGCTCAAATCTTTGAAAAGGTGGATGTCAAATTCTATTACATTTTTTTTTAAATTAAATGGCTTGAAAGGAACTTAGCTTACTTCGCAGTAAAGATATCTTAATTACTTGTTTCAAAATGGAAGCATTTATGACATTTAATGGTGTGACATCAACAAATATCAAAGCCCAAAACCAAAAGAGTGACAGATTTCTGCTTGCCACTATATTTTAGACCATCATAAACTTTATTGTTTTCTTGAAGATGGCATCCTTTTTCCTCTATCGATTTAGGATTTACGATGATCTTAATCTTTGCAAAATTTTCCATGACTTTTTTCAAGAAAATGAAAATGCCGCCATTTTGAAAATAATCAAGATATGAAAAAATTCCAATGGCAGATTTACGTCAAAGTACCCTAAGTTCCTTTCAAGCCATTCACTGCAAAGAAAGATATAACAAAATTTTACACCCACCTTCAAGATTTGAGAGATTTGAGCCCCATGCTCCGACTCGTCAAATGCAACAATGAGCACAGAAAAGGAATGGGCTGGGAAAAAATCGAGACCAGAGACACTAAGATATGATGTACCCAGTGTGTTGTATTTTATTCAAAAATAAAGCAATATAATGAGAAAGGAGAAATGTGCCAGAAATGAATCAGCAAAAATTTGACTTTGATTAAAGGAAACCCTAGCCCCAAAAATAATGGAAATTTTTTTAGACCTGAACCTTACACCTTCATTACAAAACTAAGGAATCTTGTGTGATATCATATTGTTTCTTCTTCATCTTTCATAGAGAGTAGCAAGACTGCCCAGAGGGCCAACTCTCACTTTTCAAGTTAATGAGGTAATTTGTGGATTTTTTTATCATGTGTGAACCTTTACTTGTTACCTATATATCATATTTTTTCTGTATCCAGATAAAATTCTTACAATACCTGCTACTACTTACTCTGTCTATTGATAATTGATACTATACAGCACTATACAGGGATGATAACACGAGGAGTAAATGGTGTCACTACCCCAGGATCTTACATGTAATGAAAACAATAAGCACTACAGAACAGTACGCAAAAAGAAAAAGAAGAAAAAATTATTCTTGGAAATTAAGGCTAAATTCAACAAAAGTTAACTGCAATAAACGTTTATAGGAAGACTGCGGGAAATATATCATATCTCAGTTCACCTAAAATATTTACCTGAATGGGTTTCCCTTTTTCATTGGTTTTTGAAGCATTAATTACCGGTTAAAGGGGCTCCGTCTCCAAATTTCGGTCGAAAAGGTGATTTTTGCGGTTTTTCGATGGAAATATCACACGGACGTTTACCTGTTTTTTTCGAAAATGAAGCCTCATTTTGGGGAGAAATCCTTGTACTTCACAGTTGAAAAAACCAAACATTCATATCTTTTACGATTGCTTGGATATAAGTGGATTCTTTAACGAGCGTTTTTTGGTGGCTTGGGTGAAGCCACCAAATAAACTGCAGAAAGCAACGGAGAGCAATGGACACGTAAGGTGTTATCAGATTTTTTTACAGTTTGGCGACGGAGCCCCTTTAATGTTCGAATATGAATACAAGGTGCTTGCAGTAACTCATTCGTATGGACATACAGCACTGTCTTATTCCAAAAAATCTTATTTGATAATGAGCAAGAAACTTATCCTGATACTGGTAGGATTTTTATTCCTTCCCTAGTATTCGTTGATGAGGGACATTGCTGCTATTGTTCGCAAGCCGAAGTCTCTTGGGAGGCAATATAAATACCCTCCTCTTGTAAGTAGATCGAATTCAAAATCTTTCATATTTCTACAGGGTGTCCCAAAAATTTTTTGCCTTGTTTGCCTGAAAATTGCGACGATATGGCAAAAGATTCTCGCCAAACTTTTACATGTTGTTGCTTTTCAGATGTTCAAATAAAGTTTGCTGCCATCCCCGTAAAAACCCGTTGAAAAATGATGAAGCTATGACCTTCAGAAGACATAATTTGCCTGTTGACTGAAACTAGCAGTCGGCCATTTTGTCTTACTATTTTCAGCGATAGTGGCTTCACATGAGGTAATAGATAGTCTCTGTGAGATCAGAAATAGTCAAACTCTCTGATGATTGTCGGAACTTTCACGAGAGCTATGACAATGGAGGCTGCTGTTTCATTTCATCCATGAAGCTATCTATCGCTGCAAAGTAGTAAGACAAGATGGCCGACCTCTGGTTTTAGTCATCAGGCCAATTTGGTCTCCTGAATGCCATAGCTCCATCATTTTTCAACGAATGTGTACGGAGTTAGTAGCAACCTTTAATTTGATATCTGAATAGCGAAATCATGCAAAAGTTTGGCGAGAATCTTTACCCGTTTTGTCGCAATCTTTAGGCAAACGGGGCACAATTTTGTCGGGATACCCTGTACTTTGTCACTTTAATTGTTTACGTTTGGAGTTACATGCCTATTCTTTTACAATTACAACGCTGTTTCCTTTTTTCTCAAATACATCTTTCCGCGCATCTTTCTTTGCATCGCAGAGGTAGTCTCAAAAGAACTCCCTTAGCGTTTTTGCTCAATTAGTGAGTCGTAGCTAAGTATAGTACAGATAGAGATACATCGATTTGTTGTTGAGAAAAGCTTCACTATCACAAACTATCCTTTGCTCATTTTTACTCTGCTTAATCTTTGGAAATGCTTCTGTGCCACTGATATAGCAACTGGGTCATCACATTGTAGGATATGTAGTTTCATTTCAAATTGAACGATTTCCTTTTTTAGCTTGTGCTGAATCACTTCAATGCAGAGACGTTGGAAATGAAACTGATGACGACAATGTTTCAAAACATGTTTCCGTCGATAAACGTTCGAAAGGTAAGCTTCCATGGGATATTAAACAGTTAATCCTATCATGATATCTAGAAGAACGAATTTCTTCAAGTCATATCTTGTTAGACTCATTGTATAAGTCTCAGTGTTGCTCATTGAAGTGAATGGTTATCACTCAAATTTGTATGAGAGAAATAATAATAAGTAATATTTATACAGGTTCACTTGTTCAGAATATGAATTTTGTTATCAGTCAAGGACCTGTTAATCGAAAAAGGATAAAATGAGAAATAAAAAATTACATCAAAATTAAAACTGTGTTTAAAGTTGTTTCATTAAAATGTTTTATAAAAGGCTAGGTTTGTGCTTAAAGCGCACAAGAGATTCTTTGTCCCGAATGTCCTTGGGGAAGTTTATTAAAAATATGAGCTCCGTGGAAACGGAAAGCGGAAGCTCGCTTGCCAGTTTCTGTTCTCATAGGGCGTAAAATGAGACTTGAATTTTTTCCTTCTATGCCTTTTTCCGTGCTGATGACGCTTAAAATATTGTGTGAACTGTTATGGTGAAAAATAAACAAGTCAGACTAAAACTATTGAATCAATACAAGGAATCACGTTGTATATCTAGTATCATGTACATGTTCTCTGACAGTATTCTAAGTAAGATTCTTGAAAGGGTATTACCGTTTTCGGGATCATTTCGAATTTTAGTGAGACAATAATGTTTATCCAAACTTCCTTGAGATGCAGCAAAACACATCAGAGGTGTTACTTAAGGTTACTGTATTCCTTCAGTGACCAGTCACGGTGTTTTCTCTCTTGATTATCACGCCCGCGACATAACACGTCTAAACTATACATCATTCAATTCGTCATTAAATAGGGAGTATTTACGAGCCAAAAAGAATACAAATATCCGAAAATTGGGCGTTATACATCCGAAAACGTGAAAATCGGACCTTCCCCCCTTCTAGAACCTCCCTGTCCCCCCAGATATGTTTTATTTAAATCTCAATGAGATTTTTGCGTTCTCAACACATTAATCTAGCAAAGAATGTCTCAAATTTCTTTTGCATGCCTTAGCTTCAGAATAATTAATAAAACAATTTTGCCCCTCGCTCCCTGGCCTCGTTTTGAGATTCATTCAAATGTTAAATTTGGACCATGCAATTTTTCTCAAAAGTGAGACACGCTTTGGTCCCCCTATGCCTTTTCTCTCTGTCTGCCAAATTTCAGCCAATTATATCAAGCCGTTGGGTACAGGGAGCTGTATGAATACCCATTGGTTGCTGAAAAATTGATTTTGAGAAAAGCGCTGAAACAGTTTCTTAGCGTACAGTTCCACTGTTGAAAAAAATGATTAACTTCAATCTGGCCACAAGAGTAAACAGAGTAATCTTGTATGTATTTAGTGCAGAGTTTACAATGACATAATTGGTATTATAACCGCAAAATCCAAAGGCACTTCAAACCTTTAACCTTTAGTTCTCAAATAATCCTCGTCGTGTAAACATCATTTTCCTAGCAGAAAATACCTTGCTTTAAATTGCTTATAATTCGCTGAAAAATAAAGTAAGATTCCTTGAAATTATTAGAAATTGTAGGTAGATGTGTGTGCTATCCAATGATCTAAAAATCCAAAAGTTGATCGAAAAAACTTTTTATCGTCCTGAAGGGATACAGTAACCTTAAAGCTCCTCGATACATTTTATTTCGTGACATTGTTACTCTCTGTTCTAATTTTTTGACAAATTATGCGTTAGGCCACGGTCACACTGTGCGCATACAGTTTTGATCCGCCACAAATTTGTTACGGTTCAAGAAAGTTGAGACTGCCCCAGAATAAAATTATTCTAAGATAGAAGTGGAAAAAGTGTTTCGTATTAGCAGGAACAGGTAAGCAGGAGGCTTTGATCTCTTACATTTTGTTACGGATCCAAAGTTGCACCGGTAAGGTGTAAACGGGGTGTTCCTTGCAACTAAGAATTTACTTTCTTTTTTGTAGGTCAAATTATCTGAAATAAGACGATGTGTTCTTTTCAATTACAACGAGGAAACAAAAACCATCGATTTCAGGCATTAGTAAGTGTCTCAATTTCGTATTTTTATTTTTCACGACTCTACGCTGTGTATGATTTACCTCAGATTCAACTTTCGTTCCATAAACTTTCATTATTTACCTCTTTCAAAACTAATGACATCGTTTTTGGCAATTTTATGGATTTTCAGTTATTTCAAGGAACAGCTGATTAACTCTCCGGTTTTCGTTTTGCAGCAACATCGACGCAGCTCCAGTGGGACTAACTCGAGGTGTGAAAAAGATCATGAAAAACAAAATTCCGGACCTGGGGTCGTTGACGGATATTAGTGAATTCGTAACTGGGTATGCACCTTTTTTGGTCAATATCGTTCTGTATGATACATCTTTCCCGGTTGCAGGTGCAAAAGCGTCTGTTGCAGCTTTCAAAAAGGAAATTAAAACTTGGGATGGAACCAGTTGCCTTTGTACAATTTGTAAATAGACACTGAATTCCTTTGATTGTAAATTAACATGTATTACTTTAGGTTTATTGTAAATAGTTGGTGTAAATTAGCTTTATTCTTTTAAAACTATGTAAATACCAACTTTAAATAAATATATGAAATGAAATGAAAAAAGGATTTTAATCTAGTCTTTTCCGATAAATTGCCATAGTCGGTTAGACTGATTACATAGTCGTAGTTATTGCTATTGACAGACTGATGGACACTTAGACTTTCTAACGCTCAAATCTGTTTGAGCAAACAATTCATATCAATTAAAAATGTAAACTGGTGTAAAATGTAAAAAGTAATCTTTAAATCGGGGTAAAAGGAAGATGTAAAATTCTATGACCTATTTCTCATAATTGAAAGCTTTGAAAGAATCTTTAGCAACTTATCTATAATTGTACCGTCGCACTTTTCAGAAATCTTGAATATTTCTCGAATTTATAGCGTATTTTATACTTCAGCTAATTTGAGGATGTGACATCATCACATTTCTAGATCATAAACCAGAAGAGTGAAAGGGTCGTGCTTGATACCATATTGTAGACATTTATAGACTATGGTTTTATTTTGAATTATTCTATGTTTTCGAAAAACTTTCGAAATTACGATGGTTTTAGGTTTTTTCAAAAGTTTTCTTGAATCCTTATTCAAGAAGAATAATTCTCTCATTCTGACAATATTGAAGATTTCAGAGAAGTGTAACGGTAGAATTATAGCAAAAAAGGTTAAGTTTTTTTTATGCCATTCAGTTAAAAGAAAGATGTAGAATTTAACACTGACATCTTTAAGATTTGGAATCTTTGCTGTCTTGTCTTAGTGAACGTTGCATAATGGATGACAGACCGTTGAACTGAACGTCTTCAAGACTAGATAAATATTTCCAAAAAGTAGTAAAGAACTCTTTGTGAAAGTTCAAGTGAAAAGTTATTCCCAAAATTGTGAGATATGACAACTTGCTAGTATCCCTTCCTCTTTATAACCATAGATCATGTTATATGTCGGAAAGCGAAGGAGAAGAACCAGTTGAAAGTCACGTGATTTTACCACAAGATATTCTCGGTAGAGGAAATGCTCGTGCAAATCAGAGTGCTATCAAATTGACAGAGGTTTGTAGCTATTTCAGTTAATAAGAAACAGCTTTCAAAGTTATGATTCTTTCATCTCTTTAGCTTTTTAAACTCTTTTTCTACATGGTCATAAGTTGTCTGCATGTGTCATCGTTGAAGTTGCCCCAAATGTTCACCGATCAAATCATCATCTTGTGAACTTTTAATCTGCAAAAACATCAAAGCATCAAAGTAGTTGATAATTGCATGCAACCGGGTGTAACTAAATCATGTATCGGCGTTTGCCATAGTGTACTATCATGAATTATGCACCGTTTTCACTGGAACACCACTCAGTTTGTAGCAGAAAGCTTTACTCAGATGTAGACATTTATTTCATTAAAATCGGTTTTATGATTCTAGAGTTACGGGTTATTTTGCTTGGAAGTTATTTTTGAACATTCTTCAAAAGGACTAAACTTCCGATAACGTTTTTCACAAGTTTTAGCTTCACATTAAATAAAACTGAACATGATAATCCTCCATGGAGTAAAATCTATTGACAAACATATGCCTTACTAGGGTTGCTTATTCGTTTCCATCGAAGATAATCATACACTTCACAGCTTTCTAAAGCTGAAAACGAGATGAAATTTGATCGCGATTTGACGCTATTCTCAAACTTCTAAAATAGGTTCCAAGTAAAACTGTCCAGAACTCTATAAGAATATGACCAATTATAGCGAAATATATTTCTATATCTAAATCAACCGTTGCTCTTAAAAGGCTTAATATTTCATTGAAATGGATGCATATTTTGTGGTTGTACAGTTCGGCAAACGTCTACACATCATTTTGGGACACACGGTAGAAAGACTGAATTACTTTGGCATCTTTTACCATTACGGTTAATGAATTTATTGACATTTTGAAAATTTTATGAATCTACCATGAAGGCTTTAAAGTTGACATGAAAAACGATTCTTTCTTGATTTTTCCATCAGCTTGGCCCAAGGTTGACCCTTCAACTTGTGAAAATAGAAGAAGGCCTTTGCGATGGTGAAGTTTTGTTCCATAAGTATGGTATGTATGAGAAGCTGCATTTGATATTTTTACTTCCACCGGTCAAAGGATTGTAAGGATTCTTGATTTCAAATGTTGTAAATGTCGATTGTTGGATAGAATAAACTTCCAGAGTTTCATTTGCTCCCGTTCTAACCTCTCTGTCTTTATATGCGATTGCATTATGCCCCTTGGTAAACATGGACGATTTGCTATTGAATTTCAAACGAAGAGCATCCAAACAAGTTGGCAGTAGCTGCACAAGGATAAGACCAATGCCAACTGATGTGTTTTAGTTCAAGAAACCTTAGTGTTATTCATTTATTATGTTTTGTTTTGACCGTTTGTTTGGGAGGTATGGAACTATGAAGCACTCTTATACAAAAATGTACGTTCTTATACAGAGGCACTGTACTTAATTCAATTTACTTTTAGTGAGAAAAACCGAAGAAGAAAAGGCAGAGTTGAGAAAAAAGAAACAAGAACAAAAGTAAGAATTATCACTTGTCACTTGGTTGATAAGAACTGTCACTTGTCTTACAAAGACGCATGCGTTAATCTTCGAGATTACACCTACTCGCGAACTTTTCATCAAGCAACTTGACCCTAGCATTCAATGCCGGGTGATAGGCCTCATGTCTGGCTGCACTGATGAGCCCTGAAATTGGGCGAAACTGCTCTGTAGCATGACTTATGGGGTGCTTGTTGATTTCTCTCTGCAATGCTTTAGAAATGTCAACCTCGTCCCCTTCAAAAGGCCCTGGGGACGAGGTTGAAGAAATGTTTGTCTGTCATCTTTCTCGGAGGATATGTACTTTCAACCTGCGTGAGAGAATTATTAAAAATGTCAATATTCCTGCATGAAAGTTAGAAATCTTTTTCCGTAGGGTAGAAACGATCGTCCTCTTATTCTAAATCGTCTCTTTTCAGATGCATAGTTGTAATTCTAGGGTTGTAAGAACTTTTTTTGGATCTATCGTGCAAGGACAAATACAGTAAAGTCCCGCCTTTAAGGAACTATTTTATAACAAACTCAGACCCTGAATTTTTGTGAGAACAATAGGAAAACAATAGAGTATAACAATAGAACACTGGACAAACAATAGAGTAATTAAGGGGACAATAGCCTGAGGTCAAATGATTGGTTTCTTAAAGGTGGGACTTTGCTGTAGTTTCACAATCAACTTGAAAGAAGGCAAGCCTAATTGCCATTTATACCTGAAGGACCTATTGTTTGCAAGTTATGACAATATATATTTGGTTTAGAATACATTGTTTTTAACTTCCATTCCTTATCTTTCAAAGATGTAAAGTATCCAGGGTTCACTAGGATACTGAGAAAAAAGCTAAATTAGTATTTCATCTTCACAGAAAATTGAAAGAACGAAGGAAGAAACAACAGGAAGAAAACGTTAAGCAGAAAGAAGCGGACAGGGAAATTAACAAGTAAGTAGAAGTTTCTTTCTGAATTTCACGTTTGTGTTTTCCATTCATCACATTAAAAATTTACAATACATATTACTGATTACTATACCTACAACTACACTACCATACTACAGTACAGAGACGATACCCCAGGGAGCAAAACTTTATGTCCACCCTGAGGCAACAAGGACAGATTTTGTAAGGCAATAGCATGAGGTGCTTTTTATTGACACCGCAATTCAAAGCGAGGATCGCAGACAAAGGCAATTCTCTGAACCAGTAATTCAAGACAAGCAAAGCAGCAACTGTTTCTCTGAAACCAGGTAGTTAGCTCGCTGGTTGTGCATTCCAGAAATTGCTTTCAAGAGCAAACATGAGCATAGATCGAAAGAAGAAAGATATAACCACACATTTAATTTGTTTGATTTTGAACCAGGGGGGCACTCAGCTCGTGCACATACGGGGAGCCAAGTCTGAGATTTCTGGGTCAGAATTTTGCCAAAGGTGATATTTTTGTGTCCAAAGTAACTGAAATAATCACGATGATATTTTTTGGCATCAGATATAGTTAAAGTGATATTTCTGGGTTCTTTAGAGGTAATCCTGACCTCACTTTTGTTTCAAGATATTTTATGCTCGTTTACATGTATCTAAGTATAGAATTAGCTGATATTTTGGGTTGCAATGAAGCTGAACTGATATTTTTTGGTTGTTTGAAAATTTCTTGACCTGACCCCCTCCCCCCTCCCCCGTATGCGTATGTGCTAAGTGACCCCCTGAGGTTTTTGATAAAACTAAAAACTTGCATGAAAATAGATATCATGTGATATTTGCGATAAAGTGACATATCCCTTGCTGAACTCGTTATTGCTTTGGTCCAGAGTTTTGCATCCGACTTTTTTAAAGAGGTACTCTGATGTAACTCTTTTTCGCTGAAACGCTAGGCCTTTCCTTGCTTTCTTACATTTTTGATTCAGCATACTTTGTTTGGTTGCATTATAATTTACAATTCATTCTATTTATCAGGGAACGAAGTCTTGAGGGAATGAGGAAAAAGAACCATGCTAAGGGCAATAAAGGTATGTTGACGACTCGCTACCATTTTCAAAGAGGAGCGTTCCATCGAAGGAAATGGAAGAGACTTGCATGAAACCTACTGAGATGCTTATATTGATTGATTGATTGATTGATTGATTGATTCATTGATTCATTGATTCATTGATTCATTGATTGACTCATCGATGGATGAAGTTGTAGGAAAAATCATTTTCTTCATTCATGTAGGAAATATATCCTCCCTTCATGTATTTACAACGTATATGTGTTCTATTGAAACACGCGTTCTCTCTCGTATGTATGATTTGGCCTTACTAAATTATGCTTCATCCAAAATCTGTTTATTATTATTATGGAAATACAGTCAATATGACTTTTTAATTCTATCCCTGCCACTACAATTAGGGGTGTTTTTAACGTATCTATTCAATATGCATTGTCATCGTATTTTATCTATTTTTAGCTTTTAAAACTTGTAAATTCTTTATTTCTTGTAATTTTTTTATTTTACGTGGCAAATAAAAACATAGATACATACATTGATGTATGCATTTCGCCATCCTGTACGATGTCGTATAAAATAATCTCAATTGTATTTCACCATGTAGATAAAGAAGAAAGCGAAGATGATGATGACACTGAATATTTTCGGCAAGAAGTAGGAGAGGATCCTGATGAAGGTGAGATTTTTCTTCTCCTGTGTGTGCCCTGTTTGTTGCAAGCTTTGACAGGCGTGCATAAACATGGAATATTTTGCAGGCAGTTTTTCTAAAATAGTATTTGATGAAATGTAATTGCAGTAAGATGATGAATAATTATAGCAAACAAATGGTACAAATTGCTCATGTTCTGCTGTTCAATATATGATTAATCGTTTCGTTGCTCCATGTGTAAAAACTGTTTGATACCTGCATTATTACTGGTTCTGGTAATAGGCTTTTCTACCCTAGCTGTACAAAATTGATATGCAGGCAGGTTTTCAGAGAATTTCTACCGCTCCCAAGCTCCCAAGCAGGTTTGAACTGGTTTGAACATTATGCATGCCTGAGCTTTGACGCGATGGTCAGTAGACCTTTTAGCTATTCTACAAAAGAATCCGAATCGAACGATATCTTTATACGTCTTGAAGAATTATCGAATAAAAGGCCTATTTAGTCCAACTATTCCGGTTTCTAGCGTCAGTGAATACCTCTCCAATAGACCTTTTAGCTATTCTGGAAAGAATCAGAATCTAACGATATTTTGCTGCATCTTGCAGAATTTTGGAATGTGCACAATAGTGATAGAAGCTGTAACGCCACTCGATCAAACCTTGCGTATAAAAATGTATGATGATAACGCTCGATCCAGGCTCTTTTGTAGAATAGCTAAAGTGTCTATACTACAGCCATCTGGCTTGTTCTTTACCATATCGGTATAGCAAGGGCAGATTTTGTAATACAATAGCAACAGTTGCGTTTGATTGACACCTCAATTCAAAGCGATTAGCGACTGCATACAAAGGAAATTCTCTCAACCAGTAATTCAAAGCAAGCCAAGCCGCAGAAGTTTCCCCGAAACTAGCAGGGCAAACTCTCGCCTTGTTAAAGCGGAAGCTGGTTTTTGAGAGAATTTACGTGCTTATAACGAAAGAAGAAGGGAAGGGTAAAGTTAAAGTTCTTTGCAAAGTCAAATGATAAGTTTATATAAAAAGTGATAGCTGTTTGGGCCTTTTCCTGATATTCTGTGGAATTTACATACAATTTCGAGTAAAATATTCAAATTCAAGGAAGTTTTCATCCCAGACCATATCGAAGTTTTTCTAGCTAAATTGATGGACAATTTTTGGTAACTGCTTGCGTTTTACATGAATGGGGGGATTTATTGAGAGGGAGGCTTGTTTGAAAATTTGGCTCCACAGTGGCTCAATGGAGAAGGGAGCAGAGAGGGCTAAAAAATGCTCTTACTTAAGAGTAAAGCAATTTCATCCTCTCGTAGCAATTTGATTCAGGAAATGCCCAAGGAACTTCGTAACTATTTTCTATGAAAGTAAGCCAAGCAGAATTTTTTTGTGACATTCAGTCATGATAATATTTTTTCATTCTAGACTTGATTTCTGCGGTCAGCAAGAAGCCACCAAAAAGAAAATTTTCGATGGAAAGAAAGCCATACAAACAGTCGGGAATTCCTGCAAAGAGAGCTAAACTGGACAATTTCAAAGGCAAAAAAGGAATTCCATCGAAGAGGGCTAAACAGGACAGTTTCAAAGGCAAAAAAGGAATTCCTGCGAAGAGGGCTAAACAGGACAATTTTAAAGGCAAAAAAGGAAAAGCCTTCAGGACGAAAATGGGAAAAACACGAAGATAGATGATTAGTTTTGATAGCAAATACTTTATTCATTCATTATCATTCTATACATACATTTGTATTGATATTCTCTAACAGTTTAGTAATGTGATGTCTCAAACTTGTGGGGAAAATGACCTTCCAGACAGGCGCGGATCCAGTGGGGGGGCCGGGGGGGCCAGCCCCCCCTAAACTTTAAAAATTTTTCTTAAAAACCATTGTCTTATGAGTAGCTAGACGATAACTCAGCTAACTACAACTACAAGCCAGTCACAAACTAAAGTACAATTCATCAAAAAATATGAAAAGATGCGATCCTGATTTCATTGGAAATCGAACTTGAAAATCTGTTTCATTCACTTTGTCAAATTGTCGCTGCGAAGGATCCTCCAGTGAACTTAGCTGTTGACATTTATTTATGATAGATTTGACTTATATTTTCTGTTGTGAGAGTTATAAAGTGTCAATCAGGTCATTTCAATCTTAAGTTATACAGTTTAGAATACAAGTGAAGCTTGTAGAAATGAGCTATGAGAATTTTTATAACTTACTAGTGACTCCGATTATGGAATTTACAATTGGACATTTCTTTCACCTAACATTGCCTCTGATTTGTGAATTTGAGATATGCCTCGTTTTTATGCCAGTTTTATTTCCATTGAGGTGGAGCATTTTTCAGCGATAAGCATTCTCAAACTGGTGCTTATGATAAACATTTCATTGGTCCCTCACTTTCCAAATGATGGCGCGTTAGCTTTTGCACAAAATATAAACAGTTTGTATTTGAGGAGAAGCATAATTAAATGATGGGCTAAATGATCTAAGATGAAGCAAAAAGGGCGTTTCCCACGTTTTCCGAGAGTCTGAAGGGCGTGGTCACGAAAAATTTTCATGGGGGCTACGCCCCCAGACCCCCACTGTCCTTCAAATGGCCCTCCCCAAAGTCCAA
Source organism: Aurelia coerulea (assembly GCA_039566865.1). NCBI lineage: Eukaryota > Metazoa > Cnidaria > Scyphozoa > Semaeostomeae > Ulmaridae > Aurelia > Aurelia coerulea. The sequence goes on from CM076954.1 coordinate 19,615,487, forward strand.
TGCTGGAGCTTCCAGAAAATTTTTTTTATGTAGGTACTAGCTGTTCGTACACAGACCCCAGATTCAGGCTCTGCATACTGGAAGTTGCTTGGTGCTTGCTTGAGATTGTTACTTGTCTTACCAATGAGAAGCGGCCACAGTTGCATAAAACATAATGGAGTTTCAGTAAAAGTTTCAACTCCAGATGACCAATGAAGGAGATGGATTTTTTATCATGCCAAGAAGCTTCAAAATAACGTGATAGAACCTTCGTTGGGAATAACCTATACCCGTCAATGTCTGTTGACTTTGCACCGCAATTTAAGCCATTTACTGCGCATCAAGTCTCAAAAATCCTTCTTTTCAAACAAAGAGAATCCGGGTACTTTTCTTTTTGCCTTTCCGATGTTAGTCAACGCCCTACATCTTTAACTTTCCACAACTGGGAATGGTGTGCATTGACTCTATTTTTATCAAGTTTGTCCAGGCAACATATCTTTCCCCTTTTAATATCTTTCCTGTCTCCCGTTCTTGGCAGAAATTAGCGAGGATATTGGAAAAAATATCGACCCTGCCCTACGCCCTGCCCTTCTGTGGAGAAGTGGTTCATGAAGGTCTTGAAAATAGGGAATTCTGAAATCTCAATGTTCGAAAAACCCAAAACCACTGGATCTGCATCAGAATTGTTAGTGTCTCCATCGGCATCCAGTGTATCGATTTTGGCTCCAATAGACCTTTTCGCTATTCTGAAAAAGAGTCTGGATCGAGCGATATTTTTATACAATTTTATACGCAAGGTTCGATTGAGTGGCGTTAGAGCTCCTATTATCACTGTTGTTCACACTCGAAAATTTTACAAAATGTATAAGATATCATTCCGTTCTGTCCAGTGGTTCTGGCTCGTACGTACCGCGCCGAAGGCGCAACGAGCGCGAAGCGCGAGGGCGGCGGAGGAGGGAAAGAATTCTTTCCCTCCTCCGCCGCCCTCGCGCTCGTTGCACCTTCGGCGCGGTACGTACGAGACAGATCGGAAACGAAGACTTGTAGCAAGTCAAACGATTCGAACGTTCTTTTCAGAATAGCTGAAAGGTGACAAAGGTCTTTAGGTTCAAAGGTGTGTTGACAGCAGCAACAACCCACAACAGCAACAACGAGGCTTCCATGTGTTTCAAGCAGCTGACCAAAGATGGCGAAAGGAGTGAGGGTGAATCGGCCTAAGAAGGTATGCTAATCGTTGTAATTGTAGTTTCTTACAGTAAATTAATATTTTAAACATACTGAGAGTTGAAATACATAACTAAGTCAAGTTAGAAGCAAAAACCATTAGCACGTTAGCAAATTTAACGTCGGAATCATACGTTTTGTTTTGTTTGTGAAATAACTTGAGTAGGTAGGCCTACTAAGTAGGCCTATTATGTCAGATCTTATTTATTTACTCCTATTTATTTTGTCAATTCTTAGGCTCTTCAAAGGAATCATCAAAAACTTGGCAGAGTAAACAAACAAAGGAGGAAAAAGCAAAATGAGGCAAAGAAAGAAAAGACTTCAGAAAAGATCTTGATAGATCCACTCACAACAACCGATATTTTAAAGAAGAGAAGGTAGATTCAAATAATTTCACTTTTTTTCAGTCGATCAACTGTTGTAATTTCTGCATGCTTCAAAGAAATGTCTTGATTGGCTTTAATTATTCCCTGTAATAAGTACTTCTATATCGATTGATTTGTGAGCATTAGATATTTTCAACAATACTTTGAAATTGATGTGATTTTCAACAGGACAAATCCAAAGGCTAACATCACACTATCTGGCAAGAAAAGAAGATTATTAACAAAGAAATTACAAAGAAAAGAAACAAGGGACAATCAAATGGAAGGTACTAAATTGAAAAAAAACCTTTTTGACAAACATCAAATCACATACGTTTACAGTACAGGCCTTGCTCATATCAACATGGTTTTTCTGCCTTTTAATTTACATCCCTTTTATATGGCTCAAGAATTTTATCATAATGTGAGGAATTCTTGAGAATGTTTGTCATATTAATATGCACAAAGTCTGCACTGTAAAGTACATAGAAAAGAAGCAATAATAATGTTTCAGCTAACTTCAATTTACGAAGTCACGTGATAAAATCTTGGAGGTTAATGTTTATTTCTTCCTTTCAGTCATAGCAGCAAAAAAAGAAAAAGAACCAGAAAAAATCAAGGACAAGGGAAGTAAACAAAATGAAAAAATGGAGATGGAAATTGATTCTTAAAAGATGATGAGATCATCAAAAGCATTTACTCACTTTGTGAGAGACATGCCAAGAGTCGGGAATCAATTCATGAAATAAATTCAAAGCCTCTTATCCAAAGCAGATGCAAAGCTTCGGTTTGAAGGTTGCAGTAAGCAAGAAGAGTCACTGCAAAGGTCCTGCTACAACTTGTTAGTTGGGGCTGGCCATTCACAATTGGAAGACAAAAGGAAGTGGTTCTCATAGACGGTTCATTTTTGACATTATATACAATATAGCATAGAGTTAGGGTGATTACTAATGAAAACTAATGAAAAGAATACCAACGAGAAGACTACTTGCATCATTACCTTTCAAAATCTTTTCAAGTTAAAGGCTGGGTGACTGCGCTGTGGCACAAGGTATTATTTTGGATATTTGCATGCAACTAAGAATGTTTCCACAGCCCTCACAGCATTCTTTGTTGTGTGCGTGAAATATATTGGGCATACATCTCTATGGGAATAATAGATTAGATTAACCAACGATGATAATATTTGAAAGCCAAGAGAATTGTGCTCAAGGAATCAAAATTACTGGCAGATCGACAGGAAATAGTGTCCTACCGCCTATGCGCCTGACAATCGAAACGGAAACGAGGTCGCTGTTCCCGCAATTTTGAAATTTGTTGATAAAAGAACCGCACCGAAGACGATGAAATGAGTTTCTTACTTCAAAAGCTAGAGTCTAAAAAAGACATAGATGTGGCTATAAGAACAACAGAGGACAAAGTCTTAGTACTGCGGTTTGGGAGGGAGACCGATGCAGTATGCTTGCAACTGGATGATGTGGTAAGAAAAACTTTTTTAGGCCGTTTCTTCGTGCTTTAGACGCCAGTTGTATGACATTTGGAAATTTGATAACTAATAAAGGGATATATTTTTTAGACGATAGCTTATTTCATTGTCATACATCTAAAGACCCTGAATGGAAAATTCGTCATTTACACCCACTTTCAATCTTGGAATTGATCCAAAACGTTCGAACCTATGTATGTGGTTTTAGCCATTTGTTGTGTCATTTGGACTTGTCTGGGAATTTTGCTTGATAAATATAAAGAGGAAATTGTAGTCACTTCCTTTCTCTTCAGCTTTCAAAGGCTGCACCAGAGTTGGCAAGAATGGCAGAAATTTTTACAATTGATGCAGATGGCATGCCAATTTATGTAGAGTACTTTGACATTACACTTATTCCTGCTACTGTGTTCTTTTACAATGGCCAGCACATCAAAGTTGATTATGGGTATGAATACAGTTTCTTTCAATTGATCTTTTTTTGAGAGAAGGGAATTTTCATTTTAGTAATTGTGTTTTCTTCAGGTAACTTTGCAGCTTTGTCTTCAAGACATCCATCTTCCAGAACCTAGACTTTTTGCACCCTTACATTTTCTCTTTCCCTCTGGCAAATATTGCTTGAATTGAAAACTACCATCAAATAATGCCGTTCCATTGATTCTTAGCAAAATTCTTCTCCTTGACCTACAGAACTCAAGATCACACAAAATTCATTGGTGCATTCAAGACCAAACAAGATTTCATAGACTTGGTCGAAGTAATCCTGAGGGGTGCATTGAGAGGAAAACTGATGGTGACAAGTCCAATTGACCAAAGGGACATTCCAAAGTACAATTTACTATACAAGGATATCTAAGAAGTACTAAGACTCCAAAAGAAAGTCTGGTTGAATCTTTTCATCAACATCCAAGGTTGTTCAAGCTGGAAGTCAAGTTTCACCCAGGAGTGCAACTATAAGATATTGAAGAGATGACACATGTGCCTAATAGGCAGTAACTTGTACCAAGCCAACCATCTCTGGATCTTGGCGGTCCTTTGTTTCAATTGTCTCCGTCTCACAACAGAGCAGAATTTGGAATGTTAACAATAAATGACACAGTCAAATAAACTTTTGCATCATCTAAGGATAGCATACAATATGACATTATGTTATGTCTATATAACACATGTGCTCAAGCAACCCATGCTGCATGTACATAGGGATATTAATATCATCTCAAGTCTTGTTAAGTGTAAAAAAGTGAACCTAATCTCTCAGATAAGCAACCCATGCTGCATGCACAACTTTTTACATAGTGACCCAACGATATTAATACCATCTCAAGTCTTGTTGAATTTTTCGCAATTTTTTGTAAAATTAAGTGAATGCCTAATCTCTCAAAAAAGGGCATCGCAGATCAAATTGCTGTTTCATTTCAAACTGGGAATATCTTTTCAGAGCAAGTTTATAGTCCCTAGGTACTTGAGAATATTCTCAGGCACACGCTCCTCGTTGTTTCGAAGATCTGAAATGGCTTCAAATCGATCCCTTGTCTTTGACGACTTTTTGAGAATTTCAAGCCTGCCCTTTTCCTCAAAATCCTTAATTCGGAAACCTTCCCGTGCCCAAAAAAATTGCAAAAAATACTCATAATGTAGGCTGGTCTTTTAGCGACAAAACAACATTTGAAATATTTCAATCTGCCACTTACTTTTTTCTCTATAACAGATTGCGTTGGGTCATTGTCACCCGGTACATTGCGTATTACAAGCATGTTTTGGAAGAAAATTGCAATAATTTTCATTTTCTTGCAAAAATGCATGTCCATAATAAACAAGATTGAATATATGCACACATCAGTTTACCAGAAATGTGAACTGCTGTGTTTAACTGCGCACTGACAAAATAATGACAAGGGCAGTTAGTTTATTTAAAGTCAATATTGCAAAATTATTCTCATCCTTATTTAAGTGGAAAAGTATCTCACAAGAGTCTATTCCATTTGTTTACATGTCCTTTGACTTTCACAATCCTCTTCATTCAGGACTTCTGTGAAGACTTTATTTCTCTTTATTTCTGTCCACTGTTGTGCCTGGTGGTGGGCTGTTGGAACAACATTTATTCAATGATTAGTTCATCTATGCCCCAGTCCTCATAACTTCCATCAGGCAAATATCGTCTGATTAGTATTGGGATCTTCCTTGCTTTTAGTTCTTTCATTGCAATATGAAGCGGATCTGTTTCCCCATCAAGCTCAACCATAACTGGTGCGTTCATGCTTATTTGTAATGCCCTAGTTCCCAATACACGTGCTCTTTCATATTTTGTTAAATAGGGGGTTGTTGTTCTTTTCTTTTGTCGATGTTGTGTGTCATCTGTTGCTGGAAGAACCTCAACCATGTCTGTCTCTTCCAGGGCAGCTTCCTCTGTTTCGTCATATGGCTCGTCTTCTTCGACATCTTCCATGTCGCCATAACCAACATCTTCATCATCTGCCATGATTTCTGTTCTTCTTGGCGTCAAAAACTGTTTTGAGAGTAGGTCAGTTTTATTTCAAGTGTAGGCCACAAAATGGCGTCATGCATTTGCATTGAAGTGTGCAACTTGCCTCTTGATGAATACGAGGTTACTTGTCCAGAAGGTTGTTGTGGCTGTTGCATGTGAGCAAAACAGAAAAACATGGTACCTGATGAAATTGAGGAAGAAAAGAAAAGCCAAGTTTCATTTTGCAGAGGGATAGCGTTGCTGCGTCGAAAGTCTTGGAGTAAGTTGACAAGTCGCGCGAGGATTTTATGGGATTTTATGCAGAAAAAAAAACTTTAATCAATGAGTGTTAAATTGAAAAAGAAATCCCAGCATCAAGAAATGAAATGAAATTGCGCCAAAAAGAAAGGTGCATGAAAATTGTTCCTGTTGGTAGTCCAGCAGTGTTGTGGGCACAACATGCACAATGTCCTGCACACAAAAATTCAACTTTCCATAAGGGAAATTTTTGGGCTGCAGTTGACAAATTAGTTGGTTTTTCTTCAAAATATTATGTGTATTGCTTTGCATCTATTGTATTGCTCTCTGGTGCAAATTTTCTAAGATTGGCTAGTGTGAGGATTAGGGGTGCATTGCTGGATTAGACCAAGTTTTCTTCTCATAGAAGGGCTCTGCTGGCCCCAAAAATCCACTGTTTTTTGCTTCAAATTCTCAAGCATTTAGGCCCCAGACATAAAGGATCTTTGATGCAATCTGGTTGGTAAATATGTTGATGGATGGGATGCATAAAATTTCTACTGAATCTTTAAGGAAATATCCACTGTAAATATTGCAAAAGGGGCATTGCCAAAATTTTCAAAGATTCTAAATAAGGGGCTTGGTATTGACAAATTTTCCTGAATTGCAAAGTGTGCAATGAAGACCTTCAATTGGTAAGTTTCCAAAAAATGGATAACACCAATATACTTCTGTGCTAATGAGACAATGGATTTTCTCTTTTAGCAAATGGCAGGAGCACTCCAGAAAAATGACTTGTACAAGTATTTGCAACAGTTAGAAAAATCATATGACTATGGGACTGATGAAGATGTGAAGCAAACGTTACGTAACATATTCAGCCTGCAGAATGTTGATTTGTTTTCATTAGTATTAGTTATAGCAAGAGAAGCAAAGTTTGTTCACAACAGTGCAAGAAAATCCATTGCAGAGTTAACGCTGTATACATTTAGAGACTGGCTAGACGAAAAGGTAACAAGTTACTGTATCCGCAGTACAGGCCTTGCGCATTAGCATGGTTTCCTGCTTAAGAACTCCCTGTTAAGAAAAATTTATAATCTTTCATATGGCTCAAGAATTCTTATCTTGAGACTTCTTGAATTCTTGTGATGTTAATGTGCTGTACAGTATGGTGTTTTATATTTTTTCTATTTGGTTACATTTGGCATAACCTCAACTACATAAAGGAAATGACAGAGGATTTTCTTGAAGTAAGAGATACTGTACTAACAAAGAAGGGCAATAGGTAGCCAGCAAATAGAGAAGAAAAGAAGACAGGAAAATTATATGTCACTCTCCTCCACAGAGGCTAGATGTTAAGAATGAGACCCTACTGTGGAGGAGAGTTAGGGCTGCCTTGCTTGCCGAGATATTGTACAAAACAAATTCAAGTTAAATTATGTGTAGCTAACAGCCTGAAACTTTGGAAACTTTTGAAAATTTATTCACTATGCTGCATGAACTCCTTGGCCCCAGATTCAAAGTTATCTCCTAAACTTTTGTCTGCTACAAATTTTCACAATCCTAGTTTATGCAACATTGACTATGCTCAGATAAGAAGTTTGAAAACTAAAAGGGGATTGACTTGGATTAATTTTCCTGCAGAAGCAACTGGTGCCCAACAACAAGCACAGAGATGATGCAATGTTCTATTTGGTTACATTTGGCTTATCATACACTGAAATATTAGCAGACATTTATCTACTAAATAAAGGAAGTGACAGGGGATTCCTCACTAAACACCTGGAATATCTTATTGATTCTAAGCGTGATACTAAGAATGCTGCAAATGTTGTTATCAGTCTCAAGCTTCAAGATTTCATTGAGCCAGAGAAATTGCTCCTGCCGCTTATTGTGGGTGACAAGTTTCAAGTCGCTGAGGCAGTGTTAGAAAACAGCAAAAGCCTGCAAGTTCGCTATGCACAAATGCTTAATAAGATGTGTGGAATGAGCGAAGAAGCCTTGATGGATGATATTCAAAGGTAAACGCCATTCTGAATGCATTTTGCCATGCATTATATCTAGGAACCCTGTGTGTGCTATATGTCTCAATATCTTACATGTTCCATCAATATTTTACAATACACATCAGAGATGCAAAATCACTACACATCGACACACCAGGTTTGGAGGAAGTTTCAAGCAAACATTGAGAAAGGTTATTTGAAAAGATAAGAATATAGGGAAGTTGAATTTGCAAGGCTGGGAGAGTCATTCTGAGCCAAAAGTAAAGGTTGATGTCCCAAACAATTTTAAAAACTGACGTTAATCTACAGAAACAAAATATCACAAAATTGCCATATATCCAAAAATCGTTCTGGTTAAATTAAAGCTTTAACTGGGTGTGCAAACCATTTTTGAATTTCTTTCCAGACTGCAGACAGATCAATCAATCAATGGAAAGGTCAATCAATACTTTTCTTGATGTATAAAGCCTCCTTCCCCTTTCTTCACTAAACTTTGAAACGAGGAAGGTCAGACCTTAAAATTCAGGTTTGGAGGAAGGTCAAAGACTTTTTGCAACTCTGATACACATTACGGATTACTCTACCTCAAACTACTTTACAATACTACAAGGACGATACCATGGTGAGCAAAATACTACGAATACCCCATGACATTACATAAAGAACGTCAAACTACATGCAATTTTTCATAAAGTGATATTATTGGCAAATGTCTTCTTTAATGTCGGACATGTTCAATTAGATCTTACTCAAGGGAAGAAACTTACACTGAAGAAACTTTCGCGTTTTTTCACGTTTCTGGCCGAAATTCTTGTAAGTTTATTAATCCGCAAAATATGAAATTTGCGAAAGTTTATTCCCGCGAAGTTTCCTGATATGTGTAATAAAATATTTATTCAGTCTAATACTGCTATTCCGTTCATGGTGATCTTGTTTAACAATAATCTTTTCGAACTATGCTGCTAAGAAAACAAGCATAGGTGCGGAAGATAGATCCGGAAGAGACATAATTGAATTGAATTCAATTCAATTCAATTTTATTTGTAAAATACGAGCTAATATAAAAATAAGAAACTTCTAAAATATTCGTATTCTACGCGACCCAAGAAAAGCAAAGCTTATCTAGCTTGGGCCGCAATGGTTACATGAAGAGTCGAGGAACATTTAAGACAACATTACATTTGTTAAGAAACGTATTTTGCGGGAGTTTATTCCCGCGAAATCTCCCGTTTTGGCCAATTCACGAAAGTTCATTCAAGAATTTCGCATTTTATTCAACTCGCGAAAGTTTATTCTCGTGAAAGTTTCTTCCCTTGTTTGCTTGACTGAAATCAACTGCCCTCTTCTGAAGTTATGAAGGATTTTACCCAGACAGAAAGCCCTTTCAAGAAAGACCTATCGTATCGTAGGCTACCTGAAGTCAAGATCAAATAGAATGTCGACAGAATTTGATAACCATCATGGAAGCATATCGTTTCAGAAAGTTTTTTATCTGATGTCAATCATGGCATTTGCCAGCACCATTGCTTTGATATAAAGCATTTCGGAACGTTTCAAACGGAGTCAATCTTCTTTACTCCAGCGACATTTGTTCCTTTTTTGACAGCAAAAGACGACTGCGGATTGTTGATAAAACGAAGTTTAAAGGAAAAACTTTGCAAAAGATTTCAGAGAAAGTTGTGAAGAAATATGACCTGAATCCAGGTATGTAGAAAGATTTGCAATATAGACTCCCTTGAGGTGAGTTTGATGAGGCAAATCTCCAATGCTGTTATGTCCGTTATCTGAATGTATGTGAAAATCTGAATAGAGAAAGAGAACACGTTTAATACTCTCCTCGTATAGCTCTCGTCAAGAAGGACAGATTTGGTAAGACAATAGCACGAGTTGGTTTTGATTGACACCGCAATTCAAAGCGATTAGCGATCGCAAACAAAATAAATTCTCTCAACCAGAAATTCAAAACAAACAAAGCCGCAAATGTTTCTCTGAAACCAGGGAGCTGTCTGAAACCCAAGTAGCTAGTGCGCTCGTTGTGCATTCCAAAAATTGTTTTCAAGAGCAAACATGAGCGTATATCGAAAGAAGAAGGATATATCTAAACATCTACCTCGGGCAATTTATTTCTTTGGTTCAAAAGCTGAGCAGTAAGTCTTTTAATTACACCTAAATTAAAAATAAGAGAATTGAATCGCCTCCCAATCGTCTTTTGAATAAATAAAGTAAATGCCTGTGGCAGATGTGCAACGAGCGAGCTAGCTACCTTGGTTTCAGAGAAACTTTTGCGGCTTTGCTTGTTTTGAATTACTGGTTGCGAGAATTTCATTTGTTTGCGATCGCTAATCGCTTTGAATTGCGGTGTCAGTCATACCCAACTCGTGCTATTGTCTTACCAAATCTGTCCTTGTTGCTCTCCTCACAAATGAACGAATAATATACGGTAGACGACTTTGAATTCCACTTTGCTTTCAGAAATGTATCTTCTTGTTTTGTTTATTTCAGAGGATTTTCCAAGCATTTTCAGGAAGAAGAACCTCAATAGTCTGCGATATTTACTCAGCTGCAAATACAAAGGGGTAAGTTTTTTTTTAATTATACCGGGTGAGTCAATAAAAAGAATCCCTGTTTGAAAAATCACAATTCCCTGAATATCAAGATGATGATATTGGGAAACATACCATTTAACAGCAGGCATGTTAAAATAGACCTCATTTCATTTTCATTTCATTTCATTTTATCTTTTTTACCCATGGTAGCCCCTCAATAATAATAATTGATTTACAGGAGGCCATGCTAAAAACTTACAAATAACTACTAATTTACAATAAAAACGACATTTGCTATAAAACCTAAACCTAAACCTAAACTAAGTACAAATTGTCATAAATAAATAAAAGAAAACAGAAAAGAATTGGTGAGAAATTCATGGTTGCACCTTCTTTTTAAACGCTCTCAGGGTTGAAGTATTTCGGATCTCAGGGCCAAGACTGTTCCAAAGCTTGGCACCTCGGTACGCGAAACATTTCTGCCCCCCTGCCGATTTTAATAATGGCAACCTGAGATTGACTTCGGCGTTTCTAAGAGAACGACTGGTAGAGTTGTTGACTCTCGTGAACATGTCTTTCATATAAGAAGGCACGTCCCCATTAAGGGATTTAAAGACCATTTTCTGAGCTTCAAAATCAATAAGCTCCCTGACAGTCGGCCATTTAAGCGCCCGAATAACTGATAAAGCAGTAGCATAAAATGGACTGTTGGTGACTCAAAGTTTACCTGATTGAAATTGGCCATTCCTTTCTGAAATTATGAGGGATTTTCTCCAGAAAGCCCTTTCGAGAGAAATTTTCAAAACAGGCTCAAAACAACGACCAACATTTCCCGAACTTTTTGTCTTATCTCAATGAGTTCAACACATTCTAACATGTTTTATCCCCTTGGGAAGATGAGATAAGATGAGAATAATGTTTTTTTGCCCTCAGGGATGACATTTTCATCTCCTAAAGAGATGAAACGTGCCAAAGCATGTACAAGTCATTGCTTTAAGGCATAGACATACATGAGAAATTTGGTCGTGATTCTATGCAGTTTTCGGAAGTTTCTTGGAGGGGCTTTTTGGCTTCCTCGAAAAATCTATTATAATTTCAGAACGGAGTGGCCGATTTCAGGCAGGTAAAATTTACAATATATTTGAACATGTTCACTATTGATAGACATATTTGCCAAAATTATTGTCTTGATATCGAGGAATCTGTGGTATTTCAAACAGGGATTCTTTTTTTAATGACTCACCCGGTAGCAAGAATATTACGCCATATATTTTTTGGTTAGGATTTACTCTTTTCTTCAGGCCCTGATTTCTTGAAATCTTCTACTGTACCGGGATATTAATTACCAAGGACTCGTTAATTTTGATAAAATCAGATTATCTTTTCCTCGTTTAGTAAACGTCACGAAATACGGAGCTCTGTAGTCTTTTGAAGTTCAGTGCTATGCAACGGTATACTGTTGTTGTTGTTGTCAAAATTTATTTCATATTAGGAATGTCATATATTCAAGGAAAGTGCTTCGTCTCTCGACTTACCAACTTTGAATCGTTTACTTCTCATGACAAAGAAATTCTGCTTGTGTTCACAAATTTTCGCCTTTTCTGTTTAGACCTCAAACGAGTCTGCAAAGTGGGATGGTTTGATAGAGGTAAGCTCTTTATCATTTTTGCTGCAGAGCTGTGCAAATGCTGGAAACTTCGTATTATGCGTTATTCTCTCCTTGTAATTTTTTTTTATATATATTACATATTCCAAATAAAATTTACAATACACATTACGAACTACATTACTTACAAAATTACTCTACAATACAACTAGGACGATCAACCCCCGGGTGCAAAAGGCTGTGTCTACCCCGAGGCTATTAAATAAAGATAATAAAGGAAAAAGAAACTAATTTAACTACGCGACAAAAAATTTGGTGGCTTATGAAGGGATCGATATGTGGCTACAGTAATTCACTTGAATCGACCAGTATCATGGATAAAATTTAGCGTAAGCTCAAGAATATGTCTATTTAGTGGAATGGGAAAATCTATATTGCTGTAAAATAAAAGTTGTAATAAAGCTTCATTTGCAAGATCTACATATCCAAGTAGTCTCCTTGTAATCTTGCACATTAAGAGCTCGGAACTGACTGAACTATCGGACGGGACTGAGACTTTAGCAAGTCAAAACTACAGACGTAATTTTCTGGCATCTAAAAAGTCTCAGGAAACCTTCTCAAAAAAGACAGACTTGAAGAGGGAAGCTAGAAAATATGTATTCTGAAGCGGTATAGATTGGAAATGTCTGAGAGAAAGATGTCGAAAGAACAAACATTTTGATAAAAACTGGAGAATTCTTGATTCGCCAATTTGAAGCCATCACATCATATTACATCGAATTTTGTTACGCAAATTGCGAAACAGTTATTTACAATTTGCCATTTGGTATAGAATATTGCTAGTCTAGAGTTTGCACAGAAAGATTATTTAATCTTTCTCATTAGATATTGCAAGGGTTTGCACAGAAAGATTAATTGGTTTCATTTTTTTCATTTTAGGCCGCTGTATCTAATGATATTTGGCTTCAAGAACAACTCATCTATCTTATCACGTATCAACATCACGATTTACAAACTGCTGCTTTTTGGGCCAAAAAATTGAAAACACCTGAAGCATTGTTGCCGACAAGAGTGAAATCAGAAATTGAAAATCCTATGCCTAGGTAATTTGTGTGTTTAAAGTTATCTTCTGAATCAACAGATAAAATCAGATGCTTATCGTCTTTGCTAATTTCCTTGTAAAAGAAATCACCTGAAAGGGCTGTATTAGTTGTTCTGATGATCTTGGTTCATGTAGAGTTGTTTTGAGAATCTTGGCTGGTCAAATATCAGAAATCTTGTAAGAAAAGAGACAGCCACGCTAACTTATGAATCTTTGAATTCGCTTGCCCCAGACTACTTGAACAAATTATTCATAAAATGTTCCGATGGTAGAGAGCGGTTTCTGCGCTCATCAGAAACTGATCTTAAGATACCGTTCCTAAAAACTATCAATGGCCAAAACGCTTTTTCTTATCGCGGTGCGAAACTGTGGAACAACCTAGAAAGAGAGACAAAATTGGCACCCTCCCTGAAAACCTTCAAAGGACAACTATAGACAGGGACAACTTTTATTTTATTAATTAGTCTCAGTTTCGTATAATATTGTAAATTAGGCATGTAAATTTCTTTTGTTCTTAGTTTTAGTGCTTAGGTTTTTTTCTTTTTGTTTAAATAGGTCAAGTTGAAAAACATATTTATGTATGAATCCAATTTTAACCTGTATAGATATTGTAAAATGAAATGAAATTAGCCTTAAACTATAACTGTTAATTGAGGCGACTGGCCGAGATGCTTTTTTGTATCACCGATCAGAGAGCGGTGTTTTGCAGTCAAGAGAAAGTCTACAGCCAAATAAGGGCAAATTTCATTCAAATAACGCACTCTGATTGGTTGATAAAGTTGTCATTATGACGGTGCCAACTGACGTTGACTCTCGCAGCTTCAAGCAGATTTACCTGATCTTATTTGCATCTAAACTAGAAGATTATTGCTGAACAGTTGAGGTATTTAAACTTTCTGCATCAAGAAAGCATTCTTGTAAGTACTATCAACTAGTTTTTCCATGTGCAATTCTTGGAACCTCAAAATTTAAAGCGTTTTAGCGTCAGTGTGTTCATTGAAATTGCCAGAAGGATAACCTGGAAATTTCTGTTGTGATTTCTTGTTAGTATTTCTTCTGTTTAGCTGTGAAGAATTCTCATATGCCAAGGCGAAATGAAGGTGAAGGTGAAGTTGCGTTTTTCAGCGCCAAGCGCTGGGATCGCAGAAATAGAGCAGACCTACCTAATCGAGTCCGCGACCCCTTGTCATGACGCTCAAGTGGTGGGGTCCTACCGGGTATCGAACCCACTCCGCCTTACTGTTCTGGCTGCAAAGTCAGAGGATTTCACCACTGCGCCACAAAACCTTCATATCAGCTCTTATAGATACAGTACATGTATTGGCAATAAGGAAACAATAAAATGGATACTAAAAATGCAGATGAAAAACGAACCAGAAATATGCCTAAAAATTATATGTTTTAGCACATTAAGGCTTTTCAAGTTGATACTATCATCAGATTGTTAATGACGAATAGATATACATGAGTCTTTGCTTTCGCGTTGCTTTGTGGTATTCCTCCCTCCAAATACTGTAAATTCTGTTACCTAACAATCTTTTTAGCTTGCAGGATATGCCAAGAAACACTGGACGTTCCTTTGATGATTGGGACAATGAAGAAGGGGATTTTCATGACGATGGTTTCATGTTTGCTTCCGATGACGTCACATATGACGAAACAAAAGAAGCAATGGATTCGCTGAAAGAACTGACGATAAAAGAAGAGTATTGGAATTATCCATTATCGATGAACAACATTAAATTTGTGAATGATTGCGAAGAATTAAAGCGTTCCATTAAAGTCATATTTAAGGTAAGCATACTGCATTGTTAATGTCTCATTCAATTCCCACCCTGAAATTTGGTTTTGATTTTGGGCACATTTTGAAGGTTTCGTCAAGAGGCTTTTCGAGGAAAGCCTTCATAATTTCAGAATGGAGTGGCCGATTTCGACATTTCTTAAGGGATTATTTATGTTGCTTCTAGGGTGGAAATATTATTGGGTTTGATGGAGAGTGGCAGCCTAAATATGGCAAAGCTGGTCAGAAGGATAAGTAAGTGACCCCTTTTCGTTTTTTAAGCTGTTTTGTTGATGTTTACATTCCTTTTCATTTCGATTGAATAGACGATTACGCTAAAGATGGCGGCAGGGAACTTTTTACCAAGATGCACTGCGTTCTTTAATCGAATTCCTATAGAATCGTTAAGGATTCGTAATTCGAACGCAATGCATCTTGGGAAAAAGTTCTTCGCCGCCATCTTTAGCGTAATCGTCTATTGAGCTGCCTTAGCTAAGGGAGCGTCCGAAACGGTTAACATTCTTCACAATGAGATCTTTTAAATGGAAGTTATTTGTGGAAAAACAGTCGAAACAACCGCTTTTATACAGGACTTGCTTCAAGTCTCGATCTTGATCAATATACAAACGGGATGAGAAAGGGAAGGCAAGGGAAAGAGGAAGAAAAAAAAGTAAATTGAAAAGAAGGAGAGTGAGACTTGTAAACTACGCATTCCAAAAACGAGGCTCTATTGTAGCATAGGGCTCAAATCTCTAAAAGAGTCTGTGTAAAATTGTTTTGCAGTTTTTTTTTAATTGGATGGCTTGAAAGGAACTTATAGTACGTTGCTGTAAATCTGCCTTGGAAATTTTTTGATCTATTGGTTTTTTTCAAAATGGCGGCAATTTAATTATTTTTGAAAAAATTCATGAAACATTTTGAAAAAAATTTTGATCATCGTAAATTCTAAACTAATAGAGGAAACATTATATAATCTTCAAGAAAACCATTGTTTATGAAGGTCTACAATATGGTGGCAAGCAGAAATCTGTAGCTTTTCTAGTTTAGGATTTAGAAAATTGATGACGTTATAGCCTCAAATTTTAATAAATGCCGCCATATTGAAGCTAATCAAGATATCAATAAATTGCCATGGCAGATTTACAGCAAAAAACCATGAGTTCCTTCCAAGCCACTTATTTCAAAGAAAATTGCAAGGGAATTATACATCGACCTTTTTACAGATTTGAGCCCTATGTTATCTATTGTCTGATCTACACACCGGTCAAGATCTTGACCGGTGGCTCTCTTTCGTGTTAGCGAGGGGAGCCAATCAGTTCAGTTCAGTTCAGTTTCATATTTTAAATTCTCCACATACAATTTATCATAACAAAACTAATTAATACAAACAATTAACTAAACTACAATAATAACAATAATGCACCTAAAATTAATACAACATACGAATACCGAACAAAGAACAAGATAAATTGCATGGGGGGAATTACTTAAAGGAGGAGCTCTCTCAGTAGTTAAACTAATCGAGGAGAGAGCACCCCCTGTTTCAAAAATTTCTCATACAAATTTGATTATTTTAGGCATAAAAGAAACTATGGGCAGATGGTGACTTTCTATATCAATAAGTTTACAATCAACTTTGATAATGGTTTTGAAAGAGGAAGGCTTTGAGTTTTCGTCGAAAAATATTAGCAGAGGGTGATTTCTTTATATCCACAGGAATGTCATTCCAGCATTTAGCTCCACAATAGCGCACTGACCTGATACCATATTGCAGGGTATTTTTTTGGGTTAGGAAAATATCATTTTTGGTGACTTGCCGTGTACCATATCGATGAACGGATTCAACTAAGTCAAAGAAAGAATGAAAACAAGAAGGAGAGATCCTATTCACACAATCATATACAAAACTAAGCAGTTTCAGTTGGAAGAGATCATGCAATTTTAAAATCTTTAAGTCAGAAAAAATAGGTGTAGAAGGTGAAGTAAAATTTGCAAATGAAATTGCTTTAACAACTCTTTTCTGCAACAAGAATACTGGATTGATATATGTCTCATAGGTGAGACCCCAAACCAAAATTCCATATTGCAGGAAAGGTGAAAATAAAGAATTATAAAGACAGATCAAAACATTGATGGGTAGGAAATGTCTCACTTTGAAAAACATACCACAAGTCCTAGCAAGTTTTTTAGACAGCTCAGTTAGTTAGCTCAGTTAGCTCATTTAATCAAAATTGAGTAAATGAATGCCGAGTTTCGTTTTCGGAACGCATAGTTTACAAATTTCGCTCTCCTTCCCCCTTTGCTTCCTGTTTTCTTTTCCCCCTCCCCTCCTCCCCTTCCCGTTTTTTTTTTATCAAGAGTGAGACTAGGAGCAAGTCCCCTTAAATACCGGCATATGAATGGTAAAATATTTGCCGACTCTATACCGAGAATGTGAAGTACCGAAAGTTTGGTTTAAATATCAAGAATAATTGGATCTTTTAGCCGATAGTTAGCTGTACCTTGGTGAGCATCCGAATTGATTTTAGCATGTTTTTAGGGTTTCTCGAAGGAAATAGTTTTCGAAAATCTCTAGTAAAATCTGAACGGAGTGACCGAATTCAGTCAGGAAAAATTCTAGAAATATTTGAACATATTAGCTATTCAATCAGATATTTCAAAATGCCATTGCTTGTGTATTCAGGGAGCAGTAGTCTTTGCAACGCCGGGCATTCTTTTTGACTCACCCGGTATAAAATATCAGATAAAGGTAGATGAACAAGGGCAGATTTTGTAATACAATAGCAACAGTTGCGTTTGATCGACACCTCAATTCAAAGCGATTAGCGGATGCAGACAAAGGAAATTCTCTCAACCAGTAATTCAAAACAAACAATGCCGCAAAAGTTTCCCTGAAACTAGCAGGGCAAACTCTCTCCTTGTGCAAGCGAAAGGTGGTTTTTAAGAGAAGTTATGTGCTTATAGCGAAAGGAGAAGGGTAAATCTAAAGTTCTGTCGCTTAGATTTTGTTTATTTGATTCAGGAGCCGAGCAGAAGGCATTGAGATGTGCCTTCACATAAGATAGCTGAAAATATACTCCATGGAAGTCATGCAAGCTGACCACTGGTGACTCAAGATTTATCGAATTCTTGCGAAAAAATAGTTAACCTTGTGAAATAGTCATTCATTTATTTTAAGAACTGTTAATGAGTTTGCTTTTTATAATGTTCTTAGCAAATAGATGTGGCTGGCTGAGTCATGTGGCACACCATTTTATGCTCAATTCCAAACTCGACGAATTCAACCTTTTTGGTTTCATGTTTAGTTTCACAAGCAATTCGATAGTCTGTGAAAATTGTGATCATAGTAGGATATTTTCGTGTTGATTGATATATTGATAACTGGCTTGAGAATGTTGGTGCCGTTGAGAATCTTGGTGAAATCTCATTGCACTGTGGTTTAAACCAAATTCGAAAGGCAATTTAGATGGAAAGAGTCATATTACAATGCACGCAGAATTCTTATCGTCACCAAAATTGTCTTTGTTGGAAAATTTTAATTTTGTAAATAATATGAATGTATTGGAAATAAACTTATCTGCTTCTTATTCTATTGAGGGGCTGCCATTTGGTCATTGTGTACTCAACTTTTTCAAAAGAATCATTTGTCCTTGAATGTGCCTGTCTTCGTGTGCAGAATACTTTTATTGACTAGAACTGCAAAACTCTCGATTCCAAATTCTCTAAAACAATTTTGACATACAACGTTAATAGCTTTAAAGTCTGCCTGAACCATCAAATTATCATGACAAGACATCGGAAGTTAGTATTACGCATTAAAATCTTGTAAAACTTGCATCAATTTAAATAGTCCTTATGAAATGGGTTTCAACATAATCAATCCGTGGATCAACATAAAATCAATTTAAAGTAACATAATCATCTAGCAGCTTTCCTTCCCATCTTCCAGACAGTTCCACAACAAGCCATTCAAATTTTCCCAAAATGTTGGACTTTCGTCGTACTCGTCATTGTACCGTCCAGTTGCGATTTGATGGTACAAAACTGATGGAAGTCTACGATATATAAGGGTTAGAGCCATTGCATGGTTTGATGTGGAACTGCCAGTTCCCTTCTTTTCTTTTGACTGTTTGTACGTTGTTTTTTTTTTGTTCCTTGTATTGCTTTATTTTTTCATCTTGAAGTTGTATTTGTAAGATTGTAAGTACCGTTCTTGGTGGAGGCCAGATGACTTTGTGTCTTCCTACGCCAAAAGCGGTACAATGTTTGATTTGTTTTGATTTGTTATGAATAGAAAAAAATGGGCTTGAGTTTCGAGGAGATCCCTTGCTGTTGGCATAGAAAAGATTGCTGGTTTTTTTCCACATCTATTCATCTATCATTGATCAATTTTATGTCATCCGCTAGGCCTTGTCGCTAATAGCACTACTACGATACAAGCATTTGATTTTATTCGGGTGGACAGTTGGTGATCTTCGTTGATTGATCCTTCGGCTATTCTGCGCGTCTTCTCAAATTGTCTCCCTTTTGCAAATAAAAGATTTATGAAAAGGCATATAAAACAACTTGATGAGAGGCATATAAAACAAATCGATTACTATTTTGTTTCAGAATAGCAATTATGCAGTTAGCTGTGAAAGAAGAAGTTTACATCATCGATATTATGGAGTTTGATAAAACAGCAGAGGGCAAGGAAGTGCTAGAAGTCTTATTCACAAAGCTGTTCACATCTGAGGATACTTTGAGATTGGGTAAAAATGTTTTCGTTTTTCTTCTCTTGTTTAACAACTTTTTCTTTCAAACCGATGTGGTTACATGAGACACATTTTACTCGATTCTACACTAAAAGAACTAATCTACGATCAACACGATGGACTTTCAAATGTACTGCGAGATGAATCGAAAGTTTACCCATGGTTTCCCATTGTTTAAAAAACTCTGCTACAAAAAGCAGCATAGGCTCCAAATCTTTGAAGAAGGTTGGTGTAAAATTCATTGACCTATTTCTTTGAACTGAATGACTTCAAAGAAACTTCGGTTATTTCACTATAATTCAACCGTTGGACATTTGTGAAGTCTTCGATATTTACACAATTGGAGACCTTTTCTCCTTTTCAAGAATTCAAGAAAAATTTAAGAAGAAACTTAAAACCATCGTAATTTCTAAACTGTTTGATTGATAACAGCACTTTTGTTGCTACAGAGACAACCCCTGTAAAAATAACTGTATCATTTTCTTCATCTCCCAAGAGAAAGTAAATGTCATTCATCGCTGCATGCCCACCCTAGAATACCACAAAACAAAAATCATTGCATACTTTTTGCCTTTCCGTTACTAAATATTGATAACATTAAGTCAAACATAACAACAAACGGAAATCGACAAATATATACCATAAACAAGTTTAAGCTGCATAATCTTATTGTATCATTAAAGGTAGATAAGACTGATCGTGTTTAATAATTAAGGAAGATCAACAAACTTTATCTTTTGAGAAGAAGTATTTTCGTTTTGTCTTGAGAAAATGGTTTTGTTTTGAAAGCAGGCATTCCTGGGTGAGAACGTAGGCCATAGTGTCTATTTTCTTCTTCATAAATGGTAGTTCATACATTCTTCTGCTTGAAGGAATTTGCACCCCTTTTTACGACGCCCAATGATGCAAAAAATTCTACCTCCGTCTGTTCCTTTAAGTCATGCATAAAAAAATGGAATAGAGAGAATTGCCGTTGCAAAATATGTAAATAGGGTATTTTACGTTACTATTCATGAACTGTAATTTTGTTTGTTTTTGTAAATAGTTGGTCTTTACTAGTTCTTGTAAAAGAGTTTTTTTTTTACAACCAACTTTAAAGAATTTTATGATAATACTCTAATATTGATAATAATAATGATAATAAAATACGTCTGGCTTGGTTGATAACAAGGATCACAAAAGCATCTCCATGAGAAATGTGGCTGATTTATAGTTTGTCTGAGGCTGTTTTTGTGTAAGAAAATGTGCAAGGTCCAAGAGTTATTATTGTAAATTGAAGATCTGTCATCTAGGAACTTAATAAAGTTGGCATAAGCACTCTGTTAGCTCCTGAATGGAGAGTGAAAATTTTAACCTCCACTACGCGTTAGACCTCAAATTTAAAACCTCAGGCTGGAAATCAGCCCAATGCCCGATGAAAACAACACTATTGTTACAATATATCATTTGCTTCCAATTTTCTGTCTGTTACATGATGCTGAATAAAGGGTGTATTTGTGAGGGTCTTCTAAAAATAGTTGGTGGGTAGAAAAAAAGTTAAGAATTTTGCAAACCTCTAATTTCTTAACCATTCATCATTGTCAACAAAACAACACTATTGTTACAATATATCATTTGCTTCCAATTTTCTGTCTGTTACATGATGCTGAATAAAGGGTGTATTTGTGAGGGTCTTCTAAAAATAGTTGGTGGGTAGAAAAAAAGTTAAGAATTTTGCAAACCTCTAATTTCTTAACCATTCATCATTGTCAATTTATATAATACAATTTTTTGTTAAAATTGGTGCATTGTCCTCAAGATACGCCTTTTTTATTAAATATTTTCAATACCTCAAATAAAATACGTGTAATTTTATGAAATAGAGTCGAAATTGGTATATTGTGTGGCAGCTGTAAATATGCGGAATAAAACGCCTATATACCCATTTCTTTTTGGCTACACAATAGAATGGCACATACCAAAGTTATCAAATACAACAGCCTATGTTCTTCACTTGGCCCGGGCCATCTTTTAGCAATGAAGATTCCTTTTAAAGGCACACTGTCTTGGCGCTGATTGGGTGAATGAGACAATGAAAGAGAATTAGGCAAGCTTCAATAATTTCGATGTACACTGAAAGTTATGAAGACGATGACAATCTGACTCCCTTTATTCTCGAAAGAAACAAAGTATGATTCAAGGGCATAAAGGCTTCCAATTATCCAGAGGCCAGGTTATTCGTTAGTGATTTGAACATTACGACTAGCCAATTGCATTGACGACAGTGTGCATTTAAGTGCCTCCCCTATCCATACGCTGTTTAGCGATGTTTCTTCTTATGTCGATGCTTCACCGTAACAACAAAACAAATTGTGGCAACCTGAAACCACCTTAAATCACTTAACCTCATCTTCTTCTTAACAATTTCAAAATACGGGAAGGAAATTCCGAGTTTGTTTTGCAACCGGACCAATTTTTACAAGATTAACGGTATCTAATCAAAATTCAACAAAAGGATTCATAGAGAGCAAAATTTTATACAATTAATGTTACGATTTCCCATGGCTTTGCCTAAAATGATTTTCATTTGAATTATTAACCATCATTGGATCTCTTGTAATAATATCATTCGTTAGCTTTGTGTTGTGTTGGCAATACACAGGAAGGAGTGGTTATACAATAGGCCAATTTAACCCTAATCCTACCGGGCTTTTTTTGATCTAACATAGCCGGGGGGGGGGTGCTTTCCACCCCCCCTCTATAAATAGCCGTAGACTAATGGGAAATCATTGAAACTTGGCAAGGGCGTAGTCCTAGCTATTCTTAGCCGATTGGTAGTTTTGGGCGTGGCCACCTCATTAGGTGACGTCACTATGACGTCATAATGCCGGAAAATGTCAAAATATATGGTTTTCCGGCTTATTTGTTCTAAAAACGGAATAAAGGTAATCTGAATGACTTTTTCCATTCTTATTTGGCGTATTATTCATTTCCCTTTCAAATATGATGCATATCAGTGTTTTTAGACTGTTATTTTGGAAGAAAATGACAAAAATTGATGACGTCATAACTAAAAACTGTGTTTTTCTGCCAAAAATTGATAATAATTAGCTCAAAATGCTTTTAAAGTATTGCATAACGCAATTCTATGCATTTTTAACAAAATCTATCGGAAAAAACTTCAAAATTTGACAAAATGACCCAAAATGGCGGCCAGAGTGACGTCATCATTTAAGAATGCTGACGTCAGCAAAATCCATTGTTATTGACAACAATAGAAAGCTAATTGTTTGCTGATTCTTTTAAAGTACAATAGTCAACGTTTGGAACTAATTCTGGGAGTAAAAATATCAAAATCATTAATTTTTCTAATACCTTGCTCCAAATATGGTAGTGTCACCTGTCACGTGACACCTATTGTTCAAAAATTTAATTGTCAAAATGTAGCTAATAGATAATTAGTAATTGTCAGAGAGTTTGAGGGTCATAGCTTTTGTCGTTAAAGAATGCTCTGCAAAAAACCGACAGGGGGGGTGGAAAACACCCCCCCCCGGTAGGATTAGGGTTAACCTAGAAGTCACGTAAGCTTGAAGTCCCAACAAAGAGTTGATTAGGAAAGGCCTGGTCTGGTTAACTCTTCCCAGTTGGAAGGGCGTCAGGTAAAAGGGATGATGAAATTACACAAAGCATGTCAAGAGATTTCACATGTCTTAAGAACGGGTGAGGCAATAAAGCAACCCACGTTTGAATATGGCCACTGTTCCCTGGATATCGAGGCAAAAATATTAGCAAGTAGAGTGGTGTCGCCTATTATGCCCATGTCGTCGCTAATATTCGAAGTAGATCCTCAAGGAGGTTTTTATGAAAAAACCGAATGTAATATCACCATCTAATTGAGAAAAATGTGTGAAAGTTTGAATTAAATCAATCAACTCTACATAGGGATTTTGAAGGTTTTGAAGATGGGGGGAAACACGACCTTATCGCTAGGCGTCGCCCATTATGGCCGCAGTTCAAACAAGCTGCGCCACTCTGCAGAGAAGAATTAAACTAAGAAAAACAGCTTTTATTACAATTATTTATTCATTGATGAGCACATTAAACGCAAAAATTTCAATATGACTTTGCATTAAGTTTGGGATAATGGGTATTTTAGGAAGGCTGGTTTCACCCCTCGAAGAGAAATCGCTGTTTCGTAACGGCCTATTGAATTTAGCCTGTTTTGAAGGTGTCTTGAAGGCAAGAAAGCCTCTCATAACTTTGGAATGGAATGGCCGATTTCAATCAGGCAAATTTTAAAATAGATCTGAGCATGTCCACCATTTGCCATTATTATGATCTTTGGTTTTTTGTTACTCATCGCGTAGAAACTTCGGATGTTAATCAAGAATCACAGCACACAACAGGGTGTCCCAAAAAAATTGTGCCCCGTTTGTCTGAAGATTGTGACAAAACGGCAAAAGATTCTCGCCAAACTTTTGCATGATGGTGCTCTTCAGATGTTCAATTAAAGTTTGCTTCCATCCTTATGAAAATCCGTCCAAAAATGTTGGAGCTATGACCTTCAGAAGACGAAATTTTCCGGATCACTGAAACCAGCGGTCGGCCAATTTCTCTTACTATTTTGCAGCGATAAATAGCTTCATGGATTGAAAATGAAACAGCAGCCTCCCATGTCATAGCTCTCATGAAAATTCCGATAATCATCGGAGAGTTCCACTGTTTCTGATCTCACAGAAATTATTTCTTACCTCACGTGAAGATACGTATCACTGCCAAATAGTAAGGCAAAATGGCCGACCGCTGGTTTCAGTCATCAGGCAAATTTGGTCTTCTGAAGGTCATAGGTCCATCATTTCTCAACGGATTTTTACGGGGATGGTAGCAAACTTTAATTGAATATCCGAAGAGCAACATCATGTAGAAATTTGGCGAGAATCTTTTTGCGTTTTGTCGCAATCTTCAGGCAAACGGGGCACAATTTTTTTGGGACACCCTGTATATAGAAAACTAAAAAACTTTCTACAAATATCGATCCATTCAAGATTCAAAACAAACAACTAACCTTATTGCCTATATCCTTGTTTCTGACCTAACGAATTTTGACGAGATTAACGAGACGTAATCTAAATCCAACTACCAGATTAAAGGAAAGGGATATCTTCACAAGTAATGTTACGATTTCCCATGGCTTTCGATAAGCGAATTTTCATCAAAATGATTGACCATAATAAGATCTGTTGCAAAATTATCGTTCGTTAGTTTTATCTTGTATGAGGGGTGGGCAGGAAGATGTGGTCATTCTCGTGAATCACTTGTTCTGGTAGTCACGTAAGATATACGACCTCTTAGGTTAGGACTACGTCTCTACAGCATACACATATTTTTTATAAGAAATCAAGAATTTGAACCAGTAACTTTCAGCATTGAGCTCAAATCTTTCAAATCTTTAAAAAGGTCGGTGTAAAATTCCGTGACATTTTGCTTTGAATTGAATGGCTTGAAAGGAACATATGGTACTTTGATGTAAATCTGCCGTAGAAATTTTTTCATATCTAGATTTTTTTCAAAATGGTGGCAGTTTGAATATTTTTGAAAAAATTCATGGGAATTTTTGAAACATTTGGAATCATCGTAAATCCTAAACCAATAGAGAAAAGACGATATAACCTTGAAGAAAACCATAGTTTATGAAGGTCTACAATATGGTGGCAAGCAGAAATCTGTAGCTTTTCTTGTTTAGAATTTAGAAATTTGAAGACGTCATAGCCTCAAGTTTAATAAATGCCGCCATTTTGGAACTAATCAAGATATCAATAAATTTCCACGGCAGATTTACTGCAAAAACCCCAAGTTCCTTCCAGGTCATTTATTTCAAAGAAAACTGCAATAAAATTTTACACCGACCTTTTTGAAGATTTGAGCCCTATGTTGTAACTTTCTTAAAATTATCAGATTTTGAGCGCGCAGAGTTTCTAACAACCTTCATGCCTACTACCCGACCAATATGATATAGGAAACAAAAGTAGGAATATGCTAAGGATTTCCTTTATTAATCGGTTATATTTTCCCAGTACTGGAATTTCTGAATTTTTTGGCAGTCTGAGAGATGAGCTTCTTATAAGCAGTTTCTTATAATAGAAAATACGCGTAGTGTAAATGGCTGTTGTTTCTTATTTAGGACTAAAGGACTTGTCAGAAAGTTAAGCTATTTTGCTATTGTTCTACCGTTGGACTTTCTGGCATCTGCAATATTTTCAGAATTAGAGGGTTTTGTCTTATCTTGTTTCTTTTTCATATTTCGTATCTTTATTTTATTTGTATCTTTCGTATGTTTAGTTTGCTTTGCTTTGCTTTGCTTTGCTTTGCTTTGCTTTGCTTTGCTTTGCTTTGCTTTGCTTTGCTTTGCTTTGCTTTGCTTTGCTTTGCTTTGCTTTGCTTTGCTTTGCTTTGCTTTGCTTTGCTTTGCTTTGCTTTGCTTTGCTTTGCTTTGCTTTGCTTTGCTTTGCTTTGCTTTGCTTTGCTTTATTTTGCTTTACTTTACTTTGCTTTGCTTTGCTTTGCTTTGCTTTGCTTTGCTTTGCTTTGCTTTGCTTTGCTTTGCTTTGCTTTGCTTTGCTTTGCTTTAGTTTACTTTACTTTGCTTTGCTTTGCTTTGCTTTGCTTTGCTTTGCTTTGCTTTGCTTTAGTTTACTTTACTTTGCTTTGCTTTGCTTTGCTTTGCTTTGCTTTGCTTTGCTTTGCTTTGCTTTGCTTTGCTTTGCTTTGCTTTGCTTTGCTTTGCTTTGCTTTGCTTTGCTTTATTTTACTTTACTTTGCTTTGCTTTTCTTTGCTTTGCTTTGCTTTGCTTTGCTTTGCTTTGCTTTGCTTTGCTTCGCTTTGCTTTGCTTTGCTTTGCTTTGCTTTGCTTTATTTTGCCTTGCTTTGCTTTGTTCACTCTTGTTTACGATTTACCATGGCCTATCAAAAGTGGAACTTTCTTGACTTACCTGGTGTAATTTTGAAATATTTTCATCTTCTTGTAGGTTACGGAATCGATAGCGACAT
This sequence comes from Aurelia coerulea, assembly GCA_039566865.1. Classification (NCBI taxonomy): domain Eukaryota; kingdom Metazoa; phylum Cnidaria; class Scyphozoa; order Semaeostomeae; family Ulmaridae; genus Aurelia; species Aurelia coerulea. The sequence continues at coordinate 19,642,060 of CM076954.1, forward strand.
CAAAATCATCACTGACAATTATCCATATGCCAAAGATTTATTGGCAAACACGAAGCATTTCGAAGATATGCTCTATCTTAGCAAACAGGTAAAGCTATATAGCATAGGTTCCAAATCTTTAACTTGGCGTAAAAAGGTGGATGTAAATTCAATAACCTATTTCTTCTGATTGAATGGCTTGAAAGAAACTTTAGATATTTATCTATAATTCTACCGTTGGACTTTCCAGAAATCTTGAATATTTTTCAAAATTACAGTGTATTTTGAATTTCAGCTCATTTGAGGATGTGACGTCATCGAATTTCTAAATCATAAACCAGATGAGTGACAGACTTTTGCTTGAAATTATTTCATGTTGCATCAAACAGTTTAGATGGTTTTAAGTTTTTTTTTAAATTTTTCTTGAATTCTTGAAAAAGAAGAAAAACACTCTAATCCTGAAAATATTGAAAGATTTCAGAAAAGTCCAACGGTAGAATTATAGAGAAATAGCTAAAGTTTCTTTGAAGTCATTCAGTTCAAAGAAATAGGTCACTCAATTTACACCAGCCTTTTTAAAGATTTGGAACCTTTGCTAAGCTATATGCTTCGCACTACAGTAGAAACCCGTATAAAAGAACCTAGGTTTTCTTGAGGTAGCTTGAATGAGGTTCTTGATTAACTGATACCATATTTGAGTCCAGGCTATAAGGTTCTTAAAAGGTGCTTTTACTTGGTACGATGTATAGATGTCTTATGCCAATGCAGTCCTTCAGTCACCTGAATTTTGTTCAGAATGTGTTTCTTTTCATAAATCTTTCACTGTGAAAGATGTTACAGTTTCAAGTAAATTGCCATCTTTTAAACCATTTTATATAAGAACCGATGTTTGTGCCTCTTTGAGGTTCTTGTTTAAAAAGTTCTAATCATGGAATTTCAGCCTCAAGGTTCTTATAAAACTAGGTTCTTTTATGCGGGTATCTACTGTTTATCCTACGTTCAATATATGGTACTTTGAAAACCAGAATGGGCAATTACATTTTTAGCTAAAAGACTGCATTAATCAAACAGACTTTCATTTCAGAAAAAAGGTTTCTTTTCTTGGGAATTTTAGCAATTTTTTGTTCAAAATCTTTCATGAAATCAGCTTTATGTCATTGGGAAGCACATTTCTTCCTGACTTGAAACAAAACTTTGCAGCAAAAAGTTGCGAGGATTCTCAAGTGACAAAACCTCCTTTTTGGCTTAAAATACAAAAATCTGAATGTCCGCACAGAACACAATGGTTGGATGTGTGCTGCATTTACCACCTAGCTGTTAGGACTACTGTTGGCTTAAGCAGTTCATATGGATTGACGGGGCTACCGTGCCTAAATAAATAAAAATGAAAAATGAAATGAAATGAATGGCTGTGGTAAACCTACCCTGGGTGCCAGGGCCTCGTAATGTTCGTCTCTCGTTTTTTATTGAGGCTCTGGCACCTAGAGTATGGTAAGCCACATCTCATGGTATGAAGTTTTTTTCTTTATCTTTAACTGACATTTTGCTCAAGAAATGCCCAAAACATACAAGAAAGAAGCGAAATTATGCTCCAAATGTCCTTGATAAAATGACAAAATTCTCTGATATGGTCCTTATCCATTACTCATTTTTCATAATTTTATCGTGTTCTGAGAATTTTCTTTCTTATAAGAGTTTTTTTAAATATCTCTATCGATGAGAAAATGATGCCCAATGGGTAACTATTAGGTTTTCCAGAATGTTGCCTGTCAAGCTTGTTTTTCACACATTTACTCGTCCATATAGATTGTCTTTTATTTGTTTATAATTCCCTGGCACAGACATTCTTAATGTGGTAAAGATTTTATCCTCACAGTGGATATTTTTCAGTACTTACTGAATCCGAACTCAAATATTTTCCATCACTACCAAAATCCATCGTAAAAGGCTGCTAATTAAATGTTATACACTTTACTTAAATACATTGTACAGCAAGATATTATCTTTGATTAAAGATATCTCTTAGAGCATTAAAAGATGTACTAAGATCTTCTGAAAGTCCCCATACGAAGCGACGTGACTCAATGGCGAAAGTGAATCATCTATCGTTTAACTTGATGTTAATACGTCTGTGTGTTTAAATTGAACTAAACCACCATCAAAAATTAACAGAAATAAAATGAATAAAAACACAACTGTTAAAATCTTGGAACGTTTCGATTAAAAATCTTCGTCAGCACTACTTTCTAAAGGACAACCGAGAATTTATACTACGTGATAAACAAGGCAAGGTAAAACTAAAGATAAAGTAAAATTATATTTTTACTACAAAGAACCCTATTCTCAGGAAACATAACTACCCCCGAAATTAAAACCAAGTTGGAATGATAATCACGTTTTATTCCAAACTGTTTTTTAGCGTAAACAAGAAAATGAAATGGTTGGCACATTAGCAAATGTTCACCCTGGAGGATCAAAATAGTCACAGACCAAACCTCCAAGGGATCCAGCCGGCAACCCCACGACCCTCCCATCTAACCTTTCAATGATTCGCAAATTGCTGAATCCTGAATGGCTTGATAGGGGATTCCACCCTAACGCCACATGCAAATAAACATGAAGCCAAATAGGAAGACCATAGAGCACCGCCAGCAAAACCCCCCAGAGACATCAGATACAATGGCAGGAATTAGGCTACGTCTGTGTGTTTATTAATACCTCTGTTTTACGTTTGACGCAAGGCATATATAGTGTAAGTGGTAATTCATCCAACCTAAATTTATATATTCAAATCTACCATGGGCGTAGGGCATTCCGCGATGGGGATCTTGGATAGGCAGCAGTGGTGGCAGTAACTGTTGTTGTTGCTATTCTCCCTGCATGCTGGCTTGGCATCCAGCGTGAAACAGGCCTCAGTACTTACCAGTAGTAATCGTTTTGTGTAGCTTCATGTAATCGTATATTTAGTTGTAATTAAGGTGGATGTTTCTTTATGTTGTGACCATCTTTATGTTGTGACCATGGGGGGTAGTCATTGTCTGTTGTTCCCTGTGGTTACCGTCCCTGTAATGTTGTATATTTTTAGTTGTATAGTGATTAGAAAGTGTAGTAGGTTGTAACATGAATTGTAACATTTTATATGAATATAGACGATATATAAAAATGTTTAACTTGATCCATTGATCTGTTTGATTCGTTATTTTCTTAAGATTGATTCGAGAGATTAATTGTAATCACAGTACAATGATTGTTCAGCAAACAATTTTAAGAAGAGATTTAGTAGTTACGAGAAGAAAATGCTTTAAATCTTTCGAAAGTTCCAATGTTGATTTTGATTTCTTATTGTTTCATTGTATCGAAATACTTCGTTGATCACTGATATTTCCATTTCCCATTTTCCAGCTCTTGAAAATACCATGCATTATTGAGAGACTGAAGATTGACAAAAGAGGTCAAGACAAAGAACGGGGCCTAAGCCAACTGGTCAAACAATGCCTTGGTAAACCATTGGATAAAACATATCAAGTTTCTAATTGGGAACAACGACCTCTTTCTCCAGAGCAACTTCGCTATGCAGGTATGCATACCTTGAAAGGCTGGATACCCTTTAAGGTCGCCCTCAATTTCAGTGGTTTTGGTCGCCATATGAGCAGCACAGTAAATTGTATGTCATTTCTGCCATACAGCTTGAATATGTTGTTGCGCGCATGTGTTCCTCCTGGAAGGAAATTTTATAAAACAAAAGATTCTGGTTTTGAAAAGACAAAGAAAAGATTTCACACTCATGAGTGCACTCGATCAAATCAAAAGAAACAGAGAATGCAAAACATTATAGTTGGCCGCGCATAACGTGTGAACTATTCTTGACGCTGCAAATTTGCTTTGTCTAAATCAGACTTGAATCCTTTGTTTTACAACATTTGCCCTTTCTCTTTGGAGGATGAGACATCCTAAAATATTTGTTTACTCTCCTGGGAATTGTACTTTCATTCTCCCGAAGGGATAACACTTACTGAAGCATGTACAAGTCATTGCTGTAAGGCAGAAGTACTTGGGAAAATTGATCATCAATTTGGGTCTGTTTTGAAGAGGGTTTCTTCCAAATGTTTTCTCGAAAAGTCCCCCATAATTTCAGTACGGGGTGGCCGATTTCTGTCCGGTAAACTGTAAATTTATTTGACTATTTCCAGTATTGAATAAGATGTTTGTCAATATGATTACCTTGATACCCTAGCCTCACTTCATAAGGACCCTCAACTTACGCTCATCTAATTGAAGTGAATTAATGTTGTTGTTGTCGCTCCAGTCAAGGGCCTTATGGACTAACTCTTCTCAAAACGGCAAAAAAATTCTCGCCAGGAACAAATTTGTTCCTGGACCAATCAGGATGCAAGACTTGAAATAACTTGATGGGATTGGCTGATTCTTCTTCAATTTAAACTTCCCGCCAAAGGCAAACAAACGAATTCGAACAACGCGTTCGACTGAACTGCTCCAACCATCAAAATCTCAAAGTAGCGAACGAATTTACGAGATCTTTTGCGTCCCCGAACAACCAAAATATCACTTAAGGATAGGATTTTTTTGCTTTAATAGCTTGAAGAAACATTCATCTAAGTACTGATAGCTTGTTTTGCAGTGTAGCACTTCAGGAAAACCACTTTTTGCGGCGATTTAGGGTCGGTGGTTTCAAGAAAAAATAGCAGGTGATTTAGGCCATGTCCGTTTCTGGAAGCGTAAGTCCATGAGTCGTAGTTATAGCGTCCATCAGCCTATCAATAGCGATAACCTACGAACATATAATCAGTCTATTGATATCCAGGGAGCAGTGGCTTTTCAAACGGGGATTGTTTTTACCCACCCGGTACAATTGCACTCCTTCTTGATTAAAGGGGCAACCTAGACTTATGACGACGAGTCTCTTGTTTCCCTGTGCTCTTTGACTTCAAGATGGCGCTTCAGTCAACAGAGACTCATATTATTACTCTGAAAAAGTTGACCCTATTTAGATGCTGGGATTCCAAGCATACCAATCAGAATGCGAGATTTGGCGAAGAACAATAAGTTTCGAACCTTCAATTCGATTGACGCGCAGCTTACTAAACTTGAAGGAAGTTGCTGCGACAGGTACTTGAAGATTTCTCTGGTATGTTTTGGTCTTAAAAACATGGAAATTGCAGCATTTAAAGACTTATTTTGCACTCACCAGGTAAAGTGAACTTTCTTCTTCAGATGAATACCAAGTTTCGTTGATTAAGTGTCTGTTTACCGTGGTTTCTATCGCATTTCCTTTCTGAGGAGCGACCGTTGAACAGAGCCGAAGCAGTCGTTCGATCCAGTTTCGATCGATCGAATGCAGAAGATAGGGTCAGGTTTTTAACTGTTTCAATATGAGTCCCTGTTGAGCAAGGTACCGCAGGGATACAAGGAACTCATCGTAATAAGTCTTGGGGCAACCGTGATTAAAGAATAACAAATTGATGCATGACAGTGAACACAACTCGTACGAAAATTACGTTCATATGGGTAGAGTAGGGCGAAGAAGAGGAAGAAGTCTTGGGGCAACCGTGATTAAAGAATAACAAATTGATGCATGAACACAACTCGTACGAAAATTACGTTCATATGGGTAGAGTAGGGCGAAGAAGAGGAAGAAGTCTTGGGGCAACCGTGATTAAAGAATAACAAATTGATGCATGACAGTGAACACAACTCGTACCAAAATTACGTTCATATGGGTAGAGTAAGGCGAGGAAGAGGAAGAAGTCTTGGGGCAACCGTGATTAAAGAATAACAAATTGATGCATGACAGTGAACGCAACTCGTACCAAAATTACGTTCATATGGGTAGAGTAAGGCGAGGAAGAGGAAGAAGTCTTGGGGCAACCGTGATTAAAGAATAACAAATTGATGCATGACAGTGAACACAACTCGTACCAAAATTACGTTCATATGGGTAGAGTAAAGGCTTGGCCAAACTGGACAACATTGTCGGGCAACATGGACAAAACGCAAATGTTGCTCAAATGTTGCCCAGTTTGGCCACTTTGTCGGCCGACAAATTCATCAGAAAATTTGTTGCCGTAATGTTCAAACATGCTCAAACATTTGTTGGCAACATTTGTCGTTCAGTTCGATGTTTCCCAGTTTGGCCACAATGTTGGGCAACAAATTCAACTTAATTTCCCTTTTCCAACTTTCATCTTCATCTAAGGCTTTCAGTAACAGCAAACAAGCTACAGCTTTCTTTCGTTCTGCCATATTTTAGCTAAATTTTGCGTTCAAATACAATATGGCGCAGTAAGCCACCTATCAAATCAACTTTGGCACGCTTTTTGATAACAACAGCAACAATACGCTGCACGACCATGTTGCCCTGTTTGGCCACAATGTTTCGACTACATAAAAATGAAAAAAATTTCAAGCAACATTGTCGGGCAACATTGTTGCCAAGTTTGGCCTTAGCTTAAGGCGAAGAAGAGGAAGAAGTACTGTGAATTCAAAATAAAAGAATTAAAGCTATTTTCTCCTTATACTCTGCTGAGGGAGCCAGCTTAATAGTTTATCTTGCCACGAAGAAAGCTCTTTCATTATTTCATATCTTTCAGAACACCCTCAGTGTGTATCGAATTTCCAGAGGACGAAATGTCTGGCGCCATAATGTACTTGTTGACTTGCCTTTTTACTGATGTTTCGCGACCTTTTTGGTGTAAATATCCAAAGCTACTATCTTTGACTCTTTCAAAGAATGATTACGATGACTTTTTTGTCTCATTTGGTCTTGCCAGATAATCTCGTGATACACTAAATTTCAAAATTGTTTCCCATTTCACTTCCTACTTTGCTGTGGTAGATTAGAGAGACGGCACATGACTAGCGAAAGTATCAGGCCAATGTCCTTATGGAAAGTTGAGCTGCTGGAGGAAGCGAATAAGCATACTGATGGATGACCAAAAAATCTACAGATTGTTCGAAAATGACCAAAATTTGATTGTTTTATTGATCTGAAAGTCCCTATTTTTGAATTTGCGTCAGATTTGTTAATTCTATTTTGAAGAGATTGCTCGTTCTAAGTGGCTTGAGATTTACATGTATTTTTCATAAGAAACTGCCCATAAGAAACTCAACTCTCAGATCGCCAAAAATTTAAGAAACTCCAGTACTGAGAAAATGTAAGTTACGAAACTATTTCTTTTGATATAGGAAATCCTTGACATATTTTAATTTGTCTTCACTTATGTTTCCTGTATCATGTTACTCGTAAGGTACTAGTAATGTCTAAACATTGGAAAGGCTTAAAAAACCTTGTTTTGAAATGTTCACGAGGGCACAGGTAGTGAACATGAAGATTGTTATGTAACCTCTAAGGAACTCGTAAGAAACTCTGGGTACTCAAAATATGATAATTTTAAGAAACTTTCAGTACTGGCCCAAATTCTTTGTTTCTTATAAAAAAATAAACGTGTAGGCCTATGGGAATCTGTGCTTTTGCGAGCTACCTGATCTGAAGCGTTGTCAGACTGACACCTCAATAGATTTATCGAATCCAATTTGTGTTCTGCAATTTTCCATAATCATGTTTTATCTATCCAATGTCCATGATTAAACTCGGTAATCAAGTAAGATTTTAAATTTTGCTATGAAATCGAGCAGCAAAGCGTCAATATGCAATGTGTTATCAAATGCTATCAGATGAAGTGAATGACGTTTTTTCAAGCTTGCTTTATGGTTGCAAATACCCCGAATGAGGACAGCTAACAGACAAAAGTATTTCGTCTATCGTGGAGCCAAAGTTTGGAACGATCTTGATTTAGAGACAAAATTGGCATCCTCTATTCAGTTCTTCAATTCTTCTACCCTGGGTACCAGAGCCTCAAAATTTAGGCAAGGAAGATTGAGATCCTTTTTTTCTTTTTATTATCTTTTTATTTTTGTTGGCTCTGGTACCCAGGGTACAATTCTTCAAATCAAGACTGAAACTTATGCAGGCCTCAAACGCTAACAAAAGACCTTTTAGCTATTCTACAAAAAAGCCTGGATCGAGCGTTATTTTTATACATTTTTATACTCAAGGTTCGATCGAGTGGCGTTAGAGCTTCTATCACTATTGTGCATATTCGAAAATTCTACAAAATGTAGCAAAGTATCGTTCGCTTCTGATTCTTTTCAGAATAGCTAAAAAGGTTTATTCCGTTTTTCTTTCCGATTCATTTCTTTGGTTAGCGCAGCATTTATAGATTGTAATTATACATGTAGTTCTATCAAGTTTGTATTTTTATATTGTAAGTCGTTTTGTTCACAGGGCCAATTGTAAAGCAGGTTTTTCACTCCAAATTGTAACCAGGGACGTAGGAAGCATCTGAAACTTGGAGGGGCACGACACTTCAAGGGCACTTTTATCTTAAGCTAAAGGGGCATTTCCTGAAAATACAAAGGGCACTTCTTTGTTTATTGCAAAATCTTGGGGGGGGCACGTGCCCCCAATGCCCCCCCGGTTCCTACGTCTCTTATTGTAACCCTGTATAAAAACGTTGAAATGAAATGGAAAAAATGTTATTGGCCTGTGCTGTATTGCGTAATTGCTGCTTATATGTCTTCCTTTTGACAGCTCTGGATGCACTATGCCTGATAAAGATATACGATTTATTCGATGACCTAGCAGCGGAGTTTAAAATCAGTGTTGATGTGAGTGCAAAAAGGTGAGCAACTGCTTTTTAACAAAGTTATTTGTAACAATCTGCAGTTGTGTTTAATTTCCATATTTGAGACCTTATATGACTCAAATATTGTCTGTCATTGCTGGTGAAGGTGAAGGTGAAGTTGTGGTTTTTAGCGCCAAGTGCTGGGATCACAGAAGTAGCTAGGCGCTAATCGAGTCCGCGACCCCTTCTCATGACGCTCAAGTGGTGGGGCTCTACCGGGTATCGAACCCTGTCCGCCTGACCGTTCTGGCTGCAAAGTCAGTGGATTACACCACTGCGCCACAACACCTTCAACTGCTAATACCATCTTATCAAAACATAGAATAGACTTTAGTCAGTATATCTCAAAGGAAATTAGCAAGCATTCTCAGAAGAACTGTTTCATCAAGAAAAAGTAAGTTGAAAAAACCCACCAAAATCGTTTTGTTTGAAATGAATCGCACAGCGGATTCAACATACAACTTTTTGAACCCCCAGAGACTTGACTTGACGTGGATATCTTCTTTTTTGTGAAATTTCGAGCGGAAGAATATACTTTTGAAGGAAGGAACAATTTTTGACGAAGAAGATAACATATTGCTGCGGACAAATTCTTAACTGCTGTGAAGCAAAAAATTGTTTTCTCGAACACTTTGCCTTGCTTGGGTCAGCTTTTTGATCCGACATCGCTCAAAAATCTTCAAATATGCCCATATATCATTTTTGTGAGTTTAGTTAACTCGGTGTCGTTTTGAGAAAATAGCTGACGTTTTATAATGTTTTAGCAAGGATCGATAGACATCTTTCAAATACAGCTTATCAAACCGTTATCAACACGAAGATCACATCCACTGTTTCCTTACCCTAAACCTCACAATATCCGACAGCACGATTCTTGAAATTCATATAGTTCCGTTTGCAATACTTCGTGGTAGCCATTAGGCCCTCAAAGAGATTATTCTTCAGCTCACAGTTTCGTGAAGTCGTTAAACTTTACCCACGGATATTAGCATGACCATTTCGGATTGTGGTGTACAGAATGTCATTGCTGAAATACCCACAAGCTATCCTCAACAACTTTGGCTTAATATCCTTCCAGAACTTCCATAATTAACTTGGTCCTATCTTCGAAATATTTCCAATGATTCGTGATTTAGCAGTAGCACATGGCAGTACCTACAAGACACATCTCATTTGCTTTCGCAAACATTGAAGGCATAACAATTCCAAGAAACCTTCTGTTGCGTGGATTTAAGTGCATGAAATGCTAAAAAGCTTATGTTGCCCTTTTTCGAAGTTACACCAACAACAAACTTATTGCCACCCATGTGTCCTATCTGTTATTTTTTTTTATTTTAGTTTTAAACATAAGATCAAGGACAAATTCTTTAAAGACCTACAAAATCAAGAAAACAGCCCCTTTGTATATTACTAAAATTCTATAAGCTACAAACATTTGACACGAAAATTGAAAACTTTTCTTTCAATGACACCTATGGAGGGACCATTATGGAAACAAGGTCGCACTGACCGTTCAATGCTATCCCTGCCATTTTAACCTGGTGGTGTTTTAGATTATATTTTTAACTTTTATATCTATATATTGTACACATGTAATTAAACTTCTTTTTTCTTCCTAATATTTCATAGTACACTTAATTTTAATTTTGATGGCTAATATTATATACATACATACAAACATATATAGTCGAATTATCCTAACATTTGGGACAGAAGACTGGTAACTTCTATTCTAGCTCCATATATCATGTATTTCTGGTGACGCTTTGCTTTTTATGTCTTGAAAGAAATCTTAAAATTTTAAATTTCCCCTAACTCTCCTCTTGTAAATTCCAGATGTTTATCGACCCAATAAACACCAGTGGAAACTTGCGTGTGTGTTCAACGGCACAGAACGGCTTCATCCTACCTAGAAGACGAGAAGATTTGTTTTTACGTTACAGTGGGTAACATGAGATCAAATGGCTAGTCTTATTCATCCACACTGCGTTTTTGACTTTTTTAATTATTCATTTGTTTACGTTGAATTTGCAGCTTTGCATCAATTTTCCACATTAAGCTTTCCACGTTTTCATTGCGTTGACGTACTACTATCCTACAGCACGTGACTAAATCAATTTCCCAAGTCCAAGAAGTAGAGCCCAACAATAAGATAATTTTTCTCTGGTTTTGAAACCTGAGGATCTAGACTCAACTCTGACTTTCAAGATTGATTTGCCTGTTTTTTATTTGATTACCTGGACTAAGGATTTGTTTAAAGAGATCTCTCATTGGATTTTGAGAGACTTTGTCTGAATCTAGTCTTTCGCGAGGAGCCTACACCAGATGGCTGATGACAGTTGCACTTATTAACTAGACTTATTACCGTGGCCCATTTATTTCCCTGCTTTTTTTATTTTTTATTTGTTGATGTGTCTTCGGTGAATATAGGGACTCAAAGAGATACTATGAAATTTTGTGCCCACTTTATGCTCTCGCAAAGTGGATCCATCAATCAATCAAGTACGTATCAATCAAATTGCTAGAATTTAGTTCTTACCAATCAGGAGACGCTCTTCAGGAAGTCGTTGTTGCATACATGAATCGCCTCAAATCACCTGGAGTTCTCGCAGCAGCAATCACAGGAAGCCCCCTTAAAAGGTAGTAGAAACTAAACGAAATGCGGCTTCTGTGAGTGAGACATGGACGAAGCGCAGCATCTGCGAAGGAGCAACATCGTTCATTTCTCACTTTTCCTTCGCAGATGCCGTGCTTCGTCCATGTCTCACTCGCACGAGCCGCATTTGGTTTAGTTTCTACTATTTTTTAGGGGGGCTCCCCGTGCTGCGATGGATTTATTTTTTTGTAAAGAAGAAGAGCACTGCTTGAAAGTTATGTATTTTGCAGGTAGTAGGTCAGGGAAATATGATTCTTTGTATTAACAGTTTGCTTTCATTTTTGTATGAAAACGGGATGAAAACTCCCGCCAGTTAAGGCTATTTCGAAAAAATATGCCCTAAATTTTTAATGTTCTAATTCCCTGTTGACCGACGTGACATGAGCAAATCAGAGAATGCAGGGAAACAAGGGACTCAAGGTCACAAGTCTACCTATTAACATGAGACCTAGCTTTGGGAAAAGACACGGGGTCACCTAGTTCCCACTGCATATGGGAAAAGACTCGTTACTTGTCTTGGTGACATGTATCAGTTCGGGACAATTGCGAAGCTTCGACGTTTGTGGTTATAAGTCTGTATCAGGATTAAACTAAGATTCTGCTAGATTATTGTATTTGGAGCTTATTAGTGAGTTGTAGACGCCTGGAAACGATTATCTTTGAAGACGTTGAAATTATTTGGATCTTTGTGATAACCTATCAACGTAAACCAGATTTTATGGATTATGAATTTAAGCTGATTCAAACAACAGAATCCCCAATCAATATTGCAGGATTTACTTCTTCCACTGAAGAGTCCAGTTTGTACTAACAGAATCAAAATTTATCCCAAAAAGCAGATAAAACGAAGTCTCCCGTGACAAAATAGTCTGAGAATGCTAGGTCATTTGTTTTCTGCATTTTCGTCTTGAAAATCTTTACAATGATGCTACGAAGGTTTTTATTCTAAAGTAATCGAAAATATACAATTTGAAAATATAATTTGCAGGAACAATCTGACAATCTGCATTCCACTTATCACCTGTTCAACATAGCATTCGAATCTTTGATTGGCTAACGCTTGCCAGCGTGAGGGGAATCCCCATTCATCACGACAGTACTGTATTTAGGCCATTTCCGCCCATTTTGACAACCCCCCGTTCAAAAAACCCGGTGTAAAATCTGTTTTGCCTTTTTATGCAAATTATTGTCTGAAAGTGTTCTTCGGGCCGCAGCGCACAAATCTGCCGTTGGACTTTCGTCCGATCTCGCAAACTTTTAGAGTTACAGCATATTGAAGTTTCAAAAGATTTCAGTGCAAGATTCCTCTCCTGCTTGATGTTTCATCCATATCGGAAACCATCTGCTGAAAACATTTCGTCGTTAAAGCAACAAGATCGGATATTGGAATGGAGCAAATTACTTAGGCCAATAAATGCACGTGTTCCTTTGCTGCTTTCTTGTTTGTTCACCTCACAAGTAGAAAGATACGACAGAAAAGGCGAGAAAAGGTTTGTTCTTTCTTGGTATTTTCGTTCATCAGCCAACTTGAATATTCATTTAGGCCAGGCCTAACCGTGGTCTGCAAATAAAGTCACAAGATTGAAAACTGTTAACTTATCATTCTCAATATCGAGAAGGGTAGGTGGGATTCATGATTTTTACCAAATTTTATTTATTTACAGTTTGGCTCTCGCTCATTTTGCCCCCAAGAAGAGCTTACTCATTCTACTGCTGTAGTAGGCTCGATTTGCTGATAGATCCTATCTCATATATTTTATCCTATTGGTATAAATGATACCAAATTATTAAAGTCAATTAATCAGAGAACTGTAATTTTATAGGTTAGGTAGGTTCCAAGGATTGACTATTGTATTGGCCATAGAAGCTAGCAAATCAGTTATTGCCAAATGGGAAACTTAGCAGATGCAAGAAGGCTTCAACACTTTTTGTGAATGAGAATCTATATCAGTCTGTGCCATTGGCAGATTTGGTGGTTTTTAAAAAAACCGTTTGAATGTCCACAATAAAACGTACTGCTCTCCACTTCAAGGTCCTGGTCCACATATGAGACCCCAGCTGCAGATTTGCTGCCTCAGTTGCAAACAGGAATCATCAATACTGAGATGTGTACTTTCATCAGATCCAGATCCAGCAAGGTCATCTTCTTCTTCATCTTCATGTTCATCTTCTGCAATTGAGTCATTGGAAGCTGTTTCAGGGTTGATGATTGCTTCAGATGCTTTTGCTGACAGTGATTTGATTGCATCAATGACTTCATCTCGGCAAATGGAACACACAGCGTGACCTGAAGGAAAGCATTCAAGGTGAAATGAGTGACCACATCCATGAACAATCTTGAATCTTATGTTACTTGCAGATTGTTGGCAGTTGGCGAAATCGCATCTCCTGGAAAAAAAGGAAATTTTTGTAAGTAGTGTTCTTGATATTAAACTGTGAGGCGGGCCTAAGTTGCAATAGCTAGGATATTGCTGCATAGCCTGGACTATCATAAACATATTTCATGCAAGAAACTTTATAAAAAACAAATCTCTCAGATCACCAAAAAGTAAGAAACTCAACAATCACTGTAAATAGATTTCACAGGCTGTTTTATTCATTTATATTTCAACTCTATTTATGCCAAAGAACCTTTTGACAAACAGCTTAAAAACTTTCAATACTCAAAATCCAATAAACGCTATGAAACTTTCAGAGCTGGACCGAAGGTTCAATAACTGTTGATGGACCAAAATGTGATAGTAGAGCACCCTTTCCTTTTAAAGGCACTTTGATTTGAGTCCGCATCAATAATCTAGGTAGGCTTGCACATTTTAGTTAGACCCCCATGTAACATATGCTTTCGTTCTCATTATTTTAATTTCTTCAGATGTATCCACTTGTTTATGGATTTTGCATAGAAGATCGTAATATAGATATTCAAACATTGGGAAAGGAAGATGGAAAGAAGATTTGTTTAAAAAGTGCAAACTTTCTTTCCAGGAAGTGAAGACATTCTTCCAAATCTAGAATTTTTACTCAACCAAATATCAATTTTTTATGTTTTTGGACATACCCATTCCTTTAGCAATCAAAGCAATCAAGGTTCATTCATATTCAACCAGCCAGATCTACATTAACATGTTTTAAATCATGAATGTTACAATGATATCATGATTGCTTAAATTGCCATAGGAATGCAAGGTACATCCACTGGCAAACATGGTGTATAGATGCGTGACTTAGGAAGAATATCCCCCCCCCCCCCCATCCGACTTGTCCCTGTACAAACTTGTGTGGATTTGGCTCTTTTCCTTGGAACTGAAATCCAAGTGGCAAAATCTTTGATGAAACAACAGTTTCTTCTCTATAGAGGTGGGGTAGTTTCCAGTATGTCATGATTTTTGGCTTCCTTTTTGGTCATGGTACCTCTTGTGCACTGTTTGGATGCTCCTTAATTCCATGCAAGATGCTGCAGATGAATTTTGCTGCACTTAGTTTGAGCTCATCTAATCTTCCTCTGCTGAAGGCATATCACTTTGGAATTGCATAGACAGATGTGAAATTCCCTGATGTTGCTTTGTTGCTGTCCAATGCTCTTGCTTTTTGACTTAAGATGGAATGAAAATGCTCTACTGGATACGCATCAAATTCATTCAGACTTTGTGTGATGGTATGAAAGAGAGGATGATCAATACTTTTCCAGTACAAGAAATTGCTCAACCAGATAAGTGGGGCCTTGTCATAATGATGACGCTTGAAACAAAAGAACATCATCCAACAGCGCAAGACAGAGTCAACATACTGATCTGAATTTCCACACTTGAAGATCACAGAGTAGATTGAGAGAGCAAGAGGAAGATAGTTGTCAAGAAGGTTGAGGAGTGTCAAGTACTGCACATCCTTACAGTTGGAAACAGCAATGATCACTTGATCTCTGATAAAGGTCCAGCCTCCATAAAGCAGCTCTTCAATCAAGGATATCCTCCATACTTTTGGCTTGTTTGCAAGAATTTTCCTTTCTCCAAAGATGTAAGAGTAAGCCTTCTTAAACAATTCAATGTTGAGAACACAGACACATTCTCTTGAATTGAGCTGCATGTGCAAGAGACTTATGAAAGGAACAACATTTTGCAAACACTGAGGAGAATGATCTGGGATGTGATATTGAATCTGCCTCATGTAAATTGAGCTGGCCAATCTCCAGGTTGAGGACAGATGAAGAGAGAGAGGTTATCAAGACCACATTTCACAGCATGGAAAGCTGCTTGAAGGAAATTCTCAAAGCTCTTCAGTGGCAGCTCAAGCTCATCAATAAGCCTGCAGTCCTTCATTTTGCGTATCGCCCTGGCACTGCTTTGGTCGTGTTGATAATCATGCACTTCTAACCTTTTTCTCTCCATTTCAGGGTCAAAGAAAGCTGCACGAATCCAGAAAGGCATGGATGCGGCAAACGTAGATGACAGCTTGAGGAGGTTAGCAGTGAAAAGCTCTACCAATAATTCTGAAGATACACCAACAGGATTCATGGCGGACGTTACTGCAGGTATTGCTGGAACTCCACTGAATCTTTTTAACAGGATGGTGGCCATACTCCTTGCAGCTGAAGTTTCTTCATTACTTGGGCGTTGCTTCGTGTGAATGTTCGTGTAATCGTCTATCATCAATACGAGGAGCTCTTTATTTCTCGTTGCTTCATTGATGAACTCGGAAACAATCTTTCCATGATTTGATGCTGTTTTGTAGAGAACTCTCCTTTGGGTAGATTTTGAAATTGCAATCCCACTTTTGTTTAAGATGTTTAATCCCGTTTCGCTAATCCCTCTGCCAGCCACTTCACTGGATATAGCCCTCTGAAACCAACTAGCCTTTTGGGACTGACCAAACATCATCATGTATATTACAGCAACAGCTTTTTTCTCATTCATTCTTTCTCTACTGCTTGAATGTTCTTCACTGGACATGGCTTCCATGATTGTATTGAAGAGTTTGTTTGATCCTGCTGCTTGACATACTTCCTTCACTGATTTTGGATCAAATGGTGGAAGCTCATCCTTTTTCCCATATCGTGTCCACAGCAGATGGCGACAACCTGTAACTTCCTGTTGCAAATCAATGCTCTTTGAAATGAGAGAGGCTACTTTGGGAAGAATGCTTGTGGGTATGTAGGTATATGTACTTCCAACCTCAACAGCACCAATCCCTTCAATATGTTGTATTTCCACAGGAGTTGTTGGCACATAACTGCAGAGATTCTTAGGCACAAGAACAAATGTCTCCCCTCTGATGTCAACTTCTTCAAATGCTGTTGCTACAGTTTCTACAGCTTCTACAGTTTCTACAGTTGCTACAGCCTCTTCATCTAATTCCTCAACCTGCATTTGAGTGCATTCTTGTTCTGGCACAGATGACAGCATACTTGCATGGGATGACTGGCTTGACTGGGGAGTATCAGCATGAGATGATTGGCTCGATTCTACATATTCTGAAGCAATCTCCTGCAACTGAAGAAACAGCATGTATATTAGAAGTCATACTTGAAATTCAAGGAGCTCTAAAAGCTGGTGTATTGTGGCATTTTAACAATCCATAATCATAACTGCTCAAATATTTTCATTACAGACAATGCAATTTTAAATGATAAATAGTGAAGGTTATACTAGATTAACCAGATTAGTGCAGGTATATTAGTGAAGGTTTTCACCACAGACAGACACAGACAATGCAACAGGGCTATTTTCTGGTAAGACCAAAATATTGAATATTGTTTGTACCCAGCCAGCTGTGTTGCATTTTAAGTGATAAATTCTGATGAAGAAATTTCAATACTTTTGGTTATGATCCAGTTTTCAGGGCAATTTTTGTAATTTTTTAGCAAAAGAGGCTTTATAGGCCTTTTTTATAAGAAACCATTTATGAGTAACATAAGGTCAATCATTTCAAAACAAAGCATCTACTTTTGCTTCTCCAGTTGTTTTAGATTTTCTAGATTGAGTTAAGTACAGTAAAAGCTCTATTAAGCTCCCAGGGGGCAGATTTCATTTTGAACACTCCACAGAGGCCTTAAAAGAGAGGGGACTTATTAGAGAGGGGGCCTAATTCAGAAGATCAAATAGCAAGGATATATGTGATAGCTTTTGCAGATTCAACATACAATTTTACAGGTCAAATACATAAATTTGACACAGTTTTGTCTCAAATCATATCAAAATTAACATGCAAGCTCATTTAACTCAATAAATGGAAAATCTTTGGTAACCTCTGGAATTTGATATAAGTGGGGAGGGGCTTTAATAAAGAGGGGGCTTATTCGAAAATTTTTGCTCAGAAGGGGGGCTTATTAGAGAAGGGGGCTTGATAGAGCTTTTTCGGTATAATGAGTTCTTAAAACTTTGGTAATATCTTCATGTTTTTTCAGTGTAATAATACACAACATCTATAAATACATGAACAGTGTCAAAACAGTTTTGAGTGACCTGAGAAAATTAAGCTATCTAAATTGCAAAATTTCTTAGTTTTTCAGCACAGTTTCTTATTTTGTGAAAAGTTGAGCTTACGTTTTCTCTTTGTACGTGGTGTCTTTTAAAAAGTTGAGACTAGTTTCTATATGAAATCCCCTGTCCTTTCCTCTTCCAGGGAAGGGCAAGGTCCTATTCAAGTTCTCCAGATTAAGAAAAGAAAGTGACCGAATTAAAAGCACGACTTACTGTTGCAAATGAGGGCAAGCATCTGTAATTTGTTGGTAGTCTTGCTGTATATGTCCTCTTTTTCAGACATGAGAGAATACAATCTGTGCAAAAGTTATCAGTTGGTCTTTTCTTGTTTCTTTGCTTGAATGCTTTGAAAAAGACATTATTTCTCCCGACTTTTCCATGCAGGTTTATCACAGTAGGTGATGAACTGTTCCAAGTTTCATGTTCTGCGTTCGCACAAACTTTCGAGAAAACAACTTTTTGCAAAGGTATATCTTGTTTTGTTATGCGAGAAGGTAAATAATTTACGCGAAGATAAATGACGACGCCCCCCTCAGTTTTCCCGCCATTCTCACAAGACCCGCCCCAGACCTTTGCGCGTAAATGTCGTGATCTTGAATGGA
This sequence comes from Aurelia coerulea, assembly GCA_039566865.1. NCBI lineage: Eukaryota > Metazoa > Cnidaria > Scyphozoa > Semaeostomeae > Ulmaridae > Aurelia > Aurelia coerulea. Next base: position 19,660,472 of record CM076954.1, read on the forward strand.
CGGACACAACACGGGAAAATTTTGTGCGCTCGTAAAGTCAAAACATGGTCAAACGTGCATTACTTTCGAAGACTTTATTTGGATAGTTTGAACATGGTTTTCAAGAGGCATTTTGATATCTCTTTCAAATCGGTGAGTTGGGGAGTTGGTTTTCTACCTATGATATCAAAATCAGTTTGGTATACTAGTTTGCAGATTCTAGAACTTTCAACGAGCAGGATATGCATCGTTAATGTTAAAGCACGCCTTTTCGTTGCAATTCAGCTTAAACTCAACTATTTCTCAGGCCCAGACAAATCGTGGTTAGTTTCAACGGACTACTGTTCTGACTTTTTACGATGAATTGCGATGTGACTGGAATGATATTTGCACTGAAATCTTTTGAAACTTCAAGATGCTGTAACTCTAAAAGTTTGCGAGATCGGACGAAAGTCCAACGGCAGATTTGTGCGCTGAGGCCCGAAGAACATTTCCAGACACTAATTTGCATAAAAAGTCAAGACAAATTTTACACCGGGTTTTTTAAACGGGGGGTTGTCAAATTGGGCAGAAATGGCCTAAATTTTGATTCGAGAGCAAGTTTCGGCCGGTTTACTGCAATCTGATTGGCTCGTGTGTTTCCTACGTCATGAGATTTTTTGAGAGAAATATCGAATGGGGATTCCCGCAAGATATGAAAGCTATGTTTCACCTGTTCTATCAATCGTTCTTTTTCTATTCTAACGACCTAATCGTACTCTGCTTCGTTATTAATGATGAAGGGTTATGCCCGAAACGTCTTGTCATTTTATTCAAGGCTATATGTTTTATTTATAATCAAAATCTTCGTGTACAATGTGATAAAATTGCCCTTTTTCAGTGATCGAAAACATACAATATTAAAGTACAGTTTGTATGTACAATTTGAAATCTAGTATGCTTAACCTCTCACAAAAAAAGGCGAACATTTATTTGTATTAACCCCTGCTTTTGTCAATATGGTTACAAAGCCATAAACTCTGTCTCCATGAAAAGGAAACTTTCATCGAATTTTCATCAGAAAAAATATGGTTTCTTATTTTGTATAAGAGTTCAGTATGCAGAAAGTTTTTAAAGAATTGAAACCTTGACGCAGACTCCTTTCTGGTACGGTTGATGTCACCGTTACATGATCGGTTTATTTAAATGGTTTCTTTTTCTTCTTTCTAGTGGTGATTGTCAGAATGCTGCTGATTTCCAAAGCCATGTGAAAGAGGTAAGGAATTGCCCAGACTTCAGCACAGCTATTATGGTGAGCCAATCAGAATCGAGTCACGTTATCAAACAAAGCATAGGCATCACACCTTTAAAAAAATTGCACGATCGGTTTATGCATCTTTCAGTTGATTTAATGGCTTAAAGAAGCTCCAGGTACTCTTCTATTAAACGAGGACAGATTTTGTAACATTATAGCATCAGTTGCTTTAATTGGCACCTCAATTCTAAGCGATTAGCGACTACAGACAAAGGAAATTCTCTCAATCGGTAATTAAAAACAAATAAAGCCACAAAAGTTTCCCCGAAACCAGTAGGGCAAACTCTCGCCTCGCTGCGCGCGAAAGGTGGTTTTTAAGAGACTTTATGGGCTTATAACGAAAGAAGAACGGTCAATCTAAGGATATGCTTGGCGGATTTTGTTTACTTGATTGGGGAGCTGTGTGGTAATTGTTTCATTTAAGCCCTAAATATGCGAGAATTACAATACCTTCAGGTCGGCTTCTGAATCAAATAAAGAAAAGCCGCCAGACAGAACTTTAGTTTTACCGATCATCTTTCGTTATAAGTAGATAACGTCTCTTAAAAATCACCTTTCGCATGCACAAGGCGAGAGTTTGCCCTACCGGGGCAACTTTTGTGGCTTTGTTTTGTTTTGAATTACTAGTTGAGAGAATCTCCTTGCTAATTGCTTAGAACTGAGACGTCAATTAAAGCAACTGATGCTATTGTGTTACAAAATCAATCCTTGGTTCTTTCAGTTAATTCATGGCTTAAAAGAAACTCCAGGTACTTTTCTATTAGTGTTCATTGGCAATCTTTGATATCTTGATTATTTTATTTGCAGAAGAAGGTAAAAAGGTTGCTAAACTAATAGCTATTACATTTTCTGTTGTATATCTTTGAAATATTTTGAAAAAGAACAGTGATTTTTAATCATATTTTAATTGCACACTAAAGCCGTTTAAAAACACCCCAAGGTGGCAAGATTACTGCCATGCAATAAAAAGTAAATTGGAAATTGATATTATACAAATTGTAACAGCCTGCGGCAGAAGGTAAAACATAGAGCCTCCTTGAAGATGTTTGACGTGATTTGGATAACGAGATTCCAAATTTTGAAAACATGAATTACCAACGTTTATCGAGCATAGGAATCAAATCTTTAAAAACATTGCGCATGATTGGTTAATGCATCTTTCGTTTGCTTCGATGGCATTGACAATCTTTGATATCTTGATTATTTTCAGAATTACAGCGTCTTCAAAATGGGTTCTGGTTGTGACGTCATCAAGTTGCTAAACCATGAACCAGAAAAGCTACAGATTTCTGCTTACCACCATATTATAGACCTTCATAAAGTGTGGTTTCCTCGAAGATTTTACAGTTTTTCCTCCATTGTTGTAGGATTTGGAATGATCTTCGTTCCTTCCAAGCTTTTCAGGAATTCTTTCAAACAAAAGGAAAAAAAACTGTGATTCTGAAAATACTTTCGATTGCCGAATGTTTCCAACCTCCCCCCTCGATTGTCCCAACCCGCGCTGATTATTAGAAAATTGAACCATTTCCAACCCCCCCCCCGCTTATTCAGTACTCGGTAGTAATCAAATATGAACGATTGCCAACGTAAACTTATAGAAGGGTACCTTTTCGGAGCATACAATTGTCCTGGACAGTGAAGGATTCCATTATTGATAGATTTTTATCACTTGAAAACTATGTCTGTTTGAAATACTGAGGTCACATTGTGGTGATGTTATTTTGATTGTGAATTTATTTGGAATGTCTAGGAGTCAGTGGTCAAAGGGCCACCTCGTCGTCCAGGAGAACTGGCCGTTGTGTGTGACACAATGTTGCAAGGGCTTGGAAGATATCTACGTTGCTGCGGAGTCGACACTGTTATGCTGCAGAATGGGGAGGAGCATATGAAAGCAGTGGAGGTGATCTATTTTGCTTACGTACAATTTAATGATAGCCTCGGTCCAAGTGGCACATTGAGTATCATTGAATCTTTGAAAACTTTTTTCAGGTTGAATTTATGAAACAGTTAAGAATGCTCGTGGTTCAACTGAAAAAAATTTACGCGCCAACAGAATATTATGATTTTGGCCAGCGATGGAAAAAATATTGGAACCTTCGAAAGCATCGGTCCCAGAGATTTGTTGGTTATAATAGAAAGTTTCACAGAACATTTTTGAGCCTTTCCAAATTAATCATTATTGCTTGACAGCAAACTGTACTGAGAGGAGAAATTTTCGGAAAAAAATGCTTTCGTGTCTCAGTTGAAGTTGAACAGGTTGTAAATTTCACTGAACCTTCATAGAAAATCATATATGGGATTCGAAATTCCAGATTTATATCGTGCTTGAAACTGTCTTTCACAGAAACTATTTTGGCAATAAACACAATGTTCAAGAAATAAAGACAAACATAAATTTTCTTTGCAAAATTTCGCAAGAGAATTTCGAGAGATAAATCTAGGTTCTCAGACGGGAAAATTCTTTCCACCTCCGAAAGATGTACTCAGTTAAAGAAAGAGAGGAATGTCATTTTACTATTGCTGAAGTTTTACGTTATCATTTGCACGTTACTGTTTGCATTTCTACCGGTATGCATGCACACAACGAGATTAACTTCCCACATGACACTATCACTACTAATCAACATTGTTTGCAAGCGATTTAATACTTGACTAGTAAGCCAAATAGAACGTGGAATACATCAAATGAAATGCTGTTTCTGACTTCTCTTGCTCAAACAGAATTCTTGTCAATATGCACACATGTTTAGCAATTATTATTTTTATTGTATGAATGCATAAAACGTTTGGTTTGACTGATAACTGCCAAGGGTAAATATTGATCTTTACGTGCAATAGAAACGTGTTGAACAAATGTATGTTCTAAATATTCGTACAAAATACCGGGTGTCCCAAAAATGTCCTCCTGGATCGCACATGTCATCTGGAGAGAGAACAACCACCCCTTTAAGATGTTGACCTTCCACACAAACAAGATCAAAAGAAGAGGCCGAAAAGTGCCTTCTTTACTAGAAAGAACGATATCTGCAAGCAAAATAAGCAAATGTCAATTCCTGTCTGACTGCTTCAAGAAAATAGACGCAAAAAGTGACTCTTGATGAAAGATCAACTGCAACAGTGACACTGTAACAGCCAATGATTGCCAATTGCTTCCAAATTTGGAAGTGGCTAACCCTAATTATTATATTATATTTTAAAAAATCACCAAAATTTGATTGCATGGCTGATCTTTTATTAATTTTTTTTCGCAATTAGATCGAAGACCACACTATTTTCCGAGGCATAGCTGATCTTGAGTCCTTGAGATTGGTTCTAATTTGACTCAATATAACTTGAGATAACTTGTTTTCCATAACCTTGAGATAACTTATATCTTGATTGACCAGTTAAACCGGTTTCACCATCAGTGCTATAAAAACGGCACGTGTGTTTTGATTCTTTAGCTGAGGATGACACGAGTTTGAGTCTTCTAATGATTTTCTAATCGTTTATGTCCTATTTGATCATGTATTGATAATTATTACTGGATTTTTCGCTAACATAACATAGACTTGTCAACATATATACTTGGATTTGTCAGAATAATACGATGTTATATGTTCACTTGCTCAATCTTTTCATTATGTCATCCTGAGGGTCAAAGAACGGAAATAAAATGAAACTGTCTCTCGTTACACTTTTCATGACATTGGTTGTGAAATTACCAAATTTAGCTTTTTTAAGGGCTTCCTGGTTTTGAGTCATTCTGCAAAAGTACTGATGATTACCAGATTAAATTCCTTTTATAGATGTAACTTGTATTTTGGTCATAATGGCCAGAAATAAACGCAAAATATCATTGGAGACTTGAAGGATGATGTACCTTCGAAACTTAAAGGATAATGTAAGAAAACTTTGAACATTTTAGCTGTTCGGCAAGCTTTCCAAAGTTTCTTCAAGAGCATAGCTCAGAATGTGGTTTTCAAGGTTCGTATGCCCTTCCAAAAAGCAACTTACTAATTTTTCTCATTCGATTTGCAGCTTTACTACAAAGAAAAAAGGGTGATCTTGACACGTGGAAAACCATTTTATCAGGTACAATTTAGCATTATATTTTATGTTATATCTTTGATAAACTTCATCAAAAGTTTCGTGCAACAAGTGATTTTTCTCGCAATCTGATTGGATAACAGAAAACCGTGTGGGAGGGCCTAAATTAGCCTGCGTGCAGCCTCAACACTCCTCGAAGTTTTGAGGCTGCACGGAGGCTAGGCCTAAATGGGGTCAACAGTCGACCGAAGCGACATCACCAAATCAAAGAGCACTGGGAAACAGGGTACTAAGGTAATCAGTCTAGGTTGAGTACCGTATTTTTCATGGTAATATACCCGTAAGTATCACCAATATCAGTATGATCAATTATCTTTCGTATGATCACTTGACTCGAATTGAAAATATTTTATTTACAGTCTGAAGCTATTTCTTACATAGGTAATCACTGTTTTTGTAGCTACGAGCCTGCGTTCCTCATGAAATGTGCATGGGTGTACCTGATGGATCAATTGCACATCAAGTGGCAGCCGTCTTTCAACGTTACAACATACGAGTCACTTCCAAAGATATCTTCAGCAGATGTCAGGTACGTTAAGGGCAATGTGTCCATGTAAGTACAGCTGCGTATACATTCTGTCAAAATATGCTGACATGATGCTGACGAAGATCCTCGAAGAGCGCACTGTGATTGGCAGAATTTAACTGATCACATGCAAACTAAAATATCAGCTTCTAAAGCGCAACCCGCAAGTAAGTCATCAGTCTGCTCATGGTCTGCTTACTTTAGTACTTCGCACCTGGTGAGCTCCATCGCTGAAGTGATCACATGAAATATCACGTGAAATTGGCATGCCCCCGCAAAGCCGCTGTACTTACATGGACACATTACCTTTAAATGGGTTCAATCTCCAAATTTCGGTCAAAGCGATGATTTTGCTGTTTTGTGACGGGCAATATTACACCGGCTATCATTTTTTTCAAACACGAAAGCGTTATTTGAAGATAAATCCTTCACAGAGGAAAAAACCAAACATTTATATCTTTTGCGATTGCTCCGATGTGTGGATTTTAAACGGTCGCCTTTGGTGGCTTTGGTGATTGCAAGGACAATGGACATGTGCCTAAACAATGGTATTTACAGATTTGTTTACAGTTTGGCGACGGAGCCCCTTTAAACGCAACAAATTTCTGACGAATGAATTTCGGACAATATATTTTGGACAGATGATGAAAGAACGACATTAGATTTCAACTGAGATAAAATCAGAACAATTGTCAGAGAAAATTGCTACATCTTCAAGATATGATGAGATATTTTGTTGCAATTTGGAGTAAGCATTCTAAATTTATACTTGAAGGAAAGTTACAAAATTACAATGGTCAGGATTTAATCTAAAAGAATTACACGGAGAACACTAGGATAGGGGCATAAGCAGAAGTTTGTTCCTATAGTCTTTGTTTTTTTCAGATTTGCAACGGAAATAACTACGTAAAGATCAGGCCGGAGCACATGATGTTAGCATGTTGGATAAAACAAGGCATCAGACCCGATGAAAAGTACATGAACGATCACAACCTGCATCAGTTACGCGGAAGTCGAAAGAATGACACAGGGATCGATTTTCGGAACATTACTATTGCCAATGGCGTTTCCTTGAAATGTGAGTTCGTTCCACTTCCAGTGTTTGACAAAGTTGAAATATTCTTTGTTTGTGCAAATTGCGGCAAGGTTTATTGGGATGGCTCGCATTTTGAGAAAGTTACGGATCAATTTGCGCATATAATAGAAGACAGTGATGAGGATGAGCTAGATTCATTTTATGAATGTATGGACGAGAGCCTGTTGGAAGACACGTAAGAGACATAAAGCTGTTGATTTCTACTTTAGTTAGTGATACTGTTATCTAAATACTGGTAGGCAACGTGCAATTTTGTGAATGAGATGAGCCTGTAGCAACTCGGAAGGGCAGGAGTTGCAAATTACTTCACAGTACAGGACAGGAGTTGCAAATTACTTCACAGTACAGGACAGGAGTTGTAAATTACCTAACAGTACAGGACAGGAGTTGCAAATTACTTCACAGTACAGGACAGGAGTTGTAAATTACTTCACAGTACAGGACAGGAGTTGTAAATTACTTCACAGTACAGGACAGGAGTTGCAAATTACCTAACAGTACAGGACAGGAGTTGCAAATTGCTTCACAGTACAGGACAGGAGTTGCAAATTACTTCACAGTACAGGACAGGAGTTGCAAATTACTTCACAGTACAGGACAGGAGTTGCAAATTACTTCAAGCACAGTAAATCCTTGCATATCAAATTGACAGCTGCTTTCTTATGGTGTTTCACCTCTTTTTTACCCGTACATTTGTAGATTTGTTTGAAGAGAAACAGTTATTTGTGGGAGCGCAATTCGTCCTGCAATCGAACGATAGGCTTCATCTGGGGAAGTTAGAACGGAGGTTAAGTCGCTTTACGATCTCCCGTCAATTTGACGATTTTTTCAACGCAAAGTCATTTGTGGTAGTTATTAACATGTTAAAGGGTCCCACCTTAACAGTGCTGGGGATAAATATTGTAGCCTCTGGTAAAGAATTTCCTGCAAAAGTCATAAGGCCTTGAATCTCTTTGTCGTTACAGTAAAGGAGCGAAATCCTAATTACAGAGGAGAGATCTGTCTCCAGCTAGGCAGATGATCTAAGAATGTCACTCTCCTACTATTACCCAGCTAATAACATGCAATAATGTAATATGTTTCCTGAACAAGTTCGTGATTTACTATGTCTCTTTGTCAAAGTATCAACTGCGCTGATCAAATTTAACAAAGCCGATTATGAAACGAATTGGTGACCTCGTCCTCGTTTGACGGCACATTCTGAGAATAAGACGATTCACATTTCTTGGTATCACGGTGTTATAAGATTCCTTACTTAGTTCACCTCAAAGTGAATGCTGGCTGTGCTTTCATTGAAATTTGTGGTGCCATAACCCGAGCTTTATTGCGTTAAGAAGGTTATTAGATTTATCAAATTTTCCGTGCAGATTTGTATCAGAGTATGCTTTTTTGCTGCAATCTCATTATCTTTATCAGCCAGACAACTAAGCCCCCTGCGAACATGGGATTCTTCAGGACCTTCAGGCTCCTCTCAACCTCTTTGCTGCATGATAACATTTGGTTTAGTCAAATTCCGTACGCGGAAGCTTATAGAAATATGCTGCCAGGTTTTGCTCCAATCAGCCAAAGGTGGCACCAGAAATCTTCCGACATTAGGGCTGGAACGATCTTCTTGTATGCGTTACGATGTTTCATTAAATAGAAACAAATAACAGCTTAAATGATTATGTTTCGAACTATATTTTATGACGTTTCGGGCTTAAACCCATTATCAATTGGGGCTGGAAATTCCGATGGAGCCTAAACAACCAAGAAATCCAGTTTTTATACGTTCATTTTGCCAAATTCACTCAAAGCATAAGCCAATTGTTCCTCCAACGGAGAAGTTAGATGCTTCTGACGGAGGGGCTGTAGCCCCCTAGCCATATGCTGGGACCAACCTCCAGTCAACTGAGTTAGAAAGCCCCTAAGGCATAGGGAAGAGTTGACAATTTACGGTTTAGTTAGATCAGAGATGATGAACCAAGACTTCCTGCTCAAAGAACCAAGACTTCCTGCTCAAAGAAAGTGAAATTGCACGGAAAGCATTGCAACAAACAGTTAGCTGTCAAAATAACAATTCTTTGTGTTTGCGCTCGCAGTTTTTGCTTTGTCGAGTCACGTGATTCACCATCACAATCATCATCATCATCATCATCATCATCATCATCATCATCATCATCATCATCATCACCAAATGACTTTCCTTGGGACAAAATATGCTCAAAAGGAAGAACTGGGAAAAGCCAGGGTAACGGCAACTTTTCTTGTGACCAGCCACAGCGGCAGATATTATGATTGCGCTTAAATTCAATTCATTTACTCAGAACTTTACGCATCTTTCTCATATACTGCACACACCGCAAAACCGCCTTGCGTTGAAGTTTACTGCAATGCATACCCACAAAATCCTGAGTTTGCCTTAATTCAATTTTATTTGCGGGGAAATTTACCACAAAACATTCCCACAAAATCTTAAGTTATTCTTCTTCCGAGCAGGAAAGCATGACAATTATTTCAAGGAAGCGTCCAATGAATGGAAAATATTAACAGCTTATTGCTACATTTTCCCAACGAAAAATATCATTCACCATGCTTTTGTCGCACCCCCTATGCAGTGGTTAATCATTTGTATCTTTGTGGGTTAGATTAGTTAACTTATCGTCATGTTTATCATCGTTTATTACATTCATTTAATGCAGCTTTGCATCTAAACAGACATCTGAGACATTCCGACAAAAATAACCTTGATGAACTTAACTGAAAATAAAGACCGACCAAAGATGGCGTAGACCTGTAATGAATTTTTAAATAGACGATTTTTCATTCAGAAAAGGGTCTAGGGAGAGCGACATTTTCTGGTCAATTTATCAAAGGATGTTCAACAGACCTTTCAGCTATTCTACAAAAGCGATAGGATCGAGTGACATTTGTATACCACTTATAATGGCCCCCCTAGCCCCCTCCCCCACTGGGGCCATCCCTGAAAAAGAACTGGGCTATTCGGACTAAAAAGAGAGCGCGAGACTTGTAGCAAGTCCAACAGCACACCCACTGAAGAGAGACTTTCATCCCAATGACATGTCTTGTCCATTGATTCAATGCAGATAAAAACAAGTTTTGATTTTTGGCAAAGGATTTGTTTTCACTACCACGCAAACATATGACCAAGAATATAAGGCTGGAGGATGACGAGGATACCTCTAGCACTTTAATACGGGAACGAAACTTTCCCATGCCTTCCTGCGGTTTCTTTGAAATTATGGCCTGATTGAAATGCGACCGTGAGAAAATATACATTCTCACTTTCTTTGCATCGACTTCCAATTTAGCGCATTTCCTTGGTGCTTTGTCATCAAACTTGAAATGAAAATATATCCAAAAGATATTGAATAAGCCAAAGAATCAATGATTAGAAGTGTGAATAAGAAAACCTGACCCATTTCGGAATGTCTTATCCGTTTAGTGATTGTTCGTATTCTAATTTATCGCAATAATCTCACAATAAATACTGATTATCTTCAGCGATAAAATAATTCGGAATCTTCTTTCAACCAAGAATTTCTTTGCATCTTTGAAGCATAAAATGATTGTGTGGAATTAGGGGATCGTTCAGGGAAAAACATATGGTATCACGGAATAACCAGACCCAGAACCAGTAGGACCGGACCCTGACGGATCAGTCCTCTGGTTTATACCCATTCCTTTCCTTGCTGAGTTTGTAATGGCAGCGCAGAAGTTTCATTCCAACAGAAGAGGAGACCGATACAATCTTCGCTGAAAAGAAAAAAACATAACTTCTGGATACCACAGCAAATGCACGATTAGATGCGAAGGGCGTATCACTCAGTGAAAATCTTGTACGCCATTGGCAAAAATCCTTTTGTTTTCAAGAAAATCCCTTAAAATCGTATTGTTTAAAAAAATCTCGTACACATCGCCAAGTCTAGCTAGCCCTGTTATGTTTTCACCAGAACAAGACTCACTTTTACATTCAGAACAAGGTTCAGATAACACAGAATGCCAAATCTAATTTTGTTGGTCTCGGTGTTCGCTTTCTGTTGGTGATAATACAAATACATTACAGTACTTCAGGGAGCTCTCTAGGAACCAGGTTATTGGCTCTAAATGTCTACAAAGAGCAACAGTCTGTTATGAATGTACCCATCTTTTATCTGGCAACAGGGAAATGAATGGGTATTTCCCATTTCCCGGGGATCTAGTCCGTTAGGGTCAGGTCCTACTGGTCGTGGGTCTGGTTATTCCGTTATGCCAAAACATATTTTCTATAGTTACCATTCGTTTCCACCTTGGTACCCTGGATGGGTTGTGTAGCACAGGGGGAAGCAAAGGCTGTTTATGCTCTGCTTTTGTCACCGTTCATAAGCCGAAAATTAGAGAAGATTGGATCCACATTTCTCGTCCTTTATCCAGCATGTTCTAAAACAGTCCCATAAGGAAACGCTGATAACTCTATCAATGAGCCACTAATAGCGAGAACAATTTTAAAACCCATGTTAGCCTGTTTACGATGAAATGGGTGAAATTTTTGTAATGCAGTTTGTCAAACATTGATATTTTTACTTTCCCTGGTAGACATTTCAGGTTGCCTGCCAGTGGAGAGAAACCATGTCTGAGCTAGATAGCTAGTGTTTTCTCTGATTACCCGTAACCCGTAACATTACCCATAACTACTAGCAAAATTATTTTTAACACACCTTCGAACAAGCTGGAAAAATTGGCTACCCAATCGAAGGGTTTCTTGTCACCCCTATTTAAATGCTTATTTCTTCCAGTGGATGGACGGTGACACCAAGTCCCCTTCAAACAATCGGAAAACGTGCCCCTTTGTTTGTTTGTTTTTTCTTTATCTAAAACTAGTAGCTTTGAAGAGACTCCTAACCGTTTCGGGGGCATGACGCCCCGCCCCCTCCCCCAACTGGATCTGCTACCGGTCCGCTATGCAAAAGATATCGGGTGAAAAAGCTGCGAATAAAGATGATCAAATTGCTTTGCATTGCATGAGTAACTTTGCGTTATCGGGGGGTGTATTCCATGGATTTAGGCCCGAAGATCTTATTCGAGCTTGGAATCGACATTTTCTCGGCGTACCAGCGTAAAAATGGGATAAACCAAATAGAAATCAATTGAAATTTGATTACTGAATGCAGTCATCAATCGACAGGCGTAAATTACTTCTTCTTGGCGTTTTGGCGTAATCTTCGGCGTGCTGTGTACGTGGACTGCACCGTTGGTTACCGCAAATCTCATCTGACATCTAATGTGAGACCTCAGGCTCGGACCATGCTTTAGATTGCCAGATCGAAAGAAAAGTGATGTGTGAAGCCACCATGTAGCAAACATCAACAGACATTCGTCCCTTCTTGCTCGCTTTAGGTGCCGATGGCATAGACCATTTTGACATTTAGAAAAGGGCCTGGGGAGAGCAACATTTTTCTGGTAAATGGCTGCCACAGTTCAATTTATCGTTGGTGAAAAGCCCTGTGACAGCCATTTACCAGAAAAATATTGCTCTCCCCAGATCCTTTTTCTTTATGTCAAAATGGTCTATTGTTTTCATGCACTTCCCTAGGTTAGGCCTTGGTTACAGCCCGATTTAGGAGCTGTTGCCTGAAGACTAAAGTTTCCCTCTTTAGGCCAACGTGTGAAGTATTATATCCTGTTTGCTTACCAAGAAAGAGAGAGAGTCTACTCTTTTTTTTTATCTTATCCCGTCTGGTTGCCAGATCGACTATTATTTTATCCCGTCCGGTTGCCAATAGTTTCTTGTGGATCTAGCAACACGTCATTAACCTGGAACTCTCCCACGGCGTTTCATGTTCAAAAGACACCGAAGTATACATGAGGAAGTTTCTCTCACGAAGATAATTCCTTCGGTTGCATGTATGACCCCATTCTCCGTAGTCTCTCTGCTTGTGGATAACCGACACGGGTTGGACTTTATAGGAGTGCGTTACCTACATGTTAACGGTGATTTAATCATCAAGGGCCTCCTTTGTTGTTTCATAGATCATATTAAAGAGCAATTGTCACCCAGGGTCCTTTGCGAGCACGCTGCAATTTCATACTATAAAATCAAATTTGGCCTAAACGGAAAATCTGGATTTACACATTGCAGAAGTTAAACTGATAAAAAAAAAAAAAAAGATTTGACTTTAGTTGACATGCCTTTGAAGGTGATCTGAAGCGAAATTTTTTAGTGATGCAACTTAATAGCACTGTTGAGTGATTCCGTTAAAAATTTGTTGATACCTTGTTTCATTTTTGAATTATCCACTATTTTGCAGGATTGGCTGATGACATAATTTCGTTTGCAAAAAGTAAAAACAGTATAGTATAAGGTTGACTATGCGTTGAAAGAGAAATCTAATCAAAACACTTTTGGCAATCAAATTGCCTTTCTAAATATGATCTTAATTCATAAGACCATTTATAATCCATATCTGTAGCTTAGCTGCAAAGTTCCTTGCAACTGTAACCTTTTAAAGATCAGATACAGCTATATTTTCAACTAATAGGCCATTTGCAGCGATCTTTGATGACATTATGCTTCAACTAAATCATTAATGGCCTCATTTATAGCTTTCATAGTACTTTGAGATTTCTACCTTCATTCATTTCATTTCATTTCGGAAAATGTAGCAGAAGCTTCTAGTTTCCCTCCTTGCCAGTTGCCATTTTGCACTGAAGATTCTCTAAGATTTACTGAACCCTTCCATGTTTTATTTCCACCCAGTAAATTTTTGATTGCATTGTCGAATATTCTGAAACTCATATCGCCAAACAATTGTTAGATAATGAAATAGGATCTTAAAAATCATCCAGGATGGTAAGAAACAGGCAGGTTTGTCGGCTGCTATGGGTGTTAAAGGTAATGTGTCCATGCTGGTCCATGCTAGTGCAGCGGCTTTGCGGGGGGGGGGGGCATGCCGATTTCATGTGATATTTCATGTGATCACTTCAGCAATAGAGCTAACTAGGTGGCAAGTAGTAATGTAAGCAGACTGTGATGAGTTAAATTCTGCCAATGACATTGTGCTTTTTGGAGGCTCTTCGTCGACATCGTGTCAGCATATTTTGACAATTCTGATTCGCGTAAAGAATTGCTGTAAAAGGTCTTTTCCCACGCTGTTCTTCCAGCTTGCATGATTGACAAATAAAATAAAAAACCAAAATAAACCTCATTTCAAAAAGACGATCGTCTGCTTTGCTTTAACAATGATGTACCTGCAACTATCCGGCTTTATTCAAAGTTGTATTTTCAGAAAGCCCAGCTGTTGGCCTAGGTGATGCGGGGATTCTCATTCATTCAATTCATTTTGTCAAAAATGGCTTATAATACAGTTGCTCTTTTGGTAGGCATACAGAAAACAATTTTTAATGAGGATCTATACAGAAACTGAACATAAATTCTCTAAAATTTGCAATGTTATATCTCCCCACTCACCCCCTCCCCTTTGACTGTGCCATGTATTCAGGCAATTTATCCGTATCTTGATCTGCCATGTTCTGCATGTATCACACTTTCAAAAGAGCGTGAGAGATTTTTGTAAACAATAGGATTTTCAGGGATTTTTTGCGGATTTTCCTTGAAAACAAAAGGATTTCTGCCAAAGGTGTACGGGATTTTTAGAGAGTAATACGCCCCTCTCTATTTACCGGCCATTCTGCAAAGGTTATTCGCACTCCTTGGTTATTGCTGTGGTGCAGGACGTGCGTATCAGCTCTATAATAAAGGTATTTGGAAAACTTCAGTTTTGGTTTTTTGTAAATCTTGACCCTTGATATTTCCGCAGGATAATGATCACACGAAGTTGCCAGTTTTACAATGTGGAGCGGTACTCCTTCCGTGAACTACAGGATTTCTATGAAAAAACGCAATCCAACTATGATTGAATATCTAAAAATTGATAACATTTGAGTAGATGTAATTTATACCGTCTGGAAGTAATTCTTTCTTCTTGCTAGCGATATGCAGTTTGGATACCTTAATGGAATCACTTGTCATTTAATTTATATTTAGTAAGTATGGCCAATTTCGAATGCAGCATGCTGCAAGTGCAAAATCAACACCGTCATTTGTACAATTATCTATTTGAGTTCAAGAAATTCTGGATTATTTTTTGGCTCTCAAATACGAGAAAGATTGGAAAAATGTAGGGGAAAACATCTTGTACAAAAAATTAAAATCAAGCAACATCATCTCTGGACTTGCATATGTAGGATGAGAAAAATACTTTTTGTGTCTATTTTTTGCCAGAAATAATTTTTTGGGTTGATATGTGGTCACCCCAATCCTACCCTGGGTACCAGAGCCTCAACATTAAGAAAGGGAAGATTATTTTTGTTGGCTCTGGTACCCAGGGTACCCCTATCCTAATTATGCCAGAGTAACCCAAGTGTCTTAAAGTGTAAGAAACTTGCTAACTAAAGTTTCACTCATTCCAAGAATTCTTCCAAGGGATCAGCGCAGTATGAGAAGATTCCAAGTTTGCTAGGATTGAAGTTGTGAGAAAATACAACATTCGCATTCAACCAATAATAAGCCAAGCCAAGGGAATATCGAAGGCTCTTCACGAAAAAAAGATGCAAGGTGCTAGAGGAGCCACAAAATTGCTCTCAAGAAAAGATTTAATTCCATTTGAAAATTTGATTGTTTTCATCGCCTGACAAACCCCCTGGTGCGAATTTCCATAATTAACTTTTCAAGTGCGATAATAATAATAAATGAAAACAATACAATGCCCCGGCTGGAAGCCATTCTAGTGTGACATGTGATTTGTCATTGACCAATCAACGCTGACGCGAGACAATAAGATATCATTGCAATGGCTTCGGAAAACGTCAGTTTCTCACGATCATAATACGCTGCTCACATATATTTCAAGAACGCTTCGGATTGTTATTGTGCATGGTAAACCACATACAAGCTGCTTCATCAATGGCCTAGTACTTGATCATCATCTTCTCGAGAAATGAATGAAACTGAAGCTAAAGGACCTATTAATTTGCCCGTGGCCTATTCTTGTGAATTCGTTCAAATTCGGTTGGAAAAGGCTGTCGAAAACGGCAACCCAACAGAATTGAAACATTTGCTACAGCAAGAAACTTCACTGGACCCAAATGCGATGAACTCAGAAGGGCTCAGCCCATTTCATAAATGCGTCATGAGGGGAAATTTGGACTGCTTGAAGCTGCTTGTTAGGCATGGTGCTGATGTAAAATTAGCCACGAGAGATGGTTGGTCGCCAATGCATCTTGCAACGTGGAAAGGCCATCGAAAGATCTTGCTTTATCTGCTTCACAGAGACAGTAAAGCGAATAAATAAATAGCAATGAAAGCTGGAGGAAGAAGCATGAAATTGGCGTAATATTCGAAAGACCTTGAGATGAAATCGCTCATCAAATTCATGCTGGCAAACTGCGAAATCGAGCAAACTTTCAAATGAAAATAAGACAAGAATCGTCGGTTGTGAGAAAGCGCTGTTTGAAAGGAAATCAAAGCGACAACACATCTGTTAACTTCTCAAATTGATAATGCATTATATTTACATTGATATTATTGGTGTTTATTGGAATACAACGAACAGTTGGGACGCTATTTGGCAACAACTGAATTCAACACACAAATCGCCGGCTAAATAGCAAGTCGCTGAGTTTATATTTGCCCATTTGAGCTAATTAATTAACAGTCAAATATGCGGTAGAGAAGGTGTGAGTACAAATTTCACCAAAATTTTATGAGCTGTCTGTAGTTTGGCAGGTCATAAACGAAACGGATTCAGGATCTTGGATCGAAGGAATGAGGTGTCATTTAGTTTTTAAAATGTAAAACTGAACTGTGTTTAAGTCAATGTTTGACGTTGTATTCTAAAACCATGTTTGTTTTGAACGATCAAATTTTGTGACCTGTAAGGCAATTGGGTTGATTTATCTACGGAGAAAGGCATTTGGTAACAAATTTGAGGGTTTGTGTTAAAACAAGGAGGGAAGAGAATTCACTTTCGATAAAAACCAACCCCAGGATGTTTTTTTGGCAGAGTCAGTGAAATAAGTAAAGTAACTAATGAGGGATTCTGTATTCTGTATCCTTTTCTCGGTCTCGTGGCAAAGAATGAAAATTGATCACAGAAAATTAACAACAAATCTTCGACACAGGCCTATACTGTGATAGCATACCACTTGGATGACCAAAAACGTTCGAAAAAAAACGTTGCATTCCTACTTTTAAAACCTACGTTACTGTAAAATCTTTAAGAAAATTTGCTACTGTATTGTAGTGATCTGCTGTAATGAGGCATAAAGCGGGCACTCTGATAGAGCACGAATAGCGGGTGCAAATTGAAGCCACAGGGCTGCAAATAACATTATGCCCTAACATGGTTCGAAAGGAAACCTTTGCAAAGCAAAACAGTAAGGTTGTATTTGGAAATGTTTATCTCATGCTATCGTTTTTGTCGTTGAATTTGAGTAATAATAGTCATTGCTTTTTCTGGGCATTTGGCTAATTTTGCTGCCCTCAGTTGTCGGGCGCAAATAGCAACGCAGGGCAACGCTTGTGCCTCAAGTTAAAAACATCTGGCCGCGAATTAGCCCAATGCCCGAACAAGCAACATTATCGTCATGTTGTAAAACGACTCCAAAAAATGAACCCATTAAATGATTGCTTGTAATTCATATGCGCCGCCCTCATTGCGTGCATTCGGAGGACTTCAGCCCTAGCAAAGTAGCAAAGAGAGAGAGAGCAAAAATCGAGGAAGTGAAATCGTACAAGATGTTTCTGAGGGTTTCCAGAGAAATTAATCTTTTCAGGAAATGTTAAAAAGTTATCGAGATAGAGGAAAAGAATCATTAAAAATTCCATATCATTTTACCCCTTCCTGTCATCACCCCCCTAAAATGCAGTATCCTTGATCGTGTCTCACCCTCCACTCCAAGAGAGGAAATCTCTGTTTTATGCTTTCGATTTGATCATATTTGATAGCATTTCTGAGGGTCAGTTCAGTTCGTTACGACCTTACGACTCAAATTTAACATGGAAATTTGGACCAATCATTGCAGCTCTGCTAACTCGATTTCAACTTTTTGTTTTCCTCATACCTCTGCACAATCGGCCATAAACTGATCAAAAATATTCCCATTTCCTGTGGGAATAAACCATTTATAATGTGTCCATGCAGGCAGTTTTTAAATCCCCCATAATTACTAAAAGATCGCCATATCTAAGGAACTTATTTGCCGCAAGGACTGTTCTTATTCATAGCAATCATTGCTCTGCTGCGCAGCAATTATTGTAGATCTTTATCTTGCAGTGTATTTGATTGGTTAACCGATCCTTATCTTTGTTTACATTTTATTGCAACTCCCTGAGGTTAAAAATTTTGAGAGACCTGCTGAAGCGGTAATCCTTAAAACCAGAATCAGTCCGATAAAATTTTTAGTTTCAGCAATCAACATCGCTAATAAGTTTAATGCAGATATTTTGAAGCAGGGCTACCAAAAATTGAATGATAAAATTTCCCACATCAATATCCTGGATTTTGGCGGATTTTGGTTACCCAAAATTTCCTTTCCATATGTATACTCTCCGTAGTGTGTCAATATTTGCGGAAATTTATCCTGGAAACCAGAAACAGTCATTTGAATATTGTTTGTTTTGTCTTGTTTTCCCTTCTTGATACCACAGTTTCTTTTAATTAATGACTTGGAACACAGTACCTTAATCCCTTGGCTATACTGCAATTCGAAGAGATCGAAAGGATCCTAATAAAAAACAGGGTGGGGGATTGGTAGTTTACGTCAGAACCGAGTTGAATGCAAAGAAAAGGACAGACCTAATGGAGAATAAGGATACTGAATGTATCTGGATTGAAATAAATCGACCGAAATCTAAACCACAAGTCATTGGAAGCATCTATAGGCCACCTGATGCCACACTTGATACTTACCTTTCTGATATTGAAGATCAATTACAAAAGCTTGATCATACGAAAACGGAAATCGCAGTAATGGGTGATTTTAATGTGGACATGCTCTCTAAGTCAAGGCCTAAGACCAAGAGACAATCTGTTCGGAATTTTCTTTTGGCAAACGACCTTGAGCAAGTGATAAAATTACCGACTAGGGTTTGTGAAAGTTCAAAAACCCTTATTGATCTTTTTTGTGTGAATAAAAAACATAGAGTTGTGCAAACTGAGGTTATTTCATCGTCCATCAGTGACCATAGCATTATCATGTGTGTGTTTAAAAGTGGCGTCCCTAAACTACCGTCTCGGACATATGAATCGAGGACTTTTAAGAACTACGTAAAGGAGGCTTTCTTGAAAGATTTAGCGAATGTTCCATGTCATGTTATTGATGGCGTTCAATCCGTTGATGATGCTCTTTTTCTTTGGGAAAAATTGTTCTGTGAAATAGCGGAGGAGCACGCACCAACTAAATTGAAAAGACTCAAAGGGCAGAAAACACCTTGGGTCAGCAAAGAGTTGTTGGATGTTAGAAATGAGCGTGACTATCACCATCGTAAAGCACGCAGTATTAATAGTGCATACCATTGGGATATGTACAAAAAATTGCGCAACTATGCTAACCGAGAGAACCGTCGATTAAAATCTGAATACTTCAAAAGTTTAATCGAAGAAAATAAGTCTGACAGCAAAAGAATGTGGAAATGCCTTAAAGATATCCTGTCAGATGAAAAATCACCCGATACTTTTGGACTCCAACAAAATAATAGCTATATCACTGATCCTTCTAAAATTGCAGAAGCTTTCAACTAACATTTTTCTACAATTGGTAAAAAATTAGCACGAGCATTTGGTAAAGTGAAGGCATTTACTATTGCACCGAGAACGACAGCCTCATTCACCATTAAGACTGTATCTGTGGAATTTGTCAAACAACAGTTACAGAATTTAAAAACAAACAAGGCAGTAGGTCTTGATAAGATCAGTGCAAGGCTTCTGAAGGATGGTGCAGATGTTATTGCCCCAGTATTGCAAAAGATAATAAATCTATCGATTGAACAGCAATGTGTACCAAACAGCTGGAAGTCGGCAAAAGTCAGAGCTCTGCTCAAAAGTGGTGATGACAAGAATTGTGATAACTATAGGCCAATCTCGATACTGCCCACTGCAAGCAAAATACTAGAACGTGCTGTTCACGCTCAGTTATACAAATTCTTAAAGGAAAATGTCCTTCTTCATCCAAGACAATATGGTTTTCAGCACTCTTCGTCAACTGTGCATGCCCTTTTAAAATTTTGTGATGACATTCTTGAAAATATGGATAACTCTAAAGTAACAGGAGCTTGTTACCTTGACTTAAAGAAGGCTTTCGACACAGTCGAACACTCCATCCTGCTGAGAAAATTAGCTGCTCATGGTGTTGATGAAAAGTCAGTGGGCTGGTTTACGTCATATCTCAGTAATCGTTCGCAACGCACTAGTGTTGGTAATTTTACTTCCACACCAAGCTATGTTTCTATAGGAGTCCCCCAGGGATCGGTGTTGGGACCGCTCTTGTTCTTAATCTACATCAATGACCTTCCGGATAGACTCCAAAACACCAAATCATCACTCTTTGCTGATGACACAGTAGTTTATACAACAGCTCTTAGTGCTGATCATCTTACAGTAGCATTAAATGAAGATCTACATAATGTGAGGAACTGGCTTGTGGAGAACAGATTAACCCTCAATATAGGAAAGTCAAAATATATGCTGATTGGAGGAAATAAGCGAGTCAAAGATTTTGGAAATGTGGCGCTGAGCATTGAAGGCAAGGGATTAGAAAAAGTCAGCAACTATAAATACCTAGGAGTTATCATCGGTGAAAATCTCTCCTGGACTGATCATGTAGAGTCAGTTGCCAGAAAAGTGTCTCAAAGAATAGGTGTCCTGAGACGAATAAAGCATCTACTACCTAGAGCTCAAAGAGAGACGGTGTACGACTCAATGATGCTGCCTCTTTTTGATTATGCTGATATTGTATGGGGAGACCGTGACAATAAAGTATTAATGAAGTCACTTCAGATTCTGCAGAATAAGGTTGCAAAAGTCATACTGGACCGCCCAAACAGGTCATCAAGCTCTGATGCACTTGCTGCTTTGAAATGGGAATCACTTGAAGAAAGAAGGAAGGCACACAGGAGTTCATTTGTAAAGAAAACTTTGCTAAATAATGTGAACACAGCGAACGTGAGGGGTAATGAAATACATACCTATAATACTCGAAATAAGGGGAACTTTAGATTACCGAATTCAAGAACTAATTGGGGGAAGCAAAGATCTTCATATTATTTTTTTAAAGAACAGAATGAACAATTTTGAATTGTAACGAAGGACTGTAATCGCTTTTAGCTGTGTAAGATTTTATTAAGTTTAGGTAGTTTACTATTAATTTCTATTTTTTATACCTACATTGTAACTTTTTACTTTTGAGGACCCCCATGAAAAGCACCTCTTGGTGATTGGGGCATCCTCTTTAAAGATATTTAATCAATCAATCAATCAGAATGATTTTGCAGTTTCAACGCTGGAGCCTTCAAATATGAAGCAAAATATGCTGTAGAGAGTAGATTCAAACTCATGTCAGAATTTATCTTCGAAAGTAAATAAATTCATGTTTTATGCATCATTTTCCCGATAAGATCTCCTAACTGTGGGCCTGTGACCACAGAAAAATCCAACCGGTAGAGTAAACAGTAAACTTTCCGACAAACAGTCACAATTTACCAGAAGCCTCAACATGAATTTTCACAATTCAGCCTTACAGACGATTTCGATCTATTTGAAATGAATCAAAGTGAAAAATGAGGTTTGTATTGAACCCATGTTGCAATATGAAGTGTGACAATTTTAAGTTGTCAATAGATGCACTATTCACCAGAGTCTAGCACACCAATGTGTAGACCTACTGGACGAAACGTTTCAGAGCCTGGTCAACTTTTGAAATCTCTGATGATTTTATGAGTTAACCGGGGCCAGAAACGACAGGCGAACTGGGCGGGTCTTGTCAAATTTTAACCAAAACGGATCACAGACACATCGCAAAGGTTGACCCATTATAAGAGACGGCACTAACGTAACTCAGTTGAAATGATGAGGCTTGTTTATCAAGGAGTACAGTTCATGATTTGATTTGTTGAACGAACTTTCAAGACCCCGACAGCCCTGACTCAAATTCCTCAAATCTTCACATCAGATTGTAGTCTTAGTTTCAGGATTATGGGTGGAGCCCATTATAGCTCTTGTTCCACTTTGCCCCTATCGATCAAAATGAAATACAACTCCCAAAGAAACCTCGAAGCTCATATTTGAGAACAGAAGTCGCTTTGTAGTAACCATTATTCGACAAAAATAGAGGGCCTAAATTGTCTGGTTTAGTCCAAAGGTCTATTCCAGTTTAGACTGATTCGCAAATTTAGGGGTACATGCCTCATCTGTCTTAAGGCCAAGATGCTTCTAATAGCATGACCTGCGAAGAATATTCTGCAAAAAGTAGAAATCTTACACTATCTCGAATTCTATCACCATTTCACATAACCAATACAACTTTCGCACCGCCTCCTGTCAAAACTTTCTGAACTTTCCACAGATTCTGAAAATCGGATGGAAAAAATAGCCCAGTGCCCAGTCTATACTAGCTTCCAGCCGATATTTGACATTTTTGTCCACAAACTCTTGGGGAAAAGGCAACATTTTGGCCGAATTATGATGTTTGGCCCCAGGGGGGGTACTCAGTTAAATTTAGGATAGGGTTGCTCAGGCTGAGGTACAATGCATCAACCCAAAAAAATAATTTCTACCTTGAAAATAGACCCAAAAAAATAATTTTACCTATCATTTTCCCAATCTTTTTCCTTTTTTCACATTTGAGACCCAAAAAAGTAAGCCAGAATTTCAGGAACCCAAAAAAATAACTGTACAAATAGTTGACCCAAAAAAATAATCCTTGCCCAAATTTTAGACCCAAAAAAGTAACCTGAGCACCCCTATCTTGAATAAACCAGAGTACCCCCTGGGTGTTTGGCACGTCCCTGTTAGTTTATGTGTCAAGGTAGCCCCTCCCGAGCCCCTCAACCCCAATACGCTTGTGATAGCTGTTTCATCGTCCGTGTTGGACCCACCAGTCCGAGCATTTGCACCAAGTCGTAACACGTACATCAGTCCTTAATCAGTTTGACAGATATCCTGAATTCTGTCAACTAATACGAATATCATTTTCCTTGTCATTTTAGCCTAGAGATTCATGTTACTATAAATGACTTTACCTGTATTGATTACTTGTCATTTAGACACTTAGGCCTGACCCTGACCCCTTTGATTCGTTAGAAATCCTATCGGTAATAGCTGTAAAGCCTATCGTATTAAACTTGAAGTACTCACTGAAAAATGAAAAGCTTTCACGGAAAATTCTCCAAGGACTGTTCCAAGGTTGAATTTTAGTGTTGTACATAAAATTGGTACTGTAGGATTTTTACTGTAGAAGTAGTAAGTAAGAGGTCACTTCGGCCATTGTTTCGGCGCAGGCACAAGTTAGACTTCTGACCTAACAAGTTATAAGTCTAACACAAGCCTGTGACCGGGCTTACCAACAGCCTTGTCCCCAGCGCCTTTTGTCAATATAGGCTACGCCTTACTCACAGGATACAAGATTAATGACCCTCTGCTAACCATCATGCTTTGCGCACCGTGCATGAGAAAAACAACAAGAACACAAGCTGAGCTTGAAGACCCGAAGAGGGACAGACGTCACTGCTTTGCTTTCCTCCAGGCTTCTTGGACGGGGCTTGGACGACCCATTTTCTGCGCTGTATGATGTATCCATCTTAACTCAACCTGACTTTTCATTCGTTATCGAAGGAGTGATCAAAGGACAAAACCTGGGTCTAGCTTCGCGGACTTTCAGATGGCAACAGCGCACAAGGTCCCCTGGTTATTAGAGGGTCTTAAAAGATTCAGAATTTCGTGATTTCGGTCGTCAGCTGAAATGAGTAACGAGCTCAAATTTGGTTGTGCACTTGTAAGTCCAACCGTCATAGCAGTCAGTATCTTTAAACAATTGTAGCTAGTAATATTCGTCTTATGTTAGCCATGTATTTGAGCAGCTTTTTATGTTGAGAACCATTATATTTGTCTTCTCTGTGTGTCGAAAATATGCAATTGTAAATATTATGTTCTTGTGTTAATTTTAGAATTCTTCATTCTAAAAGTATATTGATTATGTTGTGTCACTGCCTTAAATGCGAGGACAGTTGATTAACTTACGTTTTAATACATTATTGAAAGAAATGCAACGATCTTGTGTTGTTATTTTTGGTTGAAAGTCCTCACACAACTTTTCAGATTGGTCAGAAAATTCTACCGGGTGTCCCAAAAAAGAAGTAGTCCTGTTTAAAAAATGACCAAAAATTGATTATCAAACCTTTGATGAAATTTTATTTTTGAGTTGCTTTGTCAAAGACCCAAAAATATTCACAGATGATAAAATGTTTGCTTTTTATACTGCAAGGTAGGAAATTTACGCGTTGCCGTTGAAAAACCTTATTTTGAGCTATAATTTTAAAGCAAAATACTCAATCTTGCCTTAGAGTAAAATTTTCAGATTTGTTATCATCATGGAAGTCTCCAATGATAGTGCGCATTTATTTCTATCATTGTTGACCAAACTAGACGTTTTACATGCACAAAGAAATTGATCTGGCAATCATCAGTTCTTTTTTGCAGTATGATTCAAAATCAGGTAACCCTAAAGAGAGCTAAATTTGCTAATTTTCAAACTAATTACAAGATCAGCTATGTGTTGGAAAATAATTTCGTCCTTGATCTACTTGACAAAAAAAGAAATTTGAAGATCGGCCATGTAATGAAATTTTGGTGAATTTTCAAATGGGAGTAATTTTTTGGGGATACCCGGTAGATTGAGCTATGTCAGCTATCTGAATATCAAATGTGTCCTTGGCGGAAGATATGGATCCACAATGCAGTGGTTGAACTCATATAAAAGTTGGACGCTGATAGACTTTTCTATCAATTCAGTTACTGCACTGTGGATCCATACTTTCCTCTTGGAACAAATTTGACTTTCAGGCAGTCTGAAATTGCTGCATGCCTGCAAAGAGTTATAGGTGTCAATGCTTCTTTGATAGAAGGCTGCAGGCAGCGAAAATTTTGAGAATGAATGAATAGCTAAATAGACCATTTGACATTTAGAACCCAGGGGGGACACTCGACACATGCACATACCGAACAATTCTCAGGAACCCCAAAAATATCAGTTTAGCTTCATTACAACCCAAAAATATCAGCTCATTTTATACCTTGCCATCTGTAAACGAACATAAAAGATCCTGAAACAATGCAACTTGAGGCCAGGATTGCCTCTAAAGAACCCAGAAATATTATTTTCACAATATTTGATGCCCAAAAATATCAAACACATGATTTCAATTTATTTGGACCCAAAAATATCACTTTCTGCAATATTCTGACCCAAAAATATCGGACTTACCTCCCCGTATGTGCATGTGCTGAGTGCCCCCCCCTGGGATTTAGAAAAGGATTCTGAGAGAGCAATCTTTTCTGGTAATTGGTGGACACAAATCTGGTAATTATCTTTCATAAAAGAATCAAGGTAGCAATTTACCGCTTTGTATCTGCAAGTTACCAGAAACATATTGCTCTCCCTAGACCCTTTTTCTTCATATAAAAATTAGTCTATTGTAAAGGCCTATTGCTACAAGAAAAATTCCGAGCGAATTGATACCACAGCATGCACCTA
Source organism: Aurelia coerulea (assembly GCA_039566865.1). Taxonomy (NCBI): domain Eukaryota; kingdom Metazoa; phylum Cnidaria; class Scyphozoa; order Semaeostomeae; family Ulmaridae; genus Aurelia; species Aurelia coerulea. Next base: position 19,686,239 of record CM076954.1, read on the forward strand.
TCAGACAATGGGTGGGATTCTCCAGCGAAAACCGGTTTGTCTGAACGTTGAGTTTCAGTCAACTTTCTGTTTTCACTTCAGATCGCGCAGAAATTTTTCGCTATGGTTTTTGAAACAAAGGTACATGTTTGAAAACAAATTGAAGAAACTGCCTAAACAAAATTTACCACACAACACACAGGATCACCTCATCAATAATAATTATTGTCTCGAAAACCAGAAACGCAGTGACCGAAAACTGTTTTTCCTTTTCTTTGGTCAAACGTGATGACGTCAGGCTCTATGGCCTCATTTTCAAACAGTTTAGACGTCAAATCAATCGATCAATCGTCAAATCAATCAAATCAAATCACTCGTAGGCCTGGAAACTAGTTGCTTTCGTGTAACAAGAAATCAAAATGGCGAAAGATAGAAGGAATTTTTGTTGCTCCACTTTGGAACGAGAAAAATAACAACAGGTTACAAAGTGACCGTAAAATATTGGTACTAATTCATTTTAGAAAGGATGGCTGATGTTTCAAGACAAGAAAAGCTTGCTTCGGCGAAGAAAAAGGTAGAGTATAAAACCTGAATACTTCCTCAAAATTGTACTGGTGGTTTTAACCCACAGCAAAACACACACAGACCTTTATTTAGGCCATAAGGCCCAGGTGGTTGATGGCCAAAGCTTATCAAATTGTACAGAGATGAATCAACCAGCCTGGATATAAAGAAATTGTTTGTTATAAAGTTGCTGGAAACATTCCCAGAACTAATTCACTGTTCACTGCACACATATAACTTTATCCCAATGAGGTGTTATCTTTTGGTTATCATTTGGTCATTCGTTGTTTTTAATAAAATCTTTTTAGTTTCTTTGTTTTGTTCTGTTTTTTTGTGGGGGGGGGGGCTCTCTCTCGATTAGTTTATCTACTTACTTAGAGAGCTCCTCCTTAGTCAATTAATCTTAAATACAATCAATTTAGTTTTTCTGTTCTCGATTTCAGTTATAATGTTGTTATGTATTTTAGTCGTAGAGTATTTCTGTTGAATTGTATTTAGGATTAATTGATAATGAATGAAACTGAAACTTGAAAACAGCTTTTTGTAAATTGTAAGCTGAAGTGTTTTATCCAGTTTAAATATCATATATTATTGAATACACTCATTCTTTTTATAAGAAACTGCTTATAAGAAACGGTAGGCTCAATTTTTCGAAAGCTAAGAAACAACCCTAGCTGAATTGAAAAAGCTAAGAAACTTTTGTTATTTACAGTTTTAATTTTCCTATCGCACACACAAATGTTTTGACATTGTACAGTTATAGCAACTGTTTGGACATTATTTTGAGTGCAAATTATGTTATTTACTCGCTTTGAGATCTTACTAAGTAATTTGGGAACCCTTTAGACAAAACAAATTAACTCTACACTTCCAGGATTAAAGATATAAGAAACACGTAAGAAACTTTTGGTAGCAAAATGGCCCAAAAATTTAAGAAACTGCCTACCAGCCCCGGACCTTAGTTTCTTATAAAAAAAATGAGTGTATCATCACTTAAAATATAGGGTGCTAACTTGTGGGATTTATCAAGCAGCGGGATATATCTTACAGCTTAGCTTTCAATCAGTAACACCCAACAAGAACAAATATTTTAAAAACAAAAACATTAAGTGAAACTTCCATGAACATGATTATTACTCTTCCTTTTGGCACCAATTTGATCACACTTTGCTACTTTAAAATATGCTGTGACAAAGAGGAAATGGATGCAAACTGACTTTGGCCTAAGCTGGAGCTACTTACAGTAGTTGAGCATATTTCAAAGAAGCAAAGAGTGATTTAAATAGTTGTGGTCCCAAATGCCACCAACACTGGAAATTCAGTTACAGTTCCAGGCCTTGTGCAAATTAACATGACAAAAATTCTCCAGAGTTCTTAAGAATGTTCAAGAACTTTTCATCTTATGGATAAGAATTCTTGAGTCATATGAAACACTGTACATTTTTTAACCAAGAATGCTAAAGAAGATAAAAATGTTTTTTAAATCCTCAAGAATTTTGAGAATTCTTGTGCAAAAAAGTGTGTTAATGTGTGCCAGGCCTCAACTGTATACCCTATCAGTATCTTCTTTTTAATCATCTTTGTCACAATGAAATTTGACAAATTTATACCATTCACTAACAAAGTTTGGTTTGGCAAAACTGCCTCAGCCAAAAAATCTTTGGATGTTTAGATCTTTTTGTTGAATCATGTCAAGATGAATAGCTTGATATCACATCAAATAAGAAACACACCTTAAAACCCAGCATCATGAAGCCTCTCTTTATCAAAAATTTCTTATGCCTCCTGGTGGAAAGAGTGTTGTTTGAAGGGTTTTAAGTTGATGAATTATTTATGGAAAAACTTGTTCTCTCTTTTGCAGCTCAAGCAATTTCAGCAGAGAAAAACACCACAGAGTTCACCAGCACCAAGACCAAGCCCAAATCACAGTCTTGAAAAAGCTTCCCATGATATCTCAGTTGGCTCTCCTTTTCAAGCACCATTCCAGAAACAGGTAGCTAAAGAATTGTGCAATCAAATTATCTATGGTTTTTTCAAGCTTTTGTGTAATCCTATGGATATTTTAGGATGTTGGCATGGGACACATGTTTAAAAAATTTACTGTGCCTAAAAGAACAATTTTTCTTCAGTTACTCATACAAATGTTTGAATACCAAGTTTTGTGTTCTTCATTCTTGGAATTGTTGATGAAAGTTTCGCACCCCTGAATTTATATATTCTTCTATGCCCAAAAAATATGACCATGCTATACTGGTCTTGTGCTTGTGCACATCAACATGAAAAGAATTCTTTCCATTTGTGTAAGGATTCTTAAGCCATATGAAAGACTGTAAATTTTTCTAAGCTAGAAGTTACACAGGAAAACCATGTTGATATGCACAAGGCCTGTACTGTAGATGTTTGAGAAATGTTTGCTTTAAGGATGAGTTGACATCAATTGCAAAGCTACAGTAGGTGTTTTACTCTCCCTCTTGTAGTGCAAGAAGTTACCTAACGAGCTGTGTGTAAATTGTTCTTATTATTGCAACATTTTACTTTCTCAGAACCAACCACCGCAGTCATCAGTTCCAACCCCAAAGTGAGTAAGATATTTCATTTGTTATGGAAAACAACAAAACATTTGTTTGATCAGATGACAGACATTTGGTTTGTGCTGTGATTGAAGTTTCATCCTTATTTGCTCAGCTATATTTTGACAAACTTCATTTCAATGCACAACGTTTTCATCCATTTTGATTAGTCTACTTATTCATTTTTACATAAAGTAACCTTCATAAAAGATCAATGTTGAATAAGATGAAAAAAGGCAAAGACAAAAATTGTGTTCATGGGCAGAGCAGAAACTGCGTAAAATGACATCATCAAGCAATCTGATATAAAGAAGTGTTTGCATACATAAGCTTTTTTAAATGATAGATTGAGAGTTTCAGGTCCAAGGCAGAAAATATCAAGTGTTGCCTATTTTTAGGGTCCGTTACAGGGAGCTAGGGTGGCTCAAAATTACGAATTTTGGTTCATGTGCGTGCATTTTCTGCTCTGTCGTGTTCATGTAGTTGTCATTCCAAGTTCAGATGCTTTAAATTATCATAAAAGTTTCAGAAAAATATTTCTTCTTTGAAACAGTACATCTGTATAAAGTACAATGTATTCTTTTTGAGCTGTGTGATCTCAACATTTTCTATTTTTGAAATTGACTTTCAGGCAAAAAGTCCAGTATTTTATTTGCATGTTTTATGTTTTTCATTCATAGATTTCCACTTGGATCTTATTTTCCCTTGAGGGTTTTATTTTTGCCAAAGAGGGACTTTCAATACAGTAGTTTTCCCAGTAGACATGTGGTGTTCTGTTTTTCATTGAGTTTGATGAATGATATGCACATTTCTCAGTCAATGGTCATCCATTTCTCGATAACTAAAATCCTTTACAAAACTGACATAAATGTCAAATGATAAAATGAATATATGTATTATACCATTATTCAGGCAGGCTGGATATCTATTTGCAAATCAATGACTTTGTCAAAATAAAGCATTCAATATAAACAATGAATACAATGGATTGGTTCTTATAAAACAATTGAAAATTTGACAATTTCAGCCTGTAAGTTCTTAATCTTCTTGATTCTTATGCGCAGGTTTATACTGTAGCACAATTTCTCTTTATAGAATAACACACATCACACACACCCCAGAGAAGCAAACTGGCAATGCAAATGTTAATGGGAACCACAAGGTTTGATTTTTACATTTTGTTTTTTAGCCCTAATATTTCTGAAGTCTCATTGAAACAGCAAAGTTTGTTAAGAATTGAAGGTCATTTCTTTTTGTAACAAACATATGTATATCTCTAATACAAACAAATAACAGTATAAATAATTGTCCTTTGAACAGAATTTTATTTTGTACAAGGACGTTTCCTTTTTAATCCCTTTATAACATGATATATCTTCAGCTTGTTAAAAATGTTGACATTTGTTGCATGCAAATTATTGAAGAATGTGAATTGAAGGAGTTGTTGGATTTTTTTCTTGTGTATGAATGAATGCATATCAGGGCTTTCAACAAATATTTTGAGGAGTCCTATGAAACTTAACTCCAAATTTTGTTGGTTATTTTTATCCTTTATGAGATGTCTAACAGCAAATAGATACATAAAAGTTGGAGAATATAGTCACACATATACAGGAGGCCTTCGACACATTCACATGGTTTTCCTGCCTAAGAATTCTTGTTTAGAAAAATTTACAAATTTATTTCATATGGCTCAAGATTTCTTATCATAATGTAAAGAATTCTTGTCATGTTGATATGTTGAAGGTGCTGTGGCGCAGTGGTATGATCCTAGCATTGCAGCAACAAGAGCAGATTTTGTAATACAATAGCAAAAGTTACGTTTGATTGACACCTCAATTCAAAGCGATTAGCGGCTGCAGACAAAGGAAATTCTCTCAACCAATAATTCAAAACAAACAAAGCCGCAAAAGTTTCCCCAAAACTGGTAGGGCAAACTCTCGCCTTGTGCAAGCGAAAGATGGTTTTTAAGGGAAGTTATGTGCTTTTAGGGAGAGAAGAAGGGTAAATCTAAAGTTCTGTCGCTTAGATTATATTTATTTAATTCATTGTAATTCTCGTGTCTTTAGGGCTTAAAATGAAACGATTACAAAACAGCTCCTAAATCAAATACACATAATCTAAGCGACAGAACTTTAGATTTACCCTTCTTCTTTCGCTATAAGCACATAACTTCCCTTAAAAACCATCTTTCGCTTGCACAAGGCGAGAGTTTGCCCTACTAGTTCTGGGGAAACTTTTGCGGCTTTGCGCTAATCGCTTTGAATTGAAGTGTCAATCAAACGCAACTGTTACTATTGTATTACAAAATCTGCTCTTGTTCATTGCAGCCAGAACAGTCAGGCAGACAGGATTCAATTGAAGGTAGAGCCCGCCACTTGAGCGTCATGACAAAGGGTGGCCAATTCGATTAGGCCTATTCTACTCCTGCAATCCCAGTGCTTGGCGCTAAAAACCACAACTTCGCCTTCACCTAATGTACACAAGGCCTGTACTGTATTAGACATAAAAAGAAGTTCAACTATATAGAGAACTTGCTTGTTTTTTCAATTTATCTTTGTCAGTGAAATCTTTTTTTCATTTTTAAATCATGATTGGGATTTTGTATGCTCTAGGGCTTCACTACACCAACAAACACAGCCACAAGATCTTCTCCAAATTTGGTTGAAAATGATGGCAACATCATTAAGCAGAAACAGAATATTTCAGATGCCCAAGAAACGAAGAAGAACATTGATGAAAGGTAAAGTATATTTAACAAGATACATTTAACATAACTTTTTGAATACCAGAAGCCTCCCTGTACAAAAATACAAGGCTAAACTTGGCCTTGTACAGGCCAAGTTCTAGCCTTGTAGAGGGGATTATGACCTTGTTATGACCTTGTACTAACCTTGGAAGAAAATTACAAGGCTATCAGTAAGATTCAAAGTTGCAACCAGTCTAACACAAGGTTTCCACAAGGCTTTTACAAGGCTAATTAGCATTTTTCAAGCCATTTACAAGGTTACAGCAAGGCTATTCCAGGCTATAACAAGGTTACAAGGCCATAACTAGGCCAAGGCTTGTTCATGGCTATTACAGCCCTTGATTTTCCGGGAGTTCCATTCAAATTGAACTTTTTCAAGTCTTATTGCAAATTTCATTTCATTCATTTCATTTTAACTTTTTTATCCATGGTAATCCACTCAATAATTTAAATATCGTTTTACAGGGAGCCATGCTGAAAGAAAATTTGATAATAACTAAATATATAATAAAACAATAAAAGATATTTGAAATTAGTAGCTCTCTCAGTTCACAAGATGTAGCTGTATTGAATCTACTTCTCATTGAATGTGGTTGAAAGCAAGTCTATATCTCCCTGGTTGAAAGCAAGGAAACATTTGACCAGGAAATTTCGTTGTGTTGAATTGTCAAAGGAAGAAGCCTTAAACTTGTCACCAGGTGTGCCAAAGTGATATTATCCACTTTTGAAAGGCCATGATAAGTCATACACAAAGCCGAATTTGGAAGATTGCTTATTCAATCTCTTGCCAGAATCCCAAACTATACTTGGCACTTTTTTCTCGATTTTTTGTCTGCCTGTTACTTATGTTTTAAGCAATTTCTTGAAACTTCTTGGTCTGAAAATAGCCTAAATTTATCGAAAACCGTCAATCTTGTTTTCTTTAGACTGAGCAAGACAAGGCAATGGGGAACTCTTAGAAATGACTTAGGAATTAAGAAATGGATTGGTTATGATCAACTTCACGAGCGTTGGCTCCATTCTTGCCTAATCTTTAGTGTTGCTTTTGCTCAATTAAAAACCTTTGCCTTTGGTATTTCAAGAAAGTATTTGTGTTGCTAAACAGGAATGGTTTTCCCTTTTCGCTTTCAAGTTTAGTCTTGAAGAAATTTGATCGATGTTTTTCGATTGATTCAAGCAGTTTCCAAGGCTATGATTTTCAACAGGAATCGCTTATAGCTCGGGAACCACCGAAAATTCAACAGGAAATCATTCTTTTGGATGATGACTGAGGATCACATCGTCAGTCGTCCTAATTGGCCCAGTGTACGATTTTTCGTGGCCTGTCAACAGTGGATAAACGTATTTTTTATAAGAAACTAAGGGCCTGAGCCAGTACTAAAAGTTCTTAGAATCATTAGATTAAGTACTCAGAGTTTCTGACGAGTTTTTAAAGGTTCCATATGAATCTTCATATCTACTACCTGTCCCCTTGTGGACATTTCAAAACAAAGTTTGTCCTTGCGTTTCCAACGTTTAGTTGTTTAGACAGTACTCAAGCACCTTCCGAGTTATATGATAAGGGAAACAAATGAAAGTAAAATGAAAATATGCTTAGGAGTGCGCTTGTTAAAATAAGTAGCTTCTTAAAGAAGGTTTTCCATTTCTGGAGTTTCTTGATTTTCTGCAATCTGAGAGGTAAATTTCTTAAAAAATACATGTAGTTATTTTTGGCGCACCTTGTACAGACACTTATTAATCACTGGCTTCAGAGTTTCTGATGCATTTTTGCTGAATCACCGTTGCTAATTTTCAGGGATGACCCCTCCTGCTGTCTCACTCACAGAAAGTCTTTTCAATTCGTGAAACCACATCAGACTAATTTGCCTCTGTAATGAATATTTAGATTTCCAAACTTCAGACTTACAGCGAAATTATTATCCAAGATCAAACAGATTACAGACAGCAAATATCAAGACCACCTCCCTGGATATCAAATCGATTTTATGAGCTGTTTTAGCACAAATTAGCTTTTAACATCGCTGTAATATGGGCTACAGCAAATTTAAGTGCCATGGCTGCAGAAAAGTGAATAATAGTGTCAAAGCCTTAAAAACGTTAGTGCAACTTGTTATTCTTCCATTAGATTGAACTTTTATGAAGGTGTTGTGTTCCAGCCAGAACAATCAGGCCATGCGGACAGGGTTCGATCCCAGTTAGAGCCCCAACACTTGAGCTTCATGATAAGGGGTTGCTGAATCGGTTAGGTTTTCTGTACGTTTGCGGTCCCAACTTTTGTCGCTGAAACGCGTATCTTCGCCGTTGCTAGAGACGGCTATTTCAGCCCTTGCTGAGCAGTTTGAGCAAGGATTGTTTCAGTTTTTAATAGCTTTCTTTTTATGACAGGGATTTCTCACCTGCTGAGAAGATAAAGCAAATAGTAAGTTTTATTGGAAACTCCTTTATGATTGTGTTGAAGCGAAAGTGCAAGAAAGCCAATGCCCCCAAACTACTTCCACGTGTTTTTCTTTTCTCAGCTTTTATCGATTTACATTAAGATGAAAGTAAGGGTATTTTGGCATTGCTGAAGTGGGTGTTCTAAAGGTATTGTGTAAACATTGATATACAGAACAAATTTTGCCAGCTTGTGTTGAATGGCATTCGAATTTTTTTAGTGGATTTAAAATTCAAAATTTTTGATCGCCTTCCTTGACTCAAATTTCTGTGAATAAGCTGTTCTAAGATTTATTTCTTGTTCCTTTTCAGTCGAACCAATTGAACGGTCTAATTACCAACGTAAGTTTGAATTTCACATTCAATTGTTGTGATAACCAGTTGATCTATGTGACAGTTAAAATGTCTGTGCAACGATAAATGAACAGGGAAATTTAACAAGGCAGTTTTATGATCAGAAAAGCTCAGCAGTGACCGAAGTGAAAAGACCTTTGTTGACCCGATTGCAAAAATAGAATCTTGAGAACTACAGGGTGCGCCAAAATAAACTATGCACGTTTGGCAGGCCACAATAAATCGTACACAGGTCCGATTTTGAAGATTTATGACTTAATCGTTAGCAGAAAGCCTGAATTAGGTACTGGGATTTTTGCAATTTTTTTCATTTTCAGTTTTCAGAGCTAAAAGCGAGTTTCCTAAAATTTTAGTTTTCGACAAACACTGAAAACGATCAAAAAGCATCGATCAAGTTTTCCAAAGAATCGACATGAATGGGCAAAGAGTGAACTTGTTCGTGGTGATTTGGGATTTAGAAATCGACCAATTGTAATCTGCTGTACGAGAATTCATACTGTACCCCCAAATCCCCCTGAAAACGTTTTCTCTTTGTTCACTCATGTTAAATCTTTAGAATTTGATCGACGTTTTTTGGTCGTTTTCAATGTTTTCGAAAACTAAAATTTTAGGAAACTCACTTCTAGCTCTAGAAATTGAAAACGGAAAAATTTGCAAAAATTCCAGTATCTAATTCAGGCTTTCTGCTAACGATTAAGTCATAAATATTCAAAATCGGACCTGAGTACGATTTATTGTGGCCTGCCAAACGTGCATAGTTTATTTTGGCGCACCCGTTATAGCATAATGGATTTTGTTGATTTTTCTAACGATGAAGTTGTTTACTGGGCCAGCTGTAATAGACCTTTTTGCTATTCTACAAAAGAGCCTGGATCGAGCGTTATTTTTATACGCGAGGCTCGATAGAGTGGTGTTAAGAGCTTCTATCACTATTGTGCAAATTCGAAAATTCTACAAAGTGCACTTTGTAGAATTTTCGAACATGCACAATATTGATAGAAGCTCTAACGCCACTCTATCAAACCTCGTGTATAAAAATAACATTGTTGTCATGGTATTTTTACACCTTGACCATATGCATCATCAATGGGATGGGATGTAAGATTGCGCTGTGCGATATTGTGCAGTTCAGTGTTCGTACTAACAAATTGAAGCATGTGATTTTTAAAACGCAGTTATCCAGGCTAAAGAGATACAATTTCTCTTGGAATTTTGCGACCAGAGAGGCACTTTCAGTAAGAGTTTGTCTCTCTTTGGCAGTATTCACTTGCTATGGCTTAGAGACAATATCGTTTCTTGGGTTTAGGTTATGGCAGCCAGTTTCCAATGACCTCTCTCCAATTTCAAAAAGAAAATCAAAACCTGGAGGGTAGAGGGATGTAATTGTAGAATATGCAGACCTTTCGTGGCACAGGTTGGGCTCTTGAGCTGATATAAAATTGTCTGCTCTGTATATACCGAGAAAAAACATTGTAAATATTAAAAACATCGTAAAAATCTGTAAATTTATGTATCTGTATTTAATTATTCTGCATTTTATTTATTTATTTATTTTTACTAATTTTACTTTTTTTAGATAGTAGGCTAGAATTAGCTGTTACTTCATAGCTATTGTATGTATAGTATATATGTAGGCCTACTTTAAATGAATTGACAATAATGATAGTAAACAGTTGTTGAATCGCCATTCGTCATTTTGTTTGTAGGATATTCTGATAAATGCAGATGAACAGATTCTTAAGGAAATTGCTGCACTTCAGGTAAGCTGCAATACTTCAATTTCAGCAAGTGGAATCCTTTTTATCTTTCCGATGATGACTGACCCAAAGGAGGCCTAGTCTTATTGAGATAAAGGAAACTATCTTGAAAGGGCATTGAGTTTAGAATGAAGAGATTCTCCAAGAGATAAACGCAATGTATCACTCACTTATACTTTAGCCAATTTGCAAAAGCCATGAACAAGTGAAAATGTTCTGGTAAACTAGCACATTTTTGAAAATGCAAACAATTTAGGCTGAACCTTACTTGTCGATCTTTTGACATGCAATAATGATTTTACTAATGTTACAAATTTCCTAATACTGGTCAATAATTAATGATGATTGATAATGATATCAGTAATATTTTGTTAGTAATCAATTAATAGTTGATAATTTCATTAATTTCAATGTGATTTGTGCTTAGCTAAGTTTACGTCGAAGTGCAAATGCTTATCTTTATTTTGTTGGTAGTGATTGTTTGAGCATTTCAAATCAAATTCTATATTTCTTCTAGAAAAGGAATAGCGAGCTGGAAGACAGCATGCAGTCTTACAAACGATCCAACCAACAACTAACCAATCAGTTAAACGAACAAGTAAGTTGTTTTGACTTGACATTTTAACCGTTATAATCGGTCGTTATTACCCTATTGTGAGGGCAGCAACTCTAACTCTGTTATACAATCTGATTGGCTGTAAGCGTTCGAATACGAGGTTATGATGATGATAGGCCATTATTATCCGGTAATGCCCACTATTGTTATTATTATTATTATTGTCATTTTATTTAAAGTTGGCAACTTACATACCGGGTGTCCCAAAAAAAGTACTCCCGTTTGAAAAATCACCAAAATTTGATTACACAGCCGATCTTTGATTTTCTTTTTTTGTCAAGTAGATCAAAGACCAAATTATTATCCAATATATAGTTATTCTTGTAATTGGTTTCAGAATTAGCGAATTTAGCTCTTTTTAGGGCTACCTGGTTTTGAGTCATACTGCAAAAAAGCATTGATGATTGCCAGATCAATTTCTTTGTGCATGTAACGCTTCTAGTTTGGTCATAAATTACAGAAAGAAACGCGCACTATCATTGGAGACTTCAGTAATGATAAAAAATCTGAAAAATTTGACTCTTACGCAAGATTGAGTATTTTGCTTCAAAACTATAGCTCAAAATAAGGTTTTTCAACGTATGATTTCTCTACCTTGCTGTATCAAAGGCAAACATTTTATCATCTATGAATATTGTTGGGTCTTTGACAAAGTGAGTCAAAAAGAAAATTTTATGAAAGGCTTGATAATCAATTTTTGGTGATTTTTCAAACAGGAGTACTTTTTTATGGGACACCCGGTAGCTAAATATATAAAATGCTAATTCTAGTTCCGAAACGACTCAGCTTCGAATTCGAACCACAGATCAGTTCTTCGAACACATCGAACAACAGTTCAAATAACAGCAAGTGGTTTCATCTGCATGCAATGGCTCCATGCTAGGCCAAGGATCATTTTTGGCTTTAGCATTGTCTTTTTTACTTTGTTCAAAAACTAATGATAATGAACCATATAATAACCGTTTCCTTCGCGCAATACCGAAAATATGACGGGAAAGGGGAGAAGTAACAGGAAGGGACCAGGAAAGGAGACAAAAGGGGAAATAAAAGAACTCAATTTCAGAAGGTTGCAGTCAGCAGTAGACTTAACTAAGGTGTCTGCTGCATTCAAAATTTGCAAAGTGATCACTGTAATGTGGTTGTCACTCGTTGATCTTTGGTAGATGTGTCATTAAGTGCTGGAAAATTATAATTAAAGTTTGTCGACTTCAACTATAGGTTTCGAAGAAAGTTTATGGGGTGCTTTGCTTGCTACTGGGAAGAGAAAACTTATTTTGAGCACTGAACCTTGCCAAAACTAAGCCTCTTGTTTACGTATTAACTTGCAGCTATTCCAGTTGAGAATATTTTGCATTGTGTAGTAGGTATTTGTTATAGTTCTTGTTTTTACTTCATAGCGAAAGCACGTCATTCAATACCAAGAGAGACTTAAAAAGGTAGACTGCCTGTAGTTGCTAGTTTCTTTAAAATAGGAAAATACCCAGCAATGATGAGAAAACATAAAACGCTTTCTATATCATTAAAAAGCAATACCTGATCTAAGAAAAACGCTATTTACCACTTTAATCGTTGTAACATGGATCAAATTGAGTCAATCACTTATAGCGGATGAGTCAATAAAAAGGCAACAGCGTTTGAAGAAATGCTGCTCCCTGACTATCAAAGCAATGATATTGAAAACTGTCTTGTTTTATTCCTGATATGTCCAATTAGGTTCAGCATTTCACCCGGCTTTAATCGGCCATTCCTTGCCGTCGATATGAGAGATTTTCTACAGAAAGCCCCCTTCGAAAACTTGCAAAAACGAAAGAAAACGACGAGCAAAATTGTCCTTTGTTTTCTTTCCTAGCAATTATGACACTTTCATGCATTCATGTATTTTGTCTTCTTGGGAGAATGGAGTCTTCCTGAATAAGTTGTTCTTACTAGGGGAAGACTTTTGCATTCCCCCTGAGGAAAGCGTGCTCAAGTCATTGCTGTAAGGTAAACATATTAGGGAAACTTGCTCACGATTTTAGCACATTTTTAAAGGTCTCGAAGGGACTTTTTTTCTACTCACCCGGTAGTTTTTGACAATTCTTCAATTCACAGTTTGGCAACGGAGTTGTCATTTTTCCAATCAATATTACAATTTTTGTATTACGATTTTCAGTGGATAAATTTTCTGAATCACCCGGTAGGATTATCTATCTTTGGCTGTAACAGTTTTTTATCTGCAGCAAGAGTTCTCGAAGAATTCTTAGACTTTTTTCGTGCATTTTTCAAATATTTCAATTCCTCTGATCGTCATTTGCTCACAACTTAGTTCTCCATTTCCATCATAGGAGAAAACAGAAATGGCAGGGAAGCAATCACAGGAACTGAGAGCTGCAAAAGAACAATTGGAGGTTAGTTTTTTAGCATTTGATTAATCTGATTCTGCCTCGCATTAGATATAGGGGAAATGTTCACCAATAGAAATAATGAATATTATTGTATGCTAATTTTGCTTCATCGAAAATCTCACCTGACATATGATATGGGACCTACTTTAAATCTGATCATCATGTCTCCAAATCTAAAGAAGACCCACCTTATCGAAGCTGATTATTGCTACCACCTTATGTGTGCCATGACGACACAAGCTGATTCAATTACACGCATTTTTTGCTCAATCACCCATATTTGACGTCTCATGAATAGATGGTAATAGATAGAAACTGAAATGCCATAAAAATTAGCTTTATTTGCGTGAAATTTTATTGTAGACAAGAGGTAAAGACAAGTCTTATTAGCAATAAAAGGCTTCGATTTTGTCCCAAGATCGGTTGATTCATGGAAGTGCGTAACATGCGTCGTAGCTGTCTTCATACATGAGTTTCTTACGATCGCTTATTTTTTCTTGCAGGTTCACATTCAAACAATTGGGATTTTAGTCTCAGACAAGAGTGAATTACAAGAAAGTTTGAGGAAGTCGCAGAAGAAACTGCAGACGAAAGAAAGTTAGTATATGTTATTTATTGTCACATCGTGACACTTTTACCTACTTCAGAAGATCTCAAATGAAGCTATTTGCCATTGCTTGAAGGCCAATATCTGTATTCTTTATAGATATCATATTCTCACTTGTGTCAGTAAATCTGCAGCTTTTTTTGGTAGGGTAACTCTTTCAAAGTGGTGATAGATAGCCTATCTAAGATAGGGGAAAGCAATTATTTTCAACCTCCTCCTACAGATGTTTAATGAAGGAAAATTTGTTATTCTTTGAAGTGAAAACAGACTTGACCTAGCTTGACATAGCAATGCTTGATATGGCTGTAAGGCACACAAACACAAGTTACAGAAATCTTAATTTGCCTATGCAGGAAATCTTATGTATGAGTTTTGACCGGTCGCAGGAAGAAAAATATCTTTTCATGCCCTGATTTATTCAGTTTCCTTTTCCCCAGGTGAAAATGAAGATATGAACAATCGTCTTCAAGCTGTGAGACAGCGAGTGGTTGAGTTGGAACGAAATATTTCGAATTTACACATGACTTGTGAAAAGTATCAGCAGGTATTATTTTAAACATTTTTAGAAGGTTCTAGGGAAAGCAGGTTCTTTCAGTAAAAATTAGGAACGTAGATATGCAGAATGTTGCATTAGTTGTGAAACTAAAAGTTAAAAGCTACTTTTAGAATGCTGTCAAACTCTTTTGGGAGGTTTGCATATTCCGGTTAACCCAAAAAAACGTCACGAGCTAGATCGCACATACAGGGTGTCCCAAAAAAATTGTTCGAGGTTTGATTAAATATTAAAAAATAACGAAATACTGAATTGGCTCCACGGTAAAATAACCATGTTGCTGAGATTTTAAATGTTATTTAGACACCAGAAGCTAACAAATCGGCTAAATATTCACGGAGCTACGATCTTTTGAAGATCAAGTTTGTGCGAAAGCGGAAACCAGACGCCCCTAAATTGCATATTTTGTGAAAGTAGAATCTCGTTTATTCAAAGCAAATCAAATGGAATTTCAAAAGCTTTTTCGATAAATCAGCTTTTTATATCATATAATCAAGGTTATGGATGCTTTAGGGAATCCTGTTCAGCACAATTTGGAATTACCCCGTCTCTCATTGATTAAATTTAATTCCATGTTTTTGCATTCCTAACTAAATTTTGACCACGGCTATAAGAATTAAATAGCTTTGGAAGTCCTATTTGGTTTGCTATGATATTGACGAGGCGTAAAACATTGGACAGTCTTCTTTTACCTCGATTTTGGGACGCCTTTTTGGAAAACAAATCAGTTAAGGGCGTCTGGTTTCAGCTTTCGCACAAACTTGAACTTCAAAAGCTTGTAACTCCGTGAATTCTTAGCGGATTTGCAAGATTCTGGCGTCTAAAATTAATTTAAAATCTTAGGAACAGGGTTATCTAACCAGGAGCCTGTACATTTTATCATTATTTTTTGACATTTAATCAAACGTCAAACAATTTTTCTGGGACACCCTGTAGTTTTCTGAAAGCAAATGTTATGAACACAGACAAGGTATGAGCATGTAGCTGAAAGGCTGAGCTATCTCTTGGAGATGTTGCTTGGCTAGTTTACGTTATGCCTACTGTCCGGAAAAACAGCAGATCGCACATTGTTTCCTGAATGCAAATGTTATGAACACAAACAAGGTATGAGCATGTAGCTGAAAGGCTGAGCTATCTCTTGGAGATGTTGCTTGGCTAGTTTACGTTATGCCTACTGTCCGGAAAAACAGCAGATCGCACATTGTTTCCTGAATGCAAATGTTATGAACACAAACAAGGTATAAGCATGTAGCTGAAAGGCTTAGCTTTCTTTTGAGGTATGATCATGGGTAGTTAGACACTGCTGGTGTGCTTCTATGGAGAAGAGCTGGATAATATGTATCTGCGGGGGAAATTTTTTATAGTACTGCGGAGGAGATACCTGCGGGGGAAATTTTTTATAGTACTGCGGAGGAGATATCTGCGGGGGAAATTTTTATAGTACTGCGGAGGAGATATCGGAAGCGAAGAGAGAAGGAGAGAGAAGAATTTTAATAGTTTAATATTTTTGTTCTTTCGATATCTCCTCCGCAGTACTGCAAAAAAATTTCCCCCGCAGATACATAATATCCAGCGCTCCTCCATAGAAGCACACCAGCAGTGTCTAACTACCCATGGTATGATATGAAGATATGAAAAAAGCTGAATTCCAAATTAGCTTCAGAGCATGAAATTTGAATGAGGAACAGAGGTCAATCATTTTGCAAACAAAAAAATTCCCCAGGCGACTTCTAATCCATCGCTACGTTGAGTTTTCACAAAATGTTGACTGGAAAATGACGGCGGTTATTCTGGGATTCGAAATTTTCTTTGAATCTTGTTTTTTGGATTATAATCATTACTTAAAATGACTATGCAGCATCTCAAAAGATAGCTAAGCCTTTCAACTAAACTAATGATAGCATAGGTTCCAAATCTTTAAAAAGGCTGGTGTAAGATTCAGTGACCTATTTCTTTGAACTGAATGACTTCAAAGAATTTTAAGCTCTTTCTCTATAATTCTACCGTTGGACTTTTCTGAAATCTTCGCTATTTTCAGAATTAGAGTGTTTTCTTACTTTTTCAAGAATTCAAGAAAAATTTTCAAAAAAACTTAAAACCATCGTAATTTCTAAATTGTTTGAAGCAACATGAAATAATTTCGAAGAAATTCATAGCTTATGAATGTCTACAATATGGTATCAAGCAAAAGTCTGTCACTTTTCTGGTTTATGATTTAGAAATTTGATGACGTCACACCCTCAAATGAGTTGAAATGTAAGATATGCCAAAATTTTGAAAAATATTCAAAACTTTTGAAATGTCCAACGGTAGAATTAAAGATAAGTGACTAAAGTTTGTTTCAAGCCACTTAGTCCGAAGAAATAGATCACAGAATTTTACACCCACCTTTTTACGCCGAGTTAAAGATTTGGAAGCTATGCTACTAATGATACAAAGCATTTGTCCTTATTTCAGAGAGCTAGTTGTGATCTAGCTCATGAAGTTTTTTTGGGTCACACGGTATGTATTTTTATTCAAAGCACAAATGCTTGAATCTTGGTCTTCATGCAGAATCCTCTATCCTCTACAGTTTCGCAGCGTTTGGAATTCATTACCTTAAACATTTATTCACAATTTGCTCTTCTAGACTGGTATATTCTTGCCTGAATTTCATCAGTTGTCTCGTTCAATAGCTTCTTATCCTTGTTATGTTACAATAATAACCATGATTTTATTCAAATTGTAGAACAATAAGGAGCTTGCAGTGGAGCTTGAGAAGACGAACACCAAGTCTCATTCTGTCAGGTAGGTACAGTAAATCCCCGCATTTAAGAACCTAAAAAAATAAGAACCTACAGGCTGTTTTTCCTAACTTATGCACCTTGTAATTAAGACCCTGTTTCAGTTTGATGAAAAATACGTTCTTATAGCAGGGGTAGCAAATATGATTTTTGATTGTCAGTGTTAAGTTCATTTTTGTTCCAGTGGGCTTTTAATGTTTGAATCTCCTCCCCTGCTGTTTGAAAGCTTAGCATTGGTTATTAGGTATATTATAAGCTTGCAAAAACAAATAATAGGGCTGAAAATAATTGACGAAGGTTCTAAAATGGCCTACGCAAGGTACTCTTCGAATAAGAACCATTATACCTTGAAATTTGGCTTAGTACCTTTAAAATAAGAACCTATTTCAGCCTAGCTCTCAAAAAAGTAGGTTCTTATATGCAGGGATTTACTGTATTTATACTAAAAGTTTAATCATTCCTAATACCAAACGTACATAACATACGAAGATAGCAGCCATTTTCTGTATCTTCATCAATAAGTAAACGTCAGGTTTTTCTTGAAAAGTTTCTCAGCATATATGTCTGTCATTCATTTTCAATCATTCGGGAAGGTCACCCTTTAGCAAATGTTAGTTTTCAAGGAGCTGAGTATGAAATTATGTCTCGCTTTATCTGAATCCTCCTATGTGATATTTGTATTCCTTGTTAAATCAGTCCGTTCAATTTGTCAATCAGTTTAGTCTTCAGGGTAGCATAGATTCCAAATCTTTAAAAAGGCTGGTGTAAAATTGAGTGACCTATTTCTTTGAACTGAATAACTTCAAAGAAACTTTAGCTAATTCTCTATAATTCTACCGTTGGAATTTTCTGAAATCTTCAATATTTTCAGAATTAGAGTGTTTTCTTCTTTTTTAAGACTCCAAGAAAAATTTTCAAAAAAACTTAAAACCATCGTAATTTCTAAACCGTTTGACGTAACTTGAAATAATTTCGAAGAAAACCATAGTTTATGAATGCCTACAATATGGTATCAAGCAAAAGTCTCTCACTCATCTGGTTTATGATTTTGAAATTTGATGACGTCACATCCTCAAATGAGTTGAAATGTAAGATACGCTGTAATTTCCAAAAATATTCAAAATTTCCCAAAAATCCAACGGTAGAATTATAGATAAGTAGCTAAAGTTTCTTTCAAGCCATTCAATCAGAAGAAACAGTTCATTACATTTTACACCCACCTTTTTATGTTGAGATAAAGATTTGGAACCTATGCTCTTCAGGGTTGCTATGTAGTTCTATGCTCCTTGTGGTATCATATTGTATCTTAATGCATGCTTCTGTAAATCTTTATGAGAATGTAAAAAATCAGTCCATGGTGTTATGTCCTATATCCTAAAGTTTATCACAGGTATTAACTTCACAATATCGCGTGATGGAACGTGAAAAGTTTGTAAGTTACGATAAAAAAGCAATTGAACCATTCTATTCTCGACACAGTACAGTAAGGTACCATGGAACTTGCAATTACGCCAAGAAGTTGTGTTACGATTCTTAAAGATATTTTCATTTAATTTATGCTCTTTTCAATAATATTTTAATGCAATCCCGAGTGTTATAGCCTGGACTATAGTTTTTTCTTTGTTTGTTGAATTTGTTTGTTTGTTTGTTTGTCATTTATTCAAAACACTTACATTGGTTCATAATATCAAAGTTTTCGCCTCACTTTTGAGCCTCATCAGCAACTAACTGTTCGTCGAGCTCGAATCTGTGTGAGGCGAAAGCTTCGACCTCACGAAACAATGTTGGTACAAGTGTAAATGTTTTGAATGAGTGGTAAAAATAAAGAAAAAAAAATGTATTATTCTCCTTTCGTTTTTAGTAAAGACAAGGATGATTTATTCCAACAAACGTCAGAGCTTCAAGAAATGCTGGCAAGCAAGGTACGTTTTAAGCGTTAAGTTTTAAGCAAGCCAGGTATGTTTTAGTTCGTGGTTTCCTTCCTTGAATTAGCCTCTTGCAGCAAGAATTCCTAAAACTGGAATCTCCTTCAAACTGTTGAGTGACTCAGTTTATAAAGTTGCTGTCATTTCTTTTCCAGATCTCAGAAAATGAAAAGTTAGAACATCAACTAAAGGATCTGACGGGGAAACTACAGAAAGCAGAGTTGGTAGCGCAACAGGTAATTCAAACAAGAGTTATAGACTGATTACAGGGTCATAGTTATCGATATTGATAGACTGCTGGACGCTGAAACTTCGACTCAAGGATTTTCACATGAAAAATTGGGACGAAATTGTTTCCCTCGGTTTCATGTCTGGATATGGAAACCATAGCAATACTGTAAGAAAGCTGAGTGATCCAGGCAATGGCAAATGGGCCTAAGTTGTCGGCTCAAGCCTCAGATGTCAGAACGCTTCAAAATTCATGTTTTCAGTGACTTTAGCCATGAACTAGACTTGCCCCAAAGTCTATCTGAAAGTTTTTTACGCACTTTTCCCTTCAATTTTTTTTGACGAAATTGTTTTGACGAAATTGACTTGGGGCAAGTCTAGCCATGAACAGACGCCACGAGTAACCCGATGAATGTTTTCTCAACGCAAGAAACAACAAACCTTTCACTTTCAACCAGGAGTTCCTCATTTTGAAGGCAAATTAGCTCCAAACAGCTTCACCATAGCAATGAGAATTTGCAACTGTCGAAAGTTGCCGTGACTACCCCTAGCATCGTTTGTGAGCCGACAGAAAAAACTGTGCCCTTTCCGTCTTAAGTTTTCATGTGAAAGTCCATAAGTTCCAGATTGTACAAAAGAATGTTATCGTTGTTGTTGCGATAACTGGGACTATCTCATGAGTCTACAAGAGTTATATCTACTTTCTCTTCAATTTATCAAAAGTATTTTTGTCAATTGAACATAAATTCGCCATGATGGAGGGAAACACAGAAATTCAATTCATTGACTGCACTTTGTTCAATAAGTAATTACTTCATTTTCGCTCCCAGTTGACAACAGATGCTGGCAGCACGGAATCATTACAGCAGTTAAATACAGAAAACGAGGATTTGAAATCAAAATTAAATCAGGTCAGTGTTTATTTTAATTTGAAGGGTGTTGGGAGATGCAAGGAATAGGGGGTCACACCTAACTGTTGGAAAAAGGAAATTGGAAAAATTGTTGATGTTTAAAGATGATCAAAATTGATGAAAACAATTGGGGTCATGATAATGCCTTCGCAAGGGGTTATGTTTTGGTATCTTTGCCTGTTAACGGTCAAGAATTTTCTTAGAAAACTCAGAAATGTGATTTTTCTTGTTTTGTAATTTCGTTTGAAAATTGCATTAAACTTTCAAACAGAGTTAGGAACACATCATTGTCAAACGGTCATTGACCGTAGGAATGCTTCTCAAAGCGAAAAGAAAACGCTTGTTGCCCCCAATACGCAATATTTACCGATCATAATAGATAAGGGAAGTTCATGTAAGGATATCCCTTTGTCCAGACGAATATGGGTCTTTCGTTTGCTCTCTGCTTTTGACAGATTAAAAAATCATAATATTGACTGACATTCTTTTATCATTCTTTCTAACATAGCATACCAAGCTCTTGGAAAAGCTGACTGCAGAAAAAGGAGAATTGTTAGAAAGGCACCATGATCAAGTTGAAAGCTTAGAAATGAGCCTGAAGGAGCAGCGAGAAACGGTAAGCCACCTATTACGGATTCAGGTAGAGCGGTAGTTCGTAATGTAGTTTGTGGTGCAGGCATTATGGTGCGGAGGGATAATACCTGTGAATGCACCCATCTCTGAGGTGTTGGACAGCGCTCTGCTGGAGGCATGGGAACTGTTATTGACTATGCTAGTGTATATCCATTTCGCTGGTGCTAGAATTCTCGTTGTTGCCTTTCTCTTAAAAAGTGTTCATTGTTTTATTTCCTCTGTTGCAAAAGTTCAAAGTTTGATTTTATCCAAAGCCGCAATAATATAGACTTGCCCAAGTCGTTTCCTTAATTCCGTCTGACTGATCCCTTCCCACATTTCCCGGATCCGCCATTCCAACATTCCGTAATGGAACAAAGGGGAGAGAGCGTGACGGAATGTTGGAATGGCGGATCCAGGAACTACCGAAAAGGGAACAGCAAGAGGGACTGAAGACACAGAAATAGACTTGGGGCAAGTCTATAATGATATGCCATGAAGCGTGCTTTCACTGTTTAGAAAAAAGCATAAGGAGATTTTAAAGGCTATACTTCATATTCAATATCCTTATTCATAGATTGCAGTTTACGAGCAACAGAAAGAAAACCCTTGAATTGGACGCTGTCAACTCTAAAGAACTAATTTCGAGGCTTGAGAAACAAATTTGTAAGTAGGAGCCTGCAATTTTACGTTATTTTCTTTTTATGAGGATGGTTATGACATTTGTCTCGCTCTTATTTGCATTTTTTTGTAACTTTGTAGATGATATGTATGCAATGAATAGCATGCACGGAGGCTTTTTGTCAGATCCTTTGTATGGTTATTCTTTTCCAACAGCTGAAATGGTGGATAAAGAAGCAGAACAACAAACCTCTGCAACTCATCTAGCTGCAAGTGAGATCGAAAAATTAACAATTGAGAGGACGAAGGTTGAAAATGAGCTCGATATTCAGGTAACAAGACTTGTTTGCGTTTGATTATGCTAATTGGATGATTCCTTTTTATCTTTGCGATGTAAAATCTTGATATTCATTCATTCATTCATTCATTCATTCATTCATTTATTCATTCATTCATTCATTCATTCATTTATTCATTCATTCATTCATTCATTCATTTATTCATTTATTCATTCATTCATTTATTCATTTATTCATTCATTCATTTATTCATTTATTTATTCATTTATTCATTCATTCATTTATTCATTTATTCATTCATTCATTTATTCATTCATTCATTCATTTATTCATTTATTAATTTATTCATTTATTTATTCATTTATTCATTTATTCATTCATTCATTCATTTATTCATTCATTCATTTATTCATTCATTCATTCATTTATTCATTTATTTATTCATTTATTTATTCATTTATTCATTTATTCATTCATTCATTCATTTATTCATTTATTTATTCATTTATTCATTTATTCATTCATTCATTTATTCATTTATTCATTTATTCATTTATTCACTCATTTGTTCATTTATTCATTCATTCATTTATTCATTCATTTATTCATTCATTTGTTCATTTATTCATTCATTCATTTATTCATTCATTTATTCATTCATTTGTTCATTTATTCATTCATTCATTCATTTATTCATTTATTCATTCATTCATTCATTTATTCATTTATTCATTCATTCATTCATTTATTCATTTATTCATTTATTCATTCATTCATTCATTCATTTATTCATTTATTCATTTATTCATTCATTCATTTATTCATTTATTCATTTATTCATTTATTCATTCATTTATTCATTTATTCATTTATTCATTCATTCATTTATTCATTTATTCATTTATTCATTTATTCATTCATTTATTCATTTATTCATTCATTCATTCATTTATTCATTTATTCATTCATTCATTCATTTATTCATTTATTCATTTATTCATTTATTCATTCATTTATTCATTTATTCATTCATTCATTCATTTATTCATTTATTCATTCATTTATTCATTTATTCATTTATTCATTCATTCATTTATTCATTCATTTATTCATTTATTCATTCATTTATTCATTTATTTATTCATTTATTCATTTATTCATTTATTCATTCATTTATTCATTTATTCATTCATTCATTCATTTATTCATTTATTCATTTATTCATTCATTCATTCATTTATTCATTTATTTATTCATTTATTCATTTATTCATTCATTCATTTATTCATTTATTCATTTATTCATTCATTTATTCATTTATTCATTCATTCATTTATTCATTTATTCATTCATTTATTCATTTATTCATTCATTCATTTATTCATTTATTCATTTATTCATTTATTCATTCATTTATTCATTTATTTATTCATTTATTCATTTATTCATTCATTTATTCATTCATTTATTCATTTATTCATTTATTCATTCATTCATTTATTCATTTATTCATTTATTCATTCATTTATTCATTTATTCATTCATTCATTTATTCATTTATTCATTCATTTATTCATTTATTCATTCATTCATTTATTCATTTATTCATTTATTCATTTATTCATTCATTTATTCATTCATTTATTCATTTATTCATTTATTCATTTATTCATTTATTTATTCATTTATTTATTCATTTATTCATTTATTCATTCATTCATTCATTTATTCATTTATTCATTTATTCATTCATTCATTCATTTATTCATTTATTTATTCATTTATTCATTCATTCATTTATTCATTTATTCATTTATTCATTCATTCATTCATTTATTCATTTATTCATTCATTCATTCATTCATTCATTTATTCATTTATTCATTCATTCATTTATTCATTTATTCATTCATTCATTTATTCATTTATTTATTCATTTATTCATTCATTCATTTATTCATTCATTAATTTATTCATTCATTCATTCATTTATTCATTTATTTATTCATTTATTTATTCATTTATTCATTTATTCATTCATTCATTCATTTATTCATTCATTCATTTATTCATTCATTCATTCATTTATTCATTTATTTATTCATTTATTTATTCATTTATTCATTTATTCATTCATTCATTCATTTATTCATTTATTTATTCATTTATTCATTTATTCATTCATTCATTTATTCATTTATTCATTTATTCATTTATTCATTCATTTATTCATTTATTCATTCATTCATTCATTTATTCATTTATTCATTCATTCATTTATTCATTTATTTATTCATTCATTCATTCATTTATTTATTCATTTATTCATTCATTCATTCATTCATTTATTCATTTATTCATTTATTCATTTATTCATTTATTCATTCATTTATTAATTTATTCATTCATTTATTTATTTATTAATTTATTTATTCATTTATTCATTTATTCATTCATTCATTTATTCATTTATTCATTTATTCATTTATTCATTCATTTATTCATTTATTTATTAATTTATTCATTTATTCATTCATTCATTTATTCATTCATTCATTTATTAATTTATTCATTCATTTATTCATTTATTCATTTATTCATTCATTTATTCATTTATTCATTCATTCATTCATTTATTCATTTATTCATTCATTCATTCATTTATTCATTTATTTATTCATTTATTCATTTATTCATTCATTCATTCATTCATTCATTTATTCATTTATTTATTCATTTATTTATTCATTTATTAATTTATTCATTCATTCATTCATTTATTCATTTATTCATTCATTCATTCATTTATTCATTTATTCATTCATTCGTTCATTCATTCATATATTTATTCATTTATTCATTTATTCATTCATTCATTCATTCATTCATTTATTCATTCATTTATTCATTCATTTATTCATTTATTCATTTATTTATTCATTTATTCATTTATTCATTCATTCATTCATTTATTCATTTATTCATTCATTTATTCATTTATTCATTCATTCATTCATTTATTCATTTATTCATTCATTCATTCATTTATTCATTTATTCATTCATTCATTCATTTATTCATTTATTTATTCATTTATTCATTTATTCATTCATTCATTCATTCATTCATTCATTCATTTATTCATTTATTTATTCATTTATTCATTTATTCATTCATTCATTTATTCATTTATTCATTTATTCATTTATTCATTCATTCATTCATTCATTTATTCATTTATTCATTTATTCATTCATTCATTTATTCATTTATTCATTTATTCATTTATTCATTCATTTATTCATTTATTAATTTATTCATTCATTTATTCATTTATTCATTCATTCATTTATTTATTCATTTATTCATTCATTCATTCATTCATTTATTCATTTATTCATTTATTCATTTATTCATTTATTCATTTATTCATTTATTCATTTATTCATTTATTCATTCATTCATTCATTTATTCATTCATTCATTTATTCATTTATTCATTCATTCATTTATTCATTCATTCATTTATTCATTCATTCATTCATTCATTCATTTATTCATTTATTCATTCATTCATTTATTCATTCATTTATTCATTTATTCATTCATTCATTTATTCATTTATTCATTTATTCATTCATTCATTTATTCATTCATTCATTTATTCATTCATTCATTCATTTATTCATTTATTCATTTATTCATTTATTCATTCATTCATTTATTCATTTATTCATTTATTCATTTATTCATTTATTCATTTATTCATTCATTCATTCATTTATTCATTTATTCATTTATTCATTCATTCATTTATTCATTTATTCATTTATTCATTTATTCATTCATTTATTCATTTATTCATTTATTCATTCATTTATTCATTTATTCATTCATTTATTCATTTATTCATTTATTCATTCATTCATTTATTCATTCATTTATTCATTTATTCATTTATTTATTCATTTATTTATTCATTTATTCATTTATTCATTCATTCATTCATTTATTCATTTATTCATTCATTCATTCATTTATTCATTTATTCATTTATTCATTCATTCATTCATTTATTCATTTATTTATTCATTTATTCATTTATTCATTCATTCATTTATTCATTTATTCATTCATTCATTCATTTATTCATTCATTCATTTATTCATTCATTCATTCATTTATTCATTCATTTATTCATTTATTTATTCATTTATTCATTCATTCATTCATTTATTCATTTATTCATTCATTCATTCATTTATTCATTTATTCATTTATTCATTCATTCATTCATTTATTCATTTATTTATTCATTTATTCATTTATTCATTCATTCATTTATTCATTTATTCATTTATTCATTCATTTATTCATTTATTCATTCATTCATTCATTCATTCATTCATTCATTTATTCATTCATTCATTTATTCATTTATTCATTCATTCATTTATTCATTTATTTATTCATTTATTCATTCATTCATTTATTCATTCATTCATTTATTCATTCATTCATTCATTTATTCATTTATTTATTCATTTATTTATTCATTTATTCATTTATTCATTCATTCATTCATTTATTCATTCATTCATTTATTCATTCATTCATTCATTTATTCATTTATTTATTCATTTATTTATTCATTTATTCATTTATTCATTCATTCATTCATTTATTCATTTATTTATTCATTTATTCATTTATTCATTCATTCATTTATTCATTCATTCATTTATTCATTTATTCATTCATTTATTCATTTATTCATTCATTCATTCATTTATTCATTTATTCATTCATTCATTTATTCATTTATTTATTCATTTATTCATTCATTCATTTATTCATTCATTCATTTATTCATTCATTCATTCATTCATTTATTCATTTATTTATTCATTTATTCATTCATTCATTTATTCATTTATTCATTTATTCATTTATTTATTCATTTATTCATTCATTTATTCATTCATTCATTTATTCATTCATTCATTTATTCATTCATTCATTTATTCATTCATTCATTTATTCATTTATTCATTTATTCATTCATTCATTTATTCATTCATTCATTTATTCATTCATTCATTCATTTATTCATTTATTCATTTATTCATTTATTCATTCATTCATTTATTCATTCATTCATTTATTCATTCATTCATTTATTCATTCATTCATTTATTCATTCATTCATTTATTCATTTATTCATTTATTCATTCATTCATTTATTCATTTATTCATTCATTTATTCATTTATTTATTCATTTATTCATTTATTCATTCATTCATTTATTCATTTATTTATTCATTCATTTATTCATTTATTCATTCATTCATTTATTCATTTATTCATTTATTCATTCATTTATTCATTCATTTATTCATTCATTTATTCATTTATTTATTCATTTATTTATTCATTTATTCATTCATTTATTCATTTATTTATTCATTTATTCATTTATTCATTCATTCATTTATTCATTTATTTATTCATTAATTTATTCATTCATTCATTCATTTATTCATTTATTCATTTATTCATTCATTCATTCATTTATTCATTCATTCATTCATTTATTCATTTATTCATTCATTCATTTATTCATTTATTCATTTATTCATTCATTTATTCATTTATTCATTCATTCATTTATTCATTCATTCATTCATTTATTCATTCATTCATTTATTCATTTATTCATTCATTCATTTATTCATTTATTTATTCATTTATTCATTCATTCATTTATTCATTCATTCATTTATTCATTCATTCATTCATTTATTCATTTATTTATTCATTTATTTATTCATTTATTCATTTATTCATTCATTCATTCATTTATTCATTCATTCATTTATTCATTCATTCATTCATTTATTCATTTATTTATTCATTTATTTATTCATTTATTCATTTATTCATTCATTCATTCATTTATTCATTTATTTATTCATTTATTCATTTATTCATTCATTCATTTATTCATTTATTCATTTATTCATTTATTCATTCATTTATTCATTCGTTCATTTATTCACTCATTTGTTCATTTATTCATTCATTCATTTATTCACTCATTTGTTCATTTATTCATTCATTCATTTATTCACTCATTCATTTATTCATTCATTCATTCATTCATTTATTCATTTATTTATTCATTTATTCATTCATTCATTTATTCATTTATTCATTTATTCATTTATTTATTCATTTATTCATTCATTTATTCATTCATTCATTTATTCATTCATTCATTTATTCATTCATTCATTTATTCATTCATTCATTTATTCATTTATTCATTTATTCATTCATTCATTTATTCATTCATTCATTTATTCATTCATTCATTCATTTATTCATTTATTCATTTATTCATTTATTCATTCATTCATTTATTCATTCATTCATTTATTCATTCATTCATTTATTCATTTATTCATTCATTCATTTATTCATTTATTCATTCATTCATTTATTCATTTATTCATTCATTCATTTATTCATTCATTCATTCATTTATTCATTTATTTATTCATTTATTCATTCATTTATTCATTTTTTCATTCATTCATTTATTCATTCATTCATTTATTCATTCATTCATTCATTTATTCATTTATTTATTCATTTATTTATTCATTTATTCATTCATTTATTCATTCATTTATTCATTCATTTATTCATTCATTTATTCATTCATTTATTCATTCATTTATTCATTCATTTATTCATTCATTCATTTATTCATTCATTCATTTATTCATTCATTCATTCATTCATTCATTTATTCATTCATTCATTTATTCATTCATTCATTCATTTATTCATTTATTCATTTATTCATTTATTCATTCATTCATTTATTCATTCATTCATTTATTCATTCATTCATTTATTCATTCATTCATTTATTCATTCATTCATTTATTCATTTATTCATTTATTCATTCATTTATTCATTTATTTATTCATTAATTTATTCATTCATTCATTCATTTATTCATTTATTTATTCATTTATTAATTCATTTATTCATTTATTCATTCATTCATTCATTTATTCATTCATTCATTTATTCATTCATTCATTCATTTATTCATTCATTCATTCATTTATTCATTCATTTATTCATTCATTCATTCATTTATTCATTTATTCATTCATTCATTTATTCATTCATTCATTTATTCATTTATTCATTTATTCATTCATTTATTCATTTATTTATTCATTTATTCATTTATTCATTCATTCATTTATTCATTCATTCATTCATTTATTCATTTATTCATTTATTCATTTATTCATTTATTCATTCATTCATTTATTCATTTATTCATTTATTCATTTATTCATTTATTCATTTATTCATTTATTCATTCATTCATTCATTTATTCATTTATTCATTTATTCATTCATTCATTTATTCATTTATTCATTTATTCATTTATTCATTTATTCATTTATTCATTTATTCATTTATTCATTTATTCATTTATTCATTCATTCATTCATTTATTCATTCATTCATTTATTCATTTATTCATTCATTCATTTATTCATTTATTCATTTATTCATTCATTCATTCATTTATTCATTTATTCATTCATTCATTCATTCATTTATTCATTTATTCATTCATTCATTCATTCATTCATTTATTCATTCATTCATTTATTCATTTATTCATTCATTCATTTATTCATTTATTCATTTATTCATTCATTCATTTATTCATTTATTCATTCATTCATTTATTCATTTATTCATTTATTCATTTATTCATTCATTCATTTATTCATTTATTCATTTATTCATTTATTCATTCATTCATTTATTTATTCATTTATTCATTTATTCATTCATTCATTTATTCATTCATTCATTCATTCATTCATTTATTCATTCATTCATTTATTCATTTATTCATTCATTCATTCATTCATTCATTCAATGGTAAATAAGCTTCTCTATAAATAGGAACAAAGAAAACACTCAGGCACAGCATTGTTTCTTTGGCTCTCCATTATTTCTGCTCACTGTAAATGCAAGCTTTTAACCTTGCACGAACTCTTTAACATTCATTCATTAATTAATTCATTCATTCATTCATTCATTCATTCAGTCCACCTTTGTGTTTGTTGCCAGCAAACGTTAATGTTGTCTGCAAATTGTTGATTCATTCCGTACTTGTTTGCTAAACAGCTTAACGCTGGGTTATGTATTTACATGATTTAAGTTCAGATTTTTCCTTGAAAGCAAATTTATATCTAAAAATTGATTTTCTTTCCAAACAGGTTAACGAGAATAGAAGACTGAGCAAGTAAGTCTAGCTATTCTACTTTGAAGTAGACTTCATTTATCATATTTTATGAACAAGGTTTACTATTCTTGTTACCATTACTATTAACAATACGATTTACAAACACTTTTCTTACTTTAAATAACAATGGAGACAAACAAATTAAAATCTAAAGGAAACGACATATTACAAGGGTTACTATTATTTTTCATCAACAGAGCCCTCAGCATTGAGGTTGCTGATTTAAACCATGTAGATGTAGATTCTTGATGTAAACTTTGTAAAGACTGTTCCATGAACTGAATTAATATTTTGATGAATTAAATGTTGCAATAGCTTTCGCTGGGCCACAAATTGGGCTAGTTTGGCAAAAATTGGAGATGTCTTTGTGCCTTGAAATTCATAGAAAGTTCTGAGAAAGCTGTGGTATTTTAGCATTTAAATGGCAACTCAGTGAACAGTGTAACTTGTGTATCTCGCATCTCCAAAATGCTTTATAGGCGAATTTGATTGGAAAGGGCATAGCTAAAAGCTGCAATAAGTTATCGGATGTAACAAGGGCAGATTTTGTAATACAATAGCAACAGTTGCGTTTGATTGACACCTCAATTCAAAGCAATTAGCGACTGCAGACAGAGCAAATTCTCTCAACCAGTAATTCAAAACAAACAAAGCCGCAAAAGTTGTTCCCGAAACTAGAAGGGCAAACTCTCGCCTTGTGCAAACGAAGGATGTTTTTTAAGAGAAGTTACATGCTTATAACGAAAGAAGAAGGGTAAATCTAAAGTTCTGTCTGGTGGATTTTGTTTATTTGATTCAGGAGCCGAGCAGAATGCATTGTGATTCTCGCGTATTTAGGGCTTTAATGAAACGATTACAAAGCAGCTCCTGAATCAAATAAACAAAATCCGCCAGACAGAATTTTAGATTTTCCCTTCTTCTTTCGTTATGATAACTTCTCTTAAAAACCACCTTTCGTTTGCACAAGACGAGAGTTTGCCCTACTTGTTTCGGGGAAACTTTTGCGGCTTTGTTTGTTTTGAATTACTGGTTGAGAGAATTTCCTTTGTCTGCAGTCGCTAATCGCGTTGAATTGAGGTGTAAATCAAACACAACTGTTTCTATTGTATTAAAAAATCTGCCCTTGTTATCGGCTGTATTTTCGAAAATATTGAAGATTTCAGAAAAGTCCAATGGTAGAATGATAGCCCAGCAGTTAAAGTTTCCTTAGAGCCATTCCAGCAAACCAGTTACTCATTTTAAGAATTAACCATTCACTCCTCTACAAAATTTAAAGTTGTTTATTTCCTTTTCAAGGTTGGTTTTGGATCAAGATGAACGAATCCAAGAACTTGAATCGGCTGTTGCGAGACTCGGTGAAGATGCTGTTGATCGTGTTTCTTTGCTTGAAGATATGCAAAGTGATAAAGAAACGATTAGCCGTGCGATGCAGCAAAATAAGGCCATGAAAGACCAGCTGGAGGAGCTCGAAAAGGGATTCGTCAAAACTGTAAGTATAAAGAGGAGCATAGGACTCAAATCTTTCAAATCTTTAAAAAGGTCGGTTTAAAATTCTATGGCATTTTTCTTTGAATTGGATGGCTTGAAAGGAATCTGCCGTGGAAAGTTTTTGATATCTTGATTTTTTTCAAAATGGCAGTAATTTAATTATTTTTGAAAAAATCATGGAAAATTTTGAAACAATTTAAATCATCATAAATCCTAAACCAATATAGAAAAAATTATATAACATTTAAGAAAACCATAGTTTATAAAGGTCTACAATATGGTTGCAAGAAGAAATTTGTAGCTTTTCTGGTTTAGGATTTAGAAATTTGATGACGTCATAGCCTCAAATTTAAAGATGCTGCCATTTTGAAACTACTCAAGATATCAATAAATTTCCACAGCAGATTTACAGCAAAAAATCCTAAGTTCCTTCCAAGCAATTTATTTCAAGAAAACTGTAATAGAATTTTACACCGACTTTTTTAAAGATTTGAGCCCTATGTTATAAAGAAGATCAACTAGTTCTCAATAGCTGGCAATGTCAATGCGAATTTTAGTTGCAATCAGTGGTGGTAGCTTCACTGTTAAGGCTGCTTCCCAATGTGAGATTAATTATCATCGCTCTCTTCATTGCCAATTTTGTAAATGCGATAAAAGTTCATCTTGAACTGGAAACAACGTTTGACTGTAAATCCTGATTTTTACGACCTGAGTGAACCAGGCCTTGCAGTCGAAGGTCGTTCTTGGTGCAAGATGAAGTTTCATCGCATCTAATGATAATTCATGTCGCAGTGGGAACCAGCCTGTAGAAAGTAGACAACACGCACGCAAAGAGATATTAGATATTTCTAGGGAGTTCAAGTGAAAATAGAAATATTTTGGCTGAAGTTGTATGACATTTTTAATCGCTGATTTTATTCGCCGCTCGTATTATAAAGAGTTTCTGAAGCGGTCTAAAAGTCCGGCTAGCATAGAAAGATTCCATGTCAGAATTTTTTCTTGTCAAAAAGACAGGTTATATATTTGTAATTTGATGATGCAATATACTTACAAACGTACGCATACGGCTATTAGGCGTAGGAAGAAGCACATAAATTTGTGTTGGGCATGTAATGCATTAATGTATGAGTTTGCTTCTTGATTGTGCAGGTATTTCTAAAATCAATTTTTCTACAGAACAATTTGGTCTTTTGGCATATTACCCGAAAACGCTTCTTAAACATTGCATCAGTGGAGGCCCGTAAATTATACCATTTCTTTGTAGACGAATGCAAATGCTGAATTAATGACAAAACTTCAGAAAGAGCAGCACCTGAACAGCGAATTAGCTGCAAAGATCAGTGAAATTGGAGTTGAATTGGAAGAAAAGAAATCTGAGGTAGGAAATGCTTTTATATTTATTTGGTGTAGTGTAGAGACTAGACCCCCGGTTTTGTGGTTACTAGGACCCAGCCCCCTTTAGGTCAGGGACTTTGAACACGAGGAGCTAAGATGGCGACCACAGGATAATAATATAAAGTTCCAAGCCTATTTGGAACACTATAGTTAGCATAGGCTGAAAAGAGTTTCATCCAAGTAATTCTGATCAATTTTTTCAGATTTTTCTGATTGGAGGGGGGGTTATTGCTGTTAGGTTCCTTTACTAGGCACTTTTCTGGCACTCCATCAATACCTTACAGAAACTTCTTGATAAAATTTGCAGGCTACTTTCGTGTGCCATGACAAAATAACGTGTTTGCTGTTTGGAAAGAGGGAGTATGATTGTAATGATCTGATTCGAATGATTGTAATTGCAGCTGTACAAAGATGGATCGCCTTTTGGAATTCTACCTTCAAAAATTAACTGTCAGCAAAATGTCTAATCCTCTAAATGCTTTGTTATGTAGCTATTGGTTCGTCTCACAACAATTTCTACGATAAGAGTTCCCACATAACGTAAAAGCTGTATTTGGCCCCCTTCACTAATAAGCCCCTTTTGGAGTGTCCGAAATCAAATAGGCCCCTGAGGGCTTCATAGGGCTTTTTCGGTGTATAACTCGCAGACCTTATTCTTTCTTGATATACGTAGAAAGTTGATGATTTCGTTATGTTTCTTGCAGCTTCAGCAAAGGGAATCACAGGCGGAAAATCTTCAAAATGAGGTATCGGAGTTTAAAAGCCAGTCTGCTGAAATGGTATGTTTCGCGCATTCGTAGTTTATTGGCATTGTTAATGAAACGGCATTGGCATTACCTAATTTAAAAATAGGTTTAGATATCTATTTTTGAGTCCCATTAAAACATATCTTGTAAAAATGAATGGTCGATAGTCTGTCTTAAATTAGATGTCACCTGCAAATGCCCGCGAATAACAACAAAAGAAGTGTTTTGCAAAGAAATTTTGCGTTACCACAAATCTCAGGTGACATCTAATTTGAGACGAACTGTACTAACATTTGAAGAAAGCTTTGCCGACTGGAAGTGTAACTGAACATACTCTACGCTTTTTGCCAATAACGGAAAGGTTTCACGTGAGTGTGAAATAAATGTGTTGTTTATTTTATTGTGTGACATTTCGAAAACCAGAAAAGGAGCAAACAGTTTATCATAAGCCATCCGTTTATATAAAGGTACTGAAACAAATGTGCTAAGAAAGCAAGGCACATGAAACTGTATTTTGTGAGATTGTGGAAACATGATCCATGGTAGGAAGCTTAAAGAGGAATTTTTAGTGCCAAACTAAAGATTTTGTTTGACCTTTTACCGGAGAAGCTTTGGATTGAAACAGTCCGTGAGACCGTAAATCATTTTAGAGTCTTGTAAGAAATGTCTACGTTTTCACTTGCGTTTCAACCCCAGCTGATGAAAAATTAAATGTAGAATTTTCTGTTACATCACAACAGCAGTAACAACTGCCTACCTTAGCGTATTTCTTCAAGATACAACACAGTCTTACGATACAAAGAGATAATCTTCCTATGTTTTTAGGTAATAGCCATGGATACTGAGAAGCATGATTTAGAAGCAACGGTGAAAAGACTTCAAAGTGATCTCGATATCCAGGTAAACCAGCAAGAGCGAATTTTGTAAAACAAAAGATTTAGGTTTCCGAGGAGACAAAGCAGTTTGCCTTTCAGAAGAATAGATTTCACACCTTTGAAAGCACCCAATCAAATCAAAATAAACAAAGAAAGCGAAAGTTTATCCCTAGCTGCTTTGAAGGCTGCTTCAGATATTTTGGAATACATTACCCTTGGAACTCCGAACTGCTCCATCAAAATATCTTCCAAAACAAAACTGAAAATATACTTATTGAACAAGTCAACTAATGAATCAAAGCTATGTTGATACTTGCACAGTCTGCTGTTTACTTTCTATATAAATCAGAATGTGGAATTTTAGTGAAATTCATCTGATAACATCTTAGGACAGGGGAGGGGGGGATTTTCTTCGATTTGTTTACCTATGGAGAGAGCTCCTCTAAGTAATTCCCTGCATACATTTTATTACTTTCCCACTCTTGTATTTGTATATTGTATTAAGTTTCTGAGTAACATTGTATTGATTTTCTGTAACATTTTAAAGCTTTGTAGTTTAGTTATTTGTTTGTACAGTTAGGAAGATAAATTGTATGTTGTGGAATTTAAATCATATGAAACTGAAATTGATTCTACAGTAGATTTTTATTCATCTGATGTATGTCCTTTTTCCGTTCCAGATTCAACAAAACGATAAACTGAGACATTTAGAAGGACAGTTGGAACTGACTGATAAATTACATACTGAGTTGCAATCAGCACAGGTAAAAATATCTCGCCTTTCCATTTCGGGTACCCCTTCAAATTGCCTGAAAAAATATAGATAAATATTGCTGAGATTTCTCAATTTTAAAGGCACCTTTTATGGGGTAAGAATCTCAGTGCGCTGTTGTATCTACATCGAAACGTTCTAGGTCCTGTCCTGATTTTTATAACTGTTACGTTTTCTTTTTCAGGATACCATCAATCTGTTATCCATTCAAAATGCACAGCTGAAAGAAAAGCTGCAGAATAATTTATTCAACGGGCAAGGTAAGTCATATTTTTTCTGTTAAGATTGATCGTTTGGTCATGAGCAATGCCCAGATCATTCTTGTCTGATTATATCTAGATTGTTTGCTGTTTGCTGCAAGATATTACTATCGCTTCTCGCCTTTTACTTGTAGTCCATTAAGGAATTTTTATGACATATCAACTAAGGTCCATCTCAAATTAGATATCACCTGAGATTTGCGATAACGCAAAATTCCTTAGCAAAACACTTCTATTGTTATTATTCGCGGGAATTTGCAGTTGACATCTAATTTGAGATAGACTACAATTTCAATACTAACAAACCACATTACCATACTACAAGAATGATACCACAGGGAGCAAAAGACTATGACTTCACTGTGGCCATTACTGGAAAAAATTAAAACATAAAGGAAAAAACTACATTAGACCCGGTTTAAACTATGCAGTACCACTTTGGTTCCGTAACATGTAGAAAAAACTACATACAAATAAATACTTAATATGAATTACGAATGAATACTTAAGTCTCTTGCACATTCGACGTCAAGTCAATAGACCTTTTAGCTATTCAAAAAGAATCTGAATCGAACGATACTTTGATACATTTTATAGAATTTTCGAATGTGCACAAAAGGAATAGACGCCGTAACGCCCCTGAATCGAGCCTTTCGTATGAAAATGTATAAAAATATCGCTCGATCCAGACTCTTTTGTAGAATAGCTAAGAGGTCTATTGGTGGTTTAGAGAGTCGTTGATTGAGAGCTCAGCTTCTCGCCTTTCAGGCTATTTTGATAATTAAACTTCTTGTATTACTTCACTTGATAATGGGTTTAAGCCCGAAACGTCGTACAAAATAAAACTCTGTTCAAAGCTCGATCATTTATACTGTTATTTGTTTGTATTTTGATAACTGACTGTGCTAAAGTAGAAAGTCTATCAAATCAATACTGAAATAAACTGTGTTTAGGAATAAGTCCATAGGTTAAGCCTCTTGAATGCAAGAATAGCTTAGGCAGAATTTAATAAACTACGGTTTCTACTAATTTGTTGTCGATGCAATATTAGATTAAGAACATCAAGTTTCTTTTTCAGATGAAATCGACTCATCACAGCAAGACGTTTCAAAAGCAAGCATGATTGCAGTGAATCAGTCTTCATTTGATGAAAGTGGTATTAATTATCATGATGATGATGATGGTAGAATGCAGTTGAAGAGGCAGTTGACGTCAGAAGGAAGCTACGACGAGGAAAGCAATGAAGATGTACTGGAGCATGATTCTGTTGACCAGCCGAATGACTCCATCACACAAGAAGTGGTAAGGATGGTTTTTACTTTGGTGCCCCTTCAGTTGTCTATGTTAGGGTATACTGTGTCGGATGTCGCCCTTGTAAAATTAGAAATTCACAAACTTTTTCAAGAGTGAAAATTTGTCAGATTTAAAGCTAAGTGATGGAGCTCCTTTATGAAGGCAACCAAAAGTTGTCTAACGAGATATGACTTGTTCATGGTTTCTTTGAGGGTCCGTTGTATGGAGAGATCACTGTAGATCGGTTCTTTTATTCGTGTAGTTCCTTGTTAGTTTATTTTCTTGTATTTAAATTATTATCCTTAGTATTAGTCCCGTATTAGTGTTTGTATTAGTATTTAGGTTAAGTGTAATAGCTGCAGGGTTGCAATGTATTTTCATGCTCCTTGCGCTATCGTCTCGTAATGTCAATGTTTGTTAGTAGATTGTAAATTTTAGGAGAATTGATATAAAAAAAACCAAAATTTTACAAATACTTGCTGCAAATTGCAACAAATTCGATCAAAATAGAATAAATACTTATGCTGATATTGTCTTTTCAAAAAGGAGGCATTTTTGAGTCACCCAATATAGTTTTGATTTTATTTCATGGCAGTACATGAGCCATGTTGTTGTTATCCCTATCTACAGTATCTTCAGACTTTACCCACGACCTGACATTATATTTTTCAATCTTCATCACTTCCTACATAACTGAATCTTAAACCAAACGCTTGACAACCTGGCTATTTTATTTGCTATTATTTACTTTAGAACCCAGTCTGTTTACGATCTTATGAAGGGTTACTGGCAGTGTACAATTGTCTGTATAGTCAAGGCTTCCAGAATCTCTCCATGAGTTCCTTCGCTGTAGGAGCCAGTAAATTGACTGGGTATTTCGAAGTGATATGCGATTTTTCTCTCATTTTTATGGGGGGGGGGTCTCTCTCTCTCTCTCGACTATAGTTAACCTACTGGGAGAGCTCCTCCTTAATCCGTCAATCTTAAATACAATTATGTATAGTAGCTTATTTTATTTTTATTCAGCATTGTTAACTTTTAGTGTCAGAATGTATTTCGTTGTAGAGTGTATTTGTTGAAAATTGTACTTAGAATTGATTGATACTAGGTACTTATTGATTATTGATATTGATTTGAATTAATACTAGGTGCTGCCTAAGGTATGGTGATGACGCTCAACTGCCAAAAGTACGAACTACGTCCTTTGGAGTTGAGTCCATTACTTACCTTGGAAATAAACTGTGGCAGCTTTTACCGCAAGAAATAAAACAATCAAACAGCCTTCCTATTTTCAAAGTATATATCCCGCAAAAACGAATTAGATGCTGGAATGGTGGAAAATGCAACTGTAGGCTTTGCAAAGTATATATCCCGCAAATTGGGTTTCTAACATGATAGATTTTAACCCTGATTTGCCTGTGATATATGTTAATAGTTTTATTGTAAATTATATATATTGTAAATAGTAGGCCTTAATTAGCTGTAATTTTGCTATTCATTTTATTTTAGCCTACTTTAAATAAATATTTGTATAATAAGTGGATAATAATAAGCTGGCAAAATAATGTGTGGGATGACAGACATAACGTAAGGCTAATAGCTATGATAATAATAATAATAATAATAATAATGATGATAACTGAAACTGAAGCTGCATGTTTTCCACTTTCATGATTTTTCTCCGTGTTTTGCAGTTGTATTCCTACCGAAACGCCATTGGACAACTTGAGGCAGATCGCGATGAACTATACGAACTGCTAGAGAAAGAAAGAGAAGAATCTGCGGAGGAGGTACAACGAGTTAAGGATCACATGGACATGCAGCTACAACAACAATTAAAGCAGCAATTGCGACAAGTACAAGAACATTTTCATCAGCAGATTCATGAAAAACAATTGAAAATGCAAACAATGCAAGAGACAATAGATGGATATAAAAAACAAGAGGATTTAATACAGGCTGATGTGAATGACAATGGAATTAATTATGAAACATTGAAAATCGCGTTTCAGCAGTTACAGGTGAGTTATTCCAGACTAGTATGTTAGCGAGGCAATAGAGTATATGACCCTGGCCTGTGGACAGGCTTCTTCAAGCCTGAGTGGGAGGAAAAGAAGAAGAAAGCATGTAGGAATGGGCTACATTTTTAATTCCATATGCCTGATCTGAGGTACAAAATTTTCAGTATTATTTGTTCTAATAATAATTTGTCCCTGATTTTAGTATCATAAGTGTTGAAATTTGTTTTATTGATAAATCTCAAGTGTTAATACTCAGTTATATTCTCACTTCAGAATTTCAATTTGAAGGAAAAATGACAAAGAAAGCTATGTACCTCAAATAAGGCATGTTGAAATCGAAAGTGCAGCCCGTTCCTACAGACCCTTTTTTTTCCTCCGTACCTCTTAGATACAAGGCCTGTTGATAGGGTAATATGACCCTGATAAATGAATTAGAAGAATAGAAGTTATGGCAGAAATGATGCATGAACACAATATTGTTGCATTGGCTCTTCCAATGGAGGATACAAAGGGGTGAATGATTACGGCCGCTTCCAAAGTTGGAGAAAACAATGTCATTGTTAAAAACAATAGAAATGAACAATACACTTTGTCTGAAACAATAGAAATGAGCAATGCATTTTTTCTGAAACGATAGCCTCACCCGCAATATTTAACAAAGTGCCTGCTGTTGAACTCTTCTCCTCATTGACAACGGGGATATGATCAGTGACAAGAATTTTTGTGTGAACTGAATTCGGTAATGAAGGGCTTTCCATTGCGTTGCCCTGATAATGCTAACATTTACTTTGCCTTGGTAGACGTCCTTGTGAGAGTAGAGCCATTAACTGATTTTTGAAATGGTTTACACTTCGTCTATTAACCTCTCGAACTCTGAGAAAAAATGGGTCACGTTTCGTTTCTTGGCAAAATTTAGAGATTTTAAGAGATGCCAAAAGTTGAAAGAGTAGGCATAACAAAGTTTGCTGTTACTTTTACGCTTTGAAGTCTGATAAGAAAATTAAACCTTTGTGGGCCAAAGCAGTGACCTCTTTCAATATGTTTACAATAGTTAACGTGATTCATAAACGAATTTATTTTCTGATATAGAATCGATTTAAGACGTTGTTGGACGAAAAAATATCTTTAGCTGATAAAGTTCAAGAAATGGAGCACATTAACTTTCAACTTTCTTCTGAGACGGAGACTATTGGTAAGTTTACTTTCATTAAAATCCTCCTGCGACCACTTTCATGAGAGCTTAGCCTCATTTTTAACTTTTTCTACATATGCAGACATGCCATGTTAAAATGCCAAAGTGAAGTGCAACCCCTAGCAGGAATGCGATGAAAATGGTCTCTATAATGTACCTTCTGTGCTGAGCTTACATTATCAAGGACACATTTAAAGTTCTGGACCTTCGTTCCTTCTGCAAAAGCGTAAGAAAGGAAAGAAATTGCCTTGTCCGGTGGGAACTGCAATTTCGTCAAGAAACCGTACAACCAGAATGCTGACGACAAACAGATTTTTTCATTTCATTTATAGATGTATAGAAATATTTTCAGATGTGAATAGCACAGCCCAACTAGGGAACTACATATGTTCTTCACCTAAGACCTTTCTTGAAGATGGTATAGAATTGTTACATCTTAGCCACCCCAGCACTTATTCTGCCTAAAATAAAGGATTTTAGTTAGCACTTTGTTGTTTTTCCTTTGCAGAAGAGTACATAAACCTTTATCGAACTCAGAGATCTGTCATGAAAGATAAATTTCAGGAACAGGAGGCCATGATTACCAAACTTTCTAACGAACACACCAGGATGCAGGTACGTGTACCAACTTTTTCCTAAAGTCCATCTTAAATTAGATATCACCTGAAATTTGCAATAACGCAAAATTCCTTTGCATTGTTGTTATTCGCGGGCATTTGCAGGTGACATCTAATTTGAGAGAGACTTTAGTACTTTAAAATCGAAAAATTTCGGACGGGAAAGTTTTGGAAAAGTAACTTCGGTCAAAAGCTTTGGGACTCTTTTTCGAGAATTTCGGACAAAGCAACTTGCGGTCAAACGAAAAGTGAAGCTCATTGCTGACAACACATGATGATGAGAAATATGTCATGTCATGTTGATTATTGAAGACGAAGGTGTGCTTATTAACTATAAGGAACTCTTCACGAATGACTACAGAAATCACTTATAATCTGCA
Organism: Aurelia coerulea; assembly: GCA_039566865.1. NCBI lineage: Eukaryota > Metazoa > Cnidaria > Scyphozoa > Semaeostomeae > Ulmaridae > Aurelia > Aurelia coerulea. Next base: position 19,727,577 of record CM076954.1, read on the forward strand.
TAACGATGATTAACTATACAGATACCCATATGATGTTTGCAAGAAAAGCGGCGATTGCGAATTATACGTTTCTTTGTGCTTTTCTGTTCTCAGAGAATTTAAAACTTTTTTACAAAAAAACTTTCAGAAAAGAACAGATTTTGAACAATTAAGACTTTCGAACAAAATTTTGTCCGAAAGTTCGATTGTTCAAAACTTTTGTTATTTTTATTATCAATCAAACAAATCTAAGGAAAACAACTTATTTTATTTGCACCATATACAGCGGGCATTGACATCAAGTCATCTGGTCCCAACTGCATATGGTGCTTACAATTCAACAAGTGTATAACAATGAGATAAGGTAAACTTTTCGATCTTGATGTAAAAACGCAGGATTTGTTTTGGCTCTTCTCTGTCTATGCCTGGGTAAATAATTTGGTCTTTGGGAAAATTTTCAGAACCACGCCCTTTTTATATTCAGGAAACGCCCCTTTTACACTCAGGAAGCACCTTTATTTGTCTATCAAACTCTAAAGATACCTACCTGACCCTTCCTTTGACATTTTCTCAACGGATTTAGACGAACTGGATGAGTAACCTCGGAGAAAACTGGGGGGTCTTGCCCCCCCCCCTTGTGGCTCCGCCACTGCTTTGGCCTGCTTGCCATGTATGTAATCACATTTTGGTCATTTTTCAAGCAGGAACTTTTTTTGGTAAACCCGGTACTTTTACGGGAAAACGGGAAGTCTGTCTTGGTGTATGATACTTTTATTTATCCATCTGCAGAACAAAGTGTCTCAGCTGCAAGAACTGGTAATGCAGACCTTGGACGAAAAATCGAAATTAGAGGAAGAAAAAATCCAGCTGCAAGAACTTATGAATAAGAGACTCGCAATACAAACTGGAGATGAAAAAGAAACGGAGATTCCAAAATTCGAATTAACAAGTGACTCAATGTATGACGAAACAGTCTCGTTTCCACCAGATGAAGGAACGAAAACGAGATCCGAACAGAGTCATAGGACGAGGACTGAAAGTGAATCAAGCAACGGTAAAACGCAACAAATTATGCGAATTTTCGAACAATTACATGATACAGGGGAAGGCTATCAAAAAGGATGGTTATCGCCTGCGGCTAGGCGTAGAGAATTTACACCGTGTAAGCATTGTGGGAGTAGGACAATAAATTTATAGGTGTACAGGGGGCAACACTAGAGGAGGCAACTTGTAGGCTTGAAGACTATTTTGTTAGGTCTGTTATGATTCGAGGCTGATCTGGACAACAAGGGCAGATTTTGTAATACAATAGCACGAGTTGCTTTTGTTCACACCTCAATTCAAAGCGATTAGCGATCACAGACAAAGGAAATTCTCTCAACCAGTAATTCAAAACAAACAAAGCCGCAAAAGCTTCTCTGAAACCCAGGTAGCTACCTCGCTCGCTGTGCATTCCATAAATTATGTTTAAGGGCAAACATGAGCATAGATCGAAAGAAGAAGGATATATCTACACATCTGCCGCGGGCATTTTATTTCTTTGGTCCAGAGGCTGAGCAGTAAATGTTTTGACAACACCCAAAAAAATAAGAGAATTGAATCGCCTCCTAAACGGTTTTTGAACCAAACAAATAAAATGCCCGCGGCAGATGTGTAGATGCATCCTTCTTCTTTCGATCTATGCTCGTGTTTGCCCTTAAAAACAGTTTCTAGAATGCACAACGAGCATGCTAGCTACCTGGGTTTCAAAGAAACTTTTGCGGCTTTGTTTGTTTTGAATTGCTGGTTGAGAGAATTTCCTTTGTCTGTGATCCCTAATCGCTTTGAATTGAGGTGTCAACGAAAGCAACTCATGCTATTGTATTACAAAATCTGCCCTTGTTGATCTGGACGCTTCACAAGAGGCTCGAGAAGAACTCCAGTCGGTGTTCACTGAGACTCCTCCAATTGGGATATGATTGTGCTCTAGTTTTACAGAAATGATAGCATGTATATGAAATGTTGGTGGAGTCATCTCACCCTGTACCCTGGCCAGTGGTGGACGCTAGGGGGTGCGGCAAGGGGGTACGGTCGCCCCCAATTTCAATTGAAACAATGAACTTTATCCCCTTTATTATTTGATATCTGGCAAAGTGTCCACCACTGACCGTCGTCATGAAGCACCTTGACCTTCCATTATCGCTGACGTTTTAATTACTATAAATTTATTGTCTGAAATGTACTACCCTTCACGTCATCCATATTCTTGATATTCTAATAGCCTAGGCCTATATGCCATGAAGAAAACTACAGAGAGTTGGCTATCTGATTCCATACTATGATTTGAAATGCAAAGTTTTAACTACAATTCGATGTAAATCGAGCAAATCAGTTTCGTTTGTGCCGAGAAAGTTAGGCTTAACTTCGAAGGCCCGTTTTATAGGTCGCGTCCCACCATGCTGTGCCGAACCGAGTAAATATCGAGCAATTTTGTCTGGTTAGGCATGGCGCAACTCTTATGAAACCAACTTGGCACGACTAAGTCGGACCATACGCCAAAGGCCTCTGGTCTGGGTTAGGGTTAGGGTTAGGGTTAGGGTTAGGGTTAGGGTTAGGGTTAGGGTTAGGGTTAGGGTTAGCCGCACCATGCTCATTCCTGCTTACAAGAACCAAAACTATCGCAATCTTATCAATTTTTTGAGGTCAAGATGAGCAAATGTTTATCTTCACGTCACATTTCTCTGTTCTCGAAAGAAATGTATACAATCGAGAAGAAAGTTTTCAAAAATTCAAATTTCGCGCATACATCATTACTGTTCTGCGCGGCACCGCAAAATCATCCTCTTATAAAGCAGGGACGATCAAGGTCGAAAAGGTCGAACTGAAATTCCACTGCTTCGGCACGACGTGGCACAACACATAAAACAGATCCTACGTAGCACAAAAAACATGCCTGCACATGCAGAAATGAGATATTCTCATCTTCGCAGATTAATATCGCAGACCTTTGAAGCTCAATCCCTTTGACAGTGGCAAATCTTATCATTTTATGAAATCGGAGGCCGTGTTTCTTTCTTTTGAATGACCGATGCGATGCTTCCATTTCTCGAAATGAACCAGGCTCGGGATTATTTGCAATTCTTTTTTAGGACCTACGTATTTTGCATGTTTTTCGTTACATTCTGCATACTCCTTGAGTCGCAAAAATACTTCGTTGACAATTTTTACACCCTCCTTGTCGTCAGATTTTCAAGACCCTAAGAGCTTTAACCCACTGCACGGGGGGGACACATAATAAGTTTCCTCGGACAAAGCGTATCTTGTCTCCCCAATACGGCCTTCGATAAGACAAAGTGATTTGCCTTTCTGAAGGATAGATTTCACACATCTGAATGCACTGAATCAAATCAAAATAGACAGAGAGAGAACAAGGACAGATTTTGTAACACAATAGCATGAGTTGCTTTTGTTGACACCTCAAGTCAAATCAATTAGCGATTCGACAAAGGAAATTCCCTCAACCAAAGGCAATTCCAATTCAATTCCAATTCAAAACAAGCAAAGCCGCAAAAGTTTCTTTTAGACCCAGGTAGCTGGCGCGCTCGTTGTGCAATCCAGAAATTGTTTTCAAGAGCAAACATGAGCATATATCGACAGAAAAAGGATATATCTACACATCTACCTCAGGCATTTTCAGGGACGTAGGAAGCATCTCAAACTTGAGGGGGCACGACACTTCAAGGGCACTTTTTTCATTAAGCTTAAGGGGCACTTCCTGGAAATCAAAAGGGCACTTCTTTGTTTATTGTAAAATTTTGGGGGGGCACATGCCCCCAGTGCCCCCCGGTTCCTACGTCTCTGGGCATTTTATTTTCTTTGGTTCAGAAGCTCAGCAGTAAGTGGTTTAATTTACCCCCAAAAAAGAAGAGAATTCGCCTCCCAATCGGCTTTTGAACCAAAGAATTAAATGCCCGAGGCAGATGTGTAGATATATCCTTCTTCTTTCGATCTTTGCCCATGTTTGCTCTTAAAACAGTTTCTGGAATGCACAACGAGCAGGCTAGCTACACCTGGGTTTCAGAGAAACTTTTGCGGCGTTGTTTGTTTTGAATTAATGGTTGAGGGAATTTCCTTTGTCTCCGATCGCGAATCGCTTTGAATTGCTGTGTCAATCAAAAGCAGTTCATGCTATTGTCTTATAAAATATGTCCTTGCTCAGAGAGAGCAAAACGTTATTGTCGGCTGTGTTGAAGGTGTGAAGTCTATTCTTTAGGCTGTAAAATCTCTTTGTCTTAACGTTGGTCTTTTGCTTTATACAATTTTCCCTTGCTTCTCTACATAGCTTTATTTGTTGACCCACCTGGCCTGGTGTCTTGTAAATAAACAAACAAAATCAAAAAGAGTCAATATTTGATTGTGCACACACCAGTCCAAAGTTTATTCGGTTAAACGTAATAGATTGGTTGAACTGGTTTTACAATGTGCAGAAGCCAGGAGCACTTTTGTGAAACAAGAGATTCAGGTTTCTGAAAAGCTACAAGACTGCAAGGTCGCGAATGTTGGAACTGTCCTGGGCAAAGAGATAAATCTTCAGGATACTTGCCGCTGAGTGAGTCAGAAAAAGTTACAAAGTTTTTGATTCTATGGTTTTTAAATTGTTCATCGGATTCCATTGAATTTGTATTCTTTGCATAGCTAACATGCAGACTTAAAATATGGACAATTATGCACCGTTGATGTGGCCTATATTATGATCAAAATTGTATTCTTAGTCACTTTGTGTTGTTTCTCTTCCACGGGATTGCAAGTAAAGCTTGATAATGTTGCTATTCCTTCATTTTTCTCTCGTCATAACAAGGATCGAATGATGCCATTATTCAAATACAGTTGAAATTGAAATGAGAAGGAGCTCCAACCCTTTCAACTGTATTTGAGTAATGGCAGCATTCGATTCCTTGTTGTGACGAGAGAAGAACGAAGGAATAGCAACATTATCAAGCTTTACTTGCAATCCCGTGGAAGAGAAACAACGCAGTGAGTAAAAATACAATTTTGAACATAATATAGGCCACACTCACCAGGTTGAATGCTTAAAAATTTAGCGGTTCCATTCAAAAAAATCCGCAATGCTGGCTTGTAATGATGTAAAAATTACCACCTACAAGTTGCCTCCTCTCGTGCGTATTAAATTTAAAATGCTATTTCTACATAGAGGTATCATGTTGTTAAGTACAGGAGTGGCATTTATAGTTAAATTTTAGAACTATCTGTAAGGATCGTTGATGTAATGTTCTTAGAGAATCGCAAATACGCAAATCATTTGATGAATCAAAAATTATTATTCTAGTTTCTCTTCTTTTTTTCGTCTGCCTTCTGAAGAGCTTTGGGTTGCGGAGCACCCTAAATTTTACTGCAAAGTTTCTCCAAAATTATTCGAACTTCTTTTTGATTCGATACTGAGTTTCGGATCCATCCTTGTGTTCCTTTGGCAATCAAAACAATCATGATTTCATTCAAAGTCAGGCAGCTGGATCTAAATGCTTTGAAATGCAACAATGTTAAAATCTTAAACAATACAATCATGATTGTTTTGATTGCCAAAGGAACGCAAGGATTATTTGCTGCTTAGGCCAAATTTGATTCTCAGATGGTCCGAAATTGCAGCGTGCCCTCAAATGACCATGGGTGAAAGTTTCTTCTGGATCCTGCCATGCCAGATATCGTTCAGTGTTCAAATTTACCTCTGCTAAAAACTTGCCTCATGATATGAATGTGTTTTAGACTTTCACTTAGGAGTAGTGCTGAGGCTGCACGAAGTTGTGTTTCTTTCTTGGCCAGTCCTTTGATCCAACAGGGTTGACATTGTTCGAGGGTGTTGCGAAAGAATTACTGGAAAGGGAGCAAAGGGCGCGAAGAAAATTTCAACAATACCAGCTCGATTGCGTCAGGAAGTGACCTTTGCGGGCTGTGATAGACAACGGGTTTTTGGCAGCCTTTCTCGTTCTGAAATCGGAATTTGTGCGTCGTCCGCTGTCCACACTCAGATTTATTTAAGAAAACCTATTACTACTACTGTATATGTTCAACCTTTTTGCATCGAACTGTTTATGGAAATAGGTTCATGATACATGCATACATGGGCACAGTTCCCTGGTCCATCTTCGTTTCCAGGGTCTTTTGTCATATTCGGACGGCGGCCTTTTCGTCTTCATCCAAATATGACAATAGGCCCTGCCCTTGGGACGAGGTTGTGTTGTCCCCACGTTTGTAGTCCATATTTTGACAAAAACTTCAGGGCCTGACATTGGCGAAATTCATTGTTAATTTCATCAAATACGATTGCTTCGAAATCAATAGGTTTGGCGCTGTATAAAACATTAAAATTGAACGAAGGAACGGAAAGTTTATTTTCCAAATATGTTTATATGGATGGCTTATCATAAAAAACAAGATCCTGTAGTGAATACAAGGAGGAAAACCTGTGCTCACATATTTGGCCAGTTACACAAAATAGATAAGACAACCCGCAGAAGTTTCCTTCAAAGTCAACGAACTGGAAAACTAAGAGGCGCTAGAGGGGGTCCAATGGTCGCAGTGCGTTAGGACTGGGTTACCAGCTTCGATTTACTGACCCAGAAGGTGGGGGGGGGGTACTCAGGTATATTAAGGATAGGGGTGCTCAGGCTGGGGTACAACGCATCAACCCAAAAATAATGATTTCTAGAATGAAAGGAAAATAGACCCCAAAAAATAATTTTTCTGACCCTACATACCCAAAAGCCAAAAGTTATGAAATCAATACCTTAAATCTCTAAAAAATTGCCATAACTCGACATAACTGATTAGATTTCTCCGTATTGTATTTAGATATTCAAGTTTTTGATTATAAATGTTACTTGATTTGAATTTCGTTGGTAAATTAGATTTTCCCAATTTTTCAATCTTTCCCATATTTGAGACCCAAAAAAGTAAGCCAGACTTTCAGGAACCCAAATAAGGATTAACTGTACAAATCAATGACCCAAACAAATATAACCCGTGCCCAAATTTTAGACCTGAAAAAAGAGTAACCTTGAGGCTTGAGAACCCCCTTATCATAAATATACCAGATTACCTGTAATCTAGCCCAATCTAGCCACAATCTGGCATGATTTAACGAAGGAAATGGCAGCAGCCCTACATAACAAGGCATTACTTCTCACGCCTTACCTGCAAGAAAGCGAAATCACGTGCATTGAGCTGCCAGCAAAACTTAACATTTCTGAAGGCACACTTTTTTGCCCCACCTGCAACAAGGGGTGTTTAGTCTAACGTAGACCAAACGGGCTGCGATAGACTGTAAACCAGGTTACTAACCTGTTTTCATCCAATCAAATCACTCCAAATAGTCACGTGCTATGTGTTCTCAGACCGTGACCATGCAAATTTGCAATCGTATTGCCTAATGACAAAACATCATGATGGTGGACTTGAAAGCGACAGAAAATTATCTCCGTTCAAAAGACAATTTCTCAATCTTTGCTGTGAAGATAGACGATTCAAGTGGGTTAATTTGAGAGACAAGACTTTGAAGAAATAAACAGCAAGGCAAAAGATATCGATTATATTCGATACTGTGTTGTGAGAAACAATCTTCGGGGGACCAACACCCTTAGGCCTATCGACCAAAATCCAAGAAGCAGACATGGGAAGCTTGAAAGCTGTTGTTCTTCCATTTATTGGGACTTTGGTTGTGCTTATTTTGAACTGTTGGTAAGTATATGGACCAGAATATAAGGCAATAATCTTGCGAGTAATAATGCTGTCTTGATTCCTTCATTGAAAGTTTAAAAATGAACAAGGCAATTGACGCAGCTCCTCTCTTTGCCTGGTGGCCCAAAAGTCCGCGGTGTTTATGTGTTGGGATAACAAAGAAGAGGGATGTATTAAATAGAACGTATTCGCTAAATGCCAAAGGCTAGAAGTTAGCGTACGTAGGCTATAGCCAGCGGATGCCGTCCGGCGTCCTGTAGAGACTGAGGGCAATTTTGTTTGACAAGCTGTGATAAAACAGTTTCAGAACTTAACTTTCACTGGCTGAATATATTTGAGATTGGAATCCACTAAAAGTAAAGGAGAGGTGGTGGTAAATTGGTATTCAACTTCCATCGTGCTAAAACAGCTCTGTCTTAGAATTTGCACATCTGTCTGTGCCAAGTTTTTGCTCAAAAAGTGAAGGAAAATAATGGTCAGAAATTCAGGAATTTTTGTAAAGATCCCTTTGAAATTTGAAGAAAAATCATAGATAATCTTTGCTTAGGTGTTTCAATAACCTATTAGAGCAAAACCACAAAATATGTAATGCTTACTGTCTCCCAGAAAAGGACATGGTTGATGGTTGCTTGGTACTTTGTATTGTGAAGAAAAACCACAATTCAAGCAAAAACAGGCCGCTTATCAAAGGAAGCACCATGCACTCTCTGGGTTGCTATAAATATTGTTAATTTTATTTTTATGCAAATGACGTTGCAGATGTTCTTTCTTCAATAAAAGTAAAACATAATCCTTATCCAACCATTTACAGGCCTTGTTATTGTTTCATTCCAACAAAATCTTTTTGCTCTATGGCTGCCTTATCAACGAGTTTTAAAAATTCTGTCTCCAGGGATATTTTTGAACCAGCAGTATTTTGAGACACGTGCCACTGCAGAGTGTCAACTGCATACACAAGATTTTTTACAAAATGTTTATATGTGCACGCTCGTTTTGAGCGAGATCTCTTGTTCACTACTTTGGAAAAATAGGAATTAAAGACCTTGCACGGGAGCACGCAGCTGCTTCATTGGTCTGCATATGGGAGATCTCATTGAGAACTGCCATACTCTGCAGACTGTGACATGTGCTATAAAAAAGTATTCAGTTTTTGCTGCAATGCAGCTTTTTATTCAGATGTTAAAATTACGTCGCAATCTGAGGAGTATTTACAGTTAGACACACTGTAGACTTTTAACTTTATTTTTGGCAGGTTGCAACCCTGAAAATCCCACTAAATCCTTTGTACCCACACACAGAAAAACTGAAACTCGCCTTAAAACGTTTATAAATTTCTTACATTTTCGTTTTCACTCTGAAGTGAAGACGTTGCAATTTTAAGTATCAAAAAGCCTTTTGGAATAAAGATTACATATATGCACCTGAAAACCAAGCAGAAAATATGCAAAATACCTTTTAACTCACAAAGGATTTTAAGTGTGCAAGCATTCCAAAGACAATTATAGAAACACAAGTGCTGAAAAATGGCCATGCTTGATACTTGTGAAGCCACGAAGCCTGTTCTTTATTCCCTACAATACAGTCCTTTGCGCACAGTTCATGGTTTTCCTGCCTACGAATTCTTGTTAAGAAAAATGTACAGTGTTCCATATGGCTGAAGAATTCTTATCATAACATTGCACTGTAGCATTAAATTTAAATTGTAGGTTATAATGCAGAATGAGGTTGGGGCTGTGTAGTTGTTGATTTAATGTCCTCAAACAAATATACAGCTATGTAAACTTTGGGACCCATATATGCTGCTCAATTAGATTTAAATTGGTTTGTAATAAATCCTATCAATCATTTATCAATTTAAAGAGCAATCAATAAATTTAAACCATTTTGTTCCATTTTAATTGTTTGAATTTCTTTTTCAGCAAATTCCATGCAGAAGAGAGTGTCCATGTGACAAATAAAATTGAACCAAAGTCCAACATATCATCACCTGATACAAAGGTATGTGACCTTTACTTCTAGATACATTTCAAAAGTTAACATTTTATTTCTATTCTTTTACAACAAAAGATCTTGTTTCCAACCAACTGATGTGATGTAAAAGATGTTGTGGGGGAGAATGTTCTCTACAGACTGAACAGGGAGACTGTCGTAAATGACTTGAGCTGCAAAAACATTGAACATTCTGTTTATTATTCTTAACATGATTGGTTAAATATTTACCTGTATTGCTTCTCTTAGTCTTTGTCTCCCAAAGTGCTGACCAGGCACAGCACCAATACTAAGGGGCTACATGTATTTTTATATAAGAAACTGCCCACAATAAGACACTCAGCTCTCAGATTGCCAAAAAATTAAGAAACTCCAGTACTGGGAAAATATAAGTCGACATATTTTTAATTTATTTTCATAATTCCTCTGTCATATTAGGACGTAAGGTACTTGAGTAATATCTAAAAACTGGAAAGGCTCAAAATACGTTGTTTTGAAATGTTCACATTAGGCACAGGAGTGAACATGAAGATCGTTTATGGAACCTCTAAGAAACTCGTAAGAAACTCTGAGTACTCAAAATCTGATAGTTTTAAGAAACTTTCAGTGCTGGCCCATTTCTTATAAGAAAATATGTGTATTGCATCCCTTTGCCGCCCCAATAGTTCACCAATTTATCAAGTTCTTTGAGTAATTACTGTAAAGAAACTCATATAGGGGTGCTGTTTCCATCTAATGCCAATTGTTTCAAAATTGCAGCATCTAATTAAAGTTAGCATAACCCCTTAGATTAGGCACATTTTGATTTGCATGGGGTATACATTTATAATCAATTGAATTTGCCAAATCTAGTGTTCCTCATATTTGGTTACTTATGTATAGGTAGGATATCTTCGCATTACTAAACATGCTTTCTCTTATAGAATGAGGCGCTTCCCACAAAAACAGAAGCGCTGAAAGAAGAAAATCTACGAGAAGAAGATGGGGGTAAAGATGATGAGATTTTACTGCCAACGATTGCCCCAGCTACGCCCCATTTTGAAAGGATGGTGTCATCATCATTCATCCTTGTCCCAACGCTCGAATCTACCCAGATATTATCAAGCAAGCCTAAACTGGAGAGCAGTGAATCAGGTAGTCCAGGAGAGACTGCTGCTGTGATAAAGGAAGAAGATGGCAAATATACTGAAAGGTTTGTATTGAAATTTCAAGTTATTTTTGCTTCAGTTTTCTCCACTGTTTTCATACGGAAATGGTTGACTAGTCTTTGTACGGAAAAACTATCCACTTTTAGTGACAGGCCATGATAAATTGTCACCTCAACTTTAATGATTAATGATTTGATCTTTAGTCAAAATCACACCTAGAGAATCAGATGGAACTAAAGGAAGCAACTATTGGTTGACAGCAGAAAGACTAAGTGTTTTTGTGATTTTTCTTGTGTTTTTATGAGAACTGAAAATATATTGAATGAGTCGAAAAAGGCCCAGCATTTGCCTGCTGTCAAGCAAAGTTTGATTCATTCCGATCCACAGAGTACTCTAAAGTCCATGTCTCAAATTCTAGTAGATGTCACCTGAGATTTGGGATAATACAAGATTCCTTTGCAAAACACTTCTATTGTTGTTATTTGTGGGCAATTGCAGGTGACATCTAATTTAGAGTGGGTCTCAGCAAATTGAACTTTCATAGATTCAGGCATAATTTTAAGGATACTGTAAACCCAATGTGCCCTACGAACGATGGTGTTGAGGATATAGAGCACTTTTTGTTGCTTTGCCCTTCCTTTGGGTTCCAATGACAAAACTTTCTTGCTGGAATACTGCCATTATTACAACCACATGGATATGTTTCAAATGAGGTTCTAACCCAGCTGTATGGTGATAAAAACCTCTCACTGACGATGTTAACAGGAACATACTTGAGCTAATATTACAATTTATTCAAGAAGCTGGTCAGTTAGATTGAGCTGCTCATTTTAAGCTTTGTCATAAGCCACACAACCACTAAGTACGTATTCTTTGCAATATTTGTTTTCCCTTTTGTTCGTAGTTATGTCTAGTTTATATAAGTGTACTCTTTTTTTTAAGGCCTTGGGGTTGACATAGTATTTTGCTCCTCTTGGTATCGTAGTTGTAAAATAGGTTAAGTAATGTGTACATTTTTAGATGGAATATATAAAAAAACATCTAATTTGAGACAGACTGTAGGTTATGTTGTTTCAATCATTTTGGCGCACCCAGTATCTACAACATTTTAATTTTTGCTTACAGGGCCAGGGATAGCAGCCAAGTAGATGAAGTGGTGTTTACAAATGAGATGTTTGAAGACACATCAGCAAAACTACCAGAGCCTCAAAAACACCTAGCGGCAAAAGTGAAAACAGATCAAGAACAGGAAATGTCATCTCAAGAAAAAGAAGGGGCAGTTAAAGAGAAGGTAAAAGAGGTCAAGATAGCCAGAGACAATGAAATTGCAGATGATATGATGAAACTAAACAAGGATAAGATGCTAATGAAAGAAAATGCTGATTCCAAAATTGAACAAGATAGTGTTAAAGATGTTGTCACAAGTGATAAAAAAACTGACAAAGAAAAAGGGACAGAAATAAAGGGAGAGAATACTGAAAATTCAGAGGATAGTCCCAAACGAGATGATGCTGTGACTAAGTCTGATGAGAATCAAGAATCAGAAGCCAAAGAAACGGGAATTTTGGAATCATTTAAAGACTGGAAAGAAAAGCAAGAAACTAAGACGGTCAAAAAGCATGTTCAGGAGAAACCTGTCATTAGAACATCAACCAAGAAACAACCCAACCAGAAGGCAAATTATGCTTCTTATGAATGCGGGGCAAAAGTTATTTCATCAAACCAAGAAGCTGAAAATACTGGGGCTATTTTGAATGAGAATCGAGATATGTATATGTTGAATCCATGCAGTTGTCGTATTTGGTTTGTTATTGAATTATGTGAAAAGATCAAAGCTGAAACAGTGGAGATTGCAAATTATGAATTATTTTCATCAACACCTGAGAAGTTCAATGTTTATTTCAGTACAAGATACCCTACAAGGGAATGGGAATATGGCGGGAGTTTTAATGGGAAAGCTAAAAGAAACTTGCAGAGTTTTCATATAGAGGAGAAATTTTACGCAAAATATATCAAGGTTTGTGATTATGTTTTATGGTTAAATACACTTCATATTGTGCAATTTTTGAATCATTGATCAATGGAAAGCGCTATCTACTTTAGACAAGGGCGATGTTTCAGCAGCTGTGGAAAATAATTTATTACTATTTTTGCCTGTTTTTAATGATACAACATATCCATTTGACATTGTTTCAATGTTTTTCAACGCTCTTAACCCCTTTTATCAATGATTCTAAAATATTTGCTTTAAAACCAATGAAGTAAAGAGATTATTACGAAATAGACTATTTCGTTATATGTTCGCCTCTACCTTAGGATAGCAGATGCTTTAGCCACACGGCTCAAAACGGTAAACCTCTTACAGAGCAGGAACGGTAAAAAATGATACTGTTGGGCACATTTGATATGAAGAAATGTTTGAACGTATAAACTATTGAGATGATAAATAGAGATTGTGTCCTTATGAAGAAATATCAAGCGTTTTTTCTTCGAAAAATTGTGTGCTCAAAGATGCAATTTTTCCCGTACGTATCCGTGATGTCTGCCTCCCCGCCGATGTATCAAACAGAGTTGTAACCCTGTCATCTGTACTTGATTTTTCTTATTCTCTTATTGTATCTCGCTAATGAGGGTCATGATAACCAAAGGCCCATTGCTAACCACGATCCTTTGTGATGCATGTCAAAGGAAAATCAGAATAAAAAGATCCTAGGCCAGGAACAACTTTCATATCTTATGATGCTGTCTTGGACCAAACAGATCATATTTAGTAGTAGGTCTTTAAAGGGGCTCCGTCGTCAAAATGTAAACAAAACGATGATTTTTGCAGTTTTTTGAAAGGTGATATCACACAGGATTTTCGTATTTTTTCAAAATGAAAGTTGCTGTTTGGGCATTAATCCTTGTACTTCACTAAGGAACAAACCAAACATTCATATCTTCTACGATTGCTGGGATATAAGTGGATTTTTAACGGTTACTTTTTTGTGGCTTGGGTGAAGCCACCAAACAAACTGCAGAGAACAATCGATGAACAATGGATGATCCCCGACACGTGCGAGTTTACGGATTTGTTTATTACTGTTTGACAGCATGTTCAGCATAGGGCTCAAATCTTTAAAAAGGTTAGTGTAAAATGCTTTAATGGCTTGGAAGGAACTTAGGGTTTTTTGTGCTGTAAATCTGCCATGGAAATTTATTGATATCTTGATTAGTTTCAAAATGGCGGCAGTTATTAAATTTGAGGCTATGGCGTCATCAAATTTATAAATCCTGAACTAGAAAAGCTACAGATTTCTGCTTGCCACCATATTGTAGACCTTCATAAACTATGGTTTTCTTGAAGGTTATATCATTTTTCCTCCATTGGTTTAGGGCTAACGATGATTTCAATTTTTTCGAAATTTTCCATGGAGAAAATCATGATGTCAAAAAAATTCAACGGCAGATTTATAGCGAAGTACCATAAGTTCCTTTCAAGCCATTCAATGCAAAGAAAAATGGCATGGCATTTTACACACACCTTTTTAAAGATTTGAAAGATTTGAGCCCTACCATGCTAGCATGTTCATTACTGTTGAGCCCTATGCTAGCTTGTTTGTATGTCCTATTGCATGCCAACGAGAACTAAAATTGGAATGTTTTCACTTTTTAGGTTGAAATGTTGAGTCATTTTGGCAAAGAGCATTATTGTCCACTTAGTTTGGTGCGAGTATTTGGAAGAAGTGAGGTGGAAGAATTAGAAGATTCGGAGGATTCCCATAGTGATAGTGACCATGGTAACGAGGACGCCGAAACGAACGTTAACAACAACAGCGATAACCAATCGAAGGACGCTAACGTCGGAAAAGGGGACGAAAAGAAAAAAAATTTCCTGAAGAGTGCGACAGATATGGTGATCGGGCTTGTTAACAAAGCAACGAAAAGTTTCACAGGGATGGACGAAAAACGAAATGATACAACGTTAGAGACAAATGATACGCAGGGAGAAAATGCTCAGAATATTCCACAAAATGAGAACAGTTCTGCTGAAGTCTCGGACACAAATTTGGCCGAGGATAGCGAAGACAAACCAAGTGCATCTGTAAACGTGACTGGGGTGCCAGAGTCGTCAGTAGGTGAAGTTAAATTAGAAGGTGGGGATAGTCTGAATGTCACGGCTGAACAGGCAAAGAACTCAACATCAGACTTGGTTGTGTTGATAGAAGGAGACGATGCTGACGAAGAAACAGATCCTAAGTTGATATCGAATAAATGCTTATTTAATGGTGAATTGCTCGGAGATCGTTGTGCAAACCCAGCAGTTCGATTTTGGATAGTTTATTTGTTTGTTCGTAAGATGTGTCCACTGAATCCCGAGCAAGAAACTAGTGGTAGAATTTATGCGATGAATAGCACAAAGGGAGATTCTACAAATGTTATTAAGAAGGAAACCGTTGTTCTTTTACCGCCTGATGATGAAAATGTGGATTCGACTGTGGCAGAAACGCATGTAAAACATGTTGCTGACAAAACGAAATTTGAAGCAACAACCCACGAAGAGTCTGTGGCCAACGGAGTATCATCTACTCCTCATACTCCAGTTGGTAGCACTGAAAGCAGTATTGAGGAAACAGGAGATGAGACAACCACTCGGCCTAATGAAGGAAATTTATCTGCTACCACGAAGTCCGAGACTACAGTTACACAGGAGGTGAAAATGACGACAGATTTAGCTGAGCAAGCTACTAAGCCAGTGGAGTCATCATGTGATAAAGTTACCGCTGACCACCCTGATTTGTCGTTGTTGTTGAGTGCTGAGCAAAGCTTGAAGCAGCAAGCTAATACTGTTACCGCAGCGGCCGAGAATGTAAACGAAAAGACGGAAGAGGTCACAAAGCTTGATGAGAAAAATGCTACGCCTTTAGAGGCTACTGTCGACGATAAGAAGACAACCAGTAGCGCACATGTTGACGTTTTAGTCATAAATTATGATGAGCAATTAAGAGAGGGGAAAGCAGAAGTGACTGAAAAGACAGAAGTTTCTGGAAATTCAGAAATTCCAGGAAAAGCAGAAAAACCCGGAAGTATTGATAATGATGCTGTTGAAAAGGATACTGTGGAGAAAATTACTTCTAACTCAACGATAATAATTGCGCCATCGTTTTCTCAGCCAAGTAGTGCCAGTCATAGCTCGCAGAAAACGTCGGATAGTTTGCTTGCCGTAGGAATATCCAGCAATGTTTCTAGTAACAGCTCATTTTCAAATGTCGAGCAATCAGTAAGTCGTGCGTCTGTCTCAGAGTCTGTAATCACAAACGATTCATTCATGATCAAAGCTACGAAAGTACCGGAAAGTACTGCGCCTTTGTCTGGCATGACTAGCGTTAATATCGAAGTGAAGGAAAGCTTCCATGCTGTAAAAGAAAAACCAGAGAGCGATAAACATGACAAAGAAACTAACAAGAATAGACAAGAAAATATTGATGCTACTGTGAAAATTGGAAGTGGTTCTTCGGGTAATAACAAAGAATCCGCCATTTTGAAATTAAAGAGTCGAGTAAAGGAACTAGAGACTAATCTCAGTTTGAGTACACTGTATCTTGAGGAAATGAGTAAAAGATATCGCACCGCGTTGGAAGAGCAACAGAAGCAATTCAAATCGAAAATTAATACATTGAATTTGACAGTAATACAAAATAAGGAAATGATTGGGAAACAGAAAGAGTCGATTGAGGAATTGACGAAGCAAGTGTTGTTGCTGTCATTTCATTTGAAGAATTTGACGGATGTTACCAAAGAACAATACTTCAAGGTTAGTGGTAGTCTGCAGTGTCTTGTTAGACTTACCTAAGCACTTCTGTCTGTTCCTGGCGTTATATCTGCTCAGGTTCCTTTTGGTAGAACTTTCGTTCAGGAGAATGAAAGTTTATTGATCAATATCGGTTTGCAGACTTTATTCCAAGTTGCTGAAAAATCTTCGTTCCGGTATCTAAAAATTTTCTGATACGTCATGCTTAAATTTCGTTGGCACGACCTTTACCTTTATTTCGATGTCCAAACTTCAAATGCTTTCCACCTTCTTGATATAGACCTTCACTACTAAACATGACAAAATCTTCATTTCTGTTTCACTAGTTAGTTGCAAAATTCCACGAGAAAGGAAGCTGACAGTCCTCCCAATTTTGTATCAGTTCCCGTTCAGTTTCGTCTCCTGTTGTTCTTGTAGCCGTAATATTGCTTAATTCTTTATTTTAAACAAAACGTAAACAACGTCTTGATTTGAAACTCTGATCAGTTTTGAGAGTTTACAACAGTTCTTTATTTCTAATATCTTTTCATTCCAGATATCTGAAAGATATGTCTTCACGTGTATGATCGAAGGTTTTATTGTCATCATTTTGCTGTGGACGTGTGTTCGAAGACCACGGCAAGTTCCCTATGTTGAGCAAAGAAGACACAGTGCACCCTCTGCATATCTCAATCAGAATGGACATGGTATGTGCAGCTTTTGTACTTTTGATTGGTTCATTTAAAGGGGCTCCGTCGTCAAACAGTAAGCAAATCCGTAAACTCGCACGTGTCGCCGATTATCCATTGTTCATCCGTTGTTCTCTGCTGTTTGTTTGGTGGCTTCACCCAAGCCACCAAAAAGCGACCGTTAAAAATCCACTTATATCCGTGCAATCGTAGAAGATATGGATGTTTGGTTTGTTTCTTAGTGAAGTACAAGGATTAATGCCCAAACAGCAACTTTCATTTTGAAAACGAAAATCCTGTGTGATATCACCTTTCAAAAAGCTGCAAAATCATCGTTTTGTTTACATTTTGACGACGGAGCCCCTTTAAATCGTACTTCATTCCAACTTTGTATATCTCTTCCCTGCGAAGTTATGCATTACAATCTGCAACAAGTGTGCAGTGACGTCCTTTAGCACAAGGCCAGAACGTTTATAATCAGTGGTGGAAAAAATATTTGGCTTCCTGCGAAGGAAGGTCAAACCGGAATTTTTTCCTTCCACATCAATTTTCTGTAGTCCCAGATTTCAGTGTAGTCGATAATCAACCAGGAACTGAAATTACTTTTAGAGCTTCCTGAGATCACAATACTGTTAATGAAAAGAGCATAATTCAAACATTGATTTTCTTCTCTTCTTTCCTTCCTTCAGTCCTTTCTGTCTCTTTATGTTTTCAATTTTTGCTTTCTTTGTCATCCTATCTTCCTTCAATCCTTCTTTCTTCTACCTCGCCTTTTTCTGTCCAACCTTTTTCCTTTCATGTTTTCATTCCGCCCTTCATCCTTTCGTTTCCTTCCTTCTATTCTGCTTTCTCTTTTTCCTCCCCTTTTCTTCCTTCCAGACAAACAATCTTCCTGGGAAGCTGCTTCGTGGCTTCACGCACTTTTTCCACCTCTGTTTATAATACGTAATTTCACATAGGAAAAACAGAAAATTGGAACGAGTAATGTATGACGATACACCGTTCTTAACAGTATAATCTTTTATCGTCTATTTACAAGAATTCTGGACAATCTTTATGATCCAGGCAGTCGGATAAGTTTCGGATGTTCTTTTGCTCAACGTGAATTTTATTTTCATTTATTGTGTACTCTCTGTATTTTAGCAAGATCGTTTGGGCCGTCTTTTGCAAATGACAATGATATCGATGACCAACGCCCAGCAAGCCCTACACATTCGCTGCTCGACAATGAGGTGAGTACAAATTGAATAGGTAAGCTTCACTCCGAAGCTAACATCCAGTGGACGTCTGTTGTGATATTTCAAATTATTGACAGATGATCAACATAGGTTCCAAATCTTTAAAAAGGATGGTGTAAAATTCAGTGACCTATTGTTTTAACTGAATGACTTCAAGAAACTTTAGCAATTTCTCTATAATTTTATCGTTGGACTTTTCTAACATCTTAAATATTTTCAGAATTTGTGTTTTCCTTCTTCTTCAAGAATTCAAGAAAATTTTCGAAAAAACTTAAAACCATCGTAATTTCTAAACTGTTTGACCCAACATGAAATAATTTTCAAGAAAACCATAGTTTATGGATGTTTACAATATGGTATCCAGCAAAAGTCTGTTACTCTTCTTGTTTAGGATTCAGAAATTTGATGACCTCACAGCTTCCAATGAGTTGAAATATAAAATATGTAATAGTTGCAGAAAAAATTAAAGATTTCTGAGAAATCCACCGGTAGAATCATTGATAAGTACCTAAAGTTTCTTTCAAGCCATTCAACAAGAAGAAATAGGTCATAGAATTTTACACCCACCTTTGTACGCCGATTTAAAGATTTGGAACCAATGCTCAGATGATCATCAGCAAACTTACTAGTCTGCGGTGCGACCTCTACGGGGGAGCCTTTCCTTCAATTTTTCCTCCCCGTAGAGGTCGCACCGCAGACTACAAACTTATAACTGAACTAAAAGAAGAAACTGTTGTTAGGAGATTGATGCTGCGTGATTCAGGAAAAACGCGCGATGTTTAGAAGGCTACTATCCCCTGAATATAACAGTAGCATAATTTGTTATTATCATGTTTAATAGCCGATATGTTGAATTGATTCAGGGAAATTTCATTCCTGAAATCGGCCACTTTCTTCCGAAAATATGAGAGATTTTTCGAGAAGGCCTTCTCGACACACCTTCAAAAGTTGCCTAAAATCACGACTAAATTCCCCTACGATTTCTGACTTACAGCAATGACTTGCATATGCTTTAGGGTGTGTTTTCCTCTCGGGAGGATGACCCAGGTCTTCCTCATTAGTATAAGAAAACTACTTATGTGGATTCCGTTCTCACTGAAGGATAACATGTAGTAATACTCGTAAATGTCATTGTTGATAGGAAGCAAACCGATGACATTTTGATCTTTGCTTTCACGTGAAGCTTTTCTGAAAGAGCAATAACATCGCCCATACAGTAAACCCAGATAGATCGATTGCTGAATTTCGTTAACTGCACTGCAGACCACCCAATCTGTTATTTTTACTTTTCAGGGAACAGCCAACCCAGTGTTGATATCCGTCACAAAACGCAGGAGACAGAAGAGGAAGGCAAAACAACTTGATGATTCAGAATTTAGCAATGCAATTCAGTCAGGGGCAAGTAATAACAGTGAAACAACAATGGTTAGCAATACTGCTGGTGTTTTGTTTTCTGCTGGCAAAGGAATTTTCACAGGACTTGCGGGTAAGTTCAACTTTTTAACTCAAACTTTACTCCGCTTTTTCTCATTGAGAAACCTAACTTAAATATCTACCTCTGTAGCAAGACAGGAAATTGAATTGCGGGACAGAACCATCAGCTACATGTACTGATACTGTGAGGATGGAACCAGTGACAAATCTAGCGTATTAGGTAAATATCCATTCAAAATTTAGATTTTAAAAGATATAGATAGTTGCTTTTACGTTTCGCTTTCTAGGATTTGAGGTGTGTTTTGATTGGTACCAATTCTGAGAACGGTAGACTTGGTAGACTCGGAATTCCTGTTTGATTGACTCCCAAATTCCGAAAACATCAGGTTTGGCAGGTTTGGAAGGCCTGCTGAACCTTCTGCTCCAAAAGGTAGAAGGTTTGGCAGACTTTGGAAAGATTCTCGTTTTCATTTACGAAACTCTGAACACGAGGCGAATTTGCTTGCGTTGCTACGGTGATCGGTAATTTTATTCTGTGTTGCCAAGCACCAGACCCGTAATCGTGTTTTTCAACTGGTGGTTAAAAGTGTGTCTCCGTCTCTGCGAAGTCTACTGTCTTCAGAATTTTGTTGGTTTGGAATTATCAATGAAACACACCCTTAGTTTTTGATGACGCGAAAGCAGAAGCAATTGTCTATATTTTTTGAAGATCTTGGTTGATTAGTAATCGAGGAAGCTCAGGATTAGCATTCAAAATTTATAGGATGAACGATGAATTCCACATATGTTATTGATAATTCATCTCTCTGTCCAGCAAAGGACGAATTCAGAAAATGGTTATCTGTCTCAAAATGTTCTGAAAGACAGTATTTTCTACAATTGATAATGATGAAATTTGTAGAATTATTGCCCCAAGCACTACTAACATGTAATCGGAGCTCAAATTTGAAACCGATCTTTGACCTGAGCTGTTATGCATTGTTGCTCACCTGGCCTATTTTTGTCAAGTATGTAGAGGGAGGGCTGCATATATTTTTCATCGTTTTCCAATATATCCATGTCCGCCAGTTGCTAGAAAATGTGTTGGATGAAGCCGAAAGATTGATACATTTATTTGAAATCAGTAAAAACTTATTTTAGTACTTTCACCCACCTCTTTTCAGTACATAGAAAAATCCTGATTTTTCTTCCCTTAGGTGCCTTCTCGAAACAAAAAAGAAAGCCAATTGTTTCGCGCCAAACACGTGCACTCGTCGATACGAAGTTTTACGAGAGAATCGAACCTGCTGGTCGCTCTAAGAGCCTGGGAACAATAGAGGAGCATGATGAGGTCATTGCACCTCGCCGAAATCGAAGCTTCGAGAATGTTCGCAGCACAAAGTACAACAAAATGGCTTCCAGACTGACTAATGAAGATAAGAGAAGAGGATGAAGAACTTTCGTAAGAAATCACATATTTTTCTCGAAAAAGTAATTGAGTATTGATAATAATCTTGAGCTTTTCGACGCATCCTTTGGGATCAGCGCAACTTCATTTGTTTCAATTTTATTTCGATTAATTCAGAAACGAAAACGTTGGATTTGAAAATATAGAAACAACATTAGCAACACTATCGAATTGATTGTGTTATTATTAATTCATTTGCTTAAATTTCAGACAATAAAATTTGGTGAAAAATTTTGGGACGAATTTTTGTCATTTTTGACAATTTTTTTTGGCGAACAAATCTCAGTCCGAAATTTTCTCGCGCCAAACAGTTTTGCATTTAAAGACCCATTGTCACCCAGGATCCTTTGCGGGCACACTGCAATTTTAGACTGTCTGAAAGTCAAATTTAGCCTCAGCGAAATATATAGATCCAGCTTGCATTAGCTGAACCATGGGCAATTATGCACCGTTGATGTGGCCTATATTATGATCGAAATTGTATTTTTACTCACTGTGTTGTATCTCTTCCATGGGATTGCGAGTAAAGCTTGATAATGTTGCTATTCCTTCGTTCTCCTCTCGTCACAACAAGGAATCGAATGCCGCCATTATTTAAATAGAATTGAAGAAGTTGAACCTCCTACGCAGTGATACTTCTCATTTCAATTTCAACGGTATTTGAATAATGGCAGCATTCGATTCCTTGTTGTAATGAAAGAAGAACGAAGAAATAGCATAGCAACATTTATCAAGCCTTACTCGCAATCCCCTTGACTTGCTACAAGTCTTCGTTTCCGTTCTGTCCAGTGGTTCTGTCTCGTACGTACCGCGCCGAAGGCGCAACGAGCGCGAAGCGCGAGGGCGGCGGAGGAGGGAAAGAACGAACTTTCGTTCTTTCCCTCCTCCGCCGCCCTCGCGCTTCGCGCTCGTTGCGCCTTCGGCGCGGTACGTACGAGACCGAACGGAAACGAAGACTTGTAGCAAGTCAAGCAATCCCCTGGAAGATTTCTACAACACAGTGAGTAAAAATACAATTTTGATCATAATATAGGCCACATCAATTTTTGCCATGGTTGAACAGAACTGATAGAAAAGTTAGGCTTTAATTGGCTCTTTCGGTAGTTCAACTTGTGCAGTGTGAATTCATATTTTCTGGTAGCCCGCAAAGGACCCTGGGCGACACTGGCTCCTTAATGTAAGCAAAATCGCTACGCAGCTAAAACCGGATAAACTATCGAAACATATTGCATTGTTCCAAAAGATCGCGTTCTTCAAATCTTTAAAAGAGCTATTTCTGTTTGTTGAAATATTTCCGTTTATGATCAAATTTGAGGTCTGATTTTAATTCAAAGCAAGCTCCAAGAATTTTCGAAATAATCAAGCGTCATTTCTTGATTTTTTTTCACAGTTTTGTAGAGTTATCCTGATTAAATCAGTCCACTTAATTTTAGAATGAAGAAATGCATATTCTCCAAGTGCAAATTTGGCAATATTCTAAGGGGCCACATGGAGGGAGAAAATAACGAGATCCAACCTTATGGCTGCATTGACATCGCGTATTTCTTTTGTCCCTCTACTATATTTTTCGATCGAGGGCCTAGTTTTTTCGGAAACTCAAGTACCGTACAACTGATAATATTCTTTTGAAAAGCAGTCTTTTGACAGGTATACGCTTTTTTATGACTGTTCCCTTGCTCGTGTAAAGTGATTTATTGTGTGGTTGTTCACATATTTATTTAAGTCATCGTTTTATCTATGTTTTCGTGTGCTATCTTCATTCGGCACTCGTAATTTGACATACTGTAGTTGTAATTCGATGTTTGTTTGCATGTTCGTTCACTTGTTTGTTTGTTTGTTTGTTTGTTTGTTTGTAGCCACACGGTAAATGTAACTTCCTCCAATGAGGTCCTCCAGGGTATTTTATGGATCAACAAATATTCGAAATTTTCAAGCAAGGAAAAGGAAACTTTTTTAGAAAATTGGGCAATTTATAAACTAATTTTTGTAACATGATATTTCATAGCCTACGTGTAGACCTCTCCTCCTTCCGAAGCATAGGCTAATATTTCTAGGATCAAGTGCAAAAATGATTGGGAACAAGGCGAATTTGACCCTGTGGGAGGGCCTCTCGTTGATATGTGTTTTCATGTGTTATCGTCATTTGTCATTAATAATTTAACATTCTGCAGTTTCTATTCGTTCTTATGCATTTTTGTCGTAGGCATGTATGTAATGCATGTTTGTACGTCACACCTTTCACGTTGGGGACCGAGGTTGGTAGTCCACATACTTTTGTTATTGCTTGCTATAGCATTCTTCAGGATAAGACTGGTTTCAGTTTGGTACTTTCTAAAATGATTTTACAAAAAAGGTTTTGTTGCTTGACTTGACCATTAGGATGGACTAAACGTGCTTGAAAAGCTACACGTATTTTTCATAAGAAACTAACAATTTGAGCCAGCACGGAAAGGCTTTTAACATTATCAGATTTTAAGTTCTCTGAGTTTCTTATGAGTTCCTCAAAGTAACAAAATTCATGCTCATTAGCTGTGGCTTCGTGAACATTTTAAAACAAAAAGTTTTGTGAAGCCTTTCCATGATACAGGAAACAAATTAAAAATACCGATGTAAAACTTTGCTACGGATTTCCTTTATTAAAGTCAATAGTTTCTTCAATTATATTTTCCAAGCACTGGAAATTCTTAATTTTTTGGCGATCTGAGAGTTGAGTTTCTCATAAGCAGTTTCTTATAAAGAATACGTGTAGCAAAGGAGATTTTTCCTTTTTGTTTAAATTTAGTAGTTAATGCTGTAATAATTAATATCACGGTGAAAAAATACCTTGCGGTGTACTTTGCAATTTGCCAGTTCATTTTTAGACAAGAGTTGGTAGGATTAAATCATGAGCACCAGGAGACAAAATGAATGGCCTAAGCTACGAATGGCCTAAGCTACTCTCATCCGTGATTTGACTACCTGGTTAACTCATTCCGCTGTCCTGATATAATGCAACTTACTCAAGTTCTTCTTTGTCGTTTCCTAATCTCGCAATTACTGCCTGGATCGCATTTTCTAAGCCAACGCAATCAGCAGCATAGCCTGCGTGCGGACAATACCTAAGGAAAACGTATTTGATATACCTTTTCCTTGAGTATAGTCTGCACGCAGGCTATCAGCATCACAGTTCGAGTGTCCTTTCTAACCGCCATTCTGCATCAACCGTTTCTGAATGAAGCTTCCCTCCTCCGCAAGCAACCTTTCAAAAACACGCAAGCGCGTTTTCGCCAGATTGCTTCCGGAAGAGCGAAATTTATTCAAGATGGCAGTCGGTTGTATAGGCTTGAAAAATAAGATTCAGACAGTAATTACAAGATTAGAAAGCGACAAAAACAACTCAAGTAAGTTTCCATTTTATATCTTAATTGCAAATTCAATTGGAGCTTGCAGAGAATATATACCTGATTCTTATTGACTTTGAGTTGATGTGTTACTGCATGTGCTCAATCAGAAACATGTCGAGATATTTGAACGTGTACCGGGTGTCCCAAAAAAAGTATTCCCGTTTAAAAAATCACCAAAATTTGATTACAAGGCCGATTTTAAATTTTCTTTTTTTGTCAAGTACATCAACGACCAAATTATTTTGCAAGATATAGCTGATCTTGTAATTGGTTTAAAATTAACAAATTTAACTCTTTTTAGGGCTACCTGGCTTTGAATCATACTGCAGAAAGCACTGATGATTGCCAGATCAAATTCTTTGTGCACGTAAAGCTTCTAGTTTGGTCATAAATTACAGAATGAAATGCGCACTATCATTGGAGACTGCAATGATGATAAAAATCTGAAAATTTTGACTCTTAGGCAAGATCGAGTATTTTGCTAAAAGCTAGCATGTTAGCTGCATGAGGAATATCAATTCGAAGGAATTTGATGAATAATTCGAAGAGAACAAGCACAAAAACGTTCAACCGTTCGACTATGAGGTTGTTCTAAACTTGACAAGGAAAACAGCGTTTTAGTAACAGTCAACTGATCGTCAAACTTCTTATATTTTAACTTGACAAGGGAGACAGAGTTTTGGTAATAGTCAACTGATCGTCAAACTTATTATATTTTCAATTAATTTTCATCTATTAATGAAAGCATTATTTCTTTCAGAAATACCATACATATTTTTATCATATTCATTGTATGGTTTAATCATTTGTTCACATTTATTTCCATTCTAGAATATGTATTGTTCATCAATCGTTAGTAGGTTAGAGAGACACTATTCTGAATTGAGAAAGTTGGTATATTTAAAATGTTGAAATTTTTAGAAAATAGGATTTGTCAGAAAAATACTGACTTTGTCAAACTTATGTGAAATTTTTATTGCATTCCTTTTCCTACTTTAATGCCTTAGATCTACCATGAAAATTTGCCTCTCTTCTATATTTTCTTATTTTTGCTCGAAGGTGCTTACCTTTTTGAATAAAATTAGCATTTTTCGGAGTATCTCGTTTCACTCAAAATCTCTTGCCTGTTGGCTGAAATCGGCTGATCTTCAAAATCCTCATTTTCGATCAAAATGCAAGGTTGACCAAAAAGTAAGCTCATAGGTTTGCCTTTTTCACTAAAATCATCTGATCTTGAAAATGCCTATTTTTGACCAGAAAGTAAGGCTATAAGCTTACCTTTTTCGGCAAAATCAGCTGATTTTGAAAATGCCTATTTTTGATCAGAAAGTAAGGCTATAAGCTTACCTTTTTCGGCAAAATCAGCTGATTTTGAAAATGCCTATTTTTGATCAGAAAGTAAATTTTAAAAATGCCTATTTTTGACCAGAAAGTAAGGCTATAGGCTTACCTTTTTCAGCAAAATCAGCTGATTTTGAAATGCCAATTTTTTGATCAGAAAGTAAGGCTATAGGCTTACCTTTTTCGGCAAAATCAGCTGATTTTGAAAATGCAAATTTTTGATCAGAAAGTAAGGCTATAGGCTTACCTTTTTCGGCAAAATCAGCTGATTTTGAAAATTCCCATTTTTGATCAGAAAGAAGGCTATATGCTTACCTTTTTCGGCAAAATCAGCTGATTTTGAAAAATGCCTATTTCTGACCAGAAAGTAAGGCTATAGGCTTACCTTTTTCGGCAAAATCAGCTGATTTTGAAAATGCCAATTTTTGATCAGAAAGTAAGGCTATAGGCTTACCTTTTTCGGCAAAATCAGCTGATTTTGAAAATGCCTATTTTTGATCAGAAAGTAAGGCTATAGGCTTACCTTTTTCGGCAAAATCATCTGATTTTGAAAATGCCTATTTCTGATCAGAAAGTAAGGCTATAGGCTTACCTTTTTCGGCAAAATCAGCTGATTTTGAAAATGCCTATTTCTGATCAGAAAGTAAGGCTATAGGCTTACCTTTTTCGGCAAAATCAGCTGATTTTGAAAATGCCTATTTCTGATCAGAAAGTAAGGCTATAGGCTTACCTTTTTCGGCAAAATCATCTGATTTTGAAAATGCCTATTTCTGACCAGAAAGTAAGGCTATAGGCTTACCTTTTTCGGCAAAATCATCTGATTTTGAAAATGCCTATTTCTGATCAGAAAGTAAGGCTATAGGCTTACCTTTTTCGGCAAAATCATCTGATTTTGAAAATGCCTATTTCTGACCAGAAAGTAAGGCTATAGGCTTACCTTTTTCGGCAAAATCAGCTGATTTTGAAAATGCCTATTTCTGATCAGAAAGTAAGGCTATAGGCTTACCTTTTTCGGCAAAATCATCTGATTTTGAAAATGCCTATTTTTGATCAGAAAGTAAGGCTATAGGCTTACCTTTTTCGGCAAAATCAGCTGATTTTGAAAATGCCTATTTCTGACCAGAAAGTAAGGCTATAGGCTTACCTTTTTCGGCAAAATCATCTGATTTTGAAAATGCCTATTTTTGACCAGAAAGTAAGGCTATAGGCTTACCTTTTTCGGCAAAATCAGCTGATTTTGAAAATGCCTATTTTTGACCAGAAAGTAAGGCTATAGGCTTACCTTTTTCGGCAAAATCAGCTGATTTTGAAAATGCCTATTTCTGACCAGAAAGTAAGGCTATAGGCTTACCTTTTTCGGCAAAATCATCTGATTTTGAAAATGCCTATTTTTGACCAGAAAGTAAGGCTATAGGCTTACCTTTTTCGGCAAAATCAGCTGATTTTGAAAATGCCTATTTCTGATCAGAAAGTAAGGCTATAGGCTTACCTTTTTCGGCAAAATCATCTGATTTTGAAAATGCCTATTTCTGATCAGTAAGTAAGGCTATAGGCTTACCTTTTTCGGCAAAATCATCTGATTTTGAAAATGCCTATTTCTGACCAGAAAGTAAGGCTATAGGCTTACCTTTTTCGGCAAAATCAGCTGATTTTGAAAATGCCTATTTTTGACCAGAAAGTAAGGCTATAGGCTTACCTTTTTCGGCAAAATCATCTGATTTTGAAAATGCCTATTTCTGACCAGAAAGTAAGGCTATAGGCTTACCTTTTTCGGCAAAATCAGCTGATTTTGAAAATGCCTATTTCTGACCAGAAAGTAAGGCTATAGGCTTACCTTTTTCGGCAAAATCATCTGATTTTGAAAATGCCTATTTTTGATCAGAAAGTAAGGCTATAGGCTTACCTTTTTCGGCAAAATCATCTGATTTTGAAAATGCCTATTTCTGACCAGAAAGTAAGGCTATAGGCTTACCTTTTTCGGCAAAATCAGCTGATTTTGAAAATGCCTATTTTTGATCAGAAAGTAAGGCTATAGGCTTACGTTTTTCGGCAAAATCATCTGATTTTGAAAATGCCTATTTCTGACCAGAAAGTAAGGCTATAGGCTTACGTTTTTCGGCAAAATCATCTGATTTTGAAAATGCCTATTTTTGATCAGAAAGTAAGGCTATAGGCTTACCTTTTTCGGCAAAATCATCTGATTTTGAAAATGCCTATTTCTGACCAGAAAGTAAGGCTATAGGCTTACCTTTTTCGGCAAAATCATCTGATTTTGAAAATGCCTATTTTTGACCAGAAAGTAAGGCTATAGGCTTACCTTTTTCGGCAAAATCAGCTGATTTTGAAAATGCCTATTTTTGATCAGAAAGTAAGGCTATAGGCTTACCTTTTTCGGCAAAATCATCTGATTTTGAAAATGCCTATTTTTTAAGTAAGGCTATAGGCTTACCTTTTTCGGCAAAATCAGCTATTTTGAAAATGCCTACTGATCAGAAAGTAAGGCTATAGGCTTACCTTTTTCGGCAAAATCATCTGATTTTGAAAATGCCTATTTTTGACCAGAAAGTAAGGCTATAGGCTTACCTTTTTCGGCAAAATCATCTGATTTTGAAAATGCCTATTTCTGACCAGAAAGTAAGGCTATAGGCTTACCTTTTTCGGCAAAATCAGCTGATTTTGAAAATGCCTATTTCTGACCAGAAAGTAAGGCTATAGGCTTACCTTTTTCGGCAAAATCATCTGATTTTGAAAATGCCTATTTCTGATCAGAAAGTAAGGCTATAGGCTTACCTTTTTCGGCAAAATCATCTGATTTTGAAAATGCCTATTTCTGACCAGAAAGTAAGGCTATAGGCTTACCTTTTTCGGCAAAATCAGCTGATTTTGAAAATGCCTATTTTTGATCAGAAAGTAAGGCTATAGGCTTACGTTTTTCGGCAAAATCATCTGATTTTGAAAATGCCTATTTCTGACCAGAAAGTGAGGCTATAGGCTTACGTTTTTCGGCAAAATCATCTGATTTTGAAAATGCCTATTTCTGATCAGAAAGTAAGGCTATAGGCTTACCTTTTTCGGCAAAATCATCTGATTTTGAAAATGCCTATTTCTGACCAGAAAGTAAGGCTATAGGCTTACCTTTTTCGGCAAAATCATCTGATTTTGAAAATGCCTATTTTTGACCAGAAAGTAAGGCTATAGGCTTACCTTTTTCGGCAAAATCAGCTGATTTTGAAAATGCCTATTTTTGATCAGAAAGTAAGGCTATAGGCTTACCTTTTTCGGCAAAATCATCTGATTTTGAAAATGCCTATTTCTGATCAGAAAGTAAGGCTATAGGCTTACCTTTTTCGGCAAAATCATCTGATTTTGAAAATTCCCATTTTTGATCAGAAAGTAAGGCTATAGGCTTACCTTTTTCGGCAAAATCATCTGATTTTGAAAATGCCTATTTCTGATCAGAAAGTAAGGCTATAGGCTTACCTTTTTCGGCAAAATCAGCTGATTTTGAAAATGCCCATTTTTGATCAGAAAGTGAGGCTATAGGCTTACCTTTTTCGGCAAAATCATCTGATTTTGAAAATGCCTATTTCTGATCAGAAAGTAAGGCTATAGGCTTACGTTTTTCGGCAAAATCATCTGATTTTGAAAATGCCTATTTCTGATCAGAAAGTAAGGCTATAGGCTTACCTTTTTCGGCAAAATCATCTGATTTTGAAAATGCCTATTTCTGATCAGAAAGTAAGGCTATAGGCTTACGTTTTTCGGCAAAATCATCTGATTTTGAAAATGCCTATTTCTGACCAGAAAGTAAGGCTATAGGCTTACGTTTTTCGGCAAAATCATCTGATTTTGAAAATGCCTATTTCTGATCAGAAAGTAAGGCTATAGGCTTACCTTTTTCGGCAAAATCATCTGATTTTGAAAATGCCTATTTCTGACCAGAAAGTAAGGCTATAGGCTTACCTTTTTCGGCAAAATCATCTGATTTTGAAAATGCCTATTTTTGACCAGAAAGTAAGGCTATAGGCTTACCTTTTTCGGCAAAATCAGCTGATTTTGAAAATGCCTATTTTTGATCAGAAAGTAAGGCTATAGGCTTACCTTTTTCGGCAAAATCATCTGATTTTGAAAATGCCTATTTCTGATCAGAAAGTAAGGCTATAGGCTTACCTTTTTCGGCAAAATCATCTGATTTTGAAAATGCCCATTTTTGATCAGAAAGTAAGGCTATAGGCTTACCTTTTTCGGCAAAATCATCTGATTTTGAAAATGCCTATTTCTGATCAGAAAGTAAGGCTATAGGCTTACCTTTTTCGGCAAAATCAGCTGATTTTGAAAATGCCCATTTTTGATCAGAAAGTGAGGCTATAGGCTTACCTTTTTCGGCAAAATCATCTGATTTTGAAAATGCCTATTTCTGATCAGAAAGTAAGGCTATAGGCTTACGTTTTTCGGCAAAATCATCTGATTTTGAAAATGCCTATTTCTGATCAGAAAGTAAGGCTATAGGCTTACCTTTTTCGGCAAAATCAGCTGATTTTGAAAATGCCTATTTCTGATCAGAAAGTAAGGCTATAGGCTTACGTTTTTCGGCAAAATCATCTGATTTTGAAAATGCCTATTTCTGACCAAAAAGTAAGGCTATAGGCTTACCTTTTTCGGCAAAATCATCTGATTTTGAAAATGCCTATTTCTGATCAGAAAGTAAGGCTATAGGCTTACCTTTTTCGGCAAAATCATCTGATTTTGAAAATGCCTATTTTTGATCAGAAAGTGAGGCTATAGGCTTACCTTTTTCGGCAAAATCATCTGATTTTGAAAATGCCTATTTCTGACCAGAAAGTGAGGCTATAGGCTTACCTTTTTCGGCAAAATCAGCTGATTTTGAAAATGCCTATTTCTGACCAGAAAGTAAGGCTATAGGCTTACCTTTTTCGGCAAAATCAGCTGATTTTGAAAATGCCTATTTCTGACCAGAAAGTGAGGCTATAGGCTTACCTTTTTCGGCAAAATCATCTGATTTTGAAAATGCCTATTTCTGATCAGAAAGTAAGGCTACAGACTTACCTTTTTCGGCAAAATCATCTGATTTTGAAAATGCCTATTTCTGATCAGAAAGTAAGGCTATAGGCTTACCTTTTTCGGCAAAATCAGCTGATTTTGAAAATGCCTATTTCTGACCAGAAAGTAAGGCTATAGGCTTACCTTTTTCGGCAAAATCATCTGATTTTGAAAATTCCCATTTTTGATCAGAAAGTAAGGCTATAGGCTTACCTTTTTCGGCAAAATCATCTGATTTTGAAAATGCCTATTTTTGACCAGATAGTAAGGCTATAGGCTTACCTTTTTCGGCAAAATCATCTGATTTTGAAAATTCCCATTTTTGATCAGAAAGTAAGGCTATAGGCTTACCTTTTTCGGCAAAATCAGCTGATTTTGAAAATGCCTATTTCTGACCAGAAAGTAAGGCTATAGGCTTACCTTTTTCGGCAAAATCATCTGATTTTGAAAATGCCTATTTCTGACCAGAAAGTAAGGCTACAGACTTACCTTTTTCGGCAAAATCAGCTGATTTTGAAAATGCCTATTTCTGACCAGAAAGTAAGGCTATAGGCTTACCTTTTTCGGCAAAATCAGCTGATTTTGAAAATGCCTATTTTTGACCAGAAAGTAAGGCTATAGGCTTACCTTTTTCGGCAAAATCAGCTGATTTTGAAAATGCCTATTTTTGACCAGAAAGTAAGGCTATAGGCTTACCTTTTTCGGCAAAATCAGCTGATTTTGAAAATGCCTATTTCTGACCAGAAAGTAAGGCTATAGGCTTACCTTTTTCGGCAAAATCAGCTGATTTTGAAAATGCCTATTTTTGACCAGAAAGTAAGGCTATAGGCTTACCTTTTTCGGCAAAATCAGCTGATTTTGAAAATGCCTATTTCTGACCAGAAAGTAAGGCTATAGGCTTACCTTTTTCGGCAAAATCATCTGATTTTGAAAATTCCCATTTTTGATCAGAAAGTAAGGCTATAGGCTTACCTTTTTCGGCAAAATCATCTGATTTTGAAAATGCCTATTTCTGATCAGAAAGTAAGGCTACAGACTTACCTTTTTCGGCAAAATCATCTGATTTTGAAAATGCCTATTTCTGACCAGAAAGTGAGGCTATAGGCTTACCTTTTTCGGCAAAATCATCTGATTTTGAAAATTCCCATTTTTGATCAGAAAGTAAGGCTATAGGCTTACCTTTTTCGGCAAAATCATCTGATTTTGAAAATGCCTATTTTTGACCAGAAAGTAAGGCTATAGGCTTACCTTTTTCGGCAAAATCATCTGATTTTGAAAATTCCCATTTTTGATCAGAAAGTAAGGCTATAGGCTTACCTTTTTCGGCAAAATCAGCTGATTTTGAAAATGCCTATTTTTGACCAA
Organism: Aurelia coerulea; assembly: GCA_039566865.1. Classification (NCBI taxonomy): domain Eukaryota; kingdom Metazoa; phylum Cnidaria; class Scyphozoa; order Semaeostomeae; family Ulmaridae; genus Aurelia; species Aurelia coerulea. Next base: position 19,760,152 of record CM076954.1, read on the forward strand.
AAAGTAAGGCTATAGGCTTACCTTTTTCGGCAAAATCATCTGATTTTGAAAATGCCTATTTCTGATCAGAAAGTAAGGCTATAGGCTTACCTTTTTCGGCAAAATCATCTGATTTTGAAAATGCCTATTTCTGATCAGAAAGTAAGGCTATAGGCTTACCTTTTTCGGCAAAATCATCTGATTTTGAAAATGCCTATTTTTGACCAAAAAGTAAGGCTATAGGCTTACCTTTTTCGGCAAAATCACCTGATTTTGAAAATGCCTATTTCTGACCAGAAAGTAAGGCTATAGGCTTACCTTTTTCGGCAAAATCATCTGATTTTGAAAATGCCTATTTCTGATCAGAAAGTAAGGCTATAGGCTTACCTTTTTCGGCAAAATCATCTGATTTTGAAAATGCCTATTTTTGACCAGAAAGTAAGGCTATAGGCTTACCTTTTTCGGCAAAATCACCTGATTTTGAAAATTCCCATTTTTGATCAGAAAGTAAGGCTATAGGCTTACCTTTTTCGGCAAAATCACCTGATTTTGAAAATGCCTATTTCTGACCAAAAAGTAAGGCTATAGGCTTACCTTTTTCGGCAAAATCATCTGATTTTGAAAATGCCTATTCTGATCAGAAAGTAAGGCTATAGGCTTACCTTTTTCGGCAAAATCATCTGATTTTGAAAATTCCCATTTTTGATCAGAAAGTAAGGCTATAGGCTTACCTTTTTCGGCAAAATCATCTGATTTTGAAAATGCCTATTTCTGATCAGAAAGTAAGGCTATAGGCTTACCTTTTTCGGCAAAATCATCTGATTTTGAAAATGCCTATTTTTGACCAGAAAGTAAGGCTATAGGCTTACCTTTTTCGGCAAAATCACCTGATTTTGAAAATTCCCATTTTTGATCAGAAAGTAAGGCTATAGGCTTACGTTTTTCGGCAAAATCATCTGATTTTGAAAATGCCTATTTCTGACCAAAAAGTAAGGCTATAGGCTTGCCTTTTCGGCAAAATCAGCTGATTTTGACAATACCTATTTTTGACCAAACAGTAAGGCTATAGGCTTGCCTTTTTCGGCAAAATCAGCTGATTTTGACAATGCCTATTTTTGACCAAACAGTAAGGCCATAGGCTTGAGTTTTGCGCAAGAATTTGGCTGATTTTCAAAATCATCATTGTTTTCCAAAATGTAAGGCTGTAGCCCTTTTTGCTAAATCAAATTTGCTTAAACAGAAAATGTGAATCGACAGTGCAGTAGTTAAACTAATAGAACAGTTCGACTAAAGCAAAACTTTTTTATCAGTTCAACTACTCCAGTGTGTGGATGCATGGTTTTCACTTAGGCCAAATTTTGTTTTCAGACAATCTGAAATTTCAGCATGCCCGCAAAGGACCCTGGGTAACAATGACTCTTTAAATTCTTGTGAGAGTCCTAAAACATCAACCCACTCATTGTTGTGAATTCGATATTTTAAGACTTAGACCGAAGAGTCTTTAAAGTGCCTCTTGGTTTTATAATTTAAGGTAAACGACGGAGACATAAGTGGATAAAAGGCAACTTAAGTTAGGGGTCTGGGCAATCTAAATATAACCTAGTGTATTCCATCGTGTTTAGTGATCTCGAGAGATTATCAAATCAATTGGACAAATGAAGGCACTCAGCGATCTTTTGCTCTATTTTTAAACGAGACGCCATATGTCCGTAATTTGTCTTTAAAGGCAGAACTATTAGATCCACCAGCTGCTAGCGATAAGAACAGGAGATTTAGGCAATTAGGATTCTACGTACTTTCCTTTAATAACATATCCGTTGGTCTTGAAAAGTCTTAAAGCACGAGATAACGAATAAAACATTTTTTCATGAAACAGCAAAGTCTAATGCGAAGGAAAGATGGGCCAATACGTACAATGGCCATATGCTGCCGGAAAGGGTCCTATTTTCACCAGTTTTGAATTCCCTTCTTCAAGCAGTAAATCAAGCATAAACTAACTAAATAACTGACTAAACCGAAGACGTTCGAAATTTAATAAATTTCATTGACTTTTCATTTTGGTTTCATAAAAAACAAACATACAATCTCATCTAAATAAAAGAACTAAGCTTTATGTTAAAAGAGGATCAATAACTATTCAACATGCATGACATTTTCGTTAATCATATTTAGACTGATTATATGTTCGTAGGTTATCGCTATTGATAAGCTGATGGACGCTATAACTACGACTCATGGACTTACGCTTCCAGAAACGGACATGGCCTAAATCACCTGCTATTTTTTCTCAAAAACCATCGACCCTAAATCGCCGCAAAAAGTGGTTTTCCTGAAGTGCTACACTGCAAAACAAGCTATCAGTACTTAGATGAATGTTTCTTCAAGCTATTAAAGCAAAAAAATCCTACCCATAAGTGATATTTTGGTTGTTTGGGGACGCAAAAGATCTCGTAAATTAAATTCGTTCGCTACTTTGAGATTTTGATCGTTGGAGCAGTTCAGTCGAACGCGTTGTTCGAATTCGTTTGTTTGCCTTTGGCGGGAAGTTTAAATTGAAGAAGAATCAGCCAATCCCATCAAGTTATTTCAAGTCTTGCATCCTGATTGGTCCAGGAACAAATTTGTTCCTGGCGAGAATTTTTTTGCCGTTTTGAGAAGAGTTAGTCCATAAGGCCCTTGACTGGAGCGACAACAACAACATTAATTCACTTCAATTAGATGAGCGTAAGTTGAGGGTCCCTATGTAGTGAGGCTAAATCATATTTTGCACTCAAATCATATTTTACTGAAGACAAAAAGATACACAGTAAAAGCTTTCATACAAGATCCTTACATTACGAGTTCAGCCTGATAATTTCCATACAAAAATATGTCATTGATCTATTTAGAACTGTTTAATTGGTGAAAAAGAATGTCAAAGCAATAGTTTTAAATTTGAGGGGATTTAATCTTGGGCAGCTCGTACGTTATTAGAAGTTGGAGGTTCTCATAAAAGCTTTTATTGTGCAGCAGAAAGTATGCATACCAGTAGCCTGCGCAGGGGCGCACATCATGGGGGGTGAAGGGGGTGAGACACCCCCCCAATAATTCTGAATATTCGGTCCCAAAATCTTGAAATTCGGTCCCGCGACACCTTCAAGACCTCAGTTGTTAAACTGTCTTTCGGCAAGGGCAACTTTCTTTTTTCGGGCCGAATTTTTGATCAAAACATCTTCCAATTTCTCTCGCGACTCCTTTCTTAGTGCTTGATAGAACGTTCTGATTAGCAACAGGGTACATGTGTCATTCATTAGTCAAAATCATTTTCTCGTCAAAAACTGGTCCCAACAGAGGCAACAAGTAAATCAACGGGTGCCATAAGTCTCTCGAATAAAAAAGTTGGATTGTCTTAAAGAGGACTGGCCAGTCATGTTAGCGGGATGGGGCCCGAATGGACCTGTCAGCAATGGACCCTTGGGCCCTTAAAAACTGAAGAAAAGAAATTCTAGATAGCAATTTTTAGGCTTGACTTTACATTGAAAACAACGAAAGTGGTGCTAAAGGGTCTTGTAACAATATTACAACAATGAATGTTGATGTTAAATTGTTTGCCTGGGCTCAGAAAAAGTCCAAAAAATGCAACTGGGCCACGATAATCAAGATAAGGGTAAGTTGAAATTTAATCATCTCTGAGTTTTGAATAAATGAATGAATTCAAACTAGTTGATGAAAAGGTGCTGGGGAAGGTCAACCTCGTCCCCAGGCCCTTTTGTCCTGTCCCAATATGACAAAAAGCCCTGGGGACGAGGTTGGGGGAAGGTGCCAATGTGGAAATTGACGGAAACGGGGCAGCTCGGGCCTTTGTGGTCTACAAATATTTTTTATAAGAAATGCAGTTCTCAGATCACTGAAAATTTAAGAGACAGCAGTACTGGGAACATTTGTTGAAGCAACTAATCATGTAGCCTGCGTCACAGACCATACGGAAAGGAAATAGTATAGTCGTCTACTATTCATTTCGGTCCAAGAAATACTTGGCATGCTTGTACTTCATCTTTATTTGTTTCCTGTACCTTTTCGAAAGCCTTTAAGAAACTTCGTTCGACATGTCCCTGAGGGCACAGGAAAATTATCTTTGCAACAAAATTTGCACAGCTTGGAGCACGAGCAAGGTTCAAGCTTTTCTGTGACTTGACAATAAAGCAATTTCTAAGAAGGTTTTTAAGCTCTACTTTCAAAAAATTTTCACTTGGAAAACTATTCGTCAACAGTGACCCTTCTTTGTAGAAAATTAATCTTTTCAGAACTGGGGAATCTTGAACGATCTGAAACGCCTTTCATCAAAATTTTGCCTGAGAGCAAATGGTATTCTCGTATTCAACTTTTGGATGCTTTTAGGCTGATGCTAAAACTTTATTCTACGAACATCACTATGGAGAAAGTAGATAGCAATTCGTTGGAAGCCCATTCAACTTATTATAAACAGTGGCGTGGCCACGGGGGGGGGGGGTATGGGGGGCAATTGCCCCCCCACTTTTGTCGAAAGATGGTCCTCGAGATTCCTCTAAAACCGAGGAGAGAATAGCTGGGTATAGGTTGGGTAAGAGTTTTCCTAGAAATGTCAAACCTTCCATTTTACCACTGGCAAGCATAATATTGGGAGATGCATTCTAAGCCAAAGTAAAGGGCGTGGCCCCAAAAATTTTCCTGGGGGCTTCGCCCCCAGACCCCTCATTTCAATTTCCCCCCCACTTAATTTACCCTGGCCACGCCGCTGATTAGAAATGACCGATTCGAATGCTGTTTTTAGCCAAACTAAAACTTGTGTAGCCTCAAAGTTTTTCTAGGGAGTACACCCAGACTCCTTTTTAAATGTTCAGCTCCATTCACTCGCTTTTGGCCTCTCATTTTATCGCCAATCAGCACCCTGCCGAAATGACGTTGCTATATGCTCAGTACTACCTCGAGATATTTAATGAAAAGTAGTTGTTGGCAAAGTCTCTTTGGACAAGGGCACAAAGGAAGTTCAGATGCCGCACGGTCGATACTAGGGAGCTATAGACTATTGCTCCCTGATCAATACAAAGTCAAGTGTGCGCCGTAGGTTGTGGAAGGAACCCGGAAGGAAGGCATGGGCCAGAAAAACGCACCCATATCTTAAAGAGCTAGAATGAACCATTCAATCAACAAAATATGACATCGGAAAATTCCAAAATATCCAAGCCTAATTCATGTTTGGATAATTTTTTTTACCCATGAGCAAGTTAGTAAAAACAGGTAATCTAAAAGCACCAGAAATTGTTCTGATAGCATCGATCAAACTTCCAGAAGCTGCGGTCTTAGACATGACTTACAGTCTCATAATTCGAAAACGTTTCTTAAATTTTGCACGAGAGTCAACTGGTGTTTCCAAAAATAAATTAGTATTTTGAACTAAGTTTTCTCATTGCTTTTTTTAGCTCTGGGAAATGTGATCGATGTTTCAACTGATTTATGCAGCTGCCGAAGAAGGGTTATCAGAAAATTTTCACGTGATTTGCAGGGCGAAAGGATCAGGAATAGATTTCATTTGTACCAAAGCAATTGGCTATGATTTAGATAGAGAACAACATCACATTTGGTTTATCATAATATCAGAAGTGGGGAATTTTCAAGGTGGACCCAGAATATGACACAAAAAAGTATTGTTTGGTATGCTGTACCTGAATCCAATACATATGTTGGGAAGCTTCAGTGGCAGATTTAGGGGGGCAAGTGGGGGCAATCCCCCCTTCATGATGAAAACTCAGCTTGGTGCCCCTTTTTGGCGAGAAAAGGGCGAGAAAAGTGCCCCCTCATCCTGACTCTAACGCACAATTTTTTAATTTTTTCGATCTAAGTATGGGAGAAGATATATATCAAGGCTTTATTTAGTAATAAATGAGAAAATGTTCTTTAAAAAGCGTCCAAAAAATTTTTGCACATCTTCAGTGCGCTCACTGTCCATTATATTTTTTGGCGCCCTCTTTGCAAGTTGCCCCCTTTTCAAGTTCGGGCTGGATCCGCTCATGGGAAGCTTCGATGGCAATCCAACATATAGTAACTTGGGCCTCAGTTCAGCTGTTAAAAATTCGGTCCCAAATGCATTTACAACCCCCCAATGAATTTCGGAATGTGCGCCCCTGAGCCTGCGTGCAGCCTCGACAATTCTCCGTGTTCAAAAAATCAAAAAATTTATTGGCGTTTGAAAGCCCAACTAAGATAGGACATTTTTGTTTATCAAAATTGCTAGCAATCCGGCCACATGATAATAGAAACTGGAGAACAACGGCTGAATGACAAGGAGCTTGTTGGGGAGGCGAGATAGGCTCTGTCCCAGGAAATGTATGTGTTCCCCCCGTGCAGTAGGTTAAAGCTCATGCGCAGTAGCGTTCTGGGGTCGGGCTCTGACGGGCGCATGAGCATTGACCTACTGCACGGGGGACACATACGTTTCCTCTGACAAAGCGTATCTCGTCTCCCCAACAAGAGCGCGCAAATGACTGTGTAGCAACCTCTTCATATAGCCAGCAAGAGTTTGAGTGACACGACAAGATTTTGGGGCTAAATTGCTAGCAAATCCAATCAAGAATTTTACGCCTGTTTTGAAGGACTTTTGAAACGAAACATTTTTACAAAATCGCTTGTACTTTGAGAACTATAAGACCGATTTTGACAAAATGAATTTTCTTATCTAAGTTAACAAGCATTTTCAGTTTATATGATACATGGCTTGACCGCCACAGTCTTTCAAACATGTATACCTTTTTTGGACCCACCCCACCTGCTAGGTAGGTTGCATAAAGGCCAGCTTAAATGCAGTTCTCTTGGATTCCCATTTCCTGACAAATCATTCAGTTACATTTGGTGTTTGATGCGAAAAATTACAGATTAATATGGATACAAATAAATTAATTTTAATCAAATGTAAAAATTTCCAGTGACTAAAAAGGAAACGTTCACGGAACATTGAATGCAAAATCGTCAGATAACATTCAGAAGAGCAGAGCATAGTCAAACTATGAGCAGAGTAAACAATAAATAGCCATTGTCACCCAGGGTCCTTTGCGAGCATGCTACAATTTCTGACTGTCTGAAAATCAATTTCAAGCTGTCTGAAAAAAAACAGGTATTTGATTGATAACACTTATTTACTGAACAAATTAACCTGTATACACGTATTCTTCTTTATAAGAAATTGCCCATAAGAAACTCAATCCACAGATTGCCAAAAAATTAAGAAACTCCAGTACTGGGAAAATCTAACTTAAGAAAACATAATTTTACTTTACCTTCAATTGTTTCCTGTGTCATATTACTCGTAAGGTACTTGAGTGATGCCTAAACACTAGAAATGCTTGAAAAGACCTTGTTTTGAAATGTTCACGAGGGAACAGGTAATGAACATGAAGATTGCTGTGGAACTTCTACAAAACTCATAAGAAACTCCTGGAAACTCTGAGTATTGAAAATCTGATAATTCTAAGAAACTTTCAGTACTGGCCCAAATTCTTAGTTTCTTATATAAAGAAATACTGAAATACGTACAGATATGAAAGATTATTATTATTATGTTATTAAATTTGGCCTAAGCGGAAAATATTGATCCACACTGCAACTAGTTGAACTGACAGAAACATTTGAATTTCGTTAAATTTTCTACCCGTTCAACTACCACAGTGTGGGGTGGATCCACGCATTCCACTTAGGCCAGACTTGATTTCCAGACAGTCTGAAATCACAGCCTACTCGCAAAGGACCCTGGGTAACAATGGCTCTTTAAAAATGTATTTGAACTTTGCCGATGTGAAAGGAAACTGGCCTAGTGATTGAAAAAATGTCATCTGTTTGCAATTCTACTATACTATGCTTTTCTGCATTAATGGTTAAACCAAGGAGGGAATGGGGGGTCTCATTATCAAATTCAACTAAATGCAGTTTCTGATACAAAGTTTTGATTTGGACAATGTCCTTTTGCTGAGTGACTGAGTCTATGCGGCAACTTTAGATTAGAAATTAATTCGAGATGAATATCCTTCTTCTTCTTTCGAACTCAAACAGAACCTGATAATTTTGTTGTAACAAAAGCTATTGGTTATTTTGCTCCGTCCATTTTTTACTTATCAAGGAAGCTATGGAGATAAGTACCTTACTTCTGGTTTTTTCTGCTCATCATTTGTTCTGCTGTTCGAATTTTGATCAAAGTAATGCGTTATAGCTCTGTCCGTTATTCACTTATTCAACAGCGAAACAGCGAAATAGTTCTCGTTTCTACAGTAGATAGAAGGAACCTTAATCATATCTTTAATAGATCTGTTCTATTCCTTGCTTCTTCCTGAGCACACGAATTCTCGAATACACTTCATCCCAATCGAAGTAGCATCCCTGCAAGTGGCGTGGCGCTGTTACTTCGTAGGCTGCTCGTCCATGAAGAACCCGTTGATTGTTGAATGTTACGATTTCACCTGCCTGCAATTTATGGGTGACCAAATTCCTTGGGTCGTACATTGTTTTGACCAATTCGTAATACGCTGCGTAGGCTCTCTTTACAGTCTCTGCAGGTGCGTTGATGAAGGAGCTTCTCACGTGATTGTTATGAGCGATGCTCTCAACTCTTCCAAAGTTATCCAACCTGGTATTGAAGAAAGTCGTGCTTGGCTTTTAATATGAGAGTTGTGTGTGTGTGCATACAAAAAATGAATATGATATGAATATGAATATATAGAAAAAGCCTTAAATAACGGACTCATCGTACTAAACCCATAAACGCAACAAAACACCGTAATCTGTAGAAAGAAGACAGTTAAATCCTGTAAAAGAACAAGAACCAAAATAAACCTGTAACTAGAGAGAAAACTGTTGAATCCTGCAAGAGAAAAACGAGTTAATCTTAAAACCTGAAAGGAAAGAAACATGTTAGTAACTCGCCTTAGTGGCAACTTATTTCTTTCCTTTCAGGTTTTATGATTAAGTCGTTTTTCTCTGCAGGATATTCAACAGTTTACTCTCTAGTTACATGTTTATTTTGGTTGTTGTTCTTTTACAGGAGTTAACAGTCTTCTTTCTACAGATTTCGGTGTTTTGTTGCGTGTATGGGTTTAGTACGATGAGTCCGTTATAATTGTTCGGGTTTGATTCAGACTATTTAAAGCACGATCGCATGTTGTTATGTCAATTTCAGGGCAACAGGACCGTTACATACACATCAGAACCCTTAAAATTGTCATAGGCGTAGAGGGCTAGATGGCTGCAAGGTCCTCTATTCAGGAAAAATTCATCACATTTCAGGTTTCAATCGGGCAGTTTTAACTCACAGAAGCCATCATATTTGAAAAAATCTACAGTGAGCCCCTCTAAACGTTATACACCCCCTACCCTCATGAAAATCGATATCGCTCAGGGCGGCCTGTGCCCAGTTCCCAATTTACACCTGGTACCTCTTAAGGGCGTGGTTCATACCCCAAATCACTGAAACTTTTGGTTGGTAAGGCAAGGATTTCTGCGCGAGCGAGACAAGTTATGAAATGACTGACTAGCTTTGATTGGAATAGACCAGATGAAGGAGCACACCCAGACCCCAATAATGTTAGCAATACCACTTTAAAAAAACGTAGCCCTTTCATAGTTCATTCCAGCCAGTTTTACTCCACTGCAAGGCTGAAAATAAGCTCCTCTCCTTTTTGGAGGCTACATTTTGTGTTTTCATTCCAGTAATTCGGAATTATCGAGAATCGCTTTCTCTTTGCACCAAAAAATCTTTAAAACCAAGACCAATTCTAGCTATCCCGGAGGGGGGACCATATTGTATATTTTGGGTGCTGAGGTTCACCATTTTGTTAAAAGAACGGCATCCACTTTTATGATTTTGGTAAAAAGATGATTTGAAGGACTGGTCGGGTGCATTTTTTCAAAAAATTGGCATAAGGTTTCGGGTATACATTTTCGAATAATTGTTATTAGGAACGGGTATGTTTTTTAAGCGTGGGTGGCACGTCCGCAAGCAAAATCTGGCCAGGTGTCCCCTGGGCTAGCTACAAGACATTCTACCCCTCTCCCCAACCAGTTGGCTGCAATGGGCTGCGACTCTCCCAATCTTGAAGGCACGGGGGGGGGGTCGTGCTTGAAGGTAAGGAAACAAAAAATTACCCAATGACAGGTCGCTCAAATTGCTTGTCGTATTCTCCAAACACATCAGCACCAATGTCTTCAAACATGAATTTAACAGTTGACAGCACCTCAAAAGCTTCAGGTTTTGAATTTCTTAGTATTTTTGCAATTTGAAATCCATCTACAAAATGATTCTCACCACCTTCGTTCTCAGCTTGGCTGACACAATGCAATAGCTGAACCTGAAAATTATGCAGTTAAAACTTAATTCTTTGTCCATTTGACATAAAAACTGGGTACAAATACTTTCTTATAAGAAACGAAGACCATGACCTAGACTTATCACATGAGTCCTTATTTTCGCTCCATTCATATTGCCCCTTACAATCTCCCTCACGATATTCCACTTCACCATAGTAATGACTTCATTGATGATGGACTTTGTCCATAATGGGAGGCACAGGCTCATTTGCATTTTCTGAAAATCTGAAAAGTTTATTCATGTGCTTGCAATTAGGAGTGTGGTCAGGTTCCTGCCAGTGGCTCTGGAGGTCTTACCAAAAAATTAATTATATAAATGGGACAAATATGATACTGTAGCACTCACTCCTGGCTGATATCTATAATATGGCAGATCAGTATGGAGGGGAAGATAGCTTGCAGTGTATGCCAAATTATTTGCAGACTCCAAGGGCTTCTTTTTCACATTCCAAATTTCCCTGAAAATAGAAATACATTCAGCATAAAACAATGAATTAATATGAGGAGGTTGTATCAGAATTTGATTCGCAATTTACCAATGACAGGAAAATTGATGAGGCCCTCCAATGGGGGACAAAGTTCCTTCCTGATTAAATCATTATTTCTGGGGCAAACCAAACACCCTGTCCATTTTTAAGATCATTTTGATTGCCATCAGACAGTTGGTTGTTTGAGGTTAATTTCTACCCTGACCATTTCCCTGGGCTCAGGGGTAAAAAAATTGCTTTCATAAATGCCAAGGGGTGGGTAAACTTTTTGGAAAATACCCAGGGGCAGGCACTGTGAACATGCCTAATTCCAGTAACTATATAATGCAAAAGGTCCTGGTGCTGCCAAATGCCCCAAGGCAGAGGGAATCTATTGTCAAATGCCTGGGGGCTAGGAATACCCAAGCAAATACCTGGGGTGGAAATTGAAGGAGACATTGCAGTATCTATCTAATCTGTTTAAGTGTAAAGGCCCAATGTCAAAACACATTCAAAATCTAATTCCAAAATTAAGTTATATACAGGGCTGAAGCCAGTGGGGGGGGGGGGCTGGGGGTGGAGGGTCCCCCAGGAGGCTCTTTGTCGGAAATGATACTCTACCTGTCGGAATTTTTGTGTGGTTACAGGCCCACATTTAGACTATTTCATTGGGAGACTGATGCATAAAACATGAATTTATTGACTTTCAAGGATACCTTCTGACTTGTATTTTGAATCTACAGCATATTTTTGCTTCTTATTCACTAATTTTGAAGGCTCCAATGTTGAAACTGGAAAATAATTCCAAAATCTAGTCATTAAAGGAGCACATCAGTCCTTTCGCACATGATTCCTAAAATTGGGGTTGTTGTTGTTGTTTTTGTTGATTTTGGCGTCGGAAAATTTTGGTTCTTGCCCCCCCCCCCCCTATGAATTCATGGCTGGTGTCGGACCTGGTTATATACTTAGATTAGATTATCTAATGAAGTATTTGACTTTGATGAATTCTTGTATATAAATATAGAACATTTCATTAATTAAATTTGATCAGATCATGAATAACAACGACTGACTAAGCAGCTGAATTTTGTAAGTAACTGTTATTAGCTGAAGAAGAGCACGGGGGGGGGGGGGGTTCTCGGCCAAATTTTGGGTAGGGGTCTGCCGCGAGCATCTTCAAAAGGGTACCGTTGGCTAGACTAATTTTTACGAAAATGATACCCTTGGCTAGACCAATTTGACCATTGTTTGAACCAATTGTTACGAAAATGGTACCCTTGGCTAGACCAATTTTGACCATTTTCTCGACCAATATTGCAAAATTTGTGCCAAATATGATGTCATGACCGTTCGCTAGACCAATTTTGTCAAAAATGATACCCTTGGCTAGACCATTGCTGGCCAAAATTGCAAAAAAGTATACCCTTGGCTAGACTAGACCTGTACAAAAATACAAGGCTAAACTTGGCCTTGTACAGGCCAAGTTCTAGCCTTGTAGAGGGGATTATGACCTTGTTATGACCTTGTACTAACCTTGGAAGAAAATTACAAGGCTATCAGTAAGATTCAAAGTTGCAACCAGTCTAACACAAGGTTTCCACAAGGCTTTTACAAGGCTAATTAGCATTTTTCAAGCCATTTACAAGGTTACAGCAAGGCTATTCCAGGCTATAACAAGGTTACAAGGCCATAACTACAAGGCTTGTACATGGCTATTACTTGGCCTTGTATTTTCGTACAGGGAAGTCCGAAAAAGTATACCCTTGCTCGCGGCACATCCCCAGGTACCTTTACTATGGAAGAACCCCCCCCCCCCCCCCCGTGAAGAAGAGGTTGTTCTGCAGTTGTTAAGGTTGTCATATTCATCCTTGAGTTAAAAATAGAAGTCTTCATAAAGATCTTATTGCACCCTTATTCTTGAGTAACATTCACTTGCATGTTGTGAGCCAAACAGAACAGAGCTACTTTTCTTGAATTTTCTTGCTAAAATAAGCTTTTATGCACGAAGATACCTCAATTTCCAGCATTTAGAATAAATACATAATCATTTTTGCATAAAAAACAACAAACAAATCAAGAACCTTTCAATTGTAAACATTTGGAATTTTGGATGTTTTTTGGATTTTGAAATTGATACAATTTTAGAAACAAAAGAATGATCCAATTTTTGCATAGAAAATTCAAAACATCGAAGAAAATTTTGATGACGCCACAACTACGTGCAAAGTGGTTGATTGAGCATAGGTTCCAAATCTTTAAAAAGGCTGGTGTAAAATTAAGTTACTTATTTCTTTGAATTGAATGACTTCAAAGAAACTTCAGCTATTTCTCTATAATTCTACCGTTGGACTTTTCTTAAATCTTCAATATTTTCAGGATTAGCGTGCTTTTCTCCTTTTTGAAGAATTTGAGAAAAATTTTCAAAAAACTTAAAACTATCGTAATTTCTAATATGTTTGACGCAACATGAAATAATTTCGAAGAAAACCATAGTTTATGAATGCCTACAATATGGCCTCAAGCAAAAGTCTGTCACTTTTCTGGTTTATGATTTAGAAATTTGATGACGTCACACCCTCAAATGAGTTAAAATGTAATATACGCTGAAATTTAAAGAAATATTGAAAACTTCTGAAAAGTCCAACGGTAGAATTAAAGATAAGTAACTAAAGTTTGTTTCAAACCATTCAGTCAGAAGAAATACATCACGGAATTTTACACCCACCTTTTTAGGCCGATTTCGAAAGACTGTTCTGGCTGCAAAGTCAGAGGATTACACCACTGCGCCACAACACCTTCAAGCTATGCTGGTTGATTGTGGTTGACAGGCGTGATTTCAATTTCAATTCAAATTCATAATAATAACTTCCTACACTGAGGGCCCGTTTGCATGAGAAACTCAAACCGGCTTGAAATTTCACCCCGATCTGAAAATTGGCCTGCTAGCTTATTTCCCGTTGCGTTTACATGAAGTTTCGCCCCGGTTTGAGACATGTGTTGTCGTTCATTGATGTATGGAGCACCAACATATTATAAATATATGTTTACAATTTATAACAAGAGACTGCAAATCCATACCGAATCTCAAAATGGATAATTCTTTGAAATACCTCCACGCAACTTACCAAATTACATACTATCGTTTATCGTCACTATTATTGTCATCTTTATAATTGTTAGTAAAATAGAAATTAGTTGTAGAAAAGTAGAAGCTTAGACCATGTATCTAATTAGATATTGTGTCTTATGTAAAAAAAAAAAAAACATAGATGATAACCAGGGAGCGCCGGCGCTCCTAGCCTGATAACCAGCCCATTATTCTAAAGAGATTATCTAAAATAATGGGCTGGTTATCAGGCTACGGCGCTCCCTGATGATAACGATAACTTATCGTTATCATCAGGGAGCGCCGTAGCCTGATAACCAGCCCATTATTTTAGATAATCTCTTTAGAATAATGGGCTGGTTATCAGGCTAGGAGCGCCGGCGCTCCCTGGTTATCATCTATGTTGGTGCTCCATACATCAATGAACGACAACACATGTCTCAAACCGGGGCGAAACTTCATGTAAACGCAACGGGAAATAAGCTAGCAGGCCAATTTTCAGATCGGGGTGAAATTTCAAACCGGTTTGTGCTTTTCATGTAAACGGGCCCTAATAATACACGTTTTTTTATAAGAAATTTGGATCAGCACTTAGTACTAAAATTTCTTAATTTCGCATGAACATTTCGGTGTTAAAGTAGTAAAAGCTTCTTAATTAGTTTCTTATTTCTTGGGCCTAAAATTGCGGTATTGTTCGAAGTTGAGCCTTCTGCTCGACAAAGGGCTTCCATTTTGCATTGACATTGTCATCAAGAAGAAGCCATGCACATCAAGGCAAAAATTTACCAATTTTGCAGTTAAAAGTCAAGAAAAGACTAAGGTAGCTTTGTTAGAGAGATATAGAATAAGAGAGTATGGAACGCCGTTTGCACAAAAATGACATAAACATAGTTTATGTTACATCTTACATAAACTATGTTTATGTGCACATAAACTATGTTTATGTACATAAACTGTGTTTATGTGCACATAAACATAGTTTATGTACATAAACATAGTTTATGTACATAAACATAGTTTATGTCCAATATTTATGGAGCGTTTTTTGTGCCAAAATCCTCTATTTATTATATTTGGATGAGTGATATTATTCACGGAGATATCATAACATTTAGTGCATCATATTAACGCATTTTTATCTTACCCAATGTTATTTACTGCAGTTTATTTATAATTTCTTGTGCAATTTCAAATTATTTTGTGCAGAACTATATTTTCAATTCTTTTCGCATAATGCATTTCGGCATAGCATAATGCATTTCGGCATGGCATAATGCATTTCGGCATGACATGATGCATTTCGGCATGGCATGATGCATTTCGGCATGGCATAATGCATTTCGGCATGACATAATGCATTTCGGCATGACATGATGCATTTCGGCATGACATAATGCATTTCGGCATGGCATAATGCATTTCGGCATGACATAATGCATTTCGGCATGGCATAATGCATTTCGGCATGGAAAATACTGTAAATCAGGGGAATGGCTGCCCACTTGTATCAATACGCTAAAATTCGGGTCATGGTAGACCACGAATCGAAATCAGCGAAAAGCAGCTAATTTTTCTCCGTGAATGCAACATTTCGTGGATGGAAATCGAAAGAATTATGGGTGTCTCACACGGAACTTTGATTAGGCGTAGACGTGAACTGGGTCTTGTTGGCAATAAAAAGTACCTCGACGATAATGACTTGGCTGCTGTTATGCAAGAGATAATGAATGAAAACCCCAACATTGGCCAAAGGAGAATGCTTGGTGCTATAAGGGCATGTGGATACAGGGCGCAGCAGAGAAGAACAAGAGATGATGCTAGTACTAGACCCCCAGGGTACAGCCCTCCGGTGGTGTGGCCTCTGTGGCCTTGTGTATCGTAGAAGTAGTAATGTGTATCGTAGGGCTGACACAGGCCGCCAACACCAGATGTAGGCCCAAGCCCAACTGGATTTGAAATGTTGCCTGTGTTTGATTGGTTTGATGTTGCTGGTTCTGCATGCTGGCTCTGATTCATGTTGGCAATACCAAGCGTCAAGCGAAGAAAGCAAACGCCTTCCTTCTTTTGCTATCTCGCTTATGGCCGATATTGCACTCTCTAACCTCGCATCTCGTTTACAGTTAGACGCCATATTAGGCCTTTATCTGTAAGGTGCTATCGTGTCACCTCTGTAATACACATCTCTAATCTAAAATAAAACGGTGGATTCTGATGCATTTTGAGGTGCTGAACACGAATAAAAAAAGTTCACACCTCTAGGGGGTGCAGTTTTTTCAAAAACAGGGGGCCTAAGTTTTGATGACGTCACAATAGCCTTTTGCGAAAAAATTTGTGATAATTGAATTTGAATTGTTTAGCCCCCAAGAGATCAATCTGATGAAATGTTGTTGTGATCACTGGGATCTGCCCATGTGCAATGCGTTGTGTTTTCCCGCCATTTTTTGATTGACCGAAATGCATCATGTCATGCCGAAATGCATTATGCCATGCCGAAATGCATTATGCGAAAAGAATTGAAAATATAGTTCTGCACGAAATAATTTGAAATTGCACAAGAAATTACAAATAAACTGCAGTAAATAACATTGTGTAAGATAAAAATGCGTTAATATAATGCACTAAATGTTATGATATCTCCGTGAATAATATCACTCATCCAAATATGATAAATAGAGAATTTTGGCACAAAAAACGCTCCATAAATATTGTGCACATAAACCTAGTTTATGTGATAAACATAGTTTATGTCCATTTTTGTGCAAACGGCGTCATAGTCATTGTTCTAGAAGGCGTCATAATCATAGTCATAATGAGTCCCTGTAGCGTCACGTCGGTAACAATAGAACTTTGTATTTCGATAATTCTAATTCAAGGGGCCTAATTCTTCGCGAACAAGACTCCTTGTTTAGTTTCTTAGTATTCATAAAATTAATTTTACCGTTAAGCAATATCTATTTAGGACCGAAAACGCAAAAACGTAATTTCCATCCTTTCCAACAATATTCGAAACAAATTTGCCCGGGGGGGGGGGGGGGGGGGTACTTCATTGTTAAGTTGTACTGGACGTGCCGCTCATATGGATGGGTTTTTCCATCCGAAATTCTCTACATATGGGTCTGTTTTTAACCACAATTCTGGTAGATGGGTAGTTCTTTGAGAATTTTCTTATCAATCGGACCCATAATGATAATCCACGCAAAAAAACTGAAATTTTCCTTTGTTTCAAATCGACGAATTCATACCCATGGGTCAAAAATTTCCTGATATTCATGCAAATGGGCTGGAAATTTTTGAATATTCTGTCATACGAATGGGTCCTTTTCTCAAAGTCCAGATTCAGGTCGAATCATGTTGACAATGAAGTACCCCCCCCCCCCCCCGGGCAAATTTGTGCAAGATTGACGCGGCACGAGCTGTCTTCCCCTCTTTGATGAGGAACGTGTTAGCCGACTTCACTCTAAATTCTCCCAAGCATTCACAAGAAAGAGTGCCGTAATTTGCAAACTGATCCTCGGGGAATAATTTAGACGCTTCTCAGAACAATGGGCACCACGCCGTTTGCACAAAAATAGACATAAACTGTTTATGTACATAAACTATGTTTATGTGCACATAAACTATGTTTATGTTACATAAACTGAGTTTATGTGCACATAAACATAGTTTATGTAACATAAACTATGTTTATGTCATTTTTGTGCAAACGGCGTTCCATAAGAGAGACATACAGAAATAAAGTTTTAGAGTTTCTTATCTGTTCTTGAGCGTAGTACTAGAGCTTCTTAAAAATTTTGGTCATCATAGTACTAGTTTCTTATAAACCAGTTTCTTATAAAAAAAAGCGTGTAGGAGCGTCGTTATACTTCATAGGCCTAACACAACAAATGAATCACAACAAGTATTGGCAAATCTAGTACTTCGGTCATGAAAATTTGATTTAATGATAGATGAAAAAATGAAAAAAATGTTACTCACCCGTAATGCGTACTTCGAATGTGTGATCCCATATACTTGGAAATTCTCTCGACGATTCCCATTTCAGCAGGGGCATTCTTGATCAACGTCAAGCCAGTCGTAGCAATAGATTCCAGCCACGACAAATATGCTGACTCATCTTGTATGACTGCTTCAAAATCATGCTCGGGGATATTTCCCACAAGCTCACCACCCCATAAAATAGGCTCTATCCCACAACTACTTCTTGATTTTGCTTCAGAGTCAATTTTAGGAAGTTTTCTTTCACGCAACCATCCGTATGAGAAGGAACTTCGATGTCCATCTTCCCACAAAAGGTTGACCTCACCGTCACAGCTTGAAACTGATTTCGGTTTTACGTTCAAATCAACATTGAAAACCGTGTCTATTAGCCGTTGCTTTATTGAACTATGATAGCAGTTCTTACACTGGCAATTATCGCGAAGAAATATATGAGGATACTTGCTAAGATCACCGCTTTCCCACTGCAGCTCCAGAACATCTTCATTCGCTCTGACTGTTAGGCCATCTGATTTTATCGCTTCCGTATTCAACTTCCTTGTTATTGCAAAGGGAATCAGTTTCCAAGAAGAGGCTCCAGAGAGAAGCCTCGAGGGTGTCAGCTTGGGGGCACTTCCCAATGCTCTAAATATCCAAGAAGCCATGTCCAGCGACTACAGATAATGTCCAGCGACTACAGATCACTAATATTGCGATGTAAAGGCGATGTGAAACTGCGTGTTTCTCTCCAGTTGTGACCAAAGAAATGATTGTGACGGGTGTTGAATTTCGTCCGATTTTAAATTGTCTAGCCTTGTGTTTGCGGCTATCCTGCAGATATCAGCTGGATAAGGATAAGAGCTCTTTTGTTCGAAACGTATAATAGATCAGTGATAATATTGCATCGCTGAAAAGGCGAATTGCGCAACTACAGCGCCACAGGATGAAACAATAAAATAGCAGGTACTTGCGAAGAGAGGTATTAATATTACACAGGAAGAAAGGAGAAATCTCACCTTTCTCCGTTTCTCGGTGATTTTTACCGCTTTTTACATACATATTGTTATTCTAACTATACATTTTTTCAATCATTCAGCACAATAGCTTTTACACATATGGCTACTTACGGCATTAATGATAGACCATAAACACCCGGCTTTAGAAATTTTCCCTCGAAATGATAGCCGGCTTTAGAAAAAATCGGCGAAAAGCCTACCCCAAAACGTAAAAATTCGTCAAAAAACAATGAAATAACACTTTTGACAACCGGCTTTAGAAAATTTGCCTTCTTTTGATACCCGGCGTTAGAAAAAAGAGGCGAAAACGATACCCGGAAAGGAGTGCACATCCCGTCAGCAAAATATACTATGTAGCCCCCCCCGGGCCATAAACAAGACTTGCTGGAAACATGCTGGAAACAGCTACTGTATTTACAACTTTTGAGGAATGGAAATCAAACCAAGGGTGGGCATGTACTGTAATTTTTATGGTCCTATGTATGTCCACGAGAAAAAATTCATCTACCCAGTTTCTGAAAAATAAATGTGATCTACTGTCCACCAAAGACTGGTTTTGGGGACAGACATTTGCAATGGAAACTTTTGTTAAATCTACACGAGTTCATCCCTTTGTAAGTCTAAGTTTGTAGCAAACACCCATTTCTCCCACCATCTTGGTTCCACCTTTGTCTCTCCAGACGCATTTAATTTACCCAGTCTTAGCAAAACTGTTTCCACCTGTGTCCAAACTATTCCGAAAATAAACCAGTTTTTTAACTATCTGCCTCAAATTGCCCTCAAGATACAAGAACTAATCTGGACAAACCGCATAAGTGGTTCCACCTATGTCCTCTTTCAGGAATAAAAAACCGTATATCCACCACTATTTTCAAAATATGACGTTTTTGTTCAGGATTTGTCCAGAATTACTTGAGTAATAAACCGTTGTTTTCAATGAAATGGCAGAGAATTGTCAGACAAGATTTGTCTGCCAAGTTCACACAATATTCCGGATTCTGCAGACATGGCAATTTCGATGACAGCATTGTCCAGGTTCAGGCATTGAAATAAACCCACTTTTGGGGACAGAGATTGCAAAATATAGATAGTCCATACTTGTAGTGTAAAATAAACTACTTTTAAAGACCTAGAAAAGAACCTGGTTTTGAGGACAAACATTGCTTAATTAAGGACAAAATAAACCGATTTCTGGGACATACATAGGACCACTGTCTCCATACCTACATGCCCACCCTTGTCAAACATGACCCCAAAGCTGTCCGTAGTTGGAAGTAGGGAAACTATTTTTGGCGATTTTGTTTATTCTGAAGTGTAAACATATGCAGGAATGCGCTATACTATTTGCTTTCAAATTCCGGAGAGTTTTCAACTGTTCTCAACTGCTCTCAACACTGCACGTTTTTTTAACATTGTTGTAGGACGACCAAAAAGGAGACCTAAAACTACTGTATGGACGGTAAAAACGTTGTTAGCCCTGGAACGAGGAGTATTTTCCAAAACAATGCTAGACTAAAACAATGCAAACTAGATATCATTGAAAGAGTTTGCAAGCGCTGTAAGTTTTTGGCAGCTTATTAGTCCCTTGGGAACTAATGGTCTATGACCAAACACCATTTTATTCGACATAGTTTGTGGTTTTACTTTAGGCTAGTTTCTTACAGACTGGTTTTTCACAAAAAAGGCAGACTTAAATCTTTGGACAACTAGGGATAGGGTACGCAGTCTTCTCAAAATTTGTATCATTCCACATAATTAAGTCTCTTTTGCGAACGCAAAGTATGCTAACTAAAATAAATTTGTCTGATTTGTTTACGGAAAAACATTACGTTGTTGTTGTCTTTATCGTTGTTGCGATAGAAAGGACGATGTTGTGAGTCTACGGAATGCTTATGCCCCGCATGCAGTGTTACTTTCATTGAAGGAATAGACTAGCCATGTGAAGATTTTGCTACTTCTGAGGCTACTTCAACTTCTTCCAAACGATGCAAATGAAATCCAGCGAGTAAACCATCTCTTAACAATTCATTCCTAGTATTCTCCCCTTTCACCCACAATCTCCAGTCCCCACTACGTTTCTCAATGTCCAGCACATTCACAGTGGTACCCAAGGGTGTGTATGAAGGTATGGAGATAATGGTCCTATGTATGTCCCAAAAATCGGTTTATTTTGTTCTTAATTTGACAATGTTTGTCCTCAAAACCAGGTTTTTTTATAGGTCTTTAAAAGTAGTTTATTTTACCCTGCAAGTATGGACTATCTATATTTTGCGATCTATGTCTCCAAAAGTGGGTTTATTTCAATGCCTGAACCTAGACAATGCTGTCATCGGAATTGCTATGTCCGCAGAATCCGGAGTTTTTTCGTGAATTTGGTAGACAAAGCTTGTCTGACAATTCTCTGCCATTTCATTGAAAATAACGGATTATTTCTCAAGTAATTCTGGACAACTTCCAAACAAAAAGACGTCAAATTTTGAAATAGTGTGGATATATGGTTTTTTATGTCTGAAAGACGACAGAGGTGGAACCACTTTATGCGGTTTGTCAAGATTATATCTTGTATCTTGAGGACAATTTGAGGCAGATCGTTAAAAAACTGGATTATTTCTAGAATAATTTGGACACAGGCGGAAACAGTTTTGCTAAGACTAGGTAGATTAAAGGTGTTTGTAGAGACAAAGGTGGAACCAAGATGGTGGGAGAAATGGATGTTTGATACAAACTTAGACTTAAAAAGAGCTGAACACATGTAGATTTAGCAAAAGTTTCCATTGCAAATGTATGTCCCCAAAACCAGTCTTTGGTGGACAGTAGATCACAATAATTCTCCAGAAAATGAGTAGATTAATTTTTTCTCGTGGACATACATAGGACCATAAAAATTACAGTACATGCCCACCCTTGGGTACCTAACTGGTCCTCTAAGGCATACCCTATGTCTGTGATTTTCAAATCCAAAGATGTTATATTTCTACGGAATTTTAAGCAATGGACAGTGGATGATTTTACCATGGGGGCACTTCTATTGACAATGTCGATTTCGCTGTTAAGGACTTCAAAAGTAGAGGTTTCTGTCTCTCTTTGTACTATTTTCTCTCGGGAGTCAGACTGTCTTGGGAGCCTGTCTCCACCTCTTTGTATCATTTCCTCTCGGGAGTCTAAATGTCTTGGGAGCCTGTCCCTATCTCTTTGTATCATTTTCTCTCGGGAGTCTGAATATCTGGCGAGCCTCTCTTTATCTCTTTGTATTATTTTCTCTCGGGAGTCAAACTGTCTTGGGAGCCTGTCTCTATCTCTTTGTATCATTTCCTCTTGGGAGTCTGAATATCTGGTGAGCCTCTCTTTATCTCTTTGTATCATCTTCTCTTGGGAGTCTGAATGTCTTGGGGGCCTCCCTATTGGCATATAAAGATCGTTATTGTTTAGCTCACTTTCTGGTTTGTGCTTTCCGAGATACTGCCTGTGTAAACTTTCGTTACTAAATGTTGTACCAGCGTCGAAATTCTCATTTTTCGCAGTCGAGTGGTAATTCATGGCTGATGCAGGACGACTATTTGTTTCCACAACATTCTTACTGTCTTGGTCCCATATCCTATTCTCTCTTGCAATGTCTCCTGCTCCAAGCTGTCTTTCTGTCAACGTTACAGGATTCATGATCCACGTTTTAGTTTTGGTCTCCGAATCAGCAAGGTGCAGAAATGTTTTTTATGCGCGCGCAGCATTGCGTAATCATTGATTAGATACGAGGCTACTTGTTCACGTGATACTGGCAAGGCGGGAAAACTGAAAAATACAGCAGATTTGTTGACCTTTCGTGACAAGAGAAAATATAAACTTAGTTACGACTGTTGTCTTATTTTGTAAATGAGTGATCGAGATTACCGAACAATTATCTTGAAGCATTTTTGTTATCCTTTGATGATTGATTTGATGATACAGTGTGGAGTGTGGAAGAGAAACAAATACAAACTTTTCCATGAAGAGGAATGTGAAGGGGTGCTGATTTGCAATGATAGAAAGTATGGAAGTACTGTGTGATTCGAAATAAACAAGATTAACCATATGAAAATATACCTCTGCCTCTTGAGATAATTAAATGTGAAATCAACCAGATATTTCTCAAAATTTTGTTTGAGCTCTGATTCAAGTTTCTGGCAAGCTTATCCTTATAAACACCCATTATAAACACCCATTCCCCCTGGGGGAGGGGGGATACACCATGTTCAGGGTACAGGTATGTGCCACCCATATGGATCCAGATTTCTCTAACAATGGTCCCTTTTCAGCAGATTTTCCTTACACATGGGTGGGCTTGCCTTGGTTGAAATTGGCAAAATTCATCATAAAAGTAGGTATGCAGACAAAATTTGTCAATTAGGAGTGGATAGCTTTCTGAAAACCAGGTGGCAGACCCCCATCCATGATCCATCTTCAAATCATGTATCCCCTGGCTGAAATCAGTTCTTCCTGTCTAAATTTCCTGCTACACTTTTTCAATTTCACATAATTCTCAATCTCTCCTTGGCAGGCATACACACAAAGATAAACACAAATAAATTTCAAATTAATTCCATCATTAATTTAACTTCACAGCAGCTGTTAAAATAAACAATTTTATAAGAAACAGGATAAGAAACTTGGATAATTTTTGTTGTATTTTGGTGCACAAAAAGATATACAGTAGCTATTCTACAGCTACAGAAATATTTCTTTTCATATGAAACAACATTTGGCAAAAGAGAGCTTTATCAGGCTAATACTGTACCATCAATTGCAATCAATTTTAGAGTATTCAAGAATGAAGGTTCAGGGATGCCTTTGCCCCAATACCCATTTGAGGGTTCTTTGCACCCAAACATATGCCATAATGGTACTACTCTTAGTTCAGAAAACACAGGTCTAAACAGGGATCAAGATAAATAAACAGGGTGGGTGGAAAAATTCCCATGTCCTAATAAGTGGGCAAGATGTGTTCACTGCAGAAACAAACTCACATGCAAGCAAACAGCTTCTGAAATGAAACTACAATTGAGAACAATTTCAGGAAACATGACTTTGCATGTTTTACAGGGCTTTGCAATTCAAGAAGCTCAAAATTAATAAACAGAAGCAAGAATTTCCAGGCCAATTTATCAAAAAAGTGGGGGATGTCTCTTCCATACTCATAATTTCTTAAATATGAAATGAAATGCGTTAATTTGCCCCTTAGCATCATTATTATCTAGAATCTAGCAAATTTATAATGTTTTCTATGCAAGCAAGATGCGTCAACAAGAAATCTGTCTCTTTACTATGGAACAGTTATCACAGGGACAGACATTTGCTCATTTCATAGCAGCATTGTTCCATCAAAAATTTCCAGACAACATTTCAAGCTTGTAAGTTCATTTGCTCATCACCAAACCAGAGTCAGCAAACACAATTACCTCCACTTTAGTTCAATTACCTCCACTGTAGTTATACCACTGTCTATTAACTTCTCATTTCTCATCCACACACATCACATACATTTGTAAGTTGCAGGATTTTGCCATCAAAGTTATGCCATGCTTGAATTAAATTGTATTATGGTTCATTTTTGAGAAAGGTGCAAATGAATTGTAATTGTAAGATGAGATATCTGGCCTGACGAAGATCCTCAAATACTGCAACAGTCTTGTTTCACAGCCTCAGATGATTGATAAATGCCAAAAGTGATGTCTAGAGGGAAGAAAGGGGACTTGGTTAATTCAGCAATGAAAATAGCACAAGGCGACATGGTAAAATTAGCCAATAAGTAACAAGTTAGAAAGAGCTTGATTCATGTTTATGTTGGAGATGGATAACAGGCTTTAAAATCATAAGAAACCTGCAACTAAAATATCCACTTTTCTTCAAAAACAGCAAACTGAAAAGTGAAAACTCAAATGCAATTACTGTACCCTTAGTTGGTAATGAATTTGTTGCCACTTGCATGCAAAACCAAATGTTTAATTAAATTTCCCAGATTTCAAAATTGTGCATTTTTCATTCCTATGTCATGTGAGCTAACAAATACAAGAAAACTGCTGGGCAAAGAAGTATCAAGGTTCTTGTTTGACCATATGGCATATCAGGTTGATTGAAAGTAAAACAAAACAACAACAACAATATTGTGTTTTGGCTAGGCCCAATGTTGTTTTCAGGCACTTGTTTGGATACAGAGACACCTGCACCAACAAAATTAAATAACTCTTCTTTGCAAATTTTCCGGGATGAACGGAAACCATGAACAAGCAGTTTGATGAGCACTCTTGAAAGTCAGGATATTTTGGTTTTGCGGCAGCGACTAGATTTTGCGAAATTTTCGTTCAAAGTTTAGTGCATAAAACGGGCGCTTCTCTCAGCAAAATCTGGTGGTGTTGAAACTTTCATTTTTCCTACTCTTTCTGGCGATCGCGTTGCTTTTTCCATTAGAATTTGTGAAATATTAGGCCATAAGGAACACCAGATAAAAATATCAAGGGGTAATTTGCACTTTTTCTGTTCCTACCACGAGCTTGTTCTGAACACAAGCCAAGAGGCAAGATTTTCTGATTTTTCAAATACCCTGACTTTGAATAATAAAATAAGGTCAACGCAAATTTTCCGAGAATACTGACCTGTCTTGAAATGAAGTTTGTATCCTGTAGAATATTTCCTGAAATGATGGTTTTGCGGCAGCGACCAGTTTTTGTGCAATTTCTGTTTTCGTATTTCCATGATTTTGAGCAAAATTTTGTCTCCTTGCAGTGATTTTTGATGTCGTATTTTCCATATTCATTTTTGGATGATCACTTCCAAATTTTTTTCCGCCATTGCTGTTTCCCTCGTGATCACGATCTGCGAGCGCTATTTTCCAGGCCGCGTCCCATGGGGCCTGGATCACAATGGATTCGGTCAAGACCGGGCGCCGGCGAAATTCTGGCCTCTCCGATTTCCAAAACAACCCGCAGGCGCAGAGTGCTCTATGTACAGCGGTCAAAACATTTCTGCACCTTGCTCTCCGAATCTTCCTCTTGTTTCTCATTCTTTTCGAAGTCGATTTGATCAACTTCAAAACCCTCAATTCCCCCTTGGAAACCAACAATCTCTGGGTTACACCCTAGGCAATTCCTCCCAGTACACAGGATAATACCGAATGTTGTCATGTGGGTTTCTACGTCAGTTGGCCTAAAAGGGAAGGTGTCAACCATTTTGAAATTGTGATTCATTGGTGGTCCACTGAGGATTGGCTTGTCTGATACGAAGACGTAGCTTGAGTTTGCTTGCTATTTGTGTTTGATTTGAGCAGTTTAGAAGCAAGCTTTGAGACGAGACACCCAAGCATAAAGTTAGGCCATGAATTTGCTTCTGCTGGAAACAATAGAAATTAATTCGTAACAGTTCACAAGTGGTTGATTGAATCAGCATTGCTGGTCATGCCAAATTGAGGCTCTGAAAGTTGTTTCCTACCCAATCTATGTTTACCAAATTTGTCATCCATTCTAAATTCCACATAGTCAGCATGAAATAATAAATTCTCTTTCTCATGGGTTTCTCATCTTCAAAGAATTGCATTTACCAGACTTCATAAGAATTTAACTTTCAAACTCATAAGAAATTTATGTCTGTGATTTTCTATTGTCATTTTGATGCCGAAGTAAGGTGAATTCGCTTGTATAAAGCCTCTTGAATTATTAAACACTCAGTCAAATACTGGTTGAAGAATTCATATTGGGTAACCAGTGACGTGATTCTCTCCAGTACTAGGGTTTTCTTGGCTTTCAAAGCTGGATAAACGAAACCCAATTTAAAAAAAGGCGAGCTTCCCTGGTTTGGCATGCGTTCTTCGGTGCTGCCTTCACGGGCCTTGACGTAACAAGACCCAACAATGCCCCAACAATGTTTGCACGAAATTTTTCAGAACTGAGCCAAAGAAGTGGTTTAGGGATAGTGCAAAGTTTATTTTATAGCATCACATAATCGCAGCTACTTATTTTTGGATTTTCAGTGCAGTTGTTTAAGAAGTTGTTTCATGGATGTGGTCTGCCATTGTAGGCAATAGGCAATCGAATTTCCCAATGATAACCCTAGCTTTAGTTTAATCAGAAAAATGCTGGTGGTCTAATATCTCAGCCTGACAAACGTAAGTTTGTGGTTCTTTAACTTTGGAGAAATCTTACGAGCAATCAAGAAATCGTGGATCACAAAACCAAAAACCAATTTCACGTCAAAGATGATGTTTTTTGGCCTTCTGAAATCCTTTACGAAATCACATAGCCATAACAATTTTAAAACTCATAAGAAATTAATGCCTTATTTTTGATTTGCCGTTGTTTCACGTCCCGTAAAGTGTGTGGCAGGATACTCACATTTTTTCTATGAAACTAACATCCGGGGCTGGTAGGCAATTTCTTGAATTTAACAGAGGTTCAAAACATCAAAAACATAAAACGGTTTTAAGTTAGGGAATAAGCTGGTTCCTGGTTCCTAGGGCCAGCTTCCTACGCCAACATCGATGACCCAAGGAAGACAATGGCGGGCCTGGGAATGAGGTTGGTCCGAGCCAGTCTACAGCGGGAGCACGCTGGACCACTCTCCGTCGCAGAGGCTGTTTGTTGGAGACCGAACTGGAAGCAGCGAAGGCGAAACTGAAAGCTTATTTTCAACAAACAGCCTCTGCGATGGAGAGTGACGCTGGACGATCTATCTGAAGGTTGGTGGTGTGTGTCACTGCTTCAATAAGCTTACTTCAGTTCCAGAAAGCTATCGAAGTATATCACGTGAAAGAAATGACATATCACGTGAAACTGTGGGCGAATAAAAAAACAAGAGAGTTTAGGAAGGTTAATTTGGCGATTTCGCAAATTTCACGAGACACTATTTGAGACAAACTTTAGTTGGTTTATAATTTTCGAATTTAACACGGCGGGCCAACATAACTTCAGCGCTCCCTAATCTATTGGAGAAAATACCAGTTCAAAACACAATTTACTTTGAGCTATCGTTTTCCAAGAGACCACAAGCAAAAATCAGTTACTCTAAAACAATACATTGTAGAGGAGCAGGTAGCAGGTACAGTGATCTCTTAGCAATTTTATTTCACCTAAAATCGAACTTTGTCTGCTTTGAGAATGGCGGACAGCGATACCAATCAATTGCGTCAGGGCGTTATGCCACAAACGTTTGAGGCTTCGTATAACTGGGTGCACCAGATCTCACTTTATGAGACCTGGAGCGCACAAGGACCCCCGGGGGGGGTACATAATATATTTAGGGTACGGGTATGTGCCGCCCATATGGGTGGGTTTTCGGGCCCAAAATTCTCTAAACAAGGGTCCTTTTTCGGCAGATTTTCCTTAAACATGGGTAGGGTTTCGCTGAAATTCGCAAAAAATGGTTAAAATGGGCAGATTTTCGCCATAATTCATCATGAAAGTGGGTATCAAAAGCAATTCTCGGTAATTAGAAGAGGGTAGCTTTCTGAAAACCAGGCGGCAGACCCCCGTCCATCCTCAAGTCATGTACCCCCCCCCCCCCGGGGCAAGGACCGACCAAAGATCCTCCACAGGGATCTTGATCCTCCGCATGGATTTTCCGGTACCAGAAACGTGTGTGTCCGTGATCAACTTTGACGAAGGTCAATGGATCGTTGCAAGGTCTTGCATAACAGATAAACAATCTTGTATTCTAACAAATAAAAACTATGGAATTCAAAGCGAAAGATTTAATAAAAGAAGACTTCCAGAAAGGGATGACAATTCCAAAACCATGTCGTATTGCCTGTTTACAAGAGTTTTCAGGGAATTCAAAACTATTTGGAATGTTTCTCATGGCAATGGCGGGCCTATTTCTAACATTTAGTAACCTCTTCGTACAACTGGCAATCGATGCGAATAAACAGCGGATACCTACTCTTGAAATTGTATTTGCTCGAAGTTTCGCACAGTTAATACTGCTTAGTCCATGGTTATTGTACTATCGAGTGAAAATAACAACTGAAAGAAAGAATTTATCGTCATTGATTATTATGGGTATTTGCGGATTTTTAAGCGTAACTTTTATATATTTAGGTATCGATAAAGTTCCTCTTGGCGATGCTACTGTTATTGCTTTTACGAGTCCTGTATTTACGACGTTTTTCGCGTACGCATTGTTATCAGAATCTTGCTCTTTTGTCGATGGAGTATGCGGGTTGATCAGTTTTACCGGTGTGATCATTGCCGCAAGGCCTAATTTCATCTTCGGCGAGAGTCATGGACATACAAGCGTTATGTTCAATAAAGGGAACCCGAAGTACAAAGCAGAGACTCTTTATATGATGGGCGTTGGATACATTCTACTAGGAGCCATTTTTGTATCAATGTATTACGTCCTGACTCGGAAAATAGGCCAACAACAACATTTCGCGGTGAATATATTCTACCCGAGCCTACTCGGAACTATATTCGTTCCAATATTGATGTTGCCACACTCTAATTTCATGTTTCCGGCTTGCTGGAAATCAAGACTTTTTATCTTACTCGTTGGTGTCTTTGGTTTGGTCGGGTTAATCTTGCTAGCCTGGTCTTTGAAATTAGAGGATGCCGGACCGTTAATTCTCATCCGAAATCTGGACATCGTTTACGCATTTGTTTTGCAGTATTGCTTTATGGGAACTGCTCCTTCATGGTGGAGTATTGGCGGAGGACTGATCGTTATGAGCTCAACAAGTATTGTTGTTGGGAAACGATGGTTTGGATGGAAGAAAGAAAGAAATCAACGGACAGATGAACTTGTCGAAGAAGAAGAAATGACGCTATTGGATAACAGTGAAAGCAATGAACAATTAGGGGGTGATCCAAATTGAGCGGTTATTTTTTTAGCCGAATCCTACCAAAAGTACATCTTATCTGCAATTTAAGTATTCTAATATTGGAGTTTTAGAAATCCATTATTAACCAAGCGAATTCGGCTGTTCATTGAGAAAATGTTCACCAGTACTGACCTCAGGATTCCACTGTGTAAGACCTCAAATGGGTAACGGAGCTTTTCGATCGAGGAGTTACCGTTTGGAACCGGTTGAGCTATGAAATCAAAACTGCCCCTCTTCTAAAAGTACTCACTCTTCTGGTGAGTTGCGCGGTCAAGCCTCCGTGGTCACCCATCCGAAGTTTGCCTCACTAGACCGAGCTTAACTTCAGTCACCTGACGGAAACTGCATAGGCTGCTCGGCCACTCGCCTCATATTGTCACTAAACAACATGGGTAAGTTTAGTGACAACCAAAAGCCTAAAAGCTAGCAACCGAAAAAGAACTAAATTTCAATTCTTTGGAAAACAATTCACAATGGATACAAAACATTCTATACATCAACGCAATATCATTACGTATTAAAAAACGATAAACTATTTGGAATCAGCTAAAAACCAAAAACATGATTGACTCATGGCAAACTGGATATACATTTCTATAAAATCAAACAGCCCTGAAAATACAGCAAGACCCCAAACTTTACCGTAAATCACAAATCGTAGGGCACAAATCAAATTCTGTTGAATTTTCTTTGAATTAAATGGCTTGAAAGGAAGTTTTGTTCTGTAAATCTGCCATGGATAATTTTTGACATCTTAATTGGTTTCAAAATGGCAGCAGCTATCATATTTGAGGGCGATCAAATTCCTAAATCTGAACCAGAAGAGCGACAGATTTCTGCTTGCCTTCATATCGTAGACCTTCATAAACTATGATTTTCTTGAAGATTGTATCATTTTTCCTCCATTGATTTAGCATTTATGATAATTTTAATTTTTTCAAAATTTTCTATGGAGTCTTTCAACAAAAATAAAAAGACTGACCTTAGCAGATTTACAACAAAGTACCAAAAGTTCCTTTCAAGCGATTCAATTAAGAATAATGTGACAGAATTTTACACCCACCTTTTAAAAGATTTGAGCTCTGTGCGAAATAATAACACAGGTTAGGCCACTGTCCGTTTACTCACCAAATTGAATGAAGTGGTATACGGTATAACCAAAAATCAAAAGTAAACAAAAATTGATGAAATGTTGAATAGTAGAGGACCAAATATTGAGCCTTGTGGTACACCTGATGTGATGATGAATGAGATGTGAAGTAGACCTAATTCTGACACACTGTTTACGAGATGAATTTATTTTTAATCGGGGTTGGACAAGACTGTTTCCTTGCAGACGACCAGCACTCAGCTATGTAAGTCCAGAAGAAATCTATGCAGATTTTACATACCATAGCCAAAATGTTTAACGAAAAATCCTAGATCGGATGAGTAAAAAAAAGAATCCCTGTTTGAAGGCCCACTGCTCGAATAATAGACCTTTTAGCTATTCTACAAAAGAGCCTGGATCGAGCGTTATTTTTATACGCGAGGCTCGATAAAGTGGTGTTAAGAGACATCGAATAACTGTCTTTGTATCGAATAATTGCCAATATGTTCAGTTAGGTTCAGTAACTTACCCGGCTTTAATCGGCCAATCCTTCCCGTAAATATGGGAGATTTTCTGCAGAAAGCCCCTTCCAAAAACCTGAAAAACGAGTGAAAACAATGAGCAAATTTTCCTTGGTTTTCCTTCCTAAAAATGATGACACTCACTTGTATCCATGTATTTGCGGACATTTTTGCGTGACATCTACATGTATCCATGTATTCGCGGACATTTTTGCGTAACATCTAAAATGCTCGAACTCGTTTCGTAAAACAAGTCTTTGGGGCTCCGGTGTTTGTTTGATTGATTGATCAGTTTACCATTCGCTAGCTGTGGATGATTTACATGGTGTCAGTATGAGCGCAAGGTTAAATTAATAAATGTGCATGAGATGCATGACCATATTTTGCAAAGTATTATAAAACTGAATTAAATTATCTGTCAGGGCACTATTGACCGCTTTATAGTTTCATAGTTTTAGTTTGTGGTAATAAATTTCATCGTTCTGGAAGCTAGTTTGCAAGTATTTCCCTGCTTGAATTCAAAATGGCTTAAAAAAAATCTAAACTTTCGATGGAAGCATTTAGTTTCATAGTTTTAGTTTGTGGTAATAAATTTCATCGTTCTGGAAGCTAGTTTGCAAGTATTTCCCTGCTTGAATTCAAAATGACTTCAAAAGACCTAAACTTTTGATGGAAACATTTATCCGAGCGCTGATCAGGGCTCTACTAGGCGCAACTATGGCATTATCTATACAGATCATTCTTTCTATTTCGTTGTTAACTGCTAAACATAGAAGCATAGGTTCCAAATCTTCAAAAAGGCTGGTGTAAAATTCAGTTACTTATTTCTTTGAACTGAATGATTTCAAAGAAACTTCAGCCATTTCTCTGTAATTCTACCGTTGGACTTTTCTGAAATCTTCAATATTTTCAGAATTAGAGTGCTTTTCTTCTTTTTCAAGAACTCAAGAAAAATTTTCAAAAAATCTTAAAACCATCGTAATTTCTAAACTGTTTGAAGCAACATGAAAGAATTTCGAAGAAAACCATAGTTTATGGATGTCTACAATATGGTATCAAGCAAAAGTCTGTCACTTTTCTGGTTTATGATTTCGAAATTTGATGACGTCACACCTTCAATAGAGTTAAAATGTAGCATACGCTGAAATTTCGAAAAATATTGAAAATTTCTGAAAAGTCCAACGGTAGAATTAAAGATAAGTAACTAAAGTTTGTCTCAAGCCACTCAGTCAGAAGAAATAGATCACAGAATTTTACACCCACCTTTTTAAGTCGAGTTAAAGATTTGGAAGCTATGCTAAACATAGAGCTTGTTTGCGTCATACATCACGACTGATCAAAATTATAATTCCGGAAGACAATTTGATAACGTTGCGAGAACATCTATGACGGAATTTATCATCTTTCCAAGTCTGGATAGTTCAATTGCATTCGGAACTGTCGATAAATCATTGTTAAGATTCGTAAGTTCGCTGTTACTCTCTTCTAAACTCATTATATGTTTATTCACTTTCATCCGCGTAACAGGTCCGAGAGAATCGCGATACGACGATAATACGTCTAATAAACGTGACGCAACATTAGTGCATTCTTCTGATTTGTTCTTTACATTTTCAGATATTCGTGCCTCTGTTAGGGTAATTATATCACAGGCAGACCTGTAAAGATTCTGAATCTCCTCCGCAACCGGTATTAGTTCTGCTTTCAACTGCCTCATATTCAAATTCAATTGTTTAACTTGTATCGACTTCCCGCTTTTTGGAAGATTTGGTTTATTTCCAGGAAGCATAGGCTTGCCGCTACGCTTCTCAGAATTTACATCAGCCTGAGTAATGGTTGGTCGTTTTGGAGGCGGAAGTGGTTTACGTACTTGTTCAGGTTGTTCAATGGTGACAGACCCATTTGATTTCTTGTCCGGTTTTCGCATTGTCCGTCGTGGGGCTGGAACAGGTTTCGGTTCTTCTTCCACTGGGCTCTTTGGTTTCTCTTCTTTGACCGGTTTGTCAACTCTCTCAGTCTCTATAATTCCGACTGGCCTATGAGGTCTCCCTAAATGTTCTGCTTTTGGCAAAACAGGCCGTTTCGGCACAGGTTTATCGACTTTCGACGGCGTTTCAGGTATCGATTTATCTTCACGTAACGGTACTCTGCCCCCATTTTTACTCTCATTTGCAGCTCCCATGGCATTTCTTGATTGGCCTGGCGGAGCTCTTACGGACTTCAGCGCGCCTAACCCCTTCGTGAGGTCATTCAAGGAGATACTATTACCCACAGATCCCGTCCTAGACCTCGGCAAATCATTTTCATTTTTCCGTGCCTCAGGTTCCTTCTTCTTTGCTTCCACTTCATTTTTCGTCTTAGAAGCTTTTGTTGTCGGTGGCAATGGCAGCTGTGGACGATCTTTTAAGTGGACGACATCCTTAGCGTTGCTTGGCATTCGGCCAACTGCTTTACTTGGTGTGTCATTCGGTAATTGATACTTCATAACGCTAGGTCTACCAGGAAGTGGCATAGGAGGTCTACCCTCAACATTAGCCGTAGCTCTACTACCAACGTTTGGCAATGCGGGTCTGCTTTCCATGCCAGGCAACTGCGGTCTGCCTTCAACGCTCGGCAAAGCTGGTCTCTCATTGTGCGCATTTGGTAAAGGCCTGCTCTCAGTTTTATGAGCTGGCAGAGGTGGCCTTTCCTCATTGTCTGTTTCTGGCTTAGAGCCATCAGGAGGAGGAGCGGGTGGTCTGTCTCTAGGGAGTGGAGGCTTGTCCTTGCGAGACAATAGCTCAACTGGGGGGCCATCAACTTCTGATTTACCTGTGGGGTGATTTTTGTCTTCGCTTTTCCCACCTCTCTTTGGTGATATCAAGGTCTGCGTGTACCCTTTGACAGTTTTTCCTTTAGAAAATGAATGTTCACGGCGTAACGTATCGGCAACCTCTGCAAAGTAAAACAAACGTGTGAGAAGACAGACAAATTTGAAATTAAACTTGAATGGGATTTTTCACGTACATATTTTGAACCTAACACTGACGCAAATTTTCAAATTTTTTGCCTCGATATATGAATTGGTAAATTCCTTGCATTATACACACAAAATGTTTCATTTGAAGAGATAGTTTCATATCATTTCTAATTACAATATTACATTTCTACACTACAGCCACACTTATAAATACACATCTACCGAAAAAACTTATATAAATACACATCTACAGAAAAACACACTACAAAAAGACTACAATAAGAGAAAACAATAAAGGACATTACAAAATTGTATTTAGAAATGACTGACTAAGGACGAGCCCTCTAAGTAGATAAACTAATCGAGAGAGACCCCCCCCCCCATAAAAAAGAAACTAAAAACTTTTAAATCAAAATTGACCAAACTACAACTTTTACCAGGTGCTTCCCTTGATTATGACATGAAGTGGATCAAATGAATGAATCAAGAAAATGGGTTTTCAATTTAGACCTAAAAGCAGTAACTGTACCAGCGACACGAATGAAAAGTGGCGATGTATTCCAAAGCTTTGAGCCAAAATACTGCACTGATTTTAAACCATACGTTGTAGTGTTTTTGATAGTTTTGCATAAATCACCTCTGGTTAACTGACGAGTTCCAGCAAGATGGAGAAAGCCTATTAATGGCTTTGAAAACAAATGTCAAAATATTCAGGTGCAGGGTGTCCTCAGGTTTAAAAACTTTCAAAGATATAGCCTGGTAAATTCATTGCACACTCAGTTGAATGATTTAAACTTGTTAATACTAGTCATACTAAAACATTCAAGACCAAACGAAAAGTGTTAACAAAACAACTGTCGATTGCAATTCTATTTTGCAAGAACATGAATGCTATAAAATTTCTTTTTCGTTCCTCCAGCATCACCTTTCCAGTGATGGTTTCTTAAAGCAGCAAAATTAGGCAATTACAGTGCCATGGTCAAAACCAAAGAAAATTAGGAAAAAACGAACTTCAAAGTCCAGGGGTGAATATGATGTATGTCAAATAAATTTTTATCTTCTCCCCTACTTGTAATTTCATTGCTCCCAACTCCTCCTCAAACGACTACGCTTCTTACAGTTACGCCCGAAATTATTCATACCTATGCCAAATTTGGAGTATTTTCAATCGTTATATTTGCTAACCAATTCACAAGATATTTCATTCCTTGAAATGTCTCTTGTAGCACTTGTTTCAGCCTTTCATCACATTCTTACGAAACTTCAGCCACAGTAAAATTGGTCCTCAAATAGAACGATGCAAAATACTCAGAATTTGGCATAGGTATGAATAATTTCGGGCTTAACTGTATCTCCCAAGACCAGCCTGAAGTAGAATGAAGGAATTGTTGCGTTGGCATGTTGGAGTCAGAAAGTAATGTGTCTGAATTTGTAACATATCATCGCATCATATTTGAGATGGGTTTAAGAAAGGTAAAATCTTCCATCATTTCAAGCAAAGTAGATAGAATCATTCTGAGTCAATCAAAGAAGCATACACAAGATTTGAGAATATCTGCTGTGGCAGCCTTACAACTGTTTGAAAAAATGCAACTTTGAGACAAACGGCCAACAATTTCCTTTCAAAGAGCAAATGGGATCAAAATATAAAAAATGGGAGGGAGGGCATAAAGTTATCTACCATTCAATCATAACTACTGATTGTGCTTTACAGACGTTTATAACTCGATCATAACAAGTTGACCTTATTTTGGTGGGGGGAATCAGTAGGTTTTTTCTGATAATTCTGCAACGAGGACGTCTATTGCAGTCAAATTTTATGACTTTTCGCAGCTACCTTTTGTGCTACTATTAGCAAAGTTTCATTAAAATATTTGACCATTGAGGGGAAGGAAGACAATTTCTCGAGACTGACCCTATCACGATCACAAATTCACCAATCACAATTTTCGCAAAGAAGCAGCAAAATCGCAGAATTTTGCAAATTTCTTTAGCAGACTGGTATTATTTGATGTATTTTATCATAATTCTTATGTTTGGATGGAAATTGTGCTTCATATATTTTATCACACTTTTCCTGATTTTGACCAATTTTAGCACTTTTCTTGACCATACCAAGAAAAATTAAGTGAGGTAAGAAATAGTTGAACTCTCTGATGCTTGTCGGAACTTTCACGAGAGCTATGATATTAGAGGCTGCTGTTTCATTTCATCCATGAAGCTATTTATCGCTGCAAAATAGTAAAACAAAATAGCCGACCTGCTGGTTTCAGTCATCAGGCAAATTTGGACTCCTGAAAGTCATAGCTCCATCATTTTTCAATTTTTATAGGGATGGTAGCAAACTTGAATTGCATATCTGAATAGCAACATCATGCAAAGGTTTGGCGAGAATGTTTTGACGTTTTTTCGCAATCTTCAGGCAACAGGGGCAAAATTTTTTGGGACACCCTGTAGACAGATGGGGCAAGGGACCTGGGATGCTACAGCCTTTTCAAAAATAACAAAAATGGGGTCGTGAATCAACCAATTGTCCCAGTAACATAGTTTCGTTTCCTATGTCTCGTTTCCTGTAGTTTCGTTTCGTTTCGTTTCGTTTCGTTTCCGCATCACTTCTTATGTGATGTCTCTGATGATACGTGTGGCGTCTCTGAAAGGCGTCTCCATGAAAGCACAATAGATACCATTGAAACAAAAAAGGCTTACATTTCAACATCAACTGATAAGCTGGCTCCGGACATCCTTCTGGTCGATCCAGTCGATTTCCTTGCTCCAAATATGTGTAAACATGACTGAGCTCTCTTCCAGGATATGGGGACATACCATACGTCGCTATCTCCCAAACCAAGATTCCGAATGCTGTGAATAGAAATGTGGAAGTTCGAAACCACGAAAAAATCAACCCAAGATTGGAGATTCTAGGGAAGGAGAAAGAAATATGCAAGGCCACTTTTGTGTCACTCATGAATGGTACTTAAGGAAGGACATATCTATACATGTACCCCGGGCATTTTATTTCTTTGGTTGAGAAACCGAGCAGTAAGTTTTTACATTACATCCCAAAAATAAAAGAATTGAAATCGCCTCCCAATAGGCTTTTGAACCAAACAAATAAAATGCCCGTAGCAGATGTGTAGATATATCCTTCTTCTTTCAATATATACTCATGTTTGCTCTTAAAAACAATTTCTGGAATGCAAGAAGAGTGAGTTAGCTACCTGGGTTTCAGAGAACTTTTGCGGCGTTGCTTGTTTTGAATTACTGATAGAGAGAATTTCTTTCTGCAGTCGCTAATCCCTTTGAATTGCAGTGTCAATCAAAAGTAACTCATGCTAATGTCTTAAACAAGGGCAGATCTTGTAATACAATAGCAACAGTTGCATTTGATTGACACCTCAATTCAAAGCGATTAGCGTCTGCAGACAAAGGAAATTCTCTCAACCAGTAATTAAAAACTAACAAAGCCGCACAAGTTTCCCCGAAACTAGTAGGGCAAACTGTCGCCTTGTGCAAGCGAAAGGTGGTTTTTAAGAGAAATTAAGTGTATAAAACGAAAGAAGGAGGGTGAATCTAAAGTTCTGTCTGGCGGATTTTGTTTAGCAGTGATTAAGAGGCGAAAAACAATCGCACAGCCTAGTTTTCGTTTGCACGATATGACGTCACTTTGCTCAAATTGCTTATTTGAATCCATAATTTCACAAGGAGAGGGCGAATAATAGTGGGAAAAAGTATCATAAATCATTCATAGCAGTATTATCTTGTATTTTATCATTAATCATACCAACCCCCCGGACTTGTCCTTTAAAATGGTCATTGAAATGTTTGGGTTTCGACTCCTTTGGTCCAAAATCTAACTAGTCCGACACATTTATGCACAACTAGTGTAATCTAGCAAATAAGATAAACTTTGGGCGAGATAAAATAGAATTCTATTATATTCCACGTGACAAGCTCACAAAGATAGTAGCCACAATGCAAGGCTCTTTTACTTCAGAAAATTTCCCATTAATCGTCTAGATTCAGTTGACGTTGGTGAAGGTGAAGGTGAAGTTGCGTTTTTCAGCGCCAAGTGCTGGGATCGCAGAAATAGAGCAGACCTAATCGAGTCCGCGACCCCTGCCATGACGCTCAAGTGGTGGAGTCCTACCGGGTATCGAACCCACTCCGCCTGACTGTTCTGGCTGCAAAGTCAGAGGATTACACCACTGCGCCACAACACCTTCCAGTTCGGGCGAGATAAAATAGAATTTATTTGCTTGATTCGCTAAACGAGGTGACACGCATTAAGACCATCCGACATTTCATCCAATAAATATACCTACCCCATACATCAGACTTCGATGAAAATTTGTTATAAGCCAATGCTTCAGGTGAAGTCCATTTGATTGGGAATTTCGCTCCCACGTGGGCTTTGTAATAATCAGAATGCAGATCACGAGCAAGGCCAAAATCAGCCACCTTGATCAGATGATTTTCACCAACCAAGCAGTTTCTTGCTGCCAAGTCTCTGCAGAGAAGAATAATTCAATTAGCGAGCCATAGTTTACATACCGAACGGGAAGGGTAAAGAAACCTGAGGCATTTGGAAACTTACTGCTCCCTGAATGTCAAAGCAATAATATCGAAAACTGTCTTGTTTCGTAGCCAATATTTTCAATTAGATTCAGTAATTTACTCAGCTTCAATCGGTTATTCTTTCCCGTTGATATGTGAGATTTTTTGCAGAAAGCCCCTTTCAAGAACCTGCAAAAACGAGAGAAACATCGAGCAAAATTTCCTTGGTTTTCCTTCCTAACAACAATGAGACCTACGTCTATCCGTGTATTTTCTCCTCTTGGGAGAATGGAGCCCCTGAATA
Organism: Aurelia coerulea; assembly: GCA_039566865.1. Taxonomy (NCBI): domain Eukaryota; kingdom Metazoa; phylum Cnidaria; class Scyphozoa; order Semaeostomeae; family Ulmaridae; genus Aurelia; species Aurelia coerulea. The sequence continues at coordinate 19,799,325 of CM076954.1, forward strand.
AGTTCTTTATACTAAGGGGAACACTTGTTCATCATCTTACATCCCAAGAGGATAGCACCTGCTAAAGTGCATCCAAGTCATTGCTGAAAGGTAGAAATATCAGGGAATTTGGTCGTGATTTCAGGAAGTTTTTTAAGGCTTCTTGAAGCCACTTTCTTCATAAAATCCCTTGTAAAATCTGAATGAAGTGGCCAATTTCAGCCAGGAAAAATTATAAAAATAATTGAACATGTTGGTAACATTGTTGCTTTGATATTCAGGGACCAGTAGTTTCAAACGGCTAAGTTTTCTCCGACTCACTTGGTAGATTTTACTCAAAACAAAGGAAGCAAATTTCAATAAATATGTTGATTATGTCAGTTTAAATATGTTTAAACTGATACCATATTTATTATTGCAAAGTACCTCAGTTCCTTTCAGGCCATTCATTTCAAAGAAAGAGGTAAAACAGAATTTTACACCGCCTCTTCCTAATATTTGTCCCCTTAAAATGCTGAGTTTTCATAGAGATAAATTGATGAGTAATTTGCTTTTCTCACGGGATATGAAATATTTGTAAATGAAACTATGGTCATTGATAAAAAATTTCACATCATTCAAACTAAATTCTAGCCACAAGACAAGATGGTTTGATTGATATGGCCATTATTGTGCAAGCAAAGACAAATCTTTTGTTTATGGTGACATTTACCGGCTGAGTTAAAAAAAGCTTACATGTTTGGCGGGCTGTGGAATAAAAAGTAAGTGGCCGATATTCAAAGCTAAGATGTTAACCTATCAGACAAAGGCTAATTTAGATGAAAAAATTTTGTTTGGTAAAATCATTCATCTTTAAGACCCAAAATTAGGAAAATGCATGTGAGAGGTCTGCATGGGAATCAAGAATTCCACCTTTTGTTTTGGTCCATGATTTACATGCTATTGAAATCAAAATTCTTGAGACAATACATTGAATGCAAATTTTGATGCTAAATAAATCATGGGCTGGAATGGAATGTGGAATTCTTGATTCTCACACCAAACCCCTTACAGGTATTGTTCTAATTTAAGATTCTAATTTTTGGGTCTTAAAGATGAATGATTTTACCAAGCAAAATTTTCTTATCTAAGTTAACCTTTTAGTTTTGGGTATCAGTAACAGCTCGTTTTTTATTCCACAGTTTGTCAAATGTGTGAAATTTCTTTTGACTCACCCGGTATAATTAATTAACTGGCCATTTTGCGGAGTTCATCAGCATAAAAATCTAAAAAGCTTTTCAATGGTTTTGTGACAATTAAACCTTCACATTCTTACAGCATAGGCTCCAAATCCTTGAAACAGTTGGTGTAAAAATCTATTACTTATTTTTTTAACTTTGATATGATGTTGCTCTTCAGATATTCAAATAAAGTTTGCTGCCATCCCTGTAAAACTCTGTTGAAAAATGATGGAGCTATGACCTTCAGAAGACCAAATTTGCCTGATGACTGAAACCAGCCATTGGCCATTTTGTCTTACTATTTGCAGTGATAACTAGCTTCACATGAGATAAGAAATAATTTCTGTGAGGTCAGAAATAGTGGAACTCTCTGAAGATTATCAGAAATTTCACAAGAGCTATGACATTGGAGGCTGCTGTTTCATTTTGCATTCATGAAGCTATTTATCACTGCAAAATAATGAGACAAAATGGCCGACCGCTGGTTTCAGTCATCAGGCAAATTTGGTCTCTTGAAGGTCATAGCTCCATCATTTTTCAACGGATTTTTCTGGGGATGGTAGCAAACTTTAACTGAATATCTGAAGAGCAACAACATGCAAAAACTTGGCGAGAATTTTTTGCCATTTTGTCGCTATCTTCAGGCAAACGGGGCACAAATTTTTGGGGAGACCCTGTACATTTGAAAAAGAGTCAGCTAATAGGGTTAAAAGTCCACATAAATTTGATTTTTTCCTAGTTCTACAAAGATAGAGGTAGCAAAACTAACAAAATTTCACATATGTGTTTGGAGTAGGCTTTCAAAACAGGCAAAGATCTATTGCACTTAGCAAACTACCTGTATGAAAATACAAGGCCATGTAATAGCCATGTACAAGCCTTGTAGTTATGGCCTTGTAACCTTGTTATAGCCTGGAAAAGCCTTGCTGTAACCTTGTAAATGGCTCGAAAAATGCTAATTAGCCTTGTAGAAGCCTTGTGGAAACCTTGTGTTAGACTGGTTGCAACTTGGAATCTTACTGATAGCCTTGTAATTTTCTTCCAAGGTTAGTACAAAGTCATAACAAGGTCATAATCCCCTCTACAAAGCTAAAACTTGGCCTGTACAAGGCCAAGTTTAGCCTTGTATTTTTGTACAGGTAATATCCAATTCAAGAAACCGTTAAACTTAATTAAACCTACCTATGGATAAAATTATGTCTTTCTAAGTAATCCATAGCTGCGGACACTTGTGTAGCCATGTATAACAGTGTTGTTGCAGGGATATCTTTGCTAGATGGACTTCTCAAATAGTCCAGTAAGTTCCCACGTGGCATGAATTCGGTGATGATGTAAATTGGTCTTTCTTGGGTACAAACGCCAATCAATTGGACGAGATTTGGATGGCGAATGCTTTTCATCATGTTTGCTTCTTTCAAAAACTCTTCAACATCTGTTGCATCCTCCTGTTTTGATTAAAATTCAGAATAATTAATGTTTAACAATAATATCTATGAATGTGAAACATATATTTAACACATCTTAAATTCTTTGGATAAGTTAACTTCACAGCTAACTTTAGAACTTAATACTAGCAATAAACAATAGTCAGAGAATGCCACAACCGGGTTCCCCCTCCCCACCAGGATTTCTACAGGCAGTGCATTTCATGGATTTTCCTCTCTCTGACTGTTCAAATAATCGTCAATGGAAAAAATCCTCATAATTTCTACGCAAGTAGCTATGACTGATGTCCATGCAAAAGCCACTGACTGCAGTGACATTATTGCAGAAATTGTTGAAAACAGATAAACGACAGAATTGATCATGAAGTATTGTGCAAGAGTATTATGCCACTACGTGTCAACAACAGGGGCGGATCCAGGAAATATTCTGATTACTGACAAGGTGCGGTCATTTGAAATACTACAGGGTGTCCGAAAAAATTGTGCCCTGTTTGCCTGAAGATTGCATGCGACAAAATGTCAAAAGCGTTTCCCCAAACTTTTGCATGACATTTCACTTCAGATATTAAATTACAATGTGCTACCATCCCCATAAAAATCCGTTGAAAAATGATGGAGCTATGACCTTCAGGAGACCAAATTTACCTGTGACGACTGAAACAAGCGGATGGCCATTTTGTCTTACTATTTTGCAGCAATAAATAGCTTCAGGGATGAAAAGAAACAGCAGCCTCCGATTTCACAGCTCTCGTGCAAATTCCGATAATCAGCAGAGTGTTCAACAATTTCTGACCTCACAGACACTATTTCTTACCTCACGTGAAGCTTTTTATGCAAAATAGTAAAACAAAATGGCCAACCGCTGGTTTCAGTCATCAGGCAAATTTGGTTTTCTGAAGGTCAATAGCTCCATCATTTTTCAACTGAATTTTACGGGAATGGCAGCAAACTTTATTTGTACATCTGAAGAGCAACATCATATAAAAGTTTGGAGAGAATCTTTTGCCGTTTTGTCGCAATCTTTAGGCCAACAGAGCATAATTTTTGGGACACCCTGTAGGGTGTGGCCTTTTAGAAATAGGCATAGACCTTGGGCGTGACTTGATAAAAGGATCTGACAATCTGACTACTACCTCAGCAATAGTTGCAGTGGTCTGGATCCGCCCCTGTACCAACACTTATATAATAATTGTTACACTTACAACCTCGTATCAACTTCATTTGTCACCCCTGGATTATTCTTTCTTCAAGCACAAGTCTCAGCAATGACACAAATCCATGAGAGGTCAGTTCTGCATGATTTCAACTTCCTTCCCGTGAATAAAAGTTACACTTTAATCAAGCAAATGAAATCCCATAAATAAAATTACACTATCTTTGGTAACTTCAAAACCTTCCCTTCTCAACATGTTGCTATTTTACCATTACACGGCCCAGGGATGTACCAGTTTCTGTAGGTGCGGTCTCTGTTGCAAAAACCAGCAAGATATTTAAAACAAAAGATTTTTATTGATTTTCCTTCAAAACAAATGGAGTTGTTACCTTTAAAGTTTTGACTGCAACAGTCCTATGAAATTTCCTATATTCTGCTTTGTAGACTTCACCATACTGGCCGCTGCCAAGCTTCTGACTGATAGTAATTTCTTGTCTTGGAATTTCCCACTGATCAAATTCTGGTGACATTGAATATAGCGTTGGCTTATCAAGCTTTGGGGCAGCGTATCTCAAACAAGTTATCAGTCCTCCAGATTCTTGAATATGATAAGTAACAAGTTCAGGGATGGACGCGAATTTGATTCCCTCTTGCACGTACATAGAACCATCAGGATCATAGTTAATTCTGTAATGATAAACACGACCTTCATATCTCACAGACAAAGAATATTGTCCTGGACTACTTTCACTCTCTCTTATTAGGAAACTTCCATTTATTCCACTGCTCAACAAATATTCTGCTCTGTTACGGGAAATTTTTCCATGATACCAATCATGCCGATTGAGACTTTGGTTTGCAACAAGGTATGAAGTTGGAACCCACCCAAGTTTTCCTCTATTGTTTCTCCCTTTAGACCATTCATCTTTCTCTATGATGACCTTGAGGAACTCTCCTTTCTTGATATTCAGCATTGACTCATCAGTTGCCTCAAAATCATGTTGAGCAATAAACAGAGCTGGGTCATCCTTGTCAAACTCTTCAACTAATTCAGCTTCTGGCACAGAAGGTGCAATTGACACTACATCTGATGTGACTTCTGAAGTTGGTGGAAGAGCAGGCAATGGTCTATGGGCCATGAAACCTAAAAAAGTAGTACATACACTATTGAATTCATACACAAATTCTTACCATCTTCAGACAATGTTGAGAAACGTAAAATTGCAACGCTATTTTGCAGAGGACAGCCACATAATTTCAATGTGAATGGTGCCTGTGTGTTTGCAGACATTAATGGGGCTTGCCTATAGTACATGCTCACTTTTTCAGGCAAATGGCACCCCCATAGTGGCCTTTCTCTAAAAATTAGGAGGAGGGCTAGTAGCACCATGAGAGACAATCTCAATGAGATCTTATAGTGGAAGGAGACATATCTACCTATAAGAATGTGGTCTTTATAAGAAACAGGGTCTGAAAGCTGACAGCCTCAAGACCAGTTTTCCATTCAATTTATTTTCATTAATTAATCACAAACACCTTTGGAAAACTTGGAGAGATTTGGACAAAAAATACTAATATGTTGTAACAAATGTGGCATTTCAAACTTTTATCCTCGTCAGAGTGTGGTTTTGATTCAGAAAAAAGAAGGTATTTTCAAATGACCCGCAGACCTGGCAGGTACAAGTTGCCGTTGGATGGGGTTCTGCCGATTCAATTTTCCAAAAGATACCTTTTGAATTGATAAAATTTGTCTAAATCCAATTTTTTGAGGGATTTTGGCAACAAACTGCCCTGTTTCCCAATTTTTCATGACTTTACCCAAAAGGGGATCAAAGAAAAAGGGGATTACACGTCTTTTTTTATAAGAAAATGGTTATAAGAAACTAGCACTACGATGACCAAAAATTGAAGAAATTCTAGTACTACGCTCAAGAACAGTTAAGAAACTAAACAATTTTATATCTGTATATCTCTCTTATTTTATGTCTCCCTGACAAAAGTACCTTTGTCTTTTTTAACATTTAACTGCAAAAATTGTTAATTTTTGCCTTAATATGCATGGCTATATTGGTGGTGACAATGTCAATGCAAAATGAAAGCCCTTTGTCGATAAGAAGGCTCAATTTCCAACTATACCACAATTTTAAGCCCAAAAAATAAGGAACTAATTAAGAAACTTTTACTACTAAAACACGGAAATTTTCATGCAAAATTAAGAAACTTTTAGTACTAAGTGCTGATCCAAGTTTCTTATAAAAAAATGTGCATCTAGGCAATCCACTCAACTGGAAACTTGTTTTTCAAGCAATTTAATTATTTCTTGAACAAAAATGCGATAGCTCTGTTCTCCCAAGAAAATTGAGATGCGGTGAGCGGATCCTAATTTCCATTCAGGGGTAATTTACAAAAACATAAATCTAAGTGAATATATATTTAAGAACAAGAAATGTATTTCATCATGTCAAGGAACGAAAACAGCTTTTTTCAAATAAGGTCAGGAGTTTCTGAGTTTGTGATTATCATTTGCCCCCCAGGGTGAATTTCTACGCTGCTCTGTGCCAATAATTTCTGAGTGTGATGATTTTGTGCACCAGTGAGTGTACACCAAAGAACAATTGATATCTGTATATTTTTTAATACAATAAGACATTGAATTGCCCATTCATCGTTTTAGGCCACTTTCTGCGCCAAAAATTTGCGCCAAAAATTTGCACCAAAAAGCAGATTTTTTTTCTTTGCACCGAAAGAGATTTTCCAAAAATAAGCCCTTAGATTCACCCTGGTACGCCCCTACCTGTTTTACCAAGATTCTCAATGTTACCCCCTAGACCAGGCTAGTAATGAGGTACGGGTCACTTCTAAGCGGAGAAATTTAGATGGGCATTTTGAGGTACCTATGACCCTAGGCATCTTGGAAAGTGATGGTGATCAGTGATCTGTTGGGGTTTAGGGGGTTAAATCGGGGGTTAAAGTTTGACCACTCTGAGCAAGCACCTCTGCGGAGGAGAAACACAGTTTTCCTCTTAAATGACGCACTGGCTCATCGGCCCAAATTAAGCTAAAAACCACTATATAATGAAATTAGATGCTGAAGGATAATTAGTACCTTCTCAAAAAAATGGTCACGTGACATGAAACCACCCTTTTCCTTATATGGTAACTATCAATAAATGGCCAAATGTGTTATAAAAAGAGGAAAATATGTCTAGCATCATTTCTATGTTTTGCTTGCAACTACTTGCACCATGGTCAACATACCAAATACTACGTAATGATTTAAAAGAAAGTAGATTTGTCGCCATTTTGGTTGCATTCATCAAAGGAAACGTCATCTTCCACTCTACCAGCAATTCTTCAATATCTTCAAGGAATGCACTTTCAATCCACTTGATTTCAAATAATCTGCATTCTTTGGGCTGAGAGGTTCCTCATTCTCGCGATAAAATTTACACGTAAAGTTGCATTGGAATGCAGGAAGCAATGATGTATCTACTATTTTGTTTAAAATGAGGTATTTCTGTCGAAAACCACAAGCGATATTCACCCCCATCAATATCAACATTTAATTGACATTATCCATAATGGTTTCCTTTGGCTTCTTCTCCAAAGCATTAAGTCTCAGCTTCTTCTTGGTTGGTAGTCAACATTTTTGCAGTCGTTCCACTCGACGACATTATTTTAGAGCCATAAGCGTACGAGATCGGGGGCCGGGAACCTTGGAAAAATTATCAAAAATCAGCCCCAATCGGGCAAATGTCTACCCTCAATCGGCCAAAAACATTGGCAAACAATGGACTTTTTGTCTGGCAGCCCTAGATTTTTTCTTCCCGTACGCTTATGTTTAGGGCAATGGTAAGAAAAATAGTTATGTGCAACAAATAATATTCAGGGCTTTTTGACGATTTATAGAGATCGTTTCGAAAATCAAATTGATCAGTCGACTCTTGTTTTCTCCCCTGATTTATCTGACTGACTAATTATCCTGCCAAAACAACTTCTCTTACTTCTTTCACTTGCTTTGATACATGTGTCTGTGACTGCAATCTCTTCCTTTTCTTCGAAATTGCAAATTAGCATGTCGGAGTGGGGTTGTTAAGAACTAAAAATTCATCAGTACTTTTATTGTCCTTGGGTCATCTCGATGCGTATCAAAGAAAGAGTAATAGAAGAACTTGCTAAATATGCTTAAATTGTACATGGATGTTTTCAAAATAATGTGCAATGCATACTTTACGTGTAAATTTTATCGCGAGAATGAGGAACCTCTCAGCCCAAAGTATGCATGGTACCCGATATATATCAGCATGGACGGGAAAGAACATTTGAAATCAAGTTTTTCTGGTCATGGTTTAGCCTTATCCATTTAAATAATCATTTTGTTTGTCTAGCCAAAAACTATGGTGAAACGCTGATAGCAGCGCCAGACAATAGTACGGAAATACATAATGCAGGAAAAAAAGGTTTCGCTCGTTCCCCTCTCTCTCACCGCATCACCGTTATGTATACTCTACAAGACAAAAGCAATTACCCAGCACATCTTTAGGTTCTTCTTCAAGGTTCTCCCTCGAGCGTGTCAGCTCTCCAGTTGCCTTGTGTTTTATGGTTTTGGATTTGATAACCTTGGCACCACCACCACTTCCACCACCGCCATCTTTCGTCTTTCCTTGGCCTTGTCCCATCACAAAACCAGACGAAACAGGTAACTGCTCTTTCACACAAGTCTGCTACAGCTTGCTGCTTTCATAATTTACTTTATTAATCCAGGCATCTTTTAACACGACTCTGATATCTGCTACGCACCAGTCTAAGCTTGAAATTGTCTACCAGGAATGTGACATCTGCGGTCAGTGAAAAACGGCCTAAAACTTTTACGTGAAAAATGATTCGATGCAACCCAGGTTCCCTGTACGCCTCACATCGTGTAACAACGTGGCTAACTGGTGTTTGTGTCGCTTCCAGTCATGCATTCACCGCAGCAAATGCATTGCATACAATAACAAGTTTAGTTAATGAATATTCATCTACTGCAGTAGTGAAATGCTCAATTACTTTACCGTTGTACGTTTCTCTTCCTCGCCATTTTAGGGAGGTGCAAAATATTAGCGATTGATGTATACCACCGAGTTTCTTGTTCCCCTGTGGTGTGACGTCACGGCTGCAAATGGGATACCACCAAAAAACACATCGACAAAGAGGATTGTTTTATTACCAATGGATGGTGATATTAAAAAAATGTCGGATTTCCAGTCTTCCTTATCGCCGAGGGAAGCATCTTAAACTTGAGGAACACGAAACTTCAAGGGCATTTTTTCACTGAGCTAAAAGGGCACTTCTTTGCATATTGCAAAATTTTGGGGCATGTGCCCCCAGTGCCCCCAGTTTCTACGTCTCTGGATTCCCTGTGAGATCAAAGACCATTGATGATTATAAGATAAATGTCATTTTTGCATACTATAAGCTTCTAGTTTGGTCATAAATATCAGAAAGAAATGCAAACTATTATTGTAGACTTGAAGGAAAATGAAAAATCTCACTATAATGGCTTATAAACGAAGTATAGCCAAGAATGAGGATTTTCAGTGCGTTATTTCAATGAAAACAAATATTTCACCATCCTTCAATAATTTTGGATCATTGATAAATGAGATGAGAAAGAAAATTCTATGAGACACTCTCTTTTTTATAAGAATATTTTAAATTTTGTCCAGCCTCGATATTCTTAGAAAAGTTCCTTTTTGAGCCTGAGCATATTCTTAAAGTATTTATGTCAGTCATGCGATTCTCTGTTATGAACATCACAAAACAGGCAACTGCTGAAAAATGAGATACAAATATGCCAGCTGAGGCTGGCAATATTCTTATAATATTCTTAAAAATTGGATGACTCTGAGCCTGAATATTCTTATAAACATTATTCTTATAAAAAGAAAAGAGTGTAAGCTTTATGATAAATTTCTCGTGGATTTTTAAACAGGAGTGCTTTTTATTGGAACACCAGCATAGGTTCCAAATCTTTCTCATCGTGGGTGTAAAATTCAATGACCTATTTCTTATGATTTAATGACTTAAAAGAAACTTTAGATACTTATCTATAATTCTACCGTTGGACTTTCAGAAGATTTGACTGTTTTTGGAAATTACAGCGTATCTTACATTTGAACTCATTTGAGGATGTGACGTCATCAAATTTCTAAATTATAAACCAGAAGAGTGACAGACTTTTGCTTGATACCATATTGTAGACATCCATATGGTTTTCTTCGAAATTATTTCAGGTTGCGTCAAAAAGTTTAGAAATTACAATGGTTTTAAGTTTTTTGAAATTTTTTCTTGAATTCTTGAAAAAGAAGAAAAACACCTTAATTCAGAGAATATTGAAGATTTCAGAAAAGTCCAAAGGTAGAATTATAGCGAAATAGCTGAAGATTCTTTGAAGTGAGTCAGTTCAAATAAATAGGTCACTGAATTTTACACCAGCCTTTTTGAAGATTTGGAACCTATGCTTGGAACACTCGGTATCTAGCATAAGTCAATTCAATTCAATTTTATTCATAGAAATACACCCTAATACAAAGTTCTCATTAAAAATGTGTATTCTATACGACCCAGGAGAAGCATAGCTTATCAAGCCTGGACCGTTAAATAAAAAGAGAAAATAAAACTACAAATCTGAATGAAAATAGTACAAGTACCATGTAGCTGTTTCAAAATTTAACAGAGAGGCTAAGTATGTATTGGAATAACAGTTGTTGGTTTCGTCGCGGTATGTTGCTAATCGTAATCTAAGTTAATTTAGTAGTTGTTTATTATTCTTTGTTTAATTTGTTTTGAAAATGCTTTTACTTGAATCATGTTTTTAAGATTATATGGAAGGTCATTCCATAAACGGGCTCCTTTATTCAATATCATTTTTTCGCCCCATTTTCTTTGTGTTTTAGGGATCTCGTAGTGTTTACTTTGGCGTGTTGCGTAGTTGTGCCTACTTTCATTGGTGCGGAAGTAGTTTTGAAACACGTCTGGCACGTTTTTATCATTATGGTATATGTTGTGCATGAATTTCAGTATCTTTAGTTCGTAAAGGTCGTTTATTTTGAGAAAATTTAGCTCTTTATGCAAGGCGTTAGTCGGATACCTGTGATCTTTAAAGTACAAGATTCGTAGTATCCTATTTTGTAACGTTTGAAGATCGTTTAGGTATTTCTTCGCGGCTAATCCATATGTTTCAAGTGAATAAGCTATTTTAGAGAGGACCATTGAACTATATAGCACTGTTAAACACTGTTTCGGGACAATGTACCATAAGTCATTGGCCCTTTCAGGTTTACGATGTAGAAATTTGATGACGTCAAACTCTCAAACGAATTGAAATATGAAATACGCTGTAACTTTCAAACTATTATTTTACGCGTATTCTTTCAACAAGTACATGAAGTGAGAACTATCAAAAGAAAATATGCAAATAACAAGGGATGATTCTTGCTTTTAGAATATTAAATCACGCTGTGCATCACCTCTCAATGAAACAAGTACTGGCCTTTGCTTATCAAAATATGTTCCTTTACCTACAGCTACCCATAGCAACGATATACCGTAAAAGTTCTGCCCCTGAAGGGCTTATTTAATCTTTGATACTTTTTAGTCCATTTTGCACCACATTTTGCAGTTTAAACATACCATTTTACGAGTTAGATATACGAATTCGACAAAGTTTTTTTCTCAAACACATTAAAATTAACATGCAAACTTATTTAGCTCACTAAATGGAGAATCGTTGGTAACCTCTGGAATTTGATATAAGTGGGGGTGGGGGCTTTATAGAGCTTTTGCGGTACGAATGGGATAATGCCCGTTTGAAAGGTCAATGCTCTATTGATATCAAGGCAATAATATTGGCAAATACATGTATTTGTACTGAAAGTTTCTGAAAATTATCAGATTTTGAGTACTCAGAGTTTCTAACGAGTTTCTTAAAGATTCCATAACAATCTTCATGTCCACCAACTGTTCCCTCGTGAACGTTTCAAAACAATGTTTTTGAAGCCTTTCCAATGTTTGGATATTACTCAAGTACCTTACGAGTACTGTGGTACAGGAAACAAGTGAAAATAAAGCAAAATATGTTAACAATTTCCTTTATCAAAATAAATAGTTTCTTAACTTATATTTTCCCAGTACTGGAGTTTCTTATATTTTTTGGCGATCTGAGAGTTGAGTTTCTTATGGGCAGTTTCTTATAACAAAATACGTGTATATCATTCAATAGCAGACATGTTCAAATAGATTTTAATTACCTGACTAAACAATCTAAAATCGGCCGCTCCGTTCTTAAATTATGAGAAATTTTCTCGAGAAAGCCCATTCAAAAGCATTCAAAAACGACAAACAGTCAGGCACACGCAAATTTCGAATAATTCTGCCTTGACTTGAATGTAGTTCATGCTTTAGTAGGTTTCTTGTGCAGTTGTCATTCGCCTGCATGCAGGCTAAGTTATCATGAACATAGCTTTGAAATTAAATAATAAAAGCGCAAAAGGAATTTTACATGCGTTTCTAAACTATTATAAGATGAAGCTAAACTTAAAAAATTCCTCCTCTAAATTGGCGAAGAAAACAACAATTCAAACAGTCATTTGAGGGCTTTTCAAAACAGTTTTTAGTTGTACTGGTTATCAGTAGGTGGAGTTAAGTTTGGCGCAAGTGGTCCTTCGTTTATTCAACTCGAAAATGATGCAGAAGATTGATTAATGATTCTAATTTATTTAGTTTATTTAGATGCAAATGCATCCCCTCCATATGAGGTATGGCAGCAATAAAATATAACACAGCACGAACAAAATTCATTACTAAAAACTAAAAAGAACAGGTTTTTTATTGATTAATAGTGGTTGGTACTTTATAAGCTGTTGAATTGTGGTATTACGAGTAAGGGATGTGAAATTTCACTGTTTTGGTACAACGATGAAATGTTCTGCTGATCTTGTAATACAATAGCAACAGTTGGGTTTGATTGACACCTCAATTCAAAGCAATTAGCGATCGCAGACAAAGGAAATTCTCTCAACCATAAATTCAAAACAAACAAAGCCGCAAAAGTTTTTCTGAAACCCAAGCAGCTAGCGCGCTCGTTGTGCATTCCAGAAATTGTTTTCAAGAGCAAACATGAGCACATATCGAAAGAAGAAGGATATTTCTACACATATACCTCGGGCATTTTATTTCTTTGGTTCAGAAGCTGAGCAGTAAGTGTTTTAATTACACCCAAAAAAAATAAGAGAATTGAATCGCCTCCCAATCGGCTTCTGAACCAAAGAAATAAAATGCCTGAGGTAGATGTGTAGATTTATCCTTCTTCTGTCGATATGCTCATGTTTGCTCTCCAAAATAATTTCTGGAATGCACAACGAGCGCGCTAGCTACTTGGGTTTCAGAAAAACTTTTGCGGCTTTGTTTGTTTTGAATTTATGGTTGAGAGAATTTCCTTTGTCTGCGATCGCTAATTGTTTTGAATTGCGGTGTCAATCAATAGCAACTCATGCTTTTGTCTTACAAAATCTGTCCTTGTTGCTGTGATTTGGGATACCAACGTCCCTGTGCAGTGCATTCTCCCATATACCAAACTATATACAAGTCTGCTGCCAAATTTAGTCACGTTATTTTCACGATAATAATAATGCATGACTCTTTCTTACGACGGTAATCTGACAAGCCGCTGCAGGTTTTGTAACATTCAGGAAGAGCTGGGTTCGGCTTGTGCAACTTTCGTGATAAGCCGTCTTGGCGTGTTGATATCCCCTTCTTCTCTTTTGTCATCAGCAACTGTAAAGACAAAATTTGAGTCATGTTGTAACGAGGGAAAAATTGTATGTTGCTAAGAATTTTGGATTAACCGGGTTTCCCAAAAGAGTGTACGGATTTAGTTGGACGAACGATGTGAATTTAGCTTTATTCAATGACTAATCATTCTCAAAATGTTCCTCAGCAGTTAACCTGAACATAGGTACCTCGTTTGTTGGTCTTGGTGCTGTGAGAGCAGAAATATTAATCTTGAAAGTTAAAACTTGCGTCCACCTTCAAACCAGAGCTTTGGCGTTTTGGCCTAAGCAAATTCATGATGATGATGATGATGATGATGATAATGTGTCGTATCTTGCTTGAAAATGCTTGCAGTGAGGAGTAGTATAAATTGTTGTAAGGCAGGAACACCGCAAAGCAACGCGAAAGCAGAAACAATGGCCGCGGTCACACTAGATGTTCTTACATCGTTGTATCTCTTCAAAACAACGGGTAAATTACGCGGTAATACGTGACGGCATTTTCATTTTACATACAAAGCTGTTATAGCGCTTTGGTCCCGAGAGCTAATTCCATAAGAAAAATATCTGATATAAAATAACGGGCAAAACAAGGTCCTGAGCATTGTTTTATTGCTTTAGTGTTGCTCTGCATTATAAACCAATCGTAGCCTTGCTTTGACTGTGTGACCGGGTGTCATTGTTCCGTTATATTGCCGTACTTTCTGATGACAAAACAAGTTGCAAGGAAGTGAAGCAACACACACTGCAACGGGAAAATACAGTACTGTGACCGTAGCCAATAGCTGTCTTTGATGTTGCATTGCTTCGCGGTGTTCCTGCCTTCGAATACGCAAATTTATCACACCTATCTCACTCGCAAAAGTTTCATCAACTACTTACCAACATTAACGGATTTGAGGTACTCATCGGCACGTTTCTTGAACGTCTGTAACGAGCAGAGAAATTCTCGGGTATGCTCTACCTAAAATGAAATAAGCGATGTCATTGATTGATATAACAAGAATGAAATCTGTCATGTAAAATATTTTGCAGTTGCGTGTGTACCGCATGAGCCCAAAATAAGTTCCCACATTTGAAAATTCATGGCACCAAGCGTGCTGAATGGATTAGAATGAATCGAATTCTCTTCGATAGCCGATAGACTGAAATGTTTTTGCGATTTTTCTCGCATTTCATGAATCATTGTTTGCTAAAGCAGTTCTTATGGACTGACGGGGCTACCGTGCCTAAATAAATAAAAATGAATGAAATGAAAATGAATGAAATGAAAATGAATGAATGAAATGAAAATGAATGAATGAATGAATGAATGAATAAATGAATGAATGAATGAATTTGTTGATTGTATAGCTTACCGACTGTGGTACATTTTAAGAACACTGTGTTTGCTATGATAAAACAGTTTTAATAGATAAAAAAGATTATTACTATTATAAAATTCTTTAAAGTAGGTTGTAAAAAATAGCTCTAATACAAGAACTAATAAAGACCAACTATTTACAAAAACAAACGAAATTACAGTTCATGAATGGTAACGTAAAATACCCTATTTACATATTTTGCAACGGCAATTCTCTCCATTCCATTTTTTTATGCATGACTTGAAGGAACTGACGAAGGAGGTGGAAATTTTTGTATCATTAGGCAGGGAATTCCATAATAATACCACGAAAAGATAAACTATCGTTGCATAAGTAGTTGTTTTAGTTTGAGGCAACATCAACAGATTCTTTGATCTTAAATTATAATTATTGTCAATTTCGTGGAACATATCCCACGAAAAAGAAGGATTTTGTTGTGTCAAACTGATATAAACCTCTAGCCTGTGTTCCAGACCCCAGTTCCGAAAAGGAACACAGGCTATAAACCTCGAGCATTCAGATAAAACCAAAGGCCTGTTTTGACTTCTTCAAGGAGTTTTCTCGAGAAACTCCCTCATAATTTCAAAACAGAGTGGCCGATTTCAGTCAAGTAAATTTTAAAATTGATTTGAAAATGTTCAGCGTTAAATTAATGCCCAAACAGCAACTTTCATTTTGAAAAAAATACGAAAATCCTGTTTGATATCACCTTTCAAAAACTGCAAAAATCATCGTTTTGTTTACATCTTGACGACGGAGCCCCTTTAAATAATACATTTGGCAACATCATCGTCCTTATATCCTATCCAGGGAGCAGTGGCCTTTCAAACGTGGATTGTTTTTTTTACCAATCTGTACCTGGTATGACTGAACATAGGGCTCAAATCTTTAAAAAGGTCGGTGTGAAATTCTATTGCCGTTTTCTTTGAAATAAATAGCTTGGAAGGAACTTGCGGTTTTTGCTGTAAATTTGCCGTGGCAATTTATTGATATCTTGATTAGTTTCAATATGGCGGCATTTATTAAATTTGAGGCTATGACGTCATAAAATTTCTAAATCCTAAATTACAGAAGCTACAAATTTCTGCTTGTAGACCATATTGTAGACCTCACTAAACTATGGTTTTCTTGAATGTTATGCAATGTTTCCTCTATTAGTTTAGGATTTACAATGATTTAAATTTTTTCAAAATTTTCCATGAATTTTTCAAAAATTATCAAATTGCTGCCATTTTGAAAAAATAAAGATATCATAAAATTTCCACGGCAGATTTACAGCAAAGTACTATAAGTTCCTTTCAAGCAATCCAATTCAAAGAAAAATATGATAGAATTTTACACCGACCTTTTTAAAGATTTGAAAGATTTGAGCCCTATGCTGTATGACTGGCGAATGTGTTCATATTGATATCTACGGTATCAGCACCAACCTGTATCATGTAGTCATCTCTGTAATTTTTCAATCTTTCGATAAATTCACCAGGCTTTATTCTGTTCTTTAAAAATTGTCGATGCTCTTCAGTGAAAAATTCTTCACTTGCACTTGATGTAGGCTCGCTTTGGTTGCTGAAATAAAATTGATATTTAATTTAGTGGCATAGGCATGAATATTAAGAGAGTTTAAAATCTTCAGGGTGTCCCAAATAACTGTGCCCGTCTGTGTGGCTGTCATGGAGCAGCTTTAAGTTTGAAATCTTATCTTAGTCAATTTGTTTCCAGTAATTTATTTTGAGTGGGCAGGAAGTATTTCTAGCTACTTAAAGGGTCTCTTGGTTTTCGTTTGTTGTCGCCATTTTCATGCGGCAACAAAGGCCAACCAAGAGATGGCACGTGCAAGGCATGCTGGATGAAACAGGCCCTTTAAAGTTAATTTAAGCCCACTATGAATGCCGCATCCAGGCATGGGACCCCTCGTTTAACGTCACTTCCGAAGGACAGCGAGGCGAGTTGCAAGGGCAAGCCTCCAACGCCACCCATCCGGAGTTTGACCTCACTCGACCGAGCTTAACTTCTGTCACCTGACGGAAACTGTAAAAGCCGCTCGGCCATTCACCCCAAAGGTTGTCGCTGATTTATGGTCCAGGAAAGGCGAAATAAGTCGTCGCCTCCAAAACAGCGCTTCTATTGTTCTCCAGCATTGCAAAAATTGAGTAAATTTTGAAAGAAAGGGTTTTAGCAACGTATTTGAACAGTTTCTGTATTTGCAAAAGGGCTATTAGTGTAGTCTTATCGATAAAGACAAGAAACATGACAAGCACTTACCTCTCTGCTTTTGAAAGACGATCTTGGTAGGTTGCATACAGCTCTGTCCAGGCTTCTTGTTCTTGTTTCAGTCTATAAATAAAATTGGCAATCATTCATTTCATTCAGAAATCGTACCTGTTCGTACAAGTACGAATATGCTCAACCCTCATCCCTTGACTGAAGCCTGGAAATACTTTTGCCCAAGCCTCTTTAACACATGTATACCGGGTGTCCCAGAATGATGTATTATCGTTTGATGGCTTATATGTCCATAACCGCTGAACCGATTTTCAAAAACTGGTAAAACCACAACCAACATCTTACAATACAATTTAGCCTTTACGTAATAAAATAAAACAAAGTGTTTGAAAATTTGTTCATTGGTTATGGACATGTAAGCAATCAAATAATAATACATCATTTTGGGACACCCGGTATAATTATTACTAAAGTCTGTCTCAAATTAGATGTCACCAGAGATTTGCGATAACGCAAAATTCCTTTGCAAAGCACTTCAATTGTTGTTATTCGCGGGATTTGCAGGTGAAATCTAATTTGAGACAGACTATTATTTTGCACATCGGTTTGGTGCTTCTTGGACTTGCTCCAAGTCTCGCTCTTGATCAATAAATACAGGTGGGGAAAGGAGGAAAGGGGGAGGACACGGGGAAGGAAGAAAGAAAGGGAAGAGAAAGGGGAACGAGAGCGCTCTCCTTCCATTTCTTTCTTTCTTCCTTTCCCCGTGTCCTCCCCTTTCTCCTCCTTCCTTTCCCGTATTTATTGATCAAGAGCGAGACTTGGAGCAAGTCCAGGTGCTTCTCTGAATGCGACTTTACGGGTGCGTGGTACCTTTATCTGATTCACCCATTAGTTTCTGTTTCTTTCTATGTAATAGCCACGGGGAAGTCATTGTCTATTGCTCCCTGCGGTATCGTCCTTGTAGTGTTTCGTAGAGTGATTAGTAGGTAGCGTAATAAGGAATTGATCTCGCAAAAACTTTTAATGGAAAATAAAGAAAAAATACAAATATTTAAAGCAGCTTCAGTTGCGAAACATATTTTCACAATACTTACATTAGTATTTTCTCTAAGATGTCTTTCCTAAAATCGAACAAAAAAGTTGACAATAAAAAATGGTATCAATTTGTGCCTATATGAATTAACAAACAGATGCTACAGATTGTCACAAAGTGAACTTTAAACAGTGTTCTTGCTGTCACGAGCAACCAGTTATGGTTCATTACGGCTAAAACATTAAAATACATATATTACATAAGAAAATAGTGGATAAAACATTTACAAATCATAAGAAGTATGCAGTTTAAAAGCAGATATCTTAAAAATATTTATTATAAAAAGCCCAAATTCGGAACAAAAATGCTGCATAATCTGCATGAACAGCTTTCTCCGTACCAATTTTTTATCTTTGTTTTAAACTGACAAAGGGATTCTGAGTTACGTATCGCTCGTGGTAACGTTTGCCACAGCTGCGGACCTTTTTGAATCGGACGCTTTCTGCCTCGTTACTGACAGAACTCAATCTTGGTTGAATAAATTCGTTATTGTTACGCAAAGATTTCCTGCATACATGAAGGATTTAGGTCATTTCTGGTTTTGTACATCTCAGTCATAAGTATTTGCAAGTTCTTTGCATGTACAGTAACTGCACAGTCCTTCTGTAATAGCTTATTAAAAGTAGATTCAGTATCCTTGTATGTAATTCTCAAAGCCCTTTCCTGTATTTTGTTGATTTTTTTGTTAAGCTGCCTGCTGAGAAACATCCAGATTAAAAACTGACCAACCTCGTTCCCAAGGGTATCTGTTGTTTTCAATAGGAGGCTAGACCTAAACAGATACCCTTGGGACCGGTTTACAAATTTGGTCAATTTTGATCGGAAAAATTAGCATAATTTGGCAGACAGCAGGTCCTTTCGAATCCCATATTCGACATTTTCGAAATGTAGATTCCATGGTTCGAACAGCACTCATTGTATCCAGAGTCATTCGAATGTTCTTTATTTCGACTGAACGCCAGGACTTCAAAGGTGAGAAACTTCTTTTGTTTCGAAAAGAGCCGATCAAATAGCAGAATAGCCTAACAGGCTCCAGGGTCAATGTAGGCGTTGAAGTTTACGGAAAACCTTCATTGTCACTGGGTACGAGGTTGAAAACTGACTGGTAATAAATGCCCTCATCAAGTTTCTTAATTTGCTCCGATCCATATTTACTGGGATATGCGGGCAAGTGCATAAAGTATATTGATAGCTTTGGAAGAGTTTCGAGGCGTGATATGATGGAGGGAAAATTTGTTGTCAGTGTGAACTCCAAGTAATTTCTCTCTAGAGCTATTAACTATATCAGCATTTCCAATCCTAACAGTAACTGGATCGTCACATCTCTGCCCAATGACCAAGAGAAGACATTTATCTGCACTTAATTTCATGAAGTTGTCGGCAAACCACTCTAAGGCTACATGACAGTCATTTTCAAGCTTATGAAGTAAAGTCTTCAGGATCATCCCCACTGCTTGGTCGCAGGGGACAAGCAGCCAATCCTCTTGAGCAATAGGAAAATCCGCAGATGAATGGATGCGTCAAAGATCTTCCACCAATCAGACTTACCATCTTTACCTATGGACCACGGAACCATGGACTACAGAACTACGAAACCATGTACCATGGACTATGGAACTAGAAACCGGCGGAGGAGAGTAATCTTTACTACTGTGATAAATAAAAGGGGGAGTTTACAGGTGAAACTTTCTGATTGTGGTGTCATAAAAATATTATTTACCACATACCTTCTTTCCAGTTGATGCTCTTTTTCTGCAACAGTTTCTTCCTCCGACACTAAAGTGAAAAAAGTTCATCCTTACGTTATAACATAAGTCATTAAAGTTACTATTACTTTAACTATTACTATTACTAAAGTTACATTACTACTATACTGTACCATACGTTATAACAAACTATATAAGTTTGCAAGTTGATTTTGATATGGTTTGAGATAAAACTGTGTCAAATTCATGTATCTACCACGTAAAATTTATGTTTAAACCGCAAAATGAGGTGTAAAAGAACTAAAAAGTGTTCAAAGTTAAATAAGCCCCCAAGGAGCTCAATAGAGATTTCACGGTACAGTAAGCGTAAAAAGAGAAAGCTTTTAATTTCAAGGTCCTTTTCTCCATCTTTTTATGACATATATACTATAGTGCTGATTTTAGCATTCAACAGTTTTTTTTCATGATTCTTGATGCGTTTTTTATATCTACAGAAACAACAGCTTTCAGATATTCCCCCATTACAGATAATTTCCAGCCATGTCTATGCTGAACTCAGGAGTTGTCAGCTGGCATCAGTTTCAGGGTGCTTACCTAATTTTGTGTTGCTAATTGATTTCTTGGGTCTTTTCTGAACACTTGCATCTTCTTGTTTCTCGTCACTTATTGCCTCTTTGTTGGCCCCAGATTTTGCTGCTGCACTCTCATTCTCTATTTCTTTTTGTAAATTCTTTATCAATACTGTCTCTGCAATCGATTTCCTTTTGCCTCTCTGTAAATTGCTTCTTCTCCTTTTCTTCCCTGCATCTGGATCATTTTGCTCCTCATTTTCTTGGTCATCGTTTATCTTCTTTAAAATATCTTTTACACTGTGAAGTCTGTAGGCAAAGCGTTCACCCTAAAATTGAATACATTAGTGTAAGCCCTTCCAAATTTAAAAAATAATGTATCTTGGTTTAAAGGGAATCGACATAGTTAAAAGCTGGCCCAGGCCAAGTTACAAATATAATCTATTGTATTCAACAACTTTGACACATGCCGTTTTATTGTGTGGCGAAGGAAACTATGGGTTTGTGGGCATTTCTCCAGCCCATTTATAGAAGCTTTTCAATATAGCTATGTCTATTTCCTTTAAGCAATATTAAGTTCCTTGCAAGAACATAGGAGCATTCATCAGAATAATGAACAATTTAGAAAATAGATACTGTGATGAGGTTTTGAAGAAACAAAATCAAAACATTAAAGGAAGTGCCTATATCTTCTAAAATCTTTATCAATTTCACAGAGTAGTTGAAGGGGCTTATAGGTTCTCATCAGAATTGATTGCCTGGCTATAATCATTGCAACATCCAATATATTGGATCACATTTGAGTAAATTTTTCCATTCCAAATATAGTATCAAATGCTTATCAAAAGATGTTATTTAGTAATATAAATAAAGACAGATGGTTTATCAATTTAGATCTTACTTGAATTTCATGTTTCTTTATTTTTTCTTTTTCAGAATCCCTGCAAGGAAAGAGTGCAAAATATCTCAATGTTTACAGCAACACTTTGTTGGGTGAACCAAAAAAATTCCCACTATTTACAGGCGATGATAAATTGCATAGATGATGTACAGTAATCTATACCTATGGTCAAAATTTGAAATAACAATTGGCAATTTTTTCGCCTTTTACTTCTCCCTGGTCGAATCAGTGTGCACCATCTACCAAAGATTTACACAAATTTGGCCAAGCGGTTAAGGTGCAGTGCTTTGAATCTTGTGGGACCTACCCGCCTGGGTTCCAATCCCATCACTGGCACTGCAAACCACAAGCCAGCAGCCAACTCAGCTGTCCATCCATTTGAGGTCAGCAGGTCAGTCAAATAGTACTGAGAGGCAACTCTGAGGGCATTAGCCATAGTGACACATCAGCTGCATAGTAGCCAGAAAGCTAGCCAGTGCTAACAAATAAATGTTGCTTGCTTGCTTGTTTAGAATGAGTCTGTCAAATGAATATCTTTGGTAGAATGGGGTATTGGCACTTCTCATGTGCTGCTTTCAAGTTCGTAATTTTTTGCTTTTAATATGGTGATAAGTCGCCTGTATGGAAAGCGTGGCACTTGCACACCCAAGAAAAACAATAGGGTATTCAAAACAGACAATAGATAAACAATGGAGGAGCCTTCTTGCACACCCGAGGTCTCGGCAAAAATTGCTCTACTTTCCATACTGGAATTATTAGTGGCTGTATTGTATGGTATATTGTTACTCTTCCACTTTTCTTTCATTGCTTGTTGAGGAGCCACATAAACATGCTTTTAAAAGTCAACTTCTTATTGCACTACACCACATCAAAATCTGCCATGTTTTGAAGTCTTATTTGTTGCTTTGATTTGAGTTGAGTGAGAGTCGGTGAGTTGTCTGAGTTGCACAAACAAAGTATTAGCATAATAAATAAGTGCAAAGAAAAAAAGGAGAACAGGTCTGGTGCAAAAAAATTTAGCTCTTCGTACGGAAGAAGAATGCATGCATGTAGATACAGAACAACACCTATTCAAAGAGAACATTTAAAGTAAAGTGCAATCTTGATGTTCAGTTGTTTTTTGGGCCTAATTAATTATCAATAAAATAAACTTTGATATTGGACCATTTTAGTGGCTATAACAGCCAATTCAGCCTTAGAAAGTACTTAGATACTTACGAATGGTCTTTACGCAGCTTTTTCTTCGATACATTGAACGGCTGTGCTACGTGCGGCTTCGTTATCCTCTCTGCACTTGATGGACTGCTTGTTTTCCTTTCAGCCATTTTGGTCTTCGATGTTTTCGCGCCGTTCAATTTCATTACTCGATGTCAGTTTCACTAAATATGCCTTCGCAGTGGTCTGCTTTCCCAAATTATTTGGAAATTTGAAATTCATTCTGGGAAACCATGGAAACGCACATTGTTCCTTTACCTTGAATTGAGATATAGCAACATGATCTAAATATAGCACAAAAGAACGGCAGGCGCCGTTAATCTTCCTTTTGTTTTCATCGATCAAGAACATCAAATACAATAGGTTATATTTAGATGGACCCAGTCCCCCTGGCTAAGTTGCTTTTTAACCCCGTTGATTTACTTTAAAAATCAAGGAGAAATGAATATATTTTTTGCTGTATGAGTTTCTCAGATCAGTGGAGTTTGCTTATTAGCTATTACATGTGCACTAAAGTAATAAGAGCACCAGGGGCACCACCGCTTCCAACGCCACTCAATTAAGCATTTCGTACAAACAGATAGATACTATAAGAGGTAGCCTGCATGCAGACTTTATTTTCCACTGCGAAGGAGAGCTTATGAGGACTCTCCTTCGCAGTGGAAAGGTAAAGTCTGCACGCAGGCTATACAAGAGGCAGATGCAAAAAACGGAAACTTTTCTTAGCACACCGAGGCCTTTCAATCTTATGTTATCATCAGAGCCACCAGTCACACTCTGATGATAACATAAGATTGAAAGGCCTCAGTGTGCTAAGAAAAGTTTCCGTTTTTTGCATCTAATGTGTAAAAATATCGCTCGATCCGGACCACTTTTGTAGAATAGCTAAAAAAGTACAGTTTCGATTGGCTTACAAGTAAGACACACTTTACCTAACAAGGCAAATCCCATTGCGTAAGACTAAAAAGCTCCGAAAATAAACGCAAACTTGAGTCCATCTCCCCGTTTTTATCATCCTTTGACAAGAAAATCTAAATTTCACTACTCGAGAAAGCTGCATCGTGAAGACTGTAGCCGGCGCGCGCAGACTTTACTTTTATTATTATTATTATTATTAAATTATTTACAGTTGGTATTTACAATAGCTTAAAATACACCAGCTAATTTAAACCAACTATCTACAAAGGAAAAATTTACAATAATATAAAGAAAATAAATATATTTATAGATGATTACTGTTTTCGGAGAGATTTCCATAGTTATTGTTGCTACAAGCAATTTTTGCATGTGCAGTTATCACCCTTCCATTCTTTTATCGATTTTTTGAAGCATACAACAGATGGTGAGCTTTTTATAGAGTCAGGTAGGCTGTTCCAGAGGATGCTACCCCTAAAGGTCAATGAACTGGTCCCATAGGTTGTAGTTTTCGCTTGTGGTAGCATTAATATTGAACCTGATCTTAGATTGTATGTAAGGTCCTTTCGCTGGAAAATATTCCACAGAAAGGATGGATTTTCGCACGATAGGCACTTATATATCTCTATCATCAAGTTACGTAGATTGTTTACATGGACCCTAGTGTCATCTATCTTTTGGAGAAGCTCATCGAAGTTCGATGCATAGTCCTCAAGAAGTATTCGCAAAGCTCTTTTGTGAACTCTGAATATTTCTTTGTTTTGCGTTTTACCACAAAACATCCAGATAAGTGGACAATAATTAAAATTTGACTTTATAAATGTGTTCGCACTGACTGACTTCGACTGAGGAGAGCCACTGCGGATAAGCTTTTCTATCTTGTGCGCAGGCTAGAAAAATTGAAAAAGAAAGGGGGAAACTTGGGCTATATTTCCCTTTTTCGTGGGTTTTACGCAGTTTAATTAGCTGAATTTGTGCAGTTGCGTCAAATCTATTCGCTAAATCATCAGGCCCGTAGGAAGCGGCGGGCAGGGGGGCTCAAGCCCCCCAATAAATTTGAAAGTAATGGTGTTACGTCACAAACATTAATTAGATGCATTGCCCTCTATTGTTTTAAGAACAATTGCCCCCCCCCCACTCAGAAGCAGCTTCCTACGGCCCTGAAATCATCAAGAGTTACACCTATGCTCATTCGAGAATGTTCCACTCCACAAATTTGATGAATTGAAAATGTCAGTGTTCTGTTGGTGTTGTGGCTGTTCCTATAGGTCAATACTTCGAGTCTCTGCATTTTATCCAAAGATGTCTTCACTGAAATTCGTTTGACATCAGGCTATTACAAACCCCAGGGGGGGGGGGACTCAAGACATTTTCAGGCACTGTAAACGAACATAAAAAATATCACGAAAAAAATGCCAATTGAGGCCAGGATGGCCTCTGAGGAACCCAGAAATATCATTTTGACTATATTTGATGCCCAAAAATATCATGGCCATAATTGTAAACTGGTCCCAAATCTACTTGACATCTCTATCATCCCAAAAGACGTTGTGGACAACATGTCCGGTGACTCATGGCTACCTTCAATTTTGTACCACCAGTGCAACAAAGGACACGAGAAAAGAAAATGAAACTTTTTAAACGAATTTCTCTCTCAAAACTATCAGGATAATACATAAGCTACGAAGAAAATTCAAATTCTGCATTAAGAAATATTGATCGCCAAATATAACAATACACCCAATACTAGATACGAATTCATATTTAAAAGAAACAGGGTTACAATACCGGGTGTCCCAAAAAAAATATACAGATTTGGTTGACTCCAGCGATTTGAATTTAGCTTTAATCAATGGCTAATCACTCTCAAAATGTTCCTCGATAGTTAACTTGAACATAGATACCTCGTTTGTTGGTATTGGTGCTTTGAGACAAGAAATATCAATCTTGAAAGCTCAAATTTGCGTCCACTTGTAAACCAGAGCTTTGCCCTTTTGCCCTTTAGACATTGATTGAAGCAAGATTTACATCACTGCAGTCGACCAAATTCGTATACATTTTTTGGGACACCCGGTATCAATGCGCCATATTTCTTCTACAGGAAAATGTGGTTATGAAAATTGTCAGAGGAAGAAAAAAAAGCGAATGCAGGTTGCAAAATGCACTTTCAATGATCATACAAACGTGAAATTTCCTGGGTCACCTGGTAAAATATTGCAACTCAAATATTGCTTTGATTCTTTTCCCTCGCGAAACCTTATCCAACGAGAACAGCCTCTGTCTTCAAACTGTTAAATCTCTAAGAATATCTTTATTCATTATGTTAATACCTCACAGCAGTTGAGCAACGTATGAGGTACATAAATCTTAAAGTACAAGAAGCACATAAGGGCAATTCCTATTACTTGCAACTGTCTTTAAATTGAGCACTATACCGTTAATACCCTGATAGGAATATCTACATAGAAAGAATACGAGGATTAAACATCGAAGTGACAATGTTGATGCTAAAACGCTTGACAGAAGTATTGGAAACCCTGGAAACCATAGCTAATTTCGATCAGTTTTAGGCGGTTCACGACTCGAAATTGCAAGACTCCTTAGCCAATCATATTTCAGAAATTACGATGGTTTTAATTTTTTTCAAGACTTTCCCCGACTTCTGAAACGGATGAAAAACATTCTGAAAATATTGAAGATTTCTGAAAAGTCCAACGGTAGCATTATAGCAAAGAAGCAAAGGTTTCTTTCAAGTCATTTAATTCAAATAAATGGGTCACAGAATTCTACACAAACTGCGTTAAAGATTTGGAAGCCATGCTAGCATTCGTAGCTAGTATCCTAAATGTTCCCTGAATCAAATTAATAACAGCTTAGAAAAGTACAAAATATACCCGAAAACGATTATATCCAATGCAAAGACTCGCAAGAATCATAAAGATCTAAAGTCTGAAGATTAACTACAATTGACGAAGTTCACTCTTACCAATATTGCAAATTTCTAACATTTGAAAATGTGACCAAGTCCATCTTTAAAAGGAGGCCAGTCTCGTATCCCAACAGTCAGTTCCTTTGATGAAGCAATCTACGGCACGTTGCAGTGCATATAGAGACAAACACCAAGCATTTTATGTGCTCATCCCATTACCTGGAGTCTGAAAAAATTGAGAATCATGTGAGATTACACGTATTTTTTTATGAGAAACTGCCCATAAGAAACTCACCTCTCAGATCGCCAAAAAATTAAGAAACTCAAGAACTGGCAATATTTAAGCTAAGAAACTATTTATTTTGATACAGGAAATCCTTGACCATATTTTTACTTTACTTTCACTTGTTTCTTGTATCATATTACTCGTAAGGTACTTGAGTAGTGTCTAAACATTGGAAAAGCTTAAAAACCCTTGTTTTGAAATGTTCACAAGGGCACAGGTAGTGAACACGAAGATCGTTATGGAACCTCTAAGAAACTCGTAAGAGACTATGAGTACTCAAAACCTGATAATTTTAAGAAACTTTCAGTACTGGCCCAAATTCTTAGTTTCTTATAAAAAAAATACGTGTAATCGGTTAGAAATCAAAGTTGATTTGGTAACCTACTATTTCAGATCTTAAAGGGAGTACAAAGACCAGCAGCCTTTGCAATTGTTTGTTTTTGTTTTGGTGAATTTCGTACAGTCAGTTATTCTGGAAGCTGTGGAGAGCAAGTCGCTGACTTCATGCAAAGCATGCTGGTCTTTGTACTCCCTTTAAACCAAACAGTGCGCACTAACTGGAAGCAGACCTGTTAGCTACTCTACAAAAGAGTCTGGATTGAACGATATTTTTATACGAGAGGTTCGACTGAGTGGCGTTAGAGCTTCTATGATTTGCGATGTGATATGCGACCTCGTTTGTGTGTTGACGTAGCAACGGAGCAGCGATAATTTGGTTTGCCTAGCAACGAAATTTTTGCTGTGGAGAACGACCGGGAAGAAAGCGAGAAGGTGGATTGAAATGGGTTTGTCTTAGTAAACAAAGGTTGCACAGCATTTCCACTTGCCTCACTATTTTATAAACCGTCCGACCCTCATTCGATTGATTGAAATAACTAAAAACTGCGTAAGTTTCGAGTCGATTGGAATCTCAGAATGTTGCTGAGGCACGAGAATAGGACAAAAGCACAATCGATGCAAGTACCCCGAAAGAAAATTAAAATATCTCGCGAGTCTCATTCTATCTCAGAAACATTTGTCACTAGTTTTATTTCCAATGGCTATCCACTAGTAACTTAAATTGCTCAGAGTTGGGCGGGGTTGGGCAGGGTGAAATTTTCACAAATGCGTGCTTGGAGCGTGATCCAAAAGACGAGCTGGCCTAAGCACCGCTGACCTGATACCAAATGGCTAAATTAGTCTCACTATGCAAAGATGAAACATTAAAGGGTCAAAAGAATGTCTAACATAGCCTAAAATGCCTACCATTGTTGTTCAAATTCAATCCAAAAATGAGATGCACTTTCCGTCCAAACATCAGCTTCCATCTTGTTTTCTCTACAAAGTGCGCGATGCGCTGCGAAGGAGGCGCATATCACATCGCAGAATGCAACTCAATGCGCGTTTCCTCTCCCGTGTATAGCTCCCTGGTGCACATTCAAGAATTCTACTACCCTTGGGTATCAGAGCCTAAAAATTTAAAAAATAATGTTTAGGATGTAGTACCCAGGGTAGAATTCTACAAAAGGTATAAAAACATCATTCCATTAAGATTCTTTTTCAGAAGAGCTAAAATGTCTATTAGAGAGTCCAATAAAGTTTAAAGGGAATAAAGTTAGCAGAGGTTCCTTTTAGTGGACAATTTCAAACCACTGCATTGTTTGAGAGGCAGCAAGGTTTTGATGCGAAGCAAGGATGAACCTTCTGAAGCTGAATTTAGTTGCATATCGATCTATTTAAGCCCTTACAATGTATCTCTGTTAAAGACCCATTGTCACCCAGGGTCCTTTGCGGTAGTCTACAATCTCAGACTGTCTGAAAATCAACTTTGGCCTATAAGTAGCAAATATGGACGCACACTGCAGTAGTTGCACTGAAAGAAAAATAAACTGAAGTCAAACTGTTCTCTCACTTCAGCTGCTGCAGTATGGATCTATATTTTCTGCTCAGGCCAAACCATGGGTATTGTGGACACGATTTGTGTCGATCGTGCCCACAATACCTGGCCTAAATGTTACTAAATGAATGAATGTAGTTCGTTACCTTGCTCGTCTTCATTTCATGAGTATCTCTGCTCTTTTGCCTCGACAGCTATTCTTGCTTACTCAAAGTCAACGTTAGGCCATTGGTTTTTGAACAGTGCCGCGCTCTAAACTTGTTCCCAGATCGTCGCAGCCCTCGAACGACTCATCCTGAAATTGAAATTAAAATTTCAATTTCAGGAGGAGTCGTTTGAGGGCTGCGACGATCTGGGAACTAGTTTAGAGCGCGGCACTGTTCAAAAACCTCAGGCCGTTGAATTTGAGTAAGCAAGAATGGCTGTCGAGGCAAAAGAGCAGAGATACTCATGAAATTAAGACGAGCAAGGTAACGAACTACATTCATTCATTTAGTAACATTTAGGCCAGGTATTGTGGACACGATCGACACAAATCGTTTCCACAATACCCATGGCCAAACTTGATTTTCATACAGTCTGAAATTGTAGCATGCCCGCAAAGGACGCTGGGTGACAATGGGACTTTAAGAAAAGTGAGGGAAAAATAAACACCCTCGTGTTGTATCGAATCAAAGTCTTGAATTTCTATAGTAAACAAATGGATCAGAGCTGTAATAAGACCATCATACCGTCAAAGCTCTATTAAGTCCCCTCTCTATTAAGCCCCCCCCCCATTTATATCAAATTCCAGAGGTTATCAAAGATGCTCCATTTATTGAGCTACATAAGTTTGCATGTTAATTTGATGTGTTTTGAGACAAAAATTTGTCGAATTCATGTATTTAACTGGTAAAATTGTATGTTCAAACCGCAAAATGTGGGGCAAAAAAGACTAAAAAGTGTCCAAAATTAAAAAAGCCTCCCAGGGGCTTAAAGGGGCTCAGTCGTCAAACAGTAAACAAATCCGTAAACTCGCACGTGTGGGGGATTATCAATTGTTCATCCATTGTTCTCTATAGTTTGTTTGGTGGCTTCACCCAAGCAACAAAAAAGTGACCGTTAAAAATCCACTTATATCCGAGCAATCGTAGAAGATATGAATGTTTGGTTTGTTCCTTGGTGAAGTACAAGAATTAATGCCCAAACAGCAACTTTCATTTTGAAAAAAATACGAAAATCCTGTGTGATATCACCTTTCAAAAAACTGCAAAAATCATCGTTTTGTTTACATTTTGACGACGGAGCCCCTTTAATAGAGCTTTTACGGTAAATATGAGCAAGATAAAATATGTCACTCACCATCTAGACTGTCTTTAAACGATCATTCCTCGTCCTTGTAACTCCAATGTCCCAGATGATCCAACAAATCCTTCGGGAAATATCACACATTTATAGTTCTTCCCATTGGCTTGTCCATATAATGTGATTGGAATGAATTCCATGTTATGTTCGACATATAAACAAAGTTTGTCGTAAATATCAGGATAGTCTCTCTTCAATTGGATCCCATATCTTCTTAGGCCATATGAAACTTCTCGGCAGTAATATCGCCTTGCTTCGGTTTCATTCACGAATTGATGCTGTTTGCTTCTTGGCAGATAAAATATTTTGATTTCGTAGCTCGTCCCGGGTGGAGGCTCGTATTCGCTGCTGAGGAAAATACCATTTAAGGGAATTTTCGCACAACGAAGCAATGCACTTGACTTGAAGCGAGACCTCGGTGATTTGATCAATTCGTTTTGTGTTCCAGCGAAAACAGTAAGATTCACAACGAATTCGTATTCGGAATTGTAATCTTGCAAAGTTTGCTGCAATAAGACTTGATGCTTTGTGATGCTCCTTTCGCTCGCAACATCCTTCAAAGGGGCGTAAACTGGCTCTTTCGTAAATGAGTTGGTCCCCGAGACGAGAAAAAACTTTGCTGCCATTGGTGAAGTGAAAGTGATGAGAACGCATCCACGACCCTCTTCTTGGAAACCTTCAAGTGCGATCTTCGATAACTTTGCGTTTATCTCGCTGTTCGTTTCGAAACGGCGAATCAAGGCTTTCGTGTAATAATTCACACGTCCATAATAACATGTAATCTTATGTTCTTTCCAATGAGCTTTGCGACACTCTTTGCTGCAATAATACGTGAAACACGATACACACGATGTGAAGTCTGTCCGTTGCGACCAGTCCACGTAATCTTTGCTCTTGCACGGTGGAAATGCACACGATATGACACGCCCCTCAGGTCGTTTTGATTCAGTGTTCAACGGAACGAAGAATTCCCCAGATGAATTATCATCATTATCGTGAGTGAGAAAATCGTCAAATGTCGGCGAGAAATTTCCTTCTCGTCCATCTCGCGGTGTATTCGGAAGGAAGAAATCTTCGTCTTCAACTTCATAACCATCTGCAGGCATACCGATATCCAGTGAAGAATCCGAGAAACAGCCCGTAAAGTCACTGTAAACGGTTTCACAGTCGGCGAGATCGTAATCATCCTCGGATAATCTCGGGGAACGCAGTGGAGAACGAACAGGAGAGCGAATCTGTGATCGGCGAGATCCTCTCAGCGAAGAACGAGGCGATTGTCGTGATAACGAGAACGTTGAAGATCCACCAGAGGGGTTTCTTGCCATCTTTACTGGGTTTTCCATTTCACTAGGCTTTGCAACTAAATCGGGCATCGACCTGAAGGCTTTCTTTCTCGCATCGTAGCTTCCAGTACTCTTTCGGAAAGGTGATTCCCTGAGGTTTCTTGGTGAGGTTGATGGCGCTGGCACAGAATGCAATGCTCTCTCGGAATGCATAAGTTCTCTGTTATCTCTTGAAAAGCCACGCAAACTTGTAGCTCTTCGTGTATGCTGAGGAGAATTCTTCAAATCTTGTATCACTGGAGACGGCAATGATTTGTAATCAGTGGAATCCGAAGGCACCTTTTCACGAGAATTGCTAACTGGTTCTTGTAACAGTATAGGGGGTCCTTGTGCCATAGTCATGGGTTTTGCTAGTTTTCCTCTAAGATTTCCATATGAAGTATCGTTCAGTCTTTCCTTGAGCAACGAGCAAGGTGAATCGGAATAGACACTGTGTCGCCCTGGCGAATTAGGCCCAAAAGTATGTCGGTATGGAGATTTAGGCCCATCAGTCACATCGAATGGTACACTTCTTGCTTTGATTGCATGAGCGAGTGGTTCAAAACGAATTTCTTCCCTTTCAACGAAAACTTCATCATCATTGGTTGCAGTGAGACCTCCAAACGATTTTGCTCTCGGTTTTGTCTCATCAGTGGGTAATAAGTTTGGAGATCGCTGGGGGTTACTCCTGTGAGATCTCCCTCTTCTATTTCTGACTGCAGATGTGGCTTGGTTTATCAGACCCATAACATCTTCAGTTGCAAATAATTCAGCAGTCAGCTTTTCCTCATCACTCTTCTCGCTCGCTGAACCGAAATTCAAGATATCCGGGGTACTTGAACTCTGCTTTTGCGTTGAAAATGATGGGATTCCTAAAGCATTGCTTTGTGTGTTACCTCGCGTTTCAGTTACCCCCGGTTGATCGTCAAAGCTATAAGTAAACCTCGTATCCATGTTCTCTACGTTCGACACATCAACCACAGGGACTATTTCTTCACTTTCCAAGCCAAACTCCTCCTCATGCTCCTGCTCAGCCTCGATGCTTCGTGATTTATGCAACGATCCACGACTCCAACTGAGGCTGTTTAAAGATTGCCTACTCCTGTTATATTCTGAAAGCGATGTGTCCGTTATGTCCGTAAAAGCATCACTATCGTTACCCTCATCATCGGACGTCAGAGGCGATCTCCCTTTCTTCAACAGTCTGCTTAACTCGTACTCTTTCAATAACTCCAATGCATCATACTCTTTCGCAGTAACACCAACATTTCTCAATGTTTCATTATAATCATCATCTTCAAAATTAATCAGATATCTCAGCTGCTCCAGGAAGTCTGAATTGCGGCTCTCTCGTGATGAATGTTTTCGTGGGCGTTCATCAGTGTCATGGCTCTTGAGATCAATTCCCCTTGATGATGCTAGCTTCTTCAACAGTCGAGACCGATCATCGAGGTCCATGTCATCTAAAGATACTTTTTCCTCCGATTGAGTTGAAATTTGCCTCTCTTCAAGCCACTTGCGCAATCTTTTGTCCCGTCTGAATGAATTTCGGGAACGTTGACCTCTCTTTTCACCATTCTCATTCTCAAATTCATTCAGTTGTCTCTTAGGGGAATTAAAACTGTTACATTCCGAGCATCTTTCTTCAATGTCATTTGGCATTCTCTCAATTTCTCTTCCACAACTTGAGCAAAAGTGATGGCCTAAATTATTTCCCAAATCATCCAAACCGTCTAACGAGCCTTTTTCCACTGGTGACTTCAAAACATGGTCAATATCCATCACTTTGCTGCCAATTTTCCCATCTGCAGCAGTACCATTTTCAAGGCTCTGTTCCATCCAAAAATTTCCCGCCTCTTTATTCTCCAAAGAATTTCTAGTCTCGTTTTCAGTGTCAGTATCGAGGCCGGATTGATTGCATTCACTCAAATAAACGGTAAATCCATAAACACTACTTCTTTTGATATCCTCTTGTTCTGCTGCTATCTGGTTTCTAGCTTGTGATTTCTCGCCATTAATTTTCTTTTCTCGCATTATCACTGGAATTTCTTCAGAAACGAATTCTAACTTCTCTTTTATATTCTCTTCAACGACTTTTCCATTCACGCGATCGTGTTTGCCTTCATCAGTTAGAAGCTGACCACCATCAGATATCCGTGTTTCTTTTGTCTTTGATAGCTCTGTTTTAGGGCTAAGTTCTAATCCCATTCTGTTGTTGACCTCAGTTTTGTTCATGACACCTAAGCCATCTTTTGTCCTCTTCACGTTTTCTGAAAGCAAATCATCTGTAATGCGCTCCACGGTGTCTGTTGTGCTCCAGCGCGCTTCCATCCGATCAATGCTAGTAAATTTAGGCCCTACAATTGATTTTCTTGTACCCATCATTTCTCCTTGATCTTTCATTGTCTTATTGTTGTTATCATCTTTAATTCCATTCGTCTTATATTCCTTGTCAAGATGCTTCAAATTCCTCTGTAATTCCAGGGATTTTGCGCTCCTCAAAGGCAAAACTCGCTTGTTGGCCTTGACAGTTTCAACGATGATTTTCCTTGTCGTACTGCGGCCATCCTCAAATTTCTTTATCAAATTCGTAACTGAATCGACATTCTTTCCATCATCGAGTCTGCTCCTTGGGACTAACACCGTGCAGCTATTTGCTTTTCGCATTTCAGGTGAGATAGGCCGGTCGAAATCATTTCTCGTCTTGAAATTATCGTCCTGCAAACCAGGCATCTCTGCATGATGTTCTTGCTTTTGATTAAAATCATCCGTTGTAATTTCACTCAACCTTCCCGCGTTTTTATCCACTTGTTCACGTGGCCCCAAATTTTCCAAAGATTTGATAAGCTCGTCCAAGTTAGTCTCCTTGATTGGTCTTCGTTCAAAATGTGTTGACAAAACAATCTTCGGTTTCTTTCGAGTAATTTCAGCACTCTTGGTCTTTCTAAGTCTGCCATAATCAAAAGCATCGATGTCCCCATCATCTGAGCACATAGTGTCCCTTCTGTTTCTGTAAAACCAGGCCATCGAAGGCAAATCTTGTGGCAAACTGCTCAGCGATTTAGACCTCTGTTTACGAGCAAATGCATGGTTGTTCTTTGTATCCACAACAAAACCTTGCGTGTGACTGATTTCGATCACTTCTGCATTCTTATCATTCACGTTGGCATCTCTTTCTACCTTTTCGGTGGCGCCGATATCAGCATATCTTTCGCAGAAATCAGCTCTCTCGGGCAAATCGCTTGATTCCTTATCGTAATCAGGGTAATCAGTCGGCGAAAGATCATATTCTGGTTTGCATTCTTCGTTGATTAAATCTCCATTGTCTCTCACAGCTTGTCGCGAACCGCTATCGTCTTCAATATGGTCTGTAAAACCATGTGCTGTAGGAACTGTATCCCTTGTTTCGCCATTCTCGCAACTGAATTTACGCTCGTAAGTCTCATCGTTAGCATCGTAATCCGAAACACTTGAAATATCGTCGATTGCTCCAGGCTCTTTGCAAGAAATATCACATGGCTCCCCCGCAGCAATGTTTACTTCTTCAGATTCCTCCGCAGCAGCAACTTTTTGCTCCTCCAACGCAGCTGATAATCTTTCTTCACCTTCAAAACTCAGGTCGGATTTTGGTTCATCTTCTTCGAGAAATTCGTTAAATTCACTTTTCACACTAGCTTCATCTTTTACAATTATCACCTCACTAACTCCGTCCTCCAAATCAACCTGAGTTTCGGCAAAATCATCAACAGGCTCCTCCTCAAAAGTGATATTTTCACAGCGTGATTCATCTGGCTTTTCGAGTTCAGTCTCGAAGATCGTTTCCTCTTTGGTTTCAACAGGCTTTTCAACAAAGTTTTCGACACCATCTTCACCAGGTGTTTCATTTTCTGCTGCAATATTTACGCCAACGTTACCCACAACAGGTTCATCTCGTTTTATGAAATCTTCTGGTAAGCATTGTATGTCTTCGACAGGAATTTCCACCAATGTTTCGACAGTCGCTTTTGCTGGGCTCTCATCGAATGTTTCGGCAAAATTTTCGATAACATTTGCATTAATTTCTGTTGGTATTTCGTGACTTTCAGTGTCACTAATTCTACCATCACTGGGATTTTCTTCTTGAAATTCCTCGAATTTAGGCCTGTTACTTTTCACGATGCCATTTTGCATGTTTTTCGCCGGGGTGTTATTTCGCTCTCTCGTTTCGGGCACTTTCATAGTTATTTCCATTATTCTGTCAACAGTTACGACTGGTGAAAATCTCGTATTCTTGTACTGTATAAC
Source organism: Aurelia coerulea (assembly GCA_039566865.1). Classification (NCBI taxonomy): domain Eukaryota; kingdom Metazoa; phylum Cnidaria; class Scyphozoa; order Semaeostomeae; family Ulmaridae; genus Aurelia; species Aurelia coerulea. Next base: position 19,834,961 of record CM076954.1, read on the forward strand.
AGCATAGTCTCCTTGGTTCTTGACGGATATTCCACGCAAGGATTTATTGGAAACAGGCATGGCTAGTGTTCCCTGCTTCGGGGGAAGAGGCGCACAACTTGAAGCTTGACCCATGTTGCTCGCTTTATTTTCGCAGCTTTCTACCTGCTCTTCCTCGTCAAAGGAAATCTGATCTGCTTGATTGTTTTCGTTAGAATTAACCACGTCTGTCTGCACACAGTCGAAATCTTTTTTGATATATCCCGATTCAGGAATGTCAACATAATCTGCCACAGAATCAAATTTAATCTCAGGGTCAGGTTGCCCTTCTAGGTCTTCTTGGAGAGCCAAAAAGTTTTGAAAAAATTCGTTATCCGGAAATTCATATTTCTTCTCGAACGGAATTTCAAAATTTTCGTTTAAGTTATTTTCCTGTTTGTTATCAAAAGATGTAAACAGAGGCTGGTTTCTTTTCGACGGCGAATCTTGATCAATTTCTGACTCTGAAGGCCTTTTCAACTTCTTTTTCTTCAGGGTTACATCTGGCTCGTATTTAGGCCCATCTTCATCACTTTTCGACAAATCTGACTCGTAGAATCTGGATCGATTACCTTCTAAATAATCATCAGAACTTGTCCAGCTTGAAATTGACTCGCTCGTACTTTCATTCTCAACAGCTGCTAGCGTAGAATAGAAAACGTAGTCGTCAATAGCAGTGGATTCGTTCCATGCTGTGTTCGGCTTTCTTTCAAGAAAACTATCAGAGACGATATCTGCTTTCTCTTCAAGCAAAGTCACAGGATATATACCATCTTCACACTTGGACTCGTTAATATCATCAGTGTCTGACAAGCGCTCTGACTTTGTTTGTGGCTCTTCGTTAATGGGTAGAGATATTCCAGATTTGGAATTATTAACTTTATCTGGACAATAAACTCCAAAACGCCCTGCTAAATCGACCAGCCCTTCTCCATCGCCACTGTTCTCTATTAAATATGTGCTGTTACTATGTTGACCTTCATGTGAAATTCCACCATTTTTGTTTGCAACGTAGGAATCCCTATTGAACACAGCTAGCTGTAAATCCGATTCTGCGATCAGCCTTTGAGTCAAAGAATCAGCTTCTCTTAGTTCATTATCCTTTTGACAAAAAGGCTGTAATTTACCATTATTGTGAACGTCAACAAAACCTACAGGACGCAAAAACAAGCTCTGAAGATTCGGCAAGAAGTCAAGTTGTTTCGGACAGCTTGACAAAGCCAGGTTTACTTCCCGCCAATTGATCGTGACAAAATTTACACATTTCGAATCAAATCCAATATTTTCATCATCGAAATTAACGATTTCAGTTTCCAAATTTGAAAAATCTGCTCCTTCGTGTGGCACAACCTCGCAGCAATTCGCCTCACTTCCTTGATCAATAACATCTTCGAAATCAGACGTAAGTTCGCAATCAGTTTCGCCAACCTCATCGATAGTTTCCAGAACAAAATTGTGACTTAACTCATCATTGTCACTTTCAGAACCATAATAATCGTTTCGGCTGTCGTAATTCGTCACATCACGTAAAAAAATATTGCTGTCACTTTTCTCACCATCACTTGAAACTAAAATATCATACTGAATTTCATCGCAATTTTCACTTGATTCGCTAGTTTCGACAGCATCAATTTTGCTCGTTACGACTGTATCGAGGTCAAATTCGCTTGTTACGACTGAATCACCAGGGTCACTTTGAGCATAGTCTGAATACGACTCTTCCTGTTCAGTGTCATCATCTCCTTTTCCCAAAGTAGCTTCACTGCTGTTACGATCAGAAAATACGGTTGTTTCGTCGTCTTTGCTATTTTCAGCTGTGTCGCAACTTTCATCATCATCATCATCATCATCATCATCATCATCATCATCATCATCATCATCATCATTACTAATTTCCTCAATCTTTTCTGGTGAATAAAAATCCAAATAGTCATTTTCACAATTTACGACAGCTTCCTCTGAAATTTGACAAGTTTCGACGTCGTAACCAAAATCTTCGATACCACCATCACTAAATCTATCGGTGTTTTCGCCTTCACTGCAAGTAACAAAAAAATCGCTTTCGCTCGTACCTCCACCAATATCTATCTCACTTTTCACATCAGCCACACCATCATACACTGTTTCATCAACGTTGCTATCGCTCTCTTTCGCAACGGGCTCGTCATGAGGCTCTAGATCTTCAACTAAGGCCTCGTAACTTTCAGGCTCGTAACTCCCAACAACAGGCTGGCAATCTTCGACGACAGGCTCGTAATCTTCAGCGTAAGGCTCGTAATCTTCAGCATAAGGCTCGAAATCAGCAGAATCTTGCTCTTGATCTTCCTCTGAAGATTCGTAAGTTTCAGCAACAGGCTCGTAATCTTTAACGATCGCCTCGTAATCTTCAGAAACTGGCAAGTAATCTTCGACGCTTGGGTCATTATGTTCATCGACAGGCTCGCAATTTCCAGCGATAGGCTCGCAGTTTCCAACGATAGGCTCGTAATCTTGAGAAACTGGCAAGTAATCTTCGACACTTGGCTCATTATGTCCATCGACAGGCTCGCAACTTCCACGGAAAGGCTCGCAATTTCCAGCGATAGGCTCGTAGTTTCCACCGATAGGCTCGTAATCTCTAACAACAGGCTCGTTCTCTTCACCTGGAGTTTTTGTTCCATCAGACAAAATATCACTAGAACTGTTAGCGAATTCTGTATTCTGAAAATAATCGTTCGTTGCTTCGAGTTCATTTTGCGTTGTTTCGTTCACCTCGCTTCTTCTCTCATAAGTATCGTTACTCTCGTTATCACTAATGTCGAAATTCCTTTCTGAAATATCACTCCTTTCATCAAAAGTCTCGCTGTAACCATCAGGAATTTCGCTATACACGTCTGTAATAATACTGGCCAAATCTTCAGTTATCTCCCGAAAACCTCCCGCAACTTCGCTATATCCATCCGTAAACTCGCTTTGATCGTCGAAAAATTCGATCATGTAGTCAGGAATTTCGCCTTTTTGCTCGAATTCTTTTTCCTCGACACCATTTTTAATAGGATTCGCAGTAATGGGATGCTGGTCGAGAGCCTCACTTCGATCATCACATGTTTCGCTATATCCATCAGGAAACTCGCTGCGATTTTCGATGATAATACTACCTCCATCAAGAACATCTTCGGTAATTTCTCGAAATCCTTCAGGTGCCTCACTGTACCCATCACTGATCTCGCAAAAACTTTCAGCAATCTCGCTATCATGATCAGCAGCCTCGTTTCGATATCCAATCCAATTTTTCACATCCTGTGCATTCAAATGATTAAAGTTGGTCGTAATATGAGCTGATTGTTCACCAATACTGTTGTTTGCTTTATCTCCTTCTTTTATCTCATTCTGAGCAGGTGAAGTTTCGTCTTTTATCTTATTTCCAAATGAAAATTCACAATCTACAGCGTCAAACGTGGCTGGTGTTTCTATAATTTCATCTCCTGTCCCATTTTTCTCGTCAAAAAGCTCTCGCATTTCATTACTGTCTGAATCCAGCTTAAATCCATTTTCCACATCAAGGCTACGACTGGCTGAAATATTATCTTCGGGGTCAACGATATTCCCTCCCACAACACCACAATTTCCATTCATCGATTCAGATATCAATTTGTCCAAGGGCTCTGATTCAATTCCATTGATTTCACCTCCAAATTTGGGCAAATCCGAAAACAAAACTTCACTTTGAACCAGTTCGACATTGGATGGCATGATGATTTCATCAGGCAATTCAGCGATAAAAACAACCCCATTCACATTTGGGGACATATTTTCAAGGGGCCTTAGCATTCCCTCATTGCCAAGAAGATCTATTTTGGAAATATTGTCCTCTGGGGCTATGGAATCTTTGCTGCACCAGATGAAATTCTCTCCAACGTATTCTGTTTCACTTTCCAATTCTGGGGCAAGTCGCTCCTTGTTGTTCTCCGACTGCTGATTAATAACTGGAACAGTATCAAGTACAGTGTCACCCTCCATTTCAGGGACTTCCCTAGCTTCTCCATTAGAACCAGTGTCACTTTCGTCTTTAAAACTGCTTTTTTCCATAATATCTTCATCAATATTCTCTGCTTCATCAGAAGAATTTTCGGTTTGATTTTGTTCCTTGATTTCAAACTCATTCTCAAGATTTTCGTCGAAATTTTCACTAGTACCAATGTCCAATAAACTGGGACCTTCCTCTCCTTCTGCACAACCCAGTGGCATGAACCCGATTTCAATTTCTTTTTCGTAATGACTCCATATATCTGCATCACTGGAGCCAACAGGTCTTTTGCTATCTGTTTCTTTATTCAAAATCTCATCATCTCGACTGCGTTCACCTTTTTTTGGCTTTGAAATATCCCTACCTTCAACTTGCAAAATCGGGACTCCCACATCAACATCCTTACTTCTATTCTCTGCAATACCGGCATTTTCGTCTTGCACAGATTTCTCCGAAACGGGTGCAATCTTGCGTGATTCAACTTCACCACAGGGCTCTTTTGTCTCCAAGTCTGATCCCTGCTCCAGCTTTGTTTTGTCTCTTGTTTGTTTTTCGCGCTCTTGTAATTTTTCATCGTCAAAATCCTCAATGGCAAACTCATCTTGTACCAAATCAATATTCTCAGCTCTGTTTATCAAATCAGGGTCTGAAGTTTCTTCGATATGACCAAAGATCTCATCAGCTTCACAAAGTGTTTCTGCCTCTATATCATCCTCTCTCTGATTTTCAAGATTCTCATCGTCCTCACCATGATTTCTGTGATAAATCCACGCACTAACTAAACCTAAATATGTAAACATTACTACCCATACGTGAAACACTTTCTCAGGACTTACAAGTCCAAAGAAGGTTAGTAAAATCGTCAGCGGCCAACCAGTGTCGTCCTCCATGCTCGCAGCTCCGGTGTGATGGAGTGACTCGTTCTAGTTGAACAGGTTACAGTGGATTTAGGCATACCAACCACGATCAACGAAATGTAATCCATTATTTATGTTACACTCAACAAAAACGTGTCAATCAAGGTCGTACAATTTGAGGTCATTTGGGTTTTTCAGATCTATTTCGAAGCTATTTCCGTGCTTAGGCCTTCTTCCCTGTTCCTCAAAACAAATAAACAATGCCTCTTTCTCACGAAAGAAAACACTGGTTGCTATCCGACATATTTCGACAGGATTAGGGTAATAAATAAACGGGTATTGTCAGCGGGGTGTCATGGGGCATTAGAGTAAAGTGGCTTTTCGTTACAGTGTTCTATTTCATTTTGAACTCGCTTAGTTTAGGGGTGTTACTTCTCATCTGAAAAGCTGAAGGAGCTGTTTTTTTGCAAAAAAATTTGGGATTCCGTGATGCGGGTTTAGTCAACAAAAATATAGGTTTATGGTCTGCTTGATCGCTGCTAATTTTTAACATGATTACATTCCTCACAATCGACCTAACAGTGATATTTAATTGCTCGTCAAACCAAATACTGTATCTCTTTCAGAAATAAAAAAATCAAAATTTTCTCGAAATATTCTAAATGTCCTAAATACCTTTGCTTTTATTTGCGGGATCCAAAAATGCTTTATATTTTAACTTCATTGACTTGTAAAACCGCGATCAACAAGTATCCAGAGACCTTTCTGTAAAGTTATAAAGTTAAAAAGTCTCATTCAAAACCTTCCCCATATGGTTGGACTACACGTATTTTTTTGTAAGAAACTAAGGTCCGGGGCTGCCAAACAGTTGCCATAACTGTACAGTGTCGAAAAAATTTTTCAGAGCGACAGGAAAATTAAAAGTGCAAACTACAACACGAAAACTTTTTTATAAGAAACTAAGGTCCGGGGCTGGTAGAAAGTTTCTTAAAATTCTTGGGCCATTTACTGCCAAAAGTTTCCTACGTGTTTCTTTTATTTTTACTGCCGGAAGTGTACAGTTAATTTAGAAAGTCTCCAATTTAACATCATTTCCAAATTTGGAAAGTTTGTTTACATGTTTGTTTGGCAAAGAAATGTTCTGCTTTGAATCATGGTTTTGAATAAAGGATGGATTTCGAGTACACCTAAATACCGCCAAATACAACTTTGTTGTTTCAACTTAGTCTGTAATATAAACAGACTTTTTGTTTCTGAAAGAATTCGATTTCTTTTTTTCAAATGTTTTCATACTTTGCTTTTAGCTGTTGTTTGAATTTAACCGAAAAAGAAGGCGGCAAATTAATGAAAGGATGTGCATTGATGTTTTCAATAACGAGGAGGACAAAAGCTTTTGCCCAGCCTCCTTTAGCTAAGACATCGGTCGTGGACAACGTCCCCTTATCGTTTGAAGAAAAAAGTTTCAAATAAAGCAAAGTGAAATAAATAAATCAAAATAACGTGATCTCAACAGGCAAATTGTTGGCACAATAGTTTGGTAGTACGCTGAAATAATGTTACCCAGGGTCCTTTGCGAGCACACTGCAAATTCACACTATCCGAAAATCAAGTTTGGCCTAGGCGGCAAATATTGAATGGATCTACACCACAGTAGTTGACGAACTGATAGAAAAGTTTGACTTCCGTTGATTTTTCTAACAGTTCAACTACTGCCTAGCCTGCGTCGCAGACTAACTACTGCAAAGATGATCCATATTTCTGCTCGGGCTAAATTTGATTTTCAAAAAATCTAAGATTGCAGTGTGCCTGGAAAGGACACTGGGTGATAATGGCTCTTCAAGATAGCCCCAGACTCTTTTCGTTGCAAAGAAAGGCGGCACGGCGTACAATTCTAGCCTGATTCAGACATTAGCTCAGAAAACGTATGTGGTCGAGATAGGCCTGTTTATAACACAACACAATTTACCCATATTTAACTGTCCCAGACTCTTAGTCGTTCCTGATCTAACCTGGTTTAAAATTCATTCAAAGCCAATCAAATTAAGAAACAGGTATTGTATCAATGACTTAGAGAGAACTTTGCATAGTACAGGAGTCAAGGTGCGGTAATTATGTGGCAATTAGTTAGTACGCTGGAGTAGTGCTGCTCAAATTAAGCTAGCCCCATACTCTTAATCGTGGCAAACAGAGCCAGCGTACATTTCTAACCTGATTTAAAATTCACTGAAATAAAATCCAACCAAATTAAGAAACAGTTATTCTATCTATGGCTTACGGAGAACTTTGCACAGTGGCTAAGGTGCGGTAAATTTGCGGCAATCAATCTCGAGTCAATCTATAGAAAAACTCAACGCCGTAATAAGTTTTTTTTCCACAGGGACCCCAGGAAATTGAATAACCCCCCCCCCCCAATGATAAAGCCCTGTAGCCTCCTTTGCGATTGCGAAGCTGAGAATGATCGCAATGCCTATAAAAACAACAACATCGCTTTCGATTTCTGATGAAAGGCATTACGTCATAGCTTCGCAATCGCAAAGGAGGCTACAGGGCTTTATCATTAGGGGGGGGGGGGGGGGCGTTATTCAATTTCCTGGGGTCCCTGTATATTTTTTTACTTTTTTGCCAACGTAAAAGAAATTTAAAAATTTTTAATAACAAAGCCTGAATCATTTGAGCCTATGTTTCACTCCTGAGGTGCTCTGTGCCGGAGAGATTCACACCTCGTTCAGGGACAGATTTTGCTACATTTTTCCACAGGGAAATCGCCGAGGTGAGGTAGAATATCCCAGGAATCTAACCAAAATAAATAGGAATGTCGTGAGTTTTACACTTCACATAGCCTTCAATTAAGTCTTCTTTATGATATAAAGATCTGTAAATCTTATTTCTTCAAATCAGCTTATGGTTACCCTACAGTTTAAGCCTTGTTTGTTTGTGATCCAATCTTATTAAAATCACATCAAAGAGCTCAAATTAAGAGCACAGCAACATTTAAATCTTTTGGATAACCGTGAAAGAAACTGTGCATATTTTAGCTGTGAAGAAACTAGCAACTCTTATTATTCTTGGTCGAATCTTGTTAAGTTCACATCAAAAAGCTCAAATTAAGAGCACAGCAACATTTAAATTTTTTAGGTAACTGTGAAAGAAACTGTGCATATTCTAGCTGTGAAGAAACTAGCAACACCGGTTTATGGTTACCCTACAGTTTAAGCCTTGTTTGTTTGTGATCGAGTCTTGTTAAGTGCACACGAACAAGCTCACATTGAGAGCACAACAACATTTAAATCTTTTGGGAAACTGTGAAAGAAGCTTTTGCATATTCTATAAAACAATAAATTCTTAAAAACATGTACGACGATTTGAGAATTATAACTCAAAATCAAAAGGCATCATTTGAACTACCCTGCACTTTTTGGGCCACTGCTGTGGTTTTGAATAACTATTGAGTATGCGTATATTTCTTTTCGCGAATATTGTGATTTTCAAACAAATTTCATGCTTTACAAATATCGAATATCCGACAGAGTCCATTCGATGTACTCTACCGGGTGTCTAAAAAAAAGTACCCCCTTTTGACTCAGCAAGGCAACAAAACGATAATTTTTCGGGACTTTTTAAATTCATGGCTCTATTTGTTGGTCTTCAACTTAAATGCACATACCTTGCATTTGGAAATCGACCACCAAACACCGGAGCACATGCACGTTTATTTTAGAGATGTGGCACGACTTTATCACTCTTACCACATTTTTACTATATTTGTTTAATCAGCGCCATGTCCACGTATCTTTTATTCTTTTCAAAAGGAAAACATGGAAACTTAAAGTCTACAGGTGCTTTGGAAAATTTCCACGATGCAAATCATGGCTAGGCCCTATTTCAAAACCTCTGGTTTTGGGTGCACTGTAAATTTTGACTTTGCGAATCTGTATCTCCGGTGTTTGGTGGACGATTTCTAAATGCAAGGTACGTGCATCTAAGTTGAACATTGATAAATTTAGCTGTGAAGTTGGGGAGCAATGATATGTTATTGTTTGGTTCCTATTTCCAGTCAAAAGGGGGTACTTTTTTCTGAGACACCCGGTATGAACACAAACTTCCTTTCAAGTTCTTTTGTAAATTGATTTCCGCGAATATCGCGAATTTCTCAAACAATCAAAATATGCAAAAACAAACTTCTTGTACGCGTGTTGCACGATGTTTCACTAAATACAAACAAATAACAATATAAATAATCGAGCTTTGAACAGAGTTTTATTTTGTACAACGTTTCGGGCTTAAACCCATTATCAAGTCAATGACTTGATAATGGGTTTAAGCCCGAAACGTCGTACAAAATAAAACTCTGTTCAAAGCTCGATAATCAAAATATGCATTGATCGAAATGATCAAAATTAGCATTTGCATAGCATAGCTTCCAAACGCAAATTCTTTAACTCGGGATAAAAAGATGGGTGTAAAATTCTGTGATCTGTTCCTTCTGAATGAGTGGCTTGAAACGAACTTTAGTTACTTATCTTTAATACTACCGTTGGACTTTTCAGAAATTTTCAATATTTTTTCGAAATTTCAGCTTATGTTACATTTTAACTCATTTGAGGGTGTGACCTCATCAAATTTCTAAATCATAAACCAGAAAAGTGACAGTCTTTTGCTTCATACTAGACATCCATAAACTATGGTTTTCTTCGAAATTATTTCATGTTGCTTCAAACAGTTTAGAAATTACGATTGTTTTAAGTTTTTTTCCTAATTTTTCTTGAATTCTTGAAAATGTAGAAAAACACTCTAATTCTGAAAAAAATTGAGGATTTCAGAAAAAAGTCCAACGGTAGAATTATAGGGAAGTAGCTGAAGTTTCTTTGAAGTCATTCAGTTCAAAGAAATAAGTAACTGAATTTTACACCAACCTTTTTAAAGATTTGGAACCTATGCTGCGTTTGCATACGGTATAGACGTAAATAGAGGGGGGTTCGCGCACATGCATCTGGATATAACAGCACGTTATATTCGCGTCTGTGTGATGAAAATGAAAGACAGCATACCAGAAACTATTTTCACAGAAAAGTGTCTAACAGTTTCGAATTTACCTTCTCCTCGCGTAAGAGAAAACGTACGATAAAGCCAACGCATTTTATCATGTTGCTCCCAAAAAAGTCTATCCGCATTAAATTTGTCTAGAAAAACATCAATCAGGACCTTATCAACTTTTCTTTCCCTCTGTCTCTTTTATTTTTTGTGAGCTGTGGTACCCAGGGTAGCTACATACAAAGATCCTGCCTTCAGTTTTTTTATATCAATCTAAAATTTTGCAATAACAGAACATGGTTACAGGACGATACCATAGGGAGAATGAGAATAAATTGCAACCCCGTGGCTTTAACATATAACATAAAACATTTACATGAAAATAATTAACTAAACTGCAGCATAAACTAAAGCTACGAAAAGAAATAAAATGATACAAAGGTGAGGGGAGGAGACGAAAATTTCACTGAAATGATTTAAGAAAATCTCTTTGATGATTCGATGAACTCTAGTGTTGCTTTAATGATTGTTTTATTTGACTCAAAAGGTAACCTTATATTTGACTCACAATTTGACTTAGATTTGCCTTCAGTTTCAAATCAAATAAGCAGCAGTCCATCAAAAATACCTTATGAGTCATCGGATTCCAAAAAAAGCTAACCAACTGTACATTAGAAGCCTCAAAACAAATAATAATCACAGGTGTCCAGCGACCCATAATGCTGTACAGTTCTCTCATAACAACCAGAACAGAACTGAATTCTAAACACGAACTATGGAAACCACATGATGATTTCAGGTGTGAAGAATAGGTTTTTATTTCTCACTGTTTGAGATTACAACCTCATTACAACCAACTAGGAATTCATTATTTTGTCTATCATTTTCGCAGTTTAGATCTAAGGAAATGGGACACAGATGCATTTGGATTTTTCGCCTGTTAAGATTTGGCTGTGACACTATGATCTGTCTTAAATTAGATGTCAAATGCAAATGCTCGCGAAAAATAATAATTAAAGTACTTTACATGACGAATTTTGCGCTATCGCAAATCTCGTGCGAGATTAATCTAAGAGAGACTTTAGCTATATTTTTGGATATTTGATTATATTAAGGAGGGTTGTCCTTCAGCCAGAGCTGTTTTACAAGGGGGGCTCTCCACTTAAAAACATTACTTAGAATATAAAATTACCAAGGAATAAATTAAAGGGCAATTCCAAATTGTGCTGAACAGTATTCCTCCAAGCATCCATAACCTTGATTCAATGTTGTAGAAAGCTAGTTTATCGAAAGTGCTTTTGAGATTACATTTGATTTGCTTTGCATAAACGAGATTCCACTTTCACAAAATATGCAATTTAGGGGCGTCTGGTTTCAGCTTTCGCACAAACTTGAACTTCGAAGGCTCATAGCCCCGTGAATATTTAGCCGATTTGCTAGTTTCTGGTGTTTAAAATTAATTTACAATCTCAGCAATATGGTTATCGCACCATGGATCCCGTTCAATATTTCGTTATTTTTTAGTATTTGATCAAACGCCGAACAATTTTTTTGAGACACCCTGTACAATATAAAAACCATAACTTTAATAGCCTAATAAAACTTTACAAAGTTTAAAAGAAAAAAGAAAAGAAAACTAAATCCTAATAGACTGTTTAGAACAATTCAGGGAAGAGGCCTGTTTGGTATCGGCAGGAAGGTCATTCCACATTTTTGCTCATCGATAAGAAAAACATTTGCCCATTACTACTTGACAATATATTGGGCAGTCTTAAATTTGTTTCTGTATTGCGCAAGACATACGAAGAGCACTTTGAGTTTCGGGTGATGATGTTTGTAAAACGTAGTCATTCGCATAAAAACAGCAGTGAATGATTTTGTTCTCAGTATAACCACCGAATATCTAAATGAGGCACCTACAATGCCTGCCAAAAGTCCTTGGAACACTTAGGCCATTTCTTGACACTCCGCAGTTCTAACCAGAGCTATTAGGTTTAAACACCCCCTCACCCCCGAAACAATGTTGATTTGCAGGGTTATTGTCCCAGCATTTCATCAGAGTCGTGAATTGTCATGCCGTCCCCATTTTATCATCACAAAACAACATTGCTCTAAGGAGGAGATGGAGAAATCGCAAAAAAGGCAAAAATAGCAAAGGTGTTTCAAGACTTTTGGCAGGCATTGTAGAATTCTTGCATCCTCTCCTGATTGGTCTATCAGATACTTTGTTGCGATTTACTGTAAACAATTCGAAACTTGGATAAGCCATAGTCTTAATTTGTTTCTTATTTTTTAGCTTTCTGGACTTTCTAAAAGAGCGTTGGTCGATGAAACAATGACAGAACTGATCAACAATAAGAAACATTGTGTTTTTTGTGTTTGTATGTGTATAGGAATTTACTGAGAATTTTCTACAAACTATCAATGGCCCAAAGGAATAAAATCAACCAAAGTTCTCTATAACCAGAAATAATTATCATACCTAAAACTTGGTCCTTCATTCTGTCTCTTGCTTGATATCTTCCTTTCTTCGTTTCTTAGCTTCATGAAGCGATTTCGTCATATTTTGCGCCTGCAGATAGTAATTGTTATAGTATGTGTTACAAATCTTTAAATTAGTGTAAAAAGGCGACAGTAAGATTCTCTGGCCTATTTCTTTGAAATGAGTGGCTTGACAGAAACTTTAGCTACTTTGTTATAAATCTACTGTTAGACTTTTTAGAAATCTTGAATATGTTTTTAAATTACAGTGTATCTAATATTTCAACTCATTTAAAGATGTGACGTCATCAAATTTTATGAATCGTGAACCAGAAGAGTGAAAGACTTTTGCTTGATACCATGTTGTAGACATTCATAAAATAAGTCTTCCTTGAAAATTATTCTGTGATTCCTAAAAAGTTTAGAAATTACAATGGTTTTAAGTTCGTTCACAATTTTCGTCGAATCGTTAAGAAAGAAGAAAAACACTGCAAATTCTGAAAATATTGAAGCTTTCACAAAAGTCCAATAGTCTAATTATAGCGAATTAGCTAAAGTGTTTTTGAAGCCATTCAGTTCAAGGAAATAGGGCATCGATTTTCACACCCAATCTTTTTAAAGATTTGAAGCTTATGCTGATCATTATATTTGTATAAAGATGGGCACTGGGAACACTGGGGGTGTTGTGGCGCAGTGGTGTGATCCTCTCACATTGCAGCCAGAACAGTCAGGCGGACAGGGTTCAATCCCAGGTAGAGCCCCACCACTTGAGCGTCATGACAAAGGGTAGCGGACTCGATTAGGCCTATTCTACTTGTGCGATTCCAGCGCTTGGCGCTAAAAGCCATAACTTCACCTTCACTGGATAATCTGAAAGCATGATTTTACTCACTTAAAATATTGCTTGCTGCATTTTCAGTCCCTCAGCCCTTTAACTTTCGAATCGAATAAACCACCCAGATGAAGATGAAGATTGACATATTAATTTGATTCTGCACAGACAGTGACGTAGAAAGCATGGGGCATTGGGGGCACATACCCCTGAGATTTTCCAACAAACTAAACTGCCATTTTTGTCTCAGGTGATTCCCCTTTTCCATACTGATGGAGATAGAATATTGTTTAAATTTGGTACAATTTACTCAGTGATTTAATTATGTTTACTCCTCGTTTTGCTTTGTTGTGGAAATCAGCTATCTACCAGGATTCGCACTACGTTTTACTGCGTATAATATACTTGCCATTTGAAGGGTTCGTGCAAGGTTAAAAGCTTGCATTTGCAAAGAGCAAAACAGCCTAGAAATATCCCATTCAAATCGAAGTTTCACACGCGCCGTGAACAAATGATAGTCAAAGAAACAATGCTGTGTCTGAGTGTTTTCTTTGTTCTACTTATACTTATAGATAGAGAATCCTATTTATAATAGCACACTCCCTTTAAATCCGACGCGTAGAAAGTGCCCTTCGTACGAAAAAGTGCCCTTGAACTGTGGTGCTCCCCTAGTTTAAGATGCTTCCTACGGTCCTGTGCACAGAGAGGCCAAAACCAGAAACAGAAATAACACAAAATATAACTTGACTGACGTACCCTTTCTACCAAGGGAATAAGATCTCCTTTCTTTGCTAGTACCTTCAGTAGCTCCATTATGAACGGCAGATAATTGTGCCTTCGTCGAACATTTTCAATCTGCAACAAATGAAATGGTTAGTTGTTCTGTCAACATTGTATTTTAGCAGGTAGGCCACCTTGCTCGTGGACTTTCCCAAGTCATCTTATAAGAATGAAAGAGACTTTCTTTTTTTACAAGACGACTTGGGCAAGCCCATAGTACTCGTTGTGGAGAAGTTACCCCTTCTGCTGCAGAAGGAGCAGAACTAAAGGGTAAAATGGTCCTAAATCGAAGAGATCAACATATTTTAGAGTTAACAGGGGCTCTGAATCAAAAGGAGCTATACCATAGTCTTGAAACAATGGAAGGGGAAAACGTATTCTAATGAGAAGAGAAACTTATTTATGAGAAAATCAACTCTCAGATCAGCGCAAAGGTAAGAAATTCGAGAGAAGTATTTGTTATGAAACTTGTTTATCTACTTTTTATCTCATTTCTATGAATCAGAAAATACTTCATCTTGTTAGTTATATTTCATTATTCGGTATTACTTGATTAATGTTCCACAAAGTTATGGTGTCATAACATCGGCTTTGAAATGTTCATAAAGGTACCTGAGATCCCCAAATATAAAAAACAACGGAATTTTAAAGAACCTTCTGAGAACTTGTTAAGAAACGCTCAGTACTCAAATCTGATGGTTTTAAGAAACTTTCAGCACCAAGACAATTTCTTAGCTTCCTATAGAAACACGTGTATTAAAGGCAGTCTGTCACGTATCTGAATGGCCGCAACAAAGTCAGAGCTCAACACAAAGGATGTCTTTGTGAGTCTGTGTGTTTAGAATAAAGGAAGGCTGATTGTTATCACTTTTTGCGGTCGTAGAAAGTCAGTAGGATCAGCAGCCATTCAATTATCCTATTCTTTGTATTGTCATTATCACCCAATCAGATGCATGACAGACTGCCTTGAAACAAAGGAGGACTAATCGTTATCACTTTCTACGACCATAGAAAGTCAGTAGGATCAGTAGCCATTCAATTCTCCTATTCTTTGTATTGTCCTTATCACCCAATCAGATGCATGACAGACTGCCTTAAATTGTTCAAAATTCGTTTGAGTTTCAGTTAACGGTGTTCGAGTTACGAAGGCTTAGCTGCGTGTAGAAACATCTGATGGTTTAGCTGACGTGCAAAGGTTTCGGCATTTTTTCACTGAGTTGCATGAATGCAGTTAACTTTCTGAAAAAAGTTGACGTTTGATAAAAACTTGTTGTTCTGACCCTTCATTTTCGTTAAGGAAATAATTTCTCAATCTAGAATTAGATAGCGACTCTGCATAACAGAGACCAACTTTGTGTCGAAAATAGGCCCGCATACTTATTTGTTCTGAATAAGCTGGCGTAAGTAAAAAGCCAACACTCCAGTGCTGTGGGAATCATTTTGAAAATGAGAAATATTCTGACTTTGCCTACCTCAACAATTCCAAGAGCAGCGCCTTTGAATTGAAAATAAAGGTGTGTCTTGGCAATTGCATGTCAAAAGTGAAAATAACTGCGACACTATGACGCTGTAATGAAAACCAAAATTTCGCGAATTTAGACTTGGTTTTAGGAGCTGGTATGTGGAAAACAAAACGAAAGAATACCAACCCCAATTTAAAATCTTTCATCCACAACATCTTCAGTCTATCTTTACAATATATCTTCTCGACTGGTTCAAAGTAACACATACTCGAAGCCAAGAAGATTTTGCTTCCCTTCTTGCTGGCATCCATTGCAAAGACTTTCAAGATGCAAATAATGCGAGAGGCAAATAAGTCAGTAGCAGTCAGACTGGAGGGCCAAGCGGCTTATACAGTTTCCGTCAGGTGACTGAAGCTTAGCTCGGTCGAGTGAGGTCAAACTCCGGATGGGTGACCTCTCGGAGGCCTGACCAGGCAACTCACCTTGATGCCCTTCGGAAGGGACGTTAAACTAGGGGTCGCATGCCTGGATGCGGCATGCATAGTGAGCTTAAATTAGCTTTAAGTAGCTAGATACATTTCAAGCTCACTTAAAAATAAATTACTGAAAAAAACTCGAAGCAATAACTTTCAACGCGAAAGGGAAACGTAAGCAGACTTTTCTATGGCTTCCATCAAGCTTGTATCCCTTTACAGTGTAGACAAATTCTCCATTTTGCACTGAGCACATACCTTTGAAAAGCGTTCTAACAAAAAATAACTTTGGGCGAAGGGGGGGGGGCAGCAAACATAAGTATTCCTCTTTAAGAAACCGCTTTGAAGAAACTCAACTCTTGGATCGCAAAAAAATAAGAAACTCTAGTACTGGGTAAATTACTACTTATTTTGATAAAGCAAATCCTCAGCACATCTTCATATCATTTTCACTTGTTTCCTATATTATATTATTAGGAAGGTACTTGGCCATATCTGAACATCGGAAAGGCTTCAAAAGACTTTGTTTTGAAATGTCCACGAGGGCACAGAAAGTAAACATAGATATTGTGATGGAACCTAAAGAAATTCTGCCTCGAAATCTGATCAGTTTAAGAAACTTTCAGTATTGGCTTACATTCTTAATTTCTGATAAAAAATACGTGTAGGAAGTTCTGCAACTAAATAAGTTTCTTGAATAATTTCATCCCAGTACCGAAGTTTCTCAATTTAGTGATTTGCGGGTTGAATTTCTATAAATAGTTTTTCATAAAAACTATGTGTACTCATTTCGAAAGTGATCCAAAGTTCTCTTAGATTTACCTTGTATCGCAGCATTTTGTCATCTTCATTCGTAACCAAAGATTGAAATCTTGCAATTTCTGATTCAATATTTTGTAATAAATTCTGTATTTCTCCTGGTGCTTGTTGATTATCTGTGTCCATGGTGTTGGATCCCTAAAAATGGATGATTAAGGCGAATCATCACGACGTTAGAAAGATCTTGAAACTTGGCTCGGAGGGGAAGTCAAAGCCTCAGGATTCAACTTGACAGGGGTACCAAAAAATCATAGTCATAATTCTGGACCCAATACGACAATGTGACCGATATATCACAAGCAATTTAAAGAGAGATACATTACAAGTGCATAGAATATTGATAAGTCGGTTGGTACACTTTTCTCAAATTTCAAAGAGAAACAGTATTAATTTTCATGTTTCTTAAAATGGCAGACAAATACGCATGAGGGATGTGCAAACGGGTAAAGGGACTCCGTCAGCAAATTGTAAACAAATCTGTAAACACCCTTGTTTCAGGCACATGTCCATTGTTTTCTGCATTTTGCAAGGTGGCTGCACTCAAGCCACCAAGAAGTAACCGTTAAAATCCACTTATATCCGAGCAATCGTAAGAGATATGAATGTTTGGTTTAGTCCTCTGTGAAATACAAAGATTTATCTTCAAAGTAGAGCTTTCATTTTGAAAAAAAGATGAAAGGTCTGTGTGATATCGCCTTTCAAAAATAGTGTACATTGGTTTCTTTGCAATGGGAAATTTAGCTTTAATTTTTTGTTAAAGACTTAATGAAGAATTAATTCGTGAAAAAATTTGATACAGAAAGCCTAACAGGTGAAGGTGAAGTTGCGTTATTAGCGCTAAGCGCTGGGATCACAGAAGTAGCTAAGCGCTAATCGAGTCAACGACCCCTTGTCATGATGCTCAAGTGGTGGGGCCCTACCGGGTATCGAACCCTGTCCGCCTGACTGTTCTGGCTGTAAAGTCGGAGGATTACACCACTGCGCCATAACACCTTCAATGAATATCTGACCTAGATATCCCACTAACAATGAATATCTCACCTGGGTTGCTTGACCAGACAACAGATTTTCTAACTAAGAAGTAAACAAAGAATTTTAATTAGAAACATCAACAAAAACACTTGTTCAAAATGATTTCAAATCAAATAGTCTTTGACTAAAGCATAATCTGCTAATCAAACTGAATGACAAGACCAGTTGCAAAATCTTTAAATCTGATATCTGATTGATCGAAACAAAATTAATAGATAAGAGTCATTGATAAGAAACATGATATGAACTGTGTCACCTATTTGAAAATATCGGCTGACCCAATGAAAGTGAAATTTTAAAAATTCCCCACAACTTGAGTACGTTACGAATCTTTAATTTTGACTTTGTGCATTCGTTTCACGTACCACAATAGGTTTTATCATTTTTAGGAGAGATTATTGTTATTATTATTATTATTATCAAATTATTTACAGTTGGTATAATACATAGTAAAAACACTAATTCAAACCAACTATTTACAATATTACGAATTAATAAAATAAAAATATGGGATCCTCACTATCACCTAAGTTTCTTATTTAATTGCAGATTTTGCATGTACAATTTTGCCCATTCCATTCTTTGATCAGTTTTTTAAATATCGCTGTTGAGTTTGAATTTTTTATGGTATCTGGTAGAGTGTTCCATAGGAGAGCGCCTTTGAATGCAAGTGAATTAACTCCGAATGTGTTTGCATTTCTTTTCGGTAATTGCAACAGATTCTTTGTTCGTAATTCATATTTTACGTGTTTTCTTTCAAAGAGTGTCCAGATAAATGATGGATTTTCTTTTGAAAGGCACTTAAAGATTTGAAGCATCACTTTTTGCAAATTCTTAATGTGGACTTTTCGTTCATCTGTTCTTTCCAGTAGTACTTCAAATGGCATATTGAAGTCATTGTGCAAAATTCTTAATGCTCTTTTTTGGACACGGTCTATAACCGAGAGATGACGAAGTAAGGCACAAAAGCCACAAGTTGAGCCATATGCGGATTTTTCATAAAATATCTTCTGCAATTTCATATGAAATTTGCAATGCTCTGAAAAATCGAGGAAAAGTCCTAAAAAAAAACTCAAGACTATCTGCTATGAACCAGATTTTGATTCATTCAAATAGTAGCTCAATTGTTTTCTGCATAGCAAATTTCCAAACATTTTTTGTTCCACCGGGCATAATAGTGGTATAGTCTGCACAATCGTTGAGAAATATAACCGCCACACTGGCAAGAAGCAGAGGGGATACTAAGTATATTTGTCCGACGGGGATATGCCGTTTATCGGGGTTATGTTTCTACCTCTTTCTTTATTGTGCCGGGTATCAAAAGAAGGCAATTTTTCGGGACCCGGTTGTCAAAACATGTCAAAGGGGGATCTTTTGCAAGATCGGGTTGCTGATAAGTCCAATGTTATGTTTTGGAATATATTTTTCACCGATTTTTCTGGAGTCGGTTGCCTTTCTTAGAGAGAAAATACTATAGGCACACCCAACCCCCCCCCCCCGCACAAATTCAAGTCCAAGTACCCCTCTGCAGCAATAAGTTATATTGCCTAAGGATACCAAATTAAAATTTTCCCTTTTACAATTCAATTCTTTTACCTTTTCAAGTAATTCTTGTTTTCGATGATTTAACCTCTCCACTTCTCGTAGATATAAATGTTTTCGATCTGAGACAACAGCCATGAGATTAAAATGTATTTCTTCTGCTGAATATCTTTAAAAAAAAATACAAACTAGTAATGATTTAATATTTCAATAATAATAATAAATGTCGGTTAAGGGGCTGGAAGGCCAAGGCCTATAAAACCCTGATTGTCTATGATTATTAATCTGGTTTAGTTTGAATTCGAATTTTGAATTTCCGTGCAGGCAATCAAAGAGTTTTTCGAACGTTATCACATCCTTTCGTTTGATGCTCTGTGTTTATTCGAGTCTGCATTAATTTCATGCACTTTATTCAACTTTGACTCAAACAGATTGATTGATTCTTCTTGCAGAAGAAGTCTGGCTGTTAGGTAGTCTACTTGACATTGAAGATTATTTTTCGCATCAAGTGACACATTGTTCTCCTATTTTAAGTGCGTTATTTCAACAAGCAAAGATTTTACAGCTTCATTTGGTTCCTTCGATTTTACACCTTCGACTGGTTCCTTTCGATTCCTTTTAATCGAAAGTTAAATCTGAAACTACAAGCTAAAACTGCATATTTATAACGACATCAAAGTGATATCGAAGAGGCCTTAATTAATTCAAACAGATATTTCAATGCTTCTTTTAGAATGAAGTGTAAGGATTGATGTACGGACAACCGATAAGGATATTGTACTACAGAAATCTTCTAAAAGTGTGAACTTATAGATTACCTAAACTCACAGAAAATCTCAGAGAAATTTTGATGAAAATCAGGGAAGTCAAGACAGAAAATCTATGGTACATGCTTGGATAGAAAGATCAGCGAATAATCGATAGCGACATGATCTCTTTAAACACTAGTCAATTGATTTAGTGATTGATGGATGGATTGAGTTATTCTTTGCCCATTTGATTGATTAATAGAACGAGAGAAGGAAAGAAACTCACTTCTGCATCCGTTTTTCAATAATAGGTTTGCAAATTCTGAGCCAGCCTTCATGAGTACAAGCACCTGCAGAATTATTGAAGAGAAACTGCATAACAAGGTACAAATTGAGAACTGTAACCTCTCTCATATATTTGCAAAATGTTCCTTTATACTGCCTAACATGCAAATGAAATCAAGATTTCTAAATGGTGGGGGCAAACGTATTTGAAACAATTGTTTCCATTTGTAAAAAAATCATTTATAAATTGATTCATTTTTCTTTTCTGAAATTTCTAAATTTCTTAGATTGTCAAAGGTAAGTGTCAAAAACTCTGTTGCACCCCAGTAGCAACATCACTGTTATGTTGTCATCCATTCTATAATCTTTAGACTTAAACTTACTCATACTTATTTCTGCAACCTGGCAGATTGCATAATGTTCTTAAATATTCTTTCTGCAATCAGACCGTAAAATATTTTGTAAAGACCCTGTTACACGATGAGTTCTTACGTGAAACTTGCTTGCAATGACGTTGCGAGATAAGTTTCACAAAACATTGCACCGTGTAACACCCCGAAATTTGACGACGAGCTGCCAGATTTTCTGCTGCCAGCGGTGGGAGGCAGTTTCACGAAAAGTAGAACTTGTTTCTACTTAGGCAACGGCTTGTACCAAACAAAGTTTAGGATTTTCTCAGAAATTTCCGTGTAACACCCTCAGTGAAATTTATCTCACAACGCCATTGCAAGCAAGTATCACGTAAAACTTCATCGTGTAACAGGGCCTTAACAGCATAGGTTCCAAATCTTTTTCTCGGCGTAAAAAGGTGGGTGTATAATTCAATGACCTATTTCTCCTGATTGAATGGCTTGGAAAAACTTTAGATTCTTATCTATAATTCTACCGGTGGACTTTTCAGAAATTTTGAATATTTTTGGAAATTACAGCGTATCTTACATTTCAACTCATTTGAGGATGTGACGTCATCAAATTTCTAAATCATAAACCAGATGAGTGACAGACTTTTGCTTGATACCATATTGTAGGCATTCATAAATTATGGTTTTCTTCGAAATTATTTCATGTTACGTCAAACAGTTTAGAAATTACGATAGTTTTAAGTTTTTTTGAAAATTTTTCTTGAATTCTTGCAAGAGAAGAAAAACACTCTAATTCTGAAAATATTGAAGATTTCAGAAAATTTCAACGGTAGAATTATAGAGAATTAGCTAAAGTTTCTTTGAAGTCATTCAGTTCAAAGAAATAGGTCACTCAATTTTACATCAGCCTTTTTAAAGATTTGGAACCTATGCTGGCCTTAACGGATACGAACCATGATCAATAGGTCCATCTTTGAGGCCATCTAACTCATAAAGTCGTCCTTGAACAGGTACAAATCCAACAAAGTGGAAAACATCATCATCTTTCTCTTTGCTTGTGTTATCAAACTCAAACATTGCCTGCCTAAAAATGGAAAGAGATCTTTAAATACCCCCAATAAATCTTGAACTAAAATATCTCCCTATTCCACCACACCAGAATATCATCTCTGATTTGTCTATCAGCATATTTGTAATCTTTTTTCAGTAATCTATTTTGAGTAGGCAGGAAGTATTTCTAGTTACATAAAGCTAATTGAACCCTAATTGAAGCCCACCATGCATGCCGTATCCAGGAATGGGGCCCCTAGTTTAACATCCCTTCCGAAGGACAGCGAGGTGAGTTTCGAGGCGAGCACCCATCCGGAGTTTGACCTCACTCGACCGAGCTTAACTTCAGTCACCTGACGGAAATTGTATAAGCCACTTGGCCAATTACAAGTAAATCATAAAAGAGGGGCTTCTAGTGTTGCACTAAAAGTTGTCTCCACATTTCTTTCAAGGGCTAGTATTTTGCATCTATAAGACAACAGTTTGACAAAGGTAGAAAAATTTGAATACAACGCCAAACACTTTCCTTTTTAAACCTACCGGGTGAGTCAATAAAAAGGCCCGGCGTTTGAAAAAATGCTTCTCCCTCAATATCAAAGCAATGGTATTGAAAACTGTCTTGTTTATTCCCGATATGTCCAATTAGGTTCAGCAATTTACCGGTCTTAATCAGCCATTCCTTCCCGTCGATATGAGAGATTTCCTACAGAAAGACCCTTTCGAAAACCTGCAAAAACGAAGGAAAACGGCAAACTAAATTTCCCTTTGTTTCCTTCCTAGTATTAATAACACTAGCATGCATTCATGCATTTTGTCCTCTTGGGAGGATGGAATCCCCCTGAATAAGCTATTCATACCAGGGGGAAGACTTTTTCATTCCCCCAAGAGGATAGCATGCGTCAAAGCGTTCTCAAGTCATTGCTGCAAGGTAAACACATTAGGGAAACTTGCTGTCGATTTTAGCATGTTTTTCAAGGTTTCTCGAAAGGACATTTTTCAGAAAGTTCCTTGTAAAATCATAACGGAGCGACCGATTTCAGCCAGGAAAAATTCTAAACGTGATTGAACATGTTAGCTATTAAACATGATATTGCAAAATATGATATTGCTTATATATTCAGGGAGCAGTAGTCTTTCAAACGCCGGGCCTTCTTTTTGACTAACCGGGAATTAATTTTTACATTGCTGGAGAACAAAGGGCTTTTAACCACTTATCTTGACATAGCTGGAGAACAAAGTGTTTTTAACCACTTATCTTGCCTTTCTTGTCTCATAGATTAGCAACAGCTTGTCAGATTGACTCAAATTAAGTATTGAAGCCTAAACTATGCAACTATCTAAAAACTGGGACAATCCAAGGAACAGCTCCTCAACAGCAGCAACACAAATGGACCACAACTGTACATCCTAAAGATGATGGTGATGACAATGGTCATGATGTTCCTAGACAGTGGCGGACACTGGGGGGGGGGGCAAGGTGGTGCAATTGCCCCCAATGTTGGCTTGAACAAATATCTTTTGTTTGAAAACAATAGAAATAAACAATGCTTTTAACTGAAACTACAGCTCCACCCCCTAACGTTTGGCAAAGTGTCCACCACTGTTCCTTGATGATAATACAGTATGTTCTCCTTATAAACCAGACAAAATGATTATGTTAAATATTGAAATATTTAACAGCTTTTTTAATCAGCAAATTAAGCATAAGAAAACATACTAAGATGTCGCTAAGAATCTTAAAAAAACTCATACCTTGCAAAGCTATTATGAACTTGTTTAATGCTGTCTGAATTGGTCAAAGCCAGTCCTTTTAGTGCTGGGTCAAACTGTGCAGTGAATTCTTTGAAAGATGATAAAGTCTCCCCTAATCGCAGATCTGGATGACTTGTGTTTAGTAGTATACTGAGAATAGCTTGAGTAGCACATGCATTGTTTATAACCTAAAACAAATTATGAGATGCAATGTCATATCAGGGGATATATGCTGCTTTCCTGGGCTGGAAAATGTTTCTGGAATTGCTGACTGCACTATTGAGAAAGTTGCATTATATAGTTTGAATTTCACTTTTGAGAGGAACCAATAAATCACACTGGCAGATATTTCAGGATTGATGATTTAAAGTAGTTGTGGAGCAGTGGTGTAATCCTCTTCTCAAATCAGAAAAAACTTTCCACATTTGAAAACTCAAAGCACCAAAGATTATAGGATGGATTGGAATGAATTGAGTTCTGCTTGATAGCTAAGAGATTGAACTATTTTTCTAGCATTTTATAAGCACTGAAGATTTATTGCCATGGGATTCAAAAACTTAGTATCTGTTTAAAATATATTTCTTATAACTCATGAGAGAGGTGAACTACATCTATGCATGTTCTGTGTGAGGAGATACCTAAGGTTTTGATCAGCTTCTAGGCCCGGCATTTCACAACCAATAAATTTTCAAGAAGTTGAATTTACCTTATCTTCAGTGCTCATAAAACCATGAGAAAAAATTGAAGAACTCCTTTGGTCTCTCAGCTTTAACTACAATCTGAATCGCTCAAATCCATCAAGTACTCTTGGTGCTATGAATTTTGAAAATTGTAACTTTTCCTGGCTCAACTGGTATAGTTCTAGCTACAGTTTATACCTGCTTTGCAAAGAACATTGTGTCCAATCTGCTGTCCTTGACCACTGACCCTTCTGGTTCATCTCCAGGTCTCCATTTGAATAAAAATATCAGCCCATGGACAGGTCTAAAAAGAATAATTACAGTAATGTTTGTGATAGCGGGTTGTTCAAGCAAGTTTAAAACAATCAGCTAATTGATTTCAGAACGCACAACATGATACAGTGTAGGCCTGTGCATGTTAACATAGTTTTCCTTCCTAAGAATTCTCTTCTGGCTCCTTAAAAGTGCCAGGTCATGTAACTGTAAACAAACCTCTTTCAAAACAGTGACTTTGCAGTTTATTGGTAAGCCATATCACACAGATTTTCCACTATTCTTTTCAAAATTAAGGTGCCATTTTGAACAAGGATTTTCTAAAGCATTCATGTTTTGTAAGATTACAGAAATATTCGTGGATTTCCAGGAGTACTTTCATTATGTATTCCCTTTATCCACCAAAATATGTGCAGAAAACAACGGACTTATGCATAAAACAAAATGTAAATTTAGAGATCATCCAACCTGAGTAAATCCAATGTTTGCTCATCTAATGACCAAAGTTCTTCCATTTGTACACCAGTGCAACCTGAAAAAAGAACAAGATCTTAATTATGGCTTCTGGAAAGCTTTATTTCTGATGCTGCAATCGATACAGGGCAGAAAATAGTCATATTCATTTTCATATTCTTCCTTACACATACTCTTGATCCAACAGAAAAATAGCTATCTTGATTGCTGCCACCTGAAATTGCTTGATTTCCAAATTTTATTGATAACGAAAATTCTCCAGAAATGGATCTTTAGCATGGGGCAGTTTGCAGCCTATAATTGAGATGCAGTAAAAGTGTCTTTCTTGGCCGGAAAGCTTATCTTTCGTGGGACATGTTTTACACCAATTTTTGACACACATCTTGACAACAATATTGCAAAGCATAGGGCTCAAATCTTTCAAATCTTTAAAAAGGTTGATGTAAAATTCTTTTGCAGTTTTCTTTGAATTGGATTGCTTGAAAGGAACTTATGGTATTTTGCTATAAATCTGCCATGGATTTTTTTGAAATCTTGATCTTTTTCAAAATGGCGGCAATTTCACTATATTTGAAAAAATTCATGGAAAATTTTGAAAAATTTAAACACTCGTAAATCCTAAACTAGTAGAGGAAACATTATATAACCTCCAAAGAAACCATAGTTTATGAAGGTCTAAAATATGATGGCAAACAGAAATCTGTAGCTCTTCTAGTTTAGGATTTAGAAATTTGATGACGTCATTGCCTCAAATTTAATAATTGCCACCATATTGAAACTAATCAAGATATCAATAAATTGCCGTGGCAGATTTACAGCAAAAAACCCTCAGTTCCTTCCACGCCATTTATTTCAAAGAAAACTGCAATAGAATTTTACACCGACCTTTTTAAAGATTTGAGCCCTATGTTATATTGCAAGATTGTAGCACCAAGCTGCAAATGCTACTTTGTTAAATTGGGCGAAAAGGATGCTATTTCATTTACAACAATGGTTCCCAATGGCTATGAGTCATAATTCATGCCACGCCCCAGACCGGAAAGTTTCCAAAATGGCTTTTTTCTTCATTTGTGGTTAGAATCATGGTAATTATCATAAGTGTGCACCAGACTGGAAAGTTTGTATTTTGTGTCTGCAAGTGAAGATGGCCTACCGGAAATCTTGCATTTCTGCAGTTGAGAACAATAGGTTAAAACAATAGATCTTTTGTTTAGTGCCAGCTTCATGGCTCAGATTTAAAACTGTATTTTTCTGCGCGTGCAAGATATTGCACAAGCTATAAAAACTTTTCAGCCTTCGAGTCTACAGAGAATAAATCCCCTCTTCCCATGGTGGCACAGTGGACCCAGAATGCTAAGTTTTGGAAATAAGTCTTTAAAACAGGAATATGGCAAGATAATATGGTGATTTATAATCAATCGAAAGATATAAAAAGCGGAGTTTGAAAATTGAGACAAATTTGAATTTTGGGGTAAGAAAAGGGGGTTTAGTCCCCTGGGAATTCTAGCAACTTCTTTGTTTCGAATCTTGCAAACATCAATCTTATATTATCTGAGAGTCCATTATCTCCTGATGTCAAATCTGAAAACCGCATGTTCATATCAATTGTGCTTCTAAAGTTATAAGTCATATTTAACAGACAGATAATAGACAGAACTGCTAAGGGCAGTAACCTACACTAGGATTCAATCTTTGGTAAATAATTCCAAAATGATGCAATTTACAAGAAATTGCACTAAATATGCGAAATCAGGAGCAAATGTGCTTTCAAATGATGTAGGATTGGTGTCGGTACGATATGAAACAAAAAAGTTGCTAGAATTCCCAGGGGACTAAAGCCCCTTTTCTTACCTCAAAAATTCAAATTCATGTCGATTTTCAAACTCCGCTCTTTGAGATCTTTCTATTGATGCCTGTTTGACCATACTTTGATGAAAATTACAAACTTTATAGCAAAAATATTTTTTGTCCATCTAATTTTTGGGATACAATACAAAAAACATTATATAACATTACATTACATAACATAAACATTACATAAAACATAGCATTGCTGCTGCACAATCATAAGACCTGGTGGAATATTGCCAAATATCATTGAGTTTAGGGGGCCCGTTGTGCAGGGATTGGACTCTAATTTGCATGTGAATTGAAAATATTTGGTAAGAATTGCCTATAACATGGATAAAACCATGGTTATTTGCCTCCTACGACCCTAAAATTGCTATTTTCTCAGGAATTGTCGTATTCTGAAGCTATTGAGTGCTAATTCTAAATAACCCCTTAATTCAGTCCATCAAAAGTCATTTGTAAAGGTTCTTTGAGCTATTCATACCTGCATATGAATCATTTTGTGAACTTAGGTTATTACCGAGAGAACAATCATTGGGTAGGGGTAGCCGTTGATTATAGTATGGTTCTCTTAGTGCTGACCAAATTCATAATTGATATGCATCATTTGAAAGCTTATTAAATAAGCTTTCAAAACATCATATGGTTTAGGGGCCCATGGGTCGGGATCGGACCCTAATTACATTTTAACTGAAAGTATGTGAGTAGAAACAGGGGGGAAAACCGTGGGTCTTTGCCTCGGACAACCCTAAAATTCGTATTTTCCTCATAAACGTTTGTCTTTTCAAGCCCTTTAAATGTTAATTTTGAATGATCCATCAATCTAATCCATCACAAACAATATGTGAAGGTTCTGTCAGCTATTCCTACCCTTTTAGTAGTCATTCTGTGGACTTAGGTTGCTACAGAGAGAAGGTCGCCGGGTGGGTGTACCTGTCAATAAAATGTAATTTATTTCTAAAGTGCTATCCAAATTCATAATTGTTATACATCATTCGAAAGCTTATCAAATAAGCTTTCCAAATATCATTGGTTTAGGGGGCCCATGGGTCGGGATCGGACCCTAATTTACATTTTAACTGAAAGTATGCGAGTAAAAACAGAGGGAAAAACATTGTGTCTTTGCCTCGGACGACCCTAAAATTCGCTCATAAATGTTTGTCTTTTCAAGCCTTTAAATGCTGATTTTGAACAATTCATCCATCCAATCCATCAGAAACCAGTTATGAAGGTTCTCTGAGAAATTTTATGCTTCTAGTGTTGATTTTGTGGAAACAGGTGATTTTTGCGAAATTATGTAACCAAAGTTATGAGTCCTCTGATCTTTGATAAACCCCATCACTTCAAAAAACCATATTTTTACTTCGAAAAGAGATACTGACATGCAGTGTTTTGCGTTTTGTCCGTCTAACACTTGTGCTTCAAAAAAATAATGTAAACTGCTATAAAAGAATAAAAACATTTTTGACTTATTTCCATTCCTGGGTCCACTGTGGGTGGAAAGTTCATTTCTGCTACACCAAAGGTTTACGCCATGCCAATCTTCTAAAGACAAGAGACCCACTATTTTACCACTGTTCTTTAAATGGGTCACATGTCTATTACGCCAAAGATATTTGGCGTGATATACATGTTTTCTAGCATGGCCCTGTTCATGTCAGTTTTGCCCTTGGTGGAAAGTTTGTTTTTGCTCCGCCAGAGTTTTATGCCACGCCAGTTGTTTAAAGAAAATGGACCTATTGTTTTGTCATTGTTCTTGATGTTGCTCTAGGCCAAATACATCTGGTGTAACATACATGTTTTTCAGTGTGGAGTTTTGTGAACCTGCGCCACATTCGTTTCATTTTAAGGGCAATTCTTCATGGGAAAATTTTTTCCCTTTAAAAGGAAATATGTACAACTTCGATTTGAATGGGATATTCTTCTATTATAATAGTAGACTGCTTTTACAACCTATCTCTTTCTTTAAAACTTTATTGCAAATGGAAGCTGTTAGCCTTGCACAAAACCTTTAATTATTCTTGGTTGGCTGCCTTGCCTTCCTCTGCTGACAACCCTATCTTTTAATTTTCTTGACTAAGGGAATCAAGTTTTGTCAAAACGATTCATATCATGTCAAATCACACACAACGCCCGACGATTTTTAGGCCCGTTCCAGTTCCATATAACGTTCACTCATAAAAGAGGTGTTGCCTGGCTCAAACCGCCACCGTGCTCGGATTGAAATAAAGGAGAAAAATAGTATTTATCAAAAATTCATACCAAACCCACGAATAAGTTCTGTAAAGACTCCAGGGTCACTTTCTATGAGGCACCAATCACCATGTGACGCCGCCATTTTGTTTCTTCCCGCCTGTCAGTAATCTTATAAAAACCTCGCTTTGACAACAACACAAAACGACTCCTACTAATGACGTCATCATAAAATAAAACAGCGCGCAGGAAAGATCCTTGAATGACACCAACATATTTTTTTGCAAACGATTGACACAAGGGACTAAAATCTTAGAAAATCTTTGCACAGAAGAGGGATTTGTCTGGTCCACAGTCAACTCCAGTTCGTGAACTTTTCCCTGAAAATTTCCCAGGAACTTTCTAAAATTACGCAAAAGTTTCACTTTTTTGCAAATGCATGCTCAACGTAAGCGTAAGAGGCTGGGGGAAGATAGCCCCCTAACGTTGAAACAACTTTCAAAATCAACCTTTTTCAGGAGTGTTGCGATTGTCAGACTACCTTGGAGCGAAACTACGACGATTATACACAAATCATAAGACCAATAAGACTCCATGGCAAGGCAAGCCAATTTCACCTCGGCTAACAGGGCTGAAATTCGTTTCCTTCTATGAAAACTTTTCTTTTATTGACACCTTTGGAGGAACCATTATGGAAACAAGGTCACACTGACCTTTTAATGCTATCCCTGCCATTTTAACCAGGGGTGTTATTAGATTAAATGTTTTTAACTTTTGTTTTTACTTAATATCACACGCCTGTAATTAGATTTGTCCGTTTTTGATAAACTTATTTTTATTTTAATGTTAATTTTTGGCTAAATTATACATACAAACATACATAGCCCGGGCTGAAAACTCTCATATTATCGGCCTCTAAGCCTAAGATCAGGCAACCGTATTACTATTTTATGTTGTGATCATTTTTACGGCTGTGATAATAATCAAACAATGAAGATCAAGGTCCGAAGCAGACATCTGGCATTGTACGCGATTGACGAAAGCAAGCCTCAAGAAAAATCATTGTGAATAGGCTTCTTCTCACTGCGATGAATGTGAGTACCTGAAACATTGCGATAATACACATGGTGGATTGTGAACAGGATCAATCATATTGAGTTGTTTGTTGATTCCTTTATGAGTATCTATCATGAAATCACGGGGGAGATCCAAGATCCAATAATAAGGCTACATTTAATGAATTACCGAGCACCACTGGACAGGCTGCAATGACGTGCAAAGTCCTGAATATGCTTCAAGACCAGCTAATTCTGCAGCTTGCATTCTGCATGCATTCTGCACATCTGCACGGCATGGAAAGTTCAATAATTGTTTTCAATACAGATTGCCCACAATTATTGACCTTAAGCGTCGTTTATAATTTGTGTCAATCTTTTAACATATGCAATTTGTTCTAGATCGCCTGCAGATACTGAAGATTGGTAGCTTAAAAGATTCTAGGTTTGCTCCCCAAGAGGAACAATTTGTCAGATTCACGCACATTCTCAGTTCAATGATATATTCAACTACTCCATCTTGCGTTGGACTTGCCACAAGTCTCTCTCGCCGAAAAACGAGGGGAGGAAAAAATAGCGATTTTTTAGCGATTTTTTCCTCTCTTCGTTTTTCCGCGGAGAGAGACTCGTGGCATGTCCATCTTGAGTAAGAGCTTACAGGTAGAAAATAGCTGTTCTTTTTAATGGCCAGTAATCATAACATGCAGAATAGTGGACCAGTTTTCTCGTCCAACGTTTCGGATATACATCATGCCCAATACTGGGTGAGTCCGAAAAATGTATCCAGTCTTTGAAACATCGTAACACAAAAACTATCACACTGATTTGAAAAATAACAACTCTGTTGCCTAACTGAGGGTTAACTTAATTTTGAAAATAGAGTCATCATGATTTAAAATGCATGATCTTAATCTCAACGAAGAATTCCGGAAAACTAGCGCTTCCATTGGCTTCCAATGCCTGCCAAAAGTCCTTGGAACACTTAGGCCATTCTTCACAATCCACAGTTCTAACCATAGCTATTAGGTTTAAACACAACCCCTCACCCCTGAAACAATGTTGATTTGCAAGGTTATTGTCCTAGCATTCCATCAGAGTCGCGAATCGTCTTGCCATCCCCATCTTATCATCACAGAACAACATTGTTCTGAGGGAGAGAGGGGGAAATCGCAAAAAAAGGCAAAAAGAGCAAATGTGTTCCAAGACTTTTGGCAGGCATTGTATGTTTTAACAAATAAAATGGCAAAATGATGTTTCCTTAGCTCAGGTATTGCTTCCCAATGATAAGCAAGCTTTAGAAATCACATTGGTTAACATAGTTTGCCCTTATATGCACTTCAAAACAACTTGCAAGTTTGGTTTGTCTATGCAGACTATTTCAGTTCTTTACAAAACATAGGGTATATCTTATATAAATCCGATACTATATCAGTGCAAACCCCCGTGAAAAACCACGCCTTCATTATTGATGTTCATTGGCAGAAATCACGATAGAATCAGTGAATTTGAATTAAACTGATTTACCAAGAGCTCGAAGATTACGTCAATAAATCAAGGCAGCCATTATTGGCCTAAGCAACAAGGCCTAACTTTTTACGACTTTAATTGAGAATATTTCGAATAAATATGAAGTTTTTTGAGTTTTGAGGAAAATTTTGAAGCTGAAAACAACGCTACTAACTTCGCTGAAGCACAGGTTCCATACAACAAACTGTTAGTCAAATTCTGACTACTGTTCATCCGGCCACCCGTACTGCATTCATCGTAGCGCTGGTCGCTCGCGTTGCATTATCGCAAGCTTTACATTATGAGCACCAGCAACGGCTGGCTCATTTGCTGAAGAATATCTGCTAAAACAGTGCGCATGTTTACCGAAACTACCAAGAACTAATTTGGTATTTCTAGCATCTTCTTAGGCTGGTTTGAGGATTTCGAGAGCGGTTTTTTGAGAGGAAGACAAGATGCCGCGCGCATTTTTGCTGAAACGAAGCAAGAAAATTGTAAATGACGAATACAAAAGCAAATCTGCTGAGATTGAGCCACAGGAAAGATCAGGTGAGAATTATTTATTAATAGCTAAAAAATAAATCGTTTTAGAATGTTGTTGGGGTTGTGCAAAGCAAGGGAAGACAAAAGCCCCGTTCACACGGGAAAGCAATCGTTCCGTTTCATATCGTTCTGTTCCAAAAAGTGGAACACTCAAGGGTTGCGTTCACAGGGGAACGCCGCAAATAACATCGCTCCGTTCCAAAAAGTGGAATGATAGAAAGGTGATACAAAACTGCATGAAATGCAATCATTCAGTTTTGTTCCCGTGTGAACGAGCAATGAAGTGCGACAAGACTTTTGTTTGCTCCAAGCGCACTTGTGGAAACTCCCGCGCAAACTCCAGAACTGGTTTGACGGAACGTTTGCTTTCCCGTTTGCACGGGGCCTAAATGGGGCTGTGTAATTCAATCTAGGAAAATGTGCGAAACTTTTTAACGTGGCAAAGGGCAGCTTTGGTAACTTGTATTCAGAAAGCACCCGATTTTGGCACTCTTGGTGAAGATAGTAGTCTACCCAAGGGTTTAAAGCCAGGTAAAGCTGCTGGTTACGATAACATTAGACCTGATCTTATAAAAGATTGCTATGAGAGCCTAGTGAGACCCCTTACTTATATCTACAATATGTCTTTCAAAACTGGGGTTTTTCCAGACATTTGGAAGATTGCAAAAGTAATTCCTGTTTTCAAAAAAGGAGATCGAAGTAACGTAGATAATTATCGCCCGATCTCTCTACTTTCGTGCTTTGAGAAAATCTTTGAGAGATTAATGTGCAAAAGAATGCTAGCCTTTCTAAAGAAGCATAACATCTTATACAAACTACAATTTGGTTTCAGAGAAAACCATTCCACTGTGATGGCACTTATCGAAGCCTTAAATGAGATGTACAAAAGCCTTGACGAAGGAAAATTCGTCTTAGGTGTCTTTCTCGACCTCAAAAAGGCTTTTGATACGATTGACCACAAAATCCTTCTGAAAAAGCTCGAGCATTATGGCTTTCGTGGGATAATTAATAAATGGTTTTCTAGTTACCTACTCAATAGGAAACAATTTACTTCTGTAAATGGGAATTGCTCTACACTGAGCTCTATTAGCACTGGTATCCCACAAGGGTCTGTTTTGGGACCATTACTTTTTACCATATATGTAAACGACATCGCTAATTCAACAGATCTCCAGCCACGTCTATTCGCTGATGACACAAATATTTTTGCTGCCAATGAAAACATTACCCATCTTATCCAAAACACCAACACTGAACTAGCAAAAATAGATAGATGGTTTAAGGCTAATCGTTTAAAGCTAAGCGTAGACAAGACAACTTACTGCGTATATTCTCCAAAAAAGAAATTAGTCATGAATACTCCCGATGTTCGTATAGGTGATGTAATACAAAAATCTGACAGTGTCAGATACTTAGGATTAATCATTGATGAAAAACTTACATGGGAAAAGCACATAGATGAATTAGGAAACAAAGTTAACCGTTACGCCTCTATCTTCCGAAAAATTCGTCACCTTCTTCCAAAGAACTGTCTGCAGTCTATATACAACGCTTTTATCCAGTCTAGAATAGATTACGCTATCGAAATTTATGGTGATGCAACCAAAAAGTTAATTCAGCGTAGCCAAGTACACCAAAACAGAGTTTTGAAAATCCTGCAATACAAAAGGAGGCTTGCCTCTACCAATGAAATACATAAAGATTTCCAAGTTTTAAAAATCTCTGACCAATATGAACATAAAATCCTGAAATTGATGCATATGTATGTAAATAACAAAGATAAACTACCAGCAGTCTTCCAAAATCTGTTTCAAACAAGATCAAGCTTACATAACTACGAAACGAGACACAGTGATCTTTTCCAAGTGCCAAAAATCAAAACTCGATTTGGCAATTGTGCCATCTCTGTAAAAGGAGCAAAATTGTGGAATTCCCAGCCCCCTCATTTGAGAAAGATACAGGCATTAACAAGCTATCTTAAAGCTCTGAAAGAGTATCAAATAGGCTCCTACCTTTAATTAATTTCTTATTCTGGTTTACTGTAGCTTCAGGATAGAAATATAAGTTTGTTCCCTTTTTCGTCAATCTATGGATTATCCTTATTATATTCTATTGCAGTATTACTATCATTATCATAATCATTATAATTTTACTTTTTTCATATCTAACCGCTGTTGTATTCAAGTAATTTTTATTGCATTTAAACACGTTATATTCTAATCATATGGTACTTGTAGTTAATGTTTTAAATTGCTGTTGTTAGGTTTTGCTATTATTGTAAGCGCCCTAGACTCGATAAGCTATGCTTCTCTAGGGCGTATGAAAACGTTGGTAGTTAGTTTTAACATCAATTCGTTTTCATAAATCATTATCATCATTATTTTCACAAAAATTGGTCTAGCAAATAGTACTATTTTGCAAATGCTGATGGTATAACCCTGCCTGAATTTTTGCAGAGAACCCCACGCCTGTGGTGTCTGGTGTGTAGCATCCGGCAGCATTTCTCTAAGTTAGGCTGATTTCCAATAAGTGGAATTATCCGAGCGGGCAGAATTTCTATTGTATGCAAGAGAAAACATCGCTCTGGAATTGAATAGAAAGTTCCGGCTGAGCGACCTATTATTATTGTCTAAAATTTCACCCGCTCGGAAAATGCCACTGATGGGAAATAAGCCTTTACGCTGTACCAGTACACTGGTGGGTCCGCACAAAAGCGGTACCAGCATAGTGTAAACAGGGACGAAGTTGCAACGAATAGAAGGAACAAAGTAATACGGATCAACGGTGCTGGTGAACGGAAGGCTTACCCGTAACACGTTTTCTACGGCTAAAGCGTATAAGTACAGTGGAAATGGGTCTACGTAAATTATATTTACCTTGATATTTGATAATTTCTTTATATTTCCTCTAGTCAATAGACCATTTAGGAATTCAAAAAAGAGAGAGAGCTTGGATCGAGAGAAAGTTTTGTACATTTTTGTATGAAATGTTCGATTGAATGGCGTTAAATAGAGAGTTTCCATCATCATTGTCGTTCACACGCAAAAATTATTCAGATTTCTACAGGGTGTCCCAGAAAAATTGTTCGACGTTTGATTAAATATTAAAAATCAATGATAAAAGGTACAGGCTCCTGGTTATATAACCCTGTTCCTAAGATTTTAAATTAATTTTTGACGCCAGAATCTTGCAAATCCGCTAAGAATTCACGGAGTTACAAGCTTTTGAAGTTCAAATTTGTGCAAAATCTGAAACCAGACACCCCTAACTGACTTGTTTTTCAAAAAGACGTCCCAAAATCGAGGTAAAAGAAGACTGTCAAATGTTCTACCTCTCGTCAACATCAGAGCAAACCAAAGAGGACTTAAACAGTAAATTAAATCTTGTAACCGTTGCCAAAATTTACATACAAGTACCCAAAAAACATGGAATGAAAACTTAATCGACGAGAGACGGGGCCATTCCAAATTGTGCTCAACAGGATTCCTCCAAGCATCCATAACCTTGATTCAATGTTAGAGAAAGCTGGTTTATCGACAATGCTTTTTAGATTCTACTTGAAAAAAAATGCAATTTAGGGGCGTCTGGTTTCAGCTTTCACACAGACTTGAACTTCAAAAGCTCGTAGTTCCGTGAATATGTAGCCGATTTGCTAGCTTCTGGTGTCAAAAATTAATTTAGAATCTCAGCAATTTGGTTATCTTGCCATGGAGCCTGTTAACTATTTCGTTGTTTTTTAATATTCAATTAAACGTCGAACATATTTTGGGACACCCTGTACAAAATTATACTATCGTTCCATCTAGACCCTTTTGTAGAATAGCTGAAAGGTCTGTTATGAATTTTAGTTGAAATTGTTTTGAAATAAATGCAGTCGATCAGCAAAATGTCAGATGCGCATGAGAGTCGGGTGCATGGGCGTCGAACGAAGGTGGTTTTGAGGCTTCGTAGGCAAACAGAGGAGGCTAAACTGTAGAAGTGGGAAAAACAAGGAAAGAAATTAGGTGATTTTCATTGGGAAATCGGTTGATAAAGATATTTTTTCAAGGTAAAAACATAGTCTAAGGTATCATGAACTGGTAATAATTACAGCAAATGAAGCAAATTCCTCGGAAAGCGTTATCATTTTATTCAAATCGTAAAGTTCATTTTTTCAGGGTAGAATCGATCATAAACCCGGCTATAAAGAAATGTCATCGTTACTGAGTGGTCTTTGAAACACCCCCGTCTAAGTGCCCCGGTGAGAGGTCAGATGTTCGGATGTTCGCCGGGGATCTGATGATCGAAATACACAGTCAACCATTTTCCGGGGAGCCCAAATTTTATTCCGAGGAATTTTTGGGCCTGAAAAAGTTTCTCAAATTTTTCTCCGGGGTTTGCTAATTCACTGCCGAGGTTACATTTGTGAGTCATTTTGTACGGGGGAGATTGAAAATTCATCCGGGGACAGATTTTGCTTCATATTTTTTCACCGGAGAAATCACCGGGGTAGAATGTACCGGGGTACTTAGGGGGTGTTTTGAACGTGGGCAAATCTTGGTTCATTTTCAAGCAAGGGATTTTACTAGAATAGAGCTTTCCGAGTCATAAATACAGAGCCTTTCACGTTGCCTGTTTCTGCATCAGCGAACAGAGTTGGGTAAAGGGTAAGGGCCTGGGGGTTGGACTGAAATAATCAAATTTTCTCCTCTGCATCCCAGCCTTTGCAAAAATCACAGATTTACTGGTTATACTTAGTAAGCTGACAATTAAGGATATCATTTATTTATGACCAACAAATGGAAACAAGCTAAAAATGTTTTGGAAAAAGTCAATGTGAATAAAACTGACGTTGGATGTTATGAACGATCTAGGCCACATTGGTTCGTTGAATAGCAATAATGGACTAAAACTGCAATCTGACATGACAATTTGTACAAGTGGAAGAAAGATCATATTCGTCGTTATTGAATAAAGTGAAAAGTAATGAACAACCTACCTGAGCAAAATAAAGGAGTAGTTTTCGAAATGCAGTACAATCATAAGCTATTGGCAAATCTAATCTAATCACAAATAATCTTACAGTTGAAACTAATTTATTGTAAAATTTGTTCACCAAATCATGGGTAGTTAGACACTGCTGGTGTGCTTCTATGGAGGAGCGCTGGATGATATGTATCTGCGGGGGAAATTTTTTGTAGTACTGCGGAGGAGATATCGAAAGGACGAAAATATAACAAATTTCCCCCGCAAATATCTCCTCCGCAGTACTATAAAAAATGTCCCCCGCAGATACATTTTATCCAGCTCTTCTCCATAGAAGCACACCAGCAGTGTCTAACTACCCATGACCAAACCAGCAACAGCGTTCCACAGTTCAAGGCAATTTCAAAGGAAAGCTGTATTCAAAAATGACTGAAAAACTAAACATCAAGATAAGCCAATTTTCGAATTAGGATGGTGGTAATTGGTTTCATACTGCAGGCAACTCATACATTCTTCCGCAATATTGCACAGAAATTCTCTGGGGGTGTTAAGTACAGATATGAAAAAGTTCGTCCTCAAAGAACCTCGGGTCATTCCATACCTTAATCAATTTAGCGGTGCAGAAATCAATGTCAGGAGTAGGTTTTAGGTCAACTTAAAGTGATATGTAAATGACGCTGCTCAATAGGCAAGCGTGAAATAGCAACGGAACAGTAGTGGCCCAAGAACTGAGCCTTGAGGAACACCAGACCGTAGCCTTTCCGCACGAGGCACTATGCATTTTCCATACACTGAACACCCTCTACAGTACTGTAAAAACGTTATCTGAGGTGTGAAGTACAGATATAAGCAATTTCGTCTTCATAGGACCTGAAAGCTTCCGAATCACACAGCCCAATAAACAAGCGGACTGCATCTCGGGCCATTCTATACATTAATTAATTAAGCAGTGCCTTAGAACTGTTGAACTAATTTCAGAAGAAGTTTTGGTCAATCTAAAGTGATAACTAACTGACGCAATCTCATTATTCAGGTATGAATCTGGCACTTCAAATTGAAAAGTTAAGCAGCACCGGAATAGTAGTGGCCCGCACACTGAGCCTTGAGGAAGACCAGACCGTAGCCTCTCCGCATGAGGCACTATGCACTTTCCATACACTCAACACCCTCTACAGTACTGTAAAAACGTTATCTGAGGTGTGAAGTACAGATATAAGCAATTTCGTCGTCATAGGACCTGAAAGCTTCCGAATCACACAGCCCAATAAACAAGCGCACTGCATCTCGGGCCATTCTATACATTAATTAATCAAGCGGTGCCTTAGAACTGTTGAACTAATTTCAGAAGAAGTTTTGGTCGATTTAAAGTGATAACTAACTGACGCAATCTCATTATTCAGGTATGAATCTGGCATTCCAAATTGAAAAGTTAAGCAGCACCGGAACAGTAGTGGCCCGCAGACTGAGCCTTGAGGAACACCAGACCGTAGCCTCTCCGCATGAGGCACTATGCACTTTCCATACACTGAACACCCTCTACAGTACTGTAAAACATTATCTGAGGTGTGAAATACAGATATAAGCAATTTTGTAATCATAGGACCTGAAAGCTTTCGAATCACACAGCCCAATAAACACGCGCATAGCATCTCGGGTCATTCAATACGTTAATTAATTAAGCGGTGCCTTAGAACTGTTGAACTAATTTCAGAAGAACTTTTGGTCAACCTAAAGTGATAACTAACTGACGCAATCTCAATATTCAAGCGTAAATCTAGCAACCCCAAATTCATAAGTGAACAACAAACAAACTCGTACTTCAAATCAAAACCTGTTTTGTTTACGAAAAGGTGGTGAATCAGTTTAAGGTGTACGATTTGTTTCTAAATGAAACCACAAGGAATATGATCAATAATGAACGTGTGCGTTGATTTATGCTCAGCTAAAGAACTCTGAACTGCTCTGCTGGGACCACATCACAAACATATTTTACCCTCAATATGCGTCATATGGTTTGAGGAATATCACCTATATCTTGCAATCAGTTGGGAGTTTGACATGTTAGAAAGTACCGAAATAGACTTA
Organism: Aurelia coerulea; assembly: GCA_039566865.1. NCBI lineage: Eukaryota > Metazoa > Cnidaria > Scyphozoa > Semaeostomeae > Ulmaridae > Aurelia > Aurelia coerulea. Next base: position 19,874,118 of record CM076954.1, read on the forward strand.
AGGTTGGTGATTGAAAACTGGGTTAAATCGTCATAGCTGAAGGTAAAGTTGCAGTTTTTAGCGCCAAACACTGGGATCGCAGGCGTAGAGAAGACCTGATCGAGTGCACGACCCATTGTCATGATACTTAAAGACAAATGACGGATATATAGCGCCTAGTTTAAAAATAGAACAAAAGATGGCTTAGTGCTTTCATTTGTCTAATTGATTTGCTAATCTCTCGATATCATCAAATACAATGAAATTCAATAGGTTATATTTAGATTGCCCAGGCCCCTGATTTAAGTCACCTTATATCTCCGTCATTTGTCTTTAAGTGGTGGGCTCTACATAGATCGAGCCCTGTGGCCTGTCGGCCTGACTGTTCTGGCCTAAAAATGAAAAGTCCCAGTGAAAATATGATCTTGAAGACAACCCATATCTAGCAACCAGCTGGGGGTTAAGCTGGGGGTATTTTCAGGACTTTGAAAGTACCAGATAGATCTTAAAACGGGCCATTTAAAACTGGTTTAAATTTGTGAAGCTGCAAACGAAGAAGGTTCTAGTGGATGGAGGCGTGGGTTAGAAAAACAACATACATCTCACAATGAACTAAACTAGATTTTAAGATTGGCGTTTTAAGAAAAACTCGATTGAATCGTCACAGCTGAAAAGAGAAAGTCCTAGCAAAACATGGCTTAGAAAACTAACGATATCTTGCAGTCAGTTGGAAGTTTGACATGACTGAAAGCACCATTCAGATTGACGTTCTAAAACTGGGTTAAATTCCTGGAGCTGTAAATGAAGAGGGTTCCAGTGAAAACATGGGTTAGAAATTCACAAAAGTGATCTCACTTCCCTTGAATTTTTAATGAAATAGAAATTGCGTCATAAAAATCTATCTTCAAGTTGAAATCACAATAAAAATCAAACCAGTTTTCTGCGGGTTAGCTCGAATGCTAAATACTTCCCGAATTGAGATGTGAATTACAATACAATATTTTGGTTTCTGCCTCTTAAAAACCCCCAGAGTGAACGCAACGTCCCCTCAGTATTGTTTCTTATCAAGCGATCAATCGAATGAATCACATTGTCTGGTGATCTAAATCGAAACAAAATCTGCAGGAGCATTGCCAAGATCATTCAGTGCTCCAAACCACATATTTAATTGGCATACCGTGCGAGTCCAACAAATTAAAACGTTTGCAAGCCTGTAGTTTGTCACCTATTCATCATGTTATTTAAGACTAATCACTATTTCATGAGTAACATGCACCGTAACATGTCAACTTAAATGCAAAGATTTAACTCTGTCAAAATCGGTAGTATGCTCTCATTTTACAACATAGGGCTCAAATCTTTAAAAAGGTCGGTGTAAAATTCTATTACAGTTGCCTTTGAATTAAAGGGCTTGGAAGGAACTTAGCGTTTCTTGCTGTAAATCTGCCGTGGAAATTTATTGATATCTTGATTATTTTCAAAATGGCGGCATTTATTGAATTTGAGGCTATGACGTCATCAAATTTAAATTTCTAAATTCCAGTCAAACCTAAACCAGTTAATAAACCTAAAAGATACTGATCTTTCTGCTTTTCATCATATTTGTATTCCCGGCCTTCATAAACTACGGTTTTCTTGAAAGTTATATGATTTTTTCCTCCTATGGAATTAGAGGTATTCCCCTTGGTTTAGGATTTAGGAAGATTTAAGCGTCTTATGTACATTTTCAAAATTTTCCATCGATACTATTTATTCATAAAAAATCATTAAATTACCGCCATTGGTTTTTGCCTAAATACAAATAAAAAAAAATCAAGGTATCCAAAAATTTCCTAAATGAAACTAACTATGCTAAATATCTTGGAGTTCTAATCGACAATAACCTTACTTGGAAACAGCATATCCAACATGTTAACACTAAAGTTGCAAAAAGCATTGGTATTTTAGCTAAAATGAGGCACTTTGTTCCAAACAATATCCTGCGAAATATATATAATGCCTTTATTTCTCCACATATTAACTATGCTATCATAAACTGGGGAGGAGCGTATCAAAACTCACTAGATCCTTTAAGTAAAAATCAAAAAAAGGCAGCCAGGATAATTTTCTTCAAAAAACGAAATGAACATAGCCAACCACTGTTCAAGACACTAAACTCATTAAACCTGCAAGACACCTATAAGCTAGCAATTTTTCAGTGATCTCTTCCAACTAACTAGTCAAAGACACCACATTCAGACCAGACAAGCAACTTCTGGAAATTTTGTCCCCCCAGTAGCCAGAACTAATTACAAAAGTAGACTCATAACCAACTTTGGTGTAAAAATCTGGAACAAAATTCCAGATAACATTAGGACTTCTCATTCAAAAAAGATTTTCGGAAAGCGGTACAAGCAACTTTTACTGCAGACTTATTAATCATTAAAAAGCCATTGGTTTATAAACTCTCTCCCGGTTCTTTTCTTTATCATTTTTTTCTTCCTCTCTATGTCCTCAGTCTGCCTCTATTTTTTGTATATCGTTATTTGTAGCCAAAAGTATCCAATAGCATGATTGTATAATTAAAATTTCTCGTATCTAAATAAATGTTATCGCTCGCTATAAACCACGTAACCGAGGGCATATAGCTCGAAAGCTCTACCAGAGTTCTTTCTATACAGCAAAGTACTATAAGTTCCTTTCAAGCCATTCAATTTAAAGAAAGATGGAATAGAATTTTACACCCAACTTTTTAAAGATTTGAAAGATTTGAGCCCTATGCTTTACTTTACAAGCGATTTTATGAAGTGTTTTCATCTTAGAATCATTCAAAACGGGCCTAAAATCCTTGATCAGATTGACTCAAACAAGGTCTCAAACTCCAAGTCGAAGCCTGACCTATGCAACTGTGTAAAAACCAAGACAATTGAATCTACAGCTCTTCCGCAGCAGCCACACAAACGGGACACAATTTTTTGCGACACCCTTGTAATTTCTGACAACAGTAATTTCTCATCACTTTGAAATCAATATTTTTCTGAGCCAGCATTGTGTCAAAATTGTATAAGATGGTTTTTGCCAAATGCAAAAATCCTCATAAATTGTAAAAACATTAACAGTAGCAGGCAGTAAATTTTCAAATTCATCTTTTTTCAGTGACACCGAAGAGGGCAAAACAAGAATATGAGAAAGGAGATGGCCAACAAGACTGTCCGGAAGACAAGGCAGCAGGGCTAACAGCAGATGAGAAAGTCAACCCATTCCTAAGCTTCTTGTCTCACGTCAACGGTCAAGACTTTGCGATAAACAAGAAAGAAGTTGAAACGGACTACAAAGATACCATCTTTAGCCGACCTCTCTATCGCGGAGCCTCACATTATTTCGCGCCAATTCCAAGCAGACACGTACCATTAATGAGCAGCCACGCGAAAGCTCTAGCCTGGAAGAGTTTCTCGGAGCGTTACTTCTACCAAAGATCAAGCCCGTTCCGGTCATTAGACCACGTGACTAACAACAACAGCAACGCTTTCTCTCCCTTGCCTCAGATATACGACAGACTGAAGAAACCTAATGAAGAATATATAGACAAACTTTATCACAGCTATTCCCCACTGTCACCCACTGACAGAGCATACCCACGCATTTACCCGTGCAAAGTCTGCGGGAAGACGTTCAAGCGCTCATCCACTCTGTCAACTCACATGATGATACACGCGAATATTCGGCCATTTGCGTGCAGCTTCTGCGGGAAAAGATTCCATCAAAAGTCTGATATGCGCAAACATACGTATATCCACACGGGAGAAAAACCTCACAAATGCGAGTTCTGCGGGAAAGCATTCAGTCAGTCTTCAAACCTGATCACACATTCACGAAAGCACAAAGGATTCAAGCCATTCTCGTGCGAGAAGTGCGGGTTGTCCTTCCAACACAAAGTCGATCTGAGAAAACACAACTACACGCATACAACGTCAGGCAAATGCGGAGACAGCTCGCCCGAGACGGTCTCCCAAGAAAATGGAGACAGAGATTGACTTTCTTAACTTTTCAGCGCTTTTTTAACTTTTATAGCCACAATTATCTTTGGGATAATTTGATATATTGAAATCATAGTTTTTGTAGTGTTGCCTTAACTTGTAAATTCAAATCACAAGAGCCTCGTCTCCAGAAAGAGATCATTTGTCGTATTTAGCCTCTTGTCTGTAGCCTGCGTGCAGGCTCGACTATCCTAAAGTGTAGACACTTTAGGATAGTCGAGTCTGCACGCAGGCTACTTGTCTGCTGCTTTGCTACATTTTTGCTGCAAGTTTGTTATACTTAATTGGACGTAATTTTCGTGCATTTTCGCTCCCCTGAACTTACATGTCGTTACAACTACTAAAGCGACCAAACAGCATCAGTTAAGTTCAATGAGCGAATGTGAAAATACTTAAATCGTGAAGTCTATGAGATTAGTGGATTCATTACATAAGTCCATCTAACTTTCGCTTGCGGTGAGCGAAACAAGAGACTGTACAACTTAGTCTATCAAATTGACCATCTTTACAAATAGGGCTGGAAGAGGGTTGCTAAAGAGCCTCTCATTGTGTCTTAGGGACAGTGCAAAGTTTATTTTATAACATGGCCGGTACAAAACGTAACGGGGCAACCACTTTACAGTCTGTACAAGCTCAAAAAAGGGGTTGCCCCGTAGAACTGGGTCAACACTTTTTACAAAGCAATATGAACGGGGCAGTAACTTTTTATAAGCTCAAGATGAAGTTTGAAATATAAAATGGCTCATTTTGAGGACAAAAATTTTGAATCATGCAAGTTGAGAAATGCTTGGAAGGATGTGTCTGAAAATGACGCAAAATGTCCTTGTCAGTCGTTTGCAAGAACGATTCATCAGTTATTTCTCTTCATCTTCAAAGTCGATATTTTCAAGGGCAAGTATTGATTTTGTTATGGTCTTTGGCTAATTCATCGGTGGTACTTTACAACATCAGTTGTTCATGAATGCGGGAGACATTTTTTTTAAGGAAAGGGTGACGGGGCAGTTGGTTTTTTTGCAAATTTCTCAGGAGCAGATTTTCTTGCAAGAATTTTTGTTCTCCGCCGGCCATGTAATATGATAAATTTTGCACTGTCCCTTATAACTTATGATATTTTTGGGGTCTCTGGCTGAGGAACTCATACCAGGGCATTCAAATACATAGCAAGATATTAGGAATAAATCAATCATAATGATGGTGTTAGGAGTATAATTATTTGCTTATCACGCCCAAGGAACTTAGAATTTACTGGTAGCAAATAAACAAGATGAAATATTAATAAGAAATCATAAATTAAAATTTAGATTAAGGAATTGATTGTGGTAAAATAAGTAACATGGGAAAAATAAATCTTTGAATAATTAATTTTAAAATCAACAATTATTAATCATTTGGTCACAGATTATTTGCTGCAAAATGAATGCCTCCATCAGCGCAAGATGAAAATAAGCAATCTTCGTCAATCAACAATAGAAAAGGCGGTAACTTCAAAGAAAAGCATTAAGATATGCTTGAAATGCGAACAAACTAAATTTTCATGAATTTAAGCACAATTTTACAGTTAACCCTTCGTTTCCTGGAAATTATGATGTGGAGGACACAGAACACTAGACTGATTACATGTATGTAAGCGACAACAACAACAACAACAACAACATCAATTCACTTCAATGAGATGAGTATAAGCTCAGGGTCCTTGTGTAGTTAGGCTAACAGAACACAACCTACTGCTTTGTCATTCTTACGTTCAGCCTAAATCTGATCTTCTCATTAGTGTAAATGAAATATATTGCTACATCATGGTTTTCCCTCTCTTTCAAATGAAATTTTACTCAAATTCATTTTGCATGGCGACCAAAGGTTAAGCATTGATATCAATAAGAAGCTACTCGAGGCAACCCTCAAATTAATTCATGCTGCAGAAAGCATTTAAATCACCAATTGCTGCAAACTCCCATACAATAACATCCTCTTTTATTTAAAACTAATACCTTTCTTTGTGATTGTTTCTGTTTTTCGTAGAAATTACATTCAATTGTAGTTATATGTCAAGGGGGGGGGGGGGTTCTCGGCCAAATTTTGGGTAGTGGTCTGCCGCGAGCATATTCAAAATGGTACCGTTGGCTAGACTAATTTTTACGAAAATGGTACCCTTGGCTAGACCAATTTGACCATTCTCTGGACCAATTTCTACGAAAATGGTACCCTTGGCTAGACCAATTTTGAAGATTTCCTGGACGAATACTGTCAAATTTGTACCAAATATGATATCACGACCGTTCGCTAGACCAATATAGTCAAAAATGATACCCTTGGCTAGACCGTTGTAGGCAAAAATTGCAAAAAAGTATACCCTTGGCTAGACAAGAAGTCCGAAAAAGTATCCCCTTGCTCGCGGCACATCCCCAGGTACCTTTACTATGGAAGAACCCCCCCCCCCCGTGTTCTATGTAAATGGCTGCAACGTTGATATGTATATTACTATGCTCCTTGTGGTACTGCATTTGTGCATTTGTAATTTTGTTATACTGAGTGATTAAAAAAATGTCCCTCTGTTTGAAATATCACTACTACCCGGCATTCCTTCTATGAATTGAATAGCTTTTCAGTATATTTCTTTTTGACAAAGTTTACATCATGAAAGATTTTGCGGGTTTCAAGTAAAGTACCATCTATCAAACTATTACACAAGAACCTACAGAAATTTCAGCCTCTTGTGGGTTCTTGTTTAAAAAGTTTTAATCGTGGAATTTCAGCCTCAAGGTTCTTATAAAACTAGGTTCTTTTATGCGGGTTTCTACTGTAGCCTTTCTGATGTTAAATTATGATAAAAAGTCATAAATATCCTATTCGCTATATTTACACTATGATTAAATCATTTTCATACCAAGACAGTTGACAATCTTTAATCTCAAAGATTCCAAATATGAAGTCTCTTTCTCATACTTTCTCGTTCACTCCTCTGATCAAGTCAACGATCAACTAGAAAGGAAAGATAAAATCGTCAACAAACCTGAAATGATTTCTCAAAATGACTTAAAGTATCTTTTGTAAAAAAAACCGCTTATAAGAAACTCAACTCTCAGATCGTTAAAAAACTAAGAAACTCCAGTACTAGGACAGACTTAGTTGCAGACTCAGTTGAGAAACTATCTATTTTAGTCATATATAATAATAATACGAATCTTTATACAGGAATTTACACTTCAACATGTAATGCTGTTATCAACGTGTGTCCAAGGAAATCCTTAGCACATCTTTACTTAATTCTCATCTTTTCCAGCATTATATTACTTATTATTACTTATTACTATTACTTAAGAAGTACCTAAAATGAGATGAGCGTAAATTGAGGGTCGTATGGAGTGAGGCTGAAACAATACCTTTGTCGGTTCGTAATCTCCAAGAATGAAGTCATGCATCACACTGAAATGGTCGGTATTTGACACAATCTTCAGCTGAACTTTAACACCAACAATCTCGAGTGCCTATAGACAAATGGAAAACAATGAAATATAGTAGCGTCATGCATGGCTAACTCCTAGGGAGATCATTTGATTTTTATTTAGCGGACAACATAATTTTGAGGAATACCGGGTGTCCCAGCAGGGCCGTAGGAAGCAGCTTCTGATTGGGAGGGACAATTGTTCTTAAAACAATAGAGAACAATACATCTAATTAATGCTTGTGACGTAGCACCATTGTTTTCAAAATTATTGGGGGGCTTGAGCCCCCCTGCAGCCCCCTGCCCCAGCTTCCTACGGGCCTGTGTCCCAGAAAAAGTGTACAGATTTGATTGGGTCCAGTGATGAGAGTTTTGCTTCAGTGAATGGCTAATCAATTTCAAAATGTTGCTCGATAATTAACTTGAACATAGATACCTCGTTTGTTGATATTGCTGCTGTGAGTATTGAAGTATTAATCTTGATTGTTCGAATGTGAAGTATTTTCCGTTGCAGTAGCTTTACAGTAAAAACCCGCATATAAGAACCTAGTGGATTAAGAACCTACAGGCTGAAATTTTGCAATTAAACCCCAATTATATAAGAACCCATTCAGCCTGGAATTTGAAATAGGTTCTTATTTTTAGAGAGCATGGGGGTCTTATTCACAACAGAAGTTTGTGGAAGCATAAAAATGTTTATATTACCTGATGAGAAGCTTTTGGAAGATCTTCTCTGGATTAGATAAACATTTCTGATTCTTCCACAAATTTCTGTAGGGGAATATATCTCACAAACTCAACTAATGTGAACTGACAGTAAATAATAGGCCTGAAGTTTGAATCTGAAGAAAGAAATTCCTGAAAGCCATGAATAAAATAAGAACCAATTTAAGAACCTGAACAGCCTCATTTCCCACTAAATACCCAAAACATAAGAACCTAGTTAGGCTGACTTGCAAAATTGTAGGTTCTTATACGCGGGTTTTTACTGTATCCGCTGTCCTTTAAAGAAATTATCATTTTCTTACCTTTGAAAACTCTTTAGATTGTCGATGAAATTCAGGAGATTCATATTCACCAATCAAGCAAAGTATTTGACATTGAGAATTATTCTTCATTTCATTCATGTAATTCATGGGACTTAACAGTAATGCCTCGTTCCTGCAAAAAAGGTTGATAGCATTTCACAGAAGCGAAATCAACGTTTGAGGTTTGAAAACTGGTATTGGAAGCGTAAATCTTTTCATAATAACAGTGAGACAATACGACAGACTACACTCTTTGCTGTTACTCAGAGTTTCACGCAAAACAGCGATCATCAGGCAACAGAAAGCTCTACTCACATTTTCGTATTTATACAGTTATGTGGTCGATTTCAGTCAGGAGAATTTTTAAATTTCCCTGTATTTATAGAAAGAGTGTAGTCTGTTTCATTGCGTCACTCTTATTCTGAATCGCTGTACCTGAATGGCATTGAGTACTGTTTTAACAAGCAAAGACATATACAATCTATTGTAAGTCTTTTTATACAAAGTTTTCAGTCCGAAGCGAACTCCAAGTTTCAAAGCAGAAAATCAACAAGAGCTACGTGGCGAATAAAAAATGCTCCCCGTTTAAAAGTAGACTTATGACTTTTGGTCCCTCGTTTCCCTGCACTCCTTGATTTGCAGATATCACTTGGTCAATAGGCCAAGTGAATGACCAAAGGATATATCAGCAAATCAAAGAACGTAGGGAAACAAGGGACGAAAAGTCATAAGTCTTGTTTGAAAGGCCACTTCTCTCTGGATACCAAGACAATAATATTGACAAATATCATATTTAGTAGTGGATATGTTCAACTCCATTTTAAAATTTACCTGACTGGAATCGGCCTGTCTGTTCTGAAATTGAGAGGGATTTTCTCGAGAGGGCCACTTCAAAAATCTTTCAAAACGTGCCTAACATCACGAACAAATGTTCCTAATACTTCTGCCTTACGGCAATGACTTCAACACGTTTTATCCTCTTGAGAGGATTGTTTGGTTCAAAAACCGTTTAGGAGGCGATTCAATTCTCTTATTTTTTTGGGTGTTGTCAAAACATTTACTGCTCAGCTTCTGGACCAAAGAAATAGAATGCCCGCAGCAGATGTGTAGATATATCCTTCTTCTTTCGATCTATGCTCATGTTTGCCCTTAAACATAATTTCTGGAATGCACAGCGAGCGAGCTAGCTACCTGGTTTCAGAGAAACTTTTGCGGCTTTGTTTGTTTTGAATTTATGGTTGAGAGAATCTCCTTTGTCTGAAGTCGCTAATCGCGTTGAATTGAGGTGTCAACAAAAGCAACTCGTGCTATTGTATTACAAAATCTGCCCTTGTTCTTGAGAGAATGAAATCGCCTGGAATAATGTTATTGTGCTCCCAGGGATGACACGTTCGTCCTCCCCATGAGATAACATGTGCTAAATAAAGCATGTAAAAGTCATTGCTGCAAGGCACAAAATTTGCTTGTGATTCTAAATTATAGGCTGCTATTTATAGGCTGCTCCACTTCTGTCTGTTAATGACTTCGAGTACCCAAAATCTGACAATTTCGAAAGACATTCAGTATTAGGCCAAATTCGTGGCTTCTTACAAAAAATACGTTATGCTTACTCGTCCATTTGAAGAGGATCGTTGACATATGTTTCGACGATAGGACGAAGATCATATATGCCACTGATTGGAATAATACCTGTGGAGAAAGGACACTTAGATGCTGTTTAAATGGGTGAGGGACAGCCCTCATAGGAAGGCTAGCCCATTTCACCGTGATCTCATTTGCTGGTCTAATCCTTGATAAAATTCTTCTCGTTTTATATCAGAGAAGGGCTAGCCCACCTAGGCTTGATCTCTCTATTGAGTACCCGAGATCTAGCCTAGGAGGGATGGAAATTTCCAATGTAAACGCAATCAAGGACCAAGGAGGCTAGCCCTTCTGGTGGGCTGGCAGAAACGATAGAATCAACGTAGAGAAATAGGATTGGCTGCCCCCATATAAACACAACTTAATAATCGCATCAAACGGAAAAGGCATGGTTAAACTGGCTTGAGCCATGAGTCTGAAAATGGCTTTAAAATGGCTAGAAAAGTTTTTCAGTCCTCTTCAAGTTTCAATCTTTAGAATGATCAATTAAATTATTCATTCCATAAGAAAATAGATCAGTCATGATCATATTTTTCCATTGAAAAAGCATGAACAAGTTTTCTATGTTCGTCAAATTTTATGTGTCACGACCTTACAAGCTCAATTTAGCTCCCTTTCTATCTCTATCAAGCCCCCTTTCAAATAAGTCCCTCCCTTCTAAGCGAAAGTTTTAAATAGACCCTCCTCTCTATTAAAGGCAATATGTCCATGTAAGTACAGCCGCGTAGACACTCTTGTCAAAATATGCTGACACGATGCTGATGAAGAGCTCCAAGAGAGCACTGGTGATTGGTAGAACTTGACTGCTCACATGCAAAACTAGAATTTAAATTTCACAACGAGGCTGCCTGCTGTGAGACTTCGGGTTCAGCTCTGGAAGCGCAACGCAAGTCAGTCATCAGTTTGCTTCTATTAGAGCTGGCTACCTTTTGAATTCTATGACAAAGTGATCACATGAAATATCACGTGAAAATAGCAAAGTCGCTGTACTTATATGAACACATTACCTTTAAGCCAGGGTCCATTTATATCAAACATCAGAAATTACCCAAGATTTTCCAATTATCCAGCTGAATAAGTTTGCATGCTAATTTCGATATGGTTTGGGATAAACAAAGTGTCAAACTTGTGTATTTGACTCGTAAAATTGTCTGTTGATTCCGCCAAGTATGTGACAAAAGAACTAAAAAGCTCTTACCGATATCTTTGTATTTTGACTTTGTGAATGAGCCCCCCTTCAGGGTGTTCGGAATCAAATAAGCTTTTACCGTTATACCTGTATCCTTAAGCTCATCAAAGCTTACCTGTTATCGGGAATTCAGAGAGCCCAAGCGTTTTCCAGTCGACTTTTAACAGTAGGGCTGCTAGGTGGCCGCCAGCTGAATGACCGCAAACGAAGATCCTGCAACACAAAGCGCATATCAACGGACAACAAAATTTGCAAAATGTTCTAAAAAGCATCAACATTTGATCTTGGTACTACCTTGGTACTATTTCTTTGTATATACATCAGGGTCCTCTCTGCATTTACAGTAGGATCAAATTTAGGCCCTCGTCACATAAACGTATGGCGGTAAACAGCAATTACGGTTCAGTCTTCAATCGATATTGTAAACTTTGCACAACAAATGCTTGCTATGTTTTCGTCATCGATTGTGTGCCGAATGGGAGTTTCTTTGTATTTCGTTGCTGCGAGGGACAACTTAGAATGGACCTAGGCACAACCTGGTCCCCTGGCCTTTTGTCACATTGGGACGGGGAGACTGGCTTAGGTAGTGTCATCTTGTTCATTGTTTCATCATGAGACCCTGTTTATCGAGGTTTACCGCACGGATACAAGGGACTTTTGTAATCAGTCTAGTCAACTTACAAAAAATTGTAGAATCCAGCCAAATTTCCACATTATCAGGATGTTTGAATTTCTCGCGATCATGGGCGGCACCAGCCAAAAAAGGTGAAGTGGACGGTCTAACCCCTGGCGCCGGCGGCGCCGGCCCTGCTTAGACTGATTAACAGATGCATAGTTATCGCTATATTGATAGCCTTGATAGACTGAAGGATGTCGAAAACAATTCAATTCAATTGAAAACAAATGAAAAATTTCGATGTTGCTGTCGTTGTTGCGATAGGACTATGTGGTGAGTCTAGGCCCTGCTCATGATACAACATACAAGCAATGAAATATAAACAAGACATACATACGATGATGATGGGAACCTTCTATGAATGTACAGAACAGCTTCTTGGATTTCTTTGAAGATTGTTGCAATTTTTACTGTAAGAAACCAGAAAACTAATTGCAATGTTTTATGCTAGTTGGCACTTGACACAGAAGCTAAAGCTGACCAAAGTTAAAGGGAATGTAAGCATATAAAAAGTGGCTCAAGCCACTTGCGGTCACAGTCTAGCCAATCATATATCAGTATTTCCTGTTGACTTCGAAAAGCTACCCAAATATGGTGCGGCACGTGTTACAGCCTATTGTCTTTGCACGTCTATTTTCATGCGAAGCTTATATATGCTTAGATTCCCTTTAATGAATAAATAACATAAAACGCACAAAAAAGAGAAATTTCTTTAACTTGAATATAGCTGAAACTGAAGACTGTCATGGGTATCGACCACTCTGGAACTCAGCACGATATTTCTATCTGTGACATAGCACTATTTATAAACTTTATCATAAAATATAGCATCATTTCATAGCATGTATTTATAAAAGACAAAAATAGGACCAACGGAAGAAGGCTTTTATTGCTCATGTTAGATACTCGATTAATGTAAGGTTTGACACCAATAAACGAAGTCTTAAAACGCGATACTTCATAAGAACTTAAGCTTTAAGTACACACGATTTCATAAAAACAGGCGGTCAAAAACTTAGGCCTAGCGTGACAACAACAACAACGATATCAAATCGATGCTGATCGATGACGTAATCGATACTAAAAAAATGTCTCTTTTGGGGGTAAACATCAAAAAACAAAAACTACATGAAGCATAAAATGATAAACAATACGACTGTTCATACTCTTCACACTCCTTGGAAGTTTACGAGTCACATTACGCGTGGACTTGCCCAAGTCCACATAACGAGCTTCTTTCTCTAAGTATGCTTGATCCAATTATTGAGATCGTGATGTACACTTGGGGGGGGGGGGGCGCTCTTCTACCAGAGGGCGCTTGCTCAAGAATTTACGGTATTATTCCTTCTTTCAATTCCGAAAATGAAAACGAAAGCCGAAGAATTCCTTGTTACAGCCACAATTACCGCAAAGCTTATGTTCACAACGATAGTTCCAGTCAAGCCCAGACATGCACACGTAATGTCTACGTTCTGGTAGGAAGAAATCAAAATGGCTATGGAAACTTCAACTGTCTCTGAGAAAAAAGATTCAAATCACCAAGAGCCAGATGAGAAATTTTCATTTTACAGGCCTCACAAGACAGTCCTAGCATGCTTTGTCATATTCATGATCGTTGGTCTTGTTGCAGAGTCTTTCTACGTAAGAATCACACTCAGTGAAGTTCGACAAGAAATGGCCTCGAGAAAGCAAGGCACAAATCCAACCAGAGTTTATGCCGATATTCATCAAATAAAGGCTGTTGTATCACGAATGAAAAAGCAGCAGTTTTGGTTGTTACGAAGAATCGCAGATTTAGAGATGAAGAACGGTGAAGGTGAAAACCATGCTTGGGAAAAGATTGATTTGCTAAGAAGAAGTCGAAAGAAAAGAAGCCTTTTGCAACAGACGGATGGAGGATACATTCTTTTGCCACTCATGAGAGGAACGTCTATGTTAAAACGGGGCAACAAAACTGTGATTTGTATTCCGGGAAAAAAAGGAGAAAAAGGAGCGCCAGGAAAACATGGCAGGCGAGGAAAATCTGGCCCTTCCGGTTTAAAGGGGGAACCGGGAGCTATTGGGCTAAAAGGGAAAACGGGACCCATTGGTCTCAAAGGCAGCAGAGGGGAGAAGGGCCTAAAGGGAGAACCAGGGCCAAAGGGTATCCCAGGCAGGTCAATACAAAAGCCAAAAATCATTTCAGCGTTGCCTTCAATTACGAAAGTACAGGGAACTTCCCTTACGGTGACGTGCGAGACCACAGGGAACCCTGAGCCAAAAATCTCTTGGAATTTCAACGGAAGAAAGACCAATGAGAGATATGAATTTCCTATCAAAGGTGGCCTAAGCATAAAGAACATCAACTTTACAGACAGAGGAGATATCAGTTGCGTTGCAGAGAACATACTTGGCAAAGAAACCAGAACCATGACATTGAACGTGCATACAAAACCTGAGGTATCTTTAGTGAGCACAGTACGGTCATTGGAAGGCCAGAATGTTGAAATAGAATGTAGCAGCACAGGGAACCCACTACCGAAGCTAAAATGGAGCAAATCAGTTGGCTTGATACGAGGCACAGAGTTGAAGCAGGCTAACGGGAGCAGGAAACTTGTAATAACAAAGACAATATTAAGTGACAGTGGGAATTATGTTTGCACTGCTGAGAACGAAATTGGCCACGACAGTAAGCCTGTTCTCTTGGTTGTTTCTTGGGTATCAGACTGTGCAGATTGGCGGGAAAAAGGGTACACGTCAAATGGCGTTTACATGATTTCACCAGATGGAGGCTCATCTTTTGAGGTGTATTGTGACATGCAGACTGACAACAAAGGTAGGTGGCTCAGAATTTAGCACCATTGTTTACCAAAGAATATTTCAACACAACGAAAACAAAATTGGCAGAATCATTTTCGTAAGAAATTCTTCGTATCACTTGAAGTCACCAAAAGATTAAGAATTTTTCTCGCACTGGACTAGACTTATGACATTGAGCTCCTTGTTTCCCTGCGTTCTTAGATTTGTTGATGTCACTTCGGTCAAGATTGACTCATAACATCACAATGAAATTTCGGGCATACTTCAGGCCCTTGCAGAGTGGATCCATCAATCAAATTGCTAGAATATTCAGAATGTCGTTTTTAGCCAATCAGGAGGCGCTGTTCAGGACATGGTTGCTGATGCTGCGCGAGTCGCTTCATATCGCATTGAGTTCTCTCGTAGCTGCGACGGATTCATTTAGTTTGCGCAGAGGAAGATAGTTGCCTGAAAGCGAGTATTCTGCAATAAGTAGGCAGGGAAATGTTGCAAGCAAGAATAGGACTAAACTCATGGGTAGTTAGACACTGCTGGTGTGCTTCTATGGAGGAGCGCTGGATAATTAGCCTATGTTCCAGACCCCTTTGAAAGGGGGTCTGGAACACAGGCTATGGATAATATGTATCTGCGGGGGAAATTTTTTATAGTACTTCGGAGGAGATATCGTCTCCTCAACAGAACTATAAAAAATTTCCTCCGCAGAAACATATTATCCAGCGCTCCTCTATAGAAGCACACCAGCAGTGTCTAACTACCCATGCTAAACTCAGTGCAGCAGCTTCCTATGACATATTTGTAAACAAAAATCAACGAGACACTAGCGTTCATATTGAGTCGCTTACCAAAGAGAACATATTATAACTGCATCTGCACAGGCATAGGCAACTCTTTGCATATGAATTGAAACAAATTCAAAAACTTCAATCACATTATAACAATGCATGATTTTCTAAATTTCATCCTGATTGAGAAATCCGCTTCGGGGAACCTCCGACAGGAGGGCTAAAATGGTAAAAATACACTTTTCATACGCTATTTTGCCAAATTTCTTCCGACAAGAACCAAAAATGTCCTCCGACGGGGGGGCTAGATGCTTCCGACGGAGGGGCTGTAGCCCCCCTAGCCCTCCCCTGGCGCCACCCCTGCTTTGCAGCAGTCATTTTATTTTTTCTGTTCTAATGCAAAAAATTATAATCACGTAGAATTAAAACATATACATTTTATCCGCAGGGTGGATAGTTTTCCAAAGAAGGGCCGATGGTACCGAAGAATTCTTTTCACGAACATGGAATGATTATAAAATTGGCTTTGGAACTCTCACAAACGAATTCTGGCTCGGCAACGACAAAATTCATCGAATAACGAAGCGAGGAAATACAATGGTTCGCTTTGATCTAGAAGATTTTACGGGAAAGAAAGCCTTTGCCGAATATGACTCATTTTCCGTTGAGAGTGAGAAAACACAATATAAAGTTCACGTCGGGAAGTACTCAGGCGATGCAGGGGATTCGTTCACATTTCAGAATGGAATGCCGTTTTTAACGCATGAAATGGGCGGCTGTGGAGCTAGCTATGGTGCATGGTGGTATGCAAAATGTCATCATTCAAATCTAAATGGGAAGTACTTGAGGGGTGTTCATAAGTCCTATGCGGATGGAGTTAACTGGCTTCACTTTAAAGGATATCAGCATTCACTCAAAACAACTGAAATCAAGGTACGGCCAAAGTAGGCGGCGCAGTACTACGATTACTGCAGCTCCCTGGATTACTGTGAAGGCAGGCGCAAACAAGGAAACGTTGCTACGGAAACATTGATTCTTAAAGCAAGTGTGCAATGGTAAATAGGCTCCTCTATAAATAGAACAAATAAATAACTCAGACATAGCATTGTTTCTTAGCAAGATAAAGATCTCAACTTAGATTTGAATGGGGTATTTCAAAAAATTTTCTGCTCTCTGCAAATGCAAGCTTGTAACCTTGCACAAACCCTTTAATGTTGCTCACGATGTTGCCTGGGAGGGCAAATGAAGAGAGGCAAACAATTTGTTTTGCTGCACGAGGAGCCAAACTGGGAAACGTTTCATGTAGGATTCAAAGATCACGCATGTGCTCTTTAATGATTAAATATTTTTATCTAACTGAGCATGCGCTGAGTATCCCTTAGACAGACAACTTTGTTGCCAAGGCCCGCAAACGAGGAAACGGTAGTGCTTGGAGATAATATTGCGTCTAGGAAGCAATGTTGAAAAAATTCGAAAACATTTGCTGCTTCCATGACGCTAGATTTTCGTCTGCAATATTTGCTGTGTTGATGCGCAACAGAAGAAACATCCAGGAAACAATCGAAGCCAATGTCTGTTTCCGAAACAACGTGTCCTCGTTTGCCCTAGCCTTAAGGTTCCAGTTTTTATGACATTAAAAGAAGTCTAGTTACCTGTAGCAATTCCCTTAGATAATCTAACATCTTATTAAGAGTTGCAGTCTGTAAGATTAAGAGTTGCATATCAGAAATAACTTGAACCAAGACACGAACCTTGTTGAACACCACAGTTCTCGTTTTCTTGTTTCGATGCTACACCTTTGACGTTGCAGAAAATCCCTTTGTTTGACAGACATAACGTGGACCAAGAATGGTTAAGTATATTTATTCTATCATGAAAAGGTACCAACCATTAATTCCATCATAGCGACTTCGTAGAAAGCTGCATTTCGGCATACGTTAGAAGGCCAAACATCCTGGATAAATGTTTCAACATTCAAATTTGGCAGAAGTGAAAATAAACTCTGCCTACCTGCAAAATATTCGCATATATATATATACATACTCACCTTTCGTATATATGTAATTAAAGAAATTCATTATTATTATTATATACATACACACGAATCATTAGTTGGTATATATATACTCACCTTTCGGAGCAAGATCATACCCAACAATTGCCGACTGTATGCCATAAGCTGCAAATACATTGCCAAGATAACTGTAATATTCTTTCCTAAAATATTGAAAATCAAAACTTAATCTAATTCAATTCAATTTGCTGCTACTTACTTAAACTGAATGAACGGAGCTAAATGGAGATAATCTACCGGGGGAATCATAAAAGGCCCGGCGTTTGAGACGATACTGCTCCCTGGATATTTTTCAATTTTTTAATTGAATAGCTAACATGTCCAATTATTTTTAGAATTTTTCCTGGCTGAAATCGGTCGCTCCGTTAAGATTTTACAAGGGATTTTCTAAAAAATGTCCCTTCGAGAAACCTTGAAAAACGTGCTAAAATCATGAGCAAGTTTCCCTAATGTGTTTACCTTACAGCAATGACTTGAAAACGCTTTAGCACGTGCTATCCTCTTGTGGGAATGAACAAGTCTTCCCCCTAGTATGAATACCTTATTCAGGGGGATTCCATTCCCCAAAGAGGACAAAATGCACGAATGCATGTGAGTGTCATTATTGCTAGGAAGGAAAAGAAAGGGAAATTTTGTTTGCCGTTTTCCTTCATCTTTGCAGGTTTTTGAAAGGGGCTTTCTGTAGAAAATCTCTCATATCGACGGAAAGGAATGGCCGATTAAAGCCGGGTAAATTGCTGAACCTAATTGGACATATTGGGAATAAAACAAGACAGTCTCCAATATTATTGCTTTGATGTTGAGGGAGCAGCATTTTTTCAAACGCTGGACATTTTTATTGACTCACCTGGTATAAATAGGACAAAGAAAACTCCTACGCACGCTATTGTTGCTCTAGCTATATAATATCCACGACCGTCTCGAAATCATCAAATACAATAGGTTTGGATTTTTGTAACAAGAAAAGTAAATAACTGCTTACTTCTTCAGACTTACCCAAGCTCTTGCCAGTAACCTCCATGAATAAACAGCACTATGGGAGGAGCTTCTACGTCTGCATAAAAGAAAATTGGTAGAATTCAGTACATTGTTCTATCAAATTCTTGCAGATAAATAACACTATTAACCCTTTCTAAAACGCAGAAAATCTATATATATAAGCGATGAAGCACATTCCTGTGTATATCCATCAATTCATCATGAGACACTTTCACTGAAATTTATTTAATTTATGATATTGCTGGAGAAGAATAGAAGTGCTGGCCACCTATTTTGCCTTTCCTCTGCCATAAATCAGTAACCACTTGTCAGATTGACTCAAACGAGGTCTCAAACTCAGGATAGGGCTCAAATCTTTCAAATCTTTAAAAAGGTGAGTGTAAAATTTTAAGACATTTTTCTTTGAATTGAAAGGAACTTATGGTACTTTGCTGTAAATCTGCCGTGGAAATATTTTTGATATCTTGATTTTGTTTTAAATGGCAGCAATTTAATTATTTTTGAAAAAATTCATGGAAAATTTTGAAAATTTTTGTGATGAATTTTGAATCATCGTAAATCCTAAACCAATACAGGAAAAATAATATAAACTTCAAGAAAACCATAGTTTTTGAAGGTCTACAATATGATGGCAAGCAGAAATCTGTAGCTTTTCTGGTTCAGGGTTTAGAAATTTGATGACGTCATAGCCTCAAATTTGATAAATGCCGCAATTTTGAAACTAATCAAGATATCAATAAATTGCCACAGCAGATTTATAGCAAAAACCCTAAGTTCCTTCCAAGCCATTTGACTCAAAGAAAACTGTGATAGAATTTTACACTTCTGACCTTTTTAAAGATTTGAGCCCTACGTTCTCAAACTCTAAGTTGAAGCCTGATATCCTTGTCTATGTGCAGCAGAAATTGCACAGGAGTCCAAGGGCGTATTCTTTTGGGCATCTTCTGAAAACGGTAGAGTTGGTAGAAGCTAAAATCCCATTCTTTTGGTACCACTCTTCCGAAAACGGTAGACTTCGCAGACTTCAGATCATTTTCTATGAAAGCCAATTCTTTTGGTCATTCTGCTTTCAGTAGACTTCCGAGAGATTTTTGACGTATTCTTTTGGGCTCTACTGAAAACGGTTAGACTTTTCGAGGCCTCGGAAGCCTTCTACTCG
Source organism: Aurelia coerulea (assembly GCA_039566865.1). Lineage (NCBI taxonomy): Eukaryota > Metazoa > Cnidaria > Scyphozoa > Semaeostomeae > Ulmaridae > Aurelia > Aurelia coerulea. The sequence continues at coordinate 19,893,902 of CM076954.1, forward strand.
TGAATAAAACAGTTTACAAAACATTCGAAAATACATTGAAGTATTATGAATTATTTTCTTGTGGGATTTGCAAAACAAAGTACAATGCATTGCAATGGCTTCAATTCACTCAGCCGAATACAACATTAAAGACTTCTCATTCTTTTGGGATTTTTTTCTGTGAAGTCTGCCAACTCTACCGTTTTCAGAATGCGCATTCTTTTGGTAACTGGCATTTTACTCTGCGAAGCATACCATTTTCAGAAGACTTCACATCAGATGCCCAAAAGAATACGCTTTAAGTCTAATGATTAAATACATTTCTCTCCCTCACACTCTCATACTGTAAGCATAGGTTTCAAATCTTTAAAAAGGTTGGTGTAAAATTCTATGACCTATTTCTTTTAACTGAATGGCTTCAAAATAACTTTAGCTATTTCGTTATAATTCTACTGTACCATTGGATTTTTCGGAACTTTTGAATATTTTCAGAATTAGAGTGTTTTTCTTTTTTTCTAAGAATTCAAGAAAAATGTTGAAAAAAATTTAAAACCATCCTAATTTCTAAACTTTTTGACATAACATGAAACAATTTTCAAGGTAACCATATAGTTTATGGATGTCTACAATATGGTATCAAGCAAAAGTCTTTCACTCTTCAGGTTTACGATTTAGAAATTTTGATGATGTCACATCTTCAAATGAGTTGAAACATGAAACATGCTGTAATTTCAACAAATATTCAAGAAGAAATACTTATGTCATAGAATTTTACACCACACCTTTTTACATTGATTTTTAGATTTGGAACTTATGTATGCTCATACTGTATGTTCTTACAAGAAATAAAATTCTGGGTGTAGTGGAGTTCCTTTGGAATAAACAAGTGTCTCAAAAATGCATACCACTTGATAGGGAAGGTCTTTTGTCTTCAACTGGGTAGAACAAATCTAGTTTCTGGCCATCTAGGTCCCCATATCTGATGTCAGTTTCATTCTTAGTATTTTGAAGAGCATTTTTACTAGCTACAAAGAGTAGAAAGCATATTTACAAAATGAAAATTTAAAAATCTATGTCAAAATGTAAGGGTTAGGCAATTGGGAGTCTGCAAGAGTTTGTTTTAATCATTTTCTTCTTCAAGACATTTTTTGTTCATGTGGTTGGCCCTAGCAAAATTTCCACAGAAGGCATAAGTATAACAGGATGCCAAATGTTTTGCAGTTTTTTATAGCATAACAGGATGCCAAACGTTTTGCAGTTTTTTATAGCATTAACCTCAACATGGCATAGTTTGAATATCTTGCTCCAAAACAAACTTCTTTTCTCCTTGGTGCTGCCCATGACATCAGAAAATCTTACTTGAAGAAATGACTCAGCTGTCTTTATGTGTTTCACAAATACAAAATTGAAACCAGAGAAATGAAAATATCCTCCAATACATTCTATTCAAAAGCTGATAAATCTTAAATACCAGATGAATAAAAATAGTTAGACACGTTTGGCAGACTGTGGAATGAAAAGCATGTCGCCGATAATCAAAATTGAAATGTCAGTCTAACAGTCAAAGACTACGCTACAGTAAGTTAGATGTAAACATTTTATTTGGCAAAATCATTTATCATTTAGGATCAGAAAATAGGAAAATGATGGTAAGGGGTTTGTATGGGCACAAGAACTCCCTTCTCGATGCTGGTCCATGATTTATTTGCCATTGAAATTTCAACTTAACACAGTTTGAAAAATAGGATTTCAATTTCAAATGGCAAGTAACTGATAGACCAGAATGGAATGTGAAGTTCTCAGTCCTGCACAAACCCCGTACAGTAGCAGCATTTTCCAAATTTCTGGGTCTAAAAGATAAGTGATTTTACCAAACAAATTTTCACATCTAAGTTAGCCTTTGACTGACAGATTAACATTTCAATTTTTAATATTGGTATGCTTGATCTTTATTCCATAGACCACCAAAGGTGGTGTTAACTCACAAGGTAGGTAAACTTCTTTATTTGTACAAACCTCCCCTGACCTTTTCACAGTGCTTCTGAATAATGACATCAGGTCCATCAACTTTAGACCATCTGCTTGGGGAATACTGATGTTCCAGGTACTATCAAAATAAAACAATGCAGCATTTCTTTGAAATATTAATTACAATAATCAGGACTCAGGAGAGGCCAGTCAGGAAAGTACTCCTGAGTACTGAATAGTCCTCCCTTATCCTTTATTGGAAAATTTTCCAATCTTCCCCACTTTCATTCAAGCCCCCCTTTTATTAATTCTTGAAACGTTGAAATGATAGTGAACAATTTTTTGAACAAATATTAAAAAGATATGTGTTTAACAAAGAAAAAATCATTTTTCCATTTTTGGAGCCTCCCCCCAACTCCCCAATTATTATCAAACAATCTCCAACACCCACTCCCTTTATTCAGTATTTGAGAGTAACTTTCAATGAGACCTTGGGCAAGCAAGAAGGGTCCTCTAGTGTTTATCTATTGTCTGTTTTCAATACCTTATTGTTTTTCTTGGGTGTGCAAGTGCCACAGTTTCCATACAGGAGGACAGGGTGGTCAGGAGGTCAGAGGGTTTCAAGATCCAGGGCCTATATGGTAATGAGGATCCATAAATAGTCACAGTGTTTTCCAATGAATGGCCATAAATAGTCACTACACTGTATATTTGCACATGCAACATACATTTACAACCCCTCCATTCTGGCTCTGGGTGGAAATGTATGTTGTACCTTAAGGAGATGTACATACTTATATTGTGGAATTTAAGATTATCAACTTGAACTGAAATCTTCCTTGTTGTTTTTTGGTTTGCATTGTTTATTTTGCAGGTTGCAATGAAACTTTAAGCAAAGCCAGTTGTGATGTGATTTAATCTGACTGCAACCTATGACACAGGTAGCAGCGTATGATTGTAAAATTAGTAAAGATATCTATTGTAAAAATAATAAAGATATTTATGATATACAACCTTATTCTATTCCATATCGTCTTTCTCTGTTTTGATGATGTTCCTTGTGTCTTTCCATCAAAATTTGCCTATCAGTCGACGAGGTCGAATAGGCCTATTCTATGATATTCTGATGGAAAGACACGAGGAAAATCATCAAAACAGAGAAAGACGATATGGAATATAACAAGGTTGTATATCATAAATATTTTTATTATTTTTACAATAGATATCTTTACTAATTTTACAATCATACGCTGCTACCTGTGTAGTGAGGCTACTGGCTTAGCTTCGACTTTCTTTAGCTCTTCTTTGCAAACAGAGAAATTTAATTTCATTTTGTCTTTTGACTGTTTGTTAAACAGAAGATAGTAGGTTCAGAATTGCTCTTTCTAACAGTTAGCAATCAATACTATAGTTGTCAGAATAATCGACGAAGTTGATTTGATAGAAAACAACAATTATACCTCTTTTCTTGCCTTTTCTCTGTCCCCTTCTTCAACTTGTTTTTCAGCCATCATGGACAACATCTTTGAATAGCCTCGACTATGGTTTCATCGCGCTAAGATTCCCCTTCAAAGCGAGGTTAATTACATTCCCGTCGGCAAGGGCTTTATGTATGGTTCTTTAAAGGTCCTGAAACCTATTGACGCATAGGGAGACCATAGCGGTGCACAGCAGTAGTTACATGCACATCCTAGGCTATATTAGTGAACACCCGTGCACAGTAGTGAATAGGCGAGTATACTAGTGCATGGGTGTAGATAGCAGTGCATTGGAGAAAATACTAGCATATTCCAGGCTATATTAGTGCACAACCGTGCATAGTAGTGAATAGGCGAGTATACTAGTGCATGGGTGTAGATAGCAGTGCATTGGAGAAAATACTAGCATATTCCAGGCTATATTAGTGCACAACCGTGCATAGTAGTGAATAGGCGAGTATACTAGTGCATGGGTGTAGATAGCAGTGCATTGGAGAAAATACTAGCATATTCCAGGCTATATTAGTGCACAACCGTGCATAGTAGTGAATAGGCGAGTATACTAGTGCATGGGTGTAGATAGCAGTGCATAGGAGAAAATACTAGCATATTCCAGGCTATATTAGTGCACAACCGTGCATAGTAGTGAATAGGCGAGTATACTAGTGCATGGGTGTAGATAGCAGTGCATTGGAGAAAATACTAGCATATTCCAGGCTATATTAGTGCACAACCGTGCATAGTAGTGAATAGGCGAGTATACTAGTGCATGGGTGTAGATAGCAGTGCATTGGAGAAAATACTAGCATATTCCAGGCTATATTAGTGCACAACCGTGCATAGTAGTGAATAGGCGAGTATACTAGTGCATGGGTGTAGATAGCAGTGCATAGGAGAAAATACTAGCATATTCCAGGCTATATTAGTGCACAACCGTGCATAGTAGTGAATAGGCGAGTATACTAGTGCATGGGTGTAGATAGTAGTGCATAGGAGAAAATACTAGCATATTCCAGGCCATATTAGTGCACAACCGTGCATAGTAGTGAATAGGCGAGTATACTAGTGCATGGGTGTAGATAGCGGTGCATAGGAGAAAATACTAGCATATTCCAGGCTATATTAGCGCACAACCGTGCATAGTAGTGAATACGCGAGTATACTAGTGCATGGGTGTAGATAGCAGTGCATAGGAGAAAATACTAGCATATTCCAGGCTATATTAGTGCACAACCGTGCATAGTAGTGAATACGCGAGTATACTAGTGCATGGGTGTAGATAGCAGTGCATAGGAGAAAATACTAGCATATTCCAGGCTATATTAGTGCACAACCGTGCATAGTAGTGAATAGGCGAGTATACTAGTGCATGGGTGTAGATAGCAGTGCATTGGAGAAAATACTAGCATATTCCAGGCTATATTAGTGCACAACCGTGCATAGTAGTGAATAGGCGAGTATACTAGTGCATGGGTGTAGATAGCAGTGCATAGGAGAAAATACTAGCATATTCCAGGCTATATTAGTGCACAACCGTGCATAGTAGTGAATAAGCGAGTATACTAGTGCATGGGTGTAGATAGCAGTGCATAGGAGAAAATACTAGCATATTCCAGGCTATATTAGTGCATAACCGTGCATAGTAGTGAATAGGCGAGTATACTAGTGCATGGGTGTAGATAGCAGTGCATAGGAGAAAATACTAGCATATTCCAGGCTATATTAGTGCACAACCGTGCATGGTAGTGAATAGGCGAGTATACTAGTGCATGGGTGTAGATAGTAGTGCATAGGAGAAAATACTAGCATATTCCAGGCTATATTAGTGCACAACCGTGCATAGTAGTGAATACGCGAGTATATTAGTGCATGGGTGTAGATAGCAGTGCATAGGAGAAAATACTAGCATATTCCAGGCTATATTAGTGCACAACCGTGCATAGTAGTGAATAGGCGAGTATACTAGTGCATGGGTGTAGATAGCAGTGCATTGGAGAAAATACTAGCATATTCCAGGCTATATTAGTGCACAACCGTGCATGGTAGTGAATAGGCGAGTATACTAGTGCATGGGTGTAGATAGTAGTGCATAGGAGAAAATACTAGCATATTCCAGGCTATATTAGTGCACAACCGTGCATAGTAGTGAATAGGCGAGTATACTAGTGCATAGGCGTAGATAGCAGTGCATAGGAGAAAATACTAGCATATTCCAGGCTATATTAGTGCACAACCGTGCATAGTAGTGAATAGGCGAGTATACTAGTGCATGGGTGTAGATAGCAGTGCATAGGAGAAAATACTAGCATATTCCAGGCTATATTAGTGCACAACCGTGCATAGTAGTGAATACGCGAGTATACTAGTGCATGGGTGTAGATAGCAGTGCATAGGAGAAAATACTAGCATATTCCAGGCTATATTAGTGCACAACCGTGCATAGTAGTGAATACGCGAGTATACTAGTGCATGGGTGTAGATAGCAGTGCATTGGAGAAAATACTAGCATATTCCAGGCTATATTAGTGCACAACCGTGCATAGTAGTGAATAGGCGAGTATACTAGTGCATGGGTGTAGATAGCAGTGCACAGGAGAAAATAATAGCATATCCTAGGCTATATTAGAGCACAACCGTGCATAGTAGTGAATAGGCGAGTATACTAGTGCATGGGTGTAGATAGCAGTGCATAGGAGAAAATACTAGCATATTCCAGGCTATATTAGTGCACAACCGTGCATAGTAGTGAATACGCGAGTATACTAGTGCATGGGTGTAGATAGCAGTGCATAGGAGAAAATACTAGCATATTCCAGGCTATATTAGTGCACAACCGTGCATAGTAGTGAATAGGCGAGTATACTAGTGCATGGGTGTAGATAGCAGTGCATAGGAGAAAATACTAGCATATTCCAGGCTATATTAGTGCACAACCGTGCATAGTAGTGAATAGGCGAGTATACTAGTGCATGGGTGTAGATAGCAGTGCATAGGAGAAAATACTAGCATATTCCAGGCTATATTAGTGCACAACCGTGCATAGTAGTGAATAGGCGAGTATACTAGTGCATGGGTGTAGATAGCAGTGCATAGGAGAAAATAATAGCATATCCTAGGCTATATTAGAGCACAACCGTGCATAGTAGTGAATAGGCGAGTATACTAGTGCATGGGTGTAGATAGCAGTGCATAGGAGAAAATACTAGCATATTCCAGGCTATATTAGTGCACAACCGTGCATAGTAGTGAAAACGCGAGTATACTAGTGCATGGGTGTAGATAGCAGTGCATAGGAGAAAATACTAGCATATTGCAGGCTATATTAGTGCACAACCGTGCATAGTAGTGAATACGCGAGTATACTAGTGCATGGGTGTAGATAGCAGTGCATAGGAGAAAATACTAGCATATTGCAGGCTATATTAGTGCACAACCGTGCATAGTAGTGAATAGGCGAGTATACTAGTGCATGGGTGTAGATAGCAGTGCATAGGAGAAAATACTAGCATATTCCAGGCTATATTAGTGCACAACCGTGCATAGTAGTGAATAGGCGAGTATACTAGTGCATGGGTGTAGATAGCAGTGCATAGGAGAAAATACTAGCATATTCCAGGCTATATTAGTGCACAACCGTGCATAGTAGTGAATAGGCGAGTATACTAGTGCATGGGTGTAGATAGCAGTGCATAGGAGAAAATACTAGCATATTCCAGGCTATATTAGTGCACAACCGTGCATAGTAGTGAATAGGCGAGTATACTAGTGCATGGGTGTAGATAGCAGTGCATAGGAGAAAATACTAGCATATTCCAGGCTATATTAGTGCACAACCGTGCATAGTAGTGAATAGGCGAGTATACTAGTGCATGGGTGTAGATAGCAGTGCATAGGAGAAAATACTCGCATATTCCAGGCTATATTAGTGCACGATTGTGTACAGTAGCGAATGGATGAGTATACTAGTGCATGGGTGTAGATTGTAGTGCATAGGGGAGAATACTAACATATCTGAAGTCTAATTAGTGCATCTGTCTCTTTAAAGGAAACCTGATTTTACTAGCTCCGAGCCTTTGTTTCTTATATGAAAGACTTGATTAAATGTATCCCCTACCTTCATTCCCATGAATGTTTTCTCCATTGCTGATAAGGAATATTTCATACTTTTGGTGACATGTTCACATGATTGTAGAAGCAGTTCGTTCAAGACTTCTTGAATTTGCACATTTACAAGTTAACTTTCATTCTTTCATGAAAACATAGTGACGAAAAGGAGTTTTCGGCGGTCGGTACACATTTTATTTGTTCTGTTCATATTTTTAATCTTTATCAGCCTGTGGTACCCATGGTGTCTACCTTTGTTTCGTAGCACCATTGCTGTAATCAGAGATCTCCCTTGAACCATTCATTTCATAAATTTTACCATTATTTACTTTTGAAATTTGGTCTGGTTAACAGGCTCCATTTTGCTTCTATCAACTTCTGCCCCCCTCCCCATCATGTCCTATTGTATTTATCTTTAAAACCCAAGTATGTTTGTATGTCATACCCATATATACAAGGTCCGATGTCATTTTAACGTTACAGACCTGCTGTTTACTTTGGAAGGCCCGGATATGTCACGCCAGTATGTGCAAAGGAAATAAAGCTAAAGTATATGTCAGGCCCGTTTATGCTATGTGACGTTACTGACCAAGGTGGGCAGAATTAGTGTATCATTCCAGTTCTAAATTATTGCCGTGGTGACTTTAAAGACGTAGGAGAGACCTAGTAACTGTTTTTGAAGCATGCATGACATAGTGAGGTGTTGCGAATTGACATGCAATTGCTCTAAGAATGCATCAGCAGGGAGTGTCCCTATATGTTAGGTTGCAATTCGGCTGGGGGTAGGGGGGACTGCCATTGTTGCTTAAGAGGTTACAGAGGGCCAACGCAAAAATTTTGCAAAATACCCTCCAATGGTAGTACAGTTTACAAAAACTTTCAAATTGGAGTTCAAGCAGCCACAATCGTGTCGTTTGGTAGTATCTAGCAATGAAAATTTTCTGCAATCTTGAATAATTTCCATTGTAAAACTAGCACAGGAAGAAACCTTCTAAAATCATTGATATCGTCATGATTATCAAATCCACCATATTGCCATTCGGAGGAGCATATTTAGTAGAATATGCTAGTATTTTCTCCTATGCACTGCTATCTACACCCATGCACTAGTATACTCGCGTATTCACTACTATGCACGGTTGTGCACTAATATAGCCTGGAATATGCTAGTATTTTCTCCTATGCACTGCTATCTACACCCATGCACTAGTATACTCGCCTATTCACTACTATGCACGGTTGTGCACTAATATAGCCTGGAATATGCTAGTATTTTCTCCTATGCACTGCTATCTACACCCATGCACTAGTATACTCGCGTATTCACTACTATGCACGGTTGTGCACTAATATAGCCTGGAATATGCTAGTATTTTCTCCTATGCACTGCTATCTACACCCATGCACTAGTATACTCGCGTATTCACTACTATGCACGGTTGTGCACTAATATAGCCTGGAATATGCTAGTATTTTCTCCTACGCACTGCTATCTACACCCATGCACTAGTATACTCGCCTATTCACTACTATCCACGGTTGTGCGCTAATATAGCCTGGAATATGCTAGTATTTTCTCCTATGCACTGCTATCTACGCCTATGCACTAGTATACTCGCCTATTCACTACTATGCACGGTTGTGCACTAATATGGCGTGGAATATGCTAGTATTTTCTCCTATGCACTGCTATCTACACCCATGCACTAGTATACTCGCCTATTCACTACTATGCACGGTTGTGCACTAATATAGCCTGGAATATGCTAGTATTTTCTCCTATGCACTGCTATCTACACCCATGCACTAGTATACTCGCCTATTCACTACTATGCACGGTTGTGCACTAATATGGCGTGGAATATGCTAGTATTTTCTCCTATGCACTGCTATCTACACCCATGCACTAGTATACTCGCCTATTCACTACTATGCACGGTTGTGCACTAATATAGCCTGGAATATGCTAGTATTTTCTCCTATGCACTGCTATCTACACCCATGCACTAGTATACTCGCCTATTCACTACTATGCACGGTTGTGCACTAATATGGCCTGGAATATGCTAGTATTTTCTCCTATGCACTACTATCTACACCCATGCACTAGTATACTCGCCTATTCACTACTATGCACGGTTGTGCACTAATATAGCCTGGAATATGCTAGTATTTTCTCCTATGCACTGCTATCTACACCCATGCACTAGTATACTCGCCTATTCACTACTATGCACGGTTGTGCACTAATATAGCCTGGAATATGCTAGTATTTTCTCCTATGCACTGCTATCTACACCCATGCACTAGTATACTCGCGTATTCACTACTATGCACGGTTGTGCACTAATATAGCCTGGAATATGCTAGTATTTTCTCCTATGCACTACTATCTACACCCATGCACTAGTATACTCGCCTATTCACTACCATGCACGGTTGTGCACTAATATAGCCTGGAATATGCTAGTATTTTCTCCTATGCACTGCTATCTACACCCATGCACTAGTATACTCGCCTATTCACTACTATGCACGGTTATGCACTAATATAGCCTGGAATATGCTAGTATTTTCTCCTATGCACCGCTATCTACACCCATGCACTAGTATACTCGCCTATTCACTACTATGCACGGTTGTGCACTAATATGGCCTGGAATATGCTAGTATTTTCTCCTATGCACTACTATCTACACCCATGCACTAGTATACTCGCCTATTCACTACTATGCACGGTTGTGCACTAATATGGCCTGGAATATGCTAGTATTTTCTCCTATGCACTACTATCTACACCCATGCACTAGTATACTCGCCTATTCACTACTATGCACGGTTGTGCACTAATATAGCCTGGAATATGCTAGTATTTTCTCCTATGCACTGCTATCTACGCCTATGCACTAGTATACTCGCCTATTCACTACCATGCACGGTTGTGCACTAATATAGCCTGGAATATGCTAGTATTTTCTCCTATGCACTGCTATCTACACCCATGCACTAGTATACTCGCCTATTCACTACTATGCACGGTTGTGCACTAATATAGCCTGGAATATGCTAGTATTTTCTCCTATGCACTGCTATCTACACCCATGCACTAGTATACTCGCCTATTCACTACTATGCACGGTTGTGCACTAATATAGCCTGGAATATGCTAGTATTTTCTCCAATGCACTGCTATCTACACCCATGCACTAGTATACTCGCCTATTCACTACTATGCACGGTTGTGCACTAATATAGCCTGGAATATGCTAGTATTTTCTCCTATGCACTGCTATCTACACCCATGCACTAGTATACTCGCGTATTCACTACTATGCACGGTTGTGCACTAATATAGCCTGGAATATGCTAGTATTTTCTCCTATGCACTGCTATCTACACCCATGCACTAGTATACTCGCCTATTCACTACTATGCACGGTTGTGCACTAATATGGCCTGGAATATGCTAGTATTTTCTCCTATGCACTACTATCTACACCCATGCACTAGTATACTCGCCTATTCACTACTATGCACGGTTGTGCACTAATATAGCCTGGAATATGCTAGTATTTTCTCCTATGCACTGCTATCTACACCCATGCACTAGTATACTCGCCTATTCACTACTATGCACGGTTGTGCACTAATATAGCCTGGAATATGCTAGTATTTTCTCCTATGCACTGCTATCTACACCCATGCACTAGTATACTCGCCTATTCACTACTATGCACGGTTGTGCACTAATATGGCCTGGAATATGCTAGTATTTTCTCCTATGCACTACTATCTACACCCATGCACTAGTATACTCGCCTATTCACTACTATGCACGGTTGTGCACTAATATAGCCTGGAATATGCTAGTATTTTCTCCTATGCACTGCTATCTACACCCATGCACTAGTATACTCGCCTATTCACTACTATGCACGGTTGTGCACTAATATAGCCTGGAATATGCTAGTATTTTCTCCTATGCACTGCTATCTACACCCATGCACTAGTATACTCGCGTATTCACTACTATGCACGGTTGTGCACTAATATAGCCTGGAATATGCTAGTATTTTCTCCTATGCACTGCTATCTACACCCATGCACTAGTATACTCGCCTATTCACTACTATGCACGGTTGTGCACTAATATAGCCTGGAATATGCTAGTATTTTCTCCAATGCACTGCTATCTACACCCATGCACTAGTATACTCGCCTATTCACTACTGTGCACGGGTGTTCACTAATATAGCCTAGGATGTGCATGTAACTACTGCTGTGCACCGCTATGGTCTCCCTATGCGTCAACAGGTTTCAGGACCTTTAAAGAACCATACATAAAGCCCTTGCCTTCCCGTCCGTTTCTTCTGTTTCTTTGTCGCTAAATGCCGAAGTTTTTTCAATGCGAACATTTTTTCAATAAACACCTTGGTTGATGAGATTATTGTTAAAGAACGAAATATAGCCATGCATTTTTCATGCAACTGCCTGTCAAGTGTAGAAAGATTTTTGTATGTAGTGGAATTTTAAAATTAAACTGAACTGAACTGAAGTTCAAATTGACCATCATTGTATTCTGAAGAAAATTCTTTTCAACCAATCACAAAGTGGAAAAGTGGGCATGTCCATTTTGTGGTAGCAATAGATGAAGGGAAGTTATATGGGTCGAGAATAAACTGAATAAAGTGAATGCAGACAATAATCAAATGCGTAAAGTGAATAAAAACGAATGCAATATGATCTATTTCATTGATTCCTTGGCCTGGTTAGTAAATTAATAAATTAGTGGGTGGGGTTTGGTTTTGGTGCAATGTGAGCAATCTGAAACATCTTATGTGGATTTAACTGTCTATTACTGACAATTTCTTATCAATCAGTTAATGAATCAGCTCACTGAAATAATGCACTCATCACCCCTGACACTCCTGTGGTCATTTTTCCTTTGAAGGATCCTCAACTTTGCCCATAAACATGATGAGCTTGGTCTCTTTATCACAGATCAAAAATAAGAATGGATGATCAGCATTAAACACCAATGGAATTTGAATTGCACATCTTTGCACCATGATCACTGCTGTTGCAGCTGCTGCCTCTGTTCCTTCTTCATTCACTTCAATAAACGCTTTCTGAACAACTGATCCAACCTTCAGACCTGGTTTCTCCTCTGTTATTCCAGAGAAATCAGCATCTCTGTCGCTGAACATGTCATTTGCTCCAAGACTGCACAAAACTTTCTCAAATTCAGAACAAAACTCAAGCTTGAATTTTGGGATTAGAATCTCAATGCTTCCACGGAGTTTTGCTGGTCTGATGCAGCTGTCCAAATCTTTTTTGACAGCTCCTAGCACTCCTGCGAGACTTAGCCTGTCCTTTGGCAAGATCACATTCATTGTGAGCCTTTCACCAAGGTAAGGCATTGCTAAAACTTGGAACTGATCTGTTTCAAAATACCCCATATCCTTCTTCGCATTCATGTACATCATTTTCACTTGCACTTTTTTATTAGCAGAAACATTGAAAGCTTTTGTCATCGTGTTTTCCTTTTTAAATTCATGTAGCCATGAGCCCTTGAAATATACAGCGCTTGTAAGTACAAGCCTTGTGAGATTATTCAGCATCCCAGGAGCAATAAGATCCTTTATTTTGGCATTCGTCTTGTCTTCAACCCATGAATTTATCTCGCATCTTGCAGCCTCTGTTGCCTTTACAAAATCAACACGCCCACTTTCTGATTGGAAAGATTCACGTAAAGCTTTCCTGAATTCATCGCATAAACCATATCCATTTTGAACCCATATTCGATTAGCAGTTGCATACTTCACTGATGAAATTTTCTGGAGGGATTCTAACAGGTTTTCGAATGACTCAAAGATCCGATTTTCTAAGGCCGCTTCACTGCCCACAAAGGCCGAACTGCCACGTATTTCTGCCTTCAGGTCTTCAAAGCCAAGGACAGCAGACATTTGCAGCGCTGTATTTTTTCTTGCTCCTACATAAGTCATTGCAAGTGCATTGAAGAGACTCCATGGCGAAATAATGACATTGCCAACAGTTCCAAGGAACTCAGCAAAGATCTTCGTGGAGAAGGAATTATTCGCAGTTGCAATATTCTCCGCCATGTTTGGGATATGAAAAACCGGAAGTAACGAACAACAACAACCTGTTGAATCCGAATAATATGCGGTTATTAAACGATTACGAGGTCCATGCTGGAAAATATTTGGATCGCAGTTTGACGTACGGGCCGAACGCAGTGAGGTCCGTACAATGAACTAAGGTCCAAATATTTTCCAACATGGATCGAGTAATCGTTTAATAAAGGCTTTATTATATGGCAGAACCTTTTGAGAACATTGTTCATTGTATTGTATTTTCTATTGTGTCTTTGATCCTGCGCATCACTGTAGTAGGACGTTTCGACGTTAGCTACATTGGCATTTTCCAGGAACGCCGGAGAGGGGGGGCGCGGGGGGGCAAGCGCCCCTCCTGCCCTTTCCTAACGGGGGCAAGGGGGGCAAAAGTGCCCTTTCAATGAAAAACAATAATTTTCTTTGAAACTTGATGACTATGATGATGTCATGACTAAAACCATGGCAATGTAAAGCTGATATCAAAGAGGTAAAAGATTCACTGTTTCAGAAGTCACGCCCCTTGTTACAATAATACACAGAATACAGTAACACGTGTCTTTTTAAGAAACTACGAACTGAACCCAGAATTGAAAGCTTTTTAAAGTTTTCATGATTGATATTGAGCAATGAATCGCCTGCGCGGCAGCGTGCAGACACGAAACATTCCTTCCCCGTCAACCCGTCATATCAGAAAGGCAACAATATTATTTTTTTATTTTTCTATCTCATTTTATCTCATGACATCTCATCTGTGATCTCATGAAAAATTCAAAAATTCATGATGGTTTCCCTATGGCTTCCGAGTGGTCTTCCTTTTAGGTTATTGGCTCCCTGTGACCTTACACGTAAACGAGTTTCGCGAAGACAAAATGGCAGCTACAGTTGTGCAAAAGTTACTCCATCTAAAGGTATGATTTAAAGTAATTTAAAGCAATTCCAGTTGCGAATTATTTATTTTTTCGAATAACGTAAGATTGGAAATTTTTTTGGTTGTCTTCAACAAGCAATCTGAGTAGCTTCTTGTTAGATTTCAGGGCAAAGAAGATAGCTATTATAAAGTCCATAGGATGAGACAAAAAATATCATTAAGTTAAGATTAGGCCCATCATGGGCAAAATATTAATAAGGCATCATAGTTAAGGGACAGTGCAAAATTTATTATGTTACATGGCCAGTGGAGAGCAAAAATTCTTGCAAACAAATCTGCTCACCCTGTATGAAATTATTACAAAAAGCAACTGCCCCGTCACCCTTTCCTTAAAAAATGTATCTGCCCCGTATTCATGAGTAACAGATGTTGTATGGTACCACACTGATGAATTAGTCAAAGACCATAGCAAAATCAATTCTTGCCTTTTTACGAGTCTTTGTCAATGAAAAAGTCGACTTTGAAGATGATAAAATAAAAGTTACTGCCCCATTCTTATTTGCTTTGTAAAAAGTGTTGACCCAGTTCTGTGCAAGCTAGAAAAAAGTAGTTGCCCTGTTACGCTTTGCACTGGCCATGTTATAAAATGAACTTGCACTGTCCCTAAGCATGCCACTTTTTCGCTCCATATCAGGTCACTTAATTGAGTGGGTTTCCTTGTTGCAAATCTGATGCAGAGCTTAATTAAATTGCAAACAAAGTCAATAACATAACAGAATGTAACTCTTCTCCAATATTGGCATTTTAACAAAAACGAATTCAATTATTTGAAAAAAGTAGTAGTGATTTTTGAGGAAGAGTCTGGCTGAGTCTGGAAGAGGTAGTCTGGAGGGTACATGCAGTACAGGCCTTGCACACATTAATGTCAGGTAGCTATCTTAGAATTTTCTGTCCAGTAATTTATTCTTAGTTGGCTGGACTGATTTTTAGCTATTTAAAGCTTTTAAGCCCACTGTGCATGCCACATCCAGCCAGGCATGGGGCTCCTTGTTTAAGACCCCTTTCAAAGGATAACAAGGTGACTTGCGGGGTCAGGCCTCTGAAAGTCACCCATCCAGAATTTGATCCCACTCAACCATGCTTAACTTCGGTCACCTGACGGAAGCTGATCACTTTGCCACTAACCCCACTAAGAATGAAGGTGTTGAAGCACAGTGGACACAGTGGCATGATCCTCTGACTTTGCAGCCAGAACAGTCAGGATGACAGGGTGCCATCCCATATAGAGCCACACAACTTGAGCGTCATGACAAGGGGTTGTGGACTACTCAATAAGGTTCTCTCTTTGGCAATCACACCACTTAAGGTGTGAGAAACTGCAACATTACCTTCACAAGTCTAAGTTAAAATCAAAAATTGTGCAGGAGCTTCTGTAGAAGTTTAATATTTTCAAATCAAAATTGAAGGAATTCTTTGTCAATGGTTATGGTCTTTGATTTTACACCAACTTTTAGTTCTTTGGAGGCATCTTCTGGTTTTGTGTTTATTTTTAAGAAAAAATTTTCCTTGTTTTTTAGTTTTTAGATGGGGGGGCTCTCTCTCGATTAGTTTACCTATTAGAGAGCTCCTCCTTAGACAAATATATCTAAATACTTATGTTTTGTACTGTACCATGCCTCTTTTCATTTCTTTGTGTTGGGTGTAAGTGTATCCTAGTAGTGTATCCTTGTGTACTAATATAACGTCATTTGTATATTGATTGTCTTATTTAATTTAGGTAAAAATTGTAAGTTATTTGTAGTCTTTGATGTATTGGTGTATTCAGATATATTTGTTGATAATGAAAACTGAAACTGTATTTGGTTTGCAAAGGTTTTTCTTTGGTTAATTTGTTTTCTTGAAATAATTTCTTCAACAGTCATGGCTGAGGCTAACATTTGAAAACACATCATTGGTCATACAATACACTTCATTGTCAGTTGTTGTGTTGTACTTGATTGGGTTGATTCACACGGTTTACAAAGTGTTAGCTGTTACCCCTGGATTGTAAGTAATGATAACTTCGAGTTGTTTATATTTTTGGATTCATAATTTGTGGCCAGTTATCATCAATCACAACTATATCATGTTTTAATCAAAATACTGTTGTTGAAGATTCCACTGCACAGGACAGTGTAAAAATTATGCACGTTCTCCAGAGATTGTGGCCTGAACTGGTTAGCTTATACTACCATAGTATGTCATTTGATGTGAATGCAACTGCATGCACACATGTACAGAAAAGTCCTTGCACATATTAACGTAAAAAAGAACTCTTAAGAATTCTAAGATTCTTAAAAAAATTTTCCAGAAGAATTTACAAGAGGCTGTCAAAAATTGTAAACAAGAACTCTTAAGAATTGTTGGGCAGGAAAACAGGTTTATGTATGCAAGGCTTGTACTGTGTAAGAAATGATATTTATGGTACAAGGAACAATCATAAGTTTCTGATCCAGCCTAAACATAATTTTCTTTCAACTGAAGGAAAGTGAGAAAATTATTTTAAAAAATCAGCAACTCATAAGGGAAATAAGAGAATTTTTATTCATCTTAAAATGTATCCACTGAGAATTCGCTTTGTGGAGTTAAAATGCAAAGAGACATGTTTACAGGATCAGACTCCATAAGTTCAAATGCACTTCTGAATGATTTATGATGTATTTGACTAGGTTGAGTGGGTGAATGTTCCTGTTTCTGCCCTTTTTAATCTTTAGCAGCTCACTCATTCTCCCAAAGAAGTTAAGCTCTGTTCCTACCATGGCCACCTCCCAGTCAGCCAGGGGTTCAACAATATTTCCATATCCCCTGTATGTCTGTGATGTGAAAGCTCTGGTGTTGTCAAATGAAACTTTGCCATCAAGTGGCTTGAATATTTTTTGGGAAAATACCTGGGGGTGTCCTGGGGGATGGTCAGGGTAGGAATTGAACAAGAAATTCCTACACTCAACTATGATATTTATATTGGATAGTTACCTTACCTGTGTAAGTTTAAAAGAAACATGAAATGATTCTTCCGTTGTATGTAGGTATAATTTCTTGCTTCTTCTTTTCAGCCTGATACCCCCAAACTTCAGGATATGGACTCTGATAACTGGGGGCCTTATTGAATCAAGCATAGTTTATGTAAGTACATACTGTACACAAAGTTTAATACGTCTTTTATCAGGATCACCATGTGCGCTTATAGGGGAATAAAACTTATTTCCACTCACTCACTAAACATGCATATTCTTAGTGGTAATGACAAATGAATAGATTTCAATGGGGAAAATATATCTTTTCCTTTGGGCATTGCAATGCATTGATAGGTTTTTTTGGGGCAGTTGACCAAGATGCATTGCTTTCTACAGTGCTGATAAACAAAGCTGATCATTAGTCACAATAAATCTTGGTTCAATGCCCCTCGTGTCCACTATTCTTTCAGCAAGCTAAAGTGCAGGCCTTATGCGCATTCACGTGGTTTTCTTGCCTAAGAATTCTCAAGATTTCTTGAGAATATTTTTACTTAAAGACCCAATTATCAAGTCTCTTGGTGCTAAAAAAATGCGCGGCCAAACAGGAATGTGTGACATACTTTGATTTATCACTCGCTGTGGCCTGGTATGTTTACAACTGCAGTTTTTTTATACATTCTGCTAAAAATTTACAATACGCATTTACTTAATTACTATACTTATAAGCTCCTCTATTCTACTACAAGGACAAGACCACGGGGAGCAATAACTGTCTTCCCACATGGCCATTTAGATAAAGAAGCAATCGAAAAAAAGACTAAACTACACGTAACTACAACAAAAAAGAGAGAACATTTACTTAAAAGGGACAAGGTGGTTATGTGACTCTACCGAGTTTAGATTTCTAATCAAACCGACCAGTTTTATGGATATAGCAGAGAGTTAACAAGAGTATATCTTTATTGATACCATCGGGAAAATCTTAAAAAACCATACAATCAAATCTGCATTAGAAATTCGTTCGAAAGATTGGTACCTCCAAGTGGTCGTAATAAAGCAGAAACTCCAGCGAGAAGATCTCTACGTGGTACTTCAAAAGAAGGGCAGAGCAACAAAAAGTGTTCCGTATCCTCAATGCCATCGTTAGTAGGGCACATTGGGTTTAAAGTATCCCTGAAATTGTGTTTGAATTTGTGAAAATTTAATTTACTGCAGTTCAGCCTTGAAGTCGCGCGAAGCCTCTGGTAAACTGTTTAAAAAGTAGAAAATGTCAGTTTCTGGTGACTTTAACTACGCCAGCTGTATGAGATTTAATCACACGCTCGCAGGTTCACACCAAAAAACATCGATCAAATTTTCTAAAGAATCGACATGAATGGACAAAGAGAAAAATTTGAGATTTAGAAATCGATTAATTGTATCGATTAATTAATCGATTTCTAGATCCCAAATCACCACGAACAAGTTTTCTCTTCGTCCATTCGTGTCGATTCTTTAGAAAATTTGACAGACGTTTTTTATCGTTTTCAGTGTTTTCGAGAACGACAATTTTAAGAAACTCGCGTCTAGCTCTAGAAAATGAAAACAGAAAAATTTGCAAAAAATCCTAGGATCTAATTCAGGCTTTTTGCTAAAGATTAAGTCATGAATCTTCAAAATCGGTCCAGTGTACGATTTATTGTGGCCTGCCAAACGTGCATAGTTTATTTTGGAGCACCCGGTATTTGCCAGATTTTGCCCTATTTATAGCAAATACAGCATGATTTTTGGGTCTGATTTGGGAAGGAAAAAACTAGAAGTGATTAATGATGTTTCTAGAAATGAATGCAGGCCTTGCAAGGAAGAGACATCTGGATTCTTGCTGAATGAGCACCTTATAAGATTCCAAGTGGTTGGCAATACACCTGGGAAAGGAGCTAACCCCTGAACATTAACAAGTCACTGGTAATATACAAAGGAGCACAGTAGATAGCAAGAAATGGCAAGAAAAGGTCCAATATATGAGCAGAATAGTTGCAGCGAAATGTACATGTACATTCAATGCATTAAAAGCATTATTAACCAAGATGCTTCATTTATTGAGCTCCTAGAATTTTCCAGGTGTGTGTGGAGGCGCTTGATCAAGCTTGAACACCTCTCCTTGCAAGAACTGGATAGAAATGCCAATCTGTAATTATTAACAAGTGAACTGAACGCACAAATTCTTTTGTTCAAGGTAATAGTGGATGTTGCTGTATTGTTACTTTGTGCAAGGCAGCTTGAGCCATTATGGGGAGCGCTAGAGTTACTGGTAAGTAGTTATTTTGACCAGGACAATATAATACTTTCAACTTCAAAATAGACATTCCTTTTATTGAACGTAAAGGTGAAATTGCATTTGAAAACGGCATCGCGTGAACACTCGAAAATGATGAAAGCAGAACATTTTTTCAACGCTTTCAAAATGTTTGACACCAAATTCTTCAGGAGACAAGTTTGTTACGGTCAAATTTCCTACCTTTTTCAAATTGTTCTGGTATCTTGTGAACGATAGCTAAAATTTCCTCCATCTTCACAGTTTTAACTTTTTGTTTGAATTGAGTCAATATCGTGTGAATGCAGTGTTAATTTCTGATTATCGTATTATATTTTCCTTTCAGAAATTTCTTGTTATACTGGATGTTTTTACATCCATACTGACTGTGATTCTATGCTTGTTGGCCTATCTCTCTACACATAATTTGAATATCTGGTAAGTAAGGTCCATAGCCTTATATTATTCTTTAACTGTGATTTGAAATCACTATCCACAATAGTAGGATTTTGCAGGAGGCAAAAACGGCCTAATTTGCCTGCATGTATTGACATAGCAAGCAGCTGTGGCTCTGAGTACATTGAAACGCATCAGACAGCTCTTGGGAAGGAATGAGAAACAAAGAATCGTTGCAGCGCCATTGTTTTCGGTAGTCAGTCAGTTAAAGTTCCAAGGCACTTTGTGAAAGATGGTGAAATATTTTGTCTCTTGCAGGGCGAATGTTTCTAGGCACAAAAAAGGTTCATATTGGCCTTCCATCCTAAAGATTGTATCTTGTCTTACTGTGAATAATATCTGATAGTGAACAATAGTACTACTTTACAGTAAGATATTTCAAACCAAACTATAACCATAACACATTAGTCATGGATTCGAGCTACTCGAGAGAACACAATTCTCGTTAAGTTGTGCAAAGTTGTGCATTCAAATTTCTGTTGAGCATTCTAGGAATCAAATCGAAATAATGTGGTTTAGTATATTTTACTGGGGTCTTCAGGGGTAAAATGGGTAGGCTGGGGCTTCAAAATGTATACCGGGTGAGTCAATAAAAAGGCTCGGCGTTTGAAAAGATGCTGCTCATTCAATATCAAAGCAATAATATTGAAAACTGTCTTGTTTTATTCCAGATATGTCCAATTAGGTTAAGTAATTTACCTGTCTTTATTCGGCCATTCCTTTCCGTCGATATGAGAGATTTTCTACAGAAAGCCCCTTTCGAAAACCTGCAAAAACGAAGGAAAACGGCATACAAAATTTCCCTTTGTTTTCCTTCCTTGTAATAATGACACTCACATGCATTCATGCATTTTGTCTTCTTGGGAGAATGGAATCCCCCTGAATTAGTTCTTCATACAAGGGGGAAGACTTTTTCATTCCCCCAAGAGAACAGCACGCGCTAAAGTGTCCTAAAGTCATTGCTCTAAGGTAAACATATTAGGGAAACTTGCTGATGATTTTAGCACGTTTTTCAAGGTTTCTCCAACGGACGTTTTTTAGAAAATTCCTTGTAAAATTTTAACGGAGCGACCAATTTCAGCCAGGAAAAAATCTAAAAGTTATTGAACATGTTAACTATTCAACAAGATATTGCAAAATATCATTGCTTATATATTCAGGGAGCAGTAGCCCTTCAAACCCTGGTCCCTTTGTTTTACTCACCCGGTAGAAATAACATTCGGTTCAGATTCGATTTCAAAATAGTTAAAAGGTCTATTGCAGATTTTAACAAAATCAATGGAAAATCTGAAAATATTGCAGGTTTGCCACGTTCAGTGGTATGGCTGGTCTTATCGGAGGCATTGCAGTTGCATTCAAGCAAATTATGCCAGACAACAAGATTGATCTGAGGATAACAGAAATCAGGGTTGAGGTAAGTGTGAAATATCTTAACTCAGGCTTTATCAAAATAAAACTCAAAATACAAACTCCTGCTATGAAGTGAAAAAAGGTTAAATCAATGTAACCAAGTTTATATATAAACAAATGATTTGCTGTACAAAATTTGAAAATAGTCTTAAATAACGGACTCATCATGTTAAACCTATAACCGCAAGAAAACACTGAAATCTGTAGAAAGAAGACTGTTAACTCCTGTAAAAGAACAACAACTAAAATAAACCTGTAACAAGAGAAAAACTGTTAAATCCTGCAAGAGAAAAACGAATTAGTCTTAAAACCTGAAAGGAAAGAAATAAGTTGGTAACTCATCAGTGACCAAGTTTCTATAAAAGATAGCTCCTGTTTTTAGTCGATTTACATTTCGCTGTCTGGAGTCACCGAAATTAAATAAGCTCCCCCCCAATCAGGATAGAGTTTTAACGGTAATTTAAATACGGGTGTCCTTTTTTGCCATGACTTTTACGCCGATTTCAATGAATTACCATGAAATTTGTCCAAGACGAAAGTCCAAGAAAAGACGTGTAGATTTATTTCAATAAATCAGTTACGATTCCAGCGTTATTTTCTTTTATAGATGATACCATCATTACTGCTCTTCACAAGCTGCATATTCTCAGCTGTTGGAATGGTTCCATTGACAAACCCATTACAATTGTTCAGTGGAATCCTTGTGGGTTGGATTTACTTGCGATTTTATCAGCCAAGGGGCAAAGGAATCAAGGGAGACATGAATGAACATTTTGAGTTTGCTGCATTCTTTCCCACTCCTATCAGGTAAACGAGACACCATTGCTCCTTGTGGTTATTTCAATAGATCTTCTATCTTTTCCACAAAATTATCTCGATCGAGCTACCCAAAGAGACTTCACGAGCTATATCATAACTACTCTTTGAAATCAACTTGACTTTTGTCATGAACGTATCTTTTGTCAATGATCGATGATCTTTTCTCTTTTGCCAATGATCTCAATATACCGAGTGTCTCAAAAAAGTACCCATCTTTATCTGAACAAGTGAACAAAACAATAAAATTTCGGGACCTTTTGAATTCATAGCTACATTTGTTGATCTTCAACTTAAATGCACATACCTTGCATTTTGAAATCAACCACCAAACACCGGAGATATGAGTTCACAAGGTCAAAATTTGGAGTGCACCTGAAACCAAAGGCTTTGAGAAATTGCCTAGCCATGATTTGACACCACCCAGGCATTTTGCAAAAGAATTTTCAACTTTAACCTTTAGTTTTTACTTTTGAAAAGATTTATACCTATTTATTCTTATTTAAATAAGATTTAAACATATTTATTCTTGAAGTGTTTTTTCTTTTGAGGAATCGGTGCTTGCATTTTATTCCATCCCAAGTGTTTTGCATTAAAGAAGAGGAAAAGGAGCACATGCACGCTTATTTTGGAGATGTGGCACGACTTTATCACTATTACCACATTTTTATTATATTCGTTTAATCAGGGCTATGTCCATGCGTCTTTTATTCTTCTCAAAAGCAAAACACGGAAAATTAAAGTTTACAGATGCTTTGGAAAATGTCCATGATACAAATCATGGCTGTGCCCTTTTCCAAAACCTCTGGTTTTGGGTTCACTGTAAATTTTGACTTTGCAAACTTGTATCTCCGGTGTTTGGTGGACGATTTCTAAATGCAAGATATGTGCATCTAAGTTGAAGATTGATGAATTTAGCTTTGAAATCGCGGAGTAATGGTATCTTCTTGTTTGGTTACCATTTCCAGTCAAAAGGGGGTACTTTTTTAGACACCCGGTATCTTATTCTAAGCTATATTTCATAAGCGACGTAGATCTTACCTGAGAGCCATGATGTTGATATTGTTCATTATCCTTCAAGTCTACAATGATAGTTTTCGTTTCTGTCTGACATTTGTGACCAGACTTAGAGCACAAAATACAAAAAGGAATTTATCTGGTAACCATCAGTGCTTTTATTTCATTTTTTATTTTAAAATTCCTTACTCATGGTTAAAATTCAGTTTAAGTAACTGTTCTACAATGCAAAAGCAGCTTTCCTTGAATGTAATCAATTATGAGCTTTTGAGTTTGGCTTTAAATGACTGGATGGAAAAGGCTGATTCAATATCAGAATGGAGTTTGTTCCATGTATCAGCTCTTTGTACAGAATGCTCTGAAACCAGGCAGCCCTAAAAAGAGCTAAGTTTACTCATTCAAAAACCAATCGCAAGATCAGCTATACCTGGGAATAAAATTTGGTCTTTGATTTACTTGCCAAAAAACAGATTAAGAGATCGAACTTGTAGTTCATCTGTAATGGGTTTTCAAATAGAAGCACTTTTGGGACACCCAGTAATTTAGGCCTATTACAAATTGTTATTGAAATAGTAGGGAATGGCCTCTTTACTTCCCAGAAAGTTATTGCCACTGTTATCTCGTTTACTCTATGTTTCTCATTTTGAACCAACAGACCACCAATACGGAAGATCTCGCTTATCGTTTTCAACATCCTGATCAAGACTGGAATATGCAAAACACCAGTAAGAACGTATGATGTTGGTGCACCATCTGCAATAACTATTAGCTTGCCAGGAATGAGTCCAAATGATGCTGAACGTCGACGGTATGTTTTCTGTATTGGCTGAATTGTTTACAACTTCAAGTCGTTGAGCCATCATTGCAAAAATCTGTAATTCTTCAACAAGGGCGGGGACGGATTGGTCACATGCAAAATCTGAATTTACATGCTGATTCAGTCCAATACCTCATTTAACAAATTTTTAAACAGTTGAATTATTTTTGATCCATCTGGTATTTTACAAATATAGGGATTTGAAACCATGCAGACCAGTGAGTTTATTGATGCAGACAAAAGTACGGGTAGTATTTAATATAAACTACAGCATAGGTTCCAAATCTTTAACTCTGCGTAAAAGGTGGGTGTAAAATTCAATGACCCATGTCTTCTGATTGAATCATTGAATGGCTTGAAAGAAACTGTAGATACTTATCTATTACGTATGGTTTTCTTTGAAATCATTTCATGTTGCGTCAAACAGTTTAGAAATTACGATGGTTTTAAATTGTTTTGAAAATCTTTCTTCAATTCTTGAAAAAGAAGAAAAACACTCTAATTCTGAAACTATTGAAGATTTCAGAAAAGCCCAACGGTAGAATCATAGAGAAATAGCTAAAGTTTCTTTGAAATAATTCAGTTCAAAGAAATAGTTCACTGAATTTTACACCAGCCTTTTTGAAGATTTGGAACCTATGCTGTAAACTTCACGACTCTTTAGGCCTACTTATCTGGTATTCCTGTTTCACTTCATAGACGGAAGGCGTTACGTGCATTAAATGAACGACTAAAGAGAGAACAAAGCAGCCATGAAGACAATAACGAGGAGTCATGGCCATCAATCGACGATGAGACTACGAAGAAAGGGACTGAGGCGAGTGACGTCATTGTTGATATTGAAAATGCTAGTAGTAGTAACTCTGATCCGGACGTTGAAATTATTGATAAAAGTGAGATAGAGGGACAGCAATTGTAGTGATAATAATGCATATGGTAAATATGAATGGTAAAAGATCATTCAGAAATTTTTCAAGGGAAATGGTGCGAAATTTCGATGGTGGCAGAATGTTTACTTGCTACAAGTCTCTTTCTTTTTTAGTCCGAGTTGTCCGGAAAATGCGAAACCTGAAAAAAACAAAGAAAGAAGAAAAGAGAAGGAGGGGACGAGTATTACAAGTCTCTCTCTCCTCCCCTCCGTCTATTTTTTCTTTCTTTATTTTTTTCAGGTTTCACATTTTCCGGACAATTCGGACCAAAAAAGAGAGAGACTTGTAGCAAGTCCACAGAATGCTGAATTCACAGAAAATAGTTGCGCAACATTGGAAGAATCAATTGGATCAACTGGAAAGGTAGGAGAATGTTTACCCCTGGATGGCAGCCAATTCTTAGTCATCATCACCATTGCTATTTGCACTGCATAAAATTATGCATGGCAGCTACCAGTAAACCTTATACGAAAATGATCAACTAAATTAAACGCTGAGTAAGGAAAAGTACTTGACGAATGCTAGGCCTTAAGCGCAATGGGTATTGTTGTAGGGGTATCGTTGGGGGAATGGAGCAAAAACAACTCGTGTAATAAGTCTAGCTAAAGCCTGAAGAAAGAATTCTCCCTGCTTGCAAAGGATCTGTTGGAAGGTCGAGTAACTGCCCTGCCCTTCGGAAAAAAAGTTGAGTTTTGGACATATTAAACTCCTTCCTTTATTTGTGGTATTTACGACTCGAAGAAACTCTTGGAAAATAACAAGGGGCATTCCTTCCTAAAAAGGGCATATTTTAAAGTAAACTTTGCATTTTTAAAGTTGTGCTTAGTAGATGTAGAGGGAGGTTCTTGCCTTGATAGACCCTTTGCTACAACCTCCCCAAAACATCGTTGTGTTTATATTCTCCGGACGATCGTTTTACACTCTCCAAACTCAAGCGATACCATTCAAAAGTTTCACGCGAATACGTTCATGCTTCATTATTTAGATCTTGATATTAGAATTTGTAAATTATTCGTAGCCCGTTGATTTCGTTTATATTTGTCTTTTAGTGTTATATGTTATACATACAATCAATAGCAATTAAGTGGCTGTCTTCTGAGTTTGTGCTGGATATGGATTCACAGTTTGATAGAATCGTACAGGGTGTTTCAAAAATGGTGCCGCATTAGTGTAGCTGCTGTTGCAGAGGAGATTTACGTTATTTTGTCCCGTTGAGGTCCCGTTTTTGATCAAGTTGCATAGCACAACCAAAAACTATGTAGAATTAAACTATTTTTTGGTCATAGAACTGGGATTATTTTCCCAAATAATGCAAAGTAGATACCATTCGAGAGAGTTTGGCGAGTGGCATTTGATTCTGGCAAGTATTCTAAAATTTGGTTTCTTGAGTGGGTTTGGTCTCTTTGGTATTTTAGGGACTTTTTTGCTTCACAAATGTTTCCTACTTCAGAGGTTCAGGTACATTTTCCCTTGGCACTTGCACACAGCGCAAGTATTGCAAGCAAAAGTGTCAATACTTCCAGAAGGATATTACAGATTTACTACTGACATATGTTTCCACATTTAAGCGCCTGATTACATGAGAGTTTTCAACACCGGGGTTGAGTTTCAATCCACCTGACCGAGTTGAAATAAATTTGCTATTACATGGGTAATGTAATAAATTTGCTATCACTTGAGCCGGGTATGAAAATTAAAAGCAAGCTGTAACATTTCACCCCCGGGTATGAAAAAGCATGCCATGAGCAATACACCACGCATGCGTCAATAGCAATTCGACCCTGGGGTTGAAACAAGATCGCAATTACATGGACATTCACGTATTGAAAACA
This sequence comes from Aurelia coerulea, assembly GCA_039566865.1. NCBI lineage: Eukaryota > Metazoa > Cnidaria > Scyphozoa > Semaeostomeae > Ulmaridae > Aurelia > Aurelia coerulea. Next base: position 19,920,996 of record CM076954.1, read on the forward strand.
ATGGAGATTAACGGCTCAAAAGTTTAACTTTGGCTAGCTCAAAGTAGGATGAGATTTCAGCCCCGGGTATAATTTCATCCCTGGGGTTGAGATTCTCCATGTAATAGAACATTCAAATCAATAAAGGAATAAATGGAGAGGTGAGATGGAATTTCAACTCGGCCAGGTGGGCTGAAACTCAACCCCGGGGTGGAAAACTCCCATGTAATCATGGGTCCAAAGTTAGTCTTTCTAAGATAAAATGATCCACAGCAAAGCAAGTCAATCTAGGAGGATTTTCCCTGACTGTTCCAGGTGGCCAAAAACTTCATGAGCTAGACCATATGTAGCTTTCATAAAGGAGTGGAAAAGAAGCCTGATTTGTTTCAACAATTGAAGTCCCGTAACAAAAGGCACAAACAAGAATGACTAGAACAATCTGTGTGTACAGTAAATGTTTCATAAGGATCATCAATTATCTCCAACTTTCAATTATGTCTAAGAAAATAAAAATCATACAAAAGAATTGTGATACAGTCAATTAGACAGTCTTTCTATCTGCAAGTGCTCGAATGATACTGCCAAGTCCACCATTAGCGACAACCTAAAATAAAACAATGCCATGTTGAGAGACCTTGAAACATTTTGTGCCAAACATTTGAGACTTACCAAGCAATCCCTTCCCATTTTGCCGCATAGCAAAAGATTGCTTCATAACAAGTACTGTAGAATTTATTGGGCAATTTTCTGCTTACAACAAGCAAATCTTAACTATTCAGTGAATAATGCTTGCCTGTTTGGCCGGGGCCTTAGGTGTACCCTTTTCAGCAAGTTTGGAGGACAAAGTGTGATGCAAAACACAAGGGGGTCCATTTACAGGCCATCTTTAATCGTAGCGTAATTTGGGTGTGGTTGCCACACCCTGTGACGTCACAGTGACGTCACATAGCTGAAAATCTGTGAAAATCAGGCTTACAAGTTGAATTCAAGTCTAATGAAGATTTGGCATGAACTTTATGCAGTTTTTCGTTCAGTTTGTCAACATATTTGGTGATAAAGTATTATTTCATTGAAAATAACGATTTTGGAGTGATATTTTGGCAGAAATTAGCCGATTCTTATGACGTCATTTGTGCGATTAATTTATTATATGTAAAAAGAGACCAAAAGAACCTGCAAAATGGTGATTATCTATGGCAAATGTATCATTAGGGGGTTTTTAATTGAAAAAGCTCGAAAAAACTTGAAAAAATTGCTAATTAGTCCAAAATGGCAGCCAAAATGACGTCATTATAAAAAAATGCTGACATCATCAAATATCAGAAATTCCGGTATCAAATTGAAGCCCTTTGTTTGCTGATTCATTTGCTGTATAATACTTCATAATTCAATCAAATAATTCCATTGAAATCACTGAAAACAATGATTTTGCTGCTACCTCCTTCCAAATATGGGCATGTCACGTGACCTGTGAGTCCTATTGTTCAAAAAGTTTTCCACCAAAATGTGGCTAATAGATAATTAGTAAAAGTCAGGGAGGCTAGGGGACATAGCCAATGTCGTTTAAAAACGCGGCAAATGAAACCTTGAGGGGGGGGGGTGGAATCCACCCCCATGTGGATTAGGGTTAAGACATTGTTCCTTCTGCTCAGTAAATAAAATGAATTTTGTTGGTCTGTGCAGACAGAACGCATCCTTTCCATTGCTAAGTAGAACTCTATTCTAAATGGTGGCATAAGAAAATATTTGCAAATTATTGGACAGGTATGAATCTAGTAAAGCAAGTCACATAGAAATATTTAAAACAATTTTAAAGAGCCTTTGAAATGAGTTGTCACCCATGATGAGAAATATAAATGGAGTTATGTTAACTTTAGGCTCATCCAATACTCGTGAAATTTGAAATAAACAAACCTTTTCATGCCATGACAAAAATGCGGCACAGTAACTGTCACTTGGCTCAGCAAATCCCCTGTAGATGTATTTCATCAACATATCTGTCTCTTGTATATTCAAATCTTTTGCAGCAGCAGCAATTTCACTTGCCTTATAATTTGTTAGCACTCTTGTGACCAATTCAAATGCTTTATCCTGTTGGAGAATTAGAGAATAAATCAAAATTTGCTGGTTTGCGATGCAGAATCAATTATCATTGCTTTCTTCATCACCAACTTTTTTGTTCATGATGAAAGTTCATCACATAGTGGGAACAACATGGTGTTGAAACTTGTATGTTCATCAAAATTAAATTAAAGCAACAAAGGCGATTGATTGTCATGTCAAAGCTTTTTTGTTATCCTCACTTTAGTTCACTTCAGCATGAAATTCTAATCACCATGTCTTTCCAACTTTCTAATGAATTATCTTCACATGAGAAAGATTGGCAATGAGGAAGGTAATGGTGGTTTGTTGTGTAATGGAAACATGTGTCAGTGATGAGGCAATTTTGCCTCATCACTGACATGTTTCCATTGCTTTTAAGCAACGAGAAAACAAACATTTGTGCAATGAAGCCTCACCATCTGCAATCAATATTCAGTGTGCAGTGGGAACAAGGTTTCAATGACACAAAAGCATAGGAAGAATATCTTGTGTTCAGAATGTGGCCAGGTAGCACTTGCTCAGATTGTGGTACATTCTTGAACTTCAGAGATGTCTTCAACAGATGATTATGCTACAAATGATGATGAGGAAATGTTTACCAATTCCAGTTATGAATCATTAGGGACTCTATAGGAATTCAATGAAAGAACACAGAGCATTTTTGTAAAAAAAAACTCCTCGCCACCATCTTCAGCATCATTGTGTTGATCTGGTTCACCATATTCTGACACTGTACAAATGTTTCTATCTCTTGGAAAGCAGTAAAAAAGTGACAAACCTTTCTATCTTTGTTTTTGGAGCCTGCTGGTGCTTGTGACAGCAAAAGTTTCAATGCTTCAGTGTTCTTTTTTCTGATTAACAGTTAAGGATCACATCTTATGACATTTTATAGCTTCATGCCAAAATCATGTTTTGACCTAGTGTCAGTGCTCAATCAAACCCTTTCTGCTGTGGCTACACATATTTTTTTGTAAGAAACTAAGAATTTGGGCCAGTACTGGAAGTTTCTTAAAATTATCAGATTTTGAGTACTCAGAGTTTCTTACGAGTTTCTTAGAGGTTCCATAACAATTTTCATGTTCACTACCTGTGCCCTTGTGAACATTTCAAAACAAGGTTTTTTAAGCCTTTCCAATGTTTAGATATTACTCGAGTACGTTACGAGTAATATGATACAGGAAAAAAGTGAAAGTAAAGTAAAAACATGTTGAGGATTTCCTTTATCAAAATAAATAGTTTCTTAGCTTATATTTTCCCAGTACTGGAGTTTCTTAATTTTTTGGCGATATGAGAGTTGAGTTTCTTATAGAAAAATACGTGTATATAAAGACCACTCAGCTAATGTTAGACATTTTTCAATGGTAACGAGAGGGTGCAGCATGCAGAGCTCAGCTCAGGCATTTGCTGTTTTCTCTGATGTTTGTTTGCTGTAATTTTGCATAACACAGAAAACGGAGGGATTTTGTGTTCATAACACATGTCTCTCCTGGTGTTAAGGACAATAAATAAGAGCAAGGCTGGCAAATATGTTTATACTGACATGAAAAATTGAACTCAACCAAAAAACTGCATGCCTATATGGCTGTGTGTTGATGTCAAAAGAGCACACAAACGTTTGGATTATTTCAAGTTTATTTCAGTTAATTTACTACTCAAAGCGCCCGAATGTTCTTTTATATTGTCAGTGTCAAACGACGATAACTTAATAGGTCTTATCGTCAGCAACTAATAGCCCGAGTGATGATACACAAGTAAGGCGAAGGCCGTTGGAATAGCGGCCAAGCAAGGCTTGGCTTCTTTTTTAGGCCGTGTGCGGGAACAAGGAAGAGGATACGACATTAGTAATTGTTGAATATCTGCTTCACTTGGGCCTGTATCTTGCTCTTCTTCGGCTTGGTCATCCTGGAATCTATCTTCATCAAATTTATCAACATCTACCTTCCTGAATTCGCGTGTATTTGCTGCTTTCGACATTTTAAAACACTTGACTTGGAAGCTTTTCCTTACTGCTACGCCTTTGCTTCTTGACTCCAAGCTTGCGAACAACCACCACAACTCTTTTGCTACTTCGCAGCTACTCCTTCCGCTATTCTCCGCATGCAAGAATGCCAAGCCTTCGTACGCAATGTGCAAGAACTTACCTTGGTACCAGAGGAGAGAAGAACGAAAGAAGAAAACAGTTCCTTCCTAATTTTTTACATTTTTTCTTTTATTATTTTTTGGCTCTGGTACCCAGGGTAGCAGAAAAACATAAAACATGTAGTTTCCTTGTTTCTGGGAGTGAAATTCCATAAAACTTCAGAGCCTAGCCTAGTTTGGAAAATTATGTTCAGGAAAAATTCGTGAAAAACATGCACTGCACTGGTCAATAGCATTTCCATGTGTAGAATTACTCATATGTGATTACCCCCATTCCCAGTTTTGCGGGTTCTAGCCTCAGATCAGTGGTTCTAGCACATTCTACCTACCTAACCTACCTACTTTGCAGAACAGAAGGATCCAAGATATTGCAATATTGATGTACAAGGTTAAACACGGATTGGTTCCTGAGTATATATCAAAGCTGTTTGAAAAGCCAGACCAACATTATGCACTTGGAAACAATGACTTTGTTATACCAAGATACAGAACAGTTATGAATGGCAAACATTCAATCAGATATTTTGGGCCTAGTCTATGGTCTAAATTAAGAAAATGTGACAGAGAAAAACCTAGTTTGAACTCCTTTCGTAAAAGTGTGAGACAGTTGGATCTAGTGAGCATAGCTACAGACAGCTGTAAGGGACAATGTAAATATTGTAATGAATGACTGACTTTTAGGTTCTTTTTAAAATATGATAAATGTAATTAAATCGTTTCTTTATATTTCTTTGGACATTTCTAGATTATCTTATTTTGTTTTATTTAGTACAATTTAAATAGTATTCAGGCTAAATAGTGTCCCCAATTACAATTAGTATTATTGCTATATTGCTAAATATTTATGACACTTTAATAAAGTTATAATAAATAAATAATAAATCTAGCATTTCCATATTTCCATGACTATTTCGTAGCCCACAGTGGAGGAGAAAGCCTCCATCACAAGTTTACGTCCTCAGTTTCGTATTCAATGGACTTTCTCTTGGAACAGTGAGGCGGAAGTAAGCATTTTATGGTGAAGTTCTGGTGCCAAAGAAGCTGAAGAAGTAATATTTATTCAGACAGCGATACGATCGAATTCGATATGAAAGCACTTATCAAAGATGCCGACTTTGAATCTTACAAACTCAAGGAAATCGACACACCAGTGCCAAAGGAGGGTGAACTTCTTGTGAAAATTTTGAAGGTTTCCATTTGTGGATCAGATATCGCGTTGTATAAATGGAATGACGGTGAGAAAGACACTCTCATTACACATATATTTTGAAAAACGTCTGCAAATTATCTTTCAGTCTTTAGGTCTATTTTTAGAAATACTAAAGGATAGGAATAGGATTACAAAAGTTTCAAACACACTGGCACACATAATTAAATTGATGATAATAAGTCTATACTATAGTTATTCACTGCTATAGCCTACAGATAATTATACAAGCTACATATCAACGTGAAAATTTTGGTCGGTGTAACAGCTTCAGCCAGGCAAGGCCATAGAAATCTGCAGCATCTTGGTCAACTTCTGTATATGGTCTACCATTTTCTAAGCCAATAACAATTTTACAAGATGCAAACTACAGACATTACCTATGAATTACTTTACAAACACTACAAGGCCAATACCACAGGGAGCAAAAAGTTTCTTTTATTCGTAGACATATTATCAAAAGGTCATTTATCATTTAAAGATTTAGCTCTTGATATTTTTAACATACCGAGTCTCAATCTTAATAGCTCAAAGGAAAAAATCAATGTTCCTTTTAGTTGGAAGAAGCATTGCAACTCTGCCATTTATACCAGGACATGAGTGCGTTGCTGAGGTATGTGAAATCATTTTTTCATAAATTCAAAATGAGACTATTTATCTTTTGCTTACTTTCCTTTGAATATCATTGTTGTTAGATTGGATCCTTTGCTTGTTATTATTGAAAATAAACTTAATGGTTGCAATGAACCAATTTTTCACTTTCATGATCATAGGTTGTATCACTTGGACCAGACTGCCCCCAAGAGTATAAAATTGGACAAAGAGTATGCTGTGAGAACCATTACTTTTGTGGCTCATGCTTTCAGTGCCTTCATGGTAATTATGCTTTTTGAATAATCAAAAGCCACAGCCGTAGCTGTTGCAACTGGTAGCCAAACTTTTAAGCAACTTTGTGTGGTAACGTAAACATTTTTTTTGAGTGAGGAACCATTCATTAATTTTTTGCATCTAACAATGGCCAAAGCATATCTTCAAACAATAAGATCCAAAAGGAAGTGACAATAATACCTGAAGAAATTACAAAAAATTAGCAAACATAAAATATATAAATAAAGAAAATATTCAGGGGATATTTAGCAAATGGGTGCATTACTCAATGTTATTTTCAATCATTTCCAACTTTCAAGCAATGCTCCTTTTTTGTTTCTTTGAACCCTTGGCTAAATCCTGAGACATTTTTTTGAGCTGCTTCATCTAGAACTAGCATGCTACAAATATTGTTAAATATAGATGATAGTACCCACAAGTAAAACATATCGTCTGTGATTCTGTGCTATTGTTTAAAGCAATAAACTATTGTTTCAGCCATTGTCCTTTCAAAAATTGAGCTTCTTTCCTTCTCTTCTACAAAGGACAAAGAAACATTTGCCAGAATATGGGCCAGTATGGACATGGTAGAGGAACAATACATGGAGGTGAAATGCTTGTGAATCTTTGAATATTGTTAATTGCATGCAAGATGCTAATTCCTGTACAAAAATACAAGGCTAAACTTGGCCTTGTACATGATTGAAGAAAATTACGAGGCTATCAGTAAGATTCCAAGTTACAACCAGTCTAACACAAGGTTTCCACAAGGCTAAGATCAACGGGATATCAACCTCGTGCTAGCCTATTGATCTCCACACAGTGAAACGTACACCATCAATTTCCTACAGTTTCCAACACAGGAAATAGAGATTTCTAATCTCTATTGGGGAGATTTCTTCTCTTGAGATTCATCACTCTCCACTGTTCTGTTAGTTCCTTTTTGTAAGAGCATTTCAATCATAGAAATAGTTCTATGATTTCACTACATTACGCACAGGGTAGCATAAGCATAACCAATTTTTCAGACTACTATTGGTAATAGGACAACCAACAATATACACTAATTTCTTTTAAAGAAACCGCCTATATATAAGAAACCGTGTCAAGTTTTCGAAAGTTAAGAAGCAACCCTACCTAAATTGAAAAAGCTAAAAAACTTTTACAATTTACAATTCTAATTTTCCTATCGCACTGAAAAATATTTTGACACAATACAATCCTAGCAAATTGTTTGGACATTATTTTGAGTGCGAATTATGTTATTTACTTGTTTTGAGATCTTACTAAGAAATTTGGGTGGCCTTTAGACAAAACAAAATGAACCCTATACTTCAGCAAAATGGCCCAAAAAAATAAGAAACTGCCTACCACATAAGCGTACGGGGCGGGGGGGGGGCCGGGGGGGGGGGCGGCAGCCCCCCCCCCCCCCAATGTTGGAGAAATCATTGAAAATCAGCCCCAATCGGGCAAAAATCTACCCTCAGTTGGGCAAAAATGTTGGTAAACAATGGACTTTGTGTCGGGCCGCCCCCCTAGATTTTTTCTTCCCGTACGCTTATGGCCTACCATTACCAGACCTTAGTTTCTTATAAAAGAACAATGAGTGTATTTGTTCAATATTAAAGAGAATGAGCTTTAGACAAAGAAACCACCGCAGGAAATCATGACTAACTTCATTCAATCACGTGACTGAAGTCAATGAAGACAGCACGAAGACAGGCAGGTTTTGAACGATTGCCAACTATGCGTTATACAACGGATTTGGTTGGGCGCCAACTATTTCTTTTGCTTCGTGCATCGTCAAAGACAGAGTAAAGACACCAACGTTGCAATCTTCAACCAGTTATCTTCCATATGATGGCCAGTAACAAACAAAAGTCATTCTGTCAAGGAGAGTCAGGTTCAGGTTCGTAAAGCTTTTCTAACTTTAAACGTTTTCCGAGTTTCTTTCTCATGATAAGTAATTTCCCGCTGTTGCTTTGGAACTGCTCCAGTCCTGCATGCTTAGGCATGTGTCAAAGTTTTGCGTGACTAATGCAAAAACTTTGCTAAGAGGACGGAGATAGGAACCAAAGGAACACTACCCTTGGCGGTTATTGCTCTTACTCAAAAATATAAAGTAAGGGGAGACTGTACCTCCTTGCTTGATATCAAATGCTAGATGGCTCGACCAGCGCAAGTTTGTATCAGTTGGCGCCATCATTCCAACTTTTATCGAACCTGCGTGCTGCCGATCTGCGTCTAGAATGCACGATTTGGACAAGTGGTCAGTTGTCTTCATTTGATAGATGGGAAATGTCTCGTATTAATGCCAAGAGAACATCTCTCATATTTGAAAATTATATTTAGAAATGCAGGTGGTACATTGATTTCTGTTTTGTTTTTTCAAAGCTCAAAAGTTGGTACAGTATCTCAGCATTACAAAAAAGAGGCCGATCCAAGACAAGGTATGAATTGAAAGTATACTTTTCTTTCCCTTTAAATATCACTATTCGGCTTTCAATAAATTGTTGGACAAGGACATGCTTGCGCGATTGCACTAAAGATGGCATGGCGGTGAGGAACTTTTTACCAAGATGCATTGCGCTCGAATTACGAATCTTAAGCGATTCTATAAACTGCCCCCCCCCCCCCCCCATCCAAACTTTCGAAAATAAAACCAAGAGTGAAGAGGATAGCGAGCTGAGACCAGACTTATTTCATTTCGTCCCTTGTTTCCCTGCGTTCTTTGATTTCCAGATATCACTTGCTCGATAGGGACTCGTATCATTACTCTTATAAAGTGGGCCCCCTGTGTCAAAATGGCCTAAACCGGCAAGAGTAATGATATGAATCCCTATTGAGCAAGTGATATCTGCGAATCAAAGAACGCAGGGAAACAAGGGATGAAATGTCATAAGTCTAAGCTGAGATGTCAATGACTTTTTCTAATTATGTATCCTATTCTATATATGGGTACATCAAGTACTACTTTCTCATGAAGGAGGGGGGCAAGAAAGGCCCTCCCAGATTTTCTATGCAACCCTAAAGCCTAATGACGATGCAACTTGCTACACATGATTACCAACAATTAATGATCATAGAAATAGCATCATATGCTATCGCATGATCTATTGCTAGGCAACGCAAAACAATGAAAATTTGCTGATTTTAGTTCTTCACCTAAAACTTGAAATTTTTAACAAAAATGATCAATAAATAACTTTAAAGTTATCGATATGATACATATCAGTTTTCCTTGATGAGAACTGTCAAAAATCTATTTTTGGAATTTTATTGTTATAAAAAGGAACTTTTTGACCAAGACGCATTGCGTTATTTCATTGAATTCCTATAGAATTGTTAGAGGTTCGTAACTCGAACACAATTCATCTTGGTAAACAGTTCCTCACCGCCATCTATTACAAAACCATAAAGCACATAGCTCCTCCACAGCAGCGCACAAATTGGGTGCAATTTTGGGACACCCTGTACATCATCAATCACTTTTTAGGATGCTTAATTCAGGCCCCACAAACATAATTCCTTGCAATACACATTTTTCTCAAAAGGAACTAATAGTTTGGGCCACTACTGAAACTTTCTTAAGATTACCGGACTCTGAGTAACCAGAGTTTCTTACAAGTTTCTTAGAGGTTCCATAAAAATCTCCTCATTGATTACCTGTGCCCTATCCTATTGAACATTTAAAAAAATGTGTTTTAGCCCTAATCCTATCAGCCTAATTGGCGACGACATGGACATAATGGGCGACACCACTGTAGTCATTTTTGCAGTATTGTAATATTTGTCGCTATGTTAAGTGTAGGTTTTAGGGTTGTTATGTATTTCCATGCTCCCTTCGCCGTTGTTTTGTAATGCTGTAATTGTTTGTTATTGTAAATTTTATGAGAATATAAAAAAAAGAAAAAAAGACTACAAGGGGGTGTTTTTCCAGCCCCCTGTTGGTATCATCTGCACCACACCAAGAAGAAGCTCTTTTTCCAAACATGATAAATTGAACTGTAGTTAATAGATCGAAAGGTGGAGTTTGGACTTAGGCCTAGTGTCTCCAAAGTCATAGACATAAAGGCTAGTCGGCTAGACTTTCGCAAACCGTGTTTGACCCACTTAAATGCTAATATGCTTGTTAGGTAATGAAATAATTCCTGTTTTTATTTAGAATTCAAACCCTCGCTATAACAGCTGTGCAATTAAAACGAAAATTAAGCATTGGAACCAACCAGAAACAAAATATACATTCTGATCACGGAAAATCACAGAAAATAGCATACATGTGCTAAATGACTTGACTTTTATATCAGCTATAAAATGTTTACCAGTACGAACCTGTACGAACCCTTGGCAGAAACCTTCACGGATACCTAAAGTTTAGTGTGAAATGAGTTTTAAGACTCTTCCTTCCTCACTTTTTTGTTTGCACCAGGAAAGAAGAAATTTAGGGGTCTCGTGTAGTTCTACTGCTAAAAGTACCCCTTGAAAATATGTGCCAAATAAACAAATAAATTTTTGTGGATTCATAGAACTGATACGTTGTATGATTGTGCAAACTTTGAGGGTTAATAAAAACAAATTATTGAAATCGGATGAATACAACTGGAGAAACAAAAATTTGAAATTTTTGGTTTAGGCCCATTTCAAAAGTGATACACCGGAAATTTAAACAAAAACATGGCCTAGTAATTTTTGTGAACTTCAAAGTGCAATTTCTCTGCACTCGTTGGTCCGATTTCTATACGGATTTTTGTTCTGAATAGCTCAAAGCATTTTCTCTATGGTATGTTTGAAAGTTTTTGCATTTGTAACGTATTTTCCATGAGGATTCTAATTTATGAGAGAGAGCCTGTTACGAAATGGTCAAAAAGTCTATTTTGAAACTGGCAAGCATGGGATCGGGAGAAGTGTGCTTAGCCAAAGTAGAGGGCATGTCCTCAAAGAATTTCCTCGCTCCCAGGCCTCGTTAGGTCCCTCGTTGCATTGCTCCTAATTAAGTGGTATGAACAGCTTCCTATAAGTTCAATCGGTCTGAAAAATTTAGTCGGTTCAAAGCATGTTGACACCCTCCCCAACAAAATTTGAATGTACGCCCCTGATTTGTCTACCGCCATTTAAAGAGGGGTGGAAAACACGGTCAGACCACGGGCAGCAAAGGTATTTCAATTCTTGTAGGTGCAAGGGAGAATGTAAAAGCTCTACTAAGCCCCTGGGGGCTTATTTAATTTGAGGCACTCCAGAAGGGGAGCATATATACCATAGCATTTTAGTTCTTTTACACCATATTTTGCGGATTCAACACACTATTTAAGAGTGAAAATACACAAATTTGATACAGTTTTATCTCTATTTTCTCAAACCATATCAAAATTAACATGCAATAAACTTTGAACTAACTTGGCAATTTGATTGCAGAGCTGGATGAAAGGCGTCAAAGACGGATGGTGGAAGAAGCAAGGCAAGTTTTGCGAATGAGAAGGCTTCTTGCAGAGTCACCAATGGAAAGGAAACCTTAAAAGAAATCTAAAGAAACACTTGTTCGAGACTCAAGTGACTCTGATGAGTAGAAAGTATATGTTCTTTCAACAGCATAGCCAGCCATTCATAACTATGGTATACTAACATTCGTTACAAGTACATGTCGGGTGACCCAGAAAAAAGTGACCCAACGCAATCTGTTATAGAAATAAAAGCAAGTGGCCGATTGAAATATTTTAAACTTCGTTCTGTTACTAAAAGACATGCCTACATTATGAGTATTTTTTGCAATTTTTGTAGGCATGGTAAAGTTCCCAAATTAAGGATTTTGAGGAAAAGGGCAGGCTTGAAATGATCAAAAAAGTCGTCAAAACAAGGGATCGATTTAAAGCCATTTCAGGTCTTCAAAACAACGAGGAGCGTGTTTCATTTTGCCTGAGAATATCTCTAAGTGCCTAAGGACTATAAACTTGCTCTGAAGACTTCCTACTGGGTTGCCTATTGCCAGGTTGAAATGAAACACGCTCCTCGTTGTTTTGAAGATTTGAAATGGCTGTATATCGATCCCCTGTTTTTGATGACTTTTTGAGGATTTCAGACATGTCCTTTTCCTTGAAATCCTTAATTTTGGACATTTACCGTGCTGAAAAAAATTGCGACAAATACTCATAGCATAAGCTAGTCTTTTAGCAACGGAACAACGTTTGAAATATTTCATTCGGCCTCTTAATTTTCTGTAACAGATTGTGTTGGGTCACTTTTTTCTGGGTCACCCGGTAGCCGTATTCAAATTCTACTGGATGTCTAAAAAAGTACCCTCTTTTGACCGAACAAGGGAACAAAACGATGACTATCGGGAAGTTTTGACTGCATACCTGTGACATTTTCGATCTTCAACTTAAATGCACTTACGTTGCATTTTAAACCGGAGATATGAGTTCACAAGGTAAAATTTTGGTGTGCACCTTAAACCAGAGGTTTTGAGAATGGGCCTAGCCATGATTTGACATCACACATTTTGCACAAGAATTCTCAACTTTGATCGTTAGTTTTTATTTTTGAAAAGAATTATATACATTAAATTCCATGAATTGATTCAAATGTTCTTGAAATGACTTTTCTTTTGATGAAACGGTCCTTGAATTGTGTTCCACCCCACGTGTTTTGTATCAAAGGAGCACATGCATGCTTATTTTGGGGATGTGGCACGAATTTATCATTCTTGTAACATTTTGTTATATTTGTTTAATCAGGGCCATGCACATGTCTCTTTTACTCTTTTCAAAACAAAAAACTGAACATTAGGGGCTACACGTGCATTGGAATATGCCTAAATCACAAATCATGGCTAGGCCCCTTTTCAGAACCTCTGCTTTTGGGTGAGCTGGGAATTTTGACTTTGCAAACTTGTATCTCCGGTGTTTGGTGTACGATTTCTAAATGCAAGGTTTATACATCTAAGTTGAATATTTATAGATTTAGCTGTGAAGGCGGGGAGCAATGACATCTTATTGTTTTGTTACTATCTCCAGTGAAAAGGGGGTACTTTTTTCTGAGACACCCGCTACTCAGAAATTTGTAAGTCAACCAGGATCGTAAATATTCATGCAGAATATCATGCGTGGTCTCTACTTGAACGAAAATGCAACTTTCCTATTCAATAATTCTCATTGACACGGAGATATGTTTTCATGGAAAAAGCTTATGCAAGTGCTTATCACTGCATTGGAAAATATGCTTCTTTCACCTGATTTTCCTCACAGTTTGCAAGTCTCAGTTAAGAGAGGTTGACTGTTACTCGCGTTTTCATAGGGTTTGATGAAAATATCCAATTTAACTCACAAGCATTTTTTCTTGCCAAGTAGCAGGTCCTAAGTTTGTTCGCATTCATTTCTAATTAGGAACTTGGCTCTAAACTTTTTTGAAGTACGGTTTCTAAGCCTTGAACAATTCATTCGGGCTCAATTTCTGGGCATCTCAACGGCAACCCAATTCATAAAGTAAAAATTTCTTAGAAATGAGTTCCTTTATTTCTATAAATTGTATTTGTATTTCAGAGCTATGATATGGCTTTCTGAACCCGAATGATCGCAAGAATTAAGAAACTGGCATACTTGAAACAAACTTATAATTGTTGAAAGCAAAGTATCAAATTGAAATAAAATTGCTGCTCGCATTCTTACCATGAAGAACTATCTAACATTGTAAACAACGATGTAACTCAATTACCTGATGATCATTTATGTGATTTATTACTTTTTGGTAGCAAAACCTACAACACAATAGCCAACAAAATGATTCTACAATGTACTGTCAGGTACATCAAAAACACAAATCGATTTAGATAAGGAATCTAAAACTACATATTTTTACTTTTAGACAGGGGATGTGCTCCAGCGGTCTGGAAATTCGCCTAATGTTTGTCTTTGTGGCATGGGGGATTGGGCGGATTCTCGGATTGTTGGACTATTCTCCTGTCTATTTGCCCTGAATACGTTGTCCGTTGACTTCATTCATTTCTGTGTGTATAGTTTAACTTTCCTTTCCTTGAAAATATAAATATTGTAAATAGGGTTGTGGTGTGAGAGGCAACACGATAACCTTGGTTTTTTGCCTCTCACCCCAACAGTTTAAATTGAAATTGTAGTGTTTTGTTTAATGTATTTTAAATCTTATTTGTTATAGAAAAAAAAATTCTTACCATTTTGGAAAAAGCTATGATAAAAGTTTCTTCATCGAAAGTTCAACATCATGGAAAGGTCTTTTCGCTGCCACTCATCGTTTCAAACGAACTTGTTTTGCAATGTACATTTCTGTCATTATTATATCACAAGCTGAAGATGTCATTGGAAAGAATCTCCACGTTTTGAATTTAGTTTCATGTAGTATGCAGGGCCGTCGAGAGCCATGTCGGGTCCTGGAGTGATTCATAGGATCGGGCCCAAAGGGGGTTTGGGGGTGAATCCCCAAGAAAATTTTTACACGGTCAGGCCCTTCAGACTTGAAGAATAAGGGAAACGCCCTTTTCAAGAAAACTAGTCAGAAAAATTGTTCAGATATTCCGTGAAAAAGTTATCAAGAAATTGGTATTGACGGTAAACAATCAAGAGATTGAAGACTCACTCTTACGTGGACTTGCAACAAGTCTTCCTTTTCGTTCTTAGTAGCTAGTAGCTAGCTCCACTGCGCGCTCGTTGCGCCTTCGGCGCGGGTCAGTGGAGCTAGCTGCTAAGAACGAAAAGGAAAAAAGGAAGACTTGTTGCAAGTCCAACTCTTACGAGATGACTAAGTTTCAAAGGAGGGCACAAACTTTTACGCATAGCAAATGAGAAAATTGTTTTCTTATGACTATGTTTTTAAGGTAGATAGATAGCCATAAAAAGTTGTTGTAAAGAGATTTTACAGCAATAGTTAATTTATGTGCAACAATATTTTGACGGGCTCCGCCGGAACCCGGGCCCTATGGGACTCCTATCCCTCCTAATCCCCCCCCCCCCCGCCTCTCGACGGTCCTGGTAGTATGTATTTGTTGGCATCGTTAATTACTTGTGAGGATCTGCTGTTGCGTTCATGACTGTTTAGAAGTTACTTCTTTCCATTGTATGAATCAAAGTGCCAGTGATGTGATATATTCTTCTTTCTGAATTCATACTTTGCATTGCGCACAAAAAGAATGGCAAAGGAGGGGATGATTAGTTTTTTCCAAATATATAGCCATGATGTTTAAAATACGAGTCAACCTTAATCAAAATAATAGAAAATTATTATTTTGTTCCCTACGTTCAAAGAGGACGCATCTCATGTTTACATCAGAATATGAGTGCTGCAAAGATAGAATGGCAAATCCGAGAAAAATTTGGAAGACCTTCAGAGAGAAGAATCCTCTGGAGAAGTTTTATCTGGGATGATTCCTATAATGTCAAATGTCAAACCAGGACGCGTAGTGCTGACCATATTTGATGTTGCACCAAAATATCCAATAAGTAAAATATCATGCGTCTCTTGAAATAGTATAATGGACAGGGAACCTATCAGTTTCCCTAAAATTTCCTACAAAACAAATCAGAATCTCCACTGAATTTCCTACTAATTTCACCTGGGGAAATGGTTGGTCTCCTCAGAATTTCCGACAAAAAACTCATAATTTCGCTGGGATTTCCTACTAAAATCAAGGATCTTACTTGGGGGAAATTTGGCGTTTCACCTCAATTTACCTAAAGGAGCACGAGCAAGTATGGAATTTTCCCAAAGTCTCCCAAAAACATGCCCAATATAGACTAAGTTTCCAACTGTTGGAGATGCTAAATCTCACTTGGGAAACTGTGGGTAAAAGTATATTTCCCTTTACCCGTAGTTTACCCGTGGGGAAACTACGTTGGAAATTCGATGTGTAAAAAGCATTTGTTGTTGGAAACGGAAGGGAAATGGCCCGTTTACCTCTAATATACAACGAAAAAACTATGTCGAAATTCGAACTTTTCTTGCCGTGCTAGGTTAAACTCATTGGCATTTTTGGAGCCATTTACAAGGTTATACAGCAAGGCTTTTCTAGGCTAGAACAAGGTTACAAGGTCATAACTACAAGGCTTGTACATGGCTATTACCTGGCCTTGTATTTTCGTACAGGTTTATTCCTTTTTGCTTAAAGATTCATTGATCCAAATGAGCAGCAAAACAAAACATATGCCAGAAACGACTTGAGTCCACTTTGGCCGGCAAAGGATC
The DNA here is from genome assembly GCA_039566865.1 of Aurelia coerulea. Lineage (NCBI taxonomy): Eukaryota > Metazoa > Cnidaria > Scyphozoa > Semaeostomeae > Ulmaridae > Aurelia > Aurelia coerulea. The sequence goes on from CM076954.1 coordinate 19,937,491, forward strand.
ATGGTTATCGATGGGTCTTTATCGAAGGAATACTCACGTGGAGGACATCCTGAGGATTAACATGAAACAAACCGTTTTAAAATCGGACCACTGAGTGCGAAGAAATGTATTTTTGAAGTTGGCCTAAATTTCATATGGTTGTTTACACTGACATTTCCGGTACAAGTGTCAAAATAACGTAAATTTCAAAATATTGAAAGGTCATCTTGCCTTTGTCTGATTTTAGATTTTTTTCTTTTAAATGAAAGGTAATTCTTTCGTCTTTAATGCCATCTAGCTGCTGGATTCATACGGTAAAGGGTTATTCAAGAACTATGCAAAGTTATGTCCCTTGTACTCTACCCAAGAATCCTTTTTCAAAACTGGGAACTGCGACTTAAAAGTTGAAAACAAAAAAAGCAAGCGTTTGCAAGCCTTAGCGATTAATTTTTTATTAAACTCCAGCGTCTTCTGAGTGTCTACCTGAAATATTTCGTTCTGAGTCGTTCAAATTAATTGTCAACAGTTCTTTCAAAATTGTTGGCAAAAGTTATGATGATTATGATGAACATTTTAGTCAGGCATCTTCTTGATTCCTATTTGCCAAAACAAAGAGCAAATTTCCAATAATTTTTATGGCATTTTCTCAAAGTATAAGTAAAGTTTCCTTTTAAGTTATCAGACTTACTGGGAAAAATTACTGATGGGATTTTAATTTGCAAGGGTATCTTTTTATCGTGAGTATCAAGCGACAAATTTATATTCGCTAAACAATAAATTAACCAAAATACAGGATGTCTCATAGTGTTCCTTATTCTGTAGAAAATAAATCATCAATGATATTACTACCATTATCGCAAAAATGCTTGTTATATTAGCTCCAACTGCTACAAAGCCATGGCAAAATGTACTGAGAATTGTGACATAAAGGGGGGGGGGGGGCAGACACAACAGTGACAGCCAAATAGAATGAACCAATAAGTACATGTGCATGTAAAGAGTATCACAAAAATTCATTTTATCACAAATAAGATTAACAAGAAAGAATCGAGAGACTTGTGGCGTGTGACTCTTTTTAGCAGAACTGCAGAGTTCGTCTCATATTTAGGAACAAAGCTTTTGTTTTTGATGCTCTTGAAAATATTCTCAAACTGCTTTCCTGACAAAAAATATTTTCGCATCCAATCCGATGAATTATTCTTTCCATTATGTCTGTAAAATTTATTTATGCTTTGAGAAAACTCCAAGGAAAATTATTGGGATTTTGCTCTTTGTTTTTAGCATAAAGGAATTGATAAATTGCCCGACTAAAGTATCATCATAATCATCATAATCTTTTACCAACGATTTTGAAATAATTTTTGACAATTAATTTGAACGACTCAGAACGAAAGATTTTAGAGAAGCATTCACAAGACGTTGGAGTTTAATGAAAAATTAGTCGCTAAGGCTTGCAAACGCTTGCTTTTTTTGTTTTCAACTTTTAAATCAAAGTTCCCAGTTTTGAAAAAGGATTCTTGGGTAGAGTACAAGGGACATAACTTTGCATAGTTCTTGGATAACCCTTTACTGTATGAATCCAGCGACTAGATGGCATTAAAGACGAAAGAATTACCTTTCATTTAAAAGAAAAAATTCTAAAATCGGACAAAGGCAAGATGACCTTTCGACATTTTGAAATTTACGTTATTTTGACACTTGTACCGGAAATGTCAGTGTAAACAACCATATGAAATTTAGGCCAACTTCAAAAATACATTTCTCCGCGCTCAGTGGTCCGATTTTAAAACGGTTTGCTTTATGTTAATCCTCAGGATGTCCTCTATAAAGACTGTTGTGTATTTGTTGCATTTTCGAAAATTCATTTTTTGCAGTTTACTCCCTAATTTTCGTATTCTGGATCACTGTGTCACGGTATTATTTGCATCTTCTCTTTCACCTGTGATTAGTTATATATTTCAAGTTTTGCAGTATTTGTAAGCAAAAGTAGATATCCAAAAAATAAAGATGATGCTGTATCTTGAATCGGTAAATAAGAGGAACTTCATTTTTTGCCGAAACCGACAACGCCCTTCAATGCAGCTTTTTAAAAGTATTTTTCCTCCTAGGATGTTCAGAATACTCGATCATTCCTGCCCGATATTGCTACATTTTGCAAACGGATATCGAAGACAGCAAAGCTTGCATATTAGAACGTATGGAACCAATATTGAAATGTCTTTTTCACAATTGATAACTACTAACAATAACGTGTTCAGGACAGTCGTAAGCCATTTATTCTGCAGAGTAGACTTTATGTAAGGGACCTTGAAGGTTCTTGCTGACAGAGATACTGATCGATCAAATCTGTTGCCAAATTATCCTCAACAGTTGTTGTATGGTATCGAATTTATAATGTTCAATTCATATTCTTCCTTTTAGAAGCATATTTTCCTTCTTACTCAGTAAAGATTTCGATCCCTGATGAATATGTTTACCCTTTTTTCTTATCTAATCTTGTGTCTTTGGTGTCAATAGCTTTTGGAGTTGCACATAATGCAGTGGAAGAATTAAAGCCACAAGAAGATACAGTTCTAGTTCAAGGTAATGATGCATGGCTTCAAAAGTTCTTTGTTTTGCAAAACTCATCCGGGGGGGGGGTACATGACTTGAGGATGGACGGGGGTCTGCCGCCCGGTTTTCAGGAAGCTACCCTCTTCTAATTACCGAAACTTGCTTTTGATACTCACTTTTATGATGATTTTTGGCGGAAAACTGCCAATTTTAACCATTTTTTGCAAATTTCAGCGAAACCCCACCCATGTTTATGGAAAATCTGCCGAAGAAGGACCCTTGTTTAGAGAATTTTGGGCCCAAAAACCCACCCATATGGGCGGCACATACCCGTACAATAAATATGTTATGTAACCCCCCCCCCGGACTCATCCTTGCTATATAAAAGAGAATTTTTGTTTCAAATGTTTTGATATGTGATCTTTATCAATGACCTGTTCTTCTCCATGCAAATATGGGTACACTGGTATAGTAGATTCGTCGACTCATGTTCTTACAATTCTTGGAAATATTTTCTTTTTTATCACATTCTATTTTCATTTGTTAGGTTGTGGTGCCATTGGATTGATGACCATTGGTATTATCAAATGGATGGGAGCCAAGAAAATGTAAAACATGAACTTTATATTTCATAAAATTACGCAATGATATAGAGCCTTGACACGAAGAAACGTTGTAACTTTATGTGGAAGTGAGGAAAGTTTGAAATGCTGCTGATTTTGAAAATTTCGTTCATTGCGATTGTGCCAAGGACTAACTTATTCTAGCAAGAGGTGTGGCCTAGGGGTGTAAAAACCGTATAAAAAGGCTAGGTATACTTTTCAGTCCCTTGTTTCATACGAAGCCCACCGCCTCCCATTTGTTTGGGGCTGGCGACGCTCCTTAATGTCAATGATGTTAGCCGTTTATTCTCATGGGAAGTCATTTCCAGCATGCTCGTCATTGACTTTTGAGTTATACCTTAGCCTACTCCTGAGCCTCCTACACCGCATTAATGGAAGAAATATTGTTCACGTAGAATTGCGACTGATGTCTTCGATCAAAAATTGGAGAAAGCCAAAATAATGGGAGCTGATGTAGTAGTAAATGGTATGAAAGAGAATTTGAGCGATGTGGGTAAGTAATGTTGCAAGTTATCAAGGTTTATGTTCTCACCACAACACAAAGGAGAATTTCCTGAATGCACCATCTCTCGCCCAGTCTCTAGCTCCTATTCTCTTTTCATGATCTTCGTTAAAAAATAAAAAAAATAGAAAACAACAGAAAACTGGTTTTGCGAAAGTGGAAAAAGATGATATTTTTGCTGCATTTCATTGGTAAACAGGACAATAGATATGTCATGTTAAGTTTCTTTGCTCTGAAAGTGCTCTGAAACAAGGCGTCGCTTTTAGTTGAACAAAAAGGGGATGATTTCCAGACGTTTTATCATTGATTCATCAAAATCATTGAAAAAAACAAACTGTGACAAAAATGAGCAATTTGATTTCCCTTTCCTTACTTCCTCCGCGCGGAAAGCAGCTTTTTTGCTATCTTATTTTTGACGAAGTTCATGAAAAAACCTTTGAAACATGTCTGCCTCGCAGCCGATGAACATAACCAAAAAAGAAGGATACATCTAAAGATCTACATGATGGATTGTATTTATTTGACTCAGAAGCTGAGCAGAAGGCATTGCAATTCTTGCACATTTACGGCTTAAATGAAACATTTACTGCTCAGCTTCTGAATTCAATAAACACATCCGCGAGGCAGATCTTTCAATTTGTCCTTCTTCTTTCGTTATAAACCTATGACTTCTCTTAAAATCTACCTTTCGCATGTGCAAGGCGATAGTTTGCCCTTCTGGTTTTAGGGCAGATTTAACTCTTCGTTGTTTTTTTATTACTGACTGAGAGAATTTCCTTTGTCTGCAATCGCTAATCGGTTCGACTTGCGGTGTCAACTGACAGCAACTGATACTATTGTGTCACAAAATTTGTCCTCGTTGGTGTTTCCAGTTTGTTTAAAGTCAGATATTCTCATTACTTTACATCTGTACTTTTCAGTTATGAAAGAAACTAATAGAGATGGCGTTGGCAGAATTCTGGAGGCATCAGGTGCTCAACCATTGGTCAATAACTCTTTCCAGCTTCTTAGGTATGAATATTTTAATTCAGCTCTTTCTACTTATACCATGGTTAGTTAGACGCTGCAAGTGTGCATTTATGGAGGAGCGCTGCAACTAGTATGTAGCTGTGGCGGAGATTATGCTAGCTCCTAGGGCTCAAATCTTTCAAATCTTTAAAAAGGTCGGTGTAAAATTCTATTATATTTTTCTTTGAATTGGATTGCTCGAAAGGAACTTGTGGTACTTTGCTATAAATCTGTCGTGGAAATTTTATGATATCTTTATTTTTTTCAAAATGGCAGCAATTTGATAATTTTTGAAAAAATTCATGGAAAATTTTGAAAAAATTCAAATCATAGTAAATCCTAAACCAATAGAGGAAATATTACTTAACCTTCAAGAAAACCATAGTTTATGGAGGTCTACAATATGGTGGCAAGCAGAAATCTGTATAGTAGCTTTTGTAGTTTAGGATTTAGAAATTTGATGACGTCATAGCCTCAAATTTAATAAATGCCGCCATATTGAAATTATTCAAGATATCAATAAATTGCCAAGGCAGATTTGCAGCAAAAAGCCCTAAGTTTCTTCCAAGCTATTTATTTCAAAGAAAACGGCAATATAGAATTTTACACCGACTTCTTTAAATATTTGAGCCCTAGTTTTTCTCCGCAAAAGAACAAAGCTGTGGGAATTAAGCACGAGTGCTGCCTTAACTTCCAAACGAACGCTTTGGCCTTTTAGACTGAGCAAATTCCTGAAGCATATTGAAATCGAAATTAAAAGTTGAAAAATACTGCATAATGGGTGGGTTGTAGCCAACATATATAATAATATAATCCAATGGTTTTCAAATTTTATCTGGGCTATTGTTGATTTATTCGCTGCTCTTCAAGAATTTGCTCTTCAAGAATTTGCTTAGGCCAAAAACTAAAGTAAAGGAAACAAGGTAGCTGTGTTCAACTTAACTATCGAGGAACGTTTTAAAAATGATAGGCCATTTACTAAAGCAATTCTTTAATCGCAACGCCCAAATGAATGTGTTTACTTTTTTAGTCACCCGTAGACTAGTGCTTTATTTGGCGTATCTTAAAGTAAAACATTTTGATGTATAGGATAATTGGAAAGTCTTCTTATGATACAAAATTTGAAGATGGCTTTGAAAAGGGGGACCATCATGAATCATTCAGACGTCAACAATGAAGAATGTTTGATGAAAAAAGCGTTGATAATATTCCAATGCATTATAGTTTTCTTTTTTCAAAGCTATTGTGGAGTTTTGTACCACGGAAAGGATTCTTAACGGAACCATTTTCACACATTTTCCATCCTTCCAGGAAAGGAGGTAGATGTGTCTTTGTTGGCATCCCGAAGGTGAGATTTCGATTTTCTCAAATTGCAAAAACATTTTAGCTGTCCTAGGACCTTTAAGGGACTCACTAATTTAATTGCCAGGCTTTACTAGGAACACCAAAAGTTCTTATAACAAACTCAACTCTCAGATCGCCAAAAATTAAGAAGCGTCTTAGAAAATATTCATTTCAATAAAGGAAGTCATTCGCATGTGCTTTTACTTTATTTTCATTTGTTTCTTGCATCAATCACGCCAAAAGTGCTGGAGTAATGCAATGTGATGTACATAGGAAAGGCTTCACAAAACTTTGTTTTGAAATGCTGACGAGAAATACCCCCAATAACATCTGAAGCTGCTCGCTGTGAGCTGCATGGCTAATTTCGTCTGTCTTTACATTCCATTATATAGGAGCCTTTACATGTGGAGAATGTTGGTCGAGATGTAATTTTCAAATCATTGACATTAAAGACAGTTCATGGGAGAAAGATCTTCACATCTTGGGAGGAATCAGAAAAACTGATTCATGAAAATAAGTAAGTGGCTGCAACGAACACATAGTGTATGAGGGCTCTTGGGCAACCTTTATTGTGATGGTTTTTTGTGGATTTCATTCCATTGGAAAAATATGACCATATTGGAAATATGGCAGCGACGTGCTACTGAGGCCCCGTTCACACTGCTCCGTTTTTGAAGAAAAACGGAGAGAAAAACCTTCGTTTTTGTGAAAGTGTTCACACTGATTCGCACAAAAACGCCACAAAAACGGAGGTTTTCGGAAACGCTCCAATAATCAACAACGAGTTTCACAAAAACGGAGCAATGTGAACGGGTAGCTTGGATGCCACAAAAACGGATACAAACAAAACGGAGCGGTGTGAACACGCAGCATAAACTTAGGCCACTTTTACAAAAAGGGTTGCAATGCATGTCGGTTGCCTAGCAGCCTTTCAATGATTGAAATACTTAGCAAGTTGGGTGACCCCAACAATACCATGGCTTTAATTTTCAATACTCTTTTTGAATGTTCATTCAGTAAAAACTTAGACTTGCCCCATGTCTATCTCTTCAGTCCGTCTTACCGTCCCCTTTTCGGTAGTTCCTGGATCCACCATTCCAACATTTTTTTCAAGTGGTCCAACATTCTCTTGCCCTCTTTCCGGAAGCACGGAACAGTAAGGCGGACTCAAGAGATAGACTTGCGACAAGTCTAGAAAAAATTGGCATTTTCAAAATGTAAAATCGGTTGACTAATTTGAGAGCCATCTGGTCGTAAATTATGTCTGTCATATTTTACTGAAATATTTTCTCCAGAGTTGATGTGAGCTGCATAATTACGCATGAATTACCAATGAGCCAGTTTGAAGAGGTAAGTTGCCATAGATATATACCGAAAGGGCGGAAATTCGAAATATCTTGACTTCGATGAGCTAAGCCAGAGTCCAGAAAAAGCCAGAGTCCAGGAGAAAGCTTTTGCTTGTAAATGTAAATGTCATTTTAGAAGAAAACGTGGAAAATGTTGGGTTGAGGTTGGGTTATTCTAGCAGCAGCAACTGGTTTATTAATCTTATGATCATAAATAACGCAAGGAGTTCGAAAAATGTGGCTAGTTTGACTTGATAAAATGAGGAAGGTTTAACAAACGAAACTGGAATTCAGAAGGAGGTTTGACCATTTTCTGGATTCTGAGCTAAGCGCAGTGTCCCTAAAAAGCTACGATCGGAAGCTAGGTAGAAATAATAAAAGCAAGATTTTGCCAATCTATGTAGTAAGGTAAACCTATAATGGACCATCTTATGCAGGAATTCAATTTAAATTTTTTCTCCTCATTGATTCACAGGCCTTTCGAATATTGTTTACTGGAGAAGGCTGCAAGATCATTTTAGATCCATCAAAATAAAACTTTACATGTATTGAACTTTTACAACAGAGAAAAATAGTTTTATTCAATATATTTGCAAATGTGAGCATGAAAATATACACATGATCTTTTTTCAAATACAGATTATAGAATCTATCAAAATTATAGAATGGTTGGAACCTTTGAACAGTGACTTATCATGTAATGGTGAGCGAGTATAAAATGAAACTGAGGCAACCTGTATTCTCAATTGTACAGAATCTTCCTCCTAAAATAGTATATTTGTAACCTCAACGACTACCGTAAGTCCTCGAATAAGCCCGTTATTTTAGTGTGAAACCTTTTGATTCTCTTTTTTGACTGACTTTCTTCACATTTTTTCAGCGCACTCGAGGTTAGATATTGCCTCGAAAACAATATATCCCAATATATCTGTTATTTTAAGCATACTGACCAGCCTCAAGTAAAAGAAGCAAATTATTCCTGTCCTGGTAATAGTTTTGGCTGCTGCTTAATAAGCCCCCTCTGACATAAGCCCCCATCCCAAAATGTTTTCTACGAAATAAGCCCCTGTCCTGGGGGCTTATTCGAGGACTTATGATATGTCTTTGACCTTGGTACCAGGTCAGGGTATTGTTTTCCGTGATTTTGTTCCCAAACAGGTTATTGTTTATCACAAAAATGCTCCCCAAAGGGTATATAATTTCGATATAATAGCTATCGTACAGAATTTTAAAAGGAAATTACAATTTGCTGTTGTTTTCTTCTCCTTCACAGGGTAAGAATCTGTTTACCCCATCCCGTATACCCCAGCACAATTAAGGGGTCAAGTGCTTGCTTGAGGTTTTTTCTATTTACTCAGCAGCCTTATTCTGTACACTGTCCTTCACAACCGCCTTTTCGTTCTGCATCTCAGGTTTCTGTTCTAATTCTGTCTTTGTCAATTCTTTCTCTTTTACCATTTCCTGGTTTTGCTCTGGTTCAAGTTTAGTCACCACTATTTCTTTTTGCAACTCTGGTTTTTGGGGTTTTTGGTCCAATAAAGTTTCTTTTGCGACATTTTCCTCTGTCAGTGACGAAGTTTCCTCCATTGCATGTTCAGATACATTCAGTTTACTAATTAGTTCTTCCAACTTCGTTGCCTTTCTCAATTCATTTTCTTGTATTATGGTATACAAATGTTGGGTTAATTCCTCTTTCGTGTCACGTTTCAGTTGTAAGTCTAGTTTTGAATTCACGAATTCCTTTTCTGCCCTTTCGTACCTTTTTCTGTCAAGTGCAAAGGAAAACCTGTTAATAGGGTTAAGTTGGTGCTGCTCGAAACAGAAGGCTTCACGACAAGAAATGGATCAATATTTAAAATGGCTTAGGATTCTAATATGTTAAAGCAAAAGGGGAAAGTTCTCTGTCAGAGAATGGTTGGTTTTAACACGATTTTGAAAGATCATTATACAATAAAAACCCGCACATAAGAACCTACTATTTTGCAAGTCAGCTTGGGTTCTTAAACAATGAATATAATGGATTTGTTCTTTACCTTAATATTTGACAATTTCAGCAGGTAGGTTTTTAATCCACTACATAGGTTCTCATGCACGGGCTTTTACTGTACCGTAGGTCCTTATTGGTGGCAACTAACGCAATAAATTGACCGATGGGGGGGGGACTAAAACTGCATCGATTCTTTTTTGGCAGCTTTCCCTTTAATAAAGGTTTTTTGGCATAATGAAAAATCACTAAAGTAAGGGCAGTTTTTATTGAGCAAAATCCCCTTCAAGAATGGGACACAAAGCGACACAAAGGCAAATTTTGGGAATAAATGATTCCGCTAAGATTGCAGACATGAATTTTTTACTTTACCATTATCCCTGCGTTTTACCACTATCGTAGAGGGGGCCAACTGCTTGATGGCAAGTCATGTACAATATATATCCCTGGGATAAGAGTAACATGCATACTCACTGTGCATGGCAATATGATATTGTTGCCTCTTCAATCTTTCCTCTGAGGATCTCAACATCATTTGCGAGTAGAAGATCAAGCTTTGCCAATTCTTTTTGCACTAGTTGTAATGTAGTTGCTTCATTTTGGGCCTTTTTATACCTTTGGGTAAATGAAAAAGGGTTAATTCAATACAGTATTATGGCAACTAATACCGTAAAATTGAAAAGGCCCACCCCTTTTGTGCAGAAATCCAAAAAATTTTGTCCTCAGCTCATCCTTTCAGATAAAATTGTCTCACAAATGCCTAGCAACAACATTTCAGTTTTAGAAAGGTAAACCAAGAATTGCAAAATTATTACAAAGTTTCTTTGCCAAAAGGAACAATGGGCAATAGAAACAAGAGAACATTTCCGTAATATGCTAAATTACTTACAAAACCTTTGTTTATTCAACATTTCAATTTTTTCTGTACTTGTGAGCCTTAGAAATTATGATTGAGTGTGATAAATAAATGGGAATATGCTACATAACGTACAAAGTTAATCATACAATACAGGCCTTGTACAGATCAATGTGGTTTTCCTGCCAAAGAATTCTCTTTAATTTCTTAAGAATTCTTGTTTAAAAAAATTTACAGTTCTTCATATGGCTCAAAAATTCTTATCATAATGCGTAGTATTCTTGAAAAAATTCTGAAAAAATTATCATAATGTTGATGTGTGCTAGGCCTGTACTGTACATATCTTATTACCTTTGGCTGATTGTATCTTTAATGATTTTCTTTTTAATTTTGTTGTCTGCTTCTATCTCTTTTTGTCTTTTCTGGAGCCTCTCCAATTCAGTCATTTGGATTTTAGCAGCACTTGAAAGAAAAGTCTCACACATTTAAATTGTGTCCATAAACCATCATGAAGTGTAGAAGAATCTGGCATCAAACTAAATCAAGAAACTGCTGCCTTGGCAGCTGCATGATAATCATTACATTTCCAAAACTGTTACCATAAAATCTAAAAGATTGAAGAATTTCATATTCTCAATACAAACAACAACATTACTGTTGCTTTTTCGGGCATTGGGCTAATTTGCAGCCTGATATTTTAAATTAGTGGAGGGTGGAAATAGCTAACGGAGGGCCTCAAATTTAAAACTGAGTGCAGCAAAGTTAGCCCAATGCCAAGAAAAAGCAATGTTATATATTACTATTATTAAACTCATATTTAATGACAAAAAGATAGCATGCTGACCAAAGTCAAATCATTTGCAAGTACAATTTCTTAATTTGAATGCGAATCATTAATTAAAATTTCAGCTTGAATCAAAACTTTACTTTTTTGCTTTTTTGCAAAGGTTTCCTTTCAATTCATGTTAGGGCTGCAAATGGCATTAATGCCAGCAAAAAGTTTTTGCAGGGATCAATGTTATTTGCAGCCCTGTCGCTTGAATTTCGACCCATTCATGCTCTACCAGAGTGGGTATTCCCGCTTTATGAGTAATAATATACGGTACTGTAGCCATGCCACCACAATTGTTTGTTCTTTTAGTAAGAAATAAATAAATGCAAAAATTTAAATTCAAAAATAAATCTCACTCATTATCAGACAGGATTCTAAATTCAATTTCCTTCTCTTTCTTTTCAATCTCATGAGAAGCACCTTCTGGTGTTTCAACACCCTGCAAATCTTTATCTTGTGTCTTTGTTACTTCTACTTTAGCTGCATTTTTCTCATCTCCTGATTGCTGCTTGGGCATTGTTGACTCACTGTGTTGTTTTGTCTCATTATAATCAGTCTCTTTCTGATTCTTTGTCAACTTTCTTGCTGTATGACCCTTTGAATGAATGACACAGAATTGCTAAAAGGAGTCATCAATGATCCAGATTGCTACTTTTTTCTCTCATGTGGAAGAAATTCCAGATGTACTTCAAAATCTTCAAGCATGCAGGGCACATCCGGTGTACAGAGCACTTAGTTTTTATCATTTCAATTATTTATTGGTGCAGTGCCCGGAAATCTAATTTTTGATACAGACCTGGCATTATATATTACAAAGAATTTTGTGCACATGGCTTTCCATAAGGTGCTAAATTTACGAAACAATTTACCAAAGTATTTAGTAAACATTTAACCCATAACTAAATGGTTTTGATAGCCCATCCATGTTAAAGTGCAATTGCTTAGAGAAGAAGTCTCCCACACGCACTTTGCAAAGCTAGGAGACTGGTTGAGGCTCTTTTTTGTTACAAATTGTGGCATTTATCCATGGTAATAAGGCAGATCTGTACAGCGAGGACCACATTCTTTGTTTGGCAAACATTCGAAGAAGAAATCATAATAGATGAACAATAGGAACAAAAGGATACGTGTTCCAAATAGTTAAGTTCGGTTGATGTTAGGGAGGGGTCAACTTGAGTGAGTACGGAATCTAGACTGTTTTTTATGCCATGCACTCTGAAGATCTTGGGCATAACAAAGGAATAACAATATAATTATTGTATTCAAAACAATGGGGAGGTGCACGTCATCCATGGGTACTTTTCAAACTTATCAGTCCGGTATACAGAATTAAGTGATGATAAGTCAATCTCTGCTTTTCAGGGGGAAGGTACCCAGAGTTTAGGCAGGGCCCCCAAGCTGGCAGAAGAGTTTGGCTTTGTATCCCAGGCCCCTGCTTCTACCCAGTACTTCCGCGGAGACCACATCAGGCATTTCCCGCCCTTTCTAAGCATACCTTATCTGCTATGATTGGCCTAGCTTTCACTCTAGCATTTGATGGTCTTCCTCTTCTATCCCCTCTTCCTGGTGCAACTTTAGCAACTGGTGTCTGCTTCTTCAATTCTTCCTCTGATGTTTCCTTCTTCAAACGATTAAGTTCTTCGTCTGTGAAACCAGACCAACCAGCCATTTCATTTCGCGGTATGCGTTCCTCCTCCCTGCAAATTCATGGGACACGTCGAACATTTCGAACCAGCTGTGGAAACAAAACAAACAGCAGCAGCAACAAAGTGCAGCAACAACAATGCATTCTCCCTTTTGGTTTGGTAGTAATGGCGGGCGGACGTTTGCAGTTGCAGTGACAGAAAGTGGTTCAAACATGTAAGTTTCTTCACCCTTTCCTTCATTTGTGATGACTCTACGATTCAGTTACTTTAATTAAGACGCTGTGAAAATCCGATTAAGTAAGAGCTCATCCTAGTAGTAACTGCATACTTTTTTAAAGGGTGAAGCCTCTATAATCAAAATAATTAGGCAGATCCTATGGAAAGTAGGGCAAACGTCAGGTGTGCAAGAAGGGTGCTCTATTGTTTATATATTGTATGTTTTGAATACCCTATTGTTTTTCTGGAGTGTGCAATGCGTACACGGCATCCAACTCTCAGATCCAGAGCAGAGAGAAAGATATGGGAATGGAGGCATCAATACAAGTAATGTCTTGTTCACTTCCTTCCTGACCATCTCCCCCCCCCCCCCGGCAGCCCAGGTGTCAACTAAAATTTCTTGCACAAATGCTGGGGGCTGGGTAAAAATTTTTAGCGAATGCCCAGAAGCTGGGCACTAAGAAAAGGCACATTCCCAGTAACTTTATAACTTAAAAGGCAAAGCTCCAACTTTCTTTTGTCAAATGCTCCAGGGGCTGGAGAAAAATTGGCAGTCAAATGCCTGGGGCCCGGGAATAATTTATGAGCAAATACCTGGGGGTGTCAGGGGGTTTCCCTAGGGGATGGTCAGAGGGTAGGAATTGAACAAGACAAAGGCCATAGGTCATAAAGAACATAACATAAGTATTGCAAACTTGTGATCAAGGGTGAGATATTTTGATGCTTATATGGATTTATCACAGACCAAGTCTGCAGAGTATGAAAACTGAATAATGTTTTTACAGAAATTCTCCCTGACGTGCCAATTCTGAGTGAATTCTTTTGTTTTAACTCTTGGTTTCTGAGCTACACAAAGAAACCAAATAATTGGGACATATGTCAGCCTTTGCAATGTTTCTGTCATATCACTTGTCATATAGAAGTAATGTCTCAAATGGAGAAGTGCTGACTTGCTGCTGACTTGTGGAGGAATAATGTGTTTTCTTTATTTGCTTGACAGGAGCAAAGAAAAAGAGCTCAGGCGGAACATTGAAGCACAAGTGGCACATGAAAAGAGGGCTTATAAAAATGTTGAAAAAACTGTGTTGTCAGATGCTGTTGGAAGAGATATGTTACAAGATGTGGTATGTATCAAATTTTAAAATATTTGATTCAGAACATCTTTTTTGGCACAGGAAAAGCATTGTTTAGCGCCAAATTTTCAGAGAATTGCATATTTTTTGTCACTAATTGACTCCAATGCCCCAGATCTTAGCACTCATACAGTACTCCCAACCTTATACATTAACCTGTTTTCTTGCCTAAGAATTCTTAGGAGATTATTTAGTGCTGCTGCTTTTACACCTTTAGTGCTGCATATGTGCTGCAAAACAAACATGTAAAGAAATGTAAAATGATTCGCTTTCAGCAGTTCACTTTATATTTACCAAACAATGATTTGAGTTTTAATCAAGAGACTGCTCAAAGAGGGAGTGGCTGGTAGTTTTTGAAGATTTATCTAATCTCCTCTTGTAATTTTTTCCATTGTAGGTAAATGAAATAATGCCTAGCCATTATGCTGATATTGTAGAAGAAAGATCAATAGCTAAGCTTTGTGGATACCCTTTATGTTCCAATAAACTAGCAAAGGTATGATTCTAAAACTTTGTCTGACCTGCTAGCATTGAATTTGAAATAGATATGGGGACCTGGAGTAGATGGGGTGGGTGGAAAATGCCTTCTGTATGGTAAGTTGAAACATAGAAGTTGTTTTTGATATAAAGAATACACAGTAGACAAGCAAGTTAAGAATCATGAAAAACTATTCGAAGGAAAAATGTAGTTTGAATCACAATACAGGAAGCAGGATTTCATATATTTCACTGTTCAAGAAGCTTGCAATTAATAAAGAGGGGGCTTTGGACCAAGGCCTAGCTGGGTGTTTTTCAAATAACTTCTAACCAGGGAAATGTCTATTTCAAACTCAAGAATATTGTAGGTACTGTATCCTCTGTCAAAAAGCTGTCAACTGTCAAAAAGCTTGATTGACAAACCCATCTTCAGAAGAGATAATGTGACAAGACCACAAGAAGGCCCTGGAGTAGTGCTAGTAAAAGATATCTTTTATCAAAAATAACCAAGACTTGATTTCATTGTTGAACATAATTTTGTAAAGGAGAGCATCTAATTTTCATGGGTTGATCATTTATTCAACAAGAGTCTGCAAGAAGACCAATAGAAACAAAATTGTATACTATATACAAATTATATTTGAAAAGATAAACTTGAGATGATTTGAAGCATTGTAATTCCAATCTCAGCAACTGATGATAGTGTGATTCTCTGTTCTCTTCAAAAGGTTTCAAGACAGAATTTTCACATTTCTGTTCAACGAAGAAAAGTTTATGATATTACAGAAAGAAAGGTTTGTAACATTTTGAAATGTTTTTGTTCTTTCTGGATGTTTGATAAACAACTAATCCCTTGAAGTAATCAGAAAAGACAGGAAAGGATGTCGAGGGGAGAAGTTAAAGTAATATGTTTTTGTACTTGTTGAAAAAAGGTGTCACTGAAGACATTCCAATAGACGATTGCGCTAAAGATGGCGGCGAGGAATTTTACCAAGATGCACTGTGTTCTAATTAAGATTCTTTAACGATTCTATAGGAATTCGATTAAAGAACGCAGTGCATCTTGGTAAAAAATTCCTCACTGCCATCTTTAGCGCAATCATCTATTGTTTTTTAACTCTTAAGGTGCAGGAAATTAACAAATTCCTCTAGCCTACAAAGTGTTCAATTACTGGTGATAGGCACAGCTACAAAAGTGTTTCCAACAACTTGAAGTTGCTAAAAACTGAATCACCATAGACACACCTTGCTAATGTATGTTTGAGGCAGACAATGTCAGAATTCAAGTTCCTTTTCCAATCTATAAGACATGACCTCCGAGGGCTCTGATATCTGATATCCATTTTCAGTACTTCTGCAGCAGCAAATGTTATAAAGCTAGCAAATATGTTGAATCACAGATCCCAGCATCACCGTTATGGCTCAGGACAGAAAGGTCAGTGTATTTTCTTATTTCAAGTTTTGTGTACCAGGTGACTCAAAAAATATCCCCCTGTTCGAAAAACTTTCGTAGCAAATTTACTTTAACTACCGGGTGCGCCAAAATAAACTATGCTTGTTTGGCAGACCACAATAAATCGTACACTGGACCAATTTTGAAGATTCATGACTTAATCTTTGACAGAAAGCCTGAATTAGATTCCAGGATTTTTTGCAAATTTGTCTGTTTTCAGTTTTTAGAGCCAGACACGAGTTTCTTAAAATTCACGTTCTCTAAAACACTGAAAACGATCCAAAAGATGTCAATCAAATTTCTAGTGAATCGACATGAATGGGCAAAGGGAGAATTTTTTCGTGGTTATTTGGGATTTAGAAATCGATTAATTGTATCGATTAATTAATCGATTTCTAAATCCCAAATCAGCACGATTCATGTCGATTCTTTAGATAATTTGATCGACGTTTTTGATCGTATGCAGTGTTTTCGAGAATGAACATTTTAAGAAACTTGCGTCTGGTTCTAAAAAGTGAAAAAAGAAAAATTTGCAAAAAATCCCAGAATCTAATTCAGGCTTTTTGCTAAAGATTAAGTCACGAATCTTCAAAATCGGTCCAGTGTACGGTCTATTGTGGCCTGTCAAACGTGCATAGTTTATTTTGGCGCACCCGGTATAGTAATCAGAACTGATTTTTGCAATAGCCGTAAGATTAAAGTAGTTTTTTGTATTTTTTTGGTGATTTTTAAGATAGTAGTCCTGTGGAACAAGGGCAGATTTTGTAATACAATAGCAACAGTTGCGTTTGATTGACACCTCAATTCAAAGCGATTAGCGGATGCAGACAAAGGAAATTCTCTCAGCCAGTAATTCAAAACAAACAAAGCCGCAAAAGTTTCCCCGAAACTAGTAGGGCAAACTCTCGCCTTTTGCAAGCGAAAGATGGTTTTTAAGAGAAGTTATGTGCTTATAGCGAAAGAAGAAGGGTAAATCTAAAGCTCTGTCGCTTAGATTATGTTTATTTGATTTAGGAGCTGTTTTGTAATTGTTTCATTTTAAGCCCTAAAGACGCGAAAATTACAATGCCTTCTGCTCGGCTCCTGAATCAAATAAACATAATCTAAGCGACAGAACTTTAGATTTACCCTTCTTCTTTCGCTATAAGCACATAACTTCTCTTAAAAACCATCTTTCGCTTGCACAAGACGAGAGTTTGCCCTACTAGTTTCGGGGACACGTTTGCGGCTTTGTTTGTTTTGAATTACTGGTTGAGAGAATTTCCTTTGTCTGCATCCGCTAATCGCTTTGAATTGAGGTGTCAACAAAAGCAACTCCTGCTATTGTATTACAAAATCTGCCCTTGTTGTCCTGTGGTAAATTGGAAAGATTCAAAAGATTAGTCTTGTACAACATCCAGAAAATGGCCTAAAACGCATGATCGCTTTTTATAAAATTTGAAATACATTGATGGAGCAGATTTTTTTATTTTTATTTTATTTTAAAATTGTTTACCCAGGGTTACAAATCAGTTTAAGTAACTGTTTTACAATGTACCCTGCAACTAAAAATAAAGCTAACCTAATTACAATGAAAACTAACCTAATTACAATATTCAACTAAACCTACAAATGTACAATATATATATTCATCAAAAACTTAAATGGAAAATAAAAATAAAAATGTAAAACCAGCTTTCCTTGAATCTAATCAATTATGAGCTTTTGAGCTTGGTTTTAAATGACTGGATGGAAGGGGCTAATTTAATATCAGAATGATCTAACCATATGACGTAATTCAGGAATCAGTCTTTTGTTACTATTAGATCATAATTCGATTTCTTTTTCTTGCAGAGTAAGGCTGCAATTTCTGGAGGATGTAAATGACGAGGCTGCTGGTGAAAAATCTATGTAAGTAAATGGCATCAATATTTCAATAAGAATTCCTTTCAATAGAAATTATTAGAAATTATTTCAGTAAGAAAGAGTGCACACAAACGTCACATATTTTTGACTTATGTTTCGTCCTTTCATGAATGGGATTCGAGGTAAGAGCCCAAGACAACGGGAGATTAGATCACTTTTCTTTATAACTTCTTGCTCGGTGAAGGACCGAGAAAACTGTTTATTTCACTTGTGACAAATTACGTTGAATTACCGAACCCGAATCATATGCTTCGGCTAACATTTGCTACAAAACCAAATATGCCCAAAAGAAGAGAGGCAACTTGTTTTTAATCGTTTTTAGCTTGAGATCGATACGTAGGAAAATGAGAGCCAAGCATGCCTCAAGGCTAGAAAATTAAGTTTTTGCCTAAAGAAAACATCACTTCATAGGCTCGCAGAGTGAATAAATTCCAAAAAACACTCTGTTTGTATTGAAGGTGAAGGTGATGTTGCAGTTTTTAGTACCAAGCACTGGGATTGTAGAAGCAGAGAAAACCTATTCGAGTCCGCAACCCTTTTCATGACGCTCAAGTGTCGAGGCTCTACTTGGGATCGAACCCTGTCCGCCTCCGCCTGACTGTTCTGGCTGCAAAGTCAGAGGATTCCATCACTCCCCCACGACACTTGCCTGTTGTAGTGTTAGACTTATTACATGAGTCCTTGTTTTCGCTCCATTACCCCCCCCCCCACAATACCCATTCCAATTCAATGGAGCAAAACTTAGACGAATATCATCAGTCTATTGTAGCGTCTCGTTTTTCTAATTTTATCTGCTAAAGATTTGCTTTGACCTGTGTCAGACGAAAAAATCATCTGAAAAGATCGTCGTATTGGGTCAGAATTTAGTTAAAATCCAAATAACAGTGAGTCATGTCTTCATAAGTTATAAATGTCTGTTTTCGCTTTCTACAGATCTGTCGATGACAAAATTCAACATTCAGGACCTGCAGAAAACAACTTGTTACAAGATCACGGAGAACCTTCCGCGGAGAGTGAGGCTCATCATGTCTCCGAATCAAGAATTTCAACACGTGCCCCGAGCTCAAAGGCAGAATCACCCAAGATAACATCACAGACAACTTCTTCATCTACGACAACAAAGGGACGAACTAAATTGATTGAATTACCTGCAATGAGTATCGAAACCAAAAAAGACATAGACGCTGACAAACTTTGTAATTTACTCGAAGAATGGTGTACAGTAGATACATATAGACTTTTACAACAAAAGAGAAACGGTGCCAAAGTTGCAGAACAATTGGGAAAACCAAATAGTAAGTAGTTACATTTTTCACACAGTAGGATACTGGTTATCCAGATGACCTGAAGGATAAGTAGGTAGTACCCTAGTAATTTTGGAAGAGGGTGAAAGGCGTTCCTACGAGAAGAAAAGACTATGCATTTAAAAGAATAACGTATATCTAAACATCTGTTGCATTAAGTTCATTTATTTAGCTCAGAAGCTGAGCGATAAAGTTGAATTTAAATCGAAGTTCAAATTGAAAATCTCAGTCATAGCAACTGCAGGTAGATAAATATAGTTTTGGTCGTAGATGCTGATGAAGAGGAATCTGCAAGTCCTGAAATCGCAAAAAGAAATGCTGCCAAGAAATTTCTCAAGGATAACTACGAGTGGAATTCTGAAATAGTTTCAGCTGATGATGTTAATAAAAGACCATTGGTAAGGAAGCATTTGTGCGTAAAATGTCACAACAGATCCAAAGATCGTTCTCCAAATGCGTGTGTACGGGAAACAACGGCTTCAAATACCTGTCACGAAAGTTCTATCACACGAAATTTTGTTTGTTTGTAGTTCAGTTGTTAGGATTTTTTAAAACTATTTTTGTAGACCCGTATATTGCCATTCCATTCCTATTTTTACGATGCAATGAATTACACATGAATAAACCACCGCAGGGGGGCATAAAATCTCGTTAAATCTAGTTTGATTGGTGTTGGTGTTGCCGTTGCTGTTGTTGTTGCAAAATAACGCTAACTAGGACTCTGTAGTAAGTCTTAAACAATCGTCATCATCATCACCATGGTTCTTTATTAGGTATGTTGTACTCTTAAACTGTCTTTACTAATATATTCTATTAAGTAGAGACATAAACTCAGTTTTATTTTGGATCGTTTGTTGTATTTGTCCTGTAGTGATGTTTAATTCTCTCTCGAATCTTAGCTATCGGTCACTTGTATGTGATATTTTCTCGCTCGTGTCATTTCATTGCAAGTTTACGTTCTTTTGCAGGTATCAAAAGCTTTTGTATCTCCTCTCGTGGACTCAAGATCTCAAGACAGCATTCGTCGTAGAATCGTTTCACAAAAGCTCAATCACAGGTATTTGAAAATCTTTTGCAATTCATGATATGTTCCTGTGACATGTAACAGCTTTGCTTTAGAAATCCAATAACAATGACCCGCTAACAACAACTTTTTATGGCTGGTTTTTTTTCTTCAGAAAATAGATAAAATATTGCAGAATTTTGCTAAGAATTCAAATTGCAAATGTTTGTGGTACTGAAACATAAAGTTCTGCAATAAATAAATTAAAATGCCAAAATAAGATGCACTAAACGTATCGGGCGTAACCATTCATCAGTAATGTGCTTCTGTTTCTTCTGTCATAAATTGTTATGGCCAAAATAGAAAATTGTTATGGCCAACAGAAAAGCATTTGAAGATAAGTTGGCAAGCTTTAAAGTCACTTGAAGTACATCCTGTGCTTTGTTGAAATCGTTTTTGTATTATTCTTGACATTTGGCTGTAAATGCTATCAACAACAAGGACAGCTTTGGTAAGACAATAGCACGAGTTGGTTTTGATTGACACCGCAATTCAAAGCGATTAGCCATTGCAGACAAAAGAAATTTCTCACCAGAAATTCAAAACGAGCAAAATCGCAACAGTTTCTCTGAAAACCCAGGTAGCTAGCTCGTTTGTTGTGAATTCAAGAAATTGTTTCCAGAGCAAACATAAGCATATATCTAAAGAAGAAGGATACATCTCCACGTATCTACCTCAAAAAATAAGAGAATTGAATCGCGTCCTAATCGGCTTTTGAATAAAACAAATTTAATGCCCGAGGTAGATGTGTAGATATATCCTGCTTCTTTCGATCTATGCCCATTTTTGCTCTTAAAAACAATTTCAGGAATGCACAACGAGCGCGCTGGCAACTTGGGTTTCAGAGAAACTTTTGCAGCATTGTTTATTTTGAATTTCTGGTTGAGAAAATTTCCTTTGTCTGCAGTGGCTAATCGCTTTGAATTCAGGTGTCAACAAAATGATCTCATGCTATTGTACTACAAAATCTTTCGTTGTTCTATCAAAATTCATGCGAAATGTTGACGAGGTCTTTTTAATGATGTCTTTTTGACGATTTGTTGCAGCTGTGAGTCTGTAGCTCACGCACAAATTGTAATCCATCCAACCACTATTTTCATGCCATCAAATGCAAGACAGAAAATATTGTTCCTTTTATTCTTTGCTTCTTTTAATGAGCATGCTTCTTTGCTAATGCATTAAAATCTGCTTTCCTTTTTTTCTAGCCTTTCTGAAGTATTTTCTGACCTGTCCATGTCGATTGCTGATTTTAAACTGGATCTTGCTTCCTTAATAAAAACATTTAGGTATGTATTTTTGTATTACGTCGTGTTCTTAAGCTGTCTTCAATGTTACTGCAGGAATGGTTCAGTGGTAGTACGCTAGACTACTTATCTTAAGGTTGGTGGTTCTAGCCCCTGCCCTGTCAAATTTGCTAAGGGGTGGTGCCAGCCCTGAAAAGATGGGGTAGACAAAGGATAGAATTTATTGCTGGAAGGTTTGCCTGCTGTTTTTTTACATCGTTTTGCTTAAAGATGCATGCCGACCTGAGAAATGTGGGAGAGGCATGACCACCCCAGTCCACCCCCTGGCATCGCCCTTGTCTGCTACGTAGAGCGAGGAGAGTAACAACCTCTCTGTAATTTCAGGCGAAAGGAATCACGGGGGTTGGTCACATTGAGAGGAAAGACAAAATTGAAAGTCCCTTTTACAGGGCCGCATTTAAGACTGTTGGGGCCCTGGGCCCAAAACTAGTTGGGGCCCCTTAGAATATACTTGAAAAAATTTGCATCGTAGTACTTGGTACCCTGTTAGCCTGTATGGACAAGACCGCCAGATTCAGTCGAAGCCAAACAAGTTAATATCAGCTAAACAATTTGATAAGGGAAAACTCGAAAACATGAGTACAAATATATTCATTTTGGGAAAATCCCAAGAAAATTACCCTTGTCCAATGGTTTTTCATGATTTTCGTCTTGCCTTCACTGCTACAAAATTTCGGATGATTTTCTTGGGGTCTTAAACCCTCAAGATAGCGGCGTGGCCAGGATCAATTAAGTGTGGCGGGAAAATTTTTGGGGCCACGCCCTTTACTTTGGCTTAGAATGCATCTCCGAATATCATGCTTGCCATCAGCGACAAGGAAACTTCAATATTTTGTGACGGTTATCCTACAAATCGGAGCACGAGGATCTTTTTTTGAAGAAACCCATCCTTTACTTTGGCTTAGAATGCATTCCTTGATTCCATATTCCATATTTGCCAGTGGTAAAATGGAAGATCTGACATTTCTCTGAAAGTTCTTTCCCAACCTATACCCAGCTAGTTTCTCTTCGGTTTTAAAGGAATCTCGAGGACCATCTTTGGACAAAAGTGGGGGCAATTGCAAAAACAAAGACAAAGTTAAAGATCCCTTTTAAGCCAATCAAGCGAAGCAAACATGTAATATAGCCTGAAATAACTGACTAATCGTAATAAACCTTCAAATGCAACATTAGACACTTTTTTTTTTTTTTTTTTTTTTCTACATTCCATTAAAAATTTACAATACAAATTTACTAGTTGCACTACTTACAAAATACTTTACTACACTACGAGACGATGCCACTAGATGCAAAATATCATGACTATTCTGTGGCATCACGAAAAACTAAGACAATAATACATGGGAAAGCAAAAGAAAGAAAACTACATTCTGTCTCAAATTAGACATAAGGTGAAAAATTGTCCGCGATAACAACAGACAAGATGCCTGCCGCCGTTATGGAAAATTTTGCGCTATCACAAATCTCACCTCATATATAATTTGAGACAGACTTTACATACGATAGTTAATTAAATAATTGGTGGCTTACTAGGGGAATGGGGGCGAGATACTTTATTCAAAGCGACCAGTACTATGTATAAAACGTATCGTCAGCTCAAGGATACTCCTATTCAGTTCATTTGGAAAAGTCTTATCGCCGTACAGTAAGATTTGCAACAGAGCTTCATTTGCAACATCTGCATATCCAAATGGTCGTATAAGAATGGAAATACCAGCGAGGAGATCAGCCCTTTGAACACCAAAAGAGGGGCAGCGCAACAAGAAGTGTTCCGTATCCTCGATTCCATCGTTACTTGGGCACATTGGGTTTATTGTATCTCTAAAATTGTGTTGAAATTTGTGAAAGTTTAACTTGCTGAGACCAACCCTGAGTTGAGTAAGATAAGACAGGCCCTTAGGGTTATGAATCCCAAATACAGATTTTGTAGGGGGGCGGATTATTGATAGTAGCTTTTTCTTAAAAACAGCAACAGAAGGTGACAATCTAATTTCAGGATCAAGTTTATTCCACTCAGACAAACAGTGAGGATAAAAACTAGATTTATATTTTTCTGTCCTTGCTCGTATTTGCCCGATTGTGTCACGCTCGCGAAGTGAATACTGGACCTGTTGAAGTGGTGGCATTGGGTCCCTTGTGTAGTCTGGGGTTAAATTATTTATTATTTTATAAAACAACGTAAGACGTCTGCTCCATCTGCGGAGGCTTAGAGATTCCCATCCAAGGTTAAGGTACAATTTTTCTCGAGACGTTCCCCTCCAAGCTCCGGTTACGGCTAAGGCAGCTGAGTATTGCACAGACTCTAGTTTCTCCATTAAACTTGATAAGGTGGTACTACCAGTGAAGTCACATACTTTTGGTGGATTATGGTAAATAACATCTCCGTAATCTAAATGGGGTCGAACATAGAGCTTGTATAGTTCATTTAGGGTATGCCTAGGTAGATATCTTGAGAGGAATCTCAACATACCAATACTTTTCCTTGCCTTTGAGATGGCAGCTTTTATATGAGCAGAGAAAGACAAAGTCGCGTCCAAGGTAATTCCGAGATGTTTATGTTCAACAACTTTCATGACGGGTATGTTATTAAATAATATTACTGGATGGTCAATTTCTGATTTTTTTTTTGAAAAGATTAATTCAACTGCCTGCTTCTGTGGATCAGGATTAAAAGACATCCTCCAATCATGAGCCCATTTCCTCACCAACTCCAGGTCGTGGTTCATGTCACTGGCAGCTATGTTTGAGTCTTGAACTATAGTGAACAGTGATGTATCATCTGCAAAGAGCTTAACTTTGCACTTTAAGTTCTCAGTCAGGTCGTTTATATATACAAGGAAGAATAGGGGTCCTAATATGGATCCTTGGGGCACACCGGCTAAGATACTCCCCCATTTAGAAGCCTGCCCATTCAGAACCGTTCGCTGCTTTCGATTTTCAAGAAAATTTTGAATGAGAGATAGAAGCTGTCCAGAAACACCACATCGTTTCAGTTTATATATGAGGCCATCATGCCATACTCTGTCAAATGCTTTTGAAATATCGAGGTACACAGACCGAACATCAAGGGGTGGATTACAATCGAAGGCAGTAAATATTGTATGCGTTATGGAGATCAACTGGTTTATTGTTGAATCACCTGGACGAAAACCAGATTGGTTCGGATTTAGCAGTTTCGATGAGACAAGATGAGAGTACAGAGAGTCAAATATGAGTTTTTCAAGGATTTTCCCAAAGATCGGTAAAAGAGAGATGGGACGATAGTTGCCCTTGATATTTTTCTCATTCTTCTTATGAACAGGGACAACATTTGCATGTTTCCATATTTCGGGAAATACGCCTCTTCTCAAACAGTTCATGAATATGATCTTTAGAGGTATAACCAAGGCAATATCGCACATTTTTATCATCCTCGCAGAAATTTCATCCCAGCCATGTGCTTTGTTAGGATTGAGCGATCTGATGATTTTCAGTATTTTCTCCTCAGAAATGCAGAATTCGTTTAGCAGGGTGGCAGGTACCGATTCATCCTGTGGAATTTCACTACCTGTATCAATTGTCGTGCATTGGAGCAAGAAATAATCGTTGAATATTTGCGCCTTTTCAGCAAAATTCGTTACAAATACATCATTCTCTAGAAGTGGCGGTATTACAGGGATCTTAGCCTTGTTTAGTATAGTATTAATTAGTGACCAATAGTTTTTGTTGCCTGTACCTGAATTTGCTAACGACTTCCCGGCCTTTAGAAAATAGTTTTTCTTTGCGTTCTCAATAAGTCTAGAACCTTCTGATATCATGTTCTTTATTCCATCAAGTTTGTCGTTTGGCTGGCCATTTTTCACGAAGTTTTTATACACATGGTTTTTTTTCCTCAGAAAGTTCTTAATAGTTTGCGTTATCCAGGCTGCGTCACGAGGCCTCATAGTTTTCAATTTGTTCAGTATAAAATTAGAGAAGATGTTCAGAAGGACTTCATTGAGCGATTTAACTTGCTCGTTGGGACATGTAATATTTCCAAGATGCTTGTGCTAGTTAAACAGGTCAATGCTGCTCTGAATTGCATTAATATTTGCCTTATCATAGTACCAAACCCTACGAGTGTAAGGGGGCAGTACCAGGTTAGAGACAGATAATTTTCCAGAAACTATTTGGTGATGACATTGCTCATGCAGGGAAGCATGAACACCGGATTCAATAAAAAGGTTAAGCTGATCGGTAAAGATCAAGTCAATACAACAAAATTTAGACACTTTAGACACTTTAATCTATGGAAAGAAAACTGTTAGCTCCTGTACAGGAATAACAACAAAATTGACCTACCTGTAACCAGGGAGAAAACTGAAACAATCCAAGGCCACGTGACAATAATATCCAAGCCAATGATTGGCTAAACTCTGTAACTGCAATATGTAATGACTCTTTACACTGTCGTTTTTTAAAGAATTGATGCCTATGTTGTTGCAGGCACACTTTTGTTGAAGAAAACTGTTAAATTGTGCACAGGAATAACAACCAAATTGACCTGTAACTAGGGAGAAAACTGAAACAATCTAAGGCCACGTGACAATAATACCCAAGCCAATGATTGGCTAAACTCTGTAACTGCAATATGTAATGACCCTTTACACTGTCGTTTTTAAAGAATTGATGCCTATGTTGTTGCAGGCACTTTTGTTTCTGCTTTTCAAGTACTGTATTGTTGTACAACATATTATTTCGTGTTCGCCAGAGGTCCCACTGTCTTATGGGGATTAAGCTGTTTCATTTTATTTCCCGATACTTTTTCTACTTAGATTCACAAGCCAGAATATATCGTTGAAACATAAAGAATGGAAGCTGATCGCAACTGCCCTCTTACATGCGTAAGTACCGAAAAATATTGAATAATTTTCAATAAAACTGTATTCATGTAGATGGCATGACGTCACAGCTGGGTTGAAAACACGACGCTATCTTGTTTTGGGGGTAAATCTTCAGAAAATTTCTATTGGTTCCTGCAGGAGACTTGCAAAGAGTTGCATGAAATTGTAAATTGTTAAAGGTTCTGAAATAAAAGTGAATTGAGTTCCAAATGTTAATTCTGTTACATCTTAGTTTGGGATCAGATATTATCTGGAAAGCCATTTTGACGAAAAACAGCAGGGACGCCGGAGCGATGGTAGGGCTAAGGGGGGCAGACTAGTAGAACGTAAGCGGCAATCGATGACCGATAGGCGAGCGAAGCGAGCCTAAAAATTTCCGGGGGACTCCCCCGGGAAAATTTTTGTGGCCACGCCCTCTTAGATTGGCTTAAAATGCTATTAAAAATTTTTCTGACGAACATTAATCATTTCTATCACGAAATTTTTCGGCTATTTCTCACTCCGAATCGCATAAAATCGCATATTGCTTATTTGAAGTTGTAATTCCAGTCATTTTTCGTTACTGGTGTGTTTCTGATAAAGAAGCTATGGCGGCTTTTCTATCCAGTTTCTTATTGTTTTTCATTGAAAGGGCACTTTTGTTGCCCCCGTTAGGAAAAGGCAGGAGGGGCGCTTGCCCCCCCGCGCCCCCCCCCCCTCTCCGGCGAAAAAACAGCAAGTCTACATTCAGAGCACTAAAATTAACCCTATTTGGACCGGGAGAGGGGTATTTCGCCCCCCTACCAAACTTTCCCAAATATCTCCACCGCTGTTGTAGATATGGTGCTGCAACTTCTCGACTTTTACTAAAATTTAATTAGCCATCAAGTTTTAAAAATTCCATGGTCTATTGTTGTACCACATGACTTCCAGATGCCCTTATTTGGAGACTGGTCACAAAGGAAATCTTAAAATCCTCGCTAAATTCTTGCAAATAGCGCCGATGACAAAGTTATATGCACCATTCGATTGCTCTTGAAGAGTACTCTTATTTGATATATATAGTGTTGTTTATATTTGTTGACATCAGCAACTTTTGATATGCGCATACTAACCAGTTTGTGCTGTACAGGAAAATATAAGGCCCGAGGTCTTAAAAGTACAGACCGTCAGCATTTTGTCTGAGGTCTGTGCAATAAGACCGAGGGCTTTATATTTTCCTGTACAACTACAAAACCGGAATTATCGGTATGAGTTTATTACCTGATAGCTTCTAATTTTGACTTATATCATTTGGTTTAAACGCATTTTGTTACTGAAGGTCATAGTCATCATTTTTCAACGCAGTTTATTGCAAACTCTCACGATTACCTAAATCAGTTGCTGCATTGTGACAGAAACGCGTCCTTAATATCGTATTATACAAGGCTACGGTAAGAACCGCGGGAAATCGTGCGATTAACCAATGAGATTGGCGGGATTCCGTTTTGTATTCAGACAAACCTCGTTTCTTTGAAACGTCAGTCAGGTAATGATATGACAGACCGCCTTTAAGTTTCTTTTCTTTACAGTTTATCATCTGAAGACGAAGAACTCGCTGCGATTATGGAACGAAGATCCAAAGAGATGCAAGTGATATTCGACAATTATGGCGTTGAGAAAGAAAAGTTTACAAAACTTCTTGAAATATTAAAGAAATTTGACAAGACCTCCTTTTATGAAACACCATCAGAACATGATTGTGAGTACGATAATGATTCTCTTGATTAATTTGAAATTGACGATTTATGTTGTTATGAAATTGTGGTGTTAGGAATTGCTACGACTACAGGACTGAATATAATCTATAAGAGAAATTCACTCAATTGGGAGAGCATAGACGTGTGGGACAAGGATCGGTCAGACGGACTTCAGGAATAGACTTTGGGCAAGTCTAGCAGCTTTCGGACCATGGGAAAAGCCTGATGCCTTCCCTTCAGATCCCCAAAAAATTACAGGCAACACAACCAAGGATAAACAAATGTAAAAATTGTGAATTATTCAAAATATCATGATTAAAAATAACAAGCGCATCGAAATTCACGTGATACAGCGGATTAGTTCCATTTAATGTTAAAAAACAAGGTTAATGGATATTTGAAAAGCCTTGAGACGCCAAGTTTCTAACTTTGCCAAGTTCATCACCTCCCCAAAAACTTAACCTAGTCCTTGATAAGTGCATATTGCTATTATGTGTAGAATTATTGGTCAAGGTAATATGACAGCCTTAAATAGTGCATAAATGCCGTAGCATTTTACGTACCGGGTGTCCCAAAAAAGTCCTCCTGTTTGAAAAATCGCCATTATTTGATTGAAAGGCCGATCTTCAAATTTCTTTTTTGACAAGCAGAACAAGGATCAAACAATTTCCCCAGTTATTGTAATTGGTTTAGAAATCAGCAAATTTAGCTCTTTTTAGGGCTGCCTGGTTTTGAATCATACTTCCAAAGAGCACTAATGATTACTACATTAATTCCTTGGTGTATATGAAGGTTTTAATATGGTCATAAATGACAGAGTGTTCAATGAAGACTTAAAGGATTAAAAGACTTAATGTTGGCAATGTTTGTTCTGAAGCAAGATCGACTATGTTACTTAAAAATATAGCCCAAAGTATTGCTTTTCAATGTGCAGTGTTTTAACCTTCAAGTAATGAAAGCAAATCATTTTGGAATAGTTTTGGGTCATTCACAAAACAAATGAAAAGAAATTTCTCATAGGTACGGTATAGTCGAGTTTTGTTGATTTTTTAAACAGGAGAACTTTTTCGGGGCACCTCGGTAATTTCTATCTTACTGGTCCAAACAATCAAAAATGTTAAGAAAGAATGCTGTCCAAGTGTTATCTCACACATCATCATCATCCAAGATATCTTGATCTCGTACAGCAAACTGCGGCAGAATTCGTGCGCCTGCACATACAGACGCAGACACGACCTCGAAGGCGCACTCTTCTGCAGCCTGCTCTGCAGTGACACTCCGTTGGCGTGTGTGTTCTAGGGCATGCTGCAAACCTCCTTCGCAGCTTCACTCGCAAGAAGCAATGGTGATAGGTAATAAGACGAGGCTTCAATCTGTAGCAGCGATATCCGCGCCCACAACGGTAACGGTATTGGCATCTGAAAAATCAAAATTTTAGTCTTAGATCTAACCGTTCTACCTTTGCACGTAAATACATCCAACAAAACCCTCGCCCTTTCCCGTCATGCTAAATAGCAACTAAAAGTTTCTGCTGGACGGAATATCAGAGGTGGTAACAGGCATAAAAGCAGTGGAGGGGACAAATGTAAATATCTCTGGGGAAAGTCTTAAGGGACTACGCCTTTTATACTCAGGAAATGGCAGCTTCTCAACACCCTTATTTGTCTATCGAATTCCAAAAATAATTACCTAAACCCCCCCTTAAGCATTTTCTACATGAATTGGAAGACTGACCCCAGAGAAAAGTGGGTCCCCATTGCCTACCGTGGCTCCACCACTGACGCGGACAAAGGGTTGTCTGAAACTTTTTCGTTCGCATTTTTTGCTCGTCGGCAAGTTTATCCTGCCAAGAGTGTGCCAGTTATTCTCATTAGTTCTTCAAGTAAAAGAGCCAATTTAACGAATGAACTCTTTGTAAGCTCCACGAGATTGAGGCAGGATTTTTGCACCAAAGCCAATCAACCTCGTTTCTAAAGTGTTGAAAACTGTTCCGTTTTCATCACTTTCGAGTGTTAACACGATGCCGTTTTCAAAATGTGCCGGTTAGAGCTCCGTTTTCAAAATCTACCGTTTTCAAAATCTGCCGGCAAAAAATGTGCCGTTTTCGTGTGAACGCGAGGCCTATCCGTCACATTTTTCACCGTTTTCAAAATGTGCCGGCATCGTGTGAAATAGACTAAAAGAATATAGAATGCCACGTCTTACCTTTTACCAAAGTAGTAAAGTGGGCAAATGCAGTATCCTTTGCTTGGATGGCAAGTTCCTCTTCCACTGCAGCTACATTTCTTCTTGCATTGAAGACCATATGTCCCTTTTGGACAATTCGTGTTACAGGTTGTTCCCTAAAATTTCAAACAAACACCTGTGACAGTGGTCAGATCCTCGGCGATGATCCTGATTTCAAGAATAATTGATTAAAACTTTTCCATCGAAGTCGCTTTTAAAGTAAATTTTTTGTCATTGATGTGTAAGACATCAACATCGAAGTAACCTGAAAGCCAGATTATTCCTGGCGAAGTAGTGGCAGTAAAAACACTATCTTTGAATAAACAGCGACTATGCATCAAATTGTCGCCAATTAGTCCAGATTTCATTGACAGAGCGACAAGTTTTGTACTTTTCGGGACATTACTATAGGAGTTGTGATAGTCACAAAGAAATCCCCGGTCAGAAAACAGGGGAGGATATTACAGTCATCTCGGTGAAAGCCAGCTTCTTCCCAATTTTGAAAAACCAGCTTAAAACTCGTACCTTGACATTCATTCAATGAGCTCCCTTATTTCGCCGCCACTCCCCTGGTCAGCATTGTGCCCCCTCAAATTGCCCCCTTTCCTCTGCTCAGGGTCTTGTCTGAGGGAATCATCATTGCACAAGTTCTGCCACGAAACTGACGATATCGGCTTAATCATTCCAGGCATTTCTATATCGATCTTCACAATGTCTATCAGGTCACCTCATGTCACCCTACTGAAGGGATATTCTTTGCTAATCATACAGCATCTGGTGTTCGTACTCTTTGGCCATATAATACACAATTACTCACTTTGAATCCAGGAGAACATTTGCAATTTCCAGTCTTGACGTCGCACCTTCCTTTCACACAGCTAAAGAAAGAAAGACATTGTTATAAGCATTTAAAATAAATACTAATCGTGAGCAGCTTGCTGGGGATTGGATTTTTCCGTTGTTGTGCAATTGTGTAGTAATGTCTCAAGAAACCTGCAGGCAAGGCTGTAAGGCTGTAATTGCTCAGAATTCCTACTGAGGCAAAATGGAGGTAGTCCTAGTTTGATGGAAAGAGGTAGTAATTAATAAAGTAGTGCAGCGATAACAAGTACAAGGAATCAGTCTACCTGGCTTTGGGGAAGCGATATTATGAGTCCTGGTTTGAGCAACAAGGACAGATTTTGTAACACAGACAAAGGAAATTCTCTCAACCATAAATTCAAAACAAACAAAGCCGCAAAATTTCTTTGAAACCCAGGTAGCTAGCTCGCTCGTTGTGCATTCAAGAAATTGTTTTTAAGAGCAAACACGAGCATATTTCGAAAGAAGAAGGATATATCTATACATCTACCTTGGGTCTTTTATTTCTTTGGTTCAGAAGCTGAGCAGTAAGTGTTTTAATTACACCCAAAAAATAAGAGAATTGAATCGCCTCCTAATCGGCTTTTGAATCAAATAAATTAAATGCCCGTGGTAAATGTGTAGATATATCCTTCCTCTTTTGATCTATGCTCATGTTTTTTCTTAAAAACAGTTTCTGGAATGCACAACAAGCGAGCTAGCTACCTGGGTTTCAGAGAAACTTTTGCGGCTTTGCTTGTTTTGATTTACTGGTTGAGAAAATTTCCTTTGTCAGCGATCGATACACTTTGGATTGCGGTGTCAATCAAAACCAACTCGTGCTATTGCCTTACCAAATCTGTTCTTGTTGGTTTGAGCAGAAAAAGAGCACAATGTAGTTATAGTTATAGTCGTAGCAGTGACAACTAAGATGAAGATAATTATTCTATGCATTCTATTCACGTACGTTCTGATTGGAGTGCATGATCCCTCCTCCACGGTTTTCGTTGGACAGGCAGCTCCTCCGCATTTCGGTGGTGTTGTTTTCAATGTTCGCTTGCGTTTGCCTAGGCAATCACAAGGCGACCAGGGGTTCCAAGAGTGAACACAATTCACTGGACAGCAAACACGGTTGCACGGTTGAGTTGCACTCAAAGGAAGGCATGTTCCACCACACGATGCTGCAGCTGTTATTGTGCGTGTTCTTGATTGTGTACCTGAAAATTGACAAATTTTAGTCTACTTAAAGTCGTACGGCGCACATGGATGGGTCATGTGATCTGTCACATGATCAAACTTCAATGCACTTTTCCTGCTTTTTTGTTACGCTCGTATTGTGCCTACCAAGTAGCAAGATTGCCTTAACTGCCTTTCAAAGGAGGCATTACCACTCGGGATTCTTTGCAGGCACAATAAAATGTCAGACTGTCTGAAATCAGATTCGGCCTCAGCGCAAACCATGGATCCATACTGCAGTAGATAAACGGATAGAACAGTTTTAACCACTGAACTGCACATCTCCAGTTTTAGGTGACAAAATGGCTCTTTAAAGATACCTGAAATGGGCTCAGTCGCATGGTGGCAGATTTGAATATAGTTTTCATAACAGCTGGTAGTTTGTGGCAACTGTTACATATTGTTCACTGCCATCTTGATCAGCACTTCCAACATATATTCGCATTGGTACCCTGTGCCTTAATTGAATTGAATTTACACGCAAAATGTAAATTTGACTAAAATGTGGCCAGTTGTTGAGAGGTTGAAGCCATTTCAGTTCGAAGAAATACGTCATAGAATTTTACACCAATATTTTTAAAGATTTGAGTTGAGTGAGTCGAGTTTCTAAGAAGCTGTTTCTCACAAAAAAATAGGTGATGTCTTTTGAAGATGTGATGCTCTCACTTAGTGAAACACAATTTAGATAACGGTCTTCTTACCTGTAGTGCCACATGTTTTGGAACAAGTTGACCATGCTCCCCATTTGCTAACCACGCAGTTTACTGGACAGCAAACACGGTTGCACGGTTGAGTTGCACTCAAAGCAGGACATGTTCCACCGCATGAAGCTGCAGATGTTATTGTGCGTGTTCTTGATTGTGTACCTGAAAATTGACAAATTTTAGTGAACTTAAAGTCGTACGGCGCACACGGATGGTTCATGGCGTCATGTGATCTGTCGCACGATCAAACTTCAATGCACTTTTCCTGCCTTTTTGTTACGCTCGTAATGGGCCTACCAAGTAGCAAGATTGCCTTACCTGCCTTTCAAAGAGGCATTGTCACTCAGCCTGCGTGCAGACTCAACTATCGAGTTTGCACGCAGGCTATTGTCACTCAGGATTCTTTGCAGGCACAATAAAATGTCAGACTGTCTGAAATCAGATTCGGCCTCAGCGCAAACCATGGATCCCTGCTGCAGTAGATAAACGGATAGAACAGTTTTAACCACTGAACTGCACATCTCCAGTTTTAAAGATACCTGAAATGGGCTCAGTCGCATAGTGGCAGATTTGAATATAGTTTTCATAACAGCTGGTAGTTTGTGGCAACTGTTACATATTGTTCACTGCCATCTTGATCAGCACTTCCAACATATATTCGCATTGGTACCCTGACCCTGTGCCTTAATTGAATTGAATTTACACGCAAAATGTAAATTTGACTAAAATGTGGCCAGTTGTTGAGAGGTTGAAGCCATTTCAGTTCGAAGAAATACGTCATAGAATTTTACTCCAATATTTTTAAAGATTTGGTATGTGAGCTGAGTTTCTAAGAAGCTGTTTCTCACAAAAAAATAGGTGATGTCTTTTGAAGATGTGATGCTCTCACTTAGTGAAAAACAATTTAGATAACGGTCTTCTTACCTGTAGTGCCACATGTTTTGGAACAAGTTGACCATGCTCCCCATTTGCTAACCACGCAGTTTACTGGACAGCAAACACGGTTGCACGGTTGAGTTGCACTCAAAGCAGGACATGTTCCACCGCATGAAGCTGCAGATGTTATTGTGCGTGTTCTTGATTGTGTACCTGAAAATTGACAAATTTTAGTCTACTTAAAGTCGTACGGCGCACATGGATGGGTCATGTGATCTGTCACATGATCAAACTTCAATGCACTTTTCTGCTTTTTTGTTACGCTCGTATAGGGCCTACCAAGTAGCAAGATTGCCTTACCTGCCTTTCAAAGAGGTATTACCACTCGGGATTCTTTGCAGGCACAATAAAATGTCAGACTGTCTGAAATCAGATTCGGCCTCAGCGCAAACCATGGATCCATACTGCAGTAGATAAACGGATAGAACAGTTTTAACCACTGAACTGCACATCTCCAGTTTTAGGTGACAAAATGGCTCTTTAAAGATACCTGAAATGGGCTCAGTCGCATGGTGGCAGATTTGAATATAGTTTTCATAACAGCTGGTAGTTGTGGCAACTGTTACATATTGTTCACTGCCATCTTGATCAGCACTTCCAACATATATTCGCTTTGGTACCCTGTGCCTTAAGTGAATTGAATTTACACATAAAATGTAAATTTGACTAAAATGTGACCAGTTGTTGAGAGGTTGAAGCCATTTCAGTTCGAAGAAATACGTCATAGAATTTTACACCAATATTTTTAAAGATTTGGTATGTGAGTTGAGTTTCTAAGAAGCTGTTTCTCACAAAAAAATAGGTGATGTCTTTTGAAGATGTGATGCTCTCACTTAGTGAAAAACAATTTAGATAACGGTCTTCTTACCTGTAGTGCCACATGTTTTGGAACAAGTTGACCATGCTCCCCATTTGCTAACCACGCAGTTTACTGGACAGCAAACTCGGTTGCACGGTTGAGTTACACTCAAAGCAGAACATGTTCCACCGCATGAAGCTGCAGATGTTATTGTGCGTGTTCTTGATCGTGTACCTGAAAATTGAAAAATTTTAGTGATCTGTCGCACGATCAAACTTCAATGCACTTTTCCTGCCTTTTTGTTACGCTCGTAATGGGCCTACCAAGTAGCAAGATTGCCTTACCTGCCTTTCAAAGAGGCATTGACACTCAGGATTCTTTGCCCGCACAATAAAATGTCAGACTGTCTGAAATGAGATTCGGCCTCAGCGCAAACCATGGGTCCATACTGCAGTAGATAAACGGATAGATAGAACAGTTTTAACCACTCCACTGCGCATCTCCAGTTTCCGTTCCCAGACAGTCTAATAATCATAATCATAATCATAAACTTATTTACAGTTGGTTTTTGATCTAGTTAACAACAACTAATTAACACCAACTATCTATAATATACAATATACAATATAACAAAAAGATAAAAAACCCTAATGAATTATCCTAAATTAAGTGCAAATGTAGCACGTACAGTTATTGCCATCCCAGCAACGTATTTCTTTCTTGAATTTCATGAGAGAAGTTGTCAATTTTAGGTCATCACTAAGATTGTTCCACAATAGACTCCCTCTAAAGGATAAGGAATTTATTCCGTAGCGCTGAGAACTCACTGAGGGGAGCTTGCATAGTTCCTTTGTCCGCAGGTTGTAGGGAACATCTTTTTTAACAAAGAAATTCCACATGTACTCTCAAGTACCGAATAATCGTCCCCCCCCCCGCTTATTAATTTTTGAAAAAATTTCCAACCCCCCCACTTTTATTCCAACCCCCCCTTTTATTAATTCTTGAAAAATAGAAGTAATAGTGAACAAATTTTTTTAATAATTCCTGCTAAGCAAATGTACTTACTGTATTTATTAACTTTATTCTCCTTTGTTTGTCTGACCCGTGTTACATACGTGTTTTACATACGTGGTACCCATGTTAGATACGTGTTTTACTAAGAAAACGAAAAACGACTATTCTCAATTTTTCCAACCCCCCCGATTGTTCCAACCCCCCCGATTATTATTATATTGAACCATTTCCAACCCCCCCCCCCCCCGATTATTCTCACCCCCCGTTTATTCGGTACTTGAGAGTACTCTGGATTGAGATGGTTCATTGAAGTCTGAAATCGTATCGTGCTCGTAAGGTCCCAGGGTGACCATGGCGAAATGGGTTCAGTTGCAAGTTGGCAGATTTGTGAAAACTAATCAACTTTATAAAAACGAAGCAACTCCAAGAGAAACTTTTAATTTAACAACGGGACCAAAGTTTAGAAACCATGCAGCAAAGTTTAGAGCCAAGTTTCTTACGAAAGAGTGCAAATGAAGGATGGTTATAATGATGACATTGATATTTACCTGTTGTGCCACACTTAGCCGTACATGTTGTCCAAGCAGACCATTGGCTAAGTCCACAATTCTTTGGGCAGCAAACTCTGTTACAGGCTACATTCTCGCTCCTTGATGGACATGATTTACCACAGCTTGCTGGGTTAGCAATTACGCGGATTCTTGATTTTAGGCCTGTAAATTAAGGAAATATACCCGGTGAGTCAGAAAAATGTGGCCAGTATCACGACGCAGTGGTGTAATCCTCTGACTTTGCAGCCTTAATAGTCAGGCGGACAGGGCTCGATACCCAGTAGGGTCCCACCACTCGAGCGTCATAACAAGGGGTTGCGGATTCGATTAGCGCTTAGCTACTTCTGTGATCCCAGCGCTTTGCGTTTCACCAAACCAATGTATACACTCTTTTAACACTGACTCAAAAAATTAAACCCCGTTGCCTAACTGTATGCATTCATAATTTTAAATACATCATCATTATTTTCTAATTCATTGCATTCAACCGAAATAACTTTATTTATTAACTAAACTACAATACACAGATAGTAGTGAGGTCAGTCTAGCAAGATTGTCTATAGGTGTGCCAAAATAGAGCAAACAGGGAAAGCACATTATTCCTATCACTCGTACATTCATTTGATACATGTAACCTGAAACTAACCTGAATCTCTGCAAACAGGGAGGGGATGGGCGGGAGGGATCCTATCTTACATAACAGTACTTGCTATCGACCTGTGATTCTCCACGCCTTGAAGAGCTTTTTATATTTGCCTACTAAGCACGCCTCACGGAGAGCGTGCAACAGTATTCCCTTAAGAGCTTAACAATGCTGCTACAAAATAGTTTCCTATTGTACTGTTAATAAATTCATTTGTCTCGCATTCCCGAAAACTAGCTTCCGTTGTTGGCTTTCCTAAAACGATAAGTAATTGCCTCCATTTGGCCAATGTTTTAGGAATTAAGATCGTGAAATAATGTTTTTCTAGCTTCGGGCATTCCCTTCTAATGTGTCAAAACTCTTGAAATGTTACTGAGCTTCTTTTCAATTGACTCTGCTTGCCCCACTAATGCTTGTCATCAAACATTACCACATGCAATTGGGGCAAGATGACCCTGAGTTGACCCTGAGTTCTCTCTCGTTGCGAATGGTACATTGTAATGTAGATATGTTTTTTGTGTAAAGGGTCTGTTTCATCCAGCATGCCTTGCACGTGCAGTCTCTTGGATGTCATTGTTGTTGCCCTTTTCATGAACAGTTATCAATATCTTAAAAAGAGCTAGGATGTTACCTTTGGTACCGCATGTCTTAGAGCAAGGTCCAAAAGCAGGGCTGTTGTATCTGCAATCACAAGAACGCGTTCCGGTTAATGAATAGGGGCAGCTCCCTCCGCAAGATGCACCACGTATCACACGACGGCTTCTGCTCCTTGAACCTGAAAACAGAGAAAATATCTAGAAAGTAGATTTCTTCAAAAAAGACGGAAATTTCCCGCAATTTTTTGTCCTGGTTGCATTTTATGAAAGTAGGCAATCTCGTCCCCAGAGTAAGGTCGTTGCTCTACTGTTCATTCGGCTTCGTGATCAGCGTATGACGTCAAGGTTTCCCTTATCCTCTTCGTTTATCCGCCATCTGATTGGTCCGTGAAAATGAGGCTTTGGAGGTTTTCGGCCATGGGCCATGAGCTAAAAAAGGCGGAAACATTGGATTCCTATGCTCGACAATGGAGGGCTAGCATCAGTTACAACAGTGGAGGCCGTGCTGTGCGGTGAATGGCTAACAACAGCACAGTGGAGGGCTGGCATGAAGCATGTGGGGGGGGGCTAGCATCAGTACAATGGAGGCTGCTCAGAACTGTGGAGGGGATGACTTTATGTGTTGTTTTGATGTTTTTGGATGGCCAATATGGTCTGCGTTACTCATGATGGAAGTTTAGCCACTTGGATTCCACTTATAATGTGAAGTTGAAGCCTGGCGAGATAAATGGATGAAAAAGTCAAATCTTTTTATTGAAGGCGACTATAGACCGATTACAAGTGCGTAGTTACTGCTTTTGACAGCCTGGGCGCTCAAACTACGACTGATGGACTTTCACACTGAAAATTAGGACGAAATTGTTTCCCTTGATTTCATGTTCGGATATGGAAACCATAGCAACACTATGTAAGAAAAGCTGAATGCTCCAGCAAATGGTAGATGGGCCTAAGTTGTCGGCTCAAGTCTCAGATGATAAAATGCCTCAAAATTCAAGTTTTCAGTGACGTTAGCAATGAACAAAAGCCAGATACCAAAAATCAATAAACGTTATTGAAAAAGGGGTTCCTCATTTTGAAGGCCACTGAGCTTCACCACAGCAATGAGAATTTCCAACTGCCGAAGGTTGCCATGACTACGACTTAGCCTCGTTCCAGAGCACACAGAAAACTATATGCCCTTTCCGTCCTTCCGTCTCAATTTTTTATGTGAAAGTCTGCAAGTCCCAGTTTGAACACACAAAAAATGTTGCTGTCACTGTTGTTGTCTAGAAATCGCCCTCGAAATTGAAATCGAAAGGGGAAGTATGCTTATCATGGAGATAATTCTAATCTACAGCCATAAAGTCGTTGAAGATACTCAATTCGAATTAATTTTCATCCTCTGTTAAATAAATTCAAAAAGTGCGCAAAAATATCAGCAAAGTCAGTCAATTATCTCAAATTTTGTCGGCTCCTTTGAAAAGAAATGCTAGAAGCGATTTTATTTTGACCCTGGATCAGAATAAAATCGTCAACGATGGCTCATTAAAACCAATTAACGAGATTAAAAACGGGAGATAAGATCAAACTTCAACGTAAATATTTTCCTGTTACACTGTAACTTTTTTCTAAATGTTGAAAATTTCAGAAAAAGTTTACGAAAAATTTAGGAAAGAACACCCGTGTAAAAACGTGTAAACCGGCCTTATAAAACGGACTGAAGAGATACACTTTGGGCAAGTCTATAGTTCCTATAGACTTGCCCCAGGTCATCTCTTCCGTCCGTCTACCGTTCCCTTTACGGTAGTTCCTCGATCCGCCATTTCATGGATCCGCCATTCCAACATTCTGTCCAGAGATATCTCTCGAGCTCTCTGGACGGAATGTTGGAATGGCGGATCCATGAAATGGCGGATCCAGGATCTACAGTAGAAACCCGCATAAAAGAACCTGTTTTTATAAGAACCTAGAGGCTGAAATTCAATCTTTAAAACCCCCTAAATAAGAACCCCTAAGAGGCTCAAACTGGGAAAGGTTCTTATATAATAGCTTTAATGTAAATTATTAAAATGACAAGAATGTTTAGAATTCTTCACATCCTGATCAGACTTCCTCATTGGTACAAAAGATTTGTTCTCAAGAATTCTCAAGAAATCTAAAAAAATCTCAAGAATTCTTGGGCTGGAAAACAGTGTTAATGTGTGCAAGGCAGTGTTAACGTATATAAGAACCTTTTTAAGAACCTGAGAGGCTGGAATTTAGAATAGCAGCCATTTAAAGAGCCACTGCTGACATATGTGCTTTGCGCCTGTGCGAATCCCACAATGCATTGCTTCTTCGACTTTCTGGGTGTCTAAAAGTGTTTTTTGGCCTAGCATGTCAACATTATCGCGGATGTGGAAAGAAGCCTACCTCAATTCCACTGTTGCCTCCTCCATCATTATCTTCATCGCTTTCTTCTTGGACGGTCATGATGCGTGATCCGTAGATATGTGGATTATTTCCTGTCGTTCTTGTTGTTGTACGGTTTAGTTTGCCATATCGAACAGTTCAAATACGAAGTTTAAATTACGAAAGAAAATGACGAGGCCATTTGCCCTCCAGAGGACTGTATTTCAAATTAACATAATAAAACAGACGCTATAAGTAAAGAAAGGGCCTATAGAATTGTGGTTAATACGTGTGAAATATTCCGCTCTTGTTTTCAGCAATGACAGAAATGTAAAACAATAAACGATAATAAGCGCAAACTAAACATTGTTCTTCGTCGCCATTGGTGTTTACCTCCTTTCAATTTTTAAGCGCGCAAAGCACTTATGTCAGCAGTGGCTCTTTAATTAAGAACCAATTCAGGCTGCCCAGAAAAAACCTAGGTTCTTTTATGCGGGTTTCTACTGTACCGTAAAGGGAACGGTAGACGGATGGAAGAGATAGACTTGGGGCAAGTCTATAGTTCCTACGGCCCTGCTGCAGCTGCTGGACAAGATGTGAACGTAACGGAAAACAGGGGATGCTCCTACCTGTTGCTCCGCAGTTTGCAGTGCATGTACTCCAGGCTGTCCAAGCAGAGACGGCACAATTGACAGGTGAACATGCTCTTCTTCTTCTTCTGCGTCTTCTTCTCCAACCATCTGATCGTTCAACAAGCAACGAAACTACCACCAACAGCAGTAATGCAGTCGCAAGAATCGTCTTTGAATTCATTTGTGCAGATGTCTTTTCTCCCAATGACTTTCCTGTTTGCGACCTGTTCCCACTGCCACCGTTCCCTGTCTGATTCTGTAGGTGTGGTGCTGAATAATGGCCGAATATAATGATGCCTAAATGAGGTCAGGTTTTAAATACCTCCTCCGCGCTTTTCTTATACCACGCATCATAAAAATCGTTCGCTGAATCACGTTGAAAAGATTTTTGGGTTTCTATGGTGTTTAGATTGGAAGGGAAGTAGAAATATTTGTAATGAATTTGTGACAGGAAAATAGATTTTTAAAGCAGCCCAGCGTGCTCACCCTATTGTTTTGACACTTTGTGTTTCAGCTTTGTTGAGAGCGAATCAACTTTGGGGCTCACGATGTCATGCGCAAAGTTGTTATTATTCCTTCTCTTGTTCTCAATCGTCTAAACTTAATTTGTAGAATACGTCACTGCAGTAAATCGTTACTGCGCGTGCGATCTGGAGCCCTTTTTGGGGGATTCCTAGAGGCTGACAACTTAGCCTGTTGTTTGTATCCCCAACTGTTTATTCGAGTCTGCACGCAGGCAAAGCAAGTTTGTGCTTGCACATGCACGTATTTGTGCATAAAGGAACTTGGATCAGCCTTTCATGGGCATTATTATTATTATTATTAACAATTTCTTTTACGTTGGCAAGATAAAAAAAAATATATATAGCTAATAAGCTAATTAACGCCAACAAATGTTGTTTCTTCCACTGCTATGTGATACAAGGGACATTTCACTCCTAAAGAAAAGAATGTCGTCTAACTTACATCACTGGCAAAACTCCTTTGTTTCCATGCATGAATTTTGAAGACGTTTGTCAAGGAAGGATATGTCTGTTTTATTTCGCAGAAATAATTTCAAAACGGGCAAGAATGCTGAAACATCGTTGAACCATAATCAATAGTTGAACCATGGGCATGGGGGAACTCCCTATTGTATGTGACGGGGAGTAAGACACAGCATATTTTTGAAAAATCCAAAAATATATTAAATTTAGGACATTGTTAGACCCCATAAATATACTAATTGCTTCATAGAAATTAAAACTAGATGTTTTACAGCTTTTTCAGCAACTGCGCTGCAATATTTTGGTGAAAACTCAGATTAGCACTCACCCGCACTGACCTTGTCACATTTGTTACCTTGTCACATTTGTTCACCAGCAACCGCAAAAATATGCCGATTATGCACCAAATAGCGTACGAAAAGGTATACTATATTTCCCAACCCCAACTAGTATCTGACCTCCCCCTGTCACCTACTAACAGGGAGTCGCCCTGGGCTTGTAACCCAGACTCGATAAGCTCATGATAAGCTTTGCTGCTTCTGGGGCGTATAATCAATATCATCATCATCATCATCATTACAGAAAGACTTGTTTATTAAAGACGTTTGTCAAGGTGTCAAGGAAGGATATGTCTGTGTTATCCCTGCTAGACTTGCCCCAACCCAAAGTCTGTCTTACCGTGACGGAATGCTGGAATGGCGGATCCAGGAACTACCGTAAAGGTTCCCAATGGGTGCAATTCAATAGTAAAAGGTACACCACGCTCGTCCATACCATTTCATACCCTTTTCTCTGACTTTCTAGTTGGTAAAGAAGTCTGTGCATAACAAAAACTGGTTCTGCGAGAATGGTTTGGGATTTTTGCACTTTATTACGATTCACTTTACTCATATCTCACTTGGGCCAGGTGAAATTGACTATTATTCTTCTAGGGTCCCGAGTACACCAGGATTTAACTGTTTTTGGGTTGGGATATTTTCTGAAGGAAAATAACCCGTTTTTTCCTGAGATTGTAGGTCCTAGGATTCTGCCTCAAATTTTCCCTTTTCTCAGCGAAATCATGGATGAGCGCGGTGTCATGTTTTCATTAACATTGCACCCACCGGGGAAACGGTAAGAGACGGTAAGACGGATTGAAGAAATAGACTTACTTGTTGGGGGCATGTCTTAACAGGGATAAAGCTCAAGACGTGCTGGGTGCCAACTGTTTGATTCAACCAATGACTATGGTTCAACGATGTTTCCGCATTGCTGGTTTTTGAAAACATTTCTGCGAAATAAAACAGACATATCCTTCCTTGACAAACTTCTTTAATTACGGAATGGTGGTTCGGGAAATGTAGGAGAGCGATTGGTCACACGGACTTGAGGAATAGACTTGGGGCAAGTCTATATACCTGCGGGCCAATATCGGCGCCAAGAGGGGATTGGAGGGACACGTCCCCCCAGATTCAAAAGGTCGGCACAAAAACGACATAAAATTAGTTGGGCATACCTTTAGGCTGAAAAATTACATTAGAACGTATGGTTCAATAACCATCAAATAGAGCTTTTACATCCGTTGGTCTTGAACAGGTCAGTAAATTCTTGAAAGAAGGAGGAGGGGGTCTGCCACCTGCTTCTCATAAAGCTATAGTACCCACTTTTAATCAGTTCACTTTCAGTTTTTATATTTTAAATTCCACTATCCTTCTGATAGCCAAAGTTTCCTTCATACCCAGTTTTATGATGATATTTTGGTGGAAAGCTCCAGGGGGGGGGGGGGGTGCTCTCCCATTGTGGCCTGACAAGGGGATCCAGTCAGGGATAAAGAGGGCCAAAGCAAATATTTTTGAAAATGCCCTCA
This sequence comes from Aurelia coerulea, assembly GCA_039566865.1. Lineage (NCBI taxonomy): Eukaryota > Metazoa > Cnidaria > Scyphozoa > Semaeostomeae > Ulmaridae > Aurelia > Aurelia coerulea. The sequence continues at coordinate 19,980,978 of CM076954.1, forward strand.
AATGGTGGTATGTCTTTACAGAAAGCCCCAAATGGTAGTTCGTGGACGTAAAATTGGGCCATTTGGTAGCATCTAGTAGTGAAAATTGTCTGCAGTTTTTCAAAATTTTCTATTGTAAAAACTGATTGAACAAAGCAAGAAAACTTCAAAATTCATTGATGATTATTGCTGCAACGACCATATTGCCATGCGGAGGAGCCTACTGAATTTAAATATTATAACTGGCCAGGAATCTTGGAGTACCCCCAATTGGTAGTATGTGTTTAACAAATAGGGCCATTTGGTAGCCATTTCGTAAGACCCTCAAATTGACTGGACCCCTTGTTAGGCCATAATGGGAGTACCCCTCAGGGGAAAAATACTCATAGTCTACTCATTTTTAACTATTTTTGCTGATTTCAGCCAAACCAACCCATGTTTAATGAAAATCAGTCAAAAAATTACCCTTGTTTAGAGAATTTTTGCCCAGAATCCCACCCATATGGGCCACATGTTAGTAAATTATCCTGTTTTTAAGCCTTTGAGACTTTGCATTTACATCATTTAGACTTGCTTTTATAAAAAAATTGTCCTTCATGAAATGGTGAAATTACCATTCTCCTTCCAATGTGCAAAGTGAAAAATTTGACAACAAGGAAAGAAGAAGAGGGTGAAGGAAAAGTTGTGTTTGTTGGTTTTTATTTGGCTTGCCCACATTGATGCATAAAGGGATGATAAAATGGATAATAATTACAAGCCTAATTACACTTGAAAAAAAAAACAAAAGAAAATTATAGTGGGCCATGATTATAGGGGGATCAGGGGATTTTCATGACCACAGCCCAAAGGCCAGGATGAGCAAAGAAAATTAATTGTTGATGGCCCTAACCTCCCCTTGGTGATTTCTGGAGACGTTGACACAGGAGCAGCGTATTTTCATAAAAATCAACTCACTGAAATACATATTACACATAGATTTGTTCTAAATTCATATCTTAGGAAGGATGATAAGTAAAATGCAGTTTAATGCAAAATCAGACTGGTCTTTCTTGGAAAATAGAACAAGAATCCTTAAGTTTAGATGGTAGAATACATTCCAGAGAATCAATTTTTTGCACTGTAAAGTTCTGCAGTTTTTTGTTGACTTTTTGACATTCTCTGTCTATAAGAAGTGCATTAAAGCCAGATTCTCTTGCTGAGACATAATCTAGCTGGAAATTATCCCCAATATGCAATGCCTCAAATGGTTTCACATTGCCACACAAAGCTAGTGCTGCTGTAAATATCCTATTGTCTGGTTTGGCAATACCAATTGCTCTTGAGCATAAAATCAAATCAAAGAATTCCCTGATCTCTAGTTGCTCTAACAAGAATTCTAAACGTTCATCAAAGTTTGAAATGATTCCAAGTTTTATGTCAGTGTCACATTTCAACTCATGCAAAACATCTTTGACTTCTGGGAATAATTCGTATTTGTCTTTAGAGCAGTAATCCGTGTATAACTGATTGGAAATGCTTTTAAGAGTCCTTATATCACGAAGGCCTAAGTTAAAGAACACTCTGTGTACCACTTCATACCACCAAGCTTCAGACGAAATGAGATTATTGTAGCCGAAGTTTGGCATTAGCCGGTTCACCTCCTTGTAGGCCCTGCCAAATGCAACTTCTGTTTGCTCACTGTCGAATGACAGTTGAGTTGCTCCATAGTATTTATTTGCAATAGCTGCATAATGCTCGCCAACTGAACCTCGTATTTTGAGCAGAGTATTTGTGACATCGAATGTTATTAATCTTAATGACATTTTCAAATAATTTCAAAATTTGTCACAGAACAAATTTTCTTAGTTGAACAGCTACCATACATTATCTGCCTCGTTTTGAAAAACGCGGGACAAATCTGTTTCTTGGAACTGGAAACTAGACGTACTCCATTCGTCCCAATGTTTCGGCCTGTGTTTTCACTCCATTGATCCGAAATTGCGAAATACGCAGCTCAAAATACGCCCAAACACGCAACTGCGGAGTAAAATTTCGTTTGCATTGAATATCGATAAGACAAATTTTGTGTTGTTTCATTCCAACAGAAAACAGTTGACAGATGTGCCAATTCTTAAAATTGGCAAACAATGTGTAAATAGGGCGAAGTGTGTTAAGTTCTTGGGAGTGCTGATGGATGAACACTTGTCTTGGAAATACCATATCACAGAACTTTACAAAAAGTTATCAAGGACTGCTGGAATCTTTTTCAAAATACGGCATTACATTCCTCTAACTACTCTTATATGTCTCTATAACTCTCTCTTTTCCTCCTTCCTTAATTATGGCATCACAGTGTGGGGTCTCACATATGATACCTATCTAACTCCATTGTTTCTCCTCCAGAAGAAAATCCTGCGATGCATCAAATTCCAGCCCTTCTCTGCACATTCCTTGCCAATATTCAAGTCTTTGAAAGTTCTTAAACTTGAGGACACCCTGCACCTGAATATTTTGACATTTGTTTTCAAAGCCATTAATAGGCTTTCTCCGGCTTGCTTTCATAACTACTTTCAGCCGAATTCAACTATTCATAAGATAGGAACTCGTCAGTTAACCAGAGGTGATTTATACAAAACTATCAAAAACACTATAACGTATGGTTTAAAATCAGTGCAGTATTTTGGCTCAAAGCTTTGGAATACATTGCCACTTTTCATTCGTGTTGCTGGTACAGTTACTGCTTTTAGGTCTAAATTGAAAACCCATTTTCTTGATTCCTACATTTGATCCACTTCAAGTCATAATCAAGGGAAACACCTGGTGAAAGTTGTCGTTTGGTCAGTTTTGATTTAAAGTTTTTAGTTTCTTTTTTATGGGGGGGCTCTCTCTCGATTAGTTTATCTACTTAGAGGGCTCCTCCTTAGTCAGTCATTTCTAAATACAATTTTGTAATGTCCTTTATTCTTTTCTGTTATTGTAATTTTATTGTAGTGTATTTTTCTGTAGATGTGTATTTATAAGTTTTCTTCGGTAGATGTGTGTTCATAAGTGTAGCTGTAGTGTAGAAATGTAATATTGTAATTAGAAATGAGTGATAAAACATATGAAACTGAAAAAACTGAAACTTGCATTGGGACTCATGAGTTAAAAGCCAAATTCTTGGCCCGATATTCGATGTGATGTGCCCTAAATTCCTTACTTTTGGACCTATTTGTTCACAAATCCGAATAAACTAATCCAGAGGTATTACAGAATTAAGTCACTTCACTTCGCTCGCTAAATATATTTCTTTTTACCGATGACCATAATGAAATGCAATGCTTCCTGGGTAATGCACATGTTCGCCCAATGATGTTCTGGCGTAATTAATCACTGCCATTTTAGTCTTTGCTGGTAGAAGTCTTGCCATTTGAAGCAGCAGATGCCTTGATTCTCGAAGCAGCACAACAACCTCGTAAAGCAGTTCATTGGTGTCATACCTATAAAGTGCAAAAATAGCTAAGTTCTAGACTATTTACCTAGACTGATTATATGTTCGTAGGTTATCGCTATTGATAGGCTGATGGACGCTATAACTACGACTCATGGACTTACGCTTCCAGAAACGGACATGGCCTAAATGATCTGCTATTTTTTCTCGAAACCACCGACCCTAAATCACCGCAAAAAGTGGTTATCCTGAAGTGGTACACTGCAAAGCAAGCTATCAGTACTTAGATGAATGTTTCTTCGAGCTATTAAAGCAAAAACTACTACTTAGATAGTAGAGGCTACTATTTACCCAGCTACCGTGTGTACCAAAATAGTAGCCTGGGTGCAGACTCTACTTCTTTTAAGAGAGGTTCTTTTCTCCTCCAGAAGAACATCTCCTTTCTCCTCCAGTAGAACATCTCCTCCAGTAGAGCCTCTGCTGGAGGAGAAACCTCTTTGAAAAGAAATCAGTAGTCTGCACGTAAGCTACAAAATACCGGGTGATGCAAAATACACAATTCCTATGTAAAAAGCCACTGCTCCTTGGATATCAAGATAATAGCAAATATATTATTTAGCTTAGCTGTAGACATGTTTAAATGCATTTTGAATTTACATGACTTAACTCGGCCACTCTGTTCTGAGATTATGAGGGATTTTCTTGAGAAAGCCCCGTCAAGAAAACTTCAAAACAGTCCAAAAAATCACCAGCAACAACAGCAACAGCAACAATTCGCTAAAATTTCTGCCTTACAGCAATGACTTCAACATATGTCAGCAGCACGTGTTATTCTCTGAGAAGATGAAATGGCTAAAGCATTTAAAGCATGTAAAAGTCATTGCTTTAAGGCAGAATATTTTTGGTCGTGATTTTAGGCCTGTTTTAGAGGTTATTTCAGTATACGTAATTCTTTTAGCTGAATATATTTTGAACTAGGCTTTGAATGGTGCTTAAATCATTGCAGTAAAACTTTCAGTCATGGTCAGAGTATTCACAGAAACGAAGTGCATGGGATTCAATCTCGATTGGCTGAAAATTCCACGAAATGGACCAATCACATTGCACGAGAAACAACAACAAATCTACATAATAACTGGCATTCTTACCCAGGACACGATAAATTAGCTAACGCTTCCACGATGAAGTTATAATCTTCCAACGATTCTTTTAACGTAAAATGATGTTTTAAATCTTTCATGAACATCTTCACTGACAATTTTCTACTTTTTCGTCCGTCCTTGCTCAAACTTGAAGTAGCCATTGAAAGCCTTTCGTTGAGCCTTGTTGCTGTATTGTCGAATATTGAACCATTTGATGTAGAGTTATTCGCAAGAAGCGAATATCTTTGGAAGGACTTTGGAGCATTATTCGCATTCCCTCCATTTGCCTTATGAGCAGTTTCTTGGTTTTTTTCAGTAGTTCCCAAAGGGCCTGAAAATCCAGGCGTTGGTTTTGAACTCGACGGCATTGCGACTGATTCCATTTACGAGACAACTTGCTTTATTTCTTGCATGAGACTCTTCTTGGTTCTTGTGAGGCTGTTATTGTTAGCATGTGTAGAACGATACTTCTTTATCGAATGCTGCCTCGGATTTGGAATAGAATACTTTCAACTTACATGTGATTCAATCAATCGAAGATTCGATACTATTGATCTTATTGATTAAACGTCTCTTTCAATGTAAAGCCAAGGGGATCTAGTTGTCTTCTGGACTAATTACTGAAGTCCCTTTTTCTACCATTACTTTTTTAACGATTGAAACGATCTGACCATGGGTAGCACGTTGGACGCAGTGCTCGATTGCCGCAACGTAGGCTTCTGTGGAAGAAAATTTATGTAATTCTGCGATAGAATTTCCTCTGCAGAAGCATACACGCTGAAACATAAGTGCAGCGTCTAACTACCCATGAAAGGTCTAATAATATTACTCTGGAAATCCAAGTTTATCTAGGTTTGCCAACAGGGTAATACGTCCAGGGTCGTAGGAAGCATCCTAAAGTTTAAAGTTATGGTGCATGACACTTCAAGGGCATTATTTGTCAAGGTAAAGGTCCTGAAGGGGCCTTACCAAAGCAAAAAAGGCATTTTTTCGTTATCATGGCAAAATTTTGGGGAGCGCGTGCCCCTCAATTCATGTGTCCCTGGACTCCAACTATAACGGGAAATGAGCATATCAAATTAAAATAGACCGTTTCCGTTAGCTGAGAAGCATATTTTCCCTTGACCTGGAAAAGTTGGAGACTTTCCTGAGCGCCCACTGTAACGGGAAACAAGTATTCTAACTGTTCCCTTTACTACACGAAAAGCTCGTTTTCCACTGACCTGAAAAAAGTAGGAAATTTTCTTTTTTTGGCTCGAAATCTAATTCTTACTCCCACTTTAACGGCAAATCTAATTCTTTCCCGTTCCCGTTCCCGTTCCCGTTCCCGTTCCCGTTCCCGTTCCCGTTCCCGTTCCCGTTCCCGTTCTCGTTATTACATGAGGGCACTGCATGAAGAGGCACATTTTCCCTTGACATTGACATGGAAAAGTTATTACATGAGAGGCACATTTTCCTTCGACCTGATGTGTAGAATGATAGTGACTATGGTAGAAGCAAATAACTCGTATAAAAGCAATTCGCAACTCGTAACTCGTAAAATAGAAGTAGCTCGCAACTCATTCGTCACTCATGGATCAAGGTTGACAAACCACCTGGATCAAGGTTATTCTACAATCTCATCAAGAAAAGATGAGTAAGAAAATATTTTGGTTTAGTTGCCGATCGAATTGTTGCACTTTTCCTATTGTCTTTCGTAACGGTCGAAAACAAGAATTGAGGGCCTGAAAGGCACAGGAGTCTGTGATGTGGTACTTCCAGGAAAGGGAAGGGCCCCTTCAGAAAGAGGCTTCATCTACCGGGTGTCCCAAAAAAAGTACTCCCGTTTGAAAAATCACCAAAATTTGCTTACACAACCGATCTTAAATTTTCTTTTTTTGTCAAGTAGATCAAGGACCAAATTAGTTTCCCAGATATAGCAAATTTTGTAATTGGTTTAAAAATTAGCAAATTTAGCTCTCTTTGGAGTTACCTGGTTTTGAATCATACTGCAAAAAATCACTGGTGATTGCCAGATCAAATTTTTGTGCATGGAAAGCTTCTAATTTGGTCATGAATGAAAGAAAGAAATGCACACTATCCTTAGAGACTTAAATAATGTTATCAAATCTGAGAATTTTGACTCAGCACGATTGAGTATTTTGCTTAAGAACTGTAGCTCAAAATAAGGTTTTTCAACCTGGAATTTTTCTATCTTGTTGTATCAAAAGCAAAACTTTTACAATCTAGAAATATTTTTGGGTCATTGACAAAACAAGTGAAAAAGAAAATTTTATCAAAGGTTTGATAATTGATTTTTGGTGATTTTTTAAACCGGAGTACTTTTTTTTGGGACACCTGGTAGCAAGCTGTTACCACTTCCGTTTCCGCTATAAAGATTATCCCTGAAGGAAAATTCTCTAAACATGGCTTGAAGCTTGAAACGACGCAACAAGAAATAAAACGGATTCAAAAGAACCACAAAGAAGGAATGAAATTCTAACAAGAATTTTATCAAAATCATGAATCGTATAATATTCATTTTCTTCTTTCAATGGTTCACCAGTTTGGCCATAGCACAACGTAAGTAAAGTACCCAGGTTGTTATTGTTTATCTTTTAGGCCAGGCCAGTCTTTGGCCTAAGAATCTTCAAGAATCCTTATTTTATTATAAATTTTGAATGTGTAAATATAGGGTTCTAAACTAAATGAACGCCTGGTAACTGGGTTTCATTCATCTTTAAATCATTCAAATAAGTATTTTGCTTTGTCACAGGATAATTTCACCGGCACTTTGGATGCTCTAATGAATGATCAAATCTCTCTCCTAACTTTAATCGAATTATATCTTGCCCAAAAGTACCCATAAACTAGCGGAAACTGCCCCTAAACTGCTACTACGTACATTCTCTATTTTCAAGAGAAGCTTAGGTCCAAGGCTTGTCGCTGGTTTCTTAATTTTTTTAAGATATTTCTGCTACCAAAAATATCTTGCGAATTTCTAAGATTTGTAAAGTTTCAAATGTTGAATTACCATTTTTCGTTAAAAATGGCTTCCAAAGCACCTCATAAGATATCAAAACAAGTGCAAGCGTTATGAGTGACCTTGGTAAATTAAAGTTGCAAATTACAAAAGCGTCTTGGCTTTTTTATTCGAAATTAAGCCTGCCGTTTCTTATAAGTTAAGAAGCAAATGCTCTATATTTCTTCAAACATGCAAACAGGCAATAGTACCTTCATCTATGGACTCTACACCGCTGAATTTGGATCTAAAGTCAAATTTTATTTATCCTATTTAGGATGTTTTGATACACATGGAAATTGCTACTATTGGTACTTGTCTAGTTACTGCAGCAATCCAAGGACTCGTCCACAGATGCAAGCAGTATGCAGGAAGACATGCGAATTCTGTCACCTCCCTGGTAAATAACTGAATTTATCAAGAAATTGATCGGATTTCATTTAGGGTTCCTCAAGCACCAGTTCTAAGCTCACTGCTTTTGTTGATAGCTGTGACGATCATTCCATCGTTTTAGTTTATTGGTTATAATTAACTTGATTTCGTTAGCAATAAAGATAGATACTACAAGAGGCAGATCCAAAAAACGGAAACTTTTCTTTGCACACTGAGGCCTTTCAATCTTATGTTATCATCAGTGTGTGACTAACTAAAACGATTAAGAAACTATATGTACATAAATTGTAGTCTGACTATTTGACATTGGTATGTGTCAAAGATTAAATTTGATGTACTGTGGCGAATTATGAAATCACGTTGAAATGATGAGTTATGAGTTTAGGGTGGCATGTCCAGCTTTGAAAAGCTTGCTTTGGTAGTACAATTAAAGTTTAGGGTATGTAATTGTCATAAAAACAAAAACTTATGAATTTTTTATTTTACCAGTATCGTTAGCAATATATATGATTCCGTATGGGGTACCTCAAGAACCAGTGATAAGTCCACTGCTCTTCTCCTGAATTTGCAAACATGGTGTCGTTGTTCCAAGTGACTTCGCATGGTCATATATATTCATTAAAGAAATGACATTTGAATCCTATTTGATAATTAAAAGTTCATTCTGTGTGTAAATGATACACATTTTGTGCCAGATATTCCCAGGGGGGGGGGTACATAACATATTTAGGGTACGGGTATGTGCCGCCCATATGGGTGGGTTTTTGGGCCCAAAATTCTCTACACAAGGGTTCTTTTTCGGCAGATTTTCCATAAACATGGGTGTAGTTTCGCTGAAATTGGCAAAAAATGGTTAAAATTGGCAGTTTTCCGCCAACATTAATCATAAAAGTGGGTATCAAAAGCAAGTTTCGGTAATTAGAAGAGGGTAGCTTTCTGAAAATCGGGCGGCAGACCCCCGTCCATCCTCAAGTCATGTACCCCCCCCCCCCCCGGGCAGATATTATCAAATTTCAGGACATTCTGTTCGACTTTCCAAAGTTCTAAATTAATTCTTTGGCATGAAACTCGCCATACCCATTTTAGCGATTTCTTTCGTGCATGTAGATAACATAGCACTATCTTTGATTCCTCGTCTTTCAGTTGGTGTTTTTATAAGCTATGTCCCTTTCATAATCTCTGACATTAATTGTTTTATTCAGAAATTGGTGGGATTCCCATTCCTCTGGAACCAGTGCTAAGTTCATTGCTTTTGTTGATAGTTACGACAACCATTTGATCGCTTTACGCAAGTGTTTGAATTTGTTATTGCAAATTTTTTATAGCATATTTAAATTTTTCTGTTTCAGTTAGATCAGGAACAAGAAACATTGTTATTGGTGAGTAAAGGATTCGTGCCTCAAGATTTTAGTTATACTACACGTATTTTTTTATAAGAAACTGCCCATAAGAAACTCAACTCTCAGATCGTCAAAAAGTTAAGAAACTCCAGTGCTGGGAAACTATTTATTTGGATAAAGGAAAACCTTGACATATTTTTACTTTACTTTCATGTTACTCGTAAGGTACTTGAAGAATATCTAAACATTGGAAAGGCTTAAAAGACCTTGTTTTGAAATGTTCAGGAGGGCACAGGTTGTGAAAATGAAGATCGTTATGGAACCTCTAAGAAACTCGTAAGAAATTGTTTAAAGACCCTCGATACTCCTCGATACTCCTCGATACAACTAGTAACACGATGAACAGTGGTGGACTGGCCCACCGGCCCACCGGCCCGTGGCCGGTGGGCCCCCCTCAACATCTTGTAAAAAGGGCCCCCTTTTTACTGGAGAAGGGCCCCTTTGGCAAAATAAGGGACTTCTTTAGTAGTTCTACATTTTGAATAATGGACATCTCACTTCACATTTTGTTGGAGAGATGAACTGCAAAACCTTTTGTTTCAAAACAATAACGGCTAACCAATAATCTGCGATACCTTGGGGGCGCATGCGAACTAACCTGTTATTTTAACCAATCAGAATGGATCTTTCTATGCTCCCTCACAGCTACGAGCAGCAGCAACAACAATAACACAGATTTCCCGCTAAAATCGCCATTTCGTTTGGAGGAAAGATGAGCGGTTGGAAGGCCAGCCAGGCAGGGAAACAGTTCGTAGAGCCTTAATATCTGAAGAGTACTTGTTTCTAGGCTTCAGTTGTTTTCGTTTTTGTGGTTAGAAGGCCGTGGCCAAGTTGTTCGATCGTTATATTCTTGCTCTTGCATTAACTTTTATGACACAGTTGAATAGAACCACAGGCAAAGACGAGCACAAGCAGGGGTACAGTACACTCATTCTTTGTAAGAAACTGAGGTCCGGGGGTAGGAAGTTTCGTAAATTATAGGACTCATGTAGCCAAAAGTTTCTAACGAATTTCTTACATATTTTGAAACCGGAAGTGTAGAGTTAATCTGTTTTTGTCAGTAGGGCGTCAAATTACTTGCTAACATCCCAAAACCAGTAATCACATAATTGACACTCGAACAATGTCAAAACATTTGTTATTAGTATCAAAACAATCCTTAGGCCAGGCCACCACTTCCTGATGTTTTTCAAAGAAATTTGCGCCGATGTGAAAATATGAGCAGCACCGACAACTATTTTAGCCTAAGCCTACTACGCTTGCGCAGACAAGGTACGGTACCAGACCTCATTAGCCCGGCCGAAGTTGGCACTCAACTCATCTCTCCAACAACATTTGAATCCTTCCGTGTTAGTGAACTTGTTCAAAGAAGTGAATACCGGGTGCGCCAAAATAAACTTTGCACGTTTGGCAGGCATAATAAACTTTGCACGTTTGGCACAATAAATCGTACACTGGGCCGATTTTGAAGGTTTATGACTTGATCGTTAGCAGAAAGACTTAATTAGATACTGGAATTTTTTAAAGTTTTTTCATTTTCAGTTTTTAGAGCTAGAAGCGAGTTTCCTAAAATCTCAGTTTTCGAAAACACTGAAAACGATCGAAAAACATCGATCAAGTTTTCTAAAGAATCATCATGAATGGAAAAAGAGAGAACTTGTTCGTGGTGATTTGCGAATTAGAAATCGAAGAATTGTAATCTGCCGTACGAGAGTTCGTCCTAAACTCCCAAATCCCCTTCAAAACGTTTTCTCTTTGTTCATCCATGTTGAATCTTTTAAAATTTGATCGATGTTTTTTTATCGTTTTCAATGTTTTCGAAAACGAACACTTTAAGAAAATCGTTTCTGGCTCTAAAAACTGAAAACAGAAAAATTTGCAAAAAGTCCTAGAATCTACTTCAGGCTTTCTGCTAAAGATTGAATTATAAATCTTCAAAATCGGTCCAGTGTACGATTTATTGTGGCCTGCCAAACGTGCATAGTTTATTTTGGCGCACCCGGTATAGTCAGAGAGTGAAGATACGGATGGCGAAGAAAGGAGCACCATTGCAGAAAAAGTAAAGGTCCCCTCCACTTCTGTGAAAAAATGGTTCTCGAGATCAGTGGCGTGGCCACGGGGGAGAGGGCAATTGCCACCCCTCCACTTTTGTCGAAAGGTGGTCCTCGAGATTCCTCTAAAACCGAAGAGAAAATAGCTGGGTATAGGTTGGGAAAGAATTTTCTGAGAAATGTCAAATCTTGGCACTGGCAGGCATCATATTGGGAGATGCATTCTAAGCCAAAGTAAAGGACCTTTCTTCAAAAATTTTCCTTGTTCTCTGATTCATAGGATAACTGTCACAAAACGATCAAAGTTTCCTTGTGGCTAAAGGCAAGCATGATATTAGTGGATGCATTCTAAGCCAAAGTAAAGGACCTTTCTTCAAAAATTTTCCTCGTGCTCTGATTCATAGGATAACTGTCACAAAACGATCAAGGTTTCCTTGTGGCTAAAGGCAAGCATGCTATTGGGAAATGCATTCTAAGCTAAAGTAAAGGGCGTAGCCACAAAAACTTTCCTTGGGGATTCGCCCTCAGACCCCCTCATTGTACTGCCCACCCCCACTTAATTTACCCTGGCCACGCCTTTTCAAAGAAAGTGACTTTAGCTTTGCTATTGGTAAGAAAGCAAGGAATTGCGACGAATTTTGCTCATATGACCGCACCCGCACCATTTAGGCCACACCCACTTAGGGCCCCCTTAACTTACCCATGGCCGGTGCAAGAATCGGAGCCAGTCCGCCACTGACGATGAAAATAGAATTCGGGTTCATTTGTATACTCACCTGTGTAAAAGTTGCTCTAATGAGAACTTCGTCCTTAAAAAATTGTCGAGGGTTATCTAATGAAGAAGATATTTGAAATGGTTTTAATTGTCACAATGTTTACTCATATTCGCAATGATCAAAATCTCCTCTCGTTCACCATAGAAATATAGCTTTCAAGTAACCACAACTGTTGGTTCTGCTGTGTAAATTTGTGTCATTGATGGGCTTTTGAAATTTCTGCTTGATCAGTTGGTGAGGTTTAGCTATAAGGATTTGATTAGGGCGAGAAATAGTCTTACAGCCTGAGTTCTCATCAAGTTGAAATGGCGTTGGTGATAATCCTTCTCGTCAGTGCGTGCTTTTACGCAGCAAATACACAATGTAAGTAGACAGAAAATATTTGAATTGATATCAGTGAGTGAGTATGAAGCGTATTTTTTTTTATATACACAATCTAAAAATATACAATTTAACAAAGACATAGTTACAAAAGACGATACCATTGGGAGCATGATAGGCATGGCTACCCTAAATGATCTTAACAAATAACAATACAGATACTAAAGGCTATACCAAAGTTTCTGTTGGTCTCTCCTTAGGGAGAAACTAGCTTAATCGAAAGATATGGCGACACTACTGCTTGAATCAAAATTGAAAATTGAATCAGCGTATTTCTTGGATTGAGAGAAGACTGTAGCGAATAACTGTAAAGGGGCTGTAAAGATATTGATAAAGAATCGATTAAATTTGCATTTAATGCTTTCGGATATCTCCATTTTGAAGTAAATTTTGACGATGGCTACAAGAATTGAATCACTTCCGAAGTCATATTTGAATTTCCCTAATATTAACGAGAGATGATCTTGGATACAGTAAAAACTTGGATATAAGAACCTAGAAGATTAAGAACCTACAGGCTGAAAAAGTCACATTTTCAATTGTTTTATAAGAACCAAATCCATTGTATATTCATTGTTTAAGAAATCAGGCCGACTTGCAAATACGTAGTTTCTTATAAGCGGGTTTTTACTGTAATCTTCTCTTCCTTGATGTTTGACCTTCTTGCGATCCAAGTCATTTCGGGGTCTCTGGTTCAGCTTTCGCAAAAATTTCATCTTTAAAAGCTCGTAACTCTGTGAATTTTGAGCGGATTTCCAAATTCCTGGTGCCTAGAATTTGATTGAAGATTTTAGAGACCGTGTATGTCACTACGGATCCCGTTCTTTTCATCCTTATCTTTCAATGTTTAATCATGGGTAGTTAGACACTGCTGGTGTGCTTCTATGGAGGAGCGCTGGATAATATGTATCTGCGGAGGAAATATTGTTTAGTACTGCGGAGGAGATATCGAAAGAATGAAGAGAGAAGAAAGAGAGAAGAAGAATTCTTTTTAATATTTTCGTTCTTTCGATATCTCCTCCGCAGTACTATAACGAATTTCCTCCGCAGATACATATTATCCAGCGCTCCTCCATAGAAGCACACCAGCAGTGTCTAACTACCCATGGTTGAATCAAACGTCGACAAAGTTTTCAGGGATACATGGGACAACCGGTGCTAAGAAAACAATTGTATGCTCTCTTTCTAGCTGTATGCAGAGATAATGATAACAACTGTGGCTACTATGCAAACAATGGATACTGCCAAACATATCCTGATTGGATGAAACAAAATTGTCAACTTTCCTGCAACCAATGTCCAACGGCTCCACCAACAACACCCCCAGTACAAGGTATGCAATATTATCGTTTCATTCAGACTATTAGTTGAATACTGGGGCATGAATGGAATAATTGTTGAGAGTTGTTACTTGTTTCATGTTGCTTTGGTATATTTTTTCGTAAAGTTCTAAACGTAAGAGAAATGTGTGCTAATTGAAATAACCAGATTCAAATTTAGTTGTTAGCAATGAGATGACTGGGAGTCTATTTCGTCAACTATAAGACAGACTTATTACAATCGACGAAATAGATTTGGGACAAGCCTACGAGCTAGTTCGCATATAGCTTCCTGAAAGCAATCGTTATGGACACAAACAATGTGTCCGCGTGTAGCTGAAGGGCTTAGCTAGCTATATCTTCGAGACGTTGCTTGGTCAGTTTAAGTTTCGATTGCCCTCTGAAAAACCAGTTTCAAAAATATGGCAATTGATTCCTTTCTCGGATTTTCTCTTCCTTTTCAAGGCCATGTTTTGGAGGATGTAAAAAAGCTGAATTCCAAATTTGCATGGGAGCATGAAATTTGAATAAGGAACAGAGATCAGCTATTTTGTGAATGTTTCTAGTTTGATTCCAGAGAGCTACTAATGATCTATCTCGCTCGTGAAGTATTTTGCGTAGCCCGGTAATTGCTTCGGTTGAAGCACTCAACAGATTGATGTTAATTGCTCACATTTTGACTCTTCAAATTTGACTTTCCCTAACCCAGTATTACTATAAATTGATACATTCTCCTAGACTTGCCCCGAGTCTATTTCGTCAACTGTAATAAGTCTATATGAAAGTGACGAAATAGACTTGGGGCAAGTCTAACATTCTCCTAGAGTAAGCTGTTGGTTGTAATTTTCATGGAGAATCTTTTCAAAAATGCACCGCACAATATTTGTTTCCAGAACTTGGTGCATCTTCAATCAAATGAAATATCAATCATTAAACCACATGTACAAATATCTCGAACCTCTTATGAAAGAAGTAATCTATGAAATAGCGCAACTCCTCTACCAAAGTAACTCTGGTTATGTTCCCCGGGCCCTGAGGACCCAAAATATTTGGCTCTTGGCTCCAAGTTCCTAGTTCTTGGTCCATGATTCTTGATGCTCCATTCTCAGTAGGCTCATTCCAAAAATCTCTTGTTTGGGGGTCTACTTAATACAATGACCACCCGGGGATGTGCCTGCCAATAGGGTGTCATTTTCGGCTGAAAATTCCGGAACAGGATTATACCTTTTGCACCTTTATTCCGGGACCGGTATGTCCATTAGAGCTACTTTTTCCAGGACAGGTCAGATTATCATAATCATTTAAAGAAACACTTCAATTTATGAAATTATTAAATGAAATTCTACTAGCGAAAGCAATTAGCGAAAAGTATACTCTCATTTTCTTCAGAACTAAACTATCAGTTTTCCCTGTCTTATTCCAGGACAGGTATCCGTATTATGTCTTCAGAATTTTATTCCAGGACAGGGCCATAAAATTTTGTTCCGGCAGGCACATCCCCGTTATTTTTCTCCAAGGTAGACCAGACCCCCCGGGTTTCGCTCCCCAAACTGACTTGTCGCTACAACTGAAGCGATAACAACAACAACAACAAGTGAAAGTTAGAGGGACTTCTGTAATGAATCTAGGTGCTCAATATATGAAGTAAATCATACAGCATCTCAGTGCTGAACATCAAGGATAGCTGAAATCTTGTAACTGCGAAAGAATCCATTGTAGCGATAAATAGGTTGAAAATTTATAATAGACAGCTTAATGAAAAATTGGTTAAGTCAGTGAATAGCAGCTGGCACAGTGTAATACAGGGCAAACAACATTACTGTGCTCTGCTATTCACAGTCTCGCAGTTATTTAAGGACCCTCTGCTAACCACCATGCTTTGCGTGCCGTGCATGAGGAAGAAACACGAACAGAAGCTGAGAACTGGCGACAGTAAATGTTAATTTTTATTGTAGTCATGATATCAAAAAATCGTTTCCATGCTAGAATTAAAGCAAAGTACTTGAAACTCCTTTCGAGCCTTTCTTTCAAACAAAGGTAACAGAATTTAATTTCACCTTTTTAAAGATTTGAATCCTTTGCTGATCAATTGCTAAAGTTGCAGCGCGAATAATTTAAATTTTTTTTCGAATATTAACACTGTGATGAATTCTTTTTTGTAGGATGCAAAGACTTGAATACAAACTGTCCTACATGGAAGAAATACTGTATTGCAACCAGCATATACTGGCCATACATGTCAAAGAACTGTAAAAAGACTTGTGATATTTGCACAGGTATCGTTGATAGTTTGTTTGTTCTACCTAGCATCCTAGTGTAGTATCTAGGCAAAGGCAATAATGCAGCGGTGATGATTATTATTATTACTAATTCTTTATTTAAAGTAGGCTAATATACAATAGCAGATTTAAAGCTAATTAAGGCCTAATAACAAAAAATAATTTGGAAAAGATAAATGTACAATCGAGAAGTACTATTTACATGTTCAAACTTCAAACCAAAAAACCTAGATTTGGAACAAAGATTCGACAAAGCCTACAGTTGCATTTCTCCCCTTTCCGTGATTTATTCGGTTTTTAAAAACAGCCAGGGAGCTAGCAGTTTTTATCTCATTTGGTAAATTGGTAAACAGCCAGGGAGCTAGCATTTGATGTGGCCTTTGTTATATTGTGTTGTTTCTCTTCCACGTGCTTCTGATAAAAGCTTGATGATGTTGCTTTTCCTTCGTTCTTTTCTCGCCACAACTAGGATTGAATACTCCCAATATTCAAATGAAGTTGAAATATTCCTTAGTTGATGTCCATTTTGATTCTAAACTTGATTCACTTCAGATGGAGGTACTGGCGGTGGCGGTGGAACGGGCACAGGGTCAGGTTAGTAATTCATTCGCAATAAACTGGACGCTAAAGGATCGCCTTTCCTTTCTAATTTACACCTAGAACATAGGGCTCAAATCTTTAAAAAGGTCGGTGTAAAATTCTATTGCAGTTTTCTTTGAAATAAATGGCTTGGAAGGAACTTAGAGTTTTTTGCTGTAAATCTACCGTGGCAATTTATTGATATCTTGATTAGTTTCAATATGGCGGCATTTATTAAATTTGACGCTATGACGTCATCAAATTTTTAAATCCTAAACTAGAAAAGCTACAGATTTCTGCTTGCCACCATGTTGTAGGCCTTCATAAACTATGGTTTTCTTTTAGGTTATATCATGTTTCCTCTCTTAGTTTAGGATTTACGATGATTTAAATTTTTTCAAAATTTTCCATGATTTTTTTAAAAAATAGTTAGATTGCTGCCATTTTGGAAAAAATCAAGATATCAAAAAATTTCCACTGTAGATTTACAGCAAAGTAACATAAGTTCCTTTCTAGCCATCCAATTAAAAGAAAAATGCCATATAATTTTACACCGACCTTTTTAAAGATTTGAAAGATTTGAGCCCTATGCTTACACCTAGCAGATGTTATTAGATACGAATCCATAATAATATTCCTATGCATATCTAAAGGGTCTATTAAATAAGAAATTCTACTGGTCGACAACGAAAACTCTGTGCAATAACTTTAGCTGCACCACGACTTTTCAGAAGAAATTTTGAAAGCAAAACATGTCAACCTAAGTGCCCAAGGCAGTATACCCCAATTTCTGTTTCTGTGCATAGCCTCTTCTGGGTCAATCTCAGTTTTTCAGAAAGGTCGTTCTTCAATTTCGCATAATTGTTATAATCTACCGTAGTAAATTTTTACATTCTGCTTTTCTTACATTTCATGCTGTCCACTTTTTATGATTCCTTTCATAACAATCAACCAATCATTTTTCCCAAAGGCAAGAAACAGTTTACTTGTGATTTCGAGAATGGTTTCTGTGATTGGGCAAATCAGCCTATCGATGATGCTGCTGATTGGGCTGTTGGTGTTGTCAGCGGAGGACCATCTGCAGGAGCTAATGGATCAGGTAAGGCCATTGTGTAACGCTCACTGTGTCACATGTTAAATTTCAGTCTTTTGGTGTTTCTTTGAATGTTCAAGCTTCAAGGGGGATAGGGTCCTCATCTGTGCATCGATGTTTCTTGTGCTCTCCTTACTTTATTTATATAAGTGGGGATTGTGGAAGGGGAAGTTTCAGAACCATGAAACCACCAAAATATTGTTCAGAAATCGCAAAGTATATCGAAATGGAAATTTTTTCGTCGATTTCCTGACATTGTTATTTTCGACTTCTGGAATATTTAATAAAGAAGTCAGCAAACCTTTGAAAGATATAAACAGTAAAAGCACCGTTTTACGGCCAATAACTGCAAAACCGTTTTAAAAAGTGCGAAAAATGTCAGCTCCTATGACCTCTGTCTAACGACACTGCTTTTTCTTTCAGCTAAATATGCCTATGTTGATTCGACTAATAATGGCTATGCTGCAAGACTTTTTGTGCCATGGGAACTTATTTTGCCAGTTGAAAAATCATACATTGGATCAATGTGTATGCATTTCAGATACCAAACTGGGTAAGTAATTATCTGATCTCAAATTAGTGGTCAGGTAAGATCAGAGGTAATTTGGACACTATATTATATTGCTGTGATTTCCGAACAAACCACGAAATTATGTATACTCATTACATAAGTCTCAACATCGCTCATTGAATTGGATGGTATCGCTCATACTGAGAGGAAATATAAAATCAAATTAAAAATGTTGAACGAATACAAGGAATCACGTTGTAAGTCTAGAAATTATGATGGAATGAGATAATTTACTTGCCAAGCAATGCATTCCGTAAACAACATAGTAACTTGCTTAGGCGAGGCCTATAACTGAGCAGCTGCGGGGGATTTTCGTTTGGACTAGTTTGGAGGCGGAATGTTGTTGTATGTTGCTCAGTTATGAGCCTGGCCTGCAAGTTACGATGTTGTCAACTGAATATAAACAATATTTTGCTAGAAAAGTAAATTATCGTATTTCATTATTATATCATGGTTAGTTCGGAAATCACAACAATTGTGTCCGAACTGCCCATGGTGAGATTTGCGAAAACGCAGAATTACTCATACAAAGAACTTAGATTGTTTTTTTCGCGCAGGTTTTCACCTGACATCTAAGTGCATTACTTTGCCGAGAAAACTGTTTGTTTTGCTACGAGGCCAATGGGTGATAGGACATTTTCAGTGCCATTTTGAATCAATCGTCCCAACACTATTGTACCCCAAGTGATATTATATATTTCAGTGGTTAGTTGACGCAGTTGTTTGTCTTGACCGGGTCGATCTTCGATTTACTGTTATATTTGGTTCTTTGAAACAGGAGTGGAAGTTTGAAGATCATCGAAGTCGTTTACCCAACAGCCACCAACAAGATACCATCTTCAGTAAACAGAGGCACATTCCAAGGAAGTGGAACTTGGGTTAGTGGAAGAGTCCTCGTTCAAGTTGACGATAAACGCCAGGTAAGGTGTTGTGTGTATCCGTAACGTCGGGGGGGGGGGGGGGGGGGTACATAACATGTTGAGGGTACGGGTATGTGTCGCCCATTTGGGTGGGTTTTTGGCCATTAATTCTCTAAGAGAAGGTGCATTTCACCACGTTTCCTTGAGGCATGCGTCGGTTTCGCTGAAATCGGGGAAACGTAGTTGAAAATGATTTGTGTTCCGCTAACATTCATCATAAAAGTGGGTAGGAAGGCAAATTTTGGTAATTAGAAGTTGGTAGCTTTCTGAAAACTGAGTGGCAGACCCCCGTCTATCTCCAAGTCGTGTACCCCCCCCCCTTCGCCCCCTGGCCGTAACGTTTGGCCGTACGGTTGATTTGAACCGGCTAATCAAATAAAGGAACTGTGCGAGAAAGTTTCAAATCATCATATATGCAAAAGCGAAATTTGAAGCATTTCAAGGGTTCGTTGATATTGAATTATGGCTGGATTTTCAGTAGGCCCCCCGGGGGGGGGGGGTACTTGACTAGGGAAGTGACGGGGGTGTGCACCCGGCTATCTTTCAAACCTTTTCAAGAAAAACCCTGCGCCTGTCGCATAAAAAATAGGCCAAAAGTAAACTTGCCTGTCGCAGAAAAATTTTGCCTCTCAAATACTGTGTAGAACGCAATTTTTGCTTGTGATACCCTGTCGCATAAAAATTTTGCCTCTCAAATACGGCGTAGAACGCAATTTTTGCTTGTGATACCCTGTCGCATATTTTTTTTTTTACCTATTATAATACCCTGTGGCATAATTTTCGCTAGAAAATGATACCCTGTCGCATAATTTTTACTGCAAAAGGACACCCTGTTGAGCGGCACATCCCGTCAGGTCAAGTATGGGAGTGCCCCCCCCCCCGGGGTAGGCCCTCATTGCCACCAAGAGAGATCTTTTAGCTTGTCTACAAAAGAATCTTGATAGAACGATATTTTTATGCATTTTGTAGATTCTTCGATCGTGCGCAATAGTGATTGAAGCTCTAATGCCTACATCAATCGAAACTTTCGTATCAAAACGTATCTACACTCTTTTTTTTTTATAAGAATATTTTAAAATATTGTCATGGTGTATAGTTCATACCGCGCCGGAGGCGAACAAGATTTGGAACCCTCTCATCTGAGGCCTTGGCACTGTTTGCGATTTATACTGAGACTTGTAGCAATTCAAGCAACTACTGAAAAATGAGACACAAATATGCCAGCTGAGGCTGGCAATATTCTTATAATATTCTTAAAAATTGGATGATTCTGAGCCTGAATATTCTCACAAACAACCATTATTCTTATAAAAAGAAAAGAGTGTATCGCTCAATCCAGACTCTTTTGTAGAATTGCGAAAAGGTTTTAATGAAAAACTATTCAGAAGAAGAAAATCGCATGAGTAGCTTTAGGATGAACGCTATTTTCTTATGCAATAGACCAAACTTCACCCCACCCATACTAAATACTCATGTAAATGCTCATCAAACATTCGCTGGTGTAATTTTTCGCAATTTTATATTTACAGCTTGTGCTTGAAGGAGTTGTCGGATCATCTGGACGTGTCGTAGTCGACAATATTTCCTTTGTCAAAGGGAGATGTTAACTGGTAAGTTAGGTAAGTTTTTTCTGTGTGTCAATCCCGGGGGGGGGGCACTCCCATACTTGACCTGACGGGATGTGCCGCTCAACAGGGTGTCCTTTTGCGGTAAAAATTATGCGACAGGGTGTCATTTTCTAGCGAAAATTATGCGACAGGGTATTAAAATAGGTAAACAAATTATGCGACAGGGTATCACAAGCAAAAATTGCGTTCTACACTGTATTTGAGAGGCAAAATTTTTATGCGACAGGGTATACTTTTGGCCTATTTTTTATGCGACAGGGTGCAGGGTGTGGAGAGGTTTTCCGCACACCCCCGTCACTTTCCTAGTCAAGTACCCCCCCCCCCCCCGGGGTGTCAATGCACCTCTTAGCTATTCTAGGATCGAGCGTTAAATGTCTATGGAGGGAGGGGGCACACGTTACGCTACCAATATTGAAGTCCAGCAAGTGTCATTCTGTGACCCCTTGATGTTTATTACAAATTGATGGTTAGAGAAAGTATGCAGAATACTCATAGGGGTCATTAATATTGTGACTGTTAGAAATCAACTGTGATCCACATATGATCTCAAACATGCGCATTTTCGACCGTGTCAAAAGGCGCCCATGATAGTGATTTTGGAGTTTTTTGAAAGGCAATAATCTTTGTATTTCACAGAGAAAATAAACCAAGTATTCAAATTTTTTGCTATTGCTCGGATATGAATGGATTTTTGACGGTTACTTTTTTGGTGGACTTGCCTATGCCGTGGGCAAGTCCCCCTTTTTTTTGGTGGCTTGGGTGAAGCCACTGACTAAACAGACTGCAGAAAACAATGGAAACGTGCCTAAAACAATCGTGTTTATGGATTTGGTTACAAGTTTGGAGACGGAGCCCCTCCGCGAATGAAAATTGACTTTGGTAGGGTCTACAGGGGTAAAATGGGTAAGCTTCGGGTCAAATAGGTAAAGGCGAAATGCGAACGAATTTCGTGAAAATCATGGTTCACGGATTTTCTCTTGCTGTAACCGTTCGATCTACATATCCCCGTTGATGTTTTGAATGTTGATTTAACAATTTACAATCTACCGTTTTCCTGTCATTAGCACCACCCATTTTACCCCTGCAGGCCCTTCTCTGGACGCCAACTCAGAGAGAATTAAATTTCAACGCAAGACATCATGACCTTTTGATAAAGATGCTTTTTAGATTAATTCAATCCTCGTTGGAAGAAAAGCGGGCAATAGCTGGATTTTCCTTTTTTTTCTTTCAGGTTACTTGGAAAGGAAAAACTTTGAATTGCCTCGATCATGTATTAATTTCGAGTACTGGTAATCGAGGATTTAGTATGAGGGAAATAGTCTGTTTTATCGCTTCATTCTTATCTGTTTTTGTTTTGCTCGACAACCGCTTCTTTTGATTTGCAACATTTTAAAGGCAGTCTGTCACGCATTTGATTGGGTGATAAGGACAATACAAATAGTAGGAAATTTGAATGGCTGCTAATCCTACTGATTTTCTACGGCCGTGGAAAGTGAGAACGACGATCAACCCTCCTTCGTTTCAAATTCTCAAATTCACAAAGAAATCTTTTGTGTTGAACTCAGATTTTGTCGCGGCCAATCAGATACGTAATAGACTGCCTTTAATTGTTGAGATGAGGAAATAACATTTAGGACTGTATCAACAAGGACAGATTTGGTTAGACAATAGCACGAGTTAGTTTTGATTGACACCGCAATTCAAAGCGATTAGCGATCGCAGACAGGAAATTATCTCAACCAGCAATTCAAAACAAGCAAAGCCGCAAAAGTTTCTCTGAAACCCAAGTAGCCAGCTCGTATACGTTGTGCATTCCAGAAATTGTTTCTAAGAGCAAACATGAGCATAGATCGAAAGAAGATCTGCCTCGGGCATTTAATTTGTTTGGTTCAGAAGCCGATTGGGAGGCGATTCAATTCTCTTATTTTTTTGGGTGTAATGAAAACACTTTCTGCTCGGCTTCTAAACCAAAGAAATAAAATGCCCGAGATAGATGTGTAGATATAAGCTCTATTTATAAGTAGATATAAGTGTAGATATAAGCTCTAGATATCCTTCTTCTTTCGATATAAGCTCATATTTGCTCTTAAATAAAATTTCTGGAATGCACGATGAGCGCGCTAGCTACTTTGGGTTAAACTTTTACTTGTTACTTGGGAGAAACTTTTGCGGCTTTGTTTGTTTTGAATTTATGGCTGAGACAACTTTCTTTGTCTGCTGTTGCTAATCGCTTTGAATTCAGGTGTCAACAAAAGCATCTCATGCTATGCTGTTACAAAAGCTGTCCTTGTTGACTGCATCATGTTCAAAAATTTTGAGAAGAAAAAGTGTAAGAGTTATAACACAACGCAGACGCAGACACCACTTTCAAAAGGTTAACAGTCATGGGAATAAAGTTTCGTGTGTTATGAGAAGGAATAGATCTCCCTTGAGCATCAATCTTTTCAATATAACATCAGAGACTTGCGCAGTTTTCATCGATAACGACAACTACAAACTCAAAGGTAAAACAGCGTGCAGAAAGTTTCAGACGAAAAGCTTCATTTGATTCAAACAAGGCCAATGAAAGGTTCTCCAAAAGTTGCTGCGACAAGCCTGTAAGTTTTGCTTTTTTGAACTTGTTTTTTATGAATATGAAGAGATGCTGAACTTTACTGCAATGTTGCAAGGATGCCAGTAGCCATAGTGCAGTCGGATGCTAGTGCTGCGGTTGGGGTATCATCGCAAACTTAGAACATCAAAATTCAATCACGTTTAGACCTTCTGACGCCTAGTACAGTAAAAGGGAATGATGTTTTTGATATTTTACATTGGTATTGCTATCAGTTTGTGTAGAGTTACGACCTGAACCGTATGCTACGCTTTCTGGTCGCCTATATAAATGAAAAGTAGAGTACTGTCGCCCATTCAGGGTGACACTGTCGCCCTGAATGGGTCTAATACCGTTTTTCGTCGGAATCACATGCTCTTCTTTCGATGGAAATATTTCTAACAGGCATGCACTTTAATACTAATTCTATTGTGATTAGACCCATTCAGGGTGACAGTACTCTAGTTTTAACCCAGTTCCTTTTTTTATCTTGTTTAATGCAAGCCCCATATCAAAGGAACAAAGCCATATAGCTCAGTTGGTGCGTCTGACATAAATGTTTGCAAGCATGAAGAAAAGTCCTTGTTCAAGAATTCTACCAAAGGTGTTCCCATTAGCATATGGGTAGCTAGATACCGCAGTTACGTTTTAGCACATACGCTCCTGCGGAGGAAAATTTATCTCTCTGGAGAGGATGTTCAATCTCTTTCGCTAAGTCCTCCGTGGCAGTATACACATTTTTCCTCCGCAAGAAAACAACGCTGCGGCAATTAAGCACAGCGGCGTATAACCACCCAGCATTATTAGCAGTTGAAGCTTTCACTGTGTCTCTTCATTGCATTTAGCATTACTCTTTCATCGTCATTTATGTATGAAGTTGCAACAATATTGTCAAGTCCAATCTCTCTCTCTTGAACCCCTTCACCGCATGCTTCGCCCTCTAAATACCAAGTTGACCCAAATTCGCTTTCTCTTTTTGAGAAAAATTGGAAAGAAAAGTTTGAAGTCAGGGTTGTGTTTGTAATTGTCCTGAATTTTCTTCGATATCGCCCACAGCAGGCCAGAATAATCTCTTTGAAACTTTCACGAAAATTTTCATTCCTAAACGCAAAAATAATCGGATTGTGAACGGTATTAGAAAATCCCATGATGTAGGCAGCAGTCAAGTACTGTCCTGCAACGTCCTCTTCAATTCTAGCGCCCGTAAGCAAGCCGTAAGCAAAAAATGGTGTCCAGCTTATTACATATGAGATAAAAACCATCAAGAAAGTGACTGCCGTTCGTCTCTGGGCACTAGTCCTCGCTGAGCTCAGAACAGCTGTTAGCCGCAAACGTCGAGTGTGCTTGCGTACTGTTTTGAATACCATTACGAAGGAGATGATATTCATAAGCATGGGAATACTGTACACAACCACTGCTAGGAAAATCATGTAGATATAATCGAGCTTGCTTGACGGAATTGCGAGGCCGCATTGGGTAGAACCTTGGAGATACGAGTATCCACTCCATCCAAGAAGTGGTCCAATTGCGCATAATAATGATAATGTCCATGTGATTATCATAAACAAACGAATCCGTTTCCAAGTTCTCTTCGGGTTGAAAGGGTCATGCATTGAATAATACTTATGCATACTGATACATGTCGTTGAAAATACCGTAGCTGGAATCCAAAAGGCATTCATAAACCCATTTATGTTGCAAAGCAACGAACCTAGGACCCAGTCTCCTGATATCAAAGTGATGATTGTGAAAGGCATGCAAAATAGGCCAAGGCCTAAGTCGGCAATTGCTAGGTTACCAAGTAAGGTATATGTCCTTGATCTTGCATCCCTGTGCTTGAAAACAACAACACACATCATACCATTGCCAATGATACACCCTAGGAATATTACAATGAGTAACGTTGCTTCGATTATATGAATTGTGCTACCGCCATCTTCCGGCCTTTCATCCAAAACAGTGCTCCCAGTAGCATGAAAACTGTAAAAGTGTGTTGTAGTACAGTTGTTGTAAGCACTGCAGATCATCTTGGCAATAACTGTGTCGACGGCTAAACTAGTTTCCAAAACTTTAATGTCAGATCAAAAGTGTCATCAGTCCTCTTTCTGCTGGAGAATGAAACTCCTGGAAGAATCTTCTTCTCAGATTGATGAATTCCAACTGAGGTATTTCTTCCCGGAAGCCACACCAACCGGCGGCAATAGTATCAAAACCATCAAAACACTCAATGTTTCTTTTGGCAAATTAACATCAGTCAATGTGACACTGTGCTGCTTATCTTGTCAATGTATTCTATCAAATTTCAACTTCAAAGCTGTTGTCATACAAAGTGACATGTAAATACCTGTAGTAATGCAAATTTGTGATGCTTGCAATGTCTCGATTTACCGTTTACTTCCCCCTTCCTCGTGTTGGCATTGCGTGTCATGTGGTCTTCTCGAGATGTTAACATGTTAAAGTGCTTTTTGAAAGCTGTGTTGACTTTATTGACAAGACACGTGAGTTAAAAATAGAATAGATCATTTGAAGCATAGTCACACAGGGATCATATGCCATCGAGGGACAAGGCAAAGTGGTCTTTCGTTCCTAGGACCTAAAATCTGGAACAGTCTACACTCTGACCTAAAATCTGCTAAGAACGTCGGTCTCTATGCCATCTGACTGGACCCCACTTTCAAAACACTATCTCATTGGACCGATAAGAATAAATGTGGCACAAGAGCAATGGCCAGCTTAAGTTAACCATACCGATCCTCTTTAAAAATTTTCCACTAACAGCCTTGCAGGAGCAGGAGTCCTGCATGGCAGGACGAAATATTGGTAACAAATATAATTCACACACATTGCTGTCGTTTTTTCGTTGTGTTGCGGTGTTTCTACCTGCAAATTTATTTCATTCATTCGTCCCTCCGACGATCGACGCTGGTATCGTAGCCTTGCTTTTTCGAATTATTTTGGTTTCTTTGGGATTGTGGGGTCGTGAGCAAGGGAGCAGGACCTAAAAAGGATTGGAGATTGTATACACGACAAAAACGCAGAAGGAAAAGAGCCAAATCTTTTGGGAAGATGAGAAAGCTGGGCTGGGTAGTCATGTTCAATTTGGAGAGGATCCTTCTCGGGATCCTGCTTTCAAAGAGCCATTGTCACCCAGGGTCCTTTGCGGGCACGCCACAATTCAGACTGCCTGAAAATAAAATTTGGCCTAAACAGACAACCTCGTCCCCAGGGCCTTTTGTCATATAGGACCCGTCCCAATATGACGAAAGGCCCTGGGAACGAGGTTGCTAAACAGAAACTCTCTATAGTGCGCAGCAGTAGTTGAACTAATGCAAAAGAATCTACGAACTCTTTGCAAGTTCTAGCAGAAAACAGAAATTTCCGTTTTCAAAACTTATGAACTGATTAAATACTACACGGCTGGACCACGGGGGGGGGGGGGGGTTCTTGGCCAAATTTTGGGTAGGGGTCTGCCGCGAGCATCTTCAAAAGGGTACCGTTGGCTAGACTAATTTTTACGAAAATGGTACCCTTGGCTAGACCAATTTGACCATTGTTTTAACCAATTTTTACGAAAATGGTGACTTTGGCTAGACCAATTTGACCATTGTTTTAACCAATTTTTACGAAAATGGTGACTTTGGCTAGACCAATTTTGACCATTTTCTCGACCAATATTGTCAAATTTGTGCCAAATATGATGTCATGACCGTTCGCTAGACCAATATTGTCAAAAATGATACCCTTGGCTAGACCGTTGCTGGCCAAAATTGCAAAAAAGGATACCCTTGGCTAGACTAGAAGTCCGAAAAAGTCTACCCTTGCTCGCGGCACATCCCCAGGTACCTTTACTATGGAATAACCCCCCCCCAAGGGCTGGACATTTTTCAATTACCGGTTGTCCCATAGTAATGTATCAGCGTTTGTGTACTGTAAATGTACTACCATAAATTTTGCACCGATTTGAATACGTGCAGTAAGAACCCGCAAGATAGAAACCAGTTTTTTTCAAAACAACCTCTTTAGTATCTTATTGAAAGATCATTAATTTGGAAACAAGCTTAAAGGTTTCTTGTCACATATGGTGTTCGCAGTGATTTCAACTCAAATCTGTAACGAAAAAACAATATTGAACAATATCTCCTTGTTACCTAGCATTGTCTCTAAATTTACTCAACCATAGCATAACGTGCTAAGTATATAGGTAGAGATGCTTTTGCATGAAATCTCTAAAAAATGTTTGGCACCTGATTTTAACAAAGATTATTAAATATGAATGTACTTGGGTTCAAATATGAATCTATTTGGGTTCCTCCTGTAAAAACCTTCCTAGAATCAGGCTGAGAAGTTTCTAATATGCAGGCACCATTTCTAAAAAAACCAGCTTGAGGTATCTTATAAAATGTTTTCTATTTTGCGGATTCTTACTGTACCAAAATGTACCACAACGAATTTTGCAATGATCTGAATAAAATACCAATAATTTTGCAGTAGATTTGCTGCACCAAAATCGGTCATGCCATTCTACAGTTACGGAACTAAAATTTCAATAGCATATCAGGGCATTTTCCCGAAGTTTTAGCTTCAAGAAGTGAAAACAAGCAAGATAATCCTCCAAGAAACAAAACCTGAAGAAAAATATGTCTTTTACATGTAAATGTACGATATGTATATGGGTTGCTTATGGGTTCTTACGAATGATGCAGTTGCAATTTGATCGTAATGTTTAGCATTTCTAGCAAAATTTTCAAAAATATCATCCAAGTAAAATCGTCCAGAACTCTAGAAAGATACGCCCGATTTTAGTGCAATATATTTCCATATGCAAGTTGGGCTTTTCGCTTCAAAGTGACAGGTAGTTCATGAAAGTTGGTGTGGAACTCATGTTTGTGGGTTTCAGAAAACATCGATACATCATTCTTTCCAGTACACCCGGTATGCACCGTATGCACGCCAAACAGAGCCAATCCTTGAAATCGCAATCAAAAGATTTATCTTCAAAATGCCCTGATCAAAATGATGACGAATGAACGATATTTTCACACTTTCTAGCAGAACTATAAATTTGCAGAACTGATCAAATACTACAAAGCTACGGACAATTTTTAACTACAGACATGTCTTCTTTCATGATCGCAAAAGGGAATGGATCGATTATTCTAGCAATGAGGGCATCAGTCTCTGATTTGTCTCCATCTGCCCAAACAACAGAGCTAAGATGATCCCTTGTTGCCTTGGTGATCTCTTTCCTGCTTTGTTTCAAGAAACTTTCGTCCATGTTCATGGAAAGCGTGAACAGAAACACGGCTTTCGGGTACGGCGCTCCTTCGTTATCACAGTATTTGAAAAAGATAGACGCAGTTTCATAATTGAGGGAGCCTAGCTCTGTGACGATAACGACTCCCTGGTCTTGAGTGGTTGAATTGAGAATCCCTTCAAGGCGTTGATCAAGCATTTCTTTTGAATGAGCCTCGTTTGCAATATGATTGCCATTGATCACAGGAATCTTGGGAGCATCCTTTGAGCTGCTAAATGCATTCCCAATCTCTGATGCCAAACACATCAGCACTTTGTCATTTTCACGAATACTTGTAAAGACAAATACAAGTGGACGTGTGGGATCGGGGATGGTATCATTGTGGATGTGGATAAGGTGATCATCCCCCAGTTTCTTGATAACTGGCCATAGATCCTTATTCTGGTTGCCAAATTTTTGCTGCAATTTGTCTATCTTGACCTTGAAAGAAATTCCTGACCCTTCTTCGCCATAAGGGAGGAACCAAACCAACAAGATAACAGCTACTGCTGCAGCAAGCATCGCAGCTAAACAGATAAAGAACGGCGTCGTGTTGTCATGTCCACTCTCATTTGTTGTTCTACTCTCATCTTGTGTTGTGTTGTCATGTCCACTCTCATTTATTGTTCTACTCTCATCTTCAACATAATCATGGTCCGGACGTTTTGGGGTACGCTTCTTGGCACCTTGCTTAGACCCAGCATGACCAGTGTTCTTCTCCCGATTCTTCGTTTCTTGTTCAACCTGTGGATCAAAGACCAATCAGCTAGATATTATACCGGGTGTCCCAAAAAACATGTGCGCCGTTTGAATGGCTACTGTGGAGGAGCCATAAATCTAACATTCCTGTGTGAATAGGAAAGATTTCAACTTAGGGTCTGGCACCGAGTTTGTGTAAATCTGACAAGTGGTTGCTGATTTATTGAAAAGAAAGTCACAATCACTCGTTGCTCCAAAACCAGAGGATTTTATCTCCGTACTTAACCTTATAACTTGAATTTTAACATTAAATGAACTTAAACTTTACAGTAATGCCAGGAAACGCATTTGGGAGTAATTAATGACCATATTTTTCAAGAATATTGACCAAGCAGCATGCGGAACGCAATATTGTTGGTTTAAAACGACTTTATCACTTTTGAGAAGCAAAATATCTGATGGACGCATAACATTGCCTGAAGCACTAGTGTTGCACATTTCCAAGCCTAGCAACCCTAACTATGTCCAATATTCTTGGTTGTCACAAAATTCAATGTATGATTATCTGTCTCACTTATAAATATCAGAAAACAGGGCTAGGTATGTTTTTTTCAATCAATTTCGTTGATTTTAACGCAATGGGGAATTGTGAATCCTCTGGTTTAGCGGCAGCCAATAATTTTGGCTTTCTTGCTCCATAAATCAGCAACTAGCGATCAGATTTACTCAAACTCGGTATCAATCTTTAATTTGAAGTCTCTTCTGCCAAGAATCTTAAAAACAGAACAATTGGATTTATGGCTGCTCCGCAGAAGCCACTCAAACAGCGCACATGTTTTTTGGGACACCCTGTAGATCTTTATTCCAGTTATCAAAGGAATGAAGGAAGCAGCCACAGTTGCGGAGCAAGGGGGAGAAAGGGGTTCGGACCCCTTCACCTTACCAAAAGATGGTCCTCGAAACTGCCACAAAAATGGAATAAGATTGACATCTAAGGAGGGGTAAGGTAGAACAAATGTGCTTGTTGTGTAATCAAGCGATCTACTAAATTATCTGAGCTAAAAATCTAATGAAAATACACAAACTAATGCTTAATTGAAAATTCTACTATCTTTCCTCCAATGATTCAGATTTTAAGATGATAAAGATGCTTTTAAGTGCTGCTCAAAGATTTAGGCAAAACCCTTTCGGAAACCCTTTACTTTACTTACACTTTTGAAAGTGAAAATGACATAGAAATGCTTGCGGTAGGAGTACAGTAAATTACCTAAAGTTCTTTTAAAGCAATTGATTGGGTGATTACCATTCACGCAATTAGTCTTAAAGATTAGAAGCCTATGCTGTTTGCCCAACTTGGTGTTCTTCATTTTTCTTTATTTTCTTCCTCTCGTTCTTCAGGACCATCTTCTTTAGGACCAAAAGATAGACTTGTAACGAGTCCAATGTTTCTCTTGGATCTCCCAACCTTTAATTTGCGATCAGGCAAAAACGGAACAGATAGACATTTCTTGTACTAAATGAACTCATTCTCTAATACAATTAACAGACACAATCTAATGGGAATCTAATCTCAATTTCTTGGCATTGAAAGTTTTTCCTCATATCTAAGAACTTAATAAATAAGTACATATTGGTCAAATAGACCTTTCAGCTACGTAGCAAAGGAGCCTGGATCGAGTTACATTTTTTCTGGTGAATTCTGGTAAATGATGTGGATCTTTTGATGCGAACAATCAAGATCGACGCGCGTAGAATATCTCGTTCGTTGATCCTTCAAGCCTTTCAAATGGGAAGTAGGCCTCTCCACTCGAATGTCTACTTCTCTGTGGCTAAAACTCAAAGAAAATTGCACCAAAAAGGCAAGATATTTGGCACACTGAAGCCTTTCTGGCTCGTGTTTTCACCAGAGTACGATTTTCAGAGTAAAGACAGTAAACAGTTTAGATTCACTTGTTCCACTTCAGTTGAAAAGTCTTCAGAAGTTTAATTATTGAAGGCTGAAGACTTAGTGTGAAAGTCTTTCTGTTTTAGCTATATGTCAGAAAGGCCTTCAGTGTCCTAAATATCTTGTCCTTCTTGCATCCGGTTTTTTAAATTCATACGCACAATTGTCTAAATAGCTAAATGGTCTATTTGATCTCTTTAGGTTTTCTATAAGTGTGTGTTCAATTCAATGAGTCATGTTAATAGGTCTTAAAATTATTAAACATATTTAAAGTATAAAGTTTATAATTTTGCACTCCTGGACTTTACGAAGGACAGCAGTCCAGATAGTTTCAATACTGTTCTTAAAAAGTCCGATTTCATAAAGAATAACACTCATTTTTTACAAGAAACTAAGGACCAAGGCTGTTATGTAGTTTCTTAAATTTTAGGACATTTTTGTTGCCAAAAGTTTCTGATGAGTTTCTTATACTGTATTTTCAATGCTGGAAGTATAGAGTTAACTTAGTTTGTCAGAAGGGCTGGCAAATTACTTAAATAAATAATAGCATAATTTGCACTTGAAACAATGTCAAAACAGTTGCTATTACTGCATATTGTCAGCACATTTTTGAGTGCAAATTACAAAATTTATTAGCTTTTAAATTCAGGTAGGGAAGTTTCCTAAGTTTCAAAAATTGAGCAGACAATTTCTTCAAAAAAATGAGTGTATTCTCATTCTCCTCAGATAAAAAGTCATTGCTGAGCCTCAATCAAAGTTTGTGCACTACTGTCAATCAAACCATCCTGCAGTGCGACCATGGTTAATAACAACAGCCATAATTGCAAGAACTATGGCAGCTATGAGAAGCAGAATGGCAAACTGAATTGGAGGCTCTCGATTCATCGGATCTTCGGGTTCCCATTGGTCATCAAAGTTGTGTTCCCTTGGCCTTTGTTTAACCTGAGGTCAAATTAGATTATCTACTTAGACTGATTGCTTGGAAGAGAAGGTGAGGTTGCACTTGTTAGCACCAAGTGCTGGGATTGCAGAAGAAGGGAAGACCAAATTAATGTCTGTGACCTCTTGTCATGATGCTGAAGTGGTGTGGCTCTGCCTAGGCACATGGCTGTCCTGGTGGCAAAGTCAGTGGATTGCACCACAGGGCCACAACATCTTCTGTTACATTGCCGTTAGTTATCGCTATTGATAGACTTGATATTCAGTTCAATTAATAAATATAAAGAGTGCTGTTGCTGTTGTTGCTCTAACTGGGACTATGCAGTGAGTCTATACTGATACACTGATGACAAGCAAATTAATTTTCAGTACACAATGACACACATTTATTCCCATGACCTTCTTCTGCACAGAAATCAAACAAATATTGGTAGCCAATGATTCGTGCTTTCTTTACATAGCAACAGCGTGACAAGGTCTAGTACCTGTTACCATATGTTATAACAATTCCTGTTGTTGCTGTTATTGTGGATAATTTTGCCATTGGAAAATATTTCTTCTACCCCTTATGAATTCACAGCTTGTGACACCCATAAAATGACAGGGTTCAACAGATAATGTTAAGTGAGAAAAATCCTCAAAATAATGAGATGGCAAGATATTAGCTCCTTGGTCTCACCCTTTTCACTTCAGCACCATCAATTTCACCATCAATTTCCTCATCCACAATGTCTTCATCATCAATCTCTTTTGACAAGTCTGGATATATCTATAAAAAATTAATCGTAAATTGAAATTTGAAAAAGGGAGACCACCCCCCATTTACAGGATGGGGCATGGGGGTTGTTTGGACAGAGCTACAGTAGCAAACCGGGGCACAATTGACTGTGTGTGGTCTATCAAAGTTCCTTGAAGAGCGAAGAACAGCATAACAAAGAAATCACAGATACACAGAAATCAAACAAATTTTGGCAGTCAAGGATTCCTGCTTTCTTTACATAGCAAGGATAAGCAACACAAAGCAGCAGTAAATCAGCCTGACTGAGCTGGCACATGACCTTTGCAAGAAAATTTAGGTAGGCACTTGAAAAAATACTTTCTTTTGTTGTGCAGCTCTACAGGAACCTGTCTTTGATACACCACACCACAGAGTCACCTGTGCTCCAGGTTTCTAACTGTAATCCGTCCAAACGACCCCCGCTGGGAATCCAGTGAATGGGGTGTGGGCACCCCTTTATGTTCAGGTAACCGCTACTTTGCTTTGCAAAGAAGAAAGAGAACGAGGCTGGGTGGCCTGGCCTAAAATAGGCCTAATCTAATTGTTAGCTAATTTGGGGTCTCTGAAGTTTTGACTCATGAAGTTTTACACACAGAGCTGGAGTGAATTTAGTATGTTCAAATATTAAACCGTCCTACCGATTGAACATCTTCCTCTGGCTTTTCCTTATTCTTTCGTTTTCTCAAGTTGTGACCACCACTGCCGGCCGACATCTTTGAGCAGGTTTCGTTTCTTGGAAAAGCATGGGTTCCACTTACGCTCCTCCGCAGATTCATAAATCATGTTCCTTCGCGCGAAGATCTATTGCGCGAAAACACAGAACAGAATACAGTAAATCCCCGCAGATAAGAACCTACAAAAATAAGAACCTAGAGGCTGTTTTTCCTAACTTATGCACCTTGTAATTAAGAACCTGTTTCAGTTTGATGAAAAATATGTTCTTATAGCAGGGGTAGCAAAGTTGATTTGGGATTGTCATTGTTACGTTCATTTTGTCCCAGTGGGCTTTTAAAGTTTGAATCTCTTCCCTTGCAGTTTGAAAGCTTAGCATTGGCTATTAGATATATCATAACCATGCTAAAACAAATAATAGGGCTCAAAATCGTTGGCGAATGTTCTAAAATGGCCTATGCAAGGCACTCTTCAAATAAGAACCGTTATACCTTGTAATTTGTCTTAGTACCTTTAAAATAAGAACCTATTTCAGCCTAGCTCTCAAAAAAGTAGGTTCTTATATGCAGGGATTTACTGTACGAAAGTTGCTATCATCGGGAATCGGTTGCAAGGTTTTCTCCTTGTCCTGACTTCTTAAAATACCAAAATTTTCTTACTGTTCATGTGGCAGCAGCTTTTTGTTGTAGATGATTAGGTCATCAAATTATTCGAAGGTTTCTAACCCAGGGGGGACACTCAGCACATGCACATACGGGGAGGTAAGTCCGATATTTTTGGGTCAAAATATTGCCGAAAGTGATATTTTTGGGTCCAAATAAATTCAAATTATGTTTTTTATATTTTTAGGCATCAAATATTGTGAAAATGATATTTCTGGGTTCTTTAGAGGCAATCCTGGCCTCAATTTGCATTGTTTCAGGATCTTTTATGTTCGTTTACAGATGTCAAGGTATAAAATAAGATGATATTTTTGGGTTGTAATGAAGCTAAACTGATATTTTTGGGGTTCCTGAAAATTTCTCGGACTGACCCCCCCCGTATGTGTATGTGCCGAGTATCCCCCCTGGGGTTTCTAATCATATAGAAATTGGTGCAGAAAAACTTTTTCTCCATGCAAAGCCCTCTTATTTTGGTGCAGTCTTCAGCACAGAGAAGTGCCCATATTCACACTGGGAAGTTAACATAGGGACTGCAGAAAAATAATTGCAGAAAAAGAAAAGTAATTGTCTTCCTATCTGAACAGCAACAAAGCCTATTAGAATATTTTGATAAAAGATTCTCAACTCAAAACAGTGTTAGTTTTCAACGATGCAATAAAATTTTTGCACCAATGAAGATACAGCAGGTGAGATGCATGTAGAATTCAATCAAATCAATGCTTGAGTTTGGTATCTTTACAATAACTATACAGTATCTAGACCACTACATACTTCATTAAAATATCCATAATATACCAGGTGTGCCAAAAAGTTCAGGCATTTGAAAACTGCTGGATGGATTGAAATAAATTCTAATTTATTGTCAAAAGACTGAAGTAATTTTGTGATTTTAAAAGCTTTGCATTCCCATTGTGATAAACGTACAGTAAAATGTACCACACCCTTATATATACCTGTGAAAAGAATTTACATTGCCTTAAATTCTACTTTAGACTCTTGATAGGTACATAATGGACTGTCATATTTTGGTAGTTCAGGTGATTCTCTATGATTTGATCAAATGCTTAGGCACTTCTTCACAAAATATTGCAAGCAAGGCTTTTTGTAAAGTTGAATTTGCCTAATATTCAGTGCTATGAGAAACATGAGAAAACATGCCAAGAAATACTCACAGCTAATCAAGCAGAATTTGGTCCTTTTCAATCCATATAGAACTCTTCATGCTATAAATTTTTAAATGCCTGAAATTTTTTGTTTTAATCTGGCATGGCAAGTAACAATTTGATAAAGATATTATATAACAGTTTTTATCACACTGAAATCAAACTAATATTCAATATTTCTTCTTTTCTATTGCCTAAAACTAAGTTTTGAATAATTCTTCTTTTTACTAGCTGCCTGAAAGAAAATTGGATCACTCAGCTTCTTTAATGTCCCTTGGCTGTGTTTTGAAGATCACTCCATAAGCACCGCTGACATCACTTTTAAGCTGTGCTTCACTAATAGTTGGTTCAGTCTTGTCAATCTTTTCTGCTAATTGCACATCAAGAAAACTGTCCCATGTTAATGACTTTATTTGTTTCGCTTCCTGCATACATTTTTCCATATATTCTACAGGATTCTCTGGTCTTCTGTACAATAAACCAGTCAGCAAGCTCTATGATGAAATAACATATGGTAAAAGACAGGCTTAACTAACCTCATTGGAGCTAAAAATATTTGTAAACATTACGGCAAATTCATACATATACATATGTAATCATGGGCGTAGGGGATGCCCAACCTTTAGGGGAGGCAAAACTGCCAAAATGGAGCTGAAATGTGATCAATTTTGACTGACTGTATTACGCAGGACATACAAAGAGCACTTTGAGTTTCGGGTGAAGAGGGGGGGGGGGGGTGCAGCCCTCCTAGCCCCTATGGCTTCTACACCTATGGCTTTACTTAAACATTGCATTTAGGGTAGCTATACTACTTTTTTTAACCAGCAACCAATGTTATTGGTCTCTTGGCTTTTTTGCGTTTTCTTTGTTTTTAATATTTTCACTTTCATATACAACTTTGTAGACGGCTTCAAAGTCTATCAGTTTATACTTTCCAATGACATTGACAATCAGTAGTATCACACACAATAACATGCTCCTGCAAACACGTTCAGTCTCTACCTCAAATATTTGGAAAAGATCATTTCTTGCCAGGTAAGTTTTTGCATCTTCTGGTGTGACTTCTGATTTCTTTGCATTCATCTCGAATTTGCTTGACTTTTTGTCCTGCACTAAACTATTGATCAGCAACAAAGGTTTTCTAATGTTGCTATAGCTACCAATGAGCCTCACGTTGATAATGAGGCTAATGGCTTCGCTGCGTCATTAAATATTCGAATCGGAAAATCAAACCAAGTCAGAACAGTAGTAGGTAGGTAGTGTGAATTTGCTGCTTTTAGTTCAACCGACAGCCTGCCTTCGTGAGTTGATCTTAAATTTTACCATATTAGAACTGTGTTACCAAAGCTGTTGAATCTTCTGCAGTATTTTTATTCGTTCTTCAAAATAAATGAGACTACTTGAGCGAATGTTAAGGCCCATTTCTAGTTAGGCCAATGATCGCAAGTTTTTGGCGCGAAAATAGCAAATGTCCTGCGCAGCGACGATAGAATCATGTGACTCGGACTCAGCTGATTCTTGGCCTAATAAGAATTCGGCGAAGCTATCACGAAATGAATGCTGTTATCGCGTTGTGTCATTTCTGTGAATTACATGGACCAAGTATCCTGTTTTGTACCCAAGCATTTCATTGCACGAATCACAATCCAGAAGATGTTTTGAATGGAGCTCAAGCTTCTTTGGCTGCATGTGGAAATTTCAATCACAGCAGCCTGTTTGGTTTAGGCCAACGAGAAAAGCCTCTCGAAAACGAGCCCTTTAGAGAGCAGGAAGAAGGCAGCAAAACCCCCAAGAAAACGTTCAACAATTGCACTGCAAATGGTCCCAGACAGTCAACATGTGTTGCTTGCACCTCTCTTCAACAAGGAGAGCCTGGCTTGGTTAGTATAGACAGAGAATCCCATATCAGTTATATCAGTCGCCAGTACCCAGAGGATCAGGAACTCTACAGCATTGTGAGGCACGCATGTGTTAGAAGTCTTAGTTGTGAGGTTTGCCCTGGCCGTGAAGGGCCTATCATGTTTGGTGATGAAGCAAGTGGCTATGTGTTTAGCCACACATTCTTCCTTAAAGACAGCCAATCCAGAGGCTTCCAAAGATGGTACAGTGTCATATGTGTGATGATGGATAGAGTCTATTTGGTAAACTCATGGCCTTTCCTCATAACAAATTTCAAAAACATCATAGATAACCTACAAAGTAAGGCTGACTCAACGTTCAAAGCAGAAAAGGCGGAGAATCCCCTTGCTGATCAACGACTTCACATGTCAACAAATTTGTTTCTGCTGAACGCAAATCAGTTTATTCGCACTCGAGGTGGAAACACAAATTACCGATCATTACATGATCTTGTCCGAGATAAAAACATCTTTCATTATCTTCATCAGTACTTTGCTTGGATTTTGAAGGCTTCTGGGCAGCGTTATTCTGAACAGTTTGTTGAGGGCCCCCCACTGGAAGATTTTTCAAACATTGAAGAAAATGAGACTGACTTGAAAGTAGAGGAAACAGGCCCTGCTTTTCAGTCATTAAGACAGTTATCAAGGGTCTTGTCTCCAGAGATATTTGAGCAAATAGCATATCATGTTGTCATAGGAGATCAATTGATTGTCAGAAGCCAGTTCTCTAGAACTATTTCTTCTTGCTTGAACTTGCTGAAAGAATTGATTCCACCAGGTTGTTACAGATGCAAAAGATACTCTGTTCAATATCAAGATTCTTGGAAATGCAACTTTCTTGGATTAGCTGAAAATACGGAAATCCCTGCACATGTTTTTTCATCAGATCTATATGTGCTGCTAGATATCAAACCAACACAGAATGAAGAACTCAGACTGGAAGAACAAGCAAATGAGGAAGAAATTCTCAGAAATCTAAGTTTCAGTGTTCAAGGAAGTCCTGCTGGCTGCAGTCCAACCTATCTGAAGAATATTTTAAAAGCGATGCATGATAACGACTTTGCAGATTCAGTTTTCTCTTTGATATTGTCAACTGTCAAAGATGAATGGATGAATAAAGTTAAGGTTATGTTTAAATTTTCCAAAACTGGGTCAAGAACAACAGAGGAGAAAGTGAAATTGCTTCAAGTTCTTAATGCAAGACCTGAAGATGAGATTCTTCTGAAATTTTGGATGACATCACTTAGCAGGCCTTACAGAGCACATCTGTTGACATGCACCAGCCAGAAGTCAGTTGAGAGATCTGGTGCTAAGGGACAAGTATCTAATGAGCAACTGTTCTTTTCAGTACCCTGAATAGGAGACAGATACTAGATCATAAAGAAGAGGGGGCATTGAGGGGTATAAAAATCTGATAATAATAGTGTCACCATCATTTCCATATCATTTTCATATTTGAGACGGAATATATAATTATAATGATGTTTTTATAGCTTGAATTAATTCATTCTGACAAGTCCTCCCGATATTAATTTTTTGATTCAATTCAGTATGTTGTAGCTGATTAGCTAAGTACCGTACCGGGTGCGCCAAATAAACTTATGCTTTTTATGCACGTGTGCCAGGCCCCACAATAAATCGTACACTTGACTGATTTGGAAAATTTATGACTTAGTCTTTAGCAGAAAGCCTGAATTCGATTCTAGGACTTTTTGCAAATTTTCCTGTTTTCAGTTTTTAGAGCTAGAAGCAATTTTCTTAAGATTTTCGTTTTAGAAAACTCTGAAAATGATCACAAAATGTCGATCAAATTTTAGAAGACTCAACATGAATGAGCAGAGAGAAAACGTTTTCAGGGTGATTTGGGGGTTTAGTACAAACTCTGGTACAACAGATTATA
This sequence comes from Aurelia coerulea, assembly GCA_039566865.1. Classification (NCBI taxonomy): domain Eukaryota; kingdom Metazoa; phylum Cnidaria; class Scyphozoa; order Semaeostomeae; family Ulmaridae; genus Aurelia; species Aurelia coerulea. The sequence continues at coordinate 20,020,438 of CM076954.1, forward strand.
ATTAGTCGATTTCTAAATCCCAAATCACCACAAACAAGTTCTCTCTTTGTCCATTCAATTTGATTCTTTAGACAACTTGATCGATGTTCTTTGATCGTTTTCAGTGTTTTCGAAAACTAAAATTTTAAGAAACTCGCTTCTAGCTCTGAAAACTGAAAATGAAAATATTTGTCACGCTTCTGCTAAAGATTAAGTCATAAATCTTCAAAATCGGTCCAGTGTACGATTTATTGTGGCCTGTCAAACGTGCATAGTTTATTTTGGCGCACCCAGTATCTCTCCAGTATATTCCTCGTATGCTCTAACCTTCTTGGTAGGGAGTGAAATCTACTCAAATGAGCATCTCTATTCTGTCCACGATTTTGCTGAGTTCCCCCTGTACCCACTGCGTCAATACACCTTGCAGTAGTGGACACTTTTCTCAATATTGGGGAGTGAACCTATTGTTTCAGTCTATTGCTCCCACCCCAGGCCCATAGGAAGTGGGGGGGGGGTAGGGGGGGCTCAAGCCCCTCCAATAATTTCTTAAGACAATGGTGCTACGTCACATGACTTAATTAGATGTATTGTTCTCTATTGTTTTAAGAACAATTGCCCCCCCCCCAATTCGAAGCTTCTTCCTACGGCCCTGCACCCTGCTCACACCGATTGTTTTTAGACAAAAACCCATTTTCCCTAGGGTGACTACATAATTAAACTATCTACATCAGATTTAATCATTTCAAAAAGGCTAAAGAAAGTTCTGTCTTGGGAAGGAAAGTTTTGCCTTGAGAAAAGAAAATTTTGCCTTGAAAAAGAGTTTTTCCTTGACACTTTGGGCCACCGTATGATTCTTCTTCAATTTAAACTTCCCGCCAAAGGCAAACAACATTATCGAAATTTTGATTTAGAAAACATCTTGAAAAAGCTTGGAATGCATGAAAAGTCCACGAAATTTTGACAAAACGGACAAACCAACATGAAATGAAATGACAATTCATTTTAGTGGGCTTCGTGGTTGTTGTTGTGTAAATTACGGCCGTGCGTGAATAAAGCGGAAGATGTTGCTAAAGATGGCTGCCTTCTGCATCATGATTGTTCTGCTTTTTATCGTCGGTCTTTCCAGGCAGACGACAAGCGCTCAGGAATACGAGATCTTTTGGAAATCTGAAAGCAATGGAGTCCACGTTGTTGACGATACTTTTTTTAAATACAAATCGCAGCTACGAAGTTTGGCGACAGCGTTTGGGGAAACGAACTGGAGATTTACAGTTGATGAGGATTTAGGCCAGAATGAGAATACTTTGCAGTCGGTCAAAATTGGATTTAAAACAATGAACGCTGGAGCTTTGAAGAATCAGAAAGCTACAAAGAAGCTTGGGAAGTTGGTAAAAGGGATATATGGGTACTCGAAAGTGCAGGCAACTACTGTTCAAGGGAGGATGATAGAGAGAGGTGACTTCAACCCAGTTATTGAAGAATGCTCAAGCAATTCATCGAAAGTCATTGCTCTACTTTTCCTATCGAAAAAATGGAAGAAAAATGATTATGGAGAAGTAACAGTATACGACGAAAATGGAGATGTTCTGAAGTCAATTCACCCAAGGTTTGGAAGAGTGATGCTAATTCCTTGTGGAGTTCAGTTCAAGATATCACCTCCATGTATAAATGTTGAAGGAAGGCATTACTTCCTGATTGCAGAATTTGGAGATGGCACTGCAAAGGTTCAAGCCAAGGAAACAAAAAGAAGGAAGAGTTTTGCGAGTCTATCAGAGTTTTTCAGATCAAGGTATGATATGGACCCTGCCAACTACCAAAGCATTGATGCAGAGAAGCATGTTACCAGAAAATTCTTTACAAAAGAAGGCAGAAGAGTTTTTGTTTATGACAACACAATTTCATTTGATAATGTGGATATTTTGCGTGATTACATAATGAATCATGCAGACTATTTTGAAAACCCAGTCAGTGACAAAGGTGCAGATAATGTCAAGTGGATCATATCGCTAGATGATCCAGGTTTTGTCGATGGACCAATCTGGCACATAATCAAACAACTATTGGTTCATATTGCAGGAAAAGAATTCTATCCTTACGATCTAGCATGCAACCATGTACGCAGAACAGACAACACATTTAATCATAAGGACAATTATGAAGAACAAAATGAATACACTGTCTTAATCTACTTGAATCCTGATTGGACGGAGGATCATTATGGAGAAACAACATTCCTGGACAACAGTGAAATCATTGCTGCTGTGAGGCCAAGGTATGGAAGAGTTGTAATTTTCCATGGAACAATCGATCATTCTGCCCATCCCTCATGCCCAGAGCTGCCTGGTGCAAGGTACTCATTTGCAATCAAAGCAGCTGCTTCTAAAGAGTTAGCAATGAAGAGGATGCTTGCGCAAGAGGCTCAAGGGTTCTCTTATGCTGATATTGTAACCAAACTCAATCAAGTAAAGACAAAGGGTAGACCAGCACAGAAAGAGTTTGCAAATAAGGCATTGGAAACGCTTCAAAGTGGAGGGCTGTTAGGGGAAGACTTCACTCAGAGTCTAGTAGCATTCATGCAAGGAAAATAAACACTGTGTAATAATGAATTTTCTCACAACTTTTTTGCTGTAAGATTTTGCGCCCAGTTTTATAGTAACAATAAGATAATAGTCAAGGTTTGAGAGCTTATGCATAGGATAAAACACACTTAAAAACTAATGAACATTTCATCTCTCAAAGTTTTTGGATTCCACTCTTGAAAATTGTTGTTCAAGTCATTTGTGGTTGCTTTGATTCCTTACCATCAGTGCTTTAGATTGCAAAGTGAAAGTGAAGGTTTCTGGTGCCAAGTGCTGGGATTACAGCTGAAGTAACTAAGCGCTAATCAAGTCTTTGATCCCTTGCAATGACCCTCATATGATGTGGGTGGGGCTCAATCTTGTCCGTAAGATTCTTGTTCAAGCTCCATCTGCCAAGGGTACAGGGTGTCCCAAAAACCTTGTGCTCCCTTTTATGGCTGCTGTGGAGGAGCTTAAGCCCTAGATATCTTGGTTTTTCTGGTTGCATAGGTCAGGCTTCAATTTAGAGTTTGAGACCTTGTTTGAGTCAACTTGACAAGTAGTTGTTGATTTATGGCAAAGGCAAAATAAGTGGTTGCTTCAAAGACAGCACTTCTATTTTTCTCCAGCATTGTCAAAATCAAGTAGTGTTTGACAGAAAGGGTTCTGCCTGTGCAAAAATACAAGGCTAAACTTGGCCTTGTACAGGCCAAGTTTTAGCCTTGTAGAGGGGATTATGACCTTGTACTAACCTTGGAAGAAAATTACAAGGCTATCAGTAAGATTCCAAGCTGCAACCAGTCTAACACAAGGTTTCCACAAGGCTTCTACAAGGCTAATTAGCATTTTTCAAGCCATTTACAAGGTTACAGCAAGGCTATCCCAGGCTATAACAAGGTTACAAGGCCATAACTACAAGGCTTGTGAAAGGCTATTACATGGCCTTGTATTTTCGTACAGGTGAAAGTTTGAGCCTGACCTATGCTGAGACAAGTAAAGCTATGGCTCACTGCAGCCACAATCTGGGGGCTCGTTTTGGAACACCCTGTAGAAGTCCAAACAGTAATAGATGGTTCCGGAAAATATGGCATGGGGGGCATTTCACCAAGGTGCAATGCATTTAATGATCAAATATCTTTAAAATCACAATTGATTCCATAATAGAACGAAATGCAGCTTGGTAAAATGTCCCGGACACCATCTTTTGCGGAATCGTCTATTGAGGTATGCAGCCTGAAAGTTTATGTTTTCTCAATATTCACCACCAAAATATCAGAAATTAATTGATTTAGAGAATTACTGGATGGTTGGACCATGTAGAATATTCAGTTGTTGAACTGAGATTCGTTGGAAATAAATCAAACAAATACAATGCATCATACAATATGAGGATGAAATTAGAACCTAATTCCTCAAAGCTCGACGCTTTGGGGACGCTTAGTGGATGACAAGGGAAACACATGATCCTTTCTGATAACTGCCAGGTGCATTCTCTTGACTCGAGCAGCATTCAATGAAAGCCAAAGAACAAACTATGCTTCTTTTCAACCGAAATACATGCATTTATTTATCGTAACTTTGAATATTATTTACAAAATAAAAGACAAAACAGTTGAGATAACAAATCTTCATTGTTTGAAGTGTCTACAGATTCAAAACAAACGTTGATTAAAATTTCATGTGACAAAGTAATATTTTTTTAGATCAATGATCAAGCATAGGCTAGTGCTAGACTTACTATTTTCATCTCAGTAGTCGCTGCAACTAACTCATCTAATATCGGAAACAAAGATATTTGACGTGCTACGATGTGATGGACTAAACTATTAATACTTAACGTACTCTTTACTTTTTCCTGAACTCCTCTTATAAATGTTGTAATAACATTTAGAATTCGTTATTTCTATGCAAAATACTATCAAGAAGATTTGAGAGCATGGCATTGCAAAAATTCATGAGACTTCGTTCCCATAACCCTTAAGTTTTTCTTGATCAGTTGTTCTCACTCTCACTATAAACGAATTCAGTACCACACACACTTAGGGATTCATCTCGGTATGTACAGTTAAGCCCGAAATTATTCATACCTATGCCAAATTCTGAGTATTTTGCATCGTTCTATTTGAGGACCAATTTTACTGTGGCTGAAGTTTCGTAAGAATGTGATAAAAGGCTGAAACAAGTGCTACAAGAAACATTTCAAGGAATGAAATATCTTGTGAATTGATTAGCAAATATAACAATTGAAAATACTCAAAATTTGGCATAGGTATGAATATTTTCGGGCTTAACTCTATCTATTTCCAGTTCCCCCTGTACCTAACTCTGTTAATGAATATTGAATACCTAACTCCGTTAATGAATTTGATTAATTTCTGACCTTGCTAAAATCCTTTGCGCTAAAAGAACTTTACCGGGTATCCCAACCAAAAAGTTCCAACGTTTGGAGAATTGCTGTGGATGAGCTCTGATTTCACTTTCATTTTCTTAACTTGATTCTGAAAGAGTAGATCTCATTCCAAAGTACGGCGGTGTTTCATTTAAATGCCAATCAAGAAACTTCTTACTCGTTGGCATGCGATTCTGACAGACCCGACAGTGTGGCACTTGTGCCAACCGGAAATCGGTTGATTTTTTAAACACCCAGGACTTTAGATTTGATCAGATGTATCTTTGCAAACAGCTCTTAGCCTTTGTATTTGATTGGCAATTCCATGGGTAGTTAGACACTGCTGGTGTGCTTCTATGGAGAAGCGCTGGGTAATATGTATCGAAAGAACGAAAAAAGCGCTGCCTTTCGTTCTTTAGATATCTCCTCCGCAGTACTATACAACATTTCCTCCGCAGATACATATTACCCAGCGCTCCTCCATAGAAGCACACCAGCAGTGTCCAACTACCCATGGTAATTCCAAACCAACTGAATTCTGAAAACACCAAACCTTCTGTTTTGAAAATTTCGGAGTCAGTCAAACACCAAGTCTGCCATTTTCAGAACTGATAGCAATCAACCATGCTCCCTTAAACCATGGAGCATTATGGACACCTTTATTTTGAATGAATATTTATTCGATACTGCTCCATGCTTAAACAAACAAGATATTAAACTTTAAGCTGAATTCTCTTTTTTCAGAATCAATTCAGTATAAAAATATAGAAACTACAGTTCACCCACAGCAAATTTTCAAACGTAGGGACATTTGCATGGTGCCCCCCGCCAAGGCAGTCACCCCCTGGCCTACTCTCTGAAATGACAGCTCCTCTCTCTCTCTCTCCGAGGAGACATGCACCAAGACAGACTTTTTCAGTTCAAAGAGGAGACGATTTTGCCCGTTAGTTTCCCCTTAAGCCACTGTTGAATATGTTTATCTCGATAAGAAGCTAGTTGGCAATGGTACGACCACTGTAGAGTTCTTTTCAGTAGAAATTGTTGTGAGTGTTTGAAGCACTCTGAGTTGGATTGCTGCAGATGATTCTGATATGATTTTCGATGCCTCTTTCAGAGACATTGCTGCTTTCAATTCACCATTTGCTGCAACAACCTGCAAGGACAAGGAATCATATGAATGATTTGCTGAGGAGAGAGAAGCAGAAGCATACGAGAAAATAGCATGCCAATAAATTGAGGTCATCTTCGAGGGAGCTTTAGAATGGAGTTCGATGAAAATTTGGTAAGTTTCAGGGCCCTTGTTGATAACAATACTTTCTAGCTCTTTGCCTCTCTTTGCCGATGTTAAGCTCTTTGCCGATGATACATCTTTGTTTACGGTTGTTCATGAACCAAATGCAGCTGCCGAGGACATGAACCATGACCTGGAGTTGATAAGCCAATGGGCCCGTGATTGGAGGATGTCATTTAATCCCGATCCGCAAAAACAAGCTGTCGAATTACTTCTTTCAAAGAAAAGACATGAAATGGATCACCCCGTTATTCTCTTTAACATCGTACCAGTGAAAAAAGTAACTGAGCATAATCATCTGGGTATTATTCTGGACTCGAAGCTATCTTTCTCAGCTCATATTAAATCTGCTATCTCTAAAACGAGGAGGGGCATTGGTCTGCTAAAATATCTCTCCAAGTATCTGCCAAGGCATACTCTGAACGAATTATATAAGCTTTACGTGCGACCCCACCTGGACTACGGGGATGTTATCTATCATATTCCAGCTAAGGTTTGTGAATTCAGTCACAACATCGTTTTACCAAATCTAATGGAAAAAATAGAGTCTGTTCAGTATTCAGCTGCTCTTGCAGTGACAGGAACATGGAGGGGAACATCGCGCGAAAAACTGTATGCAGAGCTTGGCTGGGAGTCACTAAGTTCCCGTAGGTGGAGTAGACGACTCACTTTGTTCTATAAGATTATAAATAATCTCACCCCCTTGTACACAAAGGAGCCAATCCCACCACTTCATCAGTCGAGCTACTCTCTTCGCAATCAGGATGCTATTGGACGAATAAGGGCAAGAACAGAAAAATTTCAGTCCAGCTTCTATCCTAACTGCACCTCTGAATGGAATAAACTTGATCCTGAAATCAGGCTAGCACCATCTGTTGCTGTCTTTAAGACAAAGCTTCTATCAATAATTCGCCCCCCTGCAAAACCTGTGTTTGGTATTCATGACCCAATAGGCCTTTCATATCTTTCCCAAATAAGGGTTGGTCTCAGCAGACTAAATTTTCACAAATTCAAGCACAATTTTAGGGACACTGTTAACCCTATGTGTCCAACGAATGACGGTATTGAGGACACGGAGCACTTTTTGTTGCTTTGCCCTTCATTTGATGTTCAACGACGAGATCTTCTCGCTGGAGTTTCGGTAATATTACGACCATTTGTAGAAATAAACAGCCTCTCTAACGACGTTCTTGTTCAGATTCTATTGTATGGGGATAAAGATCTGTCTAACGAAATCAACAAATATATACTCGAACTGACACTAGATTTCATCCGCAAAACAGGTCGGTTTGATTAAAATGGATCTGAAAAGTTTATTTCACGCCACTCAGTCACTAAGTCCTTTTCTCTTTTTTTTTCATTTTTTGTTCACTTGTTTACGCCTGTTTCACATTGGATGTTGGGTAATTCAGTGTTATGATAGTGCAGACGACAGTTTTAACTCACACTTAATTCCTGAGTTCAGTAAAATTTTAGCGTCTGTCCAAGGTGACACTAAACTGATACATCCAAAACACAGAAGTTGCCCTACATCCAATGTGAACCCGACTCTAGTATTTATAGTAGAAATTGTATATGCGTAGCCCTATGTATTAGTACTTGTTTGTATATTTAGATTTAGTTTTTAGTTACCTGTTTTCTATGTTATAGCCATGGGGTAGTCATGGTCTTCTGCTCCTCATGGCATCGTCCTTGTAGTGTAGTAAAGTAGTTTGTAAGTGTTGTTTTAGGTAATCTCGTCTTTGTAAAATTTTATATTGGATATAAAAAAAAAAAAAAAAAAAAAAAAAAAAAAAAATACTTTCTAGTATTGATAAGGTATTTACCCTGTATAAACATGTATATTATTATTATTATCATTATTATTATTATTATTAGTATTATTATTTATTATTATTATTATTATTATTATCATTATTATTATTATAAGTCCTTTCTGTAAAGCTCTTATGATGTCGGCGCCCAAAATAGTAACAGCCAAACTGAATGTTTTCTCCAACGAATTTCCAGATTACTATTTCTGAGGCCACTGTTTTGATTTTAATGAAGAACCTATCTTACCTTTGCGCTTGCCTCCCTGGTGGCTTCAGCCTCCGCTGCCATTGATCTCTGCAGATGCTGTGGCAGACGTAGATCTTTGCTGTAAGTTATAAAGGGAATTAGTAAAGCTCGGTCTTTGTTTGAGTGAACGTGTATTTGAAGTGTAGTTTTACTTGTTAAGTCGTGTTTGTTTTGAAGCAGTACACGTTTTTTTATAGAAAGTAAGAATTTAGGCCAGTGCTTAAAGTTTCCTAAAATTATCAGATTTTGAGTACTCAGAGTTTCTTACAAGTTTCTTAGAGGTTCCATAACGATCTTCATATTTCAAAACAAAATTTTTCAAGCCTTTCCAATGTTTAGAGAGTAATATGATACAGGAAACAAGTGAAAGTAAAGTAAAAATATGTCAAGGAGTTTCTTAATTTTTTGACGATCTGAGAGTTGAGTTTCTTATAGGCAGTTTCTTACTAAAAGATACGTGTATTGTTTTGAGGTTTTCATAAAACATTCTTTATATTTTATAAATGCAACCAATGGCTCAATTTATGTCTTATACGCCATCAAAAATTACAAATTAAACCAGTTTAGACTGAACTCTATCTCAAATTAAATGTTATATGAGATCAGCGATTTCGCAAAATTGCTCTTGCAAGGCACTTCAATTGTTTTGTTCGCGGACATTTTCACGTGATATCTGATTTAAGACTGACTTTAGGTAATCGATAAATCTCAACATACATCTCAACTCTTTCAACTTTGACACCCCATGGAGTGGTAGCTTCATCGAGAATAATCTACAACAAACCAAATAGAAATAATAATTATCTTGAACAAATCCAATTCAGCAATGGATAATCATACGTGTAAAATTTATACCGGGTGAGTCAATAAAGAGAATTCCCGCTTCAAAGGTCATAGCCCCCTCCTGGATCATTTTTAGGAAGGAAGAACTAGGAAAATGTTTTCATTGTTTTCACTCGTTTTTGCAGGTTTTTTGAGGGGCTTTCTTCAGAAAATCTGTCATATCCACTAGAAGGAATGGCCAATTAAAGCTGGGTAAGTTACTGAGCCTAAGTGAACATATTGGCAATAAAACAAGATATAGTTTTGCAAATTATTGCATTCAGGGAGCAGTGGCCTTTCAAACAGGGATTCTTTATTTAGACTCACCCGGCCCAGTAGCTTATTAGCTTTTGATGGAGGCCATGAAGTTTCCGTTTATACTGTAAGTTACTTTGACCAAATATAAAACATAGGCGATAAAGTAGATTTGCTATTCAGTTTTCTACCCGGTGTCCCAAAAAAGTATTCCTGTTTAAAAAATCACCAAAAATTGATTATCAAACTTTTGATAAAATTTTCTTTTTGATTTGCTTTGTCAAAGACCCAAAAATATTTATAGATACTAAAATGTTTGCTTTTGATGCAGCAAGGTAGAAAAATTACACATTGAAAAACTTTATTTTGAGCTATACTTTTCAAGTAAAATGCTCGATCTTGCCTAGCAGTCAATATTTTCAGATTTTTCATCGTCATCGAAGTCTCCAATGATAGTGTGCATTTCTTTCTGTCACTTATAACCAAACTAGAAGCTTTATATGCACAAAGAAATTGACCTGGCAAGCATAAATGCTTCTTTGCAGTATGATTCAAAACCAGGTAGCCCAAAAAGAGCTAAAGTTGTTAATTTTAAACCAAGTACAAGGTCAGCTATGTCTGGGAAAATAATTTGGTCCTTGATCTACTTGGGAAAAAAGAATTGAGGATCGGTCATGTAATCAAATTTTGGTGATTTTTCAAACGGGAGTACTTTTTTTGGGACACCCGGTGGTTTCAGAAGCTCGGTCTGTAGCCGAGTGCGGGCATCAGAAGTCTTGGTACCTCCCTCGCATTCGGTCAAATCGAGTAAACCCAGTCTGAAACTGACACAAACCTGCATTTGGCTGCTCACATCTTTCCTATCAAGAAGTGCTTCTGCCAATGTTTTTGTTCCAATCATGTTCCTCAGTGTCGTTTGGGCCAGTAGTTTCGTTGATCCTGCTGCATTCCGGATTTTAGTCACAGATCGCTTTGCATCTTTTATGAAGAAATAAACAACAGCATCGACTGTAACTGTAACACTATCTCTTGTCAAGGCCTAAAAGACGGAGCAGCTTCCTTCAGCATAATGATATTAACAGCATAGGTTCCAAATCTTTTACTCGGCGTAAAAAAGGTGGGTGTAAAATTCAATGACCTATTTCTTCTGATTGAATGGCTTGAAAGAAACTTTAGATACTTATCTATAATTCTACCGTTGGACTTTCCAGAAATTTTGAATATTATTCGAAATTACAGCGTGTCTTACATTTCAACTCATTTGAGGATGTGACGTCATCAAATTTCTAAATCATAAACCAGATGAGTGACAGACTTTTGCTTGATACCATATTGTAGGCATTCATAAATTGTCGTTTTCTCCCAAATCATTTCATGTTTCGTCTAACAGTTTAGAAATTACGATGGGTTTAATTTATCCACACTAACCTCCATGTAACCCTAATTTTCAACTGAAACTATTGCTTCAAGTCCTCTACTTCTATACTACTGCAAAAGAGATTCTTTGCAAATTCAGCTTGTAACGTAGAGCTGTAGAAAATGGCAAAACCATTTTGATAACAAATATTATAAAATAGATTCCAAACGTTTATAAACCAATGTCTGCTCGTGTAGGCAATGTTTAAGTAGACCTAATTTAACCTACTTTGTCATACATAGACTTACCCTCATTTAAAGCAGGCACTTTACAAACGTAAAATACCCTGGTAAACCTACACCTTACCATATCCCTGACCTTGGGTTAAAATTTAATACTTTTATGAGACTGATACTCTATCCAAAACGGGCCGCCACTTACTTCTTGCGGTGGTATATTTATCGTGACTGTCCTCAAATCAACTTTAGCAAGATCCTCAATGCATGGAAGGACAAACAGGAGACCTATGAAAAGATAATTGTTGGAACAGTTATTTTCACTTCATATGTAAGGAGCAAGGATTGATTTTGTAATGATAGCATGACCTGTTTTTTTCAGGCTGCCTTGCCAAATTAAAGCAAATTGCAAGATTTCTCAAGAACTCGCATCTTCTTGTCCCCTCTACTCTCCCTAACATAACATCTTTTTTCCATCCCACTAGCTCGTATTGTATGTCTGAAGAAGGTCAGGGCTTGTTTTACAATCATGCCTTCTGATGAAATTTCAGGCTGTATTCCTTCCAAAACAGACTTATTTGTTCTTCTTGTTGCCCATGGTATTCTATGGTCCCTACGGGTACTGTAAACTTAAATCATTGCGAGTAAGTTTTTATAACATTAAATTTCACAGATAAGTTACATTTACTATTCTAAAAGGATAGATACATCTTGAAGTCGTTGAATAATTGATGATCGTATATTTTGGCAAATGCCCATATTTACGCATTTGGTCACTCTGTTTTTGGAAGTGAAAGTATTAACGTTTCTACATAATTTTTTGTTTCTTTTCAGGTCAAATGTCAAAGAAGAGTTGTCAGTGGCTACAAGCTGTGGTGAGATGGCAATCATTCTTACCTGGTCCCTTTGCAACTCCAGGAAGTACTCTACCAAGTCGGAAAATCACAGCTCTTTCATATTCTTGAGTAACCTTGTAGGTAAGTTGAAAAGTTTTGTTAAGTAAAATGTCAATGGAGATACTTTCCAGCTTTAAAGTAGACTTACCCCAAATCATCTCTTCAGTCCGTCTTACCGTTCCCTTTACGGTAGTTCCTGGATCCGCCATTTCCTGGATCCGCCATTCCAACATTCCGTCAAGAGATCTCTATTTTGCCCGTCAACATTTTTAATGTGATACAAAGGCTGAACTCGTATTTGTATTCTCTGAACTCAGTATTAACTGAATTCTTATTCTCTGAATGACATATATTCTCTGAGCGACAGGTAAGTTAAGCCTTTTGCATCACATCTAAAATGTTGACTGGGAAAGAAGGTCGTTTCTTTTTCATGCCATCTAAAGGCTAATTTCCAGTCAGTGGAATTTCCCGAGCGAGCGGAGTTTTAGACAATAAAAGGTCGCTCAGCCGTAACTTTCTATTCAATTCCAGAGCGACATTTTTTCTCGCATACAATAGAAATTCCACCCGCTCGGAAAATTCCACTGACTGGAAATCAGCCTTAAGGCTTGAATTTGAGCAGGTTTATCGATCTCCTTTTCGACATGAAAACATCGGTGTAAAAGCACAACCAGCATCCTCGAATACAATTTAGCCTTTCGGCAATCGGATAAAATAAAGTTTTTAAAAATCGGTTCATTGGTTATGGACATATAAGCAATCAACGATAATACATCATTTTGGGACACCCGGTATACTTCTAACGCCATAGAAAGTAGCAACTAAACGTATCGTAACGTATTTTTTATAGAGAGTATTTACCTTGATGCAGAACAACATTGACAACGGAAAAGTGATAATCATGATGATAATGCATAAAAATGCTACCAAATGATTGAACAAACCAAGAGCTTCTTCTTCATCGTGAGCAGATTTTGCTGCAAAAATGATTAAATATCTATCAACAAAATTCCTTTATTTGCTGTTGTTTTGAAACACACAGAACATCATCCAATTTGAATATTTATTATCAATCATGAAATTTTAATTTCAGATTGTTCTCATAAAAGTGAATTTTTCTGTTTCTTTGCATTTTGAAGCCAAGGTATAGAAAACTGTGCAATGCAAAATTACTTGAAAATCTTGATTTTGCTTTAAATGTCTTTGAAAATAGACCTTTTAGCTGTTCTAAAAAGAATCTGAATCGAACGATGGGCAAATTTAATAACTATGAACCTAGTGTTCGTTGATTTTCATTGACATGCAAAGACATGACGTACAAAGCGAGTAGTAGTGATCCTGTACAAATTCATTTCTACGGCCGATTAGACAACAAGTTACCAATGCAGGGAGCAGAACATTCTCTATAACTACAAAGTATTCGTTGCGTTTGATTGACATGCAAGTACAGCAAGAGTAGCGATCCTAATAAATGGATTTCTACGGCCATTTAGGCAACAAGCTACAAATGTAATGAAACAGGGAGTAGGAAATTCGGTAAAACTGGGTAGCTAAGTCACTCGTTTTGCGTGTGAAAGAAGGAGCAATTAAGAGAAGACATGAATATATATCGAAAGAAGAAGGATGGATCGAAATATGTGCTTCAAATATTTGTTGTTTTTAATTCAGTGGGTGAACAGGAGGCATCACAATACTGTTATGCCGAGTGAGCCAGAAGAAAGGTCCCACTTTTGAAAATTCAAAGCACCTAGAATACTTGATGGATTGGAATCAATCGACTTTTGTTTGATAGTCGAGAGATTGAATTAATCGAGATTAATTTTCAATTTCGTCGCCTTTCATGAACACTGGAAATATAGGTAAATCGACTTTACGAAAATTTCATGGTTGCGAAATGCCTGAAAAGACTCATAGCACTTGATCAGATCACGAAGAAACTTCTCGTACAGAGCGATAAAGAAAGTACAACTTTTCATGAGTGACAGATATAGTCTGCACATTTATTGCCATGGGATTAAACAACTTCTTTATTTGTTTGAAAATATATTTCTTATGACTCCTTAGAGAGTTAATGCTTTTGCACATTGTTCTGTTTGAGGAGATTCCTACTTAGGCCCGTGATCCATTATCTGATCGAAGATAATGGAAAAGTCTCCATTCGATTATCGTTGGTCTGATGTTTCAGTTAATATCTCATCCTCCAGGTGCTTGTAACGAGATCTCTTTGGCTTTATGGAACAAGTAATAAACAGATGTTGTTGATAACTGGGCAAAGAAGTCCCAGCAATAAAAGTATTAACAGCGAGAAAGTATCTAATCTGGTTATTAGTGGTGGCCATATTGAGCAGAGATTGACATCCTGGTGAGTGAAGGCGTCATTTCTTACTAAAGCATTATCCATACGGTTTGAATACGTTATTAAAAACATTGCTTTATTTCATCTGTGCTTATTCATGCTACCTTGCATATTTTTACGTCTGACTCATCCTGCCGGTTAAATCAGAAATTGTTTTGATGCTTATAAGCAGGGAGCACTGCTTGTAAGCCTCCTGTAGTTTTCCAACTACCGGGTGAGTCAATAAAAAGAATGCCCGTTTGAAAGGTCATGGCTCCCTGGATATCAAAAGGATGATGTCGGCAAATATATAGTTTAATGGTAGACATACTCAAATCCATTTTGAAATGTACCAGACTAAAATCTGCCTCTCCGTTCTGATAGTATGAGGGATTTGCTAGAGAAAACCTCTTCAAGAAGCCTTCAAAACGTGCTCAAAATCCCCACCAACATTTCCGCCTTACACGGGCCTACAGCAATGAATTCTGCACGCTTTAGCACTTGCTATCCTGTTGGGAGGATGAACATGTCTTCCCCCTGGTATCAATAACCTATTCAGGGGGATTCCATTCATCCAAGAGGACAAAGTACATGGATTCATGTGAGGGTCACCATTTTTAGGAAGGAAAACCAATGTTAGGTTTTAAATTAGGAAATTAGGAAAATGCTGGTATAGGAACGAGAATTCCACCTTCCATTTTGGTCCATACAATTGTCAGTTTCAGCTTTTAGCAATAGAGTTTAAATGACAATGGCAAGTGGGCCAGAATCAAACATGAAATTCTCGTTCCCATACAAACCCCTCACCAGCATTTTGTGACATTCTGGCTCTAAAAGAAGAGTGTAGTTGATTTTGCTTCTTTGTGATTTACAACCATAGTTTATCATGGACTGATAAGCTTTTGGCTGGTAAATAGACTTAACATGATAAGGGCCTAGACAGACAGGTTCCTGATTGTCAAATCGTTGATTAAATGTCAGTGACACATTTATTTATATCAATGAATAAGTATATATCTATTATTAATTCAGAAATATTTTCGTCTGAAAGAACAAATTGCTTCCAAGTTGTAGCTGTCAGACTTTCTGCAGCCATGATATGATGCAAGTGAAGGTGAATGTGAAGGTGAAGTTGCGTTTTTCAGCGCCAAGCGCTGGGATCGCAGAAATAGAGCAGACCTAATCGAGTCCGCGACCCCTTGTCATGATGCTCAAGTGGTGGGGCCCTACCGGGTTTCGAACCCACTCCGTCTGACTGTTCTGGCTGCAAAGTCAGAGGATTACACCACTGCGCCACAACACCTTCACTGCGCCACAACACCTTCAAGTAAAACACGTAAAATGGCACGGAGTCCATATTTTATTTAAAGGCACGGAGTCCATATAAATACATTAGCGTAAATGCTATCCTGAATTTTTGCTGACAAACTGCTGCTATTCCTTTCTATCGCACGCAAGTGTTTTGTATCCTCTATACCATAGTTTGTAGGGTGCATTGGGTTTATGGTATCCCTAAAATAAGGCTTGAATTATAAGTAAAGTTATAAAGCAGCACCTAAATTTCTTTACAAGCCATTCGATCCCAAGAAAGATGTATCTAGCTATTTATGCTAACTTTTCTCAAGATTTCCAGCCTATGCTGTAGAAAGTATGAGCATCGCTATCAAACGATAATTCATCACAAGACATCGACTTATTGCTGTTCGCCACATACTGTTCACAGTATGGAGCGTCTGATTACTACCGCAAGACAAAACGTGATTTTATGTCAATAATACATCAATTTGTAATTTGCTTCAGGTACTTGCTCGGCTAATTTTGGAACGCAATGTTTCGTGTGTCCATTGTGTTGTTTTTAGTCGTGGCGGCGATGTAAGCCAACTGAAGTTAGGAAATTAATTAACTGCAGAACGATCATAGATAGGATGGAATCTGGTGAATCTTTGCCAATCTACAATCTTACAAACTCACTCACTCACTCATCGAGCAAGATTTGATATTTTCATATTACCAGCAAATAAAACAAAGTAACAGGTCTCAAATAGAACTAACACCATGAAGTAAGTAGTGCCTTGAAAATGCGGCGAATAATCCTTTCTATTTCATGATTTTTGTTTTGTGTGATAGCTAAAATTCGAGAGGCAAGACATACGTCTCTTTCTAGCAAACGTTCCGGTATGCAAATGTTTGTATCGTATGCTATCAATAAATTAAAGCCATGCTACCTGCAGCAATGGCTTCTCTGATGAGATTTGAAGACATTTGCCTTGAAATCTGCAGTTTTAATTGAAGTTTTGAGTTTGGACATAGTATATTGTACATAGATACTTCTATCTATCAATGAAGTAAATCACAATGCCCTGCGATATTTACTTCTCGCAATCACTAAACTTTGGATGATGAAGAGTAACTAAACATTGCCTTGAAAATCTAGTATTCAACTTTCCTGAGTTCATACATTCAGCCAAACTCGAGAGGCATAGTACTTTCGAGCAAAGTGGCATGTACATTAATCATAGAGCAAATTCTCGCAAATATCAATGAGTTAAAACCAACATACCTGCAGCATTTGAATGATTATTGTTATTAAGGAGAGCGTTTTCGTTTGAATTCGCTGGAATCATTGCTTGCTTTTCATGAGTTAGTCCATCTGATTTCGAATTCACCTCCACATCGAACGAATTCATTTCGATAGGCGATTGGCAATCACGTAGAACTTCCATCTTTCTCTTGTTGACTTGTTCGATTTGAAATCTTAATTCTTCAGATTTTGATAACAATGTTTATCTTTGATGATATCCTTGCTTAAATCGGTTGTGATGAATTTCCAGCTCGATCAGTCTTATCTGGAAATGTCAGATAGGCGTGCCTTAAAAGACCAGCCGGTTTTACTTGTTTCTTTCGTCTCCAATGCAACTGAAAAAACTCGAAATTTCCAGAACAGTATCTTCAAATCAATTTGAAATCAATTACAATCAATATGTTTGCTGATTTCAAATCACTCGTGTCTCTCAATATTTACAGAACATCGCTTTTAATAAATTCAAGTAGGCAGCTTTCTTCTCGCTTGAAAATCACAAATATTGCGTTAATTACGGTGAAGTATTGTTTATTTTATGGCATCCAACTTACCTGCGTTAAGCTTCAGTACATTATGTCTGATTTCGAACGTACGATAAATGAACAAAGTAAACACAAGGGTAACCGAGCGTTTCTGTTAGTGAATAATTTGTGCAGAGTAAAACCGGACAAACGACCTGCAAGTGATAAAATCCGGACTACGGAGACCAATGGAAAACCACATACTTACACAATGCCATAGTTTCGCAATTTTCCTGAACTGATACATCGCTACAGCTACTGGTCAAACAATACACACTTTTATCTCGAAACACGATGCTTTTAACTCTAAGAACTACACCAATTTTTTATAAGAAGCCGCTTATAAGAAATGGTAGGCTCAATTTTTCGAAAGTTAAGAAACAACCCTACCTGCATTGAAAAAGCTAAGAAACTTTCGTAATTTACAATTTCAATTTTTCTATCGCAATCAAAAATGCTTTGACAGTGTAAAGTTATAGCAACTGGTTGGACATTATTTTGAGTGCGAATTATTTTATTTACTTGTTTTGAGATCTTACTAAGTAATTAGGGAGTCCTTTAGAG
Organism: Aurelia coerulea; assembly: GCA_039566865.1. Classification (NCBI taxonomy): domain Eukaryota; kingdom Metazoa; phylum Cnidaria; class Scyphozoa; order Semaeostomeae; family Ulmaridae; genus Aurelia; species Aurelia coerulea. The sequence continues at coordinate 20,038,283 of CM076954.1, forward strand.
AAGACAAAATGAACTCTACACTTCCGGCATTAACAGTATAAGAAACAAATAAGAAACTTTTGCTAGCAAAATGGCCCAAAAATTTAAGAAACTGCCTACCATCACCGGACCTTAGTTTCTTATAAAAATAAGTGAGTGTATAGAACTTCTGATTACATTTATGCAAATGATTAAAATCTTTATTTAGGTGCTGCTCACATTTTGCATGCAATTTGACTGTCAATTTTCAAAGATATATTGTTGAATTTCTTGTAATGAGTTTAATCGTTGGCATTTGCGTCGCTAATCTTACGGTAGTTCCTACTCTGCATTCCATTGCGAAAAACATTGCATAGAAAACTTTATATCCACTAAAAATGCAGTTTCCGTTGTAAATTCTGCAAAAGACCTAAAAATTGGAATTGTTGTTTTCTGAAACGCAAAGATTTCTTCAAAAGTCGCGAACGTTATTGACTTAAAGATCATCTTATGAAAATCAACCAAATTCGAATATGGCACTGCGTTTCAGGACGACTCTAACAATAATACATTATTGATCTGCCATGGTCATGCCGGGTAAATCACAGAAATGTAGCCTTGCCTCCATATTTTTAAAAAGGTTGGTGTAAAATTCTATGACCTATATTTCTCTGAAATGAATGGCTTCAAAAATACTTCTGCTATTTCGCTATAATTTTACCGTTGGAATTTTCTGAAATTTTCAATATTTTCAGAATTAGAGTGTTTGTCTTCTTTTTAAGAATTCAAGAAAAATTTCTAAAAATGCTTAAAACCCATCGCAATATTTAAAGTGCTTGACACAACATGAAAAAATGCCCAAGAAAACCATGGTTTATGGATGTCTACAGTATGGTATCAAGCAAAAGTCTGCCACTCTTCTGGTTTATGATTTAGATACTTCATGACGTCATATCCTCAAATGAGTTGAAATATGAAATATGCCGTTATCTAAAGAAGTATTCAAAATTTCTGAATATCTTATGGTAGAATTATAGACAAGTAGCAAAAGTTTCTTTCAAGCCATTTCAGTCAGAAGAAGCCTATTGGGATCGCTGCAAAATAGTTAGACAAAATGGCCGACCGCAAATGTGGTCTTCTGAAGGTCATAGCTCCATCATTTTTCAACGGATTTTTACGGGGATGGTAGCAAACTTTAATTGAATATCTGAAGAGAACCATTATCAAAAGTTTGGTGAGAATCTTGTGCCGTTCTTTCGCAATCCTCAGGCAAACGGGGAACAATTTTTGTGGGACACCTTGTATACCAGGTAGACTGATGATATGGTCGTAGTTATCGCTATTGAAATACTGCCGGACGCTGCTAACTACGACTCATAATCAAACGCCATTATTTTGAAATGACTATGACTGCCTCGTTTCGATAAGGGCCTAGGCGCAGAAAAGCAAGAACATTTGTAGTTTTGAAATGAAACAAATTGATTTGAAAACTTGACAATAAATCAGTTAATGCTTAGCGAAAGCAGCAAAATAGTACCTACATACAAGATTTGATATTGTCGCCAACTGTTTTCATGGTATTCTTGTTCGTAAGACTTTGTTCTGTCCGGCTAAGCTCCTTGAAACTCTGCTTTGAGCTTCGAGTTTCCGTTGGTCAACATCAATCAATCGAATTTGCAGAAATTCCAATGGCGTTGTATTCTGTTGTATACTTTGTACATGACTTGTGTATAGCAGCCTCGTTCCCAAGGGCGTTCAAAAGTGAAAAAAGTCAGTCCAAAAATATTGCCGTAATATTATGAGTCCCAGTAAGAGCGGTCTCGGTCTGGTGTAATAGTCTCGTTTTGAATAGCGATTACTGGGACTCATTGTAATCAGTCTATATACCAGGCAATGCGATGAAATTTTTCCACAATGGTTGCATTGCTTCAGCAGTATGGTTTTCAAACAGCAAAGTTGTCTGTACAGCTAATGTTTGACTAGGATCCGCCGGTCCTATTGGTCCGTATTTTCTAAACGACACTTCAACAACCGTACAAGTTTTTTGCAGAATGCTTCTTGCAGGTGCTTTTGCCGCAGCACGAAAACAATTCAAACGAATCAATAATTTACCGACCTACGTGGAATTAACCATAAATAGACAATTTGCCCATGTTTGGATGGGTGTCACCTGTTTCGGCTCTACATTAACCAGATAAAAAGTAATCCGACTTAAATTGGCTATGAATGCCATTAGAGACAAGAGTTTGGAAGCCAGGTCATCTTCTTACGCTAAGCTGTAAGGATAAAGCCTGTGAATTCGCGTTCATTCTTTTAGAGAGTAAATGTATTCTTTGCTTCGCGACAGATTTTGTCGATAATTTATAGCCAGCCAAGCCAAATGCTATTTGGATTACACTGTCTGTACTTTAGTGAGCCAGTGAAAAATGCGTTGTTTATGTGGTAATCAAAATGCAATGAACACGGCATTGAGTGTGCCGTAGCTGTATTTTATTTTGTACGATAAGCCTGCAGTTATTATTTATTCATTGCAAAAACCTAGTAATGTTATCCGACATTGGCCAAACCAACTTATATTTAAGTATGAACAGTCTAAGTTATTTCAGACCACAGCTTTTGGAATGGTTTGTTAAATGAGATAAAAATCGGCTTGCGACCGGGATGGATGTATAAATGTATAATTAAGCAATGCGATTGTGCGCCGACATGGTTGTACTTTAGATATACCAGGTGCATCAAAACGAAACTTCACATGTTTGAATCGCATTGCTTGATTAACTTTATACATCCATCCCGCATCCATCTCGCATCCATCTCGCATCCATCTCGCATCCATCCCAGTCGCAAGCCAATTTTTATCTCATTTAACAAACCATTCAAAAATCTGTGGTGAAAAAGATCTTAGATTGTTCATACTTAATACAAGTTCGTTTGGCCTATGTGGATAATATTACTAGGTTTTCGCAATGAATAATTGCACAGAGAATACGCGAGGCATTGGAATGAATCAAAATTTGATTGATAGCTGAAAGTCTGAAGTATATTTTTTATTTTGATTCTATTCTTCTGAGCATTTTGAAATTGGATTTATGAATATTCCCGTACTTCAAAAGGCGTGAAAAGGATAAGTCACCTCCTCTCTTACAGCAACATGCCAATACCTTTCATTTCCCTAGAGACTTGAAACCTGATTTTTGCATAAGTATCAGATCATACACGCTCTTGCTTTCATAAAGATTTGATTCTTTACTCTTAAGAGGAACGAGCTGTGTTTCCGTGATGAGATGTTTATAATTTTTTTTTATATTCAATTAAAAATTTACAATACATGTTACAGACTACTTTACCTACAAACTACTTTACAATACTACAAGGACGATGCCACGAGGAGCAAAAGTCTATGTCTACCCCATGGCATTGTTTAAAAAGAAATGCTAAACTGCATACAATTTTACATAGATGCTACAAACAATGCTACAAACAATAAGAAAAAAAGAAAAACGATGACTGTGGCCTGTCTAACATTAGATGTCTGGTCGGGGCTGTAATTTGCCCAAAAAATGTAAGTTTTTATTTGAACCTGACATCTAATGTGAGACAGAAATTACAAACAAAAAGACAATTTACTTCAGGCAATTGGTGGGCACTTGGTGGTTGCATGACATGTGACTGAAACTTGATATGATCTTAGTCAAACCGACCATTATTGTGGATGAATCATATTTATAATTTTGATCGATGGTTTTTGGCCTTTTTGCACGTTTCGAAGTTACGGATTTTTTGTAAACTAAATTTTACTTATCTTTCCAATGCTCAAAAAAATAGAACGAAAATCACCAAATACTTCAGCTTTTCGGCTATCAACCAAATAGTTATTTAGTCAAATACCTCGAGCTTTTCCGCGTAATAAATTTGTAAACAGTTCACAACTATTTTGAATAAAACACGGGTAGCAGCGTATGATTGTAAAATTAGTAAAGATATTGATGATATAAAACCTTATCATATTCCATATCGTCTTTCTCTGTTTTGATGATGCTCTTCGTGTCTCTCCACCAAAATATTAGGCATATCAGCCGACCCAGTCCCCAAAGTCGACTGATATGCCTAATATTTTGGTGGAGAGTAGTAGTAGTAGTAGTAGTAGTAGTAGTAGTAGTAGTAATTTATTTTAAGTGGGCTGATATTTCAAGCTATTTAAAGCTAGAGACACGAGGAGCATCATCAAAACAGAGAAAGACGATATGGAATATGATAAGGTTTTATATCATCAATATCTTTACTAATTTTACAATCATGCGCTGCTATCTGTGAATAAAGCAACAACAAAATCACGGGCAACCAACGTACTGGCTAGCAGTGCGTACAAGGTTTGTAATGAATACTCCATGTTTTTGCACTTCTTGTAAAAGAGTCACAATTTTTGTACATGTTAGTTTAATTTGTTTCAAAAGAGGGACCTTCAACTAAAAGATCAACACCTTGTTTGCTGAAATCCACCAATAGATCGTTCAGATAACGCAGATCGATCAGAGTCAAAATCGAGCTCTCCAGTCAGAATTTCGTTGTGAAAGCAAAGCTAATTGGTCAGCGGTTTCCACGGTTTTCTTTTTATTTTGATAGGGAGGCTGAATGGCCTAAGCTATCGGAGATAGAGATGAGCAAAGAACGGAGAAGGAGTGGAGAAAAGAACGACACTACAGAACACTGTGAGGGGGATAAGAAGTGAAGCTCAAGAGAAGTATAGAGAGGGATGTTTTCAGTTTCCTGCAACAATCTTCGGATTGGTGAGTAACATAACGCGGCAAAACACAAATACTGCAAATGAGGGGGAGTTAATACTGAAGTGAATAAAGTCGGTGTTGTTGTTGTTTTGTTTTGCAAAACATTCCGGTTTGTGCAGAAATTTGCATGACTATAGAATCACAGTGTTTATCAGGTGTTAAAGTTTGGGATGGAGAAAGGGAGAACAGCCAATACTCACACAGCACAGCCAATACTCAGCCAATCAATGAATGCAATAACATAAGATCCTTTTGGATGATTACAAAGTCCGTCCTGAGTAGCTGAGCATAATAAAATCTGAATATTGATTTCTTCATAGATAACCCGAAATGATCGTTGATGCTGTTTTTAGGTTTTTAGCTACAGTCAGAGATGAGTGTTGCTGCTAAAGTCGCCTTCAAGAGAAAATCAAGCGCCTTGTATAAGGACAAGAATCGTTTGAAAAGCAATATTTTGATCTTTATGTCAAACGAGGATGATACCCAAAAAATCAAAAGTCATTACCCCTAGTTTGCTTAGTTCGTGCATGAAACTATTGGCGCATCTGTCTCAAATTAGATTAAATCAAATTAGAGATTTACGATAACGCAATATTACTTATGCAGAACCCTGCAGAACGTTTCTATTCGCGGGCATCTAACTTGAGACAAGCAGTGACGAAGATATCCTCTTTGCAGAATCATATGCATGAAGATGTTTTGGTTCAGTGTGATCATGTGCCTTCCCCCAGTCAATGGCGCCATTGTTTGCTAGGATTCTGCACCTTTCCTCTCAACTTCACCTGCGACGTTTGCATCTGTAGCTGTGTAGAAGGGCCTCTGTGCAGGGTGCCGGTTACATCATCCTCTAAAGTTGACTTATTTGCATAATGAATACTATCAATAAGTGGCTAATGATGCGTTCGTTCTAGAAAACGATTGTTTGAACATAATTAAGCTGCTAATGAAGTCAAGAACGTGCCAATTCTAGGTAAATTTGTTGTTGTGCCAGGGTAAACATCATGGTGATTTATCCATCTTATGGTGTCAAATCTGTCTAACATGAAATAAGCCGACGTCAAATGTTGCTATAGGATCGCGGGAAACTTCTGTCTTGTGTGCGCTTTCTTTATTTCAGTGCCAATTAGCTGAGGTAAAACGTTAATCAATTGCTTTACCGAGCATGACTTTCTTTCTGACTGACATCGAAGCCCCTTCTTAGATTACAAAGGACTTTGTAATCAACGAGAATATCTGAATATTGATTTCTTCATAACCCAAAATGATCGTTGGTGCTGTTTTTAGCTACAATCAGAGGGACGAGCGTTGCTGCTAAAGCCCCCTTCAATCGAAAATCAAACGAATCGCCTGACAAGCAATTTTCTATCTTTATGTGAAATCAGAATGATACGCAAAAAATAAAATTCATTAGCCCTGGTTTGCCTATTTGAGGTCTTTGTTCGTGCATGAAATCTTTGGTGCATCTGTCTCAAATTGGATGTCATGTGAGATTTACGATAACGCAAAATTACTTATGCAGAGCCCTGTAAAACATTTCAATGGTTGTTATTCGCGGGCATCTAATTCAAGACAAGCAGTCACCAAGATAACCTCTGAAGGCATGAAGGCATTTTGGTTCAATGTGGTCACGTGTCTTCCCCCAGTCAGTGGCGCCATTGTTTGCTGAGGTTCTGCACCTTTCCTCTCAATTTCAATGACATTTGCATCTGTAGCTGTGTAAGAGGGGGGTCCTTCTACCCTCGGTGATTCTGCAAATGCTAGCCTCTGTGCAGGCCACCAGTTACATCATCCTCTAAAGTTGACTTATTTGCATAATGAGTACTATCAATAAGTGGCTAATGATGCGTTCGTTCTAGAAAACGATTGTTTTGACATAATTAAGCTGCTAATGAAGTCAAGAACGTGCCAATTCTGGGTAAATTTGTTGTTGTGCCAGGGTAAACATCATCGTAATTTATCCATCTTATGGTGTCAAATCTGTCTAACATGAAATAAGCCGACGTCAAATGTTGCTATAGGATCGCGGGAAACTTCTGTCTTGTATGCGGTTTATGTGCGCCTTCTTTATTTCAGTGCCAATTAGCAGAGATAAAACGTTAATCAATTGCGTTAACGAGCGTGACGGAAGTGGGTTACTTACTTACTTTCTGACTGACATCGAAGCCCCTTCTTAGATTACAAAGTTGGACTTTGTAATCAAAAACGGTACCTTTCCTTCTCACTGTATACTTTTTGTGACGTAAGAATTAATTAATTTTATCAATAAACGAACGATCCCATTAATTGAGTCACACTTTTTCACACCTGAAAAATTAAGTATAAAAAATAAAGCATCATACACCCTTTTCGCAATCCAGTGTGGAAAGTAGGGCAATTTTCGCCGAGACCTCAGGTGTGCAAGAAGGGTCCTTTATTGTTTATCTATTGTCTGTTTTGAATACCCTATTGTTTTTCTTGTGTGTGCAAGTGCCACACTTTCCATACAGGTTCGCAATGACGTCGTCAGTTCTTTTGAAATGCCTCATTAGCTTCGATAAGATGTGGAGCTAAACCCCAAAAGTTTGCATTGCTCTGAGCAACGCATGAAGTAGTTTTATACGTGTACTTGCATCAAAATAGATATGGTGTAGATTTCTTACTGTGCTGGATGGGATTTGCATTATTTGCCTCTAATTGATATTCATTGTGAATAAGGTCTATTACGAATGTCAGTTAACTCTCCTGTCTCAAAGCACAAGTTTAAAGAGAATCTATGAAGGATGAGATTGTCTATATTGATTAATTAATTAATCTTTCAGGAGCAGGATAGTTAAATGAAGCTGGTAACATGCAGCTGTATCTTGCTGGCTATGATTGTAATCAATTTTGGAATATTGGCATATTTTGTGCACCATAAAGACTATTGGCCAAAGAAACAAGCAAGTATGTAAATTAGCATTTGTTCAAACATCCCAAAAATACTGTGGCGCAGTGGTGTAATCCTCTGACATTGCAGCCAGAACAGTCAGGTGGACCGGGTTCGTGGACTCCACTCAGCATCATGACAAGGGTCATGGACTTGATTAGGCCTATTCTACTTCTGCAATCCCAGTGCTTGGCGCTAAAAAAACTGCAACTTCACAACTACTGCATCTTCTATTAAACAGAAGTCTAAAATGAGATATATTGCACTTTATGCTTCTACAGTGCAGGCCTTGCACACATTAACATTACAAAAATTCTTAACAATCTCAATCTTTAAGAATTCTACGCATAGAACTCTTGAGCCATATGAAAGACTGTAAACATTTTTAACAAGAATTCTTAAGAAATCAAAGAGAATTCTTAGGCAGAAAGACCATCTGTTAGGAAGCAGTCATTTTTTATACTGGGTACCGGGACGGAGTAGTTTTGATGAGGGTATGAAAATTTTTCCCATTCCGTTTTGCGGGTACGATAATATCAAGGGAAATTTTTATGGGGTGCAAAACTATTTTGCTTGACAAATTTATATATGAAGTCATCAATCAACATTTAAAAGTAAAATTAACAGACATCTGGAAACAATGAATCACTGGACTGGTGTGAAAATCGCCTGGGACAAATTGATATGTGTGCATACAGTATATATTGTAGTTCATACATCCTCAAACAGTTCTGGATGGGGTACCAAACAATTTTGTTGAAAGATGATGGGGTATAAAAACTGTTTTCTATATTCAAGATGGGGTATGAAACTTTGTCTAATTGTGTGAAATTATCGCCCTTGTACCGAGGATCAAAAATGGCCGCTCCCTTATCTTGCGCAAGGCCTGTACTGCAAGATGTTGCTTATATAAGATGTTGCCATCTTGTATACTTTTATCTTATTCCAATGCTGGTTTATGGATTGTCTCCTTTTTCAACATTATAGCACTGAAATATGGCACTGAAGATATAGAAAGATTAGTAACTGTTATCATTTATGATTTTGGTAAGTCTTTTTATTTAAGAATCATTTTAGAATGTTTTTTAAGGGTTTGTAATCCCAAATTTCGTTAACAGTGTTTGATGGGCCCAATCAAACATCATAGTAAGCCTTTCCTGGATGAAGTATTTGGAGCCTTTTGAAAGTTATTTGTTAAAAAATTGAAAAACAGGGTAAGTCTCTCCCATAGCTTCAGGTTGTAGATGTAATGTAGTGTAGCTGTCATGGGTAGACATTTTTGTTGCTGCCCGTGGTCTTGTCCTGGTAGTAGAGTAGAGAAGCTTGTAAAATAGAGTAATTTAATAATATATATTGTAAATTTTTAGCAGATTGTATAAAAAAACTGTCATCATGAGTTGATCTTCTTATTGGTATCAGTCCTCATATTAATTAGCAAAAATGCTTTTTCAATGTTACTACTTTCTTTGTTCTAGAGCACTTTGAAAATGATGTTATCAATACTGCAAAGTCCATCTTATCTTTCTATCCAAAGATCAAAATCCTCATTGTTTCAGATGAGCTTCCATATCCTCCCTTAGATCTGCCAGAAAAGAGTGTGCAGGTGAGTGTATTTTTCATCTTTCATTTCTTAACTAACTTTGAAGTGGTAAGTTGCCATGAAATTGTTGGAGATGATGCTTTCCTGATTAATGGAAATGAAACTGGACAGCACATGTTTGACATCAAGATAAAATTATCTGTACATCCATGCTGCTAGAACAATTTTCGGTTATACCTCCCTGAATTTAATGTCCGACGTTTAGGAGCCTCAATTTTGTGTCACAGATAATGAAGTCCATTATGTACCTTTAAAAGAATCTTAATGTCGTCAAACAGAGTGCCAAGGTTTCCAAAACATACCTTAGTGATCTACTGAAGCATCTATTCAATGTTAGTCCCCATTCTATGCTCTTTAAATGTTTTTCTAATTGTGTATATTTTATTCAGCTTGTGGTTCTTAATGTCCCACCAAATCAACCAAGAAAAGAGGGAAGACCAGAAGAGTAAGTAACTGGTTTATTTTACACTATCCAGTCATGAAACAGGTATTTCACTTAAACATTATCTCCTCTCCTGTATACCTTTTTAACATGATTTTTGTATGAGAAATATCATCTGATTTTATTTCATATTTATCAGTTCTTCAATCAAAGGATTCATAAATGCAAAACTGTTCCAAATCTTTGAGAAGATTTCATCAAACTATCTGTTTTCAAAACTTATAGACTTGACTTTTATTGTACAAGCATAACTTTTAAAATCAACGCTTTTCATCGAATCTTTTCTGCCAAACCGAAAAAGTAACTCTCGTTATGCAAAGAGGTCTAAAATCAGAACCATTCTAGATGCAACAACTCTGATGACCATTATCTTTCAATTGCAAATCACAGGTTTATAAAGACAGACTACACACTGTTCCTGCCTGATGGATATCACATGACAATTTCCAAAGGCTTAGCAGATATGGTCAAGAAATTTGAAGAGTCTGACAATGATGTTAAAATCCTAGCTGTTGGCAACAGACACAAAAGCAAAGATAGACCAAAGTGTGAGAAACTTGTCTTTGATTTCAGGTACCTATTTTGTTTTCTTACAGGGAAATTTCTCTCAAAACAAACTGTCTATGTAAAAAACAAATTTGCTAAGGTCTTGCCGTTGTTGAAGTTGAAAACAATCAGTACTTTTTTCTCGTGCATTAACCATGATCAAATTATAACGAAGACAGGTTCATTCGAAGGATGTTTGTACCCAAAATGTTTCCTTGGTCTTCTAGTTAATTTCCTATGTATCTTTATGCTACCTGCACAAATTTGGCCATTCCTTAATTGTGAATTCATGTTGTGATCAAGCCAAGACTTATATTTTAAGGTATTTATATAAAACCATATCCTGTTTTTTATTCCAGGCGCTGGACCCTGAAGTATTCTATTCACATTGAACATTTGCAAAATGGTAAGATCTCATTTAAAGAACCAATATAATTACTTGCCACGATCGGAGATTAGTTCTTTTGGATTTGTTCTTTTGACAATTGTGTTGATTTTATGTTGGAAGCAAGTGACTTGATTATTATACCTCATTAAGGTGGCGCTTCCTATATTTTAGATCTTTTTTTTTTTTTACATAAGACACAATATCTAATTAGATACATGGTCTAAGCTTCTACTTTTCTACAACTAATTTCTATTTTACTAACAATTATAAAGATGACAATAATAGTGACGATAAACGATAGTATGTAATTTGGTAAGTTGCGTGGAGGTATTTCAAAGAATTATCCATTTTAAGATTCGGTATGGATTTGCAGTCTCTTGTTATAAATTGTAAACATATATTCACCAAGAAGTTCGAGAAAATGATGATCTTCATTTGTCTGAAGAAATATGTATTTTTGTTCATCTGTTGGAATATTTCTATAGTTTGGATAAGTGTCGATGATTTTGCTATTGAAGCTTTTTCTTTCCGCTGTAAAGGATTTGCATTGCATAATGAAATGTATCTCATCTTCAATTTTGTTTTCATTACATAGTGGGCATATTCGATTATGTTTTTCGGTTTTTGGTTTTGTATGTCTTCCTTTTTCTATTGCTAGACAATGGTCACTGAGTCGTACTTTATTATACCAATGCAATACTGCTGCTTTAGTAATAGTAATAGTACTAATAATAGTACAGTAGTACAGCGACACTAATCGTTCTCTGCAGCTAAAGAAAAAGCTGTGTTAGTGCAAGGGAACGTTCTAATAAAATGAGGCATTTTGAATATATTAAAATACTACAATAGTACAGCTATCTATTAAGATCAGAAAATATACTTTGCTGCAGCATGCAATTATTCGAAACTTGTGACTTTATCTTATATATGAAAAGCTCAATCTGAAAGTAAACGCTGATAAATTTGTATTGGTTTGGAAGTTGCCCGCAGAGATAGAGATGAACAAAAGCTCAAATCTAAGCAAGGATATCGTGATGGAAGATCAAGATATAGTTTTCTGCTTACATCTGTTACTGTAGTGCAACATCTTTTTAGTGCTCGCATTGTTACTGAAACCCTTGCAAAGGTTATTAAGATGTATGTGAGTTTGCATGAGAAGCATTTAGTGGCAATTGCATCTTTTTAATTACCAAAACTTTTAATGATACTCAGTCCTGCTCAGTATTGATGTAGAAGTAAAAGTAGAACCTTGCCAATTTTCAAAAAATTGGTTGTATCGCCAAAACATAAGCCAGGATTTAGCAAAACCAATATCGACATTTTATTAAACTTTCCTACCTAAGCAGCTAGTAGCAAAGGCAGCTGTGATTTCTCAGCAAAAGTCTGGAGCGTGGGCGAAAGACATCCCCAAACCTAAACCACTAGAGATCGGTCTTTAGTTTCATCAGAGTTTTATAAAATACGGGTTTTTTGCTGGATATACATAGAAAACCCTCGAATTTTAAGCTGTAAGCTTATGCTTTTTATGCAATTTACGATAGCTTCAAAGCAGTATATAGACAATTTCAACGTTCATAAATTCTCTTTAAATGTGTGCTTTGAGACAGGGGATTTAACTGACATTCGTAGTAGACCTTATTCACAATTAATATCAATTCAAGGTGAAAGATGCAAATCCCAGCACTGTAAGAAATCTACACCATACCTATTTTCATGCAAGTACACATACAAAACTTTTTCATGCGTCGTTCAAAGCAATGCACGCTTTTGGGGTTTAGCGCCAAATCATATGGAGGCGAAGAATAAGCCTTTCAAAAGAACTGACTTCATTGTGAATATAGTGTATGATGTTGTACTTTTGATTACTCTCCTCCGCCGGTTTCTTTTGGCGGACCACGGAACCATGGACTACGGAACCAGGAACCATGGACTAAGGAACTAGAAACCGGCAGAGGAGAGCAACTTTTGATATTTAATCTTTCAGGTGTGAAAAAGTGTGACTCAATTAATGGAATTGTTCCTTTATTGATGAAAACTGAAAGCCTTCATGAACTCAACAGCATCTTTGTCCGTCCATTTTTGAAAGGTAAAAATCAACTGTCAATGCTTTATTTTCTTGCACTGCACTATTGAAATGTTAATCGATTTCTTACCCATTTGTTTCTTTAAAGGGCTGGGTCACGTAAAGTAAACAAACTTCTTTCGAAACGACGATTTTACAGTTTTTCTTGACAGGCCATATCACAGAGATTTTCCACTATTTTTCTCAAAATGAAAGTGCTATTGTGAAGATGAACTCTTGAACTTCAAAGAGCAACAAACGAAATAACCATATGTTGTAAGATTGCAAAGATATTGGTGGATTTTTAGTAGTAACTTTATTGTGGATTCACCCCATCCACCAAAATACGTGCAGAACACAATGGCCACGTGTGGGCAACAATATAGATCATAGAGATAACAGATTTGTTTACGGTTATGTGACCCAGCCCCTTTAAAATATCGAATAATGAAACCTTAGTAGCTTAATATAATCATTCGGCTCAGGGTAACATGATGGGTGATTCAATTCTATCGTAATTGTGATACTGAATAGGCCTTCTGCGAGGCAGTTGATCACCAGCCCATCCAATTTTTTCTTGATTAAGCCCAACGTACCAACTGGGTAGTGTCTTGTTGTTGGACTTTGAGGTCTCCCAAGAACAGATGCCGCTTCTTGACTGATTTGCTTTATAAACTAATTTCATTACATTACAATTACGAAGTACAATTACAAACATTATACTCAACTTTGCAATGGAAGAAATTATTCTACAGTCAATACAATAGATGACAGAACTAAAGATAACATAAATATAGGCCATATCTCAAATCTTTGCAATTATAGGCCATAACTAGGCCATAACGGCTTGCTATAATTTTAAATGGATCTGTGTTGGACCGGTAGTTGATCAACCATTTCACAAATAGCCCTACAATTTGAATATCTTTAGGGATCTGATGGGAATCGAACCGGATTTATTTAGACCTTAAACTAAACGTCTTGGCAGTCCTAGCTGGGCTTTGAAACTGCTTGTTTCTTAATTTAATGGGATGTTCTCAGAATATGACTCGTTGCAGAGAACTATTTTTGCCGGTTGCTTTTTTTATATTCCCATAAAATTTACAATCAACAGACAAAGGTTACAAGACGATGCCACGAGGAGCATGGAAATACATAGCAACCCTGCGACCATAACATTTAACATAGAGATTCAAATTGATATTACATTTAGATATTACATATTACAAATAGCAAATAGCAAATAGCCATTAACAATGACATATAATTCCGTCAACAAAAAATTAAAACAACAAAATTACGAAAGAGAAGAGGTTTTTAACAACAAACTTAGGAACTTATTATACTGAAACCGTTCTGAGGCCTGAATATATTTTAACTTTGCCGGTAGCTTTGATCGTTGTTGCTTTCTATTATTTCAACATTATCAGTCTCTTTTATTTTGTAGGATTATTTATTCAATCTGTTCTGAGAAAATGGAAAGTTGTGTTGACAACAGATGGCTCTCCTTTTGCACAACTTAAACAACTGTTTACATCTGAACATAACAGGTAACTAATACAAAACTAATAATGTTGCTGTTCATCTAAATTAGATTTGAAGATCTGTTTCAGTTGATTTGGCGATGCTGCTTTGCTACGCAGCTAAACCTAATTTCCATCAGGCGGGAAATTCTGCTGGTTGTTTTTGCAAATTCTGTTTCACATTAGATGTCAGGCATATTATCCATGACTAAACAACCAGGAGTTTTCTTCCCGACATTATTTCTAGCTGTCGAAACCCTGACCAGACATCTAATGTTAGACTGATACAATAGTTCTTTTCAGTTTCTAATTGTGTGTCGTATTTATATATATGCGTAGCTTTTTAAGTCGTATATTTAGTTGTAACTTTGTTGCATATGCTTCATGTAATGGCCATGGTCTTGGGGTAGTCATGATCTTTTGCTCCTCGAGGTATTGCCCTTCCAGTGTCGTTAAGTAGTTCAAAAGTAGTGTCTTAGGTAAGTTGTCTTTGTAAAATTTTTATTGAATACATACACAAAATTCCACTGGTAACGACATCTCCGCAGACGATTCTCAGCCGTATCTTTTACCCCACTGAGTTATAGCATTATTCATACAAGAGGTCTGGGCTATCTGAATATAGCTTACTGTCCTTTATTTTCCCCATAGACCTTTTAGCTATTCTCCAAAAGAGCCTGGATCGAACGTTATTTTATACATTTTTATGTGCAACGTTCGATTGAGTGGCGTTAGAGCTTCTATCACTTTTGTGCACATTCGAAAATTCTTCAAAATGTAGCAAAACATCGTTCGATTCAGATTCTATTTGAGATTAGCTAAAAGGTCTATTTATCAAACAGTAAGGCAATGAATGGCGTTTAGCCTTCTTTTGTCTTATTTTTAAGCGAAATCACTTTATTTCCGTCATTTGTCCTTGAGCATCAGCGGTTGCCCGTTACCCTTCATGTTTTAAAATATACAGAAGTTCCGACAAGACTGTTTGAGATGCAAATGTTCGCTGTAATTTATACAGCACTTTTGATTAATTTCAGAGGTATATTTAGGATTTGGGATTTGAAAGAACTTATTTACAGTTAGCTCAGGAGTGTTTTGGTAAGATATCATAACAAGTAATAATTCTTGTTTTTGAAAGCCCGCCTCCACCAGACATCTTTCAGTCAGACACCAGGCATCTTTGAAATATAACTAATATTTTGCATTGTAATTAGAATGGCTTTTATTTTGCTATCATTTTCAAGTTATGAGAGTTTTCAGCCCGTTTGTAACTTTAGCCGGGCTGAAAATTCAGCCCTGTGTTGTGGTCAAAGTGTTGCAAAAACAAAGTTGCGATTACCTGATAATAGTTTCAGCCCGGTCTGCCGGACTGTATCAAACGGGCTAGGATTTGCAGCTCGATCAAACGGGCTGAAAATTTCTATATAATCGCAAACCATAATCTTTAACTGGGCTGAAATAAATGGAGCATGCGCATTCCCGCATTCCCTTTTGAGATGATTTCCCTCACAAAATACGGATTGCAGCCTTGGTTGAAACCACCATATAATCGATTCAAATTTCAGCCCGGTTAAAGTTACAAACGGGCTGAAAACTCTCATATAATCAGCCCCTAATATACAGAACAGCTAATTCAACTCTCTTTATAAATATTTGTCTTGTTTATAAATTGTTTTATACGAGAAGCTCGATTGAGCGGCGTATGAACTCGTATTTCTATGCCTCTATCACTATTGTGCACATTCGAAATCTCCTCAAAATATATAAAAATATCGTTCGATTCAGATTCTTTGCAAGAGTAGCTGAGATGTCTATTTAGTAATTTAACAACGCATAAGCCGCTCTGTTGCAAAAACATCGAGCAAACTTCTAAAGAATTGAATTACACGGTGCATTCAGAAATAATTCACAGACTACTAGTTATTTTATTGCAAAATAATTTGTTATTCTCTTCTGCAGATGGAAGCATGAAAATAATCGAAAACGGCAGAAAACTGAATTGTACAAAAAGTAAGTTAGTGTAATATTACCAGCAGCTTTGTCCGATTAAAGTCAATTAAAGTAACTCAACGGAGTTAAAAGCAACTTAGCTAGGGGGACTGGGTCAGTCTAGATATAACCTATTGTATTTGAAGTTCTCCATTGATGAAAACAATAGAAAGATAACTTACTTCAACTTAAAGTTTGACACCAAGTTTGAATAAATCTGATAATTAGCTGCTGATTTATGGAGCAAGAAAGTTAAAATCATTGGCTGCCTCAAAACCATAGGATTTATGTTAAAATGAAAGAAATCGATTAAAAAACAAACAAACCTTGGCCGGGTTTTCTGATGTTCACAAGTGAAAGAGATAGTCATGAATTGGATTTTGTGATAACCAAGAATATTGAACATAGCTAGGGGTGCTAGAAATGGTGGTGCTGCAGACCATGACATGGGTCCATCAGTTATTTTGCTTCTCAAAAGTGATAAAGTCGTTACCAAGAATATTGCGTTCAGCAGGCTGCCTGGTCAATATCCTTGAGGTATGTGGTTATTAATTACTCCCAAATGTGTTTCCTGACATAACTGCAAAGTTTAAGTCCATTTGATGCTAACATTCTAGTTATAAGGTTCAGTACGGTAATAAAATCCTCTGGTTTTGAAACAACCACTGATTTTGACTTTCTATCTCAATAAATCAGCAACCATTTATCAGATTTGCACAAACTTGGTGCCAAACTCTAAATTGAAATCGCGCCTATTCAAAATTTGAAAATTGTTCAAGTTGGATATATGGCTCCTCCACAGTAGCCATTCAAATAGCGTACATGTTTTTGGGACACCCTGTACTATAAGATCCATTGTGAAAATAAGCGTTTTGAAGTTAGTTTAAGAATAATAGGGGGTTAAGCAAAATAAACAAATTTAGGAGCGTGATCGGGAAGTCATAAGGAGTCATGAAATAAATAATTATTTGCCAAGAACCCTATCAGTTTGCTTGATGATACTTTAAATCTATATCTGCAAAAATTGTTTGATCTAATATTCTAATACTAGCTGTTAACGTAGTTAAGTAAGTGCTGCTCATAGTATTACTCATAATAACATTCCGCAGATTGTCAAAAAAATAAATGTCACAGTGGATATTTCGGAGCATGACTGTGCTTGAAACCAAGTTAAATTGCAGCTTTTTGAGGTAAAACAATTAAAGAACTACGGGAGCTGTTTGTAAATTTCAAGACTGCATTACACGACTACAATACTCATTAAAACTCAATGTGATATTAATCTCAATTCATGTCTTCAATTGCAATTTTAAGACTCAGTTAATCATTGTCAGTTCATTTTGTACTTTCTTGGACTGCAAGGCTTTCTTTTCCCCAGGTGGTACCTCAAATAGTTTATGATTTTCTCATTTGGCCATAGATCAACACTGGTATTTTGAAGCAAAAATAGTTTTGATGTTTTAGAAGTAATACAGTAGCTTTCATCATTTCTTTGTAATTAGCTCAGAATGTCAATTATCTGCTTCTATCTGCATTAATCAGCCTCTTCAATAATATTCAAACAACTTGATACATGATGGCAATACACAAAGTGTTCCCTTTTCAATTCTGTGTCAAATAACAGGTTTTGTATGATGCCTCAAATGAAAACAAGTCTTGTGGGTATATAATACACAACGGTTGGCCATAACAATTCTTCAAAAGTTCATCTGGTAACAGTTTGTATCCAAGTTAAAAAGTCACATCACAAGGTGTGAAGAATGGTCACAAGCAATGCTGATCCAATGCTTTTTGGTCTGTGTAAGAATGTGCATCCAGCAGTTATCTTATGCTGCCTTGGTCTTCGAGTGTCAATGGTTAAAGAAGCAAATACTGATCCAATGCTGTGCAAACAGTTACAGGAATATGAACAGTTAATACGCAGATAGTGATCCAATGCTGTGTTAATCTTTACATGGGCTGTCACAAATTAATAAGTTACCTTTCATTTCTGCAACAAAATGTAAATGAGATATTAAGCTTTTGTGTATGAGATATATATGTGCATGGTCATATGGCAACATTAAAGGGGCCTTTGCAATGAGCATGGTTTGTGAATACACCACTTGTAGCCTTTTCATTGCCACCATTTTACAGTCCACAAATATGACCACCAATAAAAAGATGGCACATGGTGGTATGGTGGTTGAAAAGGCTGATTTAAGTACCTGAGTAGATAACAGAAATATACTGACAAAAGAATTTGGGCTAAAGGAGGGGAAAAATTAATCAAGAAGCCAATCAAAATTTTTTCAGGTGCAAAGAATCATGGTTGAAAGATCTTTTCAATTATCTTTTTTTGCAATCCTCCCTTGTGATTTTTTATGCAATGGGAAATTATCTCCTCTGTTCTGAAACAATCCTCCATGGCACATTTATGCACCAAATATTTGCAGTTTTCAAAGCAAAAAGAAAACTACTGTTCTATAAAGTGCAACAATACTCGACTAAAAGATGAATTCTTACCTTTTCTAATCAAATGCATAAACCCTGAGTTAGGATTGTGAATAATAGATACCAAGTACCCATCTAATAAGAAAACTGCATGATTGTTATCTGTGAAAAATGTTGAGTGCTGTATCATCTTGTGTATTACTAAAGAAAGAGACTTGACAAATGTTTCCAAAAGTAATTGAGCATACTGAATGACCAGATTCGCTTAAGGTAACTCTGCTTTCCGCTCTAGTGCACAGCGAGATGCTGTTTCGCTAAACCACTCTCCTCAGAAAACAGTTAATTTCTCCAATATTATTCGGTCTATCGCAAAGCGGTAAAAAGGATGTTGTTCTGTATAATCTGGGCAATTGAAACATGTATAAATCGCAATGTTTCCGTCAACCCTGGCTTCGCAAATCCTTGCTCAAATCTTTTTACTGATTTCAGAAAAGTGGATTTACCTCCAAAACTACTCGAAAAAGTTTCGATTTTTTTTCGCTCCATCTTTAGCTAAGTAGTTGATCTACAACTTTGCCAAGTCTGATTGAAAAAGCTAGGCTAGATTTCCTGCAATCGAATTCTACATTTCTGTTACTTTTTGACATCGAAGGGGAAAAGCGTTGGTCAACAGTTTAGCCCATGCAGGACGACTTGAACGCCCGTAGAATGGTTTTGCAAAAAAATTAGTTCTTGATCTTAGATCTATACTCATTGTAGACTCTAAAAGAAATTGATAATTTGTGAATGCTTGCGAAAGTCTCGAAAGACACCCAAAGCATGGTTTCGCGAAGTTGCTGGTAAAAATCGGTAATTTTTAATCAATAGATATAGATGCAAATGATACTTTTACAAGCGCATTAAGGATGTCTTTTGAGACCTGCGTATGGTATTCCCAAAAGATGACGTTCATTTGTTTGCCAATGTAAAAATTTCTGAAGTTATTTCAATCCTGAGCTTTTGCAAGCGTGCTTCATAGCATGGTAATCTGTTGACCAAGGTTTCTCCATTTCGCTGTCGAAAAGTAAACAGAAATATGAAATTCGATTGCAGGAAATCTAGCCTAGCTTTTTCAATCAGACTTGGCAAAGTTGTAGATCAACAACCTGGCTAAAGATGGAACGAAAAAAAATCGAACATTTTTCGAGTAGTTTTGGAGATAAATCCACTTTTCTGAAATTAGCAAAAAGATTTGAACTAGGATTTGCGAAACCAGGGCTGACGGAAACATTGCGATTTATACATCTTTCGATTGCCCAGATTATACAGAACAACATCCTTTTTACCGCTTTTCGATAGGCCGAAAAATATTGGAGAAATTAACTGTTTTCTGAGGAGAGTGGTTTTGCAAAACGGCATCTCGCTGTGCACTAGAGCGGAAAGCAGAGTTACCTTAATTTGCTGTTTGTTTCAGTTGGTTTTGAATGGTTTTGAAGTAGTAGCTTTTGTTGCCACAATATATGCAATTCACTGTTTTTAACCACAATGGGTAATTCACTTTTCTTTCCACAATGGGAAAGTTACCTGATATATTTGCTTTTGTTGCTACAACTGCCAATACCACAATGGGTTTAAACGTTTTATTTGTTGCCACAAAGGGCAGGTCATTGCTGTTTACTTGTGAAAGCGTAAGAAACGCTTAGGCCTTCGTTGGTGAAATCTTCCTACCACTTCTGGAACCTATCCGCTGCACGACACAGCAGAGAGGATAAAAAGAAATCCTCCCATATTTACTATAAAATGAGATTTTAAAAATGTTTGATACGTACCAGAGTCAGTGAAAATCCCCTTCTTTTTCTCGC